>OZ034801.1:94631591-97588767 GCA_964028335.1 Altica lythri | reverse complement strand
CGCTACCGGAGATTCTGCTAGAGTCTACGGTGAGATACAGGTGACGCTACAGTTTGGTTCAACCTCTCTTGTTCACTCAGTGCTGGTGGCTGACGTTGATGAAGATGTTGTTCTGGGCATGGATGTTATGCTCCACTGTGATTTTCATTTGGATCTTCGCCAACGTATTCTTCGTACTGGTAATGAAGAAATATTCCTGCACCGAAAACAAGTTGACAATGCCTCGATTAAGCTAATCGATGATATCGAACTTCCGGCAAGCTGCGAATGTGTCGTCACAGCGCGGTTGGATGGACTGGAGCCAGATGGTGCCCCAGCCATGATAAAGCCGTAGAACCATGACCATGAATTGGGAAAAGGACTCCTTGTGGGTAAGACTCTTGTTAGATCCGCCAAAGAGGTACCCATCCGAGTTATCAACTTAAACGATCACCCAGTTCTTCTCCGAAAGGACACGGAAATGGGAAGTTTAAAACCAGTAACGGCCATAATTCACAAGGTAAACGCTACGGAAACAGTTGAGACCAACGAAATTGAACAATTAATGACAAAATTAGATCCCTCTTTGTCAAAATTAGAAAAGAAACAGGTAAGAGATTTCCTTACCGTTATAAACCTGTATTTGGTTCTAAAAGTAAACTGGGAAGAACTGATGTTGTACAACATAGAATTGACACTGGTGATGCACGTCCGATTCGACAGGTACCCCGAAGGATGCCTCAAGTTAAGAAGGAAGAAGCAGACAGAGCCCTTAAAAAAATGATTCAAAATGGCATAGTCGAACCATCCAGTAGTCCGTAGGCTTCTCCTGTGGTATTAGTGAGAAAGAAAGACGGATCAATGCGGTTTTGTGTCGACTATCGAAAGCTAAATAATGTCACTAAGAAGGACAGTTATCCTCTGCCAAGGATTGATGATGCCCTTGACGCTTTGGCGGGTTCTACTTTGTTTTCTACCTTGGACCTTAAAAGCGGATACTGGCAAGTTAAAATGAATCCTGCAGACAAAGAAAAGACTGCCTTTACCAGTGGATCAGGGTTGTGGCAATTCACGGTCCTTCCGTTTGGCCTCTGTAATGCTCCTGCGACGTTTGAACGGCTAATGGAGAACATCCTGCGGGGTTTGTCATGGGAAACTTGTCTAGTTTATCTAGACGACATCATCATAATGGGCAAGACCTTTAAGGAACATTTATCTAACCTGGAAGAAGTCTTTAAAAGATTACAGAACGCTAATCTAACATTGAATGTTAAGAAATGCCACTTGTTCCAGAGACAGGTCAACTATTTAGGACATAACGTAAGCAAGGATGGCGTTGCTGTTGACCCCGCTAAGATACAAGCCGTTCAGGAATGGCCAATCCCTATAGACAAACATCAGCTCCGGAGTTTCTTGGGTCTTTGTTCCTATTACTGACGATATGTCAAGAATTTTGGAGACATCGCCAAACCCTTGACACGTTTGACAGAACAAGATAAGTCCTTCTGTTGAGATCAGGAATATCAAGAGGCGTTTGAAATATTGAAGAAACAGCTAACGTCAGCACCTGTTCTTGCTTATCCACTTCCTGATGGTAAGCTTATTCTGGACACCGACGCCAGCAATGTGGGAATTGGAGCCGTCTTGTCACAGCTACAAGATGGTAAGGAAAGAGTGGTTGGTTACTTCAGCAAAACTTTATCGAAAGCTGAAAAGAACTACTGTGTAACTCGGAGGGAACTGTTAGCAGTTGTAAAATCCGTCGAAAACTTTTATAAATATCTGTATGGCAGAAAATTCCTGATCAGAACAGACCATGCTAGTTTAAAGTGGTTACTTAGCTTTAGGAACCCAGAAGGACAGATAGCAAGATGTCTCGAAAAACTGCAGGAATATGATGTTGAAATCGAGCACAGACCTGGAACCAGACATCGTAATGCTGATGCACTTTCCAGAAGTCCATGTCGACGGTGGGCTCGTTAAAAGACTTGTGGAAAATTCCGAGGGCACAGAAACAAGGAAACAAATAGTGGTCCCAAGAAATGCTGTACCGGAAATTTTAAAACAGATGCATAATGATAGTTCTGGAGGACATCTGGGTATCACGAAAACGCGGCAAAAGATCCGAGATAGATTTTACTGGGTAAATTGCACTAATGATGTTAAAGATTGGTGTCGTAAATGCACTACATGTGCTGCCAGTAACGGTCCGCACCAAAAACCGAAGGCGGAAATGCAGCAATACCTGGTTGGAAGTCCTTTTGAAAGAATCGCAGTAGATGTATTGGGGCCACTTCCACAGACCGATGTAGGAAACAAGTACATCTTTGTCGTAATGGACTACTTCACTAAATGGGTTGAAGCATATGCAGTTCCCAATCAGGAAGCCACCACTTTAGCAGATATATTGGTTGAAGAATTCGTAAGCTGATTTGGGGTACCACTAGAATTACATTCAGACCAAGGAAGAAATTTTGAGAGCAAGCTGTTTCAAGAAGTTTGCCAAAGATTAGGCATCCACAAAACGAGAACCACAGCGATGCATCCTCAGTCTGATGGAATGGTGGAACGAATGAACCGGACTATAACCAACTATCTGACAAAAGTGGTGTCAGATTGTCAGAGGGATTGGGATCGAGATATTCCACTATTTCTAATGGCAATTCGATCGGCCATCAACGAATCAACTGGCCAAACGCCTGCGAAGGTCCTGTTTGGTAGAGAAATGAGGCTACCATGTGACTTGGTGTTTGGTTGTAAACCTGGTGAAGAAATGGCACGTGAACAATATGTCGCCGACCTTCAGAATCAAATGGAGAATATACACAACCTGGTGCGTGGAAAACTACAATTATCTAGTGATCGGATGAAGAGGTACTATGACACACGGACAATTGAAAAGAGTTACCAAGTTGGAGATTTAGTCTGGCTCTATAGCCCCCGACGGCGTCGAGGTATTTGTCCCAAATTACAAAAGAACTGGGAAGGTCCTTACACCATCAAGAAGAAGATTAACGATGTCATTTATCGGATCGTGAAAATTCCCAGACGGAAACCCGTCGTGGTCCATCATGATCGTTTGGCGCCTTACCAAGGAAACCACAGTGGAGATGCGCAGCAACTCCAAGAAGATGGTTTGGCTGGCTCAAGGAGTGTGCGGGATTCCGATTTAGGAAATACCATTCCAGGACGAATGAATCTAAGGAGGGGGCAGTGTAACGGGATAACTGTAAAGGAAGGGACCTTAATTTGAAAGATTGTTATTGACACTTGATTTTTAGAAACTTCTAAAAATAATAATGTTTCTAGAAAATTCTAGAAACTTCTAAACACACTGACTAGATTAAATAATGTTTCTAGAAAATTCTAAAAAGATCTAAACACACTGACTAGATTAAATAAAGTTGTATATAAGGGGATGTATGGGCAGTTAACGTCAGTTCAAGTTCAAATATTCACAAGAGTTCATTGTATTGTCAAACAGTTAGACGTTATCCAGCAAAGTTCAGTGTATCTTAACAATTTTGTAAATAAATTGTGTAAAAGTCCCCATAAGTGTTTCACTATTTACTTGTACCATAGATATTACTAAAGGGTTCGTTTCTGTATTATGTATTTGAATATTACCCTAAATGCCATAAAACGGTCACATTTCGCTTTAGGCCTGGTTCGCAATTCATCTCATTATTATGTCTTCAAAAAGGGCACGGTTCGCAATTCGCGTAAGGGATTAGCGGCTATCCCCTGGACCCTTCGATACTTGTGACCATAGTTTGCAATTTGTGTTACCCCAAGCAGGGTGATCTTAGGAATCAGGTAAGGAAATTCACGTAGATTTTTGGCGGTTTTTAACATAAAAAGCTAAGGTATGCTGTGAGTTTCTTATTCAATATAATTTAATGAAATTTGCTATAAGTATACTTTGATGCTTGCTTACCAACATAATTATGTTTAATTTGAGTTGCATTTATTAGAAATATCAGATTGGCGATGAAAAGAAATGGGCAATGTTGTCACCCAAATTTACGGTGGTTTTTTTCAACATAAATTAATTATTTTTTTGTTTTGGATGCTTTCTTTACCTAAAATAGCAACAATATCAATAATAATAATAATATAGCACGTGGTAACAGAAGAAAGTTGGGGTCGCGCCATTACAAAAATTACACAGAAGAAACACTTAATGCTGTGAAGACTGGAGCTATGAGCTCTAGGGAAGCCGAAAATCAATTAAACATTCCCCGCAAAACCATTCTTAACAAGGTTAAAGAAAAACACTGGAAAAATTTTGGCTATCCAACAGCGCTTACAAACATCGAAGAACGCCACGTTGTAGATGTTCTTATAGCATGTGCAGAATATGGTTCACCTTTGACGATGATAGAGATTAGGATGCTAATTAAAAACTATTTGGATAATAAAGGACTAAAAAACCAAATCATTACAGATAATATTCCTGGAAAAGCCTGGCTGGACAGTTTTATTAGCAGATACAAACACCTTCTGAGTAAAAGACAATGCCAAAATTTAAAACGCTCTAGGGCTGAAAAAACTGAAGAAGAAATGGAAGATTACTTCAACCGCCTCGGAATTACAGTAAATGGAGTTAAGCCTGAACATATAATCAACTACGATAAAACAAACTTAAGCGACAATCCTGGCATTCAGAAATGCATTTTTCGTAGAGGACCAAATATCCTGAGAGGTATATGAATTCCACCAAAAGTGCCGTTTCTTTTATGTTTGCTGCAACAGCCACCGGTGAACTTTTACCTTTATACGTTGCGTATAAGTCAGAGCGTCTTTACGATAAATGGGTGTATCTGGAGGACCACCACAAACAATTTACAATAGAAGCAAGTCAGGGTAGTTTGACTCAGGCATTTTCGAAGACTGGTTCCAGAAAATAATTGTCCCTTGGGCAAAAAAGACAATAATTGTCCAAAAGTGGTAATTGGAGACAATTTATCTTCACACATAAATGTTGATATTCTTCGAGCCTGTCAAAGACTTAACATCAGATTTGTATTTCTGCCACCGAATTCGACGCAAATTACCCAGCCGTTGGATGTTAGTCTATTCAGGCCAGTGAAGCAAGCTTGGAGGTCCTTATTGACAGATATAAAATTAAAACAGCTGACAATTAACTGTGTTGAGAAAAGCATTTTCCCGCAACTTCTATCGAAATTAATGGAAAAAGTACAAACTTATGTCAAAAAGAATATACAAAGCGGTTTCCGGGCGACAGGATTTTTTCTATTCAATCCTCACGAAGTTTTAAAAAAGATGCCAAACAAAAGATTTAAACAACACGTTATGGGAGAGATCGACAATGCCTTATTGGGTTATCTCAAAGAACGAAAAAGTAATCAGGGTGAAACTTTGAGAAAAGGAAAGAAAACAACATTAATAATTAAACCTAGAGAGTCGGTCAGATTTGAGGATATAAATAATAAAGAAAATGAAACAGACCAAAATGGAATTGAAGAAGAAAACCTTGAAATGTTTGAAGAGGAGTCATTAGCGTATACATCATCCAAAGCCAATATTCAAGACGATGATGAAAAAGACACTATGGAAAAAATTAAAGAAGGGGCAGAAGCAGGCAAATGTGTACCTGAACCTAATAACGAATTTAGCCCATATGATCTAGAAGAAGGAACATATGTTGTTGTACGTTTTGCAACACAAAAGACCATGAAGCACTTTATTGGCAAAATTTTCTGATGCTGACGACACTTACACCATAAAATTTTTAAGAAAAAACGAAAGTTACTATATTTACCCCAACTGTGATGATGTCTCTGATATAACTTTTTTAAAAATAAAAATGATACTTAATGAGCCTGAGATAAAAAGAGGTCGACATTTTTTTAATGAAAACCTCGAAAGATTCAAACTTTAGACTGACTATTACCTAAGAAAAATATTTTTATTTTGTGATTTTTTTTATAAGTATGAATTCTACTTTTGTTTTTTTTACAGTGAAACTGTGATGATGTCTCTGATATAACTTTTTTAAAAATAGAAATGATACTTAATGAGCCTGAGATAAAAAGAGGTCGACTTTTTTAAATGAAAACCTCGAAAGATTCAAACTTTAGATTGACTATTACCTAAGAAAAATATTTTTATTCTGTGATTTTTTTTATAAGTAAGAATTCTACTTTTGTTTTTTTTTACAGTGAAACTGTGATGATGACTCTGATATAACTTTTTTAGACATAGAAATGATACTTAATGATCCTGAGATAAAAAGAGGTCAACATTTTTTAAATGAAAACTTTGAAAGATTCAAACTTTAGACTGACTATTACCTAAGAAAAATATTTTTCTTTTGAGATTTTTTTTATAAGTAAGAATTCTACTTTTGTTTTTTTTTACGGTGAAACTGTAACCTAGTTTTAAGTTTTGCTATGAACAAATGTTTTATATTATTACGTTTTCGTGATATTTTTTCATTTTTGTAATAAAAAAAAATTTTAAAACATATTCGTTTGATTTTTCAACTCACATATATGCACAAAACTTTTTAAAAACATTATCTGTGGGCAAAGTTGGTTATTAACGCGGTTATCATTGCTTTTCGGCAATTTTAAGTCGATGGGCAAAGTTGAAATATTTGCTTACAAATTTGCCCAACCCATTTTTATTTTTTTTTTCGCGTACTTCACCGGGATTTAGCCAAACAACACTGTAGCTAACGATGTGTGAAGCTAAAACAAAACTTTTGGCATAATCGCAATTTGCAAATAAAAATCTCCCAAAACGATATTAGTCAAATTTAAGAAATTCCTGGGCAAAGTTGTAATGTTTTACGGTATTTATATTTCTTTTTTAGATTTTTTGAAAAAACTAATGTTCCGGGGATATCAGTAATCATTGATTGCACACATATTGCATTGGCCACACCTGTTGATAATGAGCGTATTTATGTTAATAGGAAAAATTTCCATTCATTAAATGTTCAGATGGTAAGTATTAATGTATGACAGCCCCTATTTTAATTAGTTAGTTAGTTAGTTAGTTAGACAAAGCATATGGAACAGTTTTTTCATCAAATTGATTGGTTTTCTCAGCAAAAAGTTTTAATTATGCTTTGCTTAGAAAATTGTTGTAAATCATCAGAAAACAGTAGCAGTAATAAATGTTATAATAATCAAGTACCAAAAGATTCACTAGAATTCATTGGTAGCTTTAATTTTCTAAGCAGGTATACAAGACATATATTTAGATTTGAAAGTCCTTAAACTGATTAATAATAATAATAATAATAATGTTTATTTGTCCACCATAATACAAATACAAGTACGATAATAAAATTAATATAGATTGACACAAATAAACATAGTACTCACTGAAGCAATGTAGTCAACTACATCGCTTGTATGTGAGGATAATATTTAAATTTAAAAACAATAAAATAAACATCTGCAAGAAAACTGATAACATACATGATTTCCTATATAAATGACTTAATTAAAATACAATAGACATATTAACAATACATTACACGGTTAAAAAGGTGAGTTTTAAGATACATATAAAACATTTAGAAAATACAATAATAATTAATCCATTAATAAAATCATAGACCACAAAGGTTCACTTATAATTTACGTAACATACTGTGGAATTTATAGATATTTGGTTATGATCGGGTTCATTGTCGTAATTGGGATTAAGCCAGTTTAGGTTTGGTATATACCAAATCAACGCTCTCCATACAAACAAAAAAATGCCATTTAATTTATTACTGCACCAAGTCTGCTAACTTTTGTTTTTCCAAATTTAAAATCCAATATTTAATTTTTTGTTTGACGATAGTTTTATTTGACCTTGAATTAATTATATTCTGTAGATCCAGTGAAATGACATTGTATATTTTGGGAATTAGATACTGGATACTGCGTTGTCCTACAGTTTTGTTGCATTTAGGAACTTTTACCGAATTTTCTCTGCTTCTAGTTTGGTACAAATGATCCACTGGAATTAACAGATTAACATGTTTGCTCATATGAGAGAGAATTCGTTGAACAAATAGTTGTCGTGTGTCACATATTTTACTTATTTGGTATAACTTTTCGGAAGCAAACGTAATCCGTTTCTTGTAGATTATTTTTAAAATCCATTTTTGTAATACATTAATCTTATCTAGATAGACATTACATACACCTCCCCACGCCAAAATTCCATACATCAGATGAGATTGAACAAGAGAATAATAAGTGGCTTTTAGAAGTTAAGTGTCCAAGAACTGAGAAAGATACCTAAATCTACTTATTAAGCCTCTAATTTTATTTGCAACATTATTGATTTGAAGATCCCAGCGGAGATGTCGATCGATGATTATTCCTAGATATTTTACGGATATTACTTCTGGTATTTTTGTATATTGATCAACTTCAAGGTCACCGAGTTGTGGAAGATTATTCGCGTAAGATGTAAATGGCATATATTGAGTTTTTTTCATATTAAGAGTAAGTTTATTTAATTGAAACCATTTTTTAACTTGTATAAAATCGTTTTCTACTTGTCTTTTTAGTTGATCCCAGCTATTTGATTTATAGAAAATGGCGGTATCGTCAGCGAAACTAGTTATTGATCCTTGTATATTAATATTTAAAAGACTATTTACATAAACTGTGAACAAGATAGGGCCTAAAACAGTTCCCTGAGGAACTCCGAAGGTCACTTTTTCTGTTTCGCTGGTTGTACCGTTAAGAGAAACTAACTGTTGGCGATCGCTTAAATAACTTTTAATTAATTCATATACGTTACCTCTAATTCCATAAGCATATAACTTCTTTAAAAGTATATTGTGTGAGACAGTGTCAAATGCCTTAGAGAGATCAACGAATATGCATAATGCAAGTTTTTTATTATCCATTGCATTATATATTTTTGAAGTTAAATCGCAAATAGCATCTTCCGTCGACATGCCCTCTCGAAATCCGTACTGATTACTAAACAGAATATTATGTTTATCGAAGAATTTAATTAGTCTACTTTTTATAATTTTTTCGAATATTTTTGACACAGTGGAGATTAAAGAAATCGGTCTGTAATTTTCAACAGTACTTTTTTCACCATTTTTGAAAATAGGTTTAGTAACTCCGATTTTTAATAATTTTGGATAATAACCTGCATTGAAACATTTATTAATAAGTACAGTTAACGGAGATGCAACGATGTCTGAAATTTCTTTTAGAGTTTCAGCTCTTATACCATCTAGCCCTGGAGATTTTTTTGATTTCAGGCTTTTTATGGTTTTCAGAACTTCTAGCTCATCTGTTTCAAATAGAAACATGGAATTTTGCAGTGAAGTTATATTATCTTCAAAGTCAAGAGGTGTATCAATATTATTAGCGTATTTCTCTCCAAGTTGACTATAATATTTGTTAAAACAATTAGCAATATCCTTGTTATCTGTTAAAGGATTATTTTCAGCTATAATTTGAGTAATTTTTGTTTCCGGTTTTGATTTACTGCAGAGGTTATTTACACAAGACCAAAGTGCCCTAGAGGAGTATTTATTTTTATTTACTATATTTTTTACGTAGTCTTTTTTACTTTTTTGTATGTCGCACTGTATTTGAAGTTTACTGCTACGATACTCTTGTTTTAGATGCTCATTATTTGGGTGTTTTCGTAATTGTAAATACAGATTGTTTTTGTGATTTATTAAGTCTAGTAAAGGTTTTGTAATCCATGGTTTTTTCATTTTATGTTTTGGTTGAATTTTGACTGTTTTAGTGGAATTGTTAATATTTGCATTTAGGGTGTCTATAAACTTTTGTGTGAATGCATCTATGTCTTCTGCATCAGTAAAAGAGTTCCAATTTATTGAACTCAGATTAGCTCTCAGGGATGGAAAATCAATATATTTTTTATAATTTTGATGATTGCTGTTATCGTGTTTGATATTAAAGTAGCTATTAAATTCAATGCTCAAAATAGTCGGATCGTAATCGGTTTCGTCAGAGATGTAAATGAATGAATTACAAAGATTTCTATAATTTGTTTTCACGAAGAAATGATCTAAACAGGTATTACTTGCTCTCCGAGTTATGTCATTTATATACGATATAAAATCAAATGAGCTGAGAATGTTCAAATATTCTTCTACATCAGGATCAGAATTATCTAAGATGTTTATATTTATATCGCCAGCAATTATGTGATTCTCAGTTTTAGTATTTGAATGTACAGAAGAAGGTCAGTATTAAAGTGTTTAATAGAAGTTGATGGTGATCTATATATGACTGTCAGAGTTACTTTTTCTGAAAGATCTAATATATCTAGTTGAATTACTCTGGAATCTCCTAAATGTATAAGCTGATAATCATAATTGAAGACATTATTGATATAAACAATCACTCCATCATGGTAGTTGAAATTGCCTTCATTGTAAATTATATTGTACCCTTCAATGGAAAATAAATTTAAATCCCCAATTTGAAATGTTTCCGTAAGAACAATTAAATCAAATTTAAAATTTAATTGACTCAATAGCAGTACCAAATAATCAAAGTGTTTCTGAAAGCTTCGAATATTCATGTGAAAAATTTTAAGTTGTGTGTTATTTTTTGATTGATTCAGAATACAAAAATCAGAAATTTTCTCAAAAAATCTGGCTTTTACTAAATCAACATTATATTCTCTAATATATGAGTCCATAATTATTAAGAGTTAAGTTAATTGGTCCTAAGAAATAAGATAGAAAGGGACTACATTTACTTCTTGTTACTACCAGTACTGGACTGTGAATTTGACCGTAGGGGTCTACTACCACTTACAAGTTGTTGACTACTTCCTTTTTTGAACTGTTTTTTTGGTGTATTTACAGAAGGTAACTCGTTGAATTTTCCGTTTCTGCTTGACTTATTTTCTTGCTTTTTGATTCCAATACTTTGGGGGTTTTTTTCAGGCGATTTTTGAGGTGTAATTACTTCTCTTGGGGTTTGAGAAGGCGTCGATGGTTCACTACTGGTTTTGTTTTCTTGCTCTGACAATTCTATCTGCTCTAGTTCTTGAGCTGTGTAGGCAGTATTATTAATAAACAGTCTGTTTCCTTTTATGTACGATTTGGCGGAACTATCCTCTCGAGATTTTTGTAAAAATTATCTTAGTATTTTGTTTTCGGTTCTTTGTTGAAACGTTAAGTCTTGATAAATCGAAATTCTTGTGCCTTTTAGTTTTTTACAATTTTTTAAAATTTCAACCTTTTTGATATGTGAAATAAATTCAACCTTAACAGGGTTTCGAGGTATATGTTTTAGTTGATATACGTTATTAAGATCTGGTGTCTTAATATCTACTTCCAACAAATTATTTAGTTTTTGGCAAATTTCGGGCGCTGATACTGCTCCCGAGGAGTCCAGGCCAAATATCAAAATATTGTTCTTTTTCTGTTTTCTTTCTAAAAATTCTAATCTTCTTGATAAAAGCGTATTTTCTTGTTCAACTTTAGTTACTTGTCTATTTAAATCTTCAATTTTTAATAAAAGTCTAGCTTCAGAAGCTTGAATAGATGTTCTAATCTCAGTTCTATTCTTAATGACTTCATTGTTCAAATTTTCGATAGCTTTTTGTAGTTCACGCAATTCATTTTCCATTTTTCTTTGAACAAATATTTAATTTAACTGTTTCCGAAAATAGAGAGCAACTGGCAACATCGGTTTTAGCTCTTAATAGTATCACACTGTTATCATGAAGGTTCAAAGTTCAATTGCTAGTAGATTCACTGTTTACTTTAAGATTTCCACAAAAACATAGTATTTGAAGTTAATGAAAACTTACTGGTATATCCTATAGAACTGTTACTTGTCATACACTAACAAAATAAATTTTTCCAATGACTTTAAATTCCTTTTTAAAAGGATTGTAGGTTAGCACACAATTCAACGTTTCACTTGCAGAGTTGCAGTGCCTTATTAAAAAATTTGCTATCTATATGTAGAAATCAGTTTTTTTCAAATTTGCTGTTTAAAATTTTATATTTTTCAAAAAAATTAAATGTTACTGGTATTTTCATAAGATTTATGAAAAAAATTAACTTGTGGTAATTCTAGATCTGCGATGAAAAAATGAAAATTTTAAATGTTAATGCAAGATATTCTGGGAGCAAGCATGACTCATTTATTTGAAGAAACTCTAGAATAGAGCAGCTTCTAAGAACAATGCCTGAAAAACAATTTGGAAATTTTTATTTATTGGGTAAATTTTTTCATATTTCTGCAATATTTGTCAAATAATATGGCATAATAGCAGTTTTTTTAGTATAATATAACATTAACTAAAAGTTTTAGTCAATAATAATAATAATAATATATGTTTATTTCTTTTTAGGCGATTCAAGCTACCCCTTAAGGCCATGGCTGATGAACCCATACCTTCCTGAACCTGTCCTAGAAACACCAGAGGCTCGTTTCAATGAGAGGATAAGACAAATAAGGGTACTCGTTGAAAGATGCTTTGGACTTCCGAAAAACAGGTTTCGTTGCCTCTTGAAAGATAGAGTGTTATATTATGCCCCCAACACAGTTGCAAAAATAGTTACAGCATGCACAGTGCTGCACAATATTAATATTAAAAATAATATCCAACTGATTGATGATGGGGAATTTCTTAATGAAGATATGCAAATGTATAAGGACGCCATTGTAGAAGAGGTGGAAGGAAATAATTTAAATAATTTCCTTCAACGTGGCAGGGAAATTAGAAACTTCCTGGCCAGAACATATTTTTAATTTTCATTTTTTTTTTTTTAAATAAACTAAAGTTACCACAAATAGTCTATTTTTATTAGGTATATCGTTGCCCAGAACCAGACCATTCTATGTGTTTAAATTTTACAGGAGACTATTTTTAAAGTTTGAATGCTAACCTAATAAAGGTATTATGGTAAAACTTTATTTTTGTTAGTAAATTTATAATATATACTTTCAATCGAATGCAGATTGCAATAAATAATAATAAAAACTAAGCTTGGACATAGAATAATTTGAACTAAAAATTTCGTTAGTAATTTATTATGACATGTGTTCTGTCAAGATCGATATAAAAAAACAAAATAAAAAAAATGCATAATCAGAAAACTACAACTAAAACATAATACTGTTGGAGAAAAGTTGCAAATTTTCATTATTCTTATAATATTATAATAAACTCAAATAAACATTTTTAACATTGAACTAAAAAAGGCTAAAAGTCTTTAATAATACATTTCCAGAATTCTAAGTCCACTGCTGAGAAATAATTCGCTAACGACCTAATATGTGAAATTTTTTCTTGTAAAATAAGGGCTGATATTCAGACCCCAAGTCTTGGAAAGGTTCAGAAAGTTCTTCCTCTGTATCACTCATGTTTATTACACTATATTTTTGCAAAAATCACTACAGAAACTTTACGAATGCAACCAAAACACACTACGAAGAAGCACTAAATATTACTGAAATAATATTTTGAGCCAATTTATTCCTTGTCCGCAAGTGATGCGAATTCCATAATTCTTATTGGGCAACTGGACATAGTATATTTTGGTCCGTATTTTAACAAGGTTGAATGGGCATAGAATAAAGTGAACACAGCGTTTCTCGAAAAATACATAAGATAGTCTCACTTGGAATATATTGGCATAAAGAGCTTCGGACATAGTTTACTTTAGAATTAAAACCCATATTTCAAAAAAATGGACATAGAATAGTCTGGTTCTAGGGCGACGATACGTGAAACTGTTAATGACAAAGCTAAATTTTGCTTGGCCTATGATCAGAAACAATCACAAGTTTTTAAACACATTTTTTATTAAAATAAAAATAAAAGTTCTCTTAAAACTAGCAAAAACATCTCAGTCTAAACAATTTCCCCATAGATTCATACTCTATGATCATCACAGACATAAGTACATAATGTTCTCACTATAAAAAAATAAACTAGGGACAATAAAATAAACTTAATACTAATACATAGGGGCATAATTGACATCTAGTAATTTTTTAACATTTAACTGACCTTGTTATTCTTATAGGTACTTTACAAAATGCCAAAAAAAATAGAGGTTATCTTAAAACTCCTGGACGTTTAAACCAAATAAGATTTTATATTAATCGATCAGGATTGTTTTTTGGGCAATGTTCTGAAATTTGTGGAGCTAATCATAGCTTTATACCAATTGTTATTGAAAAAATTTCACCAAAATATTTTATTAACTCAATTTCTAAATTAAATTCATTAGATGGCAGAAAGTTTGCAATGGAATTTTAAACCATTATATAATAAGTTAACGATTATTTCTAATGGAAAATTTAGTTAATACATAACATTAATTTGTCAAATTAAAATAATTTTTTAAAATAATTTTCTATACCACAAATAATACCATTAAACTGAATATTACTATTTATATAGTCAATAATCAAAAACATAACAATCTAAATATTTTATTATAGATTAATAATCTATGATCATCACAGACATATTTTATGTTATCACATTTAAAAAACTATACACTATAAAAAACAAATACCTACCTATAAAAACATGGAATAAATGATATCATTTCCTAAAAGTTAAAATTCTCTTTTTTTACATTTTCTTTTTTTATCCTTTATCCTTTGGCTGCAGTTCTAGTTTTTTTAACTGCAGCTCTTCTTTTCTCACATTTAAGTTTTCTTGGTGTATTTCCAATAATTTGTTATTAAAGGTTTCTTGTATTTTATTTGCGTCTTCAGTCACTCTGACCAGCTCAAGAGCAGCTTCATTTCTAGAAGTTATCATTCTTTTTGTTGCCATTCTCATGGGAGTGGCACTAGTGGTTCGCTAGGGAGGCCTGACTCTTTTGAAGGTCTCAGCTTGTACAGGTGTTTTAGTTGTTGAAGGATCCATTATATTTTCAATAATCATTTCTTCATGACATGACAATTCTTGGGAATGTTGGTGAACCCACATATTTGGCATACTGCTCTCTAGGTATTCCTAATTTTGGAATGTCTAATCCCTCTATAACCAATTCTCCACCTGAAACAAACAATAAAAGTGGTTAAAATTAAATTATAATTAAGGTTAAAACTAAATTAAAATATTATGTACTTCCAGAGTCACATTATATTATTTAGCTTACAAGTTTTTGTGCTTTTTTGCCTATTGTATTATACTTAACTATCATAATTGTATAAGCCGTTTTTTTATTTTGATTTTTACTATTATAGTATACAATTAAACGACTTACCAATAATTACAATTATTTTTTTATCACAGTCATCAACGACCTCTGCATTACTTGAACCTCCACCAGTTTTATTCGCCTCCTTTCTATTTTCAAAAACATTTTTTTTTGTTCTTGACTTAATGTCACCCCAAGTCTGAAAAAAGTAATTTATGCATCAGCTTGTAAGTATAATAATCAAAGTATGAAAAGTTGGTTAAAAATTTTGGCTAACTTCTAATTGAAAATATTTCACATACATACCTTTCTCCATTCCTTCCAAGATTTCTTCGCCCCCGGAATGGCATTAGGCTTTTTGGCAACCTCCTGCCTCAATAAAGATAAAGTAGAATGGTCTGTTTATGGGTTACCAATTCCGGGTGTTCCTCAAGGAATTCAAGTAAAGTATTTTTTTGATTTGGTGATATACACTTCTTCTTTTTCTGATGTGTTGATGGCTTTGTTCTAAGACAATTGCCAGCTCTATTTGTTGACATTCACGATAGTCCGGTTAGTACCATCTCGTGGCCGTCTATCTTACTATAGCTTAGATTCTTTATTCTCATTGTTTCATCTCTTCTTCTTCTTTATGGAGCAAACTGTACATGCTGCAGACACCTACTGGTGCTATAGCGGCAGATGCCCTTGGGCTGAGGAGGAAAACCCTGCGGAAAGTGGTTGGCTTCATCAGCGGCCACTGGGTATTTCGCGGAGACCTACATAAGATGGGAATTCAAGTTGAAAACCTCCTATGTAGAAAATGCGGTGAGGAGGAGGAAACAGCCTTCCACGTGATATTTATGTGCCCAGCCCTGCAAGGTCTGCGTGTGAGATCCCTTGATTTACCGACTGGAGATCAAAGGGAAGAACGGGAAACCATAGTCAAAAGAATCTCTTGGTTCATTAAGAACCTGGGATTTGACGAAGAATGAGGACCTGTGAATGAGGGTGCACAATAAGCTGTACTAGCTGCGATGCAATCCCATGGACTACCTCTAAGCCTGGCCCTCTTTAAAAAAAAAAAAAAAAACTGTACATGACATAAAAATCTTTTTTTTACATTGAAATTAATAATTGCAGCCAATTAATTATTACTATTTTCGGGGGTAGTTAATATCACATTAATAGGTAATTTATTGGTATAGACAAAAGACATTTTAGAAGGGAAAAAAGGAATTTAAGCACTTGTCTGAGTGAAGCATCTTTATTAATTTATTTGATTTACCGTCAAGAAATGCATTATTTTATCAATTGAATCCTTCGTTAAATTATCCAGAACCGTACATATGGAAAGCGGACACTGTGTCCCAATAGATGAAAGTTCTCTATATAAATTTACATCGTTAGTTTGATTTCTGGGGCATTCAAAGAAAAGGTGATGTAGAGTATCTATTTGTCCACATTCGCAGAATGGGTCGTCTTTGAGTCCGATCTTAAAAAGATGTGCACCAGTCAGACAATGGCCCGTTCGTAGACGGATCAAGGTTGTGAGATGACGTCTGTCTTTAAAAACTTTGTCTTGAAACCATCTCTTGGCCGGAAAGGATGTCAGTAAAGGTGCTATGACAGTTCGAGCACAAAATCGATCATTTTACATGTAAATCTCCATAAGAAAATCTAAGGTCCATTCTGCTCATTTTTATCTTATTTTTATCCACATGACCTAACCGGGGAACCGGAGATGGACCAATAGTGATGTAGGGGGATGCAAAGGGGTATAGGGGATGCAAAGGGGGGGGTATAGGGGATGCAAAGGGGGGCTGTATGGAACGGGGGTAAGATGACGGGGGTAAATAGAATCGTAACTGTTAAAAGGACATTAACGGTGTATAGCTGAAATAAGTTGAAAGTGAGAAGGATGTATGGAGTGAAGTTAGGGATGCTGGAGCAGTATGCATTCACGTATGAAGTAAAGTTAGGGGTAAATGGGATGCTGTAATATTTCTGTAATCTCAATACTATCTGCAGGCTGAAAAGAAAAGTGTATATGAGTAGGGCTATTAAAACAATAAAATATTTAAAAACATATATGAAACAGTTAAAAAATGTATAAGTACAAATCAATTTTGTTAATCTCGACATTCTTCAATGTGTAGCGGATACTAATGGTTTAATCGACATCCATTGCTTCACCCATTATAGAGTAATGTCCCCAGGGCAAAGTATCGTAGGTACCTGGCACTAGATATCTTTTGTCATCATCAGAGCTGAGAGCGATTTTCTGTTGTTCTAGAGAAAAAACATGATGCTGCTTGGATCGTATTAGGTGCTGTATCGTAGTCTTCGCTTTAGCTGTTTGTAAACACTTAATGTAATCATCAAAAGTAATTTTTGTTTTTACAACGGATGATTTGACACCCTTAGTCTTTTTTGTAACACCATAATTTAATAAAATTTGCTCAATCTCATCATCGTCATATTCCTCAGCTTTTAATTTCTTTTTCAAGTTTTGCAACTCAGCCTCTGTCGTCGAAACTTTTTGTCTGTATCGGTATAGAAAGCTGCGTAGTCTTCCCCAAATGTCTTAAGCAGATAATCGTAAAGAAAGCTGTATATAGTGGTTTTCGCCAGGTCCATGATTGATTGGCCAACATATATTGGCTTATTTAGATAAATTTGAAGTTTATACATCTCTACTGCAACCAAATTTTTGTCAAATATCATACTGTTCTTAAATTCGGGCTTGGATATGTAAGATTGAGCACCATATCGACCTTCTCATTCAGTTAAAAGTTTTACATCAACCCTTTTTCGTACATTATCATATCAAAAGCAATCGTAGTAACATCAATATTTGTATCCGCCCATTCAAATCTGCCATATGGTAAATACTGAGACATCGCCCATCCATATTGATTGTTAACATCGAAATACATCAAATAACTTTCAGGCTTTTTTGGATCGTAATTATGCATATATTTATTGTTTGCGTGGGCTCTTCGTTTAGAGCAAACTTGACTAAGACCTCCTCGAATACCTCGCTCAACAAACAAAAACATATCAGGATCAGTCAGCAACTCCAATTCTTGTCTAGTATACTTTAACATTGCATCCCAAGTAAATCCAGGTAGCGTAAAATAGTGGGCTGGATCTAGTTCATATGTTTTAATACAGCTTATTCGAAACTGTTCATAAACATCTGCTAGAAGTAGAATATCGGTTTTCATATACAAGTCACATAGTCTCCCAAAGTAGTGCAGTTAAACATAGTCCAAACTTTATGGGCCCTTCTATATAGACGCTTGGGGCATGGTTATCTTCTAATTTATTATAAAAAGCATCTTGAGGTGGTAAACAGGATTCATTGAAACGATCAAAACTATCAATGTAATCATATGGCATTAAATTCTTCTTCTGTAGCATTATGAAACTGAGATTTAAGATTTGGAAATTCTGTTAAATAAGATGATAACTTATCTAGAGAAGATGCCATAAATCGAAAACTGTCAATAAATCTAAAGTTTATCTGGGATTCATCAACATGCTGGGTAAAAGAAATGTATTTTTCTTTAGTAAGAGGCAGCAAATCTATAGAGCCTGTCATGCGGGTTGCGATATCTTTTATTACAAAAGATGCATCATAACCACTCAAGTTGTGAAATATAACGGGGATTGTATGGGTGTCTTGATAATTCACATTGCATTCATTATGTGAAGGCCCACGGTAATTATTTTCCCCAATTACGGTAATTATTTTCCCCAATTAAATGGTCATGGTCTCTGACTTTTTTTCCCCAACTTTAAAGGGTAGCGTGCAAAGATGGCAACATGTGGATGCTTGAAAATCACTCTCTTGCTGTGGGGTCATGTTTATATCATATGGACATAAAAATACCGTTGAAACATCCTCAGCAAGCTGATTCATCTCATCAGCAAACCACTGCATACAATCAGATACTCTATATGATCGATAGAAAGAGAGAGAATCATCATAATAATATGAACGTTTGAAGTAATAACCAACGGCTGCAGGGATGTGTTCTTGGTAAGCGGTCTTTTCCGCGCATGGCTTTAAAACAATTTCTAGATCAGCGTATACAGCGAAAGGTGCTTTTATTTTGTTTTTAAAATTCTTAAATTTTATCATATTTTTGCCCTACTCAGGCATCCTGATGGCTGTGTCATTCTTTTTAATACAGTCATCAATGTGTTTATTTAACATATTTGTAGAATGAAAATAATGTAAACATCTGTCGCAGAAATATTTCTTACCATCATGATTGTTCAGTTGTTTAGACAAAAGGCGCGATAGGTTCTTAATCCAGATGTAATGATATATAGTTGGATTAGAATAGCCATCTTGAATAAGAAGCAAGTTTACATGCTAATCTTTCTTGCAGATGTTAGATTTGTGGGAAGCGTTGTGAAATCCTTTTTACATTGCCTCAAAACATATACGTTGACTGAAACATTATTTTGCTTTCAAACCTGGGGATTTGTTTTATAGTCATTGGAAACTGGATTCATTTTAATTTTAATACCTCTGAATAATGTGGATACTGGTTAATTCTTTGAGGATTTTTATTAACAGGATACAAAGCTGATGTAACTGCCCATGCAAAGCAGGCTTGGTCATCATTCTTAACATAAATACAGGCTTCCTTTCTTTTTATTTGAGGGGGTAGTTCAATATATGACAATCCAAGTTGAGGTATAAATTTATTAATGTTTATACCCAAGTTAACAATTCGTTTCAAGGCCCACCCACTGTCACGCTCCTGGAATTCTTCGAGATCTTTTAGAATAAGATCTGAAACTTTTTCATCGAACCATTTATCTATATTAGTTGTTTTATATACAGGAGCGTTTGATGTGGTGAAATATTTATTTTCGTTTAAGATCCTATCAGCCCTAGCTATTTCAAATTCTCCACAAAACGCCATGTTAACTTTGACTGAATCATCTTTCTTGAGAGCGTTTTGAATTCTTGGTTTGAACAGTGCTTTACAGTCTAGCACAAAGGCTACGGGATCTTTATGTTTAAGATTGGATATGACTCCAGTTCGGATTCTTGAAGTGAATGCAGAGGATATATCATCCCAATGTACCCTTCTGTACGCAGTCTCTTTTCTACTTATATGCCCTGCACCCTTTTTCTGTTGGGCTTTAAATTGGGCTCGCAACGATTTTACTTCTCGAAGCTGGGCTTCTAATTTCTGCTTCTCACCAATTGATGCAGCATATTTAAGGCATTACGAATTTTCTTTGTAGCTTTTGTACATTGTATAAGGCCTTCTCTAGCTTGCTGCATATCATCACTAGAGGTCATTAACCCCAAAAGGGTTGCAATATATTTGATGAGTTGAACCAGCATATTAGCGAATAGACGACAAATGAATATATGGAGATTTTTTGATGCTAAAATAAAAACTAAATTAGTAAGTTTGAATATGGCCCTTGCTTTTATTAATATACCAAATTTGTCAAGGGCCGTCGTTAAAATCGAAAAAATACCTAACAAGAGCCGTCGTTAAAGTCGAAAAAATGCCTAACAAGAGTTGACTCTTAAGTTTTATATACCCAGAGCGGGTGATGTTTTTAAACAAAATAATAAATTTAAATTCATAAAATTATATACCTTCACATGAACGTATGCACTGTTTTTTAATGTATGAGAGCATATAGGTATGAATTCTAAGACAGATTGATTAAGAATGATCCATAAAGAGCTTTATCTGTACTTTTGTGTGTTAGAAGGGTAAGTAAAAAGAGTGTAAAGATTATATATAAATAAGTATATTTCAAAAATGAAATGAACAATAATTTAAACTTAGTATAAAACATACAATAATAATACAACAATAATTTAAACTTAGCATAAAACATACACTAATAAAGATACTGCGCATGTGCAAAAAAAAGACATTGTAAATTACAACTATATATCAATAACAAGAATAAAATCACACAAACTAATAAAAGTATTATTACGCACATTCCAAAAACCAATAATGGACGCTCGTTGGTGTGAAACTAGGTAGTATGAAGCATTGGAGGAATAATTTCAGAAATTTTAATCTAAAAGATATTACATCTATCTAAGTAATATAAACTCTTAATCTACCCTCAAGACGAGTGCGACAGATGCAACAAGTTTTTAGCGGTTGAGCACAATCTATGCATGAAGCTAAATGACCACATGGTGAAAAAACTATTTGGATTTCTCTGTCCAAACATATTTTACAAGCCATATTTAAATTATGCGGTCTATTTTCCTTCTCTTCATCTTTATATATTGTAACCTCTTTTTTCTCAATGATGTTAAATGCTCGTTTATAGAGGCTAATCAATGCGAACGGCACTCAGGGGGTAGGAGGAGAGCGAGCGTGGATTCGAACGAGCTAGATGATATTGTATTGAAAAGATATAAGGGGATATATTTACTATAAAAAATAAAAGATAAAAGAATTTAAAAGGGACTAAAAGGAAAATGAGAGAAATGATGGAAAAGGGAAAGGTAAATGGGCGCCACTTATTTTTTTATCATAAGGATGGGGGAAATATAAGAAACCCAGATGGAAAAAATATTAAATCTAGAAGTTGGATAAAATAGTGTATTAGATGTTATAGATAAAGTTAAAATAAGAAAGATATAAGGGACGTAAGATAAGATGCAGTAATATTGAGTAAACCGGTAGATGTTCTGGTTAAAAATTTAAGTTAAACACTTTTATTAGAAAAACTATAAAGAGAAAGTTATACTTACTTTTTGTTCTTACTTATCACAACGGCTCTACTTATTTTGATCAAGTCAAAAACTAAAATTTATGAGTGAAATACGTCTTATTCTTGTTGTTAATGAGATTAGATCAGAATAACTTACACCAGGTCAGAAAATAAAACATATAAATAAACAATAAACAATATTTATTACTGTGTGTAGTAATAAGTCAAACAGATGAACGAAACAAATAGACATATAAAATATCAACAATTAAATAAGGTAAAATACTGTAAAACACATTAGTGTTTAATCACATATAGAAACAATATTACACATTCAATAACAGCTAAGTATTTTTATATTGTTATTTCTGTGTACCCATTTAAGCAGAATGTGATATGGAAAAGGAAATGAAAAGTATCAAAATTTAATAAAAAATTGTAAATCACTTTTAGCTTAAAAGATGTTTTACTCGAGTAAAAAATTGGGGGTACCATATAATAATTTAATATTAAAACATTAAAATTAAGATAAACATCAAGAAACAAAAAAAATTTATCATAGAGGTGTTACAAAAATATTTAGTCAGACCCTGCGTAACGCTTTCACTGTTAACTAAAACATGTATGCGACGAACTATGGAGAAATTTGCACACTGTAGAAATCTGTTGATAAGGTAATGGGTTTTTTATTAAAAACCGGTTTCACTGTGGATTCTATGAGCACTTCTTACGTTAATTACTCACACTCTGATATTTTCCGGTGAGTCACAATTAAGTTTTTGTGCCAAAGAAACAAAAATGGTATCCCAAATTTTTGGTAGATAAGAGATAGTAATTACATTAAAAGACTTACAGTTTGTCTCCTAGATAAGAGAACGTAATGGGGCCACACCCAATTCATACGCTACCATAAAAAACTGGTGCTTCTTCGCTACTATCAGACAGCTTTTCCATCAGAGGGGTTCTACACTTTCTCACTGACTTTACTTTACTTAGAAACACTAAATCGCAAATAATTATTTGCAAATTTAAAAGAAATTTGCCGGTATTTGAATCTAGGGGTATACGAAATCAACTTATCAGCACAAGTACCCAAGCTAGACTGATTCTTTTATCGCGCTTAAAATTCAACCGCGTCGCTTCAAAACTACCCCTCCTGCGCCATATGATCTTAATTCACCAATCTCATTGGTTGGGCTCGAAAAATTGGTAGTTTTGACGGTTAAACTATTAACGGCGAGAACTTTCTAGAAGATATTATGATCAGGGTCGGCTTAAGTAAGGGACTATATTAAAAAAATAAAAATTATGCATAGTGTTTTTTGGACATGCTACACAGCCCCTTCCGAAGAGAAAAAACTGGATAGAAAACAGTTTTTAAAGAAAGATAAGCTATGGTTGGAACAACAGTAGTGTGTCTAAAAAACTGAAGCTGATAAAGGTAGTAAACATCAAGATGTAGAAAAGCGATTTTTAATGAGAACTACAACTATTTAGGTAGAATTGGGGTATTAGTGTCAGTTATTGAATGTGATATAATATTCACACTATTCTTTAGTGCATTTATATACAAGTGAAACTACACGAGAGTTTGAAGACCCACAAGGTAGGTAAAATGTATCAGATCCGTAGATCTTTGATACTAAGTGACCAGATTTTTATAAACGGTACCGGCCAACCGGAAGATCACAAAGTGATCGGGAACAGGTCTACTCCGAAGTTTCTGCACGGAAACAAAAAAGTGTACAGCTCGGCCTAGACGGGCAGCACTAAGTGGTATCTTAAATGCAAATCGACAAAAAGGTATTTATATTGCCCTTGACATAAGATGTCAGGACACACACTACATTCACACACACAAGGAAGAAGGTAAAGAATGCTATGTTCCCATAAGTAAAATTTCCTATAGGAGGCACAACGCGTATTTCCCTTTTTAGGAACTCCTATAAAGAAAAAAGCTGAATTTAAACGAAACTGTTAATGATAATTTTGAAAAGGAAGAAAGAAACACGGACGATAGTTATAATTAGGAATCTAATAAGCCTACCGGCTCCATTAGATCCAACAGTCAAGGTAAGTACGTGATACGTTAACATCTGAAAAGATGTTTGGAAAAGTTCCGTCCTGCTTGGTTGACGTTAAAGATATCAACGAATATACAGTAAGGAAGAGAAGAAAACAGTATTTTCTAAAAATATAGTTCTCATTGAGAACATTTAATAAAAAAAATCTTAAGGTAGTAGATCACACTAAGACATTAACAGGAATCTAACAAATCTTAAAAACAAATTATCCTAACAGTCTTCAATCCTAGCTGGAAAAAATTAGAGTAAGTAAAAGAAGAAGAGAAAGAGAGTAGAAAGAAATTTTATCTGTCTTCCTTACAATCTCAACAGACCCACTACCGGAAAGAATTCCCTACGGCTTTCCTAGGCTTATCTCTCGTGACGAATTGCAAGGTCAAAATAAAATTCCAGAAGAAGTAGTTAAGATTGAATTTTGTTAGTCAAAAAAGTAAAGTGATTCCAATAGTAGTCATGTTACGGATCAAAGTTCTTTAAACCAACGATACGTAAAGGTATAAAATTGTATGAAAGAACGAAAAATAATTTTTTTAAAAAATTCAAAAAAAAATTTTCAAAAAAAATTTTTCTTAAAAAAATTTTCATGTGTCTTCCACTAAGGTACGATAACCGTCTTATATCCATATCAAAGATAACAAGTAGTTTATGGATGATGAACGAGGAATAAGGTACTAAAAAAAGTTTCTAAACAAAAAACAGTAATAGATATTACTGAACGATACGATAATTAATTTACAAGTGCAGACGCACTTGTACGGTAGGTTAACGGTAGGTAAAGGAAAAAACTATTTTTGTTCCTTCAAAAAAAATACAAGTGTTAAAACACTCATAAGGTAGATAAACGGTAGTTACGAGAAACATCTTTTCTCTTTCGGTACGATAAAAACAAGTGTTAACCCTTTCAGTCACAATTTAATTTTAGCAACTTTAAAATTTTTTTGATAGTTTAGGGCAGTTGTAAGGAGGTATAAGAACATACTTTAAGAATTTGTTTTTAAAAATTTTATTTATTTAACAAAAATTTTTGTTGTCTACAAAATTAGACATAGTTACGTACTAAGTAAAAATAAAAATTATGTGTGAAAGGATAAAAAGCAGTTATTTCTGTTATTCATACATAAATGTACATTACATTTTAAGCATTTCCAACGAGATTTTGCATTTTGGCCTTTTTCACATTTGGGATGCTTACATCGCTGTGGAATACTGGGCACGTGTATGGGTAAATGACCTATATTATCACTTCTTATTTCTTTTATTGGTTGGCGCTCCGCTGTTTTGCATCTTTTTTTAGAAGGTCCAGCTAAATTCATATCTTGAGACGGTCGCCCTCTTTTTCTTGTAGTAACGGTACCTAGATGTAACATAAAATTTTAAAAAATTACTAAAATAGTAACTGGCAACCAATACCTGCTTTTATAAGTGATTCAGCCAATCTCATTCTGAAATGCAATAAATCCATACGATTTTTTTTAGGTATTCCCATGTTTTGCATGTCCTGTTGATACTCAAGCCACGAGTTGACAATAGCCATGTCGATGGCGTGGAAAATCATGCGTAGGGTCCATTTTCTCGATCGCATTCTTGTTCTGTAAATGGCAACAAGGAAGTCCATCTTGTCGACCCCTCCCATTGATTGATTATATTCTTTGACAATCTCTGGTCTATCAATCCGAACATGTTCCTTTGCCACTCTGTCCCATCTTTTGACCTTGTCGGTGTTTCCAATTCCAACGTAGTTGGAGGCCAAAGTAACTGTTCTGTTATCAAGCCATTTTACGATAACTATTCCATCACGAGAAATTACTTCTTCTGATGTTCCTCTTGATTTTTTCTTGAATTCCTTATCAGTTGTTAGAGGAGGTTTACCAAATCGATTTACTCTAATAGTACATGCTGCAAATATCGACCTCCGATTTAAAATTTCCAAAAGGTTGTAATTTGAAAAATAATTG
Source organism: Altica lythri (assembly GCA_964028335.1). Taxonomy (NCBI): domain Eukaryota; kingdom Metazoa; phylum Arthropoda; class Insecta; order Coleoptera; family Chrysomelidae; genus Altica; species Altica lythri. The sequence goes on along the minus strand of OZ034801.1, from coordinate 97,562,875 downwards.
TCAAAAAATAGTTTGTGCGGGGCACCATTTGCCAGACGGTCCACCAACTTTAGAACTACACTGGCACCATGTCCAAAATTTTTTTGAGTATTGGCATCTAACTCTGTCGTTTTACCCTGATAGATTATGAAGTCGTATAGTATGCCGCTAGCACCACACAATAAATATAGTTTGATGCCCCAGGGGTGCGGTTTGCCTCTTACGAATTGTTTAATATTTGAGTGCCCTTTAAAAGGAACTATTTGTTCATCTACACAAATATCGTTTTCAACCTCTAACTGTTTACATCTGTTGAGTATACAGTCATATATCGGTCGTACTTTCCACAATTTATCATCAGGGTTTTGATCTTCTAAATTATTGACACAGTGAAAATTTGTACGTAACTTGAAAAACCTATTTATGGACATCGCTTCCGGAAATAAATTTATTTTTAACAGCCTATCCCAATACATCCTCAAACGAGGAAATTTTAGAGATCCTGTTACAATATGTAGTCCGACAAAGGCTTTTATTTCTTGAAGATTTGTAAGGGTAAAGTTCACTTTTTCGTTCTGATTGGCATAAATATTTGTAAACGTTACAAATTGTTGTAGCAAACTGTCAGAAATGTACTTTGAGAAATATTTTACTGGATATTCATCGTGATCTAACACAGGATCAACAAAGTTTCCTACTTTCAACGGAAATTCTCTTTTCAAATATTGCACTTTTTTCATCCACTGAATTTTATCTCTTTTTGTAAATTCATACTTATCTACTCCCGGAAATTCTTCTGTATCAGAAATATCTCCCTCATTCTCTCCAGTGGTATCTTCTAGTTGTCTTTCCTCACTGTATTCAGCGGGATCAGGTAGTGGATCGCCTATCCTTCTTCTTATAATTGGATCTTCATTGTCCTCTTCCTCATTTTCACTTTCTGCTAAATACTCAATATCTGAGAAACCTTTTTCCAACTCCTCCAATAATTGTTCGTAGGTAAGAGGAGCACTGTACGCTTTTTTCTTATTTACTGAAATAAAATAGGATTAAAACTAAAATTTCTGACTAAAATGGAAGATCATTCATCAACAACGAAAACGGGCGGAAGACACGAAAAACCGTTGTTTGAGTAACTTTGTCTACACTTGTATACGTATTTTTGAGAAGCAGTTTTAATTACTAATATAAATAAATCCACCAATTAATTAATTACAACATATCTAGACATATGTAAACATTGTAATAATCACAATAAATAAATTATAGTTTGGTTTAATTGAAGGAAAAAAAGAGAAAAACTACGTAATACTCACGCCCACTTGTCGACGCCATTGTAGCACTGCACATAATAATATTTCATGACCATGAGTAAAATGCTGTAGCGCCGCAACCATTCTTACACAACTGTCTAAAGATCTACAAATGTGCACAACGTGACTATATGCCCAAATTCACATTACAGATTCCATAAGACTACGTGTAAATATTATGTCTACAATTGTAGACGTGGTGACCGAAAGGGTTAATACACTTATTAGGTAAATGGACGGTAAATGAGGGAAAGTAAATTCTACTTTCGAGACGATAGAGATAAGTATTAAGGTACTTATTAGGTAGGTAAACGGTAGGTAAGAGAAAAGTATTTTCCCTTTCGAGATGAAAAGTTCAAGTGGTAATATACTTAAACGATAGATAAGCGATAGTTATAAGTCTGGATACACTTAAACGAAAAATATAAGTTGGACATAGAGAAACATATAGCTAAGGAAGTTAACAAGACATAAGGAAATTGAACAAAAGAGAAAAGGGAAAAGGTTGCACTTAGTCGCCTCTTACGACAAGCAGTTTATCGCTTTGGGGGTATTCTACATAATCCCGCCTCCTAAACGGGGAGGAGATGAACGAGAAGTATGGAGTTTGAACGAAAAAGAAAAAGGGAAAGGGGTTCCATTTAGTCGCCTCTTACGACAAGCAGTTTAACACTTTGGGGGTATTCTTTATATTCCCGCCTCCCAAACGGGGAGGAGATAACGAAACATATTTACAGTTGAGTCAGGGTGAGATGTTGAGAAACGGAGAGGTCGAGAAAAAGAAAATGAAAAAGGAAAGCTTATACTGATAATTCTGAGAAAACAGAGAAACATTAGTTTCTATTCGGAGAGTTCATCTTCAGAAGAATCATCGGAATCAGAGACATAAGGCTTTGGAGTGTCAATTTCAAGCTTAATGAAGAAACTAGGGGAGATAACGAGACATATAAACAATGATAGTTTTTACTGAACGGTACGGTAGTTAAACGAAGTGTGTTCTCACTTACAAAAAGATAATTTCAACTGTTAATACACTTGAGCTGGTAAACGGTAGTTAAGTGAAATATGTTTTCACTTACGGTAAGATAATTTCAAGTGTTAGTACACTTGAACGGTAGGTAAACGATAACAATGGCGGTCATGCTGTTGTTACGTATAAAACCCAGGAAGCATAAAGGAAACGCTGTCTGGAATCCTTAATGTGAATCCTCGGTACGATAAACGATAGGTAAGTGATTTGTATATTTTCTTATAGAAAAAAATACAACGGTACGACAGTTCAAGTAAAAAACAAATCTTCCACGCTGGGACAATACAGAGATATTTGTCATGTGGACTCCACTTTTATAACCGTACAGAGAAACATTGGTTATTTAGATGGATAGAGATAGATGGTAAACGGTAAACAAAATTTTAACGAAACGTTATTTTCCCTAGTATAAGATGCAGAAAAAATTAGAGAAATGAAAAATATTTCCCTTTAGATAAAATACGATAGGAAGTAGAAAAATAAGAAATATTTTTCTTTCAATAAGATACGGTAGAAAGTAGAAAAATAAGAAATATTTTTCTTTCAATAAGATACGGTAGAAAGTAGAAAAAATAATTAAATTATTTTCATTTAGATAAAATACGGTAGAGAATAGGAAAATGAAGAATATTTTCCTTTAGATATTATACGAAAAAGATATAGAAAAATAAAATAGATTTTCCTATAGATGAAATAAAAGAAAAGTAGAAAAATGGATATTATTTTCCTGTAGAAAAAATACGATAGAGAGTGGAAAATTAAGAAAATTTTCCTTCAGATAAAATACGAAAAAAATTATAGAAAAATAAAAATTATTTTCCTTTAGGTAAAATACGATATGAAGTAGAAAAATAAAAAAATTTCCTTTAGATAAAATACAAAAAAAATATAGAAAAATATAAATTATTTTTCCTTTAGGTAAAATACGATATAGAGTAGAAAAAAATAAGAAATTTCCTTTGGATAAAATAAAAAAATATAGAAAAATAAAAATTATTTTTCCTTTAGGTAAAATACGATATAGAGTAGAAAAATAAAAAATTATTTTCTTTTAGAAAAATTACGAAACCATCGATAAAGGAATGAAGAAGAAAATGGTCGAAAGAAAAGATGTGCCGACATAGTTAGTTCCAAGTTAAAGTCAGTCTTTTAATTTATGTTTGTTAACGATACGAAAAAGATAGACGAAAAAAATATTTACTGATGTTACTGTACCATTTGTTTCTTTAGTTAACATTCTTTTGAGGACTTTCTTTTATCCTCTATTTTCCTGGTGGTGGCTGTTCTTCTGATCTTAGGTACTTAAATAATTTCAACCGCAGTTAAGAAATTTACTTCAAAATTGGCCATTGTGATAAGAAAAAGTAATGGAAATGGTCGATATTAAAAGTGTGTAATTTTATTGTCGGAAAAATAGGGATTTTATCATCAAGCCCCACGTCGTGGGCGTCATTAAAGTGTAACCTTTTTTTTTTCGGAAGGTGTTAAATGCTCGTTTATAGAGGCTAATCAATGCGAACGGCACTCAGGGGGTAGGAGGAGAGCGAGCGTGGATTCGAACGAGCTAGATGATATTGTATTGAAAAGATATAAGGGGATATATTTACTATAAAAAATAAAAGATAAAAGAATTTAAAAGGGACTAAAAGGAAAATGAGAGAAATGATGGAAAAGGGAAAGGTAAATGGGCGCCACTTATTTTTTTATCATAAGGATGGGGGAAATATAAGAAACCCAGATGGAAAAAATATTAAATCTAGAAGTTGGATAAAATAGTGTATTAGATGTTATAGATAAAGTTAAAATAAGAAAGATATAAGGGACGTAAGATAAGATGCAGTAATATTGAGTAAACCGGTAGATGTTCTGGTTAAAAATTTAAGTTAAACACTTTTATTAGAAAAACTATAAAGAGAAAGTTATACTTACTTTTTGTTCTTACTTATCACAACGGCTCTACTTATTTTGATCAAGTCAAAAACTAAAATTTATGAGTGAAATACGTCTTATTCTTGTTGTTAATGAGATTAGATCAGAATAACTTACACCAGGTCAGAAAATAAAACATATAAATAAACAATAAACAATATTTATTACTGTGTGTAGTAATAAGTCAAACAGATGAACGAAACAAATAGACATATAAAATATCAACAATTAAATAAGGTAAAATACTGTAAAACACATTAGTGTTTAATCACATATAGAAACAATATTACACATTCAATAACAGCTAAGTATTTTTATATTGTTATTTCTGTGTACCCATTTAAGCAGAATGTGATATGGAAAAGGAAATGAAAAGTATCAAAATTTAATAAAAAATTGTAAATCACTTTTAGCTTAAAAGATGTTTTACTCGAGTAAAAAATTGGGGGTACCATATAATAATTTAATATTAAAACATTAAAATTAAGATAAACATCAAGAAACAAAAAAAAATTTATCATAGAGGTGTTACAAAAATATTTAGTCAGACCCTGCGTAACGCTTTCACTGTTAACTAAAACATGTATGCGACGAACTATGGAGAAATTTGCACACTGTAGAAATCTGTTGATAAGGTAATGGGTTTTTTATTAAAAACCGGTTTCACTGTGGATTCTATGAGCACTTCTTACGTTAATTACTCACACTCTGATATTTTCCGGTGAGTCACAATTAAGTTTTTGTGCCAAAGAAACAAAAATGGTATCCCAAATTTTTGGTAGATAAGAGATAGTAATTACATTAAAAGACTTACAGTTTGTCTCCTAGATAAGAGAACGTAATGGGGCCACACCCAATTCATACGCTACCATAAAAAACTGGTGCTTCTTCGCTACTATCAGACAGCTTTTCCATCAGAGGGGTTCTACACTTTCTCACTGACTTTACTTTACTTAGAAACACTAAATCGCAAATAATTATTTGCAAATTTAAAAGAAATTTGCCGGTATTTGAATCTAGGGGTATACGAAATCAACTTATCAGCACAAGTACCCAAGCTAGACTGATTCTTTTATCGCGCTTAAAATTCAACCGCGTCGCTTCAAAACTACCCCTCCTGCGCCATATGATCTTAATTCACCAATCTCATTGGTTGGGCTCGAAAAATTGGTAGTTTTGACGGTTAAACTATTAACGGCGAGAACTTTCTAGAAGATATTATGATCAGGGTCGGCTTAAGTAAGGGACTATATTAAAAAAATAAAAATTATGCATAGTGTTTTTTGGACATGCTACAATATAACGGCTATATAACATTGAGAATAGTGCTGCATTTTCATATCACATCCAGTATAGAAGAACCCTTCTTTAGCGAGATGTTCCGTATTGGGCCACCTCGCAGGCTCTTTCATAAAAGAGGATAGCCGTACGTGATATTTGCTAACATCTTTAAAACTTATGAAGGTTAATACGCCGTGGTCAGAGTAAAAACCTGTTTTAGCCAATTTTGCGGTTGAAGGCGTCTTACTTCTAAAATATGTTTCTCCATAGGTGCATCAGTAGGCATCCAGTTTTTAACAACTACCTGACAAAATGCACATATAACACAGTCTCCAACCCTTGTATACATAAACCCAGCTCTGGCGAGGTCGTGTCCGGTTTGTTTCATTGCTTCAGGCCACATCTTAAAAGTTTTAACTCGAGCAAACTCGGTTATTGATGCAACATGTCCAGACATATCTGTAATAATCATCATGCCAGTTATTGTGCAGATTTTAATAGAACCATACATTTATGGTTACGGAATGAGGCAATATAGCGATATTTGTTATGGCACATACCACAATATAAATGATTAGTTTTTACATGTTTAGTATAATGAATAGGAAGTATAGGGTGATTACAAAATTTGCAGACTATAACTTTTTGGACTTTCTTTAAAATTAATAAATTCATAATGGCATCCCAACTAGTAGAAACAATCTTCAATATCACCATCTCCACTACCTACATCATCATAAGTAGACATTAGAAATATGTAACGGATAAGAACAAGAAGCATACAATTCGTAGAAATTTAGTACTGAACAGAAGCCTAATCATTCTGAAGCGATAAATCCTACATAAACTCTACAAATTTGTTAAAATTTACGTGGTGCTATGGTTTGAGAACTTAATTAGTATATTCAAAAAGAAGGATTTTATCGATCTATCTTTTTATAGATGATAAATATTACTTTTCCTTATCATGCTGCTCTAATCTCAAACACAAGACGCTTATGCTTGGCATAGGCACAGCTGCTGAGTTGGAGTAAGTTCCCTTAGTTATAATAAGTTTACCACATTTTATGCATGGTTGTATCCTATAGCATAGATTCATTTCTCGGTGCAACTTGCTGCGGGATATTTGGGATGACCTGCGCGGTTTAGGCATTCTGAAGAGAAAGGATTATATTAAAAATGATGCTAACAATTTGAGCTGGGATATGAACAAAGGAGAAAAACTTTTAAAAATAATATTAGTTTGTAACGGTAGCGTCCGAATCGTAATCGCTATCCCGATCGGCATAGTCAATAAGATTTAGATATCGGGAATATGCAAGATGAATGAAATCAGTTGATCTATTGCAAATTTTACATATATCACTAAATTCTTCATATGAAAATCTCCGCGGATAGATGTTAGACATTTGATATAGATATGCTCCGAACTCATATGGTCTAGCATGAGCTGCAAGGTGAACCAACTGTTCACTATAATGAAGATGAAGGGGCGAAGGGCTCATCTACAACAAAAATTAACTAGATAACCCCCAGCTGAAATGCTAATCATTTGTCAAATTGGCGTAAGTGTGAAGCAAATATGAAGAAGTAGTGTACAATTAAATTTAATACAATAAGAAACACGAAGAGAAAGTTTACATCCCGCATTCTAAAGAAAATTGCAAATTTAAAATCATCAGAGCATACAATAAGAAAAAAGATTCTAAACATATCATTCTCACAATGAAGAAGCAACCAGAAAATCAGATAGTGACATTGTGTATTATATAGTAATTAATACTCACTTTTGCTGCGATGTGTTGATAAAACTGGGACTAAATCTGGAGCAACGTCTCAATCGTATACAGGTGCAAAGGATGCAAATCTGGAGCAACGTCTCAATCGTATACAGGTGCGAAGGATGCAAATCTGGAGCAACGTCTCAATCGTATACAGTTGCGGAGGAAGCAAATCTGGAGCAGCGTCTCAATCGTATACAGGTGCGAAGGATACAAATCTAGAGTGTGTGAAATGTAAAAAACAAATCGACGTAGATACTGCAACTATTAACTATTAAACTATTAAAAATTAGCTAAAAAAAATAAGATAATATAATATACTTACATATGAAAATTATTTGTAGATGTATAAAGGATGGAAGATGGCTGCTGGCAAGAAAAGTATGGTACAATTGTTATTACGAAAGACTTTGATATAAATAACGGTTGATATCGAATCGGTTTCAACTCTACCCAATTGTAACGCTTTATTGATACACTATACGCTGTATATTCAATCTACAAAAAACCAAAATATTAGAAAAACTAACAAAAATTAAATATTAAACTAAATAATTCATAAAATACATATGCAAATATTCAAAAACTAATAATAATTTATAAAAAAAAAATATTAAAAATAAATAATCAATACAATGTATAATTAATAATATATACTTACATAATAGCTCTGGAAAACTCAACACCAACATTTACTGAAGAATTTGGAATGACTTTATTAATTTACACGGTGGTATATATATTTAAAACTTTTCTAGAAAATTACGTAGATTGTTTTTTGTTTAAACCATATTGGTCTTCAAACAGTATATTGGTTAAATATACTTTGTATGATTGTTTTTCAAAATTGTTATTTGGCTAACCGCAGAGGTCTAACTTATAGAAAAAATATTACCTGTAATACACATATTGATTTTTGCTGTTAACTTGGGCAGACCTGACTTTTATTATTTTTTTTTTTATTTTACTAGCGATTTGTGACCACTTGGAAATTGTAAGTACGTTTTTTTTAATTTACTTCTGCTTTTAATTTTATTAGACTTTATATGAATATTTATTTATTTTGAAATCGTTTATTTCTTATGGAAAAACGTCGTTTCAAAGTGACAAAAAAGCGTCAGTTTTCGCTATTTTATCGTTACAGAATTCATGAACGTCACAGTACCAAAATTTAAAACGCCAAAACGTCAAGATAGCGTTAAAATTTGTCGCAATAACGTATTAAAAAATTGTTAAACTGAACTTTTCGATTTACATGTATTTCTTATGGAAAAACATCATTTCAAAGAGACAAAAAGCGTTAGTTTTCATCGTTTTTTTCGTTACTGAATTTATAAGCGTGATCTCGTTATAAAAACGATAATTTTTTATGAAAAAATTGACGTTTAACGCTTCAGAAAAATCAGAAAAATTATAATTTATATATATGTTTTTATTATTCATTATTTTATTAAGTTCTAATTCAAACGATTTCATTTCTATCAATATAAGTCGCGGTTTTTATTAACTGATATAAAATATTTAAACTCTATTAAGATTAAAAGTAAATATATCACCTATTTTTTCCTAATTTAACTTTTCATATTATGATCCCCCCCCAGAAATGATAAGAATAATAGTAGGCGGATGCGCGTCTTATCATATATTCGATCCTTTCTGTTTAGCGTAAAATATGTGTCAATGCTTATTACTTTTTATCTACAATAAAACTCTATAAAGTTTTTCTTTATCTAAAAATTAGAATGTCACCCTGATATGAGTATTTTAATATATGTACTCTTAGTTTTAAACCTAAATATTGAATATTTAGACTCATAAACCGTGCTGTACAACCTCAACATTCCTAAGTGTGTGTGTGGTCTATTCTTCTCAAACATAAAAAGACCTTGTTATAACATTTTTCTTCATTATTTTTTTTCCTGCTTTTACCTATAATTTTCCACACATATATAACCGAGGGTGCAGTTCTCATATAGATATAGAACCACCCTACGGTTCCCAATGCCCAGCAGTTTGGCGGTCTCCTAGACGGGTACGGGATGTTCCGTCTAAAATTATTATTGGAAGACTCTAAAATAACGATTGTTTTACTTTTTTTATTAGAACTCTATTTAAACTTACTTGCTCAATCCCTGCGGCGTGGTTTCTCACGCGCCTTCTTATTATTTTATCTATAAAATATAATGTTTTTAGAGTTAAGCCATATATTTTTTTTGTTTGATCACTTACCTACATTCATCGCAAAAATAATATTATTTTTAAAGCTTCAGTATGAAATAAACCACAAACCTTCGAATCTGTAGCGGGAGTACGTATTTTTATACAATAAAATAATTTTTTCATGAGTCAAATACTCATACTAAAATTCATTTTCAAAACACTTTACATATTGATTTTGCTAACTACCTCTGTTTTTTCTCAGATGTGTAAAGAAGAATGCCTCTGTTTTGAAAACGATATGCTTGAGGAGGAATACCAAGCGGAATATGATAAAAAGGTCCTCCAAAATTGCAAATGCAGTGGACGCTGCCTCTGTTTAGAGGATGATCGAGATTTTAATACAGAGGAGGAGGAAGAGATTCCTGACTACTCTAGGGGTGATACACCTAAAATAGCACAACCTTAAATAACATACAATAAAGTAGTTGCATTCAAATCATTGTTTGATTACTTTGATACTCACCTAAAATTATTAATTTTTATATCTACGCCAATGCATTATTCCTTGTTTTGCGGTTTTATGTCTTATCACAATTAGACTGCTTGTTGTAGAAATTTTTGCCTTTAGTCTATTTGTGAATTTTATTAACCGACTTCAAAAAAGGAGAAGGTTATCAATTCGACCATATTTTTTTTTTATTTTTTTTTTTTTTATGGATGTTACCGAATATCTCCGGTATTTATAACCCGATTTTAAAAATTCTTTTTGCATTCAAAAGGGTAGAGTGTCCCATTGGTCCCATAGAAATTTGGTTAAGGTCTGGTCATCAATGTGAAATATATTCAAGGAAATAAGGAGAAGGGTCTCAGTTTGACCATATTTTTTTTTATACGTTACTGAATATCTCCGGTACTTATAATCCGATTTGAAAAAATCTTTTTGCATTCAAAAAAGTAGAGTGTCCGTTTGGTCCCATAGAAATTTAATTAGGGTCCGGTTATGAATGTGAAAGATATTCCAAGAAATACCACAAAAATCAGCATTTCAGCGAATATCTCCGGTATTATAATCCGATTTAAAAAAATTCTTTTTGCATTCAAAAGAGTAGAGTGTCCCATTGGTCCCATAGAAATTTGGTTAAGGTCTGGTCATCAATGTGAAAGATATTCCAGGAAATAAGGAGAAGGGTCTCAGTTTGACCATATTTTTTTTTATATATGTTACCGAGTATCTCCGGTTTTTATAATCCGATTTGAAAAATTCTTTTGCATTCAAAAGAGTAGAGTGTCCGTATGGTCTCATAGAATTTTGATTAGGGTCTGGTAACCAATGTAGAAGATATTTCAAGAAATACCACAAAAATCAGCCATTCAGCGAATATCTCCGGTATTATAATCCGATTTAAAAATTCTTTTTGCATTCAAAAGAGTAGAGTGTCCTATTGGTCCCATAGAAATTTGGTTAAGGTCTGGTCATCAATGTGAAAGATATTCCAGGAAATAAGGAGAAGGGTCTCAGTTTGACCTTATTCTTTTTATATATATTACGGAATATCTCCGGTATTTATAATCCGATTTGAAAAAATCTTTTTGTATTCAAAAGAGTAGAGTGTCCGTGTGGTTCCATAGAAATTTGATTAGGGTCTGGTCACCAATGTGGAAGATATTTCAAGAAATACCACAAAAATCAATAGAATAAGTTCTGCAGTTCAGTAAATTTGTTAAAAATGATGTATAACATAAAATCATAATAATTAGCCCATTACTGTCCCACTCTAAAGCCAAAGATCTCTTCTCACGAGGAAAAGGAATGAGCATTTAATCAATTCTCTTGCTTACTGCGAGTTGGTGATTTTAGACAATTTATTCCACGTTTCATCACGATGTTTTCCTTTACCGTGCGTGCTTCATGTTTTTAGGTGTAAGACAATTTACTTATGTCTCCAAAAACTCACATATCGGGATTGTTGGGGATTAAACTCAGTACCTCTTGCACGGTTATTGAAAGTCTTTGAAAATAGTACATCATGAATCAAGTAGCAACTAAAAATGATAAAATAAAAACTTTTTTAAAAAAATTAAACCGCCTTCAAAAAATTTACTCTAAAAAGCCAGAAATAAAATCTTTATTTCTTAATAAAATTGGAACCAACTAGGCATCTGATTTCGATTTCCTTGAAGTCGGCTCCAATGGCAAATTACCCTCTAATTTAATCTTAGCTATTAAATCTAGCTTTCGAATGTTAGTTACAAAGATATAAACCATTGGAGCCGACCTGCACTGTTTTGATAAATATATGAAATTTGTTTAATCTCTTTTTGGCAAGTAATTTTTTAAATCTTCGTGTGCTGGATTTTTTCCTGCATCTAAATTTAATTTCCATAGTAAATTTTTCTTTATTATATACATATGATATGCTGTGAACTCTGGTGTATATGCTAAAAACATAATATCTGGTACTTTTATACGGTTGTAACTTTAATTGGTGTGGTTGTGTTAGGCTTTTTTGTAGACGTTGTTGTTGACTTCTTTGTATCCGTTGACGTTGTTGTTGACTTCCTTGTAGTCGTAGCTGGGGTTGTCATTCGTGGCTGCTTCTTTGTTACATATGGGTTGTAGATATATTTATTTTTAACAGTTACGATTCTATTTACCCCCATCATCTTACCCCCGTTCCATAAAGCCCCCCTTTGCATCTCCTATACCCCATTTTGCACCCCCTATACCCCCCTTTGCATCCCCTATACCCCCTTTGCATCCCCCTACATCTCTATTGGTCCATCTTCGGTTCCCCGGTTAGGTCACTTGGTGTGGCCGTGGCCAAAAGAGACAAAAATGAGCAGCATGGACCTTTAATTTTCTTATAGAGATTTACATGTTATAAGGTATAATTTAATTTTTTGTTTTATCGAATTGTAGATATTTGCAATTGGTAATAATTGTTTAGACGATTCTTTTAAGCCAGTGCCAATAGTAGCCAATTGATTAGCGACAACGTTTCCGTGAATTCCTGAATGTCCAGGAATCCAAACAATTTTGGTGTTTAGTTCACTTTGGATGTTTTCCATGAAAAGGTCTTTGGTTCTAAGAGTCTGTATATCCGTTGAAGCTTGAAAAACATTTTTAATTAAATCTAAAAATTGCACTTTGGGAGTCTGAGCAAATGACTCCATCTTTAATTTTGTTGTCCTTTATTAATTTTAAGGCTGTTTGTATCGCCGCAATTTCTGCATTGCATATGCTCGCTTCTGAATGTCTAATCGCTATATATGTAGAATACTTTGGTATGAATATTCCCAGACCAATTTTCTCATCTTTTTTAGATGCGTCCGTGAATATCTTACACTGATTTTTGTGTATGTTAAAGAATCGTTTGACTTGAAAATTTTTAAGAACGTGGTCTTTTTTAATGTCAGTTTTAATAATTGGGACTGTTCCCAGAAGGGTGTTCAGATTAAAATTGTAGCACGCCCAATTGTTTATTGTTTTAATTTTATTCAGATAAGGAATTAATAGTTGAAATGATTTAATTGTAAGAGGAATTCTGTTGTCATTCCAGTCTACTTGTCTATTAATTAATATTTTCCAATTATCTATTATGATTTCGATGACAGGATGATTGTTAATTAGTGTCATTTTGCTAATGTTTTTTAAGGCTAGTGTTTGTCTTCTTGTCCGTAAGTCCTCGAGCCCTGCTTCGGCCAGTAAGGCTAAACGAGGTGTCGATCTTATACATCCTAAGCATATTCGTAATTCTTTAAAAAAGACATCTAAATTATTAAAAATATACTTATTGGATTCGTGCTGAGAGGAGATCCTTGGCCCAAACATCTGGAGAGCGGAAAAGAACCCACGAGTGACCCATTGCCTTTGTAGGAGAATAAACGACGGTTCTGAAGAAGATGAAATGTTAAATTAACTAACTCTATGTCCCATTCTGTCTTACACAGGATTTCATATAGTTTATAGATGTTAACTGACAAGCTTCTTTAATGTCCAGAAAGACTGCCGCTACTGATTTCCTGTGAAGGTGGGCATTGTACACGAAGGATGATAAATATGAGGTACAGTTATCTACCCTCTTCCCTTCCGAAAACCCCATTGATGTTCTTTGAAAAATAGTTTTTTTTCTAAGAACCAGTCTAGATGATTCTTAATCATTATTTCCAGGGTTTTTTCCATACATGAGTACAAAAAGATTGGTCTATAGCTGTCTATTGATTTAGGATCTTTGTTGGGCTTTAGGAAATTTAAAACTAGGCAGTCTTTCCATTCCGGTGGGGTTTCTTTTCCTTCCAGAAAGTAGTTAAAAGTTTTGAGTAGTTTAATTTTGATTTTTTAATCATAAGGTAGGAAATTTCGTCTATCCCTTTTTTTGGTGCCGAATGTTTTTTGTTGGAGAGCGCATGGTAAAGTTCATCCAATGTAAATCTGGGGGTCTGTAATGTAAAGGGTTGGGGTATTGTTGAGAAATTGGGATCAATATCGACAACTGACATTTGCTTCAAAATTTCTTCTTTTAGATCGTCCGATATATTGCTCAAATTACCACATTTTTTTACATTTGAAAATTTCTTGACCTTTTGCCATATATAGGATATATTTGCGTCTCTATTTAGAGTCTTGGTAAAAAGTTTGAATTTTTCCTTTTTTTTGTGTTTAGCTTTAGTCTACATTTAGCGATAATTCTTATGGTTTGTCGATGTAGTTTTCCAGAGATAGGTTGTCTCCTAGCAACCTTATAGCCTCTTGTCGCTCTTTGACCCAATCCGAGCATTCTTGGTCCCACTAGATACATCCAATTTTTCGGTTTTGTCATCGGGAGAAGTAGGGTATACTTTCTTCCGCCGCTCTGTTCATCATCCCTGTCAGTTCTTTGTATGAAAGACAATTATTCGAAAACTCATTCAAAAAATGATAATTAAACGCATTTGAGTATTTATTCCAGTCCGCTTTTCTTAAGTTTCTGGTTTTTGGTGGGGTGTTGAAGATTTCTTCTTAATTTCTGTTGTTCTGTAGATTTACATAAAGAATGGTTGGGAAATGGTCACTATATCCGCAAACCTTTAGGGTTAGCCAGGTCGTTCTATTGGCCAGATTGTAAGAAACCAGGGTTATATCCACTGCACTAGTTGTAGAAAAGTCTGCTTTAAGAATAGTGGGCGAGCCATCGTTCATTAGGACGAAATTTTCTTTATAGAGAAATTCGCTTAAGATTCAGCCACCTGGGTTTGGTTTTAAGGAGTCCCATAGAGGGTGATGGGCGTTACAATCTCCCATCAAAATGATGTCTTTTCCTAAAGATGTTCCCAGCAAATCGTTTAATAAGTTTTTATTTATAGCTTGATTGTTTCTACAATAAATGTTGATAATCGGGAGAGTGCCATTATTCGTTACGATTACTTGAGTGTCCAGTTGATTAATTTTTCTAATTGTATTAAAGGAAATGTTGTCCCTGATACAAGAAGCAACACCGCCATATCCGTTTTCTCTATTTTGTTCGATTATCGAAAAGGATTGGATTAAAAGTTTATCATTTTTTTAAGCCATGTTTCGTTTAACAATAGAATATCCGGGTTCTCATTATAAATAAAATTTAAAAGATTATCGTAATTTGCCTTAATGCTGCGAATATTCCATTGCCATATTTTGAGTGTAGGTTTATTATTTTTGTGTGGGGAATTGAAGGAAGCAAATCAAATAAAATCAAAACGACCACTGTTCGAGTCTAACATGTGATACAATAAGATTTGTTTTGTTTCGGGGGAAAGGGCATTAACTTTATTAATTAGTTTCTATATTATTGTGATTTGGCTGAGGGCAGACATTTTTAAACTGCGAGGAGGCACTGTTTCCAGGTTGGGCAGAAAGTTCATAAGATGCTTTCGTGTCTTTTTTTGTAGAAATATTTTCATTACTAGATAAACGATTAGATAAAGTATAAAGTGCTTTTGATGTTGATGATTTTTCTGGTTGACCATTTGGATGTAAAAGGTTTGAATTATGTTCTTCTTTATTGTATCCCTGATAGATTGTCCGTTTTTTAGGCGTACTCGATACCACTTGCGTAAAAAATCTTTTTTTGTTTCGTAGCGCATGAGATCGTCTATCTTGAGGTTCAATTTTGTTCACTGGGGTTTAGTTAAAGTTATTTAAGTCATTATGTTTTTTTAAAGTGTTCGGGAGTCGTTGGGAATAACTATGAAGTCTCTCAGCGGTATATACGATTTTTTGGATAACGAGCTTGCTTCGAAAAAAGTAATGTTTTTGTGAGCCATTAACTGTTTGATAGTTCTTTGCCGTTCATGTTCGGGGCATTTGCTGTAAGTGGACCTATGTGATTGTTTACAGAAAAAACAATTGGTTATACAATCAAACTCTAACTCGGTGTCTTTTATGTGCGGTTCACGGGCACAATTAAGGCATTTTGCTTTGCCTTTACAGTTTTTGTTTGTATGTCTAAAACATAGGCATTTAAAACATTGTGTGACTGGTGCAACATAAATATTTATTGGGTATTCCATCCCGTAAGAAAAAACGCTTTGCGGAAGATTTATACCCCTGAATGTAAATAAGACCGTTCCCGTTGGTTCATATCTAATAGATCCATCCTCGTTTTTTCCCTCGTTTGTCTTTTTAGTCGTCTAATATTTAAAATATCGATTTCTGAAAGATTCTAACAGTTCTTTTTCCGAAATGTCTTTATCTATTTGCCGCGCGATGCCTTTTACCGTTACGAAATTGTAAGGGATATAAATAGTATATCCTTTATCTAGCAAAACCTTGTTTTGAGCAAAATTATTTGCCGCTGAGAAAGATGAAAAATCTAGAGAAATTCTATTTAGGCCTTTATTATTAATTTTTTTAAGTCTTTTTAATTTAAATTAAATATTTCCTTTGATATTTTTTAATTATTCTAACGTCCAATTTGGAATTCTACTTTTTCCGTTAATTCTAAATAAACCGTAAATGGACCTTTATCAGTTTGCGTGTAAGAAACCCGACTTTTTTCTTCATTACTGATATTCGTCGTCGTATTTTCGTTCAGTTAGGAAACCGGATTTGTCAAGGTTATAATTTCTTGGTTTAATGAATTAGATTTAATAATGTCTTTTTTTATTGTATTATTATGAGAAACATTATAATTTAAAATGGATCTTTTTGGGTTAGCACCCGTTAGTGAAGGGGGAAGCGGCTGCCCCTCCGTTCCGTTCATTTGAACGAAAGATTAAACTAAATTATTGTTATATAAGCTACTAAGTGTAAGAGGAAAAAAAAAGCTAATAAAAAAAAGGAGACAAGCTAATGAAATGCTTCACTTACCAGTTCTCACTGACTTAAGTCACACAACACTAAAAAAACACCCCTAGCTTTGCTTCTTATAGCTGTGTCTTACCTTTACGGAAGCCAAAGAAATAATGTAATATACACTTTTTAGACATTCTTAACACTCGTAACATAAATAATAAATAGAGATGTTAGGTTAAACCACTATGACAAATGTCAAATTAGTCAATTAACAGGTTGGGAACACTGCATAATACAGCGATGTCAAAATGTGCTGAGTGGATTCGATTCGGTCGTTTCGAATGCCGAATCGGTCGGCTAACAGAATACGTAAAGCTATTGGTGAGCAAGTCGGTCAGCGAGCTGAACGCTAAGCGTTTCGCATAGATGTAAGAAAAATGAGTATAGAAGACGACATCGTATCCATCGATTTGCTTATCAACGAAGTTGAAAAAAGGGATGCCATATGGAATATTAACTCTAAAGTCTATTTAAATAGAGTAATAAGAAGATCTTGGGAAGAATTAGTTTTAATTTTTTACAATAATAATGATTCTGAAGAAAAATTATTTTTATTCCTTTAACATAATTGTTATAATTTATAGTATAGGCCCCGGCACGTATTTAAAGCGGTGCGTGAGAGTAGTGAGGAAAGTTCGCGAATGTGTACAGTCACGCACATTAATTACTACTTATTTATTTTAAACTTTTATTCGTTATTTATTAAGATAAAAAAATTGTGGTTCAATATCATTGCTAGGGTCTATACTGATTACAATCTTATTATATAATTTCTTCTTGCCAATCTAATTTACCTTTACTTACAAAGTAATTTGTTAATTTAGTTCGTACATATCTGCTTCATTGATTGGTCGTTCAATGTTATGGGGTTCATATCAGGTAATGGCGCTGGATAAATCATTTCGTCTGGTTTTATACCATCTCTTGTCCTAACAAAGTTATGTAAAACACAAATGTCTTTAAAATATCATTGGCAAAATCAATCTTGACGTCTATAGGCCAGTGCAAAATTCGCCATTTGTGACACATAATTCCAAATGTACATTCAACATACCTTCGTGCTAAAGAAAGGCGGTAGTTAAATTTTTTTTTCTTTTGACAAAATTTTACCTCCATGTGGTCTCATCAGACCGAAAGCTTCGTCAGCTACAATTCCATATGGAAATTTAAATGCATTGTTCTCATTATTTGTGATAGATCTTGGCTTAGGAATTTTCTGTAAGTTTAGTATAACGATGTTTCCTTAAAAACACCCGAATCACTGTCTTTTCCTTAAGCCCCAACGTCTACCCATATAAAGCAGTAGTTAGATTCGCATAAAGGCATTAATTCTAACGAGAAAAAGTGTTTGTAGTTGTAAAACATTGATCCCGATTCTGGTGGCTGAATTAAACGAATATGTTTGCCATCCAAAACGCCAATACAATTTGGAAAATGACTTTATTTTCAAATTGTTCAGATGTTTGTATCTACATCTCCGAAGTTATTGGACTCATGACCATAGATTTCAAGTTTCTCCATAAAACTTGGCACACTTGCTTAAATATTCCGATAACATAGATTTGCTAATTTTATAACCTTATAGCTCTGCTAATGACGAACCACTAGCTAAGTACAACACTAACGATAAATCTCCAATTGAAAATTTGCCCCGAAAGAAATACAAACTGCACCCGGTCTATAAGCATTTTGCAAATATTTTAGAAAGAAGTATAGATACTCGTAATAAACATGAAACAGGAAAGAAAAAAGAAGATGATAAAGATAAGTTATTTTATTTTTTATTGGTTAAAGAAATAAAAAAATTCCCGAAAACCGACGCTTGAAGTTGAAAATTGAATTGTATAATTTACTAGAACGCTTCCAATCTAATCAAGCACAATCACTTGAAAATATTCATTACTCGTCTATTACATATAACTCACAACGGCAGCCAAGAAACTCTCCAACTACATTCAGAAGACCTCAATGTACGACACGATGCGGTACTCTTATATAGAACCTTTAACGCAATATGGTTATACAACTGGTTCATACAATGCATAAGTAACATCGCTTGGATCATACGAAGATTCTCAGAAACTGGATTTATTCAATGAAACAATTGATAATTAAAATATAACTTGCCGAAAGGACCCATTTCTAAATACTTGATTGTTACTATTTTTAAAGTCATTAATAAATGGTTACTTACCTTAATGTTACTATGAGTTTTTCTGTTGGTGACATGCAATCTTATAGCAGCATCGCTGGATTTTAAATCGGTTTTAACACAATCATATAAAAAATCAAAAGATGAAACCGACATCCTGAAATAGTTTAAAAATTTTTCTTCATGTAGTCTCAGGTTGGGATATAAAGAGACAAACATGCTTAAAGAAAGTCTTTTACTTAGAATAGGATGTACCCAGCATCGTCTTTGTCTTCTTCTGCGACGTCTCAACCTTCTGTATAAAATCCATAAGCAAATTGCCTCCTCTAAGTTCAGTGTAGCAATGGTATTGCCTGACTACGGCCCGTGCATATGACGTCATGAGAATGCTCCAATCGCGCGGCTTCGCGCGTTCATTTGAACTTAATGTTCGGTGGAGATCGTTCTTGGTAATAAAGTACGATGCTTTATTCTTATCCGTTCACTTCTTCTTCCTATCACAGTAGACTATGCATTTGATTTCTTGGGTTGGTATTTCAGTTTGTTAGGTTCGTACCTAAACTGAAAACGCTTTCTCCTACTGTCGAAATATTGACACGTTGTCAAAGGTAAAATTTTTAAAGATTCAATAAACAATTCCAAAAAAACTCAGTACAGAAACACACAACAACATCGTTAGATGTTATGGTATGTTTAAGAAACAGCTGCGAAAGTGCTTATTTAAATCAATTGGTTTAGATACTTACCACCGTAAGTACCTATTTTTTAAATCAATCCTAGTTCGTGACAAACACTAACAGCTAACATAAAGTTATATATTTTGCATTAGATGCAATACTAATTTACCCTAGGCTAGCTCCTGGGTTCGTGTCTTCCCTCTAGTCTAGTCAACAAGTTGAAAATGGTACAAAATAGAGATACTGCTCCCAAAATTATGTGCGATAGCTCATTGGATCCGGAATGGCACCTAGAAAAATGTGCCAAAAGCGCGTATTAGCACATAAAAAATAGCAAAAGTTATAAACAATTAAAGATGAAAAAAATGGCATTCCGTTGTTTTGCAAATATTTCATAAACTATTAATATTTAAGAAATTTAAAAAATAAATTTTGAAAGAGGAGGAAATTTCCAATAAAAAAATTACAGCTTCCGGAACTCTATCTCCAATATTTATATTTTTAATTTAACGCTGAAAATAGGTCTCCGCGCGAAATATTTAGGTTGCTTGCGCTGCGTCGAACGCGAGTACGACACATAAATTAATTTATTAAAAAATGTCGGAGACCTATTTTCAGCGTTAAATTAAAATTATAAATATTGGAGATAGAGTTCCGGAAGTTTGAAGTTTTTTATTGGAAATTTCCTCCTCTTTCAGGATCTATTTTTTAAATTTCTTAAATATTAATAGTTTATGAAATATTTGCAAAACAACGGAATGCTATTTTTTTTATCTTTTATTGTTTATAACTTTTGCATTTTTTTTATGTTTTTGGCACATTTTTTAGGCGTCATTCCGGATCCAATGAGCTATCGCACATAATTTTAGGAGCAGTATCTCTATTTTGTACCATTTTCAACTTGTTGAATAGACTAGTTTTATCAATTCTCTCCAAAACATAAATTCAGGGCGCCAAGTATAGACAAACAAATAAAAACGCAAAAATCAGTTTCAGGTGGATTTATTATATTAATTTAAAGTTAAGAAATTTTTAAAAAAATATTAATTAATTAATTCTCTTATCTTTATTTATTCTGGCTTCTATTCGGTGGAGCTTGACTATCTTTCCTCAAAAATTGTTTCCTACTTCCAATCAAGGGTGGTCAGGACCTTTCTAATAAAAGAATCTCCTTTAATAAACTATTCCGGGATGGTTTTTCCTTTGTGACGACTTCTTTGGTCAGGTTTTCAAAATGGTTGACGGCTGTCAGCGATTCTTGATTGAATTCAAAAATAATTCCTACTAGGGTCCTTCTTGATTTGGCAATAACTCTTATAAAGAAATTATAATCAAAACTCCAACCTTTAATAATTTACAATCAAACATATTCGCTATCTGGTTCTCCATACTTTCGAGAAAAAATTAATTATATTCACATATTTATATATTTTATGATCACAAAAAACTGACTTTTACGATAGCAAATGTATTTGAAATTAAGGGTTAGTAAAATTTTAAAATAACAAATTCACTGCAATTTGGATAATTTAATACAAATAAAGATTTATACTAAAGCAAAAATTTACTTACTTAAATGAAGGGCCAAAGTATTCAAATAATGTTTCTAGTTTGGTGAAGAAACGCAGTGAAAATGAACGAATCGAAATAATAAGCTGACGAAGAAAATAATGCGACCGTCTCCCTCCACGACGACGCGATAAAACTTAAAATAAATACCATATATAGTCAGGTGGATTCTGGCCCAAAAACGAACGTTACATAGATTAATTGAGAGAAGTTTTTGTAATGAATTTATAAATATGTATCACTTTTTTAATAAAATTTATATTATTAACATAATACATACCTAACCGTTTTTGACAGATATTATAATAAATTATATACAATGTTATCAGATATCGAAATTATACATTTTTGTAACTATAATTTAATTCAAAATTTAGTTAAATATTTTTTAATCTCTTAACTACCTTAGTGTAACTGAGGTATATTTTTTTAAACTAATTAATATGACAAACATTCTAAATGCTTAATTTTTTAGATCAGTGTTTGAAAAATACGGAAAATTATTAAGGAAGAATTAAAAAATAATAAGAAAGTAAAAGATAAAGAAAGTAAAACTGATACATTTCAGAAGTTTATTTTAAAATACAGCGACAGATTTGGATGTACAATTCTAAAAATGAACATTTTACTTTAGACGAACTTTTGACTGATGCTAAACAAAATTTTGATTTTAAAGGTGGACGTACTGCGCTATACAAACATATAAAATTAATGGGATACAAATTTAAAAAAGTAAATGGACGACATATTTTATGTGAACAACGACACGTTACAATTAGTAAGATCGCTCTTATTCGGAAATATAAACAACTAAAAAGTCTTACTGAGAGAGTTAGATTCGTGTACCTAGATTAACATGAATCTATCAAAATGGTAGATCAGTGCGTCAGTGGGTGCACGATTCTGACCTGAAAAGTAATCCAGCTCGTGTAAAATCCGAAGGAAAGCGATTTACTATTTTACACGCATACTGGATTTTTGGAGGGATGTGACTTGTTACTAGACTCTTCGAATACAGACCTTGACTATCACAAAAGTATGAATAGTGATCTTTTTAAAATAGTGGGTTGTTAATCAACTCATTCCTGCACTATCTGTATTTCAAGAAAAATGTGTGGTGAAAATGGGCAACGCGCCATACCATTCAGTTCAACTTAACAAACCACCCTCTTTTTCAGCAAAAAAAGCGATGTTGCAGGAATGCCAGATTAACAATAACATTACGTTTGACACAAAAATGACAAAGAAACAACTGTACTCAATAATCTTAACTTATAAAACTGACGAAAAGACATATGTAGTGGATGAAATTTTAAAACTCAAAAATATTGAAATAATTTTTTACCACTGCTCAAATAATTTAAAAGTGTTATACATTTGTGAAAATAATTTTTTACTATTGCTTGATTGGTTTAAAAGTTGTATTAAACTTTTCTAGTTAATATATGCATATGTGCTACATGTTGAATTTTACTTATATTATTTATATGTTATAAAATGTAAATATAAAAGTATATTTTTCGTTCTAGATCAATAAATAATATGATAATTGACTATAAACAGGAATCTGTTCTGTGCAAATGAATGTGTTATTTTGAATATCAGTCAAAATTTATGTGAATTTAAATAGACCATTCTTGGATATTAATACTACTTGCAGCGAAAACTGACGAAACTACTTTAGTATTCAATTTAATATTAAATATATTGACTTATTTTCTGCAAGTTTTTAATTTGGATTGCAGGTTTACTTAAGATATTTGTAATAAATACACATATTTTTATTAAAGACGTGGCAACATCGTACTTATAATTACCAAGACCACAAAACAGTAAACTATTTTGTGATCGGACGTGTATTATACTGGGCGAATTTTATGTTACTAACAGAGCCTACTGAGATAGGAATAAAAAGTGAAAGGAGTATATATACTACATCGTAATTAAAACAACACGTGCTTAAATATTTGGTCGTTTGTTACTAATATTTTGAAGGAGTTAAAATTTAATTGGACTTGAAAATTTGTACTAAAAATCTGTATTAATAATAAAAGGTAAGTAATCATCTTTGAATATTCATACAGTTTAAAGTTGACTTTGGACCACTTGTACCGTACCACTTTTAAACTTCTGTTATTAAAACCACGATTAAGTTATTAAATCTTAGATTAACGGTCGATTTCATAAACAAACTTATAAAACTTCTTTAACTAAAGTTGACTTTAACTGTAAAGGACCTTCAGATCGCGTTTAATTTCATAAACACCAGCGCACTGATTTTTAACTAAAGTTTACTTAAAAAAAAGTTTCCAGTTGGTAAACCTGAAAATATTTATTTGAACTAAAACTGACAGTGACAGTGCCATTTCAATAGACAATTAAAAGGAATAAAGGCGGGATTAGTCTTTTTACTATATTTTTTCATCATGAGTAACGAAAAACGTGTTCGATCATCAAATTTTTCCAAAGAGGAGGAACTGTTATTGTTAAATGAAGTGGACAAATTTAAAATTGTTGTAGAGTGTAAAACAACCAGTAAATCGAGTAGCAGTGAAAAAATAAGTTAAAGATTTTATTATATATTGTATTCTTTAGCCTGTTTATATTTTTAGGAAGAAGTTTGGTTGAAAATTATGGCCAATTTTAATTTAAAAAATTTGCAACCAAGAACAATAAATTAAATTAAGTCAAAATATAATAATTTGAAGACAAATTAGCAAAAATAAATGTAGCTAAGACCAAAGATTATTTGGTAGGTACAGGTGGTGGTCCCGAAAAGAAATTTGTGTTAGATCCTGTTACTGAGGTAGTCTTAAATGTTGTAAACATTAAAACGGTGGTGGGTTTACATAATTGTTTTGACAGTGATAGTATAGATAATGTAGAACAGAAAGAGGTAATTGGACGAGTTTACTTTAAAACTGTTAAAAAGATATATTTATCATATTATGTGTTTGCACAATATTCCTACAACATCGAAAGCATTATCCGAATTCAATGCAATAATGAAACCAACTATTGTGTTTGTAAATATTTTAGTGTAAAAATCCAATTTTTAATAAATAAATATCCCCTAATATTTTTAGAAATAACAAGAACCACAGGAAAATGTAGTTATTGTTTCTGTAAGTGTACTATGATAATATTATATTTTATTTATTATAAATATTTTGGTTTTAGAATTTAACCACAGAGTGTAATAAAGATTTATCAATATTTAGCAATATTTCGGAACAGGTAATTTTGTTAAATAAATGGTTAATCAATGCGAAATATTTATCTGTTTATTTATTTTTAAGGACCAAGCTACACAAGATTGGCATAATTGGTCAAAATATACTCCTTTAAGGTTAAAAAGGAAAACTAGTAAGCAATTGAAATCAACAGTTTCACATCCAGTTTTCGCTACTAAAAAAATTTCATATACGAAAACTTGAATTGCTCGAAGAACATAAAAAACATGACAGCGGAGAGAGGGCAAAGCAAATGAAATGAGAGGAAAAAGAACATGATGCCAAAATGGATTTATATAAATTAGATGTTAAAATAAAACAAAAAGAATTAGAAAAATTTTAAAAAAATGTTTAAATTACCTTTATTATTTTTTATAAACGAGCAAAATATTCATTAATCAATAATTGTCTAATGTTATAACCAACATTCCAGTTATGTTCATCAGGTGGCAAGACTTCTATTGTCTCTTCTTCTTCAAATACATCATTTTTCATTATAGCTAAATTGTGCAACACGGCTGTTGCATCAATAATGGCCATCGTTGTTTTTAATTTAAGTTTTCATACACCAGACTGACGTTGAACTACATTCCTTGTTCTAATTAAGAATTCTTTGTACAAATCTTCTGCTAATGTTCTAGTCTGTTATAATTTAGTCATTACATACGATTCCAAACTATAACCACTGTCTGCAATTAACAAGTATCTGTCAAATTCTCCATTTTCACATCTACGTTTTAATCTATTATTATTAAAAATGGTTTGATCATAAGCCGCTCATGGCCATCTAGCTACAATGTCCCGAATTTTCAGGTCTACGCTACATCGCTTACAGTTTGAACATTAATTGCAAAATAAGTTTTTCTTTACCTAGAAATTTCAGCATCTAACCCACCTGGAGAATCTCTTTTGACTAGGGTGCAATCTATTGCCCCAATAACTCTATGAAACGAAGCTAAAACCTTTCAGCGGCTAATTCCATTTTCCTAAGACTTTCGTACATTTTAATATATTTAGATTATTAAGATGCTATAGCATAAGATACTCTTTTTATTATTCTGCATGCAGATGCTCTGCTGATTCCCAGAAAATCTGTTACAAATATCTGCATACTGCCTGATGCGTAAAATCTCAGGGTTAGCAATAATTGATGCATCGGTGTTATACATCCACTTTTAAAAATACAAAACAAATAACTCCTTATATATACACTTTATAATTATAACCAATAAACTTATCTGTGCGAAGGAAGTCTTATGTCTGTTTCAATTTCTTGTATTAATTCTAATACAGTACATTTTTTTAACCGAAATCAATGGTAAAAATCTAAATCACCAAAGAATTCGAAATAATTAACTCTTTTTTTATGTACTTTTGGTCTTCTAATAACTACTAAGCCCTTATCATGAGCAAAACTTAAAGACGTGTCATACATATACATAATTTGTAACAAAAGTATTAAAACTTAAAAAATAGTAACCCAAAAAGTAAGGTTAAAGTTGCTTTAACCCCTGCTAAAGTGTCAGTAATGTCACTTTAAATATAAAAACACTTTAAACCTAAAGTTGCCATTTTTAAACTGACTTTTAAGGTTAAAGTGGCTTCTAAAATTAAAGTCGACTTTATTTTAACTATGAGATCGGCCGGTACTGTTTAGCTTGCACCGTCGTTCATGTAAACGAGATTAAAGTTAACGCACAGTTCTAGTAATTTATTTTGTGTAAATTGGTTAATGTTGCTATCTTTATCTTCATACCTTATGCTTAACCTAGATTATTATTTTTGGTATTATTGTTGTTCTCGTTTGGTCGATTGGTGACTTAATTTTTACATTGGCTGAAAAAGTGTCTAGAAATCTGTCAACGAATTTTTCAATACACGAAAAAACATGTTTCTAAATTTAAACATAGGTATATTAGAAAACAAAAAAACTGATGCAGTAACGAATAATGTAAAAATAAAAACGTGGGATATAGTTCCACGTGAATTTAATTTCGTATCTCTAGACAATGTGGAGAGACCTGCTGCTGTTTTAAAACGCTTTTACGAGAATTCAAAAAAGGAGCTCAGAAATCAATGTGCCAATAAAAAGATGTACGTGAAAGGGACAGGATTTAAAAGATGCTGGAATTATACATCAAACATCTAATGTTCATACACCTCAACAAAACGATATGGCGCGGAGCGATTTAATCGTACTATAGTTGAAAAGGTTAAATGTCTTATGTTTGATGAAAGTGTGAGTAAGTTCCTGTGGGCAGAAGCATGTAATACAACTTGTTATTTAAAGAACCGTTCCGTTTCCTCTAAAATTTTAAAAACACCGTACGAAATATGGTCAGGCAGAAAGTCGAATTTAAGTCATTTAAAAATATATGGAAGTACCAAAAGCAAACAGAAATAAATGAGATCAAAAGTCAATAAAACATATTCTTGTTGGCTATTATGAAACCACAAAAGGTTATAGATTTTATAACCCTACAACGCAAACAGTCATAACCGGTCGTGATTTAACTGTTTTGGAAAGAAATCCTATAGGAGTATCCAATGTAATTTTTGAAGGAGATTCAGTGGCAGTGGGGAAAATAAAAGAGCAATCTACTTCGAGTTCATCAAATAACACAATTGATTAACTAGTGAGTTGTGATAGTAAGTGATAAATCGGTTGTGCGGGAAATTCCAAGTAGATCAAACAGGGAACCAAAAAAGAAAAACTAATGATTATGTGACGTTTCTTAGGTATTCATGAAACGGAGATAATATGAAAGTTGGTTCAGAAGTTCCTGAAACTGAAGAAGAAGCAACATCAAGACCAACTGATCATAAATGGCTATGATAGAAGAAATTCAATCCATCAACGAGGATGAATCCTGGGAATTGGTGGATGCGCCGAAGGATAGTGCAGTGTTTGAGTGCAAGTGGGTGTTTAAGGTTAAGTTTTATAGTGAAAATAAAAGTAGTTATAGAGCTAGATTAGTGGCGAAGGGTTAAAATAAGAGAAAGAGAATCGATTATGTTGAAACTATTTCTCCAGTAGTGAGATATTTAACCCTACAATTATTAATAGGTTTAGCGACATAATAAGATTTAAAAATTGTACACTTAGGTGTAAAAACTGCTCTTTTAAATGGTGAATTAAAAGAAAATGTATTTATGAGACAACCTGAAGGTGTCGTTTCTGAAAAAAATATTCATAATGTATTTAAATTAAAAAAAGGCAGTGTATGGCCTTAAGCAATCAAGTCGTGCTTAGAATGAGAAAGTTAATACTGTTTTATTTAATATTGGTTATATTAAATCAAACTATGAACCTTGTTTGTTATAAAGAAAAATTACATTGTGTTAACTGTTATTGCTCTTTAAGTTGATGATTTTTTTTGTTTTCTCAGATGATTGTAATGAAATTAGTTTTCTTGAAAGTTATTTAAATTCAATATTAAAAATCTTGTTGAAGCTAAACAGTGTTTAAGGATAAGAATTAATAGAAATTTGAATGAGATATAACATAACTGTTAATCAAGAAGTTTATAATGACAATACGTTAAAACGTTTTGGTATGGTAGACAGATGATTGTAATGAAATTAGTTTTCTTGAAAGTTATTTAAATTCAATATTAAAAATCTTGTTGAAGCTAAACAGTGTTTAAGGATAAGAATTAATAGAAATTTGAATGAGATATAACATAACTGTTAATCAAGAAGTTTATAATGACAATACGTTAAAACGTTTTGGTATGGTAGACTGTAAAATTGTTAGTACTCCGCTAGATGGTAGTATCAGCTTGAGTGGTGTCGATGATGAAACCAAGAACTTACTAGTAGTTTAATGTATATATCAGTTATGACACGTCTTGACATTGATCACGCTGTAAGCCTACTAAGCCAATAAAGGGTACTAAACACTATTCCATAAAATTTAGCAAAAAAGATTTTAATTTGATAGGATACGCAGATGCTGATTGGGTTTCAAATAAACAGGATAGAAAATCCTTTACAGGATATGTATTTAAGTTTGCAGGTGCCTTAATTTCATGGAAGAGTTGAAAACAGCAGACAGTTGCGTTATCAACCAAAGCTGTATACATGGCTTTAAGCGATGCAGCTAAAGAGGCCATTTATTTAAGAAACCTTTTATGTGAGATCACTGGTAAATTAATATTTATAACGATAATTAAAGCGCTAATAACTTGGCAAATAATCCAGTTTTTCAGAAACGATCTAAGCATATTGATATAAGATAACATTTCTTGAGGGAAGTGGTTTCAGAAGAAATGATTAATTCTAAATTCATAGAATATTTAGGATTGTTTTTCGATTATTTTTTGAGAACTATTGTTAAGTGAGGGTGTTATTATTTTTGAATACCAACAGTTCTCAACGACATCTATGAGATGTAATAGTGTATTGTGGTTCTATCTCTCTTTTGTTTCGGTTCTCTGATTAGTACTAAATTTACGTTGATTAAAGTAAGACATGTTTTTTACTTATAAGCCTTTTATCGAACCATTACCAATTTAGTTCCACTAATTACAACAAAAACTTCGTGCAGAAAATCTAAAACTTGTAACGTAATAATACCCTTGGCTAGCTCCAGAGGGTCGTGACTTTCCTGCTTTGTTTTTGCCTAATTTTCCCCAAACAAGTTTTAAAAGGGCGCCAAGT
This sequence comes from Altica lythri, assembly GCA_964028335.1. Classification (NCBI taxonomy): domain Eukaryota; kingdom Metazoa; phylum Arthropoda; class Insecta; order Coleoptera; family Chrysomelidae; genus Altica; species Altica lythri. The sequence goes on along the minus strand of OZ034801.1, from coordinate 97,533,800 downwards.
ACAGAGATACAAATAAAATACTTAGATCAGTTTAAAATGGTTTATTTCTAAAAATTCTGATTAGTAATTTTGACAGTTAACGAAAATTAATTAATTCTCTTATCTTTGTTTTTTTATCGGTGGCTTGAAAACGGAGTATCTTAAGCACGTGCTGTAGAAGGTTGATTTCCAATGGAGGACTTCTAGCTGAATTTTCCAAGCTTCTACGCAGTGGACTTAGAAAACAGCAACGGGAAGGAATTATCTCCGATGAAACCTCTCGTTGAAATCTTAATATAGTTCTTTGCAAACCAATAATAGGGCCCTTCTTCTAGTTGGCAATAACCCTGTCAATAAAGTTGGAATCAAAACTCCGAATTTTCAAATACTATTTTTCGAACACAATCGCCATAAGTCTCTCCAAATTTCGAGAAAAAATTAATTATCTTTTATGTATAAATAATAAAATACCACAAAAACTGACCTTGAATTGAATTTAGCAATTGTATTCGAATATTTAAAATATTAGTAAAATAGATAAAATATTATATTCAGCGCATTTTGGATTAATTTAACTATTAAATTTAAAACCAAGGTAATAAGGAACTTACCAGAGACAGAAGGGCAAAGATGGTTGGAAACTCTGAATTTCTTAAAAATTCAACATTAAAATGAACGAAATATAATCAAAAATTAACTACGAAACCACGACTCTCCTTCCACTTTGCAGTCTCCCACTCGTTTCAACGCCAAAACAATAGATAATTTAAAAATATTTATAGTCCAGGAGAATTGTTCGAAAATTAACGATACAATCGTTACAAACTTTCTAAAGAAAATAAAAAGGTTTGTGTGGACGCAGATAAATTTACAAAATGCAATGATATCTATATTTAGTAAAGATCAAGTAAAAGTGTTGTTAGGTCATAAGCTGTCACAATGGTCGGACGAGTGTATCATAAAAGTTTTAAAATTTCGGTTCGCTTTACCAGTAAAAGGGTTTGATTTTTTAAGAAACACTGGGTATCCACTTCCGTCGTATTGTACTTTATTGCGGAGAATAGTAACTTTAAAATTTACTTTTGGAATATTCTATGACATTTTAGACCTGCTAGAATTCAGAATAGCAAACATGGATTTTTACGATCGGTTCTGTATGGTATTGTGTGACAAAATGGTACTTAATGAACAATCAGACTACGATAAAAGTACCGGCCATTTTATCAGAAATGCTACAATGGAGGACGATACTTCTTTTATTGGTCACAAAATTCTGTTGGTAGTAGTAAGAGGAGTAAAAAATCGTTGGAAGAAAATTATAGGTTATCCACTGTTTTTAAAATACCATATAGTATCGGGTAGTTGAACAAATTTTTAACTCCCATGTCGTAGATCTGGTCGTAGATACATGGTTCTTAATGACGATGTGCCACAGGATCCACCTACATCTGAGGGAGTTAGAAATTCAACCATTTTCCGTTGAATCGGTTTTAGTACAGTGTGCGCTTTATAATGGAAGATTTAACGAATAGCCGTGGTGGCAGTCGCCGCTTCGGCATAGGGCGAATATAACAATCCATCTAACCCACAACCTCAGAAGACACAATCCCAGCAACAAACACTACCCGAAACCGCATCTTAGAACCAAGTTTCGTCTAATACGGAGAAGCCGAAACAGATTAGAACAAAGGGCTTTAAAAACAGGCTACCCAAAGGTGCCCCTGATTTTTTAGTTAAAAATAAGTCCACAAAGAAGACGACCCCTGTAGTGTGCCAAGGACGCGATACTCATTGAAGTAATGAGAACAAAGACATTTAATATCGATTATTCACAATTTTTAAATCTTGTTAGAAGTGTACGCGTGAGTAGGTATGGGGACGGTTTAGACAGACACAGCCAGCCAGCCCAGACAGACTTAACCCCCTCCACTACACCCTTGCAGCAGGGTGCCAACTTCAGGCTAGAGAGCTTAAAGCGCAAACCTTTGTGACGTCATCGTATCAACTTCAGATCATTTTGATGTATCAACCTGGTCGGCCATCTTGTTAACAGTGTTGCCAACTTCAGACTGGATGACATAATAATATTTTAAAAAATTGCCTTAAGACACTATAAGGCCCCTTCACAAATAATAACAAAAAAGCTTAATGCAGTAAATCGGTCAGTAAACGTTAAGAATTAAATTGTAATCAATTCAGAAGGTATATTTTCAAAGTTTGTACGGTATATCACCAGTCAATAGAGTCGAAAAAAACATTTTACCTTTTATAATAAATTTTAACGTAATTAGGTCACGTGACATGTAAAGAACAATATCAGTTTTACGAGATTTATGTAACAGATTATTTAAATAATATATAAAAAATTGTAAAAAATTATGATTACCTTATTATGTGTCAACTTCAGACAGGCGTTAACCTCATAACCCTCGAATTGTAATAATGACTCACCAGGTTCGGTTGGATTTCTTAATATTTGGTAATAGGAGTAGGATATTTGCTCATCTTAGTTAATTATCCAGCAAAGACCACGTGGAGGTGTGAGCAACCTTTGCCTGGAGAGGATAGGTAAGCAGGAAGAATAGGGAAGGTCAAACAGCAGCGGTTCTTTAATAGGCAACAATTTCCTGATATTATGCTCATAAGAACATACTGAAAACGCTATACGTACTTAACTTAATAGGTTACTGCAAACTTTGTAGATTCGTCTTACCGAAACCCTAAGTTTATAGTACTTCTCCCTTCGTAAAGGTACCTGGCGCGTATCAGTGCAGGAAAAAAGTTGACTAACAAAGGGGAGATCAAACAATAAATTAAATTTTCATTCATATCAATAGGAATCAAAATATCAATTAGGAATTCTTCTTTATCGCAAGGGCTTCATTTTGTGGAAACCTAGTTTATATATAATTTATGTCACGGGAAAACTGGCGCCCGTAAATTTTCTGACTTTCAAGGACAAATTCGAAGAATTTCAAAAAATATTAAGAAACACAACAAGATTCAATTCATAAAAACTATTAAAGAAAAACAAAGAATTTTCAAAAAAGAATCAAAAAGTGAACAGTAAAAATTATTAAAAAATCATAACTGTATAAAAAATTAAATAAACTCAAACTAAAAAACCTTAAAAACAATTATAAAACGTAGAATAATAACGAATAAAAAATGTTAAGAAAATCATAAAAATAATTAAAAGAAAAGCAAAGATTTTCAAAAAAAAAATAGTAAGAAACAAAAGAATCAAAAAGTGAACAGTAAAAATTATTAAAAAATCATAAACTGTATAAGAAAATTAAATAAACTCAAAATAAAAAACCTTAAAAACATTTATAAAACGTAGAATAATAACGAATAAAAAATGTTAAGAAAATCATAAAAATAATTAAAAGAAAAGCAAAGATTTTCAAAAAAAAAAATAGTAAGAAACAAAAGAATCAAAAAGTGAACAGTAAAAATTATTAAAAAATCATAAACTGTATAAGAAAATTAAATAAACTCAAAATAAAAAACCATAAAAACATTTATAAAACGTAGAATAATAACGAATAAAAATGTTAAGGAATTCATAAAAGTAATTAAAAGAAAAACAAAGAATTTTCAAAAAAAGAATCAAGGAGTAATCAGAAAACATTATTAAAAATCGTAAACTGTATAAGGAAATTATAAAACGTAGAATAATAATGAATAAAAAATGTTAAGAAAATCATAAAAATAATTAAAAGAAAAGCAAAGATTTTCAAAAAAAAAAAAATAGTAAGAAACAAAAGAATCAAAAAGTGAACAGTAAAAATTATTAAAAATCATAAACTGTATAAGAAAATTAAATAAACTCAAAATAAAAAACCTTAAAAACATTTATAAAACGTAGAATAATAACGAATAAAAATGTTAAGGAATTCATAAAAGTAATTAAAAGAAAAACAAAGAATTTTCAAAAAAAGAATCAAGGAGTAATCAGAAAACATTATTAAAAATCGTAAACTGTATAAGGAAATTATAAAACGTAGAATAATAACGAATAAAAAATGTTAAGAAAATCATAAAAATAATTAAAAGAAAAGCAAAGATTTTCAAAAAAAAAAAATAGTAAGAAACAAAAGAATCAAAAAGTGAACAGTAAAAATTATTAAAAAATCATAAACTGTATAAGAAAATTAAATAAACTCAAAATAAAAAACCTTAAAAACATTTATAAAACGTAGAATAATAACGAATAAAAATGTTAAGAAATTCATAAATAATTAAAAGAAAAACAAAGAATTTTCAAAAAAAAGAATCAAGGAGTAATCAGTAAACATTATTAAAAAATCGTAAACTGTATAAGGAAATTATGAAATTCAAAATAAAAAACCTTAAAATAATTATAAAACGTACAATAATAACGAATAAAAATGTTAAGAAAATCATAAAAATAGTTAAAGAAAAGCAAAAGATTTTCAAAAAAAAATATTAAGAAACACAAAAGAATCAAAGAGTAAACAGTAAAAATTATTAGAAACACAAAGAATAACGGAACAAAATATAAAACTAAAAAATATTAAATAAATTATAAGAAAAACTAAGATTTAGGTACATATTAAAATTACTAAAATTGTATAACAACAATTTAAGAAAAACTTAGAATTGTACCCGTAAAGAAAGGGAGATCAAACAATAAATATTTTAAAAGTTTAAATAAAAACAGAATTACCTACATACCACAAAAGATTTTGGAAACACACAACACTTGTATTAAAAATTCACAACACACATCCACTCAAGTCGACTGTCGGAAATAAAATAAAAAACAGGAAATTTGATTAACAAAAAACCGCAAAAACGGCGTGTGCAAAATTATCTATTCTTATCAGTAAAGTTACATGGAAAAGTATCATTTAGATTGAAACAACAAAATAATTTTATAAAATCTGAAAATTATTAAGAAAACTGTTTGGACATATATTATAAAAAAATTATGATAAAACTTAGACAAATAAAAAAACGTTAGGATAAATAATATTCAGGATCAAGGCCAATGAGCAGTATAAAAAAACAAAAAGTTTTTAAAAGTAATTTCTGAACAAAAATTAGCAAAAAAAAGCAGAGCAACATGGATCCAAAATTATCAGCTTAACAAAAAAATAAGAACACAAATTTATAACTATTGTATAAGGTATGGTCAGAATGACCAAATATATACTATAATATATTATTAAAATATAATTATTCAGAACTCATCTGAATTTCAGGAATATATTTAAAAATCTACGGAGATAAAGGAAAAAAGATACTTTAAGAATCAAAATGATTACGTTCGTCTTTAGCAATGCAGTAACAACCTGGGGCATTCTAAAGATAATTTCCAAAACCATCTTAAAATAGCCAAAATTTTTAAAAATTTAACTCACTCACCAATTATTTTTGAAGACACACGTCTGATCACTAAGACTGACTAGTTCAGAATGAATTAGAAAGACTCTGTTTTCAGTTTATAACATTTAAAAAAGGGGCGTGGTTTAAAATCTCCAAGAAAGGGATTTTCTTTAAGAAAAAAATATAAGCTAACTAGATTAATACCAAAAAAAATAAGCAAGTGGTAACAATTTCCGAAAAGTTTCTCGGATCTAAATTCAGAATGTACCAAATTACGTAGGAAAAAATTAAAACTAATTTTTAAACGTATTAAAGACTAAACACAGAGTGTCAAAAAAAAAATGAATAATAATAAATAATTTAAATGATTACGCTATACATACTAATCATAATAGGATACTGGCAACTTTTGTAGATTCGTTTTACCGAAACTCTTCATAAAGATAACTAATGTGTGTAGTAGCGAAAGAAAAAGTTGAATATTAAAAAAGGCCTCAACCAATAAAAATAAAAATTTATTCCAACATGTTTAACGTAGCTAGGCTCAAAGTGCCCGCAATAAAAATACTATACTGCCACCGTGATAAAAAAGTGTCATTAATGACAGGCAGGCAGAGTATGTAATGCAAACGACACCTAAATCCAAAAAACTATTGCTATCTATATTAAACGATAACCGTTATCAATCTGGACGCATTCGTAGGGCAGTCGTAAGCCAGTCGTTAACTAGTCGTAAGCCAGTCGTAAGATAATCGTAAGTAGTCGTAAGGCAGTCGTAAGACAGTCGTTAACTAGTTATTAATTATAAATATGAAAACACATATAAAATAAATCATATATAAGGACGACAGGACCTAGCGAACATTGCGAATGAATAATCACATAATCGAAGCAAATGAAGAACCTGATAATTCCTACCATAAGAAGTATTGGAAAGGTTCACATGAAATCGATAAAGCTTATGGCCCAGAATATGACTGGAAACTGATGAAGTGGAGATTAGGTGAAAAAGATCTTTGCTTTAATGACGAATATATTATTGTCGGAGACAAAGAATTTAATAGAACTTCCGGTTTAAATGAGCTAATTTTTACAAGAAACCAAAGAAACTTACCGAACATGATCACCATATTTACAAACATATATTAGAATTAATAGGCGTTCATCGTAATAGCAGAGGATATCTCAACCACAATGGGTGTAAAGAAAAGTTTAAAACTATAATTAACCCATTATATAAAAGAAGTCGTTGTTTAGCCAAGCTGACACCAAAGAAGGGGTCGGAATTTAGCTCAAATCATTTAAAATATTCAGGATCAAAACCAATGAGCAGATAAAATCAGAGTTAATCAACGAAATTTCAGAGCAGAGCATTATAACAGAGCGTAGCAGAGGGTAGCAGAGCGTAGCAGAGGGTAGCAGAGGGTAGCAGAGCGTAGCAGAGCATTATAACAGAGCGTAGCAGAGGGTAGCAGAGCGTAGCAGAGGGTAGCAGAGCGTAGCAGAGCGTCAGAGCAGAGCGTAGCAGAGGGTAGCAGAGCGTAGCAGAGGGTAGCAGAGCGTCAGAGCAGAGCGTAGCAGAGGGTAGCAGAGGGTAGCAGAGCGTCAGAGCAGAGCGTAGCAGAGGGTAGCAGAGCGTCAGAGCAGAGCGTAGCAGAGGGTAGCAGAGGGTAGCAGAGCGTAGCAGAGCATTATAACAGAGCGTAGCAGAGGGTAGCAGAGCGTAGCAGAGGGTAGCAGAGAGTAGCAGAGCGTCAGAGCAGAGCGTAGCAGAGGGTAGCAGAGCGTAGCAGAGGGTACCAGAGCGTCAGAGCAGAGCGTAGCAGAGGGTAGCAGAGCATTATAACAGAGCGTAGCAGAGGGTAGCAGAGCGTAGCAGAGCATCATAACAGAGCATAGCAGATGGTAGCAGAGGGTAGCAAAAACGTACATAACAAATGTATAAATCAAAAAGTCAAAGTCGAGAATTCATTTTGCTAACATTATACCTTTAAGCAGAATGGTTCAAGTAAACGAACTCGCAGCGTTTGTGAGAGAAACGTACAAAGCTCACAAAAAACAAAATGCAAGCTGATGAAAAAATAACTACTAGAATCAACGTTTAATCCAATAACTACACCTCTTAAAGAAATAGCCAAATATGTGAACGAAAAAGTCCCTAAAACAGAACTCAACGAAAATGACTCACTGACCAATCAATCAACATAATCAAATATCTTATGAAAATAACATCATTAATCTTGAAAAATATATTCAAGATTTAGGAAATACAGACCAAATATACGGGCCAAAGTTCAACTGGCCTACGGGAGAATGGGCGCTTGGAAATAAAACAATTGAGTTTGATAAAGATATCATTCTGATGGACTCACACAAGTTTAAACCTACGCATGTTGTCTACGTCCTGCTGTTTTCAAAGCAACCAATACAATATACGCTTACCGATCAAAAAAAAGTCTAAATACTTATGCTCAGAATAACCCAAATATATTAGTCGATCATCTAAGAAGTCTGTACAACAATGGCTCGTCCATATATTAAAGATCATTGAAGAATTAGAAAATCTAGGAATTATTGAGAAATAAGTTGCATTACTTTGTTATTGAACACATTACAATACATATTCACACCTACTTTTTTTTGTTTTATTTAAAATAATCTAGATAGCAAGCTGCCTTAAAGAAATAAGATTAAAAAGAATTTGTATGTTTTGTTTTCACGAAACATTAGACTTAAAGATATATGTCATAATAAAATATAAGATACGATATTATCTTACGAGATAGGCGTTAACCAATGTAGAATTTAATAAAATCTTACAAATAATAGTAGATAATGGAAATCTTCTAAAATATTAAAAGCGCGTGACCTTGGTGCATTAGCAGGTTCGCGATGAGTGATAACTGCATTTGCAAAGCATCACGGCCCCAGCCCCACCACACCTTAGACCCCTTTACACAAATTAACGAAAGGCCCCGTTGTTAGACAATGTTAGAGAGCTCAAAACATAGTAATTTCACCTCCCTCTTCCCAAAGGTCTTAATTTAAGGAATACCCTCTTTAACTACCGGTGCATTATACGTAAGGTTACCTGAGTGTTAACATGGAAAAAAATAGAGAAATTGAAAAGGCATGCAGCAGCAAAACATATCAAGAACTTAAAGATTGAAGATATTTGTATAAAACAGTGGTATTTAGATCGCCAGATATACTGCTACATTCTGAAGACTGGTGATATCACAGTATGTTTAGCGTTAATGTCGAGAATGGACTTTGATCCCTTAAAAGAGCATGATTCACCGAAAACCTTAAATTATATATATACTCTACCGGAATATCGCCGAAGAGGATACGCCGAAAAACTAATTGGACATGTGAAGAATAACGAACAATTTACTGCTTTTTGTGATAATATCAAATCAGAAAAATTATTTTCAAAATGTAAATGTATAAACCACGGCGAAGTTTTCGGTTCTTTTTCCACACATATATGACCGAGGGTGTAGTTCTCATATAAATGTAGAACCACCACACGGTTCCCAATGCCCAACAGTTTGGGGGTCTTTTTGATGGATATGGTGATGACCCATACAGTATAATTATTGGAAGGATTCTGAAATAAACATATATATAGGCACTGTAGCACACTTTGACCTTTGAACCCTTGCCAACCAGCCGGGCTACCCCCTCCACTCCACACCCCGGCTTGCAGCAGGGTGCCAACTTCAGACTAGGGATCTTCAGAGTAGCCAAGACGCAAACCTTTGTGATGTCATCGTACCAATAGCCTTACCAACTTCAGGTTAACATTTCGGCAATTTCTCTTACGTTCGGCTACGTCAACTGGATTGTCTGGTATTCGACAACATGCCAGACAATCCAGTTGACGTAGCCGAACGTAAGAGAAATTGCCGAAATGTTAACCTGAAGTTGGTAAGGCTATTGGTACGATGACATCACAAAGGTTTGCGTCTTGGCTACTCTGAAGATCCCTAGTCTGAAGTTGGCACCCTGCTGCAAGCCGGGGTGTGGAGTGGAGGGGGTAGCCCGGCTGGTTGGCAAGGGTTCAAAGGTCAAAGTGTGCTACAGTGCCTATATATATGTTTATTTCAGAATCCTTCCAATAATTATACTGTATGGGTCATCACCATATCCATCAAAAAGACCCCCAAACTGTTGGGCATTGGGAACCGTGTGGTGGTTCTACATTTATATGAGAACTACACCCTCGGTCATATATGTGTGGAAAAAGAACCGAAAACTTCGCCGTGGTTTATACATTTACATTTTGAAAATAATTTTTCTGATTTGATATTATCACAAAAAGCAGTAAATTGTTCGTTATTCTTCACATGTCCAATTAGTTTTTCGGCGTATCCTCTTCGGCGATATTCCGGTAGAGTATATATATAATTTAAGGTTTTCGGTGAATCATGCTCTTTTAAGGGATCAAAGTCCATTCTCGACATTAACGCTAAACATACTGTGATATCACCAGTCTTCAGAATGTAGCAGTATATCTGGCGATCTAAATACCACTGTTTTATACAAATATCTTCAATCTTTAAGTTCTTGATATGTTTTGCTGCTGCATGCCTTTTCAATTTCTCTATTTTTTTCCATGTTAACACTCAGGTAACCTTACGTATAATGCACCGGTAGTTAAAGAGGGTATTCCTTAAATTAAGACCTTTGGGAAGAGGGAGGTGAAATTACTATGTTTTGAGCTCTCTAACATTGTCTAACAACGGGGCCTTTCGTTAATTTGTGTAAAGGGGTCTAAGGTGTGGTGGGGCTGGGGCCGTGATGCTTTGCAAATGCAGTTATCACTCATCGCGAACCTGCTAATGCACCAAGGTCACGCGCTTTTAATATTTTAGAAGATTTCCATTATCTACTATTATTTGTAAGATTTTATTAAATTCTACATTGGTTAACGCCTATCTCGTAAGATAATATCGTATCTTATATTTTATTATGACATATATCTTTAAGTCTAATGTTTCGTGAAAACAAAACATACAAATTCTTTTTAATCTTATTTCTTTAAGGCAGCTTGCTATCTAGATTATTTTAAATAAAACAAAAAAAAGTAGGTGTGAATATGTATTGTAATGTGTTCAATAACAAAGTAATGCAACTTATTTCTCAATAATTCCTAGATTTTCTAATTCTTCAATGATCTTTAATATATGGACGAGCCATTGTTGTACAGACTTCTTAGATGATCGACTAATATATTTGGGTTATTCTGAGCATAAGTATTTAGACTTTTTTTTGATCGGTAAGCGTATATTGTATTGGTTGCTTTGAAAACAGCAGGACGTAGACAACATGCGTAGGTTTAAACTTGTGTGAGTCGATCAGAATGATATCTTTATCAAACTCAATTGTTTTATTTCCAAGCGCCCATTCTCCCGTAGGCCAGTTGAACTTTGGCCCGTATATTTGGTCTGTATTTCCTAAATCTTGAATATATTTTTCAAGATTAATGATGTTATTTTCATAAGATATTTGATTATGTTGATTGATTGGTCAGTGAGTCATTTTCGTTGAGTTCTGTTTTAGGGACTTTTTCGTTCACATATTTGGCTATTTCTTTAAGAGGTGTAGTTATTGGATTAAACGTTGATTCTAGTAGTTATTTTTTCATCAGCTTGCATTTTGTTTTTTGTGAGCTTTGTACGTTTCTCTCACAAACGCTGCGAGTTCGTTTACTTGAACCATTCTGCTTAAAGGTATAATGTTAGCAAAATGAATTCTCGACTTTGACTTTTTGATTTATACATTTGTTATGTACGTTTTTGCTACCCTCTGCTACCATCTGCTATGCTCTGTTATGATGCTCTGCTACGCTCTGCTACCCTCTGCTACGCTCTGTTATAATGCTCTGCTACCCTCTGCTACGCTCTGCTCTGACGCTCTGGTACCCTCTGCTACGCTCTGCTACCCTCTGCTACGCTCTGCTCTGACGCTCTGCTACTCTCTGCTACCCTCTGCTACGCTCTGCTACCCTCTGCTACGCTCTGTTATAATGCTCTGCTACGCTCTGCTACCCTCTGCTACCCTCTGCTACGCTCTGCTCTGACGCTCTGCTACCCTCTGCTACGCTCTGCTCTGACGCTCTGCTACCCTCTGCTACCCTCTGCTACGCTCTGCTCTGACGCTCTGCTACCCTCTGCTACGCTCTGCTACCCTCTGCTACGCTCTGCTCTGACGCTCTGCTACGCTCTGCTACCCTCTGCTACGCTCTGCTACCCTCTGCTACGCTCTGTTAAAATGCTCTGCTACGCTCTGCTACCCTCTGCTACCCTCTGCTACGCTCTGCTACCCTCTGCTACGCTCTGTTATAATGCTCTGCTCTGAAATTTCGTTGATTAACTCTGATTTTATCTGCTCATTGGTTTTGATCCTGAATATTTTAAATGATTTGAGCTAAATTCCGACCCCTTCTTTGGTGTCAGCTTGGCTAAACAACGACTTCTTTTATATAATGGGTTAATTATAGTTTTAAACTTTTCTTTACACCCATTGTGGTTGAGATATCCTCTGCTATTACGATGAACGCCTATTAATTCTAATATATGTTTGTAAATATGGTGATCATGTTCGGTAAGTTTCTTTGGTTTCTTGTAAAAATTAGCTCATTTAAACCGGAAGTTCTATTAAATTCTTTGTCTCCGACAATAATATATTCGTCATTAAAGCAAAGATCTTTTTCACCTAATCTCCACTTCATCAGTTTCCAGTCATATTCTGGGCCATAAGCTTTATCGATTTCATGTGAACCTTTCCAATACTTCTTATGGTAGGAATTATCAGGTTCTTCATTTGCTTCGATTATGTGATTATTCATTCGCAATGTTCGCTAGGTCCTGTCGTCCTTATATATGATTTATTTTATATGTGTTTTCATATTTATAATTAATAACTAGTTAACGACTGTCTTACGACTGCCTTACGACTACTTACGATTATCTTACGACTGGCTTACGACTAGTTAACGACTGGCTTACGACTGCCCTACGAATGCGTCCAGATTGATAACGGTTATCGTTTAATATAGATAGCAATAGTTTTTTGGATTTAGGTGTCGTTTGCATTACATACTCTGCCTGCCTGTCATTAATGACACTTTTTTATCACGGTGGCAGTATAGTATTTTTATTGCGGGCACTTTGAGCCTAGCTACGTTAAACATGTTGGAATAAATTTTTATTTTTATTGGTTGAGGCCTTTTTTAATATTCAACTTTTTCTTTCGCTACTACACACATTAGTTATCTTTATGAAGAGTTTCGGTAAAACGAATCTACAAAAGTTGCCAGTATCCTATTATGATTAGTATGTATAGCGTAATCATTTAAATTATTTATTATTATTCATTTTTTTTTTGACACTCTGTGTTTAGTCTTTAATACGTTTAAAAATTAGTTTTAATTTTTTCCTACGTAATTTGGTACATTCTGAATTTAGATCCGAGAAACTTTTCGGAAATTGTTACCACTTGCTTATTTTTTTTGGTATTAATCTAGTTAGCTTATATTTTTTTCTTAAAGAAAATCCCTTTCTTGGAGATTTTAAACCACGCCCCTTTTTTAAATGTTATAAACTGAAAACAGAGTCTTTCTAATTCATTCTGAACTAGTCAGTCTTAGTGATCAGACGTGTGTCTTCAAAAATAATTGGTGAGTGAGTTAAATTTTTAAAAATTTTGGCTATTTTAAGATGGTTTTGGAAATTATCTTTAGAATGCCCCAGGTTGTTACTGCATTGCTAAAGACGAACGTAATCATTTTGATTCTTAAAGTATCTTTTTTCCTTTATCTCCGTAGATTTTTAAATATATTCCTGAAATTCAGATGAGTTCTGAATAATTATATTTTAATAATATATTATAGTATATATTTGGTCATTCTGACCATACCTTATACAATAGTTATAAATTTGTGTTCTTATTTTTTTGTTAAGCTGATAATTTTGGATCCATGTTGCTCTGCTTTTTTTTGCTAATTTTTGTTCAGAAATTACTTTTAAAAACTTTTTGTTTTTTTATACTGCTCATTGGCCTTGATCCTAAATATTATTTATCCTAACGTTTTTTTATTTGTCTAAGTTTTATCATAATTTTTTTATAATATATGTCCAAACAGTTTTCTTAATAATTTTCAGATTTTATAAAATTATTTTGTTGTTTCAATCTAAATGATACTTTTCCATGTAACTTTACTGATAAGAATAGATAATTTTGCACACGCCGTTTTTGCGGTTTTTTGTTAATCAAATTTCCTGTTTTTTATTTTATTTCCGACAGTCGACTTGAGTGGATGTGTGTTGTGAATTTTTAATACAAGTGTTGTGTGTTTCCAAAATCTTTTGTGGTATGTAGGTAATTCTGTTTTTATTTAAACTTTTAAAATATGTATTGTTTGATCTCCCTTTCTTTACGGGTACAATTCTAAGTTTTTCTTAAATTGTTGTTATACAATTTTAGTAATTTTAATATGTACCTAAATCTTAGTTTTTCTTATAATTTATTTAATATTTTTTAGTTTTATCATTATTTTGTTCCGTTATTCTTTGTGTTTCTAATAATTTTTACTGTTTACTCTTTGATTCTTTTGTGTTTCTTAATATTTTTTTTTGAAAATCTTTTGCTTTTCTTTAACTATTTTTATGATTTTCTTAACATTTTTATTTGTTATTATTGTACGTTTTATAATTATTTTAAGGTTTTTTATTTTGAATTTCATAATTTCCTTATACAGTTTACGATTTTTTAATAATGTTTACTGATTACTCCTTGATTCTTTTTTTTGAAAATTCTTTGTTTTTCTTTTAATTATTTATGAATTTCTTAACATTTTTATTCGTTATTATTCTACGTTTTATAAATGTTTTTAAGGTTTTTTGTTTTGAGTTTATTTAATTTTCTTATACAGTTTATGATTTTTTAATAATTTTTACTGTTCACTTTTTGATTCTTTTGTTTCTTACTATTTTTTTTTTTTGAAAATCTTTGCTTTTCTTTTAATTATTTTTATGATTTTCTTAACATTTTTTATTCGTTATTATTCTACGTTTTATAATTTCCTTATACAGTTTACGATTTTTAATAATGTTTTCTGATTACTCCTTGATTCTTTTTTTGAAAATTCTTTGTTTTTCTTTTAATTACTTTTATGAATTCCTTAACATTTTTATTCGTTATTATTCTACGTTTTATAAATGTTTTTAAGGTTTTTTATTTTGAGTTTATTTAATTTTCTTATACAGTTTATGATTTTTAATAATTTTTACTGTTCACTTTTTGATTCTTTTGTTTCTTACTATTTTTTTTTTTTGAAAATCTTTGCTTTTCTTTTAATTATTTTTATGATTTTCTTAACATTTTTTATTCATTATTATTCTACGTTTTATAATTTCCTTATACAGTTTACGATTTTTAATAATGTTTTCTGATTACTCCTTGATTCTTTTTTTGAAAATTCTTTGTTTTTCTTTTAATTACTTTTATGAATTCCTTAACATTTTTATTCGTTATTATTCTACGTTTTATAAATGTTTTTATGGTTTTTTATTTTGAGTTTATTTAATTTTCTTATACAGTTTATGATTTTTTAATAATTTTTACTGTTCACTTTTTGATTCTTTTGTTTCTTACTATTTTTTTTTTTGAAAATCTTTGCTTTTCTTTTAATTATTTTTATGATTTTCTTAACATTTTTTATTCGTTATTATTCTACGTTTTATAAATGTTTTTAAGGTTTTTTATTTTGAGTTTATTTAATTTTCTTATACAGTTTATGATTTTTTAATAATTTTTACTGTTCACTTTTTGATTCTTTTGTTTCTTACTATTTTTTTTTGAAAATCTTTGCTTTTCTTTTAATTATTTTTATGATTTTCTTAACATTTTTTATTCGTTATTATTCTACGTTTTATAATTGTTTTTAAGGTTTTTTAGTTTGAGTTTATTTAATTTTTTATACAGTTATGATTTTTTAATAATTTTTACTGTTCACTTTTTGATTCTTTTTTGAAAATTCTTTGTTTTTCTTTAATAGTTTTTATGAATTGAATCTTGTTGTGTTTCTTAATATTTTTTGAAATTCTTCGAATTTGTCCTTGAAAGTCAGAAAATTTACGGGCGCCAGTTTTCCCGTGACATAAATTATATATAAACTAGGTTTCCACAAAATGAAGCCCTTGCGATAAAGAAGAATTCCTAATTGATATTTTGATTCCTATTGATATGAATGAAAATTTAATTTATTGTTTGATCTCCCCTTTGTTAGTCAACTTTTTTCCTGCACTGATACGCGCCAGGTACCTTTACGAAGGGAGAAGTACTATAAACTTAGGGTTTCGGTAAGACGAATCTACAAAGTTTGCAGTAACCTATTAAGTTAAGTACGTATAGCGTTTTCAGTATGTTCTTATGAGCATAATATCAGGAAATTGTTGCCTATTAAAGAACCGCTGCTGTTTGACCTTCCCTATTCTTCCTGCTTACCTATCCTCTCCAGGCAAAGGTTGCTCACACCTCCACGTGGTCTTTGCTGGATAATTAACTAAGATGAGCAAATATCCTACTCCTATTACCAAATATTAAGAAATCCAACCGAACCTGGTGAGTCATTATTACAATTCGAGGGTTATGAGGTTAACGCCTGTCTGAAGTTGACACATAATAAGGTAATCATAATTTTTTACAATTTTTTATATATTATTTAAATAATCTGTTACATAAATCTCGTAAAACTGATATTGTTCTTTACATGTCACGTGACCTAATTACGTTAAAATTTATTATAAAAGGTAAAATGTTTTTTTCGACTCTATTGACTGGTGATATACCGTACAAACTTTGAAAATATACCTTCTGAATTGATTACAATTTAATTCTTAACGTTTACTGACCGATTTACTGCATTAAGCTTTTTTGTTATTATTTGTGAAGGGGCCTTATAGTGTCTTAAGGCAATTTTTTAAAATATTATTATGTCATCCAGTCTGAAGTTGGCAACACTGTTAACAAGATGGCCGACCAGGTTGATACATCAAAATGATCTGAAGTTGATACGATGACGTCACAAAGGTTTGCGCTTTAAGCTCTCTAGCCTGAAGTTGGCACCCTGCTGCAAGGGTGTAGTGGAGGGGGTTAAGTCTGTCTGGGCTGGCTGGCTGTGTCTGTCTAAACCGTCCCCATACCTACTCGCGTGACAAAGCGTTTTTATTGAATGTGTAGGACTCGATTTTTACATACTATTGTGTTACTCTACTACGGAGACGAATCACTTACGTGATTAGTGAGTCGGAATGTGCCCGTACCACATTCGATGACTTTATTAGCATGACTTTATTAGCCGGTTACCGGACATGGCAGTTCCAGAGGAAATTGGAATATAGCTGAATTGCATAGGCAACATTAAAGACCCGGATAATCGTAAATATAACTTGACTTTATACCGCGACCTGTTAGGAAATCTTGTCCGCGGATTAGCTGGACACTATGGCATAGTTGATGCTCAACCTCACACTGCTTATGAGACGTGTCCCTCGCCATTTGTGGCAGTGTACAGAATGTATTACGATGTGGTTTATACCTACTTTCTTGTCGACGAAGAGCCAATTGGACCGGACATGGATTTGACAGAGGAGTTAGCTCCAAACTTTACTATTAATCGAAACATGTTGTGTTACAACAGGGCGCAGAAATTAACCCGGAACCAATACGACCAGTTCTCTAGATCTCTGATGTGCCACAGGATCTACCTAAAATTATAGGTTGTCACATTACTAGAAAAAAGCGTATACATCCTCGATTGTTGCAAGTTTTCTAAAGAATAAATGCGATCTTTAGAAACTTTTGCAAGCGATTTGGATGGTCGCAACAAAAGTTTTTTTAATGCTTTAAATATAAAAGCTTTTAAAACGGGACTATGTATAAATTTAATCCATTTTAATGAACAGAACATTTATGTTTTGCCGGACATTTGTCATTTATTAAAAAATTTGAAATCTGCTATTCCGAGTCAACCTACTATTTTATCGAACAATTATGTTAAACAAAGTAAACTGGGTCTTCATACGGTAGTTCGAAGATCGTACGTTACCGCATTGTGAAACTATGAAGGAGAAATGGTAAAACGTTTACTTCATTATCTCAGACGTGAAGACATATTTCCATCAAATTTTGACAAAATGAACGTTATTGCTACGGTTTCTTTTTTTTTTTCACCGAAAACTCCAGCTGCTTTAAAATAAGCAGTAGAAAACGGTATTTAAGAAACCTTAGCTACAGTAGAGTATATTCTAATAATTCACCTTTGGTTTACCATTGTAAACTTCTATAACCGCTAAAACTTTTGACCAGAAATATATTTTTCTATACCGTCATAGAATTATTTAATAATACAATATTTAATAAAGGCTGGAAGCCCCTCAGTTTTGAATTTGTTACTGCAACATCTGTGAAACATCCGAAATTTTAATTTGTTTAGCTTTGGAATTTGTTTTGGGGCATAGGTTTACCCAAGGTGCCATAGAAAATCTTATTTGACAAATAAGAAAAAAGAGGGAAAATTATCATCTCCTCTTAAAGCCTTAAAATCAATTTTTCTGTCACAATTTGTTTTGGAGGTAAAATATGTGTGTTATTTAAATAATTCTGATGGATTTTCACTTCAATTTAGTAAGAATAAGAAAATGTATGAAGTTGACTTATTTATTTTTAAAACAAAATTAACTTCGATATACGCTTGGCAAGTAACTCAAGTAGCGCCACGTAGCAGCTAGCGGCGGTAATAGTAGGGTTAAAGTCGTTGTCTTTAAAACATTGGTGAACATGATGAAGTCCACAAATAATTTATTAAAAACGCAAAAAAAGCGATCAAATCGAAATTGTTGTGCAGTGAAAAAATCCCGATCTTCATTTTTACACGTTTCCTAACCGTTCATGGAAAGGGGAACGAAAAATGCAGTGGATAAGTATGCTTAATATATATTAATGTATGCAAAACACAATTATTTATAATTATGCAACAATATAATTTATTTTGTGCAAAAATAGGACGTTTATTTCTGATAAAAAATTTTTACAAAAATAACGACTTATTTTTTTAGGCCTGACGGTAAATCATGGAAACTCACAGCACACACAAGTATTTGTATTATCCCCTTGCTCTAAAATTCTATCTGTAATCTCCTTTCCCCCTCTTAATTTCCTACAACTATTTATAATTTATCTAATCTTTCACTCCGAATCACACACCTTTGTTTTTTAATAAAGCAAGCTTGACACCTAATAGTAAAGAATAATCTCTTACCCTCAGTGCCGAAGCAGCCCCACGTTGGGCGCCAATTGATATGGATTCACGATTTTTAAATTGATTGTCTTTACAATCAATTTAAAAAAATTACAAAAATCTCTTCTTTGTAATTTCCAATCTTCTTCCTGTAATATTTAACAACTCCTTCTTATGGTTCTAATCATCTCCTCATACTACTGCTATCCCTGGACTTCACTGGTTTATACCATCTTCTAATGTATAGTTTGTTTTATATTCTTACTTCTTTCTTCTTTAATAACTTTTTATTTCTTTAATATTTTTAATTGTATATATATAAATATATATATACATATATATATGATATTTTTAAATTCGATATTTGGTTTTTATAGTTTTATATTTTTCTTATCAAATTTGGCATCATATGTTTCTTCTATTAAAATTCATATCATAATAATCTCTATCAATAAAACAATCTCTAAACTAAACAAAAACAAATACAATATAAAAAAAATACTTAATCTAGACAACCAATTTAAAAATCATGGACCACGTTCCAACAACTTACTGAAGGAACATGCACCAAGAAGAAAAATGCATATCAATATATATATATATATATATATATATATATATATATACATATATATATATATATATAAAGCAAATGTTAGATTGTTTGGGGTAGCGGCAGTGAAATAAAAGTGAACTCTTTATAATTATTCCAAGCTTTCGGAAACGTTTATTTCCATCTTCAGGGAAACTACAAACAATATTATGTGTCAAATCATCTTAATTAACACCAAACCACGTCGATTATCCTGTGTAAAGAGAAACACATCTTAACCTCTCTCACAAGTTATATGTGATGTGATAATTTGAATATGATCTTGTTAGATAGGAGGCCTCATCCATGCTACTCTCACTGGCATGAATGTGGAGCCCTATTACAGGATATCACGTTTATTGGAAAACAAATTATAAAATTCATTAAACAAGATCTTATTTCTTAAAGTACTTACATTATCTCGAGGTTAGTTCTTAATTAAGATGTTATCCACATGTAAAGTACATAAAACCATATTATTGGTACAAAATGTAATCAAACGTTAAAATTGCACACATTAAAATTTTTTTAAAATTACCATTTGTAGAAATAACGGTATTAATGACAATTGTCGTTTTGACGTTTTTTTTTTTTTTTTTTATAATGTAATAATCTTCAACATTGGTAGTTTTTTTGTGTATCACTCACTGATAAAGAACGCATCGAGCACACTTTGGCCAACTTGTTTGATTACATTTTGTACCAATAATATGGTTTTATGTACTTTACATGTGGATAACATCTTAATTAAGAACTAACCTCGAGATAATGTAAGTACTTTAAGAAATAAGATCTTGTTTAATGAATTTTATAATTTGTTTTCCAATAAACGTGATATCCTGTAATAGGGCTCCACATTCATGCCAGTGAGAGTAGCATGGATGAGGCCTCCTATCTAACAAGATTATATTCAAATTTTCACATCACATATAACTTGTGAGAGAGGTTAAGATGTGTTTCTCTTTACACAGGATAATCGACGTGGTTTGGTGTTAATTAAGATGATTTGACACATAATATTGTTTGTAGTTTCCCTGAAGATGGAAATAAACGTTTCCGAAAGCTTGGAATAATTATAAAGAGTTCACTTTTATTTCACTGCCGCTACCCCAAACAATCTAACATTTGCTTCCTAAATAGTCGGCAAAGACTTCCCCTTTTCTCTATATATATATATATATATATATAGAGTGAAGGTAGTAACGGGTTACTAGTAAATAATAGATTCTTGAGGTTAACTTGGGAATAACCCTTTTTTTTTAAAATAAGGAAGCAAAAGAAAACAGGTGCTTCAATGCGAGTGTCTTTATTCTTTAGTCAAGCTTTCGCCAACTAACGTATGGCTTCATCAGAACTTGCTACAATTGAGAAACAAACTTACAATAGAATATAGTTATTAATTTTTAATTTAATCTTACCAAAAATATGACACAATACTTAAAAGTATGAAGGAACAGGAATAAACATTTTGAAATTGATTTCAAACTCGTAATTACAGTTAAGAGTTGTAAAGAAACTACAAACCACGTTTCTTTGAAATTAGAAAAATCTAGAAGAAACCAGTAAGTCAACTGTCAGACCGGCGTCGTTTACTAATATGACATTTAATCTTCTGTTTTAGATGTAGAAAAACAAGGTACCTGAATAAGTACTTCATTAAAATCAATTTAAAATTTGTCATCTCCATAATCTATAATGTTTATTATTGTTCCAATTAAGAATTACCTTATATTAGATAGTATTATGTAAATTTACAAACATAAAGTATTGGAAAATGAGTTTTTTTCTAATCAACATTATAAACAAAAACAGTGGCTGTGTTACCTCAATTAGCAAAGACTAGATAAGTATAAAAACAGAATCCTATTTTAGGTTATGCTTTTATTGTTATTAAATTGTTTTGAGATAACTTGTCATTTTTACAGTTGTTATGTTAGTTTGTTTACAATAGATTTGTTTTTGATGATATAATAATTACAAAAATATGGAGATACATGTTAGGTAAGTACTAAAATAAACGTTGTTTGTAATAACACATTAAGAATTTTTGTTAATTTAAAGATGGAATATGGAAAACCAGACGAACATTTTGCAACAAATACTAGTTATTATTATTGACAGGAGGAAACACAAATTAAGAAACTCTCTCATAAGATTGTGGAAGCCTTTTAATTTTGGTGTAGTTTTGTTTAAGTAAGTAAGTATAAATAGAACTTAATCCATCCACATCTTTTTTATGATTTAAGGCGTTGGAGCAATTATTAATGTAACACATTTCAAGAATTTTTCGATGCGAGTCTTTAGTTGCCTTATCGAGGATAACAGCCTCGTTATACAATACACGGTGGTCATTGTCATTGACATGTATACTAAGACTCGTCGACAAAGGTTTGTGTTTACAATCACTTTTGTGAAGGGCCAATCTCTTTTGGAGACGTTGACATGTCTGACCAATATAGATTTTGCCACATTCACAAGGGATACCATAAATAACATTGTTGTTCTTTTCAGTTGGAGTGAAATCTTTCAATTTGGAGTAGAATGAATTAAGTTTTTTTTAAATTGTAATTGGCTATTTTTATATTGAATTGGCTAAACAGTCTTGTGAGAGGTTGTGTTAAATTATTAATGTAGGGTAGTGTTCCATATTTCACCTGTATTTCATTATTATTGTCGTTGTTAGTTATGTTAGTTGTTGTGGTGGTTGTTTGATGTTGTGTGTCGGTGTAAAGTAATTTATTCAACATTCCTTTGGGGTAATTGTTGTTTTTTAGTGTTTCAAAAAGCAGTTTTAGATTTTTTTCTTTAAAAGATTGATGAGAAATTTTAATGATTCTGTTTTTCATAGCTAGAACTGTGTTCACCTTCTGTTTCATCGGATGGTATGAATTAAAGGGGATATATCGACCCGAATTAGTGTTCTTTCTGTACCAATCTAGACAGATAGTGTTTGATGCAGTTCTAACTACTAACGTATCCAAGAAAGGGACCGAAGAGTTAGACTCTTCCTCAACAGTGAATTGGAGATGGTGGTTAAAAGAATTAAAAACAGACAACACATTTTGTACTTCTCCACTAGGTACTGATGTTATCAAGTCGTCTACATATTGATATAAAAAAGGAAATTGGAAATTGACTTGATTAGTAACAAAATATAAAATTTTATTCATTACTATTTCAGCTATCACTGGTGAGGCTGCTCCACCCATCGGTACACCTAATTTTTGTCTATAAAACTGGTCTTTGAACGAGAAATAAGTATTATTGTAAAGGAACGTGATAATTTTAACAAACATTGATTTTGGAATATTACAATTAGGTTGTATAAGGTTAAAATGTTCTTCTATGATTAAATTAATCAAATCTAGTGGAATATTCGTGAATAGAGACACTACATCAAAGGAAACGACAACAAAACCTTCCGGGACAACTATATTATTAATTTTTTGTGCAAAGTCAAAAGTGTCTTTGATTCTAAATTTGTTAAAGTCCTTAAAAGAAACAGCCAATATTTCTGAAATTAGTTTAGCCAAAGGTTGAGTGGGCGAGTTAATACACGATACTATTGGTCGAAGTGGTACTTCAGGTTTATGTACTTTAGGTAAACCATAATATTTAGGGCAAATCCCATTATAAACTGAAATTGATTTTGCTGTTTCAGGTGAAATGTGTTTTTTTCTTTTGAGTTCTCCAACCAATTTAAAACAAGCATTTTCCATAGTGGATGTCGGATCTTTATTCACTGGTACATATGTCTCTCGATCATTAAGCAATTCCAATGATTTATGGATATATGAATCTTTGTCCATTAGGACCGTGACATTACCTTTGTCAGATTTCGTAATAAGTAAGTTAGGATTATCTTTTAGGAAAGTTTTAGTTTCTTTTTCTATAGATGCTGAAGGAGACTTAACATTTCTGTTGTTTTTAATGAAATTGGTGATATAATTAGTTGCTTCACTTCTAATATAATTTTGATCTTTTTCAGGTGTCCACGAGATAATTGTTTCAACTTCACTTATTAATTTATAAATGTCTATGTCCTTTGTAGATGTTGGAAGGCTGAATTTAGGACCTAACGCGAGAAAACTTTTAATTGGTGTGGGGACTTCAATACTAGAGATATTTTTTAACCATTTATCATTGGAGATGCTATATGCATTATTTTTAGTTTTAATTAAGTTATTAAGTTTTTTTATGTTGTTCTTTTTTATTTTATTAAACGTTTTATTATAATCGTTGTTTTTTCTAAATAAGAAGTCATCTAAAATGTCGTGTGGAAGTAATCGAGAAAGTTTGTCAATGTACCAATCAATTTTAGATCTAAGATATGAGACATGTCTAAAAGTGTCATCTATAGCAACGTTCAGGAGTCTATTATTTACCTGATTGGTCATATTTTCTAGCCTATGAATGTTAGTTGATTCTAGATGCTGTGGCGTGGACCAGATGTTCTGTGTACCGTTTCTTATAAAGGAAGGGATTACATAATTACGTCTGCATTCTAGTAGGAAAATCCTACGGTTTGTGTGAGATGCTAGTTTTCGATGCAAAGTGTCTAACTGTTTTAATGACATTGCTACTTCTGTTCCATAGTTCGTACGGATTCTATTGTAGAACGTTCCCATTGTATGTGTTTTCTATAAAAAGAGTGAAGGTAGTAACGGGTTACTAGTAAATAATAGATTCTTGAGGTTAACTTGGGAATAACCCTTTTTTTTTTAAAATAAGGAAGCAAAAGAAAACAGGTGCTTCAATGCGAGTGTCTTTATTCTTTAGTCAAGCTTTCGCCAACTAACGTATGGCTTCATCAGAACTTGCTACAATTGAGAAACAAACTTACAATAGAATATAGTTATTAATTTTTAATTTAATCTTACCAAAAATATGACACAATACTTAAAAGTATGAAGGAACAGGAATAAACATTTTGAAATTGATTTCAAACTCGTAATTACAGTTAAGAGTTGTAAAGAAACTACAAACCACGTTTCTTTGAAATTAGAAAAATCTAGAAGAAACCAGTAAGTCAACTGTCAGACCGGCGTCGTTTACTAATATGACATTTAATCTTCTGTTTTAGATGTAGAAAAACAAGGTACCTGAATAAGTACTTCATTAAAATCAATTTAAAATTTGTCATCTCCATAATCTATAATGTTTATTATTGTTCCAATTAAGAATTACCTTATATTAGATAGTATTATGTAAATTTACAAACATAAAGTATTGGAAAATGAGTTTTTTTCTAATCAACATTATAAACAAAAACAGTGGCTGTGTTACCTCAATTAGCAAAGACTAGATAAGTATAAAAACAGAATCCTATTTTAGGTTATGCTTTTATTGTTATTAAATTGTTTTGAAATAACTTGTCATTTTTACAGTTGTTATGTTAGTTTGTTTACAATAGATTTGTTTTTGATGATATAATAATTACAAAAATATGGAGATACATGTTAGGTAAGTACTAAAATAAACGTTGTTTGTAATAACACATTAAGAATTTTTGTTAATTTAAAGATGGAATATGGAAAACCAGACGAACATTTTGCAACAAATACTAGTTATTATTATTGACAGGAGGAAACACAAATTAAGAAACTCTCTCATAAGATTGTGGAAGCCTTTTAATTTTGGTGTAGTTTTGTTTAAGTAAGTAAGTATAAATAGAACTTAATCCATCCACATCTTTTTTATGATTTAAGGCGTTGGAGCAATTATTAATGTAACACATTTCAAGAATTTTTCGATGCGAGTCTTTAGTTGCCTTATCGAGGATAACAGCCTCGTTATACAATACACGGTGGTCATTGTCATTGACATGTATACTAAGACTCGTCGACAAAGGTTTGTGTTTACAATCACTTTTGTGAAGGGCCAATCTCTTTTGGAGACGTTGACATGTCTGACCAATATAGATTTTGCCACATTCACAAGGGATACCATAAATAACATTGTTGTTCTTTTCAGTTGGAGTGAAATCTTTCAATTTGGAGTAGAATGAATTAAGTTTTTTTAAATTGTAATTGGCTATTTTTATATTGAATTGGCTAAACAGTCTTGTGAGAGGTTGTGTTAAATTATTAATGTAGGGTAGTGTTCCATATTTCACCTGTATTTCATTATTATTGTCGTTGTTAGTTATGTTAGTTGTTGTGGTGGTTGTTTGATGTTGTGTGTCGGTGTAAAGTAATTTATTCAACATTCCTTTGGGGTAATTGTTGTTTTTTAGTGTTTCAAAAAGCAGTTTTAGATTTTTTTCTTTAAAAGATTGATGAGAAATTTTAATGATTCTGTTTTTCATAGCTAGAACTGTGTTCACCTTCTGTTTCATCGGATGGTATGAATTAAAGGGGATATATCGACCCGAATTAGTGTTCTTTCTGTACCAATCTAGACAGATAGTGTTTGATGCAGTTCTAACTACTAACGTATCCAAGAAAGGGACCGAAGAGTTAGACTCTTCCTCAACAGTGAATTGGAGATGGTGGTTAAAAGAATTAAAAACAGACAACACATTTTGTACTTCTCCACTAGGTACTGATGTTATCAAGTCGTCTACATATTGATATAAAAAAGGAAATTGGAAATTGACTTGATTAGTAACAAAATATAAAATTTTATTCATTACTATTTCAGCTATCACTGGTGAGGCTGCTCCACCCATCGGTACACCTAATTTTTGTCTATAAAACTGGTCTTTGAACGAGAAATAAGTATTATTGTAAAGGAACGTGATAATTTTAACAAACATTGATTTTGGAATATTACAATTAGGTTGTATAAGGTTAAAATGTTCTTCTATGATTGAGTTAATCAAATCTAGTGGAATATTCGTGAATAGAGACACTACATCAAAGGAAACGACAACAAAACCTTCCGGGACAACTATATTATTAATTTTTTGTGCAAAGTCAAAAGTGTCTTTGATTCTAAATTTGTTAAAGTCCTCAAAAGAAACAGCCAATATTTCTGAAATTAGTTTAGCCAAAGGTTGAGTGGGCGAGTTAATACACGATACTATTGGTCGAAGTGGTACTTCAGGTTTATGTACTTTAGGTAAACCATAATATTTAGGGCAAATCCCATTATAAACTGAAATTGATTTTGCTGTTTCAGGTGAAATGTGTTTTTTTCTTTTGAGTTCTCCAACCAATTTAAAACAAGCATTTTCCATAGTGGATGTCGGATCTTTATTCACTGGTACATATGTCTCTCGATCATTAAGCAATTCCAATGATTTATGGATATATGAATCTTTGTCCATTAGGACCGTGACATTACCTTTGTCAGATTTCGTAATAAGTAAGTTAGGATTATCTTTTAGGAAAGTTTTAGTTTCTTTTTCTATAGATGCTGAAGGAGACTTAACATTTCTGTTGTTTTTAATGAAATTGGTGATATAATTAGTTGCTTCACTTCTAATATAATTTTGATCTTTTTCAGGTGTCCACGAGATAATTGTTTCAACTTCACTTATTAATTTATAAATGTCTATGTCCTTTGTAGATGTTGGAAGGCTGAATTTAGGACCTAACGCGAGAAAACTTTTAATTGGTGTGGGGACTTCAATACTAGAGATATTTTTTAACCATTTATCATTGGAGATGCTATATGCATTATTTTTAGTTTTAATTAAGTTATTAAGTTTTTTTATGTTGTTCTTTTTTATTTTATTAAACGTTTTATTATAATAGTTGTTTTTTCTAAATAAGAAGTCATCTAAAATGTCGTGTGGAAGTAATCGAGAAAGTTTGTCAATGTACCAATCAATTTTAGATCTAAGATATGAGACATGTCTAAAAGTGTCATCTATAGCAACGTTCAGGAGTCTATTATTTACCTGATTGGTCATATTTTCTAGCCTATGAATGTTAGTTGATTCTAGATGCTGTGGCGTGGACCAGATGTTCTGTGTACCGTTTCTTATAAAGGAAGGGATTACATAATTACGTCTGCATTCTAGTAGGAAAATCCTACGGTTTGTGTGAGATGCTAGTTTTCGATGCAAAGTGTCTAACTGTTTTAATGACATTGCTACTTCTGTTCCATAGTTCGTACGGATTCTATTGTAGAACGTTCCCATTGTATGTGTTTTCTATAAAAAGAGTGAAGGTAGTAACGGGTTACTAGTAAATAATAGATTCTTGAGGTTAACTTGGGAATAACCCTTTTTTTTTTTTAAAATAAGGAAGCAAAAGAAAACAGGTGCTTCAATGCGAGTGTCTTTATTCTTTAGTCAAGCTTTCGCCAACTAACGTATGGCTTCATCAGAACTTGCTACAATTGAGAAACAAACTTACAATAGAATATAGTTATTAATTTTTAATTTAATCTTACCAAAAATATGACACAATACTTAAAAGTATGAAGGAACAGGAATAAACATTTTGAAATTGATTTCAAACTCGTAATTACAGTTAAGAGTTGTAAAGAAACTACAAACCACGTTTCTTTGAAATTAGAAAAATCTAGAAGAAACCAGTAAGTCAACTGTCAGACCGGCGTCGTTTACTAATATGACATTTAATCTTCTGTTTTAGATGTAGAAAAACAAGGTACCTGAATAAGTACTTCATTAAAATCAATTTAAAATTTGTCATCTCCATAATCTATAATGTTTATTATTGTTCCAATTAAGAATTACCTTATATTAGATAGTATTATGTAAATTTACAAACATAAAGTATTGGAAAATGAGTTTTTTTCTAATCAACATTATAAACAAAAACAGTGGCTGTGTTACCTCAATTAGCAAAGACTAGATAAGTATAAAAACAGAATCCTATTTTAGGTTATGCTTTTATTGTTATTAAATTGTTTTGAGATAACTTGTCATTTTTACAGTTGTTATGTTAGTTTGTTTACAATAGATTTGTTTTTGATGATATAATAATTACAAAAATATGGAGATACATGTTAGGTAAGTACTAAAATAAACGTTGTTTGTAATAACACATTAAGAATTTTTGTTAATTTAAAGATGGAATATGGAAAACCAGACGAACATTTTGCAACAATAATAATAATAATAACTATTATTTGTTGCAAAATGTTCGTCTGGTTTTCCATATTCCATCTTTAAATTAACAAAAATTCTTAATGTGTTATTACAAACAACGTTTATTTTAGTACTTACCTAACATGTATCTCCATATTTTTGTAATTATTATATCATCAAAAACAAATCTATTGTAAACAAACTAACATAACAACTGTAAAAATGACAAGTTATCTCAAAACAATTTAATAACAATAAAAGCATAACCTAAAATAGGATTCTGTTTTTATACTTATCTAGTCTTTGCTAATTGAGGTAACACAGCCACTGTTTTTGTTTATAATGTTGATTAGAAAAAAACTCATTTTCCAATACTTTATGTTTGTAAATTTACATAATACTATCTAATATAAGGTAATTCTTAATTGGAACAATAATAAACATTATAGATTATGGAGATGACAAATTTTAAATTGATTTTAATGAAGTACTTATTCAGGTACCTTGTTTTTCTACATCTAAAACAGAAGATTAAATGTCATATTAGTAAACGACGCCGGTCTGACAGTTGACTTACTGGTTTCTTCTAGATTTTTCTAATTTCAAAGAAACGTGGTTTGTAGTTTCTTTACAACTCTTAACTGTAATTACGAGTTTGAAATCAATTTCAAAATGTTTATTCCTGTTCCTTCATACTTTTAAGTATTGTGTCATATTTTTGGTAAGATTAAATTAAAAATTAATAACTATATTCTATTGTAAGTTTGTTTCTCAATTGTAGCAAGTTCTGATGAAGCCATACGTTAGTTGGCGAAAGCTTGACTAAAGAATAAAGACACTCGCATTGAAGCACCTGTTTTCTTTTGCTTCCTTATTTAAAAAAAAAAGGGTTATTCCCAAGTTAACCTCAAGAATCTATTATTTACTAGTAACCCGTTACTACCTTCACTCTTTTTATAGAAAACACATACAATGGGAACGTTCTACAATAGAATCCGTACGAACTATGGAACAGAAGTAGCAATGTCATTAAAACAGTTAGACACTTTGCATCGAAAACTAGCATCTCACACAAACCGTAGGATTTTCCTACTAGAATGCAGACGTAATTATGTAATCCCTTCCTTTATAAGAAACGGTACACAGAACATCTGGTCCACGCCACAGCATCTAGAATCAACTAACATTCATAGGCTAGAAAATATGACCAATCAGGTAAATAATAGACTCCTGAACGTTGCTATAGATGACACTTTTAGACATGTCTCATATCTTAGATCTAAAATTGATTGGTACATTGACAAACTTTCTCGATTACTTCCACACGACATTTTAGATGACTTCTTATTTAGAAAAAACAACGATTATAATAAAACGTTTAATAAAATAAAAAAGAACAACATAAAAAAACTTAATAACTTAATTAAAACTAAAAATAATGCATATAGCATCTCCAATGATAAATGGTTAAAAAATATCTCTAGTATTGAAGTCCCCACACCAATTAAAAGTTTTCTCGCGTTAGGTCCTAAATTCAGCCTTCCAACATCTACAAAGGACATAGACATTTATAAATTAATAAGTGAAGTTGAAACAATTATCTCGTGGACACCTGAAAAAGATCAAAATTATATTAGAAGTGAAGCAACTAATTATATCACCAATTTCATTAAAAACAACAGAAATGTTAAGTCTCCTTCAGCATCTATAGAAAAAGAAACTAAAACTTTCCTAAAAGATAATCCTAACTTACTTATTACGAAATCTGACAAAGGTAATGTCACGGTCCTAATGGACAAAGATTCATATATCCATAAATCATTGGAATTGCTTAATGATCGAGAGACATATGTACCAGTGAATAAAGATCCGACATCCACTATGGAAAATGCTTGTTTTAAATTGGATGGAGAACTCAAAAGAAAAAAACACATTTCACCTGAAACAGCAAAATCAATTTCAGTTTATAATGGGATTTGCCCTAAATATTATGGTTTACCTAAAGTACATAAACCTGAAGTACCACTTCGACCAATAGTATCGTGTATTAACTCGCCCACTCAACCTTTGGCTAAACTAATTTCAGAAATATTGGCTGTTTCTTTTGAGGACTTTAACAAATTTAGAATCAAAGACACTTTTGACTTTGCACAAAAAATTAATAATATAGTTGTCCCGGAAGGTTTTGTTGTCGTTTCCTTTGATGTAGTGTCTCTATTCACGAATATTCCACTAGATTTGATTAACTCAATCATAGAAGAACATTTTAACCTTAT
The DNA here is from genome assembly GCA_964028335.1 of Altica lythri. Taxonomy (NCBI): domain Eukaryota; kingdom Metazoa; phylum Arthropoda; class Insecta; order Coleoptera; family Chrysomelidae; genus Altica; species Altica lythri. The sequence continues at coordinate 97,503,285 of OZ034801.1, read as the reverse complement.
ACAACCTAATTGTAATATTCCAAAATCAATGTTTGTTAAAATTATCACGTTCCTTTACAATAATACTTATTTCTCGTTCAAAGACCAGTTTTATAGACAAAAATTAGGTGTACCGATGGGTGGAGCAGCCTCACCAGTGATAGCTGAAATAGTAATGAATAAAATTTTATATTTTGTTACTAATCAAGTCAATTTCCAATTTCCTTTTTTATATCAATATGTAGACGACTTGATAACATCAGTACCTAGTGGAGAAGTACAAAATGTGTTGTCTGTTTTTAATTCTTTTAACCACCATCTCCAATTCACTGTTGAGGAAGAGTCTAACCCTTCGGTCCCTTTCTTGGATACGTTAGTAGTTAGAACTGCATCAAACACTATCTGTCTAGATTGGTACAGAAAGAACACTAATTCGGGTCGATATATCCCCTTTAATTCATACCATCCGATGAAACAGAAGGTGAACACAGTTCTAGCTATGAAAAACAGAATCATTAAAATTTCTCATCAATCTTTTAAAGAAAAAAATCTAAAACTGCTTTTTGAAACACTAAAAAACAACAATTACCCCAAAGGAATGTTGAATAAATTACTTTACACCGACACACAACATCAAACAACCACCACAACAACTAACATAACTAACAACGACAATAATAATGAAATACAGGTGAAATATGGAACACTACCCTACATTAATAATTTAACACAACCTCTCACAAGACTGTTTAGCCAATTCAATATAAAAATAGCCAATTACAATTTAAAAAAACTTAATTCATTCTACTCCAAATTGAAAGATTTCACTCCAACTGAAAAGAACAACAATGTTATTTATGGTATCCCTTGTGAATGTGGCAAAATCTATATTGGTCAGACATGTCAACGTCTCCAAAAGAGATTGGCCCTTCACAAAAGTGATTGTAAACACAAACCTTTGTCGACGAGTCTTAGTATACATGTCAATGACAATGACCACCGTGTATTGTATAACGAGGCTGTTATCCTCGATAAGGCAACTAAAGACTCGCATCAAAAAATTCTTGAAATGTGTTACATTAATAATTGCTCCAACGCCTTAAATCATAAAAAAGATGTGGATGGATTAAGTTCTATTTATACTTACTTACTTAAACAAAACTACACCAAAATTAAAAGGCTTCCACAATCTTATGAGAGAGTTTCTTAATTTGTGTTTCCTCCTGTCAATAATAATAACTAGTATTTGTTGCAAAATGTTCGTCTGGTTTTCCATATTCCATCTTTAAATTAACAAAAATTCTTAATGTGTTATTACAAACAACGTTTATTTTAGTACTTACCTAACATGTATCTCCATATTTTTGTAATTATTATATCATCAAAAACAAATCTATTGTAAACAAACTAACATAACAACTGTAAAAATGACAAGTTATCTCAAAACAATTTAATAACAATAAAAGCATAACCTAAAATAGGATTCTGTTTTTATACTTATCTAGTCTTTGCTAATTGAGGTAACACAGCCACTGTTTTTGTTTATAATGTTGATTAGAAAAAAACTCATTTTCCAATACTTTATGTTTGTAAATTTACATAATACTATCTAATATAAGGTAATTCTTAATTGGAACAATAATAAACATTATAGATTATGGAGATGACAAATTTTAAATTGATTTTAATGAAGTACTTATTCAGGTACCTTGTTTTTCTACATCTAAAACAGAAGATTAAATGTCATATTAGTAAACGACGCCGGTCTGACAGTTGACTTACTGGTTTCTTCTAGATTTTTCTAATTTCAAAGAAACGTGGTTTGTAGTTTCTTTACAACTCTTAACTGTAATTACGAGTTTGAAATCAATTTCAAAATGTTTATTCCTGTTCCTTCATACTTTTAAGTATTGTGTCATATTTTTGGTAAGATTAAATTAAAAATTAATAACTATATTCTATTGTAAGTTTGTTTCTCAATTGTAGCAAGTTCTGATGAAGCCATACGTTAGTTGGCGAAAGCTTGACTAAAGAATAAAGACACTCGCATTGAAGCACCTGTTTTCTTTTGCTTCCTTATTTAAAAAAAAAGGGTTATTCCCAAGTTAACCTCAAGAATCTATTATTTACTAGTAACCCGTTACTACCTTCACTCTTTTTATAGAAAACACATACAATGGGAACGTTCTACAATAGAATCCGTACGAACTATGGAACAGAAGTAGCAATGTCATTAAAACAGTTAGACACTTTGCATCGAAAACTAGCATCTCACACAAACCGTAGGATTTTCCTACTAGAATGCAGACGTAATTATGTAATCCCTTCCTTTATAAGAAACGGTACACAGAACATCTGGTCCACGCCACAGCATCTAGAATCAACTAACATTCATAGGCTAGAAAATATGACCAATCAGGTAAATAATAGACTCCTGAACGTTGCTATAGATGACACTTTTAGACATGTCTCATATCTTAGATCTAAAATTGATTGGTACATTGACAAACTTTCTCGATTACTTCCACACGACATTTTAGATGACTTCTTATTTAGAAAAAACAACGATTATAATAAAACGTTTAATAAAATAAAAAAGAACAACATAAAAAAACTTAATAACTTAATTAAAACTAAAAATAATGCATATAGCATCTCCAATGATAAATGGTTAAAAAATATCTCTAGTATTGAAGTCCCCACACCAATTAAAAGTTTTCTCGCGTTAGGTCCTAAATTCAGCCTTCCAACATCTACAAAGGACATAGACATTTATAAATTAATAAGTGAAGTTGAAACAATTATCTCGTGGACACCTGAAAAAGATCAAAATTATATTAGAAGTGAAGCAACTAATTATATCACCAATTTCATTAAAAACAACAGAAATGTTAAGTCTCCTTCAGCATCTATAGAAAAAGAAACTAAAACTTTCCTAAAAGATAATCCTAACTTACTTATTACGAAATCTGACAAAGGTAATGTCACGGTCCTAATGGACAAAGATTCATATATCCATAAATCATTGGAATTGCTTAATGATCGAGAGACATATGTACCAGTGAATAAAGATCCGACATCCACTATGGAAAATGCTTGTTTTAAATTGGTTGGAGAACTCAAAAGAAAAAAACACATTTCACCTGAAACAGCAAAATCAATTTCAGTTTATAATGGGATTTGCCCTAAATATTATGGTTTACCTAAAGTACATAAACCTGAAGTACCACTTCGACCAATAGTATCGTGTATTAACTCGCCCACTCAACCTTTGGCTAAACTAATTTCAGAAATATTGGCTGTTTCTTTTGAGGACTTTAACAAATTTAGAATCAAAGACACTTTTGACTTTGCACAAAAAATTAATAATATAGTTGTCCCGGAAGGTTTTGTTGTCGTTTCCTTTGATGTAGTGTCTCTATTCACGAATATTCCACTAGATTTGATTAACTCAATCATAGAAGAACATTTTAACCTTATACAACCTAATTGTAATATTCCAAAATCAATGTTTGTTAAAATTATCACGTTCCTTTACAATAATACTTATTTCTCGTTCAAAGACCAGTTTTATAGACAAAAATTAGGTGTACCGATGGGTGGAGCAGCCTCACCAGTGATAGCTGAAATAGTAATGAATAAAATTTTATATTTTGTTACTAATCAAGTCAATTTCCAATTTCCTTTTTTATATCAATATGTAGACGACTTGATAACATCAGTACCTAGTGGAGAAGTACAAAATGTGTTGTCTGTTTTTAATTCTTTTAACCACCATCTCCAATTCACTGTTGAGGAAGAGTCTAACTCTTCGGTCCCTTTCTTGGATACGTTAGTAGTTAGAACTGCATCAAACACTATCTGTCTAGATTGGTACAGAAAGAACACTAATTCGGGTCGATATATCCCCTTTAATTCATACCATCCGATGAAACAGAAGGTGAACACAGTTCTAGCTATGAAAAACAGAATCATTAAAATTTCTCATCAATCTTTTAAAGAAAAAAATCTAAAACTGCTTTTTGAAACACTAAAAAACAACAATTACCCCAAAGGAATGTTGAATAAATTACTTTACACCGACACACAACATCAAACAACCACCACAACAACTAACATAACTAACAACGACAATAATAATGAAATACAGGTGAAATATGGAACACTACCCTACATTAATAATTTAACACAACCTCTCACAAGACTGTTTAGCCAATTCAATATAAAAATAGCCAATTACAATTTAAAAAAACTTAATTCATTCTACTCCAAATTGAAAGATTTCACTCCAACTGAAAAGAACAACAATGTTATTTATGGTATCCCTTGTGAATGTGGCAAAATCTATATTGGTCAGACATGTCAACGTCTCCAAAAGAGATTGGCCCTTCACAAAAGTGATTGTAAACACAAACCTTTGTCGACGAGTCTTAGTATACATGTCAATGACAATGACCACCGTGTATTGTATAACGAGGCTGTTATCCTCGATAAGGCAACTAAAGACTCGCATCGAAAAATTCTTGAAATGTGTTACATTAATAATTGCTCCAACGCCTTAAATCATAAAAAAGATGTGGATGGATTAAGTTCTATTTATACTTACTTACTTAAACAAAACTACACCAAAATTAAAAGGCTTCCACAATCTTATGAGAGAGTTTCTTAATTTGTGTTTCCTCCTGTCAATAATAATAACTAGTATTTGTTGCAAAATGTTCGTCTGGTTTTCCATATTCCATCTTTAAATTAACAAAAATTCTTAATGTGTTATTACAAACAACGTTTATTTTAGTACTTACCTAACATGTATCTCCATATTTTTGTAATTATTATATCATCAAAAACAAATCTATTGTAAACAAACTAACATAACAACTGTAAAAATGACAAGTTATCTCAAAACAATTTAATAACAATAAAAGCATAACCTAAAATAGGATTCTGTTTTTATACTTATCTAGTCTTTGCTAATTGAGGTAACACAGCCACTGTTTTTGTTTATAATGTTGATTAGAAAAAAACTCATTTTCCAATACTTTATGTTTGTAAATTTACATAATACTATCTAATATAAGGTAATTCTTAATTGGAACAATAATAAACATTATAGATTATGGAGATGACAAATTTTAAATTGATTTTAATGAAGTACTTATTCAGGTACCTTGTTTTTCTACATCTAAAACAGAAGATTAAATGTCATATTAGTAAACGACGCCGGTCTGACAGTTGACTTACTGGTTTCTTCTAGATTTTTCTAATTTCAAAGAAACGTGGTTTGTAGTTTCTTTACAACTCTTAACTGTAATTACGAGTTTGAAATCAATTTCAAAATGTTTATTCCTGTTCCTTCATACTTTTAAGTATTGTGTCATATTTTTGGTAAGATTAAATTAAAAATTAATAACTATATTCTATTGTAAGTTTGTTTCTCAATTGTAGCAAGTTCTGATGAAGCCATACGTTAGTTGGCGAAAGCTTGACTAAAGAATAAAGACACTCGCATTGAAGCACCTGTTTTCTTTTGCTTCCTTATTTAAAAAAAAAAGGGTTATTCCCAAGTTAACCTCAAGAATCTATATATATATATATATATATATATATATATGGTGACTACTAAAAACTTGGGCAATGTAGTCAGGGGTTGGCGATGAAAGAAAACTTCTTTTTAGTTTGGTCGAGCTTTCGCTGTTTTATTTACAGCTTCATCAGGACACTGATAAACCAGAACGCACAGTAAGTATATTGTAATGTACAATTAAGTTAACATATATTAATTTTGTAGGTACTTACACTGAGTGAAGATGACGATAATAATAATAATAATAATAATAATAATAATAATAATAATCTTTATTTTTACATAATAACATATACCTTGGTTACAAACTATATATCATTAAAAAAAAATAGTATCAGAAAATGTAATATTTAATTATTGATTAAAGTAACACTCCAGTGTGTAAGGTTCCAGATCTATGAGTAGTGTTTTAATTTCTTTTTTAAATTTGTTTATAGTACTTATTTTTTTAATTGACTCAGGTAACCTATTAAAAAATCTAATACTTGCGTAAGATGGATGCTTTTCAGATAGCACTAATCTGTGCTTTGGGTACAGGATATTATACTTTCGTGTATCATATGGATGAACTTCTCCACAAGAAGTAAACTTTATTTTATTTTTAAAAAAATAGTAGAGACACTCGTAGATGTAAGTACCATAAATAGTTAATATTTTATTTTTCTTAAAAACCCCTTTACAAGAGTCTCGGTATTTTAGTTTAAAGACAGTTCTTAATACTCTTTTTTGAATTTTAAATATTTCTAGAATATTATAATTACTTCCCCAAAATATTATACCAAATTTAGCTGTAGATTCAAAGTTAGCATGATAAACCACTTTAAGTGATTTTTCATTTAAATACTTACTTATTATTTTTATACTGTAGCAAATTTGGTTGAGTTTCTTTCCTAAATTAATTATGTGTTTGTTCCAATGTAAAAATTCATCAATATGGATTCCCAAGAATTTTGTACTATTTTCAAACTGTATCTCTGTATTTAAAATATTAAGTGTATCAGGAGTATCAATTCTGCTCTGCTGTGTACGAAATAGTAAAATATTTGTTTTATTAATATTCAATATTAAATTATTACCGGCAAACCAATTTTCTGCATCCTTCATCAAATTATTTGTTTTTTCAGCTAAATTTGGATAATATTTATCAGATATCAACAAATTAGTGTCATCTGCATAAGTAGTTATTTTGCAAGTATTTTTATCACTATTTTGAAGAATTTCTAATATATCATTCATAAAAACAATAAATAAAATAGGTCCCATTATACTGCCCTGAGGTACTCCAATGTGATTTGAATTAATACCTGATTTAGTTGTTTTTCCATCCTTTACAATTTTTACTTTTTGTTTTCTATTTTCTAGGTAAGACTTAAACCACTCCAAGGCGTTTCCCCTGACTCCATATCTCTCCAGCTTATGCAATAAGAACTGGTGATTTAAGCAGTCATAGGCCTTAGAGAGGTCCAAGAATATACCTAACAACATTTCATTACCTTCGAGTGAATTGACAATATTCTCAGTAAATTGAATTACTGCAGTTTCTACACTTCTTCCCTTAATGTACCCATGCTGCACTTTATTTAAAATATTGCAGTGGTTCATATAATTCATTAGTCTATTACACATTGCCATTTCAAAAAGCTTGGAAAAGGCTGGTAATACACTAATTGGTCTGTTATTTTCAAACACATCATGATCGCCTTTTTTGTGAATTGGAGTTATTAAGGCGATTTTTAGATAATCAGGAAAGATACCATATTTGAAGGAATTGTTCATTATGTAACACAATATATTAGCTGTAAACTCTACAGATGATTTCATAATACTTACGGGTATATCGTCATCACCACTAGTATTTTTGTTTTTAATTTTATTTACCAATTCTTTTATTTCATTTATTGTAACTGGCATAACGAACATTGATTGTTGGTGATCTGGTATATTACACGTAAACTCGGCATTTTTAAATTTACCTATTAAGCTGGGAATAACATTTATTAGAAACTCGTTATATTATAAGCCATATGCTCAAAGAAAATCATATTTTAGGAGGACAATGCCACCAAAACATTGAAGTTAATAGAAAACAGCACAGATAAGTTTAAAACATAATTAAAAACATTAAAAAAAGATTTTTTAAAAACCATACTAAAACTGATCTACATTTTATAATTTTAAGTGGTGTGTAAAGCCGAAATTAGGTCAGTCAGGAAACTAAAGTTAAAAAGTTAAAATGTTAAAATGTCTATAATGGTCATTAGTTTAAAAAAAAAATTTTAATGATAAAAAATTTTGTATATACTATTAGAGTGTTTTGCAGAAATTTCTTCAGAAGTGTTCATTTGTTAATAATAAAAATTAGAAATTAAGAAAACGATTGTAAATTAATATAAAATAACCAAACAAAACATTTATTGTTTTTCATTTGTAACTGTAATAAGCAAAAAGTCATTAAGGAGTAATGTGTGTTGTCTAAACATAGGAAATGATTTTAAGTTGCTAGTTAAACAATATGACAAGAATGCTAAAAGAAAGAAGAAGTAGTACTAACTCAACTTAATTGTAAAACGATAATAATATTGGAAAATAGATGGAGATCGTATTATCAAAAAGGATTCATATAATTCCCTTTTTCCAGGATAAAAGGTAACTGTAAATCGCAGACAAATTTTGTATATCCGTTTTTTTGTTAAGTGGGTGTTCATCATTATTTATATGAATCATTTCCAGGAAATTGCATTTTATTCTGTTGGATTCAATTGCTACGACCTTAGAGTTATTAAAATCCATGTTATGCCCCGAATCAATTACATGTTCGGCTAGTGAGCAAGATCTCTTTAACAGGCGACAGTCGCTTTTATGTGAAATAACCCTACTATATAAAGTGCGGCTTGTCTGTCCAAAATAAGATCTGTTGCACACGTCGCACGTAATTCGATACACAACATTAGACTTTTCTAAGTCATTAGATCTACTCTTGGTCCTAGAGAATAAAACGCCAATTGATTTGATTAACTTAATCGCAAATTTACAATTGGGTACTACCCGGAGAATCTCTAATAATTTCGGAGTCAAGTCATTGATAAGTGGCAAAGAGTAAAAATGAGTAATAGGAGGATCAACTCCAGGATCTAGGTTGGGTTTTGGTTGATCGTTCCTCACATTAAAAAAGATGTTGTTTAAAAGCCGTCTAGGATAGAAGTTTTCCAAAAGAATATTGAATAATACATTAAGGTCTTTTTTCCTAAATTCAGGATGAGAAAGCTTACAAACCCTATTTTTGAGAGACCTAACTAAGTTTATAAAAAAAATTATACATTAGACGATGTTATAAACCAGTGGAGTCCAGGGATAGCAGTAGTATGAGGAGATGATTGGAAAAATAAGAAGGAGTTGTTAAATATTACAGGAAGAAGATTGGAAATTACAAAGAAGAGATTTTTATAGTTTTTTAAATTGATTGTAAAGACAATCAATTTAAAAATCGTGAATCCACGACCGAGGTCTTCATTGAGGAAGGGTGTTCCCGGAGGGAGGATCCATATCAATTGGCGCCCAACGTGGGGCTGCTTCGTCACTGAGGGTAAGAGATTATTCTTTGCTATTAGGTGTCAAGTTTGCCTTATTAAAAAACAAAGGTGTGTGATTCGGAGTAAAAGATTAGATAAATTATAAATATTTGTATGGAATTAAGAGGGGGAAAGGAGATTACAGATTGAATTTTAGAGCAAGGGGATAATATTGATAATCAGGATAGTCAGGAAAGTCAGGTTAATCAGGTTAGTCAGGATAATTAGGGTAGTCAGGGTAATCAGGATAGTAAGATAGGGGATAGGAGGGATTCATCATGGGAACAAATGATGGAAATGTTAAAAAATATAAACAAAAATACTGAAGAAAATAAAGAAGACACGAACAAAAAGATTGAAGCAATGAACAAGAATATGGATTCTATGAAAAAAGAAATGAAAGAAATGAACAAGAATATGGATGTAATGAAAAAAGACATGAACAAGAATATGGATTCTATAAAAAAAGAAATAAAAGAAGAATTCAAAAATGAAATGAGGTAGCAAATGGAAACAAACAAACAAAAATTGGAAGATACAAAGAAAGAAATAAGAACTGAAATTATAGCGAGAATAACGAAAATAGAGGAGGTACAAAAAGTAAAAATTAAAACAATTATTAATAAGGAATGTAAGGATGAAATACAAGAAATCAATACTAATACAAAAAAAAAATTGAATGATTTAGGAAAAACAATACAGTAAAAACAAGATACAGTAAAGAAGATAAGTGAGATAGAATAAAAAGTAGAAGAAATAAAGGTAGTACAAGAAAAAGAATGTAAAATGTTATTGGAAGAACTGAAAAAAGGAAATATCAATAAAAATCAAAATAATATGGGAATAATTAAAATTGAACATAAATTTAATGGGAATATTAATAAGACTCATCCGAAAATTTTCATAAGAATGGTGAAAAATAAATTAAAATGGTGTAGAGACCATGAAGAAATAAGAGAATACCTGCGTGAGATGCTAGATGGACAGGCACTGATATGGATTGCTAGTAAAGATGAAGACATATTTGTGTTGGAAGAACTTGAGAAGATGTTTTTGAGCTATTTCTGGGGTGATTTTGCTCAATCTAAATTTAGGGAAAAATTATATATTGGCAAATATCAGGAAAGCGAAAAGAAATTTAAATTTATTAAAAGGTTGTATAGAGGGAAATATCAGGAAAGGGGCAAGGTATCAAAATTTATAAAAAAAAAATTATATGTATAAACAAATTACAGTTTTATTTATTAGGGGGAAAATTTTATGTGGAAACTGATCATTTAGCATTAACATCAATTTTAAGGAATATATTTGGAAATAATAGAATTCATAGGTGGATATTGAGTTTACAAGAATATGATTTTGAAATTAGATATAGGGGAGCCGGGGGTAATGAGAGTCAGTGGGTAATGAGAGTCTGCACATAAAAAACCGAATCAGTCAGGTGACAGAATATTACGTCATTGCACGCTCTTCCCCGCGCACCCCCTCTCCCACTGGAAAACGCGCCGGCCCGCCAGTCGCGTTCGAATCGTCTCGAGCGAAGAATGTGTTTTGAGTGGGGTGTCGATGTAATAATTACGAATTTGGCATCTCAAACGTAAGTGACAATATTTATTAATTTTGTATTTAAGTAACTCTGTGTGGTATAGTAACTCAATTTTAACTTATTCCTTAAAATAACCACATCTTTTATATTGACTTGGAGTAATATTATGTTAAATAAAATATCAGAGTTTGGGGTAATGAGAGTCAGGTGACTCTCATTACCCCTGACTCTCATTACCCCCATAAATGTAGTTAGAAACTTCAAATAAAATTTTATTTGTTGCAGATGCCAAGAAAGTGGAAAAGATCAACATCAAAAGCATGCTGGAGTGATGGCGCGCTGCGTGCAGCTGGTGTGCGTATTGAAGAAGGAGTTTTGATTCGCAAAGTCGCTAAAGAAACTGGCATTCCTTTCAGCACTCTTCAAAAAACGTTTAAGAAAAAGGAGTTTAGCACTCCGACTTTAGGAAGCCATGCAACGTTCAATAAAGAACAAGAAAACATACTTGCTGAGCGTATCTTATTATTGAGCAATAAATTTCATGGTTTAATAAGCAATCAAGTTCAAAACACTGCATATCAGTATGCAGAACATTTGAAGCTGTCTCATAAGTTCAATAAAGATGCTCAAATGGCTGGCAGGGACTGGATTGAAGCTTTTCTTAAAAGAAACCCGCGTATAAGCATTCGAAAACCAGAAGCAATTAGTATCCAGAGAGTGTTGGGATTTAATAAAATTGAAGTTGAAAAGTTTTTCAAAAACTTAGAAGAAGTGATGACAAAATTTTCTTTAACTCCGGAACGCATCTATAATATCGACAAAACAGGCGTTACAACCGTCCAAGAAACCGAAAAAATTTTAGCTTCTAAAGGTCAAAAAAGAGTTGGTTCCCTAACTTCATGGGAGCGAGGGAAAACAATTACCGTCATTTGTTGCATGAACGCTGCGGGGACTTTTATTCCTCCCATGTTTATTTATCCACGCAAAAGACACACGCCACTGCTAGAAAAGGATGGCCCACTCGGTGCAATATATGAAAACTCCAAGAACGGCTGGACTAACGAAGATCTGTTCATGAAATGGTTACAACATTTCGTAAAAAATGCTAAGCCGAGCTAAGAGAATCCGATTTTGTTAATACTAGACAATCATTACAGTCACGCCACATAGGAATCATACATGTTTTGCAGAGAAAATTTTATTACGGTATTGTCCATTCCACCCCACACATCACATAGACTCCAACCCCTTGATGTGGTTTTCTATGGACCTTTAAAGAAAGCTTATAATCGTGAATGTGACTTATACATCAAATCCCATAATTTACAAAAAATAACACCATATGAAGTCGCCGGGCTTTTTAATAAAGCCTATATGAAAATCGCTTCGGTAGAGAAAGGCGTTAGTGGTTTTGCATCAACGGGAATATTTCCATTAAATCCCCATAAGTTCAATGACGAAGACTTCGCAATATCTTCTGATTCCCCTTGCGTAGACGAATTTTCTGCCACTGTAATAGATTCTGGAGAAAACGAGGCCTTAGGTCAGGCTCCCACTACCTCTGCAGAAGCAATACCATCTACTAGCAGGGAATATATGGGAGAACGACAGTTAACGACCGACGATCAAGTAAATTTTGAGGGAAAAATTTTTTATACAAAAATCAACACGCCACGCAAACGACGCCGCGGGTACATCGAAATAGAACCCAAAAATGTGGTTAGATTTTTTTTGTCTGTCTGTCTGTATGTTTGTGCGCGCATCACATGAAAACTACTGATCCGATTCGAATGCGGTTTTCACAGATGTATTTATCTTCTTTAAACTTAACATTTGGTGTATAAAAATTTCTCTCCCATTCCTTAAATGAGGTGGGGTAAGAAATTTTTATACAACAATTACACGCCACGAGAACGACGCGACGTTTCGAGTACAACTAGTTCTTAATAAATTTTGTGGATGTTTTGAATTATTGCAATAATATTATGAAATATATTAAAATATTTATTTTAAATGTAAATAAAAAAAAAATGGGAATTATGTAATAACTATTTTTGGGAGGGCTAATTCGCACTTTGGGGGGCTTATCTCCCCCAAGCCCCCACCTAACTTCGCCCATGCCTTTACCCCAGATTGGAAAAGGAAAAGGAAAAGGGAAAAAAAGGAAGACTCAACAATCAGAAATTCTAACCGCCACACCTTTGAAAGAGATTTTTGAAAAAAAGCTAGAAAACGTAAAGAAAAAGCAACGTTTGAAAAAACTAAAATTATTAAGAAGGTAAAACAAGTCAAGAAGAAAATATTTCAGTCAAGTTCATCTGAATCATCAGGAGACGAACGAGTTCATTACGATGAAAGCGGTAATAGTGATGTAGAAAACATAGAAGTTCCAAGAACGTGAAAATCAGTCACATTGCACAATATGTCTTGAAGAAGGAAAATCGAGAGAAATCTGGTATCGGTGCCGTCTCTGTGGAGGATGGGCCCACAAGGACTGCACAGGATGTGATGACCCAAGCCGATATCGTTGTGATTTTTGCCCAAAATAGGAGTATTGTTTTATAAAATGTCATCACATTTTTAATTCTTAGGATTTATGTTATTAACTTTGAGAAAAATTGTTTTAATTTGTCTGTACTTCTTTGACTCTAATTACCCCATACATGTGGGTAATTGGAGTCAAAATAATTTTTTGGTTTTTTTGATTTCATTAATTTTCTGATCATTATTATATAAAATGCTGTTACCACATAAGACTACAATAGTTTTAGATTAGTAAGTTGATATTTTTAAAATAAAGAAGCAATTATTTTAGTTTAAACCATTGAGTTTTCCTTAAGTGACCCCCATTTCCCCCATCTCCTAGCAGGAAAAGTAAATATTGTATCAGATGCATTAACAAGGGAAGAAAAAACTAATAGGAAAATAATTAAAATAGGTGTGAATGTAATTAAAGATAGTAAAGGAATATATTCATTAAATCAAATATTAGAAGATTAAACAAATTTAACAGAAAAAGAAAAAAATAGATCAATAGTACAGGATAATATAGTGGTTAAAAAGGTGGGAGGAATAGAATTGTATGCAATAACGAAAGATTTGGGGAGAAGAATTTTAAAGGAATTACATTTGGAATAAGGGCATATAGGAGCAAGAAAAACATGGTTAATCTTTAGGAAAAATTATATATGTAAAAGGGATCATAAAATAGCGAAAGAGGTAGCTAGAAAATGCCATGTTTTTCAGTTAGGAAAAGAGAAAAATCATAAAAATTATAATTGTAATGGCAAGCGAATGTTTAGAAATAGTGGCAATAGATTTTATTAGTAATCTAATAGTAAATGAAGAGGGAAATAATAATATTTTAATAATAGTAGATGTGTTTTCGAAATTTGTTAAACTATATGCAACAACGAAAATGAACACGAAAATAGTGATAGAAAAGTTAAATCAATATATAGAACAGATAGATAAATTTTTTTTTGAAAATCATCAAATTAAGTGTAGTAATATTAGTATAAGACACCCAGCAGGAAATCCTGCTGAAAGGTATATTAAAGAAGTAAATAAGTTTTTAAGAATTTTAGTATATCAAAATAATCGGAAATGGAAAGGAAAATTAAATAAGGTAGAATGTTATTTGAATAAAGTGCCAAGTACTATTATAAATGAGTGTCCAGTATATATTTTAAAAGGAGATAATCCACAAAGGAAATGGATAAGGGAAAGGGGAATTGAATATGAAAAGGTATTAGAAGAAGTTAGGATAAGGGAAAATAAGAATGCTCTAAAATATGTAAAAAGAATGGAAAAGAGAAGGAAAAATAGAACAACATTTAAAAAAGGGAATTTAGTAATAGTTAAAGCGTTGAGAGTAACAAGTAAAAAAAATAATATTTGTGCTAAATTACAATTTCCTTTTGAGGGACCATATGAAATTGTTAATGAGAATGAGGGAAATAGTTATATAGTTAAATTTATTGGAAGCGAAGAAATTCGTGGAATGTTTAATGTTAATGATTTATTTTTGTATGAAAGTTAAAATTGAAATATTTAAAGTTAAAGCTTGACAACTGATGGTGAAGAAAAATTTCTTACTGAAAGGAAATTTGATTTGGCAAGGTGAAGTAATTCACCAAGTCAAATCAAATTTGGGGGAAATTGATATGGATTTTTCTTCTTGGTGCATGTTCCTTCAGTGAGTTGTTGGAACGTAGTCCATGATTTTTAAATTGGTTGTCTAGATTAAGTATTTTTTTTATATTCTATTCGTTTTTGTTTAGTTTAGAGATTGTTTTATTGATAGAGATTATTATGTTATGAATTTTGATAGAAGAAACATATAATCTCAAATTTGATAAGAAAAATATAAAACTATAAAAGCCAAATATCGAATTTAAAATTTTTATATATATATTGTTCGTTCTTGACTTTTTATATCCTGATATAATTCCGATTAATAGATTTTTACCCCCTACATTCCTACTGCCAACCTTTTCACTCCATGCATTTTTTGGTAGCCTACTTTAAACAATATGACTTTGAATTTGTATTTGTATTTTACGAAAAAAGAAGACGAAACGACGCGACAGATAGACGCTTACTTACCGCAAAGAAAGTGTGTGATGGCCGTTCACTCAAGAAGTCCAAATACTTTGTGTGAAAATACAAGTGAATAAACCGAATGATTATGTGCCAATGTGTTTCCAAACCATTAGTTAATATTGTTACATGTGAATCGCTACAAAAGGGGCCCCTATATCGTCATCCTGGACCAAGACAAGCAATGTAAGCCGGCATTGAATCCATTAACAGTAAGTGATTTTATTTAATTTTCCGTAACTCGAAAAAGGCAACCAAAACTCCTAACTTTTGATCTTCCGGTCCTTCGATTACAAATGGTTCAACCATTTTTTTGATCCTTCGAGCCAAGATAGAACAGTCCTGGGATTTTTTTATAATTCACTTTTCGTCGTAAAGTTTAAAAGTCTTTTATATACTATGCTTGATCGAGTTATCCTAGTAGGCATTTACTACCATTGTTTATGCTTGTAAATTACTTTAGATACATGCATATCGTCCAAGTCATTACTACATTAATATACCCCTTTCTTGTTTTGCGAGCCACTTTGTAGAATTTGCTCTTTATGTTGCAAAACCATTTTTGCGGCATAAACTTTAGTTTACTAGCAAATAACCAATTTCCAATATATATTTGTTTGTTTTGCAAACCTTTTTGCAAAATACCCAATAACCATTACGTGTTTTTTCTCTTTGTGTTCCAAAACCATTTTTGAAACATAAACTTATCAATACTGTGGAGTTTACGCCATATTTCACTTGCCCGGTTGCAATTTGGCAATAAATTTTAGAATATTGTTTATATCCCTATTTAAAAAATTTATTAGTCACCCGTAAACTGGCAATGTCAAGAATCCATGAAACCTATGACTTGTCAGATGTAGTGATAAATGACCAAACCCAAGTGACTTTGTTTAAAATAAAATTCCGTTTGCTAGAGTCTTTGTATGATGAATTCAAGTCAGCTCATTAAGGGGTGTTGTCATTAACTTCCGATGATGAATTTGAAACCGAAGAAATGTTGATGACATGTATTCAACAATCATTAACAGATTCGAAATGCTGTGTCCACATCCAATTAACAATTTAAATCAATCTGTCATTCCTGTTCCTTCTGATACCAATTAAGTCAGACTTCCTAGGCTGGAATTGTTAACATTTTCTGGAGATTCTTCTCAATGGCAGGCGTTTATTGATGTATTTGATCATTCAGTACATAAACGTTCTGACATCAGTGACGTGCACAAATTCCAATATTTGTTGTCAACCCTTACAGGAGATGCGTTTCGTCTGATAAAATCCATATCTTTATCTTCAGCTAATTATACCATTGCCTATAAAACTCTTGTTGATAGATTTTCGAACAAACGTTTGATCATCGTGACACACTGGCGTACATTAAAGACTTTCCCCCTTTATCAAGTTCCGATCCCAAAAAGTTGCGTTGTCTTGTGGACACCTTTAATGAAAATTTGTCCGTCCTTAAAAACCTAGGTTGTGATGTTGAATCTTGGGATTTTCCCATTTCCGATATGTTACTTGATAAACTGGATGCTAAAACCCGAGAGCGTTTTGAGCTCAGTTGTGATGCATCTATCATTCCAACTTTTAATATTTTAATGGATTTTCTAACGAAGCAGTGTGTAGCATTAGAAGCTGTCAATTCATCTAAAGTCACCCAAGTTAATTCCAAGATAATTAAATCCGATTCTAGCAAAACCAAAGGTGCAATGGCCCACACCACCCAATCTGCGTCTTCTACACCAAAAATATATAATGAAGTATGTGCAATTTGCTCCCAAAACCATAAAATTTTTATGTGTCCCCCTTTCCAAGCGATGAGCCCAAGGGATCGATATGACGCAATTCGTAAGGCAAACAAATGTATTAATTGTTTTAGAAGTGGGCATCAGTCAGGCTCATGTCCATCGAATTACCGTTGCAAAACCTGTCGCAAAGCTCACCACACTTTATTACATTTTGCTCATGTAATTAATGAATCGGATGAAGTAAGACATGATCCTAATGTTCTGGGTATGTGCTCCAACGCAGATCCACCTTTCCCCACCACCACATTATTAGCCACAGCTTTGGTCCAGATTAAGGACAGATGGGGTCAGGCTCAGACCTTGAGGGCGTTATAGATTCTGGTAGCCAAGCCAGTTTTATCCTGCAAAAATGCGTTAATCAACTTCAATTAAACACCTCTCCATATCAGTCTTCCGTTTTTGGTCTTGGTTCCGTCACTTCCCATTCACCCAAACGTATCGCACATTGCGAATTACGACCCTGTCGCTCTGACCAAAACTATTTCGGTGTAGATCCCATAATTTTACCCAAAATCTGTTCTTCGTTGCCTAATGTTCCATTAGATCCCAAGCTTTGCCAGTTAGGTCCAAATTTCCCTCTGGCAGATCCCACATGGTATAAGTCTTCCCAAATTGATTTATTACTAGGAGCACATGTTTACCATGCCATTATGCGCACCGGCCACTTATCGATTAACGATTCTTCCTTGATTGCCTTTAAAACTATTTTTGGTGGGGCTTTGATAGGACCTACTATCATACCATCTAATCGAGTTCAGGCTCTCCTATCCGTTTATGATTATCCAGTAGATAATCTGACCAAATTCTGGGATGTCGAAGAGATTCCTGGGAATATTAAAATACACCCCGATGATAAAAGGGTTGAAATTTATTTTCAAAAGACCGTGTCTCGTGAACCTTATGGTCGTTTCCAAGTTTCACTACCTTTCAAAGTTGAACTTCCCACTTTTGCAAATTCGCTACTATAGCTCACCGCCGATTTCTTTCATTGGAAAGAAAACTCACAAAAGACCATGTCTTATGTACCCTATACCAAGAGTTTATGCGTGATTATTTAGTATCGGGACACATGTCCGAATTGTCCTCTCCAACAATGGATAACGATAATTATTATATCCCCCACCATCCAGTTTTTAACGTTGAGAATGGTAACCCCAAAATTTGCGTGGTTTTTGACGCCAGTGCTAAAGCCCAAAACCAATTATCCTGAAATGACACTCTCTATGTTGGTCCCAAGTTACAGAATGATATAGTATCAGTTTTGTTGCGTTTCCGAACTAAACCTTTGGTCTTCACTTGCGATATCCGTCAGATGTATCGTCAAATTTTAATCCACCCAAACCAAAGACGATATCAACTGATTTGGTGGCGATTCACACCAGAAGAACCTCTCAAAACCTTCCAATTGAACACTGTCACCTATGGTGTTTCGACATCACCCTTTTTGGCTATTCGATGACTTGCACACCTTGCAGAGATTTATAAGGATGAATTCCCCCTTGCTTCCAAAGTCTTGAGGGAAGAATTATATGTTGATGATATTATCACTGGCGCCGAAACGTTAAGTGATGCTTTAGAGCTTCAGCGACAACTAATTTGTTTATTACAACGTGGTTGCTTTGAATTACGAAAATGGTCGTCTAATACTCCCCGGTTATTAGAAGCCATCCCCATAGACCATCGACAGCAAAATAATCTTTCTTTTGATACTTCCGACACCCTTAAGATTTTATGATTGCAGTGGCATGCAAATACTGACTCCTTTGTATTCAAGGTTATTCCCAATGATGCTAAATGTACGAAAAGATCAATTTTGTCCCAAATTACCCACATTTATGATCCTATTGGATTCATGTGTCCTGTTACCTTTTTTGAAAAATTGCTTATCCAAAAGCTATGGATCGCAGGTTCCGATTGGGATGAATTGGCACCCCTACTATATGTTCCAGTTGGGAACATTTTATTAAATCTCTACCCCAGGTTGCAGATATAGCTATTCCTCGGAGATTGTCCATTGATCGTCAAACAACATGTCAGTTACATGCCTTTTGTGATGCCTCAGAATCTGGATATTCTGCGGTAATTTATTTTCGACTTACAAATGACCTTGCTAAAACCTTTACTCAGTTTGTCATCGCCAAATCCAAAGTGGCACCTATAAAAACATTATCCATTCCTAGACTTGAACTGTGTGGCGCAGTTCTGTTGTCCAATTTAGTTGAATTTGTTATCAGCACCTTTCGAGATACTATTACTATTGATTCAATTCATGCGTGGACGGATTCTACCGTCGTTTTGAGCTGGATCCATTCTTTTCCAAACCAATACAAACCATTTGTAGCCAATGGAATATCTCATATTCAGGATCGTATTTCTCCCAATCATTGGCGCCATGTTCCTACTTCTTCCAACCGTGCTGACATTGCGTCGCGAGGTTGTAAGCCAAATGAACTTCCCGGGGTTTCTACATGGTGGGCGGGTCCTCCATGGCTCCTATTACCAGATTCTCAGTGGCCTCGAGAATTCCCAAGTAATCCAGATGTTTCCCCCCCCCTCTTATTGAGAATAAGATAATTGCCTTGTTGGTTGCAAAGCCAGATGCCATTCTGACTCCCTTGCTTACACGATATTCCAACTTGAGAAAAATTCAAAGAATCGTTGCATACTGTTTCAGGATGCTCCGCGCCATTCGTGGCCTAGATGCCATTCCCAATGGTCCTATTTCCGATCAGGAATTATCCTTTGCGCTAGACGGTATTGTGAAGTCGGTCCAAGCTATTTCATTTGCCTCCGAATTGTTGTTGATTCAAACGCAACAAAGTTTACCAAAAAGGCTGGCTAGATTAGCTCCATTCCAAGATGAGCACGGATTGCTGCGTGTCGGAGGTAGGTTAAGACAATCTTCTTTTCAATTCGATGCGAAATATCCTATTTTGCTTCCTCGTCGTCATGTGCTCACCGATTTGATCATTCGCAAGGTGCATGTAGACTCTTGTCATGCTGGTCTTCATACGACCATGTATTTAATCCTCCAAAAGTTTTGGATAATTTCCTCCAGACGAGCAGTGCGCTCCGTATTGTCTAAATGTTATCGATGTTTCCGTCTCAATCCAAAGCCCTATCAACCCCGAATGGCTGATTTGCCTCCCTCCCGTGTTTCCGCTGTTAAGCCATTCAGTTGTGTAGGTATCGATTATGGTGGCCCATTCCATATCATCCATCGTCGACATCGAGGAGCCAAATCCTATAAGGTTTATATTTGCCTATTTGTATGTTTCTCCACCAAAGCCATCCACGTGGAAGTTGTCAACGACCTTACGGCAGAGGCTTTTCTCGCGGCTCTCAGGCGATTTATTGCCAGACGTGGTCGTTGTTCCAAAATATACAGCGATTGTGGTACCAATTTCGTCGGTGCAGAAAGAATCATGCAGGAATATTTACAAGTCGCTGCTACTGGAGAATCCATCAAATGGATATTTAACCCGCCAGGTGCTCCACACTTTGAAGGACTCTGGGAAAGTGGAATTAAGTCTGTTAAAATACATTTATACCGAGTAATTGGTCAACAACAATTAACTTATGAGGAGTTCCTTACTCTTGTTGCCCAGATTGAGGCTTTGCTAAACTCACGTCCTTTAACCCCTGTCTCTTCGGACCCACATGTTAAGTCCCGTGTTAAGTCCTGGGCATTTTCTTACGTTGGAACCCATCACTTCCTTCCCGGAGCCTGACCTCCAGCATGAAAAGCTGTCTTTGTTGTCTCGTTGGCAATTGATTCAACAATTGCACCAATCCTTCTGGTCTGGATGGAGCCAAGAGTACCTTCTCACGTTGCATCAACGATCCAAATGGACCGGAGAAAATCCTCTCCAACCATCCGTTGGACAGTTAGTCCTCCTGCGTGATGAAAACCTCCCCCCTCTTCATTGGCGTCTCGCGCGTATCGCTGAATTGCACTCAGGCAAGGATGGCATTTATAGAGTCGCCACCGTCAAAACTAAAGATGGTACCTTTAAAA
The DNA here is from genome assembly GCA_964028335.1 of Altica lythri. NCBI lineage: Eukaryota > Metazoa > Arthropoda > Insecta > Coleoptera > Chrysomelidae > Altica > Altica lythri. The sequence goes on along the minus strand of OZ034801.1, from coordinate 97,482,179 downwards.
GACCTTTAGTCAAACTATGTCCTTTACCATGTACTGACGAGGATTGACTCGATCATAGTAAAATTCTTTCTTTCATTAGTTTGTTTATTGTATTTTGTTTGCTTTACAACCGTAGAGCACCTTTATTGTATTATTTTGTTTTACCTTTGTTTAAAATAACCTACCTTATTTTGGTGGGCGGAATGTTCGTTCTTGACTTTTTATATCCTGATATAATTCCGATTAATAGATTTTTACCCCCTACATTCCTACTGCCAACCTTTTCACCCCATGCATTTTTTGGTTGCCTACCGTAAACAATATGACTTTGAATTTGTGCGCGTATTTTACGAAAAAAGAAGACGAAAAGACGCAACAGATAGACGCTTACTTACCGCAAAGAAAGTGTGTCATGGCCGTTCACTCAAGAAGTCCAAATACTTTGTGTGAAAATACAAGTGAATAAACCGAATGATTATGTGCCAATGTGTTTCCAAACCATTAGTTAATATTGTTACATGTGAATTGCTACAAAAGGGGCCCCTATATCGACATCCTGGACCAAGACAAACAATGTAAGCCGGCATTGAATCCATTAACAGTAAGTGATTTTATTTTATTTTCCGTAACTCGAAAAAGGCAACCAAAACTCCTAACTTTTGATCTTCTGGTCCGTTGATTACAAATGGTCCAACCATATATATACATATATATATATATATATATATATATATATGGTCATTAGTGACTGAAGAGATATAACCTATACTGCACTGATGGGCTCATAAAAAGAGCGAAACACGTGTCTGTAGTTGGTTTTGCCCCTGTATGGGCTGATTAAAATCCTTATACTCCTATTTCGCAGCGTCTACCGGTGTCTTGAGTTAGAAAATCTAACCAAACACCAATCCAGTTGAAAACTGGATTTATTAATGACAGCACGGCACTAGATACTTTTGTATCATCTCTTACATATTGTTATATAAGACTGTCACAAACGCTCTGTTCGTTGTATATATATATATATATAGATATATATATATATATATATATATATATATATATATATAAAAGGGGAAAATTATTGGGCATGTACGCAAAAAGGATCAATAAGGCCACGAGTAGGAATGGTTACCGCAGACATGCATGTTTCTGGCTCATTAGCCGTCATCAGTTGTTTAAATTATTAATTAGTTAAAAAAATCTAATTAACTTACCAAAGCGAGATTTAAAATTAATTTAGTTGACATAGCATAAAAAAAACAGAACAATATTGAGGCACTATAGATATAGGTATTATCATCAGCCATTTTTATTCCAATGTCAATCAATTTACGTGTCAGACCATAGACAACTTAAAGAGACACGTGCAATCGTATTTTGTGGTAAAAATGGGAACTAAGCTTGCTGGTAGTGCGAAAAGCGAAAAAGTACTTATAAGGGTATAGTAACAGAGTAAGTACTATTAGCGGTTTTAGTTTAAAATAAATTTAAGGTACTTTAAGCATAAAAAGGGTGTTAAAGTAAAATTTTAAACAAAAACATGGTGCGCTGATGTCGGAACTTGTTGCCAACTTTATATTAACCATTAACACATCTGTTCTATTATCTCTAGTTTTGTGGTTGACATTGGACAAAACATGGCTGACGATAATACCTATGTTTATAGTGCCTTAACAATATACATAATCACATTGCAGACACAACTAAAATTACTATTTATTTAGGAAATTCTGCGTTAAAATATAAATAAAATGTCACAAGAACGGTCTTTTAATAGATATATCGTGGTCAATCAAGGCGAAGAAACATTAGAAACACTTTTTTGTTTATTGTATCAAAATACAGTGAGGGAGTTAATTTTCTATGGTATTAATGTTTAGGAAATTACGTTTAATAAATATTAAATGTACTTAATACAGAAAGAAAAATATAAAATATTACAAAGAGAGTAAATAATTATAAATTTGGCTTAAGTTATCTATATCTGATTTTTTATTTAAAGTGTTGTGAGTTTTGTAAATATTAATCATTTTAAGAAATATTCTTTTCGTATAGTTACTTTCTTTAGCTAAGATTTTTGAATCCGAGAAATTCATATTATGCCCAGTATTGATGACGTGGTCTGCTAACGCACAAGACAACTTTTTATTCCTGCAATCGCTCTTATGTGATGTGAGTCGTCCAGATAAACATCTAGAAGATTGACCAACATAAACTTTATCACAGTCCGAACACGGAATACTATAAACTATGTTTGAATTCTCTAATTTTTCTAGTAGAGTTTTAATTTTAGATTATAGTTTTTTGACGGTTTTTACATTGTAGGTAGAAATTTTGATGTTGGTCTCTCTTTTTAAAACATTTAAAAGTTTAGTAGTTAAATTCTGAATAAAAGGTAGGGAGAAATAAACAAATACGTTTTTTGGCTCTGTGTTAGAGTTTTGAGCTAAGTCAACGGATGTTACTTGTTGACAGTTATTAGTACTAGTGGTGTTAAAAAGATATATGTTGACCATACTAAGAGGATAAGAATTGTCTAACAAAATATCTCTCAATAAAATTAAACCATCATTTACAAAGTTGGCATGTGATAACCTTCGCACTCTCTCCTTTAATGCCAATATGAGGTTAGTTTTCAATCTCGGTGGGTGGTTTGACCAAAAACTGATATACCTATTGCTGCACATAGGTTTTCTGTAATATTTTGTACGAAGTACATTATCTAACCCCCTAATGATTTTCATATCAAGGAAAGGTAAACTTCTGCCAACCTCGAATTTGACTGTAAATTGCAGATTTTCAATGTAGCTATTAAAAGTATTAAGGGTGTCTTTTACTTTATTGGCAGGTAGAGCAAGTACAAGGTCATCAACGTATCTTTTGACAAACGGGATGTGAAAAGTTAACTTGTTGAGACAATTTCTTGCCAGATCATCTAGGACATAATTACATAAAATTGGTGAAATAGATGACACCATGGGTGTGCCGAAGATTTGTTTGTAGTATTTGTTATTAAAAGTGAAGATATTCGACTCAAAGATAAAGTCTAGTATGTTAAGAAAATTTTCTAAATTAAAATTGCAATGTTGTTGTATATCTTGCCAGTGATGTGTGATGCTGCGTTTAATGACTGGAAGGGGTAAATTCGTAAACAGGAACACAACATCAAAACTAACGACAGTGTAATTTTCTGGTAATTTAAAATTGTTTATAAAGTTACTGAATGTAAATGAATCTTTGATATAAAATTCATGTTCATTATTATAAGCAGAAGTCAAAATATCTGTTAGAAATTTTGCCAAGTTATTATTTGGAGAGTTAACTGATGCTACGATTGGTCTCATTGTTATGGTTGGCTTGTGTATCTTGGGAAGAGCGTAAAATCGTGGAATTCCGGAGTTATAGAATCTTAATTTAGTTCCAACTTCCTTTGAAATCAAATTTGAGTTTTGTAAATTTAAAATTATATTATTGGCTTTTTGTTGCAAAGTACAAGTAGGATTGCGAGGAAGCTGTTGGTAGTATTTTTTGTCACTTAGTAGTTCCTCTGATTTGGTAATATAATCATCCTTGTACATAGCAACAGTGACATTGCCTTTGTCACTTAGAATAATATAAATTTCTGGATGTTTTTTCAAAAAAGTTTTGCAGTTGTTAAAAGGTTTATTTAAAAAATGGTTCTTATTAAATTCTTTATGAGTGAAATTTGTAATAACATTGGTAAACTGAGATCTGTATAAATCTTTTTTACTCTCTTCGCAATTATAAATAATATTTTCAATGTCAGCTAATAAAGAAACAATATTAAATTCGTTCTTAGATTGTGTCAAACAAAATTTTGGACCTAATGATAAATTTTTTTTAACTTATAATGGAAAATCAATGTCAGTTAAGTTTTTAAACCATTTTTCATTAAAATTAATGTTAGAAAATAAGTCTGTTTTGATGTCATTAAGTTTTTTAATGTGTTTATTTTTAATTTTGTAAAAAAATTTGTTGTATTGGATGTTTTGTCTGCGTGAAAATTCATTGAAAATATTATTAGGTAATGTGGATCCTAGTCTACATTTAATTGAGTTAAGATTATTTTCAAATTTTTTTATGTCCGAAAAAGTAATCCTAATCTCTAAATTAATAATGTTTTTTCTCAACCTTAAATTGAATCCATGGATACTATTTCCCAAATACCCTCTGTGTTTTCCAAGTAACCCATCGATATTCCGGATTCCGTTGGTAATGTGTCCTGGGAAGCAGTTGTTATTTCGACATGCGATAAGGAAAATTCTTCTGTTTTTCAGTGATGCCAACTTGTTGTTGATTTTTGCCCATTGTTTGAGGAGAGAAACACAATGATGGCCATATTGTGTTTCAATCTCTTGAAAAAACCCCATATTTATGATAAAATAAAGAAGGATGATCCTGACTGACTAGTATAAACAAAAACACACTGGAGATCTTGGGGATGCAGTCAATAAAACAAAAGTGTACTCTTTTTTGTTTGTTTAGCTTTCGGAAAATTTTATTTCCTTCATCAGAACAATCTACAATAAGCAAAAATTCGTTGTTTAAATTATCAATTAGTTAAAAAAATCTAATTAACTTACCAAAGCGAGATTTAAAATTAATTTAGTTGACATAGCATAAAAAAAAACGAACAATATACATAATCACATTGCAGACACAACTAAAATTACTATTTATTTAGGAAATTCTGCGTTAAAATATAAATAAAATGTCACAAGAACGGTCTTTTAATAGATATATCGTGGTCAATCAAGGCGAAGAAACATTAGAAAAACTTTTTTGTTTATTGTATCAAAATACAGTGAGGGAGTTAATTTTCTATGGTATTAATGTTTAGGAAATTACGTTTAATAAATATTAAATGTAAAAGTACTTAATACAGAAAGAAAAATATAAAATATTACAAAGAGAGTAAATAATTATAAATTTTGCTTAAGTTATCTATATCTGATTTTTTATTTAAAGTGTTGTGAGTTTTATAAATATTAACCATTTCAAGAAATATTCTTTTCGTATAGTTACTTTCTTTAGCTAAGATTTTTGAATCTGAGAAATTCATATTATGCCCAGTATTGATGACGTGGTCTGCTAACGCACAAGACAACTTTTTATTCCTGCAATCGCTCTTATGTGATGTGAGTCGTCCAGATAAACATCTAGAAGATTGACCAACATAAACTTTATCACAGTCCGAACACGGAATACTATAAACTATGTTTGAATTCTCTAATTTTTCTAGTGGAGTTTTAATTTTAGAGTATAGTTTTTTAACGGTTTTTACATTGTAGGTAGAAATTTTGATGTTGGTCTCTCTTTTTAAAACATTTACAAGTTTAGTAGTTAAATTCTGAATAAAAGGTAGGGAGAAATAAACGAATACGTTTTTTGGCTCTGTGTTAGAGTTTTGAGCTAAGTCAACGGATGTTACTTGTTGACAGTTATTAGTACTAGTGGTGTTAAAAAGATATATGTTGACCATACTAAGAGGATAAGAATTGTCTAACAAAATATCTCTCAATAAAATTAAACCATCATTTACAAAGTTGGCATGTGATAACCTTCGCACTCTCTCCTTTAATGCCAATATGAGGTTATTTTTCATTTTCGGTGGGTGGTTTGACCAAAAACTGATATATTTATTGCTGCACATAGGTTTTCTGTACCATTTTGTACGAAGTACATTATCTAACCCCTAATGATTTTCATATCAAGGAACTTTAAAAATTGCACCTTTAGTCTTAAGTCACATTAAATGAATATCAAACAAAAAATTACATCTCTTTTAAATGTTAATTCCACCATGTTCATAATATATTTATCTTCAATTCAGAATAAAGTTTTCACCCAAGTGAGGAAACAATAAAAAATAAAAAAATAAAAGACAGAAGGTCTCATTAGCCAATATTCTGTTCGTAGTAATGACTTAATGGCCCCATTAACCTACAAGTCACACCATTATTTTTTCCCCTTTCCCACACTAGGGATAAGAATTCTAAAGTTTGTTTTCTAACAATCGAACAAAATAACACTTTCTAAAAGTTCTCATCTTGATGAGGAGAAGAAAAGAAAAATAACAATAATTCTCATTAACCTGTATTCTTTCTAAAAGAGATTATTGAATGGCCTCATTAACAATATAATCTATTTTTCTCTTCTTGTCCACACTGAAAAGACACCACTAAATATATATATATATATTTTTTAAATTAGAAAAGAAAATCTCAACAAAACATAAAATAAAAATAAAATTAAATAAATAATTTAGTCAATCAAGACCACATGTTAAAATTTTCCAATTCTATATTTCTGTGATGTAACCTTGACTATCAGTTTCCAAGTGAAAATAAACATATTTAACAAACAATGTCAAATATGAAATGACCGATTAACATATAATAAATTCACGAAATTTAAGAGTCTAAATTTAGAAATATCCTAATTTTATTATAATTTCAATGTTCAATGTATTTTACCTATTATTATTCTTATTTTATTTATATATATATTGATATGGATCCTCCTTCCGAAACACCCTTCTTCAATAAAATTCTCGGTCGTGGATTCAAGATTTCCAAATTGATTGTCCTAAAATAAATTATAAAAATTATAAATAGAAAAATAATTTATCTTCTTTTAAATCTTTCTTCTTCCAATATTCAATTCTTACTCCATATCTTCCTCTTCTTATTATTTTCAAACTCCTTCTTGCTGCTGCCTTTCTATCTATCTAATACCTTTCTGCTGCTCAGCTCTTTCTCTATACTTTCCTCTTCCTACAATTTTCCAACTCCTTCTTACTACTGCCTTTCAATTTATCTGTTAACTTTTGGATTTCTTAAAATTTCCAACTCTCTCTGCTTTTCTGTTGTGCTTTGCTTTTTATTTATTTAATTAGTAATCTCTTTTTAAATTTAAATTCAAAAAATTTCTATTCAATTTAATTTATTCAATGACATGTTTTACATTAACTCAATGACAATCAAATCAATAATCATCCTCACAAAGTAACAACTTAAAAACAATCTAATTTTACAAAAATACTTAATCTAGACAACCAATTTACAAATAATGTATCACGTTCCAACATTTCATTGAAAGAACGTGCACCATGAAGAAAAATCCATATCAATATTGAAACACTTATGGGGGCTTTTTTACACAATTTATTTACAAAATTGTTAAGATACACTGAACTCTGCTGGATAACGTCTAACTACTTGACAATACAATGAACTCTTCTGAACACTTGACTCGAACTGACGTTAACTGCCCGTGCATCCCCTTATATACAACATTATTTAATCTAGTTAGTGTGTTTAGAAGTTTCTAGAATTTTCTAGAAACATTATTTAAAATGGTCAGTTGATTTTTTTTACAAACTTCTAAAAATCAACTGTCAACAACAATCTTTCAAATTAAGGTCCCTTCCTTTACGGTTATCCCGTTACACTGCCCCTCCTTAGATTCATTCCTCCTGGAATGTTATTTCCTACATCGGAATCCCGCACACTCCCTGAGCCAGCCAAACCATTTTCTTGGAGTTGCTGCGCATCTCCACTGTGGTTTCCCTGGTAAGGCGCCAAACGATCATGATGGACCACGACGGGTTTCCCTCTGGGAATTTTCACGATCCTATAAATGACATCGTTAATCTTCTTCTTGATGGTGTAAGGACCTTTCCAGTTCTTTTGTAATTTGGGACAAATACCTCGACGCCGTCGGGGGTTATAGAGCCAGACTAAATCTCCAACTTGGTAACTCTTTTCCATTGTCCGTGTGTCATAGTACCTCTTCATCCGATCACTAGTGTAACGATTACATCGTTAATTGTTTGGCCTGGCCTACAAATATTCTATTTCATTAATTTCTCGTTTATTTTGCTACGATATTTTGGCCTGGCCTACGACGGTTCGAGTTTATCGAAGATTCTTTGGAGTCGACGCAGAATAGATTTCTGTTTAAAACCGGGTACCGTTGTTCATTTGAAAAGAGAGTCGGTATTTTGAATATGATTACCATTTTGTGCTTCTTAGCCAGCAGTTCTCTTCGTTTTTCTTCTCCCTTCATTTGGGCCATTGCCAAATTTGTTGAAGGGTCCCAAGATAGGGCCGTTATGGATAGCCATTTTTTTGGTTTTTGAAGAGAAGCTTGTAAGCAGGTTTTAACAGTTACCGCTTCCTTTTGTTGAAAACATCTTGCCATCAAGCCTCAGAGGATCCGTCAAGTGTTAGAAAAAATCTTGCCAACCCATCTACAGAACCATTAGTTTTGGGAAGACCACGACCCGACCGCATCCTTATGTTGGCTTCCAGACGTCATCCAAAGTTGGATAGTAAAAGATAAGAAATTAGTTAATTATTATTCATCTTTATTAACTTAAATTAATAATTCTTTTTTGGCAATAAACAATTTACACTGATTTAACATCTTTTATTTGCTTGTCTGTAATTTTGGCGCCCTTAAATATTTGTTTGGGGGGAGTTGAAGAAAACCAGAAGGAAACCACGATCCTAGAGCTAGCAAGGGTAAGTTAACGTTTCAAAATTCAATTTGGAACGTTACAAACTGGCGCCCAACGTGGTATTCTGGTTTTTTTGAAACTTTTCCTAATCATTCACTTTAAATTAATTTTTATATTTTCCATCAATTTAATTACAGACATGCAAATATTTTAGTAATATTTTTCTAACACTTAACTTTTTATATTTATTTTATTTTGTTGAAATTCATTATCGATAGATTCAAGGCTAACCACTATTGTTTGGTATACTTCGAGTTTAATTTTTAATTTACCGAGTTTCATTTATCGAGAATATTATTATCTCTAGTTAAATATTTTACCTTACAATAATGTCGCTTTTCCAGTTAGATATTTTACGATACCGTTTGTCTCTTATCTATACATTATCTATGGTTGTAAAATATGGCTTTATCTTTGATTTATCTTTATTATTCCTGATTTGTTGGCAGAATCGTTTAGGCAGTTAGGGCTTCTTAGCAGATTTTGAAGTGTTTGTGTCGTGTTATCATTATGTCCTTTTTTTTTTTTCGTTGCTATCTTAGCCTTTGTCTTTTTTTTTTGACTTTATTGTGTGAGTGTGAGAGTTACAGTCAAAATTTTTTTTTTTTGAATTCCTTTCATTTCTGTATTTTGGTCTTTCTTTTTTTCTCTCTTTTTATCTCATTTCTTGCAGTAAGGATTTGGAAAGTGGTTTTTGGAAATTTTTGTATATCTTGAGTGTGGGTACTTATCGTTGTTTGCCGTGGGCATATTTTTGGTGTGGTCTGGAAGACTACATTATTACCGTGTAAGGTCTGTGAGACCTTAGTATCTTAGAGGGGTCCGTGAGACCTCTTTATCGTGGAGCAGTTGGTAGTAACTGCTTCTTATCGCTTCTATTGGTGTTCCGTATGGTTGGGACACAATAGAAATTTATCTTATCTTTTCGTATCTTATTGTATTGTGGGATTATGGTCTATATTGGTTTCTTTTTCGGCCGTTAGGGCTTATCTTTGGGAAACTTATAGACTTTCCATGAATTTGTGTACCTACTCGGGATTTTTTTGTTTTCCACATACCATTCTTTCATTTTTTTATCTGTATTGATTTTGTGATACACCAAGTACAGAAATACTTTTAATATCTATGACTGTTTTTCACATATCTAGGACATTTTGATAAAAAGTTTGTGATCTTTCTTATGTTTCGTTGTTTGTAATTTTTTGTAGTTACTTGTTTGTGAAAAATATTAAGTTATCGTCTTATATTTTATCTTTTCTCGACATATTTGAATTCCTTACTTTTGAGTGAATTTTTTTTTGGATTTCTTTACACTGGAGTCACTTCACTGAAGGCAGTAGTTTTTTTTTTAAACTTTTCAATTTCTATTTCTTAGCTTTTTTTAATTCGAAAACTTTTTTCAAAATTCATTTCATCTTTTTAATTAACTTCAATTGTCATTTAATTTTTTTTTGAATTTAAAATTTTTTTTATAAGGGTGGTGAGTTCAGGTCAGTACTGTACCTTAGGGATAGCATTTATTTGCGAGTACAGGCTGTCGCTGTTCCGCTGTGCCGCACCACCACGTTAGTAAAAAAATTTTAGTATTTTTGGATTCTTAGTTTGTTCCTTTTTCAAAATTTTTTTTCCTTCTTTACTTATTGATTATTGCCTTTCAGTGTTCTTAGCGTTTGAGATTTATTGTCTGTTCCTGATTGATTTCGTCCTTTTTACTTTTATTAACTGTCCTATTTTTGATGTTCACATTATTACCGTTGATTGTTGTCATTTTGAATGATAAATATTATCGTTTATCTTTTTCATTATCTCCAGCTATTTCTTGTCTTTTTATGATAGCAATTACCTTGTATCTTTTTATATGCCTCTTGTTTGCTTAGCGATAAGACTTGTCAACTTATTTTTGGATCTGAATATTAGTTGATTTATCTTTTAGTGTTTAGTCACATTTTCGTTCAGCTGATATTTGGTTTCAATTTATCTCGTTCATTGAATATTTCCTTGGCTTTTGGGCTTGTTTTTATTACTCAAGTTGAGTATTTTTTTTTTGTATTCAATGATTCCTGTTGACGTCAGTCTTATCTATGTCTTCGTTGCTTTGATAAGTTATTTTACCTTTGGAGATAGACTTTTGCCTTGTATTGTGAACATTAATCTTTTGTTTCTTTCGTTACATCTTGTTAGTGTTGTTTTTTTAAACGACCTTAAATAGGACAGTTATTAATTTATTTTTACCGATTGTGACTCAATAGTAAGGTTTCGTGTTTTTAAATTTTTTTGAGAATGTTTTGTTATTAAGTACACAAATACTTGTGGTTGCCTTTAATTATGTAATATTGTTTATTTCTCTTTACCGATTCACCAGTTTTTGATTATTCACCTTTTTAATGTTTTTGGATTTTAATAGTTTATCTTTTGTAAAAAAAAAAGAATCTTCAATTCTTTTTTTTCCGTCAGGTTACCGTGGTGTAACGATTACATCGTTAATTGTTTGGCCTGGCCTACAAATATTCTATTTCATTAATTTCTCGTTTATTTTGCTACGATATTTTGGCCTGGCCTACGACGGTTCGAGTTTATCGAAGATTCTTTGGAGTCGACGCAGAATAGATTTCTGTTTAAAACCGGGTACCGTTGTTCATTTGAAAAGAGAGTCGGTATTTTGAATATGATTACCATTTTGTGCTTCTTAGCCAGCAGTTCTCTTCGTTTTTCTTCTCCCTTCATTTGGGCCATTGCCAAATTTGTTGAAGGGTCCCAAGATAGGGCCGTTATGGATAGCCATTTTTTTGGTTTTTGAAGAGAAGCTTGTAAGCAGGTTTTAACAGTTACCGCTTCCTTTTGTTGAAAACATCTTGCCATCAAGCCTCAGAGGATCCGTCAAGTGTTAGAAAAAATCTTGCCAACCCATCTACAGAACCATTAGTTTTGGGAAGACCACGACCCGACCGCATCCTTATGTTGGCTTCCAGACGTCATCCAAAGTTGGATAGTAAAAGATAAGAAATTAGTTAATTATTATTCATCTTTATTAACTTAAATTAATAATTCTTTTTTGGCAATAAACAATTTACACTGATTTAACATCTTTTATTTGCTTGTCTGTAATTTTGGCGCCCTTAAATATTTGTTTGGGGGGAGTTGAAGAAAACCAGAAGGAAACCACGATCCTAGAGCTAGCAAGGGTAAGTTAACGTTTCAAAATTCAATTTGGAACGTTACACTAGATAATTGTAGTTTTCCACGCACCAGGTTGTGTATATTCTCCATTCGATTCTGAAGGTCAGCGACATATTGTTCACGTGCCATTTCTTCACCAGGTTTACAACCAAACACCAAGTCACATGGTAGCCTCATTTCTCTACCGAACAGGACCTTCGCAGGCGTTTGGCCAGTTGATTCGTTGATGGCCGATCGAATTGCCATTAGAAATAGTGGAATATGTCGGTCCCAATCCCTCTGACAATCTGACACCACTTTTGACAGATAGTTGGTTATAGTCCGGTTCATTCGTTCCACCATTCCATCAGACTGAGGGTGCATCGCTGTGGTTCTCGTTTTGTGGATGCCTAATCTTTGGCAAACTTCTTGAAACAGCTTGCTCTCAAAATTTCTTCCTTGGTCTGAATGTAATTCTAATGGTACCCCAAATCGGCTTACGAATTCTTCAACCAATATATTTGCTAAAGTGGTAGCTTGCTGATTGGGACCTGCATATGCTTCAATCCATTTAGTGAAGTAGTCCATTACAACAAAGATGTACTTGTTTCCTACATCGGTCTGTGGAAGTGGCCCCAATACATCTACTGCGATTCTTTCAAAAGGACTTCCAACCAGGTATTGCTGCATTTCCGCCTTCGGTTTTCGGTGCGGACCGTTACTGGCAGCACATGTAGTGCATTTACGACACCAATCTTTAACATCATTAGTGCAATTTACCCAGTAAAATCTATCTCGGATCTTTTGCAGCGTTTTCGTGATACCCAGATGTCCTCCAGAACTATCATTATGCATCTGTTTTAAAATTTCCGGTACAGCATTTCTTGGGACCACTATTTGTTTCCTTGTTTCTGTGCCCTCGGAATTTTCTACAAGTCTTTTAACGAGCCCTCCGTCCAAAATTAAAGAGTTCCATTGGGACCAGTATGCTTTTAAAGCAGGAGAGGATGAGGATATCTCTCTCCACAACGGACGACGGTCCATTCTCTTCAACTCCCGAATCTTTCTCAGAACGGGATCGTTTTCTTGTTGCTCCTCCAGCATAGAACTCTCGTCTTCTGGCACAACCTTAACTAAGGCAAGTTTTTCCTCGTTCTGCTCCATACGGGTACAATGGGGGCAATCAGGTCGACATGGTCTTCTGCAAAGTGCATCAGCATTACGATGTCTGGTTCCAGGTCTGTGCTCGATTTCAACATCATATTCCTGCAGTTTTTCGAGCCATCTTGCTATCTGTCCTTCTGGGTTCCTAAAGCTAAGTAACCACTTTAAACTGGCATGGTCTGTTCTGATCAGGAATTTTCTGCCATACAGATATTTATAAAAGTGTTCGACGGATTTTACAACTGCTAACAGTTCCCTCCGAGTTACACAGTAGTTCTTTTTAGCTTTCGATAAAGTTTTGCTGAAGTAACCAACCACTCTTTCCTTACCGTCTTGTAACTGTGACAAGACGGCTCCAATTCCCACATTGCTGGCGTCGGTGTCCAGAATAAGGTTACCATCAGAAAGTGGATAAGCAAGAACAGGTGCTGACGTAAGCTGTTTCTTCAATATTTCAAACGCCTTTTGACATTCCTGATCCCAACAGAAGGACTTATCTTGTTCTGTCAAACGGGGTCAACAGCAACGCCATCCTTGCTTACGTTATGTCCTAAATAGTTGATCTGTCTCTGGAACAAGTGGCATTTCTTAACATTCAATGTTAGATTAGCGTTCTGTAATCTTTTAAAAACTTCTTCCAGGTTAGATAAATGTTCCTTAAAGGTCTTACCCATTATGATGATGTCGTCTAGATAAACTAGACAAGTTTCCCATGACAAACCCCGCAGGATGTTCTCCATTAGTCGTTTAAACGTCGCAGGAGCATTACAGAGGCCAAATGGAAGGACCGTGAATTGCCATAACCCTGATCCACTGGTAAAGGCAGTCTTTTCTTTGTCTGCAGGATCCATTTTAACTTGCCAGTATCCTCTTTTAAGGTCCAAGGTAGAAAACAGAGTAGAACCCGCCAAAGCGTCGAGGGCATCATCAATCCTTGGCAGAGGATAACTGTCCTTCTTAGTGACATCATTTAGCTTTCGATAGTCGACACAAAACCGCATTGATCCGTCTTTCTTTCTCACTAATACCACAGAAGAAGCCCACGGACTACTGGATGGTTCGACTATGCCATTTTGAATCATTTCTTTAAGGGCTCTGTCTGCTTCTTCCTTTTTAACTTGAGGCATCCTTCGGGGTACCTGTCGAATCGGACGTGCATCACCAGTGTCAATTCTATGTTGTACAACATCAGTTCTTCCCAGTTTACTTTTAGAACCAAATACAGGTTTATAACGGTAAAGTAGATCTCTTACCTGTTTCTTTTCTAATTTTGACAAAGAGGGGTCTAATTTTGTCATTAATTGTTCAATTTCGTTCGTCTCATCTGTTTCCGTAACATTTATCTTGTGAATTATGGCCATTACCGGTTCTAAACTTCCCATTTCCGTGTCCTTTCGGAGAAGAACTGGATGATCGTTCAAGTTGATAACTCGGATGGGTACCTCTTGGGCGGATCTAACAAGAGTCTTACCCACAAGGAGTCCTTTTCCCAATTCATGGTCATGGTTCTTCGGCTCTATCATGGCTGGGGCACCATCTGGCTCCAGTCCATCCAACCGCGCTGTGACGACACATTCGCAGCTTGCCGGAAGTTCGATATCATCGATTAGCTTAATCGAGGCATTGTCAACTTGTTTTCGGTGCAGGAATATTTCTTCATTACCAGTACGAAGGATACGTTGGCGAAGATCCAAATGAAAACCACAGTGGAGCATAACATCCATGCCCAGAACAACATCTTCATCAACGTCAGCCACCAGCACTGAGTGAACAAGAGAGGTTGAACCAAACTGTAGCGTCACCTGTATCTCACCGTAGACTCTAGCAGAATCTCCGGTAGCGGTACGCAGTCTTCAACTGGTAGGCAACATCTTATTTCGCATAATGATGGTTGGTCGGACGATAGTTTTTGTAGCTCCAGTGTCTACCAGCATGCTAATATTCTTCCCATCAAGGAGGCCATCTACATATAAGCTGTCCACGTGATGTCGCAGAGTTGCCAATTTAATGGTGTGAGGGGCTTCGGGAATGTTTGGGGTCGATTTCGCCCTCCAGGAGTCACTTGCTGATTCATGTTGTCCACTTGCTGATTCAAGTTGTCTACCTGCTGATTCAAGTTGGCAACTTGCTGATTTTGCTCGTCACGAAGGTGTGATATTTGCTGGGAGAAGGAACTGGATAACTCTTCTGGTAGGGTAGACATCCGTTGTGATAGCTGGGACACCTCTTCGCGCTGGCTTTTTATCTGACTGGATAGCTCCTCTTGTTGGTTCGTCATTCGCTGTGACAGCTGGGACATATCTTCGCGCTGGCTCTTCATCTGACTGGATAGCTCCTCTTGCTGGCTCTTCATCTGACTAGATAGCTCCTCTTGCTGGCTCGTCATAGTCGTCATTCGTCCTGATAGCTCCTCTTGCAGCCGGGAAATTGCTTTTTGAACTGGGTCATCAAACTCCACAGCGTCAGGGTCCAAATTATTATTTACGTAGTACTCACGGAACCTTCTCAACAATACGGATTTGCTTCCAGTAGTTTCCAATTCTAATTCCTCGAGCTCTCTTCTGAGTTCAGCCACCAATAAATCAGTTATCTTTTTTCCAGGCATTCTTGTATCTTCACCCCACACCTGACACCAATTTGAAACACTTATGGGGGCTTTTTTACACAATTTATTTACAAAATTGTTAAGATACACTGAACTCTGCTGGATAACGTCTAACTACTTGACAATACAATGAACTCTTCTGAACACTTGACTCGAACTGACGTTAACTGCCCGTGCATCCCCTTATATACAACATTATTTAATCTAGTTAGAGTGTTTAGAAGTTTCTAGAATTTTCTAGAAACATTATTTAAAATGGTCAGTTGATTTTTTTTACAAACTTCTAAAAATCAACTGTCAACAACAATCTTTCAAATTAAGGTCCCTTCCTTTACGGTTATCCCGTTACAATATATATATATATATCCAAAGATGATACATAACGTATCTAATGCCATACTGTCAAAAGTAATAATTTCAGTTTTAAACTGAAATGGTGTCGGTTAGATATTTCTAACACTTTAAAAGACACCTTGAATGCTGCGATATAAATGGTTATAAATATCATTCAAGCTATATCAGGGCAAAACCAAACTACAGACACGTGTTTCGCTCTTATTTGAGCTCGTCAGTGTAGTACAGGCTATGTCTCTCAAGTCACTAATCAAGAGACATCCCTGCTATAAATTGAACGATATCTATAGATGTCAAATGCGAAACTGATAAACAGTCGCAAGTGGTTCCATCTTCACTCCAAAAATGGTATTTCAGTGGTAGCTTTGCATCTTGTATATAACCTTAGGCAAGGTAAAATGATAAAACAAACAGAGCGTTTTGTAACAGTCTAAAAATGTCCAAAGATGATACATAACGTATCTAATGCCATACTGTCAAAAGTAATAATTTCAGTTTTAAACTGAAATGGTGTCGGTTAGAAATTTCTAACACTTGATTAGTGACTTGAGAGACATAGCCTGTACTACACTGACGAGCTCAAATAAGAGCGAAACACGTGTCTGTAGTTTGGTTTTGCCCTGATATAGGTTGAATAATATTTATATCTATTTATATCGCAGCATTCAAGGTGTCTTTTAAAGTGTTAGAAATTTCTAACCGACACCATTTCAGTTTAAAACTGAAATTATTACTTTTGACAGTATGGCATTAGATACGTTATGTATCATCTTTGGACATTTTTAGACTGTTACAAAACGCTCTGTTCGTTTTATATATATATATATATATATATATATATATATATAAACTACAATTTACTGTTGAAATTGAAACCGATAAAAAGATTAACTTCCTTGACATGACTTTACATAACAATAACAATACAATAAAAACAGAATGGTATACAAAAGACACTTCGTCGACACGATACTTAAACTTTAAATCAAATCACCCAATAAGTCAAAAAAAGTCAGTTATTATAGGGTTGGCAGACCGATCTATAAAGCTTTCCGATGTAGAATTCAGAACAAATGCGATAATCAAAGCAAAAAACGCTTTACTTTTAAATGACTATCCTCCAGACTTAATAAATACAATTTTCTCGCAACGAATACATAAATTATATAATCCATCGGAAAGCAATGAACCAACTAACAATCAAAACATTCACTACATCTCCTTGCCTTATGTTAACGGACTTTCACAACAACTACAAACACTGTACAAGAAGCACGACATCACTATATGCCATAAAGCACACAACCTTCTATCTGAAAACTTTTCTAAATCAAAAACCAAGACTCCCAAAAACAAAAGAAGCAACATAATTTACGAAATTCCATGTCAAAATTGTAACGGTGTGTACATTGGACAAACGACACAATATCTAGAAAACAGGGTAAAAAGCCACAAATATGACAAAGGTAATGCTACCGCCTTAAATAATCATGAAAAGAAAAACAATCATAAATTTCATTTTGATTACAATAATATTAAAATACTGGGTACCGAAAGCAATACCAAAAAGAGAGAATTATTGGAATCTATGGCCATTCAGAAAAACTCGAATTCCATCAACGATAAAAAAGATGTAAACAGCTTTAACAAAATATATGGTTTAGTCGTATAACTGAAAACTACACTGGCACATACGAGATAAGACGGCGGTTCGGATAATTTTATATACGTTGGTTTTAATTATTTTAACATATAGTGATTTGTGTGATGTTTCATACTGTGATTGTTCTCCAACTAATCAAGGAATAAAATACTACATAATG
Organism: Altica lythri; assembly: GCA_964028335.1. Taxonomy (NCBI): domain Eukaryota; kingdom Metazoa; phylum Arthropoda; class Insecta; order Coleoptera; family Chrysomelidae; genus Altica; species Altica lythri. Next base: position 97,464,550 of record OZ034801.1, on the reverse strand, counting down.
ATCACCAGTAATATCTACCCAACTTTTAAATAACATAACCCGAATTAAGTAGTCATTTTAATCGTTAAACCTGCTTTTAAAAAATAAGAAGACAATGCAAATTTACGTTCCAGGTATGTCATTTATTGTTAAATGTTGTTTGTCTATATATTTTACTGACTTTTCATTATTTTAGAACATTTTACATATTTTGAAAAAGACCCAAGTAGGGTCGAAACGTCAATTATAAATAAAATGGAATAACAGTTCCAAAGTTTATTTATTAACCACGACCTAAAACCAAGAAACATATTTTAAAAAATGTATATAATAAGGTCAACGAAACTAGTACAAATATATATATATATATATATATATATATATATATATATACAATTAAAAATATTAAAGAAATAAAAAGTTATTAAACAAGAAAGAAGTAAGAATATAAAAAAAACTATATATTAGAAGATGTGAAGTCCAGGGATAGCAGTAGTATGAGGAGATGATTAGAACCATAAGAAGGAGTTATTAAATATTACAGGAAGAAGATTGGAAATTACAAAGAAGAGATTTTTATAATTTTTTTAAATTGATTGTAAAGACAATCAATTTAAAAATCGTGAATCCACGACCGAGATCTTCATTGAGGAAGGGTGTTTCCGGAGGGAGGAACCATATCAATATATATATATATATATATATATATATATATATATATATATTGTAATGGAATTTCTTATCCATACTTAACCTCCGTTGGTCTTCTTAACTACATACACAATTTCTCCTGGGCTGGGATCATTCCTTCACTATGAGATCTACAATTATATATTTTAAATTTAAATAAACACAATAAATAACTAATGAAATTATACGTCCTTTTTTATAAAAACTTCTTTTTCTCTCCGGCCTATCTTTGTTGTTTCTGTTCCTTTAACTTTTCCTTACTTCTTCGATCCTCTAGACTGTTCCTGTTCTCATATGTTTCCTTTCAACATCCTTTCTTTCATTTCCTCCAACTCTTAGATGGTTCGGCTAGTCATAAGTTCCTTCTTTTTTTACTGTTAAATCTTCTTTACTTGTGCTGGTTTAATTTGTTATATATACGTTTTCTCAGTTATTTAATTTGATTCAGTTTGTGTATTTTAGTAAATTATACCAATTATATTGATTCTAAATTTATATTTTTCAAAATTATGGTGACATTTACAATTCTTCATTAATCAAATCAAAATCAAATCAAAATCAACAGTTCCCTCTCCCTTGGCAACCCTTTACAATTTTTTTTTTAAGGAGTGATCACACCCAGACAATCTTTGAATATGTGATCAACGGGGTTGTTAAAAAAAATCCATCACAATATATATATATATGTTATATTAGAATTTTCACTGAGTATACAAAACGGATACACCTCTATTCACATTTCATATCAGATTACATTTTGCTATTAAATTACTGAATTGCATTTCCCATGGGAATGAACTTCAAAACTGCTGACAATAAACTTAAAAACTTATAAATTTAGGTAAATGATTTTATATACTCAGTTACGATTCAATCTTCAAATTAAATTAATAATAATTTTTGTAACTCATTTTTATAATTTACATCCGGTTAACGGTTAAATAAAATAATAATATTTTTTAAAAAGTCTTTTCTGATTTCACCGATATAACATATATATATATATATATATATATATATATATATATATATAAGGGGGTAAATTAACGGGCATGTACGCAAAAAGGATCATAGGATTACGAGTAAGAATGGTAACCGCAGACATGCATATATATATATATATATATATATATATATATATATATATATATATATATATATATATATATATATACATAACAAACCAAGGTGCCAAGATAACGCGTATTAATATTAAAACAAAGGGGGATAACGGGCATGTAACGCAACAAGTATCATAGGTTACAAGTAGGAATGGTAACCGCAGACATGCATGTTTCTGGCTCATTAGCCGTCATCAGTGCGGCATAACCAAGAAGAGTATTGCACTTGGCTAGCAAAAGTGTTGGGAACTTGGGAGCAAAGGATGTTGGGGAACATGTGTCAAGAAACACAAAAACAACGAACGCTCACACAGGAGTCTTATCGCCATTTTGTGCTTTCGGCCAGCTGTGCCAATGGGTTTTCGGCTAGCAACCAGCGTCGCCACGTTGGCGAAACGGACTCAAACACATATAAATATATATATATATATATATATATATATATATATATATATATATATATATATATATATATAAAACGAACAGAGCGTTTTGTGACAGTCTAAGTAAGGCACTAGATACTTTATGTATTATATATATATATATATATAAAATTCTCAATATATTGGGGTGACAGCAATAACGCAAGTGTACTCTTTATAATATTTAATCCAAGCTTTCGGGTATGCACATACCCATCATCAGGGAAACTACAATAGTGATTATATTTTAAGAAAATTTATAAATTATATAATTTACAATATTACTTACATTATATGAGAATGGTCGTAATGATGTTAGTTACAAAATGTAAAAGATAAAAATACATATATCAAGACGATGACACTTTCATGTAAAATCGTTATACAAACATTATTATAATAAAACTAATAAAACATTAAGGATGAAATTGAAAAATTTTTTAAAATCACAAAAAGAAAGCCATGTGCAAAACTACTGGTACTCATGTCAATGTCATGTAAAAGTGCGAAAAGTCAACCAAGAGAATCAAAAAAGAAGAATACTACATATTCATACTGGCCTAAGGCTAATGAGACCTCTAGTCAGTATTCAAATGTTAATATTAAGTTTTTTTAAAAAATTTTATTAATTCTAAACAGTGGTATTAATTTATATTAATTCGATGAATGAGAACCATATGTTAATTCTTATTATTATACAATATCATTGACAATATGTATCAGAAGATTGCTGTTGACTCTATACATAAAAGTATTGACTATTTGAATTTAGTAACAAAAGATAAAATTGACATTAATATTACCAAAATATAATATGAAAATTAAGCTTCATATATCGAAAATTTTTAAATATCTATTGAAATTGAAATTTAATCATTATTAAACCTGAATTTTTAATTATTATGTGGATTGAAGGGAGAGAAAGAAGACAACCAATGCACGAATAGCATGACCGTTAAGCTGATGAGACCATATAATCAGCCATTATATGCATAATTATCTTCACCCTCGACCCTCAATAGGGTGATATTCAAGAAACCCGACCAGAAGTAAAAAAGGCTAATGAGACCCCATAAGTCCAAGACAAGGTGACAGAGATATCGACCCTGAAGATGAGCTATTATCTCTTAATTCGAATTGATATCAACAGATGAGGAGTTAGAATTATATGCAATGTGTATTTTTTCAAAATTAAGTAAATATGAATATATTTCACTTAAATGACCAATGTCAGATTTACGATTTATAGTATTATCATGTTGGTATATATAAGTCATTTCTAAAAAAATTCTTTTTTTGGTATTTTTTTCTTTATCCAAAATAATAGCATTCTCAATAAAAAAATACCAAAAAAAGAATTTTTTTAGAAATGACTTATATATACCAACATGATAATACTATAAATCGTAAATCTGACATTGGTCATTTAAGTGAAATATATTCATATTTACTTAATTTTGAAAAAATACACATTGCATATAATTCTAACTCCTCATCTGTTGATATCAATTCGAATTAAGAGATAATAGCTCATCTTCAGGGTCGATATCTCTGTCACCTTGTCTTGGACTTATGGGGTCTCATTAGCCTTTTTTACTTCTGGTCGGGTTTCTTGAATATCACCCTATTGAGGGTCGAGGGTGAAGATAATTATGCATATAATGGCTGATTATATGGTCTCATCAGCTTAACGGTCATGCTATTCGTGCATTGGTTGTCTTCTTTCTCTCCCTTCAATCCACATAATAATTAAAAATTCAGGTTTAATAATGATTAAATTTCAATTTCAATAGATATTTAAAAATTTTCGATATATGAAGCTTAATTTTCATATTATATTTTGGTAATATTAATGTCAATTTTATCTTTTGTTACTAAATTCAAATAGTCAATACTTTTATGTATAGAGTCAACAGCAATCTTCTGATACATATTGTCAATGATATTGTATAATAATAAGAATTAACATATGGTTCTCATTCATCGAATTAATATAAATTAATACCACTGTTTAGAATTAATAAAATTTTTTAAAAAAACTTAATATTAACATTTGAATACTGACTAGAGGTCTCATTAGCCTTAGGCCAGTATGAATATGTAGTATTCTTCTTTTTTGATTCTCTTGGTTGACTTTTCGCACTTTTACATGACATTGACATGAGTACCAGTAGTTTTGCACATGGCTTTCTTTTTGTGATTTTAAAAAATTTTTCAATTTCATCCTTAATGTTTTATTAGTTTTATTATAATAATGTTTGTATAACGATTTTACATGAAAGTGTCATCGTCTTGATATATGTATTTTTATCTTTTACATTTTGTAACTAACATCATTACGACCATTCTCATATAATGTAAGTAATATTGTAAATTATATAATTTATAAATTTTCTTAAAATATAATCACTATTGTAGTTTCCCTGATGATGGGTATGTGCATACCCGAAAGCTTGGATTAAATATTATAAAGAGTACACTTGCGTTATTGCTGTCACCCCAATATATTGAGAATTTTATTTCCTGACTAGTCAGCAAAGACTACCTTTCTTCTATATATATATATATATATAGAATTTTAATTTTCTTGGGAATGCGGTCTAGGGCTGAAGTAAAACTCTTTTTTCACTAACGCCGAGCTTTTGGAAATTTATTTTTTCCTTTTTCAAGGCTACAATATAAAGACAAATGTACAATTTACGAAAAAATAATAAATTGGTACTTATACAGATGGTATGAAAATTAACTTACGTGCAAAGTGAGTTTCCTTATGGCTATTGTTATAATGAGGAACATAATATATTTATTACTAACATTTTTTAATTATTGTTTAAAATTATTTATTTGGGTCACAAATTTAGCATAGAACCCACTTCTAATGACATAAATTTAAAAAAATTCTTAGCTGATATTGAGAACATAATTCTCATGTATCCTGAAAACAGTAAAAATATCTTAAGGGCTAAAGTAACTAATGTTATTACTAATTTTGTCAACAAACCATCTCACAGCAGTTTCTTACGTAATTTGTTATTTAGAACCAAAAAAAAAATTTTTTAAAACACATCCTGAATTAATTGTAACAAAAGCGGATAAAGGCAATGTAACAGTAATTATGAGAACAGAACAATATAAAGCCAAATCACTTGAAATTTTGTCTGATGATAATTACTACACAATTTTAAACAGAGATCCAACGTCTACTTATCAACATTATCAACAAAAAGCTAACAAATTGGTATCTTCTTTGAAAAACTGTAAAGACATAACGACAGAGCAAGCCAAACAACTTACTATTTACAATCAAACCTCCCCAAAATTTTATGGGCTACCAAAAATTCATAAAGCTAATACACCATTAAGACCAATTATATCATCAATCAATGCACCCAATAGTAAATTGTCTGAGTTTGCTACTAATATACTAACCATTTCATATAATAAGAATAATAATTATTTCACTGAAGACAGTTTTGTTTTTTCTAATTTCATAAACAATTTTCAATTACCACAAAATTATGTAATTATTAGCCTGGACGTAGTGTCTTTATATAGCAACATTCCTTACAGTTTGATAAAAAAGAGTATTATTGAACATTGGCCACAAATATCAGTTAACACCACTTTAAACCGAAAAAAATTTCTGGAAATAATAGAATTCATTTTTGATTCCACTTATTGCAAATTTGATGGAAAATTTTATAAATAAATTTTAGGTACACCTATGGGAGCTACAATTTCACCCATAGCTTCACAATATGTAATGGATGACTTATTAAATGAATGTATTCCCAGATTAAGTTTTCAATTACCATTCTTAAAAAAATATGTTGACGATATTGTCACTTCTGTTCCCAACGATGGCGTTGAGGAAATACTAAATGTTTTCAACAGCTATAACTCAAAAATTCAATTCACGTTGGAAAGTGAAACGAATAACAGTGTCCCCTTTTTAGACACTAAACTTATAAGAACTGAAAACAATGTAATCAAATTAGATTGGTATGTGAAACCCACATATTCTGGGAGATAGATGAATTTTCATTCATATCACACAAAAAAAATGAAAATCAATCTCGTTTTAGCACTAAAAAACAGAATTCAGAAAATTTGTCATCCATCATATGTCAACAAGAATTTAAAAAAACTTTATACCACATTATTAAAAAACTCTTATCCAAAAAATTTTCTCAACAAATTCTTGTATAATTCTATTAATACAAATAATTTAAATTTAAATGCAAATTTGAACAACAGTATAAAAGTAAATCAGAATGCACCTATTTTTCCAGAAATTAAAACAACGGTTGATGTTTCTCCCAACAACATCGTTACTACAACAGAAAATCAACTCTGTTATTACTTTTCTTTACCTTACTGCGGAGAAACTTATCATAAATTGGAAAAAATTTTAAACAATAGTGACAGTATCAGAATATGTGGAAAACAAATATTAAAAATTGGTAACACTTTTTGCAGGCTAAAAGACAATGATACTAATTTAAAAAAATCTAATGTAGTTTATTCTATTCGATGTATAGACTGTAACAAAAATTATATAGGACAAACTTCCACCATCTTACAAGATAGAATCACTAGACACAAAAGTGATTGTAGACTTTTTAAAAAAACATGTGCACTGTCGGAACATGTAATCAACGAAAAGCACAACATTGATTTTTCCAATGTAAAAATTCTCAATACCGAAGATAATAAAAATAAAAGACAATTCTTAGAAATGGTGGAAATTTTCCTAGATAAGAGTTGCATTAACAAAAGAAAAGACATTGACTCCCTAAGTGTAATTTATTCTAACCTCTTAGATAATAATTTACAACAGAATAATAATTGTTTATGAGTATAATTTTGGTCTTATATATTGATATTATTAAATGAACTCATAAATGTTATTTTTACATCTACACTGTATGTTTACTTTTGTTCTATAAAAACCCTACAGTAGAATTCTTTCTTGATAAATATCACGACCAACTAGTTTTATTTCATTATTTTATTTTAACTTCGTTTTAATTTTTCCAATATGTAGTGTCCATATTTTAAATAATTTTAAACAATAATTAAAATATCTTAGTAATAAATATATTATGTTCCTCATTATAACAATAGCCATAAGGAAACTCACTTTGCACGTAAGTTAATTTTCATACCATCTGTATAAGTACCAATTTATTATTTTTTCGTAAATTGTACATTTGTCTTTATATTGTAGCCTTGAAAAAGGAAAAGATAAATTTCCGAAAGCTCAACGTTAGTGAAAAAAGAGTTTTACTTCAGCCCTAGACCGCATCCCCAAGAAAATTAAAATTCTTTTTGTTCAACTAGTCGGTCAAGACTACCCTTCTACTATATATATATATATATATATATATATATATACATATAATAAAACTGTAGAAATGTATATGTTTGTGCGCGCATCACATGAAAACTACTGATCCTATTCGAATGTGGTTTTCAAAGACGTATTTGTCTTCTTTCAACTTAACATCTGGAGTATAAAACTTTCTACCCCCACCCCTTTAACGGGGTGATAGAAATTTTTATACAAAAATCATCACGCCACGCGAACGACGTCGTTGATATATCGAAATAGAACCCAAAAATGTGGTTAGACTTTTTTGTCTGTCTGTATGTTTGTGCGCGCATCACATGAAAACTACTAATCCGATTTGAATGCGGTTTTCACAGATGTATTTGTCTTCTTTCAACTTAACATCTGGTGTATAAAAAATTCTCTCTTATTTCTTAAATGGGGTGGGGTAAGAAATTTTTATACAACAATCACACGCCACGCGAACGACGTTGCGAGTACAACTAGTATATATATATATATATATATGAATAAGAATTATTTGCTGACTAATTAATTATTAATTACAATGATAAAATTTTTATTGCGTCAGCAGCAAATTAAAAGAACAAGTGTACTCTTTTACATTCTTTATTCCGAGCCATCGTCAGGGAAGCTACAAAACATTATAATTAAATATAATAATATTTAACATAATATAATTTTTACTCACAACTTTTTAAGGTTTTTGTTAATGCGATGATAAATAAAAACATGGGAAATTATTTACAAATGTAAAAAATAGGTAAATATAACAACACATATACTTTACAATTAATTGAGTAATAATAGTAGTTTGTGCAACAAGTGCGCAAAGTGATACTTTTCCCAAGAACGAAGAGTGTTCGCTCGAGTGAGTGGGAAAAGTACTTTGCGCACATGTTGCACACAATACTTTTTCTACGATCACGATTTATAATAATTAAAAATAAGAAACTTATTTGAAATGTGTAACCATTTTTATTATTATTATATTATAGGAATGTAAAATAAACATTAAAACACTAAATTTAACAAATTATATTTAAGATCATTAAATTTAACACAAAGGAAATAAACATTTTTTGTCTGTTCTTGAAAATGGGCGAGAATAACATTTTCAGAAAATGATGGTATTTTTTTATTTTCTCTCCATTTTATAAATTTTGGATAATTTTTGTGGCAAAAAGTTTAAAGTTGCATTTAAAGCCATTTCCAAAATTTCTGGAGGTGTGTTTTCAATATATTCAACTTCTAAATCTGAATTATTATTAATTACTTCTCGAATTATACCTTGAAACTACTATATAATAATATTTCGCGTTATCAAATATTTAAATTAAAAGTTTATAGATAATTATTGTTTATTAATTTTCTATGAAAGAAATTTCAACTTTTTAAATATAGCTGACGTCAAAATATTATATTACGAATCACGAACTGTCAGCCAATACATTGACCTTACGAGAGATCCGTAAGAGATCTAATAGGTATATCACTTCTTTATTGTTTCCTGCCCATGTGCAGAGTGCGGTACAGAGAATTCCGCACAGGTACGAAAATACTAACTTTGCATTGAAGTAAGCCGTGTCTGTTTGCATTCTTTTCATAGTGATCGTAGAAAAACAATATTCCTGTATATTAAAGAGTAAGGAAAAGTTCGTTGCCCAACAACGGAATAAAATACAAGAATAGTGTATTTTGCGTCTCGAATTTGATTCGAGAAACAGCTCTGTGAAGCTGGCACCCGACGTTGAGTAAAAACATTTTAAAAATCATTTTTGAAGGTTAGATCTTCTGCAATTGATTGTACCGATCTTAATTTTAATTGTACTTCGAAGGTTTAAAAGTAATATTTAGTTTAAAAATTCACCCTTCCCCTGATTGACACCACCTATTCTGGAGTCATTGAATGAATGCTTTATTTATAGGATATATCCTAATATACAAATATTAATATACAAACAGTTGAAGTACCAAAAAAAAAACATTAGTATCATCTAAATATTCTTTCACAATAAGATTTTAAAATATAAGAAATATTAAAACTATATTGAAATTTATTGCCTTTTATCTTGATGGATGTATTTCGTTAGCTCTCTCTTGAAACAATTAATATTTTCAATAGTCTTTAGGTATGTAGGCAGTTTGTTGTATTCATTTAATCCCTTATAAAAAAAGTATTTTCATAGATTTTAATAGGTTACATCGTGGCCAATAAAAGTTATCGTTTTGTCTTGTATCATATGAATGAATGTCACCTTGCTATGTCATAAATTCAGAAAAATAAGTTGGTAGTAGATTATTAATAATTTTGAATATAAAAATCATTGCTGTTCTAAACAACCTATCACAGATGGAGATCCATTGCAATGCATTAAGCATAATGGAAATACTGCAGTACCGGTTCCATCTCAAAATAATCCTCATGCCTCTATTTTGCAACTTTTGTAGCGTCATAATTTTATTTTGGTCTAAGCCATAGAGCAAAGTGCTGCAGTAATCGAAATGTGGCTGGATTATTGCATTTTCCTAACAATATAGTCGTGATGTGCAGCGAAAGATAAATTGTTGTCTACTATAAAGCCTAAGTACTTAAACTCGGTTACAAACTCAATCTGTTCATTATTAATTGATAAAGGGAATAAGTTTATGTCAATGTTTTTGTATTTATAAGATGTTGTTAAAATCATAGCTTTTGTTTTTATTACATTTATTTTAAGTCTATTTATATTTAAATATTCTTGAATTTTGCACAGACATTGGTTCATTTTCTGTATTGCTATGTCTAGATTTTTATCTGATATGGATACCAACGTATCATCTGCAAATAAGTTAATGAAGTCACATAATATGTATAAATTTAGATCATTGATATAAATTAGAAATAACAATGGTCCTAAAACGCTACCCTCCATTATTTCATTAGAGTGAAGAACATAATTCTATCCAACTTATAATTTGGTTGTACTTTGAAGGTTTAAAAGTAATATTTATTTTAAAAATTCACCCTCCTCCCGATTGACACCACCTATTCTGGAGTCATTCCATTTTTTCATTACGGTGAAGTACATGATTGTACCGAACTTTATTTTGACTGCACTCCATAGAACAGAGTAGTTTTTTAAAATCAAAAAATTTTTTTTTTTAAATCGTATTGCTGCAGAAATAAATTCCCGTGACAGGAGCAGGTCTTCCGTTGCACCACAGTTCAGTTTCTGTGTTAGCAACAGAAGTCATCTTGTGCTTATTACTGTTGTGACAACAGAAAACGCTTCATGTGGCTACCTCATGAAATTTCCTGTTGCAACTCCAGGAAATTTTTTTCATACTGCGGCTGAAGGAAATTATTTTCCGTGTGCATAAATACCTTTAAAAAAATCACTTACGAGTTTTTAAAAATCATTTTTAAAAGTCAAATCTTCTCCAATTGATTGTAGTAAAATTTATTTTGATAGTACTTCGAAGGTGCTGACATTACGATACGGGCTTCTCCTAGAAGCAGTATACTATATAGTAATTAGGGAACTAAGTATGCGTATAGGAATATTATTTTAATTTGTTCAATAAAAATTAGTGCTTTTTAATGTGTGTCACGGATTCGTTTCAAACGCATCTGCTGCAAATATTAGCACACAGTGCTGACTGACATGCATCCGTTACAGGTAAGGTTTTGGAGTATCGTGTTAATAAAATGTAAATTTATTACAAAAAAAACTTATACGAGAATAAAATTACAAAGATTAAAGAAAAAATCACATAACGAAAAACAGATAAGATATTGAACAAAACATTCACAAAAATTACAAAACGTAAAACTTTTTATATATTGAACGAAACATTAAAAAACTTTTATAAACCAAAACATATAAAATGTAAAAAAAAATTAACAAAAATACAATACAAGGTTTGAAAACATTCACCTACGCAAAATACAGGTTTCTAAGGACACTGCTAGCAGTGATATCAAAAAAATTTCCGGAATTTTCTTGTAAAACATCTGCGGCAACGTATTTTGGTTTGTCTCGCCTTTGACATTTTTAGAAGTAATTCTTGAAATTACGTTCTGTGTACAGTCAACCTTTTTTTGAATGTTAGTAATTTCAACATTTAAAAGTTTTCCAATGACTGAGAGTCGATAATCGTACAGAGACATTTTATTATGCATCCAGTATTTTTTATACAATAAATATGAATTTACCAACAAAGGGTGAATAAAACGTATACCTCAAAGTTTTCCTGTCGCATGGATAGTACGCATTTAGTTAATCTCAGAGATTCACACCTCTCATATATTTATTGTAGTTACATATTGGAGTAGGTTTTTTGATGTTGCGTCCTTTTCTGTCAGTGTAATCAGTCATTGTGTTAGCATGTTCGTTTGAGATGTCTTTCCATTTGGCCACTACTATATTATTGGAATAGGCAGCAATTGTCTCACCTTTCCGAAGTTGGACTGTCTTGCTTCTAACTTGCTTTGAATTGTTTACCCTGTGCCTAGTTAATGTTCCCGTATCGTATGTACTGCTAGAAGTTAATTTACTGGTTTATTCAAATGAATTGAAAAAATTGTCTAAATAGACCGAATGTCCACAGTCCAAATAGTTTTCTGGAAGTTGGAGAACCACTTTTGTGGTATGACCCTTTACTTCATTCTCGTCTAAAGCTCCGCTCTAGACTGTTGACTTCAGATCCATTCCGTTGGGTTCCATCAGCATATACAATTTTATGCCAAATATATGCCGTTCATTTTTTATATACTGACGAAACACCAAACGTACTTGCCAAAGGACTAGCGATTCGTCTAGTGACAAGTCTTTTCCTGGGTAATAAATTTCAGCCCTTTTCGTGTTGAAAAAATCTAAAATGGGTTTAATTTTGTACAGTCAATTTCTAAGCACAATTCTTTGAAACTTGGAGCAAAATGTTGACACCTCAAGCAGAAATAGGTCGCAACTCAAATTTTGTGAAAAATTTTTAATGTTGAATAATGGATTGTTCTTCCAGTAGTCCTTGCTTATTAAAAAATAATTCTTTTTGGAATAAACGCTGTCACTCGGACTTCGCTTATTGAATATGTCATATTTCTAATCTAACAAATTTTAAATAAGCTCAGTGACAGTAAGCCTGAAATTTAAATACGCTTATTGAAAATATTATTGCTTTTGCAATAAGTTGCAGTTGAAATTTAAGCTCTCTATTACTTCCATCTTCATTTCATTGTTTTTTTAAAATTGTCAGTGTATCACGTTGTACAAAATGATCTCTCATTGAAATAATGCCTAACAATTTTGATGTCACAACACGAAGGAAAATCAACTTGAACAAACTCAGTGAGACTGTCTATTAAGTGAATGTTTTGGTTTTTTTGTAGGTAATTTTGGTATGTGTTAAAATAAACTTTATAATGAGCACATGGAGGAAAGTTTCAAGACATGGATATCACAAACCTTCCTGATTGGCTGCATGTGTAAAAATGTTTGCGTTGTGAACAATTTCAACTTTTTTGGAAGATAGGCTGCATATAAAAAAATAACACAATCGCCACATATATCTTTTTGAGCAATAGAATAGATGGTGCTACCAGCAATGTACAAAATACTATTGGTATCATCAGCTGTTAAAATAATACAAACAAAATGTTCGAGTATCATTCTAAAACTCCTTGTCTTATAAATTGTAGATTTGTTGCAAAAGGAGGCATACCTAAGACACATTGACGTTCTAAAAAAACTGTCCTTAATTGTGGAAATCCTTTATCTGCCAGAATTTGATCTCCTGGTTCTACTTGCTCCAAAAATCCGGAATCATTGACGACGAATCCATCAGTGGATTTACCACCATAACCTTTTGAAATAAAAGTGATCAGTCCTTTTGATTTGAGCTAACCCCACAAAAGTAATCGAGTGGTGTCATATCAGGAGAACGAGGTGGCCACTCTATTGCACCACGCCTACCAATCCATCGGTTTGGAAACACTTGATCGAGGTAAGCTCGAACTTCAGGAACATAATGTGGTGGAGCTCCGTCTTGCTGATACCAGATGTCCTTATCTAATTCGTTAGGGTTATCAGCATCAGAGAAAAGTCTCTTTAATGTCGGAACTAAGAAGTTAGTCAAAAACTCCAAATAGCGTTGTCCGTTTAATGTGGTGTCAAAAAAATATGGTCCAATTATTTTATTATTAATAATCCCAGCGCAAACACTTATTTTTCTGGGATATTGAGTGTGGCCCTTCGTCATCCAATAAGGATTTTCTTGACTCCAATATCGACAGTTTTGTCTATTCACTGTGCCATTTAAACAGAAAGTAGCTTCGTCAAAAAATACTATTTTTCTCCTAAACAGAGAATCGTCGTTAAACTTGTTATCCATTATCTCACAAAGCTGCAATCGACGGTCATAATCGTGTTCGCAAAGTTCTTGTACCAACTGTAATTTATAAGGGTGGTATTTTTCTAATTTTAAAAGACGTAATACAGAAGTTTTGCTTATTTCGTTATCAGCGGTGACTTGTCTCGTTTGTTTGTGTGGATTTTCTTTGATATTTAATAACACATTCAATTTAATGTCATCGTCCATTACCAGTTTCCTACCTGATCTAGAAAGATCTCTGACTGTTCCAAATTCACGAAATTTGGTTTTGATTCTACTAACCGTAGATTGAGAAATGTGATGTTGAGGATATTTATTGTTAAACATTTCACATACCTCGTTCTGGATTCCAATTTTTTCACCACATCCCAGCATTATTAGAATTTCCATTTTTTCCTTTTCACTTAAGCGGGACATCTTAAGAACTTAGTGATCGTTACAATAATATTAAAAAAATATTAATAAGAAATAATTTCAGTTGTCTGGTATTTAATTTAACACAAATCCTATAAATTAAAGCGAAGTTTTTTACTCATAAGTGGAAAAAACAGCACTGACAAGTGTCGTATTGATTTACCAAGCATGCCTACTAGATTATTTTATTATTAGGAAATTTAACTGTAACTATCTATTACAGTATTAAATAATGAATTTTTTTGAAAATAAAAAAAATGAAATCTAAAAATCAACAAGAAGTATGTTATTATTAGGTATGACTCTAGTATCTAAAAATGGAACAGAACCATAAGAGTTTTCTTTTTCTAATGTAAATTGGATGTAGTAATTAAAACTATTAAAATAATATAAGATGTTGTCAAGCTCACAGGCTGGAATACTTAATAAAATGTCATCGACATATTTCTTTATAAAAGATATTTTAAAAGGTAGGACTTTAATAACAAAATCCAAAATATAATCCATAACATAGTCTGCTAATATAGGTGAAATTTTACTTCCCATCGGTGTACCAAAAGTCTGTTTATAAAATTTGTTGTTAAAAATAAAATAGTTGTTATTAAATAAAAAGGTTAACAATTAAAAAATTGTGTTTTTAGACAATTTACAATGTTGGGAGATAATTGACCAATTATAATCAATGGCTGTAATACAAATATCAAGATAAACATTACTAAAGAGAGATACTACATCAAGACTAGCGATTACATACTCATCTGGTAATTTTAAGTTGTTAAATAAAGATTTAATTTGAAAAGAGTCAGATATATGATAGTCATTATAAATGTCATAAGATTTAGTTAAAATCTCAGTTAGAAATGCAGCAATGCAGTTAGTAGGTGTACCTAAAGATGCTAGTATAGGTCTCATACTTAAAGGAGTCTTATGGATTTTAGGTAAGGTATAAAATTTACCTGGAACACCATCTGTTGGAATCGGGTAGTAGATTCCAACTGAGATGTGGACTTAATATATTAACATACATAGTTGATTTAATAAAAAAACATGAATGGTCTGACAATTCTGATAACAAAAAATATAAATAACATCACTCAATTAGAAAAGATATATACGTCAATAGTACTCTGGCACCCTCCATATATATTTGTTTCCGATAATAAAAAATTTAACCTAAACCAGTCTTTATATATTGCATATACTCAACGAATAGGAAGAATTATTTCTCCCTAATTTGTTCACCATCTGACTGTAGATTGTATCCAGAAAGGAGTGCTTTGGGTTTAAATGTTTTAACAAAAGACCATCGTATCGATTATGACAATGTCAGTATTCTTTGGCGCGAAAGCAACATGACAAAAAGGCTATTTATAGAGATGGTGTCTATTAATAAATTATCCAATTCAATGAATCATAGATCTGATATTCATCACTTAAATGAAATGTTTGCCTATCTGTTATCTATAGATAACCGTATAAATTCTTAATTCAAAGTTATTCTATTGACAATTAAAGTTAATTTATACATATTTATACAATAATGATAAATGATAAAGAATATAAACAAAATTTAACAATATATTTAAAAAAAAATTTTAATCAAAATTTTATTATATAAATTCTTCCCCCTTTTTTTATGTCTTTGGTTGTTACTAGTTTTGGTAAACTAATAAGAAATAGTATTTACAGATTAATTACAGACATTTAACTTATTCACCTAATTTTTATAACATACTTTATATCAATTTTTAGATAATTCATATGCGTCATGTCAATATAAATTCCAATCTTTTAATTTTGATATCAACTTTAAAATACTAAATAACTTATTACTCAATTAATTGTAAAGTATATGTGTTGTTATTGTAACGTTTATTTATTTTCACAGTTTATTATTTAATTTATTTATACAACTAATACACTTAATTTATGTTATAACACAGTTTATTTACAATATACTAATTTATATGAACACTGAACATTGATTTATATAAACACTTATTTACTTAGACTTAACTCAAAAACTAAACTAACTCTATTTCAAAATAAAAGTCTATTTATATGCGCATCGATGCTTCGAGTAATTGCTCGATTACTCGCGTAGAGATCTTTCTAGTCCCGGTTCTCGTACAATCGGGAACATTCTCAGCCATTCGACGCGTTGCCTGTTTCTCTGATGATGCTTACGGCGTACAGAGGCGGACTCGCCCATATTGCCAACAAGGGCAAAGCCGGAGTCGCATTACATTGCCCCCTCCTTAAGAGATAGTTCCTCCTGGAACTTTTTTAGAGCTGGATGGGAATGATTGTATCTGCAGTCGGATCCTCTTTTACAATTTCCAGTTGTATAAAAAAAATAGGGGACGGTCTTCGCTGTTAACTGGACACTGGGCGAATGGCTGCAAACCAATACTTGGACTTCGGTATCTTGAAAGATTACTTCCACCATGTTTCGAATGACCCTCCAGTCTAACTCCTTACACTCGATCTTTGGCATTGCTATATTCTGTATATTGGACTCCAGTACGTGTTCCCTCAGGCTAAGTAAAGATTCCCATACATCTTGATAAGTGGGTCGGTCGTGATAGGTGTTCTTTGTCACTAGATAGAAGAGGTAACGTGATCCATCTTGGCGTCACAAAGCTTTTCCGGGGGCTGGCAATTGGCTTTGCAGTTCCGATAGTCGACCACACTTTTTTCGGAAAACGGACGCTAATCCTCGGGCGTCGCTGATACTGGCAGGAATATTATGGACCAACGAGCAGTCATCTGGAAGCGTGAACAGGTCTTGATGTTTCTCAATGGTTACGCCAAATCTTGCTTTCCCGGTACCCCCATAAGCACCCATAAACTCATCGAAGGCAAAATCAGGAGTCTCTTGGAGTCGATTTACCTCTTCTTCTTGGTTATGATCTCCTTTAAACGGTGCCAGCCGGTTTCCATGTACCACTTTCGGTTTTCCATTAGGAATCTTACTTATTCGGTATATGACATCATTGATTCTTTTCTTAACGATGTATGGACCTTCCCAAGACGTTTGTAGCTTCGGCGAGTAACCCTTCTGTCTTCTTGGGTTATGAAGCCAGACTTTGTCTCCTTCTTCGAAACATCCTTTCGTGACTTGAGTATCATACCCTTTCTTCATTCTATCACTGGCAATTTGAAGATGTGAGCGAACCAGTTCATGCATATCGTTCATTTTCCTTCGTAACTGGATCACATAATCTTCTCCAGCTATATCTTCTCCAGGTCGGCATCCAAACTCAAGGTCGCATGGTAGCCTCATCTCTCGTCCGAACAAGACCTTTGCTGGTGTTTGGCCTGTTGTTTCATTGACTGCGGATCGGTAAGCCATCGCGAAGAGCGAAAGGTATTGATCCCAGTCCCGCTGGTGGTTGGACACTACTTTTGACAGATACTTTCCAAGGGTCTTATTCATTCTTTCTACCATTCCATCTGATTGTGGATGTAATGCTGTAGTTCTTGTTTTCTTCATTCCTAGAGTATCGCAAATTCCTTGGAAAAGCTGGCTTTCGAAATTTCTACCTTGGTCACTATGAATCTCCAAGGGTACTCCAAATCGACTGATAAATTCTCTTATTAGGACATCTGCAACAGTTGTGGCCTCTTGATTTGGAATGGCGTAGACTTCTACCCACTTCGTTAAATAATCCATAACCACCAACATGTACTTATTTCCATTCTCAGTCGTCGGAAATGGTCCAGCAATGTCTAAAGCAATCCTCTCGAATGGGCTACCGACGTTGTATTGTTTCATGGGAGCTTTCCTTTTTCGCTGCGGTCCATTACTCGCAGCACAGATGGTACACTTCTTACACCAGCTCTTCACATCATCGGAACTATTTATCCAATAAAACCTTTCCCGTACTCGTTGAAGGGTTTTCTTAACACCGAGATGACCTCCTGATGGACTGTCATGTAACTGTCGGAGTACTTCAGCCACTCTAGTTTTTGGAATAACTAACTGCTTTCTGATATCTGAACCATCATCATTCTCGAGTACTCGTTTCAATAAGTCTTCTTCCAGGATGAAAGAGTTCCACTGAGCCCAATAGGATTTAAGTACTGGACAGAATTTTGACACTTCTTGCCAAGTAGGTCGTCGATCTTCTCTCTTCCATTGGCGCATTTTCTTTAAAACAAAATCATTTTCTTGTTCCTCTCTAATTTTAGTCGGTGCCCAGTAATCGTTAACTACAGTTGTTCGTAGTATAGCAGTTTCTTTGGATTTTGTCTTGTTGCAATGGGAGCAATCTGCTGGGCATGGTCTTCTGGAAAGAGAATCGGCGTTTCTATGGCTTACTCCAGCTCGATGTTCGATCCTAAAATCGTACTCTTGTAACCGTTCGATCCACCTGGCAATTTGACCTTCAGGGTGCTTGAATTGCATTAACCATTTAAGGGCTGCATGATCGGTCCGGATTAAAAATTTTCTTCCATAAAGGTATTGATAGAAGTGTTCCACGGACTTCACAACTGCCAGAAGTTCTCTTCTCGTAACGCAGTAATTCCGCTCAGGTTTAGAGAGCACTTTACTAAAATACCCCAGAACCCTTTCTTGCCCATCTTGAATCTGAGAAAGAACTCCTCCAATTCCTACATTACTGGCATCGGTATCTAAAATAAATTCCCCCTCTGTTTGTGGGTAGCCCAGTATCGATGCTGTTGTTAAATGCTTCTTTAGAGTTTCAAAGGCCGTTTGACAGTGGTCATCCCAGCAGAATTCTCTTGCTTCTTCAGTAAGTCGTGTTAATGGCTTAGCAATATCTGCAAACTTCCTTATGAACCTTCGATAGTACGTGCATAGCCCAAGAAAACTTCTTATTTGATGTTTATCGGTTGGTTGTGGCCAATGCTTGATGGAAGCAACTTTGTCGTTATCTACAGCCACGCCTTCCTTGCTGACAACATGACCCAGGTACTTAACTTTATTTTGGAATAACTGACATTTCTTGGGGTTCAACATCAGTTGGGCAGCTTGAAGTCTTTTTAAAACATCGTCTAAGTTCTTTAGATGAACTTCAAATGTCTCTCCCAAGACTATGATGTCGTCTAAATAGACCAGACATGTCTTCCAAGATAACCCTCTCAATACATTTTCCATAAGCCTTTCGAATGTCGCAGGAGCATTACATAGTCCAAATGGCATGACATTAAATTGCCATAATCCGGAACCGGTGGTGAAGGCTGTCTTTTCCTTGTCTACTGGGTCCATTTCCACCTGCCAGTAGCCAGATTTCAAGTCTAAGGTAGAAAATAATTTACTTCCAGACAAAGTGTCCAAGGTGTCGTCGATTCGAGGCAGAGGATAACTGTCCTTTTTGGTAACATTGTTCAACTGACGGTAGTCTACACAGAACCTCGTAGTTCCATCCTTTTTCTTAACCAAGACTACCGGAGAGACCCATGGGCTGGTAGAAGGTTCTATCACCCCGTCTTCCTCCATTTCTCGAACAATCCTTTCAGCTTCCTCTCTCTTTGCCTGCGGTAATCTTCTAGCTGTTTGACGAATTGGCTTGGCATCCCCTGCGTCAATTTTATGCTTCACTGTAGAGGTTCTTCCTGTCTTACCTCCTTTTGGCACAAAAATGTTCCGATATTGATGGAGAAAGTCTTTAACTCTTCTTTTCTCTATTCGATTCAGAGATGGACCAGCAACTGCCACCATGTGTTCGAACTTGTCGTTGGAATTATCCGAAGTGGCCGTCTGACGAATTATGGACGATACTGGTACACAGGTTCCAATTCTGGTATCTTTCTTGATTGTAATAGGGTGATCATTGATGTTTATAATTCGTACCGGAATTTCTCTAGCAGAAGTGACCAATCCTTTTCCGATCAAAATTCCTCGACCGACGTCTTCATCATGGTCCAAAGGTTCCATCATGGCAGGTGTTCCTGCATCAACAGTTCCTTGAAGACGTGCCACTACGATAGTTTCACTTCTACCAGGTATCACAGTATCCTCTTCTAGAGCTGCTGGCACGGTTCTGTCCTCATACGGATGAAGGAATACTTCTTCGGCACCCACTTTAATAACTCTGTTTTTGAAATCCAGCTGGAAACCATGTAAGTTCATCACGTCCATTCCTAATATCACATCTTCCTCGATATCAGCGACAATGACAGTATGCGTGAACTTTTCTGTACCAATTCCTATTTGAACTTGGACTTCCCCATGGATGTTAGCTCTTTCACCTGTGGCGGTCCGCAGCCGTAGCCTTGTTGGTAGAAGTTTCTTGCTGCTACTTATAGTTGTTGGTCGTATAATGGTCCTGGTCGCTCCAGTATCTATCAACAGTGTATACTTTTTACCATTTACTTCACCATCTACATATACACTGTCATTGCGACATTTCAGAGAGGCTATGAGTATGAGAGGGTCTTTTAAAAGGTTACGGGTCGAAGCTGCCCCCTCTAGGCCGACCCGTTCTATTCTCGATTTGCATTGGCCACTGGACGTTTACATGATTTAATGAAGTGTCCCATTTCGCCACAATTGTAACACACGCGGGGCCTCTTCTTTTTGTTTTCAGCAAAGTTCTTCATCATGTTAACTAATTGGTCCAATTTATTTTCGTCTTCTTCGTCTTTTACAGACCTTACTTTACTGTATCCCCCACATCCCTTCGAAGCCGCTTCATACTCAAGCGCAGCGGACAAGACATCGACTAAAGTTTTGTGACGGGCTAAACGAAGAGTCTTGTTCATTTCAGGATCACGGAGCCCATCAAGAAATGCTTCTACTGCTAAACATTCTATCATTCCTTCATCAGCTGCAGGATAGGCAAATCTGACCAATCTGGCAATATCTACTTCATATTCCTGAAGGGTCTCTTCTCGCTTCTGTTTTCGTATCTTCAACTGTGACCGGTGCAAATTCTCCAGATGTTCATGACCATATCGCATGTTTAATCTCTTCTTAAGTTGTTCAAAGTCATCCGTCTCTTCCACCGGTATAGTCTGAAGAACGTCGCAAGCATCTCCTCTAAGAGCGATCGTGAGATTTACAGCCTTTTCTTTTTCTGACCATCCGTTCGCTCGTGCAGCTGTTTCAAACTGTTTAAGGTAATTTTCCCATGACATTTTTCCATCAAAGGTTGGGGCTTTGATGCGGACCGAACTTTCACTGCTTTCCAGTTTTGGTTTTTGTTCCACTTTACAGCTTGTCTTTTCTTCATCATTTTTCTCTTTTGATTCTTCCACACTAATCCTTTTTCGACATTTTTCTACACTATTTATTTACCTTAGAAGTAGGAAGACCTGGGAGAAGAACGAAAATTGTCAGATCCTATAGGCAACAAGGAATATGAAAATAATTATAATTGCGTTAGTGCTTTCCAATTTTACCTTTCCTGTTAATTTTTATTTTTTTATAATAATTGTAATTAGAGAAAAGTAATTCGAGGTTTTATTGTTTTGTTATAGTTTACTATTAACGAACGATCTAATTTGAAAGAAAAAATAAAATAAAATAAATAATATTTACAGAAATTATATAGTTATTTAAAAGTTAATGACAGAAACAAAAACAACCTTAGATTTAAGTAGTCTTTCCGAAGTATTAAATAATATAACAGATAGCGAAATGGCTCAAACTAATTACCAATTATTAAAATTATATTTGGATTCCATTCCACAATACGATGGTAACAATATTTTTAGGCAATTGCGAAAGTTTGATTAATCAATTTGCAAGTGAAACTGATGCTGCTTTGAACAGTTTTTTGCTTAGAGCTATATTAGGCACTCTAACAGGAAGAGCTCAAATGTTAATAGGTACTAGAATAGAACTTAATACTTGGCCACAAGTAAAAAATGCTCTTAACTCTTTTGGAGATCAGAGAGATCTTGACTGTCTAATTCAAGACCTTATAACATTGAGACCTTTCAAAAACGAAGCTCCGTTGTAGCATTCCCAAACAACCACCTTAAATAATATTATATTCTCGTTTACACCCTTGTCGGTATGCAACCAACTTTACCTATTCAAGCACAGTTGCATATTTTTAATTCAAATTTTGACAAGCGGATGCGGATATCGAACGTAAATACTCGATAAGGACCGAGATAAGCAACCGGGGTAGCAGGACGCATTTTTAGCGGCACTTACGTTTTTGAGTGGCAAAGGAGACGAAGTGGTTTCCTCGTTTGCGAAAATTAATGGCTGCCGGTTAATTCACAGTATTAAGATTTCTTTCTTTAGAAACTTTTTTTTTATTAAATCTTAATAAACTTTTAGTTTTAATTCACCCCAATTTGTCTATCGTTACTTCTTAAAAAAAAAAAAACACACTTTAAAACTTTTTTGTTGTTAGCAAAATAAAAAAAAAAAACTTGAATCCTTTTAAACATGTCTAATTTTGAAGTAAACTTTCTAACTACTGAAGAAGTTAACTATGAATTGAAAATAAGAGGAACAATTACTGGAAGGAAAATTGATGAGAAACGTAAGATTTAAAAAAAATTGTTAGCTAAAGATTCAGATAGTAGCTTAACTCTAGATGATTTAAACTTTAATGACGAGAGTCTGGCAATACAGAACTTCATTGATAGTATTTCGAAATAAATTGAAGAATTTGAAGGTTCTTCAACCGACTCATGCTTCCGTCGTGTTAAGTCTAGAATAGCACATTTATTAGGTAGAATTCAACGAGTTCCCCTTTCCGAATCCCCTACTGCTGATCAGGTTACTTTCCGAAATGAATCTAGAGCCACTTGTCTACTCTTAGAGCAAGATTTAATAGAAAAAGCTACTCCAACTACCCAAATATCTTCTTCTAGTTCAACTACAACTGAAGATAGACCTCCTCCCGTTATTAATATTACAAACCCCGACTCTCATTCTATCAAGCTTTCAAAATGGAATGTCAAATTTAATGGCGACCCTAAGTCTGTGTTTAACTTTATTAAAAGAATAAATGAATTGGCAGAATCCCGTAATGTTAAGACAGAACTTTTGTTTCAGACTGCTATAGAACTTTCCTCAGGTGATGCCGCGGTATGGTTTCGTACCGTTAAGTCCTCTTTGACCTCCTGGGAAGAACTTATTCAAGCCCTGAAGGCTAATTTCCTTCCTCCAAACTTTGATGATAGTCTCTGGGAAGAAATTAAATCCCGTAAACAACGTGAACCTGCTAAATCCACTAAGCTAAGAATTATTCAAAAAAATATCTTGGCAGAACACATTCCTCACGTTACCTTAAGTGACGTTAACACTGTTAAAGAATTGATAACGATTGTTAAGAAACTAGAGGATGCTAATCCGTCTCTTCAAGCAAGGTTTTCGCCTCCCTCTAAAGTATCTGTAGTAGAGCCTAGCACTTCGTTTTCTACTAACCAATCCCGGCAAAATATTCCCTCAGCAGGAAAACCCTCGTCAGTTAAGAAACCCAACCAATCTTCGACTTCTGATGATAGAACGAAAAAATCTACCGAAATTATTTGTTGGAATTGTCAGAAGACAGGACATTTTCATTCTTCGTGCCGTAAACCTAAAAATGGTCGATTCTGTTATCGTTGCGGTTCACCAAACTTTACCGTCGCAACTTGTCCGAAATGTACAAAAAACTAAATTCGAGAGGTTGTCATGTCGGTACAGTCTCTACCCCTTACCGTTTTAGTAAATCCGACAAAATGAAACAAGACCAATGGTCAAAATGGGTAAGTTATGTCCGAAATTTTTATTTATCGTATCCCCCGAAAAGTGTAGCTCCATGATAATAAATAAAACTACTGACTCTTGGCCCTATATATCCATTGAGATTTTTTCTCGCAACTTTACTGTACTTCTCGATACCGGGTGTTCCATAACAATTGTTGGGAACAAAGCATTAAAGTTTTTAGAATACAATAAGATAAATATTAGTCCTTCAAAACATCAAAATGTTTCATTGGCTGATGGAACCAACCAATCTGTGTCTGGTGTGGTAGATCTCCCCATAGTAGCGAATAATCATTGTCACCTTGTTAAAGCTTTAGTAGTCCCTTCTCTAGATTATACCTTTATCTTGGGTAGCAATTTCGTAAAAACCTTTTCTCTATTATTAGATTTCTCTTCTAACACTTTATCCTCCGGTTATAACACAAATCCCCAATCTATTTCTACGACAGATTCTGATTTGACGACTATTTCTTTATGTACCATTGACAATTTGGAATCTCATCAGAAATCTTTAGCCCAAAAAGTTATCGATTCATTTTCCGAAGTTAGTAATACTAAAGGTTTGGGTCGGACCCATAAGATCCAAATGAGTATCGATACTGGTGATGCTAAACCCTTTAAGAAAAGACCTTTTCCTATGTCTCCATTTATGTCGAAAATTTTAAATGATGAACTTGATGAGATACTTCGTTTAGGAGTCGTTGAGCCCTCAAACAGTCCATGGTGTTCCCCTGTTCTTCTTGTTAAGAAATCCAATGATGAATATCGTTTTTGTTTTGATGGTAGATCACTTAACGAGGTGACTAAACCTGACACCTATCCACTACCAAATATTGATAGGATTCTTTCCCTGTTAAAAGGCACAAAATTTATTAGTTCCGTTGATTTGAGAAAAGCTTTTTGGCAAATCCCCTTAGACCCCCAGTCCAAAGAAAAAACTGCTTTCAGTATCATTGGAAGAGGATCTTTCCAATTTAACGTTATGCCCTTTGGTTTATGTAATTCCGCACAAACTCAACAACGTTTAGTTGACGCAATTTTTGGACCAAAATATGAGCCAAACATTTTTTGTTATCTCGATGATATTATTATATGTTCGAATTCCTTCGAAGAACATATAGCCCTTTTAACTGAGGTCAAAGACAAACTTAAGGAAGCTGGTTTGACTATTAATGTCAAGAAATGTGAATTTTTTAAGTCTGAGCTTAAATTCTTAGGTTATGTAGTTGGTGATAATACACTCCGACCAGATCCTGACAAAGTGTCAGCCATGATTAATTATCCCCGTCCCAAAACTTTTACCGAGGTCAAGCGTTTCATTGGTATGTGCTCATGGTACAGACGTTTTATAAAGAACTTTTCATCTCTAGTTTCTCCAATCAATGATCTCCTTAAAGGAAAAAGAAAGAAACAATCTGTTGATTGGAATGATCGAGCCGAGGATGCTTTTATTAAGATTAAAGAAGCCCTTGTTTCTGCTCCCGTATTAACCCAACCTGATTTTTCTAAACCCTTCGTGATCCAATGTGACGCGAGTGACACTGGTCTTGGTGGTGTCCTTACTCAATCCGTGGATAATTCTGATGTAGTTATAGCTTATGCTAGTCGATCCTTATCTCGTCCGGAGAGAAATTATTCAGTAACCGAAAGAGAGTGCCTAGCAGTTATTTTCGCTATAGAGAAATTCCGACCTTATGTCGAAGGTGTAAAATTCCAAGTAATCACTGATCATTATTCTTTGCTATGGTTAAAAAATATCAATAACCCTTCTGGAAAACTTGCTCGTTGGGCAATGAGACTTCGCCAACATAATTTTGACCTTATTCATCGCAAAGGATCTTCAAATATCGTTTCGGATGCTTTAAGCAGAATGTTCACTGATGAAACAGATTTCGAAAAAACCCAACTCTCTTATCTTGATGTAACTACCGACCAGATTGACCCTTGGTATGATGATCTTCGCACTAAGATTCGTAAAAGCCCAAAGGATTATCCACAATGGAAAGTTGAGAATGAATTGGTGTTTAAATTGATCCCTTCTACCTTACCTTTTGCCACTAATAATATTGAGTGGAAAAATTTTAGTACCTAAACCACAAAGACATGGTGTAATCTCTTCTTGTCACGACCCTCCTACGTGTGCCCACCTAGGTTATTATAAGACCCTTAGTCGAATCCAAGAACGTTACTATTGGCCCAAGATGCGGCGAGATGTTCTTCGTTTTGTTAAATTCTGCCAAACTTGTGGTGCCCAAAAAATGTCAACTTCAGCCCCGATGGGATTGATGGGAAAAGAAAAATCTGCTAAATTTCCGTGGCAAATTATCGCTTTAGACCTTGTTGGTCCCCTTCCTCGCTCTAAGAAAGGATATACCTGGCTTCTTGTTGTTACCGACTGGTTTTCAAAGTTCACTCTTTTATGTCCTTTAAGGAAAGCTACCACTCAAAATATTGTGAATTATTTGGAAAAACAACGTTTTCCTGATGTTTGGTGTTCCTCAATTTGTTATTTGTGTTAACGCTAGAAATCTCAACAATTCTTCGTTAAAAAATCTCTGTAGTAAATATAAAGTGCAGAAGATATGGTTTAATGCTGTCTATTCGCCTCAGTGCAATTTTGTTGAACGAAGCAACAAAACCATTGGAACTGCTATCCGATGTTACATTCAAGAACATTCCGATTGGGATAGAGAACTTTCTAAAATTCGCCAAGCCATCAACACCGCTAAACATGAGGTTACCAAGTATCCCCCATCGTTTTTAAATTTTGCTCGATACGTTCCTGTAGCGGGAAATTATTATTCTTCATCTTCAGTGGATAGTCCCACTTCCTTAAAAAGTTGTGATCAACATGATCAATACCTATGTTTCTGAAATAGAAGGTTTAAATCTAGTTTTTGAAGAAATCCAACGTAATCTTCACCAGGGATACCAGCGTAACTCTAAAACCTATAACTTACGTAGGCGCGACATACAGTTTCAAGTAGGAGACAAAGTCTGGAGAAAGAATAAAGTACTCTCCAAAGCTGCCGACAAGTTTATGTCCAAGTTAGCTCCAAAATTTGTGTTATGTACAGTCGTCAAGAAGTTATCTCCCCTTGTGTATACCTTGAAAAATGCTGATGGTTCTCGAGCTGGTAATTGGCACATCAAAGATTTAAAACCCTACTATTCAGTCTCAGAAAACTCGTCCGAAGATGAATCTTGTCATGAGTAGTTCTCATTTGATATGAACTTACCATACCCTTGTATACTTTCTGTTTCTTTTTCTGCTGTTTTCAGTTATTAACCCTGTTTGGGCGGCGGGAATAGAATAACCCCAAAGTGTTAAACTGCTTGTCGTACGAGGCGACTAAATGAAACTTTTTCCCCCCTCTGTTTGAGTATTTCATGTACTTTCTGGGAATTTTTTTTTGTTTGCTTTGTTATCGTGCGTAAGGTGGAAACTCACCTAAACCATTTCATCGTTTTCACATTCCTGATCTTATTCTTTGCTTTCAGTTTAGTGATACGATTTCCTTTGAGAACTTTACCATTAAGTGTATGTATCACTTAAAGTGCCTTACCGTCTCTATATAGTTGGAAATTATTCCCTGTTAATTTTGTTCCTATCTTACCGTTTAGTGAAGTTAATCACTTAATTCTACCGTACCGTCTAATGAAGAAGACATTCATTACCCTACCGATAACGTTCAGAAGAATTATTTTCTCGTTATATTTACCGTATCTTGAAGTGTTTAATCACTGCTTTCCTTTCGACGACATTATTAGATGTTGTATTTCCGTATGGTGTATTTTTACACATTTTGGTTTAGTATTGTCAGTACTAGATAGTTTTAGCACTATTTCCTTAAGTGGAATTTAGTATATCATTATGTGAGGATTTGTTTGGAGCCGTTGTGTTTAACCTCGCTTTATTTGGCCTAAGAGTGTTTAATAGCTAGTCTACGATTTTGATTTGTCTGGCGAATATTGATGAATTCAATTACCACCGGTAAGTTTTAATGAACACGTTTTCAGCTAGATGTTATTTCTTTTCTTCTTCCAGATTATGATTACTTTGACCTTATCAGTTGTCACGACAGATAAGCCTAGGGAAGCCGTAGGGAATTCTTCCCGGTAGTGGTCTGTTGAGCTTTTAAGGAAGACAAGTAACCATTAATCCTATCTCTATCTCCTTTTGATTCTTTATTAATTATAGTTGTCTTGTTAGAGTATACCTACTATGACTTTGAAGTTCCGTACTTTTGGTTACTTCATAACGATGTTGACTTACCGATTTTGTCTCTAAATTATTTTTAGACGTATGATACGCGCAGCTATCAAAACCACAGACAATCATAAAATATTTTTTTCTCTTCTTATATTTCCTATTTCTAGTTGAAAACCATAATTGTGTACGTCATATCCAATTCTTACTACCTTTGAGTTCTATCTAAAATCGTGCTAGTAGCTACTATTAAATTAGACTTTACGTATCTCGTATTTACCGTGACTGTTGGATTTAATGGAGTCAATAGACTTATTAAATTCCTAATTATATCTATCGTACCGTGTTTCTTTCTTGCTTGTCAAAATTACTATTAACAGTTTGGTTTAACTTCACCTTTCCTTCTTCATGGGTGTTTCCTAAAATGGAATGACGCGTTGTGCCGCCTATGGAAAATTTCACTTTATAGGAACATAGTCTTCTTCTTCTCTCTTCTTAAGTGTGTGAGTAAATGTTGTGTGGTCCTGATATTTTATATCAAGGGACAGTATAAATGCCTTTTGGGCGAATATTTTTTGCTTTGCAATATGATGGTTATTTAAACCAACGTTTAGGGCTACTCATCTAGGTCGAGCTGTACACTGGTGTGTGTTTCTGTACAGAAACTTCGGCGTAGGTCGTTCCTGATCACTCTGTGATCTTTCGGTTGGCCGGTACCGCTTATAGAAATCTGGTCACGAGAATCTCTAGTTTGAATAACTAGGATTCATTTATACCTATCGTTTGTTCCTTCAGAACAACGTATAGTTTAACTTGTACGACATATGTTTATTGTTAGTTTTGTCTGTGTGGACAAATGACTACCAAGGTAGTTATTGTTACTGTAGGGTGCATTCATATTGAACTCCGCATGTTTTATTTTGATTTAGGTTCTGTTGAGTCACCTTTTGACATTTTCCTTTAGCTGGTCAAGTTTGCCCTTGTAATAAGTAAGATCATTCGGATAATGCTACTGTGGTTCCCACCCTAGTAGTTTCTTCTCGAAAACTGTGGTCTTCAATGGACCCCAGTTTCCTCTCTTCGTAGGGGGCTGTGTAGCATTCCCAAAAAAACACCTTAAATAATATTATATTCTCGTTTACACCCTTGTCGGTATGCAACCAACTTTACCTATTCAAGCACAGTTGCATATTTTTAATTCAAATTTTGACAAGTGGATGCGGATATCGAACGTAAATACTCGATAAGGACCGAGATAAGCAACCGTGGTAGCAGGACGCATTTTTAGCGGCACTTACGTTTTTGAGTGGCAAAGGAGACGAAGTGGTTTCCTCGTTTGCGAAAATTAATGGCTGCCGGTTAATTCACAGTATTAAGATTACCGTTTGTTCTTGGTTTATTCCGTATCGGAAACGTATGAAAAAGTACTGCATTTCAATTGGGATGTAGATGTGCTTAAATTGAAAGTACAATCTGTTTGATTTATGGTATCAATGAAATTTTGGTGCTACGTGCTACCTGTTGGAAGACTCCATTTTGAAATTTTTATAAAATTATATGGTACCGAGGTAAATGGATACCTAGTGATCTTAAAACCTTATGGATGGTTTTATAGAAGATTTCCTATGTGCTGGTGTTTAATTCTACCTGGTTCTTGGTTAATTATGGTATGTTTAAAGGTGCTTTTTTATAGTAGATGCGTGACTACCCGGTCACGAGTATGATTTTTGATTCCGGATTACAAGGTAAACTTTTGACTATTCTTTCTGTTATTTCTTTATGTTCGATAGTTAGTTACAATTTTCGTGCTTATTCGGAAGAATATGCATTTGGAAACTTTTTATAGCGATTCTATTTAAATTTAAATTGTTATAAGCTTTTGGCGGCATTAAATCAGTTAATAACATTAGTTACTATTAAAATCTATAAAACTGTGATCAAATGATAATTATGTAGTGCTTTTAAATTTTGTTTTTAACATTCTTCAAAGTGTTGGTGTTCAATCTTAATCTAACATGATTATTGCCTCTATGGTGCTTGTATTGATAAATTTCATATTCGTATTCATGTATATGATAATCGTTAGATATTTAGAACATTCAGAGTGCACTCTTTAGAGAACTGAATTTTGTTTTTAAAGAAAGGAAATATACCTTCAGTATATATTTTGTTTTAATTGAGTTCTCTATATACTTTCGTTTATCGAAAATAAGTTATGCAATTTAGATAAGATCTGTAATACTATATGTGCAGGAATACTAGTTTTTTAATAACCGTATTGTCAAACACCGGTTAATATCTTTCACTGTATAAGTAGAAGTATTAGTATTTTGGTGATAACCGTTCTCACTAATACTGGTGATTTTTTTTAATTTTTTAAATACATTGTTTTATTGTTTTTATTGATATCTTTGAGTATTTATTTCTTGTACCTTCCCAGTAACTGTTCTGATTCAACCCTCTTACTTAATAAAGATTTGGATTCCAATAAGACTAAGTATATATCAGGTATTAAGACAAAAGGATTTAAGGGGATTGTAGAATCAATAAGGTAAGTTTGGAATAATTATTGATTTAAAGGTATATTGTTCAATTAAAGTGTGTTCCCTAACCATTTTAGATTTAATAAACTATTCCTCAATAGGTTTCCTTATCTTTTCTCCTATTTCTCTACAAAAAGATAAGTGGCGCCCTTTACCGATTTGTAAATATTCTCTATGTTTCCTTCTTCCTAGATACTCGCCCAATTGCTCCTTCGACCCACGACTCGCTCTCCTCCTACCCCCTGAGTGCCGTCCGCATTTGGCTAACCCTTTGTGAGCCTTTAACATCAAAAAAGGGGTTACACCGTATCATTTTGGAATGCGTTGTCAAGATGCACGAAGCTTAGTTAATTCAAAATTAAATACTTTAGATATTCCAGCTCTGGAGAAAACAATTAGATTACGTAGTTACGATGATTTAAGCTTAAAAACTTTTATTAGGGGTTTACCCATGTCAATTCAAACAAATATTAGATTAAGAAACCCTGATAGCCTAGAAAAGGCAATGGGCCTAGTAATAGAAGAAGAAAACTTTTTATATTCTACCCAACGCGGAAACAATTTAAATTCACAAACTTCTTTCAGACCAGCTACAAGATTTATCCCTACAAAAAATAATATTCCACGAAATAACCCACATCAAAATCGCCAAAATTTCCAACAAAATTCTTTTCAACCTCCACAAATACAACAGTACGATATACCACATAGACCACCATCTTATCAACAACATCACGAATTCCAACCCCAACATTTTAATAACAATTTCAATTCAAATAACAACTTTTATCCCAATAATAATTTTCAACCCCGTCCAAATAATTTTCAACCACGCCCAAATAATTTTCAACCACGTCAAAACTATTTTCAGAATCAGAATTCTGTATTTCAGCCTAAAACATTTACTCAAACCTCCAATCAATCGACAATTCGAAATCAATTCAAACCAGAACCCATGGATACATCATCTGGTAATACTCGTATAGGCTCTAAACAAAAATCGAATTTTACCTCCACACAACTTTTCAATCAACAAATGAATGATCAAATGTAGTTTTCAAATCCTTTCGAACAATATAATAATTCCCACGATAACGAACCATATGTACAAGATTCAAATTCTCAGTATCCACAAGAAATTCAATACGATACCTATGATAACAATTTATCAGAAAACCACATAAACTCATGTGAACATGATGATTCTAATCATAATCCGTGTGAAAAGAATGATAATGTAAATTTTACTTTGACCCCAACATCTCAGAACCCGAGATGATACCCGTAAATGCTATTAAAGCAAATTTGCCTTTCATTGTCGTCCCACAAATTAACGCTCGATTTTTATTAGACACAGGTAGCACAAAAAGTCTAATAAATCCCGAATTAGCTAATAAATATTACCGAAATTTTATTTTTAAAACAAAATTTAATATCCAAACAGCACATGGTATTTCTTCACACAACGAAATAGTCAATATTCCTGTTTTTAATATTTTTAAAGTAAATCAATTTCATAAATTTTATGTTTTTAAATTTAGTGAAAATTTTGACGGATTAATAGGCATAGACTTGTTAGATCAATTAAACGCTACAATTAACGTTAACAGACGACAACTGAAAACTCCTCAAACGACCATACCAATAATTTTTGAACCCAATGAAACTAATAAAATCATTCAATCACCTATTTTAGATTATTCATTAATTATTCCCGGTAGAACCAAACAAATAGTTAAATTACCAGTAAAATTAAGTAAAGGACTAGGTATATTAGATTATCAGGATTTCGGTAACGGAATCGAAACACCTAAAGCCTTAGTCAAAATATCTAATAATTTTGCTATAACCTCCATTACTAATATAAGTGAAAATCCTGTAAGACTAAATATTTCGGAACCTTTAGATGTAGAACCAATAGATTTATTACAAGTAAATTTTATAAGAAAAATGGAAACAGATGAAGAAATTTCCATAAACAATGATAAAATGTTAAAAGAAAATTTGAAAAATATAAGGTTAAATCACTGCAATAAAGAAGAAGTAGAATCACTTAAAAAACTTTGTTTTCAATATAGAGATATCTTCTATTGTGAAGGTATTCCTTTAAGTTTTACTAATAAAATTAAACATAAAATAAAATTAACTGACGACTCTGCTATATACACAAAATCTTATCGTTTCCCAGAAATACATCGCGACGAAGTAAAAAGACAAGTAACAAAAATGCTAAACGAAGCTATTATCGAAGATTCTAATTCTCCATTTTCCTCTCCTATTTGGATTGTACCAAAAAAACTTGACGCGACAGCAAAAAGAAAATGGCGTTTAGTCATAGATTATAGAAAATTAAATGAACGTACAGTAGATGACAAATATCCATTACCTAACATTACAGAAATTCTTGACAGGTTAGGAAGAGCTAATTATTTTTCGACTCTCGACCTTGCTAGTGGTTTCCATCAAATTGAAGTAGACCCAGAAGATGTTGAAAAAACTGCTTTTAGCACTCTACAAGGACATTTTCATTTTAAAAGAATGCCTTTTGGACTTAAAAATGCTCCTTCGACCTTTCAAAGGGTCATTGATAATGTTTTACGAGGACTAACAGACGAAACTTGCATAGTATACCTTGACGACATATTAATTTATAGCACTTCATTACAAGAACATTTAGAGAAACTAAAAACAATATTTGAAAGACTTAGAACAAGCAACCTTAAAGTACAATTAGACAAATCAGAATTCCTACAAAAAACAGTTATGTATTTAGGTCATGTAATCACCCCTCATGGTGTAAAACCAAATCCCGACAAGATTCAAGCAATCAAAAATTTCCCTATTCCTAAAACCCAAACAGAAATCAAAAGTTTCTTAGGATTACTAGGATACTACAGACGTTTTATTCAGGACTTTGCCAAAATTACGAAACCAATGACAAAATGCCTTAAAAAGGGTGTATCAATAGTTCATGACAAAGACTTTATTGACTGTTTTCAAACATGTAAAGATATTCTAACAAACGACCCTATTTTACAATTTCCAGTCTTTACAAAACCATTTATTCTGACAACAGACGCAAGCAATTTTGCTCTAGGTGCTGTGTTATCACAAGGGAATGTCCCAAATGATCGCCCCATAGCATATGCCTCAAGAACTCTAAATACATCAGAGACAAATTATTCAACTATAGAAAAAGAACTGTTAGCAATAGTTTGGGCTTGTAAACATTTCAGACCTTACCTTTACGACAGAAAATTTTACATTTATACCGATCATAAACCATTATCCTGGCTATTCAATTTAAAGGAACCAAATTCAAAATTAGTTAGATGGCGACTAAAATTAGAGGAATTTGATTACAAAATTATCTATAAAAAAGGCAAACATAATACAAACGCAGATTGCTTATCGCAAATTTCAATTAATGCATTAGAAAACGAATCAGTAGCAAATAACGCTGGAGACGTAGATCAAGATATTCTAGAATATCTTCGAAATTTAGCCGAAAATATACTTCTAGACACACAACCTTCAACTAGCAAGTTAGACCAAACAAAAAGAATTAATATTATTTCGGATATTCAAATACCACCAGATAAAATCGACATTCAAGATAACAACTCTTCTGACTCGACTCAACACTCAACTGCTAACGAAACGACAAATCAAGGCATACCCATTCTAGACGATATAATAAATAACAAAACTCACCAGATTTTAGTTTTTCCAAATGCTTACCCTAAAATTGACATTACACACGAATCTTACCAAAATCATATAATAATCAAAATCAAAATTCCAGAAACCAATAATGAAAAAATTATTCTCGACTTTCTAGTAGAATATATTGATCTTAAAAACACAACCTATTTTTATTTTAATAAGGAAAATCTATATAATGATTTCAACAAATGCTACTTAAAACATTTTTTGTACAAGTGTCATTAAAAGTGACACTTTTAATGATAGCAAACAATGTTAAAAACGATTGTTTACATAGCAGCGTGTTAAAAATACTTTTAACACGTTGCCATGTAAACAAGTTTACTTTTAACACGGTTTAGTTTACTTTTAACACGGTTTAGTTTACTTTTAACACGGTTTGGTTTATTGTCATTGCAAATTCGCTCGTTTCATTATCAAAATAGGGAAGTTGTACAAAAAACATTGTATGGTATTTGTGTTAAAAGTGATTTTATTTTGTTCGTGAAATTGTTCAATTCGCTCCGCTCATTTCACAAACGTTTTCACTCACAAAATAAACCTCACTTTTAACACTCATATCATAAATAACTATTTCGGAAAAAGGTCCAAAATTAGTCAAATGTACAAAATTAATTAACACTGTAAAAGACGAAGAAGAACAGACTATTTTACTAAAAAATTATCACGAAGGAAAAACGAATCACAGAGGAATTAACGAAACTTTGGAAAAACTACGACAAAATTATTATTGGATAAATATGAAAAAATTTATTACCTATATCGATAAATGTAGTATTTGTCAAAAAAATAAATACGCCCGACACACCCCTTACGTCCCATTAATGTTGACAGAAACTGCCAGTAGACCATTTCAAGTTGTACACATAGACGTTTTTACATATAACAACAAAAAATATTTGACTATTACAGACGCATTTACTAAATTCGCACAGGCATATTTTATACCAGGTAAAAATGCTATTTACATTACAAAATCGCTAATAAAGTATTTTACTTCCTTCGGAATTCCACAATTAATAATAGCAGACAAAGGTAGAGAATTTAACAACGAAACAATAAAAGACCTTTTAAACATACACAAAATTAAAGTACATTTCACAACCCCTGGTCACCACGAATCTAATTCGATAGCTGAACGATTACATTCCACTTTAATCGAACATTTACGACTTTTACAACAAACGTATCCGAACGAAGACGATTTAATGGACTATGCACTCATAGCATACAATAACTCCATACACAGCTCTACAAAATTCACCCCATTTGAACTCACTTTCGGACACACTGACTCCAGAAACCCTAACGAACTATTTCTATCTGAAAACTTTTATTCGGACTATATCAACAGTCACAAGGAAAAATTAAAACAGGTTTATCAAAACGTTAATCAAAATTTGACCAACAACAAAACTAAAGTAATAAACAAAAGAAATGACAAAGGAGAAACAAACCCGGAATTTAAAATAGGACAAATAGTTTATAAAGTTAACTCACAGATACGAAACAAAAAAGATCCACCATTTTTTGGCCCTTATGAAATTATAAAAATTCATGATAGAAACCGAGTAGAGATCTTCCGAAAAACTGTAAAATATAAAAAACAAACTAACCAGACAGAAATCATTCACATAAAAGAATTAAAAAAGCCTCCCGTTACAGGTTCATCTTCTGGACAACAAACGTTGACACAAGAAGAGACACGTCCAAATTCCACGACTTAAATGACAATCCCGGACTCCTTCCACTCCACTTAGGAACGGCTTAAATTCAAACAAATTGTTGGACTTTTATACATATCTATGACATTACTAATATTACTTCTAACTTTTTAAACCTGAAAAGTCAGTACGATTTCATAATAAAAAGCCTCTCAAAACCTCCTCAAATATTAAACTTCACTGAAGAATTTCAAAACTCCTACCATCTAATTCAAATTATAGAAAACAAAATTAATCTACAACTAAATCAATTATACCCCTTCTGGAACACTCGATCAAAAAGATCCCTCTTCGATGGCATCGGTACCGCAATTAAATTTATAACTGGAAATCTAGATCAAAATGATGCGAAACACTATGACGAAGCAATATCAACTTTGACTAATAATCAAAATAATATCAAAACAATAGTAGAAAATCAAATTACTCTATTAAAATCATCTATTCAAAATTTTGAAAACAATTCAAAAATTCTCGCTCACAATCAATTAATTCTAAATTCTCGAATTACAGAAATTCAAGAAATAACTAAACAATTTAAGTTAGAACAAACAGAGACATTTTGCTATTTTGCTTTAGAAAGACTTGTATCACAATTTTACATTAGTTTTTAAATTATTTACGATTTATTAGAAAAAATCGAAGTCGCTATTAGTTTTGCAAAATTAAATACATTCCACAATTCAATAGTTGATCCAAACGAACTATTTTCTGAGATTCAAAATGTTAGTAAATATCTTAAAAATAATAAATTGCCATTTGAACCATCGTTTCAAAACATTCTCTTATTCGAAAAAATAATAAAAATTAAAATTTATAGTAAGCTGAACAAGATAAACTTTATACTCGAATTACCGATTGTAGAAATCAATGATTATAATTGGACCGAGTTATGCATCACTTGACTAAGCGACAGGCCATCGTTTTTCGGGATTTTTATGCCATCTAGTAGTAAAATATGTAACTTACCTTAGAAAAAATGCAGAACACGGAGAGACATAAACAAATTTTTTTTTTTAAGATAAAGCTAAGCGCCAATCAAGTTATAGAATAAAATCCGATTTGCATCACGTGTCTAAGAGCCAACTAATGCGGCGTTAGTTTACATCAGTTGACCAACCGACTTTGCGAATTTGCATTACTTGACCCAAGAACGTATATAAGAAGGATGCTCCACTTGCTTGGTGGGGGTATGCTTGCTAGATGGAAGCAATGTGGGCAAGGCGAGAGAAGCGACTTGCGCAAACGGCTACTGCGCATTAGCGCTGTCTCTGTTCTTCTCACTGCTCGTTCAAGAGTGAGAAAGTCAGTAGCGTGCTGGTGTTTGGTTTTTTTTTTGGTGAACTGTCAAGACAGATCGAAATGTCAAAGCGTTGTGGATAGAAAATGAGCTGAAATAAAACTTTTTCATATAACAATTACAGGTAAATTTAATACTGAATGAACAGAGAATTAAACAAAGGTAAAAGTGATTTGCCTTGTCGTGATATGTGGAGTGGTGATTTAAAAGATTTAAAAAGGATTGAGGACAATTTGAAAGCTTCATTGCTAGTTTCTTTTGATTCCAAGGTGTATTACTGCGGTGAATTGTTATCATGGATCACTTGGAATACCTCGGAAACTTTCAGGAATGTTGAGGAAATTCTCGAAACTTTGGATCGAATCTTTAACTAAGATACCTCAATTTATAAATAATGACACCGGTGAGAATTGTAAACTCAATTGATTGTGGTAGAAATGTATGTAAATGGGGAATCATGCATTTATTTGACTGATATACGGGTTAATAACGTTGGCAAGGTAACATAAAGTACGGGCCTAAAATTGCTCCACAAAAACCATAGTTAAAAGTGCATAATAAGTTAGTGAAAACTTTATATCAATAATAAACCTTACACTGCCGAAGAGATTTCTGAAATAGAGGCGGAAATTGGAGATTTAGGAGCTGATTCGGAGGAAGAAGAAAGCGAGCCAGAAAAAAAGAAAGAAGAAATATTAACAAGAACAAGAAAACCATCTGCATCAACTGATAAACAACAAAAAAAGGTGGAACGATTTAAAAAAAAGTAAACTATTAGTGTCTATTTTATCTTTATATTTCAATCAATTTTATTTAATTTCATTTCTTAGTTATTAGCTTAGAGTTCGCACTTCCCGTTCTACTTTGATAATTTTTCGCATTTTTTATAATATTATACTACATTTTATCTGTTTTAACTTTATTATATCTTTTTTAACTTTATTCATTGTGATTAATTTTATTTAATAAAGGTTTATTAGAAACTTTTTGTTCAAGTAAGTATAAAAGCATTGAAATTTTATAATAAATACAATTTTTTATGAGATTCCACTTCTGTCAACATTCAAAGTAATTAAAAGATTTTTTAATGGATCCTTATATAAGGGATTTTCAACTAGAAAAAATAACATACCCATTGCAATCAGCAACAGAAACATCTGAAGTTTTAAAAATAAATAAAGAAAATAAGAATTTCAAAATATTACATCAAAATATATCCAGTGTTGGCAAACATTTCAACGAATTTCAAATTTTTTTAGAAACTCTTGATATTTCGTTAGATTGTATTGTACTCTCAGAGACCTGGCAAATTAGGGACTCCCTTATTTTTAATATTCCAGGCTTTAAGACCCTATATAATTCAGGCAAATATAATCAGAATGATGGTGTCCTTGTATTTATAAAAACTGATATTTATAATTATCATGAAATAATTGATCTAAATGGTTCAAAGTTATTAAAATTGAAGGTAAATTTTAAAAATAAAGTATGTTTTTTATACTCATTTTACAGATCTCCTTCTAGTGATATTCAGAGTTTCTTAGATCAACTGAATGAAGTTTTACAAAATGAAAATGAAAACTCCGATTACAATTTCTTTGTAGGTGACATAAATATTGACTTATTAGTTGATACTGTAAATAAGAACACGTACCGAAGCATTATGAATGAACACGGTTTTTTCTCAACAATTAATACACCTACTAGGGTACAAAACAACTCAAAAACTTGCTTAGACCACATCTTTATTAAATCAAAAAACAATAATTTTGATACACTTATTCCTATAACAATATCAACTTCAATAACAGTTTATCATACCATCTTATTACAATTAGTCCTAATTGAAAAAATAAGTAAGAATTATGGTAAATCTCGGTATTACCAAATTATTAATAATAAAAAACTTGTCCAAGAAATACAAAAAATTTCATGGGATAATGTCTTAAATAAAACAAGTTTAGAAAATGAAACAAAGGAATTTTTTAGTTCCCTGCAGATGTGTATACAAAACTCCTCAAAAAATATTAGAATTAAAAGTAAAGAGAAAAAAGGAAAAAATGGATGACAAGATCTCTAATTAACTCAATAAATGAAAAAAAATCATTATACAACAAATACAGAAAAAATCAAAATAACGTAGATTTAAGACAAAATTATTTAAATTATAAAAAACAATTATAAAAAATAATTAAACAAGCAAAAATTAATTATTACACAGAACAAATAAATAAAGATCAAGGCAATCAAAAAATATATGGAAAAATGTAAATGAAAAACACCAGCACGCTACGCTACTGACTTTCTCACTCTTGAACGAGCAGTGAGAAGAACAGAGACAGCGCTAATGCGCAGTAGCCCTTTGCGCCAGTCGCTTCTCTCGCCTTGCCCACATTGCTTCCGTTTTCATTGCACACGGCAGCTCATAGTACAACATAGGGAGTGGAGCATCCTTCTTATATACGTTCTTGACTTGACCAACCGACGGTGCAAGCGGCGTTTGGCTAGTTGATGCGTTTTTATATTATATTTAGTGAAGTATGTTATGTGTTTTGTGCGTTCAGTCTTGTTCGGTACTCGGTAGTATTACAAGTTGTTATTGAAAGATATTAATTTACTTATTTGTTTCCTACATATTTTAAACGATTTTATGTTGGAAAAATGTTGAGAAGAACAGCTTTAATCATAAGAAATGCGCAGGAATTAATAAATAATATAGGGGTAAGTTCTTAATTATTATGCTAATATTTATTTTTTGATGTTGACATAACCTTAAATTTTTGTCGTAGGAGAATAATGAGGAAAATTTTCCACCAAATAATTCTGCAGTAGAAAAAATAAAAAATGAAGGTACAACTTCGGAGCAGCATAGTTTTCCGGAAGTGAGTATATTACTTTATTAATGTTTTTGTATTAATACCTAGAGTTGATTAATAAGGTTGTATATATTATGGTACCATATATCTTTTTTATTTTAGGAACAAACAGATCATTATGGTAGCGACTCACCTACATATGCAAACCTTTTGCCAGTAAAAACTACTATTAATAATGATAAAGACGATAGTGAAAATATAAAAACTAATGTTCTAAATGATATAGAATTACAGAATAAAGAAAACGATGACCCAAGTGAGAATATACCAAAAAATAATGTTCTAAATGACTTAGAAATACAGAATGAACAAAACGATAATGACCCCAATGAAAATATACAAAATAATGTTCTAAATGACATAGAAGTTCAGAATGATCAAAACGATAATGACCCAAATGAAAAACATGCTACTCTAGGTCGACCCAGAAAAGGAAGAAAAAGGAAATATCCGTCACAGAATCGCGCTGACAGAACCATTAACTGCATTCAAAATAAAGGCTACATTACCCAAAGAGGATCTGTAAAAATGCCAAAAGAATTCAGACAATATCTATGTCGCTGCGATTGCTTAAATAAAGTTGGGACAGAAAGGGCACAAGAACAATACAAGAAATTTTATAGTGTAACATCCCACGATGCTCAAAGAGCACTTATTTGTGCAATGGTAAACGACTTCCCGATCAAGAGAAAAAGAAATAAAAACTCACAAAAAAGAAACAGGTCAAGGCGGTTCACTATAAACGATGTTACCGTATGCAAACCATTTTTTCTGCAGACGTTAAGAATATCGAGTGGTAAAGTAGATCTGGCTATTAAGAGCATGAAAAGAACAGAAGGTGTTAAAGATTTAAGGGGCATAGGCGGTGGAAAAAATAAAATTTCCGAACAGAAGCATCAAGAAGTAACCACACATATTCAATCTTTTCCAAAATATAAGTCCCATTACGCCAGAGAAACAACAAATGCTATGTTTTTGCGTTCAGATACTACACTACCGATAATGTACGACTTATATAAACAAGAAGTAATGTTTCCTGTATCATTCTCGAAGTACAAGCATATTTTTTTGACCTGCTTTAATTTAAAAAGAAAACCTTTAAAAAAGGATACGTGCAATACTTGCGACAGACTTAACATTTTAGAAAAGAGTGGTACTCAGCAGCAGCAAGATATGTACCAAAAGCAAAAAGAGTCTCATTTAAAATCGGCTGAAGAATCAAGGATGTTATTAAAAAGCGATAGAATGAGGGCTAAAGACGATAATAATTTAGAAGTTTTGTGTTTTGATCTGGAAAAAACGCTACCTTTGCCCCGAATTCCTACAAACGTAGTTTTTTATAAACGCCAACTTTGGTTATATAATATGGGTATACATACTTCCAAAAATAACAAAGGTCATTGTTATGTTTGGTTGGAGGGAGATGCGGGCCGTGGTGCACAAGAAGTTGGATCTGGTTTGTTCAGACACATTATGAATGACCCAGATATGCAGGACTGTAAGTCTTTGATTCTTTGGTCGGACAGTTGTGGAGGACAAAACAGAAACATAAAAATTGTCCTCATGTTAAAAGCACTTCTTGATGTCCATCCATCCCTGAGCAAAATAACATTACGATTTTTGACATCTGGTCATAGTTTCCTCCCAAATGACACAGATTTTGGAGACATTGAGTGTGCATTAAAATTGCAACAGAGACTCTATTCTCCTGATGATTACATAAATATCATGAGGGGGTGCAGACGCAAGAATCCTCTTATTGTACATAGGATGGAACGAGAACACTTCTACGGTACTGGGCGTTTAGAAAAAGCTATTGTTAATAGAAAATCAGATATTAGGAACAATAAAATAAACTGGTTTAAATTTAAAGAAATAGAAATTCAGAAGGAAAACCCATTCAGTATTTTTGTAAAAAGTAATGATTTTCAAAGCGAGGCACAGGAAATCAATATAGAAAGGAAAAGGGGCAGACCATCAGAGACAAGAAAAAATTTTAATGAATACTTAGACCAACTTTGGCCAAATGGTAAAGCAATATCCACAAAAAAACTTGATGACCTAAAATTCCTTTTACCATTTATACCAAAAGACGATCAAAAATTCTATAAAAAATTAATAGGAGATCCTAATCTAGAAGAAGACATAGATGGATTTAATATTGAGACACTAGATTTTGAAGTAGAAGAAGGACAAGGACAAGGACAAGATGAAATAGAGTTATAAAAAGTATTAAAAAATAATGTTTTTCGTTGAATAATGTTCCTTTTATTTAAATAATGTTTTCTAACTACTTTAAAAATAAAAATTTTTTATTTAAAAATGTGTTCTGGTATGCCCTATCTGTCTTAAATATGTATACTACTATAAAACCTAGTACCTATCAGCTAATACAAAAAATTTAAATCAAAAGCATAATAAAAATTAAATAATTCTTTGCAGTAAGAACTTACAACAGTTTGTTGTATAAAAGGAAAATAACGATATTAATAATAAATTATCTTAAGTCAAATGCCTTGCAGTGGTTTTGCATAATATGACCAACAGTCAAAAGTGGTACATAGTCATATTATGCAAAACCTAAAAATACCTATAACCATAAAAAGCATCAACTGGAAAAGCGGCTTTTTGCTTATAACAGCTGTCACTTGTGTTTTATAATAAAAATATGCAGGAACCAAATAATTTCCAACTGTTTGAGCCAGTACACAAAAAATCAGCGTAATCTGACATGTTTTCCATTTTTGAGAACGTGAAAAAGTAAAACGCGTTTTTTTCAAAATCGTTAAATTGTCGCTTAGTCAAGTGATGTGTAACGCGGTCCAATTATTATCACATCTATTCCTTTCCAACAAGATATCAAACTCATTTTAAAACTATTATTCCAAAATCTAAATTCCTGCTCTCCACTAAGCACCATTACGCACTTTCCAATGTTCAGTGTAAAAAATTATTGGAAGAAGAATATTTATGTCAAGACTTTCAAAAAATTGAAATTTCCCCGAACGCCCCTTGCGAAGTACACCTCCTACAATATTCAAACTTTACAAATCAATGTCAACCAGTTCCGGCACAATTGAACGACATCAAAATTCAAAAATTAGAAAACAATAAATCGATCGTAATAACACCTCATAATGTAATTAGCGTTCAAAAATGTGGAAAAACTTCAGACAATATTCCGTTAAATGGTAGTTACCTAATTGTGCGTGTGCAGTTTCAATAGACAATTATTTATTAAAATCATTTGAGTCAAAGACACCAAATTTCGTGAAAATAGAATTACCCAATTTAAAACTTTTAGTGAATAAACCGAACAATAATCTAAATTTTAAACAAGTAAAAATAGACTCTATAAAATTAGATGAACTAAACCATATACAAAGTGTTCTAAACCAAGAAGAAACAAAATTGGAAAACTTTTCCACAGTTCAAATCCATTTTGGACATGTCAGCTTTTATACTATTTTTCTATATGTTGCAGCAATAATTATATCAGTTTATAGTACCTGGCACATATATAAGAAGAAGTCAAATAAAGAAAAATCTAGAGGATCCATCAAGAACGAAGAGGAAAAACCTACAGCTTTACCATACCTTTCAAACTATGTTACCCCATAGTTTTCATTCAGCCCTGAAGGAGTTAAGTCACGAGAACTGCAGGCCTATCAACAAATATAAACGCACCGTCAGCAACAACACCGACCTTATATATTCTTTTTACTTTTAATTAAATTCACTTTTAAGTAACTTTTGTTAGCTAAAGGTCCCTGTAAATAAAATTTTTGCTTTTTAAAAATAGTTTTCCTTGAACGATAAACTTCACTTATATATATATATATATATATATATATATATATATATATATATATATATATATACAATATGTAAGAAATGATACAAAAGTATCTAGTGCCGTGCTGTCAATAATAAATCCAGTTTTCAACCGGATTGGTGTTTGGTTAGATTTTCTAACTCAAAACACCGGTAGACGCTGCGAAATAGGAGTACAAGGATTTTAATCAGCCCATACAGGGGCAATACCAACTACAGACACGTGTTTCGCTCTTTTTATGAGCTCATCAGTGCAGTATAGGTTATATCTCTTCAGTCACTAATAAAGAGACATCCCCTGTATGAATCG
Source organism: Altica lythri (assembly GCA_964028335.1). NCBI lineage: Eukaryota > Metazoa > Arthropoda > Insecta > Coleoptera > Chrysomelidae > Altica > Altica lythri. The sequence continues at coordinate 97,419,991 of OZ034801.1, read as the reverse complement.
ACCAAATCCTTATAGATGTACGCTTGCGAAAGTAGAAACCATTCGCAAGTGGCCCCATCTTTACTCCAAAAATGGAACTAAGAAGTCGCTTTGCGTCTTAAAAGTACCTTCGGCAAGGTAATAACATAAAACGAACAGAGCGTTTGTGACAGTCTTATATAACAATATGTAAGAAATGATACAAAAGTATCTAGTGCCGTGCTGTCAATAATAAATCCAGTTTTCAACTGAATTGGTGTTTGGTTAGATTTTCTAACTCAAAACACCGGTAGACGCTGCGAAATAGGAGTATAAGGATTTTAATCAGCCCATACAGGGGCAAAACCAACTACAGACACGTGTTTCGCTCTTTTTATGAGCTCATCAGTGCAGTATAGGTTATATCTCTTCAGTCACTAATAAAGAGACATCCCCTGTATGAATCGACCAAATCCTTATAGATGTACGCTTGCCACAGTAGAAACCAGTTTTCACTGAATCCAGTTTTCACTGGATTTATTATTGACAGCACGGCACTAGATACTTTTGTATCATTTCTTACATATTGTTATATAAGACTGTCACAAACGCTCTGTTCGTTTTATGTTATTACTTTGCCGAAGGTACTTTTAAGACGCAAAGCGACTTCTTAGTTCCATTTTTGGAGTAAAGATGGGGACACTTGCGAATGGTTTCTACTTTCGCAAGCGTAAGGATTTGGTCGATTCATACAGGGGATGTCTCGTTATTAGTGACTGAAGAGATATAACCTATACTGCACTGATGAGCTCATAAAAAGAGCGAAACACGTGTCTGTAGTTGGTTTTGCCCCTGTATGGGCTGATTAAAATCCTTATACTCCTATTTCGCAGCGTCTACCGGTGTTTTGAGTTAGAAAATCTAACCAAACACCAATCCAGTTGAAAACTGGATTTATTATTGACAGCACGGCACTAGATACTTTTGTATCATTTCTTACATATTGTTATATAAGACTGTCATATATATATATATATATATATATATATATATTAGTAAAAGTGGTTATTGGGTAAACAGCAATACTTAACGTTAAATAAAACTCTTTAGAGTATTTTTAATCCAAGCTTTCGTAATTACTTTATTACATTATCAAGGAGCTACAAAATTAAGAGTGACAGTATAAATTTATAATTTATTTCTACTTGCATTCTGTCACTCTTAATTTTGTAGCTCCTTGATAATGTAATAAAGTAATTACGAAAGCTTGGATTAAAAATACTCTAAAGAGTTTTATTTAACGTTAAGTATTGCTGTTTACCCAATAACCACTTTTACTAATAATTAATTTTTCAGCAAATATTACTATTTAATTATATATATATATATATATATATATATATATATATATATATATATATATATATATATATATATATATATATATATATGGCTAGCAATAGGTATCTTAATTACTATTCAAATCACACACTGAGAATGAAAACCAACTTGGTTTTGGCTTTAAAACATAGGGTTATAAAGCTGTCTCATCCACATTTCAGACAGCAGAACCTACAACTACTCAAGGACATCTTCTTAGAAAATTCGTATCCTAAGAAACTGGTGAACACCTTGCTTCACAGCACCAGCTCTAACAGGAATACTAACTGTATACCAACTCAGACAGCCGCATCACAGAACCTACAACAAAATAATACTCATAACAACTGGTCTTTTTTCTCCATTCCTTATATTAACGATTTGACGCCAAGCCTCATGAACATTATTAAGAAAATGCCTAAAAAGATCGTAGCCATGAAGACGATACACTCGGTAGGAAAACTCTTTACTAACACTAAAACCAAGATAAAAACTCAGGAAAAAACGAACGTTGTCTACGAAATTAAATGTAATGACTGTGGGAAGAAGTACATTGGACTTACTAAAAGACAACTATTGGCTAGATTAACTTCTCATAAAAGTGACATCAGAACAAATGAAAGATCGTGTGCTCTAGCTGAACATGTTTTAGACAACAATCATACGATGGACTTTGACAACACGAAGATACTAGACAACGAACGAAACTACGTTAAATTGAATTTTAAAGAAATGATCCACATCAACAAGACGCCAGACAGCATGAACAAAAGGACTGACATTGACAATTTAAGTTCCATCTATAATCACTTATTAAGTGTCGAAAATAAACTTCTTTTCCCAAAAGATCCGGAAGAATTCTAAGTATTTGTTGCATATTATGTTTTTCTACATAAATTGTTATAAAGTAACCCTTACTATTATCTACAACTTTATTTAAGAAAGGCAATAAACAAACTAACTACTAAACAGAAGAAAGTACATAATATAAACTGAATTATATAAAATAAATTTATAATAAGCAATAACAAGCTGTTCTGGGATGTTGATATTTTTATATTTATTTGCACTTAGCTTTATTGCTTACGTTTTTTCCATTTTCGAGTACGTGTTCCTTGGATCGAGTGTCTTTTTTTCTTGTATATTTTGCATAACAAAATAATAACTTAACAATAAAATTAATATGAAAGCATTATTATTTTAACGAGTTTGTGATTGTTAGGTTAACCGTTAATTTCAATTCTGTCTTGAAACCTATGACTTATGACAGCTTTCGGTCTCTTCTCTGAAATGGTCTTTAACATATTCAGCAAAAGTTTCACTAAAAGCGGTAACCATTTACGGGTTGAATTATTTGTTAGGAAAATAAACTTACCTATTGTTCTATTTTATAAAAGATGAATCTTCCTCGTTGATGGTGTGCCGCCATTTCGTTTTCCAAATTGGGCTGTGGTTTTCTTTATTATTAATATTTATTTAATCAACTTATTTTAAACAAGTGTAATTTCGTCAATGACAATATTCTATAAATAATTTTAACATCGTGACGGTCCTTTTGTGTTTGTTAATTGTGTTTTTTAACATGTTTCCGCCTTATTTTTCGTCGTTGCTGCATAGCTACTGATTAAACTCACGTTAAGTAAGTTCGCTAAATATTTATAATTGTGTAACTGTCTAACTTTACACTTTTATTATACACAGTGTCCTGATGAAGGTTTCAAAATAAAACCAAAAACTCGACGTATTAGCAAAGAGTTTCTATTATCCTTGGCCATCCTGACTACATCCCCAGATCTTCTTACAACTTTAGGTTGTTCGAGGATCATCCTCACGAGATTTGTTCATATCTTGGTAGTCATCATTTTCTTTTGGTTGATCCACAAAATGGGGTTTTTTCAAGACATCGCTACCGCTACGGACTTCCTTGCCGGAGTTACTTGAAATCCTGGGCCAGTATCACCATCAAGTATAAGTACAACGCGAGAAAGGAGTTTCTTATTAATTGTCGTCAGACGGGATGTTTTCCAAATCATATCATACACGGTTTAAATAACATGAACATGCTACTAAACCACACCAAAGGGAGGACAGGAACGAAGATCAACACTTTCAACAACAGAATTAAAACAAACATACTCAATTTGGAGATTAAGGTAAATTTTGCTGAAATCAATAACCTAAAAACGTCCGTAAAAACCATTCAGAATAGATTAAAGACCTTCTTACCTAATAAAACACTCGCAGAATTCACACGTAGACAAAATAACAGTTATAATAAAGTATACAAGAAGTCCAAGATAAAAATTAATTCTAAATTTAATAAACTTAAAAATAACTTGTTTGACAAAATCAAAACTAAAGAAAAGTGGATAAAAAATTTAACTAATGTGCAGATTCCACCTGATATCCTTAAGCTTATTCCGCTGGGTAACAAATTCAGTTTATATACTACCATTAAGGAGTATAAGATCTCATCTTTATTAACTGACCTAGAATGGTTGATACATGACGTCCCTAACATCAAAAAAGACATTTTAAGATCACAGTTTACTAACGTCATCACAAATTACATTCACAGAAATCATAACACTAAACATCCTTTTTCAATATACTTTGACAAAGCTAGCAGATTTCTTAAAGAACACCCAGAATTATACGTTGTTAGGAGTGACAAAGGAAATGTGTCTGTAATAATGAATAAAGATGATTATATCACCCACAGTCTTAATTTGCTTAACGATGATAAGTATTACATGAAACTGAACAGACACCCAGGACTTTCCCTACAACATAAAGCGAATAGACTAATAACCACCTTAAAGAATGATGGACACATCTCACCGAACTTAGCCAAAAAATTACACACTTACAACTCAGTCCTACCTAGATTCTATGCGCTCCCCAAAATTCATAAAGAGACTCTTAGCGTAAGACCCATAGTCTCGTCTTTAAGTCCACCTAACGGTCCAATTTCGGCTTATCTTACTGATATCCTGACTTCATCTTACGATTTCCAAAATGCCTTCATCGTAAAAGACTCTTTTACTTTCAGCGAGTTCATTAATGAATACGAATTACCTGAAAACTACATCCTGGTTAGTTTCGATGTAATATCCCTATTTACCAACTTACCGCTTGAGTCGATAGTCAAATCTTTACGTAATAAATGGCTTACTATCTCCCAGCACTGCGACATTACAATTGACATTTTCTTACAATTATTGTCTTTTGTTTTTGAATCTAACGTGTTCGTCTTTCAGAATGACGCTTACAAACAAATTTTTGGGACTCCGATGGGATCGAAAATCTCTCCCATCCTTTGCAACTTTGTGCTGGATGAACTAATAGAATCGCGTTTCCGATCCCTTTCGTAAAAAGATACGTTGATGATTTAATCTTAGCGGTACCTGAAAATGAGGCAAAAGTAGCGTTGGCTGTTTTCAACAGTTTTGATCCCAACCTTCAATTTACTTGTGAGCTCGAGAAAGATACATGCTTATCCTTTCTAGACATGAAGGTTCATAGAGGCGTAGATTGTCGGCTTCGGACCCAATGGTACCGCAAACCAATGGCTAGCAATAGGTATCTTAATTACTATTCAAATCACACACTGAGAATGAAAACCAACTTGGTTCTGGCTTTAAAACATAGGGTTATGAAGCTGTCTCATCCACATTTCAGACAGCAGTACCTACAACTACTCAAGGACATCTTGTTAGAAAATTCGTATCCTAAGAAACTGGTGAACACCTTGCTTCACAGCACCAGCTCTAACAGGAATGCTAACTGTATACCAACTTAGACAGCCGCATCACAGAACCTACAACAAAATAATACTCATAACAACTCGTCTTTTTTTTCCATTCCTTATATTAAGGATTTGACGCCAAGCCTCATGAACATTATTAAGAAAATGCCTAAAAAGATCGTAGCCATGAAGACGATACACTCGGTAGGAAAACTCTTTACTAACACTAAAACCAAGATGAAAACTCAGGAAAAAACGAACGTTGTCTACGAAATTAAATGTAATGACTGTGGGAAGAAGTACATTGGACTTACTAAAACACAACTATCGGCTAGATTAACTTCTCATAAAAGTGACATCAGAACAAATGAAAGATCGTGTGCTCTAGCTGAACATGTTTTAGACAACAATCATACGATGGAATTTGACAACACGAAGATACTAGACAACGAACGAAATTACGTTAAATTGAATTTTAAAGAAATGATCCACATCAACAAGACGCCAGACAGCATGAACAAAAGGACTGACATTGACAATTTAAGTTCCATCTATAATTACTTATTAAGTGTCGAAAATAAACTTCTTCTCCCAAAAGATCCGGAAGAATTCTAAGTATTTGTTGCATATTATGTTTTTCTACATAAATTGTTATAAAGTAACCCTTACTATTATCTACAACTTTATTTAAGAAAGGCATTAACAATAAACAAACTAACTACTAAACAGAAGAAAGTAAATAATATAAACTGAATTATATTAAATAAATTTATAATAAGCAATAAGGCAATCCAACGATGTGTCAAAAAATAAATTCAATATGGCGGCGGGGGTCAAACAAACAACAAAGTTACTGTAGAGTGTTTGAGTTTTTGTTGATCCTTTGGTTTTCTTTCTGTTTTTTGGCAGTAAATTGTGGATTTTAAATAGTGAAGTGTTTGTATTGTGAAATGCCTTCGATATGTGTTGTGGTTGGTTGTGGAAGCTCTTTTAATCGGGATTAAGTTTCGTTTTATCGCGTTCCCGCAGAGACAAAACACAGTTTTCAACTGAGAAAAACGAGTTTACCAAACTTCGCAGGGCTGCATGGATTGCGGCAATAAAGAGAGACGATCTGACCGAATCAATATTGAAACACCAGAAAGTTTGCAGTAGACACTTTATAACAGGTAGGCTTCTTATCAAATATTATCTCGAATAGTATATCAACTCTTCTAGCTCCTAGTATACGTAGTTTGTAGGTGCTCAAGTAGATATTAACTCATTTTAGACAAACCTGCTGCCCTCGAAGATAAAGACCACCCTGACAGGGTACCATCTCAACATATGGGACATGTGTCTCAGAAAGTAGAAAAAAGGGTTGCAGATGTTGACACAGTAAATCTCACAGATAAAAGGAGAAAATTGGCTGACACTAAGGTAAAAAATAATTAATAGTAGTACTTTTTTATATAAATTGTCTCAAGAGCTTGATGACAATTGACTGGGATATGTTTAGCTGATCATCCTGGTCAGTGAAAAAAACTATATGAGTATGTTTTGCACTTTATTTTAATAAAAAGAATGTTAGTTTTTAGTGATAGCAATGTTAAATTATGTAGGTATTGATAGTTGCTGAAAATTGTTCTAATTAATTACTTTGTCAACAGGTCATGGATATTGATGAAATGCCTCAACAGTTGCAGAATAATCAAATTGAATGTATGGAGACTGATCTTACAATGGCTAATCTTTCAGTCAAATTAGAAATAATGAATTTAGTTCCAAAAAAATGCAAGCATTAGAGTTGAAAGTAGAAAATTCACCTTAAGGACTTATGGATGATGAATCCGATGATAGCAAGTGGAAATATTATACAGGGTTTAAATGTAAAATAGTAAAGATCATTTTCAAAAGAGTAGAACCATTTGTTTATACAACTAGCACTACAGCATTGAGCAGCTTCAATCAACTTCTGTTGACTTTAATCAAACTAAGACTAGGTTTGCATTATAAAGATTTTGCGTACAGGTTTAAAATTTCTGTATCCACTGCATCTACCTATTTTGAGCAGATATTGAATATTTTGTACTATAAATTTAAATCCTTGATTATATAGTTTGTTCTTAAATTAGTAATAATTCTTGTCTCTTCATAATATGTATATATGTATAATATGTATTCCAATTACAATGTTAAGAAAAGGCAGTAATGAAAAGGTTAATATGCTAGATAAAGCTGTTACAGTATGTTGTGCATTAATTAATCTCTCTCCACCTATTATAGTTTTATTATTTAAATAGTTTATGTTTTTTTTTTGAACAAATCTATTACTTTGCAACTTTTATTATTTCTTTACATTCAATGCATGTTTTATATTAGTTTGTTCTTAAATAAGTAATAATTCTTGTCTCTTCATAATATGTATAACGTTTATGTATTAAGTGTTATTATAATAATATATTTTTACATAGCTTTGGCAATAAGATCAACATATTTGTACAATGAGACGTTCATTGATTTTACTCATGTTAAAACTAGAAATATGTATTGTAATGTACTCATGTCAAAATAATTGTTTTTCTAATGCATTAAATGTCTAACATTTTAGAGACAATAAAAAAATGAAACTCTTGTATAACAGTTTACTTTCTTCCAACACAAAAAAAAATAGAAAATAAAACTCCAAAGGTCATCGAAACAATTCCACAAGACAACATCGACAAAAAACTTACAAATAATAAATGGCTAACTTATTCTACATTTAGTTACAAAAAATACAGCACTAATTTAATTGCAGAGTTACACATATACAACACACGCTACTTGTATAATCTTAAACTTTGCTTTCCTCCTTAACTACTACATTTATTTAGTTACAAATAATATATGTAATACAGATTTATTTCAATTCTAAAACAATTTCAACTGGACCAATACTAAAACATACTTAAAACAGCAAGCTTCACTATTACCAGCCTACACCATACTTCTAATGGTTTTGCACTGAACGGCTGGGAATGTTTTACCTAAAATAAATGCCCAAAATAAGTTTACAATAATCAATATAAAATCAAAAAATTCTGATGTAATACATTTTTTATATAAGAACAAACGTACCAGAGCTGGGTAATTCCGTGGTAAAAAGTAATTCGTAATTGTACTTAAATACCTTTTTTTATTAGAATCATTTGGAACTGTAATTAGAGCAAATTTTTTGTTGAAATTGTAATTTGTAATTAAATATTTATTAATCTAATTACAATTACTGTTACCAATAAAAACAAGAAAATTCCTACATGACTCATGACCTTGCAGAGTTCCTTCCAGACACTTCCTCAAACGTTAGGCTAGAATCTGCTTACTGTTTATATTTTTTATATTATGTGTTGTATTTATATATTTTAATTTACTAAAAAAACTTCTTAGACCAAAAAGTAATTATGAAAGTAATTGTTAATTAACAGTAAATACAAGTAATTACCCAGCTCTGAAACGTACCTAATAAATATTGAAAGATTACATACCTTTCCGATCAACACAAACAAATCAGTTATCCTTTTGTTTCCTGCCTTTATAACAAACCCAGATTCGAAATATTTGTAGGCTTGTAAACTATTGTATGCTTTTATTTGATCCTTTTTGTATAAAAGCTATGTGTTAGAACTAGATAACTTACAATATCCATATTGGTAATTGGAGGAAAACCATCAATAGAAGTGTTAAGGCTCTCCATATCAACAGTGTATTATGGATCTAAGCCATTTATTATTTTTAATTTCTGTTAATACCTGTAGAATAAAAAAGAAGTCCTTAGCACTATATTTCAGTTAACTTTCTACTTTACCAAAACCTTCTAAAAAACAGCTACATCTAATTTATTAATATATTTTTCTCTGTTTATTATTACTATTGTACAATAGATTTTTTAGTTTTGTACTTTTAACTGTTAGCTATTTTTAATTTCTAATTATTTCTACTTAAATTGTTTAATTTTTTTTACGGAAACGACCAAAAAGTTGTAAAAAACATAAAAAATATAAAGATATCTAACATGCACATACGGGTGTACCTACCACTAGGTGCAAGAGAGAACTATGTTACTTATAAAAACATTATTGTAACCTTTAACACTATAATATTGTTACATGATTGATTGCATTATTAATAAAGTCTAAGCATTAAGTAAAGAAAACAAATCACGGGATATTTAGCATACATACCTTTTGCCAACATCTGGATTTTCCGCTAATAATGATTTTAAATAAGCACTCTCTATGTTGGAATTGGAAAATTATCCTTTTTAAACACTAAAAAACACCTTTAAACATCACAAAATAAAAAGCAAATCGTTTTATAACAATAACACTCCTTATTTTTCTGAAGATGAATTCAATCTCGCGCCAATTCAACGATGTGTCAAAATAAATTCAATATGGCGGCGGGGGTCAAACAAATAACAATGTCACGTGGTTTGGATTGCCTTATAGCAAGCTGTTCTGGGATGTTGATATTTTTATATTTATTTGCACTTAGCTTTGTAGTTTACGTTTTTTCCATTTTCAAGTATGTGTTCCTTGGATCGAGTGTCTTTCTTTCTTGTATATTTTGCATAACAAAATAATAACTTAACAATAAAATTAATATGAAAGCATTATTATTTTAACGAGTTTGTGATTGTTAGGTTAACCTTTAATTTCAATTCTGTCTTGAAACCTATGACTTATGACAGCTTTCGGTCTCTTCTCTAAAATGGTCTTTAACATATTCAGCAAAAGTTTCACTAAAAGCGGTAACCATTTACGGGTTGAATTATTTGTTAGGAAAATAAACTTACCTATTGTTCTATATTATAAAACATTAATCTTTCTCGTTGATGGTGTGCCGCCATTTCGTTTTCCAAATTGGGCTGTGGTTTTCTTTATTATTAATATTTATTTAATCAACTTATTTTAAACAAGTGTAATTTCGTCAATGACAATATTCTATAAATAATTTTAACTTTGTGACGGTCCTTTTGTGTTTGTTAATTGTGTTTTTTAACATGTTTCCGCCTTATTTTTCGTCGTTGCCGCATAGCTACTTCTTAAACTCACGTTAAGTAATTTCGCTAAATATTTATAATTGTGTAACTGTCTAACTTTACACTTTTATTATACACAGTGTCCTGATGAAGGTTTCAAAATAAAACCGAAAGCTCGACGTATTAGCAAAGAGTTTTTCTTATCCTTGGCCATCCTGACTACATCCCCAGATCTTCTTACAACTTTAGGTTGTTCGAGGATCATCCTCACGAGATGTGTTTATATATATATATATATATATATATATATATATATATATATATATATATATATATATATATATATATATATATATATATATATAAACAAAGGGGGATAACGGGCATGTAACGCAACAAAGGATTATGGTTACAAGTAGGAATGGTAACCGCAGACATGCATGTTTCTGGCTCATTAGCCGTCATCAGTGCTTGGGAGCAAAGGATGTTGGGAAAACATGTGTAAAGAAACACAAAAAGACAATATATATATATATATATATATATGAATAAGAATTATTTGCTGACTTATTAATTACAATGATAAAATTTTTATTGGGTCTGCAGCAAATTAAAAGAACAAGTGTATTTTTTTAAATTCTTTATTCCGAGCTTTCGGCTGTTGCCACAGCCATCGTCAGGGAAGCTACAAAATATTATAATTAAATATAATAATATTTAACATAATATAATTTTTCCTCACAATTTTTAAGGTTTGTGTTAATGCGATGATAAATAAAAACATGGGAAATTGTTTACAAATGTAAAAAACAGGTAAATATAACAACACATATACTTTACAATTAATTGAGTAATAAGTTATTTAGTATTTTAAAGTTGATATCAAAATTAAAAGATTGGAATTTATATTGACACTGACGCATATGAATTATCTAACAATTGATATAAAGTATGTTATAAAAATTAGGTGAATAAGTTAAATGTCTGTAATTAATCTGTTAATACTGTTTATTATCAGTTTACCAAAACTAGTAACAACCAAAGACATAAAAAAGGGGGAAGAATTTATATAATAAAATTTTGTTTAAAAATTTTTTTAAAATATATTGTTAAATTTTGTTTATATTCTTTATCATTTACCATTATTGTATAAATATGTATAAATAAACTTTAATTGTCAATAGAATAACCTTGAATTAAGAATTTATACGGTTATCTTTAGATAACAGATAGGCAAACATTTTATTTAAGTGATGAATATCAGATCTATGATTCATTGAATTGTAAAATTTATTAATAAACACCATCTCTATAAATAGCCTTTTCGTCATGTTGCTTTCGCGCCAAAGAATACTGACATTGTCATAATCGATACGATGATCTTTTGTTAAAACATTTAAACCCAAAGCACTCCTTTCTGGATACAATCTACAGTCAGATGGTGTTCCAGGTAAATTTTATACCTTACCTAAAATCCATAAGACTCCTTTAAGTATGAGACCAATACTAGCATCTTTAGGTACACCTACTAACTGCATTGCTGCATTTCTAACTGAGATTTTAACTAAATCTTATGACATTTATAATGACTATCATATATCTGACTCTTTTCAAATTAAATCTTTATTTAACAACTTAAAATTACCAGATGGGTATGTAATCGCTAGTCTTGATGTAGTATCTCTCTTTAGTAATGTTTATCTTGATATTTGTATTACAGCCATTGATTATAATTGGTCAATTATCTCCCAACATTGTAAATTGTCTAAAAACACAATTTTTTAATTGTTAACCTTTTTATTTAATAACAACTGTTTTATTTTTAACAACAAATTTTATAAACAGACTTTTGGTACACCGATGGGAAGTAAAATTTCACCTATATTAGCAGACTATGTTATGGATTATATTTTGGATTTTGTTATTAAAGTCCTACCTTTTAAAATATCTTTTATAAAGAAATATGTCGATGACATTTTATTAAGTATTCCAGCTTGTGAGCTTGACAACATCTTATATTATTTTAATAGTTTTAATTACTACATCCAATTTACATTAGAAAAAGAAAACTCTTATGGTTCTGTTCCATTTTTAGATACTAGAGTCATACGTAATAATAACATACTTCTTGTTGATTTTTAGATTTCATTTTTTTTATTTTCAAAAAAAATCATTATTTAATACTGTAATAGGTAGTTACAGTTAAATTTCCTAATAACAAAATAATCTAGTAGGCATGCTTGGTAAATCAATACGACACTTGTCAGTGCTGTTTTTTTCACTTATGAGTAAAAAACTTCGCTTTAATTTATAGGATTTGTGTTAAATTAAATACCAGACAACTGAAATTATTTCTTATTAATATTATTGTAACGATCACTAAGTTCTTAAGATGTCCTGCTTAAGTGAAAAGGAAAAAATGGAAATTCTAATAATGCTGGGATGTGGTGAAAAAATTGGAATCCAGAACGAGGTATGTGAAATGTTTAACAATAAATATCCTCAACATCACATTTCTCAATCTACGGTTAGTAGAATCAAAACCAAATTTCGTGAATTTGGAACAGTCAGAGATCTTCCTAGATCAGGTAGGAAACTGGTAATGGACGATGACACTAAATTGAATGTGTTATTAAATATCAAAGAAAATCCACACAAACCCACGAGACAAGTCACCGCTGATAACGCTGATAAGCAAAACTTCTGTATTGTCACGCTTACCTCCAGGTAAGTCGGGTGTAAGAGTCGGGGGGTAAGGGGGTAGCTCAGAAAAAACAGTGAAATAACAAAATAACAAATATATTGACATTTCAATATAAGGGGGTTGAAGAGTCAGAAGGACTCTTCACAAACAATAGAACTAAAATTACTACACTTATCGGTTAGTGGGTTAAGGGTGTATGGAAGAGCAGTTAGTATGGCTTGGATAAGGATTTAAGTTGGTTATAGGACAGGTAGGAACGAATCTACAAATAAACTTATGGGGAATATAAAAAAACAATAGTACAATACAATAAGTTAATAAAACAAAGGGCTTACCTTATTACCACTCGGGCACACATCACACTTTGGTACCGAAATATTCTTAATACTTTCTTAAACTCAAATATACGCGAAGCAGCGTTTCTCGAGCCTCTCCTCGTCTCGCTTACGACCCGTCGGATCCCCAGTCCTCGTTCGTTGCCTATTTATTCTAGTTTTTTGTTTATACAACGGACGTGGACTGAAGTATTAAATATTTAAAAACCCCACGGTGTATACCGTGTGTTCGGAAAAATTAACTAAAATATAAGTGTGTGACATGCCCCCTCTCTGATAAAGCCAGCCCCTGGCTTTGAAATATACCTAAGCAAAAACCTATTTACTATTTACAATAAAATACATTAAGGTTCGAGCACACACTACACTGAGGTCCAGACACTATTCTCGTACTGTTTATTGTTTGTCACACCAATTAGTCTCTTCACGTAACACTGGTTGCCTAACTGTGGAGATAGTTAGGACTGTTGGTTGTTGATGGACCCTGCCGATGTAATATGCCATCCATATATGGCGAATGCTTTCGACTTATACTGGCTATTGTTTATTTATTTCTCTGAGCTGGCTAGCGTTCGGTGTGGTTGACGTCCCATGACTATGATACGGAAGTACCATCTTAGCTTGACCTGCGCTTCGTGATCTTCAAGCCGGCCGCTGGCCGTGTTGTCAAGTGTTTACTTCCTGTATTCGGCGCCATATAATCACGTTTACCATCTACCTTTGATCAAGTATTGTCGTCAGCTAGAGTTGGAGTTTTTTCAGCCCTTTTGGATGAGTTGCTGGCACTGTGGGGGTTAGACATTACCCTCATTGACTGCCTTGGATGTCTGCAAGGTACTACGACAGGGGCCCATGAAGGTCCACGTGGATTATCCACCCCGTTCGGCTTTTCAGTAAGTTTTGGGGTGATCTACAGTTCACGTGGTGGCTTCAAGCTATCAGTGATCCTTGATGTAAACTTTGGATGTAAGTGTCGGCCTCCTTGTGGCTCGACCAAGTCTACAAAATATAGAAGATAAAATTAGTGACTAATAGTAAGTATTACATAATTAAAATTTTTCCTTTTCTTAATAAATATTACAACAATATTTTATTTTAGGTGTCAATCTCGTGCTTCATTTCCATTTAAATCATACAAGTTTATTAATCGTTTCTTAGGAACCACTACATATTTTCAGTTATATAAAATCCTTGAAGAGGAATAAAATAAAACGTGTAACTTTCAACATCTTAAACCAAGGTAATTTTTTTCTCTCATTGTATATGTTTACTAATAGATGCCTAGGGTTTTTATCCCTATACTAAACATCTTATATCTATATTATTCTATGAGGTGCCCAAGGTCATATACCCTGTACTAAGCACCTCCTTAAGTACAGCAATGGATGCCTAGGGTTTTTATCCCTATACTAAACATCCTTTAACAAAAAATTATACTTTTGGGCCAGGTAAGGTTTCTAGGCCATTTATTGAAACCTCTCCTCTCCCTTAATCCGACTTATATTACTATAGCACCTGGTGAAGCCAGCTTAGTCTCTGGTGAAGCCAGATCTACGTGCTTTGCTTTTTACTTATTCACTTGGATTCATTCCATCATTCATCTATTCACTATTCTAACACTACATTACCTTTTTTATCTTTCTACTTAGCTTGTAACAGACAGGACATACTTTGTCCTGGCTGTAGTTCTTTCAATTTGTTTGGATCCACGTCCACCATTAAATGACTTATTACCTCTTTGTCCCTTGTAGGTTCTTCATTTGCTACTTCAATGTCTACCACGGCTGTTGACGAAGCGAGGGTCTTTTTGGAGAGACAGTGACACACAAATTTTACCGTGAGGTATCCTACAAACACTATGAAAACCATACATAAAAAAGAAAATTCAATGTCATGAACAGTCTCCGGAAGTTCTCTCCAAAATGCCCCTGCCGTCACTTCCATCTTGAAATTGGGTGTAGACTGTTGGGTTCCTTCTTGTATGATGCCCATTATGGCAAGTAATCTAAGTAAAATATATTTTATTATCATACATAAAACAGCAAAACGTATGCCCTTTTTATCTAGTCTTTAGAACAACAAAAAAAAAGAAAAGAAAAAATCTTATCATTCCTACTTTACTACATGAACTTAGCAATGCTGACCACATCTTCCTAGTTCCTAACTTTTTCTATATCTTTGTAACTTAGTAATACAATAAATACAATGCTACAATAAACAATTAATCTAATCTAACTTAGTTTCCACCTTTTTTGTTCACAGTTTCCTTTTATTTTACTGGAAAACCTTCATGTTCCGGTATCCATGGATCATTGTATGGTAATATCCGGCTAATGTGTACTATCTCCTTCTGACTATTCTCGTTGCTTCCCTTTCGTATTTCATAGTTGACATCGCTAATCTTTCTATGTATGTAGTATGGTCCGAACCATCTCAGCATCAACTTTTCCGATCTCCCAACTTTCCTTATTGGAGTAAACACTTTTACTGTATCTACAACCTGGAACTCGATCATGCGATGTTTGTCATCATATCTTTCTTTATCTTTACGTTGTTTTGCCTCGATGTGTTCTATGGCCAAAGTCCTAGCCGCTAGTACCCTGTCTCTAATGGTTGCCACATCCAGATTGGTTGTCTCAGTTGTCAGATTTGAGTTTAATGTAAAGAATAGTAATTCCCTAATGCCCTTTCTAGACATATTCTAATAGTATTTGTTTTTGTATGTTTTAGGACCGAGTTATTGTTTTGATGTTTAAATGTTTAACGTTTTCCCCACATCTGCTCAAGGAAGACGCGATCCAGGAGATGCTTGCTCGGTACCAGAATTCTAGAGAGAAAGGGTCCTTCATCCTGAGTATGGTATGGGTCTTGTCTCAACAAGTAAGGAAGGTCTCCGTCGAGGTATGGAAATGGTTAGCGTCGATACTCCTATCGCAATAGTAGCAGATCTTCCCAATGGATGGTAGCCATAGGTGGGAAGACTGTAGTTGTATGGTTTCAATGTTTTAAAGGTGGATGAAGTGATGGAGTACTGTCTGATGTTGGCCATGGAACTCGAGAGATAGAGCTATAGAGAATAGTTGGTTTTTAAAGGAGTTGCAGACAGACCAACATACCAAAAAGGGATCCGTCTAGCCAGCGGTGGACCTGGCGTTTCTAGACGAGAGCAAGACAGGACATTCTCCGAGAAGAGCGGATTCTGATAGAAGTGTGGCGGATTATTAATTTTGTAAAACTCAGTCCTATACATACACCCCTGTAAGCCAGAGCCGAGCAAAGCCAGGGGCTGGCTTTAAGGGAAGGGGGGCATGTCACATACGATAAGAGGGCAGTTTTGCCCTAGATATTAATTTATTAGTTTATATTTTACTGTATTGTTTTGTATTACATTTTACCAGGTCAAAGTCATTGCGTTAGATCTCAACACGTGTTTAAATAGTTTAATTTTTATTCTCACGTAGAATATGAATTGGCTATAAAAGCAAGCTGTTGAGGTCGGACACGGGGAGTTCGGAGTCTAAGGTTGTCTGTAAGTGTCACCCTTCGGGGTGTCCCTAAAACAGACCCTTGGGCCTGGGCCGTTGTGACTCTTGACTTATTTTCGTGAGTAAGTGTGACATGCCACCATGTAGTTTATTTGGTAAGATTAGTTAAGATTTGTATTTAGTTATCCGTTATTCATTGTTATTGTTTCTTTGTTAATATATTTGTTGTTTGTTTCCTGTTGTTTATCTCATCTTCCCCTTGGTTAGTTTTCTGCCTTCAGCAGGATACCTAGCCAGGGGTTAGATAACCACGACCTGGGTGGAAAGTGCCTTCAGTAAGCTACCCCTCATCCCAAAACATTATGGCACATTCCTTAATCCCCCCAGGCGTGACAGTATTACGTCTTTTAAAATTAGAAAAATACCACCCTTATAAATTACAGTTGGTACAAGAACTTTGCGAACACGATTATGACCGTCGATTGCAGCTTTGTGAGATAATGGATAACAAGTTTAACGAAGATCATCTGTTTAGGAGAAAAATAGTATTTTCTGACGAAGCTACTTTCTGTTTAAATGGCACAGTGACTAGACAAAACTGTCGATATTGGAGTCAAGAAAATCCTTTTTGGATGACGGAGGGCCACACTCAATATCCCAGAAAAATAAGTGTTTGCGCTGGGATAATTAATAATAAAATAATTGGACCATATTTTTTTGACACCCCATTAAACGGACAACGCTATTTGGAGTTTTTGACTAACTTCTTAGTTCCGACATTAAAGAGACTTTTCCCTGATGCTGGTAACCCTAACGAATTAGATAAGGACATCTGGTATCAGCAAGACGGAGCTCCACCACATTATGTTCCTGAAGTTCGAGCTTACCTCGATCAAGTGTTTCCAAACCGATGGATTGGTAGGCGTGGTGCAATAGAGTGGCCACCTCGTTCTCCTGATATGACACCACTCGATTACTTTTTGTGGAGTTATCTCAAATCAAAAGGACTGATCACTTTCATTTCAAAAGGTTATGGTGGTAAATCCACTGATGGATTCATCGTCAATGATTCCGGATTTTTGGAGCAAGTAGAACCAGGAGACCAAATTCTGGCAGATAAAGGATTTCCACAATTAAGGACAGTTTTTTTAGAACGTCAATGTATCTTAGTTATGCCTCCTTTTGCAACAAATCTACAATTTATAAGAGAAGGAGTTTTAGAATGATACTCGAACATTTTGTTTGTATGATTTTAACAGCTGATAATACCAATAGTATTTTGTACATTGCTGGTAGCACCATCTATTCTATTGCTCAAAAAATATATGTGGCGATTGTGTTACTTTTTTATATGCAGCCTATCTTTCAAAAAAGTTGAAATTGTTCACAGCAAACATTTTTACATATGCAGCCAATCAGGAAGGTTTGTGATATTCATGTCTTGAAACTTTTCTCCATGTGCTCATTATAAAGTTTATTTTAACACATACCAAAATTACCTACAAAAAAACCAAAACATTCACTTAATAGACAGTCTCACTGAGTTTGTACAAGTTGATTTTCCTTCGTGTTGTGACATCAAAATTGTAAGGCATTATTTCAATGTGAGATCATTTTGTACAACGTGATACACTGACAATTTTAAAAAAACAACGAAATGAAGATTGAAGTAAAAGAGAGCTTAAATTTCAACTGCAACTTATTGCAAAAACAATAATATTTTCAATAAGCGTATTTAAATTTCAGGCTTACTGTCACTGAGCTTATTTAAAATTTGTTAGATTAGAAATATTACATATTCAATGAGCAAAGTCCGAGTGACAGCGCTTATTCCAAAAAGAATTATTTTTTTAATAAGCAAGGACTACTGGAAGAACAATCCATTATTCAACATTAAAAATTTTTCACAAAATATGAGTTGCGACCTATTTCTCCTTGAGGTGTCAACATTTTGCTCCAAGTTTCAAAGAATTGCGCTTAGAAATCGACTGTACAAAATTAAACCCATTTTAGATTTTTTCAACACGAAAAGGGCTAAAATTTATTACCCAGGAAAAGACTTGTCACTAGACGAATCGCTAGTCCTTTGGCAAGGACGTTTGGTGTTTCGTCAGTATATAAAAAATCAACGGCATATATATGGCATAAAATTGTATATTATTATGCTGATGGAACCCAACAGAATGGTTCTGAAGTCAACAGTCTAGAGCGGAGCTTTAGACGAGAATGAAGTAAAGGGTCATACCACAAAAGTGGTTCTCCAACTTCTAGAAAACTATTTGGACTGTGGACATTCAGTCTATTTAGACAATTTTTTCAATTCATTTAAATAAACCAGTAAATTAACTTCTAGCAGTACGTACGATACGGGAACATTAACTAGGAACAGGGTAAACAATCGAAAGCAAGTTAGAAGCAAGACAGTCCAACTTCGGAAAGGTGAGACAATTGCTGCCTATTCCAATAATATAGTAGTGGCCAAATGGAAAGACATCTCAAACGAACATGCTAACACAATGACTGATTACACTGACAGAAAAGGACGCAACATCAAAAAACCTACTCCAATATTTAACTACAATAAATATATGAGAGGTGTGAATCTCTGAGATTAACTAAATGCGTACTATCCATGCGACAGGAAAGCTTTGAGGTATACGTTTTATTCACCCTTTGTTGGTAAATTCATATTTATTGTATAAAAAATACTGGATGCATAATAAAATGTCTCTGTACGATTATCGACTCTCAGTCATTGGAAAACTTTTAAATGTTGAAGTTACTAACATTCAAAAAAAGGTTGACTGTACACAGAACGTAATTTCAAGAATTACTTCTAAAAATGTCAAAGGCCAGACAAACCAAAATACGTTGCTGCAGATGTTCTACAAGAAAATTACGGAAAATTTTATGATATCACTGTTAGCAGTGTCCTTAGAAACCTGTATTTTGCGTAGGTGAATGTTTTCAAATCTTGTATTGTATTTTTGTTAATTTTTTTTTACATTTTATATGTTTTGTTTTATAAAAGTTTTTTAATGTTTCGTTTAATATATAAAAAGTTTTACGTTTGGTAATTTTTGTGAATGTTTTGTTTAATATGTTTTGTTTAATGTATTATCTGCTTTTCGTTAATCTTCGTAATTTTATTCTCGTATAAGTTTTTTTTGTAATAAATTTACATTTTATTAACACGATACTCCAAA
The DNA here is from genome assembly GCA_964028335.1 of Altica lythri. NCBI lineage: Eukaryota > Metazoa > Arthropoda > Insecta > Coleoptera > Chrysomelidae > Altica > Altica lythri. The sequence continues at coordinate 97,400,173 of OZ034801.1, read as the reverse complement.
ACCTTACCTGTAACAGATGCATGTCAGTCAGCACTGTGTGCTAATAATTGCAGCAGATGCGTTTGAAACGGATCCGTGACACACATTAAAAAGCACTAAATTTTATTCAACAAATTAAAATAATATTCCTATACGCATAGTATACCGCTTCTAGGAGAAGCCCGTATCGTAATGTCAGCACCTTCAAATCAATCAATTGGAGAAGATTTGACTTTTAAAAATGATTTTTGAAAACTCGTAAGTGATTTTTTTAAAGGTATTTATGCACACGAAAAATAATTTCCTTCAGCCGCAGTATGAAAAAAATTTCCTGGAGTTGCAACAGGAAATTTCATGAGGTAGCCACATGAAGCGTTTTCTGTTGTCACAACAGTGATAAGCACAAGATGACTTCTGTTGCTAACACAGAAACTGAACTATGGTGGCAACGGAAGACCTGCTCCTGTCACGGAAATTTATTTCTGCAGCAATACGATTAAAAAAAAAATTTTTTGATTTTAAAAAACTACTCTGTTCTATGGAGTACAATCAAAATAAAGTTCGGTACAATCATGTACTTCACCCTAATGAAAAAATGGAATGACTCCAGAATAGGTCGTGTCAATCGGGAGGAGGGTGAATTTTTAAACTAAATATTACTTTTAAACCTTCGAAGTACAATTAAAATAAAGATCGGTACAATCAATTGAAGAAGATCTAACCTTTAAAAATGATTTTTAAAATTTTTTTACTTAACGTCGGGTGCCAGCTTCACAGAGCTGTTTCTCGAATCAAATTCGAGCCGCAAAATACACTATTCTTGTATTTTATTCCGTTGTTGGGCAACGAACTTTTCCTTACTCTTTAATATACAGGAATATTGTTTTTCTACGATCACTATGAAAAGAATGCAAATAGACACGGCTTACTTCAATGCAAACTTAGTATTTCCGTACCTTTGCGGAATTCTCTGTACCGCACTCTGCACATGGGCAGGAAACAATAAAGAAGTGATATACCTATTAGATCTCTTACGGATCTCTCGTAAGGTCAATGTATTGGCTGACAGTTCGTGATTCGTAATATAATATTTTGACGTCAGCTTTATTTAAAAAGTTGAAATTTCTTTCATAGAAAATTAATAAACAATAATTATCTATAAACTTTTAATTTAAATATTTGATAACGCGAAATATTATTATATAGTAGTTTCAAGGTATAATTCGAGAAGTAATTAATAATAATTCAGATTCAGAAGTTGAATATATTAAAAACACACCTCCAGAAATTTTGGAAATGGCTTTAAATGCAACTTTAAACTTTTTGCCACAAAAATTATCCAAATTTTATAAAATGGAGAGAAAATAAAAAATACCATCAGTTTCTGAAAATGTTATTCTCGCCCATTTTCAAAAACAAACAAAAAATGTTTATTTCCTTTGTGTTAAATTTAATGATCTTAAATATAATTTGTTAAATTTAGTGTTTTAATTTTTATTTTACATTCCTATAATATAATAATAATAAAAATGGTGACACATTTCAAATAAGTTTCTTATTTTTAATTATTATAAATCGTGATCGTAGAAAAAGTATTGTGTGCAACATGTGCGCAAAGTACTTTTTCCACTCACTCGAGCGAACACTCGCCTAGCGGCTTGTGTTCGCAAACTTCTTTGTTCTTGGGAAAAGTATCACTTTGCGCACTTGTTACACAAACTACTATTCCGTACGGAAATGATCTATAAAGCGTTTATAAGCAAATTCATATTTTGCTTGGATTTATTTGGCTTAAAACCACATTAGTAGCGGAGGTTAGTAACTCTGGAGGCGTTTTGCACCTAAGATGATATCTAAAACAGTTATGCATATATTAATGATTTAACGTTTAAATATATCTAGCAGGCTGTTTTTTTATTTACTCAAGTTGGTATTGGTTTTTGTCTTGTTGGTGTTTGAAAGTTACCAAGTCACTGCAAGTCACAAACAAACTTGACAACAAATAGCATAAATATAATTGTCAATTGTACTTAAGAAATTAAATATGCCGAAAACAATTTGTGTAGAGATGCTATTACATGTTTAGGAAAGACCAGAGAATTTCAGAAGATGGATATTTACAAAAGATCTCTGAGGTTTTTAATGTAAGTACTATATGTGTTCTATACACGATTATTCCAATATTTTCATCAGCAAATAGTTCCAAACATTTTTAATTTTATTATTAGTTGTATATGAAGATAATTGTTAGAATAAATACACTTTTACATTTTTTACATTTAAATTACTTATTATTTATTAAATACACATAACCTAAAAATTCACTATTTTCAATATTTAGAATTTTGCCAGATTATATAACATAATTAAAAATGTTTTGATAATAAAATATTTTCTATAATTAATAAAGTTTGGTAATTAAAATGTAATTTAATAGCAAATAGATGAATCAATGTTTATTCATTGATCCATTAAATTAAATTTTAATTTTTTTCAAATCTTTCGTTTTTTTTAGGTTAGTGTTATATCTATACGAAACATCTTAAAAGAAGATTTAGCTAATGGCAAAAAAGGGGTGGATAAAAGGAAGAATGACAAAGCAGACACATTTGATAACTTCATTAAAAAAAAAAAAACTTGCAGCGGCAGATTTGGACGTACAATTCCAAAAACGAATATTTTAATTTAGACAAACTTTTGACTGATGTGAAACCAAACTTGGATTTTAGGGGTGAACGTACCAGTTTATACACACTTATAAAATCAATGGAATATAAATTTAAAAAAATGAACGGACGACAAATTTTAAGTGAGCAAAGACATATCAAAATTGTAAAGGTATTAAATAAAACACAAGTTATCCAATTGAATTCCCATATAATACTGATTACTGATACTGATTAATAATGTATTTAACAAAAATGCTGTCTCATTAAAAATGAGGACAGTCAATATTAAATAAAGGTAAATACTTATAATTACAAGGGGATTCACTACACCCTCCCCCTATACTAAGATGAACTTTACTCGGGAACCGATATGAAATAAAGTAAAATTGAATATATGAGTAAAGTTCAACTCTGTTATGAAAGTAATAAATTTAATACAAAAAAAAAACGATAAACCAGTTTAATTTGGATACATTATTTAATTACATCTAGATTCTAAAAGCGGTTAAAAAAATATTAAATAGTATACATCACGTAAAACGCAACTCTATATTCTACAAATATTGTTATGTTGTTACATATGACACCTTCGCAATACAATACCTCGATTTCGGTGCAAAGTGCTGATTTTGCATCTGAATATTGATAGGTAAAAGAATACTTTATTTGTTATAAAATTCTACTGCATTTAGTTTTTTATTTTTTTTTTTATATATATTTTGTTTAAGTTCGAGGTCATTGATTCTTAATTGTTAATGTACCTAAGCTTCAAAAAGCAGAGAAAAAAGATTCTATAATTAATGCATATTTGCTGATATTATTGTTGTAATGGTTATATCACAATTGTCCATTTAAAGTTTTTATTAGCACAGTTAACGTAATGTTCTTATATTCACACACTTTTTTTTTACTTCATAGTTATTATTTCACTTACTTTTAATATCACTAATTTCACTAATACACTTAGGTTAACAAAGTGTTCTACTGTCTACTTCCCCCTTTTTTTTTACTTTACAATAACCTTAATTAAATATCAGAATACTTTAAATGCTTTTTCTTTAATCGAAATTGTACAGCTTTAATCTATTTTTATGGACATTTATGGTTTTTCCGTTCTCTAACACAACTTCACAATTAGGACTCGCGCACCTTTTTATTTTGTAAGGTCCCTTGTACATTAGTAATAATAACCTGATCACCTGCCGAAAAAGTTGTTTTCTTAGCATGTACGTCGTAAGTCATTTTTCTTTCCATTTTTTGTTTTTCTATAATTTCCCTAGCCCTTTGCTGGGTTATTTGCAGCCGGTATTTTAATTCTTTATCGTATGCCTCTACGTTGTATAATGGATCAATTTTAGATGAAAAATTCGACGGTAACTCCACTTTTCGACCAAAAATTAGTTCAAACGGTGTAAAATCATGATAAGTGCTAGGGGTAGTATTATAGCAGAAAGTATTGTACCCAAGAATCCCAGTCTGAGTGAGCGTCGTTTATGAAACTACGAAGATACTCGTATAACACACGATGGTTCCGTTCACAGCCTCCAATTGTTTGACTATGATACGCCGTGGAAAATTTATGATTTATTTTTAGTGTTTTGGATAAATTTTGTAGCACTTCATTGCGATATTCCGTGCCCATATCTGTACGTATCTCTTTCATCGAGCCATATATTAAGATGAATTATTCGACAATAGCTTTTGCGATCGTTCTTGCTTCTTTATTTGGCACGGGTATAATAACGACGTATTTAGTTAATTCACACTGAATTGTAACGGCGTAAATATTGTTCATGTCGCTTTTGGTAAATGGGCCAATAGTATCTATACATGTAATGTCAAAAGGTTTTTGAGGCGTTGGTGTAATTACCATCTCTTCTTTGTGCTTTATAGAAGCTTTATTTGTTTGACACTTTGTACAGGTTTTAATAAATCTGGCTACATCCCGTGACATATTCTTCCATCTGTAAAATGATTTCAGTTTCTTCAAAAGTCGTTTTTGACCTACATGTCCTCCAAATGCTGGGTTATCATGATTATCTCTAATAATTTTCTTTTTTTCTTCTGCATCAATAATACTTTTTGGTTCTTCGAAAAGAACCAATTGCAGATTTTGTAAAATTTTTTCACCTCTATGTTTTAGATCGTTGATACTGTATCATTTAAAAATATTTTCCGTTTTACATAATTTAAGTGTCTTAAATCCAAGTGCATCAGCCATTTCTTGCAGCTTAGACAGCAATTCGTCTAGGGAAAAACTGTCATTAATGAATTGGATATATTCCGTGAGATAAATAGATTTTCCTCTGCCCATGCGTATCCGTAGATAGCTGGGGACTAATTGAAATTTAACATAAGGCATTTTAAGTAAAGTTATGTTTTTCTCTATGGTATCATATACTTTTGGTGGAGTTATATTAGTTGAAAATGGACATTGTTTTACATCTGTATGTGTAGTAGAATTATTATTTGTTGATTTTGTCATCGAACGTGTAACAGCAAGGACTTGCGAATTATAAATGTTTTTTAAATCATTAGAACTAATTCGAGATAAAGCATCAGCAGCTGTGTTCTCTTTTCCTTTAATATACTCAATTATGAAATCAAGTCGCATTCTTGTTAATTTGGAGGAAGGATTTTTTAGAGAGAATAGATAAATAAGTGCCTTATGATCGCTTTTAACAACGAATTTATTCCCATGCAAATAAGGTTTAAAATAGTTTATTGCCCAGTAAATCGCTGTGAGTTCTCTCTCAATGGTTGATTTATTAGTTTCTCCTTTGGTAAAAGCTTTGGATGCGTAAGCTATAGGAAGTTCTTTATCTGCGTGCTTTTGAGAAAGAACAGCACCGCAAGCTTCTTTAGATGCATCAGTGGTCAAGACAAACGGCTTGTTAAAATCTGGATATTGCAATAGGTTAGGGTGAATTAGACTATTTTTAAGTTTTTCGAAAGAACTTTGGCATTCTGCTGACCATATAAATTTAGCATTTTTTCTAATTAGCTTATTAAGTGGATTTGTGATGTTAGCAAAGTTTGGTATAAACCGTCTGTAGTAATTGCAAAACGCTACAAAACGTCTCACTTCGTCAGCGTTTTTTGGCACCGGATATTGGTTAATTATTTGGTATTTGCTACTGTCTGGTAGGATTCCGCGGTCAGTTACCGTGTGTCCTAGAAATGTGACTTCGTTTCGAAAGAATTTGCATTTTTCTGGATTTCATTTTAAATTAAACTTTCTACATGTTTCAAACACTTTTCGTAAATTTTCTAGATGGTGGTTTTTAGAGCATCCTATGACAATTAGGTCATCCATATAGAGGAATGCTCTCTCGGGAGTTACTCCTGCAAAAGCCATGGACATCATTCGTTGAAAGCTATTTGGACTCACCTTAAGACCAAATGGAAGGCGTGTAAATCTAAAGGAACCATTGTCGGTGCTGAAGCTGGTGATGTCACGCGATTCTCTGTCCAGTTCAATTTGGTGAAATCCGGAACTTAGGTCCAGAATTGAAAACCATTTAGCCCGCCCCATAGAATCAAGAATATCATTCAATCGGGGAAGAGGATACTTATCTCCAACCAGTTTCTTATTTAGTTTTCTGTAGTCGACGACGAGTCGCCATTTTCTGTTCGAATCATTTGATTTTTTCGGTACGAGTATAATTGGGCTATTATAGTCGGACATAGACGGTTCGATAATTTGATTTCTTAGCATTTTATTTACCTGATCATGTACTTCTGCTTTCTGGCTTTGAGGAATCCTGTAGTTTTTTATGTAAACAGGCTGGTTATCCAGAAGTCGTAATTTCTGTCAATAAAAATTATTTACGGTAATTTTATCATCTTGAAGTAAAAATATATCGTTATATTCATTACATATTGTCTTAACATAATCAGGCATATTTTGATCAAGTTCCATTTGTAGCTTATTGTATCGACATTTATTATTTGTGTCAACCTTGTATATGTAATAATTGTCTAGGTCATGGAATGTAATATCGGCATATTTTATGATTGCACTATCAGATGTTGTATTAATTAGTCGGACAAAAGGTGAATGTTCTGAAATTATTGTACTGGCAATAAAAATTCCTGGTGCTATTTCATCATTTTTTATACATTTATCATTGCCCTTAAAATTTTGAATCCTACGAATAACTTCACATCTAGCGGGTATGGCCCAAGTACCAGCTTCGGGACTATTATAAATTGGACAAAAGTAGTTCTTATTACCTGTTTTAATTCTTATTTCCCAATTTTCATAGTCAAGATTGCAGTTGTAAAAAGTCAGGAAGTCTCGCCCTAATATACCATCAGCTGGCACAGGAAAGTTGTCGGGAACTATGTGAAATGTATTTTTAAATTTGACGCCATTCAAAACAATATTTGTTTGTATAACTGCTAAAGTTTTTACGGTTTGGTTAGTAATTCCGCGAATATAACTGGTTGTATTCCGATTTACTATTTGTGAAGCACCCATTTTTGAATGTTTTATAAGTGAGATGTCTGCGCCGGTGTCTATTAGAAAGGATATTGATTTATTCCCAGTTATTTCTGTTCTCATCATTACAAAATTTGATAGCGCAAGGTCCATATTATATACTCTCAATCCCTCGTTGGACCATCTGAGGGATTGTAATCGTTTTCCGTGGGCTGATAATCATATCTGGTATTCTCGGATGAGATATGTTGTGCAATCATCGGCCTTGCGTAATGCATGCTACCACGTGGATTTCCTCTACCTGTAGTACCTCTGTCCCGAAAATTATCGTACGATCCGCGTCTTGAATTTTGCCACCTTTGGTTATTATATTGCCCTCTGCCGCGGGCTCTTGTATTTTTAAAATCTCTTCTGTTGTACCTATGAGCATAAAAAACGGATGGGGAGCCTACTGCTTCATTTTCACTAGCACAAATAAATTTGGAAATCGCTTCGTCTGGTGTTAGAAATTGTCCTGCTTCTAAAATAATTTCAACTCTATCACTTCTAACATTTTTGCCATTGATTTTACAACAGAATCAGTCGTTAATTTTGCAGCTATCTCAGATGATACTCCTTCTGATATATAGGATCTTTTTAAAGCTGTTGCTAAAACTTCCACCTCTTTTGAATATACATCTGATGTTTTCTGCTGCTGTTGCAAGGATGACAGTTTGGATGAAATTGATGTGAACGTCTCTAATTTAATGCCAGCTTTTAGTTTTTTTATTATATCATCTAGATTATCTTCGTCGCTTATCAGGTCTCTGGCTTTACCAATGAGTTTAGTTTTAACATAAGCAACGGCGTTTTCTTCATTTCCTTTAGAATTCACTTTAATAAGATTTAATGCATCTTTGAACGATAAAAAATGATCTGGATTACCATCAAAAGTTGTTAAAATTTTGCTAGCAAAATCGAAAAATTTCGCGGTGTCCATTGTTTGTGGCAATATATTATGAATTGTATTAGTAACTGAATTTTCTGACCTCACAGATAAAAACTGTTTAATTTCATTTAATTGTTTATTTATTGATTCACGCAAACTTAGACCTGTAGACAATACATCGGGACTTACATTCTTTTTTTCAAAATTTTCAATAATATACTTATAATCTAATTTAAAATTTTTTAACTTATCTAACCTTCTTTGTAGAGATTCTTCATTAAATCTTCTTTGGAGACTTTCCTTTTTCAAATTTTGGTGCCATTTCACTAGTTCTTCCAGAAGGTTGTTAAATCTGGTTAGGTTGGATTCTCCTGGCATGAAAAACTTATCCTAATCGTAATTACCGCACCACATGAGTCCACACGAACACAACACAACAATTTTCACTTAATATATTTTAATATACTGTTAAGTTATGAAATACGAAGAAAAAAAAAACAAAAAGACTGGTAGTATCAGTTTTCAAAGTTTTTGGAGTCACTGATAAATCTTTTCCACACCTTGAATTGTTTTGTTTATTCTATTTTTTTTTTCTACTTTACTTCCTTCTATTATTCTGTATTGTTAACGCTGAGCGTTGATTTTCGGAGGTTGTGTAATTCAATCTCGTTTCTTATAGACTTCTTTAAATTCTTCTTAAGCTTCTTGTACGCTAAATACAAACCAACGATTGCTCCAAATGCTAATAATGCGATAAGGATCCAGTCTTTACGGGTGAATTTTTTAGATGCTTCCTGCTGAGCATTATTCTGTCCTAGTCCAGCAGCTTCTACAGTGATTTGTTCTTCTTTATTGTTGGTGTTGCCCATTTTTATCACTTATTATTTATTTTTGATCCTGGCACGATCGCCATGTAAAGGTATTAAATAAAACACAAGTTATCCAATTGAATTCCCATATAATACTGATTACTGATACTGATTAATAATGTATTTAACAAAAATGCTGTCTCATTAAAAATGAGGACAGTCAATATTAAATAAAGGTAAATACTTATAATTACAAGGTGATTCACTACAAAATCAGCAAAATCGCTTTTCTTTGGAAATTTATGGAACTAAAAAAGCGCAATGAATCAATCAGATTTGTGTACTTAAACGAAACGTGGATATACAAAAATGGTACTCGAACGCGTCGATGGGTACATGAATCTGATTTAAAAAGTATTCCATTGCATTTAAAATCTGAAGGAAAGCGATTTACAATTTTACACGCAGGAACAAATACTGGGTTTTTAAAGGGATGTGACTTGTTGTTAGACTCGTTAAATACTGACATTGACTATCGCAAAACTATGAACGGTAACATTTTCAAAAACTGGTTTGTTAATCAATTCATTCCTGCTTTATCCGATTTTTCAGACAAATGTGTAGTGGTCATGGATAATGCTTCTTATCATTCTGTACAACTAAACAAACCACCTACATTTTCAGCAAAAAAAGAGATAATGCAGGAATGGTTGATCAGCAATAACATCGCATTTGACAAAAAAATGACAAAAAATCAATTATACACTATAATTCAATCATAAAAACATGATATACTTCGACTACCCCCATACCACTGTCAATATAATTCAATAGAGTTGGCATGGGGCTTTACAAAGACGTAGGTACTATAACAAAAATATTGCATATTTATATTCGGACAGGGATAGGGTTAAAAAAAACTTGGACAGAAGCGTTAAGACAATGTACACCGGACATGTGGAAAAAAATTAGTAGACATATAGACGAACTTATTTTGGCAGATTGGACTACTTACGTGGGAAACTGCTTACATGACAATATTCCTCCTTTAATTATTTCATTGGAGGAATCAGATTCTAACGATTCCGATTTTGGATTTGATAGTGACTCTGATATATCCAATGAAATAATGGAGGTGGATTAAAAATACATACCGAACGGATTAACAATATTTTTAACCAAATTTGTAACTTCAATTTTTCAAAAAGAAAAAATAATGTCATAATAAATGGACTGAAAATAGATATTGAAGACAAGAAAGGACTTAAGGAGGCCATGGAGAAAATGTTAGAAAAGGAAATACAAGTAAAAGTGGAGGTGAAAGCAGCACATAAGCTAGGGGAATGAACTTGCTTGATAGAATTAGAAAGCGAACGTGAAAAAGAATTATTAATGAGTAACAAACACAAATTAAAAGATTTGAAAAATAAGCAGATTCACATCAACCATGATATGACAAAAATGGAAAGAGAGAAAGCAGAAGAAATAAGAAAAACAGCAAAACCGGAAATGGAAAAGGGAAAAAAGGTAAAGATTGGATACAATAAAATAGTTGTGGAAGGGACTAGTTGGAGATGGAACAGAAATACTGAAAAACTAGAAATATCAAAAAACTAATGGCAACTCCCGAAGAAAAAAATATAAATCAGATGACGACAAAGGCAATGAAACTGGATAGAAGGAAAACAAGAAATAATATGTATATCAAGGAAAAGGGGTTAAAACTAGCAACTTGGAATGTTAAAGGCACATATGAAGAGGGAGCACTAAAACACCTAGCACATGAAATTAAAAAGTATGGATTCCATATAGCAGCTCTATAGGAAACTAAACAAATTGCAGATGAAATGATGGAAATTGGGGAATATCTATTCATGAATAGTGGAGGGAAAAATCGATTATTTGGTACAGGATTTATTATACATAAAAAGTTCAAATCTACAATAGTAGAATTTAATGCGATTTCAGACAGAATGTGTGTACTAAGAATTAGAGAGAAATATCAGAAAATATCGTTAATAAAAGACAAAGATATACAAATCAAGGAAGACTTCTACAATGAACTAGATATAACATATGAAAAAATAGGAAAATACGATTTAAAAATAGTACTTGGGAATGCAAATGCTAAGATCGGTAAAGAAAAGAACTACCAACCTGCAATAGAAAAGTTTGGCAAACATGATGAGACAAATGCAAAGGGGCAATTATTGATTGATTTTGCGAGGGAAAAAGATATGCGTATTAAAAGCACTTACTTTCAAAGAAAAGAAATTCATAAAGGAACTTGGCGCTTTCCTGATGGATCAGTGGTAAACCAAATAGATCATGTACTAATAGAGACAAAACAAGAAAGATGTATAACAAAGATCAGAAGCTATAGAGCGCCGGATGCAGACACAGGTCACGTTTTGGTTGGAATACAAACAAAGCAAGAGATACCAGTGTTGAAAAATAAACCAAAAACAACAAGTAACAGAATAAATGCGAATAGATTGGAAGAAGAGGAGACAAGACAACTTTATAGGGCAAACCTAGAAGAAAGAATGGAAAATTTAGAAGAAGCTAGCGACATTGAAAACATGTGGAAGAATTTGAGCGAGGCGATGTTGCAAAATGTCCAAGAATGTAAGGGGGAGAACAAACGAAATAGGCAGGAGTGGTTCGACAAAGAATGTAAAAATAAACTATACGAAAGAAATAAAATAAGAAAAGCAATGTTAAAGACTAACACTCAAGAAATTAGAAAAAAGTATGAAGAACAGAGGAGATGATGCAAGAGAATAATCAGAGAAAAAAAGAGAAAGTATCAATATCAGCGCATTGAAGAAATAGAGGCGAATTACCAAAGGAACGAAGTACGATAAATGTACCAAGGTATAATAATAATAATAATAATAATAATAATGTTTATTCACTTAGTAATTTACATAGGTAAATATAAATAATCATAATTACATAAATATAAATAATAATCATAAGTAATAATAATCATAAATAAAGAATAAAGATTTGAAGCAAATAAACAGAAGAAGCCCATAAGAAACCGTAAGGTTGTGCATGGACCCGACCGTGTTTGTTATATTCACGAGAAAAAAAATATTGAATGTACATATTCTATATATTATTGCCGTTCATTTGATTTTATTTATATCTGAATATTATCTACTTTTTTTTATTAATACTGACACAATACAAAATATGAATTATTAAAATATTTTGTTTTTAATTACCTATAAGGTTAAGATCTTAAGAAAAAATAAAATATCTTAAAATGTAATAAATTAAAAACTATGTAAATACCAAACAATTTTCGCAATTTAAATTTTTTAATATTTGATAATAGTCCTGAAATACCGATCCATTCTATATATGTATTTTACTACTAAAATTTCACCAACTCTATTATTAAATGAAGGACATAAAAAGAAATAAAATTAAAAATGTTTAGAATAAGTAACGAATTTGTAAATTACTTTATTTATAGTTAGTCTTGGAACCTTTTCTAGTCCTAAGAGCCAGAATGGGATCCTTATGTTTTTGGATTTCCTTCGTATGGGTCGGAGTACTTTGTTGTTCCAACTTTGACTTGATTGCTACCGGTTGCTCATTTTCTTGTTGAATCAGCTTCGAAGTTTTTGGTTCTTGGGAGGAAGGGTCTAAGAGGGTAACACTCTCAACTATCTGCTCGTTCTGTTCAATTTCTGCATCAATTAATTTTTTATCACTTAACAATGGAGTACCAGGGTCACTGTATGTGTCGTTAATAATTTCTTCTTCCTTATTATTCAGATTTGCCAAGTCTTTTGGTGTATATCGTTTATTGTTAACAAATAAATTTCCTCTCTTGATATAACAGTTAGATCCGTTATTTCTTGCTAAAAATAAGTGTTTTCTAAGCAAGTTATTTTCTTCTCTTTGGGCTCTGGTTTGATCGTGAGTAATGCGAATGGTAGAACCTTTAAGATTTTTTATATTTTTAAAAAGAAGTTGCTTTTTTAACTGAGAGATAAATTCTATTTTAACTGGAGCAGACTTATTTTTCCCCAAGCTGTAGATATCATTTAAATCAGTTTCACAAATTTCAATTTTTAATTCTTTATTTATTGAGTCAAGTATTTTTTTTGTGTCCAATGACTCATCCGATCTTGGAAAACCAAAAACCACGACATTATTTTTTCTATTTACTCGCTCAATATGTTCGATCCTTTCTTGCAATCTCTGATTCTCGTCTTCAACACTCTGAAATTTGCGTGTAAGTTCTGTGACTTTTAAGGAAATTCTCACTTCGATCGCATCGATTTTCTGTTTTATTTTATTGTTACCTTTTATAATCAATTCTTCCAACATTTTAATTTCTAAAGTATTACTCATTCTCGTGTATTTGCAACAAAATTTAACTAGGTCACTGCATGTGTAAACGAATGACCTACAATAAACACGTAGTACTACAAACTACAAGTCAAAACAAAACAAACATATGAGTTAGTCGCTGACCGTGCACAAACAAAAAACAAAAACAAAATTTAACAGACAAAAAACACGACTAGACACTACGGCTGACAACAACTAACTCCTATAAAGGAGCTAAAGAAGGGATACCAAGCCAAAAGTTCATTTTATAATGATAAAGAAGGCAAGATTCTAGCAGGAGAAGCCGAAATTTTGGATAGATGGAAGGAGTATTTTAATGAGCTGCTGAATACAAATGACGAGGTAAACAGAGAAGAAGTAGAAAATAACGACACAGAAATGGAAGAAGCAGAGCATTGCCAAAATGCAACGACAATAAGTGAGATAAAAGAAATAATTTGTAAACTCAAAAACAATAAAAGTGCCGGTAAAGACAACATAACAGCAGAAATGATTAATATGGGGGGAAAAACTAGTAGAGAATATCCATAAGATGATGCAGGTAATATGGGAAAAGAAAGAAATGCCAGAGCAATGAAAAGAAGCGGTACTAATCCCCATTCATAAAAGAGGTGACAAATCTGTATGCAAGAATTACAGGGGAATAGCTCTATTGAACATAGCCTACAAAGTCCCTATTTTTTGGGTTGGCTGTTAGCCTATATCATTGCGACCTTTGCAGATCTATTGTGAACACCCATTATCTGTAGAATGGGATTAGAGCACCGTGTCCAGCTCTGCCCTCTTAACGAGACTTAATAGCCTTGACAGTGGCCACTCCGCATAACTTGGAGCAGCCGGTTTCTCCTCTCCCAGTAATAGACACCGCGTCCTTGCAAGGCCTTCACATTGGCATAGGACGTAAAATGCTCTTAGCAGTATCGACAAATGTCTTCATCTGCTAAGTTCAGCTGACTCATGTGTTTTCTGAGCTTACAATGTCCTGTCAAGAGACTGACAATCATTTTGACATCATTTCGCCTTTGTAATAGCAGCTCTGCAGTAAACTTTGCCGAGTTTTCCTTTATGAAGACTTTGGCTTGTCGCTTGCCCGGTGATTTTTCCGACCACTCCTGGGCCTTCTCTAGCCTCCATTTCTCAATGGCTGCCTTTCTGAATGTATTAGCAACTCCGCCGAATGGTTCCCGGCCAATCATTTGAGCTAGCTCCGCACAGGCCAATTCATCAGCCTTCTCATTACCCCGGAATCCTGAGTGTCCTGGTATCCAGGCCAGTGTCAGAGAATTTTGACTTGCGGCATGTGTCAGGGCCCCAACGCAGTCCCACAACAGCTGTGAGCTTATTTGTGCTGAGACTATCGCCTTTGGGGCTGCTTGGCTGTCCGAGTATATAACTACGGTTTTACCCGTTTTACCCTGACTTACGATCTCCGTTGCACAGTGTTGTATGGCCATTATTACTTCAGCCTGAAACACTGTGGCATACGCACCTAGACTTAGTTGGACTTTTGTCCTCTGTCCTCTACTATTTATATACCTGACCCTGTACCCTTCTGAGTCTTTGAGCCATCGGTATACCAGATGTACTCCCCTTGGATTGGGGGGCCGTTCTTCCATGAATCCCTTTCCAGTATTTCTACTCGAAAGTTTCTCGCAAAGTTATACCTGATGACTATCCTGTCCTGAGGCATGCTCATTATTTGATCCACCTAAAACCTGTCGTATAACTCTGCTTGCTTTTTTTCTTTTAATAAGGTAATGGGAGCCTGGCCTTGCAGCAGCCTGTGAGCAGTTGCCATAGCCTCGCCTTGTATGTAGATGGGTAATGGTGGTAGGTTGAGCAGAACCTGTAGTGCGTCCGTCTAGCAGAAGAAGCAGAAATTTTGGATAGATGGGAGGAGTATTTTAATGAGCTGCTGAATACAATTGACGAGGTAAACAGAGAAGAAGTAGAAAATAACGACACAGAAATGGAAGAAGCAGAGCATTGCCAAAATGCACCGACAATAAGTGAGATAAAAGGAATAATTTGTATACTTATAAACAATAAAAGTGCTGGTAAAGACAACATAACAGCAGAAATGATTAAGTATGGGGGAAAAAGCTAGTAGAGAATATCCATAAGATGATGCAGGTAATATGGGAAAAGGAAGAAATGCCAGAGCAATGGAAAGAAGCGGTACTAATCTCCATTCATAAAAGAGGTGACAAATCCGTATGCAAGAATTACAGGGGAATAGCTCTATTGAACATAGCCTACAAAGGCCTTGCTTCGTATATAAAAAAGTTACTGATTCCGAAAATGGAGGAAGTAGTGGGAGAATATCAATGTGGATTTCGGCAGGGAAAATCAGTGATAGACCAAATTTTTACACTTAGGGAAATACAGGCAGAGAGCTACGAATATGAAGAGGATACTCATGTAATTTTTATTGACTGCAAACAAGCCTTCGATAAGATAAGAAGAAGTAAACTGTTTAAAGCACCAAAAGCTAAGTAACCACTTTAAACTGACATGGTCTGTTCTGATCAGGAATTTTCTGCCATACAGATATTTATAAAAGTGCTCGACGGACTTTACAACTGCTAAGAGTTCCCGCCGAGTTACACAGTAGTTCTTTTCAGCTTTCGATAAAGTTTTGCTGAAGTATCCAACTACTCTTTCTTTACGATCTTGTAGCTGTGACAAGACGGCTCCAATTCCCACATTGGTGGCGTCGGTGTCCAGAATAAGCTTAACGTCAGGAAGTGGGTAAGCAAGAATAGGGGCAGACGTTAGCTGTTTCTTTAATAGTTTAAAGGCCTTTTGACATTCCTCATCCCAACAGAAGGACTTGTCTTGTTCTGTCAAACATGTCAAGGGTTTGGTGATGTCTCCAAAATTCTTGACATACCGTCGGTAATAGGAACAAAGACCCAAGAAACTTTGAAGCTGATGTTTGCCGATAGGAATAGGCCATTCTTGAACGGCTTGAATCTTAGCGGTGTCCACAGCAACGCCATCCTTGCTTACGTTATGTCCTAAATAGTAGCTTTCTGTAATCTTTTAAAAACTTCTTCCAGGTTGGATATATGTTCCTTAAAGGTCTTGTCCATTATGATGATGTAATCTAGATAAACTAGACAAGTTTCCCATGACAATCCTCAAAGAATGTTCTCCATTAGCCGTTCAAATGTCGCAGGAACATTAGAGAGTCCAAACGGAAGGACCGTGAATTGCCATAACCCTGATCCACTGGTAGAGGCAGTCTTTTCTTTGTCTGCAGGATTTGTGTTTACCTGCCAGTATCCGCTTTTAAAATCCAATGTAGAAAACAAAGTAGAGCCTGCCAAAGCGTCGAATGCATCATCAATCCTTGGCAGAGGATACTGTCTTTCTTAGTGACATCATTAAGCTTTCGATAATCGACACAAAACCGCATTGATCCGTCTTTCTTTCTCACTACTACTACATGAGAAGCCCTAGGACTACTGGATGGTTCGACTATGCCATTTTGAATCATTTCTTTAAGGGCTCTATCTGCTTCTTCCTTCTCAACTTAAGGCATCCTTCGGAGTACCTGTCGAATCGGACGTGCATCACCAGTATCAATTTTATGTTGGACTATATTAGTTCTTCCAAGTTTACTTTTAGAACCAAATACAGGTTTATAACGATAAAGTAGATCTCTTACCTGTTTCTTTTCTAATTTTGACAAAGAGGAATCTAATTTTGTCATTAATTGTTGCATTCCGCTGGTCTCATCTGTTTCTATTGCGTTTACCTTGTGAATTACGGCCGTTACCGGTTCTAAAGTTCCCATTTCCGTGTATTTTCGGTGAAAAACTGGATGATCGTTCAAGTTGATAACTCGGATAGGTACCTCTTTCGCAGATCTAACAAGAGTCTTACCAACAAGCAGTCCTTTTCCCAATTCATGGTCATGGTTCTTTGGCTCTATCATGGCTGGGACTCCATCTGGCTTCAGTCTATCCACCCGCGCTGTAACGACACATTCGCAGCTCGCCGGAAGTTCGATATCATCGATTAGCTTAATCGAGGCATTGTCAACTTGTTTTCGATGCAGGAATATTTCTTCATTTCCAGTACAAAGGATACGTCGGCGAAGATCCAAATGGAAACCACAGTGGAGCATAACGTTCATGCCCAGAACAACATCTTCATCAACGTCAGCCACCAGCACTGAGTGAACAAGAGAGGTTGAACCAAACTGTAGCGTCACCTGTATTACACCGTAGACACTAGCAGATTCTCCGGTAGCGGTACGCAGTCTTTAACTGGTAGGCAACAACTTTTTCCGCATAATGATTGTTGGTCGGATGATAGTTTTCGTAACTAAAGTGTCTACCAGCATGCTGAAGTTCTTTCCGTCATCTACATATAAGCTGCCCACGTTGTATCGCAGAGTTGCCAATTTGATGGTGTGAGGGGCTTCAGAAATGTTTGGGGTCGATGTCGCCCTCCAGGAGTCGACATGTTCTAGTTTTCCTGTTGCTTTTTTCTTTTTGGGGGCAAGTATTTCTTATATGACCTAGTTCTCCGCAGTTCCAGCATCTCACTGGGCGCTTTTTTTTTGAAAATAATTTCATTAAACTCTCCATTACCGCTTCGACGTCGCTAACGGAATGAACGGCATGGTCGTAGTTACCGGTGAATTTCCTTAGTCGAGCAACTCCACGTGAGGCATCCGTCGCCACCTAAAACTCCAGGGCAATGGTCAAGGCGTCCACAAAAGACGTCGGCCGCGCCAACCGTACAGCCCGCTGCAACTCAACGTCTCGAAGACCATCGGTGAAGGTTTGGATCGCCAGGCAATCCAGGAAATCCTCCGCTGCATTTGAATACGCAAGCCTTACCATTCTTGCCACTTCTGCATGAAACTTCTGGATAGTCTCTCCATTTTTCTGCTTTCGGCTCTTTAACTGCATTCGGTACACCGATTGTAGATGAGTTTGACCATAACGCATGTGTAGACGATTCACCAATTACTCGAAGTTGTCAGATTTATCCGGTGTCAATGACTGCAAGACGTCTAAAGCCTCGCCTCGCAGAGTTACGGTTAGGGACAATGCCTTCTCCTGGGATGACCATCCATTCGCTCTGGCCGCTGCGTCGAATTGTTTCAGGTAATTTGGCCAGGAAGTCTTTCCATCGAAGGTCGGGGGTTTCATCGTAGTTCGTACCTGGGTCGCCTCCCCGTTTCCTCGTCGGTCGATGTCTACGTGGCAGGTTTACATCCTTTCTGCATCTCCGTCGCCGTGCTGGATGGGCTGGTTTCGACGACCAGCTTCCTGTTCTCGACACCAATGTTTACATTGTCGTCCGGGAATGTGTCGCTTTTCCTACTAGATACACATTACAGTCTTTGCGTTCATAGGTAAATATACTCTGTGGGAGAACTGTTATATTACAATTTAACATTTTGTTGGTTACACTGTTTTAGTTTATTTCGATAAACACTGCGTGTCATAGAAAAATTTAGGATATTTTCAATTTTTTTATATATTTTATAATTTTGCAATATTTAATGTATTGTGTATTGCAATAAATAAGAGCATGCAACTGTCATGCGCAAATTCGCAGAACCTATAAAACAAAATTCTGAGAATAGGGTGTTTTCGAACAATTTTTAGAGAAGAAATTGTTCTAAGAAATGTATCAACTTTGTAAAAGGTTCTTACGAGTTTTAAAGACATTAGTGTTCGTGAAGTGAACATTAATCACAGAAGCGTAAAATGTTTAAAGATGGAACAGTTGCATACATCAGTTAAAATTGTGACATTAAAAATGGATTAAGCCAAAGGGAAGTGGCAAGACAATTGAACATCAGTCCTTCGACTGTCCAAAGGACCCAGCAGTGATTCGTTGAGACCGAGTCTCATCACCGACGACCCGGTACGGGTCCACAAAGAAAAGCAACGGCCAGGTTAGATCGAGTCCTCACTGTTTCCGTATTACGGGACCGGATCCAAACCGTTAGAATGCTCCAAGGTCATCTCCAGCATGCTCAAGGACCAGCAATTAGCCTTTCTACTATTAGAGGAAGGTTAAGGGAACAAGGTCTTACACCTTGCCGTCCATCAACAGGAGCATTACTTTCTGGAGCTCACAAAAGACGTAGACTTGATTTTGCCCGTGAGCATAATAATTGAACAGTCCATGATTTGAGAAAAGTATTGTTTACAGACTAGTATTGTCACATACGATAATAGGGTAGTTTAATTGGGGGGGGGGGATTGGAATATTGACTACGAAATTCCCTGAATTTCATTAGCCTAACCACTTATTGATAATATATCTGCATCTGTTATGGAATATTTTTTAATTATTAATTCCTGTTAGAACACATTTCTTTATTTATTATTTACATACATTTATGTTGTTAGTAGTTTAATTTTATAATTTAATTATTTTTTTTTGTTTTATTTTCTTGATTTTTAGTTTTTTTTTTATTTATTATTGTTTCTTTTTTTTTAATTATTTTTTTTTTCTATAATTTTTTTTTGATTGTTTTTCTCTTGGCATATAGACATTTCTAACAGCTTTCTTCCTAATCTGTTCGATATGTTTTTAATTGTGAACTTAGTTACAGTATTTGTTTTTTTGCACAATTTAGAGATACTTTCATAAATATTTTTTATCTTGAAGAAATTGAGGATTGTTTTTTGAGTTTTTTATGAAGCTTTTTTGTGTGTATACTATTTTATATAAAATTTGACGGTGGAATAATTGATGTATTTAGGATGATGACCTGAGTGCAGATTTAGCATTTTTTTATTATGTGTATGTTGAAATACGAGATGTTTAAGTATAGGTCACTTATGATGTGTTCTTTTCACGGTCAATCATATAGAGGTTTAATAATGTATACAATATGTATTGTTGATAAACAATAAACTATCTTCAAGTAAAAAATGTAAAGTGTTATTTTCTATCTTTTTCCAGTTTCTTTAGTGCAATAATAAATATTCGTAAATATACCCCATCCATATCTATGTAATAATCTACCTATACCAATTGAAAATAGGTATTTTTCAGGTTTTAGTGATCTTTTTTTTTCATTATTTGTTGTGGTATGTATTTATAAATATATAGGTTACAGATATGGTCACGGTCAGGTGTTTTATTTTATTTAATTCTTTGTCAGCGTGTTGTGTATTTAATTCCGAAATAGCAAAACTGCACACACAGCTGTAATTAGTTCAGATTATTGACATTGAACCTTTCTTATTATTTATTTTCATAGTTACAGATCTCAATTGTCGGTAATTCAATTAGGTAGTATAGTCTTCATTGCTTTTCTGGTATTTTTTTATAATATGTTGTAAATTGGGAAACCGATACCAAATATTCGGTGTATTTTTTTAACTTTATTGGTAATAAAGGTGGCATGTCAAAAGTAAGTAAGAAGTACATTGGACAGGAAACTCCGAGACTCCAACATAAAATCATTGTTTCTACACGTAGTATTGTAGAAACACAGGTTTTTTTTCTTATATTGTTTATTAATAAATAGATATTATAATTTATATTAATTATAACAGTTTATTTAAAATACAATTTTTTTTTTAGTAAATTGATTCTATCCAGTTATTAATATTTTTTATTGTTTAAGCTTTTACTACCGTTTAGTGTCTTTTTTTAATTTAAATAAATTAAAATATTTTAGGGTCAGGATTTTACAGGAAGGTCTATAAAGAAGCTGAAGGGAATCAAATGATAGTGTTTTTTTTAAGTTTTAAAATATTTTTGTTGTGTTTAACATTTTTGTTTGGCTTTATCAAGTAGTAAACAAGCTTCAACAAGTGCTACAGTAATGAGATGAGTTTAACAGGAAACTAGGGAGAGGAGAGGTTTCACTGAATGGCCTAGAAACCTTACCTGGCCCGAAAGTTTTAAAAATATTAAATACATGTTTAGTATAGGGATAAAAACCCTAGGCATCTAATGGTGTAATTTATAAGGTGTTTAGTACAGGGTAAGACCTTGGGCACCTAAAGGTATAATTAATATTTTTATTTTTTTTTTCGTAGTTGAAGGTAAATAGCTTGTAAATAAAGTCAAATAAAATTTAAATTTATTGTTAATGTTAAAGTAATGATTCCCTCATGCCCTTTGTAGGCAAATTACATTGATTTTTTAATTTTAATAGTATTTGTTTTTGTATGTTTTAGGACCGAGTTATTGTTTTAATGTTTAACGTTTCCCCATATCTACTCAAAGAAGACGCAATCCAGGAGATGCTTGCTCGGTACCGGAATTCTAGAGGGACAGGGTCCTTTATCCTGAGTATGGTATTGGTCTTGTCTCAACGAGTAAGGAAGGTCTCCGTCGAGGAATGGAAATGGTCAGCTTCAATACTCCTATTCCAATAGCAGATCTTCCCAATGGATGGTAGCCAAAGATGGAAAGACTGTAGATTTATGGTTAAAAAAATGTATTAAGGTGAATGGTGTGGTAGAGTACCGTCTGATGTTGGCCATGGACCTCGATAGATGGAGCTATGAGACGATGGTTTTTCAGAGAGTTCCAGACAGATCAACATACCAAAAAGGGATCCGTCTAGCCAGCGGTGGACCTGGCGTTTCTAGACGAGGGCAAGACAGGACATTCTCCGAGAAGAGCAGATTCTGACAGAAGTGTGGCGGATTATAATTATTTTGTAAAACTCAGTCCTAAACATACACCCCTGTAAGCCAAAGCCGAGCAAAGCCAGGGGCCGGCTTTAAGGGAAGGGGGGCATGTCACATACGATAATAGGGTAGTTTAACTGTTTGATATTTTATTGTATTATTTTGTATTATTTTTAATTGTAATAATCCAGGCCAAAGTCAGTACGTTAGATTTCAAGGCGACCTTATATAGTTTAATTCTTATTCTCACGTAGCGTGAGAATTGGCTATAAAAGAGCGTCGTTGAGGTCGTACTCGAGGAGTTCGGAGTCTGAGGTTGTCTGTAAGAGTCACCCTTTGGGGTGTCCCTAAAACAGACCCTTGGGTCTGGGCCGTTGTGACTCTTGACATATTTTTCGTGAGTAAGTGTGACATGCCACCATGTAGTTTTATTTGGTAAGATTAGTTAAGATTTCTATTTTTTTATTCGTTAGTCATATTTAATTATTCATTGTTATTGTTTCTTTGTTAATATATTTGTTGTTCGTTTCCTGTTGTTTATCTTATCTTTCCCTTGGTTAGTTTTCTGCCTTCAGCAGGATACCTGACCAGGGGTTAGATAACCACGACCTGGGTGGGAAGTGCCTTTAGTAAGCTACCCCTCATCATAAAACACTAAGGCACACCCTCATCCCCCCAGGCGTGACAGTATAGAATGTCCATTTATGGCAAAGACGGACGGATAGAATAAAGTGGACAGACAGGCTGGAGAACGTTATGCTGACTGTACGCGGGCACCACGGGTTGCTTTTGGTGGTGGTTCAGTAATGTTTTGGGCGGGAATTTCCTTTGAAGCCTGCACAGTTCTAGTCCTGATCGACAGAGGTGCATTAACACCAGAAAGATACGTACTGGAGATCCTACAACATCGTGTGATGCCATATGCTGGATTTGTTGGCAATATTGAGCATATATGGAGGCTCCTAAAAAGCCGTGAAAGGCGTCGCATACCTGCCCCAACAACACATGAAGAGCTTTAAATTGCCCTCATTGAGGAATGGGACCTTTTTCCCCGAAGAGACATCCAAAACGTAGGGGAAGGACGGGCATTATGGACAGGGCTTGCATAACGAATACTTGGTCAAGTTCACCGCAGAAATGATAGAAAGAGAAAAATGTAATTTTATTTGGTGCGCCACATACAAGTGGTAGCAAAACAGTGTACTGGCGACAGTGCAGATAGATAAACAATTTTTCCCGTGCTCGCAAAGGATTTTGTTTCAAAAATTATTATAAAACCACCGTAAGTACTATGTGTTTTATTTTATTGTGTTAAATATTATCCGTCTTACAATATTATCAGTAAAATTTGATGCTATTAGAAGTGCAAAAAGCATTATTTATTTTGCGTTTTTATGAACCGTATTAATTTGATGTTGAGGTTATGTCAAAATGTACCCTACGAGCAAAACTGAACTGGGTAAAATGAACAGTATCCATTTTGACCTCCTTATTCATTTTACTAATAAAATAAATAATGGTTTCTACAGATGGTGTATACGTATAAGCGTAAGAGTACTCGAGCTAATTGGTTTTAAGAAACTTTAGCTAAAGCAATAAATCAAGCTAAAAAAACTTCAATGTTAAAAGCAAGGAAGATATATTGCATTCCTAAGCAACCTTGCACAGACACATTAGAAGTGATACTTTCAAGAAAAAAAATTAGGCCGCTTTGTATCTGTTTTTACGTCAGAGGAAGAAGTAAAGCTTTTGTTGTATGTCCAAAAAAGGATTCCTTGTTTTATCGCCTCAAACGAACCGAATTTCTGCAAATAGCTGGAGAATTTGCTTCAAAAAAGGGAAAAACTTACGTTTTTCAGGAAATATGGCTTGCAAAGGGTGGTTTAAAAATTTCAAACTTCGCCATCCAACACTGACACTGAAATCTCCTGAATCCACATCAATAGCTCGGTGTATTCATTTTACCCGCCATGGGTGGGCAAAACGGATAATACCCAAATTTTTGAAAAGTTGTTTGATCTCAAAAAGATTCTAGTTTTTTGTTTTAATTTTTAAATTTTTTGTGATTCTTCAGTGCCTAAAGATTGTAACCAAAAATGTTAATTATAAGTGTAGTTATAATATAATTTATTTTTTTATTTCTAAAATTAACATATCCTTCTTTCCCGTCCTTCCTTTAATTAACTCCATGCCAAATCGAATGTGAAGTGTCATCCAGAATCGAGGTGGTAATACCCATTACACTAAAAACTGATACCGGAATCTGCAGTTCAATTTTTGTTGTTAGAATTTTCAACAAATTTGTTATTTTACAAATAAAAATCGATACGTATTTTCAATTTATTTTTGATGATTACGACAGAATTACTTGCGAAAAGATGTATTTATGCAATACAGAATACATTAAAAACTGTTAAATAAAGAAATATATAAAAGATTTGAAAATATCCTAAATTTTAAGAGTTTTTTATGACGCGCAGAGTATATCAGTAGTAGTAGAAGTAGCAATGTTGGAGAGTTGTAGAAGTGAGTATAAGTTTATTTTGTTTTTACTACTTAAAATTAGTATTATAGTTGTTGTAATAGCCATTGTTTTTCTTTTCAGTTATTTAATTATTTAGATTTAACGCTCTGTTCAGAGGTTATGGGCCTAGACCAGTGGTTTTTAACAGGTAGTCCGTCGATAAGTTTATCAAATGTTGATTTTTGTGGAACAATATTAATAAATACTATTTATGCAATACACAATGCATTCAATACTGTAAAATAAAGAAATATATAAAAGATTTGAAAATATCCTAAATTTTAAGGGTTTTTTATGACGCGCAGGGTATATCAGTAGTAGAGTAGTAGAAGTAGCAATGTTGGTGAGTTTTAGAAGTAAGTATAAATTTATTTTGTTTTTACTACTTAAAATTAGTATTATTATATAATTATTTAGATTTAAAGCTCTGTTCAGAGGTTATGGGCCTAGACCAGTGGTTTTTAACCGGTGGTCCGTCGATAAGGTTATCAAATGTTGATTCTTGTGGAACAATATTAATAAATACTACAAGTAGGTCATTGGGCGGCGTCACATAGACTGCAGTTACTGCATACGTGGCAACGCTGTCACGTAACGTCTGGCAATACTGTTGTTCAAGTTCAATTCAGTGTTCAATGAACACTGTTCATTCGGTTTCAGTTGCAATTTCGCAACGGCGAGTTTAGCAAGGGAGTGCCATTTGTTTCGTAGGTGTGCTGTGTTCGTACAGGCCTTGCAACATTATTGAAAGAGAAGAACCCTAATATAAAAGGAACGGTTATAAGTCAAGACGATTCCATAGACTGTTGCCAGGTTGTACTGTTATTAACTTGTTGGCAAATGACACAATGACATTTTTTCTCCTGTGTCAAGCAGTTATACATCTAGGACCAAGGGTGCATGTGTTTCCCTTGTAAGATTGTGCTGAATTTTGGAGGGGTTTCCCTCCGGGGAAGAGGTGTCTTTTCTTTCATTTTTTTGTGTTTTCTTGTCTTAGCTTTTGGTTGGATATTATTTGTAGTTTATTATTTAGTGATATATTCTTGTTCCCTGTTTTTGTGTGTATTTTTATAGATTTTTTTTGGAATAAGGACCAGGTCGTATTTACCTTCCTGTAGTATTTTTGGTGTTTTTTGTTTTTGTTTTTTCCTACTCGTTATGAGTGAAACTTTTGAGTGGTGCTGATTGCTCGCTATCTTGTTTTTTAAACTTCTAGTGTATATTGTTTCGTATGGTTAGGGCACCTTTTCGGGTACCTATACGTGGCAGTTGATTCACAATTTTGTTATTAATGACAATGTTCTGATTTTCATTAGGCTCATTTACATTCACTTTCGATTGAATTTTAATGTTTTTGTCACTCACTGTGGTTAGTAAAAACATGTAAATAAATGATAACAATATAAATCGCACAGGTGTGTTTATACTTTCGGTTCGCTCTTGCCGCTGATTCACTGTTAGACAGTTTACTACTCGAATCGTGTTTTCACTTTTCACTATTTACTCCGTTCTTTTAGTGTTTTATTAGTTATGAGTGTTGATTTTAGTCTTGTGTTAGATAAATTTTAGTATAAACTGAATTGCCAGTGATTGAACATCTTGTCGGATACGGAGTACCTATTAGTACAGTCGAAGTTTTAGTATTTTAATAGTGAGTTTATTTTTGTTTTAACGCGATTTTTATTCTTAAAATGAATACCTAAACGAGCGAACCATTGATCTAATCCAATTTTACTCATTATATATTTTAATAGTAAGTGTTTGGAGAAAGGATGTAACACTTCTTATAGATTTATTGCGGTATTAACGCAACATTTATAAGAAACCCAGAATATTTGTATGGAAAAGAAAATTCTATATTTTTTAACAGTTGAAGGTAGCTCTAAATTAAATCTTATTGAAATGCTTATAAATAATAATAAATAATTTAATTTTGTTTTAATTTGAATGCTGTTATAATAACTTATTCCCAAATAATAATTCAGATTTCTTTAGATGCAAACAAAAAAATTATAAAATCATTTATTTTAGTTGCAATAGATTATGTAATGTAATCAAAATTAATTATGTTTACTAAATATTCTCGTTTAAACTTATTAATTAATATTTAAGGACAATATAAAGAAACTGTTAAGATCAGAAAAAGGGCCTTAAAGAGTCAAGGATCTTGCAAAATTGGAAGCCAATGCACTAGTCAAATTACTATGACTATTATGGACAATAAAAAGATTAAAACTACGTTTTATAAAACCGATTCTGGTCATATTATTGATATTCAACATATAGGTTTGCCCAAATCAACTCGTATTAATATTGCAGCCAAGTTGACAAGTGTTACAGTTACTAGGTAAATATATTTTAAAAATAAAATAAGTTTTTGATACCCAATACCTTTTATTTAGGTTTTGGATAATTATAGAAGTGGTTTTATTAAAGATGCCCTATACGGATCAGATATATTAACTAGAAAAGATATAAATAATATTTAAAGTTCTTTTCATATAAATTTACAAGATGGAGTACGTCATGAATATGATTGCATAAGTGTTGACTTACTTATTAATGAATATAAAGAAATTGGCGATAGATTTTTATTATATAAAAAAAAGTGAACCACATCAAAACCTTAAACTAGAAGATTTTTAAGTAGTTTTTATGAATGAAGCTCAGATAAAAATAATGGAAGAATTTGGAAATTAACAGTACCTACCCATGGCATTAAAATGAAGGTAGGGTTATTAAATCTTAAAGTTTTTATTTCTGATATTACACCAATTTTTTATAATGCTTGAACTTCCATTTTATGTGCTGAGGTTGAAAATAGGCTATTGTGTTTTTGATGTGGATAGGGCCTGGATAACTAATTTAACAAAAATTCTAAAATTAAATTTGAGGAAGGATGGATACCAAACGCTGAAAGTTCTGCAAAATACTTTGAATATTGAAGAATTCGAAAGAAGCTTCGTTTCTGTTTCAAAAATTTTAGAAAATGATACAGGGATACCTGCATTTTTGGCAACTATATTACCAATCGTCATACGTGGGCTTATTGTTATACGAAAAAATGTGGCATCAATACGAATATGGTGATGGTTTTATTGTT
Organism: Altica lythri; assembly: GCA_964028335.1. NCBI lineage: Eukaryota > Metazoa > Arthropoda > Insecta > Coleoptera > Chrysomelidae > Altica > Altica lythri. The sequence goes on along the minus strand of OZ034801.1, from coordinate 97,372,710 downwards.
TTATAAGCATTTTTGTAGATTATATTTATATGCAGGCATTTTATTATTTAGTTTATTTACCTAGACTTTGTCACGGGCTAAATCCGCACTAGGAATAATTGTTCTAAAAGTAAACATTAGTAACTACTTACTGAAAGTATAGCATCATAATTCGGGTTTAACAGAAGCATTTGGAATCAAGAATAAGTTGATTTATATTGTTCATAGTCAATCACCATCTATTATCATGTTCCGTTCTCAATTGTTGTCATTATATATTATTTTAAATATTATCACTTAAATTGTAAACAGCTGAATGACAGTTGCTTCTTCTGTTTGTAAAACTTAGTATGTTGTTGTCTGCAGTCAGGTAATTTATTACATGCGCATCCTACTTGGCGAAGGCCGCTAGCCAGCGACCCGGTCGATTAGCTTAAGTTTGAGGGAAGTAAAGTCAGAGTCCTTTTTCCGGTAAGTGACATTCTGTTTATAAGAATCAACACGTTCTTCCATTTGCAATTTGATCGTCGACTGAAGCAATTGTTAGAGAGTTACCAGAAGATTTTCGGGTTAAGTTTTAAATTACAGTGCATCTGTATCAATTGTTTTTGGATTTTTGAAACTAAACCTTTTTATCCATTCGAATCGTTGTTGGAATTAGATTCTGTTGATATTTTTGGAGTGGTTCGAAGGATCCTCGTGTGAGGGATTTTATGAGATCTTCTGTCGGTAAGTAACCCGTCTTTAATTGTCCGATTCTTGTGGCTTTTCTCCTTCCTTTCCATCCCCGGCGAACTGCAGTCAACGAGGTGTTCAGTAATTAACTACCATACAAGACCGTCGAATTGCAGCCCTAGTGTGGCGGTGGTAGATCGCATCAGTACAGTTAGCAAAGAATACGTTATTACACTCTCTCTTATCAGTCTGGAGAGTTGCAATCTGTGTCAATCATAAAGGAAATACCCTATTAGTAGGTGAGTTATAATGTTATATTCTTATCCCAATTAATAACGCCATATGGTTGCAATTTTAATTTTTATATCTTTGTTTTACCTGTGTTTTTTTCATTGTGTATCTATTATATAAGTAGTATTATTTTAAGAAACTAGACTATTCTTCAGCTCCTTTGCGCTATTGCTAAACATTTTTATGTTAAACCTTAATTTAGTTTATTCCTGTAATTCAGTTATGGCTAGTAAGTCATATTTAAGTTTGTTAAGTGCATTTAACTCATTAGTTTCGATTAGAAATTGTAAAATTAAGAAATATCAGCTTCTAACTTCTGAAACTTGTGTAATTCATTTAAATTCATTTCATTTTTTCATTGTTAAGCAAATATAAGTTAATGTGTTTAAGTTGTATAAAATTAGTAAATAAGCATAACTGTATTAAATTAACTAACTCAAGGAGCCATGATAATCTGCCTAAGCTTATTGTTAATTTAAATTACGATTTTAGGGTACTTGGTACGGGCTTAAGTTCTTGGAACGAGCTTAATTTTTCTGGGTACGGGCCTAAGTTTTAGTAGGGGCCTATTGTCCATTCAGGCCTGATTATATGGTATTGGCTGATTTCTGTTACGGCCTAGATTATTTTGTGTTCAGGCCTAATTGTTGTGGAACCCCTGAAGTCAAGGACTAAAAGAGGTTACCTTCGGAATCGAACAGATAAGCTTTAGGCCTTAGATATCATTTCTTTATTTTTTTTTTATTTCTCTGATTGTAATATTGTATATTTTATTGCGGTCTTAATCATTTGAAAACTATTAGTTTAAGTAGAGCTTGTGACCACACAATAAGGGGTACTATTTCACTAGGTAGCCATTGTTAAGGCGCTAGGGTTAGCAGAAGTATAAACCCATAACATTATTTATGGTATTTATTAAAGGAGGGTCTAGTTTTGATATTTTCGTTTTATTTATCTCACTTTAACTTCACTATACCTGTAACTTAATTAATCTTGATCAAGACTGTTAAGTATTTATTCTTTTATTTTTTTTCCTTTTCTCCAGCGGGATAGGTCAGTGCCTGGACCAACAGGGGTTTCCGATTTTAGCCGCTTAAATTGGTGGCGCGACTCACTCTTTTGTATTTATGCTCTACGGCTGAGCTGGGCACTAATTTGCCAGTAGAGAAACCACTTACCGATCTCATCGGGAGTTGAACTTCTATTTGAAGAACTAGAATAATTTTTCATTTTTTTTTCTATTCGTTTATTTCATTGAAAGTACGTGGCAAATTTTTGGCGCCCAACGTTGGGCCCACATTTGTTTAATTGGGGCGAATATTTAGTTAGTTGTTAGAAGATTTTCGATAATTGTAAATTCTATATTTAAAGTGAGCTAAGTAGTAACTTGTTTTAATATTCATTCAATCATTGGCGTTATTAACCCATGATCACACCAATCGCGAAACGATTTATAGAGTGTGGATTTTAATATCTTTAGTAAGTTTTTTTTATATTTATTATTCATCGTCGCTAACTTGTACTGAACCACAAGCTTGTTGTCCATTTGTTGTGCAACTTTGCCGTAGTCTTTTATTCGTTTATTGTTGAATTTTCGTTTTATTTTAATCGTATACTATGGAGTATAAAATGGATATTTCGTATCTTAAAAAGGACATGAACTTTTAGTCCGTGGGATTATAGTCGATCCATAACAGACAGTCGATCAGATGAGGATGGCCCTGCGGCCAATTCTAAAAATGGAGAAATCAGGTTCTTTTAGTAGTAGACTTTAAGGGTGAAATACAGGCAATTCGTAAGTTGTTGTCAGAAAAAACGGTTCTTACGCTAGAAGGTAATAACGTCGTTAGGAAATAAAATTCTTTGATGTCGAAATTAGTCCATATCTACCATCGTACCCAACGCATTCCAGAGTCCGGATTAACAACTGAGAAGAAGTCGCAGAGGGGTAAATTGTTGATGGAGGTGTTAGCTGCCCTAGATTCCCTTGATACCGCTGCTAAACGCAATCCAGAGCTTAGTCAGATTATCCAGGATTCTGATGAAGAACCTCCACCAGTTCACAATAGTTCACGTGTTTCTGCTTTTTCTTACTCCCCCAACCTCACTCGAACTGTACATTATACCCAAACGAAACCATTAAATTTAGACAAATGGAATGTAAAGTTTACTGGGGAAGCAAAGTCTTCTGTACATAATTTCCTGGATAGGGTTCGAGAACTTAGAATAGCTCGCATCAACACAGAGGAGCAGTTATTTTCCAGCACCATAGATTTATTCTCCGGCCAGGCATTAAATTGGTATCGGGCCAATGTCGATAGGTTTAGGGATTGGACAAGCTTGTCAGATTTACTGTTACGGCACTTCGAACCGCCTAATTATTGTACCAGGCTAATTAAGGAAATTTTAGAAAGAACCCAGGACACTACAGAGGGAATAATAGACTATCTTTTGTGTATGAAAGCGTTGTTTCGGCGTCACGGTAGTCTTACTCCAGAAATGCAATTAGATTTATTGGTTAGGAATCTTTCCCCCTTTTATGCTACACAATTGCCAGTTGTCCAAAATGTAAGCAGCAGGGAAACGGACCTCGGGAGAATCGTTAGGTCGTGACTTTTTCTCCCAGTGCAGTATTAGCACGACCAATTCGTTTGATAGTTCCCATAAGCTATTGTTAGATTATGTCATCTCCCATGCACAGGCAGATCAACGGCCGTATCTTCAAATAAATGTGCTAGGTTATTCCTTATTAGGTTTACTTGATTCCGGTGCCAGTCGCACGATAGTAGGGTTACCTGGTTTCGAAATTCTGCTTAGTTTAGGCCTCAAGTTAATAAGAGATCCGAGTTTTTGTACGGTAGCAAACGGCGAGGTTTGTCAAAGTAGTGGGTATGTACAGACTCCTCTCACTTTAATGGGGAAGACTCGACTGATAAATGTCATCGTGTTATCCGCGTTGTCCCACACCATCATATTGGGAATTGATTTTTGGAAGGCAATGGAAATTATTTCGGACCTGAACCAAGATGTTTGGCATTTCTCCGAATCGCCAAATTTAGAACTGGCAAGTGTTCAGAGCCTTGACAAGTTATCTGCGACGGAAAGGAGCACACTAACTGAACTAGTACGACGAAAATTTGATGAGATAGGAACAGGTCTTGGCTGTTGTAAGGTTGCGGAGCACGAAATTGTGATGGAACCTGGAACGAGACCAATTAGGCAACGTTATTACCCGGTGTCACCCCATAAACAGAAGGTCATCGATGATGAGGTGGAGGAGATGTTGAAGCTAGGAGTAATCGAGAGGTCGAATAGCCCCTGGTCCAGTCCCGTTTGTTTAGTGAGGAAAAAGGATGGATCCTTTAGATTTTGTATAGACTATCGCAAGGTGAACTCATGCACCAAAAAGGATGCCTACCTGATCCCGTATATATCGACCATCTTGGACCGGTTGCGAGATACACGCTTCATCAGCTCGATAGATATAAAATCAGCATTCTGGCAAATACCACTAAAAGAATCTTCTCGTAAGTACACTGCATTCACCGTACCCGGAAGGGGATTATTCCAATTTCGTAGGATGCCGTTCGGGTTATCCAACGCACCCGCCACTTGGCAGAGGATTGTGGATGCTATTTTAGGTCCTGAACTCGAACCCAATGTAATGGTCTACCTTGAGGAGGTGTTTGATCGTTTACGCCTCGCTGGTTTAATCCAAAGAGAAGTGTCACTTTTTCAAACCCCAATTACAGTACCTGGGTTATGTAGTTGACGCCAAAGGTCTGCGTCCTAAACCGGAGAAGGTGAAAGCCATCATAAATATCCCACCTCCGAAGAACGTTGGTGAAGTTCGTAGGTTTGTAGGTACGACTTCTTGGTACAGGCGGTTTGTTCCTAATTTCTCCACTGTGCTAGCGCCGATTTAAAAATTAACAAAAAAAATGCTACTTGGAATTGGACACCCGAATGTCAACGCTCATTTTCTGAGCTAAAGAAGCGGCTACTTACTGCATCTTTCCTAACTGCCCCAGATTTCGGTAAAACGTTGTATTTGCAACCGATGCGTCAAACTATGGTCTTGGCGCAGTATTAACGCAGCAATACGAGGAAGGGGAAAAAGTAATTTGGTAGGCAGGAGATAAAACTGTCGGTGACTGAAAAGGAATGTTTGGCAGTTATTTGGTCAGTCGAGAAGTTGCGTCATTATTTAGACCATGCCCATTTTGTGATAATTACGGATTATGCTTCGCTTTTGTGGCTTCATCGACTAAAAGATTCACCAAGGACAAGTGGTAAGTACGCTAGAATGTTGTTGAAGGTCCAGGACAACCCCTTAAAATATCCATTGTGGTGGGTAGAAGATGACGTTTTGTTTAAGTATACGAGGCCGGACATCATAAATTTGTCTCCACATTCGGACAACTGGAAAATTGTGGTTCCAAAGGATCAACGTGGATCAATTTTGAAACGATGCCACGACATACCATCTGCAGGACATGTAGGCGTATACAAGACCTTCGGAAAACTCAGCCAAAACTTTTATTGGCCTAAATTGAAGGCCGATGTTGCTAGTTACGTCCGTCACTGCAAAAGCTGTGCCCAAAATAAGGTCGAACAAAAGGCACCAGCTGGGTTAATGGGTGAACGACCGGCGATTATCGAACTATTCCAAGCCATCAGCCTGGACTACATTGGACCACTTCCTAGATCGAAAAAAGGACATCAATACATACTGGTTGTGTCGGATAACTTCATGCCGAACCACCACTGCTAAAAATTTAACGGAAGTGATGGAGGGTTTCTTTCTATTATATGAAGCACCCATGACTCTGACCTGCGATAATGGTGTTCAAATTCGAATTCCGGAAATTGTGTAAAAAGTATAACGTCAGAATATTCTACACCGCATACTACAATCCGCGTGCCAATCCTACAGAACGACACAACAGAGTCATTAGGACCATGTTACGTACCTATGTAAAGCAGGAAAATCACAGGACTTGGGATGAACATCTCAATGAAATCGGCTGTGCAATCAGGACAACACCAAGCGAAACCACCAAATACAGTCCATACTTCATTCTTTTTGGTAGGGAACACAAACTTTACGGAACAGATTACGAGGATAAACTTCGGACGGACCCAGTAGAAATAAACGACTACGCTAAAAACCGTCACGAGGGCTTTGCGAAGCTATACTTGCAGGTTCGACAGCGAATGGAGTCCGCTAGAGCGCAAAACGCCAATCGTTATAATTTGCGTCGTCGTCCCCTTTCTTTTAGTCGTGGGGATAAAGTTTGCAGAAAGAATAAAGTCCTATCTGATGCTCTAAAATTTTATTCGGCAAAATTAGCGCCAGCGTATCTCGGTCCTTTTGTCGTTAAACGTAGGTGTGGTTCTTGGTCCTATGAACTCCAGGATGAACTGGGAAATTCTAAAGGTATGTACAAGATTTAAAACTTTTTTGTGAATCGCTAGCTGCAGACGACAATTCTCATTCTCTGTAGTATACTTTATTTATCCTTTTACGTATCTTTGGTTATCTTTCCTTCTTATCTTTTGTTATTTCCCTTTTTATTTTTTTTTCTTCTGTTTCGTTGTTTTTTTCCTGTGCCCTGTGGCTGGGGGTAGAAGAATTCCACCACCCTAGGATATTCCAGGCGAGGTAGGCAAAAGTCCTCCAACCTTAACACTTCTGGATCCGTGTTTCGTGGTTTATATCGTCTTGCGTTGTAATGAATACGAACAGTCGTGTTACCTCCTGGTTGTCACAACCACATCAACGTCGGTTTTCGGTCTGGGGCTAGGATCGGCTGACTTGTGTGCAACGGCTGTTCACACGAAACTCTTCTCCACGCCAGTTCTCCTGGAGTATTTGCTACTACCACCAGTAGAATGGGCAATATTGTATAAGTCTTCGTTTTGGCAATCCCTTTCAATATATCATATGCAATCCACACCGGCTACTTGCATATTCATGAATTTTCTTTATATTCCTGATCTTCTGTTTTTTTAAAACTCATTTGCTACATCTTTCTTTTTTTTTGCTATAATATATCATATGCAATCCACACCGGCTACTTGCATACTCATGTACATTCTCTCCTCCACTGGAACACTTGGAATTGAAGCTAAATTCTGCTTAGCTAATTGGTTGGTAGGTGTATCGTTGGCATCGTCTATGCTAGTATGAAGTATTTCTGGTTGAGGGTTCCGATCTCCTGTGTTCTTGTTACATTTTTGGGATTAATAGAACTCTCACTTCATTCTCTAGAAGCTCCTTGGTATTTATAGAGTCTTTTCCTTTGACATTGTTGTTAAATTACAGTAAATAATAGCAGAATAGGGATGTGTTTTTTTTCTGCTATAATTTTTGGTGTAAACTTGAAATGCAGATTTTTAGAGGTTATAAATTTTATTAGTTTAGAAGTTATGTTGGCTATTAATTTTTTTTTTGTAAAATTGAAATGTAGTATTTAGCGGTTATACACCTATCGTTACCTACGTTTTCTTTCTGCTCTTTGAAGCCATTTGATCTGTTGTGTCTGAGTTTATCTCACTGTTCCCTGGGTTAGTAGCTGTTGTATTTGCTCAGTGCCCTGTTTCTTTTTTCCCGCTAATACCGTTTGTTTTAAAAATTATTATTACCTTGCCTTATTTGCAATACACACTGGGTCCAAAATGTCCTTTCGCGACTTCGTATTATGTGCGTGTGAGGTTTATTTTTTTTTTCCTTTTCCTCCCTCTCTTTTCTTTTTTTTTGTTAGTCTCTAGGTTACTAGGGAATTATGATATTGGGGGGAGTTTTCTTTTTTTGTTAGTGGTTATTAGTCTGGGGTGAACTTTATCACTCTGGGTCCCTTCAGGTCCCGGGCTTAGGCCCAAAATGTCCCTCCGCGATTTTGTATTACGGCCTTAGGTTCCGGTGAGTGCCGGGGCTGTGCGGGGGGTCATCCTTAAGTGGAACTGCGTTGCTTACGCTCCTTCAGTGGGAGGTGAATTGCCTGCCGACAGGGACCTGAGGGGAACTGTCACTATGCGGGGGTTCACTACTGCTGCCTGAGTCGGATGACCTTGCAGGGCCTCCCGTGGAAGTCCCGGTAGTACCGGAATCTTTATTACCATAACGTGTCCTATTGTTGTTATACCGACGGAGGTTTGGAAGTGGAAGAGGGTTGTGGGCGTTGTTTACCAGGTGAGTGGACTTTGCACTCTGTAAGGTGTGAGGTCCAGGGGTGTGTAACCATGACGCGATTGTACATCTTTTCGCGAGGTCGCCCCTGGAAGAGTGCATCGCATCTGCTCGCCACGGGGAGCATCGTTCATGATCCTCTGAAGCGGATAACCAAAGTTGTTTTAGTCTGGTCGTACTTCAACGCACTGGGTACTTGCTCCCGAGTATTACTAGATTTTCTGCTTTCTTAGGGAAGGGGAAGTTGTCACGGGCTAAATCCGCGCTAGGAATAATTGTTTTAAAATTAAACATTAGTAACTACTTACTGAAAGTATAGCATCATAATTCGGATTTAACAGAAGCATTTGAAATCAAGAATAAGTTGATTTTTAACCGACTTCAAAAAAGGACAAGGTTATCAATTCGACCATATTTTTGAAGTGAAAACTTCTTTAGCCGCGTTGAGCATTTTTTCTGTAGTGGGTAAAAAATCTTAAATTCGCGTCAGGACACGTGACCCTGATCGAAAAACCGTAAGATGACAAATAAACAAATTAAAGAGACGTGCAATAATATTTTGTAGTGGTGAATATAGGAACTAAATCAGCTGGTAGCACGAAAAGCGGAAAAGTAGTTATAACCGTATAGTGCCTTAGTAAGTACTAGTAGTGTTATTTTAATATAATTTTTTAAGGTACTTTAAGCATAAAAAGTGTGTAGAAGTATAGTGAATAGTTTTAAACATGGTGCACTGATGTCGGAACTTGTTGCCAACTTTATATTATGCATCAACACATCTGTTCTATTATTATCTCTGGTTTTGTAGTTGACATTGGTCAAAACATGGCTTTCGATAATAGGTACCTATGTTTATAGTGCCTTAGTCTTAATAAACTTATTTATAAATAAAATTATGAAATTATCAAGTTGTGAAAAAATTATATAGGTTTTAAATAGATTCGACAAAAAAGCGAATCTTCGATGTTACTATGAATAAAAATATCGATATATCGGATACAATAAATATTTGTCAAAACTCAAAACATCGAATTAATCCGACATATCGTATGGAAAACATCGAATAAATTCGATATATCGATGTGTGAATATCCCTATGCCACGCGAACCTATAAATAGTGACAGGTGATAGCTAATAATTCAAAATTCAAACGTCTCTGTTTAGTGTTCTTTAAGCATTTAAAATATGGATATTAAACAAATTAATGATAAAAGTGACGAAGAAATAGCGAAAGAAAATGAGTGAGTATTTTATAAATATACTAGATGAAAATTTAATAAGTTTTAATTTTTAATTAATATAATTTTATTATTAAGCTTAGGATAGTACTTTTATACTGATAAAGCAATTCGTGCTTCTGAGAGATAAACTTTTTAATGTAAAATAATTGTAATACTTTTAAAGTGTTAAATTTTTAATGTAATATAAATTGTCATGTTTGTGTACGATATACGATAGCGCAATAAATGAATATTGTATTCTACCACATAAATGATAGTAATTTTATACTGATAAAGCAATTCGTGCAAAATTATTCCCTAACCATTCCAAAATATCAAACATGCACAACGTTAATAATCAACTTTTCACTTCTGCTGGCACTCCCAGAGTGCAACCCGTCGTTTTTTTTTTTCTTTTATGAATGTTACCGAATATCTCCGGTATTTATAACCCGATTTAAAAAAATCTTTTTGCATTCAAAAAAGTAGAGTGTCCGTGTGGTCCCATAGAAATTTAATTAGGGTCCGGTTATCAATGTGGAAGATATTCCAAGAAATACCACAAAAATCAGCATTTCAGCGAATATCTCCGGTATTATAATCCGATTTTTAAAAATTCTTTTTGCATTCAAAAGAGTAGAGTGTCCCATTGGTTAAGGTCTGGTCATCAATGGGAAAGATATTTCAGGAAATAAGGAGAAGGGTCTCAGTTTGACCTTATTCTTTTTATATATGTTCTAATATCTCCGGTATTTATAATCCGATTTGAAAAAATCTTTTTGTATTCAAAAGAGTAGAGTGTCCGTGTGGTCCCATAGAAATTTGATTAGGGTCTGGTCACCAATGTGGAAGATATTTCAAGAAATATCACAAAAATCAACAGAATAAGCTCTGCAGTTCAGTTAATTTGTTAATAATGATGTATAACATAAAAACATAATAATTAGCCCATTACTGTCCCACTCTAAAGCCAAAGACCTCTTTGAGCATTTAATCAATTCTCTTGCTTACTGCGAGTTGGTAATTTTAGACAATTTATTCCACGTTTTATCACGATGTTTTCCTTTACCGTGCGTGCTTCGTGTTTTTAGGTGTTAGACAATTTACGTATGTCTCCAATAACTCACATTGGTACATATCGGGATTGTTGGGGATTAAACTCAGTACCTTTTGCACGGTTATTAAAAGTCTTTGAAAGTAGTACATCATGAATCAAGTAGCAACTAAAAATGATAAAATAAAAACTTTTAAAAAAATTAAACCGCCTTCAAAAAATTTACTCTAAAAAGCCAGAAATAAAATCTTTATTTCTTAATAAAATTGGAACCAACTAGGCATCTGATTTCCATTTCCTTGAAGTCGGCTCCAATGGCAAATTACCCTCTATTTTAATCTTAGCTATTAAATCTAGATTTCGAATGTTAGTTACAAAAATAAAAACCATTGGAGCCGACTTCAAGGAAATCGAAATCAGATGCCTAGTTGGTTCCAATTTTATTAAGAAATAAAGATTTTATTTCTGGCTTTTTAGAGTAAATTTTTTGAAGGCGGTTTAATTTTTTTTTTTAAGTTTTTATTATTGTTCATAGTTAATCACCGTTATCACACATATCAGTTACTAGGTAAATATATTTTAAAAATAAAATAAGTTTTTGATACCCAATACCTTTTATTTAGGTTTTGGATAATTATAGAAGTGGTTTTATTTAAGATGCCCTATACGGATCAGATATATTAACTAGAAAAGATATAAATAATATTTAGAGTTCTTTTCATATAAATTTACAAGATGGAGTACGTCATGAATATGATTATAAAGAAATTGGCGATAGAGTTTTATTATATAAAAAAAAGTGAACCACATCAAAACATTAAACTAGAAGATTTTTAAGTAGTTTTTATGAATGAAGCTCAGATAAAAATAATGAAAGGATTTGGAAATTGACAGTACCTACCCATGGCATTAAAATGAAGGTAGGGCTATTAAATCTTAAAGTTTTTATCTCTGATATTACACCAATTTTTTATAATGCTTGGACTTCCATTTTGGGTGCTGAGGTTGAAAATAGGCTATTGTGTTCTTGATCTGGATAGGGCCTGGATAACTAATTTAACAAAAATTCCAAAATTAAATTTGAGGAAGGATGGATACCAAATGCTGAAAGTTCTGCAAAATACTTTGAATATTGAAGAATTCGAAAGAAGCTTTGTTTCTGTTGTAAAAATTTTAAAAGATGATACAGGGATACCTGCATTTTTGGCAACTGTATTACCAATCGTCATATGTGGGCTTATTGTTATACGAAAAAATGTGGCATCAATACGAATATGGTGATCGTTTTATTGTTTTATAAGCATTTTTGTAGATTATATTTATATGCAGGCATTTTATTATTTAGTTTATTACCCTATACTTTGTCACAAGCTAAATCCGCGCTAGGAATAATTGTTCTAAAAGTAAACATTAGTAACTACTTACTGAAAGTATAGCATGATAATTCGGGTTTAACAGGTTGACTGCCACGGCGGTCGTATACGACCGACATGTAAACATGCCAATATGCCATGGCGGTCGTATACGACCGCTATGCACCATATAAAACTATCGATCCTCATTTGCCAGCGGTCCTATCTATAACGTTTTTAGGTACGGTATACGACCGCTCTGGCCTACGAGGCTCGCATATCACTGCGAGTTTTGGAATTGTCGAAAAATTATTGAAAAAAAACGGCATATTTTATTTTTTACTTTTTATTGACAAATTAATGCAGTTACACGAAACAAAACAAGTGAAAAGGGGTTTGAATACTACAAAAACATTATAACTACTTTGAATGTAAGATATTATAACATTCCAAACACAAATGAGGCTGGTCTTCGCATGTTTCACAATATGTTACAACCTTCTTGACTTGGTTTTTGGTTATTTTCCCTTGAATTTTTTTTGCATAACAACCTTTACAGTACTTCCGGACTTTATCGAAAGGCCCTTGTTTTTTGAGGAACTTATGGATTGCTGATTTCCTCGATGGTCTCTGCTTTGTTTTATTTTCATGAGCGGTTTCATCATATGTCAGAAAGGATCTCACTACTTGTTCACGAAACTCTGTAATTTTAATTTTTTTGTCAGCAAGCTGGTTGTATACAATATGGGAATTCACAAGCGCTGTACCCAAAATAAATTCTATGGCAAGTTTCCTATACCATTTTAGGGATTTTCTTAAGGGTGAATTATAACTGGTCATCTGATCAGATTGATCAATCGACGATTTTCCTTCGTTATATTCGATTATGGCCTTCGGTTTTTGAACCATACCAGTGCGCCGCTGGACATTCACTGTTTCAACAGTGTGCTTAGTGGTGAGAAGAAGAACATCCCTCTTATCTTTCCACTTCAAGACACATATGCCTCTTTCGTTTTCTTGTCCGAATACTTCCCCTTTCTTCAATTTTTTTTGTACGACTTCTTTCGGATTTCCACGCCGGTTAGCTCTCAAGGTACCAATATAGTGTGTCTTACTGTCCAACAAAATATTTGTGAGTTCGAGACTTGTATAATAGTTGTCAGCTATGATGGTTCGTCCAGAATTTAGTAGGTCCCTGGAGAGATTGATCACAATGTTTGTTGAAACAGAAGCGTTGCCATCACCTTTTTCTTTTCCGGCATATATTCGCAGATTCCACGTATACCCATTGTCACTGCATAACTTGAAAAGTTTTATTCCATATTTATGGGTTTTTTGTGGAATATATTGCTTGAATAGCAATCGCCCTTGAAAAGGAATAATGGACTCATCAATACAAAATGTCCGGCCAGGAGTGTAGATCCTTTGAAAGTTGTTGACAAGTTTTTCTGCTAATGGCTTCACCTTATGAAGACGATCCCCTTCTGGACAACTTTTATTATCGGAGAAGTGCCACATTCTGAGAAGTAACTGGAATCTGTTTCTGGACATGGTTTTTGGTATAATCACATTCTTATATAGGTCGTCATTACTCCAATACTTTTCCAACGAAGGCATCTTCACCAAACCCATGTAAGCCACTACACCAATAAATCGAATCATTTCTTTTCTATCAGTTGGAGCCCATCTGTGTAGTCTCGAATCTGTCTTCACGTCGTTCGGATCACACAAAACTTGGGTGGCATATAGGTTTGTCTGATTTACCATCTTATCAATGATTTCATCGTCAAGGAAAGTATGGAAACATGTGTAAGGCGACAAATCGTTTATCAGTATTGCGGCGTAATTTCCATGTAAACCACCCTCTGCAGTGTATTCGAATTCTTGATGATTTCCAATTGGCTGCGTCCACGTATGCTCTAAAACATTTTGGTTAACTTCAACCTCATTGTCAGATCTCTGGATGTCCTCAATATTTGGTGGTTTGGCTTGAGCTAAAGTCTCAACTTCAAAGAATTCTTCCAGTTGTTGATCCTGCTCCAGATCTACTGATGAACTCTTCTTGTTTGTTTCCATAGAATCAGATGGAAAACTGATTGTGGCGTTAGCGGCTTCTGTTTCTTGGTGCGAGACATCATCGGATAAAACTGATTTGGAACAGCATGGTTGATCCAAAAACCTATTTTCTCCAGTATTCATTTTTTTTGAGACTGTCTTTTTGGGTTGCAATTTGCGTTTGGGCTTAGATTTCTTTAGACTGGAATTTTTGATTTCCTCTTCTAAATATGAGAAATCTGAACTAGATAATATTTCTTCGTCACTAGACGGCAAAAACATGGGGTCAAGATCAGAGTCAAATGAACTATATGGATCAGATTCGTCACCCGGAAGGGATAGAAAAAGTGGCATATGATTCAAAATATTTATATCTACAGTAGCGGACAAAAGTTTCCAAACTCTTTTCCACTACTGTATTTGAGAATGTATATTTCAAAGGTAAATAATGAATATTACCTGACTTTTGGCCATCTTTCAATGCTGGTTCAACAATTTTTCTACTACGATTACTCATGGCGGCACGTGCACATCAAACAGCGACCAAGATCAAAACGAAACTGAACTGATACGTCTCACACTGACAAGTTACGACTCGAATAAAACGACCGCTGTCAATACGACCGCTGGCAACAATGACATAAATATGCCGCCTATGCTCGGGCGGGCGTATACGACCGCTGACAGTTTTTTTTGGAAAACTGCTATTATTTTGATGAATTTTGTACAAACATATAGAACATATCTTTTAAAAGGTCATTTTTATAACTATTCTTCCCTTGGCGTATGGGTCATTTTTTATCGTTTATATATGGCAGTCAACCTGTTAACAGAAGCATTTGGAATCAAGAATAAGTTGATTTTTATTGTTCATAGTCAATCACCATCTATTATCATGTTCCGTTCTCAATTGTTGTCATTATATATTATTTTAAATATTATCACTTAAATTGTAAACAGCTGATTGACAGTTGCTTCTTCTGTTTGTAAAACTTAGTATGTGGTTGTCTGCAGTCAGGTAATTTATTAAATGCCCATCCTACTTGGCGAAGGCCGCTAGCCAGCGACCCGGTCGATTAGCTTAAGTTTGAGGGAAGTAAAGTCAGAGTCCTTTTTCCGGTAAGTGACATTCTGTTCATAAGAATCAACACGTTCTTCCATTTGCAATTTGATCGTCGACTGAAGCAATTGTTAGAGAGTTACCAGAAGATTTTCGGGTTAAGTTTTAAATTACAGTGCATCTGTATCAATTGTTTTTGGATTTTTGAAACTAAACCTTATTATCCATTCGAATCGTTGTTGGAATTAGATTCTGTTGATATTTTTGGAGTGGTTCGAAGGATCCTCGTGTGAGGGATTTTATGAGATCTTCTGTCGGTAAGTAACCCGTCTTTTATTCATGATGATTGTCCGATTCTTATGACTTTTTTCTTTCCTTTCCATCCCCGGCGAACTGCAGATTAGATTACGGTACAGTCAACGAGGTGTTCAGTAATTAACTACCATACAAGACCATCGAATTGCAGCCCTAGTGTGGCGGTTGTAGATCGCATCAGTACAGTTAGCAACAAATACGTTATTACACTCTCTCTTATCAGTCTGGAGAGTTGCAATCTGTGTCAATCATAAAGGAAATACCCTATTAGTAGGTGAGTTATAATGTTATATTCTTATCCCAATTAATAATGCCATATAGTTGCAATTTTAATTTTTATATCTTGGTTTTACCTGTGTTTTTTTCATTGTGTACCTATTATATGTGTAGTATTATTTTAAGAAACTAGACTATTCTTTAGTTCCTTTGCGCTATTGCTAAACAATTTTATGTTAAACCTTAATTTAGTTTATTGCTTTAATTCAGTTATGGCTAGCAAGTCATATTTAAGTTTGTTAAGTGCATTCAAGTCATTAGTTTCGATTAGAAATTGTAAAATTCAGAAATATCAGCTTCTAACTTCTGAAACTTGTGTAATTCATTTCATGTTTTCATTGTTAAGCAAATATAAGTTAATGTGTTTAAGTTGTATTAAAATCAGTAAATAAGCATAACTGTATTAAATTAATTAACTCAAGGAGCCATGATAATCTGCCTAAGCTTATTGTTAATTTAAATTACGATTTTAGGGTTCTTGGTACGGGCTTAAGTTCTTGGAACGAGCTTAATTTTTCTGGGTACGGGCCTAAGCTTTAGTAGGGGCCTATTGTCCATTCAGATCTGATTATATGGTATTGGCTGATTTCTGTTACGGCCTAGATTATTTTGGGTTCAGGCCTAATTGTTGTGGAACACCTGTAGCCAAGGACTGGAGGAGGTTACCTTCGGAATCGAACAGATAAGCTTTAGGCCTTAGATATCATTTCTTTATTTTTATTTTATTTTATTTCTCTGATTGTAATATTGTATATTTTATTGCGGTGTTAATCATTTGAAAACTATTAGTTTAAGTAGAGCGTGTGATCACACTAGGTATTTATTAAAGGAGGGTCTAGTTTTGATATTTTCGCTTTATTTAGCTCACTATACCTGCAACTTAATTAATCTTAATCAAGACTGTTGAAGTATTTATTCTTTTATTTTTTTTTTCCTTTTCTCCAGCGAGATAGATCAGTGCCTGGACCAACAGGGTTTTCCGATTTTAACCGTTTAAATCGGTGGCGCTACTCACTCTTTTGTATTTACCCTCTACGGCTGAGCTGGGCACTAATTTGCCAGTAGAGAAACCACTTACCGATCTCATCTGGAGTTTGCCACGTACTTTTAATAAAAAAAATCAAATTTTGAAAAATTAGTAAAGTTGTTGAATTGAATTTCCAACTCCAGCTGGGATCGGTAAGTGGTCTTCTCTACTGGCAAATTATGCCCAGCTCATCCGTAGAGGGTAAGTACAAAAAAAGTGAGTCGCGCCACCGATTTAGACGGTACAAATCGGAAACCCCTGTTGGTCCAGGCACTGACCAACCTCGCTGGAGATAAATAAATAATAAGTAAGAATTTTGATCAAAGTTATAAAGTTAACTCAGAAGAGGTGGGTGAGGTTATTTGCTGAGTAAGGCACCAAAATAGATCTATCTCTTATATTCACTGTACTAGATATTACAATAAACCCAACAATATAGGTGATACATAAATATATATAAAAAAGAAATAATGCCGCACCACTAATGGCACACAAAGCAAGAGTGATCACCCCGCGCATAAAATAATTAAAACCTAAGAGCAAAAAAAAATTACAAGGTATTACATCCGCTACAAATATCTATATATATATATATATATATATATTGAAATGGATCCTCCTTCTGGATCACCCTCTTTCAATAAAATTATCGGTCGTGGATTCAAGAATTTTTAAATTGATTGTCCTAAAAAAAAATACAAAATTATAAATATAAAAAAAATAATTCTTTCGCGTCTTTCTAATTCTTTCTTCCTCCGTTTTTCCACTCTTTCTCTATATCTTCCTCTACCAACTACCTTCCAACTCCTTCTTGCTACTGCCTTTCCATCTATTTAATACCTTTCTGCTACTCAACTCTTTCTCTATACCTTCTTCTTTTACAATTTTCCAACTCTGACCTCTCTGCTTTTCTATACTTTCCAATCTCCAGTTTCTTTCTATTTTGTATGATTTTATCTTTTATCTTTTATTTATTTAATTATTAATCTCTTTATATGTAAATTCAAATTATTTTATTCAATTTAGTTTATTCAATGACATTCATTAATGACAAATTTTTACTTAATATCATGACAATCAAATCAATAATCTAATAATAATCCTAACAACATAACCATCTATAAACTAAACAAAAACAATTCAAACAAAAAAATACTTCATCAAGACAACCGATTTAAAAATCATGAACACGTTCCAACATTTCACTGAAAGAACCTGTCCCAAGAAGAAAAATCCATATCAATTTCCCCCAAATTTGATTTGACTTGGTGAATCACTTCACCTTGCCAAATCAAATTTCCTTTCAGTAGGAAATTTTTCTTCACCATCAGTTGTCAAGCTTTTAATTTAGAATATTTCAATTTTACTATAAAATACACTACCCCTAACATATGAGTCCCCTATCATTATATCTACTTTTACATTCTTCTTTATTCAATTTTTCATTTCTGGTTTACTATTTTTTATAAAATTTATTCCCCTTCTTAACATTTATTAAAATGTGTTTTTTGTAGTTTTAAATGTGTTTCCCCTGTTTTGAAATTTCCCTATACATATAATTTTTTATATACTCCTTTCCTAATATTTCCATATATATAACTTCTTTCTAAATTTAAATACCTTCCCCCTTTCCTGATATTTCCCACGATACAAACTTTTAATAAATTTAAATTGCTTTCCCCTTTCCTGATATTTCCCTCGATACAAACTTTTTATAAATTTAAATTTCTTTCCCCGTTCTTGATACTTCCCTGTATATAACTTTCTGATAAATTTAAATACTTTGCCTCTTTCCTGATATTTCCTTTGATACAATTTTTTTATAAATTTAGATTGATCAAAATCACCCCAGAAATAACTCAAAAATATCTTCGTAAATTTTTCCAGTGCAAATATTTCATCTTTACTGGCAAAACATATCAATGCCTGCCCATTTAACATCTCACGCGGGTATTTTCTTATTTCTTCATGATCTTCACACCATTTTAACTTATTTTTCACTATTCTTATGAAAATTTTTAGATGAATCTTATTAATATTTCCATTAAATTTATGTTTAATTTTACTTATACCCATATTATTTTGATTTTTATTTATATTTCTTCTTTCCGTTTCTTCTAATAACATTTCACGTTCTTTTTCTTGAACTACCTTTATTTCTTCTACTTTTTCTTCCATATCACTTATTTTCTTTACTGTATCTTGTTTTATAATCTTTTCTAAGTCATTCAATTTTTTATTTGTATTAGTATTGATTTCTTTGATTTCATCTTTACATTCCTTGTTAATAATTGTTTTAATTTTTACTTCTTGTAATTCCTCTATTTCCGTTATTCTCGCTATTATCTCAGTTCTTATTTCTTTTTTTGTTTCTTCCAATTTTTGTTTGTTTGTTTCCATTTGCTTCTTCATCTCATTTTTGAATTCTTCTTTTATTTTTTTTTTATAGAATCCATATTCTTGTTCATGTCTTCTTTTATTTCTTTTTTCATAGCATCCATATTTAAATTTATTGCTTTAATATCCTTGCTCATATCTTTTTTCATTACATCCATATTTAAATTTATTGCTTCAGTATTTTTGTTATTTGCTTCAATATTTTTGTTCATTTCTTTCATTTCTTTTTTCATATCTTTGTTATTTGCTTCCATATTTTTATTCATATTTTTTAACATTTCCATCATTTGTTCCCATGATGAATCCCTTCTATCCCCTATCTTACTATCCTGATTACCCTGATTATCCTGACTATCCTGAATACCCTGATTACCCTGACTATCCTGAATACCCTGACTACCCTGACTCTCCTGATTATCAATATTATCCCCTTGTTCTGACATTCTATCTGTAATTTCCTTTCCCCCTCTTAATTTCATATAATATACCTATAATTTATTTAATCTTTTACTCCAGAATCACACACTTTGTTTTTAATAAAGCAAGCTTGACACCTAATAGTAAAGAAAAATCTCTCACCCTCAGTGCCGAAGCAGCCACACGTTCTGGGCGCCAATTGAAATGGATCCTCCTTCTGGATCACCCTCTTTCAATAAAATTATCGGTCGTGGATTCAAGAATTTTTAAATTGATTGTCCTAAAAAAAAATACAAAATTATAAATATAAAAAAAATAATTCTTTCGCGTCTTTCTAATTCTTTCTTCCTCCGTTTTTCCACTCTTTCTCTATATCTTCCTCTACCAACTACCTTCCAACTCCTTCTTGCTACTGCCTTTCCATCTATTTAATACCTTTCTGCTGCTCAACTCTTTCTCTATACCTTCTTATTTTACAATTTTCCAACTCTGACCTCTCTGCTTTTCTATACTTTCCAATCTCCAGTTTCTTTCTATTTTGTATGATTTGTTTCCATTTGCTTCTTCATCTCATTTTTGAATTCTTCTTTTATTTCTTTTTTTATAGAATCCATATTCTTGTTCATGTCTTCTTTTATTTCTTTTTTCATAGCATCCATATTTAAATTTATTGCTTTAATATCCTTGCTCATATCTTTTTTCATTACATCCATATTTAAATTTATTGCTTCAGTATTTTTGTTATTTGCTTCAATATTTTTGTTCATTTCTTTCATTTCTTTTTTCATATCTTTGTTATTTGCTTCCATATTTTTATTCATATTTTTTAACATTTCCATCATTTGTTCCCATGATGAATCCCTTCTATCCCCTATCTTACTATCCTGATTACCCTGATTATCCTGAATACCCTGACTATCCTGAATACCCTGACTACCCTGACTCTCCTGATTATCAATATTATCCCCTTGTTCTGACATTCTATCTGTAATTTCCTTTCCCCCTCTTAATTTCATATAATATACCTATAATTTATTTAATCTTTTACTCCAGAATCACACACTTTGTTTTTAATAAAGCAAGCTTGACACCTAATAGTAAAGAAAAATCTCTCACCCTCAGTGCCGAAGCAGCCCCACGTTGGGCGCCAATTGAAATGGATCCTCCTTCTGGATCACCCTCTTTCAATAAAATTATCGGTCGTGGATTCAAGAATTTTTAAATTGATTGTCCTAAAAAAAAATACAAAATTATAAATATAAAAAAAATAATTCTTTCGCGTCTTTCTAATTCTTTCTTCCTCCGTTTTTCCACTCTTTCTCTATATCTTCCTCTACCAACTACCTTCCAACTCCTTCTTGCTACTGCCTTTCCATCTATTTAATACCTTTCTGCTGCTCAACTCTTTCTCTATACCTTCTTCTTTTACAATTTTCCAACTCTGACCTCTCTGCTTTTCTATACTTTCCAATCTCCAGTTTCTTTCTATTTTGTATGATTTTATCTTTTATCTTTTATTTATTTAATTATTAATCTCTTTATATGTAAATTCAAATTATTTTATTCAATTTAGTTTATTCAATGACATTCATTAATGACAAATTTTTACTTAATATCATGACAATCAAATCAATAATCTAATAATAATCCTAACAATATAACCATTTATAAACTAAACAAAAACAATTCAAACAAAAAAATACTTCATCAAGACAACCGATTTAAAAATCATGAACACGTTCCAACATTTCACTGAAAGGACCTGTCCCAAGAAGAAAAATCCATATCAATATATATACAAAGGGTGCCAAGTATGCGTACTTATGATAAACAAAAGGGGGTAAATTAACGGGCATGTACGCAAAAAGGATGACGGCTAACGAGCCAGAAACATGCATGTCTGCGGTTACCATTCTTACTCGTAATCTTATGATCCTTTTTGCGTTCCTTCCCCTTTAATTTACCCCCTTTTGTATATATATATATATATATATATATATATATATATGTATATATAGTATATGTAAGTACTTTAACAAATAAGATCTTGTTTAATGAATTTTATAATTTGTTTTCCAATAAACGTGATATCCTGTAATAGGGCTCCACATTCATGCCAGTGGGAGTAGCATGGATGAGGCCTCCTATCTAACAAGATCATGTTCAAATTATCACATTACATATGACTTGTGAGAGAGGTTAAGATATGTTTCTCTTTACACAGGATAATCGACGTGTTTTGGTGTTAATTAAGATGATTTGACACATAATATTGTTTGTAGTTTCCCTGAAGATGGAAATAAACGTTTCCGAAAGCTTGGAATAATTATAAAGAGTTCACTTTTATTTCACTGCCGCTACCCCAAACAATCTAACATTTGCTTTATATATATATATATATATATATATATATATATATATATATATATATATATATATATATAACAAAGTGCCAAGAAAATGCGTATTAATATATATATATATATATATGAAAGAGTCGGAATTAATAATTCAACTTGGCTTATCTGTAGTTGCGCTTCTCTAGTACAGATGCTTTTGATGAGAGGCTTCCTGTAATAGCCTCACTGCCCAGGTAAAGGTGTCGTGCTGCGATGGTCCAAGGTAGTGTACTGATTCTTACACCACCCCCAAGATTTGCTGTTCCAGATCTAAGAACAACTATTCTCCAGGTCCAAAAATTATTGTTTCAGATTAATACACCAGGACCAAGAATGATGAACCAGTCCAAAGAAATGTACGCCAGGCCAAAGAAAGATTAGCCAGGATCAAGATAATGTTCGCCAGGTCCAAGAAATATTAGCCAGGTCCAAAAATTTAACCAGATCCAAGAACCCCTTAGTGTGATTAGGGGTTTAAGTAGTCAGTCTGACGGTGTTAAGTCCACTATCACCCTGAATTTATTATTTCTCGTACTCCTTAATCAGCAGTCCACGAATCGAGATTTTAGCAAATTGTTCTATAATTGAATGTCGGTATCGGAGAAGGCAATTTTAATTTAATAAGTTAAGAACTTACCACATAAATTAACCAAATAAAAATCTCACAAAATAAAAAAATCTAAGCCTACCCCAAAAAAAGAAACTATCACCAAAGGAATATTCACCAAATGAGGCTTAGATTATTGATAGTGTTAGCATTCTAAATCCCATTAAGGTGACCACAATGGGGTCAGAATAAAATGCACACACTGTATGGCGTTTCACTGGATAAATTCACTAACGATTACCAGCTGTTGATTCGTAGACGAACAAATTGTAAAAGAAAGAACTATGCGTATTAAAACCGAAAAATTCACTCTACAGAAATTACCTGGGGAGAGGAGGTGCGTTTTGTTGCCAAATCGATTTATTATTTCAATGACAAATTGAATATTTAATTTTTTAAACATAATCATGCCAAAATTAATTTAAACTTAATAAATTATATATACTAATTATTAGATAAATCACGAAGAATCACTATTTGCTAAATTAGTTATTATATTAGCTGATTAACACAGTAGCTGAGGCCTCGGAAATTTCTTCATACGTCAACTAGGAGTCTCTCTGCTAATTTGATGTAAAAAAGCGGTACACGTTTACACATGAGACATAGGACTTTAGACGATGATTATGTGTTTCGATTTTTAATACAAATTTAAGTTTCCCTTTTGGTAAATAATCAAATTTGGCACGTGACAAGTTGAACTTCTATTTGAAGAACTAGAATAATTTTTCAAATTTTTTTTTTCTATTCTTTTATTTCATTGAAAGTACGTGGCAACTTATATAAAAAGTAGTCCTTAAAATTTTATAGTTTAGTTAGTAGTTTGTATTTATGTTGTTGTTAAATATAGTATTAGAAGTATCGGTACCTTAAATTACTAAAAAAATAATTTATTAAACCAATTAATTTTCAGCAAATAGTAATTATTTTAATAATAAAGCATGTTTATTTTTTAATTTATAAATTTTTTTCATGTATTCTGTTTTGTGTTTTAGATTCTTGAAAGTATGGACAAAACAATAAAATATTTCTACTTAGAGGGCAAAGTTGTAAAATAATTGGATAAAGGTATTACAGTCGTACTAAAATTCTTTAGGGATAAAATGGTAACTACAGTAATTAAACTTAAAAAAGAAGCTAGTAATAGCCACATTTAAAATATTCATAAGCAACACCGAGCACCACTAACAGGAAACTATGAAGTTGAATCAAAAGAAAAACAAATGGATTGTAAAGAATAACTCTACATTTTACATGGTCTCAAGAAGAGAAATGGATTGTTCATTTCTAATTGCCAATTAAAATGTTCTTTTTGTGATATTTGTATTCATAACTATGAATGTACATGTGCAGACTATTATATAAAAGCAACGATGTGCAAACATATACATTATATAGTTTTAAATGTAGCAAAAAATCAATGTCTTCAGAAAAATGTAATGTTTTCGGGATATCACTCAACTTAGAAATTACAAAATACTTATCGCCCTATGTAACTAATGTAAAAAATGAATGAAAAGAAGTGTACATTTATAAGCAAAATAACAAATGAAATTAATGAGATTTCTGTAAGGATAGATAAAATCGATGATGAAACTAAGTCAATGCCGGTATTACCTCACGTCCTTAAATCTTTTCAAAATACCAATAAATTATTATTAGATATACGAACAAATACAATAAAACAATTTCAGGATGAAACTTTACCCTTAAACTCTTTAGGTATTGCAGAAAAATATTAAAATATGTGTTCCTATATATTTAATGAGCAAAATTTTTTTAGCTCCACCACCAAACAAAAAAATAAAGAAACAAAAAGTTTTCTTCTCGATAAAGAATAAAAGAAAAAATTAATCACAAAAAATGTCTAAGTTAATAATATAACGCATATTTTAAGGATTAATAGTATACATGATTACTTTTAATAATTAAAATAAAAAAAGGGATATATACATAATCACATTTTTAAACAGGGCTGAGATTAATATTAAAATTTGCATTTTATAACCTTTGAATATATTAAATTATTAAATATTTGTTTTTTTTTAATTTAGTCTGCTACAAAAGCTTAAGAAATAGTTAGTATAAAAAATAGATTTCAAGGCAGTAGCAATATTGATATATGAACAATTATTTTCGATCTACATAACCAAAGTTTTATGAATCGTCTCTAGGTTTTTCTGTGGTTTCCCCCATACCTTAGCCAAATGGACGATTCTTGTAGGAGACTCAAATAGACCACGGATCATTCCCCACGTGTTATTTTTTAAAAATATTAAGAACATATTTATTTCTACTTTATAGCTTCGTTTTTTTTTTTAATTTTTATTTTGAAAGTTTTGATTAAAAATTTTACAATTAAAAAATTATGCGTTATTTTTAGTCCGTAACTAACTCGTCTCATTTCGTGTTTGCACTTTACACCTGAATTTAAATAAATTTGGTTAAGTTCTTAAAATGTCGGTAGAAATCTGGCGACACTGTATGAAATCGTGTTGACTTATAACCGCTCCTGATTTAAAGGGTGAGTAGAATTCCTGACCAAAAATCAACGGTGCGCTGTATAGACGCGCATGCGCATTTTCCAACAAAATTAGACAAAGGTAAACTAAACATTCGATTTTCAGATCCCAAAAAGGGGTTTAGATATTCTGAAAAATGAAGACAATAACAAACCAAATTAAAAGAAATCAAATTGTTGAGTTTTTTCTGGCTCACAATTCTGATAGAAAAATCACCAGAAATCACTTTCTACGACAAAATTTTAAGAGTAGATTCATCAATCGAACACTGGAACAGTATTCTAAGACATCCAGTGATTAATACAAGCAGTTATCTGGTCGGATTTCAGCAGTGACCACCAAGAACAGCTTCCAAACAACTGCAGATATCTAAAGGATCTATGAGAATTTTGAGAATTGTAACAAGAACTAAGTCAGCTGCTCCACTATACAAAAAAGTTTAGGCGGAAAGGGCACAGAGAAGCTTTACAAACAGATGGTGCAATCTGGTGTTGGGATATTCATAATAATGGATGATGAAACTTATGTGCGCTGTTATCCTAGTCAGATTCCATGTAAAGAATTTTGGATTAATATTTCAGCTGATTTCAAAGTGGATTGAAAAAAGAAATTTCTGCTTTGGCAAGCAATAACACAAGACGGAGTCATCAAATCAAACAAAGCTTTGTTATCATAAAACTTAACAATTTTTGTTGAAAAAGCTAAATACATAGTATAAACATAAAAAAATACAAATACACAAATAATACAAAGCTACAAAATATTGAACTATAAATAATATTGGTCCTTATCATAATTATGATACATCTAGATATACAGGGTGAGTTTCTACTGACGCCCATAACTTCAACAGTGGATTCTAATGGTCAAAAGGAACAAAAAAGTCCCAGTAAACACTAGTCCGATTCCAAACCGTTTGGTCATAATTTAGACTTTTGTGTTTTTTATAAAAAACTGGACTTTGACCCACTATTTACGAGATAAAAATTACACCACTTAACCTGGCGACTGATATTTGAAATAATTAGATAGAGCGTTAAATTTTCTATAAAATCAAGGTTGCTTGTAAAAATATTCCATTTATTACCTCGGTTTTTAGCCAAATTTAGATGAAAAATATGCCAAATCAATTATTAAGCTTAAGATTCAAGACACTTTTTTATTAGTTTAAAATTATGTCACGCAATGTCCGACTAGATAAAAAACTTCCCCGTCTAATAAGCTTTAAATCGATATGCTATTTTAACCTTTTGCATGTAGGAATGGCAGAAAAAATACAACAAAACTAAAGTAAAACACGGTTTACAAGTGAGGGTATTCTGTTTATTTATTTATTTTTTTACTTATTTAGTCATATCAACGGATACACCATTATAAAAAATAATATTAAAAACAGTGTGGAGTAGTGGAAGTTCATAGCATCACAAGCACATGACAAAGCAATGAAAAATTTAGAACAAAAATGCATGACAACAGCAATAACAACAGCAATACATCAACAGCAATAAAACATAGTTGGCTTGGAATTAACTAGGTATTTACATTTGATTGTGTTTCCATAACCGTGTTTTACTTTAGTTTTGTTGTATTTTTTCTGCCATTCCTACATGCAAAAGGTTAAAATAGCATATCGATTTAAAGCTTATTAGACGGGAAAGTTTTTTATCTAGTCGGACATTGCGTGACATAATTTTAAACTAATAAAAAATTGTCTTGAATCTTAAGCTTAATAATTGATTTGGCATATTTTTCATCTAAATTTGGCTAGAAACCGAGGTAATAAATGGAATATTTTTACAAGCAACCTTGATTTTATAGAAAATTTAACGCTCTATCTAATTATTTCAAATATGAGTCGCCAGGTTAATTGGTGTAATTTTTATCTCGTAAATAGTGGGTCAAAGTCCAGTTTTTTATAAAAAACACAAAAGTCTAAATTATGACCAAACGGTTTGGAATCGGACTAGTGTTTACTGGGACTTTTTTGTTCCTTTTGACCATTAGAATCCACTGTTGAAGTTATGAGCGTCAGTAGAAACTCACCCTGTATACAGAATGAATATAAAGGTACAAAAATTACAAAAGTAAAAAATTTCAAAAAGAAGAATTTTTTATTTTTTACCAAAAATTAAAATAAGTAGTAATTAATTAAATGAAGCAACCAAAATGCAACCTTGTTACAAAGTATACAGTGTCAAAACTCACAACCAGTGTGTGTAGATTATTCAGGGATTGAGTAATGTTGAAGAAGTCTTTAACTGAATAAAAGGCTCTCTCTAGTAGAATTTTAAGAGTTTTAATTTCCAAAGGGAGATGATTGTGTAATTGTTTTTGCTCTGTAGAAAAAGGAGTTTCTTACTAATTCTTTGGGTTTGGTAGATGAAGATCATACTCTGTGTTTCTAATTGGATAATTATGACATGGCTCTTGGGAATTTCTAATAAATGATTGCGGATTAGGCATATAGATTGTAAAATAAATAGAGAGGGAAGAGTTAATCTTAATATATAAAAATTACGTGTCGCGTTGTTTATCCGCGATGGACTCCTAAACTACTTAACCGATTTTAATCAAATTTGCACACCTTTTGCAGTTTGATTCAAATTAAAAGATAGGAACGCTTACATATTAATTTATAATCGTAATATTATTTTATTGCAATTTATTTCTCTTTTATTTGACATTCACAATTATCTGTTAGCTAAAAACGATTCTAACAGATTGCGTAAGTAATCAATAGATGGCGCTGCTATGTTAAACCTAAGAACGTATCATATAAGCTACAATTCTATAGCAAAAACGAAACTATATGAGTTTTCATTACAAAGATTGAAACAGGTTAATTTCCCACAAGGAATAACTGTTTAAATCGGTAATATAATTGATTACTTACCATACTAATTTCTCCAGATTTGAGGGTTAAACAGTGACATATAGTGTTAAAACCAAATTTGATTTTGCTTATTCATTAATAATTGTCATCTATTTATTATTTTCGGTCTCATAATTGAAATTATTTTTAAGTTCATAGCGAATTTGATAATGTAAATAATTTGCTGTCATTCTCTTCTTCTGTTTCTGTTCAGTCGGTTGTATCGGAACTATTTGTGTGAGACGAAACAAGGCCTCGTTACATGCACACAGTACTCGATAAAGACCATTCGAATGTAGTCGAGGCCATACTGCCAAATAGGGATTGGGAATGTATATTGAGTTAGAAAGAGACCCTTTTCCGTCATGTCATTTTTTTCCTTCCGGTCGAAGGAATCGATCTCGGCCATTTTCGTATAAGTAATCTGCTTGAACGGGTCAAATATATTAGTAGAAGTGTCGCCAGAAAATTTTGCGGGTGAGGTTTTTTAAATCGCAGGACATCCTGTGACATTTATTTTGTAGTAGTCTCTTATTCGTTTATTGTTGAATTCTTTTCTTATTTTAATCGTATACTATTAAAACTCTTACGGGGACTTTAACACAATTTATTCACAAAATTGTAAAGATACACAGAACTCTGCTGGTTAACGTCTAAACTTATTGACAATATAATGAACTATTATTTGAACTCTCCTTAACTGTCCATACATCCCCTTACATAAAACAAAAGAACATTCTAGAATGAACCCGAAACATAAATCGAACTTAAATAGTAAACACTAGAAAGAGACAGAAAATTCTAGAACAAATAACCCAAGAATAGTTTTTCCTAATTGGTTATCCCGTTACACTGCCCCCTCCTCAGATCCATTCCTCCTGGAATGTTATTTCCTAAATCGGGATCCCGCACAATCCCTGAGCCAGCCAAACCATCTTTTTGGAGCTGCTGCACACCTCCACTGTGGTTTCCCTGGTAAGGCGCCAACCGATCATGATGGACCACGACGGGTTTCCCTCTGGGGATTTTCACGATCAGATATATGACATTGTTAATCTTTTTCTTGATGGTGTATGGACCTTCCCAATTATTCTGTAATTTGGGACAAATGCCTCGACGCCGTCGGGGGTTATAGAGCCAGACTAAATCTCCAACTTGGTAACTCTTTTCTATTGTCCGCGTGTCATAGTACCTCTTCATCCGATCACTAGACAATTGCAGCTTCCCACGAACCAATTTGTGTATATTTTCCATTCGATTCTGAAGATGGGCGACATATTCTTCACGGGCCACTTCACCTGGTTTACAACCAAACACCAAGTCACATGGTAGCCTCATTTCCCTACCGAACAAGACCTTTGCGGGGGTTTGGCCTGTTGATTCGTTAATGGCCGATCGAATGGCCATTAGAAATAGTGGGATATGTCGATCCCAATCGACACTTTGACACTACCTTTGACAGATAGTAGGTTATAGTCCGATTCATTCGTTCCACCATTCCATCAGACTAAGGGTGCATCGCTGTGGTTCTCGTTTTGTGGATGCCTAATCTTTGGCAAACTTCTTGGAACAGCTTGCTCTCAAAATTGCTCCCCTGGTCTGAATGTAATTCTAGTGGTACCCCAAATCGGCTTACGTACTCTAGTCAACATCTTCAAAAACGTAAAAAATTAAAATAAAGGTCCTAAAAATATGAGCGATAGCTCATTGGATTCGAAATCACCTCTAGAAAAATGTTTTTAAAGGAAAAGTCGCAGGGAAAAAATTGCAATTGTTATTAACAAAATAAGATGAAAAAAAAAAGATATTTATGATTTTGTTAATAACTCGAAAAATATTAATATTTAAGCAATTTTGAAAAAAGCTCGTTAAAGAGGAGAAAATTTTCGAAACAAAAGTCCGTCCTCCCGGAACTCTATCTCCATTAATTATAATTTTAATTTGACGTTGAAAATAGGGCTCCGCGCGGCTTTTATGGCATGTGCGCGCCACCGCTAAACGGTGTTTATCAGATAAAATATTTTTTTTATGACATAAAATATTATTTTAAAAATTTTTAAAAATTCCAGTATTTTCCTAACACTTAAAAAAATCTAAATCAGTTGGGAAAAACATTTTAACACTGTTTTTT
Organism: Altica lythri; assembly: GCA_964028335.1. Taxonomy (NCBI): domain Eukaryota; kingdom Metazoa; phylum Arthropoda; class Insecta; order Coleoptera; family Chrysomelidae; genus Altica; species Altica lythri. The sequence continues at coordinate 97,342,868 of OZ034801.1, read as the reverse complement.
AAACAGTTACTCAATTGTTAACTAACAATTATTTTTCTAATCTCTGTTGACACAAACAATGCGATAAAAGGTATAAATAATTGGCCTAAAAATTTTAAACTTCGTGGGGCCCTTTTTATGTGTATACTTTACAAGATCCTGCGATAAATGTTCATAAAAGTTTATTAATTTGTTAATTATGATTTTTTATAACTATTGCAAAATATTGCGAAAAAGTAAAAAAAAATACAGAATTTTTATAAATAAATGCCTGTAGTATCTAATAAACAATAAATACGAACTTGGTCTTAAAATTATTTAAAAGAGAAATTTATTTTCTATAAAAAAGACGTGAATGTCCTTTATCATATCTCCAATTAGTTAACAATTTAATAACTTGGTGAAAAACAGTGATAAAATGTTTTTTCCAGCTGATTTAAAATCCTTCAAGTGTTAGGAAAATACTGTAATTTTTTCAAATTTTTAAAATAACATTTTATGTCATAAAAAAATATCTGATAAACCCCGTTTAGCGGTGGCGCGCGCATGCCGTAAAAGCCGCGCGGAGCCCTATTTTCAACGTCAAATTAAAATTATAAATAATGGAGATAGAGTTCCGGGAGGACAGACATTTTTTTTCGGAAAATTCCTCCTCTTTAACGAGCTTTTTTCAAAATTGCTTAAATATTAATATTTTTCGAGTTATTAACAAAAACATAAATATCTTTTTTTTGCATCTTATTTTGTTAATATCAATTGCAATTTTTTGCCCGCATACTTTTCCTTCAAAAACAGTTTTCTAGAGATGATTCCGAATCCAATGAGCTATCGCTCATATGTTTAGGACCTTTATTTTAAGTTTTCACGTTTTTGAAGATGTTGACTAGAGTAACGAATTCTCCAACTAATAACGTTATCGCTTCCTGATTGGGAACTGCATAGGCTTTAACCCATTTAGTGAACTAGTCCATTACAACAAAGATGTACTTGTTTCCTACATCGCTCTGTGGAAGTGGCCCCAATACATCTCCTGCGATTCTTTCAAAAGGACTTTCGACCAGGTATTGCTGCATTTCCGCCTTCGGTTTTCGATGCGAACCATTACTGGCAGCACATGTGGTGCATTTATGACACCAATCTTTAACATCGTTAGTGCAGTTTACCCAGTAAAATCTATCTCGGACCTTTTGCAGCGTTTTCGTAATACCCAGATGTCCTCCAGAACTGTCATTATGTATCTGTTTTAAAATGTCTGGTACAGCATTTCTTGGGACCACTATTTGTTTCCTTGTTTCTGTGACCTCGGAATTTTCTATAAGTCTTTGAAGAAGCCCACTGTCCAAAATTAAAGAATTCCATTGGGCCCAATATGCTTTTAAAGCAGGAGAAGATGAGGATATTTCTCTCCACAACGGACGACGGTCCATTCTCTTCCATTCCCGAATCTTTTTCGGAACGGGATTGTTATCTTGTTGCTCTGCTAGCATAGAGCTCTGATCTTCTGGCACAACCTTAACTAAGGCAAGTTTTTCCTCGTTCTGCTCCATGCAGGTACAATGGGGGCAATTAGGTCGACATGGCCTTCTGGAAAGTGCATCAGCGTTACGATGTCTTGTTCAAGGTCTGTGCTCGATTTCAATGTCATATTCCTGCAGGTTTTCCAGCTATCTTGCTATCTGTCCTTCTGGGTTTCTAAAGCTAAGTAGCCACTTTAAACTGGCATGGTCTGTTCTGATTAGGAATTTTCTGCCATACAGATATTTATAAAAATGCTGACGGATTTTACAACTGCTAAGAGTTCCCGCCGAGTTACACAGTGGTTCTTTTCAGCTTTCGATAAAGTTTTGCTGAAGTATCCAACTACTCTTTCTTTACCATCTTGTAGCTGTGACAAGACGGCTCCAATTCCCACATTGCTGGCGTCGGTGTCCAGAATAAGCTTACCGCCAGGAAGTGGGTAAGCAAGAATAGGGGCAGACGTTAGCTGTTTCTTTAATAGTTTAAAGGCCTTTTGACATTCCTCATCCCAACAGAAGGACTTGTCTTGTTCTGTCAAACGTGTCAAGGGTTTGGCGATGTCTCCAAAATTCTTGACATACCGTCGGTAATAGGAACAAAGACCCAAGAAACTTTGAAGCTGATGTTTGCCGATAGGAATAGGCCATTCTTGAACGGCTTGAATCTTAGCGGTGTCCACAGCAACGCCATCCTTGCTTACGTTATGTCCTAAATAGTAGCTTTCTGTAATCTTTTAAAGACTTCACAGAATATTAAGACACTAAATGTATTAAGATTTTCACAATTTTTATTATTTAATGTATAACGCGTTTCACTATCTTATAGCTTCTTCAGATACATAATGATGGTCGAACTTACAAAGTTATGGTATAAATAAACTGAAATAAAACAGATGTACTACAAACTGCAATAAGGACCAAGCCAATAATAATAAATTTTACGATAGTGGGAATACCTACAGGATCAGTACATAGACCTTTGTGTAAATAAATTTAATAACGGTGAATTATTTAATTCTGTTTGATCATTGAGCAATGTACCAGAGTGTTTACGTTTATTAATTTCTAAACTTTCTAATAAATTTAATTTAAAACCTTTATTTTCTTGGTGTAAAATATCAAAACTATTGTTAAAATTATGGTTTTCGGACATTAGATGATTTGAGTATGTGGAATCAGCTTTTTTATTAAGGAAGCTTCTGTAATGCTCTGCAATACGCTTCTTAAAAGTTCTACCTGTTTGTCCTATATATAATTTATCACAAGAACCACAACTAAGTTTATATACACCCGATTTTTGATTTTTTGGATTTTTAGTTTTATTGTTCTTAATGTATTTCCCTATTGTATTATTGGTTTTATATGAAATCGTAAAATTTTGCTTCTTTAAAAAAGATTTTAATTTATTACTACTTTTACCTAGATATGTTAAATTTTGTATTGCTTCGTTTCCTTTACGTACGGATAAACTTCCTGGATGGCCTGTTTATAAGCTTTTTTGGAAATTATGTTGTCAACTAATTTGTGGTCGTAGCCTTTATTAACCGCTATTTGTTTGATAATCATATATTCTTTATTATAATTATCTTCAGTTAAAGGTGTATTCAGTAATCTATGGATCATACTATTATATGCTGCGTGTTTATGTTGAATTGGATGAATAGAAGTATTGTGGATGGTTATATCTGTATGGGACGGTTTATGAAATATAGAAAATTCATGTTATTTACTCTGTCAATTGTTAAATCCAAGAAGTTTATGCTATTTTCATTTTCTAATTCTATAGTGAACTTAATACATTTAGTGTTTTAATATTCTGTGAATATGGATTTTCATCAAGTAACGACTAAGAATATTCAATATTTTAAAGACTTCTTCCAGGTTGGATATATGTTCCTTAAAGGTCTTGCCCATTATGATGATGTCATCTAGATAAACTAGACAAGTTTCCCATGACACTCCTCGAAGAATGTTCTCCATTAGCCGTTCAAATGTCGCAGGAACATTACAGAGGCCAACCGGAAGGACCGTGAATTGCCATAACCCTGATCCACTGGTAGAGGCAGTCATTTCTTTGTCTACAGGATTTGTTTTTACCTGCCAGTATCCGCTTGTAAAATCCAATGTAGAAAACAAAGTAGCGCCTGCCAAAGCGTCGAGGGCATCATCAATCCTTGGCAGAGGATACTGTCTTTCTTAGTGACATCATTAAGCTTTCGATAATCGACACAAAACCTCATTGATCCGTCTTTCATTCTCACTAATACTACAGGAGAAGCCCTAGGACTACTGGATGGTTCGACTATGCCATTTTGTATCAATTTTTTAAGGGCTCTATCTGCTTCTTCCTTCTCAACTTGAGGCATCCTTCGGAGTACCTGTCGAATCGGACGTGCATCACCAGTATCAATTTTATGTTGGACTATATTAGTTCTTTCAAGTTTATTTTTAAAACCAAATAAAGGTTTATAGCGGTAAAGTAATTCTCTTACCTGTTTTCTTACTAATTTTGACGAAGAGGGATCTATTTTTGTCATTAATTGTTTGACTTCGTTCGTCTCATCTGTTTCCATAACGTTCACCTTGTGAATTACGGCTCTTACCGGTTCTAGAGTTCCTATTTCCGTGTCTTTTCGAAGAAGAACTGAATAATCGTTCAAATTAATGACTCGGATGGGTACCTCTTTGGCAGATCTAACAAGAGATTTACCAATAAGAAGTCCTTTTCCCAATTCATGATCATGGTTCTTTGGCTTTATCATGGCTGGGGCTCCATCTGGCTCTGGTCCATCTAACCGAGCTGCAGCTCACCGGAAGTTCGATATCATTGACTAGCTTAATCGAGGCATCGTCAACTTGTATTTAAACCAGGAATATTTCCTCATTACCAGTACTAAGGATACGTCGTTGGAGATCCAAATGAAAACCACAGTGGAGCATAACGTCCATACTCAGAACAACATCTTCATCAACGTATGCCACCAGCACCGAGTGAACAAGAGAGGTTGAACCAAAATGTAATGTCACCTGCATCTCACCGTAGACTCTAGCAGATTCTCCGGTAGCGGTACGCAGTCTCCAACTGGTAGGTAACATCTTTTTCCGCATAATGATGGTTGGTCGGATGATAGTGTGAGGGGCTTCAGAAATGTTTGGGGTCGATGTCGCCCTCCAGGAGTCGACCCGTTCTAGTTTTCCTGCTGCTGGGATACTTCAGCAGCAAATTTTTCTTTTTGGGGGCAAGTATTTCTTATATGACACAGTTCTCCGCAGTTCCAGCATCTCACTGGGCGCTTTTTTTTGGAGATAACTTCATTAACCTCTCCACTACCGCCTCGACGTCGCTAACGGAATGAACGACATGGTCGCAGTTACCGGTGACTTCCCTAAGTCTAGCAACTCCACGTGAGGCTTCCGTCGCCGCATCAAACTCTAGGGCAATGGTCAAGGCGTCGACAAGAGTCTTCGGCCGCGCCAACCGTACAGCGCGCTGCAACTCGACGTCTCGAAGACCATCGGTGAAGGTTTGGACTGCCAGGCACTCCAGGAAATCCTCCGCTGCACTTGAATACGCAAGTCGTACCATTCTTGCTACTTCCGCCTCAAATTCCTGAATAGTCTCTCCATTTTTCTGCTTTCGGCTCTTTAACTGCATTCGGTACACCGGTTTTAGATGAGTTTGACCATAACGCATCTCCAGACGATTCACCAATACCTCAAAATTGTCAGCCTCATTCGGTGTCAATGATTGCAGGACGTCTAAAGCCTCGCCTCGCAGAGATATGGTTAGAGACAATGCCTTCTCCTGGGATGACCATCCATTCGCTCTGGCAGTTGCGTCGAATTGTTTCAGGTAGTTTGGCCAGGAAGTCTTCCCGTCGAAGGTCGGGGGTTTCATCGTCGTTCGTACCTGGGTCGCCTCCCCATTTCCTCGCCGATCGACGTCTACGTGGCCGATTTCTGTCCTTTCTGCGTCTCCGTCTCCATGGTGGATGGTTTGATTTCGGCGACAAGCTTCAAGTTCTCGTTTAAGCTTTTCTATCTCGGACTGCACTTGTTGGTTGATCTCTTCGTTAGCTGCATGTTGATGTTACTCGTCTCGCAAACTGGATAACTCTTCTGGTAGGGTAAACTTCCGTTGTGATAGCTGGGTCGCTGGCTTCTTATCTGACTAGATAACTCCTCTTGTTGGCTGGTCATTCGTTGCGATAGCTCCTCTTGTTGGCTCGTGATTTGTCCTGATAGCTCCTCTTGCAGCCGGGAAAGCTGTTGAGTTTGTACTTCTTGCTGGCTGGTCATTCGTTGTGATAGCTGGGAAAGTTGTTGCGATTGTTCAGAAATGGCTTTTTGAATTGAATCACGGAGCCTACTCAACAATACGGATTTGGTCCCAGTAGTTTCCAACTCCAATTCTTTGAGCTCTCGTCTGAGCTTAGCCACCAATAGTTCATTTATCTTCTTTCCAGGCATTCTTGTATCTTCACCCCACACCTGACACCAATTTGAAACACTTATGGGGACTTATGGGTCGCTGGCTTCTTATCTGACTAGATAACTCCTCTTGTTGGCTGGTCATTCGTTGCGATAGCTCCTCTTGTTGGCTCGTGATTTGTCCTGATAGCTCCTCTTGCAGCCGGGAAAGCTGTTGAGTTTGTACTTCTTGCTGGCTGGTCATTCGTTGTGATAGCTGGGAAAGTTGTTGCGATTGTTCAGAAATGGCTTTTTGAATTGAATCACGGAGCCTACTCAACAATACGGATTTGGTCCCAGTAGTTTCCAACTCCAATTCTTTGAGCTCTCGTCTGAGCTTAGCCACCAATAGTTCATTTATCTTCTTTCCAGGCATTCTTGTATCTTCACCCCACACCTGACACCAATTTGAAACACTTATGGGGACTTTAACACAATTTATTCACAAAATTGTAAAGATACACAGAACTTATTGACAATACAATGAACTATTATTTGAACTCCCCTTAACTGTCCATACATCCCCTTATATAAAACAAAAGAACATTCTAGAATGAACCCGAAACATAAATCGAACTTAAATAGTAAACACTAGAAAGAGACAGAACATTCTAGAACAAATAACCTAAGAATAGTCTTTCACGTATAGGTCCCTTTCCTAATTGGTTATCCCGTTACACTATGGAGTATAAAATGGATATTTCGTATCTTAAAAAGGACATGTTGGTCCATGAACTTTTAGTCCGTGGGATTAAAGCCGATTTAAAGCAGACAGTCGATGAGATGAGGATGGCCTTGCGGCCAATTCTAAAAATGGAGAAATCAGGTTCCTTTACGCTACCCCCATATTCTGTAGTAGATTTTAAGGGTGAGATAGAGTCAATTCGTAAGTTGTTGTCGGAAGAAACGGTTCTTATACTGGAAGGTGATAATGTGCTTAGGAAATATAATTCGTCAATGTCAAAATTGGTCCACATCTACTATCGTACCCAACGCATTCCCGAGACCGGATTAACACCCGAGGAAAAGTCGGAAAGGGGTAAATTGTTGATGGAGGTGTTAGCTGGCCTAGATTCCCTTGAAACAGCTGCTAAACGCAACCCGGAGCTTAGCCAAATTTTCCCGGAGTCTAATGAAGAATCTTCTCCTGTTCATAACAGCTCGCGTGTTTCAGCTTTTCCTAATTCCCCCAATAACACACGCACTATACATTATTCCCATACAAAACCATTAAACTTAGACAAATGGAATGTAAAGATTACAGGGGATGCAAAGTCTTCTGTACATAATTTCTTAGATAGGGTTCGAGAACTTAGATTAGCTCGCAACATCACAGAAGAGCAATTATTTTCCAGCGCCATCGACTTATTCTTTGGCAAAGCGTTAAATTCGTATCGAGCCAATGTCGATAGGTTTAGGGACTGGTCAAGCTTGTCAGATTTGCTGTTACGGCACTTCGAACCACCTGATTATCGAGCCAGGCTATTTAAGGAAATTTTAGAAAGAACCCAGGACACAACAGAGGGAATAATAGACTATCTTTCTTGTATGAAAGCGTTGTTTTGGCGTCGTGATAGTCTTACTCCAGAGATGCAATTAGACTTATTAATCAGGAATCTATCACTCTTTTACGTTACACAATTGCAGGTTGTGCGATCCATCGAAGACTTAGAGGAGGAATGCATGAAGTTAGAAACAAAGAAGTACAGGGTAGAAAATTACGTGCCCCCTTCTCGTAAGAGAAATCAATTCGTTGAACCTGACTTCGCTTTTGTGGAGGTACAACCGAGGCAGGAGAATTCCGATGTCCAACAGTCGCCCTTGGGTAGAGTTGACGCAGCTATTAGTAGACCTAGTCGTTCTTCCAGCGACCCAGTTTGTTGGAAATGCCGAAAAACCGGCCATGTCAATAGAGATTGTCCCAACCCCAGGAAGGTTCATAGCTATCATTGTGGGACTTCTAACGTCACTGTTAAAGACTGTCCGAAATGTAAACAACAGGAAAACGGACCCAGGTCGAATCGTTAGGTCGTGACCTTCTCTCCCAATCCAGTATAAGCACGACCATCCCGAGTGATAGCTCCCATAAGTTATTGTTGGACTACGTTATCTCCCATACACATGCTGACCAACGGCCTTATCTTCGAATAGATGTGCTTGGATATGCACTATTAGGTTTACTCGATTCCGGTGCTAGTCGCACGATAGTAGGGTTACCGGGTTTTGAAATTCTTCTTAGTCTGGGCCTCAAATTAGTAAAAGATCCGAGTTCTTGTACGGTAGCAAACGGCAAGGTTTGTCAAAGCAGTGGTTATGTACAGACTTTTCTCACTTTAATGGGGAAAGTCGACTGATAAATGTCATTGTGTTACCAGCGTTGTTCCAAACCATCATCTTGGGAATTAATTTTTGGAAGGCCATGGAAATTATTCCGGATCTGAACCAAGATGTTTGGCATTTCTCCGAATCGCCAAATTTAGAACTGGCAAGTGTTCAGGGCCTCGACAAGTTATCTGCGACGGAAAGGAGCACACTAACTGAACTAGTCCGCCGGAAATTTGATGAGATGGGAACAGGACTTGGCTGTTGTAAGGTTGCAGAGCATGAAATCGTGATGGAAACTGGAACCAGACCAATTAAGCAACGCTACTATCCAATGTCACCCTATAAACAGAAGTTCATTGACGACGAGGTAGAAGAGATGTTAAAGCTGGGAGTAATCGAGAGGTCAAAAAGTCCCTGGTCCAGTCCAGTATGTTTAGTGAAAAAAAAAGAACGGATCGTTTAGGTTTTGCATAGATTATCGCCGAGTGAACTCGTGTACCAAAAAGGATGCCTATTCAATTACTTATATATCGACCATCTTGGACCGGTTGCGAGACACGCGCTTTATCAGCTCTATAGATATTAAATCAGCGTTTTGGCAGGTACCACTAAAAGAATCTTCTTGTGAGTACACCGCATTCACCGTACCCGGAAGGGGATTGTTCCATTTTCTTAGAAGGCCGGCCGGATTATCCAACGCACCCGCCACTTGGCAGAGGATTGTGGATGCTATTTTAGGTCCTGAACTCGAACCCAATGTAATAGTCTATCTTGACGATATCATTGTCATTACCAACTCCTTTACAGATCATCTACGACTACTTAAAGAGGTATTCGATCGTTTACGCCTTGCTGGGCTGATTGTCTCCCAAGAGAAATGTCACTTTTGCAAACCTCAACTGCAATATTTGGGTTATTTAGTCGACGCCAAGGGTCTGCGCCCAGATCCAGAGAAAGTGGAAGCCATCGTGAATATTTCACCTCCAAAGAACGTTGGCGAAGTTCTTAGATTCGTAGGTACTGCTTCGTGGTATAGGCGGTTTTTTCCCAATTTCTCTTCTTTGTTAGCACCTATCTTAAAACTGACAAAAAAGAATGCTACCTGGAATTGGACTCCAGATTGTCAACGCTCATTCACCGAGCTAAAAGAGCGGCTAGTTACAGCACCAATTCTAACTGCCCCAGATTTTAGTAGAACGTTTACAAACCGATGCGTCAAACTATGGCCTTAGTGCGGTATTGACACAACAATACGAGGGAGGTGAAAAGGTAATTTGTTATTTGTCCCGATCTATGACTAGGCAGGAGATGAAACTGTCGGTTACTGAGAAGGAATGTTTGACAGTCATCTGGTAGGTAAAGAAATTAAGACATTACTTAGATCATGTTCATTTTGTAATCATCACAGATCACGCTTCGCTATTGTGGCTTCATCGGTTAAAGAATTCTCAGGGTCGTCTTGCTCGTTAGCAATTACGTCTTCAACAATTCGATTTTGAATTAATCCATCGGAAGGGTAAGGATCATGTAGTCCTGGATTTTCTTTCTAGAGCAGTGCCGGAGCCAGTTGACTCGTTGAGTGAAGTAGACATCTTTTCCGTCTCCCCAAAAACCACCACCGATAAGTGGTATGCTAAAATGTTGTTAAAGGTCCAGGGTAATCCTCTAAAATATCCGTTGTGGCGTGTACAAGATGGCGTTTTAATCAAGTTCACGAAGCCTGATATCCTAAATTTGTCCCCGCACTCTGATGACTGGAAAATAGTAGTTCCGAAAGATCAACGTGGCCCCATTTTAAAACGTTGCCACGATATACAATCTGCTGGACATGTAGGCGTATACCAGACCTTCGGAAAGCTCTACCAGAACTTTTACTGGCCTAAGATGAAAGCCGACGTTGCAAAATATGTCTGACACTGCAAAAGCTCTGCCCAGAATAAGGTCGACTAAAAAGCACCAGCTGATTTAATGGGTGAACGACCGGAAATCACCGAACCATTCCAAGCAATAAGCCTGAACCTCCTCCTCGATCATGGAAAAGTTATCAATACATCCTGGTTGTTTCGGATAATTTCAGTAAGGCAGTCTTCTTGTATTCATGCCGAACCGCCACCGCTAAAAACTAAACGGAATTAATGGAGGGTTTCTCCCTATTATATGAAGTGGGATTTATAGAATTCAATGTGGTGATTGTCCTACATCTTATGTTGGTCAAACGACTAGGGCTCTTGAGACCGGAATCAAAGAACACTTAGATAGACCTAGATCTTCAACCTTTGGTTATCACATTGCCTTTAATAATCACAAATTTTCTCCTAATTCTAACAGTAAACTTCTACACAATATTGCTGTTAAAAACTACATGAGAACTAATTTGTTAGAAGATTTAGAGATTTGTAGAGAAATGGTTTCTAATCCTGAATTTTGTGTTAACACTCAAATTAATCTTAATTTTAAATTTAAACCTTTGTTCAAAGGACTTTGGAGTTCTAATTTTGATAAGCTAACCTCTTTAGTCAGTTTTAGCCTTTAGTTTTATTTGCTAAGTTTATTTGTTAAGAAATATGCACTTTTATTGTATCTTAACTAGGTCAATTTTGATTACTATTGATAATTAATACTTTATTAATACTCAATCAATAATTAAATTGCATATTTCTACGCTAGTTAACTGTTATAAAACTTTATTTACATCTTTAAAGGTACTTTCACTCTTCTTCGTTCTTCTTTTCTGTCAACTTCATTTAGGTTGTCAAATTCTTCTTTCCCACGTTCATATTTTAAGTTAACTTTACTCAGCTAAAAGTTTTAAATATTTATTTGTTGGTAACATACACTACATCACTTCCATTTCCTCCCTTACAATTACGATTATTACAACGTACCTCCATCTTTTCTTGGTAGCATGGACCTTCTGTTTCGGACTTAGTGGTGTGACCGCCGTTTCATTATATTACTCATTAATTGGCTTAAAGCCACTCCAATGCTTAGTGCGAGCTTCTTTTTGTACCTGATGTGGCTATATTCCATCTTAGATGCCTCACAGTAAGTTCTAATTTTTAAAAAATATTTTTCTTGCTGCTCCTTCTTCGACTGTTTTTAATATTAATTTTAATTTCCCTTTCATTCTCTTCTTCAAAGAGCTTGGAAGTTTTAACTTTTATATGTTTGATGTTGTTTTTTCGACCACCCTATGGTAGTTCCTATGGAATGGTTAATTTTGGATGACTGTACAGTCTACCTTTCATTTTCTCCCCTGGAGTATTGATTTACCTTTGACGTAAGTTAACAATTTGTTATTTTTAGTAAATTGTTATATTTGTAATTTAGTTTTAGCTCTGTTGATGGACGGTGTTTAGGCCAAAAGCGCTCAGCTAACAATTTATAATAATTTTCAATACACGCTTCGTAAAGAAAAATACTTGTTTTCCTGTTCCCTCTTACTTCAGTAAGCGTGTACAAGTCTTACAGTCTATTTCATTACTCTGTTAAAGATAGTGCAGAAAACATCCGAATCTTTAAACAGCTATGCTCAAAATTGGACGCTGAGCACGAGACACCACTTTATCATACTGAAGTTCGTTGGCTGTCAAAAGGCAATATGTTGCCAGGCTTATACAAGCTGAGAAAGGAGTTGAAAGTATTTTTATTGAGACTAAAATGCAACATTTCCTGGAACAACTATGTGAACCAGGCTTTGAGATTAAACTTATTTAGTGAATGTTTTTAATCACTTGAACCAATTACATTTAAAACTTTAAGGCTCTGAAAATAAACATTTAGATGGTACTGGCAATATATTTGTATTCGATGACAAACTTTGTGAGTTTTTGTGTAAAATTGATTTTTGGATAGACAAGGTCTAAGAAAACATCTTTCAATTGTTTTCGAGTTTAAACGTGCTTACTAACAACAAGGAATATGCTTCTGCTACAGACCGGTTGAAGCATAACATACTCAACCACTTAAGCACTCTCAAACGTAAGGTTGATCATTGTTTCCCTGAATATAGCAAAAATGAGACAGAACATTTAAAAAAGCTTATGAAATCCTTTCAATGTGAGACCCATAGATATTTCTGACGATATTCAAGAAGAGGCCATCGAACTTTAAAATGACAGCGGCTTCAATGACTCGTATAAATCTGGTATAAACCTAGAAGAGTTGTGGTGTAAGAGAGCACTGGCCTTCCAAGATTCGGCAAGTAGCTTTGCGGTATCTCACGTTTTCCACAACATTTTTGTGTAAACATGGTTTTTCTACTTTATTGTTAATGAAAAACAAACAAAGAAACGGCTAAGTGTAAGGAGTGATCTAAGAGTGGCTCTTAGCAAGAGGTTAAGTCCGAGAATTCCAGAGCTTGTTAAACATATGCGTGAACAGAAATCAAATTGAACAAAAATTAATTAGTAGTAGAACAATGCCGGAACTGGATCACTTGACCTTGAGTTAACCTTGAGTTTTCCCTTGAGGAAAATGACTTTGTAGTTGGATGATTTTAAGGTTATTAAACCTTTGGAAAAATTATTTTATTGAAATAAAGTGTCAGTGAACCTTTTCTAATTGAGTTGAGTGTTTAGATTAGTTTTCCTATGAGGAAAATGATTGGAAAATGACTTTTTTCAGTTTTAATGATTTTGAGTTTATTGAACCTTTGGAAAAATTATTTTAGTGAAATAAAGCGTCAGTGAACCTTTTCTAATTGAATTGAGTATTTCCCAAAATATATTTGTATTATTTTAGAGATAGTGTATTACCCTTTAAAAAATAAATGTGATCCGGCCGTGGCGGAAGCCGAGATGTGTATGCCCGGTATTTTGGAAGAGTGCTTTATTGTGTAGGTCAGTTAAACCGGATTTTGAACTTGATGCATCGACTGGTATGAGAGAAACAAGAAACAATTATAATAGCATTCTGTAGTGGTAGAGGTCAGTTATGTTTTATACTTGATTTTCGAACTCGATGATGCAATTAAATGTAAAAAACATTAAATAAGCAATGCAATTTCGGAATAAGTAGAGAACCTTCTGATATCTTTACAAAACAAAAAGTCAGTAAACAAGTTTAGATGCAGGATGACTGTGCTAATATATAAGTAATTAATTGCATTAAATGGGTTAAGCAAGCACAGTGCTGGGCGTTTTTGTCCAAAATGATAATCAACATTTAACCTTAAAATTCAGCAATATTTTTTTAACTTCGTACACAAAAGTAATTTTGTCAAGGCAACTGTCTGATGTGTTTACGAATATGATTGTATAACCTATATTCTTATGTAGATGCTTTAAAAGAAGATGTAGAATATTACCTTGAGAGGTTTTAATGAAAAAAGTTGTATAAAAAATTTCCCACTATTGTAATTAACTGAAAACCTGTCTGAAAATTTTATCAGTGGGATATTCTCTTATAAATATACTTCGAGTTGTATCGTTGATTCACTGTCATTTGTAAGAATGGGTAAAACTATTCAGGCGTTGAGTAATGTGCAAGTTAAAAAACCCAAAATGGAAAGAATAGTAAAGAAATCTAAAACAAGTGAAAAACAAAAAAATAATTCAGTAAGTAAAGAAGTATAGTTATATTTTATATATTTATATGCATTATTTATGTTTTGTCAGACAGTAGAAATACAAATTCTAACTATGTAAAATTAGGTGAAACTTTTATTAATTGAAATTAATTCTTTATAGATTGAGTTTGCAAAGGATACCGATGACTTGTTGGAGAGATTATTAAATGAATTAGAAATTCCGACTACATCATCATCAGAATCCATGGAATCACAGATATAAGTAATTCCACCAACAGCAGCGTCAATGGAATATTCTACATCCAGAGCAACCACTCCCCCGCCACTTAAGAACGTATCATCTATTGATTGGACAGTAGAAACAATGTCATCATTCGCCACCCATTTACAGCAAAATTATACCTTCTTTTATGAGAATTACCAAGCAGTAATGCTTAACATCAATAAATTCTGTACGGATAAAAAACAAGATGAAGAAATTGATGAGAAAATATCCAAAATTGATTAACAAGCGCGCCAACTGGAAACGGAGAGACAAACTCTATTGGAAACTAAACGAAAACATAAAGAAAGAAAGCAGCAGATTGTACATGATATGATTAATATGTACAACCTCTATTTAAAAAAAAAAAAAATTAAAGTAGTATTGTTTTTTTATTTCAAAGAAGTAAAAAAAAATTAGGAACTATAAGGAAAATAGTTTATCGTGTTACAATTATAATTTAACTATATTCATACAATAAGTTTGAAAAAAGGAAAATACATTAAGCTTAAAATTGATTAAGCGTGAATTCTATAATTCCTTTGTCATTTTGCAGATTTGACAATTTTGTTACATCAAAATTACCTTTAAAAGTTTAAAGATTGTATTTGAATTAAGAAATAAAAATAAAAAAGTAAAAGTAATTACTGTTTTTTATTTTCAACGAACTAAAAGTCGAGAAACTAAAATTAATATATATGTTAAAAAAATAATTGATTTAAGTAAGTATATTCTTAAAATAAGTTTAAAAAGAAAGAAACATTAACTTGTGGATATAACAATTTAGTAAGTAAGAATATATTCCGGAAGTAAGTGAATTTGCACATAGATTGTTACAATTATGATTTAAAGAATAAGTGTAAGATAAGTTTAAAAAAGAAAAAATACATTAAGATTTACTGTAAAATTTAGTTAAGCAAAGATGATCCAAGTTCTTTTGCATATATGACAATTTCTTTATCCACAATTCAAGTAGAATTTATATAAATTGGGTAATTTTTAAAAGAAAAAATAAACGTAAATTTTTGATATTTATTTAAACCACTGTTTTGAACAAGTTCTTTGCATTTATGTAACCCTAATTTGCAAATATGACAGTTTCTTTGCGATTGCGCAGGACCATCCACATGTGACGTCCACTCAGGACGATTATGATGTACATAACAAGGTATGTTCGCAAGATATGTTCGCAACTCAAAATCCAATTTATATTCTCGTGGAAGCCTATGCCAAACTTCTAATAACTCACAAGGTTTCACATGTATTTTTAAATATCGAATCGGAATATTTTTTAAATCTTCAACAGTCAAATCACTCAACATCTTTTCATGATGAATATATCCCAAAATATTTTCCATCTCAATAGATTTTATAATAAAATTTTAATTATAACTTATTTTTTAACCACTGTATATTCACTTTTAAAGATAAAAGAATACTTAGGACATACAAAAGCAAGGATGCTATATATAGAGAGCGGTAAGGTTAAAGAAGAGAAAAAGTGTTAAATTTTATATATTAATTTTTATTCAAACATTCTAGCATGTCGATCCCTCTCATTTATTTTCCAAGCCCTTCTTTGTTTTTTTGATAAGCCTGGCGGTGTGGTTCGAACTATGTTCATAAACCATACTGAAGGAACATAGGTACCGCAAGGCTCATCTTCATCCCAATTCTCATCACAAGGTACCTTTTGATTATATATTGGATAAATCTGTAACAAAAGTGAGAGAGAGTTTTAAACATCAAAATTTTAACATAAACGGGTTTTCTGATTAAATCTATAACTTACTGTTGGATTTGAAACAGGCTCTTTATCATCTTCATCCCAATTTTCATCACAAGGTACCTTTTGATTATATATAGGATAAATCTGTAACAAAAGTGAGAAAGAGCTTTAAACATCAAAACTTCAACATAAACGGTTTTCTGATTAAATCTATAACTTACTTTTGGATTTGAAACAGGCTCTTTATCATCTACATCCCAATTTTCTTCACAAGGTATTATTTGATAAATCTGTAACAAAAGTGAGAGATAGAGTTTTAAACATCAAAATTTTAACACAAAACAAGTTTTCTTATTAACTCTATAACTTACTGTTGGATTCGAAACAGACTCTTTATCATCTTCATCCCAATTTTCATTACAAGGTACTATTGGATAAATCTGTAACAAAAGTGAGAGAGAGTTTTTAAACATCAAAATTTCAACATAACCGGTTTTCTGATTAAATCTATCTTACTTTTGGATTTGAAACAGGCTCTTTATCATCTACATTCCAATTTTCATCACAAGGTTCTATTTGATTATACATTGGATAACTCTGCAACAAAAGAGGGTTTGTAAACATTAAAATTTTAAACTTTAACTGTTTTCTACTAATTCAAACCCAAATCTAACTTACATTTGATTGAAAGTTTTCAACTTTATCCAAACTGGAAGGATAGAATTTATTAAGGATATTAAAAGATTAGTTTTTGAAAAAATATTAAAAGAAAATCTAACTTACTTGCCACTTGCCACAAGATAAACAAAACATTTTTTTCTTTTTTTTTCAGTTCGATAAAACACTGATAACCATCTTAAATTCTCTACAACTTTTTAAATACAATTGGTGACCTCAATTTTAAGAAGAAAAAGGCCGCTACAGGTTTTCTTGGATTATATAAACCCAACAATTGCGTTAAGAGATACACACACTTTTTAAAAGTCTTACCTATTTAATTATTTTATATTATGATTTTCTAATATAGTTTACGTTTTTTTTAGAATATGGATTTAAATACAATTAACGAATTTCTTCTTTTAGAAGAAGTTCCTAAACCAGTAGAAAAATTAAAAACGTTAGCAGTAAATATACCGTATAGAATAAAAAGTGCTAAAATCACATCATCCAAATTCGGAGAAACAGTTCTTATTGAATGGGGCGACAAGGTTGTTTTTTTACCACAATGGTCAACTCCAGGAATAAAAGATCATCTAATTGAATTAGGGAACGGACGATATTCGTTGGTGTTTATCGGTGAAAAAAATACAGGCAAATTCAACCCAGCAACTATTTTTAAATTTGTTAAAAATTAAGGTTAGTGGTTTTAAAATGACAGAAAAACTTGCGTTAGATATTGATAAATTAGTTAAAAAAATTTATGAAAAAGGTTTCAATTTTACTTTGCAAGAACATGATGCGTGGAAGAAACATGTTAAAATTGCTTTATCGCTATGTTATGATGTTTTACGAGATAGAAATTTTTCATTTGGAAACTCACGTATGTGGCAGACAAAATTAGGTCATTTAAAAGCGGTTTATAGCTACTTTAATCAATCGATTTCGAATAATCAGACAGAAAAGAAAATTAAATGGTCAGACGGAATTTCAATATTTAAAAATAGAGTAAGTTCTGGTATAATTATAAATTTAAAACACAAGGATATACTACTGTTTTTAGAAGACGCTTTTAGGGCTTTGCAAAAAAAAATGTTGAAATTCTTAAAAAAATTTCAATGATTAAAATTAATACCACTTTTTGCGGTAAATTTAAAAAAAAAATCAATTGGGAATAACGATATAGTAGATTTCAAATATTTTCATACAAAAAATTCTATTATCGACGGATCGACAGAATTAAGAGAATGGTTTATGGACATTGTGGTAGATTATATTTTAAATAAATTGTCAGAATTTCAAGAAAAAGATTCTGGTTGGACTTTGAGTAAAATTATCTCATTGGAAATAAATGTTAATAAATTTGAAATAGGAAATGGATCGAGCTATATTCAGTTACCCAACAGTATTGCAAATAAAAAGACATGTATAAATATTAAAAACTCTGACAATGCATGTTTTTATTGGAGCGTCGTAAGTTGTTTGTATCCAGCTGTAGTAAATGTGAATAGAACAACATCATATCCTCATTATAGTCAAGTTTTAAATGTAAAGGGATTGAATATTCCAATTATATTAAAAAATATTTTTGTATTTGAAAAATTAAATCAAATTTCCATTAATGTTTACGGATTAGAGCTATTCGGGAAAAAATTTAACGTTATTCCTTTACGTCTCACACCAAATAAAATGGAAAGACATGTTAATTTGCTAGGGATTCAAGATCAATATTTTCAAAATTTAAATGATTATGACGCGCCTGATCCAAATGATATTAAAAAAATTGAAATAAAATATCATTATTGTTGGATTAAAAATCTTTCAAAATTAGTGAATAGTCAGCTTAATAAAAATTAACATAAAAAATTTATCTCCGACAGATGTTTAAATTATTTTAGTAATGAACTTCGTTTAAATACTCATTTAAAATTATGTGAAAAAATGAATGAGGCAAAAATTACTATAACAACAAATCCAGTAATTAAATTTAAAAATTTTATATATCAACAAAGAGTTCCATTTATAATATATGCAGATTTTAAATCAATACTTGAACCGATTAAAATACCTGTTAACGCAAATACGATAAAATATCAACAACATGTTGCATTCAGCTGTGGATATTATGCCAAATGTGATTACAATGATACACTTTCTTACTATAAAAGTTATCGTGGAGAAAATTGTATGGAATGGTTTTCTGAAGAAATGAAATCTGTAGGCGAATCTATTAAGGCAAAAATTAAAAATATAATTCCAATGAAAGGAAATGTTAATACTTTTGATGCTAAAATGTGTCACATTTGCGAAGAACTATTTAATCCTAGAGACGTCATAGTACGCGACCATTGTCACTTTCAAGGTTATTTCAGAGGATTTGCGCATGCGCAGTGTAACTTAAATTTTAAAAAACAGTTTGTTGTACCCGTAGTATTTCATAATTTTAGTTCATACGATTCACACTTTTTAATTCGCGATCTTTCAAAAACCGGTCAAATTAGTTTGTTGCCAATAAATAAAGAAAAATATATCTCTTTTACTCTACATCTAGAGTGTGGCATTAGACTTCGTTTCATTGATTCACTCCGATTTATGAATACATCTTTAGATGAACTTGTTTCGACTTTGGAAATTAAAGACTTGAAAAATTTACAACAAGAGTTTAGGTACTTGTCTATGGAACAATTTTCGTTGCTTACAAAAAAAGGGAAATTTTGTTATGATTATATTGACAAAATAGATAAGCTTAATAAAAAAAAATTGCCGTTGCAACAAAAATTTTATAATCAGTTGACTGATGAATCAATTAGTGAAGAAAAATATGAACATGCCAAAAATGTTTGGGAAAAATTTAACATTCAAAATTTAGGAGAATACTCTGATTTATATTTAAAAACTGATGTACTTTTACTATGTGATGTTTTTGAAAATTTTAGAAATGTAGGTTTTAATACTAGCAAAATCGATCCTGGGTGGTATTATACGTTAGCAGGATATTCCTGGGATTCAATGCTAAAATATACAAAATGCGATTTAGATCTTTTAATAGATGTAGATATAATTTTATTTATCGAAAAAGGTATTCGTGGCGGTATAAGTCAATGTTGTTTGAGATATTCAGACGCTAATAATAAATATATGCCAAACTATGATCCGGCAAAACCTGATCAGTATTTGTTTTACATAGATGTTAATAATTTGTATGGATGGACCATGTCAATGGTTTTACCCTATGGAAAATTAAAGTGGAGCGATACTAATTTAGATGTTACTAGCATTCCTGACGATGCACCTGAAGGATATATTCTTGAAGTTGATTAAGAATATCCTAATATACTTCATGATAAACATCGAGATTTGACTTTTTGTTCAGAAAGCAAAAAACCACCGAATACAAAGTTACCAAAATTATTGACAACGCTGTATGATAAAGAAAAACATGTTATTCATTATCGTGCTCTGAAACAGGCCATGTCACACGGATTAGTGGTTAAAAAAATTCATAGAGTTTTAAAATTTCAACAAAGTGCATGGTTAAAACCCTATATTGATCTTAATACAAAATTACGGGAAAATGCTAAAAGCAAGTTTGAGCAAGATCATTTCAAACTAAAAATAAATTCTATTTATGGTAAAACAATGGAAAATATTCGGAAACATCGAGTTGTTAAATTCGTAAAACAATGGGAAGGTAGATATGGAGCAAAAAATTTAATAGCAAGTCCGAACTTTCACAGCAGAACTATTTTCGATACTGATTTAATGGCAATAGAACTAAGAAAATCTGAAATTGTATTTAATAAGCCTATGTACATATGATGACGGCTTACGAGCCAGAAACATGCATGTCTGCGGTTACCATTCCCTATTCGTGACCCTATGGTCCTTTTTGCGTACATGCCCATTAATTTTCTCTCTTTCGTTTGTTATAGGTACGCATACTTTGCACCCTTTATATATATATATATATATATATATATATATATATATATATATATATATCCAAAGATTATAATATATAAGTTATTATGCTATAGTTAAAATTTGCCTTGTAGTTTATAAATTTTGAACGTTGAATTTTATTTAAAATTTTTATATAGGCAAATTAGTTTTTATGATTTCAATTTTATGAATTTAGATTATATTAATTTATTTATTTACCCGACACTGACTCTTTTCTCATGGGCAGAATTCAATGCAAGCATGTCGATATTTACTAATACGTACATAGTCTCCAATTATAAACTTTGGTTTCCTAGGATCGACCATTTTTAAATGGTTAAATGCGATAATATTTTTTGCATTTTTACTGTTTACTTTGCTAGGTACAGCTCCAGTTGTAGAATGTCTAGTATTGTTATATTTTTCTACAATTTTCAATAATATATTTAACCAATTATACGATCCTTGTATGCTGCATTTTTTCCAAAGTAAAGACTTGATTGTACGAATTACACGTTCGGCAATACTGGCTTTAAGAGTAGAAAAAGAACTATAATGATTTATATTAAATCTTTCCATTAACTTTTTAAAGTCTTTGTTATAAAATTCTTTTCCGTTATCAGTTTGCAAATTTTTCGGAAGTATTTTCATTTGTGTCAAAATGACTTTCATAGCATTCGTAACATCTTTACCTGTCTTCTTTTTTAATGGGGCGGCCCAAACATATTTGCTAAATGCATTAATAACAATTAAAATATAACTATATCCACGGTTTTGCTTGGCAAATGAATTCATAACAGCAAAATCTGCTTGAATTAAATCATTTAAACCTTTAATTATAACATGTCTTCGGCGAAAGTAAATTCGTGCTGGCGCATGTAGTTCATTTACAACTTGTAGTTTAGACATTTTTGACTAACGGACTTTGCACCAGCAGCTCAATACAGATAGAAGAAGGTTTTCCCATTTTAAATAGTATTTTATCTTTTTTTGCTATATTTAAATCAGTTAATTCATGGAACTTGTAAACTTTGTTGTTTAATAAAACGTCTCCGTCGGCTAAGTAATGAGCAACACTTTCAATTTTTAATGAAAATGGAAAAACAAACGCAATTCCCCAGTTATCTAACACATAAAAGTCTTTATTAAGATTCGTTTTCTTTTCACCTCTTAAACTTATTACAGACTTAACATCATAGTCAAAGGTATTACAAATATCAAATGGAGACTTTAATTGTGGAAGTGTGGATGACACAATTTCTTCCTCTTCTCCTGAACATGCTACAGAAGTAAGATAATGTTGATTAAACTTGTTGAGAGGCATATTTGTTAATGAATCAAAATTTAAAGTTTTCCCTATTTATTCTCCTCAAGGGGACACTGAATAACAAATTCAACATACAGGGTATCTTCAGCTATAGCTGCAATACCCAAAGGAAACTCAATAATATCTCCTTTACGAACAGTACTATCATTCAGTAGGTTCTGTATAGAATTCTGTTGATTTTTATATGATACATGTAGAATGGATGGAAAACATTTTATACTTTCAATTTAACCTGCTACGGGAAAGGTGTATGCTGTTGTTTGAGTATCAAGGACATAATGGGATTTACTTATACCAAATTCCTTTCGTCCTCGAATGGTAATTACACAAATGCTTTGAAAATTAGATGGTACACAAATATAGAAAGGTGATGATGATGATGATGGATTTGATGCTAATACAATCTCTTCTGGACACGTAATGGTCGACGCAAGAAAGTGTTGATTAAACTTGTTGAGAGGCATGTTTGTACTAAATAAAATCTATTAATAAACATATATTTAAGCAATAATTCCTCCTTCTCGTAATTCCTCTATGATTGATATAATTTCATTATTGTGTCCAGTATTACCAGCTGAGTGTGATGCTATTAGTAAACGAAGTCGTTCCACAATTTCATTAAAATCATCAAAATATTTATAATCAATTTTTTTATTGTTTAAATCCATAAGACCTCTTCCGGTTTTATTATTTTTGGTATTTTTACTTTGCAGTGCGTATGTGGGAATAGAGCTACTTCTTCTTCGACCAGCAGAATTTTGTTCTTCAGACATAAAATAAAGATTTGTGACCCGAGGTTTGATAATATCTACAAATGTTTTTGAATTTGATGTTGATAAACCTCTGAAACGATCGTAACCTAAATGGTGTAAATTAGTTCGTTTCACAATATCAATAAATTCATCAAGATCTTTTTGTTTATAACCAGCTGGGTATTTTTTAAATAAGAGTTCATATAAACCAGGGGTACCCTTGTATCTAATACCCTGTACGATCACATCAGGACCTTCAAAAGAAACTGGCGAATCGCCTATAGCATATGAGTAGTAGTAGCTAATCATGTTTCAGATCACCTGAAGGTGATCTAGAACATCTTTAGCTTTTGACGAGATTCAAGAGGTGTAGAAAATGATTTTTGATGGTTCTCAGATGATTAGCTTTTTCTTTGGGTATAAAATGAAGAGGTGTTGGTAAGATGAAAAAAAAACGCGCCGTGATGTTGGAGTTTTAGGATGTGCGTTGATGGTGAGATGCTGGGCGATGATCGTCTGGGCGTGTGTCGTTTTTTAGCCGGATAATTTTTGGCTGGCAGATAATTTTTTAATTATAAATTTGAAATATATAAGTTAAAGAATAGAAATTGTTATTTGTCTAAATATATTTTATAATTTAATTATATTTTAAATGACCCTTATTGAACTCTATAGAATATTTTACATTTGATACATCAGCATTTTTTTCTATCGGTAGTTGTCTGTAACAATACATTTGGTTCAATAACCTATTAAATTGCTGACTGCAATAATCTTTGTAAAGGTATAAAAATTGTTATATGTTTGGCTATTAAAGGTTTTGAGATAAAAACAATTATTATCGGTTTAAAATTGTTTATTTAAATAATTACAACGGTAGTATAATTAACAAACCATTGACGTAGATGTTCTGAATTTCTCTGAGTGCAGAGTCCATAAGTAAAATGGTTTAAACATGACTTTGAGTTAGAGTTGAATTTCCCAGTGGCGTGGGGTGTTAGTAAAGGGGCTGCACTGGTTCTAACTCAAAATCGACCAATTTCCCATGTAAATCTCCATAAGAGAATCTAAGGTTCATTTCGGTAAATTTTTGCTCTTTTTGATACTGCGCATGCGCGACTTATAATTTGAATAAAATTTCGTTGTGACGTCATTGGAATGGTCGGATGGGACATTTTTTCAACGGGGGGTATTTAGGGAGGCCCATTGGCGCATCTATACTTGTAAAAATTGGTTACTCATCATTTTTTTTGTGGAAGAATAGTTAGTAGACATTTGATTCATATTACATTGGACATTTGATTTATATTATTATTATATGGATGGTGTTTTATTTTTTAAAAGGGGAATGGGGGAGTACTCCGATTGGTACTTTTAACATTTGATTCATATTACATAGATGGTGTTTTATTGTTTATAATACATAGGTGGCGGTTTAGAATTTATAATTATTTAAACGGAAAATGAAAGTGAATGTATTTTATGTTTTTGAAAAAATGCATATTTGTGTTAATTATGCAAGGTCTATCTTTTAATTATTTTTATATATGATATTTTACATTCTAATAATGAAGGTAATAATTACATATTACACAATCTTAATATACAGTTGAGATTTTAAGATGTGTATTGCATTAATTAATGATAATTTAATTTATTGAAATATGGAATTATTGTAGAAAAGTGATAGTAGGTAGATAGAATTTTTTTCATTTAAGTCTATATAATCTTGGTTTGTATACTAAGTATTCAGTGTGTGTAAATAAGAAAACTAGTTGAACCTTCAAAATAAAAGTAAGTTATTAACATTTATATTTATTTTATAATATGAATCATTATGTTAACGTATAGTCCAGTGGTGTACACTTTAAAACAAAAATTAATAAAATATATTATCCGTAGATATGTGTAAATGTAAAGAAGAATGTCTCTGTTTTGAGCAGGAGTTTGATAAGATCAAAAATAAAGAAAAAGAAGTAAGATATTTGATTTTACTTATTATACTGAAATTTATATATTGTGGTTTTAAGGTTTTGAAGGTGGTTAAAATTAGTAGAGAGGGATTTATTCCAACAAGAGCAACCTCTCAATCTGCTGGTTGTGACATTCAAACCCCAATAAATTTTGTAATACCCCCCTGGGAACGAGTGCTTGTAGATAGTTTAATAAAAATGGAATTTCCTTCTGGAACATATGGTCAAATAGCTCCAAGATCAGGATTAGCCTTAAAAAATGGGATCGAAATTTTTGCAGGAGTTGTTGATGCAGACTATAGGGGGACCATTAAAATTTTGTTATACAATTCAACATACGAACCAGTTTACTTCTTTAGAGGTGATAAAATTGCCCAAATAATTTGTGAAAAATGTTTCATTCCAAGTATTGTTGAAGTTGATACTTTAAATTGTACAGAAAGAGGGGAAAATTGGTTTGGTTCTTCTTTTCTCATATAAAAATAAAATATTAACCACTATATTAATGTGTTTTATTTTAGTATTATTTAATCTCTATATGTGAATACATATACACAATTAAAATGGTGTTATTAAAAACAAATTATATTATCTTGGTGGCAAGTGTAAACAACATATTGTATACCAATGTTCCTCAGGGTGTAAAACACATGGCAATATGTTTTGATATGAAAAATAGTAAAGAAGATTGCAATCGTACTTCTTGGAAACTGTTAAGTATAGCTCAAGAAAACAGTGGTCGATTACCTGTCTATCATATAGAAATCCCAAAAAGTAATACATCTCAGTTCAATTACAAATTAAAAATAATATTTCCGGATAATTCTGAAGGTGATCAAGATAAATGGTAAGTCGTAAATCAAGAAATACCCATAAAAAATGATGATGTTTTTGAAGAACTTTCTAAATTATATGTTATATCTTACATAATTTTATTTTTATTATTAATTATCAATATTATTTAGATATGTATTCAATTAATTAAGTCAAGGTTACCAGATACATATAGAGCAACTATAAATAATTAGAATTTAATTATTTTAATCTTAGAGTGAATGTTTCAACTGTGAAAACAACATCAAAGTGCCTAAAAAACAATGAATGATAAACAAAAAGGTGTTTTTTTAGGAGAACGTTGTTTTCGACAAAATCAAAGTTTGTGTCAATTTGCTTATCAGTGGACTTTGAGTTTGCTCCATGTGTTATAATTTCGGGTGGAAAAATTAATTCAACGGTAGTTTTGACACAACAAGAATAGAATGATATAATAGCTAACAAGGAGTTAATAAATAGTTTTATATGTAAAGCAAACAGCACCAATTCAATAGATATAGGAAGATTGGCTGTTAAATTTGTACAATTACCACAATGTATAAGAATTTACAGTGGTGACGCTGTAATACGCTTAAGCACAAATTCATTATCAAAATTATGGCAGATTTCACCACTAATTCAATTTAGACTAAATGTTTTAAAAGACTTAGAATTTCCACTGGTAATGAGTTTATTAAAGGGAGCTGAAGAAGACATGTCTTTGGGAATATTGGAAACAGTTAAATATTTAAACCCTGAAATATATACACTTGGACTAGAAGTAATTTATTATTATCCTGAACTACTTAAAAAAAGGTAACCCACTTGATGAATCGGCTGAGAAGCCTTGGGAATAGGAAGATTGGTAATAATAAACAATTATAAATATAAAATATTTATTTTTAATAAATAGTATAAAATATTTTATGTATTTTAATTTTCTTGCATAATAAAATTTTCATATATAAAAAAGACATTTGTTAATGCACATATACATTTTTCTGACATGTGATATATACACTTTGGTTCCATTGGCGACAAAGATGGATGTTCTTCTACTTCAGAAACTGGTGTCTTACAATTTTTTTTAAAAAAATCACATTTTTCCTTTCCTTTCACAAAAACACTGTCAACATTTTCTGTCAACTCTTGAATAATGTTACCAAATTTGAATACATTTGTATATCCTCAGTTCCACTTTATACAATGGTGATTTCGCATGAGCCACGTCACTTGTTTTTCAATATTTGGTGATAGCATTCTAAATGGAAATGGTGGTGCAAATACATAATGAGTAATGTGATTTCCATCAAATGCAGCCAATTCTTTAACAATAAATTTATTGTTTTCTAGTTTAAAACCTTGAACATCTATTACCAATATCATATATAGTCAACTTTTCAAACAGTATTTCAATCTTTTTTCTATCTTCAAAAACTTTAATTTGTTTTTTTATTAATGGAATATTTTTAAATAATTTTTGTAATCTATATTCAAATTCACAATTCATAATGAACTAATTCTATTTATCTTAAATATTAGAATTTATACTCTTTGAGAGACATGCGCACTGTTAATTTTGTCTTACAATTTTTGTTAATGGATTATAGGAAAATTCTTTTTCGTGTAATATTAAACAATATGCAGAAACATCGGTAGTGGTTGCTTCATTAGTCTCGAATTCAATTCGTAAAAACACAGAACCACTTTGAATGATTTCTTTTTGTCTGGAACAATCTATATGAATTAACGGAGCATTTTTTTTAAAGTCTTGTGAATTAAAAATAGGCTGATTTTGTATTTGATGATAATAACTTTCTTGAAAATTTGAGTACATTTCATATAATGCCGCAAATCGTCCAGTTTTAAAATCTAACTGTAAATCATTATACAGGTATCTTTCAGAATTTAAAAACACTTTAATATTTTTCAAGGTACAGTGATCAAATTTACTCATGTCTGCAGTAATTTTAGATTTGCGACCCTTTTGAAAGGCAACAATTATATGGCTAGGAGTTTCAATTTTAGTGCTTGTTTTGACAGCCCAAGTATGTCTAGTTGAATTATTGAGTGAAGGATACTCTATAAGTTGCCATGATCGAAACGTGATGGGTAAATCTACATTACTATCAGCTATTTTATTTAATCGTAATTGTTCTTCTATACTAGGGGTAACATGCGGCACTTCCCATAATACTTTATTTAACACAACTTTTGGGTGCTCTTTGTCATCGACTGACACAACTGCATCCAAATCATCATTTGCCCGTATTAAGATTAATTCTTGTTTCATACTCATAATGACTTTTTTATAATCTTCAAAAAAACCTGAAAGTATTCTTAAAGGTATACAAACGTTAAAATTTCCATCAGAATCAATTAAAATAGTTTGTAAATCGGTTCTTTTGGGAAACCAGCCAGCATTTTCTAATTGAACACTTTGATTTTCGTTAATACTTAAATAATTTTTAATAGTAGATACAACACCAACATCACGAACAGAATCAATTATAACTCCATTTAATTCGTATCTTAGTTCTCGAAAAAGAAATGCTATACCATTATTCACAAATTTTAGTATTGTAGGAACTGTGTTGCCCTGGGTTAATAACTTACCTTCTACATAAAGAATGGATTTAGAAGGAACTGTCAAACTGTCAAGGTCAGAGATAGGTATTCTTATTTCATCATTATAGTTAAGATTACCGGGGATGTACGGTTGGTACGAGTGAAATTGATAATCTTCAATCGATGTGTCATTGAAAGGTTGTTACATGACTTGAAGCGTTTCCATTATTTCAAAACTTTAAAACCTAATGATTTTAGAAACAAACGATTTGCTGGTGTAAGTGAAACAACAGTTTTCTTTAAACTGACAGCAGATGTTTTTTTGGAATTTCTTTTATAGTAATTTTGATTCAGATTAGTTTTTGAAAAATTTAAAACCATTTTAAATTCTTCGTCTGAGATGTAAGTTAAGAGGTATTTCTTCTCCTCTGAAATTGATTAATTTACCTTTTTGATTAGCAAGTTTAACTGTTAGGTTTGTAATTGCTCTAACGTTAACCGGATAATACAAGAAATTGGTTATAATGAATATAGTAATCCTGAGGATGTGCCAAATCCGGAAGATATAAAAAGTATTCACTTTTTATATTTGATGATGTTGCCACTGGTGATCAAAGTATTATTCAGAAATATTTTTGTTTTGGTAGACATAAATCCACTGATTGTTTTTTTAGATGTCAAACATACAGTTATGTAAATAAAAGAATGCTTAGAGACAATGCAAATCTTTTGGTAATTTTCCAACAGGATATGACAAATTTAAAACACATATATGATGATCACATATACGATATTTCTTTTCAAAAATTTAAAGATTTATGCAATCTTTGCTGGAAAGATAAATACAGCTTTGTAGTGGTTGACAAAGATTGTTCAATGTCAAATGGGCGATATCGTAAGGAATTTGATAATTTTATTACTATATAAATAATCGTACATATGTGATATATAATTAGTAAAACGATGAACACTCATTTAACTAGACAGCTACTAAAATCGCGAAGAGCTTTAAAAAATATATATAAAAGTTTAAAAAGCGATATAATTAAATCACAGTCCACTTTAGAGAAAAATTATAAACCTATAACTTAACCTCTAAAACAATTGATAAGTAATTTGGAAAAATCTAACCCAATTAAGCAAGAAACGGTTTCCCCTAAAGTTGAAGTGTCATCTTATGAATTAGGAGATCGTAGCTATGCACCCAAAAGATCCAACTATAGAATAGCGTTTAATGATGATGATGATGATTTATCAATGGCTCCTAGCACACAAGCAGTTGAAAACTTAACTTCGGGCCCGGAAGAGGTGTTTGAAAATATACCAGAAAGTAATGATAATAATGAAGAACATGAACCAAATTATGCTGCAGCATTGCATGAACTTACACAAATATTTCATAATCCATATGTAATGGAAGATTATTACTCAAGTTTTTCGGAACCGCTTCCACGAGATTACATTAAAGGAAATATAGAGGATTTTGAAGGAAATTTTGATAATGTTTTAGGAGTTCACCATGATCTTACAACTGACAAAATTTCTATTGGTGACTCTAACATAGATTTTATTGGTCCTGATATGCAAATCAAAGGAATTAAATACAAAGGCACACCAGGACTCTATGAGCTATTGTTTAAAGCAAGTACTAATATTTTTACATCAAAAGATACAGACGAATATGTTGACATTCTACGTAGAACAAATGCTCTACACAAAGATAACAACCCCGAATTACCATTAAGAAAAAAAGAGAGTAAAATTAAAGACAAATATAATTTCGTTATTAAACCAAGATTAGAAAGTAGACCATATAGACCTAGGATAAGTTCTGCACCAATTTTAACAAATATACTTACAAGAAATAAAACAAAAAATCTTAAAAAACAATAGAAAACTGGTGAGGGTTTAACATTATTGGAATATAATAGGAAACCGATAGAGTATAAATACTTTGATGACTTTAATGAACTTGTAGAAAGGTTACAACTACTGATAGCATCCCAGGCTGCTGGAAATAACGGTCACACCAATGAAATAGTATCAATTATAGAGGAACTTAAATAAGGAGGTGTTATACAATAAATATGCCTATTAATAAATTTGGCTCAAATTTTTTAACTGATTCCAAAGCTTGTAGTGACTTTACACCAAATAATCAACAAGCAGCTCCACTATACTTTCTATGCGATCCATCATCTTTTCACAGCAAATGTTTAATTTTTTTAAATGGAGAAAAGAAAATAACCCTAAATAAAGATTATTATGTGCTTGATCATGGTGGCACAATATATGTATTTTCAGTTAAAGGAAAAATCGAATCTGTTCAACATTATGCATTTTCTAATTTGGTTGAAGTAAATGGCACTCAGTACAAGTACCATGAGTTAAAAGGTTTAGATATAAATATAGGAGATAAGATTTCATTTAAATTAAACTCAAGCGATAATGTGTTTGTAAGACTCACTTTACAGTGTCCTTTTGAAAAAAATGTCTGATGTAAAAATTCAAATTGTCAACGAGCTTCACAAACCTGCACGAAAAATATACCAAAGAAGACGTGTTATAGTAAAAGGTTTAAATGATTTAATCCAAGCTGATTTGGCTATTATGGACCGTTATGCAAAATTAAATAATGGTTATCGTTATATTTTGGTTGTTATTAATGCATTTAGTAAATACATTTGGGCTGAACCACTTAAAACGAAAAATGGTAAAGATGTGACTAATGCAATGAAAATAATTTTATCTAAAATGAAGAAACCACCAAAAAATTTACAAACCGACAATGGAACGGAATTTTATAATTCAAACTTTAAAAAGCTTATGGAATCATTTAGTATAAACCACTATAGTACTTTTTCAAATTTAAAAGCTTCTATTGCAGAGAGAGCAATTCGAACCATAAAGTCATTAATATGGAAACAATTTAGTTTACAGGGTTCATACAAGTGGAAAAATATTCTTCCAGACATTATTGAAAAATACAATAATACCAAACATTCGACAACTGGATATATGCCAAGTAAAATAAATGAAAAAAATGCTAAACTTATTCAAGTATTTAATCATTTAAAAACTGTGGATCCTCGAAAAAATAAATTTAAAGTAGGTGATTACGTTAGAATTAGCAAGTATCGACATGCTTTTGCAAAAGGTTACACACCTTTGTGGACAAACGAAATTTTTAAAATTTGGAAAGTTCGCTACACCAATCCTACAACATATTTGTTAGAAGTTTCGAAAAACGAAGAAATTCAAGGTTGTTTCTATACCGAAGAATTACAAAAAGTTAAAAATACAAATGCATATTTAGTTGAGAAAGTTTTAAGAAAAAAAGGAAATAAAGTGTATGTTAAATGGTTAGGAATGGATAAATCACATAATTCTTGGATAAATAAAAATAATGTTTTGTAGAATTTTATATTTTAGAGTGGGAATTATATAAATATATAAGAGGTTACTAAATATTGTTTAGTTTTTGAAATCTGGAGAATAAAATGTATAAACATAACACGTATAATTGTGATTGTCCACTAAAAGATCATTGGAGTTTTAAGAGAAGATTGTGTGAGTTTAGTGAAGAAGAACTTAAATTGTTTCCTTTACAGTATACAATTGAAAAATTTTCACCTTCAGACCTTTTATTTGCTTGGCACAAATTACCCATCGAATATAGAAATAATTTTTATTTACAAATATAACTACCTTGTTACATACATCATAATCGTCCTGAATGGCAAACTCATGTAGATGGATCACCTGTATCACAATCAAAGTGTAATTTATGTAAATTAGCTAATGAAGAATGTAAGGTATAAAAAATAAAACATTTACAAATTAAAGTATTTTATTACAATATTACCCTTTACATACAATAAATTTCTTAATTTATATTAATCTATAATAATAATACTAGTTTTAATAATTTAATTTCATAGTTTCCTGATACAAAATGTACGATTCAATGTAACAAGCTTGGTAAAGTTTATCAAAAGAAACCGACATTAACCGATGTTAAAATATTTTTGATAATCCATTTGAATGCATCTTATAAGTTCATTTTCATTGTCTGGACTTAGCATAATTTTTGTTTGTATATGATTATTTATTAATTCCCCAACCTTATCCATAATAACAATAATAAAAAATAAAAAATTTAAAACTAAAATTTAAAATTCAACAATTTCAAACGAAGCAGATGAATGCTGTTTCCCTACATCAATTAAACCTCTAAATACTAATCCATATTTTTCACCTCCAAAATAATTAATAAACGGTTTATATTTTTCCGTTACTCTTTTAGAAAGGAACGTTACGTTTTCCTCCAATTCCACCAAAATCGTTTCTTCAAATTTGCTATTCACAACCTTAACATTTATAATTTTGTGTGGTTGTCCCAAAACCATATCATTTAATTTTATTATAGGTTTTTTAATGTTTTCTATAATAGAAATTGCACTTATTTGTTTGAGATCCATCTAAAATTATTTATATATAAATATTTATCAATAATAACCAAAAGAAAACACGAAGTCTAGTACCACACAAACTAATTTATTATCAAAATTGTAACTGACAACTAGTTTCGACCTCTATGGGTCATCATCAGGTCTAAAAAACAATATGAAAAGGTAATAATATGTAATCAAAAGTAGAAAAGCTTAACAACTTACCAATAAAATATTCAAATTTATAAAATTATACAATCCATGGAAAAACAGATTAAGTGGTAAAAAGGTTCCAGACACATCCAGATAAATGTGGAAATACAAAAGGTGTGTAATTGAGCAAATTACCGGTAATAGGCCCAGATATGATACTTAGTCAGTAAAATTTCTGTGGTGGTACCAAAATCAAATTGTTAAAATATGTACTATTAATTTAAAACAAAATTGAAACATTGAAATAAGTGAAAGCATCACCATTAACTAGGGTGGTAGAAAACCCACGCGAAAAGAGGAAGATAAAACTTATTATGAAATAAGAGTGCCGGGTAATGAAAGGAGGAGATATAAAAACCAGATGATCACCAGCAGATAAGTGCAAAAGGTGTGAATTTAAGAGATAACTTAAAGAGTTATGGTCACAAATGGATATGAAAAGCGGTGGAGGGTAAGTTCCAGTAAGAAAAGTGATGTTAGAACTTCTGAGATGTGGAAGTGTTGTGTAGTAGCAGGAAGAAACATACCAAAAAAGTGAACAGGTATGGTGTTTAAAACACTGGAACAAAAAGTAAGTAAGTATCCACATATCCAGAAAGGTAACCATAATGCTGCACGTTCTTAATGTCTTCGTGATCATACAATGTTTCAAATATAGACGAGACGAAATCCATAACAGTACACAAACACTAATAATACTTAGTTCAAAGGAAACACCCGGTGTTGAAGAATGCAATTAAAATTAGACGTTGAACATATAATGTGTAAAACAATGGTGGATAAAGTATTAACTGTTATAAAGAACCGGGAACAGAAAAACTACTGAGCATGTGTGGAAGCAAGTTAGCGGAAATCAATGCGAGAGAGTGACATTTAAATGAAGTTGACATGGAACCATAAATACAGTGATGTATAAAATTAAATAGTTATAGTAAAATTACACAAATTAAATTAAAGTAATATGGTGAACATAAACATTCGATTTCAAGAAAGTAATAACAATAAACTAATAATAGGAAGATGTTAAAACAAATATACTGAGGTTGGTTGTTTTTGCAACATGAACATAAATATGTGATCAAAAAGAAGAAATTTTAAAAAAATAAGAGCGGTAAAAGTTTCCGTAAACTAATGACTGATTGCAAAAACAACCAAAACCAGTACGAAGGTAACACTAAGTAAATCAGTTAATATTGCTATAAACAAACAAAAGAATAAAGGATGATATAAATTATATAAGAGATAAGAGTAAACGGAGAGGGGCTACTCATGAGAAAGAAGAATGAAAGTGCTGATTATAATAGGACCTTAAAAGAGAAGAAGAGATGGAACCTTTAAATTAACACAACAACAAACATAAAGGAAAAGTAGGAGCACTGAGAGACTGAAGAAAGGAAAGAATATGAAAAGGAGGATAGGAAAGTGAAACTACGAAGTTAAAAAGGTAAGTCAAAAAACAAAAAATGTTCAAATGAATTAATTTGTTCGTTGAGACAAGTGGTGTTCTGATTATGAAGATTGTCATTAATTTCAAAGAATTCAAGTAAGTTCATTTTAGGGCCTTTGGAACAAGAATGAAGAAGTTTCGTATTAGACGGAGAAAAAGAATGTTTTTCTTGTAGAATGTGGTTGGAAAATGCAGAGGGACAATGAATAATGTCCGTGTCCTTATACTTATTAATATAACCGATATGTTCACTAATACGAGTAGAAAGTCTTCTCCCACTTTGACCAATATAAAAGGAGGGACAATTTGAACAGGTGAGTTTGTAAATACCAGATTTGTGTAAAATGGGGATTTTGTCTTTAGTGTTAACTAAGAAGGTTCTGAGATTATGTATTGTTTTGAAAGCTATTGAGATGTTATGTTTTCTAAGTATTTTTTGAATTTTGTAGGAAATGGAGCCTAAAAAAGGAATGGAGCCTAAGAAAGAATGGTCTGAGGTAGAGACAGACATGCTATGACTAAGTTTGAATTTATAGAAAAGTTGAAAATAGATTTTGTTGAAATGTTTAAGGGAAAATCATTATTGACAGCAATTTGTTTAAGGATGTCAATTTCTTCATAAAAGTGTTGTTGTGACATCGGTATGGAAAAGGCTCTGTGTAACAGGCTTTAAAAGGACGCTGTTTTATGGTTAAAAGGATGAGAAGAAAAATAATTTATGACGCAATCTGTATTAGTGGGTTTTCTGTAAATTTGAAAATTTAATTTGGAAGAAAAAACATCCCTCGATATTAAAATATCCAAAAAAGGTATACTATTATTCGATTCAAATTCAACAGTGAATTTAATTCTCTCATGAAGAGAGTTAATGTAATCCAAAAAAGACATAGCTTGGTCTCTATCACCATTAAACAGGACAATGCAATCGTCAACATATCTGTAGTAAAAAACAATATTATCTTTGAAAGTGGGATGGTAAAGGTATTTATTCTCAAGGTTGTTCATGAAAATTTCCGCTAGAAGGGGACTAAGATTAGAGCCCATAGCTAAACCCGTTGACTGTCTGTAAAACTTGTCATTGAATTGGAAGAAATTTTGTTCAAGAGCGAAGGTAGTGATATCACAGATGTATTGAGCGAAAACAGGGTCCGTATTATTCTTGAGGAGCAATGAATGGATCAGGGAAATGCATTCCTGTGGAGGAATACTAGGGAAAAGGTTACAAACATCCAAGGACAGTAAAAAGGAGTTCTGGGGAACACTGATGGAAGAAATTCTGTTCGTAAGATCTAAAGAGTTACGGATAGCAAAAGAATTGTGAAAGTCAGTGATGTCTTTAATAAAATTATTTAGAAAACTAGAAAGTTTTAAAGCAGGTGTGTTGGTAAAGCTCACAACAGGACGGATGGGAACATTGTCTTTGTGGATTTTAGGCAGTCCATAGAGAAGGGGGGTGACCTGTAACATTGGTACTAGAGAAAATGTTTTTATGTCGAGAAGATCGAAAAAATCTGAATAGTTGTTAAGTTTTTGTTTCAGCTTTCTATGGAAACTGATAGTAGGGTCAGTAGGAATATGTATGAAAGAAGGGTCTGACGAAAGAAAGGATTCTACTTTGTTAATGTAGTCAGCTTTGTCCAAAATTACTAAACAGTTGCCTTTATCTGCTTTTGTGAAAATGAGGTTTTCAGAAATAATTTTTGTTTTTAATTTATTGACATCATGTAGAGAAAATTTGCCTGGAAGATTGAGAAAACTTTTTTTACCACAGATATTGTGATATTTGGAGATGGTGGAAGAAATTTCAGATCTCAGAGTTTCTTTAATAGAAGGCGGAACATTATTGATGATGGTTTCAGTATCAACAGCCAGTAATTTTAGATTTCTCGAATAATTAGGTAAATTTAAGTTATATTGTAAACCAAGATTAAGGATGTTATGTTGTTGTTCAGTAAAAGTAGCATGACTGAGGTTCAAAAATCTTGGGTGGAATTTGAAATTTGAGAAAGTCTTTTTTGGAAGGTTAGGTAGTTTGGCAATAGATTTGGATTGCAATTCTTCTCTATGGACTGCCTAAAATCCACAAAGACAATGTTCCCATCCGTCCTGTTGTGAGCTTTACCAACACACCTGCTTTAAAACTTTCTAGTTTTCTAAATAATTTTATTAAAGACATCACTGACTTTCACAATTCTTTTGCTATCCGTAACTCTTTAGATCTTACGAACAGAATTTCTTCCATCAGTGTTCCCCAGAACTCCTTTTTACTGTCCTTGGATGTTTGTAACCTTTTCCCTAGTATTCCTCCACAGGAATGCATTTCCCTGATCCATTCATTGCTCCTCAAGAATAATACGGACCCTGTTTTCGCTCAATACATCTGTGATATCACTACCTTCGCTCTTGAACAAAATTTCTTCCAATTCAATGACAAGTTTTACAGACAGTCAACGGGTTTAGCTATGGGCTCTAATCTTAGTCCCCTTCTAGCGGAAATTTTCATGAACAACCTTGAGAATAAATACCTTTACCATCCCACTTTCAAAGATAATATTGTTTTTTACTACAGATATGTTGACGATTGCATTGTCCTGTTTAATGGTGATAGAGACCAAGCTATGTCTTTTTTGGATTACATTAACTCTCTTCATGAGAGAATTAAATTCACTGTTGAATTTGAATCGAATAATAGTATACCTTTTTTGGATATTTTAATATCGAGGGATGTTTTTTCTTCCAAATTAAATTTTCAAATTTACAGAAAACCCACTAATACAGATTGCGTCATAAATTATTTTTCTTCTCATCCTTTTAACCATAAAACAGCGTCCTTTTAAAGCCTGTTACACAGAGCCTTTTCCATACCGATGTCACAACAACACTTTTATGAAGAAATTGACATCCTTAAACAAATTGCTGTCAATAATGATTTTCCCTTAAACATTTCAACAAAATCTATTTTCAACTTTTCTATAAATTCAAACTTAGTCATAGCATGTCTGTCTCTACCTCAGACCATTCTTTCTTAGGCTCCATTCCTTTTTTAGGCTCCATTTCCTACAAAATTCAAAAAATACTTAGAAAACATAACATCTCAATAGCTTTCAAAACAATACATAATCTCAGAACCTTCTTAGTTAACACTAAAGACAAAATCCCCATTTTACACAAATCTGGTATTTACAAACTCACCTGTTCAAATTGTCCCTCCTTTTATATTGGTCAAAGTGGGAGAAGACTTTCTACTCGTATTAGTGAACATATCGGTTATATTAATAAGTATAAGGACACGGACATTATTCATTGTCCCTCTGCATTTTCCAACCACATTCTACAAGAAAAACATTCTTTTTCTCCGTCTAATACGAAACTTCTTCATTCTTGTTCCAAAGGCCCTAAAATGAACTTACTTGAATTCTTTGAAATTAATGACAATCTTCATAATCAGAACACCACTTGTCTCAACGAACAAATTAATTCATTTGAACATTTTTTGTTTTTTGACTTACCTTTTTAACTTCGTAGTTTCACTTTCCTATCCTCCTTTTCATATTCTTTCCTTTCTTCAGTCTCTCAGTGCTCCTACTTTTCCTTTATGTTTGTTGTTGTGTTAATTTAAAGGTTCCATCTCTTCTTCTCTTTTAAGGTCCTATTATAATCAGCACTTTCATTCTTCTTTCTCATGAGTAGCCCCTCTCCGTTTACTCTTATCTCTTATATAATTTATATCATCCTTTATTCTTTTGTTTGTTTATAGCAATATTAACTGATTTACTTAGTGTTACCTTCGTACTGGTTTTGGTTGTTTTTGCAATCAGTCATTAGTTTACGGAAACTTTTACCGCTCTTATTTTTTTAAAATTTCTTCTTTTTGATCACATATTTATGTTCATGTTGCAAAAACAACCAACCTCAGTATATTTGTTTTAACATCTTCCTATTATTAGTTTATTGTTATTACTTTCTTGAAATCGAATGTTTATGTTCACCATATTACTTTAATTTAATTTGTGTAATTTTACTATAACTATTTAATTTTATACATCACTGTATTTATGGTTCCATGTCAACTTCATTTAAATGTCACTCTCTCGCATTGATTTCCGCTAACTTGCTTCCACACATGCTCAGTAGTTTTTCTGTTCCCGGTTCTTTATAACAGTTAATACTTTATCCACCATTGTTTTACACATTATATGTTCAACGTCTAATTTTAATTGCATTCTTCAACACCGGGTGTTTCCTTTGAACTAAGTATTATTAGTGTTTGTGTACTGTTATGGATTTCGTCTCGTCTATATTTGAAACATTGTATGATCACGAAGACATTAAGAACGTGCAGCATTATGGTTACCTTTCTGGATATGTGGATACTTACTTACTTTTTGTTCCAGTGTTTTAAACACCATACCTGTTCACTTTTTTGGTATGTTTCTTCCTGCTACTACACAACACTTCCACATCTCAGAAGTTCTAACATCACTTTTCTTACTGGAACTTACCCTCCACCGCTTTTCATATCCATTTGTGACCATAACTCTTTAAGTTATCTCTTAAATTCACACCTTTTGCACTTATCTGCTGGTGATCATCTGGTTTTTATATCTCCTCCTTTCATTACCCGGCACTCTTATTTTATAATAAGTTTTATCTTCCTCTTTTCACGTGGGTTTTCTACCACCCTAGTTAATGGTGATGCTTTCACTTATTTCAATGTTTCAATTTTGTTTTAAATTAATAGTACATATTTTAACAATTTGATTTTGGTACCACCACAGAAATTTTACTGACTATGTATCATATCTGGGCCTATTACCGGTAATTTGCTCAATTACACACCTTTTGTATTTCCACATTTATCTGGATGTGTCTGGAACCTTTTTACCACTTAATCTGTTTTTCCATGGATTGTATAATTTTATAAATTTGAATATTTTATTGGTAAGTTGTTAAGCTTTTCTACTTTTGATTACATATTATTACCTTTTCATATTGTTTTTTAGACCTGATGATGACCCATAGAGGTCGAAACTAGTTGTCAGTTACAATTTTGATAATAAATTAGTTTGTGTGGTACTAGACTTCGTGTTTTCTTTTGGTTATTACCATTTTGACCACATTTGAGACATGGATGATATTCTCCGTTTTTATTTATCAATAAAATAATATAGTCCACTTCATCGTTTTTAGCCGATTTGATATTAGAAACCACTGAAATAAGATTAAACTGTCATCCAAGTTACCAATGGCGGACAGTTTTTTTTTCTAAATTAGGTCGTAAGTTTTTAAAACTATCAGTGTGGTTTGACATCTACAAAAATATGACATTAATAATTATTAAATTCAACCCTTCAACAACGAGCCGTACATGACGGTTACTAGGAATGTGAATTAAGTCAAGACTTCCGTATTGAATACTTTTTATTTACCGGTGAAACAAGATGCAGTTACGTAAGTGTTGTATTAAAAAACAAACGTCCTTATTTAAATGCCTGTATCTGAGAGAGATGTAACTCAAAATTTACTTCGAGTATGATTTCTGTCATCGGCCATAATCCGTGAAATGAACTATATAAATGTTAACTTACTTTTGTTTTGAAAGTTAAACTAGTTTTCTTATTTGCACAAACTGAACACTTTTCCTAGTAGGTATCCGAATCGAGTATATATACAGTTAAATGAAAAAATTCTATATGTAATTATTACCTTCATTATTAGAATGTAAAATATTATACATGAAAATCATTAAAAGATAGACCTTGCATAATTAACACAAATATACATTTTTTTAAAAACATAAAATACATTCACTTTCATTTTCCGTTTAAATAAAATTCTAAACCGCCACCTATGCATTATGAATCTAATGGCGAATTTATACCAAAGCAGTACTTCATATAAACAATAAAACACCATCTATGTAATATGAATCAAATGTTAAAAGTACCAATCGGAGTACTCCCCCATCCCAACGCCATCTATGTAATATGAATCAAATGTCAATTGCATATTGTGCAGTACTCTGCATGAAAAATAAAACGCCATCTATGTATTATGAATCAAATATCGAATGTCTACTAACTATTCTTCCAATTTTTACAAGTATAGATGCGCCAATGGGCCTCCCTAAATACCCACGTTGAAAAAATGTCCCATCCGACCATTCCAATGACGTCACAACGAAATTTTATTCAAATTATAAGTCGCGCATGCGCAGTATCAAAAAGAGCAAAAATTTACCGAAATGAACCTTAGATTCTCTTATGGAGATTTACATGGGAAATTGGTCGATTTTGAGTTAGAACCCGTGCAACCCCTTTACTGGTGTTCCATCAAATTTAACAACATCCACAATAACAACATTGAAAATTTCAAATTCTTCACACTTCTTTCGCAAAAAATCAGCTTTCTATTCACATCTTACATGTGAAGTAAATAGTTTTTCAAAATATCATTAAGTTTACAGTATTGAATATTTCCAGAAGCATATTTTATTCCATGCACATGGTTTTCTATATATCTCACAGTCTTTTTATCTGCATAGCTTAATGATTGATAAGTTTGTGGTGGTTCAAATAGAAAATGTTGTTGTTTGAATCCAAATTCAATGCTAAGTTCTTTAGGATAAAATATTTCGTTAATTTGAAAACCCTGAATGTCCGCGAAAGCAATCTTCATAATGTCCCGTTAAAGAATAAATATCACACTTTAGCATGGGGTCATCGCGATATAATGCTCGACTAATGTTAATCATAATTATCAAATAAAAAACAATTGTAAATGGTTTAGAATATTATTTTGCTTTAACTATATAAATTAATTAGGTTAGTTTTTAGTTTTCTATTGTCTAGTGTACGCCTAAAATTTTTATGTATACAATAAATTTTTAATCTGAATCTATGGAGTATTATTTCTTTTAATATGTTTCATTAAAACGACCAAAAAACGTTCAAATTCGTCGTGTTGACGTCTATTTTTGACACTTTGACGGTCATGAATTTAGTAACGATAAAATAGCGAAAACTGATGCATTTTTGACACTTTAAAATGATGTTTTTCCATAAGAAATACATGTAAATCGAAAATTTCTTCTTACCTATTTTTTAAAGCGTTGAAACGACAAATTTTAACGCTGTTTTAACGTTTTGACGTTTTACATTTTGGTACTGTGACTTTCATAAATTTTGTAACGATAAAATAACATTTTTTGATGCTATAATTATCGACTTTAAAATAAAAGTCATTATTTTTTATAAAAGTTTATTACATGTTTTCTAAATCTCTTATTACATTATCTTTATAAAAGTAAATATACAAAGCATTAGTACATACTTCACAATGTATACAAAATAAGAAACAAGGAAGTTTATAAAATATTAGATTTTTCGATCCAGCTATTATGCGAACTATCAAACCCTAGCCATTTAACGTAGATTTTATTGCCTTTTTTTCTCAACACTTTTTCAACAAGGTAAATATCAGGATTTTTTGACTT
This sequence comes from Altica lythri, assembly GCA_964028335.1. Lineage (NCBI taxonomy): Eukaryota > Metazoa > Arthropoda > Insecta > Coleoptera > Chrysomelidae > Altica > Altica lythri. Next base: position 97,301,418 of record OZ034801.1, on the reverse strand, counting down.
TTGTAGCTCTTCCTCGTAAAATGCTCCTTTAATTGGTGATCCATGTAAATCCTCAAACATGTATGTTACAGGATTAGTTATGTTCACTTTGGTAATTTTAAACAGCTCCGTAGTCCAATTAGGTGTATAGCCTTTATCGAATAGATGTGTTGTCTTGCTTATGCGCACAACATCTCCAACTTTAAATTTTGGCGAGTCTGCTATTTTCAAATAATTGTAATGTTGCTGCAGAATCTCGTTTTCATTGGACTTGTTCACCTGAGATGGTCTCCGACCAATCGTTCTATGTTTGCTTTCGTTGTACTCTTTGGTAATTTTCGGTAACACATTTATCCACCTGTACGTACCGTTTAAGCTAAAATGCTTGTACAATTTCGTTTTCAGCGTTCTAATAACTCTTTCCGCCATACTTGCTTTCATATTGGTAAATGTACTGTAGTGATTTATGCCATTTTTCTGCATTAGATTTTGAAATTTTGTGTTGTAAAACTCTTTACCCTAATCAGATTGAAGATTTTTTGGTTTGCGTTTTCCTATAATATCGGCAAAAGCTTTCGTGATTTCTTCACCAGTTTTCGATTTCAACGGTCGAGTCCAGAGAATTTTCGAGAAGCAGTCTATTACCACTAGAATCATTTTAAACGATCGATTTTGAGTTGCGTAAGAACTCATTTCAGCCAAATTAATTTGCCACAAATCATCTAAACCTTTGATAATAGTTCGTCGACGGGCATAATTTTTTCGAGCCGGTTTGTGCAGCTCATTAACAACTTGAATCTTCTCTTTTAAATGCATAACAGGGAAAATGTTTAGGGATTTTGTACTAACCGATTCTCCAATGCTTTTATGGTCAAATCCATCGCTTTAATAGTTTCTACAACATTACGCAGATTATTTTGATTTATAGTTATTGTATCAGTCAAATCAGCAACTTTTTTTTCAATAGCCAAAATTTTTCCAGAGAGTACATTAACATTTTTCGTTACAGAGTCAGTTCTTTTAAGAATCTCATCCAACAAATCTTGACGTATATCTGGAATATCCTGATTATATAATTTTAAGAACGCTTTCTCGATTTTATCTTTTACGTTTTCTACTGCATTTGTTTGATTAACAGCTAACTGTGCAGAGTTTGCATTAATCGTTGCTATTTGTGATTCTAAACTTTTAAGCGAATTTTTAATATCTCCTCGTAAGTACTGTTTTGCGGTGACAATTGATTTATCTACATACTTTTTATTAGCCATATGTTTGCTGGCTAAAGTAGGATTTCTTGATATAAAAGTGTTTGTGGTCATCAAGTCATTATTGAATGTAAGTTTCATAGCATTCATGTTTTCAGTCAACTTTTGCAAATTATTATCCATATATTTTTTATTGACGGCATCGCTATCTAAATCAGGATCTTTAACATTACAAAGTTTTAAATTTTCAAAATCAATATCACCGTTTGCAGTATGGACTAAGCTTGGTTTAGACATCAGCAATAGTTTTTTATTGCCTATATCATGTTCAGTACGTCCGAATTTGTCGACACTCATTGTGATAATGATGTTTAAGCAATAATATTTGCTTCTTTTAATTCCTCAATAATTGCAACAATTTCATTATCATTCAAAGTATTTCCTGCTTCTTTTGACGCTATTAAAAGTGTGTGTTTATAGAGAAAATTTACTAACCTGTTCTACAATGGAAAACAAAGTCCTCGGTTCATTTAGTCCAGTTATTTTCTGTACTCCAGTAAAGACAATACAATACTGTCCTGCATTTATTGTCTCAAGATGTGATTCAATACAGTTTGTAACTCTTTTAGGGAGAAAAGTGACGCAGTTTTCTAATTCCAGAAAAATGGAATCCCCAAATTTCCGGTGTTTCGACAGCTTTGCATTCACAATTTGTAGAGGTTTATTTAATTCCAATTCTCGGACTTTCAGTTTCGGTTTGTTTTCAACTAGTTTCGAACACTCGTTGTTAATAGCGTCTAAAAAATTCATCTGAAATTATGAATCCGATAAAGAAATATCCAGAGAACAGCACTTAATGTAATAAATAACTTACTTTTAAAGTTTTCACAAAATTCTTGATAGTTTCACAATTACAATAATCAAAATATAACTGAGAAAAAACTATTCTTCACGATGTATTTATACATGTAATAATTATAATAATTAACATTTTACAAAGATTATTGCAGTCAGCAAATTAATAGTTAATCGAACCAAATGTATTGTCTACAGACAACTACCGATAGAAAAAATGCTGATGTATCAAATGTAAAATATTCTATAGAGTTCAATGAGGGTCATTTAAAATATAATTAAATTATAAAATATTTTTATGTTTAATGCTAACACTACAATACCCCACTTACAAGTTTACATGTTTAAACTTGTTGAAGGTTGTTTTGATATCCGAACAACAAAAAACAGGAAATAAATTAAGTTGTTATCTGACACTTTGACCTCAAAAAAACAATAACCACTCTTATCCAATTTCTATTCTTTAACTTATATTTTTCAAATTTACAATAAAAAAATTATCTGCCAGCCGAAAATTATCCGGCTAAAAAACGACACAGGCCCAGACGATCATCGCCCAGCATCTCACCATCAACGCACATCCTAAAACTCCAACATCACGGCGCGATTTTTTTTCATCTTACCAACACCTCTTCATTTTATACCCAAAGAAAAAGCTAATCATCTGAGAACCATCAAAAATCATTTTCTACACCTCTTGAATCTCGTCAAAAGCTAATCATGTTCTAGATCACCTTAGTCCCCTCAAAAGCTAATCATGTTCTAGATCACCTTCAGGTGATCTGAAACATGATTAGCTACTACTACTCATATGACTTTGCGTCGGGGTCAAATAAACGCCAAATGTACTATCGTAGTCATTATTTGTATCATTAATTTTGTCTTCAATATATCCTCTAGGTAAAGGATGAAACTGTTGTAAATAATTTTGAAATGTAGATTCTAACTGACTGACAGGAACATCTTCAAAATAACTATGAATAAAGTCTGGTTCTAATAGACTAGTATCTTTCTGTATTCTTGGAATATTTTCAAAAGTTTCTTCACTAACATTTAAATATTCGGAATTAAATTATAATATCTTCTGATTTTTCCACTCATAGGTGTTGAATCCTCTTTTTGGGGAGTTGAAACCTCATTTTTGGTTAACTCTGCTTTAACATGTGGTTTCTCGTTTTTCTTTAATACTAAAAGTTCTTTTATAGGTTCCACTAAAGGATTTAATTTTTCTCTTTGATGTGCTGCTGTTTGTGCTCTATTTTGTTTGTAACTTTTTTATTTTTCTTTAATAGCCTTTCGCGAAAGAATGAATTGCTTCTTTAAACGGCCATCCATCGCAAATGAATCGTACTAGCAAGTCTATGCTATTTATATACAAATGAACGTACCAAACCCTTTTCTATATCTACCTGATGATATTTCACAGTCTTTATCGATAACTAAAAATCCATACTTTTCCTTCCAACAAAGAAAACCTATATCCTTAAATTGTTGAAATGATATACCAGTCACATGATCGTCATAAATATGTTTTAGGTTAGTTAGATCTTGTTGAAAGATCACTAAAAGATTCGCATTATCTCTCAGTCTCATCTTCGGAATTGAGCTATATGTTTGCGATAAGTAAAAGCTGTCAGTCTGATTGTGTCGTCCAAATGAAAAATAATCTTTTATAATATCCTCATTATCAGAACCCACATCATCGAATATGATTATAGAATTTGGTTTAATTTCTGTAGGTGAAGGTACATCTTCCAGTTTACTATATTCACTATATCCAATTTCTTCAAGAGGTTCCAATATTAGTCGCAAGAAATGATATTTTGATTGCTGCAAGGATTTGGAGTATACATATACATTTTCAAATTTTAATCCATTGGGATGTTCTAAAAGACTTATCATAACATTGGTTTTTCCACAACCGCTAGGACCTACAATCAGTCCTCTCTTGGACTCACCTCCAAAGAGAATACCATGTTTTGTGGGGGATTTTGAAATATTTTCATAGTTGGTAATAGGTAAACAAACTGATTGTTTTCAACTCTCATTTTAAACACCTTGAAGGTACTGAGGGTATATATAGAAGGTCCGGTATATATAAATAGCACAATGGTAAAGCGTCATTACTTGAGATTACATCGAGGACAAGGTCTGGTAAACTCATTAATTGATAAACTTCCTTTTGAATTACATATTCCTTCGTATTCCTTTTGTGGACCGGGCACTAAACTAAAAGACCGTTTGCTAAGAAGTGATTCTGGAATAGGCCACTTAGACGAAGCCTGTAAAAGTCACGATATTGCATATTCACAAAAAAAAGATTTAGCTGCTAGGCATATCGCTGATAGAGGGTTGGAAAATAAAGCTTGGGAGCGCGTTAAATCAAAAGACGCTAAATTATCTAAAAAAGCAGCTGCGTGGCTAGTTACCACTGCAATGAAAGCCAAACGTAAATTAGGAATGGGACTTAAACAAGGCAAAGGTTTGAGAAAAAAGAAACGAATAGTTCGTGCTCCAAAAAAGGGGGATTTCTTCCGTTTCTCCTCCCATTGCTGGGGGCGCTAGGAGCGGTGGGAGGTGGTGCGGCTGGCATTGCTAAAGCTGTAAACGATGCAAAAGCTAATCGTGAGCAACTTGCAGAACAACGAAGACATAATATGGCTATGGAACAAGCGACAAAGGGATCAGGGTTTTATTTGAGACCGTACAAAGGTTATGGTATGAAACAACAACGACGACAACGATCAAAAAACGGAAAAGGATTTTATTTAAAACCATATTCAAAAAACTCCCGTTAAAATTACCCCGTCATGCAATGACAAACATTGAACTTAAACAATATGTTAAAATTTTAAAAATACACTACTTTCGAGGTGTGTTTATGCGAGATTCTCTTCCCAATAAAATTAAAACATTGGAATCTGGTATAGTTAATCATGATGTTGAAAGAGGACCTGGTACACACTGGACAGCTTATTCAAAACATGGTTCAAGAATTATTAACTTTGATAGTTATGGTAATTTGGCTCCTCCAGTTGAATTAGTGAAATATTTTAAAAGTAACGGAGATGTTACAATAAAATTTAACTATAGTTTAGTACAAAAATTTAATTCTGTTACTTGTGGACAGCACTGGTTAAGGTTTTTATTTAGTCAATATAAATAAATTATTTAACTCATTAGGTTTTCAACCATCATGTCGTACACATTTACGCTAAGTGGATGTTCATCAATTTTAAGTAACGATTTCAATCCACCGATATACCTTGATGAAAATTCAAGTTATGAGATAGGCGTCGCTAACTTTGATACTTTTAATACTATTTCAAATGTTGATGAAACTAATAATAATTAAAATTATTGAAAACGAAACTCTTAAAACGGGTATAATTACGCGTTTATGGGCAGATCCAAACACACAAAAAGTTACAATTAAACTACAGATCGGATTAATTTTAACGTTGACAATTCTATTGGAAAATTGTTGTGGTTTTCGAGAGTTGCCCTTGAACCTAAAAAACTGTATACTTCTTCAAAAAGGGTAAATATTTTAAAAGTAAACTCTATATGTATTGATTGTAATATTGCAGTTGGATCATTTTTAAATGGTCAACCAGTTTATATAATTCATCAATTTTTTCCCCAAGTTCCAAATGGGTATAAAATAGTTGCACAACCGTTAACCATACTGTACTATCCAGTTAGCATTAAAACAATAAACAACATTACTGTGAAGGTAATTGACCAAGCCCGTAACTTGGTAAATTTTGGTAACGAAACTATTACTATTTGATTACATCTTAGAAAAGTTGATTAAAATGGTATGGCAGTTTCATCGTTTCGAACATCCCTATTAAGAGAAAGATTATAAGAGGAAGCTGCAAAACAAACGGATTAGTAAGATTCCCACCACCAAATTGATAACATTAGAAAATCGCAAATTTTTAAAATTTCTAGGATTTCAAGTTTTAGTATAATGGAAGTATTAAATGTTTTGGGTCAACCTTTTAGTTATACCACTATTGAGGATTATCAGTTTCATTCATATCAGCCATTTACTTCAGGAAATATAAACTATAATGATGAAATAAGGATTAGTTTACACGAGTTAGATATTTTCACATTGCCTTGTAACTCCTACATTTACATTGAAGGGAAAATGTTAACTGATCAAAATAAAGTACCAACTAAATTTGAGTTTATCAATAATGGAATTGCATACTTGTTTAGGGAAATGAGATACGAATTAAACGGAGTAGTTATCGATTCCGTGCGAAATCTTGGTTTGATATCAACTATAAAGAATTATTTATCTCTAAACGAAAATGAAAGCAAACTTTTACAAAACGGTGGTTGGTTTCCAAAAGGTGGAAAACTTCTAATGGATAATGGAGGTAATTTTAATGTATGCATACCATTGAAAATCTGGTGAGGTTTTTTGAGGATTTTCGTAAAATTGTTATGAATATGAGACAAGAACTTGTTTTAATTAGAGAAAAGGATGATGTAGACGGAATTGTTGCTTCCGATGAATCTGAAAAACTAAAAATTCAAATTACTAAACTTTATTGGAATGTACCTTATGTAACTCCAAATATAAAGGAACAATTGCGCCTAAACAAAATACTTCGATGTAATTTAGAATTACCTATTAAATTTAGAAGTTGGGAGATAATTAAATATCCTGCTTTAAATGATTCAACACGTCATACATGGCCTGTAAAAACTACAACAAAATTGGAAAGTCCAAGACATATTGTAATAGCATTTCAAAATGATCGAAAAGGAAAGTTGTTGAAAGATATGAGTAAATTTGATCACTGTAATTTATCTAATGTACGGGTATTTTTAAATTCTGAGCGTTATCCTTATAATGATTTAAATTTAGATTTTGATGCTAATCGATTTGCAAAACTGTTTGAAATGTTTGCAAACTTTCAAGAATCCTACTATCATATTCAAACCAATCACTATATTTAATCCAGAGGAATTTAAAACTCTCGCTCCTATAGTTCATATTGATTGTTCACGTCAAAAGGAAATCATTCAAAGCGGTTTGGTGGTTCTAAGAGTTGAATTTGAAACTACTAAAGCCGTTGGTAGCAACGTTTCGGCTTATTGTTTAATTTTACATGAAAAAGAATTTTTTTACAATCCGTTAACTAAAATTGTAAGACAAGTGTAGTGTCACTATAGATAACAGAATGAAAATGGTAACAGATGTTCAAGGTTTCAAAATTGAAAACAATAAATTCGTGGTAAAAGAATTTGCTGCGTATAATGGAACGCAAATTTCTCATTATATTTTTAAACCACCATTTCCGTTTAGATTGCTGTCTTTTGATCTACAGCGACAAGCGAATTGGTTGACAGAAAACCATCACTTTATTGACTGGAATTGTGGATTGACACCTTTACATCAATTTGGAAGTATTTTAAAAAAATTAATAACTGACGTCGATTGTGTATACGTTAAAGGTCTATTCTCACTAGCGGTCTCGGTTCGATCCGCTCACGCTCAGGTCAAAATCGGTAGTACGTAATCCAACGGGATCGTTCACACTATCGGTCACGGTCAAGTCACGCTCAGGTCCGCTCAAATCTCGACCGGTCGATGCACGATCTAGACCACCGCGCTCACGAGCCTTTTGATCGTGACTGCCAAGTGTGAATCAAAAACAATCAGTTGACAGTCACATGCGTCGTCGAAATAGTATAATAAACTATTTACTTCTTTTATTTGGGGATCTTTTTGCCACTAAACAAACTTATAAAAAATATAAATCAATATTTTGAAAATGACCCTTGCTGATTGATCTTGATGGATGTGTCAAATTTGTCAAGAGACGTATTTTTTAAATTGAAAATGCCTAAAAATGAACATAATTTTTTTAAAATGTTAGCTTTCGACAACCAGATCGGTTGTCGTTTTCAAAGATAAAAAATTTTAATATCTACTTCTTTATGAAAGTTTAGATTTTAAATTTTTGATTTGTTTTTTGGTTACTATAGATATATAGATAATTAACTCATTCTTTTTTTATTTTTTTAAGGTGGTTCACCAAGATCTAGATAAATTATTTTCATTTCTGTTAGGCATTTTCAGTTGAAAAAAACGACCCTTGACAAATTTGACATATCCATCAAGATCAATCAGCAAAGGTCATTTTCAAAATATTGATTTTTTTTATAAGTTTGTTTTAGTGGCAAAAAGATCCCCAAATAAAGAAGTAAATAGATTATTATACGACAAAGAAGCTATCGAGAATATTTAAATAGTATAATAGGTATATTACGTATCAAGAGTAGTAAGTAGGACATTACGTACGAGTGGAAAAGTAATTACACGAGTACGTAATACCTCTTACCACTCGAGTTACGTACTATGCTTTATCTACGACTCAATATTTTAATTTTAATTCTAAATATTTCACATCTCTAAAAAAATATATGACGAAATTTGACGTTTAAAATAACATTCATCAAAGTAGTGACTTTAAGTAATATTGTGAGGGTTAGATATTGGCCAAAAAACATTTTTTAATGTAACGATTATTTAAAACAGCAAAATATTTTGTTTTACATGCATAAATACGTGTTCCAACATGAAGTTCATAGCTTACTTACCCTGCATGGTGACAATGAGTATAAATGACATTTCCTGTCAAAAGAGTAGATAAAATAATTAAAACATTATACTAAAAAATTCTCCAAAATGGATGATGAATTTCTGATAGAATTAGTGCGTGAAAATAGTAAACTGTACGATTTTTCACATCGTAAATATAGTGATATAACTTTTAAAAACAATTTGTGGAAAGAAATTGGGGAAAAAATCCAACAAGGTAAGGTAAATTTTAATATATATTTTTATTTTTATTATTGTATAATATTTGTGAATTTGATATTCTGATTTGAAAATATACTAGAACTAGAGTATACTATAATATACTTATGTTATCATATGAATTATTACAAAATTAATACTTTATAATTTACGAATAAACAATTGTTTTTATAATAAAATATTAATTACATGAAAAAATATATATTCTAAACAAATAAGAAGTTAATAATATTTATAAATAAGTAGGTATCAAACGATTAAATCAATATTGAAAAATTACATACTATTTTATTTTTTTAAGTAGGTACATACAAATTACAAAACTAAACTTCCCTACACTAATTTTAATCTAATAAATGTATATTAAATATAAATAGGTATGTACATTTTTATTTCAAATACATCTGTATTGCCAGTCCACTGATCCTTCTTTGGAATTAAAATAGTCGGTAAACTTTTCTCTGACAACCAATGCTGCAGTTTGGGCATTAATACCAATCGATGGTAAATTGTTAAAAATAGTAGTTTGATCAGGAGAATCATTACAAGAATCATTTTCTAATAATGACATTCTATTATTGCGTAAAAAATTGTGCAAAATACAGGTTACTAGAATTATGTTCTCTATGTAACCTGGTTTGGAAACAATCGTTCTAAAATAAATTCGAAACCGTTGGGCTAATATACCGAATGCATTTTCAACTGCACGTCTTCCGCAGCAATGTCTGTAATTATAAATTTTTTTGTTTACGGTTAAATCTTGTCGAGATTGAGGGTACGGTCGCATCATGTATGTTTTGAGCGGAAAAGCAGAATCTGCGATAATAACATAAGGTGTAGAAACACAAGATCCTGGCAATTATTTGCTTCCAGGAACATCTAGCGTACCATTGCTTAATGCTTTCCCTAGTTGTGAATTAGCGAAAATGCCTCCATCGCTATTTTTTCCAAATGATCCAATATCTACTGAAATAAATCTATAGTCAGCATCTACCAGTGCAAGTAAAACTACAGAAAATGTTCTCTTGTAGTTGAAATAGTTGGACCCACTATTGGCAGGAGCAGTTATTTGAACATGTTTCCCATCCAAGGCAATTTGGGAAATTCCGTACAGTCCAAAATTTTTTAGCAATTTCTTCCCATTGTTCTTTATTAGGTGTTGGAATGTACTTGGAAAATAATTGATTAATTATTGAATCACATACATCGTGCACAATGGAATGGACGGTTGAATGTCCCATGCGGAAACTGAAGGCTATTGTCTGAAGAGAATCACCTGTTGCTAGATATCTGAAAACAAAAAGTGTACCTACTCATTTCACTACATACGTCCGAATTTAAAAAATAATAAAATTTATATAAAATTAAAATAATAATACAAATTTTTTTGACCTTAAAAAATCATTTATTTTATTTGGTCGTTTTAGATGCTGTGAAATGCAAACAACGCTGGGAATCTCTGCGCTCTCAATACCGAAAATACCGCAACCAAAAGCCAAAAACAGGTGATCCCGGCGGCTCACACTCATCATGGAAGTATAGTGAACATATGTCATTTCTTCATCCCCACATAAAAGATAAGCAAAGAATATCTTCCGTACAATATTCAGAAGAGACACTAGATGATGAAACTGAGATACCACGGGAATCGAACGAGCCAACACCTCAGTTTGCATCTCAAAAACCTAATAATAAGTCAACAATCACAAATGAAAGTCATGAGGCCTGGAAATCCAACAAATCCAAAAGAAAATTACCTCCAACAGAGACGGCAAGTAGTACTCTTATGAAGCACTTGATAAACACAGAAAAAAAGGAAAAAGAAGTAGATGAAATTGATCTTTTTTTTGACACGATGAAGAAGACGGTCAAGAAATTTTCTGTTGCAGATAAGTTGCAGGTCAAACGGAAAATATTTAATATCGTAACTGATATAGAAGGGAAGTATGTAGGTGAACAAAAACCCCAGCGATCGTTCGAACAACATTATCAAAATAGACAACATAGATTCACCTCATTTCCGCAAACCACTCAAGAACAGTTTTTCGATTTGCAACCAAACACTCAACAGTCATCCTATCTGCAGGCAACCAATCCTTGTTACGAAGAAACTAGCAACCAATCTACTTCGTTGACTTACTCTCGACCCTCTTCTGTCGATAGTGTTCAATCTTACCTAAGTAGTTATAATCCAGATACTCAAAACCATCAATCATAAATTATATAAATTTAATATTTTTATTATTAAAGTACGAGTATAATTATAACATTAACATGTATTGTTCCTTATGTTCCAAAATATAAATGTTTTATTTCTAACTTGATGTGTTTTTTTTAATTTTGATGATAACTACATATCTAAATTATATAGTTATTAACAACATTGTTTTTAAAATTATGTACATGTGTTAAAATATGTAAATAAGGCACGTTAAAACATACAAAAATAAATAATATTAAAATTTAGGTTGAAGTATTTACTTACCGTAAACACACAGATAGTTTTTCTGTAGGAGAAATAGATTTTCGAAATGGTGTGTCCTCTTTTTTCAATCCATTTTCAATTTTTGACAGAAGTTCCATGTATTCTTCATGTGACATACTGAAATATTTATAAAATTTAACGTCATCATTTTTTAAATGTGGATAGAGTGTAGAATATTCTCCTTCCTCCTGACGAGTCCGCACCAATGGGTGAACCCAAAACCGTCTTCTTCGTTTCCCATCTTTTTTTTCTCTTTCTTCCTCTTCATCAAGAATTAATGCAATTTTCATTAAAGTACTTGTCGAAAACGCCATCCTAAAGAAGTCGACAAGAAATCGATGTCTGGTGGCAAAGACGAAACTGACAAGATTTGATCGTCTGTGAGCGAACAGAGACCGCTAATATGAATGCCTACCGATTTTGACCTGAGCGTGAGCGGATCGAACCGAGACCGCTAGTGAGAATAGACCTTACGGGTATGGAAAAGGCAAATTACATTAGAAAATTGGTAAAAGTTCCTGTTTGTGAATTTGATGAACAACCACATCTTGAATTCAGTCAACCGCTATGTTTTAATCATAAAAGTAATAAATGTTTTTGTGCTTTGTCAAATGTAACTTGGTTGTATAATAATTTTTTAATGCATGAATAAAACTTGAACAAAATTTAAATCTTTTATTTACCACCAATTACATATTACAATTTTTAGGTTCAAATCTCTTGCATAATTTGGATATCCTTAGTTTTTGAAATGTTCTAAACATTATTTGTTTTTCTTCATATTCTTTAATTTTTGCTTTTAACAATTTTATGTCTTTCATAAAGTCATCAAGTTTACTGACTAACTAAAGAAAAAAAAAACACAATAAAGGTTGAGAATTTATTTTTTGGAAATTTCATACATTATTTTCTATTTCAACTTCCTGTGTATTATCCATATGCTTTTCATCATCATCTTCACGCAGATAGTCTGGTAAACTATCCTTCAAATCATGGTAATATTCTAAATCCCACCTCTCTAAAATTGATATTAGACAACAGGCACACGTAATTATACCATTGATGAAATCATAGCAAGCTTTAACACCTTTCCGATATGTCGCAGCCAAATGTTTGCATTCCTCTTGAGAATATCTTCTCTCTCTTATCAATGCAAGTTGACCTCCATGTTCAAAATCATAATAAAAATTTTCATAAAAATCTTTTAAATGCTGAACAGCCATCTTCATGTTAAGCGACATTCTAAAATAATTCTTTATTATTATCAAATATTTGTAAAACTAAGAAATAACTATTACCTTTTATTGGAAAGTTACACAGCACTGAATGACATAAACCAAAGATTGTTGGTTCATTTTATAGAGCAAATACTGATTTACTGCGCATGTAACCCTTAAGTTGTTTACCTCATTTATTTTTGTAAACATATCAGACAGTTATTATTCCAAAATGCTATAATTCTTGAAAAAAATTATTGCATTCTTATATAAACCTCAGTTGTCGGATGATAAAACTCATAGTGAATGTTTCTTAATTAATGTATTTAAGGTCAATTCATACCAATTGATATTTTATATTACATTTTAATTGCATCGACGAGTAAATAAACTTTACTTTGAGAAATTAAGTTTTTAATATATTACTAATCTCTATACCACGAAAAAAAAATGTCCTTGTTGAAATGCGAATAAAACTTAAGTAGTCTGTTGAGAAATCAATAAAAAAATGAAATACAAATTACTATAATTCTTTCTTGTTTCTCTCATACCCGGTGTCGGTAAACTGCAGTCTAAATTTTTAGAAATGCCGAATTGCAGTCTAAAATTTTGGGTCACCGGTCAGGTGCAAAAACATACCAATTGCAGTCCAAATATAGTTATAATTTTATGTATCCATAGGCGTCCCTTAAACATCATTTTTAAAATCTTTTATATACCTATTTCTGAGTTGATAAAATTTACAATCATTACAAAAATATTATTATATTTCAAATTAAAAGTAATTTTTAAAATATGCTTATTATTAACACAGGAATTACAAGATCATTAAGTGTGTCAGACAGGTATATCATTTTTAATCCAAAACAACCAAATTATCCCTTAAACCATCTTTGTACACTTTCTTTATTAACAATTTTTAAATATTAGATATACGTTTTATATAAGAATATTGTTAACACAGGAATCACAAGATCATTAAGTGTGTCAGACAGGTATATAATTTTTAATCCAAAACAACCAAATTATCCCTTAAACCATTTTCGATGACCTTTAAGTTATATATTTTTCGAATTTGTATAAATAGCTCGGAAATGTCCAAACTTTTATTAGTTTTTATTATTCATTCACCTGTGAAGTTTAATAAAGTTCAGTTATTTTAATTAAGTGCCAAGAGATGGAGATTACGGAAAGTATAAGTGAAAGAGGTAAAAAATTATTAATAGTTCAACAATATAAGTTCTATTTATATAAAGTTCTCAAAAAAACTAAGGAAGAATGTTGGAGTTGCACAAAAAGGGGTTGCAATGTGAAATTGTATCTACTAGGGGGAGCATATTCAAGACTTAATGGAATACATAATCATGATAGTGACAATCCTCAATTATTAAATAGACAAAAACTTAGTAATAAAGTTAAACAAGCTGCTACAGAAAACTTGTTAACGAAACCAAGGAAATTGATTCACCAAGAAATAAATAAAGATTCTGATGTTTTAATAACATTAAGTTCAAATGATTTTGAACTGATCGGAAAAAATGTAAACAACGCTCGACGAAAAATGGTCCCAAAGCTCTCTAAAACAAGGCGAGCCTTACAAGAATCTTTAAACGAAATGGAAGTGAAAACGGCTATTGGTGAAAACTTTTTATTAGTTAATGATATGGTTCAAGAAGTTGTGATTTTTTCGTGCTTTCAGAACTTGTCGTTTCTATGTGAACATCAAGAAAGTGTTTATATGGATGGAACATTTGAAAACTGCGCCAGACATTTTTTACAACTGTTTACCATTCACTGTTATGTAAGCGGAAACTATATACCTGTTGCATTCTGTTTATTAAAGAACAAAACTATGGTATCTTATACAAATTTATTTAGGTTAGTAAAAGCTAAATGTTTAGAATTAGGTTTTAACTTAAACCCAAAACACATAGTTGTCGATTTCGAACCAGCTATTCATAATAGTGTTAAAGAAGTTTTCTCAGATAGTAAAATAATAGGTTGTCGGTTTCATTTAACACAGAGTTGGTGGAGAAAAATTCAATCTCTAGGTTTATCGAATGATTACACTAACAATGAATCCGAAATTGGAAAATGAATTCATTTTGTTTTTGGTTTACTATATTTGCCTCATGAAGAAGTTGGGGATGCTTTTGTGGAGGACTTAATGTCAATAATGCCCGTAAATGAAAAATTGAGCAATTGGGCTGATTACTTGGTCAATACATACATATCTGAGGATGCAACATTTCCACCTCAAATTTGGGCTGCTTTAACAGCTTCAACTACTAGAACTACCAATAACTGTGAGGCATTTCACTCTGTATTTAAAAAGTATTGTGAAACACCTCATCCAAATATTCATAAATTTCTAGAATGTTTGATTGGGATGCAAACAGATACATATGCCAAAATAAACAGTTGTGTAAGATTAGAAAAACGTAGTATAAGGACAAAAACAGCCATGAAACAAAAGTTTATTGAGCAAAAAATTGAACAGTATGTACAAAATAAAATTTCTAGATTAGATTTTTTAAAGTGTGTTTCCTTTAGTTACATTAACCATTAAAATATTTGATTAAATGTATGTTGTAAATTTTGAAATAAATGGTAGGTATATTAAATTTAACGTGTTTTATTAAATGAACTGACTTTTTTTAAAAAATTAGTACGACATAATGTTGTTTGGAGTAAGTGTGCATTATTATAAGGAAATTAATAAACGTGCAGCGCACGCCACTGATTAGGTAGAGTAAGCTGATTTATCTTTCTGTGCTACCTGCTACCAAAATATTTAGACTGCAATTCGGCAATTTTTTTTATACCTGAATTGAACCTTTTATTTAGACTGCAGTTAGTATGTAACCCTCATACCAGTCGATGCATTAAGTTCAAAATCCGGTTTTAACTGACCTACCATAAAGCACTCTTCCAAAATACCGGGCATATACATTATCGACATTCACCACGGCCGGATCACATTTATTTTTTA
Organism: Altica lythri; assembly: GCA_964028335.1. NCBI lineage: Eukaryota > Metazoa > Arthropoda > Insecta > Coleoptera > Chrysomelidae > Altica > Altica lythri. The sequence continues at coordinate 97,285,838 of OZ034801.1, read as the reverse complement.
AAGGGTAATATCTCTAAAAATAATACAAATATATTTTGGGAAATACTCAATTCAATTAGAAAAGGTTCAATGACGCTTTATTTCACTAAAGGTTCACTAAAAAAATTTTTGCCAAAGGTTCAATAAACTCAAAATCATTAAAACTGAAAAAAGTCATTTTCCAATCATTTTCCTCATAGGAAAACTAATCTAAACATACAATTCATTTGGAAAAGGTTCACTCACACTTTATTTCACTAAAATAATTTTTCCAAAGTTTCAATAACCTCAAAATCATCAAACTACAAAGTCATTTTCCTCAAGGGAAAACTCAAGGTCAAGTGATCCAGTTCCGGCATGGTTCTACTACTTTAATTAAATTTTCATTCATAATTTCAACATAGTAAATTTTGTATTTTTTTTATTTCATTAAAAGAGAAACTTAATATGTATGTAATATTCTTAATATTAATAGTATTAGGTCTAATTATTTATAAAATAAGTTTGTTTCTCGAAAATGGTTTTCTTGAATCAGTTTAATCACATGTGAATTTGGTCACAACTAATATGTTATAATTATGTATATGTTTAAGAAGGGGAGAGTAGGTAAGATCCGTACAGAGGGAGCATTCGTGCAGTAGTCATTTCATATATGCAACCAAACACGCTGACTAGTTATTCCTTGTGTGAGTGATCGCACACGTACATACAAGTAAACCGCGAGACGGCGCGCCAGTCCGGCCGCCATCTTAGCCGTGACGAGTGGTTTCTTGTTTTCACGCAGCGTAAGTAATTTTTCGATTCATCTTTAAAAACGTTTATCTGTTTTAATTTTTTGTTAAATCACACAACTAATTTGCTATAATGTGTCCATATATTTTTGAGAATGTAAAGTCAACATTAATTTTCGATTAAGTTGGAGTATTGTTTTTGTTTTGAATTTTTTATTCGATTATTTCGGTTGGGGTGCCTTCGTACTTTTGTAGGTGGGGATGATTCGTACTGTACGAATGCACCCCATATGCATACGAAATTCATTATTTAAAAAAATACTATGTATTTTTATTACAGAATTATGCCGCGAATATACGTAAAGAGGGGGGACAAGAACGGATGAGGTAGACGAGGACGTGATGAGAGTAGCAATAAAATATGTGCTAGACAAAAAGCTATCAACAATAATAGTCCGGGAGGTAGCGTCAAATTTTCATGGGTGATTTTACTGAGAATATCCATCCTTTCATACCTCAGTTTTCTCTCTAAAAGTGAGGAAACAATATGTTAGCTGACGCGACTCCGTGGCTTAAAATTGTGGGAGGCTGCGCATCTCGTAGGAAAAATAACGATTCTCGGAGTATTTTACTGAAGGTCATAATTTGCAGATAGCTATATGATTAAATTATAATCGTGAAAAAGCATGTTAGCTGCATAATTTCTGTGATTTAACTTGTTAGCTGCGCGTATGAATCTGTAGGAAAAATTTTGAAAATCGGACCATTTTACCGAGGCTGAAAATTATATACTGAATAGTAATCAGTTTGAAAATAATAAAAAATCATGTTAGCTGATGCTCAGGTGTGATTAAACCTGTTAGCTGCGTTTCCTTAGTCAGTGCGCGCTTGGACCATTACTGTGAGCGCTGCTCCGATTCACTCCAGTATTAATTGATCCCTAATTATTTTCACCAACCTTTTTTTATTTTATATAATGAGGATAAATGCACTATAAATCTACACTAGATTGATAAAAATCAGTCGAGTCCTGACTATGATCTATGTTTTTTAAAAGAATAATATGTCGTAATCTCATTCTTGGAAATTTCGGAGTCCCTTTAAGGTCAGCTACCTGAATCCTTCTCTACACAACGTTCGAAAAACATCTGCTGTATCCAAACATCTGTCCACTCCGAAATTGAAGCGCTTCTAACCGCTTTATATAACACTATAGCAGTGCCTACTGTAGCTTCTTACTGTTCGGATCTTGTGATTCACGATGCCTGTTTGTATATTCTGTTCGAAAAAAAGTCAACCACTAACTGAACTCAGTGAAATTACTCTAAATAAGTGCAAAAGTGTATTGTTAATACGGAAGCAAAACCATCTAGCATAAAGTAATGTACTATTGCCGGAAAAAGTTGGAGGAAATCATGCGTTTCATCGTAATTGTTACCAAAGATTTTGTGCTCTTCCACCAAAACACAGACAGTCTCAATCAAAATCGAATGCTGATGAAACAGAAAGTTGTGACTTGAGAGCTGAAGTATCAACGTCAAATGAACCGAGGTAATTAAAGTAATAAGAAGAGTATTTATCGTTTCCGTATTTTTCACAGATTACCATATCCGTTGACACCAATACCGCTATCTTTGTGCCATGTAGACGGTGCAATATGTAAGACGGACAAATCTGTGCTGTTCAAGGTTTTGGAGAATGAGATAAAAGATGAATTGGTATCCGACACGTGTGAGGTATGTGACATCATGATTTTCGATGGATTCTTTGTAATTCATCAAATGAAAGATCTACCTCTGACGTTTAGAAGTATCTCCAAACAAATATTGAAAGCATTTACAGCGAACAATGAATCTCAAATAGTGATCGTCTTTGATCGCTATTTCACACCGTCAATCAAAGATAGCGAACATGTATTGAGAGGACGGATACATGGAAATATGTTTGATATAAGAGGACCAGAGCAAAAACGTCCTTCAAATTTTTCAAATGAATTGAAAAACATATATTTCAAAGATGCTCTCGTGAAATTTCTCTGCGATGATTGGTCACAAGACTACATGGCTGCTTTTATCGGTAACAAAAATATATTCGTGAATTACGAGTCCTGTCTGAAATTCACTGTATCTGACAACAAAGTTATAAAAACTATAGAAGAGGAGCTTTCGTGCCCATTGCAGGAAGAGGCTGATACTAAGATCATATATCATATATGCCAGATAGATCTAGATAGAAAGGTTACAGTGAGATGTTCAGACACGGATATATTGATTATATTGCTTGGAAATATGCATGCTTTGAAGGGAAACTTGCATATTCAGTTTCTAGTGGGGACTGGTAATAATCGCAGATACGTTGATGTCACGAAGCTGCATGAAACTTTAGGAGAAAGCTTGTGCAAAGCTCTTCCAGCTTTTCATGCTCTGACTGGGTGTGATTTCAATCCAGCCTTTTATAGAAAAGGAAAGAAAAAGCCGCTTCATTTGCTGAGAAAATCGCCAAAGTATATTTCAGCGCTGATCAACTTATCACAGCTATCTGTCGAGGATTTAGAAGATTACGATTTTTCTGAGGTTGAAGAATTTGTTTGCCGGATATATGGACATAATAAGATCAATGATATAAATGTTTCCCGTGCTGCAACATTCATGAAAGCATATAAATTTAGTGATAAAGATGAGGTATTGAAATTAGATCAGAATTTTGAAGGGTCGATGCTTCCTCCATGTAAGTCCGAGCTAAGGCAGCAAATTCTACGAACTTCTTACATTGCTCAATTTTGGAGCAACGCCCACCTGAGCGTACCGACACTATCGTCTCCAAAAGAATTCGGATGGAAAGAAGAAGATAACAAATACAATTTCATTTGGTTCGAAGGAGATCAATTGCCTCAGATCGATGAAATTACCACTGAAATAACAGGTATTGTTTCAAATTCTCCGTTATGCTATTAAATACAAATTAAAAATTTATAATTATGTTTATTTTTAGACACACTGGAAGATTCCGTAAATGATGACCAACAGGAAGCAGAGAAACATCCTGACATCGATGAACTGTCAGATAGCAGCTCTGAAGAGGATGACGGAAACGATTCCGACTCCGATTGATGAATCATAAGAAATTATTCATTTAAATTAATCGATATACATTTATGATGTGTTCATATAAATGTATATATGATATATATTTTTGCAGCTTTTATACATTAAAAAATTCTAAATTTGAAGTTTTTACATTGTATTTTGAGTATAGCAATCCAAAATATCAATAATACTATAACCATAAATCTATTGATTTTTATCAATCTATAATTCAATTTTTTTATTGTTCTGATGTTCATATATAATATATTTATTGTTATCATGAATTACAATAAAAAAGGATGTTGAAAATGAGCATACATGAATTAATATTGACGTGAATCGGAGCAGCGCTCACAGTAATGGTCCAAGCGCGCACTGACTAAGGAAGCACAGCTAACAGGTTTAATCACACCTGAGCATCAGCTAACATGATTTTTTATTATTTTTTAACTGATTACTATTCAGAAGACCAAGATCTGCTGGATTCTACTCAACAAGATATTTAAAGATCAGCGACTGCATCACCTTCAATCCTCTCTCAGCCACTGCAAATCGATGCACCATCAACATCAGCTACAGTATCTTTAGTATCATCAGAAATGGTCCGACCCTACCACACAAAAACCAAAGAAAGGAAAGCTACTCGGCAAGTCACGAATATACACAGATACACCAGTGAAAATTAGACTAGAAGAACTGGAAAAAACAAAATAATTACAATAGCAAAAAAAAGAAACTAGGGGAAATAAATAAAACCAAAATAAAGCCAAAGAGACTAAAGAAATCTGTAAAGACAGATAGTGATGATGAGACTAATATAAGTTTAAGAGAGAGTTCAGCTTCTCCCGTCACAGAAGTATCTGATATTGAAAACGAAGCGCCAGTTTTGACAGAAGATATAAAAAAAATGTTTTACAAATTGTTACAAAGTACAGCGCTACTGAATACAAAGTTTTATTTTTACGAAAGAAGCCGGGGACTTGGAAATTCGTTTTCCCCAATATTAAAGACGAGGGCACAGTAGAAGTAGCTGTGACTTACTGTAGGGCTTCATCAAGTTGGTTCTTAATGGAAAGGCATCGTCTCCAACAATGACCGAATTTTCAGGCATATGAAGAGTGTTATTTTCCATAGCGATGTTCAAAGTGCTAACTCTAAATATTGCACTGTCACTAGCTCGGCCGTTTGCTCCAATATCAATGTAAGTAAAGCAATAATATGCGTCCACCATTGCAAATAACAGCATACTATTGGTTTTTTTGTAATTAAAGTACACTGACCCAGACCTGGGAGGTTTTTTAATCAGAACGTGCTTGCCATCAATCGCTTCACAACATCTTGGGAAATTCCAACGAAGAAGAAAATTGTTTTGTATTTTTTTCCATTCATTGCTTGTTGTAGGCATCTGGAAGAAAAATATATATTTTAGAAAATTTGTTTACTTCTTAAATTAAGCTAAAGGTAAAAAAAATTCTTTATAGATTTCTTTTTTTCAGACTCTACCCAGCTCACAGAATATATCTGAGGAATATTTTATTCTTTATTTGTGGATCTTTTTGCCACTAAAACAAACTTATAAAAAATATAAAAAAAAATTATAACTTTGTTTTAGTGGCAAAAAGATCCCCGAATAAAGAATAAAATAGACATTATTATGCCACAAAGAAGCTATCGAGAATATTTAAATATATCTGAGGAAGTCTCAAACTCTCAAATTGAACAGCCTGATGATGAAGAACCGGATGCACTGCCCAAGGAACAAAATGTAAAACCCTCACAGGCGATGGGACACCCTTAACCTGAAAAAAGGGTGAAAAAACAGGCAGATCCAGAAGTTGCTGATGCAATCAGTCAGTTGAATAGAATTGCTGGAAATGTATCAGAAGAAAAAACATACGACGAATTTGGAAAGTATATAGCTGCCGAGCTGCGTTAATTGCCGCAACGTGAGGCTATTTTATTGCAGCAAGAAATTCAGAAATCCATTACACGTGTAAAGCTAATGTGTTTGGAAAACAAGAACCAACTAAATAATTACTATGGAACCCCTTCAACTGCAAACTTCTCCATCGTTATCCTCCCCAAGTGATTCGACCCTTTCCTCAGCCCTATATGAAACAAATACGCAAAATAACGAAGATAACGGTTATGGTAACGATGTAAATACATTTTCGGCACAATATTAAATAGTTTCTTAATGAATAAACTATACTTTTCATAAATAGATAACTTGTTTCATAAGCACTGTGTGAAAAAATAAATTGATTCTGGAGTTATGCCTACCTTTATATATGGCCTTAGGACCTGACAAATTGCTGCGGGTACAAATAATGAAATTTTACATTCAGGCACTCAAAATAAATATTCTAGTGATTTGAACGAATCACCAGTTGCCAAAAAGCGCAGGGTTATCTCTAGTTTTGTAGCAGTTGGAATCGCCATCCTCATCTTTGTATTTTTTTTTGCGGGTTGTTTCGTCAACCATTTGTAATAAACTATTAAACTGTTTACTGCTGATTCTCAAAACATTCCTGTACGCCACAGGATCTTCATCCTTTAATTGTCTCAATAAAATATTAGACGCCCCATATGTGTCCCGTTTTGAAACCCAATTCCTGACCCACATCCTTCTTGCTTTTCTTTTTTTCTGATTTAACCGTTCTTGAAGTTTTTTTCCGAATTAAAAGGCTGACAGCAGCAATTCCTACACGCACTATTTCCGCCATTTTAACTAGTCTGGTTTTAAATTACACATAGCGTTTTCACTCGTCAGAGAAAAAAATCGCTAGCGACCAGCGAGAAAAGTAGGCCGGTGTTCAAATTTACTCGCTGAGCAAAAATGAGTCGCGAGTTTACTAGCAGCTGAGATTACATTTGGCGAATTTTATAGCAGCAAGTAAATTCACCGGCTACTGGCTACTAATATCGCCCTGTGTAATAGATGCTTTAGCGAAACGCTTAGCGTTCAGCTCGCTGACCGACTCGCTCACCAATAGTTTTACGTATTCTGTTCGCCGAACGAATCGGCATTCGAAACGACCGAATCGAATCCGCTCAGCACATTTTGGCATCGCTGTATTATGCAATGTTCCTAACCTGTTTATTGACTAATTTGTCGTAGTGGTTTAACCTAACCCTGGTTTATTATTTATGTTACGAGTGTTAAGAATGTCTAAAAAGTGTATATCACCAAATCAAAAAAATACTTTACTTGAATTCCTTGAGGAACACACGGAATTGGTAACCCATAAACAGACCAACCAATTTACCAATTCTACTTCATCTTTATTGTGGCAGGAGGTTGCCAAAAAGATTAATGCCATTCCAGGTGCGATGAAATCTTGGAAGGAATGGAGAAAGGTATGTATGTGAAATATTTTCAATTAAAAGTTAGCCAAAATGTTTAACCAAAAACTTATAATATTTTCATACTTTGATTATTATACCTACAAGCTGATGCTTAAATTACTTTTTTTAGATTTGGGTGACATTAAGTCAAGAACAAAAAAAAAGTTTCTGAAAATAGAAAGGAGGAGAATAAAACTAGTGGAGGTCCAAGTAATGCAGTGGTCGTTGGTGACTGTGATGAAAAAATAATTGGAATTATTGGTAAGTCGTATTTATGTGAAATATTTTCAATTAAAAGTTAGCCAAAATTTTTAACTAAAAACTTATAATATTTTCATACTTTGATTATTATACCTACAAGCTGATGCTTAAATTACTTTTTTTAGATTTGGGGTGACATTAAGTCAAGAACAAAAAAAAAGTTTCTGAAAATAGAAAGGAGGAGAATAAAACTGGTGGAGGTCCAAGTAATGCAGAGGTCGTTGGTGACTGTGATGAAAAAATAATTGGAATTATTGGTAAGTCGTATTTATGTGAAATATTTTCAATTAAAAGTAAGCCAAAATTTTTAACGAAAAACTTATAATATTTTCATACTTTGATTATTATACTTACAAGCTGATGTTAAATTACTTTTTTTAGATTTGGGGTGACATTAAGTCAAGAACAAAAAAAAAGTTTCTGAAAATAGAAAGGAGGAGAATAAAACTGGTGGAGGTCCAAGTAATGCAGAGGTCGTTGGTGACTGTGATAATAAAATAATTGGAATTATTGATAAGTCGTTTAATTGTATACTATAATAGTGAGAATCAAAATAAAAAAACGACTTATACAATTATAATAGTTAAGTATAATACAATAGGCTAAAAAGCACAAAAACTTGTAAGCTAAATAATATAATGTGACTCTGGAAGTACATAATATTTTAATATAGTTTTAACCTTAATTATATTTTAATTTTAACCACTTTTGTTATTTGTTTCAGGTGGAGAATTGGTTATAGAGGGATTAGACATTCCAGAGTTAGGAATAGAGAGCAGTATGCCAAATATATGGGATCACCAATATTCCCAAGAATTGTCAGGACATGAAGAAGTGATTATTGAAAATATAATGGATCCTTCAACAACTAAAACACCTGTACAAGCTGGGACATCCAAAAGAGTCAGGCCTCCCTGGCGAACCACTATTGCCACTCCCATGAGAACGGCAACAAAACGAATGAAAACTTTTAGAAACGAAGCAGCTCTTGAGCTAGTCAGAGTGACTGAAGACGCAAATAAATTACAAGAAACCTTTAATAACAAATTATTGGAAATACACTAAGAAAACTTAAAAGTGAGAAAAGAAGAGCTGCAGTTAACAAAAATAGAACTGAAGCTAAAGGCAGAAGAATTGGAGATAAAAAAAATTAAAAAAAGAGAATTTTAACTTTTAGGAAAAGATATTATTTATTCCATGTTTTGATAGGTAGGTATTTGTTTTTTATAGTGTATAGTTTTTTAAATGTGATAACATAAAATATGTCTGTGATGATCATAGATTATTAATCTATGATAAAATATTTAGATTATGTTTTTGCTAGTTTTAAGATAACTTTAATTTTTTTTATTGGCATCTTGTAAAGTACCTATAAGAGTAACAAGGTCAGTTAAATGTTAAAAAATTACTGGATGTCAATTATGCCCCTATGTATTAGTAGTAAGTTTATTTTATTGTTCCTAGTTTATTTTTTTATGGTGATCTTGACAGAACACATGTCATAATAAATTACTAACGAAATTTTTAGTTTAAATTATTCGATGTCCAAGCTAAGTTTTTTTTTATTTAAATTTGCTGCTATTATTTATTGCAATCTGCATTTGATTAAAAGTATATATTATAAATTTACTAACAAAAATAAAGTTTTACTATTTATTAGGTTAGCATTCAAACTTTAAAAATAGTCTTCTGTAAAATTTAAACACATAGAATGGTCTGGTTCTGGGGCGACAATATACCTAATAAAAATAGACTATTTGTGGTAACTTTAGTTTATTTAAAAAAAAAATTGAAAACTAAAAATATGTTCTGGTCAGGAAGAAATAATAATGCGCATGTGCAGCGAATAAGATCATTGTTGTTGTTGATCCTTAATTTTTAACAAATATTACAGTTAAATAATTTTAGTAAATTGCGTAAAAAGTTAGTTTAGTGACAAAACATGACACGTTATGGTAATTGCTCGGATGAGTCCAAAAAGAAGAGCGATTTACCTCAGAACGTCAGTAATGTGCAAAAGCTGAATGACAAGATAGAAGAAATGGCGGCTAAGTTCTCTGAAGACCTTAAAAGTTTTAAAACAGATCTTGAGAAAAGAACCGCCGCGCCTAGGAGTCAGGCAAGTTGTGACTTAACCGACCTCTCTACACGATTTTATGAATTTGAGGCCTCTGTCTTAGAATCGTTAAAAGAATTAAAATCCAACGTCGCACAGATAAAATCAACTACGACAAAATTAGACATGGCCGCTAATCAAAACATTGTTGTACTTCACGGTATTACCGAAAAGGAAAATCAAAATATTTATCAAGAAGTAGTAAGTGCTATCAGCGGGAAAATCGGCGTAAATATTCAAAAATCCGATTTCAACTATAGTCACCGTTTAGAGGCAAAAAAATCATTCGCGATAAATCCAAGACCTGTTGTTGTATCAGTATGTCGGAGATGGCAGCGCGATGAAATATTTATAAACAAAAAGCGATTGAAAGGTTCAGGATTTTTCCTAACCGAATTGTTAACTCACAATAATTTAAAAATCTTTAGAGTGCAAAAAGTACTTTCCAAATGCGTGTTATACAATCGGGGGTAAAGTGAATGTAATTAATGAGAGAGTAAAATTGGTTGTTGCGTCAATTGACCACTTCAGTGAAATAGTAAAAAAGCAGTTCTTCAACCAGGAAATACATGTTAGTGATAGTGAGTAGACCTACCTATATGTACTTGTTTATATTTTTATGGTGTGACCTACCTCATGCAGTTACGTAAATGCTGCCCATCGGTTTTTTTTTCTGCAATTGTTATCAAACAAGAATTACGAATATTATCATATGGGTGGTGTACTAAATCAAATATATTTCTGCATACAAACAGCAAAACTTACAATAGCACGGAAACAATAATAACTCAGTTTCCATAATTATTATTTATTATGAACAGCTAAACAAGTGTACATTGCAATGTAAACAACTAAAAAAGGAACTTTACCTCTTATTTGGTTGTATTAAAACCGATTAAAACACAAAAACCGTAAACAAAGAAAATAGGTACTGTTCCTTACCAATAATAGGAAATAGGGGAAAACAGGCTTTGTTGATCCCCCGACCATGATAGACCTCTGCTCATATTTCGAACTTTCAGATGTGGCATCGATGTTGTCTCGCCAGTCATATTTTCGTAAGAAGTGCGTCTACAAGTGTTTTGATGATAAAAATAAATTAAATCCAAATATAATAAAAAAAGAAAAGGTAAGCATAAAAACATTTTCGGAAGCATAATTTGATTCATTATTTTGGAGAGAATTTTAGTATATTTTTATTTAATATTAATGGTATAGGTTAAGTAAATATTACTTCTTCAGTGGCTGACGAAATCATGGTGCAACGTTGCCGCGTAGATTTCAATTTGTTAATTAATAATATATTTCGCATTTTGTGCATGTTGGTCCCCACATTATCAGTTAGTGTTGGCTCCCGGGGCCATCATACCCAAATATTAATTAAACCGCTATTTTTGTCACTTCAGGTACAAATAAAATGGGGAAAAAAAGAGGTCAGACAGTTATGGAACAAAGAAAATATGGAATCAGCGATAGAAGCCATAAACACGAAACAAATGGGTTGGAAACTAGCTGCCAGAACATTTAATGTCCCAAGAAGCACTTTAAAACGAAGAGCTCAGGGTCGCAACAAAATTATGAAGCAAGGTGAAAAAGGCTTTTTTGGTGGTCGAGTTCCTGTTTTTACTCCAGAAATTGAAATGGAATTAGTAAACCATATAAAAATGATGTCTGATAGATATTTTGGGTTAACATTAACTGATGTTAGAAAACTTGGGTTCCAACTAGCAGAAAAATTAAAACTAAACCATCCTTTTGACAAAGAATCCCAAATGACCGGCTGGGATTGGGCACATACACAAATAAAGCGACATGAAAAACTAATATCATTGCGAATACCTGAGACTACTTCTCTCGCCCGTGCGCAGGGATTTAATAAACCAGTAGTTAAAAGGTTTTACGAGATGCTGAACGTAGTTATTATCTGAACATAACTTAAAATCAGATCAAATATATAATATGGACGAATCAGGATTTTCCACGGTCCAATCAAAAACTGATAAAAACCTGGCCGTAAGAGGAAGAAAGCACTGACCAGCGCCGAGAGAAGTGTTCATTTTTCCATAGTATGTTGTGTTAATGCCCTGGGTCATTTCTGTAACGTTTACAACGTTATTTGTGGCCTGGCCTATGGACTATTAAATTTGTATAAATTTCCGTGTTATTTTGTGCGTCGTCGCGTATACTTTATCAGTTTTGGAAGAAGAATAGATTCTAGTTCGCTCGTAGGTTGCGACGTTAAATAATTTTATTTTATTTTGTACTGCAATAAGAATTAGTTCGCTTCACCTCTTATACCCTTCTGGTGAGTAAAAATTTAACTTATTATAATTTTTAAGAAATAGTCAAAAATTTGGTGAATAGACTATTGGTTATTTAATTTGATATTTTTACTAACATTTAAATTTTTCGATTACAATCATTTGTTAAAAATCAGTTTTTTATTGAGTTAAAAATATATAAACACATCAGGTGATTAACTTTTTTCTCGAACTTTGGAGAATTCTTGAGTGATTGTAATCGAAACAAAGGATTCTTGGGACGGAATTTTGACAGAGTTTATTTTATTTCTTTAGGGCTTATGCCAAATTTACGAAGGGTCTTTGGTGAGGGCTGATCGTGCCGAATCAAATTTATGAAAATTTGTCTTGCAATTGACGATATAGACTGGTGCTATCCGCTGAGGGAGTCGCTTTATTCCTCACTGCAGGAGACTCATCTTACTTTAAGAACACCCATTGTACCAGAGTCACCCTAGACTGGTGCCCACATTTCTAATGTCTTAACTCATCTTTCCGACTATCATCTGGACCTTCAAAGCCGAAGATCGACAAGATAAGTTTGGAAATTAGTTAATTACTTAACTTTTAATAACCATTAAATTAATTAATTTTTTGAATAAACAATTTTAAAACTGATTTATTCTCTTTTATTTGTATGTCTGTACTTTGCGCCCTTATTTATTTGTTTGGGGAGAGTTAAAAAAGAAAGCCAGAAGGAAGCCACGAACCCTGGAGCTAGCCAAGGGTATTTTCACGCTACAAATTTGGAAAAAACATGAAAAATGAGTTAATGAACAAGGCTCCTATTGGTTCAATTGGATATGCGAATGAGACAGGCTATATGACTGGAGAAATTTGCGTTAAATAGCTCGAACACTTTAAAGAATTTGCAAATCCTTCCCCCGAAAGAAAAATTTTGCTTTTACTGGATGGCCACTCGAGCCATAAAAATTTAGAAGTGCTAGAATATTCCAAGGCCAATAACATCATTATTTTCTGTTTTCCTGCCCATTGCACACATCGCCTACAACCTTTAGATGTATCATTTTATGGGCCACTTACTACCTATTACAATCAATCCATCAGATGTTGGCTTAAAGCACATCCTGGACGTGCTTTGACTCACATCAAGTAGGTAAGTTGTTCAATGAAGCCTTTTTAAAAGCGGCAACCTTGGGTAACGCAAGAAGTGGCTTCCAGAGAACGGGCATAGTTCCATTTAATGAAGACGTATTTCCAGAATGGATGTTTAGTCCTTCAGATGTTACTGATATCACTGTTCAGCAGGGAAATAGCACTACTGCTATTCCTGAAATTGCTGATTATCCAACCCAAGATTTTAAACAAATATCTGTTCCGTCTACATCAAGATCAAGACCATTAAATAGCCATTCCGAAACAATAGCTGATTCATCCACATCAAAATCTTCGAGCAATGATCCATTGGCTTCGAGCCCACTAAACAAAAAATCTGAAACAGTGGTTGAACTAATTCAAGAGCTATCACCTTTGCCAACGGTTGAAGCATCGAAAGGGAAGAGGGTACAGCGCAAAAAGGGGAAATGTGTGATAATTAATACAACACCAGAAATAGAGGAGATAAAAGCAATTTAAAGACAAAAAAGAGTAGTTCAAGAAAGAAGAGCAGCCAAAAGAGCAAAGAAGAATGTGGTAGAGTTCGACACAGAAGAAACAGAAGAAATACTAGTGAAGGAAAGTGATGAAGATGAGGATGCTGCCTGCCTCTATTGTAAAGGTCTGAATTCCGAATCAAGGAGAAATGACTTTTGGATTCGTTGCCAAACATGCAAAAAGTGGAGCCACGTCGATTGCGCAGGAGTCGATACAAAAATAAAGTGTTATGTGTGCGGCATTTGCCAGTAACTTTTAATGACTTGATGTTTTTGTTGATTCTTGTTTTGTAAGTTTTAATCTTGATGTTTAATTTTTTAATATTTTTAATCTTGATGTTTAATCTTGCTAAGTTTTTTTAATCTTTATGTTTAATGTTGTAAGTTTTTCTAATTCTGATGTTAATTTTTGACAGAGTGATCTTTTTTTGCTAATTTTTAATAAAAACGGAAAAATATAGGGATTATAATTTTCGAATAGCAACAGCCTAAGGGGGCTATCAAAGCGTGAGTAAAGGGTCCATCATATACTAATATTAGGGTAAGTTGGCCCAATTACCTATTTTTCAGAAATGTCACTTTTTGAAAAACTGTTAGTAATTTCAAAATTATAATACTACCGTTAGGTGGCCTGGAATGGACTTTTATAATTTAGTTTATGCCAGAATTTAAAAAACTGAAAATAACCAAACCGCAACCATTTAAAAAAAGGCCCGTTTTTCACTAGGTATATGATTGTAGAATAAAAAATGAAAGAAAATTTTTATTTTTTTTGTAAAAAAAGGTTTAATCTTGATATTTCTAGACTTTTCCGTTATCTTTTTATATGTATAAAATTCAGGTTTATATTTTTTAGGTAATATTTTTATTTAGAAAAATACAGTTTTTGTATTTTCATTTCTTATTAAAAAACAAGGTTTAATTAGGTATTCAATCTTTTGATAGGTATAAATTTAGGGTTGGGTAGGCTCTTTTTTTGATTAACACTTTTGCCTAAAAAAATACAGTTATTTATTTATTCTTTAAAAGAAAAATTTCAATCTTATAATTAATAAAAAATAACAATAATTGATGGTGTTTAGACTACTAAGTTAAGTTATCTTTATATAGGTATAAATTAAAGGTTTTTTGATAATATTTTTTTTAACATAATTTCTCTAATCTTATTAAGCTACCACTTTAAATAATACCTGCTAGGAGAGCAAATTTTTTTTTCTTAATTTTCTAAAAGTAGGATTAACTACATCGATAGCATGCATATCGACTGTAGAATAACGTTTAAATACGCTAAAAATTGTTGTGATTTGTGTTATTTAGTATTAATGTTTAGTTTGGGTGTGTTGGGGTGTGGGTTTTGGTCGGGTTGGGGGACTGGTCCTTGTAAGTTTTGGAGCATTTTGAAAAAGGGTAGTGGCGAATATAGCTTTGCGCACAGATTCTAGTCAAAATAATATATTTACTTTTGCCCATACGCTCTATGAATAAGAGATTCGATGAATTTTTAGAGTATGTAAATCAGCATAAATTTGTGTTACTGGGAATCACTGAAACTTGGCTTACTCCATCCTATGATGAAAGCTCCTTTAAACTTAATGGTTATCAATTTATACGTAAAAATAGGTTTGGTAGAGGCAGAGGAATCGGTGTTTACATTAAAAATCATATTAATTATCAAATACTTCCACTTTAAGTGCAATCAGACTCATTTGAATTTTTATTTATTAAGTTTAATATTGGCAAAAAGAGTGTTATTTTTACTACAATTTACAGACCACCCTCGTCAAATCTTAATATTTTTTCGGACAGTTTTAAGGATATTTTAAGTCTAACAGTACCTTTTTGTGATCATCCAGTTTTTGTGGGAGATTTTAACATCAATTTCAATGTTCAAAACCCAAGAAAAAATGATTTTATTAACTTACTTGACAATTACAATTTAATATAATATATCAATAAACCCACTCGATTTAATTCAAAAGATAATACCTCAAGTTTATTGGACCTTATTATTTCAAACAAGACACTTACTCCTTAATACTGTGATTCAGTTCCTATATCAGAAACCGTTTCTGATCACTTTTTAATATTTGCCGGTTTTTATTTTGTTTAAAAAAAGCCAGATACAAAATCAATATTGTTTAGAGACTATCATAGTATTGTGGAGGGTGAGTTTAAGGAGGATGCTCTTAGTCTGGACTGGAACCGAATCTATTACACTGTTAATGTCAACGAAAAAATAAACATTTTTAATAATTATATCACATTTTTAATTAACAAACATGCTCCTTTAAAACAAAAAATAATACAAGCAAAACAGTATATTAGACTACTTATGAAACTAAGGGCCAAAGTATACAGAAAATACCTACAACACAAGACAGAAGACAAACTACAACAGTACAGACAACTTCGTAATTTTACAAAACATGCTATAGGTCGTGAAAAAGTAGCTTATTTTCAGTCACTCTCCAGTAAATCGGGAAAAGAATTTTGGAAAAATGCTCAAAAGCTGAACTTTACTAAAAATAATCAATATCCCGATTTATGGAAGAAAGCTATTATTCTGCCACTAGTGAAAATATCAAATCCAAATGAGTTAAAACATCTCCTACCTATAAGTATTTTGCCAGCCGTTTCAAAAATTTTAGAAAAACATATTTATCAGCAAATTTTGGTGTTTGTTGAGTCCAATAATAATATAATTACGGCTAGCCAATCTGGGTTTAAAAAAAACTTTTTATCGACAGCATATAATTCCTCATTTAAATAGTCACTCTATTCTATCTACGTCTAACCGACGGAAATTACATATGTACACCTTTATTTATAGAATTCTAAAAACCAAAAACCACCATACCTCTATCAACTTTTTATTTCCAGCGACCATCCTCATCAGACCCGGTTTATAGATGCATACATAGTACCTCAACACCGAACATCAAATTTTCAAAAATCTTTCAGTTTTTTCGCAATTCAAATGTGGAATGATATTCCAAACGAAACTAAATCTCTGTCAGTGTCTAGATTTTCAAAATATATTAAAAATATGCTCTTGCAAGAGCAGCAAAATATTGGGCAATAATACAAAAAAAATTTAAGTATGTTATTTCTTTTTTAATAATAAATTTCCTTTTTAATATTTATTTTTATTATTTATTCTCTTTTTAATTTTTTTTTTCATTTACAAATTATATTTACAGTTTTAACTGACTAGATGTCTGTGCAATACACCAATCCTATTTAGTTTAAATTTAATGTTTTGCTCTGGGACTTGCAGGGGGGTTCTTGTGCTCGACCGCACACCAACAGTATCTATTTAGGTCACTTAAAAAAAATTACAAAGTTTGATTTTAAATTAAAAAAAATTATAGAGTATTAGCTATTTTCGCGGAGCGAATCCTGGACGTATTCAGAGTACAAACCGAGCATGTACTGGATATCTTTAACGCGCAAGTCTCTCTACAGACACATCCTGAATTTTTAACCCACCGCGAACGCTAAAGTGTACCTACAAATCCTAGAAATATATGTAGCTAAAAGAGAAGATTCATTTATAGGTTATTTTATACCAGTTTTTATTTATTCTTCGTGTTTTATTTATTTTTCGTGTTTAATTCTCAAATTATAAAAATGTCTGATCAGGAAGGTAAATGTATTCTTAATTTAGATTAAATTGTAGATAAAGAAATTTTTATTTTAGATTTGTCTGAATTTTTGCAATTGCAATTACCAAGCACGAGTAAAGAACCAAGTGAAGATTCTTTTAAATGGAACCATGATAATACAATGATATTTTTAGATTTGTACTCTAAGTACCGTAAGTTTGTAGGTACATTAAAAATGTAAAGTATCCGAAAAATGTTTAAAGCGATAGCAAAAGAAATGGGGCATATAACACAACAAAATATTACTGCTGCCAATTGTGAAAACAGATGGAAACATCTTGAAAGAATGTACAAAAGGTACATAGATAACAATAGTAAAAAGGGCAGAGGAAGAAAAGATTTTGAGTATTCCGATATTATGGAAAGAATACTAGGAAAAAAAAAGAAATATACATCCTGTCACTCTTTTGTCATCGGATACTGTGGTTAGTATCATAAAAGAAACTGGCACAGGTCAGGAAGTGTCTGATAGTAATCCTATTGAAGAAAATAAGGAAAATAATGAAGAAAAAACAATTGCAAATACACCAAGGCCAAAGACAAAAAAAGGTAAACTGGATGTTCTTAATGAAATTCGCAGGGACCGAAAAGAAATTTATAAAAAACAGTTAGAGATTCAAGAAAAAACGTTGGAGGCTAAAATAAAAAAAAATAGCATTTTAGAGATAACAAATTCTCTATTAAAAACAATAATAGAAAATTCTCAAAGCCAAAGCCCTATTTAATAACTTGAAGTTTTTTTTTAAGTTTATTTTGTAGTCTTGGTTTAAAAAAAAAGGCTGATTTTTATATTAGTTAAAGAGTTTATTTTTTGTTTATTATATTTTGTTTTAGAAATTTATTTTTTATTTAAATTTATTAAGAATGTTTTCTATTTTTTATTCTCAGCTTTAAATATATGAGTTAAAGAGTTATTTTTTTGTTTTTTATAAGAAATTTATTATTTTTTATGAATGTTTTCTTTTTGATATTTATAAATGTGTAAATAAATTTTTTGCATATAATGTATATTTTTTATTTCACAACACACAAAATATTTTTTTTTCAAATTTGGAAATGCAAGTTATTCATTACTTCGTTTCTTTTCATTACACCATCCCTTTCATCCTGAGGTTCATTGATTACGTCTTGAATAATAGCTTCTTCTTGTTCTTCGTTAGTTTCTGGAAAATTTAAATTATTTTCTAATGCCAAATTATGTAGTACACACATTGCTCGGATGAAATGTGTGGTATTTTGAATACTTTTCATCTTCAGATGATAAAGCTGTCTAAATTTTTGTTTTAACAATCCAAAGCAATGCTCTATCACATATCTATTTTTGGATAGAAGGTAATTATAATTTCTTTGGCGCCAAGTCAAGTTACCTCTATCTTGAAAAGGAGTTAGACAATGTCTTACACAAGGGTAACCACTATCACCAATTATAAAATGTTCACCACACTTCTCCTCAAGAGTATTGAATAGAGGTGAAATTCTAAACACTCGGCTATCATGAACAGATCCTGGATACCCAACAAAAATGTCCCTTATCTTTTTTTTATGGTCACAAACAATTTGTGCCTAAAATAAAACCCAATGAGTTATATATATTTAATTTTAAAGTTTTTATCATTTCATTGGGTACTTAATATATTTAGAAGTACTTACTTGAATAGAAAAAAAAAGCTTCCTATTTAAGTAAGAATCAGGGTCCTCCTGTGGCTTGTCGATTCTGATATGTGTTCCATCTATGACTCCTATAATACCTGGAAACCCCTTTTCTCTAAAGAATCCTTCAATTTCCACTTTTTCCTCATTAGTTGGCCATTTTATTATATCCCTAGACATATTGGACAAAAAATATGTCATATTATATACAATTTTATGTAGGGAACTCATACTAATGCCAAACCGATCAGATACATCCCTGTACCCAGCAGCTTCATTACTGGAGAACCACAAAAATACTAATATTATTTTTAGTGGACTTATTTTGTCTGAATCGCCCTGTTGATAATGAATGAATGAATTCTGATATTTGTTTGCCAACTCTGTAGCTACATCTCAACTAATCCTAAAATGTTTAATAAACTGTTCATCACTAAATTGAGGAACAGTTTCTTCAAAAAAATTTTCATTCTTAGGAACACTTAAAACTTCTAACATCTCTTCTAAATCGTCATCGCTTGAACTGAGGTTCATCATCTACAAAATTATTATGAAAAAAAAAAAATCAAACAAATTAAGAATTATAAAAACTAATTAAAATTTAAAATTCTTACCTTTTACAAATACACAAAACTTGAAACAAACAAACTTGAAAATATAAACACAAAATTTTTAGGTTAGAATCTCTTCTGAAAACAAATATCCCTGGTTACAACCTAGAACACATCGAACACGTTATGGGCATATTCGGAATGTCAACAAAGTCCTCCGCGAACACAGACTTTTATATCCTGAACAGCATACATTTACTCCGCGAACACCTAAATTTTAATGTGCGCATGCGAATTCCCTCCGAATACGTTCAGGATACGCTCCGCGAAAATAGCTATTATATTAACAATCAGATAATAACAATTGGATAATATAGTTTTTAGTTTACTTGGGCTGCTACGCACAAGCATGCACTGTTGGTGAATGCTTGTGAATCGGTTTTTCTATAATCGTGGAGTAGTCCTTTATTTGTTACTATTTACTTATAATATGATTGTAATTTTAGTATTTTAGTATTATCATATATGTACATTGTACAGTTCTATTTTGGTCATAAATAAAAATTTATTTTATTCTATTCTATTCTAAGATTTCCCTGCCACGTTGAAGGAAATTATTTAAATTATTTTCTTCCACCTCTTCTACAATGGAGTCCTCATACATTTGCATCTCTTTATTAATAAATTCCCCATCATCAATCAATTGGATATTATTTTCAATATAAATATTGTGCAGCACTGTGCATGCTGTAACTATTTTTGCAACTGTGATGGGGGCATAATGTAACACTCTATCTTTCAAGAGGCAACGAAACCAGTTTTTCAGAAGTCCAAAGCATCTTTGAATGAGGACCCTTATTTGTCTCATTCTCTCATTGAAACGAGCCTCTGGTGTTTCTGGGGCAGGTTCAGGAAGGTACCCTTAAGGGGTAGCCTGAATCACCTAAAAAGAAATAAACATATATTATTATTATTGACTAAAACTTTTAGTGAATGTTATATTATACTAGGAAAACAGCTATTATGCCATATTAGTTGACAAATATTGCAGAAATATGAAAAAACTTACCCAATAAATAAAAATGGTCTTCCCAGATGCGGTCGTTCCCACTAGCGGTCGGTCCCAGGAGTGGTCAAATTTCGAGAAGGGTACTTTATCACTAATGACGACACCCTTAATGATCAATATCAAAAAGTAGCAGATAATTTTTAATCCCTTCATCTATTTGTCATTAAATAATCATAAAAGTTTGTTGTGATGATTGATTATTTGACATTCCAAAAAGTATAAAATCCGAATACATTATTTTTGAAAGTTATTGTTCTGAAAGCTTTACTGTATTTACTATATATAATAGAACAAAATAGTAAATCGTTAATTTTTTCTTTACTTTTAAGTCAGTGTAAAGTGCAAATATGGAAAATAAGATAGAACGTGTAACAACTAAAAAAGGTAAACCATGTGCAATCTACGACGGATATTTGTATCGTTCATATAGACAAAATAGTAGTGGTGCGAATACTTGGGTATGCTTGAAAGAAAAAAGTGCAAGCTGTCTTGGTAGGTTAACTACAAAAGATGATGTAGTTTTAAAAACAGTTGACCATCAATGTATTCCGGACATCGCCAATGTTGAAGTGCAAAGAGCAGTTTTTCGAGCAAAAAAACGTGTGCGAGAAGATAGATAGATAGATAGATACTTTATTCATCTCTTAAAATTGAATTTAACAACATGAGATATGCCATGAATTAAACATTACACAATTAGTCTAATAATGTAGATTCACAAATACATAATTATGCTTGTCCATAAAGAACAGTAAAATAGAAACATACAAATATATAAAAACATACAAATAACTATGAACAATACAAAATAAAATAATTAATATCTAAGCAAGTATCAAATATTAAATTTAATGTACTCATCTAGCGAATAAAATGTGTTCTCCAATAAAAACTTCTTAAGTCTACTCTTAAAGATTCTGTTATTATTTAAGTTTTTCAATTCAGAGGATAGAAGGTTATAGTAGAGTCCCCCTGCATTCTTTTGAATTGGTTTAAATGTATATCCAGTTTTTTGCGTGTGTTATACTTATGTACATCGTTGTTGAATCTGTGTTTGTGTTTATTATGATGCGTATGCATAATAGTTTTTAAGAGATATATGCCAGTCACAGTTAAAAGGTTCTATTTTTTAAATGTATCTCGGCAAGACTGATTATATCCTAGATTAAATATCAATCTAATAAGTCTCTTTTGGCTTTTAAAAACACGGGTTATATCAGTAGTGTGTCCCCATACTTGGATGTTGCAGCTGAGAATCGGATAAACCAGCCCATAGTATAAATTAATCAGATAGCTTTGATAAAAGTTGGATTTCAGACATTTGAACGCATAATATAATTTATTCAGCTTATTGCAAATTACATCTACATGTTGCTGGAAGCTTAATTTTGAGTCAAGCTGAATGCCTAAGAATTGTGTACATTCCTTGTTTTTTATTTCTCTATCATCCAATGAAAACCTAAGGCTATTTGAAGCTTGCAGTGGATTTGTGAACTGTATGCTGACTGTCTTGTCTAAATTTATTAAAAGGTGATTATTTTGACACCATATCTTAAAGTCTGAAATAACATGTTGGACATGAAGAAGATGGGATTATTTCAAAAATTTACTCGGAAGAATTTGATGATATTGCGAGACAGGGGTATGAATTTGTAACGAAAGTGCCTCAATTCTCTGCAATAAAAAGCGTATTATATCGCCAAAGATATGAAGCTCAAGGCATACAAAAAGAACCTGAAAATAGAGATGACGTATATTTAAATAACGAGTCTTTGCTAATGAAGGATGGCTCAAGTTTTTTGCTTGCGGATTCTTCAGGGTTAGGTGAAGATCGCATAATTAATTTCGCTAGTAGAAAAGCTAGAGAAAACATCCCGGCTGGCAAGAAATTTTTCTTAGATGGTACTTTCAGAAGTTGTTCAAAGCAATTTGCACAACTGTACACTATTCATCAAGATTTAGAAAATATTAGAAATGAAGAAAAAACTATTACCCCAATAATTTATACTTTACTACCGAATAAATCAAAGGTCACATATTTAAGGACGTTGCGCCTTATAGTAAGTGCAATTCCTGGCTGGAAACCCGAAATCATCACGTTAGATTTCGAAGAAGCAATGTATATAGCTTTACGAGAGATCTTTTCTGCTGCTGACATACATGGCTGCTATTTCCATTTCGGGCAGTGCTTGTGGAGAAGAGTGCAAAAGTTAGGAATGGTGGATATGTACAAAAGTGATACCAATATTAAACAAACAATAAAGTTGTGTGCTGCTTTAGCCTTCCTAAAAGTTGAAGACATTAGTGACGGTTGGTTGTATATAATGGAAAACGCAAGTGATGAACAGAAACTGGTAGAGTTTCTAGACTACTTTGTGGAACAGTGGCTAGAAAATAACAAAATTCCATTAGGTTTGTGGAACTGTTTCGAATTAAAACATAGGACCAATAATGCCGCGGAGGGTTGGAATAGAAAAATTAACTCCTTTTTACGACCAAATCCAGGAATAAAAGAACTTATCAAATACCTTAAAGAAGAAGCAGAAAAGACAGACATTTCTTTTATGAGGACTGAGCTAAATTTAGCAGGTGTGAAGCGTAAAAGAAATTATATAAAACTAAACGATAGAATTGACAAGAATACAGAAAGATATAAAAGTGATGGTGATGTCAATACTTTTCTTCGAAATATGTCGCATATTATAGAATTAATGTATGAGTAGAAAATTGGCAAAATAAATAATTTTTTAAAATATTTTAGATATTTTTAATCGGTTTTAAGCCAGTTGAATTTTTTTCTTGTTTCGGCGTTTTGCGATTTTTTACGTTTATACTTTGTTTTATTAGAAATTGTCGAATAACGGGTCTCTTTTACATTTTAGGCAAGGGATACCAAAACGTTGTTGGAAAAATACTGTACACAATAACATTTTAAAAATGCTAGATTTTCGATCATTTTTAAGTAATAAAAAAAATATCTTAAAAACAATTTTCGTTAATTTTTTAAACGTGTTTATGTATATTTTATGTATATATTTATTTATACATATCAATTTCAGATTTCTAATCCTTAAATAAAATAAAATTTTGAAGGCATAATTAAAGGTAGCAGCATGATTAAAAGATTAACGAATCAGGTAGATAAATTTTCAATCGACCGCATACGGCACTGTTTTTGATAGTGACCGCATACGGCACGACCGCTCGTGGCACGGAGCCATAAAAATTTCCAAATTGTTCTTCAGGCATTGTTCTTAGAAGGTGCTCTATTCTAGAGTTTGTCCAAATGAATGAGTCATGCGTGCTCCCCGGATATCTTGCACTAACATTTAAAATTTTCATTTTTTCATCTCAAATCTAGAATAACCACAAGTTAAATTTTTTTATAAATCTCATGAAAATGCCATTAACATTTAATTTTTTGAAAAATACAAAATTTTAAACAGCAAATTTGAAAAAAACTGATTTCCACATATAGATAGCAAATTTTTTATTAAGGCACTGCAATCAGTTTGAGGACTTTCAAATGTAAATAAATGTCTTGTATACCTGCTTAGAAAATTAAAGCTACCAATGAATTTTAGTGAATCTTTTGGTACTTGATTAGTATAACATTTATTACTGCTACGGTTTTCTCATGATTTAGACCAATTTTCTAAGCAAAGCATAGTTAAAACTTTTTGCTGAGAAAACCAGTCCATTTGATGAGAAAACTGTATCATATGCTTTGTCTAACTAACTAACTAATTAAACTAGGGGGCTGTCATACATTAATCCTTACCATCTGAACATTTAATGACTGAAAATTCTTCCTATTAACATAAATATGCTCATTTTCAACAGGTGTGGTCAACACAATATGTGTGCAGTCAATGATTCCTCTGATATCCCCAAAACATTAGGTTCTTAAAAAAATCTAAAAAAGAAATATAAGTAATAAAAAAAATTAATAATTAAAATTATCTGCTTTTTTGAATTCACAAAAATAACTGATGGAGTACACTACACACCACAGACATTTGTGTACAAATTTATGGGATTTTGTGAAACTACTTTCATACCTCTTTGCCTGAAGTTCCTTGTTCTTCCAACGTCACAGGATAATGAATAAACATATTGACAATGACTGGTTGGCTTCCAACACCTCATGCAAAACTCGTGAAACAGATGGCTGACTTATTGTCATACAGTGGTAGCTTCCAGCAGCAAAGAAACGAAGGGATGTCAAAATCTGAAAAAAAAAATTCAAGGAATGTACAGCTGTAAAGTCAAATAGTTATTTATTGTACAAGACGATAAAATTGTACTTTATCTTCGAGAGCGTTTTTTAGCGTCGAGACGTCAGTCGAGACGCTAATTATGCTCGAGAAGATAATTCGATTTTATCGTCGTGTGCAATACAACATTTTTTTCTATAGCAAGACTTCAAGTTCAGGTGAAAAATAGAATTTCAAAGAAAATTGTAATTTTGGGCACAAAAATCGCAATTGTGTTGCTCCGTTGCTAGGGATATGAATTACTCTGTCAACAAATGTCAAACAAATGTTACGTTTTGGTTTTTGTGGAGAATATTGTTGCGTTTGGTGTACAAAGTGAATAAATACGAAATGGACGGAAAAGAATTGACACAAGAAAAGGAAAACCTGCCATCAGATGTAGAAAATGCAGCGTTGGAAGCAGAAAGTTTATTGTTGCCACAAAAATCTAGGATTATGTATGAGAAAGAAAGAAATCCTGGAGTCAGATGACATTATTAAATTTCTGACAAAAGCACCTGATGACGTCTATTTGTTGATGAAGGTTATTGCTATTTTTGGTGTGCATGGAGTGACTAGGTCCGATGAATTGTACAAATTAGAGGTGTTTAATGTGGAAGACAGAAAATCGGTGATAATCGTTTCATTATTTGATACTAAAACCAAGCAGGATAGGTCGTTTTGTATTACTGACAAGAAAAGTGGAGTGAGTTTCTTGGAAATTGTGAGAAAGTATATTGCCTTGCGCCCCAAAAACGTACCTCACTGTAAGTTTTTTTGTGAATTACCAACAGCAATAGTGCACTACTCAACCGGTGGGGATTAACACTATATATAATATCCCCAAGAAGATTGCAGATTTTTTGAAACTTGCAAATTCAGAAATGTACACGGGGCATTGTTTCCGTCGTCCTTCAGCTACTATGTTCGCAAATTCTGGAGCTGATCTAGTAAAAGTTAAACGTTTAGGTGGATGGACATCGTCCTCCGTTGCAGAATCTTACATTGAAGAGTCAATAAGCAAGATTGCTGTATCCAAGTGTATACTTGGCGGATCTGAATATAAATCCAGTACCTCGAATCAAGCGTTTAAGCAAACGAGTACAAGTTGTGATGCACCAAAAATAGATATTTCTAATAATGTTAATTGTAAAATTTCAGTTGCTTTTATTTCTTAATATGTTTGAATTTGTAAATTTTATTAAATAAAAAAAAGTTAAAAAATTTTATCTACTCTTGCTGTTAAAGTGTCACTTTATCTACCCTTGCGGTTAAAGTGATACTTTATCTACTCAAAACAGTTGTTGTAGCAACACTTTATCATTAGCTATGGAAAAAAATATATTTACTGATAATATAATAGTAGGGGAGCCCAAGCGGGGATTTTGGTAGTAACTCGAGCGCGACAGATTAACAATAGGGGAGAATCTTTGGACCCTACTAGGTACTTTCACCAAGTTTGAACCTTCAATAGCGATGGGTGTGGTCAGGACACCTGGTCAGATTAGTAAAAAAAAATGATCACTTGAACAATTAAAGCGCGTCAGATTTAAACAACACAAGTTCATTATATACAGCAAACAAGATTTTTTCGAAAATCTGACAATTTGAGTGTGACCAAACAATTGAGCGAGTCGTAAAGTTGTAAAAAAGATTATGACCTTGAAATACTCGAGCGCATTTGTAATTTTCTGACCATTTCCATAAGCTGAAGTGTCAAAAATTATCAATATAATAGCAAGGGTATATAACGACCATATTTTAAATTGTTTATTTAAACTGGAAAATTAAATGTTTTACACAAGTATTTATTAATATTTCAATATGATCTTTAATACTAATGAAGAAATTAGTTATGAGCGCTATAGTCATAGACGTGGTAAAAAAAAGCCTTTTAATATCATAATGAGCTCTGAAACTTTTCAACAAGCATTTGCTAATTTAGGATCCAAAACTGCCACAACAGAAGAATCGTTCCTTATGATAGAATCATTCGTTTGTCAATTATATGGCTTAAAAAAGATAGCTGATGTGAATCGAGCTAGGATTGAAATCTTTAATACGACCTATAAAGTGTGTAACCATAAAAGTACCCCAGGCTAGCTCCAGAGGGTCGTGGCTTTTCTTCTGTGTTTTTGCTTAATTTCCCCCAAACAAGTTTTGTAGGGCGTCAAGTACAGACACACAAATAAAATTCTATAGATCAGTTTAAAATGGTTTATTACTTTAAAAATTGGTTGGAAATGTAATGAAATTTTATGAAAATTAATTAAATCTCTTGGTTTTGGAACGGTGGTTTTGACGGAGTTAGATCCTAAAGAGCGTGCTGTAAGAAGGATGGGTTCCTTTCGAGGGACTTCCTGACTCAATTTTCCACGCTTCTACGCAGTGGACTCGGAACAGCAACGGAAATGGAATTCTCTGTAGAAATTTTTTTCGGCTTTTCTAACCGAGAGATCGGAACTGCAACGGAATATCTCTGTAGAAACCTCTTATCGAAATCTTCTAACAAAGAGGAAAGGTACAGCAAAATGGCGTCGGCCTCACCGGAAGATGTCGAAAACGTGTAGTTTTTATATAGCAATTTGTAGACCTTAATAGGGCCCTTCTTCTAGTTGGCAAGAACCCTGTCAATAAAATTGGAATCAAAACTCCGAATTTTCAAATACTATTTTTCGAACACAATCGCTATAAGTCTCTCCAAATTTCGAGAAAAAATTAATTATCTTTCATGTATAAATAATAAAATACCACAAAAACTGACCTTGAATTAAATTAGCAATTGTATTCGAAAATTTAAAATGTTAGTAAAATAAATAAAATATTATATTTACCGCATTTTGGATTAATTTATCTATTAAACTTAAAACCAAGGCAATAAGGAACTTACCAGAGACAAAAGGGCAAAGATGGTCGAAAACTCTGAATTACTTAAAATTCAACGATAAAATGAACGAAATAAAATCAAAAACTTACTACGAAACCATATCTCTCCTTCCAAATAGCAGTCCCCACTCGTATCAACGCGGAAACAATAGATAATTTAAAAATATTTATAGCACGGGAGGATTGTTCGAAAACTAACGATACAATCGTTACAAGTGACAGATACTTCACAACCGTTCTGGATAAATGTACGTAATTATGATGCTTGCAATTTACCTCCGTGTCAATCTGAGCTACGGCAACATTATTACGAACAAAATATATTGCATGTTTGTGGAGAAACGCACATTATGGTATTGTAAGCGATATTTCCCCAACTGATTTCGGCGGAAAGTTAGAGTTGAATTGGATTGCAGGGAATTAGCTTCCAGATGCGTACGAAGACATCGTTATATCACCTGATATTCTGGAATAAACTGCAGATTTAAGTATGTTTTTCTTTGTTTAACAATTTTTGATAATTAATAGAAGATTGTGAAGCGTCATTTTTATTTTTGTTATAGATACACAAGATATTTATGAAGACGATCAATCTGTTTTGAATGGTCAATACGAAGAGGATTCGTCAGATGAAGATTAAATTTAAATACCCATAGATATGTGTGTATATATTTTTATATTTTTGTATCACACTTTTATGTAATGAGTTTTTTATTTTGAATACATGACCAGATTAACAAAAATAAAAAATATTTTTTTTTTCTTGTCATATTAAGAAAATTTCCTTACCAAACTGTCAGATTAAGGGTTAGGTATCACTAATACATCGAGTTGAAACGTCTGTATAAAAAATCTGACGTGCCGGAGTATTTCAATGTTACGTTTTTTTTCTGCATTTTTAAAAATCATGTAGGAGTTCTTGGTCACATGCAAATCGTCAGATTTTATAATCAAACAACTTTTTTAGAGCTCAATTATCACCTCGTTTTGATTTCTGACACGCCGGAGAAACCAATTTTTTTTTCAAATTTTGATCGTTTTTTACAGCTTTTAGAACAGAGCAATTTGACAGATTATTATCTTTTTGTAAGCAAAAGTATGTAGGCTATTTGCAAAATCAAAATCTGACGGGCTCGAGTATTTTTTTTAACTTTTTTTTACATTTTTGAAAATCCGTAGACGCTTCTCCCACCACTGAAAGAGTAAACATCATAGAAAGTTTTTTTCATTTGGGTACCTAATCTACACGATTCAATAGGTCTTTAAAACGCTCGAGTGTCTACACATTTAGCACTCTGGGCTCCCTACTATAAGAACTTATTTAAAAAAAAGTTCACTCTCACAATAATTATATTAATAATGTACCAATTTAATATCACTTTTAAGTTATTTTGGTTTTTGTTAAAAATTTAAAAATAAAGATTCCTTTACCTATTAATCAGTTTAACACGTTATAAATTTAATGAGCTGTCTTTTTGTCTGATCAATTATTTGACAATAACCTAAATATTCAATTATAATGTTTTTTTTTGATTTATTATTATTATTATAATCATAATAGTGACAACAATTTTAACAGATATGACAATAATACAATAATACAATGTTTTTGACTTAAGAACTAATACATATGTTGTTACGGTTCAGATTTGACTCTGAAGGGCAGTGATAAGTTTTTAATTTTAATTCTATTATCCTTCAAGTTTTAACAAATTTTTCCTCTAAACCTTATGAAATATTTAGCCCGTTAAGGCTTAGGCCCAAATATATTGTGTAGACTTTCAAACTTACAATTTGTCACATTTTTGTGTCAAAATTTTCCATCTGTCTTTTTGAATTTTGGCTTTTGATTAAACCACGCGGTGGTATAATTGCACGATATTTCGGAATTGTGCCAGAATAATTAAAAAGGCTTAAGTAACAAGTGACTAACATTTCTCCAATTGAGTTGGAAAAGAAACACAAGTATTGTGGATTTATCACTTGTTTCAAAAACAAGGCCCTACCATCCGGGTAAGTTTTAAAAGGCACACAAAATATTGCTAATATGTTATCGGTGCTATTTCTTATTTTAGGCCTTTTTTGTTTTATGTTCCTGAATAGTTATTTTTGAAAATCCAAAGTTAACTCTACCTATTGGAACCCATATTTATCTTTTCCGCCATACAAGTAGTACTTTAACAGTTTGGATAGATCAAACCCCACATTCTCGGTTGGAATATCACCATTTACTTAAGTAAGATCTTTCCTAATATCCCCTCCAGCGAACCAAACAGAAGATCCACACAATTAGAATCTATAAGTTTTATTTTTTTTAAGAAAGAACTAACTGTACACCTTTTAGATCTAAAGGGGAAACAAATTCTGTAACACACCATTCAAGTATCAAATAGTTAATAAAAATTGATATACTAAAACCACACCCTACTCTCCGATTTATAATATTTGAAGCTAGCCACAGTTAATTATTAAACAAAATTTTATTCGTATCAATTTGGCGCCTAATCGTGTGGCTATCGTTTTGATCCTTATTTTAGCTAAATTTTGACTAATTTTCAATATTAGATATAACTATCAGATAAATTGAATGAAAACTTATAGTAACTAAATTCATTATTTTCTTTCTTTCTACAGAGGGTGATTAAAGGGAAATTGATATAGGTGTACACACATTTGGTAAACTTTGGCTAATTCTTAAAAAAAACAAAAAAATATAATTTATTTGAAATATTCGGCTATTCCAGATTTGAATAATTATTTCGATTCACAAGGAATAGGTAACATTGCTTATATATTTAATAAATTGTACGCACATAGGTGCTTAAAAATAAAATATACTTTCACATTTTTATATAGTGCTTTGCTTATATTGACTACATCGAATACTTAAGTCCGAATTAGTTCGGGTTGACATTTATTAGTTGTCATTTCTTTCTTATTCAATTTTGTTGTTCTGATAGGTTCAGATTGTTGTTTGAATTTTCTTACATATTGGTATCTGATTATATTTTCTTGTAACATGGATTTATACAGGCTCTTGGCAGATGAGATAGCTCATGAGCTTGGTATTCGAGGCCTACAGGTACAAAAGACTGTGGCAGAAAACAGAGCCATCCTTAGTAAGTCATTGAGGACGGGAGATGAGTTTTCTAGTTCAATTGTAGGAACGTTGAATCCAGTGACGGAGTACGATATCTGTAGGGATAAATTGGAAGAACTAAATACTTGCATTTCTAACTTCAATAGTAGGAATAGAGAAAATGAGTATAAGAGAATTTCCTCGCGGTTACATCATGTCAATATGAGGCTTAGAAGAATTCCTGTAGGGGATGACGAATTGAAGGCAGAAAGACAAAGATTGTTGGATTTATGTTCGTATTATTTAAGGGTAGTTGAAGATAAGCGTGGCGATGATTTTCCTCAGGGTGTCAATAACGTCATTGACCAGGAAAACGTGTCGAATGGTTCTATTCTTGATGATCCAGTACCCTTAATTCCGGAAATTGTCATTCAAGGGGGTACTGTTTTTGAGCTTAAGACAGAGTCAACTAGGGGAGTACCACGAGGTATGTCGAATAGGACTCAATCTGCTCCACCTGACTTTTTTGTACCATTGGGAAGAACAGTCAATTTCACAGATATTCCGAGCGACCCTAATCCTCTAGGACAATTTACTACAGAGAGAACTAATATAGGTTTCTTTAGGAGAGATTTAGGAAGCAGATTGAGGGATCAGTTGTACGAGCAGAATATAGATGGGTGTCTAGTCAGAGAAATTGAACCTGTTAGTGCTCCGAGAGAGTTTTGTAGTCAACCATCGGAGGACATCTCTTGGAAACGACGTACTTCAGAACTATTAAGACCGGAATAAGATTTGTTAAGTGATGTGGCGGGATATAATATGCAATCAAATGGATCCTATTTTAAACCAATATCTTTCTCCAGACAAGCAAACGTACCAGACTCTATTTACAACGTTGGCTCGAGATTACGAGATCTTAATTTCGATGATCAATTTTTTCCTAGAAATATTGGTGGAAACGAAACCCAGCGTTCACATTACGTTGATATCCATAGATGGAATGTAAAATTTGATGGTGATTCGAGTGTGAGTAATTTTCTAGAACGCATCGAGGAGATACGTTGTTCTTGGGGAGTTTCTAAGGATCAGCTTCTTAGATCTGCGCCCGGACTTTTTACTAAAGATGCATTGATGTGGTATTGAACCCAGGTTTTTACTTCTTGGGATCATCTAGTGATGCGCCTAAAGGAGGATTTTCAACCAGATGAGTACGAATTTGATCTTTGGGAAGAAATTCGTAGAAGGACCCAAGGTTCTAAGGAAAAAGTGGTTACTTACGTCTCCGCTATGGAGAATCTGTTTAATAAATTGGGTAGTAGTAAACCAAAAGAGGAGACCCGAGTTAAATATATTCGACGTAATTTATTGCCGTATATTCAGACTCAGATAGCCCTTAGATCTACTTTATCGATTGCGGAGCTAATTCAGGTGAGCCGTGCAGTTGAAGAAACAGCTGTTAGAGTTGGAACCAGAACTCGCTTATCATAAGCAATCTTCGAGTTGTTCTAGTCCTCAGGTTTCAGCGGTTGATACGTTGGGAAAGGTGAAAGAATCAGTTACCTCGGCTGAGAGTGGAAAAACAACAGCTACGGCAGCCCAATGTTGGAATTGTTTAGAGATGGGTCATAGGTTTAGAAAGTGTCCACAACCAAGAAAGATGTTTTGTTATAAGTGTGGGAAAGCAGGGGTTATTTCAGCAAAGTGTTGTCAAAAAAATGGAAAGAGGGAGCAGATGTAAGTCGGGAACTGCTCTCTACTCGAACCAACCCGACTCATTTTGCTAATAAGGTACTAGTTGACTATGTTATCGCTCATGCCAAGGGGGACAATCGACCTTATTTGCGAGTTGAAATCCTAGGGCAGGAATTTTTTGGCCTTTTAGATAGTGGTTGTACAACTTCCGTTGTAGATTCTGCAGGGTGGGATATATTAGGGTCGATATGTGAATTGAAGTCTAGTAGTCAAAAATCGTGTACTGTAGCAAACGGGACCAGTTGTAAAATTGTGGGCGTGGTAACAATACCTATTAAACTTAAAGACAGGGTTAGAATTCTTGATGTGTCAGTCGTGCCATCATTACCCCACCAGCTGAATCTAGGAATAGATTTTTGGCATCACATGGGAATTGTGCCAGACCTTCATGCAGGCGAGTGGTGTTTTCGCCCGGAGAAGCTTCCAGAAATTAAAGTTTGTGCTCTTCAGGATTCGGAACATCTGTTGCCACATCAGCGGGATGTGTTAAATAAATTGGTGGATGATACTTTTCAAAATATGGGGGATACAATAGGATGTACAACTATGGTAGAGCATATCATCAGAACTGACTCACCACCTATTAAACAACTTCATTACCCTCTTAGCCCTACCTTACAAAAACAGGTGAATGCAGATTTAGATCAAATGTTGAAGGATGGTATCGTAGAGCCAAGCAATAGTCCGTGGGCCTCACCTATTGTCCTAGTTAAAAAACATGATGGGAAATATCGTTTCTGTGTCAATTAGAAGAAACTTAATAAGGTTAGCTTACGTGACGCATACCCCCTTCCGTTTGTTAGTTCGACGTTGGATAAATTGAGAGACGCCAAATATTTAACCACCCTTGATATAAAAAGTGCATACTGGCAAATTCCAGTCGCAGAAAATTCTAGACCATTAACAGCTTTCGTTGTACCAACGAGAGGTCTCTTCCAATTCAAGCGAATGCCGTTTGGCCTACATAATGCCCCTGCCACCTGGCAAAGATTTATAGATCGCGTCATAGGGGTAGACTTGGAACAGTTTGTATTTGTGTACCTGGACGATGTGGTCATATGTACAGACTCTTTTGATAAACATATCCAAGTATTAAAAGAAGTTTTAAAGCGGATTCGAGAGGCTGGTTTGACCCTAAATAAAAACAAGTGTTGTTTCTGTAAGCCGGAACTGAAATATCTAGGTTACATAGTTAATGCTAAAGGATTGTTGGTGGATCCTGGGAAAGTTGAGGCGATTCTTTAAATCCCTCCTCCTAAGAATATTTCAGAAGTTAGACGAATAGTAGGATTAGCTTCTTGGTACCGGAGGTTCATACCAAACTTTTCTACTCTCACGTCTCCATTAACCTCTCTCCTCAAAAAGAATGTCAAATTTGTGTGGGATAACAAAAGCCAGTCAGCTTTGGACGTAATAAAAGACCACCTGATATCTGCCCCGATTTTAAGTTGCCCAAACTTTGACCTACCGTTTGTAGTTTAGACAGATGCCTCTGACTTTGGCTTAGGAGCTGTCCTGAGTCAGCACCAAGAGGACGAGGAAAAAGTAATTTGTTATTTAAGTAGGTCACTTACAAAATCTGAAAGACGGTTAACAACAACAGAGAAGGAGTGCCTGGCGGTATTGTTTGCGATTGAAAAATTAAGTCCTTACATTGAAGGTTCTAAATTTACTATGATAACGGACCATTATAGCCTAAAATGGTTATATAATATCAAGGATCCTGTTGGGCGAATAGCTCGCTGGGCTGTCCGCTTACAACAGTATGACTTTGAAATTGAACACCGAAAGGGAAAAGATCATATCGTTCCTGATACCCTTTCGCGAACTGTCCCAAACATTGACGCAGTAGATATTTCATTAACGTCAGATACCACTAAAGATAAATGGTACCGACGTATGATGCAATGTGTTGAAGCCAAACCCTCTAAGTATCCTCTATGAAGAATTGAAGGTAACACATTGTATAAGAGAGCTAATCTTTGCTATCCAGACTTACATGAACCCCAAGAAGAATGGCTAAAGGTTATACCAAAAGAAACACGTCCGTTACTGATTAAGGAAAATCATGATCCACCTTTATGTAGACATCTGGGTATATATAAAACTTTAAGACGAATTTCCACTAGATATTATTGGCCTCAAATGCGAGCAGATGTAGCCCGTTACATTAATAATTGTATTACATGCATGGAGACCAAACCTTCACAACAAAAACCCGCTGGATTAATGCTAAGCAAAACTCCAACTCTTACAAAACCTTGGCAGCTCTTAAGCGTCGACATTGTCGGACCCCTTCCTAGAAGTTCACAAGGAAACTCCTACATCTTATCAGTGAGTGATTGTTTTAGCAAATTTTCGTTATTTTTCCCCATGAGGAAAATGTTGGCCTCCACCATTGTAAAATTATTAGAGGAGCAGGTTATATTATTATTTGGAGCTCCAAGTAAAATTCTTACAGATAATGGCCCTCAATTTAAGAGTGACACGTTTAAAAGCCTAATGGAAAATTTTAAAATAGAACATTGTTATGTTGCAAATTACCATCCACAGGCCAACCCAGTAGAAAGAATCCATCGAGTGCTGAAGACTATGTTGTCTTCATATGTTAGAGATAACCAACGGTTGTGGGACAAATTCTTACCAACAGTTGCCTGAGCAGTAAGATCGGCTCGACATGAGGTAACGGGGGTAACCCCAAACCTAAGCGTATTCGGTCGAGAACTGAATATATCCGGATCGACAAGACCTCCTCCAGCTGATCCTATTACCATTGATAGATCGCTTGATATACAGATACCCACGAAAGCATTGGAAGAGCTTTTTAAAGAAGTAACACAACGCTTACAAAAAGCTTATTCCAGTAGTCAGAAAATCTACAATCTTCGACGCAGGGACGATAAGTTAAATGTAGGAGACATTGTATGGAAACGCAACTTTGTTATATCCGATGCATCCAAACATTTTACATCTAAGTTAGCTCCTAAATTCATTGGACCCTATTATGTCAAAAAGGTCGTTTCTCCCTGGACATCCGACTTACAAGATAAAACTGGGGCTAACATTGGTAACTGGCACATCAAGGATCTTAAGTCGAAACCACCCGATATCGAGTAGAGTAGTATTCTCTATGTGTGTGTGTGTGTGTGTGTGTGTGTGTGTGTCTGTGTCTGTGTCTGTGTCTGTGTCTGTGTCTGTGTCTGTGTCTGTGTCTGTGTCTGTGTCTGTGTCTGTGTCTGTGTCTGTGTCTGTGTCTGTGTCTGTGTCTGTGTCTGTGTCTGTGTCTGTGTCTGTGTCTGTGTCTGTGTCTGTGTCTGTGTCTGTGTCTGTGTCTGTGTCTGTGTCTGTGTCTGTGTCTGTGTCTGTGTCTGTGTCTGTGTCTGTGTCTGTGTCTGTGTCTGTGTCTGTGTCTGTGTCTGTGTCTGTGTCTGTGTCTGTGTCTGTGTCTGTGTCTGTGTCTGTGTCTGTGTCTGTGTCTGTGTCTGTGTCTGTGTCTGTGTCTGTGTCTGTGTCTGTGTCTGTGTCTGTGTCTGTGTCTGTGTCTGTGTCTGTGTCTGTGTCTGTGTCTGTGTCTGTGTCTGTGTCTGTGTCTGTGTCTGTGTCTGTGTCTGTGTCTGTGTCTGTGTCTGTGTCTGTGTCTGTGTCTGTGTCTGTGTCTGTGTCTGTGTCTGTGTCTGTGTCTGTGTCTGTGTCTGTGTCTGTGTCTGTGTCTGTGTCTGTGTCTGTGTCTGTGTCTGTGTCTGTGTCTGTGTCTGTGTCTGTGTCTGTGTCTGTGTCTGTGTCTGTGTCTGTGTCTGTGTCTGTGTCTGTGTCTGTGTCTGTGTCTGTGTCTGTGTCTGTGTCTGTGTCTGTGTCTGTGTCTGTGTCTGTGTCTGTGTCTGTGTCTGTGTCTGTGTCTGTGTCTGTGTCTGTGTCTGTGTCTGTGTCTGTGTCTGTGTCTGTGTCTGTGTCTGTGTCTGTGTCTGTGTCTGTGTCTGTGTCTGTGTCTGTGTCTGTGTCTGTGTCTGTGTCTGTGTCTGTGTCTGTGTCTGTGTCTGTGTCTGTGTCTGTGTCTGTGTCTGTGTCTGTGTCTGTGTCTGTGTCTGTGTCTGTGTCTGTGTCTGTGTCTGTGTCTGTGTCTGTGTCTGTGTCTGTGTCTGTGTCTGTGTCTGTGTCTGTGTCTGTGTCTGTGTCTGTGTCTGTGTCTGTGTCTGTGTCTGTGTCTGTGTCTGTGTCTGTGTCTGTGTCTGTGTCTGTGTCTGTGTCTGTGTCTGTGTCTGTGTCTGTGTCTGTGTCTGTGTCTGTGTCTGTGTCTGTGTCTGTGTCTGTGTCTGTGTCTGTGTCTGTGTCTGTGTCTGTGTCTGTGTCTGTGTCTGTGTCTGTGTCTGTGTCTGTGTCTGTGTCTGTGTCTGTGTCTGTGTCTGTGTCTGTGTCTGTGTCTGTGTCTGTGTCTGTGTCTGTGTCTGTGTCTGTGTCTGTGTCTGTGTCTGTGTCTGTGTCTGTGTCTGTGTCTGTGTCTGTGTCTGTGTCTGTGTCTGTGTCTGTGTCTGTGTCTGTGTCTGTGTCTGTGTCTGTGTCTGTGTCTGTGTCTGTGTCTGTGTCTGTGTCTGTGTCTGTGTCTGTGTCTGTGTCTGTGTCTGTGTCTGTGTCTGTGTCTGTGTCTGTGTCTGTGTCTGTGTCTGTGTCTGTGTCTGTGTCTGTGTCTGTGTCTGTGTGTGTGTGTGTCTGTGTGTGTGTGTGTGTGTGTGTGTGTGTGTGTGTGTGTGTGTGTGTGTGTGTGTGTGTGTGTGTGTGTGTGTGTGTGTGTGTGTGTGTGTGTGTGTGTGTGTGTGTGTGTGTGTGTGTGTGTGTGTGTGTGTGTGTGTGTGTGTGTGTGTGTGTGTGTGTGTGTGTGTGTGTGTGTGTGTGTGTGTGTGTGTGTGTGTGTGTGTGTGTGTGTGTGTGTGTGTGTGTGTGTGTGTGTGTGTGTGTGTGTGTGTGTGTGTGTGTGTGTGTGTGTGTGTGTGTGTGTGTGTGTGTGTGTGTGTGTGTGTGTGTGTGTGTGTGTGTGTGTGTGTGTGTGTGTGTGTGTGTGTGTGTGTGTGTGTGTGTGTGTGTGTGTGTGTGTGTGTGTGTGTGTGTGTGTGTGTGTGTGTGTGTGTGTGTGTGTGTGTGTGTGTGTGTGTGTGTGTGTGTGTGTGTGTGTGTGTGTGTGTGTGTGTGTGTGTGTGTGTGTGTGTGTGTGTGTGTGTGTGTGTGTGTGTGTGTGTGTGTGTGTGTGTGTGTGTGTGTGTGTGTGTGTGTGTGTGTGTGTGTGTGTGTGTGTGTGTATTATTTAAAAATATATTTCATTGCTTCATTTAAATTTTATAAAAACAAAAAAAAAGTTAAAAAAAAAAAATAAATAAAAACTGTATTTTCATTTTAATTTAATCTGTTGTAATTATACTTTAATTTATTTGACTTAGTAAAAAGGTTTCATGAGGCGAGGCTAGGCTAGGCTAATGTTAGAACGTCACTGCTAAATATCAACAACAACTCTGCTACACAATATGAAGTAGATGGATCTGTTTGTCTTACACATTTTAATTTTCTATAGCAAGTGAGTTGATGGCTCTGTTGGTTAAAGCGTCAACTTTCTACACATGAGTTTGTGGGGTCGAACAACCGCAATCACACACAGAATTTGGGCACATCGAGGGTGGTGATGATGAGGGGTGGTCAAGGTAGGGTAACAAAAATGTAGGGTAACACAAATGACAGGTAAAATTACAGGGAAGTTCTTTTTAAAGGTGAGTCAAGGAGGGTTTCTGAACTGGATGGCATCGGTCCCAGTAACCCGCCAGCTGGACACGGTCTCAGAATCCCGCCAGAACAACTACTAAAATCGTTAAAAACAAGTTTCAAAGAAACAGAGAATTTTGTAAATACTTTAAGAAATAAACTAGACAACAAAGAAATAACTATAGATTATTTTCTAAGATGTATATCTTATAAATTTTTACCTAAGTGTATATAATGTTAGAAATAAAACTTTTTTTGGAGAAATTGTGTTTTATTTACATATTCATGTAATTATTAAAGTAGAAATAAAATTTAAATGTTAATTCAAGGAAATATTTGTTAATCCCCGTGGTCACTTTTAGTTGGCGCAAATCACCCTAAGGATTAGGACAGCTCAGGTAAATTGGCGCAAGTCACTTTCACCGTATACAAATGAGGCTAAGATTAATAAAAGAGATTGCATTCAAAACCCATTAGGCTGACCGCGATTGGCTGACCGCGATTGAGTCAGATTAAATGCATATATATATATATATATATAAAGGGGGAAAATTAATGGGCATGTACGCAAAAAGGATTATAGGGTCACGAATAGGGAATGGTAAC
Source organism: Altica lythri (assembly GCA_964028335.1). Lineage (NCBI taxonomy): Eukaryota > Metazoa > Arthropoda > Insecta > Coleoptera > Chrysomelidae > Altica > Altica lythri. The sequence goes on along the minus strand of OZ034801.1, from coordinate 97,247,145 downwards.
CGCAGACATGCATGTTTCTGGCTCGTTAGCCGTCATCAGTGCGGCATAACCAAGTAAGGTATTGCACTTGGCCAGCAAGAGTGTTGAGTACTTGGGAGCAAAGGATGGTAGGGAAACATGTATTAAAAAGCGAAAAACACAAACAACGAAACTCACACAAGAGTCCTATCGCCATTTGTGGCTTCGGCCAGCTGTGCCCACATTTCGGGGCTACGAACAGCGTCGCCGCGTTGGCGAAACGGACTCATTGTGTTTGAGTCGTTCCAAGCCCAGGATGTAAAACAAAAAAGGGGTGCCAAGTATGCGTACCTATAACAAACAAAAGGGGAAAAATTAATGGGCATGTACGCAAAAAGGATTATAGGGTCACGAATAGGGAATGGTAACCGCAGACATGCATGTTTCTGGCTCGTTAGCCGTCATCAGTGCGGCATAACCAAGTAAGGTATTGCACTTGGCCAGCAAGAGTGTTGAGTACTTGGGAGCAAAGGATGGTAGGGAAACATGTATTAAAAAGCGAAAAACACAAACAACGAAACTCACACAAGAGTCCTATCGCCATTTGTGGCTTCGGCCAGCTGTGCCCACATTTCGGGGCTACGAAATGTGGGCACAGCTGGCCGAAGCCACAAATGGCGATAGGACTCTTGTGTGAGTTTCGTTGTTTGTGTTTTTCGCTTTTTAATACATGTTTCCCTACCATCCTTTGCTCCCAAGTACTCAACACTCTTGCTGGCCAAGTGCAATACCTTACTTGGTTATGCCGCACTGATGACGGCTAACGAGCCAGAAACATGCATGTCTGCGGTTACCATTCCCTATTCGTGACCCTATAATCCTTTTTGCGTACATGCCCATTAATTTTTCCCCTTTTGTTTGTTATAGGTACGCATACTTGGCACCCCTTTTTTGTTTTACATCCTGGGCTTGGAACGACTCAAACACAATGAGTCCGTTTCGCCAACGCGGCGACGCTGTTCGTAGCCCCGAAATGTGGGCACAGCTGGCCGAAGCCACAAATGGCGATAGGACTCTTGTGTGAGTTTCGTTGTTTGTGTTTTTCGCTTTTTAATACATGTTTCCCTACCATCCTTTGCTCCCAAGTACTCAACACTCTTGCTGGCCAAGTGCAATACCTTACTTGGTTATGCCGCACTGATGACGGCTAACGAGCCAGAAACATGCATGTCTGCGGTTACCATTCCCTATTCGTGACCCTATAATCCTTTTTGCGTACATGCCCATTAATTTTTCCCCTTTTGTTTGTTATAGGTACGCATACTTGGCACCCCTTTTTTTTTTTTTTTTTATATATATATATATATATATATATATATATATATATATATATATATATATATATAGGCTTAGGAAACGTCTGGGTTGGGCAATTGATGGAAAAACGCCAGTAGTAGGAACTTTATTCTTAAATTGCGAAATTTTCGGTTAGTTTTTAACCTTCATCAGCGCCTAACGGGAATTACAATAATAATATTAAAAGGGTGTAATAATGTTAAAAATTAAAACTTACAAAAAAATATGTTCTTGTTACACCTCATATATGAGAACAACCCTTGCATAAAACATGACCAACGTGGGTTGTTAAAATATAAAACATAAAACAGGTCCAATTATAAAACCAATTCAAAGATAAAATATTAAAATGTTAAATAAAATTAAACAAAACACAACAGTTAACAATTACGACCACACAAATAACAAAATTTTTTGATATACTGGCTAAATGTCTTATAGAGTAAAAGACGGAACATTGACTCTGTCAAGTAAGTCATCTATCAACAAATAAATATTTAAATAAAAACATAACCTATTTGTTGTTGTTAAAATGATTGGTTTTCGTCATATTTTGGCACAAAAGAAAGGTGTAGATCGAACTCAACCCTTCCACATCCTTTTTAAAGTTCATAGACTCGGGAGACGAATGGATGTAACACATTTCAATGAAGTTCCTTTTAAACTGGTTAGTTGCTTCTTCTAAGATACTGACGCTATCGTAATCGATATTATGTGTACTGGAACATACATGCTGACTCAAGGCAGTTGCAGTTGGTTTTTTAACTGTATCACTTTTGTGTAGAGCGATCCGTTTAGCCAGTTTTTGAGATGTTTGCCCTATGTACACTTTCGGACAATCACTGCACTTAATCGAATACACTACATTGGATTTTAATAACGTAGGAGTTTTATCTTTAATGTAAGTGAAGTATTTACCAAGTCGATTAATAACTGAATTCGCTATAATAATATTATACTTTCTTAGAATGCTGGATATTTGTGGTGTTAGATTCTCAATGAAGGGCAATTTTGCATAATGTAACTCCACAGGATTTTCCGCTGGGTGTTCTTCTGGAAAATGAGGACGCGGTGGTGGTTTATCAAATAGAAGTTTGTTAAGTAATTTCTTTGGATAGTGATTTGTTCTTAGAATATCATATAACATTCTTAGATTTTTTTCTGTATAGAAAGGATGGCAAATTCTCTGTATCCTGTTTTTTAGTCCCAGGATTATATTTACCTTCTGTTCATAGGGATGGTAAGAGTGAAAGGGTATGTATCTTCCAGAATAAGTCTTCTTTCTATACCAATCAAGCCTAATAATGTTATCTTCATGTCTAACCACTCGTGTATCCAAAAAGGGAACTCCTCCATCAGTTTCAGTTTCGTAAGTAAACTTTAGGTTGGTGTTGTATGAGTTAAAAATATCTAATGTATATTGGATTTTCTTTTCAGGTACAGCACATATCAGATCGTCGACGTACTGATAAATAAAGGGAAACTGGAAATCGACCTTTTGTTTGCAGTAATGGAGTAAGGAGTTCATAACTAACTCTGCTAAAGTTGGTGAGATAGCACCTCCCATTGGGGCTCCTTTGACTTGTAAATAAAATTGGTTGTTAAAAGAAAAGTAAGTACTATTATATAAAAAAGTAATAAGTTCAATGAAAGTGTTTTTAGGGATCGTGGTGTTGAGCTCTACGAGGTGGTAGTTTTCAGAAATAATGGATACTACTAAGTCTAAAGGTATGTTGGTGAAAAGTGAACTCACATCAAAACTTACCAGTCTGAAATTGGGTGGTAGTTGAAAATTATTTATTTTTTCAGAGAAGTCAAAAGAGTCTTTGATTCTAAAGGAGTTAAAAGAGTAAAACGAGACATCCAAGATGCCAGCCAGGAATCCTGCTAAAGGTTGTGTTGGAGATTTATTGCAGGAGATAATGGGACGAAGTGGACAATTTTCTTTATGGATTTTAGGGAGTCCATAATATTTTGGAGCAATTCCTGTATATGTGGTTAAATCCTTTTTAGTTTCCAAGGAAATATACTTGGCATCAAACAAATTTTTTACTAATAAATTGTTTTTTCGTTCCAAAGAGGGAGTCAGGTCTCGATCTATTTTTTTGTAGTATTCCTCGTCTCCTAACATTTGTTTTGATTTATATATATACTCGGTTTTATTCATTACCACAGTAGTATTACCTTTATCGGCCTTTGTAATTATGATGTTCGGATTTTCTTTTAAGAACTTTTTTGTTTTTTGTTCAGTCACAAAAGAAGGGCTAATGACATGTCTGTTTGTTGTGATGTGATTAGTAATTTTGTTTGTTATAATAGTTCTTTGTAAGTCCTGATGTTCTGGAGGAATTTTCTTTATGCAGTACTCTACATCGGCTAGGAAGGTATACATATTTATATCTTTAACAGTCACTGGTAATGAAAATTTGTGACCAAGGGATAGGAACGATTTCACCTCTTTCGGAATGACTTCATTGGTCATGTTTACTAACCATGAACTATTATTAGACGTGGTACACGAAGCCAAAGGATCTTTTAGTTTGTTGAGTTTGTCGATGTTTGTTTTCTTTATGTTATTAAATTTCCATTTGTACCGTATTTCTTGTTGTCGTATGAACTCGGAAGACATGTCTGGTGGGAGATTTTTTATCAAAAACGAAGATGCCAAATTAATTTTGTTATTTAAAAACCTAATTTTCTTATTCGTATCATTTATCGCCAGGTTAAGTATTTGTCGTATGACTAGGTTTCGTATTGACGATATTTTTCTTATATTGTAATTGTCAGTGTTTTCAGGTATTCTTAAGAGTCTTTCTGTACCCTGTTGTAGAAATCTAGATACTACGTTGTGTCTTCTGCACTCATAGAGAAAAACAAGGCGGTTTTTTGCTGCAGCCAATTTTGTTAAAGATGACATATATACTTTGGCTTCTTTTAGACCAGCTGGACCAGTTTCTGACATTATTTCTTGTAAAAATCCCATTGTACTGAATAAATTAATATTAAATTACTATAAAAATTATACGTCGTTATAGTAATTTAATATATATATATATATATATATATATATATATATATATATATATATATATATATATATATAGTTTAATAAGATTGATTTAGTTTCGATATATTTATAGATAAAAATTAAATATTCAATCTGACATTAAAATATTTTATCGCGAACAATCGAAAGACTTTTGGCAATCGAACGCACCTACCCCCCCTTAGAAATTTTTAAAGTGAGGGAACTTGGAATGAATACAAACGAGAATCCGGTCTTTTACATTCTGCTTAAATCAACAAGTATTAATTGATAAGTGAATTTGTCAAGTGTAACGCCATATTGTGAGTTTGCATTTAATCTGACTCAATCGCGGTCAGCCTAATGGGTTTTGAATGCAATCTCTTTTATTAATCTTAGCCTCATTTGTATAATAATCCTTTGTCAATATGTTTTGGGTAGGCCTTAAGATTTTTCCATTTTATGGGATTTAATTTTGACTTTCACGTGGTAAGTTCTAAACTTGTTATTAATTTAATTGCCTTCACTCATATCAGCACTTATAATTATAGAACGGAATCGCTGAAATTCCCTTTGACGAATGGTGTAAAAGTACGGAATTCTATATATATTAAGGGTGATAGTGGACTAACATCGTCAAATTTTATTTGACGTGTTTGTAGTGAAATTAGATCTATCCTGGTTTACGATTTTATTTTATTTGCTTTTCTAAATTTGTATCTGTACCCCAATCGTACTGATAATTTTATGTTTTCTTCTTTTTTGTAATTTATATTCGTATTGTTAAAATTTACTAGATGAATCATTGTATATCGCATTTATTTTCTGTACACATGTTAATATTGTTTTGTTCATTTGTTCATTTAATCTTTTAAAATTTTTATTAAGTAGAGTCAGTATTTGTAAATTTAAAATTTCCTTTCTTAAATAACTTGTAATGATGGAATTTTGCTAATGCACATTTTCGACCAGGGTTCTTTGGCCTGATGCATTTTTTTATCAACGCAGTTTCTTTGGCCTGGTGCATTTTTTTTTTTGGTTACCGCATATTCTTGTATCATATATTCTTGTATAGTTGTATCATTACAGATATACTGATTGTTATTTTTCTTTATTTGGCGGCAATTTTTTTTTTGTGATATTTATAATAATTTACGCTGGGTGATCACTCTTTGCTATATTTTTCCTATATTTTGTGCTGCATAATCAATACATAGTATAAAACAAAGTCGCTGTTTCTGACCCTATTTCCCTTTGTATGCTTAAATCTTTAAAAGTACGCAACGGATTTTGATGCAGTTTTTTTTAATAGATAGAGTGATTCAAGAGGTAGGTTTATATGTATAATAACATCCATTAAGTAGTGGAGAAATACTGTTATTTTTGAGGTTTCTAATGTGATGTCGTTAATTATCAATTTTTTTCCGCTTACATTGCAAACGCAGGCTGAACCCTACGAGATTTATCAAAAACATGTATTAATTATTTGTACACATTGAAAAGGTCTACAGAAAACTCCGCGATGGTATATGTCTATCTCTTATGGATATCCCACAATAACATTTTTTTGTCATTTACTTTTTACGACAAATAATGGCTAATTTTCGAAGCGATTTTAACCAATACAGCATTAATCCTTATCCAACTAAATAGCTTAAATACATTGTTGATTTAATATAGATCTATATGGTCCTGTACAGCACAAGATTTAAATGAATATTTTCGAAGATATTGCAGATTTAAAAATGCGGGACGTAGCGCTTGCGGTGGTACTGGCCGGCAGGGGCGGCGGCAACGGCACTTTGAATTTTGCAACGATCGGACGCGTTTATTACAAAATTAATTATTATGACGCTACCCTAAGGTGGCGCAGTTGAGATGTTATAAATTTACACCTGTAATTCTTACATAATTAAGTACTATGACGCCACCGTAAGGTGGCGCAGTTGATATCTCATACATTTAAAAGAGCAAAACTTACTTACCTAAGAACTATGACGCCACCGTTAAGTGGCGCAGTTAATATATAATATACCTAACCGATAAATTACAAAGTACTATAAATAATAGTAAAAACTGGTAACTAACGAGAAAATATGATAAAGAATACAAAAAATTAATCGTAAAAATAAAAAAAAAACAGTGTTAGGCGATGCGAAGTTCGCCGGGTCCGCTAGTTATATATATATTGTTATGGTATCACTGTGTCTATTGTGTAAATGAAATATCTTACTATAAAAAAAGTGTGACGACTATGACCAGTGACTATTTTTTTTATTTTGAAATGTATATAAATAGGAGGTAAATGTTATAGAGAGGATTATTGATGATTGATTTTTGATTGATTAGAATTTTTGAGAATTGTCATTGTAAAAATAATTTGAAGTTAAAGTTAAAAAATAAAATAAAATACTCAAAACAACAATCTTTAATAATTTAAATAAAATAATATAAATACAAGAGAAGAATCCAACCCAGAATTAGCCGGAGCAGTTAAAATTCATTACAAATTCAATTAAAAATTTAAAGAAGCAACAATAGAAACCATAACAAATTGGCGATACAACGTGGGGCCCAAAGACACGAAGGCTAGAAGAAGGTGAAAACTAGAAGGACATAAAAACTCTGCAGAACGTGAAAAATAAGAAACAGAAAATACCCAAAGAAGACAAATACCAAGAGACAAAGATTTTGACAGACAGGACTGACAGATAGGTAAGATATTTGCATTTATATAATAGAGGCATATATGGAAACAAGAAGACAAAGACAGGTTAGAGATAATGGGTAAAAAGGAGATTACCAAAATGATGATGGAATAAATGTGATGAAAGAAAATGATTCGGGAGCGGCAGAAGAGAATGTTCCAACTATTGAAACAGCTAATATAGAAAATAATAGAAAAAATAATGAAGAAAGTGATATGGAAAGGATGTTTAAATTAAAAAAAAAAATGAATGAAAAACAAGAAAATAATAGAAAGAAAGATCAAGAAAAACAGGAAAAAATTAGAAAGGAAGAGTTAAAGATTTTAAAAGACAATATAGAAAGCATTAAAGTAGATATTAATAAAATTAAAAGTGAAATTAAAATGAAATGAAAAATATTATTAAAGAAGAAAATATCAAAATTCAAAAAGAAGTAGATCAATTAAAAGATGGATTTAAGGCGATGGAGAGAATGGGTAATATACACCAGGAAAAGACTAATAATAAAAATAAACGAGAAAATGAAAGGATACAAAAAGTTATGGAAATAAATGTAATGACAATAACAAGAAAATGTGAAGAAGAAATAGAAAAATTACAAAGTCAACATAGTGATAGAATAATAAATATAAATCAAGATAACGAAGTTAAATTTAATGGAAATATTCCAACCATTCATCCAAAATCATTTCTTAATACGGTTACATCAAGAATTAGCAATAAGCAAAACTGGAAAGAAATAATTAAAGGAATGTTAAAAGAAAATGCTGCTTTATGGTTTGCAACTATGAAACAAGAATAAATAATTTAGAAGAATTTGAAAGACTATTTTTAACTGACAAAACTGCATAGCAACGGCACGTTTCATATTGACTATTTCACTAGACTATTTTTAATTGACAAAACTGCATAGCAACGGCACGTTTCATATTGACAATACGTAATATTTCAGCGACAAAATTATGACAGATCCGTTACTAAGGTGTCTGGTATTTCTATAGTTGTCAGTTTCACAAACGTCATTGAAGATTATGTTTCGTTGATATTGTCTTGTTTTTCTCGTGAAATAGTCTTGTCGAATACCATTCGAGAGACAAATTTTTCCCGGCCAAATTTTCTTCTGGTTTTATTCAAGTTTGTTGCTTTTTGGCAATTTACGCTCATAAAATTTTGACAAAGTCACTCGACTGACGTCTCGTGATTTAGTCAAAATTTCATTCTCGTAAATTGCCAAGCAACAAACTTTCATATCAGTCGAAAATTTTTGCGGCAAAATTTTCTCTCTTATGATATTATATAAAACAATACGTAATATTTCAGCGACAAAATTATGACAGATCCGTTACTAAGGTGTCTGGTATTTCTATAGTTGTCAGTTTCACAAACGTCATTGAAGATTATGTTTTGTTAATATTGTCTTGTTTTTCTTATGAAATAGTCTTGTCGAATATCATTCGAGAGAAAATTTTTTCCCGGCCAAATTTTCTTCTGGTTTTATTCAAGTTTGTTGCTTTTTGGCAATTTTCGCTCATGAAATTTTGACAAAATCACTCGACTGACATCTCGTGATTTTGTCAAAATTTCATTCGCGTAAATTGCCAAGCAACAAACTTGCATACCAGTCGAAAATTTTGGCGGCAAAATTTTCTCTCTTATGATATTATATACGAGAATTTCTTAACCATTATTGGGGGAAATCACAACAAGCCATTTGTCGGGAAAATTTAATTATTAAATGAGTAATAATTTAAGAAATTATGCTTTGAAACTATATAATATGGCTCAGTATTTAGAACCAAATATGAGAGAAGACGAAATTGTCATTTACATTTCACGACATTATAATGCACAGATAGCAGAAACCATTGCAATACAAAATATAAACCAAGATCAAAGATGAAATTCAGAAAATACAGTTGGAAGAAATAATAATCAGAATAGAAATAGGAATGAAAATATGAATTATGAAAGAGCAAATAAAAGTGGATATAGAAGATATGAGAATAATGATAATGTAAATAGAGGATTTCATAATGTTTATAATGGAAGATACCAATTAAGGAATAATAGACAAACAAGAGGGGATAGATATGGAAATGGTGAAGTATCAAGAAATATTAACGGAAATATAGAAAATAGAAACGAACAACGAAGAGTGAATCAAATAAATAAAACAGAGGATAGAGTAGAACAACAAAATTCGCATGAAAATGAGGATACAAATGAAAATTTTTAAATAAGCACCTTCAAAATTATAGTAATAAAATTTATTATCTTGACCCAAGTGAATTTATTAAATTAGATGAATATAATAAAAATAATTTGGAATCAAAATTAGGTGTATTAGAAACAAATGGAATCTTAAATAAGAACAAAACTAAGATTTTAATAGATACAGGATCAGAAGTTACTTTAATTAAAGAAAAAATTATTCAGGATACAAATTTTAAAAATTTAGTTAAAATATCAAGAATCAAGTTATTAGGTGCTAATGGGAAGAAATTAGGTGAAATAAATAAAATGATTAACATAGATATTAAAATTGGAAAACAACAATATACAATGCAATGTTTAGTTATAGGAAATATGGAATATGATTTATTAATAGGATCGGATTAATTGGAAAAGAAAAAAACAATTATAAATTATGAAGAAAAATGGATAAAGTTTAATGAAGAGAAAATATTATTTAATTCTTTAACAGAAATGGACACAAAAATGATAAATAACAAGTATGTTGTAACGAAAATAGAATGTAATAATTATAATAATAATAATAATAATAATGTGTGTAATGAAAAAAATAAGAAAATTAATGAGTTATTTATAAAATACAGAGGATTAACTACAATGGAAAATCAAATAGCAAAGAAATATACACATAAGTTTGAAGTTAAAAACATTGAAAATTGTAGAATCAAGAATTATCCAATTCCATATTATTATAAGAATCAAGTAGCAAAAGAAATACAAGTTATGATAAGTAATGGTATAATAGAAAATAGTGATACATCATATATAAATCCAATAGTTGTTGTTAAAAAGAAAACTGGAGAATTAAGATTATGTTTGGATGTTCGAAATATCAACAAATTTTCAATACCACCGATGAATATAGAAGCAATTTTTGGAAGAATAACGGGAATAGAAGTATTTAGTAAAATTGATTTAAAACACAGTTTTTGGTTAATTCCACTACATAAAAATAGTAGGAAATACACTGGTTTTAGCATAGATGGTGATATTTTTCAATTTAAAGTAGTTCCTTTTGGTATTCAAAGTGCATGTGCTGCTTTGGTAAGAGCATTACATAGTATCCTAGATAAATATGATGAATTTGTTGTACATTATATAGATGATATTTTAGTATATTTAAAATCAAAAGAAGAACATGAAAAACATTTGAATATAGTTTTAAATGAACTAAATCAAGCAGGTTTAAAGGTTAATAAATATAAATGTGATTTTTTTAGAATAGAATAAATAAACCATATGAAAGAAATTATAGTGTTTCTGAACTGGAATTTGCAAGTATAGTCTTTTGCATACAAAAATGTCGATTTTATTTATTAGGAAAGAGATTTAAAACTGAAACTGAGCATCTAGCATTCAAAAATGTAATGAATAACAGATTTAATAATAATAGAATTTATAGATGGAGTTTATTGATAAAAGAATATGATTTTGAAATTAAATATATTGCTGGAAAGTTAAATATAGTAGCAGATACTTTATCAAGAGAAAATAATCAAAGTGATAAAATGGATAGAAAAGTAAAGATTGGAATGAATAGATTGAAAAAAGAAGACGGAATATATTCTGAAATGGAGATATTGAATGGTCAAAGAAAATTAATGGAAGTTGAAGGGAGAAAATCTGAAATTAAAAATGGATACTATATACAGGAAACTGGTGGAAGAGAACTTTATGTTATTGATAATGAATTAGGTAAAAAGATTTTAAGAGAGCTACATTTAGATTATGGTCATATAGGATCTGGGAAATTATGGTTATTATCCAGAGAAAAGTTTATATCAAGAAATGATCAAAATTTAGCAAAATAAATAACAAGAATATGTAAAGTATGTCAACTGAGAAAAAATAAAAATAAAGTTAATAGAAATATAGGGAAAAGTATTAAAGTTCAAAGAAAATTAGAAATTGTTGCAATAGATTTTATTAGTAATTTGATTACAAGTGAAAATAGATATAAACATATTTTAGTAATTGTTGATGTATTTACGAAATTTATTAAATTATATCCATGTAATAAAACAAATTACAAAAGTATAAATCAGGCAATAAAATCCTATATTGAAGATGTAGGAAAACCAGAAATTTGTATTATGGATAATGCAACTTATTTTCAAAGTGAAAGTTTAAATGAAATATCTTGCACTTCGCAATAGTTATGAAAAATCATAATTAACAAATTAATAAACTTTTATGAACATTTATCGCAGGATCTTGTAAGGTGGACATATGAAAAGGGCTCCACGAAGTTTCAAATTTTTAGGCCAATTATTTATAAGTTTTATCCCATTGTTTATGCCAACAGAGATTAGGAAAAAATTTGTTTGTTAACAATTGAATAACTTATTGAAAAATAGTGACAAAATGATTTTTCCAACTGCATTAGATTCTTTTAAGTGCTAGGAAAATACTGGAATTTTTTCAAATTTTTAAAATTACATTTTATGTCATAAAAAAAATATTTTATCTGATAAACCCCGTTTAGCGGCAGCGCGTAAATGCTGTAAAAGCCGAGCGGAGCACTATTTTCAACGTCAAATTAAAATTATAAATAATGGAGATAGAGTTCCGGCAGTTGGAACTTTTTTATTGGAAATTTCCTCCTCTTTCGGGTTTTTTTTTCAAAATTCCTTAAATATCATTATTTTAAAAGTTATTAACGAAAAACTAAATACCTTTTTTTTATCTTATTTTGTTAATAACAGTCGCAATTTTTTATGTGCTAATATACCCTTAAAAAACATTTTTCTAGACGTCATTCCGAATCGAATGAGCTATGGCACATATTTTTAGGAGCTTTATTTTTATTTAACACGTTTTTGAACTTGTTCACTAGACTAAATGTCAGATAAACCACATGCTCGTTTTTTCGCGGTTTAATTTTTCGTCAACCACCTGTTTTCCACCAAAGATAGTTTGGTTAAAATTGTTCTTTTTCATAAGAAATAATATTGAAATAACATACTATATCGTGTTTAGTTTGTTATGTGATAATTATAATAATTTACGTACCTGTATGTCAACACTTTCTTTGTTCAAAGCCCAAATCACTTTTAGTTTTTTGATGCTACTATTTGGGTAAGATAACTATTTTTGTTTCCATATTGTCATATATATGTTTCTGATATTTGTAGTTTTTCCATGAAGAAGTCTATAAGCATAGACGAAAGCTAAGATCCTAATAAAAAGGCACTCTCTAAGAAGCACCTGAGTTTCTAAGGGGGGGTAGGTGCGTTCGATTGCCAAAAATCTTTCGATTGTTCGCGATAAAATATTTTAATGTCAGATTTAATATTTAATTTTTATCTATAAATATATCGAAACTAAATCAATCTTATTAAACTATATATATATATATATATTGTAACGGGATAACCGTAAAGGAAGGGACCTTAATTTAAAAGATTGTTGTTGACAGTTGATTTTTAGAAGTTTGTAAAAAAATCAACTGACCATTTTAAATAATGTTTCTAGAAAATTCTAGAAACTTCTAAACACACTGACTAGATTAAATAATGTTGTATATAAGGGGATGCATGGGCAGTTAACGTCAGTTCGAGTCAAGTGTTCAGAAGAGTTCATTGTATTGTCAAGTAGTTAGACGTTATCCAGCAGAGTTCAGTGTATCTTAACAATTTTGTAAATAAATTGTGTAAAAAGCCTCCATAAGTGTTTCAAATTGGTGTCAGGTGTGGGGTGAAGATACAAGAATGCCTGGAAAAAAGATAAATGAACTATTGGTGGCTGAGCTCAGAAGAGAGCTTCAAGAATTAGAGTTGGAAACTACTGGAAGCAAATCCGTATTGTTGAGAAGGCTCCGTGAGTACTACGTAAATAATAATTTGGACCCTGACGCTGTGGAGTTCGAAGAACCAGTTCAAAAAGCAAATTCTGAACTAACTCAACAACTTTCCCGGTTGCAAGAAGAACAAACTCAACAACTTTCCCGGCTACAAGAAGAACAAGCTCAACAACTTTCCTGGCTGCAAGAGGAGCTATCAGGACGAATGACGAACCAACATGAGGAGCTATCCAGTCAGATGAAGAGCCAGCGCGAAGATATGTCCCAGCTGAAAGAGGAGCTATCAGGACGAATGACAAGCCAACAAGAGGAGCTATCCAGTCAGATGAAGAGCCAACAAGAGGAGCTATCACAGCGAATGACGAACCAACAAGAGGAGCTATCCAGTCAGATAAGAAGCCAGCGCGAAGAGGTGCCCCAGCTATCACAACGGATGTCTACCCTACCAGAAGAGTTATCCAGTTCCTTCTCCCAGCAAATATCACACCTTCGTGACGAGCAAAATCAGCAAGTTGCCAACTTGAATCAGCAGGTAGACAACTTGAATCGGCAAGTGGACAACATGAATCAGCAAGTGACCAACATGCGAGACGAGCAAAATCAGCAGGTGGCCAACTTCAGAGACGAGATCAACCAGCAAGTGCAGTCCGAGATAGAAAAGCTTAAACATGAACTGGAAGCTTGTCTACAAAACCAAACCATCCACCACGGCGACGGAGATGCAGGAAGGATGGAAACCTGCCACGCAGACGTCGAACGACGAAGAAACGAGGAGACGACCCAGGTGCGAACGACAATGAAACCCCCGACCTTCGACGGGAAGACTTCCTGGCCAAATTACCTGAAACAATTCGACGCAGCGGCCAGAGCTAATGGATGGTCATCCCAGGAGAAAGCATTGTCCCTAACCGTAGCTCTGCGAGGCGAAGCTTTAGATGTCTTGCAATCATTGACACCGGCTGAAGCTGACAACTTCGAGTTATCGGTGAATCGTCTAGAGATGCGTTATGGTCAAACTCATCTACAACCGGTGTACCGAATGCAGTTAAAGAGCCGAAAACAGAAAAATGGAGAAACTATTCAGGAATTTGAAGCGGATGTAGCAAGAATGGTACGACTTGCGTATTCAAATGCAGCGGAGGATTTCCTGAAGTGCCTAGCAGTCCAAACCTTCACCGATGGTCTTCTAGACGTCGAGTTGCAGCGCGCTGTACGGTTAGCGCGGCCGAAGACTCTTGTGGACGCCTTGACCATTGCCCTGGAGTTTGAGGCGGCGACGGAGGCCTCACGTGGAGTTGCTCGACTAAGGGAAATCACCGGTAACTACGACCATGCCGTTCATTCCGTTAGCGACGTCGAAACGGTAGTAGAGAGATTAATGAAGTTACCTCCAAGAAGAAGGCGCCAAGTGAGATGCTGGAACTGCGGAGAACTAGGCCATATAAGAAATACTTGCCCCCAAAAAGAAAAATCTTCTGCTGAAGTACCCCAGCAGCAGGAAAACTAGAACGGGTCGACTCCTGAAGGGCGAAATCGACCCCAAACATTCCCGAAGCCCCTCACACCATTAAATTGGCAACTCTGCGACATCACGTGGACAGCTTATATGTAGATGGCCTCCTTGATGGGAAGAATATTAGCATGCTGGTAGACACTGGAGCTACAAAAACTATCGTCCGACCAACCATCATTATGCGAAATAAGATGTTGCCTACCAGTTGGAGACTGCGTACCGCTACCGGAGATTCTGCTAGAGTCTACGGTGAGATACAGGTGACGCTACAGTTTGGTTCAACCTCTCTTGTTCACTCAGTGCTGGTGGCTGGCGTTGATGAAGATGTTGTTCTGGGCATGGATGTTATGCTCCACTGTGGTTTTCATTTGGATCTTCGCCAACGTATCCTTCGTACTGGTAATGAAGAAATATTCCTGCACCGAAAACAAGTTGACAATGCCTCGATTAAGCTAATCGATGATATCGAACTTCCGGCAAGCTGCGAATGTGTCGTCACAGCGCGGTTGGATGGACTGGAGCCAAATGGTGCCCCAGCCATGATAGAGCCGAAGAACCATGACCATGAATTGGGAAAAGGACTCCTTGTGGGTAAGACTCTTGTTAGATCCGCCAAAGAGGTACCCATCCGAGTTATCAACTTGAACGATCATCCAGTTCTTCTCCGAAAGGACACGGAAATGGGAAGTTTAGAACCAGTAATGGCCATAATTCACAAGATAAATGTTACGAAAACAGATGAGACCAACGAAATTGAACAATTAATGACAAAATTAGACCCCTCTTTGTCAAAATTAGAAAAGAAACAGGTAAGAGATCTACTTTACCGTTATAAACCTGTATTTGGTTCTAAAAGTAAACTGGGAAGAACTGATGTTGTACAACATAGAATTGACACTGGTGATGCACGTCCGATTCGACAGGTACCCCGAAGGATGCCTCAAGTTAAAAAGGAAGAAGCAGACAGAGCCCTTAAAGAAATGATTCAAAATGGCATAGTCGAACCATCCAGTAGTCCGTGGGCTTCTCCTGTGGTATTAGTGAGAAAGAAAGACGGATTAATGCGGTTTTGTGTCGACTATCGAAAGCTAAATGATGTCACTAAGAAGGACAGTTATCCTCTGCCAAGGATTGATGATGCCCTCGACGCTTTGGCGGGTTCTACTCTGTTTTCTACCTTGGACCTTAAAAGCGGATACTGGCAAGTTAAAATGAATCCTGCAGACAAAGAAAAGACTGCCTTTACCAGTGGATCAGGGTTATGGCAATTCACGGTCCTTTCATTTGGCCTCTGTAATGCTCCTGCGACGTTTGAACGACTAATGGAGAACATCCTGCGGGGTTTGTCATGGGAAACTTGTCTAGTTTATCTAGACGACATCATCATAATGGGTAAGACCTTTAAGGAACATTTATCTAACCTGGAAGAAGTTTTTAAAAGATTACAGAACGCTAATCTAACATTGAATGTTAAGAAATGCCACTTGTTCCAGAGACAGGTCAACTATTTAGGACATAACGTAAGCAAGGATGGCGTTGCTGTTGACCCCGCTAAGATACAAGCCGTTCAGGAATGGCCAATCCCTATCGACAAACATCAGCTCCGGAGTTTCTTGGGTCTTTGTTCCTATTACCGACGATATGTCAAGAATTTTGGAGACATCGCCAAACCCTTGACACGTTTGACAGAACAAGATAAGTCCTTCTGTTGGGATCAGGAATGTCAAAAGGCGTTTGAAATATTGAAGAAACAGCTTACGTCAGCACCTGTTCTTGCTTATCCACTGCCTGATGGTAAGCTTATTCTGGACACCGACGCCAGCAATGTGGGAATTGGAGCCCTCTTGTCACAGCTACAAGACGGTAAGGAAAGAGTGGTTGGTTACTTCAGCAAAACTTTATCGAAAGCTGAAAAGAACTACTGTGTAACTCGGAGGGAACTGTTAGCAGTTGTAAAATCCGTCGAACACTTTTATAAATATCTGTATGGCAGAAAATTCCTGATCAGAACAGACCATGCTAGTTTAAAGTGGCTACTTAGCTTTAGGAACCCAGAAGGACAGATAGCAAGATGGCTAGAAAAACTGCAGGAATATGATGTTGAAATCGAGCACAGACCTGGAACCAGACATCGTAATGCTGATGCACTTTCCAGAAGACCATGTCGACCTGATTGCCCCCATTGTACCCGTATGGAGCAGAACGAGAAAAAACTTGCCTTAGTTAAGGTTGTGCCAGGAGACGAGAGCTCTATGCTGGAGGAGCAACAAGAAAACGATCCCGTTCTGAGAAAGATTAGGGAGTGGAAGAGAATAGACCGTCGTCCGTTGTGGAGAGAGATATCCTCATCCTCTCCTGCTTTAAAAGCATACTGGTCCCAATGGAACTCTTTAATTTTGGACGGAGGGCTCGTTAAAAGACTTGTAGAAAATTCCGAGGGCACAGAAACAAGGAAACAAATAGTGGTCCCAAGAAATGCTGTACCGGAAATTTTAAAACAGATGCATAATGATAGTTCTGGAGGACATCTGGGTATCACGAAAACGCTGCAAAAGATCCGAGATAGATTTTACTGGGTAAATTGCACTAATGATGTTAAAGATTGGTGTCGTAAATGCACTACATGTGCTACCAGTAACGGTCCGCACCGAAAACCGAAGGCGGAAATGCAGCAATACCTGGTTGGAAGTCCTTTTGAAAGAATCGCAGTAGATGTATTGGGGCCACTTCCACAGACCGATGTAGGAAACAAGTACATCTTTGTTGTAATGGACTACTTCACTAAATGGGTTGAAGCATATGCCGTTCCCAATCAGGAAGCTACCACTTTAGCAGATATATTGGTTGAAGAATTCGTAAGCCGATTTGGGGTACCATTAGAATTACATTCAGACCAAGGAAGTAATTTTGAGAGCACGCTGTTTCAAGAAGTTTGCCAAAGATTAGGCATCCACAAAACGAGAACCACAGCGATGCACCCTCAGTCTGATGGAATGGTGGAACGAATGAACCGGACTATAACCAACTATCTGTCAAAAGTGGTGTCAGATTGTCAGAGGGATTGGGATCGACATATTCCACTATTTCTAATGGCAATTCGATCGGCCATCAACGAATCAACTGGCCAAACGCCTGCGAAGGTCCTGTTCGGTAGAGAAATGAGGCTACCATGTGACTTGGTGTTTGGTTGTAAACCTGGTGAAGAAATGGCACGTGAACAATATGTCACCGACCTTCAGAATCGAATGGAAAATATACACAACCTGGTGCGTGGAAAACTACAATTATCTAGTGATCGGATGAAGAGGTACTATGACACACGGACAATGGAAAAGAGTTACCAAGTTGGAGATTTAGTCTGGCTCTATAACCCCCGACGGCGTCGAGGTATTTGTCCCAAATTACAAAAGAACTGGGAAGGTCCTTACACCATCAAGAAGAAGATTAACGATGTCATTTATCGGATCGTGAAAATTCCCAGAGGGAAACCCGTCGTGGTCCATCATGATCGTTTGGCGCCTTACCAGGGAAACCACAGTGGAGATGCGCAGCAACTCCAAGAAGATGGTTTGGCTGGCTCAGGGGGTGTGCGGGATTCCGATGTAGGAAATAACATTCCAGGAGGAATGAATCTAAGGAGGGGGCAGTGTAACGGGATAACCGTAAAGGAAGGGACCTTAATTTAAAAGATTGTTGTTGACAGTTGATTTTTAGAAGTTTGTAAAAAAATCAACTGACCATTTTAAATAATGTTTGTAGAAAATTCTAGAAACTTCTAAACACACTGACTAGATTAAATAATGTTGTATAGAAGGGGATGCATGGGCAGTTAACGTTAACAACCCTGATCCACTGGTAAAAGCAGTCTTTTCTTTGTCTGCAGGATTCATTTTAACTTGCCAGTATCCGCTTTTTAGGTCCAAGGTAGAAAACAAAGTAGAACCCGCCAAAGCGTCAAGGGCATCGTCAATCCTTGGCAGAGGATAACTGTCCTTCTTAGTGACATCATTTAGCTTTCGATAGTCGACACAAAACCGCATTGATCCGTCTTTCTTTCTCACTAATACCACAGGAGAAGCCCACGGACTACTGGATGGTTCGACTATGCCATTTTGAATCATTTCTTTAAGAGCTCTGTCTGCTTCTTCCTTCTTAACTTAAGGCATCCTTCGGGGTACCTGTCGAATCGGACGTGCATCACCAGTGTCAATTCTATGTTGTACAACATCAGTTCTTCCCAGTTTACTTTTAGAACCAAATACAGGTTTATAACGATAAAGTAGAACTCTTACCTGTTTCTTTTCTAATTTTGACAAAGAGGGGTCTAATTTTGTCATTAATTGTTCAATTTCGTTGGTCTCATCTGTCTCCGTAACATTTATCTTGTGAATTATGGCCATTACCGGTTCTAAACTTCCCATTTCCGAGAAGAACTGGATGATCGTTCAAGTTGATAACTCGGATGGGTACCTCTTTGGCGGATCTAACAAGAGTCTTACCCACAAGGAGTCCTTTTCCCAATTCATGGTCATGGTTCTTCGGCTCTATCATGGCTGGGGCACCATCTGGCTCCAGTCCATCCAACCGCGCTGTGACGACACATTCGCAGCTTGCCGGAAGTTCGATATCATCGATTAGCTTAATCGAGGCATTGTCAACTTGTTTTCGGTGCAGGAATATTTCTTCATTACCGGTACGAAGGATACGTTGGCGAAGATCCAAATGAAAACCACAGTGGAGCATAACATCCATGCCCAGAACAACATCTTCATCAACGTCAGCCACCAGCACTGAGTGAACAAGAGAGGTTGAACCAAACTGTAGCGTCACCTGTATCTCACCGTAGACTCTAGCAGAATCTCCGGTAGCGGTACGCAGTCTCCAACTGGTAGGCCACATCTTCTTTCGCACAATGATGGATGGTCGAACGATAGTTTTCGTAGCTCCAGTGTCTACCAGCATGCTAAAGTTCTTCCCATCAATGAGGCCATCTACATATAAGCTGTCCACGTGATGTCGCAGAGTTGCCAATTTAATGGTGTGAGGGGCTTCGGGAATGTTTGGGGTCGATTTCGCCCTCCAGGAGTCGACCCGTTCTAGTTTTCCTGCTGCTGGGGTACTTCAGCAGAAGATTTTTCTTTTTGGGGGCAAGTATTTCTTATATGGCCTAGTTCTCCGCAGTTCCAGCATCTCACTGGGCGCCTTCTTTTTGGAAATAACTTCATTAATCTCTCTACTACCGCTTCAACGTCGCTAACGGAATGAACGGCAGCCGGGAAAGTTGTTGAGCTTGTTCTTCTTGCAGCCGGGAAAGTTGTTGAGTTTGTTCTTCTTGCAACCGGGAAAGTTGTTGAGTTTGTTCTTCTTGCAACCGGAAAAGTTGTTGAGTTAGTTCAGAATTTGCTTTTTGAACTGGGTCTTCGAACTCCACAGCGTCAGGGTCCAAATTATTATTTACGTAATATTCACGGAGCCTTCTCAACAATACGGATTTGCTCCCCGTAGTTTCCAACTCTAATTCTTCGAGCTCTCTTCTGAGCTCAGCCACCAATAGTTCATTTATCTTTTTTCCAGGCATTCTTGTATCTTCACCCCACACCTGACACCAATTTGAAACACGTATGGGGGCTTGTTACACAATTTATTTACAAAATTGTTAAGATACACTGAACTCTGCTGGATAACGTCTAACTACTTGACAATACAATGAACTCTTGTGAACACTTGACTCGAACTGACGTTAACTGCCCATGCATCCCCTTATATACAATAAATTAAACAAATGAACATTCCTGAACTTTCTAGAATTTTCTAGAAACATTATTTAATCTAGTAAGTGTTATTTTTAGAAGTTTCTAAAAATCAACTGTCAATAACAATCTTTCAAATTAAGGTCCCTTCACGGTTATCCCGTTACAATATTAAAAAATTGAAAGTTGAACTAAAAATTATTTTATCCGGGGAGAAGGCCCAAAATGTTAAGTATGCAGGAAATATGAAAATCGATAAATAGTGGACTGTATTTTAAATAGATAATTGAAATAATCATACACATCATCAACTCTTTCAAAAGAAGAGAAAAAAAATGGTACCTTGTTAAGCTTTATCGCTGTCTTAAATCCAAGGCGCCTGGATGATGATGGTCGATGGTTGGAACGACACTTTTTAATAATTGTCCCTTTTTTATATTTAACCGGCACTGTTACTTTGCGTGTTTCTTCGATCAACGCTAATATATATCTGTCACGTCCTTTTTCGGGTACGTTCTTCCGACATGCGCCGATGATGTGTTTTGCGGTTTTTAAAAATAAAATAAAAATAATTAAGATTCCTTAACATCGGTAATAAGTAATAATATGTGCTCAAGCTCGAAGGATTTATAACCGAACGGAAAAAGCTCTGCTCAGAGAGAGGATACACACCACCAGAAGAGATTTAGCAGAGGTCGATACAAAACTACTAGGAATCAGCTTAGCAACAGACTTCACTGAACAGACTGGGATAAAATTGATGCAATATCATATAGAAGCATGGAAAATGAACTGCAAAGAAACACCGACCGCTAAAAAGACAAATTTGAAAGATTAATGAAAAACGCTAGACACTAAGAGAACAGTGATTAATGTTAGCAATCGGAATTTGTCTCCAGATGAGGTCTCCGTACTTTCTAAGGGCGGCAACTTTGCCATAACGCCAAAAGATGTGCCGAAGGAAGACATTATCACAAATCTAGAATCCGCACTAAGATGTCTGCCAGAAGAAGCAGCTCAGAAATTACGCACCGAATCAGCAAGAATTTTACAAAAGGCCAAACCACCTAAAAGTAACCTAAAGCCTAGGGAGTTAAGAGCAATTCAAGATCTAAACAAGGATGAGAGTATACTGGTGTTACCAGCGGACAAGGGAAATGCCACTGTCGTAATAAATACCACAGATTATAAGGAAAAGATAAATGATTTACTGGATCCTAGCAGTTACAAGAAGTTACGCAATGATCCAACACAACGCGTAATAATAACAACAAAGACCTTAGTGAAGAAGTCAAGTCTAGAAGAACAGACAAAGAAATTAATTTGTAAAAGTGAAGCTGCTATACCAAGACTCTATGGTTTGCCAAAGATACACAAAGTCAACATTCAGCTGCGTCCCATTGTAAGCGTCATTGGTTCACCGACATATGATTTAGCTAAACACCTGTCATCACTCCTGCAACCATACATCGGACTTACTGATTCGTATGTCAAAGATTCCGCCCATTTTATTTCAAAGATTAAAGACTTGAAGAGAATGATATATTAGTAAGTTTTGATGTAGTATCTCTCTTTACAAAAGTCCCCCTAAGCGATGCAATGGAACATATATATGATAAATTCCCAGAGGACATCTCCAATTTGTTTAAACATTGCCTCACCACCACTTTTTTTTTATGGGACAACAAGATTTACAAACAGATCGAAGGAGTAGTAATGGGAAGTCCTCTCAGCCCGGTAATAGCAAATTTCTTTATGGAAAAGTTTGAACAACTGGCTTTGGGCGGTGCCCCATACAAGCCAAAAGTTTGGTATAGATATGTAGATGACACATTTGTAATATGGAGCCATGGGCAAAATAAATTGCAAGAATTTCTGACACACATTAACAGCATCCATGAAAATATACAGTTTACAATGGAAATCAAAGACAACAACAAGCTAGCGTTCCTTGATGTGTTATTTTTGATCACTATGCGCAGGTTTTGTCCTTTAATATAACTTATGATAGAAAAAATAATAAAAATAAAATAAGATTTTTTTTCAGAAGAAGCAATAAATGCCTTCTGCTCCAGTTTGACAAGTGAATCTTTTTCTAGAGTATACGCAAGTCATACTGTCGAACAAAAATATACAGAATTTATTGACACTTTTCTATGGCATTTTAATGTACATTTTGCTGTAAAATTTGTTAATGAAAAGAAGTCTAGCCATAAGTTAAAAACTCCTGAAATTCTAGAAGCCAAAGAAAAGATGTGTTTATATCAAAGCTTGTCCCTAGAATTTCCAGAATTTAAAAGCCATTTCAAAACTGCACAAAATTTTTATAATAATGTGTTGAAAAAAGAAAAAAATAAATATTTCGAAAACAAACTAAAGTATGCTAAGAACAAAACAAAGACATCATGGGGAATAATTAATGAAATCACGGGTAAAGATAAAAAAAAGTTTGACCAACCAGAATTTGAAAATTATTTTGAAGGAGCTAATAAATTTAATAAATTTTTTAATGAAAAAGCCAGAAACTTAATTAAGGATAAACTTCCTGATAGCAGTGAGTATGTATGCAAAATCGATAACAACAAGCACAAATTTTTATTTAAAGAAATTACAATTTCACATCTTAATGAAATCGCAAATGGGTTTGAAAATAAAAAAAGTTCTGGTTATGAGGAGGTTTCGATTTATATTTGAAAACAATGTTTTGAATATATTTGTAAACCTTTATGTCATATTATAAATACTTCTCTGCAGGAAGGACATTTTCCTTCACATTTGAAATTTGCAATCATCAAACCTTGTTTAAAGAAAGGCAATCCAGACTCTTTTGAAAACTATAGACCTGTTAGCTTGCTTAGCTCCTTTTCAAAATTTTTTGAAAAGGTTGTCTACAATCAAGTTCTAGAAGTCTTTAAAGAACACAAACTCCTCAGTAATGGTCAGCATGGTTTCATTAGTGGTCGCAGTATTGAAACAGCACTTTTTGAATTAACGAATCAGATCTATAATTCTATGGACTGTGGGAATGTCACTTGTGGAATATTCCTGGATCTATCGAGAGCTTTTGATTGCATTGATTTTGAAATTCTTTTTACAAAGCTCAATAGGTATGGTATTCGAGGTACAGAGCTAAACTGATTCAAAAGTTATATGCTAGAAAGAACACATGCTTTAAAATTAAAAAACCAAGAGATCAATGAGTTCGTGCAATCGGAAGCTCTTGAGATATCTTTAGGAGTCCCTCAGGGAAGCATTTTTGGGCCTTTGATATTTATAATATATATAAATGACTTTTTAGCGATTTCCAAAGAAAGACAAACTCTAGTTAATTATGCCGATGATAGCACAGCTATCCTTTCAGCCTATGATTACCCTGAACTAATATCAATGGGCTCCAATCTGATGGAGCAAATTGAGGATTGGTTTGCAAATTCTAGACTGGTTTTAAACCAAGATTAAACAAATGCAATATACTTCAGAATCAGGGGATATGACATTCCTGAATATGTTACTTTAAATCAGCAAGTCATTCGTTTATCTGATAATATAAGATGCCTAGGAATTGTAATAGACCAATCACTAAAATTTAACCATCATTTAAATTTCATAAGTAATAAACTTAACCAAACTTGTTATGGGTTACGGGTGCTATCTAAATACACTGAGGTAAACATTTCGAAAACTTTTTATTTTTGTAATTTACACTCCATAGCTAGATATGGCATTATTTTTTGGGGTGGTAGTACAGAAGCTGAAAATATATTTAAAATTCAAAAAAGAGCTATTAGGATAATGATGGGAATTGGTCCAAGAGAGACATGTAGAGGTCACTTTAAGAGAATGCATCTTCTAACAATACCTGCAATTTATATATACGAGTGCATTAAATTTGTGTTCAATAACAGACACTATTTTGAAGAATTTTATCCAACGCACAATTACGACACTAGGTTTACATCAAACTACAATATGCCTTTACATCGTCTTTCTTGTACTGAGAAAGGAGCTCTATATTCCTGTATCAAAATTTATAATAATCTTAATGCATCACTTAAGAGAAGTCTAGACTTTAATAAAATAAAAAACCAGTTGAAAAATATACTACTCGACCTAGAACCCTATACCGTGAATGACTTCTTACAATAATTTCCAACAGTTGTTATGTATTTTCATCTGTGATTGTTGACTAGCTTGTACATTTTCTGTAATGTTATAAGTGCAATAAATTTACTATTTACTATTATCACGAAAAGGAAGATCATTAAGCCACACAGTGTACAGAAAACCAACACATACGGATCGTTATTTACATAGGGATTCCAACCACCACCCATGTCAGAAATATGGAGTCGTCAAAACCTTAGCAGAAAGGGCAAGAAGGATTTGCGAACCCGACTTTTAATTAAGGTTCGGTATCTAAATCCTAACGAGTGCAAAACTTTTCTCAAGGTATTGGTTGATTTATATGAATAACCGAGAACTGCCATAACTTTTTGTTTAATCATTCGAAAAGAAGGTTCAACATTTCTAGAATAAAATTCATAAATTTTTCTACAAATATTTTCCATCATACCATGATTTAATTTGGTAAGAGATCGTTGTGTTCTCTTTTTTGGTGGATTACACTCTTTCCTAGATACCACCTTTTTTATCGATGGCTTAGAAATTTTTGTAAATATGTGGATTCGCTCTATGACATCATAATTTGAGCCACATCAATTGTTTATACATATTTAGAAAAATCATTTGACCATATTTACTGGTAGTAATTTGCTCGTTATCTACTTCACTTTCAGATGAAATTTCATCTCTTAATAAAAATAAATGAAATTTGTATTTTAAATACCTTCTAAAATATTTTCAAAGGGTCTCAAATACAAAAAAGATTTCCATAAAATAAAATTTCAATAAAAAATCTAAATAAAATACTGGAAAGCAAAAAAAAATGGTAACTGATAATGAAACAAGCCGGACAACCAATCGATTTCAACATTAAACAGGAAATAAATTAAAATTATTGGTTGACTTTAGTCCACGTTGACTAAAATAAAATGTATTATCAACCAATCGTAATCAGTAACCAGACAAAGCGACCAATTTGCGAATTTTTAGGATGATTCCACTTTTTCTATAAATAAGAAATATAAAAAGGAAACAAAAGCAATGTTCCCAAGCATTTATTAATTCTTAGTACGATGGGTTTATACATACTAACACTACAGTTTAATATAAGAATCACATTTTCTGTGTGTTTTGTTTCGAATTACATATAATAATAATAATAATAATAATGTTTATTTAAAAGAGTAAATACAATAATAATACACTATTAAAAATAAATAAATAAACATAGGAAAAAATCCGCTTAGGTATTGTATACCTGTGTAAGACATTTTTTTTTATATTTTATTTTATGCTTATGTATAGTTCTGCTTTTGTATATCTGTGAGTGTACATTAAATTTCTATAATAAATACGATACAAGACATTACATTTATACATTATACATTAACATTTTTTACGTGTAGATTACAAATATTTTATAAATTAACTTTACAAGTAGAAGAAATATGGATTGATTGGGTATGTAATAGCAAGGTCGGGGCCTTTTTAGGCTTCTTATATAATAATAATTGGGAGAATTCTTTTTTTTTTATTATTATTATTTTAAGTGTGTCATACGTCTATTTTAAGTTTCTAGGACAATTTTGGTAATGGTCACAATTGAAAATAATTCGTTTCTGAATAGACAATTAATACTGATTTTTCGATTAACTAATAATATATAGCGGAAATACAAGTCTTAAATTAAATCATATATTAATATAAAACTTTTTAACTTATTTTAAGTATTTTAAATCTATTAAGTTGTTGAATATAGACCTACCACTCTGTTCAATCCATTTCTTTATTTTGTTTTTGTAAAACCTTAATTTAGTTATTTGTTTAATTTCATTCGGTAACAAATTATATAATCTTGGTGCAAAGTAGATTGAGCATTGCTGGCCGATAGTTTTCTGGCTCATTGTTAAGTAGGTGTATTGTTTTCTAGTAGGGTATTTATGTTGGGGATAATCTACAGATATTATGCCTTTAAAGATATTCACAAGAACGTTTTGACAGTATAATTGTCTTATATCGAATAATTTACTTTCCTCAAATAGTGTTTCGGTGGGATACATTCTTGGTTTTCTATATATAAGTTTTATTATCCATTTTTGTAATGTGTTCAAATTTTTTAAGTAGCATTCAGCAACACCACCCCATCCAAGAATTCCATATGTAAGGTGCGATTTTACTAAAGAATTGTATAGTATAATTAATTGGTTATGTTGTAAAAAATTTCGTTAATATCTAAACTTATATAATAGTCCCCTAATTTTGTTTATAATATTTTTAATTTGTAAATTCCATTTGAGATGTCGATCTATAATAATTCCTAAATATCGAATTGAGGATGATTCTGGGATTTTTATGGAGTCATCTATATTAATTTTGCCAAAATTTGGTAAATTATTCGAGGAAGAACTAAAAGGTAGATACTTTGTTTTTTCTATATTTAATGTAAGTTTGTTAAATTGAAACCATTGTATAAATATTTTTAAATCTTCTTCAATTTCTGCCTTTAAAGTTTCCCAGGTCGAAGATGTGTACGTGATTACAGTATCGTCGGCGAAGCTAATGATGTTACCTTTTGTGTTCAGTGAAAATATGCTATTCATATAAAGAATAAAAAGAATAGGTCCAAGAACAGTCCCCTGTGGAACCCCATAGGTAACTGCTCTTGGATCACTAAGTACTCCATTTACATTCACATACTGCTTTCTATCGTCTAAGTAACTCTTTAATATGTTATAGATCTTTCCTCGGAGGCCATATAATTTAATTTTATTTAATAAAAGTTTATGAGAAACCGTATCGAAGGCTTTTGAGAGGTCTACAAAGATAGAAATAGCAGGTTTACTATGGTCAAGTGCTTGGTATAAACTTGTTGTTAATGCATGTATAGCATCTTCAGTTGACCGTTCTTCTCTGAAGCCGTATTGATTCGTATGCAGTACACCTAATTTATTAAAAAAAGTATTTATTATTTTTATAAGAATTTTTTCATAAATTTTTGAGAACACGGAGAGCAAAGATATAGGTCTATAGTTTTGAGTTTCTGTTTTATTTCCACTTTTATATAAAGGTTTAATTACACCAATTTTTAAGCAATCTGGAAAATATTCTAAATCAAAACTTTTATTTATTAAATAAGTTAGCGGTTTTGTAATCTCTTTTTTAATTTCTTTAATAGTTTCCGCTCTTATGTTATCCCAGCCAGGTGCTTTTTTGAGTTTTAATTTATCGATTACCTGATTTATTTCGTCCTCATTTGTATTATATAAATACATACTTTTTTCCAAATTCTCTATGTGTTCCTTAAAGTTATTTGAGTTTGGTATTTTATTTGCATAATTTTGTCCCAATTCACTATAATATTTATTAAATTCATTAGCAATATTAAAACTATCTGTAATTATTTTTCCCATACCTGTTTTTAACTGATCAATCTGAGTTTTGGGCTTTTGCTTGTCACATATGTTGTTTATACATTCCCACAAGGCTGAAGATGAATTTTTATTTTTGCTAATTAAATTATTCATATATTTTCGTTTGTAAATTTTTATTAAAGAATTTATTTTATTTTTATAATTATTATATTTTATCTTAATAGTAGGATTTTGTGAATATTTTAGCATCTGATGGTACATATTATTTTTTTCTTTAATAGATGTTGCTAGACCACGCGTTATCCAAGGTTTTCTTATTTTGAGTTCCTTATTTTTTATTTTAACACGTATTGTGTGTTTGCCTAAATAATAATTTATTTTATTTATGAATAGTTCAAAACAAATATTAATATTATTTATTTTATACAATTCATCCCATTTTTCATTTGTAAGGTCTCTTAAATTACAATAATTAGTATAAGTTTTATAAATTGACTTATCTACGTTTCTATTTTTAAGTTCTGTATTTAACGCCAGCAAAATTGGTGAATGCTCTGTAATATCACTTTTAATTATAAAAACGCAATGATTATTTGTATATTCTTCCGTTTTTAAGAAAAAATGATCTAAACATGATTTGCTTTCAGGTCTTGTGATTTTATTTATGTATGATATGAAATTATATGAATTTAAGTAATTTTTATATTCTTCAACGTATTCATTGTCACTTAATAAGTTTATATTCATATCTCCTACAATAATATGTGTCTGTTTACTTTTAGTTTTTTTCTAAATAACCTAACAAGTCAATATTAAACTGATCGTATGTTGATAAAGCATTAGGTGATCTATAGAGAGCGGTTAAAAAAATACATTTATTTTTCAACGAAATTTCTAGTTCTGCAGCTTTATGATAACCGATAAATGTTGTCTTGAATGTGTAATTAAATAAAGATCTAACATAAATAACTATACCATCATTTCTATTTAAAGTTCCGTTATTATATAAAATATCATACCCTTGCAATGAAAATGTATTTAAAGAATTACCTAATTGAAAAGTCTCAGTTAAAACAATTACATGAAAGTCTATTTTTATATCATTTAGAAAAATGCATAAATTATCAAAATTTTTATTTAAACTTCGTATGTTGATGTGAATAATTTTAAATGAATTTTGTAAGTGTTTTGTATGTATAACATTAAAAATAGGTGTATCTTCAACAACAACAGTATCTATTTCTTTAGGTTCATAATTTTGCAGATATGGATTCATATTTTAAAGCTTTTTTTTTAGAATATTGACTTAAAATTTATTACTACCTGTTGATCCAAATCGCGTTTTGGGTTTTGTGACTATTGGGTTTGCCACTTTTTCCACCTTTTTGTTTGTTTTTTCGGTTGGATTTTTATTAACTTGTGAATTTGAATTTGAATTTCCTCTTCTGTCGATGTTGGGTGTTCCTGGATCGCTATGAATTTCTGCTGGATTTCCTTCAGCTTCTTCGATGGCTAATATATCATCAGCAGTGAGTATTGCGTTGTCGACAAACAATTTTTCGCATTTAATAAAACACCTGTTTGCTAAATCTTTAACTCTTTTTAGATGTCTACTCAGTATTCTATTTATTTCTCGTTGAGCTTGTGTTAGATCGTGAGATATTATCACTTGAGTTCCCTTTAATTTTGCACAATTTTTTATGAATTTGGCTTTATTTATTCCAGAAATGAACTTATTTTAACTGGAGCTTGGGGAGAATTTCCCAAACTGTATATATTATTTATCTGATGTTCTTCTATTTGTAAATTCAGTAGGTTATTTAATTTATTTAAAATTGTTTGGGCTGATATATCTGGTATGATCTGTTTGATACTGTAACGAGCGAGACTCCCTGAGTACGCCTCTGTCGCCTGATAGCGCTAGGTAAACAACTGATTCCCGGAAGTCTAGTGACGGCGAGTACAATCGAGATAATTCCTGATCATACGCGCGCTGACAAGACCTTCGAGAAAGTGTTACCGAACGATGTTCTGGAAGCGGTGAACAGCTATATAAGCTGAGATGCGGCGGTCAACAGGGAAGTAAAAAAAGTTAACGGTGACAGTCTAAATATTCGAACGATCTACGCAGTGCAAATAAATTTAGTGAATATAAATCGAAGTTAATTGTAGTACATAAATTAGTGTGTTATAGTTAGTTTAGTTATTTAGTTATAATTCGTTTAGTTTATTGTGTGTGTAAATAAATTAGACATTTTCGTTCAGCAGTGATTTTATTTTGAACCCCAAGAACGTAACAATTGGTGTCAGAAGTGGGATAAATCGAACTGCTGTGTTAATTTAAATTGTGGACTTCATTAGTGAATACTTTGTATGCCAGTTACGAGATCACAGACGAAGAAAATGGATCAGGCGACAATGGAATTTTTCAAGCAAGCCCTTGAAAAAATGAGCTTGAATATGGAGGAAAATATTAGGAAAATGGAAAATAAAATGGACGAAAACACAAATAAAATGGAAGAAAATACTAGAAAGATAATGGATGAGAACACCCAGAAAATGGAGAATAAAATGGAAGAAAACACTAAGAAAATGGAAGATAATTTGGGAGATAAATTGACATTCATTGAAAATGAGTTGAAGAATAATTACTCCAAACTGGAAAATGAGATTGGAAGCGTAAAAGACGAAATTGGAAGCGTAAAAGACGAAATGGGAAACGTAAAAGACGAGATGGGGAACGTGAACAATAAAATTGGAAAATTTGAAGACAGGGTTGGAAACATTGAAGGCAGATTGGTTAATATGGAGGAAGAAATGCAGGTAAAATTGGAAGAACAGGTGAAAACCATGGAAGAGCGATTGAGTAAGAACTTCAGCAAATATTGTTCGGTTAAGCTGGGAGAACGGGGTGAGCCAGGCCGAACAAAGATCAAA
The DNA here is from genome assembly GCA_964028335.1 of Altica lythri. NCBI lineage: Eukaryota > Metazoa > Arthropoda > Insecta > Coleoptera > Chrysomelidae > Altica > Altica lythri. The sequence goes on along the minus strand of OZ034801.1, from coordinate 97,216,350 downwards.
CCTCCAACTTTTGATGGCAAAACACCCTGGAGCACATACCAGAAACAATTTGAAGCAGCAGCCAACGCCAACTGCTGGGACGATGAAGAGAAAGCAACTGCTTTAATTGTTGCATTAAGAGGGGACGCACTGAATATCCTTCAAACCATTCCTGTAAGTCAACAAGGTGATTATAAGGATCTGACAAGTAGACTGCAAATGAGATATGGTGATGCACATCTCCAACAAGTGTATCACGCACAAATCAAGAGTCGCCATCAGAAGAGTGCAGAAACCTTGCAGGAATTCGAAGCAGACGTAGCAAGGTTGGTAAGGCTGGCCTATCCTTCAGCACCGGACAGCTTCCTAGAACAACTTGCTGTCCAGACCTTCGTCGATGGGTTGAGAGACACGGAGACTCAGCAGACGTTGCGGTTGGCCCGACCCAAAACTCTAGATGACGCCCTGGCCCATGCCCTAGAATTTGAAGCTGCTAAACATGCTTCTCACAGAGGACAGAGCAAAGTGAGACAGCTTGATGATTCACCAGTCTGCGACGATAGAATTGAGGAATTAATTCGCCGAGTTCTCCAGGAGAAACGTAATGGTGGACCAAGATGCTGGAACTGCGGCGAAAGAGGACACATTCGGCGTAACTGCAAGAAGCCGGTTAAACCACAACGCCAAGAACAGGAAAACTAACGCGGGTTGGCAAGAAGGGGCATAAACCGACCCGCCACGACAATGCCCCTGAGGTTATTATTCAGGCCATCTCTTCAAGTATTTATGTCGACGGTAAAATTAATGGGAGGTCCGTAAAAATGTTAGTCGACACTGGCGCAACCCGAACTATAGTTAAGCCGAGTGTAGTTGAAGGAAATGGAAAAACCGTACCAGCGATGGTTCGTTTACGGACTGCAACTGGTGAAGACGTGCCAACACATGGAAAGAAGAGGATCGTCATCAACATTGGGGACAGGTTTTTCGAACATGAGGTGCTGGTGGCAGATATCATGGAGGAAGTCATCTTGGGAATGGATGTCATTAAGGGTTATGGCTTCCAGATGGATATGAGAAACGATGTCCTAAGGATCGGAAGTCTGGAAATTCCATTCCTGGGATGTGAAGATATCACGACTCGAGTCTTACTCAGCGAAGATGTTCACCTACGTGGACAGGCGGAAACCATAGTGAAGGGGTATTTAGATAGAGACCTTCGAGATAGCTGTATAAGACTCATCGAACCAGCCAGTGAGAGTAACCTCGGGAAAGGACTGTTAGTCGGAAAAACCTTGGTGAGAGGCGGAAACGAAGTTCCTGTGAGAATGTTGAACACCAACATGTACCCTGTGATCTTGAAGAAAGGTACGATCCTGGGAGAAAGCTGTTCCGTACTTTGTGTGACAGGAAGCGTTCAGGATGTGAAGAACCCGCTACCAAGAAGCGACAAGAGTTCCAAAAAATTATTTGAGACATTGGCTTCTTCCTGCACAGAACTTGCACCAGAACATATTAGCAAGGTGAAGAAACTGATTCATGAATACAGTGACGTTTTTGCTATGGACAACACTCAGATGGGTAGGACAAATGTTGTGAAGCATTCTATCAATACCGGAAGTTCAGATCCCATTCGCCAACAACCGCGAAGGCTTCCCATAGCAAAGAGAGAAGAAGCAGAAAATATAATCAAGGACATGCACGAACAAGGAATAATAGAGCAATCTGATAGTCCTTGGTCATCACCTGTGGTTCTGGTGAAGAAGAAAGATGGCAGCACCAGATTTTGTGTCGACTATCGTCGTTTGAACGACGTCACCAAGAAGGATTGCTACCCCATTCCAAGGATTGACGACACTTTGGACACACTTTCTGGCTCGAAATGGTTCTCCACGCTGGATTTGAAGAGTGGGTATTGGCAGGTGGAATTAGTTTCCAAAGACAAAGAGAAAACAGCTTTTACTATTGGGATAGGATTGTGGCATTTCACAGTAATGCCATTTGGCCTCTGTAACGCACCTGCAACTTTCGAGCGATTAATGGAAACCATTCTTCGAGGATTGTCATGGAAGTCGTGCCTAGTTTATTTGGACGATGTTATAGTATTTGGCCGGACATTTGACGAACACCTGGAAAATTTAAGAGAAGTCCTTGAAAGGCTACGCACTGCAAATTTAAGACTCAGTCCAAAGAAATGCCACCTCTTCAGGAAAGAAGTGAAATATCTAGGACATGTAGTATCTGCAGATGGCATTAGTGCTGACCCAGACAAAGTCAAGGTTGTACGAGAATGGCCAGTACCACAGGACAAGCACCAAGTAAGGAGTTTTCTTGGCTTGTGCACATACTACAGGAAGTTCGTCTTGGGATTTGCTGACATCGCGAAGCCTCTAACAAGACTGACGGAAGATGGAAGGGACTTCAAATGGGATACTGAATGCGAGGATGCTTTCAATCGACTGAAGCAAGCACTAACAACAGCTCCTATATTAAGTTATCCTCAGACCAGTGGAAGGTTTATATTGGACACGGACGCAAGCAACACGGCTATAGGAGGCATATTATCCCAAATTCAGAATGGCCAAGAGAAAGTTATAGGATATTTCAGCAAGGTCCTGTCGAAGCCTGAGCGTAACTATTGTGTTACGAGGAGAGAACTTCTCGCCGCAGTCAAGTCCATGGAACATTTCTATAAATACTTGTATGGTCGCGAATTCCTTCTAAGAACAGATCATGCTGCTCTGAAGTGGCTTCTGCAATTTAAGAACCCAGAAGGTCAGGTTGCGAGATGGATAGAAAGGCTGCAGGAATATCATTTTTCTGTGGAACACCGGGCCGGAAAGTCACATGGCAATGCAGACGCATTATCTAGGAGACCTTGTCCTTCCGACTGCAAACACTGCAGCAAAGCAGAAGAGAAGGAATTCTGTTTAAGAACAACCGTAGTGGATCTGGATTGGCTGCCAGAATCCCTGAAGCGAGACCAAGAAGGTGACACCGAACTAAAGATGTTGCTTGACTGGAAAGCAAAAGGACAGAGACCAAGATGGGAAGAAGTGAGTCATCTGAGTCCTAGGGTCAAGTCCTACTGGGCGCAGTGGGACTCCATCATTTTAGAGGATGGATTGTTGAAGAGGTCCGTCGAGAATGACGAGGGTACTGCAGCTAGGACTCAGCTGATAATTCCCCGGAGTCGGACGACAGAAGTATTGGAGAAACTTCATAATGGAACCTCCGGTGGACACTTCGGCATCAAGAAAACGTTGGAAAAGATCAGAGAACGTTTTTACTGGGTCAACTGCAAAGAAGACGTCAAGGACTGGTGCCGAAAATGTAGACTTTGTGCTTCAACGAATGGCCCAAGAGGAAAACGACGAGCGCCAATGAATCAGTATAACGTAGGCAGTCCTATGGAAAGAGTTGCTATAGACATCGCAGGCCCATTCCCAGAGACCGACGATGGGAACAAGTACATATTGGTGGCGTCGGATTACTTTACCAAATGGGTTGAAGCACATGCCATCCCAAACCAAGAGGCCTCGACAGTGGCAGACGTGCTGATAAAAGAGATGTTTAGTCGGTTTGGAGTGCCACTGGAGCTACATTCTTATCAGGGACGAAATTTCGAGTCTGCCCTATTCCAGAGCATTTGTGAAATACTCGGAGTCAAGAAGACCAGGACAACGCCTCTTCACCCACAGTCAGATGGCCTAGTCGAAAGAATGAATAAAACTGTGGGAAAATATTTGGCTAAAGTGGTCTCTGACCATCAAAGAGACTGGGACCGATACCTTCATCTGTTCACCATGGCCTACAGATCAGCCGTGCAAGAGTCTACTAGGGAGACACCAGCGTGTGTCATGTTCGGCCGGGAAATAAGATTACCCTGTGACCTAGAGTTTGGATGTAAGCCCGGCACAGAGATAGCTGGTGAGGACTACGTGAGCACATTGAGGGGCAGGCTACACTACATTCATGAGAAGGTCCGACAAAACATACAAGTAGCTAGTGACCGAATGAAGACCCGCTATGACAGCAAAGCTACAGAAGGTGGTTTCAACGCTGGAGATTTGGTCTGGCTGTACAACCCCCAGAAGAAGAGAGGATTATCACCTAAGCTACAGAGGAATTGGGACGGTCCATACAGAGTGGTAAAGAGGATCAATGATGTAGTGTACCGTATACAAAAACTACCAAGGGGCAAGAGGCGCGTGGTCCATGTAAATCGGTTGGCGAAATACGAGGCGGACTACGACGAACAAGACGAGACCCATCTGAGAAGGACGACCAGCCCAGAGCATGTTGAGATGAGTTTCGACCAGTTCATGGAGAACTATGGTGGAACTGGGAAGGCACGATTCGGAGTTACCACCGAGCAGCAGCAGGACCTCTTCTCTGTGCCTGGAGATTATTCCCTAGCCCATTGTGTCGCCGAAGATCTGCGTATGTCCAGGGGAATAGCATTAGTCTTCAGGAAGAAGTTTGGCCGTGTATCTGAGCTCTCCAGACAACAGCCCCATCCCGGAAAAATTCTAAGTCTCACTGACGGTCATCGTCACCTCTTCTACATGGTGACTAAGAGGTTTTCCGATCACAAGCCTAGCTATAGAAGTATGTGGAATACCTTGCTGAACCTAAGAAACGAACTCACCAGGTTGGAAGTGAAGAAGCTGGCTGTGCCTAAGTTGGGTTGTGGTCTAGATCAACTCAACTGGAGAGTCGTCCGGAACATGCTCGAGGTGCTTTTCCATAAGACAGGAATAGAGATACTCGTGTGCATTTTCAACCCGAGCGGAAACACAATGAAGGAGAAGACTGTGGATTGCTATTTCGAAAAGCAAGGGAGCTGCAGAAAGGGAGATGCCTGTATGTTCAGACATACCAACCAAGGTGTTCGGGGACCGAACGTCTTAAGGAGGGGGCAGTGTAACGAGCGAGACTCCCTGAGTACGCCTCTGTCGCCTGATAGCGCTAGGTAAACAACTGATTCCCGGAAGTCTAGTGACGGCGAGTACAATCGAGATAATTCCTGATCATACGCGCGCTGACAAGACCTTCGAGAAAGTGTTACCGAACGATGTTCTGGAAGCGGTGAACAGCTATATAAGCTGAGATGCGGCGGTCAACAGGGAAGTAAAAAAAGTTAACGGTGACAGTCTAAATATTCGAACGAGCTACGCAGTGCAAATAAATTTAGTGAATATAAATCGAAGTTAATTGTAGTACATAAATTAGTGTGTTATAGTTAGTTTAGTTATTTAGTTATAATTCGTTTAGTTTATTGTGTGTGTAAATAAATTAGACATTTTCGTTCAGCAGTGATTTTATTTTGAACCCCAAGAACGTAACAATACCATATATTACAATATTGTTTTTTTTTTGTTTTGTCTTTCTAATACCTCGACTCTTTCCTTTAATAGAGAGTTTTCTTGTTCTAGTGTTCTGATATTTTCGTTTAATTTTTCTTCTATTTTCAATAAAATTCTTGCTTTACTTGCTTGAACAATATTTTTTATTTTTTTTATTTCATCTAATAACCCCGTTTTTGTTGGTTGTGACATTTTACGTGTATGGATACCTTTACAATATTCCAGTACTGACTATATTAATTGTTTCAGGTAAAACACTGTTTGTTTTTAAATGAGTTTATGGATTTTGTGGTGTTTATAAATAAGATTTTAACTACTTTCTGTTTATTGAAGAGATTTTTCTGGAGTTATTTACTCACTTGATACCACTCTTTTTTCTGGATTGACCGATGTAACTTTTGACTAGACTAGTCAGCTTATTACCACTTAAAATTTATAAAATAACGGAGCACATTAATAACAATACATACACAAACTATAGTATAGCTTAGTATAGGCAACTACTATTTTGTATTTATTAGTTGCTTATCGCCTGTCGGCCTTTTTTGCTGTAATAAGTGTAAATGCAAAAAAGACAAAAATTAACTTTGAACGATACTTTAGGTAACTACACGTCTCATCCAAATATTTAACTCTGTGACTTAATATAAAAAAATCTTTCTAAATCTTTAACATACAATAGTAATTACCTTTCAGTCATTTCTTAAGTATTACAATCAGTCTTAATCCATATTTCTTCAAATATTTAAGTTATAATAATATCACAAATGTAAAAATTATAAATTATGAAAATTTAAAAGGTTAATCTGACCAGCAATTATGGCAAATATAAGAAAGTTGCCCACAAGTGCAAGCTTTATGAGCCAACTTTTTGCATTCTAAACATTGCACCCATTTTCTTTTTTTTCTCTGCTATTTGATTATGACTCTAAACAACAAATGCAGTAGGATTCTTCTTCTTCCTCACTGTCTTGGTTTTCTTTTTGTTTGGTGTCTATTTTGAATTTTTTAGTTGTAGTGACTGGTTTTGATCTTTTCTTGTGTCACGTGTAGGAAGCACAGTGATCTTTCAAGTCAAAGTTCTACATATGACGCGGTACACTCGCCTGAGGAGGACTGGTTTCTGTTTTTATTGTTGGCGAACCCTGCCCCGAGCAACTCCTTTCCTTCACACCCAGGAAGTGCTCCATGGCCCCTCGATCCCTTTTGACTGTCACCTGTCTCTTGACTATCGTAGTTGGATTGGGATGGTATTTTAATTAATTTGCTCATTGCTGAACCACATGCGGCGGGGTTACAAAAATTTAAGTTTTTAAACCGAGGGTCCAATATCGTTGCAAACGCAATTGGTAAACACATTTTAATGTTACCAAATCGTTTATTTAGTTCATTGATCAGACACGTGTTGCAGGCTGTAACTTTAGATATAGTAACATACTTTTCACCGCACAATTCTTTTTTCATAAACTCCAAGGGTTTAAGTAAAGTTATTAATGTTTTTATAGTGTCTGCCTCGGAGGCACTTAGTACATTTGGGCTCATATGAGTTTTTAACAAAATTGCGTTCAACAAATCTGTAGTACCTTTTTAGCATATGAAAATCTGAATTCCGCCATGTTCGTACGTCTAAAATATTTTTTACGTTTCCTCTAGAATTCCATTTTCTTTCTTCATTTTTTCAATTTGATCAGATATTACTATGCTAGCTTTAACCCACTTTACAATTTTCCTAATTTTGGAAATTAATTGTGCAATTGAAGTATTGGTTGTTACTGTTTCGGCAACCAGGTTGGTTGTGTGGGCGTAACATGGAATGTGCTTAGCTTTTCACCAACCATTAGTTTGGTTTATTGCGGAAACTATATTTGTCCCATTATCGGTTACGACTGCAGGATTTTCTAAAGTTTTTTTTTTTAATTTTAAAAAACATTTTTCAAGTAAGCCGCTGTATGGCAAATTCGGTAAATTCTTCAATTTCCAACGCAACAGTCATAACAATTATGCCATCTACATAGTGCACTGTAACTCCAAGAAAAGATCACACTGTCATTGTCTCCGACCAAACATCACACGTCACAGAAAAATATTCAGTATTTTTAACTAATCTAAACATATTTTTTGTATAGCCTTATATTTATCATCAAGTAGCTGTTTTAGTGTTTTTCTTGATGGTACCTTATATCCTGGAGCTACTTCTTTTAAAAGTACTCAAACCCTTCACCACTGACTACATGACATTTTCTGTTATATTTGCAAATTAAAAATAGAGTTGCACTAGTGACTGCAGCATACTTGTTATCGCCCTCTGAATAAACTGCTGTTTTTTGAAAACTGCCTTTTGTGCCAGCAAAATTAATATGTGTTTCTTCGTTTATATTTATAGCTTTTGAAGCCTGAATCAATGGTAGATATTGAGCTAAAAACAATTTGGAATATTCAACATATTTAAAATAATTTTAACTGAATTTATAATTACCTTTCCATTTCATCCTTACTGCCATTACTAGATTTAAATTGTTTGGGATAGTTTAATTTTATATGTTTACTTAGATAGATTTGATGTTTTTCTAGTATGTTTAACATGTTTGAAACACAACGTACACTGACTTTCTGTTGCCTACTGTTTTAAATAATTCATGAGATTCCAACGTCAAATTTTAAACGGTATAATAGCTAAAAATAATGAGCTCATTTTGCGATTTATTTCGTTCTCAGATTTCGGAAATATTAAGTATTTGAACCTTGATACAATACTGCATAAAGAATACTGATAGTAGTAAAATATCGCAGGTTGATATAAAGTAGTTGGTATATCGAAACAAAAGTATCGATATTGTATCATATTGATAGTATATTTACGTTGAGGGCCTTTTTGACTGTACCGAGGATTTCTTTGTATTCTTTTTTTCCCTCACTTATGACCACACTAAAAGTTTCTCTGGGTTTTCTTTCCAGTGGCACGTTGGCGTTTTCCGTCTTGTTATTACTCGTTGTGTAGATAGTAACCTTGGTCCTCGTCTTTTGGAAGATACCTTCCATCATCTTCAGGATTGTTTTCAGCGACAAGAAGTTTACGTGATGTACTCCTACCTCATTATCTTCGTCTTTCTCCATTTTTAGGGTCTCCAGCTTCTTCCATAAATCCGGCTTTGTGTCATCATGGGTTATCTTGACAATTTTCCTGGTTGAAATTGTGTTGTTATCAGACCTTGGTCTCGTCTGTTGTTCTAATACTTCGAACTGTTCCGTGATTTCGGCAAGCAGCCTTGGCTCATCCATTAATAATTTATTTTAAAAAAATTCCAAAGTAACTCTGAATTTACTTTGACAAAACATTAAACCACTCGTACATTTCAGCCTTTTGCTTGCAATTCTATTGCTAGACTTTTTAAAGTAACAACTGCGCATGCCTTTCAGATTTGTTACTTCAACTTTCCTGCAACAAATAAGCTGACAAAAATTTAGAACAATTCCTATTTTTCAAGGCCAAATATGCGCAATTCTCATGCAATTTCGACTCTTTTAGGGAGTTTTAGTCTAGAACAACCTAAAATGTATGTTGGTAAGTGTGACTGATGACTCTACCGACGCTGTGTGACATTTAAAAAAAGAAGCACTGAATCATTTTTTGCTGTGAGGCGAGAGGTAGTTTTATGTGAATGATAATTTTTCAGAATTTTTACTGTCTATCGCAACTTTCTATTTTTTATAAAATTTCGAAATGTACCAGGTAAATTTGATATAAACAAAAATTTATAAAACCTATTAAATTAATTTCTTTTGTAGCAAACGCCAATGGAGTACTGATTTGACCACACAGTTAATCATACTTTGGGAAAGTTATCCATGCCTGTATAAAGTCAAATCTGCAGAATAGCATAACAGGAATCTGCGAAATAAAGCTTACCAAGGCATATTAAATGGTTTAAAAAAACTTGATCCAAATTTTGATGTCAATGAATCTATCGTAAAAGCAAAAATGCATACTCTTAGAACTCAATACACTAATAAAATAAATAAAGTTAAGAAATCTGTGGCTAGTGGTGTGTCGTCAGATGATGTCTACTGCCCTACGTTATGGTGTTTCGAATTACTACAATTTTTAGTAAATGTTGATGTTGTGATGCAAGGACACTCTAATTTGGACCTTATACAAACTCAAAATACATTGAATAATGTAGAAAGTCAAAACACTCTGGATATTTTAGAAAGTCAAAACACACTGGATACAGTAGAAAGTGAAAATGATGCGGAAGTTATAATTAAAGGTACAATAGATAAGGTTGCTTCAATGTCATTTTTAAATAACACAGAACAGATCGAAGACACCCCTTTCTCATTTGTGCCTTTTACAAAAGCCCAAAAAGGTCCATTTCAAACACTTTCCATGATGAGACACCAGTGTACAAAAAAAGAGATACTCCAGCCTTAAAAAAAGAAATGAGGAAGACAAACAGCTAGCCAATATTTTGAACAATGCTACAGCAGCTTTATCAAACATTTTAAATAAAAGCGAAGAATTGAAAACAAAAAGTGATGTAAATTGTGCCACAAACGAGTTTACAAGGTTTTTGGCTAAAGAAATGCTAAAAATTAAAAGCGAAGATATTTTGGACAATTTAGAAACTAAGTTGCTTCAACTAGTTATGAGAGCTAAGAAAGAAGACAATTAATAATAGAGACTAGCATTATATTATTTGTATGTTATAATTTAACTTTTTTGTTTACTATGTAATGTTTTTATAAATAAAATAATTTTAAAAAGCAGTCAGTTTTTTATTTTTCTAGAAAATACAAAAAAATACAATTTTTTTCAATTTAGAAACAAAATATTATTTTCTTAAATCATGTCATCTTGCCAGGACACTCTTCCAACACCATTAAAATAGGACATAAATTCTTCTCTTGTTTTAATTGCTTCTTCTTTTGATCGGTTTCCTGCCTGTGCACGTAAACCATATAAAAATGTATGACACCTATCAATTTCAAATTCCGGATTTATTCCAGTATATACAGTTTTTAACTCACTCCTTAAAAAATTATGCAATGCACAGCATGCCATAGTAACAATCCTAACTTTCTCAGGTGACGCAGCATTAACATTAAGCAGGACTCTAAAACGATTTGCTAGAATACCAAAAGCATTTTCTACAATTGTTCTGGCACGACTTATTCTATAATTAAAAATTCTTTTTTCTTTGGTCATGTTTCTTAATGGGTATGGTTTCAGAATATGAGTCGACAAGGGAAATGCTGTATCTGCTACTATGACAAGTGGAACAGAATTTGTTCGTAATGGAAGGGGTCTATCTTCAGGAAAATTTAAAGTGTTGTTTTCTATAGCTTTACTTAAATCACTTTCTCGAAATACTCCTCCATCTGACAATCTGCCATTAAAACCGACATTAATGTATTTAAAATTGTATTCAGCATCAACCAAGGCAAGCAATATTATGCTGTGTTGTTTTTTATAATTAAAAAAAGGAGAACCTTCTTTTTGTTGTGCTTGAATAAGAACATGTTTGCCATCCAGTGAACCCAAACAATTAGGCATATTCCAAATCTCATAATATTTTTTAGATATTTCTAACCATTCTGCAGAAGTTGAAGGGACCTAAAATAAATGTGTATATATTTATATATGTAAACCTATATGCCTGGTAAATTCAAGGGCTTACTTTTAAATATTTATATTTTAATTCTTTATATATGGCCTTGCAAACAATTGGAATGAATTGTGAAATAGTACTGTTAGAAATTCTAAAATTATATTCCAAGGATTGAAAACTTTCGCCAGTAGCTAAGTATCTTAATGTTATTATTAGCTTTTCTCTTGGCGTAATACATTTTCTTAGGAAAGTATCCTTTTTTCGTATCCGCGGTTCAATTTTTTTCAGTAATTTATTGAATGTCACCTCGTTCATTCTAAGAAAATTTTTATATGCCTTCAAATCATGACATTCTTTAAATTCATTGACAATATTTAAATTTCCTAATTGCGTGTTTAACCACGGTTTTTTCAATAGGGTTCTTCTTCTGCGATTTTTCGTTCGCCTTTTAATATAAATCGAGAGGACAGCTGTTACTGTTATCAATAACACACTTTTAGCATTTACCAAATCCATTTCTTTAAAAATTAAACAAACCAAAACAATATTTTTAGTAAGCAATTTACTAACCTCACATTTTCTTCTTTTTTTTCTTCTTAATCTTTTTTGTTGGGCTATGTAATTTCAAGTTCTCAACTCAACTTCCAACAGTGTCAATTGTCAAAATAAGCCTAAAAAAGTCTGTAAAGTTGCAAAAATGTAAGAAGCCGTGTATAATTGCTAGCAATTGTTGCAATTAACTTGCAGTAAAAAAGGCTGAAATGTACGAATGGCATTAATGACTATCAAAGTATTTTCTGACTTGATAAGATTCAGGGATAGCTGAAAATTGACATACAATTTCACTCTTATGTAAAATTCCCCGTATTTTAATTCACATGCAGTTATTAGAACATTTCAAGCATCTGTCGCTACAGAAGAAACTTCATAATAATATTTACTACTTCTGTCTGTTCTAATAGTGTAGCGTAAAAATACCCGTGGCTAGCTCCAGAGGGTCGTGACTTTCCTGCTGTATTTTTGCCTAGTTTTTCCCCAATCAAGTTTTTAATAGGGCGCCAGTACAGATATACAAATAAAATATTTAGATCAGTTTTAAAATGGTTTATTTCTATAAATTCGGTTTATTAATGCTGACAGTTAATGAAAATTAATTTAATCTCTTATCTTTGTTTTATCGATGGCTTGATAAACGGAGTTTCTTAAGCACGTGTTGAGAATGGTTGATTTCTACTGAAGGACTTCTAAGACAACAGCGACAGGTAGGAATTTCCCTACGGATTTTCTGACCGGGAAATCAGAACTGCAACGGACTTTCTCCGATGAAATTTCTTGACGAAATAATAATGTAGTTTTTGGTAAACCAATAATAGGGCCCTTCTTCTAGTTGGCAATAACCCAGAGACAGAAGGGCAAAGTTGGTCGGAAAACTCTGAATTCAATAAAATTCAACGTTAAAATGAACGAAATAAAATCACAAATTAACTTCGAAGCCAATAACTCTCCTTCCACTTTGCAGTCCCCACACGTCTCAACGCGGAAACAAAAGATAATTTAAAAATATTTATAGTCCAGGAGTATTGTTCGAAAATTAACGATTCAATCACCTTGGCAGAAAAAAAAAAAAGAATTGCAGAATCTTTTTTTTTTTTCCTAAATAAAGTGAAACCTTTCTCAAAGTAAGTAATGAAGATAAAAAGTAATAATCCAAAATTGGTGAATAAGTAAAAAATATAAAAATTAGTAAACTTATGTTGGTTAACAAGATGACTGGTGTAAATCTTAAATATACGAAATACCAACGTTAAAACTCAAGAAACAAAAAAAATTACCAGTACAAAAAGTTACTAACACTTGAACAAGGAGAAATTAAATCGAAGATGAAGTGACTGGATTTTTACAAAAGGTATCAGCCAATACAAAAGGAACGAATCCTTAATGAAGCAAATAAAATTACCATGGTTTTGAAGAAACCCAGGTAGTTAAACCGTCACAAGACGAAGTGACTAGATTTTTCTACAAGGTACTAGCCAACCTAAAAGGTGGAACAAATTCCTCAAAAAGCAAGTAAAATTACCATAGGATTTGAAGAAACCCAGGTAGTTAAACCGTCACAAGACGAAGTGACTAGATTTTTCTACAAGGTACTAGCCAACCTAAAGGTGGAACGAAAGAGAAAAAATAAATGTCCTAATATCAAATAGACTAAGATAAAACACAAAATAACAAGGTCTTAAAATCATGAACCTTCTTGTCAAATTCAAGAAATAACAATATACGTCTCTAAAAATTAGGAACATCCTAAAATCAAACTTTAAGATATTACCACGAAAAAAACTATAAAAATCACAAAGGATATGACTGTAGCCAACAAAAAATCAGTGAGTAACAAAATAAGCTAAGTAGCTAAATAAAAATTCAATGAACGAGAAAAAATTGAAGCCAAATATTAATTGAACAAAAATGTGACTTAACACTCAAAAAAAAAATCAATTAATATCAGAATCAACTTGTAATTTGACAAGTCATACCACACAAACTGTGCAAACTAGAGACGACGCAATAAGTAGAGAAAAATGACAAGAGATAACGGTAAATAAGGTAGAGAAAAATAAAAATTAGGACATTTAAAGAAAAGAAAACCTCCAATTAAATATAGCGCAGAAATGTACACTACACAACGTTAAAGAATACTGAAGGCAATATCAATCAAGAAAAAGAAAAAATTAGAAAAAAGAGGAACAAAGAAAACAAGAAAAATAAAATCAAGCGAACCAAACTATAAATTGATGACGATATATGAAGATATACAAAAATAAAGATTATCTAAAAATGAAAGTTTTGTAAGATGATGGTGCGGCACAGAGGAACAACCTCAGTCTGTACTCGCAATAATTGCTATCCCTAAGGTACAGTACTGACCTGAACTCACCAACCATTTATAAACTTTAAACTATAAAAAATTAAATAACAATCAAATGTAATTAAAAAAGTTGAAATAAATTTTGAAAAAGTTTAAGAATTTAAAAAAAAATCTAAGAAATAGAAATTGAAAGTTAATAAAACTAATGCCTACAGTGTAGTGACTCCAGTGTAAAAAGCAAGAAGCTATATCAAAATTACAGAATGTAAAAATATCAAGAGAAGATAAAATATATCGTCGCCTTAATCAGAAAAACCCATTAGTCACAAAATGTAAATATTTCAGGGGACACAAAAAACAGTTTATAAAATAGCGCAGAATTATTTGAGTGAAAACAAAATATACAAACACTTAAAGTATTTGTTTTAAAAGTAATTATGACACACCAAGCTAAAACTAATTCCTCAGATAATCTGAATGGACTTACCTGTTTTTCCAATATTTTTTGAAAGGATTTTTGGAGATACGGGATTTTCCATCCTGAATTTTGAATTAAGACCACATTCTTTTTAATTTTTTTTATTGAAGCTTTAACAGTGAAATATTTCAAAAATATATTCTGAAAATAAGAGATGTGAGTGTATCCATTGAAGGCAAATATTCATCTAGACGGGAATAAAATGAACTGAATTACGCAAGTTAAAAATTTATTTATACGGCAAATTGTCACAAAAACTATGGTAATCACTTTGAAGACTCTTTTTCAAAAACTGTAGATGCATGTATTTCTCTTTTTTTATCGGTATAGAAGTCTCATATAATGATGGAAGACTTTCAAGTTCACAGGCGAGATTATTCCGTTTATTTCCAGGTACACGATATTCGAACTCTAAGTAATCTTTCGGATGTCTTAGTTTGTAGAATAAACAGCCATCTGGGCTATATTTTAAAGCGCGTATGTCTGTTACCAAGGGATCACCCACTTTCTTTCCAGGTCGCAAAGATGTGAGAAATTGTAGTTTTTTGAAATTTTTAAAGAAGCCATGGTCCAGATAATATACCTGGTAAGGTCTTGGTTTTTCACGAGCTCGCATACATATTCCAACATAGTCAGCTGGTACATTTATGTTGGTATGACGAATTTTTCGCTCAATAACAGAATGCATGGAATCTGCTTCCATTTGCGTATGGCCTTTCTCAAGGAATTTCTGTTCAATAGTTATATTGAATATCATAGAGAGATTAATTAAACTGTTGGCCAAGATAGAATTTCTGTTCTGTGAGGTACAACCGTCGCTATACAAGATCAGATTTTGCCCCGGCTGTAGATCATTTTTAACATGATCCATTATAAACTGGCAAATGATGGAAGCATAATCGTTTGCCGTTACGCCCCCAGCTGATTCATGCCAAATATAGCAGTACCCATCTTTTGTTTTCAAGTTGAAGAAAGTGAAATTGTGTACAATGAGCTTCGTCTTGAAGTAAAGTGAAGAAACGTTTGATTTTGGTGATAACAATACTGATTGTAGGTCCATACAAAAAACCATATTGGCTGATTCTTTGTCTTTAGACTTCTCACTTCTCGCTTCTAGTCTTTTTTCTCGATGTAAGGCGAATTGTTCATCAGCTAAATTTCCAGTTTTATGTGCCACACATGCGTCACACTCATCCTTTTTTGTCCGGAAAAGTGATAAGTTCATTTCATCAAAGACATGGTGAAACGACGCGATGGATAGATGAGAGTCTTTTTTCTGTTGACACCAATTTTTATAAAACTTATAAAGTGCAGACTTAGATTGCCAATTGGGCTCCAGGTAAAGTTTTGTCGATGAAGCACGACAGTAATGAGACTCAACTTTAGGAAGTTCATTAAAAAAACTTTTAGCTTTTTCTTCAAGTCTGTATAGCGCCCACGTTCTACAGGATCGTGGGTTTCTGATGAATGTTCTGCATTATTGTCGTGTCTTTGCTCTTCTCTATTTTTGACTTCATTCTGCTTTTTCAACCAATCGAGAATCATATTTTCTCTCACGCCATGAGTATTCAAGAACATTTGCTTACATACCCTTTTCCGCTCATCATTTAATTTAAGGTTATATATTAAAGTCTCGCTTCTCCTAGAAACACCCTCCGAAACTCTATTTCTACTTCTTTTTGTGGATACAGAATCAATTAAAAAAGAGGTGTACACTTTTCTCTCTGTCCAGCCCATATCAGACCAAAAGTGATTGAATATAGTATTCCTTTCTTCATCAGAAAATGTCTTACAGTGCAATGATTTACCCTTCAAAGAAGCTTTGCAATTTCATGGTTCCTTCATTTTTCTTTTTTCTTTTTAAACATTATATTTCCATTATCCGTAAATTTTTTTTCTGCCATTATAATCTTGACCCATTTCTCTTCCAATTTTTGCACGGTTATTCTCCCAATCTTCAGGACGCATCATTTGTCTTTTCTTTCTTTTTATTTCAGTGTTTTCATTCACCTCTTCAGATTCCATTTCAATCTCAGGTTCCCAGTCGGGATCTTTTCCGGCATTATTTGCATTTCTCTCATCTATGACAAGTTCTACTGCAGGAGTTTCAGACAATTTATTTTTCGTAGTATAATGTTCCATTTCAATAATATCAACATCAAAATCGGGATTTTTGGTAACGGTTTCTGTTGGATAAGTCTCTATCTTCTGACCAAGGATGTTGTTCTCTATCCATGGACTATGGTCATCTTGTTCCTTAAGGGTGTCACTAAAATCTTCTCTTTCAACACTAAGCGGGACGGCGTTTAAGTTAGTCAGATTAGGTACTTCAGTTTCTTCAAAGCCATCAGTAATTTCTGGAATATCTAGTATCAGTAGTTTGTTATTTGTTGATTCATTTAAAAAGCCATTATTGCTAGTAAAGATATTTTCCAGCTGCGGTTTGTTCTGATTATCGGCGATGATTATAATATCACTCTTGTTATTTTCCACATTGGTTTGTTGTTCACAATTCGACATAATTATTTGCGTTCTTTTTGATATGGAAGCGAACATCGTGAATCTCGATCCTGAAAAAAATATTTAGTTGTAAGGTCCCCGACTCCATCCTTGAAATAATACATTTTTTAAGTTTTAGGTATTTTCTTACCCAAAAAAACTAATGGTCTTATCCCCGTATTTTTAAGTTGTGTGTTTGAGTTTTTGATTCAAAAAACTAATTTTTAATGGAAATAAAAAACTTTTTTTTCTATTCCAATAGCATTCCATTGACATGGATACAGCTGATAATGGATAATTCTATAATTATAAACAAATACATAAAACGAGAAATTCCCGTATCTCCCCAGCATCATGATGTCTGAGCAAATTTAGTATTTTGGAAAAACCTGTAAGTCCAAGACAAATGCAAAATGGCAATTGAGGGTGTAAAACCATTAGTTTTTAGTAAATAAATGTGTTGAACATGTTTGCATGTAATTACCGTTCATATTTATACACTTTCATCAAATCTAACTTGCAGAATCGCACAATATCGGGAGGTAAACACAGAGCAAGTCTATTGTTTACATCCAAATGGCGGTTTGATTGTGGACATACGGGGTTTACGTTTATATTTGATAGCGGCGAGGACTTATGGGAAATTCTTTTTCAGGAATAGTAAATTACAGAAACAATTTGGAGATACGATATTTTCTTCAACTGTAGGTTTTTTAATTATGTCAGAGATGGCGCTAAAAGGTCGATTTTGATAAAATGTGGACTTACGGGATTTTCTGATTAAGGCGACGATATACGATATTTTAATATTTTCCACAAAAAAAAATAACTACAAAAAATTTTACAAATATAACGAGACATAAGAAAAATCACAAAATTTTTATCAAAATGTCCTAGGTATGTGAAGAAACAGTCCTAGATATTAAAAGGAATTTCGGTATTTGGTGTATCACAAAATCAATACAGAAAAAAAAATGAAAGAATGGTATGTGGAAAACAAAAGTCCCGAGTAGGTACAAAAACATAAGGAAAATCTATTTGTTTCACAAAGGTAAACCCTAACGGTTAATGAAAAAGAAACCAAATAGAACAAAATCCCCAAAATAAACTCCTATTGTGTTCCATCCATACGGAACACCAATAGAGCTAAAGAGCAGTTACACAAACTGCTACACGATAAAGAGGTCTCACAGACCCCTACAAGATACTAAGGTCCCACAGACCTTACACGGTAATAATGTGGTCATCCAGACCACATCCAAAATGCCCACGGCAAACAACTATAGGTACCCACACTCAAGAAATAACCAAAATTTCCTATAACCATTTTCCAAATCCTTTACTGGAAGAGATGAGATAAAAAGAGAGAAAAGAAAAAACCAAACTACAGAAATGAAAGGAATTCAAAAAAGATTTTGACTGTAACTCTCACAATCACAAAATAAAGTCATGAAAAAAAAGACAAAAGCTAAGATAGCAACAAAAAAAAGGACATATTGATAACACGGTACAAACACATTAAAATCTGCCAAGAAGGGCCCTAACTGTTTAAAAAATTCTGCCTATAAATCAGGAATAATAGAGATAAATTCAAGATAAAGAAATATTTTAAATGTATAGACAACATCGTAAGAGACAATCGGTATAGAAAAATTACTAATAAATTAAAAATACCAAAATATTTAGATAAAATCAAATTAACCATCGGTAAACAAAACTAGATTCCGAAATTATCAGCAAATTAAATAAAGACTAATAATATTCTTTAATATGAGAAACAAAATCAGGTTCAAAAAATTATCAGATAGTTAAACCAATCACCCAAAAGTTGTTAACCTTGAGCAGTAACTAAATATAAATTGAACAAAACAATATTACGGGTAAAAAATTAAATGTTATTAAAAACTCGAATTGACAAATATTTGTATGTCTGTACAAATTTGATGTTAAAGTATTAATAAAAAGAAAATGAAAGGAGAAAACCAGCAAAAACTCAGGCCTTTGATGTTGGGCGCCAATTTGTAGCGTAAAAATACCCTTGGCTAGCTCCAGAGGGTCGTGACTTTCCTGCTGTATTTTTGCCTAGTTTTTCCCCAATCAAGTTTTTAATAGGGCGCCAGTACAGATATACAAATAAAATATTTAGATCAGTTTTAAAATGGTTTATTTCTATAAATTCGGTTTATTAATGCTGACAGTTAATGAAAATTAATTTAATCTCTTATCTTTGTTTTATCGATGGCTTGATAAACGGAGTTTCTTAAGCACGTGTTGAGAATGGTTGATTTCTACTGAAGGACTTCTAAGACAACAGCGACAGGTAGGAATTTCCCTTCGGATTTTCTGACCGGGAAATCAGAACTGCAACGGACTTTCTTCGATGAAACCTCTTGACGAAATAATAATGTAGTTTTTGGTAAACCAATAATAGGGCCCTTCTTCTAGTTGGCAATAACCCAGAGACAGAAGGGCAAAGTTGGTCGGAAAACTCTGAATTCAATAAAATTCAACGTTAAAATGAACGAAATAAAATCACAAATTAACTTCGAAGCCAATAACTCTCCTTCCACTTTGCAGTCCCCACACGTCTCAACGCGGAAACAAAAGATAATTTAAAAATATTTATAGTCCAGGAGTATTGTTCGAAAATTAACGATTCAATCGTTACAATAGTTCCCTGTTAATTCATATTCACACTTTCCGCCATTCTATGTTCGTTTTACAAAACTTTTCCACTGTCGAGGCCAGTGGTTCTCAACTCACAGATGACTTTTTTTAATTTATTTAAGGATGTCCTCGTAGGTGTAGACCTAAATACAAATGAACCGAGAACATCTAGAAACGGGTTTAAAAGAAAGAGGGTGATTGGAGGGAAACAGAAAGGTGAGAAGGGAAGGGAAAGAACCGACTTACAACTCAGATGGGGAAACATGTTTAGAACATTTCACCCCATCTTAACGAGTTGCAGTGTGGTACCTCCTCGGGTGATGGAAAGTTCCATCCACCACCACCACCACCTGCGGACCACTCAGCCTAAAAGTGAGTTTTCACGGACTATCGAATGTAATAATGTAACAAAATGTCAAGGTAAATTATTAAATATATAGAGGAGAGTAGGTAGCATTCGTAAACTTTTTACATTAAGTCTTATAAAACAAAAACTATATGCTGTATATAAATAATTTTGATGCTGGGATATCGCCTAAGTATCCAGCTTTGATAATTAAGTATTTCAAATTGATATTAGTAAACGTTACCAAGCTATAACGTTCTGTTTAAAAAGTGGAAAATGTACGAATGCACCCTACACATGGGGTAGCTTCGTACACACTATGGGGTACGTTCGTACATAGTGGGGAGCATTCATTTGGTGAAGTAGAAACTGTTGTAAATGCAAAAGAAACTGCACTATGCGTATTAAAATTATATTTATTGAGATCAAAGTTACAAATAACACAGAATCAGTCTTATTTTTGAACTAGTAATTACTTAACATTTCAATCTACAATAAAGTTTATTAACTAATCAACAATTTAATAAACTATTAGTAATAACACGTCATTTTTATAAATCATTGCACATTGTACATAGACAGATCTTTAGAAAAGCTAAAAATATCAGCCGTTCGTACAGAAGCAGCAGTTTTGGACGGTATCAGTGTACAGACCACATCTGGACGGGTATTCTCGTAACTGAAAACGGTCAGCGTTTCGTACTCGCTGAGCGCATTATGACGTAAAATTCGCATACCACGTGTTCAAACTGACAAAAATGGTATTCAGGTTATTTAAATCGTTAGCGTAGTCCAAATGCGTACGGCATACGGTGACCGTTTTCAAAACACCTACTATTTGGTAGCTGTTTTGCTCTTCGACTTTAAAATTTTGACAACTTTAACAGTCGTTTCATTATTGAAGTCATTTTGTGGTTATTTTTTAGTGTGACACACACACACACACACACACACACACACACACACACACACACACACACACACACACACACACACACACACACACACACACACACACACACACACACACACACACACACACACACACACACACACACACACACACACACACACACACACACACACACACACACACACACACACACACACACACACACACACACACACACACACACACACACACACACACACACACACACACACACACACACACACACACACACACACACACACACACACACACACACACACACACACACACACACACACACACACACACACACACACACACACACACACACACACACACACACACACACACACACACACACACACACACACACACACACACACACACACACACACACACACACACACACACACACACACACACACACACACACACACACACACACACACACACACACACACACACACACACACACACACACACACACACACACACACACACACACACACACACACACACACACACACACACACACACACACACACACACACACACACACACACACACACACACACACACACACACACACACACACACACACACACACACACACACACACACACACACACACACACACACACACACACACACACACACACACACACACACACACACACACACACACACACACACACACACACACACACACACACACACACACACACACACACACACACACACACACACACACACACACACACACACACACACACACACACACACACACACACACACACACACACACACACACACACACACACACACACACACACACACACACACACACACACACACACACACACACACACACACACACACACACACACACACACACACACACACACACACACACACACACACACACACACACACACACACACACACACACACACACACACACACACACACACACACACACACACACACACACACACACACACACACACACACACACACACACACACACACACACACACACACACACACACACACACACACACACACACACACACACACACACACACACACACACACACACACACACACACACACACACACACACACACACACACACACACACACACACACACACACACACACACACACACACACACACACACACACACACACACACACACACACACACACACACACACACACACACACACACACACACACACACACACACACACACACATCAGACAGTGAATATACATGATGGTCTAAGAAATTGAAACAAATTAATTCGATTCAATATATAAAATTTTATTTTTTACAAAAATATATCTACATACTACTACAATTTTTTTTACTATTTTCTTTTTTTATTTATATAATAATTATAAAATAAACTAGATTGGATTAAATAGAAGCCCAATACTCCTCACCAATACCATCATACCACCTGGAATAAAAGTAATCCTCCTCCATTATATCCCACTCATAATCCCATTGTGGTTGTGATTGGTAACAGTGATAGTGGTAATTAAGTCTCCATATCAAACCCTTTCTTATATTAAGCAGTTCTTCTGCAGACAGAATACCCATGTCGCTGCCAGTCTATAAAAAAAAATTTTAGGAATCTGACATTACTTCATCACAATGTTGGGTTATGACACTGAATGGATGAGTTACAAACTGTTCCATATGATTTTAAATCTTGTGCAGAAATTAATTGTTTCGGTATAATTTTCCTATAATTAATATTGTTAAGTTTTTTAAACCGTTGAATACATTCCCCCATTTAATTTTCATACTGGTGTTCTAAAAATGAAATAAACCCATATATAGTTTAAACTTTTGTTATATGTCTATATTGCACTACCTTTTTAACTTCAACTCTATTTAAGGTATCATCCAAAAAGAAAAAAAAAATTGAATTTGGTAGTAGATTTTTACCAAAAACCAAAAGTGATATTAACCATTATATCCCCATGGTAAAGTGTCCGTGTTGAGATAATTAACAACTCTTTTATCGTCAAACGGACTTAGAACAATTTTTTGTTGTTTGATAGTAAAAACCTGATGTTTAACAGATTGAATAGTATTTTGAGTCACTTCAATTTGTACATTATTAAACAAACATTTAAAATAATCATCAAAAGAAATAAATTTTATTGCTGAGAATTGTATTCCTTTAGCTTTTTTTACAACACCAAGATTGTTAATAATATTTTGGTTTACTTTAAACCCTATATTTTTTAAGTCATTAATTTTGCGAACTTTGTCTTCATCATTCGTAAGTGTTTTAAAGCAATACATTTTGGAGCGTAATCCAATAAATTCAGTCATAATTTTGCCATTGTTTTCATCCTTCATTAACCCTAAAACTTTTTTATTTTTTCGCGGAATACCAAATACATTATTTTCTGAATAATCTGATGTATCAAACATGTGTATATCTTCTTTGATATATTTATAAATGTCATCAACAAAAAACTGATAGATCAAACTATCTGTGTCAGTATAAAGTAATTTTGCATTGTCAGCAAATTTTTCTTTAATATATTGATAATGGAAATTATATAAAAATGTTTTGGAAATATCAAGTATTGACATACCAACACAAATAGGTTTATTAAATTTAATATTTAAGCGATTCATTTCAATAAGGAGCATGTCTTTACCAAAAATACTGCAACTATGAAAATTTGGTTGTGAAATATAATAATTGGCACCATATCGTCCACCCCATTTAGTAACTAATTTAATATCTCTATATTTTCTTACATTTTCTATAGTTTTTCCAAAAGGTGCATTGTTCATTAATTTATAAAAGTTTTTCTCAAATTCATTTTTGCTTTCCTTTCTTAATTCAGTATTTAAATCAATATACTTTTTCAACCACCGTGATTGTTTAAACTTTAAACATCTATGAATTGCTCCAAGTTTAAGCCCGAGTTGAAGAGCCTGTTGTAAATTTTTGTAATGAATAATATATTTTTGTTTATCGTAAAGCGTTGTTAATAATTTTGGTAATAGTGATGCTGAAGTAGGTGGAACTAAATGTTGAGGACATAGTGGTAAATCTTTGTGACTATTAAACAATTCTTTGGGATAATGAAGGTCTACTTCAAAAATATACCCAAATTCACTATCGTCAGTAATATCAAAAATAGAATTTTCTGTGTAAATATCATCAACCCATTGAAAATCTCCTATAGGTAATGAACAGCTCATTGCTGCCCCATAAAGGTTATTTACATCATAATACATTAGAAAACTTGAACGTTCATTAGAATTAAATTCTGAACCCATGTATTTATTATTAGCCTTTCCGTATCTATTTGAACATTGTGAAACACCTCCTCTAATTCCTTTTTCAATAAACATAATCATATTTACATCAGTTAAAAGATCTAAATTTATTTCAGTTATTTTAAGCATGCTGTCAAATGCTAGACCGGGTGCTGTGTAATAATGAAGGCTATCTAATTGATAAGTTTTTAAACATGCTTTCCGAAAGTTTTCAAAAACATCAACCAGAAGAAGTACATCAGTTTTTAAATACAACTCTGCGTATTCCTGAAGTGTTTTTATATTAAAAGTTTTCCAAACTGTACAAGCATGATTATAATCTAAATCAGATATTTCAGATTTGTTAATGCTACTGAAAAATTTATTCTTTTTTGGTATCGAAGTTTCCTGCAGCTTTTCCCAAGAATCAATGTATTCATATGGGAAAACACCTTTCCTTGTTACTAATTTAAATTTTGTCTCATCATCATAATATTTCCTTGTAACATTTTTACTTTCATCTGTAAGGTAAGATGATAATTTATCCAAACTACTCGACATAAATCTATACGAGTCTAAAAATCTAAAATTAATAGTTGAGTTTTCAATATATTTTGTAAAAGATATATATTTTTCTTTATTAAGAGGAATTAAACTAATTTGACCTTTAATTTCAGTACTAAGAGTTTTAATTAAAAAGTGGCTATCATATCCAGAAAGATTGTGAAATACTACAGGAATCATTTTTTTGTCTTTAAAGTTAAGATTACAAGAACGATGAGCTGGACCTCTGTATTTCCCAGTTAGATGGCAATGGTCTCTTATTTTAGTATCTGACTCGTTAAATGGTTTACAACAAATATGACACTCTTGTGAATTAGCAAATATATTATTTTCTTGATCAGTTAAAGGTTGCATGGGAAGTGATGATAAAGATTGAATTTTATTTGCAATTTTTTCAAGTTGTTTAACAAACCAAACAATACAGTCTTTACCTGTGTACACTTTAAACTTACAAAGAGAATCATTATAAGAACACTTTAGAAAATATGCAATACTAAATGGCTCATGTTTTTGAAACTTTTTCGATTTGCTTGTGCAGTTTTGGTCAACATATTTAACCAGCATGCTTTCTAAATCAGCATAAATTACAAACGGAACCATCAATTTGTTTGAATAATTTTTAAAGCAACATTTTTCATTTTCTTTAGGTAAAGTAATTTTACATTTATTTACATTTTTACAGTTATCATTGTGTTTTAATAAACTTAGTTCACATTTAAAATGATTAAGACATCGTTCGCAAAACCATTTTTTGTTTTTTACATTACCCGCTTGTCTATTTACTAACCGACTAAAATTTTTAATGTAAGCAAAATGAAAACATCTTTTTGAATTATCAATAATTTGATTTTGTTCTGAAGAGATATACGGTAAAATAAGTAAATTAATTTTAGTCGAAAAATTAGTTTTGCTTAGCATTAATGGTAAAAGTTCCTGTTTTTTAATGCAATAAATGTTTATAGCTAAATTATTTAAAGATTCAAATTTTGATATATTATTTAAAGTTATAGGAAAATCAATTCCATCATATTTTAAAACTTGACTAAAATGGGGATAAGAAGATGTGCGACTTACATTTTTAGAGTCTGGTGCAGGATATAATGCACACACTACAGACCACAAAAAACAATATTTATCACGATTTCTAATATTTATAACACTTTTAGTTTTTTTCACAAATGAAGGTAAATCCACATATGTGGAAAGACCTACACTTATTGGATTATAGGAATTTATGTTTACTTTAAGATGCCAAATTTCAGCCAAACTCCAGCCACTATCACGTTCTTGAAAATCCTCTAATTTTACCAATATTTTATCAATAACATTAATCTTATACCATTCAGTCAAGTTTGTACCATGGTCAATTATAATATTTGGTGTGGAAAAATGTTTAACTGATGTTTCAAGATTTTGCGGTTTAATAAATAAACCAGAAAATATAACATTTACTTTTAATAATGAAACTTGTAATTCCTTTTTAATTTTATTTGCAAAAATTTTAAATGATTGATTTAAAAAAATTTTTGGTTCTTTAAATTTAAAATTGATAATAATTCCTGTTTTTATTCTATTATTAAAACATGATTCAACATCTTGCCACATTAAATTTCTCTTTACTATTTTTCTACACTTAAATTTAAACGTTTGCAAATAATACTTTAAAATGCTCAAATTACTTTCAACTTGGTTTTTACTACTAACACACGTTTTATTTTTTAAACCTTTGTTTAAAATTAAAATAGATTTTCGCAAATAATTGATATAATAGTTAAATTCAGTTTTAGTTTTAAGTATTCTACTTACCAATTCAATTTTCTTAACCATTTCGGTTGAATATTCTGCCATACTCTTGCTGTTCATTGTGGAACTGGTACTAGTGCTGGTGCTGGTTGTAATTGAGTTAATTTTGTCAGAACGATTTCTGATACAGTTCGTTTCTTTCTTTCTCCTTTTATATAAATATCTTATCACAAATTATTACGTTGTACATAACAACAAGAAACGAAAAGTTCAATGTTGCAACAAGCAGTGGAAATTCTGTTTGGTTATTAAAGTGCTGAATTTGCAATCTTGCTAATTAACTAACATTATCTATATAAGTTTCTTATCAATGATGCAACAATCAGTGGAAATTCTGTTTGACCTTCAAACTGCTGAATTTGCAATTTTGCAGAAATTAATTAATCAGTAACTAACTATTACCATCTACAATAAAAAATGTTTAGATAAGAATTTAGTATTTATAGCGGGGTATCAAATGAGTAAAGCATCAGTTGACTGAAATCATCTAATAAAAAAAAAAAAAAAATGGCAAGCTGTCCAACCACGATTGTAGTGTTTAGCGAAGATAAAGTGAATTTTCCCATAAAATACGCCTGGGTTGTGTGTAAACAACTTTTCCAGTAAGTAAACTTTTTACTTTTATCTTTATTTTTTAATGTTTTTTTTTTTTTTCTTTTTTGGTGAATTTATGTTTATTTCTTTTTCAATATATTTTATTTCTATGACTACAATCATTAAAAACTCGAGTCTAAGGCGATTGATTATTTATTAGTCTATTATGTTCACAATGAAATAAAAAATATAAATTGGACAATATTTTTATATTTATATTTTACCTTTTTCTTTTTTTCTTTTTAATGAATTTATGTTTGTTTCTTTTTTTAGATTTGGTGTGAGATATGCATTAGAGACGATAAAATATTTATCACTTTAAATTATTCACCAAAAGCCCTTACGTTAAAACGAAAATTTGGAAATCTACCGGTTCGCTACATGCGAACCAAGTTAGATGACGAAGAGGAGTTCAAAATTTTGGAAAAAATTGTAAAAAAATACAAATTCAATTTATTAGATGAAGAGGGCCAACCTCAAGTTCTTCCCGCAAAGCGTTTTCTAACAATAGAGGAAGTTCTTGAGAGCAGTGATGAGGATGAGGGGGATGAAAATGTACCGGGATGTAGTAAAAAAAATAAAAAACAAATAAATAAATGTATATTGAATATGTATTTTATTTTTCACACAAATTATTTAAAAATATTAAACTAAGTATAAATTTATCAAACATTTTTCTATAACGGAGAAGTACAAATTAAACACATTTTCTAATGCACAAAAAAAAAACTCTTACCTTTGAGAAATTAAATATCAATACATATTTTGTAATTTTACCATAGAAATTTTTAACAGTGTACTAAAGAAACTCTATAACAACCAATTGTAGTGACATAATCGTGTGATATTGAAAATTTCTGCAGAATTTGCAAAATCATCGAATACTTTTAGAATAACAACTTGACATTGAACTTAGCAAGAAGTTACAGTCTTTAATTATTATTATTATTATTACACTGTTTCTAAAAGAAAAAATTGTAAAAAAATAAATTTTTGAAAACGTTTTACGTGACTTAAATGTTGTGTTTACGAA
Source organism: Altica lythri (assembly GCA_964028335.1). NCBI lineage: Eukaryota > Metazoa > Arthropoda > Insecta > Coleoptera > Chrysomelidae > Altica > Altica lythri. The sequence continues at coordinate 97,188,321 of OZ034801.1, read as the reverse complement.
AAAGGTTTTTTAATGTAAAGTTTGTTTATGATATAATTTAAAAAAGCTGAATTTGCGTTTCTGCTATCTTAGCGGATGTTGCATCTTCTTTCTGTATGATCCTACCAGTGGCGTGGCTATAACTCGTGTTTTATTTATTACCCTACAAATTTTTTACATAAGAAAAAATATAATTTTTTTAACTATAAAGAAAATTAAATAAAAAAATTATAATTGAAATATAAATAGTAAACATAAATCTTTATAAATAAATCCAAGAATATTTCTTTTTAATAAATTTTTTACATAAGAAAAAATATAATTTTTTTAACTATAAAGAAAATTAAATAAAAAAATTATAATTGAAATATAAATAGTAAACATAAATCTTTATAAATAAATCCAAGAATATTTCTTTTTAATATGTTCCGTTGAAACGACCAAAATAACGTTCAAACTCGTTGTGTTGACGTCTATTTTTTGTCACTTTAAAATGATGTTTTTCCATAAGAAATATATGTAACTCGAAAATTTCTTTTTACCTATTTTTTAAAACGTTGAAATGACAAATAATATTTTTTGGCGCTATATTTATTGATTTTGAAATAAAACTCATGATTTTTTATAAAAGTTTATTACATGTTTTCTAAATCTCTTATTACATTATCTTTATAAAAGTAAATATACAAAGCATTAGTACATATTTCCCAATGTATACAAAATAAGAAGCAAGAAAGTTTATAAAATATTAGATTTTTCAATCCAGCTATTATGCGAACTGTCGAACCCCAGCCATTTAACGTAGATTTTATTGCCTTTTTTCCTCAGCACTTTTTCAACAAGGTAAACATCAGGATTTTTTGACTTTTGTAGCTCTTCCTCGTAAAATGCTCCTTTAATTGGCGATCCATGTAAATCTTCCAACATGTATGTTACGGGATTAGTTATGTTCACTTTGGTAATTTTAAAAAGCTCCGTAGTCCAATTAGGTGTATATCCTTTATCGAATAGATGCTTTGCCTTGCTTATGCGCACCACATCTCCAATTTTATATTTTCGCGGGCCTGCTATTTTCAAATGATTATAATGTTGCTTCAGAATCTCTTTTTCATTGGATCTGTTTACCTGAGACGGCTTTTGACCAATCGTTCTATGTTTGCTTTCGTTGTACTCTTTTGTAATTTTCGGCAACACATCTATCCACCTGTACGTACCGTTTAAGCTAAAATGCTTGTACAATTTCGTTTTCAGCGTTCTAATAACTCTTTCTGCCATACTTGCTTTCATCTTTGTAAATGTACTGTAATGATTTATGCCATGTTTCTGCATTAGATTTTGAAATTTTGTGTTGTAAAACTCTTTGCCCATATCAGATTGAAGATTTTTCGGTTTGCGTTTTCCTATAATATCGGCAAAAGCTTTCGTGATTTCTTCGCCAGTTTTCGATTTCAACGGTCGAGTCCAGAGAAATTTCGAGAAGCAGTCGATTACCACTAGAATCATTTTAAACGATCGATTTTGAGTTGCGTAAGAACTCATTTCAGCCAAATCAATTTGCCATAAATCATCTAAACCTTTAATAATTGTTCGTCGACGAGCATAATTTTTCCGAGCCGGTTTATGCAGCTCATTAACGACTTGAACCTTTTCCTTTGAAAACATGACTGTGACTAAATGTTTAGGGATTTTGTACTAATCGATTCTCCAATGCTTTTATGGTCAAATCCATCGCAGTAATAGTTTCACGAACATCAAGCAGATTCTTTTAAATTATAGTTATTGTATCGATCAAAACAGCAATATTCTTTTTAATAGCCGCTATTTGTGATTCTAAACTTTTATTCATAGCATTCATGTTTTCAGTCAACTTTTGCACATTATTATCCATATATTTTTTATTGACGGCATCGCTGTCTGAGTCAGGATCTTTAACATTACAAAGTTTTAAATTTTCAAAATCAATATCACCGTTTGCGGTATGGACTAAGGTTGGTTTAGACATAAGCAATAGTTTTTTATTGCCTATATCATGTTTAGTACGTCCGAATTTGTCGACACTCATTGTGGTAATGATGTTTAGGCAATAATGCGTGCTTCTTTTAATTCCTCGATAATTGCAACAATTTCATTATCATTCGAAGTATTTCCTGCTTCTTTTGACGCTATTAAAAGCCGAAGCCTGTCAACGAGTTCGTTTGGATCGTCCCAATATTGAAGGTCAATTTTATTATCGTTGTAAACCATTTGCATCCCAGAGCCCACAGTGCCCGAAGGTTTTTGCAAGTGAGAGATAGCCAGAGGTCTTATGATATGTGTGTATTTGAATCGTTGTGTTCCTTTAAGGTGTCCTTTAATGTTTTTATGAGGATTTGTTAATTCTAGTATTGTTCCATAACGCTTTAAATCATCATCATTGAAATTTTTAGGTACATCATTAAAAATTAATTCATACAGACCTGGTGTACCTCTTATCTGTTTGCCTTCTGTAATAATAAATCCATGCTTTTTATCAAAGTCGATTTGTTTTTCACCCAGAAACCATTTAGATGTATCAGCATCGTAAGTAGGACCATAAACCGTATCTATTTTAGCTTTTTCTGTCCAATGATCTAGAATATATGGATGAGCCATTGGGGGATACTGATCTAAGTATTCCTTAATAACATCTTCTGAAATGTCTAGATCTTTAAAAACCTGTTTGTCGTCTTCATAGAATACTTCATCATCATCATCATCACTAGTAGTTTCGGCAACATTTTCGAGTTTTACAAACTCAGGTATGCTTGATTGCTCTTTTTGTTTAGGTGATTCCTCTTTTTGTTTAATTGGTTCTTGTTTAGGCTCTGGCTCGTTGACTGGTTGAGGATGAGACATCACTGTTTGGTTTAGAGAAGATTTTGATATTTTGTGTAGTTGTTCTGTGACAGGTTTAAACAATTTATTTAGTGTCTCATCCGTTTCAACTCTACCCAATTGTAACGCTTTATATTTTTTTCGAATCGATCGAGCCAGTTCGGCAATTTTTCTCTTACGAACGGCAATGTCAACTGGATTGTCTGACATGTTGTCGAATAATGACTGCAATGTTACAATTTTATGTATTTATCGAAACCGATTCGATACCGACCGTTGTTTAAATCAAAGTCTTTTCGCAATAACCATTGTCCCATATTTTTCTTGCCAACATTTCGAACACAACTGTTTGAATTCTTCAAAACTCATATCCGGTGACACGTGTTCATCAAAGACATGTTTCAAATTAATAGCATCTTGTTTAAAAAGTACAATAAGGTTACTGTTATCTCTACAAATTTGTTTACAGCATTTCGAGTAGGTTTGTGAAAGAAATGCGCTATCTATATCCCGATGTCGGCCCATGCTGTAGTATTCTCTAATCTTTTGTTGGTTCTCGCATATGACATCATCAAAAATAAAAATTGAATTCGGCTTTGCTTCATTTGGACTAATAACTTCATCGTTTTCTTTAAATGGAAAATATTCCACTCCTTTAACTTTCGACAGCACTTCTTCCAACAATTTATACTTGGGCTGATACAATGACTTTGAATAAACGTAAACATTTTTAAATTTCGCGCCATGCGGATGAAACAGTAATGATAACATAACGTTTGTTTTGCCACACCCACTGGGTCCACAGATTAGCGCTCGAAACGAGTTTGGTAGCAGTGGACCATGTTTACTGCCAGCGATTTGATCGTTTCCTCCATCTAAATTTTCAATCGGCAGTGTGTGTTCTTGCTGAACGACCTTCATGTTTTGACATGTTTTTTCATGTTTCAATGTATAAGTAGTGTAGTAATTCTACAATCATTTCATTTCTCATGTTGGTGTTTGAAGGTGAAGGTGTGCTCAACAGTTTAATCAATAATCTACCGTTTGAGTTACATTATCCTGGTTACAACTTTTTGGGTCCTGGAACTAAATTACATCAAAGACTTGCACGTGGAGATACGGGTGTTAACCTGCTGGACGACGCAGCCAGAGAACACGACATTGCATATTCTAAGCATAAAGATTTAGCGGAACGACATAAAGCGGACGAGATTCTAGAGAATAAAGCAGAATAAAGCGTGGGAAAGAGTAAAGTCCAAGGACGCATCAATTGGCGAAAAGACTGCAGCTTGGTTAACTACCACCGCAATGAAAGCTAAACGTAAACTTGGTATGGGTGTAAAAAAACCGAAATCGTTTAAACGTAATATTATAAGTAAAATACAGAGAGATATAAAAAAAGCTGGTCCTTCGGCTACATTAAAACGAGCAACCAGTATTGCTCTAAAAGCAGCCAGGGTAGCTGTACAAAATGCTGGTGGAAAAAAACAGGTTAAAGTACCTAGAATTATTCCCATCGAACCAAAATCCGGAGGATTTCTACCTCTTATTCCGTTGTTCGCAGGGCTAAGTGCACTCGGGGCGTTGTCTGGCGGAGCTGCTGGAATCGCTAAAACTGTGATTGATGCGAAAAATGCACAAAAAAAATTGGAAGAAGAACATCGACATAACAAAGCTATGGAATCTCTCGGTAAAGGACTATATTTACGAAAAAATGCCAGAGGAGGCTTTGGTCTTTTTCTTAAAAAAAACTAATTACGTTACCCAATCGAGGATTGTATGATTACGAACTAAAACGATATGCTAAACTTTTAAAAATCCCAAATTTCAGAGGTGTATTTATGCGAGACACATTGCCTAAAACCGGTCCTGTTCAACGCGAATGCGCAATACTAAATTTGGATGAAAGTAAAAATCATGGAACTCATTGGGTGGCGTATCGGAAGATTAACAATAACGTGGAATATTTTGATTCATTTGGCAAGTTGAAACCGCCGAAAGAACTTGTACAGTATCTGGGGCCTGCAGCGAAAATTGTTTACAATCACGATCCTTATCAAATCAACTGTGGTCATCTTTGTTTAAAATTTCTATACGATGGAGGCTGTTTTGGCGTACATTAATCGTGAAAAGAACCTGATTGACTTTACTGAACAAGAATTGGCTTGTTTTCCTATACGTTATTTGAAAAGGTACGCAAAACCTTGTGAATTATTACAAGTTTGGTGCAAGTTGCCGCTTGAATATAGATTGGATTTTGAATTGCGAACCTGCCTGCCATGCTTTGTTCATCATAATTGTCCTGAATGGACAACCTCCAACAGTTATGTTGTTGACGCTAGAGAGTCGTGATTATCAATTTGATTGGACTCCTCCGGTTCCTTTGAGTTTAGATCCAAAGAAACAATACAAGTTGGCATTTCTGTTTTTCTTTTCGTACAACAGTATACCGAATGTAGAGAATGGCAGTAATGCTTTTTACTATTACGAAAATAACGATAAAACTAAATTGCAGAAAATAACCTTAAATACAGGTTGCTATGAAATTTCCGATATTGAAGAGACAATTAGAAATTTACTAAATATACCATCAAATGCAAAGATTGAAGACGTTTTTTCATTGAAACCCAACAATAATACACTCAAGTGTGAAATATTCAGTAGTCAACATGCAATAAATTTCGAGCGCGAAGACAGTATAGGCAGAATGTTGGGTTTCTCAAAGAGGATTCTGGAACCGAACGTAAGACATAGTTCCGATCTACCTGTGGAAATTGTTAAAGTACGAACGATTCGTTTCGAAACAAACATTACCACCGGAGCCTTCTACAACAACAGACCTACTCACACTATCCACGAGTTTGGTATATCCGTAGACCCTGGTTACGCTATCGACGAAATTCCAAAAAATATCACATATTTGCCGGTGATTAATATACCTGAGATTACAAATATTACTATACTGGCATTGGATCAAAATTCAAGACCTGTAAATTTTCAAGGTGAAAGAAGTATATTGGGTTTGGAGTTGAAAGAATGGGATTAATTTTCAACTATATAGCACCTTCATATTTTCAGAAGCCTGCAGTATTGAACAAATCGTTAAACTGTTCGGTAGGACGACAGCGACGACAACTTACTAGAGACAACGTTTTATTTTTGAAAGCTCTTGGTTTCAAAGTTATTAACAATAATAATAATGAATCGTATACGAACAATTCAAGATCCAATGTTTGATATTTATCGAGAGCCGACTCAGGATGAATCGATTAGAAAATCTGAATACCGATCTTACACACCGTTCATCAAATCGTTTAGCTGCAGCGACATTGTAGAATTTAGTGTAAATCAGGTGGACTCATTCTTTGCAATGCATGATACGTTGTTGACTATTAAAGGAAAATTGGATATAACTGGTAATGGCGATGCTAGTTTGACACCAAACTTTGGAGCATTTCTATTCGATTCGTGTACGTATAGCGAAAGTGCAAGAGAGATAGAAACAGTTCGAGATCCTGGAATTGTTAGCACTGTAAGAGCTTTAACATGTTACAATGAAGAAGATTCTCGTCACCTCGCCATTGCCGGTTGGAATTATCCCACAAATCCTATTCTCAATGCTGCTGATAAATCATTTAGTTTACTGATGCCGCTGAAACACATCTTCAACAGTTTCAATGATTACCCAATGGTAACTTGTGGACGACAAACGATTCGATTCGTTCGAGCTCGTAATGATCTCGATAGCGTTATTGTAACAGAAAAACCAGGTACCGGTAACGTAACTACTTCTACAACCGTACAGATTATGATTCATTCGATGGAACTGAAAGTTAAACATATTTATCCAAATGATTTCGTTAAAGAACAATTGATGCGATCAATTCAAAGCGATCGTCCAATCGTAATTCCGTTTAGAAAATGGGAACTACATGAGCTACCATCTTTGACTGCAGCAGCAAAACAAGAAATTTGGGCTGTTAAAACAACATCTGCAATAGAGAAACCTCGATATGTTATTGTATTTTTCCAAACTAATAGGAGAAATCTGAAAACTGCAGATCCGTCTTTATTTGATCACGTAAATCTACAAGGTCTTAGACTCGCATTGAATGGTGAATATTTTCCCAATGAAAGAATGCGACTTGATTTTGAAAAAAACGACTTTGCGCTTGCTCATTACAACTACAGCGAATTTAATTCCAGTTACAACAGAGTATCAGTGAAACGACCATTAATGGATTTACTAGCATTCCTAAATCGTGCTTTGTTTGTTATTGATTGTTCTAAGCAAGAAGAATCGATAAAATCATCGACTGTTGATGTACGTCTGGAAATTGATGCCAACAAAGGATTTCCTAAAAATACTAAAGCATATTGTATCATAATTCATGATTGTTTATTGGAGCATTACCCCCTAACAGAAATAGTTAAAAATATAATATAAACTACTACCTATTTAGTATTTGCTCAGCTTTCAAAGAAGTTTCATCGTCGTCATCATCATCATGAGAATTGCAGTAGTCGACATTCAAGGATTTATAATCGATGAAGTTTTTTATCCAAAAGAAATCGCTATTCAGATTGGTGGTATAAAATCAAATTTTTTATTTAAACCGCCTAAACCATTCCACGAGTTGACTGCCAAAGACAAAAAAACAACGCGGTATTTGGAAAATTTTTTGCATGGAATACAATACGATTCTGGAGATGTAGATTATTCCGATGTCAATGTAATTTTGGAGAAACACCTACTTGGCAACGTTGTTTTGATTTATGTTAGAGGAAATAAAAAAATTGACTTTTTAAAAGCAAAATGCAAAGAACTTGGAATCCATGTATTAATTTATGATGTTGTAAATTATGATGGGACACCCTGTGCAACAAAAAATTTTGAAGCTGTATATTCAGGATGTCCTCACCACGCCAACGGCAAATTTATGTGTGCATATAATAATATTCTTTCTTTGTATAATTGGTTGTATTATACTGTATTACCTAAATAAAGCTATAAAAAAATTAAGGTTTTTTATTGAAACACCTTTTAAAAGTTTACAAATATTTATTGTTATTATTTAAAAATACATTTCATCGCTTCATTCTTCTTTTGGTTTCTTTCGCCAAAATTTTCATGATTAACAAGCAAACTCCTGCTAACGTTGCCCATGTTATCTGAACTACTTGACATATTTGCTGTTGCATTGGATCCTCCATAGTAATTTCTAGTTGTTGCATTGGGATTTGAAGATTTGATCGCCATTCCCCAAATCCTTCAGAGTTGTCGTTAAAGATTAATTTTAGTTTGTAGTTAAGAGGCGATTCCACTAATTTTAATGCAAACACCTGCAATTTTCCATCATTGACTGTTGACAGACTCATCCTTTGCCATGTATTGCATTCTTGTTTTGTTCCGTTTATATCTAAACACACACCAATATGTGCAACGTTTTGCGGAACGTTAACGTAAAGCATGTTATTTAATATTGCTGTTAAAACAACAAAATTTGTTTTTAACAAGGCCATGGTTTTATTCGTCTTGTGGACGTTGATGATGATGTTGGTAAATATTTTTCAAAAACTTTGTCCCACAAACTTAAATTTTCAATTTTTTTTAATACTTCTTTTTGGTCTTCGTAGACAGAAATTTGTTGGTTTAATTTTCTTATATTTTCACAAAACTCTTCAAGTTTTTGACTGTATTTTCTCGAAGCCATTCTAAAACTAAATATTTTCCATGATATGTTTTATTATTAATAGCGAAAGCAAAGTCTGTTATCACTCTAACACACATCAGTCGATTACGTCACACATCACGAACCATCTAATGCACCAAGAAGCGAAAAGAAGATTTGAGTGTGTGTGTATTATTATTATTTAAAAATATATTTCATTGCTTCATTTAAATTTTATAAAAACAAAAAAAAAGTTAAAAAAAAAAAAAAAAAAAAATAAAAACTGTATTTTCATTTTAATTTAATCTGTTGTAATTATACTTTAATTTATTTGACTTAGTAAAAAGGTTTCATGAGGCGAGGCTAGGCTAGGCTAATGTTAGAACGTCTCTGCTAAATATCAACAACAACTCTGCTACACAATATGAAGTAGATGGATCTGTTTGTCTTACACATTTTAATTTTCTATAGCAAGTGAGTTGATGGCTCTGTTGGTTAAAGCGTCAACTTTCTACACATGAGTTTGTGGGGTCGAATTCCACAACCGCAATCACACACAGAATTTTTTTTTCTACATTCATAAAAATTATTCTAAGTTTTATTTGGGCACATCGAGGGTGGTGATGATGAGGGGTGGTCAAGGTAGGGTAACAAAAATGTAGGGTAACACAAATGACAGGTAAAATTACAGGGAAGTTCTTGTAAAGGTGAGTCAAGGAGGGTTTCTGAACTGGATGGCATCGGTCCCAGTAACCCGCCAGCTGGACACGGTCTCAGAATCCCGCCAGAACAACTACTGATTTTACGTATTTATTTGCACTATTAATTTTGATATATACCTCCGTTTGAAATTCTATTAAATGGTTTAGAAACAAATGTAAATTCGGATGAGCAGTATAAAAATTATTTTTAAATTTTGAGTGGAACGATTCGCAAGCATTAGTCGTTCTGCAAAAAATGTTGTCTTGTGATGCCCAAATTCTGGGTGGAAAAAGAGCATCATCATCAATATAAGTTTCTATTATGTAATCATTAAAAGATTGAACTCTTGGATCATTAGGTGCAATTTCTAACAAATATTCAGCGAAAGAAATGCCTACTTCTTCTGGATTTAATAATGGCAAGCCGAAAAATAATTTTAAATATTGACCAATATTTGAGGATTTATTATTATATTCAGGACTCAATCCAAGTTTTTGAATCTTTCGGTACCATGCCTGCCCTAAATGAAATCGACATCCTAGAATGAAAGTATGAGACCAAAATTCTTTTACTGCTTTATGAATACTTAATTCAAAATCTATTACAATTTTTTCTGGATTGCAGTTTAAATTTTTTGAAGAAAAAATGTTTTTTAAAAGTTTAAAACTTTTCAAATAAGTTTCAAATTTTTTATCGGGCAATAAGCAAAATATTAAAGGAACATAATGTCCGTTTTTATAGCCATGGATTGTAAACAATTGTAAAAAAAATTTAGTACAGTACTGAAATGTGCCGTCCATATACCAAGTATTGCTACAATTTAAAAAGTACATATTTGTATAACATGTAAAAATAATAATTTTTTTCTCTTCATCCGCACATTGTAAAAAAGGTTCTCCTCTATTAGTTTTTACATCCACTGCCCTCAGAATTTCAAAAACTTCTGCATTATTTTTTGGTACTTTAGGTAAAATACTTCTTCTTGAAACGTACATATTGTGTCGTATGTAGTCTATATCTTTTGTTGTCAGATCAATATTCATTAATTCTTCTACAAAATATAAAAATGTTATTTATGTTTATAATAAATTTATAAAATTCTTACCTTTTTTTAACTCTGCACGTAAAATTTTTGCTGGTCTTTCCGTCAATTCTTCAAGTGCCTTACGTTTTACTGAATTATTAATCATTTGTCTAGAAAGATTAGTATCCGCGATATGGTTATGACGAAAATCACTTTCTTCCTTTAAAATACTGTTATCAATTGTATTTGTGTATATTTTTGCACCACACGTTTTATTTGTACACCTCCAGCGAACTTTTCCACTTGTCAAGACATTTGCCTTTCTAAATTTAAAATTTTCAATTACGATTAATTGTTTCCCTTTAGAACTAATTGTTTCAGCCATTTTAAAATAAAACAAAATAAATCAACCGATATCTACGACACACGATATAATAATAAGGTCCTATAGGTACCGATATTAAAATATTTATAAATGTTTCTTAAGTATATTTTGGAAAAACCAATTAAATTAAATTTTTTGGAAAAGGATTATAATCCGAACTTAAGATCGCATCATTTGGCGCAACTCACCCTGTCTTTAATCCCTTTCCCTTCGGCACAAAGGATTAACTCAGGTAGATTGGCGCAAGTCACATGCGGCCTTTGTATAATAATCCTTTGTCAATATGTTTTGGGTAGGCCTTAAGATTTTTCCATTTTATGGGATTTAATTTTGACTTTCACGTGGTAAGTTCTAAACTTGTTATTAATTTAATTGCCTTCACTCATATCAGCACTTATAATTATAGAACGGAATCGCTGAAATTCCCTTTGACGAATGGTGTAAAAGTACGGAATTCTATATATATTTAGGGTGATAGTGGACTAACATCGTCAAATTTTATTTGACGTGTTTGTAGTGAAATTAGATCTATCCTGGTTTACGATCTTATTTTATTTGCTTTTCTAAATTTGTATCTGTACCCCAATCGTACTGATAATTTTATGTTTTCTTCTTTTTTGTAATTTATATTCGTATTGTTAAAATTTACTAGATGAATCATTGTATATCGCATTTATTTCCTGTACACATAGTATATTGTTCATTTGTTCATTTAATCTTTTAAAATTTTTATTAAGTAGAGTCAGTATTTGTAAATTTAAAATTTCCTTTCTTAAATAACTTGTAATGATGGAATTTTGCTAATGCACATTTTCGACTAGGGTTCTTTGGCCTGATGCATTTTTTTTATCAACGCAGTTTCTTTGGCCTGGTGCATTTTTTTTTTTTTTTGGTTACCGCATATTCTTTGGCCTGGTGCAGGACATTTTTGGATCAGCGCAGTCTTTTCCTACAGAGTGGCTACCCCAGAAAGCCACTCACTGAGGAACATCGGCGCTAGCGAAGCGCTTAAAAACAGATAAGCCAAATTAAAAATTGTATTTATAGTTGTATCATTACAGATATACTGATTGTTATTTTTCTTTATTTGGCGGCAATTTTTTTTTGTGATATTTATAATAATTTACGCTGGGTGATCACTCTTTGCTATATTTTTCCTATATTTTGTGCTGCATAATCAATACATAGTATAAAACAAAGTCGCTGTTTCTGACCCTATTTCCCTTTGTATGCTTAAATCTTTAAAACTACGCAACGGATTTTGATGCAGTTTTTTTTTAATAGATAGAGTGATTCAAGAGGTAGGTTTATATGTATAATAACATCCATTAAGTAGTGGAGAAATACTGTTATTTTTGAGGTTTCTAATGTGATGTCGTTAATTATCAATTTTTTTCCGCTTACATTGCAAACGCAGGCTGAACCCTACGAGATTTATCAAAAACATGTACTAATTATTTGTACACATTGAAAAGGTCTACAGAAAACTCCGCGATGGTATATGTCTATCTCTTATGGATATCCCGCAATAACATTTTTTTTGTCACTTACTATTTACGACAAATAATGGCTAATTTTCGAAGCGATTTTAACCAATACAGCATTAATCCTTATCCAACTAAATAGCTTAAATACATTGTTGATTTAATATAGATCTATATGGTCCTGTACAGCACAAGATTTAAATGAATATTTTCGAAGATATTGCAGATTTAAAAATGCGGGACGTAGCGCCTGCGGTGGTACTGGCCGGCAGGGGCGGCGGCAACGGCACTTTGAATTTTGCAACGATCGGACGCGTTTATTACAAAATTAATCATTATGACGCTATCCTAAGGTGGCGCAGTTGAGATGTTATAAATTTACACCTGTAATTGTTACATAATTAAGTACTATGACGCCACCGTAAGGTGGCGCAGTTGATATCTCATATATTTAAAAGAGCAAAACTTACTTACCTAAGAACTATGACGCCACCTTTAAGTGGCGCAGTTAATATATAATATACCTAACCGATAAATTACAAAGTACTATAAATAATAGTAAAAACTGGTAACTAACGAGAAAATATGATAAAGAATACAAAAAATTAATCGTAAAAATAAAAAAAACAGTGTTAGGCGATGCGAAGTTCGCCGGGTCCGCTAGTTATATATATATTGTTATGGTATCACTGTGTCTATTGTGTAAATGAAATATCTTACTATAAAAAAAGTGTGACGACTATGACCAGTGACTATTTTTTTTATTTTGAAATGTATATAAATAGGAGGTAAATGTTATAGAGAGGATTATTGATGATTGATGATTGATTTTTGATTGATTAGAATTTTTGAGAATTGTCATTGTAAAAATAATTTGAAGTTAAAGTTAAAAAATAAAATAAAATACTCAAAACAACAATCTTTAATAATTTAAATAAAATAATATAAATACAAGAGAAGAATCCAACCCAGAATAAGCCGGAGCAGTTAAAATTCATTACAAATTCAATTAAAAATTTAAAGAAGCAACAATAGAAACCATAACAAATTGGCGATACAACGTGGGGCCCAAAGACACGAAGGCTAGAAGAAGGTGAAAACTAGAAGGACATAAAATCTCTGCAGAACGTGAAAAATAAGAAACAGAAAATATCCTAAGAAGACAAATACCAAGAGACAAAGATTTTGACAGACACGACTGACAAATAGGTAAGATATTTGCATTTATATAATAGAGGCATATATGGAAACAAGAAGACAAAGACAGGTTAGAGATAATGGGTAAAAAGGAGATTACCAAAATGATGATGGAATAAATGTGATGAAAGAAAATGATTCGGGAGCGGCAGAAGAGAATGTTCCAACTATTGAAACAGCTATTATAGAAAATAATAGAAAAAAAATGAAGAAAGTGATATGGAAAGGATGTTAAAATTAAAAAAAAATGAATGAAAAACAAGAAAATAATAGAAAGAAAGATCAAGAAAAACAGGAAAAAATTAGAAAGAAAGATCAAGAAAAACAGGAAAAAAACTAGAAAGGAAGAGTTAAAGATTTTAAAAGACCATATAGAAAGCATTAAAGTAGATATTAATAAAATTAAAAGTGAAATTAAAATGAAATGAAAAATATTATTAAAGAAGAAAATATCAAAATACAAAAAGAAGTAGATCAATTAAAAGATGGATTTAGGGCGATGGAGAGAATGGGTAATATACACCAGGAAAAGACTAATAATATAAAAAAAAAATTGAAAATGTGAAGGAGCAGCAAAATGAAAATAAACGAGAAAATGAAAGAATACAAAAAGTTATGGAAATAAATGTAATGACAATAACAAGAAAATGTGAAGAAGAAATAGAAAAATTACAAAGTCAACATAGTGATAGAATAATAAATATAAATCAAGATAACGAAGTTAAATTTAATGGAAATATTCCAACCATTCATCCAAAATCATTTCTTAATACGGTTACATCAAGAATTAGCAATAAGCAAAACTGGAAAGAAATAATTAAAGGAATGTTAAAAGAAAATGCTGCTTTATGGTTTGCAACTATGAAACAAGAATAAATAATTTAGAAGAATTTGAAAGACTATTTCACTAGACTATTTTTAACTGACAAAACTGCATAGCAACGGCACGTTTCATATTGACTATTTCACTAGACTATTTTTAATTGACAAAACTGCATTGCAACGGCACGTTTCATATTGACAATACGTAATATTTCAGCGACAAAATTATGACAGATCCGTTACTAAGGTGTCTGGTATTTCTATAGTTGTCACTTTCACAAACGTCATTGAAGATTATGTTTCGTTGATATTGTCTTGTTTTTCTCGTGAAATAGTCTTGTCGAATACCATTCGAGAGACAAATTTTTCCCGGCCAAATTTTCTTCTGATTTTATTCAAGTTTGTTGCTTTTTGGCAATTTACGCTCATGAAATTTTGACAAAGTCACTCGACTGACGTCTCGTGATTTAGTCAAAATTTCATTCGCGTAAATTGCCAAGCAACAAACTTGCATACTAGTCGAAAATTTTGGCGGCAAAATTTTCTCTCTTATGATATTATATACGAGAATTTCTTAACCATTATTGGGGGAAATCACAACAAGCCATTTGTCGGGAAAATTTAATTATCAAATGAGTAATAATTTGAGAAATTATGCTTTGAAACTATATAATATGGCTCAGTATTTAGAACCAAATATGAGAGAAGACGAAATTGTTATTTACATTTCACGACATTATAATGCACAGATAGCAGAAACCATTGCAATACAAAATATAAACCAAGATCAAAGATGAAATTCAGAAAATACAGTTGGAAGAAATAATAATCAGAATAGAAATAGGAATGAAAATATGAATTATGAAAGAGCAAATAAAAGTGGATATAGAAGATATGAGAATAATGATAATGTAAATAGAGGATTTCATAATGTTTATAATGGAAGATACCAATTAAGGAATAATAGACAAACAAGAGGGGATAGATATGGAAATGGTGAAGTATCAAGAAATATTAACGGAAATATAGAAAATAGAAACGAACAACGAAGAGTGAATCAAATAAATAAAACAGAGGATAGAGTAGAACAACAAAATTCGCATGAAAATGAGGATACAAATGAAAATTTTTAAATAAGCACCTTCAAAATTATAGTAATAAAATTTATTATCTTGACCCAAGTGAATTTATTAAATTAGATGAATATAATAAAAATAATTTGGAATCAAAATTAGGTGTATTAGAAACAAATGGAATCTTAAATAAGAACAAAACTAAGATTTTAATAGATACAGGATCAGAAGTTACTTTAATTAAAGAAAAAATTATTCAGGATACAAATTTTAAAAATTTAGTTAAAATATCAAGAATCAAGTTATTAGGTGCTAATGGGAAGAAATTAGGTGAAATAAATAAAATGATTAACATAGATATTAAAATTGGAAAACAACAATATACAATGCAATGTTTAGTTATAGGAAATATGGAATATGATTTATTAATAGGATCGGATTAATTGGAAAAGAAAAAAACAATTATAAATTATAAAGAAAAATGGATAAAGTTTAATGAAGAGAAAATATTATTTAATTCTTTAACAGAAATGGACACAAAAATGATAAATAACAGTATGTTGTAACGAAAATAGAATGTAATAATTATAATAATAATAATAATAATAATAATGTGTGTAATGAAAAAAATAAGAAAATTAATGAGTTATTTATAAAATACAGAGGATTAACTACAATGGAAAATCAAATAGCAAAGAAATATACACATAAGTTTGAAGTTAAAAACATTGAAAATTTTAGAATCAAGAATTATCCAATTCCATATTATTATAAGAATCAAGTAGCAAAAGAAATACAAGTTATGATAAGTAATGGTATAATAGAAAATAGTGATACATCATTTATAAATCCAATAGTTGTTGTTAAAAAGAAAAATGGAGAATTAAGATTATGTTTGGATGTACGAAATATCAACAAATTTTCAATAGCACCGATGAATATAGAAGCAATTTTTGGAAGAATAACGGGAATAGAAGTATTTAGTAAAATTGATTTAAAACACAGTTTTTGGTTAATTCCACTACATAAAAATAGTAGGAAATACACTGGTTTTAGCATAGATGGTGATATTTTTCAATTTAAAGTAGTTCCTTTTGGTATTCAAAGTGCATGTGCTGCTTTGGTAAGAGCATTACATAGTATCCTAGATAAATATGATGAATTTGTTGTACATTATATAGATGATATTTTAGTATATTTAAAATCAAAAGAAGAACATGAAAAACATTTGAATATAGTTTTAAATGAACTAAATCAAGCAGGTTTAAAGGTTAACAAATATAAATGTGATTTTTTTAAAAGGAAGTGACTTATTTAGAATATAAAATTAATAATTTTGGAATACAAATGGATCAGGAAAGAGTTAAAAAAATACTATAATTTGAAAAACCTAAAAGTTTAAAACAAATAAGAGGATTTTTGAGAATGTTAAATAATTATAAAAAAATAATTCCCAATTTAGCAGAGAAACAATAAATAAAGAAGAGAAAAAGCTTTTATGGATTTAAAAAGAATGTTCAATAATAATCTGCAGATATATCATCCAAATTATAATCTTCCATTTATATTAAGAACAGATGCTTCAATTGATAGATTAGCAGGTGTGTTAATACAAATACAAAATAATAAAAAAAAACGATAAGTTTTATGTATAGAATAAATAAACCATATGAAAGAAATTATAGTGTTCCTGAACTGGAATTTGCAAGTATAGTCTTTTGCATACAAAAATGTCGATTTTATTTATTAGGAAAGAGTTTAAAACTGAAACTGAGCATCTAGCATTCAAAAATGTAATGAATAACAGATTTAATAATAATAGAATTTATAGATGGAGTTTATTGTTAAAAGAATATGATTTTGAAATTAAATATATTGCTGGAAAGTTAAATATAGTAGCAGATACTTTATCAAGAGAAAATAATCAAAGTGATAAAATGGATAGAAAAGTAAAGATTGGAATGAATAGATTGAAAAAAGAAGACGAAATATATTCTGAAATGGAGATCTTGAATGGTCAAAGAAAATTAATGGAAGTTGAAGGGAGAAAATCTGAAATTAAAAATGGATACTATATACAGGAAACTAGTTGAAGAGAACTTTATGTTATTGATAATGAATTAGGTAAAAAGATTTTAAGAGAGCTACATTTAGATTATGGTCATATAGGATCTGGGAAATTATGGTTATTATCCAGAGAAAAGTTTATATCAAGAAATGATCAAAATTTAGCAAAATAAATAACAAGAATATGTAAAGTATGTCAACTGAGAAAAAATAAAAATAAAGTTAATAGAAATATAGGGAAAAGTATTAAAGTTCAAAGAAAATTAGAAATTGTTGCAATAGATTTTATTAGTAATTTGATTACAAGTGAAAATAGATATAAACATATTTTAGTAATTGTTGATGTATTTACGAAATTTATTAAATTATATCCATGTAAAAAAACAAATTACAAAAGTATAAATCAGGCAATAAAATCCTATATTGAAGATGTAGAAAAACCAGAAATTTGTATTATGGATAATGCAACTTATTTTCAAAGTGAAAGTTTAAATGAAATATCTTGCACTTCGCAATAGTTATGAAAAATCATAATTAACAAATTAATAAACTTTTATGAACATTTATCGCAGGATCTTGTAAGGTGGACATATGAAAAGGGCTCCACGAAGTTTCAAATTTTTAGGCCAATTATTTATAAGTTTTATCCCATTGTTTATGCCAACAGAGATTAGGAAAAAATGTGTTTGTTAACAATTGAATAACTTATTGAAAAATAGTGACAAAATGATTTTTCCAACTGAATTAGATTCTTTCAAGTGCTAGGAAAATACTGGAATTTTTTCAAATTTTTAAAATTACATTTTATGTCATAAAAAAAATATTTTATCTGATAAACCCCGTTTAGCGGCAGCGCGTGAATGCTGTAAAAGCCGAGCGGAGCACTATTTTCAACGTCAAATTAAAATTATAAATAATGGAGATAGAGTTCCGGCAGTTGGAACTTTTTTATTGGAAATTTCCTCCTCTTTCGGTTTTTTTTTCAAAATTCCTTAAATATCATTATTTTAAAAGTTATTAACGAAAAACTAAATAAAGTTTTTTTATCTTATTTTGTTAATAACAGTCGCAATTTTTTATGTGCTAATATACCCTTAAAAAACATTTTTCTAGACGTCATTCCGAAACGAATGAGCTATGGCACATATTTTTAGGAGCTTTATTTCTATTTAACACGTTTTTGAACTTGTTCAGTAGACTAAATGTCAGATAAACCACATGCTCGTTTTTTCGCGGTTTAATTTTTCGTTAACCACCTGTTTTCCACCTCAGATAGTTTGGTTAAAATTGTTCTTTTTCATAAGAAATAATATTGAAATAACATACTATATCGTGTTTAGTTTGTTATGTGATAATTATAATAATTTACGTACCTGTATGTCAACACTTTCTTTGTTCAAAGCCCAAATCACTTTTAGTTTTTTGATGCTACTATTTGGGTAAGATAACTATTTTTGTTTCCATATTGTCATATATATGTTTCTGATATTTGTAGTTTTTTCATGAAGAAGTCTATAAGCATAGACGAAAGCTAAGATCCTAATAAAAAGGCACTCTCTAAGAAGCACCTGAGTTTTTTATTTGCTTCCTCATTGCATAGAAAGGGTATTTCCCAGGATTATCTCTACACTTTATTTATTATTACCCGTTACTTAACATTTGGTTCTTTATATATATATATATATATATATATATATATATATATATATATTATAACATATATAACTAGCTATGAATTTGTTTATAAGTATATCTGCTATAATTAATTTTTTTTATGGAATTTAAACTTTTTATTAAAAAATTTCTTTATTAATGTAGATGAAACTAATATATGATTTTGAATATTATTTTAATATAGCCCACAATACTCTTAACTCAGGGCAGAGTTCAATATTAAAAAAATTAATTATTAAATTTAATTATAATTTTGTCTTCAATATAAATTTTTAATTTTAATTCTTATGAACCAAATGACGCTCTAATTATTGATTTTTACTGTGAACTCATAACCTTAAATTTCGATTCTTAAAACGGTGTTAGTGGATTGAGTGAAACTTCTATGAAATACTTAAATGAAATGAGAAATTCTGAATATTATAAAGTCTAGTGATATACAAAATTATCTTAAAATTGAAGTGAAAATAAGTTTAGTTTATACAATGAAAGAAATAACACACACACTTTATTAAATATTTTTCTAAAATACCGTATTAATGCTGCTAATTCTATGATACAAGTCTTCTACCATCCATGCACTGCTACAACCATTTAAATGATAAACTTCCTTCAATTTTTGGGAAAAACTTATGTATTTCAAACTGGTAAGTACTTAATTCAATACCTCTCTTCTCAACTTGTGAATTTCTCTTCTTTATAACGATGTATATTCTTTCTGATACAATGTCTCTTCGTCTCAACTTTTTAATCTTTTAAAATTACTTTTTTATAATCTTTCTTTCTTACCAAACACGTAGTATTGCTTCTTATTAACTTGAATAATAATATTATCTTGTTCTAATCTCTTTTTACGTAATATTTTATGAAAAAACTCAATTTTTTACTGCATAACATTTATTAACATTCGTTTTTTTTTTTTAAGGATCAAGGGAAAGAGAGCGTCTCCAAAATCAACAAATTAACAATTGAATGTGCCTAACAACCTAAATCATATACAATTTTTTTTTAAACAAACTTGATTACATGCAAATAAAACAAATTATACCTACCAGATTACTTATCCTAATTTTAACAATTTCTACCATGATCATGCATACTAGATTTATAACACTAATTTACAAATTTCTATTATGATCATGCATACTAGATTTCTAACACTAAATACCAATTCTTATTCCTACTATGATCTAATATAAATTTAATTTTCAGAATTTCTCATTTTCTTATAAATTTTATAACTAACAAATGTGGATATTATGGATGTGAAAATTTATATACAGTCTTTTAAAAGTAAGTATTTCAATATTTATTCAATTAATTAAATTCTTTTAATACAAATGTATCTTTAATATTAATTTTTGTTATTTATCTTTCTTATTTTTTTTTTAGGAATGAAGAGAATTATTTTTAATATACAAAAAAAAATGAAAACTAAATTATGCAATCCCTATTGCTTTGATCTCTTCCCTGGGATCAAGAATATCCTTTTTAATCATTTTTATATTTAATTTTACACATTATATATATATCATAGAATCATATATCAACTCAATATATATAAATATATATACACTTTTCTGTGATTTTTGATCTAGTACTTATTCAAGTACCTTGTTTACATCTGAAAAAGAAGAAATTTTGAGGCAAATGTCAGGTGGGTAAGTGACAACCCGTCTGACAGTTGACTTATTTGTTCTTCTCGATTGTTCGAATTTTAGCACGTGGCTTTTAGTTTTTTAAAAATCTAAACCGTAATTAAATATTTTTCGTAAAATAATTAGACAAAAATGCTTATTTCTGTTCCTTCACATTTCTAAGATTCTGTGTCAAATTTTTGGTAAGATACAACAACACAAATTGTATTTTATTGTAAGTTGTGTTTCTTATTTGTAGCAAGTTCTGATGAGGCCATACGTTAGTTGGCGAAATCTTGACTAAAAAATAAAGACACTCACATTAAAGCACCTGGTTTCTTTTGCTTCCTTAGTATAAAAAGGTTTATTCCCGGTTAACTATCGGAATCTATTATTTACTAGTAACCCGTTACTACCCTTACTTTTTATTAAAGAAAACTCAAACAATGGGAACGTTCTACAATCGAATACGTACGAACTATGGAACAGAAGCAGCAATGTCATTGAAACAGTTAGACGCTTTACATCGAAAACTAGCATCTCATACTAACCGTATGATATTCCTACTAGAATGCAGACGAAATTGCGTAAATATTTCCTTCATAAGAAACGGTACACGTAACATCTGGTCCACGCCACAGCATCTGGGATCAACGAACATTCACAGACTCGAAAATATGACAAATCAGGTAAATAATAGACTCCTGAACGTCGCTATAGATGACACTTTAAGACATGTTTCATATCTCAGATCCAAAATGGATTGGTACACAGACAAACTTTCTGGATTACTTCCACGTGACATTTTAGATGACTTCTTATTTAGAAAAAACAACGATTATAATAAAACGTTTAATAAAATAAAAAAGAATAACATAAAAAAACTTAATAAGTTAATTAAAATTAAAAATAACGCATATAGCACGCACCTCCATTGATAAATGGATAAAAAATATTTCTAGTATTGAAATCCCCACACGAATTAAAGGTTTTCTCGGGTTAGGGTCAAAATTTAGCCTTCCAACAACTTCAAGGGACATTGACATTTGTAAACTGATAAGCGAGGTGGAAACAATTACCACGTGGACACCTGAAAAAGATCAAAATTGGATTAGAAGTGAAGCAACTAATTATATTACTAATTTCATAAAAAAAAACAGAAATGTCAAGTCTCCTTCATTAACTATAGAAAAAGAAATTATAACTTAAATAACAATCCTAACTTACTTATTACTAAATCAGACAAAGGCAATGTCACCGTCTTAATGGACAAAGATTCATACATCCATAGATCATTGGAATTGCTGAATGATCGAGAGACATATGTACCAGTTGACAAAGATCCGACTTCCACAATGGAAAATGCATGTTTTAAATTGGTTGGAGAACTCAAAAGAAAAAAACACATTACACCTGCAATAGCAAAATCAATTTCAGTTTACAATGGTATTTGTCCTAAATATTACGGGTTACCTAAAGTACATAAACCCGACGTGCAACTTCGGCCAATAGTTTCGTGTATAAACTCACCTACCCAACCTTTGGCTAAACTAATTTCTGAAATACTGGCTGTTTCTTTTGAGGACTTCAACAAATTTAAAATCAAAGACACGTTTGACTTTGCACAGAAAATTAATAATATAAAAATATCCCTGATGGATTTGTTGTTGTTTCCTTTGATGTAGTGTCTCTATTTACAAACATTCCACTAGACGTAATTAAGTCAATCATAGAAGAACATTTTAACCTTATACAATCTAATTGCGAAATTCCCAAAACAATGTTTGTTAAAATTATCACTTTCCTTTACAATAACACTTATTTTTCGTTCAAAGACCAGTTTTATAGACAAAAATTGGGAGTACCGATGGGTGGAGCAGCCTCACCAGTGATAGCTGAAATAGTAATGAACAAAATTTTATACTTTGTAACAAATCAAGTCAATTTCTTTTTTTGTATCAATATGTAGATGACTTGATAACTGCAGTACCTAGTGGAGAAGTACAAAATACACAATATATTTTTAATTCTTTCAACCACCATCTTCAATTCACTGTTGAGGTTGAGTCTAGTTCCTTAGTATAAAAAGGGTTATTGGTTATCCCATCAGTTAACTATCGGAATCTATTATTTATTTGTTGTTGATTGAAATTATTGAGTTTTAAAACTATCGCACCCAAACTTTAAAAACCAAGGTTTACTTAAATTAAAAGGAAAACTGTTAAATAATTCATACCCTTTGGAATTATTAAATTAATTAATTTTCAGTACCACGTGCATTGCAAAAATAAGTGACAGCAATAATTTCAATCAACAACAAACATTTGACATTCAGAGAGGTGTCTTGTCTAAAGAAATTTTACAGCCAATTTTTGGTTCTTTACCTTATATCCCACAACTCACTCCTAAACTTTTAAAACTATTCAAAAATTATGAAAATTTCAAAATAGGCACGAAAAATATCAAAACCATTTCTAGATTATACACCCGAACCAAAGATCCGCTTAGTAATTTAGAAAGTTCAAATGTAGTATATGAAATCACTTGCTCGGATTGTGAAAGGGTGTATATTGGGGAAACATGCCGAACTGTACACAGCAGGAACATCTCGCATACAAGTGACATTAAAAATAATAAATATAAATCAAACTGAACATGCAATTAAAAATTGTCATAGTTTTAGATTTAAAGAAACAAAAATTTTAGAAAGGGAAAGGAACCTTAAGAAACGATTATTTTTAGAAATGACACACATTGACAGAAGGGAAACATGTATTAATAGAAAATCTGATATAGAAGGGCTGAGTAATATTTATTGTTACATTCTGTCGTTTCAAAAATAAATATAAATTAAATTTTAATATATAAATATAAAGATAAATAAACTATTAATAAATTAAAACATGATTACAAACATAAAGATTAATAACACTAAAATAAATAAAAATAAAAACACAACAACGTTCATAAAATTTAACAAATAAATTTTTGAAATTAAAATCCCGCATTTCATGACTACAGAATTTTACTTGATATAATAATAAAATCTAAATAAATAAATAATTAAAATGTTTTGCTCTCCTACTGTGTTAAAATAAAAACCATATATAAAAAACACACATATAAAAAAAGGAAATTGAAGACACATTAAAATTCAATCATTTACAGACAAACCTCTATACTAAAAATAACAAAATAATAAGTTTTATGGTGTAAATGTATATATTTTTATGTATTTTAATAGTGATGTACCTGAATTTTAAAATATTTTATTAGTGTAATGTTGTCAAACGGAATTCGTCGCTTCTCTTATAACCTCACGATTAGTAACAATAACAATAGTAACAATATTTCTTTATTATATAAAAATTGTTCTTCACCACAGATGTCCTGAAGAAGAATTAAATAAATTCGAAAGCTTGACTGAAATCAAAGAGTTTTCTTTACTTACCTTGGCCAAACGTGGACTGCAACTCCACGATTGACTTCACGGTATATATATAAAACTTATTATTTGGTTATTTTTAGTATGGAGGTTTGTCTGTAAATGATTGAATTTTAATGTGCCTTCAATTTCCTTTTTTTATATGTGTGTTTATTATATATATATATATATATATATATATATATATATATATATATATATATATATATATATGAATATCTATTGTTGGGATTTAATTTATTTCGTGAATATAAGTGATATTTTGGTGTCTTACTCAGCAAACCACCTTAACTTCCTCTGGGTTAATTTAATTAAAATTCTTACTTTATTTATCTCCAGTGAGATAGGTCAGTGCCTGAACCAACAGGGGTTTTTTCGATTTGGACCGTCAAAATCGGTGGCGCAACTCACTTGTTCTTGTTACTTACCCTCGATGTCTGAGCTGGGCATAATTTGCCAGTAGGGAAGACCACTTACCGATCTCAACTTATAAATTAAATTTATTTTTCTCGTTTATTTTCCTAAATTGATTTTATAAAAAACCGTGGCAAATTTTTGGCGCCCAACGTGCGGCGATTTTTTTTATGGGGCAATTTTTTTTGTGCAAAATTTTTGTTTCCTTTTTGTTATATAAATAATTTAACTTGGTGAGCTGAGTAAGACTGAGTAACATTTAAACATTTAGGTATTTACATCATATACTTTATATACAGTGTGTCCAATTAAGACGGCATCATATGGGAAACTTTTTTATTCTTAGTTTTATGAAAAAAGGTTATTCTTTATAAAAAGTTGTGCATGGTCTGAAACCTAAAATACAACCATCAGATATTAATTTTTTTTAAGCCGTATAACATTTTTTCATAAAACTAAGAATAAAAAAGTTTCCCATATGATGCCGACTTAATTGGACTTACAGTCAGTAAGTCCAATTAATGCTAACACCCTAGTGATTTTAAACATATTTACTGTTACGATTTTTTAAAGACATATCCGTACTTTACTTTATTTGTTGCGTAACTATTCGTAAATTTTTCGTTCTTTTATCTTTTGTAATATTTGTACTTTATTTTTCCGTAGGAATTTTCTTTATTGTTTTTATTATTGTTGTCCGGTCATTTTTTTCGTTATTTTATGTTAAATCATGGATTACAAAATGGATATTTCCCACCTTAAAAAAGATATGCTAATTTACGAACTCGTCGTACGCGGAATAGCTGCCGATTCTAAACAAACGGTTGAATAACTAAGCTCTGCCCTGCGACTCATCTTAAAGATGGAGAAAAAGGGAACATTTACCGCTCCTCCATATTCCTTCGTGGAATAAGCGAAAAGGGCTATGTCGACTATCGACTGTGAGAATTCACAACAAAAATATAGTTCCACTCTCTCTAAATTGGTGCACATTTACCACCGGATTAGCCGAATACCTGTAGCTGATCTAGAAGCTGACGAGCGTGCTGAAATAATGAAGTGGCTCATGGAAGCTCTAGCGGCTCTGGATACCTTAGAAGCAGTAGGCAAACAAAACTCAGAGCTAAGTCATATCCTCCAAGAACCTGAGGAAAACACCACTTCCTCACCAACTACCTCACACTCAAGATTACCACCTTACTCACCACCTAGTACGAAACCACATACTATCGACAAATGGAATCTTAAATTTGACGGGGAAGGTAAAACATCGATACATAATTTCCTCGAACGAGTATAGGAACTGCGAATATTTCTAAAAAACAACTATTCCACAGTGCCATAGACCTGTTTTTAGGTAAAACACTGAATTGATACCGAGCCAACTCTCATAGATTTGTCAATTGGACCAGTCTATTAGACCTGCTTCGACGCCATTTCGAGCCTCCAAATTACCAAACTCGATTATTTCGAGAGATGCTTGATCGAACTCATGATACATCCGAGAGCATAATTGATTACCTTACCTGCATGCAGATGTTGTTCCGACGCCATGTAGGGTTGACAGAAGATGTCCAGTTGGACATAATTTCGCGTAATCTGTCCCCATTCTACACCACCCAACTTCCTGTGGTAACAACCCTTGAGGAGTTAGAGTCTGAATGCCTGAAACTCGAGACCAAGAAACATCGAGTTGACTCCTATGTTTCACCGTCCAGGAGGAAAAATTAGTTTGAACCTGATTTCGCCTTCGTAAAAAGCACTTCCAGACCACCGGAGCCGATTCCCTTTACGGAGGAAGTAAATCGAATCGATCTTCCTCGTGATAGGCCGCAAACTAGAAACGTAGTTTGTTGGAATTGTCAACAAACGTGTCATGTAGATCGGAACTGCCCAAATCCGCGCAAGGTCCATTGCTATCGCTGCGGAACACCGAACGTAACTATAAGACCTTGTCCCAAGTGTTTTGGTTCAGGAAACGGATCGAGGAAGAACCGTTAGGTCGTGACCTTCTTCCCCATACCACTCTAACGACCAATTCACAAGAGATAGCCCACAAAATATTACTGGATTACGTAATCTAGCACGCTCAAGCTGACCAACGACCATATTTAAGCATAAACATCTCTGGATATCCTATTTTAGGATTACTTGTTTCGGGAGCTAGTCGTACTATCGTCGGACTACCAGGGTACAAAATACTTTTACGTCTCGGGTTGAAACTTGTAGAACAATGAACTACCTGCACAGTAGCCAATGGTGAGTCATGTGCCAGCATCGGTTATGTACAAACGCCTGTCACTCTAATGGACAAGACCCGAATGATCGACATTCTAGTACTTCCCCAACTTTCCCACAACATCATCTTGGGAATAGACTTCTGGATAGCGATGGAGATCATTCCTAATCTAAAGCAGGATGTCTGGCGTTTTTTGGAATCCCCTACCAACGTAGCCGTAGCTATAGTCCAAGGGTTAGATCACCTTACTCCCGAGGAAAAGAGCTCTCTAGAAGAGATTGTCGAACGAAAAATGTCCGCGACGGGTACTGGTCTCGGTTGGTGTAAAATAGCTGAGCATGAGATCATCCTAGAGCCAGGAACCCGACCGATCAAACAGCGCTACTATCCGGTTTCCCCTTATAAACAGAAGATCTTAGACGACGAAGTAACGGAAGATCTTAGCCGACGAAATAACGGAGATGCTTAAATTAGGAGTTATCGAAAGATCTAATAGCCCATGGTCCAGCCCAGTATGCTTGGTTCGAAAAAAAAGACGACACCTTTTGGTTTTGTGTCGATTATCGTCAAGTAAATGCTGCGACTCGTAAGGATGCCTATCCTATACCTTACATTTCCACAATTCTCAATCGGTTGAGAGACACGCGGTATATTAGCTCAATTGATATAAAATCTGCGTTCTGGCAAGTACCACTTAATGAGGCGTCCCGGGAATATACAGCTTTCACAGTACCTGGGAGAGGTTTGTTTCAGTTCCGTCGAATGTCATTTAGGCTATCGAACGCGCCTGCCACCTGGCAAAGAATCGTAGGTACCATCTTAGGCCCAGAACTAGAACCGAACGTTATGGTCTATCTAGATGACATCATTATCATATCGAACTCTTTTGATGATCACCTCACTGAAAGAAGTATTTGACCGTTTAGGAAGTGCAGGATTGGTAGTATCTAAATTCAAGTGCAATTTCTACAAGCACCAACTAAAATATTTGGGTTATGTCGTGGATGATAAAGGGTTGCGTCCAGATCCGGACAAAATAGAGGCAATCGTGAATATACCCCGCCGCGGAATGTCAACGAAATCCGTCGGTTTGTAGGGACCGCTTCGTAGTATAGACGGTTTGTACCCAATTTTTCTTTTTTTTTAGCCCCTATATTGAAATTAACAAAAAAGAACGCCAGTTAGCATTGGACACGCGATTGGCAGGATTCATTCAACGCCCTGAAAGAGTGTCTAGATACAGCTCCTGATTTCTATCTACAGACCGACGCTTCCAATTACGGACTTGGCGCTGTTCTAACACAGCAATTCGAAGAAGGAGAGAAGGTGATCTGCTATCTATCCAAAAATTGCGACACTACCTAGATCACGTCCACTTTATAGTTATCACGGACCACGCGTCACTCTTGTCGCTTCATCGCCTAAAAGGCCCCCAGGGCAGGCTTGGGCGTTGGCAGTTACGACTCCAGCAGTTCGACTACAAACTAATACACCGGAAAGGTAAAGAACACATAGTCCCTGACTTCCTTTCTCGAGCTGTGCCTGAATTTGTCGACTCAATAAATTCATCTAACACCTGCTGCGCAACCCCCTACAACGGATAAATGGTATATTTCCATGTTAAAAAAGATACAAGATAATCCGCGTAAATATCCTTTATGGAGAGTACACGACAAAGTACTTCTCAAGTTGATGAAACCGATCATCCCGAATTTCTCTCCACCCATGGACGACTGGAAAACTGTGGTACCAAAAGACGAACGTTCATCCATCTTAAGATAGATCTATTTTGGTGCCTTACTCAGCAAACCGCCTTACTCTCGTCTTCTGGGTTTCCAATTTCTACCGTCAAAATCGGTGGCGCGACTCACTTGTTCTTGTTACTTACCCTCTACGGCTAATTTGCCAGTAGAGAAGACCACTTACCGATCTCAACTGGAGTTGGAAATTAAATTTATTTTTTTCGTTTATTTTTCTAAATTGATTTTATAAAAGAGCGTGGCAGTGTTTAGTAACTCTGGAGGTGTTTTGCAACTCTGAACATTATCGTCACTGTCCATTTTAAATATAATTTAAGATATCTTAAGCAATATCCAACTATCCGAACGACACTTTTGTGATCCTAATAAACAATGATTAACAAACCTTGCCAACGAAACGGTTTTATAGAAATAACTATGATAATCAAAAACAGTTATGCATATATAAAACTTTATTAGTTTACGATTATATTTAATGCGATTTCAGAAAAAATAGTATGTGTATCTCGTAGTAAAAGCACATTCCCGGACTCCAATGTTTACATTGTCGTCCAGGAACGTATCGCTTTTCCTACTAGATACACAATATACTATAGTAAACGTGGAAACCCACTTATAATTTATGAAAAGTTTAAGTTTCGTTTCGTGGAAAAACTGAAAAAGGTGTTAAGTGGAGGTGACCAAATAAAAATTGCCGGTCAAAATTATATATGGATGAAATGGGAACTGTAGTTTTAAGGCGGAAACATACTATCAAAACGTGACACGACGCCACGCCACCCAACGCATGTTAGTACCTTTTAATTCCATATATTTAATACAGTTAGAAGCACATATACAACACGCTATGTGACCACACGCCGCAATATAAATATATGGACTAACATGCGTGGCGTCGTGTCACGTTTTAATAGTATGTTTCCGCCTTTAGGCTGGTATTTATAATTTTTACGTTTATTACTTTAATTTAGGTACCTGTTCATTTTTTTTAAGATAAGATTGTGGAACATAACCATCTTGAACCTAAAGAAGTAAAAATCGAAGCGTTTCGTAACAGCTTAAAAAGAAAAGCTACAAACGATATTTGCGAAAGACCTTCAAAATTAATTAATCAAGAATTGGCTAGGTCATCTGAATTGTTAGAAAATATAACCACTTTGGATGTTTCTAACATAAGAAAATGTTTGTACCGGCAGCAAAGATCAACATTGCCGAAACTACCAGCTGATATCAACGTGACCCAAAAAATAATTTATAAACTTAGTATAGCAAGGAATAATAAAAATAATAAAAAACTTTAGTTTTTTATATAAAACTTTCACTTTTAATGTTTTTTAAAAAATGACATATGTTTCGCTTTACTAAGCATCGTCAGATTGACATATAAAGTTACATTTTGTTTATTTGTAGCTAACTATCTGATGTTGAATAGGTAATATTAAGGCTAGATTAAGTATGGAAGTAATAAGATATAACAATATTAAAGCCTAGATGTTATTAGCCCTAAGGGATTATCCTGGATGTATCTCCCTCTAAGATAACTGTGCAATGATATAGAAAAACCAGAAAAAAACTATATCTGCTGATCTTTACAATAACTTAATATATTTGTATTACAATTATATCTTATTTATGTATAAAATGAAGACTCAATCAAAGTAAACAGTTTAATAGTGGAAAATTTCTAAGATTTATTTGTTCATTAACAACTTTAAATTGTGGATCTGCTAGATGTCTTTTTATTTCAAGTTCTTCAAGGAAATCTAAATTTTGTTTTTTATTACAAATGTGTAGAATTTGGATGTCATTGTTGTGTAAGAGTGAGGTTGGATGTTCAAGTAGGTGTTTTGCATAATTTGACTTATCAGGTTGTTTTAATCTATATGCTCTTAAGTGTTCATTAAATCTTATTTCAAATTTTCTTTGTGTTTGACCTATAAATATCGCATTACATTTTGGACAATTAATTTTGTAAACACCAGATTTTTTTATATTGGGTAATTTTGTTTTTACATTTAATAATTTTGTACCAACATTATTTAGTGTTTTAAATGACATTAATGTTGACGTTGCCGAAGATATTATTTTTGAAATTGTATTTGAAATACTTCCACAATATGTAATATTTTTATAACTTTTAATTTCTTTAGTTTGTTTAGGAAATATTAGTTGTAGTGATATTTTTTGTTCTTTCTTATTAATTAATTTATTTATTAAATAAATTGGATAGCCATTAGATGTAGCTATTTGTTTTATTATATTAATTTCTTTATCAAAGTTAATTTTGTCCATTGGAATTGAAAATGCTCTATGTATCATAGAATTATAAGCTGCTAATTTATGTGTTATAGGATGATTTGAATTATATGGTATGGTTACATCTGTTTGTGTGGGTTTTCTGTATATTGAATAATTTAGTAAATTATTAACTTTTTTAATATTTAAATCAAGAAAATTAATTGAATTATTTTCTTCAATTTCTAAAGTAAAATTAATTTCAGGATGTAAAGTATTAATGTAATTAAAAAATATATCTAACTGTCGTTCGCTACCTATAAATCCTGCTAATACATCATCAACATATCTATACCAAAATATAATATTATTTTTATAACTAGAATTCAAGATTATGTTTTCTAAATTATCCATAAAACTATTTGCTAAAATTGGAGAAATAGGACTTCCCATTGGAAGACCCTCATTTTGAATATATATTTTGTTATCAAAAGTAAAATAATTTTGATTAATGCATATATTAAATAGGTCAATAATGAAAATAATTTTTTAAATAAAGGTTTAAAATATTGCATACCACCAAAATTATGCGAACTATCGAACCCCAGCCATTTAACGTAGATTTTATTGCCTTTTTTCCTCAGCACTTTTTCAACAAGGTAAACATCAGGATTTTTTGACTTTTGTAGCTTTGTCTCGTAAAATGCTCCTTTAATTGGTGATCGATGTAAATCTTCCAACATGTATGTTACGGGATTAGTTATGTTCACTTTGGTAATTTTAAAAAGCTCCGTAGTCCAATTAGGTGTATATCCTTTATCAAATAGATGCTTTGCCTTGCTTATGCGCACCACATCTCCAATTTTATATTTTCGCGGTCCTGCTATTTTTAAATAATTATAATGTTGCTTTAGAATCTCTTTTTCATTGGATCTGTTTACCTGAGACGGCTGTTGACCAACCGTTCTATGTTTGCTTTTGTTGTACTCTTTTGTAATTTTCGGTAACACATCTATCCACTTGTACGTACCGTTTAAGCTAAAATGCTTATACAATTTCGTTTTCAGTGTTCTAATAACTCTTTCCGCCATACTTGCTTTCATCTTGGTAAATGTACTATAATGATTTATACCATGTTTCTGTATTAGATTTTGAAATTTTGTATTGTAAAACTCTTTGCGCTGATCATATTGAAGATTTTTTGGTTTGCGTTTTCCTATAATATCGGCAAAAGCTTTCGTGATTTCTTCGCCAGTTTTCGATTTCAACGGTCGAGTCCTGAGAAATTTCGAGAAGCAGTCAATTACCACTAGAATCATTTTAAACGATCGATTTTGAGTTGCGTAAGAACTCATTTCAGCCAAATTAATTTGCCATAAATCATCCAAACCTTTGATAATTGTTCGTCGTCGAGCCTAATTTTTTCGAACCGGTTTATGCAGCTCATTAACGACTTTAACTTTTGCCTTTGAAAACATGACTGTGACTAAATGGTTAGGGATTTTGTACCAACCGATTCTCCAATGCTTTAAGCCTATTGCCCATATTCATTGATTTAATATTATCCACAATCCCACGCAGGTTATTTTGGTTAGCAGTAATTTTGTTTGTTAAATCTGTAATACTGTTTTCAATACCTAACAATTTCCCTGATAGAGTATTGACATACTGCTGCTGTGCTGCATTGTTTTTCATAATTTTATCTAGTAAATCCTTTTGTAATGCCAGAAGATCTTTTTGATATAGTTTCTCTAACGCTTTCCCTACCTTTTCTTCCAAATTTTTCATTAAGCTTGTCACCAACTGAGTTAGCTGAGCAAAGTTAGCATTAATAGTTGCTATTTTCGTTTCAATGCTATTCGTTGAATTTTTGATGTCTGCTCGTAGATATTGTTTTGAAGCAACAATCGATTCATCAACATATTTTTTGTTAGCCATATGTTTGCTGGCTAACGAAGAATCTCTTGATATAAAACTGTTTATGGCCATCAAGTCATTATTAAATGTAAGTTTCATAGCATTTACGTTTTCAGTCAACTTTTGCACATTATCTTTAAATGCAACTTGCAACCTATCTAATGCTGCATCCAAGTATTTTTTATTAACAGCATCGCTGTCTGAGTCTGGATCTTGCACGTTTCTAAATTTTAAATTTTCAAAATCAACATCTCCACTTAAAGTATGTGCTAATGCTGGTTTCGGTATAAACTATTTTTTGTCTCCAACGATTTTTTTGGTACGTCCGAATTTGTCGACACTCATTGTGGTAATGATGTTTAAGCAATAATATTTGCTTCTTTTAATTCCTCAATAATTGCAACAATTTCAGTATCATTCGAAGTATTTCCTGCTTCTTTTGACGCTATTAAAAGCCGAAGCCTGTCAACGAGTTCGTTTGGATCGTCCCAATATTGAAAGTCAATTTTATTATCGTTGTAAACCATTTGCATCCCAGTGCCCGAAGGTTTTCGCAAGTGAGAGGTAGCCAGAGGTTTTATGATATGTATGTATTTGAATCGTTGTGTTCCTTTAAGGTTTCCTCTAATGTTTTTATGAGGATTTGTTGCAACTGATTTTATAAGCGTCAAAACGTTAAAACAGCGTTGAAATTGGTCGTTTCAACGTTTTAAAAAATAGGTAAGAATGAATTTACGATTTACATGTATTTCTTATGGGAAAACGTCATTTAAAAGTGACAAAACAACGTTTTTGACGTTTTATTGTTACTAAATTTATAAACGTCAAAGTGTTAAATAATAGACGTCAAAACGAAGAATTTAAACGTTTTTTTGGTCGTTTCAACGGAACATATTAAAAGAAATAAAACACTATAGATTCAGATAAAAAAATTATTGTACACATAGTTAAACATACAAGAACTGTTTTAAATTAACGATAACAGTAATGCTATTACTTGATTAAAAAAGAACATAGATCGAAGCATTTTTACTTTAAATGATTTTAAATGTTGCAAATTTGTTTATAAATTTCTTAAAGTCCCAATCTCTAATTATCTTTATGAAAACTAATAATTTATTTGTTTCCCTATGCGAAAAACTCTTAATTAACACCATGTATGCCTAAGACAATTTTTTGTAGTAAAGCATTAGCCCTATATGTTACCCATAACTATCAAGAAATAAAAACTAACAATTAGTTTTCTGTAATTTCAAAAATCGTAGTAGGGTTGGTTTTGCCTGTTTCGATGAACCCTTGGAAAACAATGCTGTATTTTTCAGTTTTAAACTCTGCTATCACTGGTTCGTAAACTGTTGTCACCCGTTGGGGTAGAAATATCACTGCTTCCTCTAAATCGAGTAAGACTGAACGCCCATATTTAGTATTTGCTATTTTTGCGTCCAGCACCTTATATGGCTTGTTTTTTTCCAGATCACACAGCTTTCGGACAGGTTTGTTGTTTTTTTGTAGTAAAGACACAGCATTTAATTTTGATAGATCCATGTATGATATATATTCAAAATAGCAGAAATATGTTTATATAAAACAGAAAATAATTACCTTTATGGTAGCAGACGATGAGCACTGGTTTACTATTTTCGGAAGAATGTTGTATTAAGGTTGACTTCACAACTAAATTCAATCGAGTGAGCTCTGTTTTTTATAGTACACAAATTATCATTGTGGTATGATAATATTTTTGATACATTTCTTGTTTTGGTTTACTTGGTCTGAGAAAGTTGATATCATTTTTATTAAATTTCCTGTTTTGGTCTACGCGGTCTGAGAAAATTATTATCAATTTTTACTTTGTTGGTTATTGTGGTTCAAAATAAAATTTTATTTCTAATCAGAGTTCTAATAACTAAAACTGTAATCACATAAAAATCGACAAACAAGTCCATTCTCTTCAATATGTGCTGCCTAAAGAAGATTATATTGAAAGCAATAGTAAAATTGTTAAAGTACGAACGAATCGTTTTAAAAACAAACATTACTACTGGAGCATTCTACAACAATTCTTACCAAAAAATTTTTTCGCTACAACGTATGATTATATTGCGTTAAAAACCGTTAAGTTCACACATTTCAACGTAATATAATTTCTATACGTTAAAGGATGAACAAAACGTCGTTTTCGTTGCTCAAAACATCGTTTACATTTTTATTCTAGTTTTAGCTATATTTTTACACAATTATAACATGTATTCTTGTAGGTTTTATGTAAATTTTTACGTTTCTAATGTGTCAAAAAACGTTAAGTTTACGCATTTCAACGTATCATAATTTCTATTCGTTAAACATTGAACAAAACATCGTTGTATGGTTATCATTTTTATTCCAGTATCAACTATATTTTTTCGCAAATTTTACATGTATTCTTATGGTTTTTTATGTAAATTTTGACAATCGTAATGCGTTAAACACACGTTAAGTTTACGCATTTCACCGTATTATAATTTCTATACGTTAAAGGATGAACAAAACTTCGTTTTCGTTGCTCAAAACATCACATTTTTATTTTAGTTTTAGCTATATTTTTTTACACAATTTTAACATGTGTTCATATAGGTTTTAATGTGATTTTTTACTTTTCGTATAAGTCAAAAAACGTTAGTTTTAAACATTTCAACGTATCAAAATTTCTATTCGATAAACGTTGAACAAAACATCGTTTTCATTGCTATACACATCGTTTTATGGTTATCATTTTTATTCCAGTATTAACTATATTTTTCACAAATTTTACATGTATTCTTATGGGTTCTTATTTAAATTTTGACAATCGTAATGCGTTAAATAAACGTTAAGTTTACGAATTTCAACGTATCATAATTTCTATACGTTAAAGGATGAACAAAACTTCGTTTTCGTTGCTCAAAACATCACATTTTTATTTTAGTTTTAGCTATATTTTTTTACACAATTTTAACATGTGTTCATATAGGTTTTAATGTGATTTTTTACTTTTCGTATAAGTCAGAAAACGTTAAGTTTACGCATTTCAACGTATCATAATTTCTATTCGTTAAACGCTGATTATCATTTTTATTCCAGTATCAACTATATTTTTTCGCAAATTTTACATGTATTCTTATGGGTTTCTATGTAAATTTTGACAATCGTAATGCGTTAAATAAACGTTAAGTTTACGCATTCCAATGTATTATAATTTCTATACATTAAAGGACGAACAAAACTTTGTTATCGTTGCTCAAAACATCACATTTTTATTTTAGTTTTAGCTATTTTTTTTTACACAATTTTAACATGTGTTCATATAGGTTTTAATGTGATTTTTTACTTTTCCTATAAGTCAAAAAACGTTAGTTTTAAACATTTCCACGTATCAAAATTTCTATTCGATAAACGTTGAACAAAACGTCGTTTTCATTGCTATACACATCTTTTTATGGTTATAATTTTTATTCCAGTATTAACTATATTTTTCACAATTTTTACATGTATTCTTATGGGTTTTTATTTAAATTTTGACAATCGTAATGCGTTAAATAAACGTAAAGTTTACGAATTTCAACGTATCATAATTTCTATTCGTTAAACGTTGAACAAAACTCCGTTTTCGTTGCTATACACACATCGTTTTTAGTTATCCTTTTTATTCCAGTATTAACTATATGTTTTCACAAATTTTACATCTGTTCATATAGGTTTTAATGTGATTTTTTACTTTTCGTATAAGTCAAAAAAACGTTAGTTTTAAGCATTTCAACGTATCAAAATTTCTATTCGTTATTCTAGTTTTAGCTATATTTTTACACAAATGTTACATGTATTCTTATAGGCTTTTATATGAATATTTACGTTTATAATGCGTTAAAAAAACATTAAGTTTGCGTATTTCAACGTATCATAATTTTTATTAATTAAACGTTGAACAAAACATCGTTTTTATTGCTCAAAACATCGTTTACATTTTTAGTTTTAACCATATTTTTTACACAACCTATTTCTTAATAATTTCTAAATTTTCTAATTCTTCAATGATCGTAGTAGTTTCCCCTTGCGAAACTCTATTGTTGTACACACTTCTTAAATGATCGACTTATATATTTGGGTTATTCTGAGCATAGTGTTTTGTCCATAATTCGTTTGATAGATCTAAATTTGTTTGCGTTCTTACTCTTTTGTTCAGAAATTTTTGATAACTCTGGTTTTATTAGATTTTCTACTTTTTGTTTCGAAATTTTTGATAACTCTGGTTCCATGTTGCTCAGCCTTTTTGCTACTTTTTGTTCAGAAATTTCTTTTAATAACTTTAATTTTATACTGCTTATTGGCTTTGATCTTAAATATTTTAATTGATTTGAGGTAAATCCTGTTAGCTTAGCTAAACAACGTCTTTTTCTTCTTTTATTTATTGGTGAATTGATTGTTTATTATTATAATATGTGTGAAAGTTGGATATGAAGTTAACGCTGTATGTCGGTAATGCAGATCCCGTCCTTACCGTAGTCTGAAGTTGGCGCAGCTAACATGATCTAAGGTAATTATAAAAGAGATACAACGCTAATATTTTTTTTGGCAATATTAATACGGACTTTTTAACGTTTTATCTTACCCTATACAGCAACTCCTTTACAATAATACGTTATACGTAGAAATCCGTCTGGTTGTTTACGAGATACAACGTTAATGCCCTTTTGGCAATATCAATACGGACTTTTTGTTGCGTTATCTTACCCTGTTCAGCATTTTCTTTACAACGATATGTCACACTACGAAATTCGTTAAGCCATTCACGAGATATAGCAATAATGCCCTTTTGACGTTATCAATATGGACTTTTTGTCGCTTTATGTTACCCAGTTTAGCATTTTCTTTACAACGATATGTCATACGACGAAATTCGTTAATCAATTCATAATATATAGCAATAATGCCCTTTTGGCGTCATCAATACGGAGTTTTTGAAACTATATCTTACCCCATTTAACATTCTCTTTACAACGATATGTCACACGCCGAAATTCATTAAACCATTCACGAGATATAGCTATAATGTACTTTTTGGCACTATCAATAAGGACTTTTTGTTATTTTTATGATATAAAGTTTGTCTTCTAAAAATGTATATTATTTGAGTTTTATTAAAGTTTGATATATTTTTCGTTACTTTAAAAACTTTTTTAGTTTTATACTTTTAAAATTTAATGTTTAAATGTATATATTAGTTACCTATTTATTAAAATATAATATTTTTTAATTCTCTAATAGAAAATTTGGTTTCTAAAAATTTAAATTATTTGAGTTTTATTAAAGTTTGTTATATTTTTCGTTATAATTTAAAATTTGGTTTCTACTCGAATTTTTTTTATTCAAGATTGATATATTTTTAACAGCTAATACACCAAGGTCACGCGCTTTTAATATTTTAGAAGATTTGAACACTTCATCTTAACCTATGCAGCAACCCCTTTACAATGATACGTCATACATCGAAATCTGTTAGGCCGTTTACGAAATACAACGTTAATGCCTTTTTGGCAGCATTAATGCTTTATCTTACCCTATACAGCAACCCCTTTACAATGATACGTCATACGTCGAAATCTGTTAGGCCGTTTAGGAGATACAACGTTAATGCTTTTTTGGCAGCATCAATACGGTCTTTTTGACGCTTTATCTTACCCTATACAGCAACCCCTTTACAATGATACGTCATACGTCGAAATCCGTTGGGCCGTTTACGAGATACAACGTTAATGCCCTTTTGCCATTCGAAAAAGAAGAATTGGCTGCTTGCGTCAAACGTCAGAGGCCATGTGAAAAAAGAAGAATTGGCTGCTTGCGCCAAATGTCAAAGGCCAATCGAAAAAACAGAAGAATACAGCGCCGCCACCTGTGGCGACATCTAGCGGTGAAATTTGGAAGCAGTGGTGACGAATCGGCATTGTTATACTACTCACTACGTTCATGATTGTAATGCGGCCTTGTTTGACCCACGGAATAGTTCTGATACAACCGAATGAACAGAAAAAGAAGAAGAGATCCAGCGATCCAATTATAACCTCAAATCTTATTACTTGTCATAATAATACAATAATTCTAAATCTGTACCCAAAAACAATAAATAGATTAAAACTTTTGATAAATGAAGAATCCAATTTGGCTATAACACTGTCGAGCCCTCAAATGTAGAGAAACTAGTAAGGTGAGTACTCAATTTGTTACCGATTAAAAATAATTATTGCTAGTGAGAAATTAGCCTGTGACAAATTGTTTTGCATTTAATTTCTGTTCCGAAAATATAAATGATCCAAGATTTATACAATTTTTTGATTATTTGAAAACAAATTATATTGTTGATGATGCTCTATTTGCTTCTAAAATTTGGGCATGTGAGTCGGCCACTTCAGAAAGGTCTACAAACTACTGCGAATCATTTCATTCTGCATTTAATAAATGCTTTTATCAGCCACGTCCAAACATTTTTCAATTTGTACACGTTTTAAATGAGTGCCAAACCTATGTGTTCCGACCCTGTGTAGTGCGATCTTGTGCGGTTCAACCCTGTGTTCCCGTGCGAGAGTGAACCCCGACGAAAAACATTCATATTCGAGATTCGACATTCGTTAGACGTTAGATTAGTTACACCTTTATATTTGTATTTAATACGTTATTTTCTTTGTAATTAAAGTTATAAAATTAACCAGCGTTTATACAGTTTACTACACGAAACATTGGTCCTTCGACCCGATACTAAGCGAAATTAAAGCGATAATTAAACGAAAAAATCAAGAAATCATACGAAATTCAACAAGTGCATCCAAACCGACATATTGCATCCAGTCGACCAGTCAAAGTGTGATCTAAGTTGTGCGAAGAAGCGTGAAAACTACAGCTGGTTGTTTGTTATCTTCCCTCGATAGTGTGAAGTGTGCGTGAGTATACAATTCAAATATAACCCTTATTTCATTATTACTTAGATACTATAGTCATCATAAGTATTCTTTCAATCTTAGCTTTGTCTGAATATTCAAATTGTAACACGTACTTATTTTAGTAGACGGAAAACTTATTTCTAATTTATTTAGTATATTATTTTACTATATTAGTTTACAAATTCGTTAAAGTGGTACTTTAATTATTTTATTTCGTATCATGGGGAAAGATAAGGAACAAGAAACTCTTAATACGTTAGTAAGAAAACGTGGCTCGATAAAAGCGAAACTTACAGCCTTTGATAAGTTTTTAGTCTCGTTCGAAAGCTATGCTGTTGATGATTTAACCCGTTTACAAGTAATTGAATTAGAACAACGAAGTAATGATGCGGAAAAAATATATTTTGATTTCGATCAAGTTCAAAACGAGATTGAATGTTTAGTTGATGACATTGACGAACAGTTCACTATCAGAACAGATTTCGAAAACAAGTTTTATCATAATACCTCTAAGGCTAAGTCACTGTTAGAGAATTACGCGACTAAAAACGAGGAAACAAAATCCGAAAATTCCGATGGAAGACAATCTTCCATAAATACGACTTCTTTAGATAGAGTAAAGCTGCCGGAAATAGAGCTACCTAAATTTGATGGTAAATACGAACTCTGGATGGAATTCAGAGACACGTTTGATTCGTTGATTAATTCGAATAATCAGATAAATGATATGCAAAAATACCATTATTTACGCGCTTCGTTGATCGGATCTGCTCCGCAGGTAATTCAGTCTATGGAGTTCACGGCGGAAAACTATAGCGTCGCGTGGAACACTCTTTGCGATAGATTTAATAATAAATCGCTTTTAATACAAAATCATTTAAAGGCCATTTTTGATATGGAACCGGTTAGTAACGCGACAGCGGCGAAAATTCGACACGTATATGAAAATTTATTTAAACACCTAACCTCACTCAATCAGTTAGGCGAACCTACAGATTCTTGGGATACATTAATAATATTCATAGTAACAGGTAAACTCGATAAAGGCACTGCGCATGAGTGGGAAAAACACAAAATTAACTTAGCAAGTAATAGTTCAGTTATAAATTTAACAATTTTCAAAGAATTTCTCAAAAAACGAGCCAACTTGTTGGAAACAGTCGAAATGAATTTAAAAGTAGATCAAAAATATGAGAAATACGAAAACTTTAACACAAACTCTCGAAAATATGCGAAACCGAATAATTCCTCGAGAGGGTTATTTAGTCAAACGGATAATAAAGGCCCCATTACACAATACAATTCGAAACTCGTTTGTCTTTATTGCAAGGGTAATCATAATTTATTTTGTTGTGTGGAGTATTTAAAACTGCCCATACAAGATCGAATAGATAAGGCCAATTCGTTGCATCTTTGTTTAAATTGTCTTAGGCGCAATCATTCAATAAAGGATTGTAGATGGAGCGGATGTAAGGTATGTGGAAAAAAGCATAATACTGTTTTACATGAGTGTAAATCGTCGCAAAATATTACGAATAATCCAAATAATCAACCAGAATCTCTGAGCACTCCTGGTTGTTCAGATAATGTTACGAGCAGTCTCCTCTCTATCAATCAAAATGCAATTCTATCTACGGCTAGGGTTCAAGTTATTAGTAAAACAGATACATCAAAAAGCGTTGCAGTACGAGCCTTGTTAGATTGTGGTTCACAATCCAGTTTTATAACTACCAGACTTTGTCAAAAACTTAGCTTAACTAAGACAGACACTAAATTGACAGTTTCAGGTATAAGTGATTCGTTATCATATGTCAAATTTAAATGTAATATAAGCGTAAAATCTATTGACAATAATTATGCGTTTGACTTATCATGTTTTGTATTAGATAAAATTACGTCAGAAATACCAAGTATGAATATCGATATTCAGAACTTGCATTTACCTGTAAATTTACAGTTAGCAGATCCAGATTTTTATGAACCGCAGTCTATAGATTTATTAATCGGCGCAGATATATTTTGGCACATTCTAAGTGTAGGTCAAATTAGCTTAGGGAAAAACAAACCCTTATTACAAAACACCCGATTAGGATGGATAGTTGCAGGCTGTATGGACACACCAATTGAAAAACTTCAATGTAACTTAAACGATAATCAAAATTCGAATATTTCAATTGAAAATCAATTGCGTAAATTTTGGGAGGTTGAGGAATGCGAAACTAAGACGTCGTGGTCGTTTGAAGAGCAAGCGTGTGAAGACCATTTCTTGCAAACTTTAAGAACTTCCAAAACTGGTAGGTACATAGTAACTTTACCGTTAAAGGAAGCTCCCGAATCACTAGGTGATTCAAGGGATCTCGCTATTAAACGTTTTTTATCATTGGAGCGTAGACTCATTTCTAACCAAACATTAAGAAAACTATATGTTGATTTTTTAAACGAATACGAACAATTAGGGCACATGACAGAAATTGCAGACATTAACACGAAAAACGAACTAGAATACGTTATGCCTCATCACGGGGTATTGAAGGAATCGAGTTCTTCTACCAAACTCCGAGTAGTTTTTAATGCATCATGTCCAACTTCTAATGGCCTCTCTTTGAATGATTTACAAATGAACGGACCTACCATACAAAACGATTTATTATCAATCATTTTACGTTTTCGTTCTCGTTCAATTGCCCTATCAAGCGACATTAAAATGATGTATCGACAGGTGCTTATTTCTCCTGAACAAAGACACCTACAAAGGATTTTATGGCGTTCATCGCCTAATGATCCAATAAAAACATACGAACTTAACACGGTTACGTATGGCACGACGTCTGCTTCGTTCCTAGCAATCCGATGTTTGCATCAAGTTGCATTCGAATGCGAAAAGGATCATCCTACTATCGCTAAAATAATTCGAAACGATATGTATGTTGATGATCTATTAACGTGCGTAGATACAAAGGAAGAAGCTTCCGTCGTATGCAAAAACATAAATTCCATCTTTATTAAACGTGGATTTGAGCTCCGAAAATGGAAATCAAACGACAAATCTGTTTTAACTGGCCTTTCCACCGACGAGTCTTCAGACGTAATCGATTTTTCTCCTACTGAAGAACGGTCTTCAAAAATATTAGGTCTTTCTTGGAATTGTAACGACGATGTTCTGACATATAAAATTGCAGATTCTCATCATCCAAATATTATCACTAAACGAATAATTCTTTCTCGAATCGCGACTATATTTGATCCTTTAGGATTATTAAGCCCCTCCATTATAATCGCCAAGATATTGTTACAAAGATTATGGTCCGAAAATCTTACTTGGGATCAACCGTTACCAAAGAGCATTATCAATGATTGGTTAACGTTTGCAAATGAACTACCGGTTTTCAATAATTTTAAAATTTCTCGTAAAGTTCTTTGTGACAGTCCTAAGCAAATATCACTTCACGGGTTTGCTGACGCGTCAGAATCAAGTTACGGCGCATGCATTTATGTTGTCTCCGTTAATGCAAATAATGAGAAATTCTCAAATTTAATATGCGCGAAGTCAAAGGTCGCCCCAGTTAAGACTTTAACAACGCCGCGTCTTGAACTGTGTGCAGCTCTGGTTTTATCCCAACTCGTATCTAAAGTATTACAATCCATTACAATTAAATTCAATAATATCTATTTATGGTCTGATTCGACAATTGTATTAGGATGGCTAAATATGAATCCAAGTTTGCTCAAACCATTCGTCTCCAACAGAGTATCGACAATACAGAAGTTAACAAATGAATTTTGCTGGAATCATGTCCCAACTCTGGATAATCCAGCGGATATTGTCTCACGTGGTCTCCTTCCAAAGAAATTAATCGAATCTGAAATGTGGTTTCACGGACCTTCATGGTTACTACTTGAGTCCGATACGTGGCCGAAACCTCCAATCCTAAAGGCAGATCTTCCTGAGAAAAGAAAAAACTGTGTTTTAGCTATAAACGTTTATCCTAATTTTCCTTTCGAAAATTATTCGGATCTGTCTAAGCTAAAACGATTATTCGCGTATGTGCTACGGTTTGTTAACAATTGCAAATCAAAATCTATACAACGCAAAAATCTCTTCTTATCTGCAGAAGAGTTAAACGAAGCATTTAATCATTTAATACGAATTGCTGAAATAGAATCCTTTCGCAAGGAGTATATCACCTTAAAGAACGGCGGTACTTTATGTAATAATAGTAATATTCTTAGTCTGCATCCCTTTTATGACGAAACCGAGAGCGTATTGCGTGTGGGTGGACGATTGGGTAACTCCGATTTTCCTTATTCGAAAAAACATCCGATTGTTCTATCATCTAATCATCCATTGACTAAACTTATTTTTGATTTCGAACACCGCAATTTATTACATGCGGGACCGCAACTACTTCTTGCTAATATTCGCGAAAG
The DNA here is from genome assembly GCA_964028335.1 of Altica lythri. Classification (NCBI taxonomy): domain Eukaryota; kingdom Metazoa; phylum Arthropoda; class Insecta; order Coleoptera; family Chrysomelidae; genus Altica; species Altica lythri. Next base: position 97,144,367 of record OZ034801.1, on the reverse strand, counting down.
ATTTTGACCTATTTCTGGTCGACGTATAGCTCGTCAAACCGTGAAAAATTGCGTAAAATGTGTTAGATACAGTGGTCAATCATTTCAACCCCTCATGGGTGAATTACCTGCTGCGCGCGTCAAGCCAACTTTACCATTTTCAGTAGTTGGTGTAGATTACGCCGGACCTTTCGTTATGAAAGATAAACCCACCAGAGGATGTAAACCTATCAAATGTTGGGTAGCATTATTTGTTTGTTTTTCTACTCGCGCGATACATGTCGAACTTGTATTATCATTAAGCAGTGCAGATTTTATTGAAGCATTTAAACGTTTTTTAAGCCGACGAGGTAAACCATACGAAATGTTTTCTGATAACGGAACAAACTTTGTCAAAGCGAATAAAGATTTAAAGGAAATAGCTGATTTCTTAAAACTAAATTCTTTAAATATTACAAGCTACGCGGCTAATTTAGGAATAAAGTGAAATTTTATTCCATCTAACTCGCTTCATTTCGGTGGTTTATGGGAAGCGGGAGTTAAAAGTCTCAAACATCACATAAAACGAATTTTGGGAAACAGATCAATATTCTTTTATGATTTTCAGACATTGCTAATACGTATTGAAGCGATACTTAATTCGCGACCTTTATTCCCTTTAAATTCCAATCCGGAAGATTTAACAGTACTTACTCCCGCACACTTCCTCATTGGAAGAAATACGATGACTTTATCAGAAGTTCCAGTTGCTAACGTAAATGAAAATCGGCTGACCAACTATCAGCTTCTCCAAAAACTATACGAGCACTTTTGGAAACGTTGGAGCAGTGAATACTTAGTCGAACTTCAACGCAGAACTCGATGGAGAAAAGGTCAAATTTCCGTGGACTTGAATCAGGTAGTCCTCATCAAAGATGATAATTTGCCTCCAGCAATGTGGAGACTAGGACGGATCATTAAACTTATTCCTGGGTCCGATGGAGTTACACGAGTTGTATCTATTAAGACAGCCGAAGGTATCATAAGCAGAGCAGTGACCAGAATATGTCCTTTACCAGTTGTCAGCTAACCCTCCAAGGCCGGGGGCATGTTCCGACCCTGTGTAGTGCGATCTTGTGCGGTTCAACCCTGTGTTCCCGTGCGAGAGTGAACCCCGACGAAAAACATTCATATTCGAGATTCGACATTCGTTAGACGTTAGATTAGTTACACCTTTATATTTGTATTTAATACGTTATTTTCTTTGTAATTAAAGTTATAAAATTAACCAGCGTTTATACAGTTTATTACACGAAACACTATGATACATTAAAATAAATAGTACACATTTAGGAAAAGTTATAACAAATAAAAATACAAAAGAAAGTGAATGTATTTGCAAGATTTACTCGACAAATATAAAAATAATAAAATGGAAAAGTTCGATTTTGTAAAAGCATCCTCATATCATTATAATTTATTTTAGATTTTGTTTATATAATTGTATATTGTAGATTTTGCTTTGCCTTATAATATTATTATAATAAATATTGATTTTAATGTAACTGTACTGTAAACTTATTTTCTTTACTTTGGTTACTTATCTATATTTTTCTGGTGGCGCAATCGTCCTTTGGAATTAGTAGAGTACCTGAAGCAATCGGCGCAATCATACCACGAACTTAAGGCAACATACGTAATATTGGCGCAATCGTCCTATACCCGGAATGACAACCTGGCAACGGCATTGGTGTATTAAAACTTTATGTTTTGTGTTAAATCTTCGTAATAAAGAAGAAATAGTTAGGTTATTTTACTTATGTTTATTATTGGTTTATTGATATGTCAATTTTTTTTAAATGACTGAAACTCAAGCAAATAAAAAGATAATCGTTTCACCGGAGCTCTTCATTTCAATTTGAAACTTCACCGGCTTTATAACCAGAAGAAACTTTTACTTAATACACTACACCACCACCCACCCAACATGGAAACGAAAACTGAGCAAACGAATATCGATCAACAAATCGAAAAAGTCCGCGACTTAGATTCATAAACATCTAAACCACAACTTCATTCAATGAAACCCGAAAAGACTGTAATGAAGACTGATCTCTTATCTTTTGAATTTCTTCGAAAGGATTTCCTAAAATGAATTTCTCCTTGGGATGGACTGAATATTCTTCGGATTATTACCAAATGAAGTTTCTTCCAGGGATGAAATGAATAGTCTTCGGCAAATTCAAACAAATAATTAAATTTAGTAATCTTTCCACAAAATGGCGGTCGGCTCGACACGTTTTCAAATAAAATTGTTATCTCTTACGTAGGACTCTTTCAGATGTGGCATAAACCCTAATAATGAAATCAACAATCAAAACTCCATTCCTTAATGAATTACAATCAAGTAGAATCACTATCTGGTTTCTCCATATTCTTGAGAAATAATTAACTTTAATTACACGTGTATTATTCAATCAATGATCAAATAAAAAACTGATGTTTGATGATAGCGAGTCTACTTGAAATTACGTGTTAGTAATATTTAAAAAACAAAATTCACCACAATTTGGACAATTTAATACAAATAAAATTAATAACTGAAACGATAGAATTACTTACTTTTATACTAAGGAGTTGATCGTGCGGAAACAGATATTAAAATGAACGCGAAATATTTATCGAAGCAAAAAGAAAATTTCGGTTATCGGAGACCTTGCCTCCCACTTATAATCGCGGCGCAAAAGAATAAAATAGATCTTTACAAATAGTCAGGTGGGGTGGATTTCTGAAGTAAAACGATCACAAGATTCTTTTTTTTTTTGTAAAGTGGAAAGCTCCTCAATACAAGTAACGATAAATCTAAAATAGGTGAATAAGTTAATAAAGGTAGGTTAGCAACAATGACTGATGTAATCCTTAATCATTCGAACCCCAAAGATAAAACTGAATAAAAGTAAAAATTCCCTGTACAAAAAGGTACCATAGATTATGAAGAGAACGAGGAAATTAAATCGTCAGAAGACGAGTGACTGAATTTCTAAGACAAGGTACCAGCCAACCTAATGGAACATAATCCCAAAACAAGTAAAATTACCAGGGGTTTTGAAGAAACCCAGGTAGTAAAACCGTCACAAGACGAAGTGACTGGATTTCTAAAACAAGGTACCAGCCAACCTAATGGAACGGAAGAAACAAAAATGTCCTAATATCAAATTGCCAAAGATGGAACAAAAAAAAAATAACGAGATCTTAAAAACATTACCCCTTTTTGTCTATAAAATAATTCTAGCTAAACAATCAAATTTAAGAAATAACAATATACGTCTCTATAAATTAAAAGGAACATCCTTAAATTAAACTTTAGGATATTGACCCCCAAAAAACTATAAAAATCCCAAAGGATATAACTGTAGCCAACAAAAAATCATTGAATTAAAACTACTCAATAATTGAGTAACAAAATAGGCTATATAGCTAACCAAAATATTCACTGAATGAAAAAAGTTGAGACCAAATATTAATTGAACAAAAATGTGACTTAACACTCAAAAAAAAATCAATTAATATCAGAATCAACTATAAATTGACAAGTCATATCACACAATTTGTGCGAACTAAAGACAACGCAATAGCTAGAGAAAGGTAACAAATAACGATATAAAAGACAAGATTTATCGGTAATAAGGTAATCAAAAATAAACATTAGGACATTTAGTGAATATTAAATAGTCAAACAAGTAGATTAGGCAAGATAGATTCAATTAAACAACGTTAATAAAACCAAAGGCAATTTCAATACCAAATTTTGAAAAAAAAGAAACAAAAGAAAAATGTATGCCAAAACAAGTAAGACAAAATCAAGTGAACTAGTTTTCTGTTATAATGAAGCTATTGAAAGAAATAAAGAAAATCAAAAACAAAATTGTACACAAATTGGTAGTGCGGTACAGAGGAACAGCCTCAGTCTGTACTCACAAATAAATGTGATCCCAAAGGTACAGTACTGACCTGAGCTCACTAACCTATTTATAACCCAAAAACAAGAAAACAAAGTTTATAGTTCACTCCGATTTTAATACTTAGAAAAAATTGAAATGATCTTAAAAAAATTGCAGTGTTTACCGTGTTTACCAAAAGTTAAAAAACAATAATGAATAAAAAAACAATGCCGAATTAATGATGAATGCCTTCAGTGTGGTGACTCCAGTGTAAGGAGAGCAAAAAAATAATGAAATTAGAGAATTTAAAAATGACGAGAGAAGAGAAAATATATACGATATCTCAATATTTCCCTACAAAAATATTACAAACATAACGAGACAGTAAAGGGGCTAGGCCGGTTCGGGCACAAAATCGAGCATTTTTACATGTAAATCCCCATAAGAAAATCTAAGGTCCATTCTGGTCATTTTTGTATCTTTTGGCTCGGTCCGAGCACAAAATCGATCAGTTTTACATGTAAATCTCCATAAGAAAAATCTAAGGTCCATTCTGGTCATTTTTGTATCTTTTGGCTACGTGTACACCACGTGACCTAAGCGGGGAACAGGAGATGGATCAATAGAGATGTAGGAGGATGTAAAGGCGGCAGCCTCGAGTAAGATGACGGGGGTAAATAGAATCGGAACTGTGAGGAGGATGTATGGAGTGAAGTTAGGGATGCTGGAGCAGTATGTATATTGTCGTATGACGTAAAGTTAGGGATGCTGGAGCAGTATGGAGTAAGATGACGGGGGTAAATAGAATCGGAACTGTGAGAAGGATGTATGGAGTGAAGTTAGGGATGCTGGAGCAGTATGTATATTGTCGTATGACGTAAAGTTAGGGATGCTGTAATATTTGTGTAATCTCATTACTATCTGCAGGCTGAAAAGAAAAGTGTATATGAGTAGGGTAAATAAAACAATAAAAAATTTAAAAACATATATTAAACAGTTAAGAAAAAAATGTATAAGTACAAATTAATTTTATTAAACATACTTGCAGATAGTAATGAGATTACACAAATATTACAGCATCCCTAACTTTACGTCATACGACAATATACATACTGCTCCAGCATCCCTAACTTCACTCCATACATCCTTCTCACAGTTCCGATTCTATATACCCCCGTCATCTAACTCCATACTGCTCCAGCATCCCTAACTTCACTCCATACATCCTTCTCACAGTTCCGATTCTATTTGCCCCCGGCATCTTACTCCATACTGCTCCAGCATCTCTATTGATCCATCTCCTGTTCCCCGCTTAGGTCACGTGGTGTACACGTAGCCAAAAGATACAAAAATGACCAGAATGAACCTTAGAATTTTCTTATGGAGATTTACATGTAAAACTGATCGATTTTGTGCTCGAACCAAGCCAAAAGATACAAAAATGACCAGAATGGACCTTAGATTTTCTTATGGGGATTTACATGTAAAAATGCTCGATTTTGTGCCCGAACCGGCCTAGCCCCTTTACTCGAGACATAAGAAAAAAAATCACAAATTATGTCAAGATGTCCTAGGTGTGTAAAGAATGCAGTCCAAGCTATTAAAATGTATTTCTGTATTTGATCTATAACAAAATCAATACAGGAAAAAAAATGAGAAGATGGTATTTGGCCAACAAAAATCTTGAGCAGGTACAGAAACACATGAAAAATCTATTTTTTTCACAAAAGTAACCCTAACGGTTGAAAAAGAAACAAAATAGACCATACCAGTTGTTGACGGTACGGCTACAGCCTTACATAATGCATGTACAAAATATTTTAAAGAGAAAAATATTCCATATAAGGAAAATATGGTTGGATTTGCAGGTCATGGAACTAATTCCATGTTTGGACAACATCATTCTCTGTCTAAATTGTTTGCAAAAGATATTCCGAATCTGTTTCTAATGAAATGTATATGTCACTCTTTTCACCTTTGCTTGTAAAAAATTACCACGAGGTGTGGAGGACTTTGCTCGTGATGTTTACAACTATATACAGAATAGTCCAAAACTTATTGGAGACTACAAAGAGTTTCAATGTTTTGTAAATGTTAAACCATATAAACTATTACACCCTTCCCAAACAAGGTGGCTGTCCTTGTTGCAAGTTGTGAAAAGGCTTTAAGAACAACTTCCAGCATTGAAACTATATTTTTATAATTTTGACAAGTAAAGTGACATTTTTCAAAATTGCTGTCAGTTTTGAAAGTCATTACTTTTCATAACTAGTTTTGAAAAGTAAAACTTTACGTAACTGGTTTTGAAAACTTAATTTCAAAACAAGTTACGAAAAATATAAAGCAAATATAAACAAATAAGAACTATTTTATACTAACTTTATTAAAGAAAAACTCCAGAAATATTTAAAAGCAGGAATTTTTAAACAAAAAATGAAATAGGTATACTTAATATTTAAGTCAGAAACTATTAGCACATTTTATTTATATCTATATTAAATAGAATTGTCATTAGAAAGCTGTCAATGCAAAATAAACACGAGAACTAGATGTGTTGTTTTTAATTATTATTAGATAATTATAATTTTTTTTAATTATGGAATTTCGTCAAAATTATAAAAAATCTAGTACGGAACTCGTTATAAAACGCCTTTTTGTTTAACTCGTGTTCATTTGCAGCACTCGCTACGCTCGTGCTGCAACATCACACTCGTTACACAAAATTGGTCTTTTCATAACTCGTTACGTAAATAACTATTTCAAAATGCTGTTTTAACTGACAGATTGCTTGCAGGTCAATCAATCCTTGATAAATGTCTGGAACCAACCACAGAATTATATTTAGAGTTTTAAATTTTGTGTTGCCATAGTTCAATGATTTGAACAAAGAAATGCAATCCGAAAGTCTAAAACTCTACTTGCTATTTGAAAAAAAAATTATAACCTACAAGACTATACTCAAATGTTTTTTGAAGCCAGAATATTTGGAATTAACTGAACAGGAAAAAACAAGCATTCATGTCCATGACAAAGTTGCAGCATTGGAATTATTGGAAATAAAAATATTAAAAATTGATTTTGAAAAATTTGAAAACCATGTACCTCTGGAAGACATTTACTTAGGAGGCAATGTTGCTGCTTTAATTATAATGAACAAAAACAGTATTCATTCAGATCAAATAAGTCAGTTAAGACAAAAATGTCTTGAATTTTATATTGAAAGTCTTAATCAAATAAAATATCGCTTTCCATTTGAAGATGAGCACAGACAAAGGTTAAAAAATTAAAGGTTTTTAAACCCTGACACATTGCTGGACTAAAATTTAAAACGTTCTGTACCGTCTATAGCTCATTTAGGGCAAATGTTTCCAGGTAATATGTTTATCATTAACTTTAAATACTTCATTTATGAGTTGAGTCTGCATCTTACTTAGTTTTCAATTAATTAATTTTATATTATAATTTATTTATAAATTAATTAATTAATTAATTAAAATAAATTAATTAATTTATTTCAATTACGTTATTCCTTTATAAATTAATTAATATAATTTATTAATATATATACCTTCAGGATTATGTCCAACAAATTTGACAGAATTAGACCGGGAATGGAGAGCTCTAAGAAACACTAATCTTCCATTTCAAGAGGATCAGCTAATCAAAGCAAATGAGTTTTGGCGTCATATTTTAAAAATAAGAAAAGGCGATTCGTCTCAAATGTTTCCCTTATTGACTCAATTTGCACAAAATTTATTAACATTGCCACATAGCAGTGCAAATGCTGAGCGTCTATTTTCTGCGATCAATTTGCTGAAAACTAACATAAGAAACAGGCTTTATACTGACACGCTAACAGGCTTACTTTTTACGAAAAGCGGCTTAAAAATAACCGCGAGCCTTTGCAGGAACACATTAAACATTTTAATAAATATATGTACAGATTTAATTTGTCTGAAAATGATAATAAAAATTTAATAATTTAAATAAATTGATGATGACTCTGAAAGAAGCAAACTAATGAAAAAAAAATAAAACAAATAAGAACCTATTATATATATTGTGGGTGAGTTTCGATTAAATATAAGTTTTTGATTAATTTTTATTTGCTGTTCACGAATCCAGTGACGCAAATGGACTGGCACTGCTTAAGGGCGTATGAATTCTCGACGCATGAAAACAGGTAAATTTTTGGGACAGGAACTTTCGACGCATGGTTAGAAATATTATGTTTTTATTACAGAAATTTTCGACGCAAAAATTTAGGTACTTACAGACGGGCGCAACCGAATTGGCTCCCGAGGTCAAGTCTTCACCCGCAAGCGAAAAAAGGGTATAGGTAAATTGGCTCCCAAAATAAATCCCTTTCTCTAATTACTTTAAGAAGATTTAATAATATTTTGCAATAAAAATAAAAATATTAGAAAAACATCAAAACAACAAAATAAATCCCTTTCTCTAATTACTTTAAGAAGATTTAATAATATTTTGCAATAAAAATAAAAATATTAGAAAAACATCAAAACAACAAAATAAATCCCTTTCTCTAATTACTTTAAGAAGATTTAATAATATTTTGCAATAAAAATAAAAATATTAGAAAAACATCAAAACATCCCTTTCTCGCAGTGTCCAATCGCAATGTTCAAAACAACCTAATTAGATACTTAATACACGCCTACTAAATTTCTGTATAAATATCAAAAACTGATCGGAAAAATATCAGTTCTTGTAAATTTTCTCGCGAAATATAATTACTAAAGTTTGGAATAAAAATGGAAATAGTAGTCACCGAAATGTTAAGTGAAAGAGGGAAACCACTACTGGTAGTTAACTTGTTTAAGTTGAATTTTTAAAAAATGTTAGCTGGTAATGTGAAAAAGTGGCAATGTGCAAAAAGAGGGTGCAAAGCGAATTTAAAAACGCTAGATGATGATAACACTATAACGGAGTCGAACCTAGAGCATAACCACGAAGCCAACAGCGAAGCAGGAGTAAACCGGCAACTTTTAAGTAATAACTTAAAAAGAAAAGCTGTGAAAAATCTTTGCGAAAAACCAGCAAAAATAATTAATCGAGAGTTATGTGTCAGCAATATTACAAGCATTACGACTGCTGATACAGAGCGCATACGGAAAAACATATACAATCAACGTAGAAGCATCTTACCGAAGCTACCGGTAGATATAGAGAGCACTATTGCTGTTCTTAAAGACATCAACACAGTGACAAGCAGAGACGAAGAATTCCTGATGAAATGTGACCAATCTTTAAAAATAGTTATGTTTTCAACAAACACAAATTTAAAATTTTTGTGCGGATTGGAAAGCATTTACGTCGATGTCACATTTAAATGTTGTGCAAAACATTTTTACCAATTATTTACAATTCACGGCCTTAGTAATGGAAATTATATACCGTTGGCATTTTTTCTGCTCCCTGACAAAAAGATGCAAACTTATGAAAATATGTTAACTATTTTGCTCCAGACTTTTACATCAACTGTGATGTGGAAATTTGTATACATTGACTTTGAAATGGGTATACATAAAGCTTTCAAACGCCAATTTCCGAATGTGGAAATTAAAGGATGTTTGTTTCATTTGACCCAGGCTTGGTAAGTCTTAAAAATAATGAAAATTTACAAAGTTAAAACAAATAAATTTTTTAGGTGGAGAAAAATTCAGCAACTTGGCTTGTCGGTAGAATACCGATCGAATTCTGAAATAGGAGAATTTTTACATCTTCTCTTCGGATTGCCGTATTTAAACCCAGTCGAAGTAGGAGATTGTTTTTCAGAAGATCTTGCAGCAATTCAGCCGAATAACGAAAAAGTAGTAAAATTCTTAGACTATTTAATAGAAAACTACATAGGTGAAGATTCTGATTTCCCGCCTGAATTATGGGCCGAGTTCAGTGCGAGCAGAACACGTTCAACAAACGCCTGTGAATCATTCCACAGCAAATTTAATGCGTCATTCTACTCTGCTCACCCAAACATTTTTCAATTTGTTGAAGTACTAAAAGAGTTCCAGATGGAAACTTACGTAAAGATAAATAGTACACACCAAATTAAGAAGGTGTACAGAAGAGTGCAGCTACAAAAAATGAAAATTATCCAAGACAGTATGGACGACCTCAGTAGAGGAAATATAACAAAGACTACTTTTTTGAAGAAAATGTCAAGGCATGTAAAAACTAGTCTTCACTAAACTCTTGGTAAGTCTATAAAATTATAAAAAGTTAACGAAACATTTTCAGGTGGATAAAGTGTGAAGGGAAGTTTCTAACTTTGCAGTTAAATAATTTTATAAAATGTTATTATGCTTATGTAAATAAACATATTGAAACACGTATGGGGGCTTTTTACACAATTTATTTACAAAATTGTTAAGATACACTGAACTCTGCTGGATAACGTCTAACTACTTGACAATACAATGAACTCTTCTGAACACTTGACTCGAACTGACTTAAACTGCTCATGCACCCCCTTATATACAACATTATTTAATCTAGTCAGTGTGTTTAGAAGTTTCTAGAATTTTCTAGAAACATTATTTAAAATGGTCAGTTGATTTTTTTTTTTACAAACAACTAAAAATCAACTGTCAACAACAATCTTTCAAATTAAGGTCCCTTCCTTTACGGTTATCCCGTTACACTGCCCCCTCCTTAGATTCATTCCTCCTGGAATGTTATTTCCTACATCGGAATCCCGCACACTCCCTGAGCCAGCCAAACCATCTTCTTGGAGTTGCTGCGCATCTCCACTGTGGTTTCCCTGGTAAGGCGCCAAACGATCATGATGGACCACGACGGGTTTCCCTCTGGGAATTTTCACGATCCGATAAATGACATCGTTAATCTTCTTCTTGATGGTGTAAGGACCTTCCCAGTTCTTTTGTAATTTGGGACAAATACCTCGACGCCGTCGGGGGTTATAGAGCCAGATTAAATCTTCAACTTGGTAACTCTTTTCCATTGTCCGTGTGTCATAGTACCTCTTCATCCGATCACTAGATAATTGTAGTTTTCCACGCACCAGGTTGTGTATATTTTCCATTCGATTCTGAAGGTCGGTGACATATTGTTCACGTGCCATTTCTTCACCAGGTTTACAACCAAACACCAAGTCACATGGTAGCCTCATTTCTCTACCGAACAGGACCTTCGCAGGTGTTTGGCCAGTTGATTCGTTGATGGCCGATCGAATTGCCATTAGAAATAGTGGAATATGTCGATCCCAATCCCTCTGACAATCTGACACCACTTTTGACAGATAGTTGGTTATAGTCCGGTTCATTCGTTCCACCATTCCATCAGACTGAGGGTGCATCGCTGTGGTTCTCGTTTTGTGGATGCCTAATCTTTGGCAAACTTCTTGAAACAGCTTGCTCTCAAAATTTCTTCCTTGGTCTGAATGTAATTCTAATGGTACCCCAAATCGGCTTACGAATTCTTCAACCAATATATCTGCTAAAGTGGTAGCTTCCTGATTGGGAACTGCATATGCTTCAACCCATTTAGTGAAGTAGTCCATTACAACAAAGATGTACTTGTTTCCTACATCGGTCTGTGGAAGTGGCCCCAATACATCTACTGCGATTCTTTCAAAAGGACTTCCAACCAGGTATTGCTGCATTTCCGCCTTCGGTTTTCGGTGCGGACCGTTACTGGCAGCACATGTAGTGCATTTACGACACCAATCTTTAACATCATTAGTGCAATTTACCCAGTAAAATCTATCTCGGATCTTTTGCAGCGTTTTCGTGATACCCAGATGTCCTCCAGAACTATCATTATGCATCTGTTTTAAAATTTCCGGTACAGCATTTCTTGGGACCACTATTTGTTTCCTTGTTTCTGTGCCCTCGGAATTTTCTACAAGTCTTTTAACGAGCCCTCCGTCCAAAATTAAAGAGTTCCATTGGGACCAGTATGCTTTTAAAGCAGGAGAGGATGAGGATATCTCTCTCCACGACGGACGACGGTCCATTCTCTTCCACTCCCGAATCTTTCTCAGAACGGGATCGTTTTCTTGTTGCTCCTCCAGCATAGAGCTGTCGTCTCCTGGTACAACCTTAACTAAGGTAAGTTTTTCCTCGTTCTGCTCCATACGGGTACAATGGGGGCAATCAGGTCGACATGGTCTTCTGGAAAGTGCATCAGCATAACGATGTCTGGTTCCAGGTTTGTGCTCGATTTCAACATCATATTCCTGCAGTTTTTCGAGCCATCTTGCTATCTGTCCTTCTGGGTTCCTAAAGCTAAGTAGCCACTTTAAACTAGCATGGTCTGTTCTGATCAGGAATTTTCTGCCATACAGATATTTATAAAAGTGTTCGACGGATTTTACAACTGCTAACAGTTCCCTTCGAGTTACACAGTAGTTCTTTTCAGCTTTCGATAAAGTTTTGCTGAAGTAACCAACCACTCTTTCCTTACCGTCTTGTAGCTGTGACAAGACGGCTCCAATTCCCACATTGGTGGCGTCGGTGTCCAGAATAAGCTTACCATCAGGAAGTGGATAAGCAAGAACAGGTGCTGACGTAAGCTGTTTCTTCAATATTTCAAACGCCTTTTGACATTCCTGATCCCAACAGAAGGACTTATCTTGTTCTGTCAAACGTGTCAAGGGTTTGGCGATGTCTCCAAAATTCTTGACATATCGTCGGTAATAGGAACAAAGACCCAAGAAACTCCGGAGCTGATGTTTGTCGATAGGGATTGGCCATTCCTGAACGGCTTGTATCTTAGCGGGGTCAACAGCAACGCCATCCTTGCTTACGTTATGTCCTAAATAGTTGACCTGTCTCTGGAACAAGTGGCATTTCTTAACATTCAATGTTAGATTAGCGTTCTGTAATCTTTTAAAAACTTCTTTTAGGTTAGATAAATGTTCCTTAAAGGTCTTACCCATTATGATGATGTCGTCTAGATAAACTAGACAAGTTTCCCATGACAAACCCCGCAGGATGTTCTCCATTAGTCGTTCAAACGTCGCAGGAGCATTACAGAGGCCAAATGGAAGGACCGTGAATTGCCATAACCCTGATCCACTGGTAAAGGCAGTCTTTTCTTTGTCTGCAGGATTCATTTTAACTTGCCAGTATCCGCTTTTAAGGTCCAAGGTAGAAAACAGAGTAGAACCCGCCAAAGCGTCGAGGGCATCATCAATCCTTGGCAGAGGATAACTGTCCTTCTTGGTAACATCATTTAGCTTTCGATAGTCGACACAAAACCGCATTGATCCGTCTTTCTTTCTCACTAATACCACAGGAGAAGCCCACGGACTACTGGATGGTTCGACTATGCCATTTTGAATCATTTCTTTAAGCGCTCTGTCTGCTTCTTCCTTTTTAACTTGAGGCATCCTTCGGGGTACCTGTCGAATCGGACGTGCATCACCAGTGTCAATTCTATGTTGTACAACATCAGTTCTTCCCAGTTTACTTTTAGAACCAAATACAGGTTTATAACGGTAAAGTAGATCTCTTACCTGTTTCTTTTCTAATTTTGACAAAGAGGGGTCTAATTTTGTCATTAATTGTTCAATTTCGTTGGTCTCATCTGTTTCCGTAACATTTATCTTGTGAATTATGGCCATTACTGGTTCTAAACTTCCCATTTCCGTGTCCTTTCGGAGAAGAACTGGATGATCGTTCAAGTTGATAACTCGGATGGGTACCTCTTTGGCGGATCTAACAAGAGGCTTACCCACAAGGAGTCCTTTTCCCAATTCATGGTCATGGTTCTTCGGCTCTATCATGGCTGGGGCACCATCTGGCTCCAGTTCATCCAACCGCGCTGTGACCACACATTCGCAGCTTGCCGGAAGTTCGATATCATCGATTAGCTTAATCGAGGCATTGTCAACTTGTTTTCGGTGCAGGAATATTTCTTCATTACCAGTACGAAGGATACGTTGGCGAAGATCCAAATGAAAACCACAGTGGAGCATAACATCCATGCCCAGAACAACATCTTCATCAACGTCAGCCACCAGCACTGAGTGAACAAGAGAGGTTGAACCAAACTGTAGCGTCACCTGTATCTCACCGTAGACTCTAGCAGAATCTCCGGTAGCGGTACGCAGTCTCCAACTGGTAGGCAACATCTTATTTCGCATAATGATGGTTGGTCGGACGATAGTTTTTGTAGCTCCAGTGTCTACCAGCATGCTAATATTCTTCCCATCAAGGAGGCCATCTACATATAAGCAGTCCACGTGATGTCGCAGAGTTGCCAATTTAATGGTGTGAGGGACTACGGGAATGTTTGGGGTCGAAGGCGCCCTCCAGGAGTCGACCCGTTTAAAGTTTTCCTGCTGCAGGGGTACTTCAGCAGGAGATTTTTCTTTATGGGGGCAAGTATTTCTTATATGGCCTAGTTCTCCGCAGTTCCAGCATCTCACTGGGCGCCTTCTTTTTGGAGATAACTTCATAAACCTCTCTACTACCGCTTCAACGTCGCTAACGGAATGAACGGCATGGTCGTAGTTACCAGTGATTTCCCTTAGTCGAGCAACTCCACGTGAGGCCTCCGTCGCCGCCTCAAACTCCAGGGCAATGGTCAAGGCGTCCACAAGAGTCTTCGGCCGCGCCAACCGTACAGCGCGCTGCAACTCGACGTCTCGAAGACCATCGGTGAAGGTTTGGACTGCTAGGCACTCCAGGAAATCCTCCGCTGCATTTGAATACGCAAGTCGTACCATTCTTGCTACATCCGCTTCAAATTCCTGGATAGTTTCTCCATTTTTCTGTTTTCGGCTCTTTAACTGCATTCGGTACACCGGTTGTAGATGAGTTTGACCATAACGCATCTCTAGACGATTCACCAATAACTCGAAGTTGTCAGCTTCATCCGGTGTCAATGATTGCAAGACGTCTAAAGCTTCGCCTCGCAGAGCTACGGTTAGGGACAATGCTTTCTCCTGGGATGACCATCCATTAGCTCTGGCCGCTGCGTCGAATTGTTTCAGGTAATTTGGCCAGGAAGTCTTCCCGTCGAAGGTCGGGGGTTTCATCGTCGTTCGTACATGGGTCGTCTCCTCGCTTCTTTGTCGTTCGACGTCTGCGTGGCAGGTTTCCATCCTTCTTGCATCTCCGTCGCCATGGTGGATGGTTTGGTTTCGGCGGCTAGCTTCCTGTTCTTGTTGAAGCTTCCTTATTTCGGACTGCATTTGCTGGTTGATCTGGTTTTGCTCGTCTCGCAAGTTGGCGACTTGTTGAATTTGTTCGTCTCGCAAGCTGGACACTTGCTGATTTTGTTTGTCTCGCAAGCTGGACACTTGCTGATTTTGTTCGTCACGAAGAGTGTACATTTCGGAGCGCAAATGCGATATTTGCTGGGAGAAGGAACTGGATAACTCTTCTGGTAGGGTAGACATCCGTTGTGATAGCTGGGACATATCTTCGCGCTGGCTCTTCAACTGACTGGAAAGCTCCTCTCGCTGGCTCGTCATCTGACTGGAAAGCTCCTCATGTTGGCTCGTCATTCGTCCTGATAGCTCCTCTTTCAGCTGGGACATATCTTCGCGCTGGCTCTTCATCTGACTGGATAGCTCCTCATGTTGCCGGGAAAGTTGTTGAGCTTGTTCTTCTTGTTGGCTCGTCATTCGTTGGGATAGCTCCTCTTGCAGCCGGGAAAGTTGTTGAGCTTGTTCTTCTTGCAACCGGGAAAGTTGTTGAGTTAGTTCAGAATTTGCTTTTTGAACTGGGTCTTCGAACTCCACAGCGTCAGGGTCCAAATTATTATTTACGTAGTACTCACGGAGCCTTCTCAACAATACGGATTTGCTTCCAGTAGTTTCCAACTCTAATTCTTCAAGCTCTCTTCTGAGCTCAGCCACCAATAGTTCATTTATCTTTTTTCCAGGCATTCTTGTATCTTCACCCCACACCTGACACCAATTTGAAATACGTATGGGGGCTTTTTACACAATTTATTTACAAAATTGTTAAGATACACTGAACTCTGCTGGATAACGTCTAACTACTTGACAATACAATGAACTCTTCTGAACACTTGACTCGAACTGACTTAAACTGCTCATGCACCCCCTTATATACAACATTATTTAATCTAGTCAGTGTGTTTAGAAGTTTCTAGAATTTTCTAGAAACATTATTTAAAATGGTCAGTTGATTTTTTTTTACAAACAACTAAAAATCAACTGTCAACAACAATCTTTCAAATTAAGGTCCCTTCCTTTACGGTTATCCCGTTACAATATTAATAAAATAAAATAATAACATTAAATATTGAATTACTAGTAATCCTTGTTCATCGAGATAATCTTCGGGAGCCAATTTACCTATGCCTTGGGAGCCAATTTACCTGTCATTACGGGGGGCGAACTGACCGCGGGAGCCAATTCGACTGCTCCGTTACAGACAGTAAGTAGGTAATAAAACAAAATTATCTTCGAAAACTGATTTGATTTAATTTCAAATATTATTAATAAACTAATTATTACTATTACTATAACATGAATGATAAGACACTAATTTTAGAAAAGCAAGTCTTGTTATTTGATTTAAATTTAGACTTTCAATCATTCGTTCTAGAAACGCAATTTTATTTTTTACATTTTTGTCTTTAATTTTTGCTGTTTTGCTAAGACTATTTATTTTTATATAAGTATCTAGTTGAAAATCTATCAAGTTTTGAATAAATATATATAAAGACGGGTGAGCCACATAAAATGATGAATTAAATCTGAAATGGAACTACTCACATGCATTTGTCGTTCTCATCACCGATGCATTTTTATCTGCCCAAATTGTTGGCGGAAATTGAGAATCTTCTGCTATATAGACTTCCAGAAGATAATCAGCATATTTATCTAATTTTTCATTATTAGGTTTGTACGACATAAGATCGAACACATATCAATCCTCGACTTCTTCTGGTGCTAAGTACGTTAAACCAAAAGTATGTCGCATCCATTTGCCAATATCTGAGTCTTGGTTGTTTTTTCATTTGTATATTGGTTTTTTCATTTTTTTAACTTTGTATTATTTTTGTGGCATTATATATTTGATATCTTGGCAATTCGTATAAATATGCATAACATTTCGTCTTAACATTTGACATTGACATTTCACTCTCCATCTTGGGCTGTATTTATTTGACGCCATTGAATTAACTTGCAGTTTAAGTATAGTTTGTGTAGAATTTTGTTACCTTATTGGTATATTTTGGTTTTTTGGATTTTTTTGTATGTTTTTATTCACTGTTACTCGAGTGTCTAGTCTAGTCTCTGACAAGTAAGTTAAAATCAATTAATTTCTTTGGTAATTTTTCAATTCTTTGTACTTATAAGTTAAACTCAACAAGCATTGACTGATTGATTTTTACTTATTTTCAGGGAGCACTGAGGATGACAATTTGTCGAAAGCGCTCTGCCAATTAAATTTTAATAATAAAATTTGTACCAACATACACCAATTTCTTTAAACTTTGGCCTTCATTCAGTCATACTTGGTTTGGCAACGTTTACATCACCATAACATGACCAAAATTATACCAGTTGAAGAATATTAGGATATGACACCTACAACCCCACAATCCTCACACTTCCAATCCTCTGCCAATTCTAATACTGGAGAATATAGACCAACTTCCTCGGCAAGCTTCTTCATGCAAGAATTTACTGAAGTATCACAGTTTTCTAACCAAGAAGACAACTATCCTCAACCTACAGGAGATATATTATATGAAGCAATAAACAGTATTATATAGACTAGTTGTTAAGACTTGTTTGTATATCGATTTAATTATCGTTCATTACATGTTTTTTTAAATTTTACATACTTATGTCTTATTACGTACCTGAATGAAATTCTGTAGTGCTTGATAAATAGCTTTTAAAACTTCTGGTAGAAACTTTGAAATAGTACATTTAGGAATTCTATATAAATATTGTAATGTGGCAAAGCTATCCCCTGATGATAAGTATCTTAATGTCACTTCCAATTTTATTTTCGCAGGTAGAGCATCTCTCATCGTCGTATTCTGTCTACTAATATAAGGAGCTACAGATACTAGAAGAGTGTTAAATTGTTCGTTAGTTAGGCGTAGATAATTGCGGTAGTCTTTAAGATTTTCTGTGGAAAGTTCCATTAGCAAGCGGTTAGATGCGCCTAAACGCTCCCTACGAGTGATCCATCTTCTAACCCATACACGACCTTTCCTTTTATCTTTTAATTGTTGTTCTAAATCGCTTATTATATCTTGTATTAAACTTTTTGCAACTATCTGGCAGGCGGTACGTAAACTTTTATTCGACATGTTCACAATTCACCCTACACAATGACACTGATGCATTATTAAAATAATCACTTTATTCGTAAACCTTCTCTTTCACGGAAGTTATACTTGCAAGCATACTTGCGCCAGTAAATCCATGCACGTATAAACGCGGCAGTAAGGAGAACTGTCTCCGTGTATTAAATGTGTCCGTCAAAATGTGTTAAATAAGGGTGGCGCTACGATCGTAGTAGGGTAAATTTAAAAAAAACACCATAAGTTTTTAGAGTAGGATAGATAAATAAACAAGGAAAGACAAATTTCCGCTTTATTATGCCACGCTTTTTAAAATAATTATAATATAAGAGACATAAGTTAGTGGCTGACCTCCGTCGAAATCGGTCGTGTTTGTTTGTATTGCAAGTGCTACTTACTCAGTTATTATTAATATTGTTCCGTTTTGTATTTGTTTTGATTGCGAAACAAATATTGGTGATTGTAGTTCAGTGCTTACCTAATAGTTTTTGGTATTTTTGCTGACCTAGTTTAACTGTTTCAATTTTATTAGAATATGGGAAGCGATTTATAAGAAATAAAGGAAGTAATATTAAAAATTAGATCCGATATTAAAGCAGCTATAGAGGAATCCGAACATAAAATACTTTTAAAAATAGAAGAGCTATCAAATCGAATACAAAAGGTTGAAGATGAGAATTTTTTTTTTGGCCAATAAACTTGAATTATTAGAAAGAAAAGCAAAGAAAAATAATATTCTAATCTTCGGAGTACAGAACGATGCAAATGTATCTCCTAAATGGGTATGTGATCAATTAAATAGGCTACTAGGTATAAACTTAAATGTAGGAGATCTTAATAACACTTACCAAATCAACCGCATGCAAAATGGGCCAGTAAAGATTGAATTTTTATCGTTCCTAAAAAAACTCGAGGTGCTAAGAAATTGTAAAAAACTAAAAGGCTCAGGTATATCAATATCCCAGGATTTGACCTTTAAACAAAGAAAAGAGGATAAAAAACTAAGATTTTACCTAAATAAAGCGAGAGAAGAAGATCAAGTTACTGCTTACATAAAACGAAATAAACTTATTGTTAACAATAGATCATACACAATCGAAGAGTTAGAGGAGAACAAAGCATTCAGCTACGAACCACGTCAAACGAATAGTGCTCCTCCCACACCCTCAGCAGTAATTACTGGATTTAATAACAACAACCTGGCGATTCAACGGAGATACAGGAAAAACCTATACATAACAAACCAAAAGTCCAACCGAAGCAATATACTCAACTTAATAAAAATCAACAATATTTTAAGCAAGCAAATCTTCTATTGAATACCCCAAAACACACAGGAGCTAAATCAAAGCAGAAGAACTTGAATGGAAGATCTCTAGGATCTAACTCTACTTCCAGTTACGGACAATTTTAAAGGAAATAAGCTAATAGTGGATGAAAACTCGTATACACTTGACCAGCTAGAAGAGGACTCTGTGATAGAAGAACATAAAACTAATAGCGCACCTCTTACTCCCATTGCAGCAAAGGATTTACCACACCAGTCATTTATAGAAACAAAAAATCCGTACCCGTTTTGGTTCACAATCAAATTAGTATATTACGTATCAAGAGTGGTAAATAGGATATTACGTACGAGTGGAAAAGTTACGCACGAAGCCGCGTAGCGGCGAGTGCGTAATTACACGAGTACGTAATACCTCTTACCACTCGAGTTACGTACTATGCTTTTTCTACGACTCAATATTTTATTTTTAATTCTAAATATTTGACATCTCTTAAAAAATATATGACGAAATTTGCTGTTTAAAATAACATTTATCAAAGTAGTGACAATAAGTAACATCCTAGATTAAATAATAATTTAAAATGTAATGTATGTTGCCTATATCTGTTTTACTTTTATTTTATTTTTTAATAAAAACTATTATATATTTATGTTTTTAAATTGACTAAAAGTTTGTAAATAGACCAAATAAAGTAGTACGTACATAAAATTTTTATTGCAATTTGATTAAACAAAGAAATTTAAGTTTTCTTATCTAAACGCACATGTATGTTATGAGATCTCATTACGTGTATGTTATTGTTAAATGTCACTTACACGGAAGGTCTACAGTGCGATTTTTGACGTTTACAGTCATGGGCGTAGAAAAAAATAATTATGAATCCTTATATTCGGGACTATGATTATACTCCTTTTAAAACTTTAGAATTAGATTCTGTTAGTCAATATAATATGTTAAAAAATATTAACAACGATAAGTTCACTGTTTTGCAGCAGAATATAAGAAGTGTAAGAAAAAACCTAGACGAGCTGAAGGTATATTTGTCTAATTTCAGTAAAGAAATAGACTGTATTATTTTAACTGAAACCAGAAAAATTGAAAATGTTAATGATTTTAATCTTCCAGGTTACGAAACATTATATAATAATGGAGAAGTTAATAATTGTGATGGCGTCATAGTTTATATCAAACATTGTTTACACTATACATATGAAGTAGTGAAAGTAGGGCGCTGTAATGTTTTAAAAATATCTATTTCAACTCTAAGCAGTAAAATAATCGTTTTTGCTTTGTACAGGTCTTACGATATCGAAATTAAAGGTTTCATAAAGGATTTTGAGCAATATCTAGAGCTAATTTCAACTGAAAATATTGATTTTAATTTAATTGCTGGTGACTTTAACATTAATATTATCGAGGAAAATGATAATGCAATTGATTACTTAAACGACCTGTATGAAAACGGTTTTCATGCATACATAAACACCATTACGAGACCCGATAGTGGTACATGTCTAGATCACATATTACTAAAGAAAAAAATAGAAAATACCGACTCCATTGCAGCTGTAATAAAAACAAGAATTACCGATCACTACATGACACTTATCGCTCTGGAAACTAATATATTAAACAACTAGTTGTACTCGCAACGTCGTTCGCGTGGCGTGTGATTGTTGTATAAAAATTTCTTACCCCACCCCATTTAAGGAATGGGAGAGAAATTTTTATACACCAGATGTTAAGTTAAAAGAAGACAAATACATCAGTGAAAACCGCATTCGAATCGGATCAGCAGTTTTCATGTGATGCGCGCACAAACATACAGACAGACAGACAAAAAAATCTAACCACATTTTTGGGTTCCATTTCGATGTACCCGCGACGTCGCGTCGTTCGCGTGGCGTGTTGATTTTTGTATAAAAATTTCTTTCCTCACCCCGTTAAAGGGGTGGGGGGGGGGGTAAATTTTATACACCAGATGGTAAGTTGAAAGAAGACAAATACGTCTTTGAAAACCGCATTCGAATAGGATCAGTAGTTTTCATGTGATGCGTGCACAAACATTTCTACAGTTTTATTATATGTATAGATAACAACCTAAAACAACAAAAATTCATAACTACATAAAAATAAAAAATGAACTAAAAAATTATGACTGGTCAAATCTTTATTCCATAAAAAATGCTGATGAATGCTTTGAACATTTTCTCGATAAATTCAATAAAATTATAAACAAAAATACTAGCACAATAAAAGTAAACCATAAAAATTTAAAGAGAACTCCTTGGATCACAAAAGGTCTAGCAAAGTCGATAGTAACTAGAGATAAGCTTTACCGTAAATACAAAGCGGACTTACAAAATGAAAATTTAAAACTTGAATTTATCACCTATAGAAATAATCTTAACACCCTATTAAAAAATACAAAAAATAAATACTATAAAGAAAAAATAAACGCAAATAGAGATAACAAAAATTTATGGAATACTATTAGTGAAATATTCAAATAAAACAAGGAGCAATCCATCAATAAAATCTTAACCGAAAATGGGGAAGCAGTAAAAGAAACGACAGAAATTGTAGAAATATTTAGTGAACATTATGCAACGGTGGGAAGAAATTTAGCCGAAAAAATAACTACCCCACGCACTTCTCCCTTGGTATCTCAAACTTTAAGTTCTTCTATATTTCTAACACCCACAAATGAAACCGAAGTTATCGAAACAATAAAAACATTAAAGATCAATAGCGCGCCAGGTTTTGATTTAATCAAAGCAGAATTGATAAAAAATGTCAATGAAGAGGTAGCATTGCCGATAGCTTTCTTATTTAATAAAACAATTAAAGAAGGACAGTGGCCTTCTTCACTTAAGGTTGGTGTAATTAAGCCATTGCTTAAAAGTGGCGATAAACAAAAAATTACAAATTATCGACCAATAAGTTTAATAACAAATTTTGCAAAAGTTTTTGAAAAGCTTCTAAAAACAAGGATCTTGAGCCACTTGAATAAACATAAAATATTATTAGACAATCAATTTGGTTTTCTGAACAAACAATTGAATATGGAGTACCTCAGGGAACAGTGTTGGGTCCAATTTTATTTATAGTGTATATAAACGCAATTTTAACTCGTAAAAGCGAAGGAAGTGTAAGTAGCTTTGCAGATGACACAGTTGTCTTGTACACTGGTAAAAACTGGGAAGAATTAAAAGAAAAAGCTGAACGAGATATGAAGGAAATAATTGATTGCTTTAATGAAAGATATTTAACTATAAACTATGATAAAACATTTTTTATTGCTTTCAGTTGTTACTCCAATTCCCTGCCTGACTATAATTCCATTCAAATAATAAATGATCAGAAAACAATCGAAATATTCTCGAAGGAATACATTAAATATTTGGGAATAACAATAGATAAGCACCTAAGGTGGAATAAACACATCGACAATGTTACTGCAACGTTAAGAAGTCTACTAAATAGATTTAAATATCTAAATAAAATACTAGACCTTCAACAGCTAAAAATTGTTTATTCCGCATTGGTAGAGTCTCGCATCAGTTATGGAATTATTGATTGGGGAGGAATTGCAGGAACTCACTTGAGAAAGCTTGAAACACTACAAAAACGTTTTTTAAAAATAATCTTAAATAAGCCACACTTGTATCCATCTGATATTTTGTATCGTGAATTTAATGAACTGGATATCAGACAAATATATTTTTACAAGTCAGTAGTGTATAAACACAAATAAAAAAATATTTATATTTTATATAATATCACAACTACGATACACGACAAAAAAGAAATTTGCTGCTAAAGACAACTCAAGCAAATAAAACCATTGGACAAAGGGGATATAATTATATCTCTAATAGATTATATAATTTCTTACCATTAGAAATAAGAAATATAAAACCATTGTATATTTAAAAAAAAAGCGTTAAGGTTTTTTTACTATCTCTAGAGAGAACACAAATTCATAATCTAATTGTTCCCTAAAATTTTGAATTCTGTAAGATAATTTTTGTTGGTTTTTGTTAAAGTTTTTCAATCTAGTTTTGTATATGTATGTATGTATGTATGTGTAGGTATGTGTATGTATGTGTATATGTGTATGTATGTATATGTGTATATATATTAGGGTGGTCCTTATTTTTGACTTTTGAATTTTCCCCAGGGCACTTTCTCATTCGAATATATACCCTTAAATATGAAGTGAGTTTTTTTATTCATTTTTTTTTGTTAAGATTTAGAGGTCGCTACCAGGTGTCAAACTTTGTACAAAAAGCATCGAATAACAGTCTAAATGATAGTCACAGTGATGTTTCATTTAGGTGTTTAAATCACATCAACAAGTGAAACTCGCATAGACAATCGCTGTCTATCCCCTCCAACCGCTCGAGGGCTCTTCTGTACCGACGCGTCGAGATCTAGCCCGCCGCGCACTTTAGTTTAAATAAGTCATCAACGTGTGCGCACGCGTTTTGAGTTATAGTGACGTGTTTCAACTTGCAATGGCGTCTACAAGTAGCGGACTCAGTAAAGCTACTAGAAATCAAAGTAAAGTTTGGCTTATCGGTCAATTATTATCCAAATTAAGCCCATCAACGTTGCCATCCATCCGTGAAGTTTTGCGGTACTTTTTTCATTACAAAAATGAAGCAAAAAAAAGCGTCCGTGAATCTGCGACTTTGACGGCTTGTGCAGTTATAAGTTTGTGGGAAAAAACTAGTATGCCAATTCAATTAAAAAAACATATCATCAGTAAAATTGAAAAACTATTTAAAGAATGGCAAAATCTAAAAAAAAATAAAGAAAACAAGAAAAAACGTTCAGAAACATTGAAGATAAAAGAACAAAACTGGCAACAAAAATTAGAAGGTTTATTTGACATTGCTCATCGTGATGCTTTAAATATTATGACTTCAGAAGTAGACAAGCAGTTTTTAATAGCAGTACGACAAAATCGACACCAATTTTTAATTGGGTCAGTGGACAGAAAAACTTTAAACAAATGTAAGAAAATGAAGGAAAATAAAAGAAAAGAAGAAAAACGCCTTGAAAAATTGCGCGAGCGTGAAAACAAAAATATCTCGGCATTAACAGAAAAGTCCTCAATTTCTTTATTATCTCAATTTATTTCGTCGTCTGAACCCACCAGTGAAGAAGAAACTTTGCCAAACACCAAACCACAATTATAATTAACAGCCAATTAGCCTTCACTCTTGATGTCTCTAAATTGAGTGACAGGCGAGCAACTATGGTTGTGACTTCTACTTTAAAAAGTGCAGGCTATGATCCATCAGAATTTAATGTCAATAGATCTTCTATTCGTCGGCAGCGTGTGAAAAATCGCAAAGCTGTTGCAGAGTCTCTCAAAAGCGAGTTTAAACATAATTCATCATTAACAATCCATTGGGACGGTAAACTGATAGAAGATATTACTGGGCACGAAACTGTAGATCGGCTGCCAATTTTGGTATCAGGACATGGAGTTGATCAACTACTCGCAGTTCCAAAATTGCAACGTGGAACGAGCGAAGCATGTGCGTCAGCTATTTACGAAACTATAAATTCGTGGAATTTGAGTGATAAAGTTAAATGTTTGTGTTTTGACACTACTGCTGTAAATACGGGCTTAAGAAGTGGAGTATGCGTTCTTTTGGAACGAAAAATGAATAAAAATATGCTTTGGCTTGCTTGTCGTCACCACATAATGGAAATTATGTTGTCAGCTGTAGTGGATCAATTGCTGGCCCCATCTAGTGGTCCTGATATACAATTATTTAAAAGATTTAAGAACAATTGGAACACTATTGACCAAAGCGACTTCAAAACAATAACAGATGACTCTGAGATAAATATTCCTGCAGAAGTGGCCACAGACATGATTTTTTTTGCTAAAAAACAACAACAAGTACATCAACCTCGAGATGACTACAGAGAACTGTTGAATCTCACGACCATTTTCTTAGGAGGTATTCCTGAAAAAGGTGTTTCATTTAGGAGGCCTGCTGGTGTACATCGAGCTAGGTGGATGGCAAGAGCCTTATACTGTTTGAAAATTTATTTATTCAAGCATCAGTTCAAGCTTACAAAGAAAGACGAAAAGGCTGTGAGAGAAATATGCATTTTCACAGTGGTAATTTATGTTAAATATTGGTTTCAAGCTCCTAGCGGATGGTCAGCACCAAGAAACGACCTACAATTATTGAAAGACCTTAAGGCCTTCGAAATCTTTAACAAAAATATTGCTTCTGTTGCGCTGAAAAAGATTCTAAATCATTTGTGGTACTTGTCGGAAGAGCTAGTTTCACTTGCCTTTTTCGATGACGAACTTTCAGTTGAACAGAAGAAAAAAATGGTAGACGCACTGAGAATTAAAGGCACAGAAGATTGCTTAAAAAGAATAAGCCTTGATATCACACATATCCATGAAAAAACTGTAGAAAATTTCGTGAGTAGTAATTCCTTAAGATTCTTCCAGATCCTAGGTATATCATCAAGTTTTCTGGAAAAAGAAGTTGAAACTTGGAACGAAGACTCAGATTATGTAGCTGCCAAAAATATTGTTTATTCTTTGCGAGTAGTCAACGATTTAGCTGAGCGCGGTGTTGCTTTAATGGAAGAATTTAATAAATTAATTACAACTAATGAAGAACAAAAGCAATATTTGCTTTTGTTGGTAAAAGATTATAGGAAAAAATACCCTAATACTAACAAGTCAACCCTTATATCTTTAAAATAAATGATCTAAATATGTTAATTCATAAGAACAACAATAATTAGGTAATATTTTTTTGTCCTGATTATAAAAATATAAGAATTTGAAAAATACAGATTTTGTGTTTTTATTTGAGATTCAATCCATGGTAGCGACCCCTATATGTGATTAAAAACACTCAAAAAAAATACTGATTTACTTTCTTATGGTATATATTAAAATTACGTGGTGGCCCGCGATATTTAAGAAAAAAAAATTTTTTCTTAAGAATAAGGACCACCCTAATATATATGTATATGTATATATATATATATATATATATATATATATATATATATATATTGTTATGGTATTCAATAGTTGGTCTTTATATGTAATATAAGTGTAATTAAGACTAACTAGATATTAGAATTGAATAATCAATTTATGCAAATTATCAAGGAATCATAAATAAAAAAAAAAAAAATTTGGGTTGCGAGGTTTCTAGGGGGATAAAAAAAAAAAATTATGGATAGAATGTCATAGAATTTTGGAGAGTAAAGTCAGAGAAAAAGTTTAGGGAATTATATAGAATTTTAAAAATTTAAAAACCATTATAAAGTAAATATAATAATAATAGAAATTGAAAATGAAGATAAATACTGAATGTTAATGAATATAAATATAAAAATTATAAAAGAAGATTAATGTATGAATAGAATGTTATAATAACTATATGGTAGAGTTAAATATGGAATAAAATGGATATATATAGAGAAGATTAATTGGATATTTGCATAGATTGGATTTTCAAAATAAAATAAGCATAGTTTATAAAGATAAGTATTTCTGGTATGATTTGTTATCAGCTGGTAATAGAGGTATATTAGAAATAGTTATTCGGTGATTTTAGGAAAAGAGGGCAAAATTTCATTTAAAATTAATTAGTGTTAAGTTTATGACAGGATAAATGATGAATGTTATATTGTTTTTTAAAGTGTTGTAAAGAATTAATATATTTATATATTAAATGATGTTAAAATTGAGATGGACTTTTTAGTTTAATATTATCGAAGAACCCAACCTTGAAGAGTCACAAGAATACAATTATATGAGTATAGAGATCATAACAATTATGGCGAGCCAACGTGTGGCGTGAATAAAACAAGAATCCAGTTTAAAATAGAACAGTATATTGAAATTGAGAGGGTGATATAGACAATTGAAGTGATTAGAAAATTAGAACAGTGAAGAATTGAAATAAAACATAAATACATTATAATAGAAATAAGAGGATTAGGTGAGAGTTTTAAGTATATTTATATTTATATATAAAGACCATAAAATTTTGAAAATTTTAAAACTAAATACAAATCGAATAAATATAATAAAGTAATATAATAAGTTAACATTATAAATTAAATAAATATATAAAATAATTAAAAGATTTGAATAAAATGAATACAAGACAAAATAGAAGAAATAGAAGGAGAGAAGATGGAATACAGGAATCTAATGAAAATATGCATGAAACAGAAAGTAATGATGGATCGTCGGAAGGAGAAGAAAAAACAATGTTTCAAGTGGTACAAGCTGATGTGATAGGAGATGCGACTAGTTCAAAACCACATCAAGAAACAGAGATGGAGAAAATGTTTAAATTTTTGGAAAATAAATTTGATGAAAATAATAGAAAAATGGATTCTATGAAAAAAGAAATAAGAGAAGATATAAAAAAAGAAATAAAAGATATGAACAAGAATATGGAAACATTTAAAGATGAAATGAAAAATATTATTAAAGAAGAAAATATCAAAATACAAAAAGAAGTCGATCAATTGAAAGATGGAATTAAGGCGATGGAGGAAATGGGTAATATACACCAGGAGAAGATTAATAATATAGAAAAAATTGTGAAGGAGCAGAAAAATGAAAATAAGAAAGAAAATGAAAGAATACTACAAACTATGGAAAGGAATGTAATGGAAGTAGCAAAGAAATTTGAAGATGAAACAAAAAAATTACAAGAAATGCAAAATGAAAGAACTGAGGATGGTTCCTATATGATAATACATGGAGGAGAAGGAGCAGTAAAATTTACAGGGAATATCAGTATATTACATCCATGCACGTATATGAATATGATTAAAACTAAGACTAGGAACAAAAGAGATTGGAAAGAAATTATAAGAAGTTCTTTGAAAGATAATGCTGCATTATGGTATGCAACACAGGAAAATGAAATATTAACCTTTAATGATTTTGAAAGGGAATTTCTTAAATATTTCTGGGGTGAATCAAAACAAGGGGTGAGTAGGGAAAAATTATATTTCGGAAAATTCAATTATAGATTAGGGAATAATTTAACTAATTATGCGTTACAATTATATAATGTTGCACAATATTTGGAACCTCCTATGAGAGAAGAGGAAATAATTTTATATATTTCTAGACATTATGATATAACAGTTTCTGAAACAATAGTTATACAAAATATTAAAAAAAAAGAACAATTGATTGAGTATTTAAATCGAGTTGAAAGAAATTTAAAGATTAATGAAAATAGATCACAAAATTATGAAAATGATAGATTTAGAAATTATCAAAACAGAAATGGATATAATAGAGTAAGAGAAGAAATGCGTAATAGAAACAATGGAAATTATAATTATGGATATAATGGGAGAGAAAATGGAAATCGTATAAACGGAAATACATATAGAAATGGAAATAATATGGATAATAATAATAATATAAGAAATGGAAATAACAGAAATGAAAATGGTTTTCAAAATGTAAATAATGGAAGATATGAAAGATCAAGATATAGAAATATAAATGAAATTCATAATAATAATAATAATAATCGAGAAGATAGAAATGGAAACAATAATGTACCTAGAAGAATAAATCAAATTAATATGCAAAGTAGAGAAATAGAAGAAAATGTAGAAAATGTTAGGGTAGAACCAGAACAAGAAAATTTTTAAATAAGCACCTACAAAATTTTAATGTTAAATGTTGTTATATACATCCTAGTGAATTTATAAAATTAGAAGAAAATAATAATAAATTAGAAGATAAAATTGGATTAGTAGTTGTTGAAGGAAATTTAGAAAATAAGAAAATTAGAATTTTAATAGATACCGGATCAGAAGCAACATTGATAAATGAAAAAATTATTGAGGATAATAAATTAGAAGAAATGATTAAAATTCCAAGAATTAAGTTAATAGGTGCTAATGGAAAAAAATTAGGGGAAATTAATAAGACTATAAATATTAGTATTAAAATTGGAAATAGTATATATAAAATACAAGGTTTGATTATAGGAAATATGGAGTATGATATAATATTAGGTACTGATGAATTAGAAAGAATGAATGTTATTATTAATTATGAAGAAGGTTGGATAAAATTGAAAGAAGAACAAATCAAATTAAATAAAATAAACAATAATGAGGAGATAATACATATAAATGAACTAAGAATTAATGGGGAAATGATGAAAGAAGGAGAAGATATAAAAAGTGATGATAAATATAAAGATGAAATTAATTTGTTATTTAAAAAATATCAAAATTTAATTACATTAGAGAATAATACTGCCAAAGAATATACTCACAGATTTGAAGTAAAGAATATAGAAAATTTTCGAGTTAAAACTTATCCAATTCCATATCAATATAGAAAACAAGTAGCTATAGAAATAGATAAAATGCTAGAAAATAATATAATTGAGAGAAGTGATACATCTTTCATTAATCCAATTGTAGTTGTGAAAAAAGGGAATGGAGAGTTAAGGTTATGTCTAGATGCTAGAAATATTAACAAATTTTCAATACCACAATATGAGAAACCTATGCATATTGAAGCAATATTTGGTAGAATAACAGGAATTGAAATTTTTAGTAAAATAGATTTAAAACATAGTTTTTGGTTAATACCTCTACATAAAAGTAGTAGGAAATATACTGGTTTTAGTATTGATGGTGTAGTATATCAATTTAAAGTAGTACCATTCGGTATACAAAGTGCATGTGCAGCTTTGGTTAAAGCATTACATAAAATTTTAAACAAATATGAAAATTTTGTTGTTCATTATGTAGATGATATATTAATTTATTCAAAAAGTGAAGAAGAACATAAAAAACACTTAAATATTGTGTTAAAAGAATTGGATTTAGCGGGATTGAAAGTAAATAAAGAAAAATGTCAATTTTTCTTAAAAGAAGTGATATATTTAGGATTTAAAATTAATAAAAATGGAGTAGAGATGGATACGGAAAGAGTAGATAAAATTTTAAAATTTGAGAAACCAAAAAGTTTAAAGCAAATAAGGGGATTTTTGGGAATGATGAATTATTATAAAAAGTTAATACCAAATCTATCAGAAAAACAGATTCCATTAGTAGAATTATTAAAGAAAAATGTAAAATGGAACTGGAATGAAGAAAGAGAACAAGCATTCAATGATTTAAAAAAAATGTTTACTAATAATTTGAAGGTATATCATCCAAATTATGAATTAGATTTTATATTAAGAACAGATGCATCAATTAATAAGTTAGCAGGGGTTTTAATACAAGTACAAAATGGAATAGAAGTACCAATATGTTTTATGTCTAGAGTCACAAAAATGTATGAAAGAAATTATAGTGTATCAGAATTGGAATTTGCGAGTATAGTTTTTTGTGTGCAAAAATGTCGATTTTATTTAATTGGAAAAAAATTTATAATTGAAACCGATCACATGGCTTTGAAGAATGTAATGGTCAATCGATTTAATAATAATAGGATATATCGATGGAGTTTATTATTACAAGAATATGATTTTGAAATTAGATATTTATCAGGAAAGGAAAATATTATTGCAGATACATTATCAAGAGAAAGTAGTGAAAATAAGGATAAAGGAAGAATAATACAAATTGGAATGAACAAATTAATAGAAGATGAAGGTATGTTTTCGGAAGAAGAAATAATAAGAAGTCAACAAAATTTAACAGAAAAAGAAAAACAGAATACTTTAATTAAAGATGGATATTATATAAAGGAAATAGGAAATGAAGAAGTTTATGTAATTGAGAGTTATTTAGGAAAACAAATATTAAAAAATTTACATGTAACATATGGACATATAGGTTCAAGAAAATTATGGTTATTATTTAGAGAAAATTTTATCATGAAAAAAGATCAAAAGATAGCAAAAGGAATAACAAGAACATGTAAGATATGTCAATTGAATAAAAATAAGAATAAAGTGAATAAAAATATTGGGAAAAGTGTTACAGCAATGGAAAAATTGGAAATAATAGCAATAGATTTCATTAGTAATCTAATAAGAAGTAAAAATAATAATAAACATATATTGGTAATTGTTGATGTTTTTACAAAATTTATAAAATTATACCCATGTAGAAGGACAAATTATAAAAGTATTAAAAATTGTTTACAAAAATTTATAGAAGAAATAGGTAAACCAAGGACATGTGTAATGGATAATGCAACGTATTTTCAAGGACAGAATTTAGAAAAATTTTTAAAAAGGAAAGGAATCAAAAAGAATTGTATTAGTATAAGACATCCTGCAGCAAATCCTGCAGAAAGATATATTAAAGAAGTGATAAAATTTTTACGAATAAGTTTAAATGGAAAGAAACATAAAGAATGGGAAAATTATATTAATAAAGTAGAAATGTATATCAATGATATTCCAAATGTAATAACAGAAGAAACACCAACATATTTAATGTTAGGTCAAAAACCAAAACGAAATTGGGAAGAAGAAGAAGAAAGAAAAAAATATGATGAAATTATAGAAAAAGTAAGAAAAAGGTTAATGGATGCGTGGGAAAAATATTATAAAAAAATTAAGAAAAAAGTGAAATATCCTGTAAGGTTTAAGAAAGGAGATTTGGTAATAATAAAAGCATATATAAGTGGAAATTTAAAGAAAAATGAATCAGGGAAATTAAAAGCTATATTTGAAGGACCATATAGAATAGTAAATGAGGAAGGTGTTAATAGTTATATTGTTGAAGATCCGATAACAAGAAATGTTAGAGGAGTATTTAATATTGAAAGCCTATATAGGTATTTTGAAGAAACTTAGAGTATTCAGAATTTGTGTTAATATGTTAATTGTTATATACTTTAAATTTTAAATTATTAAAATTTTTTTTCTAAAATTTATAAAATTTTAAATTTGGGAAATTGTTATGGTATTCAATAGTTGGTCTTTATATGTAATATAAGTGTAATTAAGACTAACTAGATATTAGAATTGAATAATCAATTTATGCAAATTATCAAGGAATCATAAATAAAAAAAAAAAAATTTTGGGTTGCGAGGTTTCTAGGGGGATAAAAAAAAAAAATTATGGATAGAATGTCATAGAATTTTGGAGAGTAAAGTCAGAGAAAAAGTTTAGGGAATTATATAGAATTTTAAAAATTTAAAAACCATTATAAAGTAAATATAATAATAATAGAAATTGAAAATGAAGATAAATACTGAATGTTAATGAATATAAATATAAAAATTATAAAAGAAGATTAATGTATGAATAGAATGTTATAATAACTATATGGTAGAGTTAAATATGGAATAAAATGGATATATATAGAGAAGATTAATTGGATATTTGCATAGATTGGATTTTCAAAATAAAATAAGCATAGTTTATAAAGATAAGTATTTCTGGTATGATTTGTTATCAGCTGGTAATAGAGGTATATTAGAAATAGTTATTCGGTGATTTTAGGAAAAGAGGGCAAAATTTCATTTAAAATTAATTAGTGTTAAGTTTATGACAGGATAAATGATGAATGTTATATTGTTTTTTAAAGTGTTGTAAAGAATTAATATATTTATATATTAAATGATGTTAAAATTGAGATGGACTTTTTAGTTTAATATTATCGAAGAACCCAACCTTGAAGAGTCACAAGAATACAATTATATGAGTATAGAGATCATAACAATATATATATATATATATATATATATATATATATATATATATATGAACAGTAGTGGTGTTCCGGGTTTCGATCCGTTGGTTGTTTGTGTCTTCACGACGTTTCGCCAACATCTCAGCTGGCATTTTCAAGTGATGCTTCCTTTGCGGCTGCTCAACTTGGAATGAGCTGCGTGGTCCTGTGTTGCTGCTTTTATACGCGTCGGCGGCGGCGCAGGTTATATCGCTGTTCTGTGATTGGTGGGCGGTGCGGTTCAGGTGTTGACGTTTCCTCCACCCGAGGTCGTTGACCGCGCCGATTATTTCCTGACTGTATTTGGGCCTGGATGGGTACGGCTGTCCTTGTTGCGTTTGTGTTTCTTATTGGTTCTGCCCGTGTCTGAGTATTCTCCAAGGATTTTTGTTCTTCTTGGGTAATTGGATTGGATTGTCTTTTGAGGAGACTTTTCCAAGTGTTGGAGATGTTTTCTGCATCGTCTCTTTTGTTGAGGCTGTTGGTTCTCTCTATTTCGAGGGCTTCTCTAACTATGCGGGTTCTGTAGTGTTTGATAGGTGCAATCTGTTTTGTTTCTGGGAAGTTTATTGTGTGGCCCGTTTCCTGGTGGTGTTGAAAAAGGGCTGATGTCGTTTGCTTATTTCTGATGTTGTTCTGGTGTTCCTGTACTCTGGCTGAGATTCTTCTATTTGTTTGTCCGATGTATTCTTTGTCGCAGTTACTGCACGGGATGCTGTATACGCCTTGGTTTTCTAAAGGTATTTTGTCTTTTGGATTGCCTATTATTTTGTGTAAGGTAGTCTGCGGCTTGTAGATTGTGGAAATGTCATGCCTTCTTAGAATCCTTCCAATCACGTCTGTTACACCTTTTATATATGGCAGTTTAGTTTTTGGTTTGGACATGTCGTATTCTTCCTTATTTGTTGTTGGTCTCGTGGCTTGTTTTTGTGCTTTTTTGATTGTGTGTTCATGGTATCCGTTTTGTCTTAGGGCGGTTGTGATGTTATGAAGTTCTCCTTGTCGGTTCGTTGTTTTTGTTAGGCGTATAGATCTGGATATCAGTGTACTGGCTACCGATTGCAATTGGGAAGGGTGATGATGAGATCTAGCATTCAGATATCTATTAGTGTGTGTAGGTTTCCTGTATACCGTGTAATCAATTGTGAGGTCATTGTTTCTTGTAATAAGTAGGTCAAGAAAAGGCAATTGGCCATTCTCTTCAACTTCTAACGTGAACTGTATTCGGTGGTGGATGTTGTTTAGTTCATCAAGGAAATTGTCAAGATTGGGTCTTCCATGAGGCCATATGATAAAGATGTCGTCCACGTAGCGTTTCCAAAAAGTCGGCTTCATTTTAGCTTTACTTAGTGCATTGGTTTCGAAATACTTCATGTAGAGATTGGCAATTACTGGTGATAGTGAGGATCCCATGGGGGCGCCTTCTGTTTGTCTATACAAGTTGTTCTCATACGAGAAATACGTATTCTTCAGACAGTGTCTTGCAAGTTCGATAATGTGTCTTGGGAAATCTTCATTTGTGGCTATTTGGTCTAGAGCCTCGTCAATTGGTACGCTTGGGTAAAGTGACTTTATATCTAGGCTAGCTAGGAGGTCATCTTTGTGCAGTTTAAGGTTTTTAATTATATTTGTCAGGTGTTCTGAGTTCTTGACGTAGGAATCTGCTTCTTCGCTGGTTGGCTGCATGATCTCTGCAAGATATTTCTCGAGTTGTTGAGTTGGTGAGTCTATAGCGCTAACGATTGGTCTTAATGGCACTCCCTCCTTGTGAATTTTTGGCAACCCGTATAGTTTAGGGCATCTGCTAGCTTTTTCCCGAGGAATTATGCGAGCCTCGATTTCTGCCCCAAGCTTGGCGGCTTTGATTTTATCTTTTGTTGTCTTCTCAAGGTATGTTGTTGGGTCTCTTGTGACTTTTTTATATGTGTCGTCTTGGAGTATGTCTGCCATTTTTGTTCTATATTCTTCCGTATTCATCACCACTGTGACATTTCCCTTGTCTGCTTTCAATATAGTGATGTCTTTGTTTGCCTTTAGATTGTTGAGGGCTCTCATTTCGGACGGTTTTATGTTTGGTTTTGGTGGTTTGCTGGTCCTGAGAATACGTGCTACGTCTTGACGTATTATTTCAGCCTCATCGTCCGGCTTTTGGTCTAGGGCTGCTTCGATGTTCGCGATTATGTCCTCTGTTGGAATCGTCTTCGGTGTCACTGCAAAGTTAAAACCCTTGCTAAGGATGTGTTTCTCTTCCTCTGAGAGTTGGTAGTCAGAGAGGTTTTTAACCACTTTATTGATATCAAGTGGCTCTACTTTTGGTTCGGTTTTCCTCAGAAGTCGGGCAAATTTATTTTTCTGTTTGTCGGTTCTGTTCTTGAAGTCTGTTTCCGTCCTCCAGGTTGATAACTCATCTACTTTTTGCCAGAGTAACGGGTGAATTTCTTTGCTCAGTTGCAGATGTAGATCGTAGGCTGCTTTTTCTGTTTGGGCAACTTGTCTCCGTTTTTCTCGAATTTGTTCTCTTAGAAGCGATTTGCTCGTGTTTCTTAGGATATTTTCTGCTCTTTTTGTCCTTAAATGGTAAGTCAATTTGGTACACGTAGGCAGAACGTTGTTGTCGCGACATCTTATTAGAAATGTTATGTCGCAACATAATGTTGTGATTTTGGACCTTAGTGTTTCGAAGCGTTTTGTTGTTCTGAAGGTCTCCTCCCCGTAGAGGTGTACTATGTTATGATGTAGTGTTTCACGGATGGTAGAATGAACAGTAGTGGTGTTCCGGGTTTCAATCCGTTGGTTGTTTGTGTCTTCACGACGTTTCGCCAACATCTCAGCTGGCATTTTCAAGTGATGCTTCCTTTGCGGCTGCTCAACTTGGAATGAGCTGCGTGGTCCTGTGTTGCTGCTTTTATACGCGTCGGCGTCATTCTACCATCCGTGAAACACTACATCATAACATATATATATATATATATATATATATATATATATATATATATATATATATATATATATATATATATATATGTGTGTGTGTATATGTGTATGTATGTGTGTGTGCATGTGCATGTGTATGCATGTATAAATATATAAAAAAAACAAGAAAAATATAGACATATATAAGTCCACTCACTACCCACGGACAGGCTTTGCCTTTGTGGGTTGCCAATTTTATTCACAGTATATAAATTTCTTAATTTCTTAAATTTTGTAACATTGTAAAAAAATTTGGGAATAAAGTTTTATTATATTATATATATAAGATAATAATAAACTATATAAAATGAAATTTTATTAATGATTATTTTCCAGCAATAAGTGAATAAATATTTAAAAAATAAATTCATTACATGATATGAGGATAAATAGCACGATCAAAATAACAAAATAAAAACTAATTTAAAAAGTATGATAGCAAAAAGAACTCCCAAGCTGGTATTCAAATTTTTTAACAATATTTAAGGCTAAAAATTTACGAAACGAATTTAAAATACAATAAACTGAATTTTTAAGACGCACTTATTTTAGGTTATATTACGAAATCATACGACACACTTCAATTTGTCAAAAACTGCTACATTTATTCTGTACCCTACATTTACTTTAGCGCCATTCTAATGGAAAGTTTTAGAACTGTTATTTACCTCTAAAAGGTGGACACATTTTTAATCCTTTCCCATTTAAGATGGTTCTCCTTACCTCTACCCTCCATACTAGGGATAAAACGATACGAGTGAATCCAAGTAAATACTCGATACTTTTCTCCAATACCAAGTACATTTTAGTATCGATACTTTGAAATTAAGTGGGTATCAGTTATAAGTACTTATATCAGTAATTTTAAGTAAATGGTAAGCGGTACCCGCAAATTTAAATAATTACAAAAAACGTTTATTATAAATTGAAAATTCTAAACGCATCCTTTTTGTGTGGTTGGCAAGCTTGTTTGTCTAT
Organism: Altica lythri; assembly: GCA_964028335.1. Classification (NCBI taxonomy): domain Eukaryota; kingdom Metazoa; phylum Arthropoda; class Insecta; order Coleoptera; family Chrysomelidae; genus Altica; species Altica lythri. The sequence goes on along the minus strand of OZ034801.1, from coordinate 97,107,231 downwards.
GCGCACTGCAATATTTTATTTTATCGTGATTCTGTAATGCATTCAATTGTTTTTGTCTAACATTTCTCCGTTAATCTTATAACCGTTAATAGTAGTCTGTGTTTTTTTTGTTTCTATATAAAGCATTTTAATTATTTGAGGGATTGAAAATGGGGCCGCCGAAGTCTAGTGTGTGGCAATATTTCACAAAAAAAGACAAGAAAACCACAGCCTGTAAAAAATGCTTTAAAACTGCACCTGATAATGACAAGATTTCAATGTAAGTACATACCTACTATAAAATTATCGTAACTTTGGCTGCCGGTAATAAGTAAGTAGTGTTGTTTGTTACGTTACTCTCTAGACAGTCTAGACAACGAAGTCAATAGTAGCACTAGCACTAGTTTTATAAAGATTAAGTCAATTTCAATTATTTTCGGAGACAGAAAAAGGAAACTGATAGTACAGGAGTTAGCAGTCAGAAGAAAAAAACAGTTTCTGATTCCCCTGAACTCTTGACATCGACGTCTTCAAAATCTAATATTACTCCACTGACTCTGATCTGCAGATAATAATAGAAGGTGGTAATGCATTAAAATGTATGTTCGACAACATTGCTCCACAAAAAAGTAAGTAACTTTTTAATTAAAAAGAAAACAAAATCTGGATGATTATTTTTAATTACACGTACGAAAGTTGCTTTGTTTCAGAGGGTGGCATAAAATATAATAATATTAATATGTGCATTTTGTATTTCACATGCAAGGATATGCGACCATTCAATGTTGTTGAAGGAGAAGGTTTTTTGAAACTAATGAAGAAATTGGCTACTTATTACAAAGTACCTTCGGCAACACGCTTTAAAAGGTTGCTCTGTCACAAATACGGCATTGTGATGATGGAGTATATTTCAAGAATATCCAATGCAACTGAGCTATGTGTGAATCTTGATATATGGACGGAAACTATGAACGAAAAGAGTTTTTTGGGAGTAACAGTACATTTTTTAGAGAAAACAGCGCTTATCAGTTCGAATATTGCTACCAGGGAACTCCAGTCAAACCATACAGCAGAGTACATATCTGAAGTATTTGGCAATATTCTTCAAGATATACTGCTGTTTGAAGTAAATTGCGCAGTTACAAATAATGGCGCTAATATGATTGCCGCGATTAAAAAAAAACTCTGGGTGATGCAAAACATTTCCCTGTTTTGCACATGGAATAAATTTGATAGTAGATTCATCAATCAAAAATGCTTCTACTTCAATATTATCAATAAAGTCAGAGATATTATTAAATGGGGTAAAAATAGTGTTATACAATTTGACAAACTGAGAAAAAAAAATGTGAGCCGTCACGGGACGCCTGGCAGATGTGAAACATCGACATTATTGTGTAAAAGTAATATGCAGAAAAGAACAGATTGTGATAGGAACTAAATATGTCATAATGATAAAATAAAATATTACGATTTTTTCCAGATAACGATGACTATTTATTGAATAAATTTAAAAAGTGATTTCGTTTAGCTTTTTATTTAATTGCCTTAAATTCAATAATCTTAAAAAAGGAAATTATTAAAACACAAATTTATATAGAAGTACGTTACTATATTAATATAATTGTAGTTACTTCATAATTTTAGTACAAACAAAAAGCGATACTAAATAAAAAATAGGAAAATGATGAATTTAACTATGAATACAACTTTATCGTTGAATAACTTTTAAACGGTATTTAAATGGGAAATGTATTATGATTTAGGCACGGGTTAATGTGAATATTAAGGGCTGGTTAAGGCCTGATAATGTTTGTTAGGTCATAATCTAAAAATTTGATGGATGTTTGGAGAACAAAACCAAATTTGGGAAATAACGGACACCCCAATGTATATAGAGTAGGTAGGTACTCACTCATTTTTATTCAATATTTTTTCATCACTTTCTTTATTAACACTTTGTTTATTCATATTTAAAACTTATACACAAATTTTACGCGGACAACTATATGACAACTATTCACCAAAAATCTATTTTGATTGACTAGCTGTCAATTTTACAGGTCAGCAAAATATGTAGGTATATTATGTTGCCTATACAAATAATCATTTTGATATATATAGAATAGATAGTAGGCGGAATCGAGTTAGGTTTTTATGAAACAATTCATACCCTGTCCCGCCAAATTTTTGAATCGATGAGCTTCTTCCCCCTATTGTTGGCGCGCCACCGTCGCTCAAAACATGAGACCAATTTCATATAAGGTATCAGTACATCTCTTTATTATATATTATCGATGCGTTAGGTTTTTTACGTCATACGACTCATACGTCTACGTCACCACGCCAGAAATCTGATTCACGTGCGGCTATAGATGTTTCACATCAAAATCCAGATTGATAGTGAAGTGCCTGGAGGATATACCAACAAAGTTCTTGACGTTAAGAACCGTTAGTACAACATTTTGAATTTGTTACAAGAGAATCTTCAGGCCGGAATTACGTTACCTTATTAAAAGTAATACCTATGATTAATTGTCTCACACCTCGGTTAACGAAATTTTCATCGAAAATAGAATGTGGTAATCAGTTACAAACACAGCTATTGGCTGAATGTAAAAAAAGATTTGGTCTAATTGAATTTAACACACTTGCTGCGTTGGCAACCATTTTAGACCCACGGTTCAAAACCTCCATTTCCAAGATGCAAATGCATGTGGAAGAAATATACAGAAATTAAAAAATAAAATTAAAGACGATGTGGCAATATCAACCAGTGGGTCTGAAAATGAAACCGTCATTAAAGACTTTAATTTTTGGTATCATCACAAACAGCTTGCAGTTGGACAAAAGCGGAGGCGTGCTTCGTCAAAAGCCGACGAAGTGTCAATTTACTTGGCGAATCCAGTGTGCGCTTTGAAAGCCAATCCATTGAAGAAATGGGAGGATTTAAAACCGGTCTTCCTAGCTTTATATAGACAAGCACGTAGATATTTAAACGTTGTAAGTACCTCAGTACCTTGCGAAAGACCGTCTGACTGCACGGCAGCCAGCCGGCTTCAGGCAACCAATTGAGCGCAGGCGTCCCAATAGAAAACACATTTGGCTGCCTTCAGTCCCTGCGTAATTGTCGCAGCAGCCAGTCCTTCTTGTATCACAAAACGAAATTTGCTATGACCTTCGATACAGAGAAGCTTATTCGCAAAATTGAAAGCCGAAAAGCAATCTGGGATGTATCTAGTGATGAATACAGCGATCGTGATTTAAAGAAAAGGAGATGGGAGGAAATTACTAATATAATGAGTGAGGAGAATATTAATGAACACAAAAAGAAAGAATTAGGTAAGTTTTTTTTTCACGACATAATTATAATTTGTTATAGTTACTTTTATCATGAGGGAACAGGGTATCATAGAATCTTGTATTATAATAACTAAATACATTATTACCCCAATGCAATCCTGTTTTGCCAATCTAGCGGATGTTCATACCTGAAATATTAAGCACATAAATCCCTGTAAGTCCCAGATGATCGGCCACTACAAGTAGAAGGACCTGGAGGAATGTTTAGTCCTGGAGGGATGTAAAGTGTATTTTCAAATTTATACCCATCTCTTTCGCGCACGTAATTATGCAAAACGAAGCATAATTTTATTGGGGCAATAACAAATTCTTCTCGGACATCCATTGGGCGGTGAAACATTCTCCATTTATTTGCCAGAATGCCAAACGTGCGTTCTATAAACCGCCTAGCCCTTGACATTCGGTAGTTGAAGATTCTTTTATTGTTTGTTAAACTGCTTCCTCCATAAGGACGCATTAAGTTTTCAGATAAACCAAAAGCTTCGTCTCCCACAACGACGTGCGCCATCCGCATTCCATTATTTGATATGGGGCTTTTCTCTGGTAATCGTAAATCTTGATTGACAAGTTTTTATGCAAAATTGATTGCTTAAAAATGGATGAATCACTACATATGCACCAACATCTATATAAGTAAACTTGTAATCAGCACCACATAAAGCAAGTAATACGATTGAAAAATAATTTTTATAATTGTAGTAAAGAGAGCCCGAAGAACATGGTTTTATTACTCTGCTATGTTTTCCGTTGATGGCACCAACACAATTGGGATAGTGTGCATTTTTATTGAAACCGTTTGCTATCTCAATCGATCTTTCTTCATTAAGTTCAGGAAACGCTATTTGTCTCATATTCTCCCAAATAGCTATACAAGTTTCATATACGATTTCGCGAACAGTGTTATGCACTATTTGAAAATTGTGAGTCAATTCTGAAATGGAAGACCCTGTAGCCAGATATCTGAAACAAAATATTGGCTTCATATGAAAATATGGACGGACACATTTAGCATTTCAAAAGAACATTAAATGTTTTTGTTAGGATTATAACTTATGTGTTGCTGAATGAATGATTTTTTGTTTTTTTCCAGGTAAATCATTACAAAAAAAGTTGAAGAACATAAGAACAAGTTTTTCCAGGAAAATGAAGCGCAGGGCAGGTGCCAAAAGTGGGTCAGCAGCTTCGCGTAACTTTGAACAAATTACAGTTCCTTAAGGAAAGTGTACTGAATAAAGCCTGGACGAAGCATAAGATGCTGCTGAAAAAAAAAGAAGGAGAGGAGAGCATGAAAATTCAATCACCGGTTTCAAAGAAGAAACAATAATCTAACGAAGAAGATTTGATAGATGTGCAAAGCAGAGTATCACAATGAGGGAAGAGCGAGAACGCAACTCTGAATCCGATTCAGATCGCCTATTTATACTTTCATTATTAGACGATTTTAAAAAAATTCCGGAACCTCAAAAACTTTCAACCAAAATAGAATTAATAGAAGTTATAAAAAGAGCACAGATGGTTTCCTTAGAAGTTCATCAAGGCTATTCGGATTATGTGCCTGTAATAAAAGACGATGGCTCATATAGCCGTAGGCATGAACTAAACGCTGTGAGTAGAGAGCATTTCTGGCACGGGTATCCAGCACAGACAAACTACGGACCAGGAAGCTCAACAAGAGGATAATATCGCCATGACTATTCGCCTCAGCCTAATTATGTACGAAGAGATTCCAGCAGGAAGAAGAAGGATAGTCTTCATGGATATTCCACTCAAGTTTCAGACAGACAGGACACTACCAGGGTGTACAACGAGGTGTTATCACCAACTGAGTCATCCATATCAACTCAGAATCCTGAAATAATTGACCTGTTTCAGAAATCAGTATTGGAAGAACTTTGAATTTAAAATTTATTTCTAGTATTCATAAAATTTAGCTTATAACATTGTAGCGTTATTAAAAAACCCTGTTAATTAATATCCTTATGTAACAATCTGTTTTTACCTAGGCCGACCCTGTAATCGTAATACAAATAGAACATTCGAGAAACTTGAAATCTAACGAACTTTTCAAAGCGAAGTTATCGTTTTTTTTTCCTTGACCAATCAAGGATTGCCTTACAAATCAGGTATTTCTCGCAGGGGTATCTTAAGCGGCTTTTTGGTTGTTTCTAACGGAATTCAGTCATTCGTAAGGCGTTGGTCGTGCTGAGAACAGCTTGACGCACTTAGTTAGAATCTTCCCGGTTTTTTTGTTACCTGTAACTCATAAAGTATGTGTGCCTAGTGCCGATTAATAGGGGTAGTTTATCAAAATTGGTTTTGTAAATACCACCTGTAAGTACCTGTGGATAAGGCTAAAGAAAAGTCGAATTTTTACCGTATTTCCGAGATTAAGCTTGGACGCCGATCTAGAAGCCTAGGAGCCATTTGTAAGTTTTTTTTATAGTATCGTTACTAGTTTCATAACTAGAAAAAAGAGTACTGTTTCTTTCTTTGGATATTGGATTTGATTGTATTCTATACTGATAATACCTATGTATCAAAATTTAAAGTAACAAGTGATCGTAAAACACAGAGTGTGATTCAATTTTTTTGAAAAGCCGGTGTTCTTATTTAATATCGGAAATTGGATTTAATCGAAGTCAATCTTGATAATACATATGTATCAAGATTCAAATTAACAAGTGACCGTAAAACACAGAGTGTGATTCAGTTTTTTTGAAAAAAAAACGTTTTTTTTTATTAAATATTTTTATCTGTATATTTTATTGGTATGTCTAATAATTATAACTGGTTATGTAAGTACTCTTTTTAACTCGAGTTAATATCAAGATTTAAAGTAACAAGTGACCGTAAAACACAGAGTGTGATTCAGTTTTTTTGAAAAGCCGGTGTTCTCATTTAATATCGGAAATTGGATTTATGGTGGAATTCTGAGTACATCTATAAGGTCTGTAAGCAGAAATCTCTAAACGTTACAGGAAATGCAATTCTAACCCAACCTGTTAGTTACAGATTTACTAACTGATTCGTAAATATTACAGACTAGGATACTGTCACTTTAGTGCTTACAGGTGTCGATATAAGCAGTGTTAGCAGTGTAATATATTGTTTTGATTATTATTTTTAAAAAATTGTTAAAAGTGTGTTGTGTACTTGGTGATATATCTAAATAATGAAAAAAAAAATAACATGAATAACCAATTGTTCGCGGGTATTCTGTTGGAGGAGAATGAGAATCGGTTTGTAATAGGTACCTACTCCTTTATATTAATTTTTATTTTTTAATTTGAATTTCTTCAGAAATTATATAAGAATTCAGAGGCAGCATCTCAGGGATGAATTAAACCCGTTTAATTTGCCAGATAGGGATTTTAAACAAATGTTCCGTTTGGACAAGGACTCAGTTTATTTTTTAATGAATGCCCTCATTTATGGAAAATAATTGGGGAATTTCTATTGAAGTAAAAGTTAAAATAGATAATGCACACTTTTTTTACAATGCAACAATATATAATTTTTAGGTTTTTGCTACTCTAAACTTTTTGGCGATAGACTCTTTTTAAAATGTTGTTGGCTGCAATTCTTGGATTGCAATTAGTCAGCCAACAATGAGTGGAGTTCTTTCCCAAATGTGTGAACTGATTGTTCAAGTTTTATTAAGAACTCATATAAAATTTCCTACAACCGAAGAAAAGAGAATGAAATAAAACAAGGGTAACTTAAAATTAGAATTACTCGTGGCCAAAATATACATTATTTTTTAACAGATTTTATGACAAATAAAACTTTAGAGGAGTTGTAGGTGCCATAGATGGCACACATGTTGAAATTTTGGCACCACCAATGAACGATCTTGATCATCCGCCATTTGTTTATATTAATAAAAAAGGAAGACATTCTATTAATGTTATGCTTGTAAGATAAATAATTATATTTTGATTTTTCATTATTCAAACATTTTTAGATATCCGATTCGAATTGTAAAATCTTAGGATGTTCAGCCAGATATCCTGGATCAGCCCATGACTCTGCAATTTGGAGTGTGAGCACGATCCGTGCACATTTACTCTCCAATTATCATCAAGGGGATACAAGTACACGTTTAATAGGTACATTAAAATATAGTTTTAAAAATAACAATTATAAGTTCACTTCCTAGTACTTACTCACTTATGAGTAGACCTACGGAGAGTCAAGACTAGTGTGGAGGAAGGGACATCTATTGTTATTTGTTGTTGCTGTCTAGGCTGACATACTGATGATTGGTGGTAGCACTTACTCTAGAAGTGAGGGAAACCTGGAAAAACCTCACTTACTTCCTCCATAAATCACAATTTAATAATTTTTTTAGGAGACAGTGGATACACATTAGAGCCATGGCTCTTCACTCCTTTTCTAAATCCCCGAAATGAATCAGAAGAGGCGTTTAATCAATTATTAACTTCAACAAGGAATGTTATAGAACAGACAAATGGAATTTTAAAAGGAAGATTTAGATGTCTCTCTAAACATCGAACACTTTTGTACCACCCTAGAAAAGCTGCTAATATTATTTATGCATGTTGTGTACTTCATAACATCGCAATAGATGCTAATTTAGAAATTGCAGATGATAATATAGAAGATTCTGAAGAGAATGGTAAATAATAATTAATTATTCAATAAATTAATCATATATATATATATATATATATATATATATATATGGTTTTATATACAGACATACATATATATATATATATATATATATATATATATATATATATATATATATATATTGTTATGATTTGATTGGATAAAAAAATTTGTTATGATTTGATTGGATAAAAAAATTTTTGTATTTGATAATAGGTACCTAACTGTCTTTATATAGGTGTTTAAAAATTTTATTTCAGAAAGTGTAGAGTTGTTTATTTTATTGGATATTTTGTTTTAAGAGGTTACCTAGGGACGGGGAAAAAAGGAATTGGAATTTGGATTGTCATTGAGTTAATTTTGAAAAAAATGTCATAAAGAAAAATTTGGATTATTATTATAGAATTTGAATTTGAGAAGAGAGTTTCATTTTTTAATGTATGAATTTGTGTAATAGAAGTTGAAGTTAAAAATAAAAATTTAAATTAAATAAACAAGAATATAAAGGAAGTTTAAGTTGAATCCAGACCCAATAGCAGTAGAAGCAGCCGGAGCCTGAGAAAAGTAAGATTTCATAACAAATTGGCGCCCAACGTGGGGCAACAGCAACAGCAACAGCAACAGCAACAACAACAACAAGGATAGAAAAGATTTCAGAATAAATTGATGAACCAACGTGCGGCGCAATTTGTCAAAAAGAACACCCAGACACCCAGAAAAGAATAAAAAGAAACAGGACACCAAGCCGATCGCAAGAAACCGAGATAGAAATTTTGAAATTTCATATTAGAAAAATTGTACTCTGGGGTAAGATTTTTAAATTTCTATATAGAGACAGTTTTTTGTATTTTTGTTGTTTATATTTGAAATAGGGGGGATACATAAATTCTGTTAAGACATAATTTATAAATAGTTAGGTTGATACAAATCATTTTTATAAAAATTTTGATTTTGACAGTGTCAATAAGACATAAGAAATTTTGATATACGGGGGGGTGAATTAAAATTATTAATTTAATATACATATTAAAATTTAAATCAAATAAAAACAAATTGAATAATTTTAAATAATAAAATGGAAACAAGAAGAAGGCAAAACAAGAAACAGGATTTACAGATGCAAAAAGGAGATCATCAAGAAGATGAGGACATACAGATTATGGGAACAAATGAATCGGGAGATGAAAAAGAGAATAACACGATAATAGAAGCAATTATTGAAAGTAATGGTAACAAACATGAAGAAAGCGATATGGATAGGATGTTTAAATTTTTAGAAAAAATGAATAATAACTTAAAAGAAGATATGAATTTAATAAAACAAGATATTAATAAAAATAAAGAAGAAATGAATAAAAATTTGGATTCTATGAAAATAGAAATAAAAGAAGATATGAAAAAAGAAATAAAAGATATGAACAAGAATATGGAAGTAATTAAAGATGAAATGAAGAAGCAAATGGAAATGTATAGAAAAACATTAGAAGAAACAAAAATAGAAATAAGAAAGGAAATGAAAATGACAAAAATAGAATTAGAGGAATTACAAGAAGTAAAAATTAAAATAATTATACAACAAGAGAATATGGAAAAGAAAAATGTAAAAGAAGAAGTGCAAAATACAGTAAAGAAGATATATGAGATGGAAGAAAAAGAAATAAATGTAATACAAGAAAATGAAATTATAAAATTAAAATTAAATAATGAATATGATGATGATAAGAAGAATTATAAAGATAAATATTGTAAAAATGAAGAAGCAAAATATGAAACTATAAAATATGAAGGTGATAGAAATAATTATAAAAATAGATATTATTATGATAACAATAATAAAATTAAAAATAAAACTAAATTCAATTACAATAGGGAGCATAAGAAGAAACCTTATGAAGATGGTGATATAAATTATTTTGAAATATGTGATGAAATTAGAAGATTAAAAAAGATTTGGAAGGATATAATTTATAATTATAAAAAAAGAAAAAAGAAGTTAATTAAAAGCAAATGGGATTGAGATAAAATTAAAAATAAAGAGGAAAATAAGTAATGGGGAAATATTAGAAAAAGGGGGAAGAAATTGATTAAATAAAATAAAGTAAAATTATTAAAAAAGGGTAGAAATAGAAAGTAATTGTAATTTAAAGGTAGAATAGTAAGAAATAATCTGATAACAAAGTAAATATAGAGTAAATTTAAAATTATAAAATGTGTCTTAATAGAAAATTTTAATTTTAAATTTAGGGGGATTTTGTTATGATTTGATTGGATAAAAAAATTTTTGTATTTGATAATAGGTACCTAACTGTCTTTATATAGGTGTTTAAAAATTTTATTTCAGAAAGTGTAGAGTTGTTTATTTTATTGGATATTTTGTTTTAAGAGGTTACCTAGGGACGGGGAAAAAAGGAATTGGAATTTGGATTGTCATTGAGTTAATTTTGAAAAAAATGTCATAAAGAAAAATTTGGATTATTATTATAGAATTTGAATTTGAGAAGAGAGTTTCATTTTTTAATGTATGAATTTGTGTAATAGAAGTTGAAGTTAAAAATAAAAATTTAAATTAAATAAACAAGAATATAAAGGAAGTTTAAGTTGAATCCAGACCCAATAGCAGTAGAAGCAGCCGGAGCCTGAGAAAAGTAAGATTTCATAACAATATATATATATATATATAAAAGAAAAAATGATTTTTCTTGGGGTTGCGGTCCAAAGGCCTCTAGTGATTAAAACACTATTAAAGGTGTACTCTTTTATTAAAAGTCAAGCTTTCGAAACCGTTTGGTTTCTTTCTCAAGACAACTAAAATGTGAACAAAATATTACACAACATTGAACAAAATATAAAATTTTAACTTACTAATAGTTGAGAATTGTAAGAATAAAACCTTAAAACACGAAGAATAATGAAAAATTTTTTAAAAGATTTTTTTTGTATAATTATAGTCAAAATTTTTTTGATTGATGTAAATTAGATATCGATTGTCACATTCAATTGTAAAATTTTTTTGATTGAAAAATAAAAAATAAAAAGGGGGATAAAATAATTTTGAAAAAAAAAAAAAAAAAAATAATAATATTAAAGATTTACTGGTTAAATAATTGTATCAAATAACTATATATAGTTATTTGATACAATTATTTAACCAGTAAATCTTTAATATAATAATAATATTAAAGATTTACTGGTTAAATAATTGTATCAAATAACTATATATAGTTATTTGATACAATTATTTAACCAGTAAATCTTTAATATTATTATTTTTTTTTTTTTTTTTTCAAAATTATTTTATCCCCCTTTTTATTTTTTATTTTTCAATCAAAAAAATTTTACAATTGAATGTGACAATCGATATCTAATTTACATCAATCAAAAAAATTTTGACTATAATTATACAAAAAAAATCTTTTAAAAAATTTTTCATCATTCTTCGTGTTTTAAGGGTTTATTCTTACAATTCTCAACTATTAGTAAGTTAAAATTTTATATTTTGTTCAATGTTGTGTAATATTTTGTTCACATTTTAGTTGTCTTGAGAAAGAAACCAAACGGTTTCGAACGCTTGACTTTTAATAAAAGAGTACACCTTTAATAGTGTTTTAATCACTAGAGGCCTTTGGACCGCAACCCCAAGAAAAATCATTTTTTCTTTTATACTATCCGGTCAAAAATAATTATAAATCTATATATATATATATATATATATATATATATATATATAAAACGAAAGGGGGGCTTTTTTTTTTTTTTTATATATACATATATATATATATGTATATAAAACCAAAATAAAAATAGTACTTAAAATAAAAACAAAACAAATATCCTTTAAAACAAATTATTCACTACTATTAAAAACAAAATCTGTGTTTTGAAATTTAAATTTTTCAATTTCAAAATTTAGTTGTCTTTTTTTCAGATTAATTTTTTCCTCTTTAAACTTATTATACTGGTTTGCCAAATCTTCAACAATTTTTGTCCATTTTTCTGTTGTTTCTGTCAACTGCTTTGAATTGTTAATTAGCTGTTCTGAAAGAACCGACAGAGGTTTGGCTTTGTTTTTTTTCTTTTATTTGCCTATTTTTCATTTTCACTGTAGTCTCTGTAGTCTCAGTTCCTATATTTCTTTCAACTTTTTGTTTTACATATAAAATATTAGGATCGTCATTTTCTTTTTCTTTGGTAAGTATATCTTCTACTTCGTTTTCAATTCCCTCGTAAGTTGTTATATTAGGTGCACCCTACAGATACTTTACCCCAAACCGCATGACCTCTTTCCTTCAACTCTGTCGGTTAGATGGTAGTTTCAGGTCCTCCGCCTGTTTTTATAGCAAGAGATTTTAACTTCCTGTATTTTGATTTCGTTGCATACTTCCAATCCAAAAATCTCTAAAATGAAATCAAAAATGAATCCTTTATATTAAAGTATATAAAATAATCGGCCTACCTTCTTCCACTCCTCTACTGTGAGAGAAGGACCTGTTCCAATGGAATTTAACTGACTAGTCAATTCTTCCCACTTATTGGTAAGATAATTTGGGTCCATTGTAGGGTTAATCGTGTTGCTTCTGAAAGCATAATCTTTTTCCATGAAATTCAAATATACTTTAATTTGTTCCAGAGACGTTTTTTGTTCGTTTTCTCTTTACGCCCTGTGATCTATAAAATACGTATGTTTTATTGTATTTATTAACCTAATTCAGCAGTTTATACTTACTCCATTTTTTTATTTGAAGAAATTTTACGTTCTTAGTGCGTTGTTCTATTATCTCTGGCGTTCTTACTTCAAACTTTTGAGGTTATAATTTTGACGTTATAAATAGGTGTGAAGTTGCAACCTATAAGCTAAAGATCTGTATTTTGGTCTCTTACAGATTTGGTTTCAGAATAGCATATTTTACAAATCTGTAAGAGACCATTTTTGGAGTGAAGATGGAGCCACTTGCAACTGTTTATCAGTTTTGCAATTTGAAATCTATAGATATCGTTCAATTTATAGCAGGGATGTCTCTTGATTAGTGACTTGAGAGACATAGCCTATACTACACTGATGAGCTCAAAATGAGAGCGAAACACGTGTCTGTAGTTTGGTTTTGCCCTGATGTAGGTTGAATGATATTTATATCTATTTATATCGCAGCATCCAAGGTGTCTTTTAACTATTACTCGATCCATCCAACCAGTCAAAAATTTAACACTATTGTAGCTATGAAAAACAGAGTAATGACCATAAGTAATGATATTTTTCTTCAAAAAAACCTAAACATTTTGTTCCAAATGTTTTGCAACAATGGTTACCCTAAACACATTTTAAAAAAATTAATTTACCACAGCAATTTGTATGATGGTCCTACCGATGACTCAAATAGTAGACCAATGATATACAAAAAACTACCATTTATTAATGGCCTTACACACTCTGTTTTATCCATATTTAGAAATGTCCCTAACATTAAAATAGCAAAATATAATACAAAAAACAACAGGCAACTTTTCTCTAAACTTAAGGACCCAGTACCAACTTTGTTTAAAAGCAATGTTGTTTACGAATTACCTTGCCACAGTTGCCATAAAAGTTACATTGGACAAACATCACAGTGGTTAAAACAACGAATCACACAACATAAAAGTGACTGCCGCATCAGTAAAAAAACATGTGCTGTAGTTGAACACTATGAAAAAACAGGACATCAACTAGACTACAATAATGCTCGAATTTTAGCACACACTGACAATTATAAAAGCAGACTGTTCCTTGAAATGTATCATATAAACAAAAACAAAAATACTTTAAACTATAAAACAGACACCGGACAGTTAAGCAACATTTATTGTAATTTATTGGACAAAATATAACTTCGTTTTAAAAATATTAGTAGACCTTAAGAAACAAGTAACCTTATTAATAGATTTATACGCTCTATAAATATTTTATCATTACTTTTTGTACATTATATATGTATATATGTATGTATGTGTGTATGTATATATGTGTGTATATGTATGTGTATGTTAGTATGTATGTATATATGTGTGTGTATGTATGTATATGTATGTATATATGTGTATATGTGTATGTATATGTGTATATATATGTGTTTGTATGTACCTATGTATATATTTGTGTATATGCGTGTCTATGTATATATAGTTATATATATATAGATATTTTTTTTATCAGTTTATCGCTTGATTACTGTTTTGAACGTGATATGACAATTTTTAATTATTTTAATTTTATGTCAACTTGAAATCTTTTAACTTCTATAAGTCATCCTTTTTCATGTGAATATTTTTCTTAGTACATAAGATTTTCTTTGTAGTTTACTCCTGATGATGCTGTCAAATAAACAGCGAAATATTGAGTTTTAAGATAATTTAAGATTTTATTTGAACAGACCGCATACCCGAAAATTTTAATCTTTTTATTCTTATATATATATATATATATAAAATTCTCAATATATTGGGGTGACAGCAATAACGCAAGTGTACTCTTTATAATATTTAATCCAAGCTTTCGGGTATGCACATACCCATCATCAGGGAAACTACAATAGTGATTATATTTTAAGAAAATTTATAAATTATATAATTTACAATATTACTTACATTATATGAGAATGGTCGTAATGATGTTAGTTACAAAATGTAAAAGATAAAAATACATATATCAAGACGATGACACTTTCATGTAAAATCGTTATACAAACATTATTATAATAAAACTAATAAAACATTAAGGATGAAATTGAAAAATTTTTTAAAATCACAAAAAGAAAGCCATGTGCAAAACTACTGGTACTCATGTCAATGTCATGTAAAAGTGCGAAATGTCAACCAAGAGAATCAAAAAAGAAGAATACTACATATTCATACTGGCCTAAGGCTAATGAGACCTCTAGTCAGTATTCAAATGTTAATATTAAGTTTTTTTAAAAAAATTTTATTAATTCTAAACAGTGGTATTAATTTATATTAATTCGATGAATGAGAACCATATGTTAATTCTTATTATTATACAATATCATTGACAATATGTATCAGAAGATTGCTGTTGACTCTATACATAAAAGTATTGACTATTTGAATTTAGTAACAAAAGATAAAATTGACATTAATATTACCAAAATATAATATGAAAATTAAGCTTCATATATCGAAAATTTTTAAATATCTATTGAAATTGAAATTTAATCATTATTAAACCTGAATTTTTAATTATTATGTGGATTGAAGGGAGAGAAAGAAGACAACCAATGCACGAATAGCATGACAGTTAAGCTGATGAGACCATATAATCAGCCATTATATGCATAATTATCTTCACCCTCGACCCTCAATAGGGTGATATTCAAGAAACCCGACCAGAAGTAAAAAAGGCTAATGAGACCCCATAAGTCCAAGACAAGGTGACAGAGATATCGACCCTGAAGATGAGCTATTATCTCTTAATTCGAATTGATATCAACAGATGAGGAGTTAGAATTATATGCAATGTGTATTTTTTCAAAATTAAGTAAATATGAATATATTTCACTTAAATGACCAATGTCAGATTTACGATTTATAGTATTATCATGTTGGTATATATAAGTCATTTCTAAAAAAATTCTTTTTTTGGTATTTTTTTCTTTATCCAAAATAATAGCATTCTCAAAGTTCATAGTATGATTATTGTTATGAACATGTTCTGCTAGAGCGCATCTTTCGGGATGAAGTCTACAGTCACTCTTGTGGGCAACGATACGGTCTTTAAGTTTTCTAGATGTTTGACCAATGTATATTTGATTACAGTCACTGCAAGAGATACTGTATACTACACCCGATTGGCTATCCTTAGGCGTTAAATCTTTAATATTTGAGAAAATGCTATTTAAAGTTAGAGCTGATTTATTGGCTATTTTAATGTTACCAAAAGGTTTTAATAATCTAGTTAGTTCAGGGGTGATATCCTTGATAAAAGGTAAAGAGGCAAAAATAATTTGGTCATCAAGATGGTCATTATCAGTGGGACGTGCTCTATTAGTATTACTATTCGTTAAATTTGATAGATTAGATTCGTTATAAATCAACTTTTTCACCAATTTTGGAGGATATGCATTGTCTATAAACAGGTTATATAGTAATTTAAGATTTTTTTTATGGAAGGATAAGTCACTTATTGTTAAAACTCTATTTTTCATTTCTTTTATTAAGTTCACTTTCATGGAAAATTTGTGATATGACCAAAAATTCATAAATCTACCTGAGCTCACAGGTTTTCTATACCAATCAACCAACAAAAGGGTACCCCTACGTAACACCTTCGTGTCTAGAAAGGCTATAGAATTTTGATCATCTTCTTTTTCCAGCGTAAACTGTATATGTGAATTAAAACTATTGAAATACCAAAGTATTTCATCTAAATGTTCATAGGGTAGAGATAATAAAATATCATCCACATATTTTTTAATGAAATAGAGTTTAAAAGGAAGGACTTGGATGACAGTATCTAAGATATAGTCCATTGCATATCCTGCCAAAATTGGTGAAACCGTACTACCCATAGGGGTTCCGAAAGTTTGTTTGTAAAATTTACCATTAAAACTGAAATAGTTACTATCGAATAGAATCGTTAATAATTCAAAAAAAGTTTCCATAGATAAAGAGCAATGTGCACTGATAGTTTGCCAGTTCTTTTCAATAGCAATTTTGCAGATGTTTAGGTATACATTACTGAATAAGGATACCACGTCTAAACTAGCTATAACATAGCCTTCTGGTATGTTAGTGTTATTAAGTAATTTATTTACCTCAAAAGAATTTTTTATATAGTATTCATTTTCAAAATCATATGACCTCGTTAGAATATCAGTGAGGAAGTTTGCTATTCCCTGTGTGGGGGTACCAATAGATGCCAATATAGGTCTGACTGCCAAAGGATTTTTATGAATTTTGGGTAATGAGTAAAATTTTCCCGAAATACCATTGTAACTAGTAAGTTTTTTCTTATCTTCAATAGAAATAATTTTTTTATCAGCCAGAGATTTTATTAATTTGTTACAGTTATTTTCAATAGATATTGTGGGATCTCTAGGGATCTCTGTATAAGAAGAGTCATTTAAAATTATATTTTGTGAAAGTTCTAAATAATGTGCTTTATCAAGAATAACGGTAACATTGCCCTTATCAGAACGTGTCACAACTAATTGTTGATTTGATTTTAAGAATTTTTTAGTTTTAATATAAAGATTTTTAAAGATTGAATTCGTATTATATGTTTTATTTAGAGAGTTGGTGATAACATTCGTGGCACGAGCTGTGATAATCGTTCTGGCAGTTTTATCTGGTATCTGAGATAATATATTATCAACATCTGCGAGGACTTTTCTTATTGGAATATCAGTACCCACTTTAGGCTCAACCGCAAACTTAGGTCCAAGTGATAGGAACTTAAGGATATCATCAGGAATTGATGTTTTAGATAGGTTTTTTATCCAAGTGTCTTTTGTGTTAAGTTTACTATTGATTTCGTTAGATACAATTCGTTCAAATTTCCTCAAATTCCTATTTTTAGTATTGTGAAATATTTTATTGTAATTTTTACGTTGATGACTTTTGAAATTATTAAACAAATCCTCATTTGTTGATGCAATTATACTATTATTTAAGTTACTTATTAAATTTTCAAGTTTAATAATTAATATGTGGTTATCACTGATTTCTAAATTTAAAATTTTAGTTCCTAACCTGAAATGATTGTCATTAGGGCCATCTATATTTTGTCTATGTAGAAGGTTGTGCACAGGTGCTAGGCTATGTGTTATATGTGATGGGAAAACTCCAAATTTTCTACATTTAAGGAGAAAGCATCGTCGATTGTATTCCTTCGCCAATTTTATGTTAGCTTTTGACCAATATTTCATGTTCTTAACTGTTTCATCACCATATGTAGTTTTTACCATGTTGTAGAACCCCATAACTGTAAAGTAGAAGAAAGGTAGTCTTTGCTGACTAGTCAGGAAATAAAATTCTCAATATATTGGGGTGACAGCAATAACGCAAGTGTACTCTTTATAATATTTAATCCAAGCTTTCGGGTATGCACATACCCATCATCAGGGAAACTACAATAGTGATTATATTTTAAGAAAATTTATAAATTATATAATTTACAATATTACTTACATTATATGAGAATGGTCGTAATGATGTTAGTTACAAAATGTAAAAGATAAAAATACATATATCAAGACGATGACACTTTCATGTAAAATCGTTATACAAACATTATTATAATAAAACTAATAAAACATTAAGGATGAAATTGAAAAATTTTTTAAAATCACAAAAAGAAAGCCATGTGCAAAACTACTGGTACTCATGTCAATGTCATGTAAAAGTGCGAAATGTCAACCAAGAGAATCAAAAAAGAAGAATACTACATATTCATACTGGCCTAAGGCTAATGAGACCTCTAGTCAGTATTCAAATGTTAATATTAAGTTTTTTTAAAAAAATTTTATTAATTCTAAACAGTGGTATTAATTTATATTAATTCGATGAATGAGAACCATATGTTAATTCTTATTATTATACAATATCATTGACAATATGTATCAGAAGATTGCTGTTGACTCTATACATAAAAGTATTGACTATTTGAATTTAGTAACAAAAGATAAAATTGACATTAATATTACCAAAATATAATATGAAAATTAAGCTTCATATATCGAAAATTTTTAAATATCTATTGAAATTGAAATTTAATCATTATTAAACCTGAATTTTTAATTATTATGTGGATTGAAGGGAGAGAAAGAAGACAACCAATGCACGAATAGCATGACAGTTAAGCTGATGAGACCATATAATCAGCCATTATATGCATAATTATCTTCACCCTCGACCCTCAATAGGGTGATATTCAAGAAACCCGACCAGAAGTAAAAAAGGCTAATGAGACCCCATAAGTCCAAGACAAGGTGACAGAGATATCGACCCTGAAGATGAGCTATTATCTCTTAATTCGAATTGATATCAACAGATGAGGAGTTAGAATTATATGCAATGTGTATTTTTTCAAAATTAAGTAAATATGAATATATTTCACTTAAATGACCAATGTCAGATTTACGATTTATAGTATTATCATGTTGGTATATATAAGTCATTTCTAAAAAAATTCTTTTTTTGGTATTTTTTTCTTTATCCAAAATAATAGCATTCTCAAAGTTCATAGTATGATTATTGTTATGAACATGTTCTGCTAGAGCGCATCTTTCGGGATGAAGTCTACAGTCACTCTTGTGGGCAACGATACGGTCTTTAAGTTTTCTAGATGTTTGACCAATGTATATTTGATTACAGTCACTGCAAGAGATACTGTATACTACACCCGATTGGCTATCCTTAGGCGTTAAATCTTTAATATTTGAGAAAATGCTATTTAAAGTTAGAGCTGATTTATTGGCTATTTTAATGTTACCAAAAGGTTTTAATAATCTAGTTAGTTCAGGGGTGATATCCTTGATAAAAGGTAAAGAGGCAAAAATAATTTGGTCATCAAGATGGTCATTATCAGTGGGACGTGCTCTATTAGTATTACTATTCGTTAAATTTGATAGATTAGATTCGTTATAAATCAACTTTTTCACCAATTTTGGAGGATATGCATTGTCTATAAACAGGTTATATAGTAATTTAAGATTTTTTTTATGGAAGGATAAGTCACTTATTGTTAAAACTCTATTTTTCATTTCTTTTATTAAGTTCACTTTCATGGAAAATTTGTGATATGACCAAAAATTCATAAATCTACCTGAGCTCACAGGTTTTCTATACCAATCAACCAACAAAAGGGTACCCCTACGTAACACCTTCGTGTCTAGAAAGGCTATAGAATTTTGATCATCTTCTTTTTCCAGCGTAAACTGTATATGTGAATTAAAACTATTGAAATACCAAAGTATTTCATCTAAATGTTCATAGGGTAGAGATAATAAAATATCATCCACATATTTTTTAATGAAATAGAGTTTAAAAGGAAGGACTTGGATGACAGTATCTAAGATATAGTCCATTGCATATCCTGCCAAAATTGGTGAAACCGTACTACCCATAGGGGTTCCGAAAGTTTGTTTGTAAAATTTACCATTAAAACTGAAATAGTTACTATCGAATAGAATCGTTAATAATTCAAAAAAAGTTTCCATAGATAAAGAGCAATGTGCACTGATAGTTTGCCAGTTCTTTTCAATAGCAATTTTGCAGATGTTTAGGTATACATTACTGAATAAGGATACCACGTCTAAACTAGCTATAACATAGCCTTCTGGTATGTTAGTGTTATTAAGTAATTTATTTACCTCAAAAGAATTTTTTATATAGTATTCATTTTCAAAATCATATGACCTCGTTAGAATATCAGTGAGGAAGTTTGCTATTCCCTGTGTGGGGGTACCAATAGATGCCAATATAGGTCTGACTGCCAAAGGATTTTTATGAATTTTGGGTAATGAGTAAAATTTTCCCGAAATACCATTGTAACTAGTAAGTTTTTTCTTATCTTCAATAGAAATAATTTTTTTATCAGCCAGAGATTTTATTAATTTGTTACAGTTATTTTCAATAGATATTGTGGGATCTCTAGGGATCTCTGTATAAGAAGAGTCATTTAAAATTATATTTTGTGAAAGTTCTAAATAATGTGCTTTATCAAGAATAACGGTAACATTGCCCTTATCAGAACGTGTCACAACTAATTGTTGATTTGATTTTAAGAATTTTTTAGTTTTAATATAAAGATTTTTAAAGATTGAATTCGTATTATATGTTTTATTTAGAGAGTTGGTGATAACATTCGTGGCACGAGCTGTGATAATCGTTCTGGCAGTTTTATCTGGTATCTGAGATAATATATTATCAACATCTGCGAGGACTTTTCTTATTGGAATATCAGTACCCACTTTAGGCTCAACCGCAAACTTAGGTCCAAGTGATAGGAACTTAAGGATATCATCAGGAATTGATGTTTTAGATAGGTTTTTTATCCAAGTGTCTTTTGTGTTAAGTTTACTATTGATTTCGTTAGATACAATTCGTTCAAATTTCCTCAAATTCCTATTTTTAGTATTGTGAAATATTTTATTGTAATTTTTACGTTGATGACTTTTGAAATTATTAAACAAATCCTCATTTGTTGATGCAATTATACTATTATTTAAGTTACTTATTAAATTTTCAAGTTTAATAATTAATATGTGGTTATCACTGATTTCTAAATTTAAAATTTTAGTTCCTAACCTGAAATGATTGTCATTAGGGCCATCTATATTTTGTCTATGTAGAAGGTTGTGCACAGGTGCTAGGCTATGTGTTATATGTGATGGGAAAACTCCAAATTTTCTACATTTAAGGAGAAAGCATCGTCGATTGTATTCCTTCGCCAATTTTATGTTAGCTTTTGACCAATATTTCATGTTCTTAACTGTTTCATCACCATATGTAGTTTTTACCATGTTGTAGAACCCCATAACTGTAAAGTAGAAGAAAGGTAGTCTTTGCTGACTAGTCAGGAAATAAAATTCTCAATATATTGGGGTGACAGCAATAACGCAAGTGTACTCTTTATAATATTTAATCCAAGCTTTCGGGTATGCACATACCCATCATCAGGGAAACTACAATAGTGATTATATTTTAAGAAAATTTATAAATTATATAATTTACAATATTACTTACATTATATGAGAATGGTCGTAATGATGTTAGTTACAAAATGTAAAAGATAAAAATACATATATCAAGACGATGACACTTTCATGTAAAATCGTTATACAAACATTATTATAATAAAACTAATAAAACATTAAGGATGAAATTGAAAAATTTTTTAAAATCACAAAAAGAAAGCCATGTGCAAAACTACTGGTACTCATGTCAATGTCATGTAAAAGTGCGAAATGTCAACCAAGAGAATCAAAAAAGAAGAATACTACATATTCATACTGGCCTAAGGCTAATGAGACCTCTAGTCAGTATTCAAATGTTAATATTAAGTTTTTTTAAAAAAATTTTATTAATTCTAAACAGTGGTATTAATTTATATTAATTCGATGAATGAGAACCATATGTTAATTCTTATTATTATACAATATCATTGACAATATGTATCAGAAGATTGCTGTTGACTCTATACATAAAAGTATTGACTATTTGAATTTAGTAACAAAAGATAAAATTGACATTAATATTACCAAAATATAATATGAAAATTAAGCTTCATATATCGAAAATTTTTAAATATCTATTGAAATTGAAATTTAATCATTATTAAACCTGAATTTTTAATTATTATGTGGATTGAAGGGAGAGAAAGAAGACAACCAATGCACGAATAGCATGACAGTTAAGCTGATGAGACCATATAATCAGCCATTATATGCATAATTATCTTCACCCTCGACCCTCAATAGGGTGATATTCAAGAAACCCGACCAGAAGTAAAAAAGGCTAATGAGACCCCATAAGTCCAAGACAAGGTGACAGAGATATCGACCCTGAAGATGAGCTATTATCTCTTAATTCGAATTGATATCAACAGATGAGGAGTTAGAATTATATGCAATGTGTATTTTTTCAAAATTAAGTAAATATGAATATATTTCACTTAAATGACCAATGTCAGATTTACGATTTATAGTATTATCATGTTGGTATATATAAGTCATTTCTAAAAAAATTCTTTTTTTGGTATTTTTTTCTTTATCCAAAATAATAGCATTCTCAAAGTTCATAGTATGATTATTGTTATGAACATGTTCTGCTAGAGCGCATCTTTCGGGATGAAGTCTACAGTCACTCTTGTGGGCAACGATACGGTCTTTAAGTTTTCTAGATGTTTGACCAATGTATATTTGATTACAGTCACTGCAAGAGATACTGTATACTACACCCGATTGGCTATCCTTAGGCGTTAAATCTTTAATATTTGAGAAAATGCTATTTAAAGTTAGAGCTGATTTATTGGCTATTTTAATGTTACCAAAAGGTTTTAATAATCTAGTTAGTTCAGGGGTGATATCCTTGATAAAAGGTAAAGAGGCAAAAATAATTTGGTCATCAAGATGGTCATTATCAGTGGGACGTGCTCTATTAGTATTACTATTCGTTACTATGCTTTCTCCTTAAATGTAGAAAATTTGGAGTTTTCCCATCACATATAACACATAGCCTAGCACCTGTGCACAACCTTCTACATAGACAAAATATAGATGGCCCTAATGACAATCATTTCAGGTTAGGAACTAAAATTTTAAATTTAGAAATCAGTGATAACCACATATTAATTATTAAACTTGAAAATTTAATAAGTAACTTAAATAATAGTATAATTGCATCAACAAATGAGGATTTGTTTAATAATTTCAAAAGTCATCAACGTAAAAATTACAATAAAATATTTCACAATACTAAAAATAGGAATTTGAGGAAATTTGAACGAATTGTATCTAACGAAATCAATAGTAAACTTAACACAAAAGACACTTGGATAAAAAACCTATCTAAAACATCAATTCCTGATGATATCCTTAAGTTCCTATCACTTGGACCTAAGTTTGCGGTTGAGCCTAAAGTGGGTACTGATATTCCAATAAGAAAAGTCCTCGCAGATGTTGATAATATATTATCTCAGATACCAGATAAAACTGCCAGAACGATTATCACAGCTCGTGCCACGAATGTTATCACCAACTCTCTAAATAAAACATATAATACGAATTCAATCTTTAAAAATCTTTATATTAAAACTAAAAAATTCTTAAAATCAAATCAACAATTAGTTGTGACACGTTCTGATAAGGGCAATGTTACCGTTATTCTTGATAAAGCACATTATTTAGAACTTTCACAAAATATAATTTTAAATGACTCTTCTTATACAGAGATCCCTAGAGATCCCACAATATCTATTGAAAATAACTGTAACAAATTAATAAAATCTCTGGCTGATAAAAAAATTATTTCTATTGAAGATAAGAAAAAACTTACTAGTTACAATGGTATTTCGGGAAAATTTTACTCATTACCCAAAATTCATAAAAATCCTTTGGCAGTCAGACCTATATTGGCATCTATTGGTACCCCCACACAGGGAATAGCAAACTTCCTCACTGATATTCTAACGAGGTCATATGATTTTGAAAATGAATACTATATAAAAAATTCTTTTGAGGTAAATAAATTACTTAATAACACTAACATACCAGAAGGCTATGTTATAGCTAGTTTAGACGTGGTATCCTTATTCAGTAATGTATACCTAAACATCTGCAAAATTGCTATTGAAAAGAACTGGCAAACTATCAGTGCACATTGCTCTTTATCTATGGAAACTTTTTTTGAATTATTAACGATTCTATTCGATAGTAACTATTTCAGTTTTAATGGTAAATTTTACAAACAAACTTTCGGAACCCCTATGGGTAGTACGGTTTCACCAATTTTGGCAGGATATGCAATGGACTATATCTTAGATACTGTCATCCAAGTCCTTCCTTTTAAACTCTATTTCATTAAAAAATATGTGGATGATATTTTATTATCTCTACCCTATGAACATTTAGATGAAATACTTTGGTATTTCAATAGTTTTAATTCACATATACAGTTTACGCTGGAAAAAGAAGATGATCAAAATTCTATAGCCTTTCTAGACACGAAGGTGTTACGTAGGGGTACCCTTTTGTTGGTTGATTGGTATAGAAAACCTGTGAGCTCAGGTAGATTTATGAATTTTTGGTCATATCACAAATTTTCCATGAAAGTGAACTTAATAAAAGAAATGAAAAATAGAGTTTTAACAATAAGTGACTTATCCTTCCATAAAAAAAATCTTAAATTACTATATAACCTGTTTATAGACAATGCATATCCTCCAAAATTGGTGAAAAAGTTGATTTATAACGAATCTAATCTATCAAATTTAACGAATAGTAATACTAATAGAGCACGTCCCACTGATAATGACCATCTTGATGACCAAATTATTTTTGCCTCTTTACCTTTTATCAAGGATATCACCCCTGAACTAACTAGATTATTAAAACCTTTTGGTAACATTAAAATAGCCAATAAATCAGCTCTAACTTTAAATAGCATTTTCTCAAATATTAAAGATTTAACGCCTAAGGATAGCCAATCGGGTGTAGTATACAGTATCTCTTGCAGTGACTGTAATCAAATATACATTGGTCAAACATCTAGAAAACTTAAAGACCGTATCGTTGCCCACAAGAGTGACTGTAGACTTCATCCCGAAAGATGCGCTCTAGCAGAACATGTTCATAACAATAATCATACTATGAACTTTGAGAATGCTATTATTTTGGATAAAGAAAAAAATACCAAAAAAAGAATTTTTTTAGAAATGACTTATATATACCAACATGATAATACTATAAATCGTAAATCTGACATTGGTCATTTAAGTGAAATATATTCATATTTACTTAATTTTGAAAAAATACACATTGCATATAATTCTAACTCCTCATCTGTTGATATCAATTCGAATTAAGAGATAATAGCTCATCTTCAGGGTCGATATCTCTGTCACCTTGTCTTGGACTTATGGGGTCTCATTAGCCCTTTTTTACTTCTGGTCGGGTTTCTTGAATATCACCCTATTGAGGGTCGAGGGTGAAGATAATTATGCATATAATGGCTGATTATATGGTCTCATCAGCTTAACTGTCATGCTATTCGTGCATTGGTTGTCTTCTTTCTCTCCCTTCAATCCACATAATAATTAAAAATTCAGGTTTAATAATGATTAAATTTCAATTTCAATAGATATTTAAAAATTTTCGATATATGAAGCTTAATTTTCATATTATATTTTGGTAATATTAATGTCAATTTTATCTTTTGTTACTAAATTCAAATAGTCAATACTTTTATGTATAGAGTCAACAGCAATCTTCTGATACATATTGTCAATGATATTGTATAATAATAAGAATTAACATATGGTTCTCATTCATCGAATTAATATAAATTAATACCACTGTTTAGAATTAATAAAATTTTTTTAAAAAAACTTAATATTAACATTTGAATACTGACTAGAGGTCTCATTAGCCTTAGGCCAGTATGAATATGTAGTATTCTTCTTTTTTGATTCTCTTGGTTGACATTTCGCACTTTTACATGACATTGACATGAGTACCAGTAGTTTTGCACATGGCTTTCTTTTTGTGATTTTAAAAAATTTTTCAATTTCATCCTTAATGTTTTATTAGTTTTATTATAATAATGTTTGTATAACGATTTTACATGAAAGTGTCATCGTCTTGATATATGTATTTTTATCTTTTACATTTTGTAACTAACATCATTACGACCATTCTCATATAATGTAAGTAATATTGTAAATTATATAATTTATAAATTTTCTTAAAATATAATCACTATTGTAGTTTCCCTGATGATGGGTATGTGCATACCCGAAAGCTTGGATTAAATATTATAAAGAGTACACTTGCGTTATTGCTGTCACCCCAATATATTGAGAATTTTATTTCCTGACTAGTCAGCAAAGACTACCTTTCTTCTACTTTACAGTTATGGGGTTCTACAACATGGTAAAAACTACATATGGTGATGAAACAGTTAAGAACATGAAATATTGGTCAAAAGCTAACATAAAATTGGCGAAGGAATACAATCGACGATGCTTTCTCCTTAAATGTAGAAAATTTGGAGTTTTCCCATCACATATAACACATAGCCTAGCACCTGTGCACAACCTTCTACATAGACAAAATATAGATGGCCCTAATGACAATCATTTCAGGTTAGGAACTAAAATTTTAAATTTAGAAATCAGTGATAACCACATATTAATTATTAAACTTGAAAATTTAATAAGTAACTTAAATAATAGTATAATTGCATCAACAAATGAGGATTTGTTTAATAATTTCAAAAGTCATCAACGTAAAAATTACAATAAAATATTTCACAATACTAAAAATAGGAATTTGAGGAAATTTGAACGAATTGTATCTAACGAAATCAATAGTAAACTTAACACAAAAGACACTTGGATAAAAAACCTATCTAAAACATCAATTCCTGATGATATCCTTAAGTTCCTATCACTTGGACCTAAGTTTGCGGTTGAGCCTAAAGTGGGTACTGATATTCCAATAAGAAAAGTCCTCGCAGATGTTGATAATATATTATCTCAGATACCAGATAAAACTGCCAGAACGATTATCACAGCTCGTGCCACGAATGTTATCACCAACTCTCTAAATAAAACATATAATACGAATTCAATCTTTAAAAATCTTTATATTAAAACTAAAAAATTCTTAAAATCAAATCAACAATTAGTTGTGACACGTTCTGATAAGGGCAATGTTACCGTTATTCTTGATAAAGCACATTATTTAGAACTTTCACAAAATATAATTTTAAATGACTCTTCTTATACAGAGATCCCTAGAGATCCCACAATATCTATTGAAAATAACTGTAACAAATTAATAAAATCTCTGGCTGATAAAAAAATTATTTCTATTGAAGATAAGAAAAAACTTACTAGTTACAATGGTATTTCGGGAAAATTTTACTCATTACCCAAAATTCATAAAAATCCTTTGGCAGTCAGACCTATATTGGCATCTATTGGTACCCCCACACAGGGAATAGCAAACTTCCTCACTGATATTCTAACGAGGTCATATGATTTTGAAAATGAATACTATATAAAAAATTCTTTTGAGGTAAATAAATTACTTAATAACACTAACATACCAGAAGGCTATGTTATAGCTAGTTTAGACGTGGTATCCTTATTCAGTAATGTATACCTAAACATCTGCAAAATTGCTATTGAAAAGAACTGGCAAACTATCAGTGCACATTGCTCTTTATCTATGGAAACTTTTTTTGAATTATTAACGATTCTATTCGATAGTAACTATTTCAGTTTTAATGGTAAATTTTACAAACAAACTTTCGGAACCCCTATGGGTAGTACGGTTTCACCAATTTTGGCAGGATATGCAATGGACTATATCTTAGATACTGTCATCCAAGTCCTTCCTTTTAAACTCTATTTCATTAAAAAATATGTGGATGATATTTTATTATCTCTACCCTATGAACATTTAGATGAAATACTTTGGTATTTCAATAGTTTTAATTCACATATACAGTTTACGCTGGAAAAAGAAGATGATCAAAATTCTATAGCCTTTCTAGACACGAAGGTGTTACGTAGGGGTACCCTTTTGTTGGTTGATTGGTATAGAAAACCTGTGAGCTCAGGTAGATTTATGAATTTTTGGTCATATCACAAATTTTCCATGAAAGTGAACTTAATAAAAGAAATGAAAAATAGAGTTTTAACAATAAGTGACTTATCCTTCCATAAAAAAAATCTTAAATTACTATATAACCTGTTTATAGACAATGCATATCCTCCAAAATTGGTGAAAAAGTTGATTTATAACGAATCTAATCTATCAAATTTAACGAATAGTAATACTAATAGAGCACGTCCCACTGATAATGACCATCTTGATGACCAAATTATTTTTGCCTCTTTACCTTTTATCAAGGATATCACCCCTGAACTAACTAGATTATTAAAACCTTTTGGTAACATTAAAATAGCCAATAAATCAGCTCTAACTTTAAATAGCATTTTCTCAAATATTAAAGATTTAACGCCTAAGGATAGCCAATCGGGTGTAGTATACAGTATCTCTTGCAGTGACTGTAATCAAATATACATTGGTCAAACATCTAGAAAACTTAAAGACCGTATCGTTGCCCACAAGAGTGACTGTAGACTTCATCCCGAAAGATGCGCTCTAGCAGAACATGTTCATAACAATAATCATACTATGAACTTTGAGAATGCTATTATTTTGGATAAAGAAAAAAATACCAAAAAAAGAATTTTTTTAGAAATGACTTATATATACCAACATGATAATACTATAAATCGTAAATCTGACATTGGTCATTTAAGTGAAATATATTCATATTTACTTAATTTTGAAAAAATACACATTGCATATAATTCTAACTCCTCATCTGTTGATATCAATTCGAATTAAGAGATAATAGCTCATCTTCAGGGTCGATATCTCTGTCACCTTGTCTTGGACTTATGGGGTCTCATTAGCCTTTTTTACTTCTGGTCGGGTTTCTTGAATATCACCCTATTGAGGGTCGAGGGTGAAGATAATTATGCATATAATGGCTGATTATATGGTCTCATCAGCTTAACTGTCATGCTATTCGTGCATTGGTTGTCTTCTTTCTCTCCCTTCAATCCACATAATAATTAAAAATTCAGGTTTAATAATGATTAAATTTCAATTTCAATAGATATTTAAAAATTTTCGATATATGAAGCTTAATTTTCATATTATATTTTGGTAATATTAATGTCAATTTTATCTTTTGTTACTAAATTCAAATAGTCAATACTTTTATGTATAGAGTCAACAGCAATCTTCTGATACATATTGTCAATGATATTGTATAATAATAAGAATTAACATATGGTTCTCATTCATCGAATTAATATAAATTAATACCACTGTTTAGAATTAATAAAATTTTTTTAAAAAAACTTAATATTAACATTTGAATACTGACTAGAGGTCTCATTAGCCTTAGGCCAGTATGAATATGTAGTATTCTTCTTTTTTGATTCTCTTGGTTGACATTTCGCACTTTTACATGACATTGACATGAGTACCAGTAGTTTTGCACATGGCTTTCTTTTTGTGATTTTAAAAAATTTTTCAATTTCATCCTTAATGTTTTATTAGTTTTATTATAATAATGTTTGTATAACGATTTTACATGAAAGTGTCATCGTCTTGATATATGTATTTTTATCTTTTACATTTTGTAACTAACATCATTACGACCATTCTCATATAATGTAAGTAATATTGTAAATTATATAATTTATAAATTTTCTTAAAATATAATCACTATTGTAGTTTCCCTGATGATGGGTATGTGCATACCCGAAAGCTTGGATTAAATATTATAAAGAGTACACTTGCGTTATTGCTGTCACCCCAATATATTGAGAATTTTATTTCCTGACTAGTCAGCAAAGACTACCTTTCTTCTATATATATATATATATAAACTTCGTTGATAACTATTAGGGAAGACCCGGGACTGAGGAAGCAATGAAAGTCAGATGCTTCAAAGTGAGTGCTTTTTATTTACGTCGAGCTTTCGCCTATCGGTTATAAGCTTCTTCAGGACTAACTACAATGGAATAAAATTCTTTACATTAGGTGTTAAATACAAAAACAATCATCTTACCGAAATAGTAGCACGTGGCTCAGTGGTAAAAACTCAGAACAAGATTGAAACATTTGTGTTCAGGTAAGATCACTAGACCTGAGATGTTAACCATCTTACACTAATAAAACTCTCTTAAGTCGATTTGATTCGAAATAAAATAAATTCGATGTTGAATCTTAATTTAATAATAAAAATTCCGTTGGAACTATACTTCGAAAAACGCTGTGGCAAACAGTAACTCAACTGTCACTTGTTGAGTTGACATCCGTCACCTCGTCTTCCGGTTAGTTCGGAGCGCGGGAAAATTTAAATTAGAATTTCTGATTCAAATCAACCTAACTGTTTTATTTACAGGTAAAGGGCTATCGTTGCTCGAATGCCAATGTACAAATTGGAATAGAATCATTTTAAAAAGTGTAATTAAAATTAAAAATTAAAAACAGGATTAAATTAGAATTGTGTACACTAACAAGTGTAAATATCTTTAAATAATATTAATTATTTTGTTTAATTTGGTTTCTAAAAGACACAAAGATAGACATTTGATGTTTTTGAATAAAGTAAAAAAGAGGGAGGAAAAGTTAAAATGAATTAAAATGTTTGCACAGGATTGTCGCTTACGTAGGACTGTGGTAGTTTTTTACGTTTAGTGAAATTTTGTTTTAGTAAAAACGTATATATTGAACTCAAATTTTCTATATCTTTTTTATGGTTTACGGCGTTAGCACAATTATTAATATAACACATTTCTAGTATTTTTCGTTGGTAATCTTTGTCAGACTTATCTAAGATTACGACCTCATCGTAAAGGACTTTATGTTTGGTCTCATTTACATGGATACTGAGACTGGTAGCTGTGGGTTTGCGATTACAATCGCTTTTGTGAAGATTTATCCTTTTACTAAGTCTTTGGCCAGTTTGACCTATATATAATTGGCCACATTCACACGGTAAACCATAAATTACATTACAGCACTTTGTTATTGGAGTGCGATCTTTGAGATTTGAATAAAATAAATTCAGTTTTTTATTGTTATAACTAGCTATTTTAACGTTAAAACTACTAAACAATCTCGTAAGAGGCTTCGTTAAATTATGGATATAAGGTAAAGTACCATATTTAATATTAATGTCTAAGTTTGTGTTCTTTTGATTGTTAACATTATTCACTTCATTGTTCGAATATAACAATTTGTTCAACAACTTTTTTGGATAATTATTGCTAATTAAGATGTCAAATAGTAATTTTAAGTTCTTATCTCTAAATGTTGGATGTGAGATGTTTATTATTCTATTCTTCATTCCTATGACAGTATTAATTTTCTGTTTGAGGGGGTGATAAGAGTTAAAAGGAATGTATCTTCCTGAATTCGTGCCTTTACGGTACCAATCCAGACAGATTACATTATTCTCTGTTCTAACCACCCTGGTATCAAGAAATGGTACCGATGAGTTAGCCTCCTCCTCTACTGTAAATTGTAGGTGTGAGTTGTAAGAATTAAATATATTAAGTGTACTTTGTACTTCATCACGTGGGACTGCTGTAATTAAGTCATCAACGTATTGAAATAAGAATGGAAATTGAAAATGCACGTTCTGATGTACAAAATACAATAATTTATTCATAACTATTTCGGCTAGTATTGGGGAAGCGGCCCCTCCCATCGGTAAGCCCATCTTTTGTTTGTAAAACTTATCTTGGAATGAAAAATAGGTATGATTATACAAAAATACAATAATATCTAAAAACATTTTTTTGGATATATTACAATTTGGTTGAATCAAATCAAAATGTTCTTCCATTATCGAAGTTATTAAAAATAAAGGAATATTAGTGAACAATGAAACTACATCAAAAGAAACTACAGTGAAGCCATCTGGTATTGTAATATTATTAATTTTAGAAGCGAAATCAAATGTATCCTTAATTCTGAACTTATTAAAATTCTCAAAGGAGATAGACAGGATATCTGCTATCATTTTTGCCAACGGTTGTGTGGAAGCTCTAACACAAGAGACTATTGGCCTTAAGGGCACTTCTGGTTTGTGAACTTTTGGTAAACCGTAATACTTTGGGCAAATCCCATTATACGTGGTAATAGATTTTGCAACCTGTTCGGAGATATGTCTCTCTTCTTTGAGCCTTTTAATAAGTTTGTTACAATTATTTTCCATTAAAGTCGTAGGGTCCCTATTAATCAATTCATACGTAGTGTTATCATTAAGTAGATCAAATGATTTTTCTATATAACTAGCTTTTTCCATTAGGACCGTAACATTACCTTTGTCCGATTTGGTAATCAATAAATTCGGATTGTTTTTTAAAAAGGTTCTAGTGATATTCTCAATTCTAGTTGAAGGCGATCTGACATTTTTATTAAATTGTATATAGTTTGTAATGCAATTTGTAGCCTGGCTTCTAATTAAATTTTGATGTTGTTCAGGGATCCAAGAAATGATGTTTTCTAATTCACAGACAAGTTTAAAGATATCCAAGTCTCTAGGGGTTGATGGTAAACTAAATTTTGGACCAAGAGATAAAAACCCAACTATTTCTTTAGGGATTTGAGTGTTCGAGATGTTTTTTACCCATTTTTCATTATTACTATTAAAAATGTCATTTTTATTTTTAATTAAGTGTTGTAATTTATTTATGTTGTTATTTTTTATTTTATTAAAAATTCTATTGAAAGCATTCTGTTGTTTGAATAAAAATTCATCAAGAATATCATACGGTACTAATTCTTGTAGTCTATGTATGAATTGATTGATATACTAGTGACCCGTTTACTACTCCTGCTTTCTATATATATATATATATATATATTGAAATGTGTTACATCAATAATTGCTCCAACGCCTTAAATCATAAAAAGGATGTGGATGGATTAAGTTCTATTTATACTTACTTACTTAAACAAAATTACACCAAAATTAAAAGGCTTCCACAATCTTATGAGAGAATTTCTTAATTTGTGTTTCCTCCTGTAAATAATAATAACTATTAGTTTGTTGCAATGTTTTTCGTTGTTTTCCATATTCCATCTTTAAATTAACAATTCTCAATGTTGTCATTACAAACAACGTTTACTTTATGACTTACCTGACATGTATCTCCATTTTTCTGTAATTGTTATGTCATATATCATACTAAAATAAACCGAATGTAAACAATACTAACAACAATAACTGTAAAAATGACTTAGTTATCTCAAAATCAATAAAATAACAATAAAAACATAACCTAAAATAAAATTCTGTTCTATATTTGTCTAGTCTTTGCTAATTGAGGTAACACAGCCACTGTTTTTTTATAATGTTGAATAAGAAAAAAGCTTATTTTTCCAATACTTTCTGTTTTTAAATATATATAATACTACCTAATATAATGTAACTCACAATTGGAACAAGAATAAACATTGGAGATTATGGAGATGACACTTTTACGTGATTTTAACTAAGTACTTATTCAAGTACCTTGTTTTTTACATCTAAAAAAGAAAACAAATGTCATGTTGGTAAGCGACGCCGGTCTGACAGTTGACTTAATGGTTTCTTCTCGATTTTTCTAATTTTAAACAAACGTGGTTTTTAGTTTCTTAATAATTCTAAACTGTAATTACGTGTTTTTTAAATCAATACTCAAAATGCTTATTGCTGTTTCTTCATACTTTTAAGCTTTGTGTCAAATTTTTGGTAAGATAAGATTATAAATAAATAACTGTATTCCATTGTAAGTTATGTTTCTCAATTGTAGCAAGTTCTGATGAAGCCATAGGTTAGTTGGCGAAAGCTTGACTAAAGAATAAAGACACTCACATTGAAGCACCTGGTTTCTTTTGCTTCCTTAGTTAAAAAAGGGTTATTCCCAAGTTAACCTTCAGAATCTATTATTTACTAGTAACCCGTTGCTACCCTCACTTTTATGTATATATATATATATATATATATATATATAAAGTAAAATAAAAATATATATAAAAAAACTGAAATAGTTGGTTCATTATTACATGAGCATACTTGGGTGGAAAGTTAACTTTATCCTCCGTGAAGTTCACCAAAGTGCATGGGACTGAAGCCATTGTTTACTTCACTTTAAAGTTTTGAAAACTGAACTGTAGAATAAATCGTTAAACGTGAATAATTTATACCAAAATTTTCATGTATAAAGTTCCCACTAATTCGAGTAGCAATTAGTTACCATGCAGTTTTTATGCATATTTTGCATTTGGAAATTTGTACTAAAGAACCTCTATAGCAACCAATTGTAGTGACGTAATCGCGTGATATTGAAAATTTCTAGAACTTGTGTAACACAACTTTATCTAACATTGAAAATTGCAATATTTGCAAAATCATCAATATCTAGAACTCGTGCAAATAAATCTATACAAATTTTTACTATCTATAATTATTATTATTATTTACGAATTAAACATTCATAGAAAATAAGTGAGTCATAGGTTTATATGTCGCAGGTGTAAAGGTGAAACACAATATCAAGGTTTGATTTGTGTGCTTTTCATAAAAAAATACCATCAACTTTTTGATGGTATTTTTTGGTATAAATTATTCACGTTTAACGATTAATTCTATAGTTCAGTTTTCAAAACATTAAAGTGAAGTAAACAATGGCTTCAGTCCCATGCACTTTGGTGATCTACACGGAGGATAAAGTGAACTTTATACCCAAGTATGCTCATGTAACAATGAAGCAACTATTTCAGTAAGTTTTTTGTTATATATTTTTTTATTTTACTTTATATATATATATTATTATGGTATGATGGGGTCATCTTATATTTCCTTTTATTTGCTTTCGGCTTTTTGGGTCTGGGTTCTATATTTCTTTTCCTTATTTGTATTTAATTAAATTCTATACTTTTTACTTTTAGTCTTTTATTTAAATTAATTCTCTTCTAACACCATTTCAAAAATACAACTTATTTCAAATTCAAATATTTCTAAATTACCATTTTTAAAAATTCTCTCTTAACTCAAAACTGTTTATATCTTTCGTCCCTAGGTAACCTCTCGTTTTCAAACAAAACAAAACAAACAACTATATACACTTTCTGAACAAAAATTCTTAAACACCTATGTATATAAAGACAGTTACGTATAAAATACAAAAATTTTCTTGTCCAATCGAATCATAACAAATCCCCCTAAATTTAAAAAATAAAATTTTCTTTTAAGACACATTTTACTTTTTTTTAAATTTACTTCCAATTCAATTTTTATTTATCTATATCTAACATTCATTATTCCTATATTTTTTATTTAATTTTATAACTTTTATTTATTTTAGTTTATTAATTTTGTCCCCCTTTTTCTGATATTTTGCCATTATTTATTTTCCTATTTATTTTTAATTTTAATCTTAATTTTATTTCAATCCTATTTTCTTTTAATTAACTTATTTTTTTCTTTTGTTATAATTATACATTATATCCTTCCAAATCTTCTTTAATCTTGTTTTAATTTTATTATATTTCAAAATAATTTATATCATCATCTTCGTATGTTTTATTCTTAAACTTCTTTTTATTGTCATTGTCATAATTAGATTCCGTTTTATATTTAATTTTTTAACTTCCCGCTAAAAAAATTAAATTTTTTTTTAAAATCGGGAAGTTATTGGTTTCACCCCGTTTTTCGAAAATCGAGTTTTCATCGGATCTCAACGTTTTGAGGTCTTAGGAACCTCCCCTGACTATTTTTACGAGGGTGTCTGTATGTCTGTATGTACGTGTGGATGTGTGTGTGTGTGTGTGTGTGGATGTATGTAAACCTCTTATAACTTTTGAACGGCTTGACCGATCGGAATAAAATAAAAAGCATTCCAAAGAGTTCCATCTAACTTAGATTCCCTGTAAGTTTGAACCGATTCGAGCCGGTAGATTTTGAGAAATTTCAAAATAACCGAAAAAAACAATTGGTAAAAATGATGTTTTCTGTGCATATCTTTTTGGCTATTGCATCGATCAATTTTATAACCTAATCAGCTCTCAAGCTTAAAAAGCCACGTCGAATGCCGTTTTGCAAATTAAAATCGGTTGATTCGTTCGTGAGATAACGTTGTCGAAAAATGTCAAAAAAAGGTTTTTTTTTAATAACTTACAGGTTTTTCTACTAATCGATTTTGCACTCCCAGTAACATTTTTAGGTCTCAAAAAACTGCGTCGAATGCCATCTTGAACATCAAAATCGAATAAGGCGTTAAAAAGTTATGGCTTTTTAAACATTTCAAAAAAAGTCAAAAAAAACGTCAAAATACTATAGCTTTGCGGTTAAAACTAGCGGGAAGTTGCAAGGATGGCCTTTAAGGTCAACCTCTTTTCGAATTTTATTAATATAATAATATAATTTATGTTTATATTTATTTTCATCAACTTCATATATTTCAGTTTCATATTTTATTTCTTCACTTTTATAATATTTATCTTTTTCATTCTTCTTATCCTCTTCATATTCATTATATAATTTTAATTTCATAGTTTCATATTCTTGTTTCATTTTGTTTTTATATGTCTCATATTCTTTATTTTTACTTTTTCCTTCCTGTATTACCAATTGCTCTATCCTGATTTCTTCATTTTGTTGGTTAGTATTACTTTGTACTTCTTTTTGTATTTTGATATTTTCTTCTTTAATAATATTTTTCATTTCATTTTTAATTTCACTTTTAATATTATTAATATCTAATTTTATGCCTTCTATATTTTCTTTTAAAATATTTAACTCTTCCTTATCTTTTTTTCTATAATTTTCTTGTTTTCTTTTATTTTTATCCATTTTTCTCCCATTTTCATCAAATTTTTCATCCATTTTTCTAATATTTTCATCTAATTTTCTAACAATTTTATTTTCCATTTTTTTCAAAAATTTAAACATTCTTTCCATCTCTGTTTCTTGATGTGGTTTTGAACTAGTCACATCTCCTATCACATCTACTTGTACAACCTGAATAGTTGATTTTCCTTCTCCTTCTGAAGATCCATCATTTTCCATCTTTTTTTTTCTAAGAATATTCAATTTGCTTTTATTATTTAATTTTAATGTGTATATCTAATTAATAAATTTAATTCACCTCGTATTTTAAATAAAAATTTTATGTCATATTGAAACTGTCAAAATCAAAATTTTTTTAAATTATACTATTCCTAATTTTATATGTTCTACTATACTAATATTTAATTTGTTCTTTCAATTCTTCTTTATCAATTTTAAATATTTATAAAATATGTCTTATTAAAATTATATCTTCCCCTATTTCAAAAATAAACAAACTAAAAACTGTCTTTACATAAGAATTTAAAAATCTTACCCTAGATTACAATTTTTCTATAATTTCTATCTTGTATGTCTTTTGGTTTCTTTCTAAATCTGCTTGTTTTTTTTAACGGTTTCTTTTCTGGCCCCTCGTTGTTTTGTCAATATTGTTATGGAAGTACTTCTTAGTCGTTTGCTGATTATTTAAGACACAGTGAGGTAAATAGTGGGTATTTAGCAAAAATGAGGCGAAGTGTACTCTTTAAGATTTAATAGGTACTTCAATATTTCGTTAAAAATATTTTAACATCTTCAGGAAGTTACTACAAATGTTACAATTCGATTAAAATAATAACTAGTTATGTTCTGATAATGTTTTACTTACTCTTGTGAGGATGAAGCCAACGATGGAATTAGGTATAATGCAAATAAAATATTTAAAACAATCACTATTATTAAATTATTAGTAAAATTTCTCAAAACACTCTACAATTATACCTGCTACAGATGTTAATAATGATAACCAACTTTTTGCTTCATTACCATTTATTAAGGGTCTTACACATAAACTATCTAGAATCTTAAATTCATATTTAAATGTAAAAATAGCTAATAAAACAGTCCTAACAACATACTCTATTTTCT
This sequence comes from Altica lythri, assembly GCA_964028335.1. Lineage (NCBI taxonomy): Eukaryota > Metazoa > Arthropoda > Insecta > Coleoptera > Chrysomelidae > Altica > Altica lythri. Next base: position 97,068,984 of record OZ034801.1, on the reverse strand, counting down.
CCAAACTTAAAGATAGATCTCCAAAAGAACTAACTTTCAATGAAGTATATTCCATTCCTTGTTGTCAATGTAATCAAAAATATATTGGTCAAACTTCAAGATTTATTAAAGAAAGAATTAGCCTTCATAAAAGTGATATAAGGTACAATCCTGAACGTTGCTCTTTAGCTGAACATACTAACAAAACCAACCATAACTTTGACTATTCTTCTATTAAGATTCTTTCCACTTGTAATAACTACAAAAAAAGACTTTTCTTAGAGATGACACATATTTTACAAGAACCTAACAGCATCAACAAACGTACTGATATACAACATCTCAGTGAAATTTATAGTTTCTTATTATACTTAGATAATAACCACCTACCATCTAATATCAGTTCTTCCTCTATAAATGAATAATCTCATCCTTTAAAAAAGTTTACATCTATATTCATCTCCAATAATTTATAATAATTTAATCCTCTAAGACCTTAGTAATTATTAACATTCACTCTTATTGTCTATCTTCATATTAAATAAACCTAAACCTATTAAGTTAACCTTAACAAATCAATAATATATACTCACTCTCCTGGCTTTGTTCTTATATTTTCAAAAAATCGAAGTAGTTATGTCTCTATTTTATGTTAATCCAACATAACGATGACATCTAAGTTTTTCAACATTTGTAGAGTGTTTTGAGAAATTTTACTAATAATTTAATAATAGTGATTGTTTTAAATATTTTATTTGCATTATACCTAATTCCATCGTTGGCTTCATCCTCACAAGAGTAAGTAAAACATTATCAGAACATAACTAGTTATTATTTTAATCGAATTGTAACATTTGTAGTAACTTCCTGAAGATGTTAAAATATTTTTAACGAAATATTGAAGTACCTATTAAATCTTAAAGAGTACACTTCGCCTAATTTTTGCTAAATACCCACTATTTACCTCATTGTATATATATATATATATATATATATACATATATATATATATATATATATATATATATATATATATATATATATATATATATATATATATATATATATATATATATATATATATATATATATATATATACTCCTAAGAAATCTTTGCTGATTGTTAAGTAATAAAATTATAAAAATATTGGGTTTTGCAGCAATACGAAAAGTGTACTCTTATAAGTTTATTGCCAAGCTTTCGATTATTATTATAATCATCTTCAGGGCGCTACAATATTCTATGTTATAATATGGACTAAAAAATATATAAATATAATTTTTTACTTACAACTTGTTGAGATTATTTCGTGAAATATGTTAGTTTAATATTATTTATGTAGTAGATTTTAAAAACAATTACAACAACGAAGAACTTTTTTTTTAAAAATGTTAAAAAACTGTACCATTAAGCCTTTTTAAAAATTAATATTAGGTATTTAACAGTTAATTCAAAAATGACTGGATGTATTTCTGTCATTATGTATTTTGACTTAGATCTGTCCTATGAAATCGAAATTAGGTTTTGAAATTTATACGAAACAAGATCGTAGGTCCATTAGAGTACCTATTTAACATACCGTGTAAAAATCGTTATTAAATTTTAAAATAAAATTGAAAGTTAATATATTAATTTGTAAAAAATTGAAAAGTTTTATTTAAAAATTATTTATGTACCTACTTGGTGTTGGTAGCTTGAATTTATTATAACATATTTTAACGATGGTTACTCTTCAAGCGTCTGCAATGACTCAACACTACGCTTTTCCAGAAACAATAGATAAGAAAACATTTCATTTAAGTGCCCTATATCAGTTCTATGATTCATAGAATGTGGTGTCTTATTAATATGTGTCATTTCCAAAAAGAGCCTTCTGGAAATATTATTATCCCTGTCCAAAACTGTAACGTTGTCATAATCTATTCTATGGTCGTTTTGCATTACATGGAGTCCAAGTGCACTTCTTTCAGGATGTAGTCTGCAGTCTGATTTATGTGCCGTAATTCTATCTTTTAGACGTCTCGAAAATTATTGGGCATGTACGCAAAAAGGATCATAGGATTACGAGTAAGAATGGTAACCGCAGACATGCATGTTTCTGGCTCATTAGCCGTCATCAGTGCGGCATAACCAAGTAGGGCATTGCACTTGGCTAGCAAAAGTGTTGGGTACTTGGGAGCAAAGGATGTTGGGGAAACATGTGTAAAGAAACATAAAAACACAAAAACAACGAAAGCTCACACAGGAGTCCTATCGCCATTTTGTGCTTTCGGCCAGCTGTGCCAATGGGTTTTCGGCTAGCAACTAGCGTCGCAACGTTGGCGAAACGGACTCATTGTGTTTGAGTCGTTCTAAGCCCAGGATATTAAATAAACAAAGTGCCAAGAAAATGCGTATTAATATAAACAAAAAGGGGAAAATTATTGGGCATGTACGCAAAAAGGATCATAGGATTACGAGTAAGAATGGTAACCGCAGACATGCATGTTTCTGGCTCATTAGCCGTCATCAGTGCGGCATAACCAAGTAGGGCATTGCACTTGGCTAGCAAAAGTGTTGGGTACTTGGGAGCAAAGGATGTTGGGAAAACATGTGTAAAGAAACATAAAAACACAAAAACAACGAAAGCTCACACAGGAGTCCTATCGCCATTTTGTGCTTTCGGCCAGCTGTGCCAATGGGTTTTCGGCTAGCAACTAGCGTCGCAACGTTGGCGAAACGGACTCATAATAATATAATATATTAATACGCATTTTCTTGGCACTTTGTTTATTTAATATCCTGGGCTTAGAACGACTCAAACACAATGAGTCCGTTTCGCCAACGTTGCGACGCTAGTTGCTAGCCGAAAACCCATTGGCACAGCTGGCCGAAAGCACAAAATGGCGATAGGACTCCTGTGTGAGCTTTCGTTGTTTTTGTGTTTTTATGTTTCTTTACACATGTTTCCCCAACATCCTTTGCTCCCAAGTACCCAACACTTTTGCTAGCCAAGTGCAATGCCCTACTTGGTTATGCCGCACTGATGACGGCTAATGAGCCAGAAACATGCATGTCTGCGGTTACCATTCTTACTCGTAATCCTATGATCCTTTTTGCGTACATGCCCAATAATTTTCCCCTTTTTGTTTATATTAATACGCATTTTCTTGGCACTTTGTTTATATATATATATATATATATATATATATATATATATATATATATATATATATATATATATATATATATAAATTGTTATGATTCTTTATTTTGTCTCCGGCTTCTAATGGGTTGGGTTCTTCTTTCTATATACTTTTGTTTTTAAATTAAAGATTGTATTTCCAATTATACTATTTATTATTTTTAACTTTCAATGACAATTCTCAAAAAAAAAAAATTCAATCCATAAACAATCAATCAATCATTGTTTGTATGTATTTTGTTGTTTAAGTAATTAAACTCTTGTTTTTAAATTAAAAGTATAATAATGAAAAATGTTAACATAATGACTTTTCTAATAATGACTTTTTTATTAATGACTTTTTTTATATGAACAGAACACTTGAAAAACGCTTCGTCGTCTGCCACGTTATTTATCACGGTGCGCAGTGGCGTCTCAGCAAAAAAAAAATAAACAAATAGATTATAAAATAAAATGCTTAACATATATGCCGCCCCCTTTGAAAGCCTCCAGGTTTTCAACAGCAATCACCAATCAGTCTTGATTTGGAAGCACGCACAATTTTATCACTGGTCGTTTGTAAATTCCAGTAGCAGTCTTTAAAGTAACAGTACGAATTATATTGTCTTTCCAGGGTGTAAGTGAATTATTCTACCGATGCTCCATTTAAGTGGAGGAAGATTGTCTTCTTTACACATAACCAAAACACCAGGCTTGAGCAGGGTATTAAAATGTTCATTCCATTTGACCCTCTGTTGCAAATGAGATATGTATTCTTTGGACCATTTGCTCCAAAAGCTTTGTAAGATTTGTTGGCACCGTTGAAATTTGCTTAGTCGATTCATAGGAACTTCTATCCAGTTGTGGTCAGGAATAGAGGTCATGGTGTCACCGATTAGAAAATGTGCGGGGGTCAAAGGAAGGGTATCACTTGGATCGTTTGACATGGGGTATAATGGTCGGGAATTTACACAAGATTCTATCTGACACAAAACTGTGGACAATTCTTCGTATGTTAGAATGGTATTACCTACTACTCTATTTAGATGATGTTTAACAGTTTTGACGCCAGCTTCCCAGATTCCACCAAAGTGTGGTGCCCTGGCAGGAATAAAACTCCACGTTATACCCTCAGCAAATAATTCAGAAGATACAGTTTCTCCATAGTTTGTAAAGAACTCTTGTATAGCATTATTTGCACCAACGAAGGTTGTGCCATTGTCAGAGAATATTTTAGTGGACCTACCACGCCTTGAAAAGAATCTCCTCAAGGCCGCTAAAAAGCATTTCTATCGCGAATAACCAACGGCCCAGCAAAATCTACACCACAGATTGAAAACGGACGAGATGGTGTGATTCTTTCCTTAGGTAAGTCACCCATTAAGTGTTTTTCAGGCTTGGCTTGAAAGCGAAAACATTTTGTACAGTTGCGAACAACTTTTTTGACCAAATTTCGACCTGAAAGCGGCCAATACCTTTCACGAAGAGAAGCTAAAAGTAATTGAGGTCCCGCATGAAGCGAGCGAAGATGTTCATGATTGGCCACCAACATAGTAAAATGATAATTAGCCGGAAGAATAGCAGGATACTTTTTGTTAAAGTCAAACTCTGAATTGCGAATTCTTCCACCAACTCTAATGGTTTGATCTGAATGCATAAAAGGGTGAAGACTAGAAAGTTCACCTTTATAGGGTTGCCCCTTTGAAATCATTAGGTAGTCCTGAGGAAACGCATGTTTTTGAACAATAAAAATTAAGATATTTAAAGATTCTTGCATTTCTGCAAATGTTAGAGGATCAAATTGTCTTGAATCTTTAGGTACTTTGGCATTGTTTTTGAAACGAATAATCCAAGCAAAAGATCTCTGTAGCTTAGTAAGCCGAGAAAATCTATTGATATTTTCAATGAAGTCTGTATCGATAGCGATATAAGTTTTGTTAGATTTTGTATCAGGGAGTTCGTTTATTGAAAGTATAACAGATGTATGTTTTGTTGGCCATTCAGATTCAGAGAGGGTCAACCAAGTAGGACCAAAAAACCATAGATTTGATTGGATTAATTTAGAAACGGTAATTCCACGCGATAAGAGGTCGGCGGGATTTTGAGTAGTGGAAATATAATGCCAGCAATTTGCCTCAGCTAAATTTTGTATGTGAGCTACTCTGTTCGCATTAAAGGTTTTCAAAATACTAGGAGAAGATTGTATCCAAGATAAAACAATAGTTGAATCGCACCAATAATAAAATTTATCAATGGATATTTGCAAAGACCCCTTTACTTTATTTACAAGATTAACTAAAAGTACAGCACCACAAAGTTCAAGTTTTGGAATAGTCAATTGTTTTAAAGGTGCTATTCTGGTCTTGGCACATAGAATATTACAATGAATTTTTTCTAAAGAATCAATGGACCTTAGATAGATACAACAGCCGTAAGCATTTTCTGACGCATCACAAAATGCGTGCAACTCTATATAACTGGGATTTGGACACAAGGCGTGTCGAGAAAATTTAATGTCGTTCAATTCATTGAGTTCTTTGCGATAGATTAACCATTTTGTGTGAAGATTCATAGGAATACTTTCATCCCAAGATATTTTTAATTTCCAAAGCTCTTGAAGTATGATTTTCGCAATGATAGTAACAGGAGAAAGTAAACCAAGGGGGTCAAATATTTGCGATATAATATTTGACGTTTTGTGATTTTTCCTGATAAAGAGTTAGAAATTATGGAATACTCCAAATTATCTTGAATAGGATTCCAAAGCAGACCCAACGTTTTGTTAGGTTCATTACGACCAATTGTAAGCATGAAATCTTCATGGGTTTGTATGTTTGTACAATTTGAAATCCACTTTCTAAGTGGAAAACCATGTTTTTCAAGGAGCATAGATAAATTTTCTTTAATATATTGTATTTGTTCAAGAGAATCACCACCAGTAAGTAAGTCGTCTACGTAGAAATCATGAAGTATAACAGAAGCAATTTGAGGATGGCATTTTTGATAAATATATGCAACTTCATGCAAAGAACGAATGGCTAGAAACGAAGCGCTTGCCGTACCGTATGTAACGGTGTTAAGATTATAAACAGAAATATTATCTTCAGGATTAAAACGCCACAGAAATTTTTGTAAATAACGATCTTCGTCGTTGAGAAAAACCTGGCGATACATTTTTGTGATGTCGGCAGTTAAAACGAATTTATGTTTTCTGAATCGAAGTACAATAGAGAACAAGTCCTCTTGGATAGTTGGACCGACCATCAATATGTCATTTAAAGAATAACCAGAAGATGTTTTTGCACTTCCATCGAAGACGACACGTAATTTGGTGGTAGAACTGGACCCTTTAATCACGCAATGATGAGGTAGAAAGAAACCTTTGGTGTTATCATCATTTTCAGTTAAAGACATATGAGATAATGAGATATACTCCTTTATAAAATCGTGGTATTGGTTTAATAGATCAGGGTTATTCAATAATTTGTTTTCAAGAGATAAAAATCTTTGGGTAGCAGTATTCCTTGATTCTCCCAATACTTGTGGAGAATGTTTTAGTGGTAATGAAACAGAAAAATGACCGTCTGGTCTAATGTAAGTGTTTTCTTTAAAGTGTTTTTCACAAGAAATTTCTTCGTCAGATAAAAATAATTTGTTTGGAAAGTTTTCAATTTCCCAAAACCTTTGAAGTTGGTCGTTTAATGAATCATCTGTGCTTAAGTTACAAACAGTGTTCGATTTAGATTGCATAAAATAAAATGGAACAGAAATAATCCATCCAAATTTAGTTTTTTGTAAGATCGGTTGGTCTTTACCTAATTTAATTTGTCCAATGCTGCCAATTTCCCAGAATATTTCAGCTCCGATTAGTAAATCAATAGGAGTGGATTCATTAAAATATGGATCAGCTAATGTAATGTTATCAGGCAATTTTAAGATTTTATGATCAAAAGTAAATGAGGGAATTTCCCCACCAATAAATGGTAAGACTAAACAAGATATCGTGATTCTGTAACCGTTATGATTTGATTGAATCTTGGTGGACGTTCGATAATTAATGTTGGAAGTGGCTTGATTAATTCCGGAAATTGAAAAGTCAATTTTGTTTAAAGGTAAGTTTAAGATTTTACAAAGTTTTTCAGAAATGAAATTGCTTTGAGATCCGGAGTCCAACAAAACTTTGCAGTCATGCCAGTTTCCTTGTCTGTCAGAAATTTTGACCATTGCAGTGGATAATAAAACCATAGGTTTTGTAATGACATTGTTCGAAGTTAAAACAATCCCATCTGTTATATTTTGTACAGTTTTGCCTTGTAAAGTATCAGAGCCGCAATCGGTTTGACTAGAAGATTGTTCAGTTTGGATCGATGAAGTATTGCTGCTATCAGCTCTTTGTATATTGGCAAAATGAAGAAGAGTGTGGTGTATTTTATGACATTTTCTGCAACCAGAAGATTTACAATCCTTTGTTAAATGACCTGAACGAAGACAGTTGATACATAGCCCTAAGCGTTTTGATTCGTTAAGCCTAAATGACGGTTCTAGTTTAAGAAAATCTGGACAAGTGTATATCAAATGATTCCCTTTGCAGACAGAACAATTTTGATTAGAAGACACAAGAAAGGTTTTTGAATTTTTATTGAACGCGTGTGAATTCGATTTATTATGAGAACTTTTGCTAGAATACTCTTTACCAGCTTCTAAAGTTTCTAGTAGTCGACAGCGGTCCTTTAGAAAGCTAAGAAAATCAGTCAAAGAAGGTAAGTTTTCGGACTTATTTGATAATTCCCATTCGCGCCTAGATGCATTATCTAATTTTGTGGAAATTAAATAAATTATTATAGCGTCCCATTTGTCAATTGGTAACTTGAGTACTTCAAGTGCTCTAAGATGCTTTTGTAATCCATCAAGCAAATGCCTTAATCCATGATTAGATTCTTTCTCAAGGCGAGGTAAATTAAAAATTTGTTTAATGTGATGTTTACCAAAATTTGTTTGTTTTCAAATCGCTCTATAATTAATTTCCATGCTATGTCATAATTATCACTGGAAATTTCAGGAGACTTTATTGTTTCAGCAGCTATACCTTTTAAAGATAGTCTAAGATAGTGAAATTTTTGAATTTTTGTTAAAGATAAATTATTATCTATGACAGAAGAAAATGTATCTCTAAAAAATAGCCATTGATCGTACTCTCCATCAAAAACAGGTAAATTTAATGAGGGCAATTTGAAATCTGTCACCGCACCATGATTGGAACCTGAGAAACTGTTTTGCGTTTGTTGAATAATTTGTGAACCATAAAAATCGACAATAAACTGTTTTACTTCTGCTATAATTGAATAATATTTATTTTCAAAAGTTTCCCGTTCAACTAAATGAGTAGTATCAATATTCGCGTCATATTCTGGATCATTTGATTCGATTTGAATCTGAGCATCATTAAAAGAGTCTAATAATTTTTCGGCAACACTGAGTCTTATTTGTAACTCGTTAATTTTCATCGAATTAAGTTGTGTACCTTTAACATTGTTAAAATATGCAACGAAACGTGTTAAAGAACCTTTTATGGTCCGTTTATTTTGTTTTGCAACTTGCATATTTAAAACAATAAAATGAAATGGAAAATAGACGAAACCGTGTGAAATATTAAATTTTGTCAAAGAAATAAATAATATGTAATTAAATCAGATAGAATCTTGTTGTATTAGGTATAAAGGAAGGAAATAAGAAGGAAATGCACTGACCTGACCTCTGACCTTATTCTTAAGCGACTAGCAGGATTCCCAAATGTTGTAGGATGTGGCTTCCTTTGTTCTGAAGAACGGACTTTTCCAAGCGGTGAAGAATAAAATGCAATATTCAAACTATTGCAGTGTTTTCATTCGGTACGAAGGACCATATATGTTTGTATGTATTTTGTTGTTTAAGTAATTAAACTCTTGTTTTTAAATTAAAAGTATAATAATGAAAAATGTTAACATAATGACTTTTTTATTAATGACTTTTTTTATATGAACAGAACACTTGAAAAACGCTTCGTCGTCTGCCACGTTGTTTATCACGGTGCGCAGTGGCGTCTCAGCAAAAAAAATAAACAAATAGATTATAAAATAAAATGCTTAACAATCATCATCGTCTCCCTGGCATTTTACTTCATTATATACATAAAAAAAATAATAGTCACTGGTCTATGTCGTCAGACTATACTGTAAGATATTTTATTTACACAATAGACACAGTGATACCATAACAAATCCCCACAATTAAAAAAAATAAAATTTTATCCCAAGACATATTTTATTTTTTTTTAATTTACTTTAAATTTTTGTTTTATTTATTTTCTTTCATATTTTTATTTTAATCTTAATTTTAATTTTATTTTAATCTTATTTACTTTTATTTAACCATTTTATATATTTTTTTCCTCTTTTTATAATTATATACAATGCTCATCCAATTCTTCCTTAATCTTCTATTAACGTTATCTATTTCAAAATAATTTATATCCTCATCTTCGTACGTTTTCTTCTTAAATTTTCTTTTATTCTCATTATCATAATTAATTTCAGTTTTATTTTTATATTTATTTTCATCAACTTCATATATTTCAGTTTCATATTTTATTTCTTCACTTTTATAATATTTATCTTTTTCATTCTTCTTATCCTCTTCATATTTATTATTTAATTTTAATTTCATAGTTTTATATTCTTGTTTCATTTTGTTTTTATATGTCTCATATTCTTTATTTTTACTTTTTCCTTCCTGTATTACCAATTTCTCTATCCTGATTTCTTCATTTTGTTGGTTAGTATTACTTTGTACTTTTTGTAATCTATTCTTTATTTTATCCAAATTTTGTTGTATTCTTTCGTTTTCTTTCTTATTTTCATTTTGCTGCTTCTTCACATTTTTTTCTATATTATTAATCTTCTCCTGGTGTATATTACCCATTTTCTCCATCGCCTTAAATCCATCTTTCCACTGATCTACTTCTTTTTGTATTTTGATATTTTCTTCTTTAATAATATTTTTGATTTCATTTATAATTTCACTTTTAATATTATTAATATCTAATTTTATGCCTTCTACCTTTTCTTTTAAAATCTTTAACTCTTCCTTATCTTCTTTTCTATAATTTTCTTGTTTTCTACTAATTTCATCCATTTTTCTATTAGTTTCATCCAATTTTTCATCCATTTTCCTACTATTTTCATCCATTTTTCTATTATTTTCATCAAATTTATTTTCCAAAAATTTAAACATTCTCTCCATATCTGTTTCTTGATGTGGTTTTGAACTAGTCGCATCTCCTATCACATCTACATTTACCACCTGAATAGTTGTATTTTCTTCTCCTTCCGAAGATCCATCATTTTCTCTTATACCAATATTTTCTATTGTTTCATCTTCTCTCCTTCTATTTCTTCTATTTTGTCTTGTATCCATTTTATTTAAGTATTTTAAGTATTTAAAATGTTAATTTGTTATATTTATTAAATTTTAATGTTGATTTTTAAATAATTTTAATTTTAAAATTAATGTTTAATTTTTTTATTAAATTCTCCCCACAAATCACTGCTCTATTATGTAAACTAAATATCTCACCTTTCTGTCAGTCCTATTTGTCAAATTTCTTGTCTTCTCTTATTCTTCCAGTTTCCGGTTTTCTCGCAGTGGGTCTTGTAGTCGGTCTTGTCGTGGATCTCGCAGTGGATTCTTGTAGTCGGTCTTGTAGTGGATCTCGCAGTGGATTCTTGTAGTCGGTCTTGTAGTGGATTTCGCAGTGGATTCTTGTAGTCGGTCTTGTAGTGGATCTCGCAGTGGATTCTTGTAGTCGGTCTTGTAGTTGAGTCGAGCCCCACGTTGGGCGCCAATATTGTTATGATTTTTTATTTTGTCTCCGGCTTCTAATGGGTTGGGTTCTTCTTTCTATATACTTTTGTTTTTAAATTAAAGATTGTATTTCCAATTATACTATTTATTATTTTTAACTTTCAAACTTTCAATGACAATTCTCAAAAAAAAAAATTTCAATCCATAAACAATCAATCAATCATCATCGTCTCCTGGCATTTTACTTCATTATACACATAAAAAAAATAATAGTCACTGGTCTATGTCGTCACACTATACTGTAAGATATTTTATTTACACAATAGACACAGTGATACCATAACAATATATATATATATAACGTGAAGTCAATCGTGGAGTTGCAGTCAACGTTTGGCCAAGGTAAGTAAAGAAAACTCTTTGATTTCAGTCAAGCTTTCGAATTTATTTAATTCTTCTTCAGGACATCTGTGGTGAAGAACAATTTTTATAAAATAAAGAAATATTGTTACAAATGTGATGACTTACTAATCGTGAGGTTATAAGAAAAGCGACGAATTCCGTTTGACAACATTACACTAATAAAACATTTTAAAATTCAGGTACATCACTATTAAAATACATAAAAATATATACATTTACACCATAAAACTTATTATTTTGTTATTTTTAGCATGGAGGTTTGTCTGTAAATGATTGAATTTTAATGTGTCTTCAATTTCCTTTTTTATTTGTGTGTTTTTTATATATGGTTTTTATTTTAACACAGTAGGAGAGCAAAACATTTTGATGATTTATTTATTTAGATTTTATTATTATATCAAGTAAAATTCTGTAGTCATAAAATGCGGGGATTTTACTTTCAAAAATTTATTTGTTAAATTTTATGAACGTTGTTGTGTTTTTATTTTTATTTATTTTAGTGTTATATTAATCTTTATATTTATATATTAAAATTTTTTTTATTTATATTTATTTTTGAAACGACAGAATGTAACAATAAATATTACTCAGCCCTTCTATATCCGATTTTCTATTAATACATGTTTCCCTTCTGTCAATGTGTGTCATTTCTAAGAATAATCGTTTCTTAAGGTTCCTTTCCCTTTCTAAAATTTTTATTTCTTCAAATTTAAAACTATGACCATTTTTAATTGCATGTTCAGTTAGTGCGCATGCTTTATATTTATTATTTTTAATGTCACTTTTATGCGAGATGTTCCTGCTGTGTACAGTTCGGCATGTTTCCCCAATATACACCCTTTTACAATCCGAGCAAGTGATTTCATATACTACATTTGAACTTTCTAAATTACTAAGCGGATCTTTGGTTCGAGTGTATAATCTAGAAATGGTTTTGATATTTTTCGTGCCTATTTTGAAATTGTTATAATTTTTGAATAGTTTTAAAAGTTTAGGAGTGAGTTGTGGGATATAAGGTAAAGAACCAAAAATTGGCTGTGAATTTTCATTAGACAAGACACCTCTCTCAATGTCAAATGTTTGTTGTTGATTGAAATTATTGTTTTCACTTATTCTTGCAATGCACGTGGTACTAAAAATTAATTTATTTAATAATCCCAAAGGGTATGAATTATTTAACAGTATTCCTTTTAATTTAAGTAAACCTTGGTTTTTAAATTTTGGGTGTGATAGTTTTAAAACCCTGTCTTTTAATCCCAGAATTAGGTTAATCTTAGTTCTTGGAGTGTGTTCAGAATAAAAATTAATAAACCTGTTGCTGCATATTGGTTTACGGTACCATTCAGTTTGTAGGATGTTGTTTTGTGTGCGATGGACGATTAAATCTAGGAAGGGTAACCTGTTATTAATTTCTTTTTCCACTGTAAATTGCAGTTGTTTACATTGGTTATTAAAAATTTTTAGGACAAAATCAACTTTATTAAATGGTATCGCAAGTATTAAATCATCAACAAAACGTTTGACAAAAGGAATTTTGAATGGTATTTGATTAATACTTCTCTCTACCAAGTCATCCAGTACAAAGTTACAAAGAATCGGGGACAAAGTACTACCCATTGGTGTGCCTAATATTTGTTTGAAAAATTTGTTATTAAATTTACAGATATTGGTGTCAAAAATGAACGTTAAAATTTTTTTAAAATTAGTTAAGCTTAATTTGCAATTAGGTTCAATGTTAATCCACTGTTTTTCAATGCAATTTATTATTAGTTCAGTTGGCATATTCGTGTACATGGAGACAACGTCGAAACTCACTAGAATATATGTGTCAGGAATTCTAATGTTGTTAATGAAATCACTAAAATGGAAAGAGTCTCTTATTATAAAATTATTATTAAAATTATAGGTTTTAGATAAAATAGATGTTAAAAGACTAGCCAATTTACTGTTGGGAGAATCAATAGATGACACAATGGGGCGCATTGACAAAATGGGTTTATGTATTTTTGGGAGTGCATAAAATCTAGGAGCTACTGAATTGTATATTCTTAATGATTTTGCTTCTATTGAGGAAAGTTGTGATTGTTTTTCCAAGTCACTTATTAATTTATTGGCTTTCTGTTGAAATGTACAAGTAGGATCATTTTGTAATTGTTGGTAATACCTTTCGTCATTGAGTAACAATTGACTTTTTTCAAAGTATTCCTCCTTGTACATTGCTACAGTGACGTTGCCTTTGTCACTACGAAGAATATACACTTCAGGGTTTGTTCTGATAAATGTTCTAGCTTCCTCAAAAATATCGTTTAGGAAATGATTCAATCATTTACAGACAAACCTCCATGCTAAAAATAACAAAATAATAAGTTTTATGGTGTAAATGTATATATTTTTATGTATTTTAATAGTGATGTACCTGAATTTTAAAATGTTTTATTAGTGTAATGTTGTCAAACGGAATTCGTCGCTTTTCTTATAACCTCACGATTAGTAAGTCATCACATTTGTAACAATATTTCTTTATTTTATAAAAATTGTTCTTCACCACAGATGTCCTGAAGAAGAATTAAATAAATTCGAAAGCTTGACTGAAATCAAAGAGTTTTCTTTACTTACCTTGGCCAAACGTTGACTGCAACTCCACGATTGACTTCACGTTATATTGAACCAGTCACTATACCATTATTCGTATATATATATATATATATATATATATATATATATATATATATATATATATATATATATATATATATATATATATATAACGTGAAGTCAATAGTGGAGTTGCAGTCAATCTTTTGGCCAATGTAAATAAAGAAAACTCTTTTATTTTTGTCAAGCTTTCGAATTTATTTAATTCTTTTTCAGGACATCTATAGTGAAGAAAAAATTTTTTATATAATAAAATTTTTTTTATAATGTTTTATATGTGATAACTTACTAATACGTGAGGTTATGAAAGAAGCTGCGAATTCTGTTTGATAAAATTAAAGTAAATCATAATATTAAAATACATAAAAACATATATGTTTAAAACTTATTATTTGATTGACTTTTAATATGTCTTCAATTTCTTTTTTATATATGTATGTTTTTTTTATGTATCTATGGTATTTATTTTAACACAGTAGGAAAGCAAAACATTGTAATAATTAATTTATTTAGATTTTATTATTATATCAAGTAACTTACTATATTCGTGAAATACAGAACTTTATATGTTAAATTTATTTATATTAATTTTTGAAATGATAGAATGTAACAATAAATATTACTCAGCCCTTCTATATCTGATTTTCTATTAATACAAGTTTGCCTTTTATCAATGTGTGTCATTTCTAAGAATAATCTTTTTTTATGGTTCCTTTCTCTTTCTAAAATTTTTGTTTCTTCAAATTTAAAACTATGATTATTTTTGATTGCATGTTCTGTTAGTGCACAAGCATTAATTTTATTATTTCTAATATCACTTTTATGAGAGATGTTTCTGCTGTGTACAGTTCTGCATGTTTCTCCTATATATAGATATAGAAGGGCTGAGTAATATTTATTGTTACATTCTATCATTTCAAAAATTAATATAAATAAATTTAACATATAAAGTTCTGTATTTCACGAATATAGTAAGTTACTTGATATAATAATAAAATCTAAATAAATTAATTATTACAATGTTTTGCTTTCCTACTGTGTTAAAATAAATACCATAGATACATAAAAAAAACATACATATATAAAAAAGAAATTGAAGACATATTAAAAGTCAATCAAATAATAAGTTTTAAACATATATGTTTTTATGTATTTTAATATTATGATTTACTTTAATTTTATCAAACAGAATTCGCAGCTTCTTTCATAACCTCACGTATTAGTAAGTTATCACATATAAAACATTATAAAAAAAATTTTATTATATAAAAAATTTTTTCTTCACTATAGATGTCCTGAAAAAGAATTAAATAAATTCGAAAGCTTGACAAAAATAAAAGAGTTTTCTTTATTTACATTGGCCATAAGATTGACTGCAACTCCACTATTGACTTCACGTTATATATATATATATATATATATATATATATATATATATATGAATAATGGTATAGTGACTGGTTCAATATAACGTGAAGTCAATAGTGGAGTTGCAGTCAATGTTATGGCCAATGTAAATGAAGAAAACTCTTTTATTTTTGTCAAGCTTTCGAATTTATTTAATTCTTTTTCAAGACATCTATAGTGAAGAAAAAAAATTTTTTATATAATAAAAATTTTTTTATAAAAAATTTTTGAAATTAAAGTTCTGTATTTCACGAATATAGTAAGTTACTTGATATAAAAATAAAATTTAAATAAATTAATCATTACAATGTTTTGCTTTCCTACTGTATTAAAATAAATACCATAGATACATAAAAAAACATACATATATAAAAAAGAAATTGAAGACATATTAAAAGTCAATCAAATAATAAGTTTTAAACGTATATGTTTTTATGTATTTTAATAATATGATTTACTTTAATTTTATCAAACAGAATTCGCAGCTTTTTTCATAACCTCACGTATTAGTAAGTTATCACATATAAAACATTATAAAAAAATTTTTATTATATAAAAAATTTTTTTTCTTCACTATAGATGTCTTGAAAAAGAATTAAATAAATTCGAAAGCTTGACAAAAATAAAAGAGTTTTCTTCATTTACATTGGCCATAACATTGACTGCAACTCCACTATTGACTTCACGTTATATATATATATATATATATATATATATATATATATATATATATATATATATAAACAATTTGAAATTTTTTTGGGGATTGCAGTCACTTATTAAGAAAAACTCTTATATAATTTCCAAGCTTTCGAAATTTATTTTATTTCTTTTTCAAGGAATCTACAAATAAACAAAATGGAATATAATGGAAAACAGAAACAATATAAATGTATATTATTAAACTTACTACGTTGAGATTAATATAAAACAGAAAATCAGCAAAATTTGGGAAAGATTATTCATATATGAATTCTTCTTGACAATCTTATAATTTAAAAATTTTTTTATTGACATTAAATATTATTTCCAAAGTAGGACAAATAAATTTAGATACAGGAAGAGAAAAAAAAAATAAAAATTATATATATATACATATATATACACATATATACACATATATACATATATATACACATATATACACATACACATACATACATATAAAATATGTAATAAATAAAATGAAAGTAAAATGAAAATTATTTTTATCTATATAATTGATTTTTTAATTTATAATCGAAAGTTAGGATGTAATTATAAATGCTGCTAAGAGTACTAATTTCAGATTTTTTGTTTAAATTATCTTTACAGTTCGTGATATGAATCATTTCTAAGAATAGTCTTTTAGTTGAGTTAGACTCTGATATTATTATTTTAGTATTATCAAAATCCATTTGATGTTTTTCATTAATTACATGCTCAGCTAATCCGCAAGAGGCTTTTTTTAATTTAATATCACTACGGTGGGATGTTAATCTACCTGATAATGTTCTTTTAGTTTGTCCTATATATGATTTGTTACAATCTTTACAAGGGATGTTATAAACAATTTTAGAATTTTCTAATAAAGTTAAAGGTTGTTTAATTTTTGAAAATAGAGAGGAAACAGTTTTAATATTTTTAGTGGCAATTTTGATGTTTGGTATTTCTTTAATAATTTTTATAAGTTTTGGAGTTAAATTGGGTATAAATGGTAATGAAGCATTTATACCCAATTTAACTCCAAAACTTATAAAAATTATTAAAGAAATACCAAACATCAAAATTGCCACTAAAAATATTAAAACTGTTTCCTCTCTATTTTCAAAAATTAAACAACCTTTAACTTTATTAGAAAATTCTAAAATTGTTTATAACATCCCTTGTAAAGATTGTAACAAATCATATATAGGACAAACTAAAAGAACATTATCAGGTAGATTAACATCCCACCGTAGTGATATTAAATTAAAAAAAGCCTCTTGCGGATTAGCTGAGCATGTAATTAATGAAAAACATCAAATGGATTTTGATAATACTAAAATAATAATATCAGAGTCTAACTCAACTAAAAGACTATTCTTAGAAATGGTTCATATCACGAACTGTAAAGATAATTTAAACAAAAAATCTGAAATTAGTACTCTTAGCAGCATTTATAATTACATCCTAACTTTCGATTATAAATTAAAAAATCAATTATATAGATAAAAATAATTTTCATTTTACTTTCATTTTATTTATTACATATTTTATATGTATGTATGTATGTGTATGTGTATATATGTGTATATATATGTATATATGTGTATATATGTGTATATATATGTATATATATATAATTTTTATTTTTTTTTCTCTTCCTGTATCTAAATTTATTTGTCCTACTTTGGAAATAATATTTAATGTCAATAAAAAAATTTTTAAATCATAAGATTGTCAAGAAGAATTCATATATGAATAATCTTTCCCAAATTTTGCTGATTTTCTGTTTTATATTAATCTCAACGTAGTAAGTTTAATAATATACATTTATATTTTTTCTGTTTTCCATTATATTCCATTTTGTTTATTTGTAGATTCCTTGAAAAAGAAATAAAATAAATTTCGAAAGCTTGGAAATTATATAAGAGTTTTTCTTAATAAGTGACTGCAATCCCCAAAAAAAAAATTTCAAATTGTTTATAATATTTGATCAGTCAAGATATATCATTTTTTTATTTATATATATATATATATATATATATATATATATATATATTACTTTATATTTGTATTTTATTTATAACGATAGATATGGTGTTAAGGAAATTACCTTAAAAGATGACAAAGTTTTTGTGGTATTATCATACTCGCCCCGTGTAGAAGCACTGAAAAGGAAATTTGGAACGCTTCCTATCCGTTATATAAGAACGAAAATGGATAATTCTGCATAATTTCAAATATTAGAAAAAGTGGTTCGCCGCTACAGATATAATTTAGTCGACGAAGATTCCGACGAATATCGAAAAATTGTTGGTGGAATCAGTTCCAAAAGACTGCGGACAATGAATGAGGAGGATAAGGATGAGGAGAAAGCTACAAAGAGTGATGATGATAATAAAAGTAAAATAATTGTAATTGATTAAATAAAACGTACTTATTTAAATTGAATTTATTTTAAATTGAAGTATGTAAAAATAAAAATTGAAAACGTTTTACGTGTTTTATTTATTACCCTACAAATTTTTTACATAAGAAAAAATTTAATTTTTTTAACTATAAAGAAAATTAAATATAAAAATTATAATTGAAATATAAATAGTAAACATAAATCTTTATAAATAAATCCAAGAAATATACACGTAAATCTATACAAATTTTTACTCTCCATAATTATTATTATTAGATATTTACTAAAACTGGACCATCATGTGTTGTATATTGGCTACCTGACCATGTGATGATAATGGTATTCCACGAGGTGGTTCTGGGCCTTGAGTTCTAATATATCTAGCATATTCTCTTATTAAAAGATGTGTCCATGCTGATATTTTCTGTTTAATTACATGTTTTTGTAAATTATTTTTCTTTACAATTTTAAATACCTTAAGTGTGTTTTGTGTACAGCAATGTAAGCAAATTTAATTATTTGCAACGGCTCTAGGAGGCTAGGCTAGGCTAGTCTAGGCTAATGTTAGTACGACTCTAATAAATATCTAAAAATCGACAGTACGCCTCTGCTAACTTATTATCATCTACAACCGTATGTGACGTAGACGGAGCTGTTTGTCTAACACATTTCAGCTTTATTTTTCAAGTCAGTTGATAGCTGTGTTGGTTAAGGCGTCAACTTTGTACACATGAGTTTGTGGGTTCGAATTCCACACCAACGCGATCACACAGAATTTTTTTTCTACATTTATTCTCATACAAAATTATTCTAAGTTCTATTTGGGCACTGGGGTTGATTAGGGGTGGTAGGGTCAAAAATGACATAGGGGAGGGTGATGAGGGGTAGTCAAGGTACGGTGAAAGAAAAAGGTAAAATACAGATAAATCAAAGGTGAGTAAGGTGAGTTGAGGACATGTGACAACACCGTCTGGTCATTGTTGATTCTTCGGCGGACCCTCTTCTTCTTAGGCACTCTGCATGAACTCGATGGCATGCTTATCAATGGGACTTGGAATCCCGCTTGTTATACTACTGGTATGTCTAATAATTATAACTGGTTATGTAAGTACTCTTTTTAACTCGAGTTAATACGCACAAAATATGGCTATTGTTCGTTTTAAGCTATGACAATTGGGCTGTACGTTGTTGTTTGGTTTAAAACTTGGTCAATATTGTAACGATTACATCGTTATTTGTTTGGCCTGGCCTAATAATATTTTATTTCATAATTTCTCGTCTATTTTGCTACGATATTTTTGGCCTGGCCTACGTCGGTTTGATTTTTACCATTCCGCGACCATTCTGTCGAGTCGTCGCAGACTTGATTTCCGTATAAGCGGGGAACTTTTGTTCACTCGGAAAGAGTGTCGGTATTTTTAACTTCTTTTACAATTTGTGCTTCAAAGTCTGCAGTCCTATTCTTATTTCTTCCCCCTTCGTTTGGGCCATTGTCAAATTTTGAAGGGTCCAAAGATAGGACTATTCTTATACGAAACCATTTTTTGGAGAGAAGTTTGGTTAAGCAGAATTCTACTGGTCGATATATTCCGATTGCTTCCGCCACCGGGGACTATTCTCGGAAGAATCTAGCAGCGAACTTTACTGAAAGAAAACATCTGTAGTCCATTTGATTTATAGAAAACATCTTGCCTTCCGCATCTGTAGTCCATTTGTTGTAAAGAAAACATCTTGCCTTCCGCATCTGTAGTCCATTTGTTGTAAAGAAAACATCTTGCCTTCCGCATCTGTAGTCCATTAGATTTAAAGAAAACATCTGTAGTCCATTTGATTTATAGAAAACATCTTGCCATCCGCATCTGTATTCCTGTGTTGATTTGGTCCGAAATTCCATCATTCCCGACGTGTTCCGAAGATGGATACAGAAAAAAAGATAAGAAATTAGTTATTCACTATAAATTCATTACTAATTTTAATTACTAACTTTGGCAATAAACAATTTACACTGATTTAACCTCTTTTATTTGCTTGTCTGTATTTTGGCGCCCTTATATATTTGTTTGGGGGGAGTTAAGGAAAAAACCAGAAAGAAACCACGATCCCTGGAGCTAGCAAGGGTAAGTTAACGTAACAAATTCAATTTGTACGTTACAAATTGGCGCCCAACGTGGTTGAGCAATTTCTTCGAGATATATCTTTACCTTTATCTTTATCTTTTTCTCGAGGGAATTGTTTTAGCCACAGTTGGGTTACAAATTGGTATGTTGTAAGTTACAAATTGGCGCCCAACTAAGATTCTGGTTTTTTTTGAGGCTTCTTCTAACAATTTCATTAATTTAAGTAATTTTAAATTTTTTTTCATCAAATTTAAATACAGACATTCAAATATTTGATAAATATTTTCTAACAACTAACACTTTTTATCTTTTCTTTATTTTGTTGGAATTCATTATCGATAGATTCAAGGTAAACCACTATGAATTGGCGTATTTCGTTAATAACTTTAACTTATTTATCGAAGAATATTATTATCTTTACTATATTGTTTTACCTTACAATTATGTTGCATTCCCGTTTAATAATTTTTCTATACAGAATGTCTCTTGAGATATTTTCTCAACATTTTAGATTATTATTTCTAAATATGGAATTTAGTGTTAGGGAGTTTATTTCTTATCTTATGGCGGTATTTCTTAGCTGATGTCGGCTTCTTAGCAGATTTTGAAGTGTTTGTGTCGTGTTATCATTATGTCCTTTTTTTTTCGTTGCTATCTTAGCTTTTGTCTTTTTTTTATGACTTTATTTTGTGGTTGTGATAGTTACAGTCAAATTGTTTCGTGTATTCCTTTAATTTCTGTGTTTTGATTTTTTCCTTTTCTCTCTTTGTTATCTCATTTCTTCCAGTAAGGGATTTGGAAAATGTTTTTTTGGAAATTTTGGTTATATCTTGAGTGTGGGTACTTATCGTTGTTTGCCGTGGGCATATTTTTGGTGTGGTCTGGACGACCACATTATTACCGTGTAAGGTCTGTGAGACCTTAGTATCTTATAGGGGTCCGTGAGACCTCTTTATCGTGGAGTAGTTGGTAGTAACTGCTTCTTATCGCTTCTATTGGTGTTCCGTATGGTTGGGACACAATAGAAATTTATCTTATCGTATCTTATCTTATTGTATTGTGGGATTATGGTCTATATTGGTTTCTTTTTCGGCCGTTAGGGCTTATCTTTGGGAAACATATA
Source organism: Altica lythri (assembly GCA_964028335.1). NCBI lineage: Eukaryota > Metazoa > Arthropoda > Insecta > Coleoptera > Chrysomelidae > Altica > Altica lythri. Next base: position 97,047,183 of record OZ034801.1, on the reverse strand, counting down.
GACTTTCCATGTATTTGTGTACCTACTCGGGATTTTTGTTTTCCACATACCATTCTTTCAATTTTTTTTTCTGTATTGATTTGTGATACACCAAGTACAGAAATACTTTTTAATATCTAGGACTGTTTTTTCACATACCTAGGACATTTTGATAAAAAGTTTGTGATTTTTCTTATGTTTCGTTGTTTGTAATTTTTTTTGTAGTTAATTGTTTGTGAAAAATATATTGATATCGTATATATTTTATCTTTTCTCGACATGTTTGAATTCCTTACTCTTGATTGATTTTTTTTTGGATTTCGTTACACTGGAGTCACTTCACTGAAGGCATAAGTTATTAACTTTTCAATTTCTATTTCTTAGATTTTTTAAATTCTTAAAAACTTTTTCAAAATTCTTTTCAACCTTTTAGATTAACTCCGATTGTCATTTAATTTTTTTTAAAAATTTAAAGAAAAAAAAGTATTAGTATTTTTGGATTCTTAGTTTGTTCCTTTTTCAAAATTTTTTTTTCTTCTTTACTTAGTGATTATTGCCTTTTAGTGTTCTTAGCGTTTGAGTATTCGTTTTCTGATCCTGATTGATTTCGTCATTTTTACTTTTATTAACTGTCCTATTTTTTTTGATGTTCACATTATTCCGTTGTTTGTTGTCATTTTGAATGATAAATATTATCGTTTATCTTTTTCATTATCTCCAGTTATTTCTTGTCTTTTTATGATAGCAATTACCTTTTGTCTTTTTTTGTCTCTTGTTTGCTTAGCGATAAGACTTGTCAACTTATTTTTGATCTGAATATTAGTTGATTTATCTTTTAGTGTTTAGTCACATTTTCGTTCAACTGATATTTGGTTTCAATTTTTCTCGTTCATTGCATATTTCCTTGGCTTTTGAGCTTGTTTTTATTACTCAAGTTGAGTATTTTTTTTTTTGTATTCAATGATTCTGTTGTCGACAGTCTTATCTTTGTCTTCGTTGCTATGATAAGTTATTTTACGTTTGGAGATAGACTTTTGCCTTGTTTTGTGAACATTAATCTCTTGTTTCTTTTGTTACATCTCGTTATTGTTGTTTTCTTAAACGACCTTAAACAGGACAGTTATTAATTTATTTTTACCGTTTGTGACTTAATAGTAAGGTTTCGTGTTTTTGAATTTTTTTTTCGAGATAGTTTTTTTTATTATTACACAAATCCTTGTGGTTACCTTTAATTGTTAAATGTTGTTTATTTTTCTTTACCGATTCACCAGTTTTTGATTATTTACTTTTTTTAATTGTTTTTGGATTTTAATAGTTTAACTTTTTAATAAAAAAAAAGAATTTGCAATTCTTTTTTTTCCGCCAGGTTACCGTGGTGTAACGATTACATCGTTATTTGTTTGGCCTGGCCTAATAATATTTTATTTCATAATTTCTCGTCTATTTTGCTACGATATTTTTGGCCTGGCCCACGTCGGTTTGATTTTTACCATTCCGCGACCATTCTGTGGAGTCGTCGCTGACTTGATTTCCGTATAAGCGGGGAACTTTTGTTCACTCGGAAAGAGTGTCGGTATTTTTAACTTCTTTTACAATTTGTGCTTCAAAGTCTGCAGTCCTATTCTTATTTCTTCTCCCTTCGTTTGGGCCATTGCCAAATTTTGAAGGGTCCAAAGATAGGACTATTCTTATACGAAACCATTTTTTTTGGAGAGAAGTTTGGTTAAGCAGAATTCTACTGGTCGATATATTCCGATTGCTTCCGCCACCGGGGACTATTCTCGGAAGAATCTAGCAGCGAACTTTACTGAAAGAAAACATCTGTAGTCCATTTGATTTATAGAAAACATCTTGCCTTCCGCATCTGTAGTCCATTTGTTGTAAAGAAAACATCTTGCCTTCCGCATCTGTAGTCCATTTGTTGTAAAGAAAACATCTTGCCTTCCGCATCTGTAGTCCATTAGATTTAAAGAAAACATCTGTAGTCCATTTGATTTATAGAAAACATCTTGCCATCCGCATCTGTATTCCTGTGTTGATTTGGTCCGAAATTCCATCATTCCCGACGTGTTCCGAAGATGGATACAGAAAAAAGATAAGAAATTAGTTATTCACTATAAATTCATTACTAATTTTAATTACTAACTTTGGCAATAAACAATTTACACTGATTTAACCTCTTTTATTTGCTTGTCTGTATTTTGGCGCCCTTATATATTTGTTTGGGGGGGAGTTAAGGAAAAAACCAGAAAGAAACCACGATCCCTGGAGCTAGCAAGGGTAAGTTAACGTAACAAATTCAATTTGTACGTTACAAATTGGCGCCCAACGTGGTTGAGCAATTTCTTCGAGATATATCTTTACCTTTATCTTTATCTTTTTCTCGAGGGGATTGTTTTAGCCACAGTTGGGTTACAAATTGGTATGTTGTACGTTACAATATGCAGTTTCGGTCAATACCTCTAAATCGTTTTTTTACTTTTTCGATTAGTGCCTTTTCGCCACAGATACGCTACCAGGCAGATCCATTGTCCTAAAATGTGTTTTTGGCGGATTTTTTGATGTGATCTGGAAATTTTAAATTAATTACTACCTAATGATTATTTTTCATACAGCGTAATCAAACAAAACTGACTGTTTCATTATACAGGGTGTTTCAGATTTTAATCGGGAAAATTTAACAGACGATAGAACATGAAAGAATAAAACAAAGTCTATATAAACATGTATGTTTTGAATCTTTGTTCTCGAGATACAGGGTGTTTAAGTTTTTGAAAAACTTTAGTTTTTTATTCATAGCTCAAACATCCCTCGGCCGATTTTCTTTAAACTGGGCAAGTTTTGGTTCTAATGATAAGAGGTATCATTTGATGTAATGAGATTTACCGTAATTATTGCAGTGGCGTCCCAGAGGAAGTTAGTAAAGATGGAAAAATAATAATACGCCACTGCTTTTTTATAATTTGTGAATTTTTTTAGATCAAGCATTTAAAAATACAAGTGTTGGGCAGGTAGACAAAATTCATATAAAGACAAACAATAAATAAACTGTGTTTTTTTGGGACAGTAGTAACAACTTAAGGTTAAAATTATTACCTGCTAGTACTCAGTAGGGCCTCCCTGAGCACGCAAAACTGCTGCTACCTTCCGAGGCATACTGTGCACCAAGTTTGCAATAAATTTCTGGTGATAGCTTCCCATTCTTCCTTAATTTAATATTACTCCACACATGCTCTATTGGGTTTATATCAAGGGATCTTGCAGGACAGTCCATACGCTCAATGTTGTTCTCTATCAAGTATGTGTGTGGTCGTTAAAAGTATCTACAACGTGATTTGTACCTCTTCGATAAATTCAGAAAAATCGTGAGTAATACTAAACTATAAAAACTTGTTTTCAACAAAAGTTAATAGTCATGACGTATTCTTAAATATAAGACATTGTTTATGCAAATCAAACATCGTCTGAATACTCAGAAGCAACGTTTTTTAAGGTTAATTGTATTAAATATTTACCGTATTTTCGATCGAAATTATAAAAACTAGACAAGTTCTTATCAGGAGGCCCCTAAAATCTGGCTAAAGCAAACCAGACACTACCAAAATACTAAAAATACTAAAATTAAATACTTACAATGAATGAAACAGCAATAAAAAAATTAATAGGAGAGGCAACAAAAAGAATAGTAGAAGAATTACAGAACACAAAAAAGGAACTAAAACGAGCCATTGACGCTATAGAAACTAACCTTTTATTAAAACTTGAAGAACACAACAAAAGAATAAAATTGGTTGAGGAAGAAAATAAAATTCTCAAAGAGAAAATTGAACAGATAGAAAAAGACAAAAGAACTAATAATATAGTTATTTGTGGTATAAGTAAAACGAATCAAGAGTTAAAAGCCGAAGATATCTGCACAGAAATAAATACAATTTTAGACACAAATATTAAAAAAGACGATATAAACAATTTCTACCCACTTGGAAAAAATTGACACAGCCCCCATAAAGGTTGAATTCGTGTCATACTTAAAGAAAAAATCCGTATTTAAAAACATAAAGAAGCTTAAAGGCTCAGGACTTACTATTGTCAACGACCTAACATCAAATCAGAGGGAAACCTACAAAAACCTGAAGCCGTACTTAATTCACTTTCGCAAATCGAAAGAATATTCTAAATGTTATATAAAAAATAACAAGTTGATATTAGACAATAACTCATATACTCTGGAAGAACTAGTAGAGACTTCATTGGCAGAAGAAGCACGAGTAAATAGCGCACCAGCTACCCCAAATTCAACCAAGGGACCACGTCAAGAGAACTTAACTTCACCACCGTCAGCCGATAACAGAACTGACCCTGTAAATAAACCAAAGACTCGTTCTGGTTCTCAATCCAAAAAGTAATAACTATATATATATATTTTTTTTCTTTTCATATTTTACTTTCTCACACCCTCTATTTGTAATACTTTTATAATAATTTCATGTGTTGTTTTTATTGTAATTTTAATTAGTACTCTACTTAAATGTTTTATATATTTTGATAGATGCATACTCTGAATAATGGATCCATATATTTGTCATTTTCAAATTGATTCAGTTCTAACTTATAGTATAGACACGATTGAAGAATGTTCAGATATTCTTAAAGTAAATGAAAAACACCACACATTTCAAATTTTACACATGAATGTACGTAGTGTAAACAAAAATTTTGATGAATTTTCCGTCATGGTACAAAATTTAAAGACGGATTTTGATTGTATAATTTTGAGTGAAACTTGGGAAGTACTTGACCAAAGCATTTACAACATTACAGGTTTTGACAGTATTTTTAATGAAAGCTACTATAATCAAAATGATGGAATACTCGCATATATTAAATCTTCTCTAAAATTTACATTTGATATATTACCTGTTCACAATAATATAAACGCATTAAAGATTAAAATTAATTCCTGCTCTGAAAACTCTGTTGTTGTAACTGCATTCTATAGATCACCCAGTATAAATGTTCAAGAATTTAATATTAGCTTAAATAACTTCTTAGAAAGACATGAGAATTATGCAAACGATTTTAGCATTTTTATAGGAGATATGAACATCGACCTGCTAAAACCTGATGACAACCAAACAGCCGAGTATCTCAATATACTCAACGAATTTGGGTACAGATCTACAATCAATGAGCCTACAAGGGCCCAGGGAAACAGTAAAACTTGTCTCGATCATATATTTCTTAAAACAGATGTTAATTACTATGAAAATATAATTCCTTTAATATTAAAAACAACCATCACTGATCACTATACAACAATCCTTCAAATAGTGTGTAATGGGAGAACTGAAAACAACAAACTCAATAACGTCAGGTGTACTAACTTTATTAATACAAACAAGCTAATAAACGCTTTTCAGAATATTTGCTGGGATCCAGTGTACACCGCCCATAACGCAGAAGCTGCAACAAATGAATTTGTGAGAATTATTACAAATAATATAAATTTATGCAGAGAGAGAAAACAGCTTCTCAGAAAACAACGTAAAATAGCTCCTTGGCTCACTACTGCTCTACTCAATTCAATAAACAAAAAGAATAAAATGTATAAAGAATCTCAAAAATATCCAAATAATGCACTAATTAAAAATAATTTCAAAAAATACCGAAATAAATTAACCGCTCTTATAATAAAGGCAAAATCAAATTACTTTAAAAAACAAATTAATAACAACGCAAATAGTTCAAAAAGTTTATGGAATGTAGTCCAACAAATTAGTAAAACAAAAAAACAAAAAGTTCTCATTAATACTGTTAAAAGTGTGGATACAGGTGAATTATTAACAGAGAAACTAGACATCGCTGATGAATTTAATACGCATTTTGTCTCAGCTGGTAAAAAACTCGCAAACCAGATCAAAAAAGACAATAACTATAAGATTAAAAGAAGATCCACTCCTAATTCATTTGTATTTGCACCTACTGACCCATATGAAATAAACGAAATCTTACTAGGCTTAAAAAGTGAAAAGGCTGTAGGAAATGATAACATTAAAGCTGAGACTCTTAAAATAATTCGCTATTATATAATGCATCCTTTAGCTTATGTTTTAAACCACTGCATTGAAGATGGGATATTTCCCTCAGCGTTTAAGTATAATATGGTCACACCTATATATAAAAAAGGAGACAAAACAGACGTCAATAACTACCGACCGATATCTTTAATCACCCATATTTGTAAAATATTTGAAACATTAATTAAACGTAGGTTAGTTAGTTATCTGGACAAGTATAAAATATTATCTAAACAACAATTTGGTTTCAGAGAAAAATTATCTACTCAAGACGCTGTTATTGCTCTAACATCTAAAATAACTGAATCACTCAATCAGGGTAAGCCGTGTTTGAGTATATTCATAGATCTATCGAAAGCGTTTGACACAGTGAGTCATCATCTGCTCTTACAGTCATTGGAGGACATTGGCATTCGAAACAACCATTTAAAATTTTTTGAGAGCTATCTCTCCAACAGACAACAATCTGTAAGAGTTGATGATGTACTCAGCTGTGAAAAAACTACAGAATTTGGAGTACCTCAAGGTACTGTATTAGGTCCAACACTATTCAATATATATATTAACGGCTTATTCGCACTGGGTAATGATGACAACATTATCGGATTTGCAGATGATACGGCAATATTTTACACAGCTAATAGCTGGGATGAATTAAAAGTTACTGCTGAAGCTGATTTCTGTCGAATAAAAAAATGGCTAGATTTTAAATTGTTAACGGTAAATTTTACCAAAACTAATTATTTACACTTTAGTTGTAATTCTTCTGGGGCTCCCACTTTTAATGAGCTAACGATTAACACCTCCACGATGACATTTTCCATTTCGCCTGAAAATAAAATAAAATACTTAGGTATAATTTTAGATCCCCATTTGAAATGGGACCTGCATATATCTTATTTGGTCAACAAATTACGATCAATTCTGTTTAAATTTAGAAAATTAAAGGAAGTCCTACATGAAAAATACTTACGAACTTTGTATTATTCTTTAGTTGAAAGCCATCTGCGTTATGGGATTCTGGCATGGGGCTCTGCTGCGAAGACTCATCTTCACGCACTCGAGGTGACGCAACGGAGATTTTTAAAATTAATCTTTTCCAAAAATTCAAGGTACCCAACACATGATTTGTATGCTGAATCAAAAATTTTCGATGTTAGACAAATATACTATTTATCTGCCTGTACCAGATATCACATATATAAAAAAGATGCCCAATTACCTTTACATACCTATAGTACTCGACATAGACATCTATTTGTTGTGCCATTCATGACCAAAACAACTGCCCAAAGGTCCTACTCCTATTTAGCACTAAAATTGTACAATAAAATTCCGGAAAATATAAAAAGGTTTGCAAATTTACACTCATTTAAAAAACGACTTAAAGAATATATCTTCCAAAACCAAAGATCCATTATTAATAACTATTTTGAAAATTAAAATAAAGACTATTAGTTTACGTATAAGTAATATTTATTATAGTTATTAAAATCCATTAAATACGTTTTATTTTAACACAGCGTACAAACACTTATCAATGCATCTCATCACATCGTAATACTAGTCAGATCAATATCTTTCTTTTTTAGTTTTAGTTTTATATTGTATTTTATATATATATATTTTAGGTACTTCTAATTTTTTACCGAAACAAGTGGTTTTTTTTTCACTTATCGGTTCTCCTGCTTTTTTCATTTTTTTATAATAATCAAAACTTCTCGCACAGACCTCGGTCGATGCGGAGTAGCGTTGTCATCCACAAAAATGAATCTGTCGCCGAAGTTTTGGGCAAAGGAAACAACAATTTCATTCACACACAAATCCCTGTACCTATTGGCATTCATAGTCTCACCTATCAAAGTAACCATTTCCGTTCTTCCATTACTCATGATACCACCCCATACAGTAACACCACCCCTACCAAACGCAACCCTTGCTTCCATATTCTCCTCACGGTACCTTTCATTCCTCTCTCTCCAAACTAAGATTCGTCCATCAGATGCATGCAAACTAAATCAATTTTCATCCACAAATATACATCTACTTCATTCTGCTATTCCCCAATGGGCATGTTCCGATTTTTTTGGCGAGCAGTTTATTTCCCCATCCTCAGGATAAAAAACATAAGTGGCGCCCATTTTCCTTTCTCTTTTATTTCTTTCAGGATGTTTTAATGGCAATGGAACAAATCAGCACCAAAAATAGATTAAATACATATGTTAACTTAAGTACCCCGACTCTCGATGTGGTTACTAAAAATAGCTCACCTACTCCAAGTCTCAAAACCTCCTATAGTAATAGAAACGACAGTGAAGGTTTCCAAAAAGCTGTGAGAATGAAAAGAAAGAGAATGGGAACTGGTGAGGGAGACTTCATTTTTCATGGAAGAGAAATTAATAAAAATCAAAAACTATGGCTATTCATTTTAAAAGTTTCCGACAAGGTGAAGCCTGATGATATTAAAAACTTCATTCAGATGAAAACAGAGTCCAGTGATGTTGATATTAAGTTATTACCGACACAAGGTCTCAGAAAAGATAACCAGTGTTATATGGTAGGAGTTGAACCTAGATAAAAAAACAAATATATAATACTAGTTTCTGGCCGCAGAGGATAATTTTTGAAAGATTTGACTTCAGATTAGGTAGACGTTTTCTTGATGCAGGAGCTACGGATAAATCAGATATCCACACCAGACCCGATTCGTTTTTACCACAGCAGTAGAAAAAGTCCCTCGCAGAGGTGAACATAACACAATTTTAACTTTAATGCAATTAAATGCCCAATCATTATCTAACAAAATACATAAATTAGAATTGTTAGCCGTCCAGCAATCACCTGAAATAATAAGTATTTCCGAACATTGGTGTCACAGAGATGGTATGTCGGCTATGGCTCTTGATGGTTACGACTTGGCAGCATATTACTGCAGATCTACAGCTACCCATGGAGGATCTATGATATATGTCAAAACTGAATTAAAATATCGCACTATCAACGTTACCCATCTAAGTGTTAAAAAAATTTGTGAGTGTTGTGCTGTCTCAGTGAATGTAACAAACCGCAAAATGTGTTTTATTAGCATATATAGATCACCAAATTCTGGATTTGACGAGTTCCTATGCAAACTGACTAATATATTGGAATTATTTAGTAAGTCATATAATGATATTTTTATTATGGGAGATCTCAATATTGATTATTTATCAAACTCCAGAGGTAGACAGTGTTTTTTAGATATGTTGTATTCCTATAACCTTGTGGTAACATCCACCACACCCACAAGAGTTTTTACAAATAGGTTAGGTTATACCTCATCATCCAAACTGCACTAAATTTTAACAAACATCGATCCCGAACTGTGTCATCCTCATGTCTTTGAAGGTCATTTCAGTGATCATAAGGTATTCATTCTAAATGTAGACCTTAAGGATAAACAACTAGAAAAGAACTCAACTAAAAATATTACCGCGATTTAAGTGATGAAAACTTAAATAATTTTAAAATGGAACCGGGTAAGACGGATTTCAGTAGTGTATATCTCCAAAATAGCTGTGAAAATGCTATCAGTTGCTTAACTCAAATCATAATCCAAAATTTAGATATCACTTGTCCACTTAAAAAACGTAGACAAACTAGTAGTAATATTAAAAATAAATGGATAACCCCAGAAATAAATCGAGTTGGCTCTGAATTGAAAAATCTTCATTGGTTGTGTCGCACATTAGGTACAGGCTCTGCACTTGAAAAATACAAGGAATCAAAAAAAGATTATAATAAACTAATTAAAAAAGCTAAGGCAGATTATAACGCAAAGATTATTAATAAATCAAACAATTTAAATAAAACTATCTGGAATCTAGTTAATAAGGAGACTGGTAAAACAAAGAATGTGAGGGATATTTCAATCAAACATAATGATAGAAATATCACCTGCCCATCTAGTATCGCAAATATATTTGCAAACTATTTTGTTAATATAACGGAAAGTAACTTAAAACTGACTCGTGCTTTTGACTGTTTGGATATAGGGTTTATTAAGATCAAGCTCTACAATATTGGATTCAGGGGCATTTTCTTGGATTGGATAATCAGTTTCCTTAGTAACAGGAAAATTTCGGTCAAAATCAAGGACGCAATATCTAAATCATGTGATATGAATATGGGGGTTCCTCAGGGGTCCGTCCTGGGGCCGCTAATTTTTTTATTATTTATAAATGACGTACCTAAGCATATTGGATCTAAGATAATAGTACTTTATACAGATGATACCTCACTGGCAGTATCAGCTTGGAAATCTGAGGATCTCCTATTGTGCATTCGAGACATTATTGAAAACTTCATTAATTGGTGCAAAACGAATGGTTTAATAATTAATATGGAAAAAACTCAACTCATATATTTTCATTATCTAAACTTAGCAAACAACTCCTATTCTATGTCTCTGTACATTAATAAGTTTTTTATTAGGTACATCATCAGCAACTACGAAATTTTTAGGGCTCTATATTGATGCCAATCTCCGTTGGACCAACCATATTGCCCATGTAAACAAAAAGCTAAACCAATGCTATTATGCAATATCTAGATTAAGAGATAGTATGCCAACTAGTGCATTAATGAATGTGTACTACAGCCTGGCTTACAGTCACTTATGTTACAATGTTATTTTATGGAGGAACGCTACAGAAAATAATAAAATATTTGTAACGCAGAAAAAAATTGTCAGAAAATATTCATTATGGATCAGGGAGACAGTTGTAAACCGGTTTTTATTAAAAACAAAATTTTACCTTTTCATTGTATTTATATTTACCATTGTATTCTTTATGAAAGGCAACACATAGACTCATTTGAGCTAAATTCACTTAATCACACTTATTTAACTAGAAGTGCTAATGATATTAGAATTCCTTTGCATCGAACTTCTAATATTCAGAACAGTTTCAGATACATGGGTATCAAACTCTACAATAACTTGCCAATTTGTATTAAAAACCTGCATTCTTTCTCTAGATTCAAAAAAACTCTAAAAGATTTACTTCTGTGCAAATGTTACTATTCAATAAATGAATTTCTGGAAGAGGGTTGCATAGGAGCTCGTCAACACCCGTAAAGTATTTTCTATCTATATTTTTTTTCTAATTTGTGTTAGGAGAGGCTAATAACCTTTATGTTTGTGTGTAACTTTTTGACTTGTCTTATACATTTTAAAAATGTCCAAAAAGATGAATAAAGATTATTATTATTATTATTATTATTATTTCTCTTTTTTGTCCCTTGTAACTTTCAGTATTCTGTTAAATACATTTTTTTTATCTTTTCAATATTTTGTCATCTAGCTTGGTCGAACCCACTGCCCTGTGGCAACAGTGACTCAAGGAATTTAGGATAACTGGATTCTAGCCTTCCTGAGGATCAGCGGGATGCTGATTTTCAGCTGAACAAACTAGAGTCCTGCAAGCACGGGTGCATGTAAAGACTCTTGGTGCCGAACGTGGTCACAATATTCCCATAGGAAGCAGTGCATAAACATGGCGATCCATAGGTGAGACCATGCCAGGTTACTTAGATTAGATTAGATTGGTCGAACCCACACTCGCTCTCCACTACCCAACTAAGTGCCGTTCGCACTAGTTAACCTTTTCAAACGAGCATTTACCATCTACCGAAAAAATAGGTTACACTAATTTGACGCCCAAGACGTGGGGCTTGATGTTTAAATTATAATTTACCGACAATAAAATTACACACTTTTTCTTAATATCGAAAATTCCATTACTTTTCTGTTGGTTTAGGGCTCGGAGTTTTATTCGAATAATTCGAATATTCGACTATTTTAAATTCGAATTTTTTGTTATTCAAAAAATTCGACTATTCGAATAATTCGATTAATCGAATATTTAAATAATTTGACTATTCGAATATTGACTATTGGAATATTCAAATAATTTGACTATTCGAATCATTCAACTTTAATTGACTGCTCAATATTCGTGTTTTTCGTACAAGTTTTTTTGCTCAGAAATTAAGTTTAACTCGGACTAATTTTGTAAGTTGTTCATTTAAACATGACGAAAGTCCTGTTTTCGCGGTTTCTCTATATAAAATTCACAAAATCCTAAACCCCTTCGCGCATTTTTAATTTAACGCATTTGTCCTCTTGGGATGTCTATCTGGGGCCATACTGTACATGGGGTATGTTATAATTATGTATACAAGAATATGAAGGTATGCGTAAAAAATAACTATAGGTACTCTCACTGTTCTGAAATTCTAAATTCCCGAAGAAGAAACAAAGCCCTAATACAGTGATTCTTAACTCCTGTGCCACGAAATTCTAAAAGTGTGCCGCCAAAAATTTTATTTTGCACATTTAAAATTACCATCATAAATTATTTTACGCAGTGTGTTATACGAAAGTACCTAAATAATCTCTTTTTTTTGCGTGCCACCAAATTTTGAAATCGTTAAAAGGTTGAGAATCCCTGCCCTAATAGGCCATAAAATGCATTAAAGCAACGTGTTGTTTGTTTCTGTTCGAATAATTGAGTGGTCAACATATTGCCACGAAACATATTGCCACGAAATGAATTTTGTTTGAACTAGAATTATTAGATTAGAACAGTATTATTAAACAGGCTTCACCGTAACAAGCAGTTTAAAATTTAAAATGAGTTCTCGCAGGAAAATTTGGATATATTTTACTAGAAACGAAAATCGCGTGCAGTGTAAATTTTGTAACTACAATGTAGCCAGTAGGAGCACAGCAAGTAACTTGTGGACCCATATAAGAAGCAAACATAATTCACTAATAAGCAGGTAAGTTATTTCATAAACTTTTATTTAATAACAATAATAATACTACTAGCACAGAGTAACTAAAAACAAAAACAGAGAATAAACTCTTTGCCGGTACTTTTGGTCTCGCGAAGTTGCTAAAAAATTGTGATGATTAAAATTTGTTCTTTTGTCTGTTATATTTCGCTTTTTAATTACAATTTAACTAGTAATTTAATTTGTAAATTTATAATTTTTTTAATATAGCGCACATGTATGGAAAATTGGAAATAGGTAGAATAAATAAAATACAAATAATTTAATTTATAAAAAACGTTTACTCATTTCTCCAAATTAATATCTTATTTTTATATAAGTTAAAAATCTAGACTTACCTTTTCTGATCCTTATGAAAGGAAAAAAATTCAAATTACAATTATAAAATTTGTTTGGACAATTTCTACAATCCAGTAGAGAAGAGGTTACATTATTTATCACATAAAATTTGTAATTTGTGACATTATCGGCTTTTCCGTTACATAAATGATTGTTTTTTTATTTCTTTGGTTTATCATTCATCCTTCTGTCTGCCTAGATTCTTAGTCTTCGGTTAGGAAGGTCTGTTAAGAATTTATTAATTTTTAATTTTTTACTACGTGTCCAATGCTTTTGTTTGAAGAACGTTATTCGGCCGTCCAGAATCTAGATTTACAGATCGTACATATTTCTAATGTTAAACTTACTATTTTTAGTACTTCTCAGGATAAAGAATATAAATATTTAAAAGCTTCAACAAATTCGAGAGAAATTTCGACAAGGGATGAAGGTGGATCCGAAAACGAATCAGAAATCTTTAGCGTAAGCCAAACCAGTACTTCCACAGTTGCCACTGCCACTAATCAGCTACAAAGTCGACAACAGAAAACACAAAACAAAATTAATAGCGTTTTTTTGACCGCACAAGTAACCAACCAAAAACAAGAGGTTATTACTCAGATAATTACAAAAATGATTTGCATTGACACCCTACCTGTTTCGTTTGTGGAAAAGGGTTTAAGAAATTATTATCATATATTGTTCCCACGTATAAAATTCCAGTAGCAACGTCAATATTGCTAAGAATTGATGCTTTATATGAGCTTAAAAAACAAAAACTTTTAGAAGAATTAAGGGATGTAAAATACATGGGCCTAACAACAGACTGCTGAAGATCAAGAGCAAATGAATCCTATATCACTGTGACTTGCCATTTTATCAACAATACTTGGCAACACGTTACACGAAATATAACAAGTATTGAAGAAAGACATATAGCCATAAATTTAAAAAACAAGTTACTATACATCATAAATGGATGGGAAATCACGGATAAATGTGCTGCAGTAGTGCACGATAATGCATCTAGTATTGTTCTGGCAACTAGGGATTTACCGTTTGATTCAGTTTGTTGCTATGCCCATTCATTGCAGTTAGTCTTAAATGAAATATTGGATCAAGATTCTATTAAGACAACAATAATCAAATGTAGCAGCGTAGTTTCTTATTTCAAACATTCTAATATAGCAACAAAAGCATTAACAAACAAACAAATTCAACTAGGTTTAGAAAAACATAGACTAATTCAGTCTGTAAAAATTTGGTGGAATTCTACATTTTTTGTGTTAAGACGGTTAATAGAGCAACGTGAAGCTATAATAGGTGTTTTATCTGATAGAATAGAAACTTCAAAAACACATGCTGGAGACTTAATGCTCAACGAAGAAGAATGGACAGCAATAGAAAGCATTATAACAATATTAGCAACTTTTGAAATTGTTACCAATTTGTTTTTATCGGATTCGCAACTAACTATTTCAATGATAATGCCTATAATAAAGTCTTTAATGGAAAACTTTATTTTGAAAACTACTTCTGAAGAACCTATTTTCTTGAAAGATATTAAACTTTCATTACAAAAAGAGTTTAAATCTAGAATTAAAGATTTTTTTGTGTATCAGTTACTGGTGCCATCGATATCAATATTTTTGACATAAACACATTTTTGGACCCGCGGTTTAAAAATAAAGAACGATTTATTGGTTCTTTGATTAAGGTACAAAGACATTGTCAAAATCTAATAGAAACCAATAACGATTTTTCAGAAGTAGAACATGATCAAAATTATGCGAATAAAACCGCCTTGGACCTCTTATTTCCTGATGAACAACCTACAGCATCGAATGAAATTGATATGTATGTTTCCGAAAGCATTATATCCAAAAACATGTGTCCCTTGCAGTGGTGGAAAAATAATGAAATCAAATATCCAAATCTTATAAAATATGTAAAACGTTATCTTCGAGTACCTGCAACATCTGTTCCATCAGAAAGAGAGCTTTTTCTAATGCTGGTAATATTGTTAATGCAAAACGAAGCTGCCTAGAATCTGTCAATGTTAAAAACTTTGTTTTCTTAATGTAAATTTGTAATATTTAAGCTTACAAGTTTACATTGTTTATCCCATAACTTAGTTTCTCATTATTTTCTACTTTAGCCATTTTGAACTATTTGTTTGCTATTTTTAAACCTTTTTGTACGTTTGTAGGAAATGTTATGTTTTTAAGTTTATTTGTTAAGTTCTTTTGTTCAAGAGTTTTTATTTGTGTTCTTCTATTTTTAAATGTTTATTTAATAGATTTATTGGTATGTTCTATGTTTTAATGTACCAATTATTTTTTGATAATATAATATTTGAAACGACGTTTTCGTTGTTTAAATAAACAGCTGTTCAAATATTTGACTACCAACCTAATTAATTATTGGAATATTCTAATAATCGAATTATTCAAAAATTTTATTTGAATTATTGTTAATAATTAATGTAATAATATATATATATATATATATATATATATATATAATATATATATATATATATATATATATATATATATATATATATATATATAACACAAAGGGTGCCAAGTATGCGTACTTATGATAAACAAAAGGGGGTAAATTAACGGGCATGTACGCAAAAAGGATCATAGGATTACGAGTAAGAATGGTAACCGCAGACATGCATGTTTCTGGCTCGTTAGCCGTCATCAGTGCGGCATAACCAAGTAAGGTATTGCACTTGGCTAGCAAAAGTGTTGGGTACTTGGGAGCAAAGGATGGTAGGGTGTTTTATCTGATAGAATAGAAACTTCAAAAACACATGCTGGGCTTGGAACGAGTCAAACACAATGCGTTCGTTTCGCCAACGTGGCGACGCTGGTCGTAGCCCCAAAATGTGGGCACAGCTAGCCGAAGGCACAAATGGCGATAGGACTCTTGTGTAAGCGTTCGTTGTTTGTGTTTTTTAGACACATGTTTCCCTACCATCCTTTGCTCCCAAGTACCCAACACTTTTGCTAGCCAAGTGCAATACCTTACTTGGTTATGCCGCACTGATGACGGCTAACGAGCCAGAAACATGCATGTCTGCGGTTACCATTCTTACTCGTAATCCTATGATCCTTTTTGCGTACATGCCCGTTAATTTACCCCCTTTTGTTTATCATAAGTACGCATACTTGGCACCCTTTGTGTTTCACATCCTGGGCTTGGAACGACTCAAACACAATGCGTTCGTTTCGCCAACGTGGCGACGCTTGTCGTAGCCCCAAAATGTGGGCACAGCTAGCCGAAGGCACAAATGGCGATAGGACTCTTGTGTAAGCGTTCGTTGTTTGTGTTTTTTAGACACATGTTTCCTTACCATCCTTTGCTCCCAAGTACCCAACACTTTTGCTAGCCAAGTGCAATACCTTACTTGGTTATGCCGCACTGATGACGGCTAACGAGCCAGAAACATGCATGTCTGCGGTTACCATTCTTACTCGTAATCCTATGATCCTTTTTGCGTACATGCCCGTTAATTTACCCCCTTTTGTTATATATATATATATATATATATATATATATATATATATATATATATATATATATATATATATATATATATATATATATATATATATATATATATATATATATATATAAACGAACAGAGCGTTTTGTGACAGTCTAAAAATGTCCAAAGATGATACATAACGTATCTAATGCCATACTGTCAAAAGTAATAATTTCAGTTTTGAACTGAAATGGTGTCGGTTAGAAATTTCTAACACTTTAAAAGACACCTTGAATGCTGCGATATAAGGTTATATACAAGATGCAAAGCTACCACTAAAATACCATTTTTGGAGTGAAGATGGAACCACTTGCGACTGTTTATCAGTTTCGCATTTGACATCAATAGATATCGTTCAATTTATAGCAGGGATGTCTCTTGATTAGTGACTTGAGAGACATAGCCTGTACTACACTGACGAGCTCAAATAAGAGCGAAACACGTGTTGGGTACTTGGGAGCAAAGGATGTTGGGAAAACATGTGTAAAGAAACATAAAAACACAAAAACAACGAAAGCTCACACAGGAGTCCTATCGCCATTTTGTGCTTTCGGCCAGCTGTGCCAATGGGTTTTCGGCTAGCAACCAGCGTCGCAACGTTGGCGAAACGGACTCATTGTGTTTGAGTCGTTCTAAGCCCAGGATATGAAATAAACAGAGTGCCAAGAAAATGCGTATTAATATAAACAAAAGGGGAAAATTATTGGGCATGTACGCAAAAAGGATCAATAAGGCCACGAGTAGGAATGGTAACCATTTGCTCCCAAGTAGCCAACACTTTTGCTAGCCAAGTGCAATACCCTACTTGGTTATGCCGCACTGATGACGGCTAATGAGCCAGAAACATGCATGTCTGCGGTTACCATTCCTACTCGTGGCCTTATTGATCCTTTTTGCGTACATGCCCAATAATTTTCCCCTTTTGTTTATATTAATACGCATTTTCTTGGCACTTTGTTTATTTCATATCCTGGGCTTAGAACGACTCAAACACAATGAGTCCGTTTCGCCAACGTTGCGACGCTGGTTGCTATCCGAAAACCCATTGGCACAGCTGGCCGAAAGCACAAAATGGCGATAGGACTCCTGTGTGAGCTTTCGTTGTTTTGGTGTTTTTATGTTTCTTTACACATGTTTCCCCAACATCCTTTGCTCCCAAGTACCCAACACTTTTGCTATATATATATATATATATATATATATATATATATATATATATATATATATATATATATATATATATGGAATGTTGGAACGTGATTCATGATTTTAAATTGGTTGTCTAGATTAAGTATTTTTGTATTTATATTGTTTTTGTAATATTTTTGTTGGATTGTGTTACGTTGTTATGATTATTATTGATTGAATTGTGAAGAGTTTGTAATTTTGAAAAAGTCATAAAAAATAAAAAAAAGTTAAAAAATTGATAGAATTTGATTAAAAATAGAATAAACATCAATATTATAAATAAGTAAAAAAATACAATTATTGGACATAAACCAGATAAGATAGCAGGTACAGAAAAACAGTGAGGACAGGGCTGGAAAGTAGTAGGAAGAGATAAAAGGCAAGAAATAGAAAGTTTTGAAGCAGAAAGAAGCAGCAAATAGGCTGAAATCAGAAATTTCAAGGTATAGAAAAAGGGTTGAAGAACAGAAAAAGGAAGTGGAGTAGAAAGAAGAGGAAGAAAATAAATTTTTATATTTATAACTTTTTTATTTAAGGACAACTAATTTGGAAATCTTGGAATCCACGACCGATAATCTTATTTAAGAAGGGTGTTCCGGAAGGAGGATCCATTTTAATTGGCGCCCAAAACGTGTGGCTGCTTCGGCACTGAGGGTAAGAGATTTTTCTTTACTATTACGTGTCAAGCTTGCTTTATTAAAAAAAAAGGTGTGTGATTCGGGAGTGAAAGATTAGATAAATTATACATTCTTCTTCTTAAGGTGCCTAATCCAATTAGTGGATGTTGGCGACAATTCTGGCAAACTCCTCTCGATCTTGTGTGGCTCTAAAGAGTGCATGGGCATCGAGGTTTGTCCAATCCCTGATGTTTTTAAGCCATGAGTGTTTTTTTCTTCCGATGCCCCGTTTTCCTTCTATCTTTCCTTCCATTATAAGCTTTAAGAACTGGTACTTGGAATTTCGAAATATATGCCCCAGATAAGCAGTTTTTCTTCTTTTTATTATTGGCAACAACTCTCTTTCTCTGCCCATTCGATTTAATACTTCAACATTTGTTGTGTGATCAGTCCAGGGAATTTTAAGTAATCTTCTAAATACCCACATTTCAAAGGCCTTCAATCGCTTCATCACGTTGGCCTTTATGGTCCAGGTTTCTACACCATATAGCAGTATGGAATAAATGTAACACTTTACAAAGCGATATCAAAGCGTTAAGTTTAGGCCACTGTTGCTTAGCAAGGCTCTCATATTAGTTAATGCTGTTCTGGCTTGTTCAATCCTGCTACGTATCTCTAGATCTGGATCCAGATCTTCAGCTATCCAACTACCGAGATATCTGAACTTGGAGACCTTTTGGATGTTCTTATTTTTTACTCTTATATTTAATTGCATATTTCGTGTTCTACTAACCACCATTACCTTCGTCTTGTCTATATTAATCTTCATTCCCAGTCGTTCTCCTTCAGTGTTTATTCTATTTATTAGTCGTTGTAGCGCTTCTTGGCTGTCGGCTATTATGACTGTATCATCAGCATAGCGAAGGTTGTTAACAGTCTGTCCGTTGATTTTGATTCCATCTTCAATGTCACTTAAGGCTCTATCGAAAATCGTTTCCGAGTAAAGATTAAAAAGGAGGGGGGACAGAACACAGCCCTGTCGTACACCTTTTTCGATTGGGAAATATGATGTAAATTCCTGTCCTACTCTCACGGATCCTACTTGATTCATGTAAAGGTTCTTTATGATGTTAAGATCATTATTATCTATCGAACGTTCTTGAAGCAATCTTATTAATTCTAAATGGTTAACACAGTCGAACGCTTTCTGGTAGTCTATAAAGCATAGAAAGACATCTTTTTGCTGATCTCTGCATTTCTGAAGTAGGACAGTTAAGCTATAAAGTGCTTCTCTTGTACCAAAACCCTGTCTGAAACCGAACTGTGTGGGGCTAATGTCTCTCTCACATCTGTTGTATATTCTTGTATGAATTATCCTTAAGAAGAGTTTTAGGACCTGGCTCAGTAAGCTGATCATTCGGAATTGGTTGCAACTATTAGCGTTTGGCTTTTTTGGGATTGGTACAAAGATTGATTGAAGCCAATCCTGTGGAATTTGACCGGACCCATAAATGTCATTAAAAAGATTTACCAAGGCGTCTATATTGTCTTCATTCAACATTGTTAGAACCTCTACGTATATGTCATCTGGGCCTGGTGCTTTTCCCCATTTGCTCTGTTTAATTGCCCTTACACCTTCTGATTTCAATATTTTAGGGAAGGGTTCACTATTATATTCATTTTCAGAGTTTTTTCTAGTGTTTTCTGAGTATAGTTGCTGTGTATAGGTTCTCCAATGTTGAAGTAGTTCCTTGGGATCAATAATTAATTTATTATCCTTTACAATACTGTTGAAACTGACCTGTTACTTCTTTAATGAGTTTATGTATGTTAAAGTGGTCGTGCTTTTCTTCCAATTCCTCCATTTCTGCGCATCTGTCTAGCAGCCATTGTTCTTTTGCTTTGCGAATCTCTTTTCGTATTTGTCGGTTAATCTTCTGATATTTGGTTTGGTCTTTATTTTTAAATGATCTGCGGTCATCCATCATTGATAATATTTTGTCAGTCATCCATTTCTTCTTTTTGTTATTTTGGGAGGCGATAAGAGTCTTGGTGGTGGTCACGATAGATTTTTTAATATTATTCCATTTGTCTTCTATACTGGCCGGTTGTTTAGATGTTGCCGTGATATCAGCTACTGCCTCATTTAATTTCTCTGTGACTTTTAAAAATTACATAGTTGTATGAAATTAAGAGGGGGAAAGGAGATTACAGATAGAATGTTAGAGCAAGGAGATAATATTGATAATCAGGATAGTCAGGGAAGTCAGGGTAATCAGGTTAGTCAGGATAATCAGGGTAGTAAGGGTAATCAGGATAGTAAGAAAGGGGATAGAAGGGAATCATCATGGGAAAAAATTATAGAAATGTTAAAAGAAAATAAAGAAAATATGAACAAAAATACTGAAGCAATAAAACAAGATATTAACAATAATAAAGAAGACATGAACAAAAACATTAAAGCAATAAATTTAATTATGGATGGAATGAAAAAAGAAATAAAAGAAGACTTACACAAAAATATAGAAGCATTTAACGAAGAGATGAGGAAGCAAATGGAAATAAACAAAAAACAAAATTGGAAGAAACAAAAAAAGAAATGAGAACTAAAATAATAGCGACAATAACGAAAGTAGAGGAGTTACAAGAAGTAAAAATTAAAACAATTATTAACAAGGAATGTAAAGATGAAATAAAAGAAATCAATAATAATACAAATAAAAAATCGAATGACTTAGAAAAGATTATAAAACAAGATACAGTAAAGAAGATAAATGAGATGGAAGAAAAAGTAGAAGAAATAAAGGTAGTACAAGAAAAAGAACGTGAAATGTTATTAGAAGAAATGGAAAACAGAAATATAAGTAAAAATCAAAATAATATGGGAATAATTAAAATTGAACATAAATTTAATGGGAATATTAATAAGACGCATCTGAAAATTTTTATAAGAATGGTGAAAAATAAACTAAAATGGTGTAGAGACCATGAAGAAATAAGAGAATACCTGCGTGAGATGTTAGGTGGGCAGGCACTGATATGGTTTGCCAGTAAAGAAAAAGAAATATTTGTGTTAGAAGAATTTGAGAAGACGTTTTTGAGTTATTTCTGGGGTGATTTTGCTCAATCCAAATTTAGAGAAAGAAAAATTATATTTTGGAAAGTATCAAAAAAGGGGAAAGAAATTTAAATTTATAAAAAGTTTATATCGAGAAAAATATAAGGAAAGGGGCAAGGTATTTAAATTAACAAGAAAGTTATATATAGGGAAATACCAGGAAAGGGTAAGGTCACAAAATTTATATAAAAAAAAATATTGGGAAAAAATTATATGTACAGGGAAATTTCAAAAGAGGGGAAACAAATCTAAAACTATAAAAAAAGTATATTTTAATAAATGTTAAGAATTTTATAAAAAAAAAAAAAAATAGAAATAAAAATTTTAATAAAGAAGAAGTTAAAATTAGATATAGTGATGGGGACTGATATGTTAGGAGTAATGTATTAAGTTGAAATTAAAATATTCTAAATTAAAAGCTTGACAACTGATGGTGAAGAAAAATTTCCTACTGAAAGGAAATTTGATTTGGCAAGGTGAAGTAATTTACCAAGTCAAATCAAATTTGGGGGAAATTGATATGGCTTTTTCTTCATGGGCCAGGTTCCTTCAATGGAATATTGGAAAGTGATCCATGATTTTAAAATGGTTGTCTAGATTAAGTATTTTTGTATTTAGATTGTTTTTGTGATATTTTTTGTTGGATTTTTTTACGTTGTTATGATTATTATTGATTGAATTGTCAAGAGTTGTAATTTTGAAAAAATCATAAAAAATAAAAAAAGTTAAAAAATTGATAAAATTTGAATAAAAATAGAATAAACATCATTATTTCCATTAAAATAAAAAGATTAGAAGAACAATATAATTAAATGAGATATAAATAAGTAAAAAAATAAAATTATTCGACATAAACCAGATGAGATAGCAGGTACAGAAAAGCAGTGGGGACAGGGCTGGAAAGTAGTAGGAGGAGATAAAAGGCAAGAAATAGAAAGTATTGAAGCAGAAAGAAGCAGCAAATAGAAAGAAATCAGAAATTTGAAGGTATAGAAAAAGGGTTGAAGAACAGAAAAAGGAAGTGGAGTAGAAAGAAGAGGAAAATAATTTTTTATATTTATAATTTGTGTATTTAAGGACAACTAAAACTAATCTGGAAATCTTGGAATCCACGACCGATAATTGTATTGAAGAAGGGTCCGTTTTAATATATATATATATATATATATATATATATATATATATATATATATATATATATATATGAACAGTAGTGGTGTTCCGGGTTTCAATCCGTTGGTTGTTTGTGTCTTCACGACGTTTCGCCAACATCTCAGCTGGCATTTTCAAGTGATGCTTCCTTTGCGGCTGCTCAACTTCCAAGTTGAGCAGCCGCAAAGGAAGCATCACTTGAAAATGCCAGCTGAGATGTTGGCGAAACGTCGTGAAGACACAAACAACCAACGGATTGAAACCCGGAACACCACTACTGTTCATTCTACCATCCGTGAAACACTACATCATAACATATATATATATATATATATATATATATATATATATATATATATAAACGAACAGAGCGTTTTGTGACAGTCTAAGAATGTCCAAAGATGATACATAAAGTATCTAGTGCCTTACTGTCAATAGTAATAATTTCAGTTTTGAACTGAAATGGTGTCGGTTAGAAATTTCTAACACTTTAAAAGACTGTCACAAAACGCTCTGTTCGTTTTATCATTTTACCTTGCCTAAGGTTATATACAAGATGCAAAGCTACCACTGAAATACCATTTTTGGAGTGAAGATGGAACCACTTGCGACTGTTTATCAGTTTTACAATTTTACATCTATAGATATCGTTCAATTTATAGCAGGGATGTCTCTTGATTAGTGACTTGAGAGACATAGCCTGTACTACACTGACGAGCTCAAACTAAGAGCGAAACACGTGTCTGTAGTTTGGTTTTGCCCTGATATAGGTTGAATGATATTTATATCTATTTATATCGCAGCATCCAAGGTGTCTTTTAAAGTGTTAGAAATTTCTAACCGACACCATTTCAGTTCAAAACTGAAATTATTACTATTGACAGTAAGGCACTAGATACTTTATGTATCATCTTTGGACATTCTTAGACTGTCACAAAACGCTCTGTTCGTTTTATCATTTTACCTTGCCTAAGGTTATATACAAGATGCAAAGCTACCACTGAAATACCATTTTTGGAGTGAAGATGGAACCACTTGCGACTGTTTATCAGTTTTGCAATTTGACATCTATAGATATCGTTCAATTTATAGCAGGGATGTCTCTTGATTAGTGACTTGAGAGACATAGCCTGTACTACACTGACGAGCTCAAACTAAGAGCGAAACACGTGTCTGTAGTTTGGTTTTGCCCTGATATAGGTTGAATGATATTTATATCTATTTATATCGCAGCATCCAAGGTGTCTTTTAAAGTGTTAGAAATTTCTAACCGACACCATTTCAGTTCAAAACTGAAATTATTACTATTGACAGTAAGGCACTAGATACTTTATGTATCATCTTTGTATATATATATATATATATATATATATATATATATATATATATAGAGTAGTTGGGTAGTCTTTGCTGACTAGTTAGGAATACCACTATAATTAAACTATTGGGGACAGCAGCAAAAGGTGTAAAGAAAACTCTGTAAAGATGTCTCCAAGCTTTCGGAAATTTTATTTACTGATTTCCATCATCAGGGATTCTATAATGTGTGGTGTGTTAGTTAAGATTTAAATTAATTACAATGTGCACTAACTTACATCTTTTTTGAGGATGTTACACAATGATGTTAACATATGATGAGTGATCGTCATGAATAACAAAACTATCTAGTACAGTTAAAGCATCGTACAATAAAATAATTAAAAACACATAATTCGTTTTCGGATTACTTAATCACAATAAAATATTAAAAGTTATTTAAAATTATCAATAAAATTCACCATATTATTTAAAATTCTTTGGTCGTACTTTGGACGGTACCAATTAAGGTTAGAACAATTCTTCTTTTATTAATGTTAGACAGACGTCAGTTAGTTATCAAGGTTGGCCTTTTGCTGTATGCCCTCTCAGTACAATCAGTTAGTTATGATGAAATTACAATCACTTTGAGATTACTATATTGTACCAATCTTAGAAAACCGAGAAAACAACATAAATCATGAAAATAAATTTGGTGGAGAAATTATTTAATTAAGGAAATAATGATTGAGTATCTTATTTGTATACTGTTAAAAGCTATTTTTTTCCCTTAACAAATTCAACACATTAAAATTGTTCTTACTTCAGAATTATCTAATTGCATTGACATCATATTCTTTATATTTAAATATCTGGTAGTATGCTGTTGGAGTCAATTGATGTTTTATTGACTTCGTAACTTAGAAGGTATGAATAAATTTCACTTAGGTGTTTTATATCTGTTTTCTTATTGATGCAGTTTTGTTCTTGGTAGATCCAAGCCATTTCTAGGAAAAGTCTTTTAGTATAATTGGATTCAATATCTAAGATTCTAGTAGAATCGTAGTCCATCTGATGTTGTGTTTTGTTTATATGTTCTGCTAACGCGCATCTCTCTGGATATAACCTGGCATCGCTTTTATGAGAAGTTATTCTACCATTCAGTGGTCTAGAAGTCTCACCTATGTAAACTTGATTGCAATCTTTGCATGGAATTCTATAAATGATATTACATGCGGATTCCTTTGGTGTTTTATCTTTAACATTGCTATATATGGAATTTATTTTTAGGGCTGTTCTGTTAGCAATTTTTATATTTAATTTGGATTTTAGTATTCAAGCTATTCGTGGTGTTATTTCTCTTATGTATGGTAAGGAAATATAACTGACTGCTAATTGGGTAACATCAGGATTGTGTAAAATGGTATTGTTGTTGACATTTGCATTAATTATGTTGTTGTTAATGTTAGTAGTTTGTGTTTTGTCATTAATGTGTGTACTAGGGTTGTTCGGTGGTGGTTCATCAACCATTCGGGTCCCCTATATATATATATATATATATATATATATATATATATATATCCAAAGATGATACATAACGTATCTAATGCCATACTGTCAAAAGTAATAATTTCAGTTTTGAACTGAAATGGTGTCGGTTAGAAATTTCTAACAATTTAAAAGACACCTTGAATGCTGCGATATAAATAGATATAAATATCATTCAACCTATATCAGGGCAAAACCAAACTACAGACACGTGTTTCGCTCTTATTTGAGCTCGTCAGTGTAGTACAGGCTATGTCTCTCAAGTCACTAATCAAGAGACATCCCTGCTATAAATTGAACGATATCTATAGATGTCAAATGCGAAACTGATAAACAGTCGCAAGTGGTTCCATCTTCACTCCAAAAATGGTATTTCAGTGGTAGCTTTGCATCTTGTATATAACCTTAGGCACGGTAAAATGATAAAACGAACAGAGCGTTTTGTGACAGTCTAAAAATGTCCAAAGATGATACATAACGTATCTTATGCCATACTGTCAAAAGTAATAATTTCAGTTTTGAACTGAAATGGTGTCGGTTAGAAATTTCTAACACTTTAAAAGACACCTTGAATGCTGCGATATAAATAGATATAAATATCATTCAACCTATATCAGGGCAAAACCAAACTACAGACACGTGTTTCGCTCTTATTTGAGCTCGTCAGTGTAGTACAGGCTATGTCTCTCAAGTCACTAATCAAGAGACATCCCTGCTATAAATTGAACGATATCTATAGATGTCAAATGCGAAACTGATAAACAGTCGCAAGTGGTTCCATCTTCACTCCAAAAATGGTATTTCAGTGGTAGCTTTGCATCTTGTATATAACCTTAGGCAAGGTAAAATGATAAAACGAACAGAGCGTTTTGTGACAGTCTAAAAATATCCAAAGATGATACATAACGTATCTAATGCCATATTGTCAAAAGTAATAATTTCAGTTTTGAACTGAAATGGTGTCGGTTAGAAATTTCTAACACTTTAAAAGACACCTTGAATGCTGTGATATAAATAGATATAAATATCATCCTCTGTTTCTTGATGAGGTTTTGAACTAGTCGCATCTCCTATTACATCTTCTTGTACAACTTGAATAGTTGTGTTTTCTTCTCCTTCTGAAAATCCATCTTTTTCTGTTATACCAATATTTTCTATTATTTCATCTACATCCTGTCTTATACCATCATAACTTTGTGTTTCATGCCTATTTTCACTGTATTCTTGTATTTCATCCTCTCTCCTTCTATTTCTTCTATTTTGTCTTGTATCCATTTTATTTAAGTATTTTTAAGTATTTAAAATGTTAATTTGTTATATTTATTTAATTTATAGGTTGATTTTTAAATAATTTTAATTTTAAAATTAATGTTTAATTTTTAATTAAATTCTCCCCACAAATCACTGCTCTATTATGTAAATCAAATATCTCACCTTTCTGTCAGTCCTGTCAAAGTTCTTGTCTTCTCTTATTCTTCCAGTTTCCGGGTTTTCTCGCAGTGGGTCTTGTCGTGGATCTCGCAGTGGATTCTTGTAGTCGGTCTTGTAGTGGATCTCGCAATGGATTCTTGTAGTCGGGTCTTGTAGTGGATCTCGCAGTGGATTCTTGTAGTCGGGTCTGGCAATGAATCTAGTAGTGGATCTTGTAGTCGGTCTTGTAATTGGGCTTGTAGTCGGTCTTGTAGTGGATTCTTGTAATCGGACCTTGTAGTGGATCTAGGAGTCGATTCTTGTAGTGGATCTTGGAGTCGGCGCTGGCAATGAATCTAGTAGTGGATCTTGTAGTCGGTCTTGTAGTTGAGATAGCCCCACGTTGGATCGTCAAAATTTATGATGGACTGCTTTTCTTGCCCCACGTTGGTACGACAAAATTTATGATGGTTCTATTTCTTTTTATTAATGCTATTGGGTCTGGGTTCCTTTTTCTCGATTCAATTCAAATTATAGGGACCGAGCATCTAGACCGTCACGCCCCTCTAGTGATAGAAATTGTAAACTTAAGGGCAAAAATATTAACCAATAGTAGTTGATAAATTATTTATTTACCTTTTATTCAAATAAATTTTGAAATTATTCACGATTTCTTTATCAATAAAATCATGTTGTATAAAAGGCTGTACAGAATAGTCTCGCAGAGAGCGGTATATAAATTTACCTGTGAAATTTTATTCTTTTTTGTTAACTAACATTGGTGTCTCGTGGAAAGACATTTTGACCACGAATATTATTATTAATTATCGGTTGAAATCCGTATTTAGTTATTTTTTCCATTATTTATTAATTATGACGTTTGTTATTAATAAATGTTTGCCCATTTAATTCCTAATTTCCCCACTAGGGCGAGCGGCCTTCAGTCTAAGTGCTGCCTCTACAGTTGGAGCTCGGTCCCTATACCAATATTAATTATCATAAACGTTTATATTAACATTATTCAAATTACATTTCACAAAATGACAAATTTCAATTATCCATCAAAATCAAAACACATCAAAACAATCAAAATCAATCATCATCTCAATGGTATTTCACTTCTTTATATACAATTCAAAAAAAAAATAGTCACTGGTCTATGTCGTCATACTATACAGTAAGATATTTCATTTATATATATATATATATATATATATATATATATATATATAGGGAACGCAGACCAACATTGACACTGGTACAACATTGTCACATCTTCAAAACAAACCTCCAGTTTATATTGTCTTAATCCACCGAGATCAATAACCTTTATTTCTAACGTTTAAACACCTCCTGCCAATTACCGACTAAATATTAAAGATCTATTAGTATTTAGTTAGAAGTTAGTAATGGTTGCCAGTCGACAGCTGATTCAGGTCAGTGCAAGTGAGAACAAAAAACTTTGGGAATTTCGCTAATTTTTACGTGATTTTTTGCAAGGGTGGTAAGTATAGAGTTACAAACATATTGTTATTATCAAAATAAGTGAAAGTGAGATACAGTTTTGATATTGAAAAAAAAAAACATCAATCCTATATTTTAGGTTATGTTTGACAGTGTCAATGTTACACATCAGGCTAAGATTGACTGTGTCAATGTTACTAAAATGATTTAAATTGACACTGTCAATATAAGCTGAACTGTAATATTGCCACATAAAACTCCATTACTACCTAGTGTTTTGTGTTTCAGATGGTTCGTACAAAGAAACCTCGACGACCAGAGGCTCGCAAATATAAATCGTATGATCATGATGCAATGAAGAGAGCAATAGATAAAGTTAAAAATGGCAGTAGTTTCAAAGCTGTTGCCAAACGATTCAATGTTAACCGAACAACATTAATGAATCATGTAAAAGGATTTAAGTGTAAGGCAGTCTGGCGTCCAACAGTCTTAACACATGAGGAAGCAGAAGCTTTAGTACACATTTTGGTAAAATTGAGAGATTGGGGGTATGGATTTGACCGACTTCAGCTTCAACGTTGTGTTCAAGATTATGTAACACGAGTTGACAGACCAAATCCTTTTAAACATGGAATGCCAGGCCCAGATTGGTGCCTGATGTTTGAGAGAAGGTGGGCAAAAGAAATAAGTCTTAGAGTAGCTCAAAATTTGCCAAAAAATAGAGCTATTGCAGGGTCGGAAGAAGTAATGGAAGACTGCTTTAACAAATTAAAAAATATGATCGAACGTTACAATCTTACAGATAAACCCCAAAATATTTTTAATTGTGACGAAGTAGGTTTTCAAACCGATGCTGGAATACAGAAGGTGCCGTGTAAAAGAGGCAGTCGAAATCCTCATAAAATAGTAGGTAGTGTATTGATGTGTTGCAATGCTATTGGTGATTTTTTACCAATGTTTATAAATAACAAAGGCCTACATTTGTATTCTACCTGGTGTGTTGATGGACCTGATTCCGCTCGTTATAACTGCTCTCCGTCGGATTGGATGGAGTCATCTCAATTTTCTGACTGGTTTCTTAACTGTTTTATACCTTCAGTTTCCATACATGATGGCGTAAAGCTGCTTAATTTGGATGGACATAATTCTCATATTTCGGTTGATCTTGTAGAAAACGCGAAAGGAAATTTTCTGTCTACCCGCTCACACTTCACATATTGTCCAACCATTAGATGTAGGGGTGTACAAATCGGTGAAATCGTCATGGAGGCAAATACTTCGTAAATTCTATCAAGAAACTGGGCACAAGAATGTCGATAAAATTAGTTTTCCACCCCTCATGAAAAAATTAAGTGAAAGTGGTTGCTTATCTAGAGCAAATGCTATTAGCGAATTTAAAGGTGCTGGTATTTACCCATTAAACAAAGAGAAAATAAATAAGAAAAATGAGATTGCTCAAGCAGCTGAAGGAAAGGCAGAAATTAACCAAACTGAGACAGTAGTTGTTCAAGTTAATGAACCCACTCTAGCCCCCCTTGGTGATCAAGAAAATGAAACTGAAAATGCAGAGGCTTCACTTTCCGATGCTAATATATATATATATATATATATATATATATATATATATATATATATATATATATATATATATATAAAGTACTTCTTAGTCGTTTGCTAATTATTTAAGACACAGTGAGGTAAATAGTGGGTATTTAGCAAAAATTAGGCGAAGTGTACTCTTTAAGATTTAATAGGTACTTCAATATTTCGTTAAAAATATTTTAACATCTTCAGGAAGTTACTACAAATGTTACAATTCGATTAAAATAATAACTAGTTATGTTCATATAATGTTTTACTTACTCTTGTGAGGATGAAGCCAACGATGGAATTAGGTATAATGCAAATAAAATATTTAAAACAATCACTATTATTAAATTATTAGTAAAATTTCTCAAAACACTCTACAAATGTTGAAAAACTTAGATGTCATCGTTATGTTGGATTAACATAAAATAGAGACATAAAAGAGACGATGCACAAAACATCTCCAACACTTGGAAAAGTCTCCTCAAAAGACAATCTAATCCAATTACCCGAGAAGAACAAAAATCCTTGGAGAATACACAGACACGGGCAGAACCAATAAGAAACACACACGCAACAAGGACAGCCGTACCCATCCAGGCCCAAATGCAGTCAGGAAACAATCGGCGCGACCAACGACCTCTGGTGGAGGAAACGTCAACACCTAAACCGCACCCCCCACCAATTACAGAACAGCGATATAATCTGCGCCGCCGCCGACACGTATAAAAGCATTAGCACAGGACCACGCAGCTCATTCCAAGTTTAGCAGCCGCAAAGGAAGCATCACTTGAAAATGCCAGCTGAGATGTTGGCGAAACGTCGTGAAGACACAAACAATCAACGGATTGAAACCCGGAACACCACTACTGTTCATTCTACCATCCGTGAAACACTACATCATAACATATATATATATATATATATATATATATATATATATATATATATATATATATATGTTATTCTAATAGTCGAATTATTTGAATTTTTCGAATAATTCGAAAAACGACTAATCGAAACAAAAATTTCAGAAATTCCGAGCCCTAAAATGGTTAACTTTGAAGTAATTTTCTTAACTTCGGAAGAAATTATTTATGTACCTAAGATCAGAGGAACAAATATTAGTAGGAAAACAAAAGAGAAAACAAATTCTCAAACGTTTGTTAGCTAAAGAAACAAATGGTACTATAACGTTAGAAAATATTTTATTTTTTTCGCCTACCTTTTTCGTATCTTTAACAAACTTAAATTAAAAGCATCTCGTTATCTCCTTCCCGTTTGGGAGGCGGGAATATAAAGAATACCCCCAAAGTGTTAAATTGCTTGTCGTAAAAGGCGACTAAATGGAACCATTTCCCTTTTCGTTTAAGTATCTCAGGTACTTTTCGGTAATTTTTTTGTTTTGAATCTCTTCAATATAGAACTGTGTCAACATTTCCTTTCTTTCGACTATTTTATTTTTCGTTCCTTTACCTATGTTTTTGTATTTTTTCTAAAGAAAAATATTTTTAATTTTTCTACTCTTTAGCGTATTTTATCTAAACGAAAATTTTCTTATTTTTCTACTCTCTACCGTATTTTATCTAAATGAAAATATTCTTCATTTTTCTATTTTTTACCGTATTTTATCTAAAGGAAAATATTTTTATTTTTCTACTTTCTACCGTATTTTATCTAACGGAGAATATTTTTCATTTCTCTAGTTTTTTCTGTATCTTATCTTAGGGGAAATACGTCTCGTTAAACTTTTTCTTACCGATTATCTATCTTTATCTATCCACTTAACCAACGTTTCTCTGTATGGTTATAAAAGTGGAATCCACATGACTGTATTGTCCCAGCGTGGAAAATTTGTTTTTTACTTAAATTGTCGTACCGTTGTATTTTCTGTAAGTGAAAATACATGGTACTTATCTATCGTTTATCAACCGCACAAGTGAATTATCACTTGATATTATCTTTTGTAAGTGAAAACACATTTTACTTAACTATCGTTTACCTACCGCTCAAGTGTATTATCACTTGAAATTATCGTATTGTAAGTGAAAATACATTTTACTTAAATATCGTTTATCTACCGTTCAAGTGGTTTATCACTTGAAATTATCTTTTGTAAGTAAGAACATACTTCACTTAACTACCGTTTATCTACCGCTTAAGTGAATTATCACTTGATATTATCGTTTTGTAAGTGAAAATACATTTCACTTAGATATCGTTTACCTACCGTTCAAGTGGATTAACACTTGAAATTATCGTTTCGTAAGTGAAAACATATTTCACTTAAATATCGTTTATCTACCATTCAAGTGAATTAACACTTGAAATTATCGTTTCATAAGTAAAAACATATTTCACTTAAATATCGTTTATCGTTTCATAAGTAAAAACATATTTCACTTAAATATCGTTTATTTAGCGTTCAAGTGAATTAACACTTGAAATTATCGTTTCGGAAGTGAAAACATATTTCACTTACATATCGTTTACCTACCGTTCAAGTGGATTAACACTTGAAATTATCGTTTTGTAAGTGAAAACACACTTCACTTAAATATCGTTTATCTACATTTCAAGTGAATTAAAACTTAAAATTATCGTATCGTAAGTGTAAATACATTTTACTTTTCTACCGTTTATCTATCGTACAAGTGCATTATCACTTGTAACTTTTACCGTACCGTTCAGTAAGATTTATTACTGATTCGATGTTGGTGATAAGGTATGGAGAAAAAATTAGGTTCTCTCCAAAGCTGCCAATAAATTTATGTCTAAATTAGCTCCGAAATTTATCTTATGTACGGTAATTAAAAAATAATCTCCTCTAGTTTATTCATTAAGAAACCCTGACGGATCAAATGCTGGAAATTGGCACATAAAAGACCTTAAGCCTTATGTCTCTGATTCCGACGATTCTTCCGAAGGCGAACTTTCAGAATAGGAACGTTTGTTTCGGTAAATTAGTATCGGTATAAACATTTCCTTTTCTTAATCTCTTTTCTTCTTTGTATCTTGTACAAATTGTAACGATTACATCGTTATTTTTGGCCTGGCCTATATAATATTTAATTTCTATATTATCTCGGCTATTTTGCTACGTTATTTTTGGCCTGGCCTACGTATTGTTTGATTTTTACCATTCCGCGTCTACAGAGTCGTCGCAGACTTGATTTCAGTATAAGAGGGGAACTTTTAGTTCACTCGGAAATAGTGTCGCTATTTTAATTTCTTTACAATTTTGTGCTTCAAGTCTGCAGTCCTCGCAAATACCTTCTCCCTTCGTGGTGAGTAAAAATTAAATTGTTTAAAATTTTTAGTAATAGTCAAAAACTTGGTGAATTTATTTTATTGATTATAATAGTTTTATTGTTCTAACATTTTAATTATTTCGATTACAATCATTGTAATAAATCAGTTTTTATTGTGTTAAAAATAAGTAAACAGTTCAAGTGATTAACTTTTTTTCTATCTCGAACTTGGAGAAACCTTGAATGATTGTAATCGAAATTAAGGTTTAGTGAGACGGAATTTTGGCGGTTTTCATTTTTATTTCATAGGCCGATTGCCAAATATTGAAGGGTCCTAAGATAGGATTAGTAGCCAGGAAGCAGTTTTTTACCAAAGAAGCATTGGTCATTCCGAAACTATTTTTTGCTGTCTTCTATCGGTGTTACAAAAGAAAACATCTTGCCTTCGACTTCAGGTCCTGAACCAAATCTTGAAGTGTACCTTATAAAACCATCTTGCCATCGACTTCGGTGCCGTACCAAATCTCCGCAGTCCACAACCAGTCTCGAGGAAGAATCCAAAAAAAGATAAGGAAAACTATTTAATCACTTAAAATAACAAACTTCATGATAATATTCAAAGTTCATTTAATCTTGAATAAACGATATTAACTGATTTAACCTCTTTTATTTGCTTGTCTGTATTTTGGCGCCCTTATATATTTGTTTGGGGGGAGTTAAAGAAAAAACCAGAAGGAAGCCACGATCCCTGGAGCTAGCTACGGGTTAATTACGCCACAAATTGGCTTTGTACGTTACAAATTGGCGCCCAACGTAGTTGAAGCAATTTCTTTGAGATTTATCTTTATCTTTAGATTTATCTATATCTTTTTCTCAAAGGGATTGTTTTGGCTACAACTGGCGACAGTTAAGGGTACATTAACATTACAAATTGGCGCCCAACTAAGTATTCTGGTTTTTTTGAAGCTTTTCCTAGCAATTACATTAATTTAAGTAATTTTAAATTTTTTTACATCAATTTAAATACAGACATTCAAATATTTTATAAATATTTTCTAACAACTAACACTTTTTATCTTTACTTTATTTTGTTGGAATTCATTATCAATAGATTCAAGGTAAACCACTATGGAATTGGTATATTTCAGTTTTATTTATCGAAGAATATTATTATCTTTACTATATTGTTTTACCTTACAATTATGTTGCATTCCCATTTAATAATTTTTCTATACAGAATGTCTCTTGGGATATTTTCTCAACATTTAAGATTATTATGTCTAATTATTGAATTTATTGTTAGGGAGTTTCTTTCTTATCTTATGGCGGTATTTCTTAGCTGATGTCGGCTTCTTGGCAGATTTTAATGTGTTTGTACCGTTTTTTTTTTCAAATGTCCTTTTTTTTTCGTTGCTATTTAAGCTTTTGTCTATTTTTATGACTTTATTTTGTGGTCGTGATAGTTACAGTCAAAATTTTTTTTTTTTTAATTCCTTTCATTTCTGTATTTTGGTTTTTCTTTTTTCTCTCTTTTTATCTCATTTCTTCCAGTAAGGGATTTGGAAAATGGTTTTTGGAAATTTTTGTTATATCTTGAGTGTGGGTACCTTTAGTTATTTGCCGTGGGCATATTTTTGGTGTGGTCTGGAAGACTACATTATTACCGTGTAAGGTCTGTGAGACCTTAGTATCTTGGGTCCGTGAGACCTCTTTATCGTGGAGCAGTTGGTAGTAACTGCTTCTTATCGCTTCTATTGGTGTTCCGTATGGTTGGGACACAATGGAAATTTATCTTATCTTATCTTATCTTATTGTGTTGTGGGACTATGGTCTATATTGGTTTCTTTTTCGGCCGTTAGGGCTTATCTTTGGGAAACATATAGACTTTCCATGAATCTGTGTACCTACTCGGGATTTTTGTTTTCCACATACCATTCTTTCATTTTTTTTTTCTGTATTGATTTGTGATATACCAAGTACAGAAATACTTTTAATATCTATGACTGTTTCTTCACATACCTAGGACATTTTGATAAAAATTTTGTGATTTTTCTTATGTTTCGTTGTTTGTAATTTTTTGTAGTTACTTGTTTGTGAAAAATATTTAGATATCGTACCTTTATATTTTATCTTTTCTCGACATTTTTGAATTCTTTACTTTTGATTGAATTTTTTTATTTCTTTACACTGGAGTCACTTCACTGAAGGCAGTAGTTTTATTAACTTTTCAATTTCTATTTCTTAGCTTTTTTTAATTCGAAAACTTTTTCAAAATTCATTTCATCTTTTTAATTAACTTCAATTGTCATTTAATTTTTTTATTTTAAAAATTTTTTTATAAGGGTTGGTGAGTTCAGGTCAGTACTGTACCTTAGGGATAGCATTTATTTGCGAGTACAGGCTGTCGCTGTTCCGCTGTGCCGCACCACCACGTTAGTAAAAATTTTGTATTTTTGAATTCTTAGTTTGTTCCTTTTCAAAATTTTTTTTCTCCTTCTTTACTTATTGATTATTGCCTTTCAGTATTCTTAGCGTTTGAGTATTTGTTTTTTGTTCTGATTGATTTCGTCGTTTTTTCTTTTATTAACTGTCCTATTTTTAATGTTCTCATTATGACCGTTATTTGTTGTCATTTTGAATGATAAATATTATCGTTTATCTTTTACATTGTCTCCAGTTATTTCTTGTCTTTTTATGATAGCAATTACCTTTTATCTTTTATATGTCTCTTGTTTGCTTAGCGATAAGACTTGTCAACTTATTTTTGATCTGAATATTAGTTGATTTATCTTTTAGTGTTTAGTCACATTTTCGTTCAACTGATATTTGGTTTCAATTTATCTCGTTTATTGAATATTTCCTTGGCTTTTGGGCTTGTTTTTATTACTCAAGTTGAGTATTTATTTTTGTATTCAATGATTCTGTTGTCGACAGTCTTATCTTTGTCTTCGTTGCTATGATAAGTTATTTTACT
Organism: Altica lythri; assembly: GCA_964028335.1. Lineage (NCBI taxonomy): Eukaryota > Metazoa > Arthropoda > Insecta > Coleoptera > Chrysomelidae > Altica > Altica lythri. The sequence continues at coordinate 97,010,802 of OZ034801.1, read as the reverse complement.
TTTGGAGATAGACTTTTTGCCTTGTATTTCTCTGCTTTGTGAACATTAATCTCTTGTTTCTTTCGTTACATCTCGTTATTGTTGTTTTCTTAAACGACCTTAAATAGGACAGTTATTAATTTATTTTTTACCGATTATGACTTAATAAGTAAGGTTTCGTGTTCTTAATTTTTTTTATCGAGAATTTTTTTTTATTATTCCAGAATTACACAAATCCTTGTGGTTACCTTTAATTATTAAATGTTCTATATTTTTTTTTTACCGATTCACCAGTTTTTGATTATTTACCTTTTTAATTGTTTTGGATTTTAATAGTTTAACTTTTTAATAAAAAAAAAAAGAATTTGCAATTCTTTTTTTTTCCGTCAGGTTACCGTGGTGTAACGATTACATCATTATTTTTGGTCTGGCCTATATAATATTTAATTTCTATATTATCTCGGCTATTTTGCTACGTTATTTTTGGCCTGGCCTACGTATTGTTTGATTTTTACCATTCCGCGTCTATAGAGTCGTCGCAGACTTGATTTCAGTATAAGAGGGGAACTTTTAGTTCACTCGGAAATAGTGTCGCTATTTTAATTTCTTTACAATTTTGTGCTTCAAGTCTGCAGTCCTCGCAAATACCTTCTCCCTTCGTGGTGAGTAAAAATTAAATTGTTTAAAATTTTTAGTAATAGTCAAAAACTTGGTGAATTTATTTTATTGATTATAATAGTTTTATTGTTCTAACATTTTAATTATTTCGATTACAATCATTGTAATAAATCAGTTTTTATTGTGTTAAAAATAAGTAAACAGTTCAAGTGATTAACTTTTTTTCTATCTCGAACTTGGAGAAACCTTGAATGATTGTAATCGAAATTAAGGTTTAGTGAGACGGAATTTTGACGGTTTTCATTTTTATTTCATAGGCCGATTGCCAAATATTGAAGGGTCTTAAGATAGGATTAGTAGCCAGGAAGCAGTTTTTTACCAAAGAAGCATTGGTCATTCCGAAACTATTTTTTGCTGTCTTCTATCGGTGTTACAAAAGAAAACATCTTGCCTTCGACTTCAGGTCCTGAACCAAATCTTGAAGTGTACCTTATGAAACCATCTTGCCATCGACTTCGGTGCCGTACCAAATCTCCGCAGTCCACAACCAGTCTCGAGGAAGAATCCAAAAAAAGATAAGGAAAACTATTTAATCACTTAAAATAACTAACTTCATGATAATATTCAAAGTTCATTTAATCTTGAATAAACGATATTAACTGATTTAACCTCTTTTATTTGCTTGTCTGTATTTTGGCGCCCTTATATATTTGTTTGGGGGGAGTTAAAGAAAAAACCAGAAGGAAGCCACGATCCCTGGAGCTAGCTACGGGTTAATTACGCCACAAATTGGCTTTGTACGTTACAAATTGGCGCCCAACGTAGTTGAAGCAATTTCTTTGAGATTTATCTATATCTTTTTCTCAAAGGGATCGTTTTGGCTACAACTGGCGACAGTTAAGGGTACATTAACATTACAAAATTTAGAATAAAAACATCTCGTTGTCTCCATTCCCGTTTGGAAGGCGCGAATACAAAGAATACCCCGAAAGGTTAAACTGCTTGTCGTAAGAGGCGACTAAATGAAACCCTGTCCATTCCTTTTTTATTTTTGAATTTTATAAGTCTCGTTAAGCTTTCGCTTATCGTTTGTCTCTTTGTATCTACTCTCCTAACGAGGTAAATATTTATTCCTGATTACACAAATTAGGTTTGATACCTTGAATAACTTTTGGTATGTTTTTTTCAGAATAACATTCTGAAAAGGTATAGTCATCTAGGTTATAACCATATTACTTTTCTCTTACCTACCGTTTATTCTGTCGTATAAGTGTCTTACCACTTATATCTATCGTTTCGAAGGAGAAAAATTACTTTATCCTTACCTACCGTTTATCTGTCATATAAGTGCATTACCACTTATTTATCGTCTTGCAGGTGAAAATTCCTTTTTCCTTACCTACTGTTTTTCTGTCGTATAAGTGCATTACCACTTATATTTATCGTCTCGCAGCTGAAATTTACTTTTTCTTTACCTACCGTTTATTTATCGTATAGGTGTATTACCACATGTATATATCGTCTCGAAGGTGAAAATTACTTTTCCCTTACCTACCGTTTATTCATCGTATCAGTGCTCCAGCACTTGTAACTTTTATCATACCGCCCAGTAATATTTATTACTGTTTATATGTTTTGAATAAATAACATTTTTAGTTACCATAGTCCTCTTTTAATATTTAAATTATCAATGAACTGCTTTTTATCTTTGGTATGGATATGGGACAATTATCGTACATTAGTGGAGGATATGTATTAAAAAGAATGTTCGTTCTTTCATACATTTTTATACCTTTTATTCCTATCGGTAATTTAAATAGTGTCAATAACTTTGATCTGTATCCTGACTGCATTAGGTATCACTCTACACTTATTTGAATAACATAATTTAATCTTAACTATTTCTTTTGTGGAATTTTATTTTGACCTTGTAATTTGTCACGAGAGATAAGCCAAGGAAAGCCGTAGGGAATTCTTTCCGGTAGTGGTCTGTTGAGATTACAAGGAAGATAGATAAATATTCTTTTTCTTTTTCTCCTCTATTACTTCCTCTATTTTTTTTTTTTTTGTTAAGATTGGAGATTGTAAGGATAATTTGGTTTTAGGATTTGTCGTATTTCTGTCAATGTCATAGTGCGACCTATTTTTCTTTAAGATCTGTTATTTATGTTTTCAATGAGAACTATACTCCAAGTATTTACTGTTTTCTTTTCTTTCTTACTGTATATTCGTTGATATCTATAATATCGACTAAGCAGGACGGAAGTTCTCTAAACATTACTCTAGATGTTAACGTATCGCGTACCTACCGTGACTGTTGGATCTAATGGGGCCGATAGGCTTATTAGATTCCTAATTATATCTGTCGTCCGTGTTTCTTTCTTGCTTTTCAAAATAATTATCAACAGTTTGGTTTAACTTCGTCTTTCTTTTTTATAGGAGTTTCCTAAGAATGGAAATACGCGTTGTGCCTCCTATGGGAAATTTTATTTATAAGAACATAGCCTTCTTTTTTTCTTTCAAGTGTGTGTGAGAATGTAATGTGTGTCCTTATATTTTATATTAAGGGCAGTATAAATACGCTTTTTAAACTATTAGCTTTTTGAATCGATGGTTGTTTAGACCACCATTTAGGGCTGCATATCTAGGCCGAGCTGTACATTTCTCGTTCCCGTACAGAACCTCCGGTGTAGGTCGTTCCCGATCACTTTGTGATTCTCCGGTTGGCCGGTACCGTTTATAGAAATCTGGTTAAGATATTATCGATGATCTGTATATCCGATATTTTGTACCTACCTTGTGGTTCTTCAAATCCTTGTGTAGTTTCACTTGTATTTTAACGTACTAATTAATAGTGCTAATATTATATTGATTTCAGTAACCAACTCTGATACTCAGGTTTACTTAGGTAAATACTATTCACGTAAGATTGCCTTTCTGTGTCACGTTGTCCTCTATCTTTATCGGCTTTCGTTTTAAAAAAAAACACTACTGTTGTTCCAACCATAGCTTATCTTTTTTAAAAAAACTGTGTTTTTCACCCAGTTTTTTCTCTTCGGAGGGGGCTGTGTAGCGTTTTTAAAAAACCCTGTTATTTAATATCCTTTTGTAACAATCTGTTTTTACCTAGGCCGACCCTGTAATCGTAATACAAATAGAACACTCGAGAAACTTGAAATCCAACGAACTTTTCAAAGCGAAGTTATTGATTTTTTTTCCTTGACCAATCAAGGATTGCGTTACAAATCAGGTGATTTTCGCGGGGGTATCTTAAGCGGCTTTTTGGTTGCTAACGGAATTCATTCGTAAGGCGTTGGTCGTGCTGAGAACAGCTTGTCGCACTTAGTTAGAATCTTCCCAGTTTTTTTGTTACCTGTAACTCATAAAGTATTAGTGTGCCTAGTGCCGATTAATAGGGGTAGTTTATCAAAATAGGTTTTGTGAATACCACCTGTAAGTACCTGTGGATGAGGCTAAAGAAAAGTCGAATTTTTACCGTATTTCCGAGATTAAGCTTGGATGCCGATCTAGAAGCCTAGGAGCCATTTGTAAGTTTTTTTTATAGTATCGTTACTAGTTTCATAACTAGAAAAAAGAGTACTGTTTCTTTCTTTGGATATTGGATTTGATTGTATTCTATACTGATAATACCTATGTATCAAAATTTAAAGTAACAAGTGATCGTAAAACACAGAGTGTGATTCAATTTTTTTGAAAAGCCGGTGTTCTTATTTAATATCGGAAATTGGATTTAATCGAAGTCAATCTTGATAATACATATGTATCAAGATTCAAATTAACAAGTGACCGTAAAACACAGAGTGTGATTCAGTTTTTTTGAAAAAAAAACGTTTTTTTTTATTAAATATTTTTATCTGTATATTTTATTGGTATGTCTAATAATTATAACTGGTTATGTAAGTACTCTTTTTAACTCGAGTTAATACAAAAGCAAAAGGTGATTTTTAATAATTTTTTATCCATTCATTTCACTTTTCACTTCACAGGGTACACCAAAATAACAAAACAATATACCTAGCTGTTATTTTAAGTGTAACGAAAGATGTTTTTGAACTAAGCACAAAGGTGATTAGTAATGTGTATTCATTGTGGCTAACATAGGTATTTTTTTATTTTTTTTATTTTTTTGTTGTTTGTCTCATTTATTATTACAGCAAATAATAAATTCTGTTAGTGTTTAAATAGATTTTTTTCCTCTCTGGTGAATGTCATTCTGATCAATACTTTCAGTTAATAGAACAAGTGTTAATAAAGTATTATACTAAATTTTGATTTTTTTTCTAAATATATGTTTATCTTACGAGTTAAGACTTATAACCATAAGGATAAGTAAAGGAAAGTGTAAATATAATTTTTCTTTTTGTTTCTTAAATAAAAGTGTGTAATTTCAATTTTAGCAAGAAAAATCTGCCGGGATACCTTATATTATCTTATACATATATCTATTATCTTTTAACTGGGTTCCTTATATTTCCCCATCCTCAGGATAAAAAACATAAGTGGCGCCCATTTTCATTTCTTTCATTTTCTCTTTTTTTGTCCCTTTTAACTTTCATTATTCTGTTAAATACATTTTTTTTATCTTTTTAATATCTTGACATCTAGCTTGGTCGAACCCCCACTCGCTCTCCACTACCCAACTGAGTGCCGTTCGCACTAGTTAACCTTTTTAAACGAGCATTTACCATCTACCGAAAAACGAGGTTACAACATACTGCCATCTATTTTTTTTTTTAATTTTTGGTATCTGTGTGATTATAATTAGTTACTACTATTTGACGTTACAACTATTATGAAGCAAGGAATTTTATAAGTAATATTATTTATATGATATTATTTGTTTAAAAAAAAACAGTTCTTATATCTCCCGACTTTTCAATATTTTCAAGTACTAATAAAAATAAACTATAACAAGAATAGTACCCGAGCACTCCACTAATACCCTCTTCGAACTTACTGGCGCCACTCTTACAACAGAACACCTTACATGCCGTAGACATTCACATAACCAAATCAGGTTAAAGGGCCTCGCCACCTCCGAAGCAAGTAAGAATGCAATCGACTAGTGCCTAGAAAACCAAGCTTCCTGGGTTGGAACTTAGTTTGTCTTATAGCTAGTTGTTTAGTGTTGCAAAGTGAATACATAAAGTTATCTTTACTCTTCGCTTATTTATACATCGCCTCAACCTCAAACCACAAGTGGCTGCCCAACGTGTTAGGGGCCTGAGACATATACAGAACGTCTAAAGAAGACAATCAAAATTCCGGTACATACCAGATCAAGTAAAATGGCTCAACACTCGATAACGCCAGATATACTCGAAGCAATCCTAGGGAGATTTACCCCAGCTATCACGAAGCACTTCACGCACTGTCCTGAGCGTTTCAATGAAGAACGATGTGCTGAAAAAGTGGACGATTTCATTACGAACATCACGTATTACAAACAGACAGAGGGGATTCCAGAAACCAACACCAACGCAGTTCAAGGATTATCCTACTTGCTACAAGGAGCAGCACATACGTGGTGGACAGCAGTTAAATCATCTGCTACTGATTGGCAAGAAGCAAAAGCTATGATTAGACAAGAATTCGCTCCACCATTACCAGATTACCAATATACTTGGATATCTTCGACACCAGACAAAGTAGAGAGACTCCCACTGCACTGTTCATCTCCCGACAGAGGGCACTTCTTACACAGTTAAACCCGAAGCCCAGTGAACAAACTCAACTCGACATAGCGTACGGTTTGCTTCTCAAAAACATACGTGAACAAATATCCCTAAATTCGATTGGTACATTTGTGGAACTACTAAACAGAGCTCGTACAGTGGAAGCCCAAATAAATGAAGAAAATGGCAACAGCATCCAAAAACCCAAGAAAATTAGGTGCGAGTACTGATCATCTAGGACATAGCCAAACAGAATGCCGCAAATACGCAGCTACTATCAATAAACCAACGCTGAAAGTAGAACCAAACATTCAGAGAAGTTCCGAAGTGCGGTGTTATGGCTGCAATGCCCCTAGTGTTTTCAGACGTGACTGCAACAACTGCAGATCCAAGTCACAGACCGTAGAAAATGCAGTAGGATTTTGCTCGCTTAATGCACACCACAAACAACGCACACGGCCAGCTCTGAGTGTTTCAGTTTTTGGAGCATCTGGCACTGCATATCTTGACAGCGGAGCTCTCGCTAGCTTAGCCAGCCATGAATTATATTTAGAATTAGTCAAACGAGGACAACGATTTAATACTGACTTCACCACGGTTACACTAGCTGATGGAACCACTACCTTAAGACGAGTCTTTGTAACCACTGGTCCTGTAACCCTGGAAGGACAAGACATTACTACGACATTTCTGGTGTTCCCCAAAGCACCCCATGCTAAGAAATTACTGGGTGAGGATTTCGTTGAGGACGCTGAATTAACAGTCAATCACAAAACAAAAAGTTGGCGTTTCAGCAATGATACCATAGTCCGACCATTTATCAACAAAGATCGGCCAATACCTGACGAAACACTGTACAAACACGAACCACAAATAGCTAACATACTTGCACAATATGCACCAACTGCTCTGCTAGGACCTATCGACTCACCAGTTAGAGAAGTGTCAATGAAATGTGATGTCGAAAGTAATTTAGTCAACCATTACGGACCCGATCTGAGCCTGCCAACCTCAACATATCACGACGATTGCACTAGATATCATCCTCCCATAGAGCACCTACCTGACACTAAACTGAATACATGATGATCGATGCTCATCTGGTTATTAATCATGCTTGGGAACAATCCATAAGCGAGAAACGGGAACCACTTTTTATCGCCAGCTCGGAGATAGGACCTCTACACCTCCGCTAAGAAGAACCTATCCAGATGAATCAGTTTGAACGTGATCAATTCAACCGCTTGATTGAGCACCATCAAGATTTGTTCAAAAGCGTTGGACCTCCTACCTCTTATGCCCAACATCGAATCGACACAGGTGCTCAATCCAATTTCAAGCCATCCTTATCGCCTGACACCTGGTCGACAACAGTTATTACGAACCAAAATTGAAAAACTATTGGAAGCTGACATCATCGAAGAATGTGAAAGCGCATGGGCGTCACCAATTGTATTGGTACCCACGCGAGACAAGGGGGTTAGACTGTGTGTAGACTATCGAAGAATCAACGCCATTACCAAACCAGACATGTACCCGTTACCCAGGATGGACGATCTGCTTCATGCCACTGGATATGGTAAATGTATTTCCACAATGGATCTGCAAATGGGTTACCATCAAATCAAAATGCATCCAGATGACTGCGATAAAACTGCCTTTATCGTTCCTTTTGGCCTATACCGTTTCAAACGCCTGCCGTTTGGGTTACGAAACGCTCCAGCCACATTCCAACGCATGATGGACAAATTCAAAGTGGGATTAGAAGTCAATATCCTAGCATATTTACACGATATTATTGTTATATCCAAGGATGTGGAGAGGCACATAAATGATCTTGAAAGCGTATTCAAACGCATGCATCAATTCAACCTGAGGATGAACCGTCAAGATTGTCATTTTGGCTGCACCTCTGTACATTATCTTGGTCATGTACTAATTTCGGATGGAATCCATACCAATCCCACCAAAGTATCCGCTATAAGGGACATGGCTACCCCAAGCAACGTCAAGCACCTTCAATCATTTTTCCAAACCTGCAGTTGGTATAGACGATTCATAGAAGATTTCTCCAAACTGGCTCAACCTTTAAGTCGCCTAACAAAGAAAAATGAACCATGGACATGGGGATGCTCAAGAAACTGCTTTAACAGCATTAAAGGAAGCTCTAGTGAGAGCTCCGATACTGAGGCAAGCCGATCCAACCCTGCCTTACACCATTCGCACGGATGCCAGTGGTTATGCCATTGGAGCAGCTGTACTCCAGGGGGAGGGATCCGATGAACGCCCCATCGAATACACAAGTCGGTTACTCACATCAGCCGAACGTTATTACTCTTTCAGGTCCTCCATGCACCGACCCCAAAGTAAATACCTGTACTTTGTGTGTCTTGGAAGTTGACCTTAAAAGGGACCAAGACAACTTCTACAAGAACAAGAGGCCGATGCAGAATTAAAGAAAACAATTGACTGCCTTAGTAAAGGTACTAAAGAAGAAGCAACTTCTTGGTCCGCTCGAGGTTATATCATGAGTCAAGGCGTACCTTTTCGCTACACGCCAGACGATGATAACGAAGAAGCTCAGTATGTAGTTCCTAGTAACGAAAGCACCAAAATATTACAAGACCTACATAACGCTCCTACGGCAGGACACCCGGGGATAGAAAGGACCCATCCTGGCAAAGTATTGCGCTCTTATTATTGGCCGAGTATCCGACGACAAGTTCGAGATTGTGTCCGCAAGTGTCCAGAGTGTCAACGATATAAACCTTCAAATCTTAAACCTGCAGGACTGCTCCAGGTACCTGTGATGAATCAACGATTCAAGACAATTGCTCTTGATCTTGTGGGACCTCTCCCGGTAGCAACAACAGGAGAAAAGTGGATGTTCATTATAGAAGACGTCACAACAAAATGGGTTGAACTATTTCCGTTAAACCAGGCCACTACACAAAACTGCGCTGAAGTCCCCATCAGTGAAATCTGTCTTAGATACGGGGTACCTAGAAGAATAATAAGCGACAACGGTGCACAATTCATTTTGTGCAGTGATGCAGAAAGTAATTTATTGATTGGGAATAGAACAGAGATGTACTCCAGTCTACCATCCTTCTGCTAATCCAGTGGAAAGAAAAAACCGAGATCTAAAGATCCAGTTAGCCATACAGCTTCATTTAGCTGATCCTGGATGGTCAGATAAACTACCCATTATTCGTTTCGCTATGAATACTACTACATGCCAGTCAACCGGATTTAGCCCTGCCTATCTTACTTTTGGGAGGGAACTACAAAGTCCAAATGAAGTACATCACGACATCAGAGCTGTCTTGCAAGCAGAAAATTTCCGCCTAGACCCCTTAAACTAGCCGACTGTCTTGCCGAAGCTAAAGAAACACAAGAAACTCAACAGGATCTTACCACGACAAACACGTCCGCCCAGCATCCAGCTATCAACAAGGAGACAAGGTATGGGTGGAGACGCAAATCCTAAGCAACTTAGCTAAACAGATATCTTCAAAGCTTGCCCCCCCGAAGAGATGGACCATACTTAGTACTAGCCAAAAGGGGACCTGTCAGCTACGAGATTAGCTCTCCAGATGTACCAACAGAACCACTGGGTCTCCATCACACTTCAGCTTTAACACCCTATAATGGTGATAGTTCATTATTGCCGACTCCAGTACAACCGTTACGGAAACGAGGGAGACCACGAAAACATTCTGTTCCAGCAGAACCCACGTCGGGACGATCTTAGGGTTCTGAGGGGGAGTATAGCAAGAATAGTACCTGAGCGCTCCGCTAATACCCTCTTTGAACTTACTGGCGCCACTCTTACAACAGAACACCTTACATGACATTCACATAACCAAATCAGGTTAAAGGGCCTCGCCACCTCCGAAGCAAGTAAGAATGCAATCGACTAGTGCCTAGAAAACCAAGCTTCCTGGGTTGGAACTTAGTTTGTCTTATAGCTAGTTGTTTATTGTTGCAAAGTGAATAAATAAAGTTATCTTTACTACTCTTCGCTTATTTATATCTCCTCAACCTCAAACCCCAATTAAGTACACTCAGACTAGAGTGCTACAAAACTATTTTTGTTTTGTGTACTCACCTCAGTGATACCAATTTTTCGTCTGGAATAATACAAGCTCGCATACAAGTGTCAGTGCCCATAATAGAATATCTTATATTTTTCAAGAGGTTATCAAATGATTGCTACGTTATTCTCGTGTAGTTAAAACAACGATCCGGGTAGTTTCGAAGATCTTGAAAATAATTTTTAATCAACCCTTTGTGTGCCGCTCCAGAAGTAGAGGATGAATCCAATATCTTTTGTGGGTTTTCCGTTTCTTGCGGTTGGACAAAAGGTAAACAATTATTGCATCTTCCACGTCCAACTCACTCGGATAATCCATCACGAAAACTGGCTGCTGGCTACCGTCTGGAACAGGGATATGTAAAACATATTACAAATCTGTTAGTAAAAAAAGTGAAGGAGAGCAAAAAGATTTAATAGAAACTGCATTGAAAGATGGAAACAAACATTCAACATCAAAGAATAAATTTGTTGGAAAAAATGTCATACAAAGGTGGCAAGTTACGCGCTGTAAATGCCATTGCTCGACATGTGTAAAAAAATGGTTTCATAAGTTTATTTAAAACAGACGTAGGACATTCGATTCTTGAATTCCACTAAGAGTGGTTTAGTATCCCTTGATAATGTAATTGCGGTAATAACAAAAATAGTCAAGCTCATCTCGTCAAAGGCTATAAACAAGCGACAGTTCAATGCTTTTTTGGATGAAGTCAACTCGGTGTATAATGGCTTACTGAGGTATAATAATGTTCGATGGTTGAGTAGCGGAAACGTACTTAACCCTGGAACACTACCTTGGGTGCACCTGCACCCCAGTCCCTAAATAAGTTCCTGTAATTTTAAAGCACTTGGCATCATGGCACCGTGCTCTCGTGTAATCTCATAAACCGACAAGTTAGTTGTTATAGTATAACTAGACCCACTTGAATAGGAATTATTTTTACGATTTTACCAGGGGAAACTCAAAAGAACGTTATTATATGAACAAACTTAGTAAAATTTCTATATAATTTTGCATTTAACTTCCCGACTCACGATTGTTTTAAATACCGCCCCTATAAGAGTCGTAAGGTAAATGTCAACGAATCGGCGCATGCTCTATTTGACCAACTAGTTAATGTGCCTTACTGAGACAACATGTAATCGATCATTATTTGTTTGCACGGGTGTTTTGTTTTAAGAATAATGTGAGCGGAATGTGATAGCGGTATAACGGTGGCATTACTGGGAAAATTTGTTACAGTGGTGGTGGTTGATTTCGAAGTGAAGTGAATTTTATGATCTCTAAGTGAATTTTTCTGTGTTAGTGTTTATTATCATGGCTTTCTGGAGACCTTTTGAAGATAACGTAGTTCAGGTTAGTGAAAAAACAATAACAACGACTAAGTGTACGGAATTTGAACAAAAAGATTTACATTTTCAAAGTCAACGAATTATTTTAAATATTTTTGAGTGCTTAAAAAAAAAAAATTCAATCAGAAAATAATTACATTACTTGTATTTTTGCATTAACAAAAATTCCACATACCACTATTTATCGTGTCATTAAACAAGGAGATGTTATTGATCATATTATCAAAAGGAAAAAAGCTTAACAAAATTTAGCGGCAATAAATGATTTTTCGAAACATTTTATTCGACGTACAATTTACAATTTTTATAAAGAAAATAAAGTGCCTATGTTAGAAATGATTTTCTATAAATTACAAGAAAATGACGAATATAAGTATAAAGCCTTGGAAACATTGAGAAATATTTTATTAAAGTGCTGTTTTAAACATAAAAAACTTGATACACGGATGATTATTATGGAATCTTCACGTATAGTTATTCTACGACAAAATTATTTAAGAGAAATAATAAAATATCGTCAACTTAATAGAAATATTGTATATTTGGATAAAACATGGTTCGACACTTACGATAACGTTAAATACGGCTGGGTAGACGACTATAAAAAATGCGTTTTAAATACGTTCAAAAGGTAAACGAATTATAATTTCACACACAGGGAATGAAAATGGTTTTGTACCTAACGCTTTACTATATCTGCGAAAAACATAAAAGATAGTTCTGCTTATTACCGCCAGGACATGAATGCCGAATTGTTTGAAAACTGGCTTACTAAACAATTATTGCCAAACATGCCGCCTAACTCAGTTATTGTACTGGATAACGCATCATATCATTCACGTAAACTTTTTAAAATACCAAATATGAACACTAAGAAAGCCGATATACTAACGTTTCTTAAAGAAAAAAAAATAACTGTTCCCCAAAAAACTCCCGTAAAGAAAGAATTAATAAAAATAATAAAATCATAAAATTTTCAACAAGAATATGCCATAGATAACTTTTGTCGACAAAAGGGGGCACACGATTCTTCGGTTAACCCCGTATTATTGCATTTTTAATCCGATAAAACTACTTTGGAGTAGTACTATAAGTCGCTTTCGTAAAACTAACCAATCGCCGACGTTAGATACTCTAGTTTTAAATAATAGGTTCAGTTATCAACCACCCCTCAAACAAGGAAATTTGGAAACACAGTATGTCTCATGTAATACGTAAAGAATCAGAATATCATGTTTTGCCACCGTTAAATCAAATTATAATTCAACCAAATATTGATTCTTCTTCCAACGAATTTTCTGACAATAACTGATTACTATGTGTATTATTTTATTACTATTTATTATTATTATTATTATTATCATTATATATTTTAAATATTTACTTTGTGCAGCATTATTATGTACTTATGTTTTTCTTCCAGCTTTTATATCAAGCGTTTTAGTAACAATGATTACTTGGCATTAAATATTTTGTCATTTAATGAGAGAGGGTTTGGAGTCAAAAAATACCGTAAAAGTGACGAGTTATGGGGTCCTCATCTCTCTTTGAACAACAATTATATTTTTCTTACAAGCTAATTTATGTTATTAAAATTGCACTTTTAACTACCGAACTTTACTAACATACCTATCCCATTCCCTTCCCGGCAAACGTAACTCGCACCTCCTCGTTGGTCTTTGCTGGACAGTGAACTTTTATATTATAATGTCACTGAATAAGTGAGAAAAAAATCATAAATAAAATAAAAAAATAAATTTAAAGAATCATATGAATAAGTTTTAGTACGCCCATGAAGAGAATTCTTGACCACGCCCATGCAATTGGTTTTGGATAAACTATACCGTATAGTGGGTGAATCAACAAGTGCTTTAGTTTAAGATCTGTATTGTTTTTGGGGTACACCCGTATCGCGGGTAATGTTTTCAGAATACATATATTTCAAATCAGTGTGAAAATTAAATTGAGGTGAGTAATAATTTTTTTCGATTGTACTTGTCAATAGGATAATACCGCGTAATATTTTATAGCGCAAAAAATACTGATCTTGCCTTTATGGTGAAGATTATTTGTGAACTATGATTGCAGGATCTGATTTATGCTAATTACATGTACAATAAACCACAAAATAGCAGTTGTAGCAGTAAGACAGTTACTTTTCTGTTTTCAGTTTAATACAACTATGGCATCGAAGAATAATCGAAGGCCTGTTACACAACAAGAACTAGAGGATATATTAGCGGATATCTCAGATGTAGAGCTTGATGATTAATACAGTTGGGTCCGTGGTTCTTTACCCGTGCGTCACTAATACCTGACCAGATAAAACACATACTTTTAATCTAGCGTCATTGTCTTCCACGCATGAAACTAAAGACAAAACAGCTACCGCATGTAATTAAGTTGCAATTTCCGACTTACTTCGTATGCTTTAAATGATGACGCACGGGTAAAGAACCACGGACTCAACTGTATGATATTTCGGAGAAAGATATAATAATACAGGAATATAGGCAGGAATCTGAAGACAAATCAAATAATGATAATGTGCCATTGCTTTAATTACAACAGCGAATAAGTAAGACTAGCTGTACTGTCTTAGCTACAGATAAAGCTGCTCTAGCCACATCTACAACTGCAGCAAATTTGATGGAACAAAAGAATGATTTGCATATTGAAGAAGTGCCTGTAAAATTACGTGGAAAAAATGGATTTAAATGGAGCGACAAAGTTAAAAAACAATCAGTTCGGACTGCTAGAAGAAATCTAGTAATTCATCAAGCGTCTAAAAGGCGATAACGAGAAGTGAGAAAGTGAGTCCGTTTTACTTACATTTTAAAGCGGAAGTTGACTGAATTTTAAAGTGTGTGTTATATCAAATTAACCGTTAAAGAGTGACCTATCCGATGATGTGAAGATTACGAGAAAATATCAATAGCCATTGAAGAAAATTGTGTATAAAGTGTCAATAATTTAATAAAATTCTTAGAAGAACCTGCTACTGATAAGAATCTAAGACAAAAACATCGTTGTTTTTGCTCTCTCAGCAACAACTATAAATATTTGTCCAGGGCCGGTTTAATACATCGAAAAATAATTTAAAAGACCGTAGGAAGATAATGAATAATACAAACAGCTGCTCGAAACAAATTAACGAAAATCAAAAAAATATCACCGTTGAGGATATGTACAGATTATTGGAAACCATGAATGAAAATTTTATTAAGAAGTTTGAAACTATCGATAATGAAATAAAATCAATGTCAATGATTATTGAGCATAAATACACTGATGCGGAGAAAAGAATTACATCATAAGAAGCTAAAAACTTTGAACTGAAAACACGAGTCGGAGAACAAGAAAAAAGATTGAAAGGAAATAACTTGATAGTATACGGCATACAAGAAGAAGAGAGAGAAACGTCTACTACTTTGATAAAAACAATCATCCAACATTTTGAAAATATCCTTCACATCAAATTAGAAGTGATAGAAATCACAAACATTTTTAGACTAGGAAAAAGAAGTACCTCAACAAGACCTGTACTAGTAACATTACTTTCAAAATTGAGAAAAATTGAGATACTTAAAAACTGTTACAAACTAAAAGGATCAAAATTTACAGTATCTGAAGATCTCACCAAAAAAGAAATTGCCGAAAGAAAAACTCTGTTATTCCATCTAAAAGAGGCCAAAAAGAATAATCGACAAGCCAGTCTAAAAGAAATAAATTAATAAATAATCGAAGGAATTTCCTACACCCTTTCTGACATCGAGACGACCCGTTCCCTCCCCTAGAGAAAGCCCACAGCGACCCGTCAACCCCTTTACCAAGAGGCGAAGATTTTTTAATATTATCAGAAGAAGATACAGAAGAAATCACAGGTGAATATAATAGAAAAATTAATAAAAAAGCAACTCAAAAGACCGGAATAGTGAGTAGAGGTACCTATATTTTTATTAGTTTATGAACTCTAATGAACTTTAATATATTATTTTTGTTTTTATTCATTTTTATATTTATATTTTATAATTAATTTAAAATGTTTATGAAATGGAGTCTTATTTAAGAGACTTTCAAATAGAAACTTTACCAACCTATCCGTTGAACAACGCCAAAGAAGCGAAAGAAGTCTTGCAAATTAATCAAAACTCTATAAACTTTAAAATTATTCATAATAATATCTGTAGTATTGGGAAAAATATAGATGAATTCAAGGTTTTTATTGAGGGACTTGACACCTCATTCGAATGCATTGTTTTAACAGAAACATGGCAAATTCCTGATACTTCAATCTATAACATTGAAGGGTACACAACTTTATACAGCAATGGAAAATTGAACCAAAATGATGGGGTGATTATGTTCATCAAATCAGATTTATATCAGTCCCATAAATTGATTGAACTTAACGGGAGCATACTAATGAAAACAAAAGCAAAATATGCAAATAGTACATTATTAATATATTCCTTTTATAGATCGCCGGCGACTGATGTAGTTCTGTTTTTAGAACAATTAAATGATATATTGGCTTCAGAAAAAGAAGAATTTCAATACAATATATTCCTAGGTGACATTAATATCGATTTACTTAACGAAAACCAATCTTCAAAAAACTATCTAGATCTTCTAAGCGAATATGGCTATTATTCCACAATTATTACCCCAACTAGAGTAAGGAAAAATTCGAAAACGTGCTTGGACCATATATTCATTAAAACAAAAAGTAATAACTACAACATGCTTATACCTGTTACAATAGCTTCTTCAATAACCGACCACTATATAACCATAATACAAATCGTAATAAGTAAAAATAAGGAAACCAATAATAACTCCAACAAAAATTTTTTTGAGGTAATAAATGAACCTTTATTAATCGATCTAGTTAAAAACATTAACTGGAATGATGTTCTTCCAGACCAACTGGATCTAGATTCTGTAATAGATAAATTCATAGCTACCTTAAATGAATGCATAAAAAAATCAACAAAAAAAATTAAAATTAAAAATAATGAAAGAAAGAGAAAGAAGTGGATCACGAAATCTGTCATTAAATCCGTTAACAAAAAAAATGATATGTATCTTAAATGGAAAAAATCTCAAAATGATGTATCACTAAAACGTAAATATTTACAAATGAAATATGAAGTTGAACATTTAATTGAAAATACAAAAAGTAACTATTACAAAAAACGTGTGGAAAAAGAAAACAATGTATCTAAAAAACTTTGGCAAATGATAAATGAAATAGTGAAGCCATCAAAACAAGAAAAAATAAGTGATATTAAAAATAAAAACGGTGATTTAATCAGTGATCCTAAACACATGACAAAAATATTCAACAAATATTTTATAGACGTGGGAAAAAATCTAGCAAAAAATATTACTGCAAATCAAAATTATACAAATGAAAAAAATAACACACCAAACTCAATTTTTCTTGCACCGACAAATGAAGTAGAGGTATTAAATACTATTAATAATTTAAAAAATAAAAAAGCCCCGGGCTATGATGGCATCAAAGCAGAAACGTTAAAAATTATTTCAAATTACATAAGCACACCTTTAACATACATCATCAACAAATCCTTCGAATCAGGATATTTTCCTAACGCTTTCAAAATATCAGTCGTTAATCCTGTTCATAAGGGAGGGGATAAGCAAAACGTTAGTAATTACAGACCAATTTCACTTATTACAGCATTAAGTAAAATTATGGAAAAAATCGTAAAAAATAGGTTAAATGATTTTTTTAAAAAATACCACCTTCTATGTGATGCACAATACGGCTTTAGGGAGCAAAAATCAGCACAAGATGCAATACATACCTTGACAAGTACGATATATGAATGTTTGGACAAGGGTATCCCAGCAATAGGGGTATTCCTCGACTTATCCAAAGCTTTCGATACCGTTGACCACAACATCCTCTTAAGTGCTCTACATGAAATTGGAATCAGGGGTACAGCTTTCAATTTATTCAAGAGCTATCTGACTGATAGAAGACAAAAAGTAAAACTAAATGATATTTCTAGTTCTGAAGAAATAATTACATGTGGAGTACCCCAGGGGACAGTACTGGGACCCGTGCTGTTTACAATTTACATGAATAACCTATTTATGCAAGAAAAAGATGGTCAAATACTTAGTTTCGCAGACGATACCGTAATAATTTACAAAGGTAAAAACTGGTATGACCTGAAAATAAAAGCAGAAAACGACTTAAACAACTTGAAAGATTGGTTCAATAGCAGACTTCTATCAATTAACAACAATAAAACCCACTACTTGCCGTTTACTAGCCAAGAAATTTCCCTTCCGAATTATAATTTAATAATCCAAGATAATTTTATAATAAAACCTGAATACAAAATAAAATACTTAGGTATATTCTTAGACCCCCACTTAAAATGGAATGAACATATTATATATCTAACCAAAAAACTGCGACGCATACTATACAGGTTCAAACAATTCATCACCTACCTCGATTTAAAGCAAAAACAAATTGTGTACAAAAGTCTCGTTGAAACTCACCTTAACTATGGTATTATAGCATGGGGAGGTGTATCACGAACAATCCTGAATATGCTTGAAGTCTCCCAAAAGAGATTCTTAAGAATGATCCTACAGAAGAATAGTAGGTATTCTAGTGACCAACTTTTCCTTGAGTCACAAACAATGGATGTAAGACAACTTTTTTACATTCAGGTTTGTATAAAACAACATCTAAATAAAATCAATTTGATATTACCTACCCACACATACGATACGAGACAAAAAGATAGATATGTCATCCCCAAAATGAATAAAACAGTTGGACAAAAAAGTTTCCATTACATAGCACCCAAAATATATAATGAATTACCTGACAACTTAAAAACTGAGACTTTCCTAAAGCAATTTAAAAAATCGCTAAAAAAATATATTTCCTTGATAGAAAGAAAAAAAGTACGACAATATATCGATTGATTTACATTGATTGCTTGTCAGCTCAGGTTTATGGCTTCATTAAAATCATCCATGCACTAAAGTCTATGTCATATGTTTTAAATTGTATCAACACCCGTTGAAATAGAATAAATTGGAGTAAAAGAAAACATAAAAAAAAATAAAATAAAAAAAATAATAAAAAAAATGTATTTAAATTTCGTAATATGTATCTATAAATGTTGTAATGTATTGTAATGTTATTGGATTGTTTTGTTCATTTAGGTATAGTAAGTAGTTCATTATTGTATAATATAGGTGTGTGTATGTATGTATGTGTATATCTATATTTTGTAAGGAATAATTTTTTAACATTTTTTTTTTTGTATTTGCTAGTTTCTAACCACACACAGGCTTATGGCCTCAGTGGTATATTGAATTTATTTATTACTGTATACAGTCAAAAAAAAAATAGTTGATGAATCAATTATTATTATTATTATTATTATTATTATCTTCCAGGAAATAAAGGTGTTTCTCGTTGTGCAACAAGCGGAATTGCAGCTTGGTCTTTGTTTTTTACGGACGATATTTTAAACACAATCGTCTCTTTTACTTACGCGGAAATTCGACTACAAAGACAAAGGTATGCAAGAGATCGACCTACTGATGATAAGGATGTTGCCAATACAAAAATAAGACCATCATGTGTTAGAGATACCAATCTAGTAGAAATTAAAGCATTATGTGGAAATTTACTACCGTCATGTCATCCGGGGTGAATTCGAACACGCCGCTATTTTTTTATAAAACCTCTGTAAGACAGATGTGGCTAGTATTGCCAGATCTGTATAAATTATAGTAAATAGGTAACAGTCAAGGGCAAACAATGTTAAGTGTTTTAGCTGGATTTACATGGAAGTTTTTGTCTAATTAAAATTTGTATAAAAAAGCAAATTTCCTTAAATCTTAAAGAGCTGAAAAGAAACTCATGTATCTATTATAATTCAAAATAAATCTCTTTATGAGTGTTGTATCATAAAGCATTGTGTATTGAACCAGTATATAACCTCAACAAAATTCATACAAAATCCAGGATTTTTAAAATTTGATTTTAGAAAAAATATTCAATTTCAGGGGTGAATTGGAACAACATGTCCAGAAAATATAAAAGGCAAATAGACCTGGTTCAATATATGAATTATGACCAGAATAATTTAAAAAAAGCCATTGATGCGGTTAAATCCAAGAGAAGCACTTTACGAGGGGCAGCCGAGATGTACAGTATACCTGTTTCGACCCTGTGCAATAAAATAAAGGGAAAACACATGTTGTCTGCAGGAGGCCAAACAGTGCTATCCACAGAAGAAGAAACCTTGTTAGTGGATGGTATTAAAATTGCCTCAGATTGGGGTTTCCCTTCACACGATATGATATTAGACTATTAGTGAAACAATACCTTGATCGAATAGGCACAAAAATTTCTCGATTCAGAAATAATTATCCTGGAGAAGACTGGTTTTACCACTTCATGTCAAGGCACAAAACTTTGACGGAAAGAATGTCCCAAAATATCAAACGATGCAGAGCAAATTTATCACCTGGAATTATAAATAAGTATTTTAATAACTTAGAAATCAACTTGAAAGATGTTCCTGCTTCTAATATAGTCAATTATGACGAGACAAACCTATCCGACGATCCTGGAAGGTTGAAAATTGATTGCAAAAGAGGTGTCAAACGGGTCGATCGGATAATTGATTCTAGCAAAACTTCTACATCTATAATGATAGCGGCCAATTGCTAAAACCTTACTTTGTGTATAAGGCGATTCATTTATACCCAACTAGGGTGGAAAATGGACCAGAAGGCACCGTTTACAATAGGTCAAAAAGTGGCTGGTTCGACGGGGAAATATTTGAAAACTGGTTCCAAGAAGTTGCTCTGCCTTATTTCAAAAAATGTCATGGAAAGAAGGTGTTGATAGGTAAAAACTTATCAACTTATATATCCTTACATGTTATCCAAAAATGCAAAAACAATGACATTATTTTCATTTTATTACCTCCTAATGCCACCCACTTACAACCTTTAGACGTGTCATTTTTTGGACCATTTAAAAAAAGCTGGCGTAAGATTTTGACAGATTGGAAAATAAAAAATAGAGGGGTCATACAAAAATCCATTATCAGCAAAAAAACATGAAATTCTGTTCGAATTCAGCCCGGATGACAGTACTGTACTGGGATTCAGTAACCACCAAAGAACTGCTCAATAAGAAAACAGGAATTCCAGTTTTTTGAGCAATAATGAGTGAAGCCCGCTTTTCGTTACTCACAAACTGCCTCAGATTTAATGATAAGGACACTAGAATCCAACGACGTAAAACAGATCGCTTTGCACCAATCCGTGATGTTTTTGAAGCCATTATCTCCAAATGTAGTGAACTTTATACACCTTCAGAATACTGTACGTTAGACGAACAACTGGTAAGCTTCAGAGGCCGTTGTCCCTTTAAAATGTACATACCTTCAAAACCGGACAAATACGGTATTAAAATGTTGGCTTTGTGTGATTCAAAAATTTCAATGCTGTAGTGTATATTGGCAAAAATTCAACACCTTAAGGTATTCCTGTAGCTGAATATTATACACTAAATCTGACAAAGCCAATTCATGGCACAAACAGAAACCTTACAACAGATAATTGGTTTACCTCCATCCAAACCGCAAAAAAACTGCATGATGTCTATTCAACAACATTAGTCGAAACCATAAAGAAAAACAAAGCTGAAATACCAGAATTCTTTGTTCAAGTAATAGGTAGACAAATAAACTCTGGTATGTTTGCCTATAGTGAGTATTTTACATTGCTTTCATATTACCCTCCAAAATCAAAACAAAAGAAAGTTGTTCTTCTGCTATCTACTATGCATCCTGAAGGTGACAAACCGAATTCTGTTGTTCTTCCCGAAATAATTGATTTTTACAACCGGACAAAGGGAGGAATAGATACATTTGACCAGCTAGCTCACAGATATACTGTTGCCAGAAAAACGAGGCGCTGGCCTCTTAGGATCTTTTATAACCACCTAGATATTGTAGGAAATAATTCAAATATTCTACATAAAGGTTCCCAAGCTCCCCAAAAGGAATCAATACCCAACACATGTCGTTCTTAAAAAAACTTGCCAGAGACCTGGTTACTCCGTTGATGAGGGAATGTCTAGAAATACGAAGTTTGCCAGTGGAACTTCGGGTTAACATTGGAAAAATTCTTAATATAAAACCAGTAGATACAAATGTAGACCAAAGGCAATCTTCTTCTGGTAGGTGCACCTTTTGTGAAAGAAAAAAAGATCGAAAATCAAGAGTTACATGCAAAATAAGATAAAATATTGTAAAGAGGAGAAAACTAAAAGAAAAAAGAAATATGTAATAGGATATAATGTTCGAAATTTGCAAAAAGAAGACGTAGGAAAAAAATATAGAGCTACAATAGAGGAAAAACTCAACAACAGTAACGCAGAAATCACAATCCCAAGTATTAATCAAAGATGGAGAAACATCGAAGCATCTATAACAGAAGCTTCAAAAAAGCATTTGGGTAAAAAGAAAACAAAAGAGAAAAAAAAGTGGCTAGATGATGAGTGTGAAAAAGTAATAAAACAAAAAAAATATTAAGACTAAAAATGTTACAGAATCGAAATGAAGAAAATGTTGGCAATTACAATAACCAAAGGAGAATAGTTAAACAGATGTGTAGAATGAAAAAAAGAAAAGCCTTAGAAAATGAAATAAAAAATATTGAAGAAGAGTATCAAAAGAAAGAAATAAGAAATTTTTACAAGGACATAAAAGATATAAGAACAAGAAGCGATCACAATACAACCACATTTATTAAGGACAAAGATGGAAACCTGATAGGTGATGATGAGAAAAAAATAAAAAGGTGGAAAGAGTATTTCCAAGAAATTTTAAATGAGACAGCAAATCAATACGAAGACCAGGAAGAACTTATAGAAGAGGAAATTGAAGACAATGAAAATGAGACGAAACCAAAAAATAAAGAGATAGAAGAGATAATTAATATGATGAAAAATAACAAAAGCCCAGGAATAAATGGAATTACTAAAGAGAATCTAAAATATGGGGGAAAGAAACACGAGAATGAAATTTACGAATTAATATATCAAGTCTGGGAAATACAAAAAATGCCGGAGATATGGAATAAAGCTCTCATACTGCCAATATATAAAAAAGGGGATAAAAGGAACTGCGAAAATTATAGGAGCATTGCCTTATTAGACATCACTTATAAAATCCTAGCGACATTAATAAAAAAGAGAATAGAAGTATACGGGGAAAAATTGTTGGGAGAATATCAAGCAGGTTTTAGGAAAGGTAAAGGGACAACTGATCAAGTATTCACTTTAAAACAAATAATGTCCGGTTGTTATGAATATGAAATTCCAATGCAGATACTTTTCGTAGATTTTAAGAAAGCTTACGATAGTATAAACAGGGAGAAATTAATTAAGATACTAAGAAAACTTGGAATACCAGAGAAACTAGTAAGACTAACACAGATGACTTTAAAAGATACATCAAACCGAGTAAAAGTTGAAGGTAAAGTGAGTAAATATTTTAAAGTACAGCAAGGGCTAAGACAAGGGGACCCACTATCAACAACTTTATTTAACCTGGTCCTGGAATATATAGTAAGGCAAAGCAATATTAATAGAAAAGGAATACTATTCAATAGAAGTCATCAAAGTTTAGCATACGCCGACGATATTGCGTTAATAGAGAGCTGAAAGAAATAACATTCCAACTCATAAGAGTAGCAGAGACGATAGGATTACAAATTAATATAAGTAAAACTAAATATATGGAGTTAAAGAATAAACACGGAAGTCGAAGTATGACAAATCTTCAAATACGTAAACAAGATGGAACTTCATTAGAATTCGAAGAAGTTGAGCGTTTCATGTACCTAGGAGTCCTAATAGATAATAAATGCCAAGAAAAAAACGAAATAGAGCTACGAATTGCTAAGAGTAATAATTGTGCAGGAAGCCTAAGAAGAGTTCTAAAAAGTAAAGAAATTTCCAGAAAAACAAAGATCAGAATCTATAAAACAATGATAAGACCCACACTAACCTATGCATGCGAAACATGGATAATGACAAACAAAACAACACAACGTTTGGAGACTTGGGAAAGAAAAATCTTAAGACGGATCTTTGGAGGAAGAAAAACGGATATAGGATGGGAAAGAAGATCAAATGGCGAATTATACGAAATATTTAAAGAGGCTCCCGTCAGCAAATTTGTAAAAAAAGGAGATAAGTATACCTGTAATAGGATTTTTTTTCGCTGTATGTTGAGTGTTATCCGTATTGGCTTTTTCTTGTATCGTACTAAATTCTTCGAGAAATTCGTCTGGGTCAAAATCATTAGGGTTGGGGGGTTCGACACATAGAGAACTACCGGTTAACGCATTAATTTGAACTCTAAATGGAGCGTCCGCTACTTGGTTTTCTTTCCCTTTTTTATATTTAACTATGAAATTGTAGTCTTCCAGCTTTAGCCTCCAACGAGCTAATCTTGAGGTAGGATCTTTAATTTTGTAAATCCAGACGAGTGGATTATGATCGGATTCTACAATAATTTTTTCCCATAGAGATAAGGGCAAAAATGTTTGCAGGAATCGATAATGGCTAGAAGTTCTTTTTCTGTCGTTGAGTAGTTTTGTTCCGCTGAATTCAACGTACGAGAGTAATACGCAATTGAATGATTGTTTTGAGTTAGAACAGAGCCCATAGCTACATTTGAAGCGTCTGTGGTCAAAATACAAAAGGTATTGTAAAATCTGGATATTTAAGAACCGGGACATTAGATAATATCTGCTTACATTTTTCAAAACATTCTAGCTAGGTAATGAGGATTGGTGGTGTCAATAATAGCTCCTTTGCGAGTGCAACGAGAGAATGGGGTTGTAATTTTTGCAAAATTAGGGATGAATCTTCGGTAATAACCGATGAGTCCTAGAAAGGATTTAATTTCTTTTGCAGTTTTTGGAAGAGGATAATTTTGTATTGCATCTTATTTACAAGGATTAGGTTTTATGCCTTCTGAAGTAATGATGTGTCCTAGAAAAGCAACTTCTTTACTTAAAAATTCCGACTGAACCTTAAGATTATGTTTCCTAAAAGTGTTGAAAATAGTGGAAATGTGAACAAGGTGTTTCTGTAACGATTTTGAAAAGATAATAACATCATCCATATAGACAAAACAATATTTGTACAGAAAAGGGCGTAAAATATTATCCATCAGTCTTTTAAAAGTGGCTGGGGCATTTTTGAGTCCGAAAGGAAGCCTCAAAAATTCGAAATGGCCATGAGGAACGGTAAAAGCAGTTTTCTTGATAGAATTAGGATGAAGTTCGATTTGATAAAATCCTTGGGCTAAATCGAGTGTCGTAAAATAAGTAGCTTTGCCTAAATTATCTAATATCTCATCGATTTGGGGTAAGGGGTATTTATCATCTACTGTATTTTCATTCAACTTACGATAGTCAATAACCAATCTAAATTTTTTCTTACCGGATGCATCTGCCTTTTTGGGTACTAACCAAACGGGGGCTGAGTAGGGCGATATAGAAGGTCTTATAATTTTATTATCGAGAAGTTTATTAATTTGGTTGGTTATTTTTTGTTGCATACTTTTTGGATGTCGAAATCCCTTGACATATATAGGATTTTATTATTATATTAATTTCTTTAAATAAAGGTGTTTTAATATTATAATGAATTTTTTGCGTTATTTTCATTGAAGTCAAATTAAATGGTTTCTCGTACATATGAGAGGGATTAAAATATTTAAGGGTGTTAGGTGAGATTATTGTATCTGATCCTCCAGAATCAATTAAAACTTTTAATTTCGTTTTCGGTAGAATAAAGTAAGGCAGTTGAGGATAGTTACGAATATTATTTAAATCTATTGAGGGGGTGGATGTTCTTCCAAAGGAACTTCCTGAAAATTTTGTTCGTACAAATGTTGCTCGTTTGGTTTGTATATATTAGTCAAAAACTCAAAGTTTTCATTATCAGCAGCTTCTATGTTAAAAGAATGAGTTCTTCTGGTAGAAGTACTCATGGGTTGATCATTTCTTGTCGAGATCGTTTGTATGCCACCCATAGGAGTGGGATTTGTTTGATGATTTTGGGGGTGTGTCGATCTATTAAAATTTTGGTTAAATCTAGTTATAATTATAGATGAAGATTGTCGATTGAAATTTTGATTGTTTATAGAATAATTATTAGGTCGGGGAAAATTGTTGAAATTCATATGATTTCTGAAATTATCTTGTCTTGAATGATTGTATAGCGACGAATTGTTTGAGTTGGATGGAAATCGGTTTGGCGGCTGATTAAAATTATTTTTTGGTTTAAAGTTTATTCGATCAGTTTGGCTGGCTTTTGGCTTTGGAGCTTGTTGAGCTTGTAAGAAATTCATGCATTGCTGTTGATTTCTATGATTATCATAAGCAATGCATTTTTAAAAAGCTTCATCGAGAAAATCTAATTGAAAATGAGATAAATACTCACAGTAGGGATCATTAATACCAGTACAAAATGTTTTAAGAGCAATATTTTATGTTTTGAAATTGACTGTTTCAAAGTTATCGTGTAATGATACATGTTGTAGTAAGTCATTTAGATTATTGATGTGAAACATCTATAGCCGCACGTGAATCAGATTTCTCGCGTGGCGACGGTGACGTATGATTCGTATGACGTAAAAAACCTAACGCATCGATAATATATAATAAAGAGATGTACTGATACCTTATATGAAATTGGTCTCATGTTTTGAGCGACGCCGACGGTGGCGCGCCAACAATAGGGGGAAGAAGCTCATCGATTCAAAAATTTGGCGGGACAGGGTATGAATTGTTTCATAAAAACCTAACTCGATTCCGCCTACTATCTATTCTATATATATAAAAATGTTTGTTTGTATAGGCAACATAATATACCGAATAAATACAAATTATTAGGTGAATGGTTATACAGGATAAGTTGTTAATAATATCGAGGTTTGAGGTATAAAATTCATGCAGGTTGAAATGGCATTTATATTAAATTTTTCACAAAAAATAAAAAATATCCTTTATAAGTATTGTTATTAAAAGAATCGTTGACATTGACAGTTGATATTTGACAGCTGACAGATAATATTTTACATGTGACAGTAGAGATTTAACATTTTAAATTTGGAATTTGACAGTTGAAACTTGACAGTTGACATTTGATAGTTGCCATTTGACATTTGACAGTTGACATTTGACATTTGACAGTTGACATTTGACAGTTGGCATTTGACAGTTGATATTTGACATTTGACAGTAGACTTTTGTCAATTGACAGTTGCCATTTGACAGTTGACTTTTTTCAATTGACAGTGCAATTTTTTTTATAAATGATTATTAAATCGGTCGTGCATAAAAGTTTGTATGTATTTCGGGCGTAAATAGCGTTTATGGACCTTACGTGTTAATAGCCCTCGCCTGCGGCTCGGGCTCTTATTTACACGTTGCGGTCCATAAACGCCTGTTTTACGCCCTTGATACATAAATAACTATTATTTTGTATCCAAATTTTGTATTTGCTAATTTTATTACCTATATATATATATATGTATTTAGTTTGATATAAATAAAAATTATGGTGAAAATTACAAAAAAAAATCGTGAATTTAACTCTGATGACAAATTTATTGCAAATTTCCTACAAGAAATAGGTATTTAATTATTTTTAGCTACATTTGTTTCAGTAAAAAAAATTAACGACAAAAAGTGCAAAAATGCCATGTTATTTAAATTGGAAATGTCTTATGATTTAGGCACGGGTTAATGTCGATGTTTCACATCTGCCAGGCGTCCCGTGACGGCTCACATTTTTTTTTTAAATTGGTTGGTGGTATTGGTCATACGTTTCTTGCGTTTTTTGTACCGTGGGGTGACTAAAATATCTTCAGATCGTCGATAACCGTATTTAGTTAAAAACAAAGGTCTTACTTCAGTCGATACGGTTTTATTAGAGTAATTTAAAAAATCTCTACGTTCGCCTTTTATTCGAGAAATAATATTAGCGTTAAGAACGAACTGCTGTGCGGCAGAAAGATTTTGATTTGTAAATAAATTAAGTAAATTATATCAACTGATTTTATGAACGTCGAGAGATTATCTTCCGTGTTGTATTCAGGTAGCGTAGCACATAAGCTAGTAATATCACTGTTTTTAAGACTCATTTTTGGACAATTAATGTTTCGAGAACTAGATCGAGAACTATTTGTATTATTATGATTGTCTTTGTTGTCGTCAGTGTTTAAGTTAATGTCTGCTATTAATAAATGTAAATTTTCTTCGGTAATGTCGTTTAAAGTGCTCATTAAAGGAAAAAATGATAAATAGACTTACAAAAGGATGATCACTGATGATGTCGTCTGCATGCTATTCCTTATTTTCCTAGGTTCTTTGGGATTTTCGTTGAACAACTAAAGGTGACCAGGAAACACTAGTTTCTGTACGAATTGATCCTGTTCGCAGCGCCAGAAATGTTGAAGCACTTTAATTTAACTTTTTTGAAAAAAAATATATTTATTTCTTAAAAATACAAAGTTTTATTATGAATTGAAAAATACAAAGATTACAACTATTTGATTCGAATGATGAAAATTGAATAAATCTAAAGAATAATAAAAATTATAACAAAAAGGATGTTTTACGTAATTTCTTAAATGCTGAATTGCAGTTCTCATATTCGTTGCTTCTACTTGCATAAGTTTGGGAGATTGGACGATATTTCTATATAAGGGGATGTATGGGCAGTTAAGGAGGTTCAAAAAATAGTTCATTGTATTGTCAATCAGTTTAGACGTTAACCAGCAGAGTTTTGTGTATCTTTACAATTTCGTGAATAAATTATGTTAAAGTCCCCATAAAGGTCTATTCGCATTATAGTTCTGGTCACGCTCAGCTCACACTCCACTCAAGCCGCGGTCAAATATTATTACTTGCTTTTAAACGAGACTATTCATACTTGGCGCTTCGCTCACGGTACGCTCATGCTCATTGATCGTGGTCTTTCTTTCCACGGATATTTTGATCGGACCGTGAGCGCATCGTCGGTCGCTTGTATGTACAGATGACACTCAGGCGGTGTGCATTTTTCCCCCGAATACCTTGTGTTTCTTTGAGTAAGTTAGGTAAAATGGATGAAAAATTAATAGAGTTAGTTAGGAATCATGAAGAATTATACAATATGGGCGACAAATTATACTTTGACACAGCAATGGAAAATAAAATATGGAGGGATATAGCAGAGAAATTAAATGAAACAGGTGAATATATTGGAGTTTCTTTAATGCAAAAATATGATGTAGAAACGTATCCATACAAGTATAATAAGATCAATTTATATTTTATTTATTTGCCATGGAACTTTTCCAGCTTCCGTGTTAAAAAACTGTTTAAATATTTCCCTACATTGAAAAGCATCTTCGCCAGCATTGCCTCCTTGATTTGGCAAAGAAAGGAACTGAGACTGCTCTTCTCTACTTCCGTCTGACGTATCAGCTGAACCACAGTTAAATGATGCACAATCCCGCAACAAATTATGTAAAATACATGTATTTAAAATAATTTTCTCGACATTTCCTGGATTTGAATGCAATTTTCTAAAATAAAGACGAAACTTTTGAGCCAAAAATTCCAAAACTGTTTTTCACTATACGGCGAGCGCGGCAGTGTGTAATTAAAAACACGTTTTTCCATATTGACAATAAATAAATAATAGCTTTATTACCCAACAGTTTCCCATTTCTAGGGTAAGAATTCTGGGTTAAAGAGTCTTTCGCGTCACCCCTTACCTGAGCCCAGTAGGGTGCTAATAAAATAGCAATAAAAGAGACCTTTTCGCCTACCCTCACTGCATGTGGTTGTATGAATTCACGATTTTACAATCTATTGTTTATATTTAACAAATATATGTGTTTAATTTTTTATAAATAAAAATAAATAAATAAATATCAGAAACGTAAAGATAATTTTTTTCTGATTTCAACCATATATAATACTTACGCAAAATTTTATAGTTTACAGATATGACACCAAAATATTCTAAATTACACTGAGAAACAAACAAGAGATAATCTCATAATAATGTTTTGAAAATAATATATAAGTAATAGAATACCTTAATACTACAAAAATGTTTAATTATCAAATTTAAATCCAAAACAGCAAGGGATAACCTCATAATGAGGTTTTGAAAATAGATAAACTTTAACAATTCCAATAACAATCAGATTGAAAGAAATTTGCCCTAATTAAAATGCTATTGCGTTACAAAACATCCTAATGTTTTTTTAATATCAATTTGTATTGTTCGGTAATAACAAAAAATATATAAAATGTTAGCCAGTATTCACAAACAATTATTTGTGTCTTGTTTTACGCACGGTATACATCATCCTATGGATTGTTCGGAAGTGATAAAAAATATATAATCTGTTTGTGTAAAGTATTCATTATAATAATCCTATGATGGAACTCCTTCGCAGTTCTACAGCTTTTAAGGATCACATAAAGGAATTGGGTTTGGTAAATTTTTTGATGGTACATGGATTTGTTTCACGTTCCAGGACATGTGTGTGTGGGAATAGAATCCAACTTGGCCAACAAAAAAGACAAGGAAGAGAACCAAGTTATCGGTGTCGCAGACGGATTTGTTGTACTGAAACGTCCTGCCGGACAAATTCGTTTCTAGATTTGTCGACACTTTCTATAGTTCATAGTTGCTGATTATTTTAGTGATGTGGATTAAGGAGTATCCAGTCACAGTATAAGTAGCGGAAACTGGAGTTTCCAGGAAAGTTGTGGGCTCTGCCTTCAACATTTCAGAAACCTTCTATTTCACTGGATGCTGGAAATCGATGAGCAAATAGGCGGTCCTGGACACATAGTGGAAATTGATGAAAGTGCTTACGGAAAACGAAATTATCATCGCGGACGTCTGCAAAGGACACGGTGGGTGGTTGGAGGAATAGACCGACAAACAAAGAGAATTTTTCTTACGTTTGTGCCTAACAGAAACGCTATCACATTACAGCGTGTTATTCAGGAAAATGTTTTGTGGATCCAAACAATCGACGTATTCACACTCAAAATATCGAAGGTAAATGGTCTGTCATTAAGAGGAATTCTGAATTACATTTTAAGGTAGCATACAATCAGTCTGTTAAAAGTGTGAAAATAATTTAAATAAATCAATATGTAAATAAGAAACACAAAATTAACAATTTAAGGTACTCCATAAACCAATGCGGTATCCACTAGTTGATTAATTGTGCATGAAAAAATATCACAGTGGTTGCATATTTTGTTATAATTATTGCACATGACATAAATGGGTGACTTTAGTAACATATTACTTCTTGCACGTGGACAAGTAAACACGATAGTGGACCTAGAAGTTATTCGTGGCACATTAAATCTAATTTGCCCTAATATGTAGCTGCCGTCAATACAGTTGTGTAAAAACTTATATAAAAAGGAAACCGAAGAACTCTAAACTAACAATATCAAACCTATTACATAACAAATCGTAATCATAACCACGTGCAGGATATACTCCATCAACCTTAAATGCTAAATATTTTAAAAGTTTCCGTTGTACCTTTTCAATCTGTTGCATATAACATTTATAAATAGGATACCATTCTGATAATAAACCTGAAGATCATGACCTGATGAACTGTCGGGACCTATCTGTTTAAAGGAACAATTTTTGGGATGCCGTCTAAGTATTTAATTCTAAATGGTCCAAGATTGTTAGCGATTTTAGCGTCCAATTCGTCCTTTATTTGTGTAGTATGCGATTTCTTTTTTCGTACGGTCATATGAAATTGACACATGGTTGTAGATACCAGTTTTCAGAACCTTGGATTGTCTGATTAATACTGAGACGTGATTTTCATATTTAAGTGTTATCTTGATCGGACGATTTTTACCTTGTGCTCGTTGACCAAGCCTAAATATTTTGAGATCATTAACGTTCACGTTATTATTCATACTTTGAATTATTGTTTGGACTTCCTGTGTGTCATTATCATTGCGACTATTAGGAGGGAGCTAAGTGTTTTGCTCAGGTACACCAAATAAAATAACATTGCGTTTGCGTTTAATACGCTCATTTATTTCCTGAATGACTTCTTCCATAACTAACATGGTTGTAGAATTCTTCAGTAACTGGTTTTCATTTTTAAGTGCGTGAATATCAGTTTGTAAAGTTAGAATTAATGCTTTTAGATCTTTTATTTGGTTCCCGGCTTGTCTACAACTAATACAAGACCAATCAAATCCTTTATCATTGTTATTAAATAATTCCAGTTCTACATTACTAACATTCACACAGGTATGTCTAAAAATTCTATTGCAAACAAAACATTTTATCATTAAATTCGATTTATACGATTTACTACAACAGGAACAAATCATATTCGAAGGCATGATTAAACCGACAATAGTTTAAGGTTCAGGATATGGCCTCATATTCCTTTTCAAATGAAATGCCTAATCTCCTATTATTACATATGGTGCCAGAATGTCAGTTCCAGGAAGCGCCTTGTCTTCTGGAATGTCTAGTGTTCCATTTTCTAGGGCTTTTCCTAACTTTGAAGTAGCAAATATTCCCTCATCGCTATTTTTGCCGTACGATCCTATGTCAACGGCAATAAATTTGTATTGCGCGTCAACTAGTGCCAACAACACTACCGAAAAGGTACGCTTGTAATTAAAAAAATTCGATCCACTATTTGGAAGGGCTACTATTTCGATATGTTTACCGTCTAGCGCCCCTAAACAATTAGGGAAATTCCACAAGTGCCAAAAATCATTGGCGATCACTTTCCATTTCTCTTTGGTTGGCGTCGTTATGCATTCTTGCAGTAAATTTAATATTATTGCATTGCAATAAGTCTTCTGTTGCTAAATATCTGAAACGAAATAATAATAATTGATTTGTTGGTTGTTTAGGAAAATGGTGAAATGATTTTTAATTTATTTAAATTTACTTTTATTACTCCGACAAATTTACCTCTAACAATATTAATAAAATTTTATTATTAGATATCATTTTCTCATTATTTGCAGATGATAAATGCAAGCAAAGATGGGAGTCACTGAGATCTCAATGTAGAAAAATATGTAAGGCGAATGGAACTACGACTGGTCAAGCCGCCAAAAAGAAGTAAAAGTGGAGGTACGAGGATGAAATGACTTTTTTGTTGCCGCACATGATGGATAAGGCCCGGGTATCGTCACTACAAATAAACGATGGAACAGATGAAGAGAATGACGCTAACTAGGAAGAGCAGGCTGAGGCTGAGACTGTGACAAATGTTCCTGCAGCGACCAGAGAAGTCGTTCAAAAGAACATTAAAAAGAAAAGAATATCCAGAAAAAATCCTTCAAACACAGAATCTGTGAGTTATACACTTATGAAATATTTATTAAGTCAAAAAAGTCTTGACGAATTAAAAGAAAAAGACTCCATAGATTTACATATTTTTTGATAGTATTAAGGCCACTGTATGGCCCTTTCCGCCAGCAGATTTCCATACAGTAAAAACTACCATTTTTAATGTAGTATCTGAAATCGAACGAAAATATTTGTTTCCCGCGAGTGCTAATAATCCGCCCTCAACTCAATATCATAATTTTGAAACACATTCAGCTTCGGATTATAATATTTCTCTTCCTCTTCGAAACTTCCAGTCTACTAAAACAGGTTTCAATAGTAATTATGTAAATCAAAGCCGCCCTCAATCAAATTCCTCATGTACACCTACACCCCTATCCTCCGCATCCTCTTACTACGAACATTTTTCACCTAATACACCTCTTTAGGTAAAACCAAGTTTTTAATTATGTTATTTTTTGTTAAGTTCATAATGTAGTTTTGTGTAATAATGATTGTTCAGAAATAGATTCATTTTAAATTTAACCGTGTTAATTTAATACCCGATAGAGCGCGCAAGAGGGTTTTGTTTCGTTTTTCATTGAAAGCGATTCAGTATTAGTAGTGTGTTCTTTCTCTCCGGCTGACAATAATTGAGAGAGTGCAACGCTTATATTTATTTGTATTTTATATAAATAAATGTTATATTAATCAAAAAAGTGATCTAACAATACATACCAATCCATGGTCCATTCGAGTCGGATTGATATCCAAAAATTTAACATAAAAATCTTCGAAAAAAGATTGCAGTGTGGTTCCTGTTAGAGAGCATAGATTCTACAGTCCGCCAGTCATCGATTCATTTTGCATTGCACTCACACTCGAAGCCAAAGGCATCTGCTAGTCTCACGTGAAACGGCGTCTGCAGCCATCATCATTCGCAGCCTGGTCCACTATACTTGGGCACGATCAGCTAAAATCAAAACAGTGAGTCTATTTCATATTTTCAACCTTATTTCCTGACATTAGAGTTCATTTTCGCTTGGGTAAAACGTTGTACGGTACGTTAATTGTGTAATCGCGTTTTATTGTTTCAATAATTAAAAATTGTTACGTAATTTGATACTTCTAATTTGCGTTACTGCTTACTCTTGAACTTTTAGTATTTTCATATTGTTCATTTTATTGTCATTTTCCATATTTAAACGAATTTCGGTATTTAAATAAATATATTTCGTTTAATTATTGCGTCATCTCAAACATATTTAAAAATTTGAGAAATATAACTTACAGTTTCGTATTTTATTCGTTAATTTGTACAATATTTAAACCAATCATGTCATTAAAGGAGCTTACTAAAAAACGTGGAGATCCAAAAACTCGATTAACAGTTTTTAAAAAATTTCTTGCTAAAAACACGTTGATGATTCAAATCTTATCATTAGAGGCTAGAATTTCTAATATTGAGCCAATAATAAATGAATTCGAAAATATACAGTGCGAAATTGACGGTATTTCTGAAGATCTTTCTGAAGAATGAAAATATAGAGAATCATTTGCAAATTCATATTATTCATTAATAACACAGGCAAAATTAAAATTAAATTCAGTTTCGAGACCGAATCAAATTCAAAATAATGTCAATTTCTAACAAATAAATATTAATCAAATTAATTCTTAAATTAAATTACCTACTATTCAGTTACCTAACTTTAAAGGTTCTTACGAAAATTGGCTTGAATTTCATGACATATTTGACTCATTAATTCATCAAAATATGGGAATAAACCCAATTCAAAAATTCCATTATCTGAAGGCATCTCTGGGTGGTGAAGCGGCGCAAGTTATCCGTTCGTTAGAGACTTCGGCCGCGAATTATGATGTAGCATGGAGTTTGCTCTGTGAAAGGTTTGCAAACAAGCGTCTTTTGATTTATAATCACACAAAGGCGTTATTCGGTTTACAGCCTATTCAAAAGAAATCATCTTCTCAATTACGACAAATGATTAATAACATATTAAAAAACTTACGTTCACTAGAGTTATTCCAACAACCTGTAAAATCATGGGATACTCTTTTGATATTCATGGCTAGTAAGCTGGATTCTACCACCGCAAGAGAATGGGAGACATATAGATTCGACGGTGAACTTCCTACCTTTATCGATATGATTTCCTTTTTAAAAGGCAGAGTAGATCTTCTCGAATAATTAGAGTTATCTAAAAATTCATTTAAGGTTGAAAAGCCATCTTCAAAGTTTACAAAACATTCATTCGTCTCTGCGCATTTTGCAAGGAATCACATAAGGTATTTAATTGTCCAAAATTTTTAAAGCTTTCAGTAAAAGAGCGTATCAATCAAGCAAAGGGCTTCAAGCTTTACACAAATTGTCTTCACACCGGGCATTTTGGCTCACAGTGCAAATATGGTTCTTGCAAAAGGTGCAAGGCAAATCACCACACGCTTTTGCACATAGAAAAGAAGCCTATCAATTCAAATGATAATGCAATACAACAAGCACCATCTTAATCTGAAACGCAGATTTTATTTTCAAATCATTCAAGTCTAAGTCAAACGATCTTGTCTACAGCTGTTATTCAAATACTTGATAAAAACGGTAGGGCTCATAATTGCAGAGCTCTTCTAGATTCTGGCTCTCAATCAAATTTTATAACTTCTGAAATGTCACAAATTTAGGTTTATCTGAATCGTATATTAATATCTCAATAAATGGAGTAGGCCAAGCAGTCTCAAATATTCGCTCAAAATGCACTGCGAAAATTCAATCAATGCACTATTCTTTTCATACGTCACTTATTTGCTGGATCGTACCCACAATTTACAATCGACTTCCAATGTCTAGTTTCAAAATTGATAAATTAAACATTCCGGAGCATTTGAAATTGGCCGATCCAGAATTTCACAAGGCATCTTAAGTTGACATTCTAATAGGTGCTGATACATTTTGGCACATTCTTTGTATAGGGCAATTTAGTTTAGGGCCTTCTACTCCCATAATGCAGAAAACACGATTCGGTTGGATCATTTCTGGTCATTTTAGTAATAAGGAAAGCTTAATATCTTATTCTAATTTCATAACTAATGAAAAATTAAATACCCAACTTCAAAAGTTTTGAGAACTCGGAGAACACATAAGTCCTGTTCTTTCCAAGGATAAGTCTATTTGCGAAACTCATTTTTCCTCTACCTTTAAGAGAGACACATTCGGCCGTTTTATTATCGACATACCTCTAAAAAAACTCTCCTGAGAGTTACGGTGATTCTAGTCACCAAGCTTTGAAACGTTTTTATAGTTTAGAAAGAAAACTTCAGGCTAATCCTATTTTAAAGAAAAAATACACTCAGTTCATGGAGGAATATATCGAATTGGGTCACATGTCCAAGATCGACAATAATTATCGTGATCTTTCCACATCATATTATCTTCCTCATCACGGGGTTTTAAAGGAAGATAGTCTCACTACAAAGCTTCGCGTAGTGTTCGACGGATCTTCTCCGACTTCTTCCGGTTTTTCTCTAAACGACATTCAACTTTCTGTTCCTACAATACAAGATGATTTATTCGTGATTCTATTACGTTTTAGGCAGCATGCTTTTGTTGTTTCTGCAGATATCACGAAAATGTATCGACACGTTCCTGTTAATCCAGAGCAAAGATCATTGCAACAAATATTCTAGCGTTCTTCGCCGTACGATTCGGTTGAGACTTATCAATTAAACACTGTCACATATGGGACAGCCTCAGCTTCTTTTCAAGCTATTCGATGTTTATTTTAACTTGCATTCGACAATGAAAGTCTTTATCCAATTGCTGCCAAGGCTATTCGTCATGATTTCTATGTTGACGATTTATTGACTGGCACAGATTGTGTTACTGAACTTTCAGAACTTTGCGCAAATATAAGCGATATTTTGAGCAAGGGTTGCTTCGAACTTAGAAAGTGGCTGTCGAATGATTCATCCGTTCTTAATCAAATTCATACTTCAATGTGTTTGTCTGAGTTAAAATCCTTTGGTGAAGATAAGGAGACTAAGGTTCTTGGACTGAATTGGAAGTACGACACTTTAGTCTATAAGGTAATCGATTTATCTTGTCCCGTGAAAGTGACAAAAAGGTCGATTCTCTCAGCTATTGCACAGATTTATGATCCTCTAGGATTACTTAGCGCTTGTACTGTCACAGCAAAAATCATTTTACAAGGTCTTTGGCAAGAGAAACAAGGATGGGACGAATCTGTTCCACAAACTATTTTTACCCGTTGGAATATATTCAAAGGAGAGTTGTTCGATCTGAACAACCTGGAGTTAGCCAGATATGTCAAGCAAAAGGGCGCAATTTTTTGCGAACTTCATGGCTTCTCTGATGCCAGCAACAAGGCATACGGCGCAGCAATATATGTTAAGACAATTCACTCAAAAGGTGTTGTCTTGGTTCGTTTACTATGTGCAAAGTCCAAAGTTGCACCCTTAAAGGCTACAAGTATCCCTCGGTTGGAGTTGTGTGGCGCTCTTCTGCTGGCTCATTTGTCTGAAAAGGTTATTTGATCTTCTAACATTCAATTCGATAAAATATTTCACTGTTGTGATTCCACCATTACGCTTGGCTGGATAAACACTCCATTAAATATGCTTAAAACATTTGTGGGAAATTAAGTAGCCGAAATTCATGAAAAGACTGATGAAAACAGTTGGCGTCATGTTAATTCTAAGGAAAATCCTACGGACCTCGCTTCTCGTGGCGTAAATCCCAAATCTCTTATGTCTTCGAATTTATGGTGGTACGGACCTTCTTGGTTAAAATCCAATCATGCTTTTCCTAAGGATTTTTTGCCTTCTTGTGAATTATTTAAATTAAAAAGGGTAGATATCCCTATCATGTCTTGTACTCTGGATTCTTTCTTAATAAATAATTTTTCTAGTCTCGTCAAATTAAAAAGATGCGTTTATTGAGATTTATATCAAACTGTTTATCTAAATCTCATAATCAAATTCAACCCACAGGTCTCATAACCCTTCATGACATTTCAAATGCTATGTTTCGTTTAATAAGGGTTGTTCAAGGTGAGTGCTTCTCAAAGGAAATTCACCATTTACAGGAAGGCAAGGCCTTACATCCAAGGAGCAAGCTCGTCTAATTAAATCCATTTCTTGACCCAAATGGTATACTTCGTGTAGGTGGCAGATTAAAAAAATCTCTGTATAATTTCGAAAAAAGGCATCCAATCTTATTACCATATTCACATCATCATTTCACCGACCTGATTTTAATTGATATGCACGAAAAATTATGTCATGCAGGCCCTCAGTAACTGTAAGCTGTTACTCGAAAAAGGTTTTGGCCAATTCATGGAAGAAAATGTTTAAGGTGTTATCGTGTTAATCCTCCTTCTTCCATTTTTTGTTAAAGGATCGAAAAGGGCGCGGTTGCAAACATTTCAAGTCTTATATTACATTATTTATATGTTTTACCACTCGTGCTGTTCATTTGGAACTAGTAACCGATTTAACCACACCATCCTTCATGTCTGCTTTTAATCGCTTTATTAGTTGAAGAGGTGTATTCAGATAATGGAACATATTTTCAAGGTGCTAGTCGCGAGTTAAAAGAATTAGCCGATTTTTTAAAAACTAATCAAGATAATATTATTAATTCTACCTCAAATGAAGGTATTCAATGGCATTTCATACCTCCTCAAACACCACATTTTGGAGGCTTGTGGGAAGCCAATATTAAATCAATGAAATCTCATTTAAAACGGGTAATAGGTAATGCAAATCTTACATACAAAGATTTTAACACGGTACTTACCCAGGTGGAGTCAATTCTAAATTGTCGTCCGCTACCACCTCTCTCGTCAGATCCTAATGATCTACTTCCCTTGACTCCGGCTCACTTTCTGATTGGTCGGCCTCTTACTGCACTACCTGAGCCTGACGTCACTGCGATAAGTGAGAACAGTTTAAGTCATTTTCAACGCCTTCGTCAGTTGGTACAGCACATTTGGTCAAGATGGTCCAAAGAATATATTTCTGAATTAAAAGAACGCACCAAATGGAAGCAGCATTCCAATGGCGTCAGTAATGGTACGCTAGTTCTTATAAAGGACAAATTTTTACCTCCTTTGGTTTGGCAGTTAGGCCGCATAATCGAGCTAAATCCTGGTCTTGACAGAGTTGCTCGCGTTGCTTCAATTACAACTTCCAAAGGAATCATCAAACGTGCAGTTTCCAACGTATGTTCACTTTTAGAGCAGTAACTAACATAGAAATATCTAAAACACCAAAGTGCAATTATATTCATTTTTATTTTTACTTATTTTATATATTTTTCTTTGATGCTTACCTGTATGTATCTCTTTTACCTTTTGTAGATATTATTGTTCGAATTGTTAAAAGGTTACACTCTTTCAAGGCGGGCGGCCGTTCAGAATTAGATTCATTTCAAATTTAACCGCGTTAATTTAATACCCGATAGAGCGCACAAGAGGGTTTTGTTTCCTTTTTCATTGAAAGCGATTCATTATTAGTAGTGTGTTCTTCCCTTCCGGCTGACAAATTGAGAAAGTGCAACGCTTA
Organism: Altica lythri; assembly: GCA_964028335.1. NCBI lineage: Eukaryota > Metazoa > Arthropoda > Insecta > Coleoptera > Chrysomelidae > Altica > Altica lythri. The sequence continues at coordinate 96,971,000 of OZ034801.1, read as the reverse complement.
TATTTATTTGTATTTTATATGAATAAATGTCATATTAATCAAAAAAGTGATCTAACAGTACATCCCAATCCAATGATGTATTAATAAAATTATTACTACCTAAACAGATTTTTTTTAGAAGATTCAAACGACTCAAAATTAAAATCAACATGATAATATAATTAAATATAATCATGCATGAGTTTATTTTGTAATAATCACTTGAAATTTTATTTAAAATATATTGAAAAGTATGTTTGGTCATACGAAAATATTAAAAAAATTTTGTTTCATCATCTGCAAGACCTCTATACAAAGTAAAAAAGTCTCCTTCCGTTTTTCGCTTTTTTAAAATTTCGTGTACCTATTTTGTCCTGCGCTTTTTGTTTTCGTTTTGGTTTTCCTCCTCTTCATCATCCAAACATACAGCAATAATAGCTAAGCATTTGAAATCTTTTTTAACATTTTTGATATTAATAACTAATAAAAATAATGTTCTGACCAGACTGGATGTTAGTCGTTCAATGTGAATAGTATACACATAAAGGAAGAATAATATTTCACAGCGGCTTGAGTGGAGTGTGAGCTGAGCGTGACCTAAACTATAATGTGAATACTATACATAATTCTTGATTGTGACCGAACGGTGAGCGAACCGAGACCTGAGCGCCTAATGTGAATCGACCTTAAGTGTTTCAAATTGGTGTCAGGTGTGGGGTGAAGATACAAGAATGCTTGGAATGAAGATAAATGAACTAATGGTGGCTGAGCTTAGAAGAGAGCTCGAAGAATTAGACTTGGAGACTACTGGGACCGAATCTGTATTGTTGAATAGGCTCCGTGAATACTACCGAAGTAATAATTTGGACCCTGATGTTGTGGAGTTCGATGACCCGGTTCAAAAAGCAATTTCTGAACTATCACAACGAATGACGAACCAGCAAGAGGAACAGACGCAACAACTGTCCCAGTTGTCCAGTCAGATAAGCAGCCAGCTTTCACAACGATTGGCGAGCCAACAATAAGAACAAACTCAACAACTTTCCCGGCTGCAAGAAGAACAATCGCAAAAACTTTCCCGGCTGCAAGAGGAGCTATCGCATCGAATAACGAGCCAACAAGAAGAACAGACAACAATTTTCCTAGCTGTCTCAACGAATGACAAGCCAGCAAGAAGAGCTTACACAACGGATGTATACCATATCAGAAAAGTTCGTTCTCCCTGCAAATATCGCATCTTCGGGACGAGCATAATCAGCAAGTGCCCAGCTTGCGAAACGAGCAGAATCAGCATGCGGCTAAACTGCGAGACGAGCAAAATCAGCAAGTGGCCAACTTACGAGACGAGATCAACCAGCAAGTGCAGTCCGAGATAGGGAAGCTTAGACGAGAACTGGAAGCTTGTCGCCTAAACCAAGCAATCCACCACGGCGACGGAGATGCAGAAAGGATGGAAACCTGCCACGTAGACGTTGAACGCCGAGGAAACGGGGAATCGACCCAGGTACGAACGACGATGAAACCCCCGACCTTCGACGGGAAGACTTTCTGGCCAAACTATCTCAAACATTTCGACGCAGCGGCCAGAGCAAATGGGTGGTCATCTCAGGAGAAGGCATTGTAACTAACCATAGCTCTGCGAGGCTTTAGACGTCTTGCATTCATTGACACCGGATGAAGCTGACAACTTCGAGTTATGGGTGAATCGTCTAGAGATGCGTTATGGCCAAACTCATCTACAACCGGTGTACCGAATGCAGTTAAACAGCCGAAAACAGAAGAATGGGGAGACTATCCAGGAGTTTGAGGCAGAAGTAGCAAGAATGGTACGGTTTAAGTATCCAAATGCAGCGAAGGATTTCCTGGAGTGCCTGGCGGTCTTCGAATTTATGGTGGTACGGACCTTCTTGGTTAAAATCCAATCATGCTTTTCCTAAGGATTTTTTGCCTTCTTGTGAATTATTTAAATTAAAAAGGGTAGATATCCCTATCATGTCTTGTACTCTGGATTCTTTCTTAATAAATAATTTTTCTAGTCTCGTCAAATTAAAAAGATGCGTTTATTGAGATTTATATCAAACTGTTTATCTAAATCTCATAATCAAATTCAACCCACAGGTCTCATAACCCTTCATGACATTTCAAATGCTATGTTTCGTTTAATAAGGGTTGTTCAAGGTGAGTGCTTCTCAAAGGAAATTCACCATTTACAGGAAGGCAAGGCCTTACATCCAAGGAGCAAGCTCGTCTAATTAAATCCATTTCTTGACCCAAATGGTATACTTCGTGTAGGTGGCAGATTAAAAAAATCTCTGTATAATTTCGAAAAAAGGCATCCAATCTTATTACCATATTCACATCATCATTTCACCGACCTGATTTTAATTGATATGCACGAAAAATTATGTCATGCAGGCCCTCAGTAACTGTAAGCTGTTACTCGAAAAAGGTTTTGGCCAATTCATGGAAGAAAATGTTTAAGGTGTTATCGTGTTAATCCTCCTTCTTCCATTTTTTGTTAAAGGATCGAAAAGGGCGCGGTTGCAAACATTTCAAGTCTTATATTACATTATTTATATGTTTTACCACTCGTGCTGTTCATTTGGAACTAGTAACCGATTTAACCACACCATCCTTCATGTCTGCTTTTAATCGCTTTATTAGTTGAAGAGGTGTATTCAGATAATGGAACATATTTTCAAGGTGCTAGTCGCGAGTTAAAAGAATTAGCCGATTTTTTAAAAACTAATCAAGATAATATTATTAATTCTACCTCAAATGAAGGTATTCAATGGCATTTCATACCTCCTCAAACACCACATTTTGGAGGCTTGTGGGAAGCCAATATTAAATCAATGAAATCTCATTTAAAACGGGTAATAGGTAATGCAAATCTTACATACAAAGATTTTAACACGGTACTTACCCAGGTGGAGTCAATTCTAAATTGTCGTCCGCTACCACCTCTCTCGTCAGATCCTAATGATCTACTTCCCTTGACTCCGGCTCACTTTCTGATTGGTCGGCCTCTTACTGCACTACCTGAGCCTGACGTCACTGCGATAAGTGAGAACAGTTTAAGTCATTTTCAACGCCTTCGTCAGTTGGTACAGCACATTTGGTCAAGATGGTCCAAAGAATATATTTCTGAATTAAAAGAACGCACCAAATGGAAGCAGCATTCCAATGGCGTCAGTAATGGTACGCTAGTTCTTATAAAGGACAAATTTTTACCTCCTTTGGTTTGGCAGTTAGGCCGCATAATCGAGCTAAATCCTGGTCTTGACAGAGTTGCTCGCGTTGCTTCAATTACAACTTCCAAAGGAATCATCAAACGTGCAGTTTCCAACGTATGTTCACTTTTAGAGCAGTAACTAACATAGAAATATCTAAAACACCAAAGTGCAATTATATTCATTTTTATTTTTACTTATTTTATATATTTTTCTTTGATGCTTACCTGTATGTATCTCTTTTACCTTTTGTAGATATTATTGTTCGAATTGTTAAAAGGTTACACTCTTTCAAGGCGGGCGGCCGTTCAGAATTAGATTCATTTCAAATTTAACTGCGTTAATTTAATACCCGATAGAGCGCACAAGAGGGTTTTGTTTCCTTTTTCATTGAAAGCGATTCATTATTAGTAGTGTGTTCTTCCCTTCCGGCTGACAAATTGAGAAAGTGCAACGCTTATATTTATTTGTATTTTATATGAATAAATGTCATATTAATCAAAAAAGTGATCTAACAGTACATCCCAATCCAATGATGTATTAATAAAATTATTACTACCTAAACAGATTTTTGTTAGAAGATTCAAACGACTCAAAATTAAAATCAACATGATAATATAATTAAATATAATCATGCATGAGTTTATTTTGTAATAATCACTTGAAATTTTATTTAAAATATATTGAAAAGTATGTTTGGTCATACGAAAATATTAAAAAAATTTAGTTTCATCATCTGCAAGACCTCTATACAAAGTAAAAAAGTCTCCTTCCGTTTTTCGCTTTTTTAAAATTTCGTGTACCTATTTTGTCCTGCGCTTTTTGTTTTGGTTTTGGTTTTCCTCCTCTTCATCATCCAAACATACAGCAATAATAGCTAAGCATTTGAAATCTTTTTTAACATTTTTGATATTAATAACTAATAAAAATAATGTTCTGACCAGACTGGATGTTAGTCGTTCAATGTGAATAGTATACTTTTAAAGGAAGAATAATATTTCACAGCGGCTTGAGTGGAGTGTGAGCTGAGCGTGACCTAAACTATAATGTGAATACTATACATAATTCTTGATTGTGACCGAACGGTGAGCGAACCGAGACCTGAGCGCCTAATGTGAATCGACCTTAAGTGTTTCAAATTGGTGTCAAGTGTGGGGTGAAGATACAAGAATGCTTGGAATGAAGATAAATGAACTAATGGTGGCTGAGCTTAGAAGAGAGCTCGAAGAATTAGACTTGGAGACTACTGGGACCGAATCTGTATTGTTGAATAGGCTCCGTGAATACTACCGAAGTAATAATTTGGACCCTGATGTTGTGGAGTTCGATGACCCGGTTCAAAAAGCAATTTCTGAACTATCACAACGAATGACGAACCAGCAAGAGGAACAGACGCAACAACTGTCCCAGTTGTCCAGTCAGATAAGCAGCCAGCTTTCACAACGATTGGCGAGCCAACAATAAGAACAAACTCAACAACTTTCCCGGCTGCAAGAAGAACAATCGCAAAAACTTTCCCGGCTGCAAGAGGAGCTATCGCATCGAATAACGAGCCAACAAGAAGAACAGACAACAATTTTCCTAGCTGTCTCAACGAATGACAAGCCAGCAAGAAGAGCTTACACAACGGATGTATACCATATCAGAAAAGTTCGTTCTCCCTGCAAATATCGCATCTTCGGGACGAGCATAATCAGCAAGTGCCCAGCTTGCGAAACGAGCAGAATCAGCATGCGGCTAAACCGCGAGACGAGCAAAATCAGCAAGTGGCCAACTTACGAGACGAGATCAACCAGCAAGTGCAGTCCGAGATAGGGAAGCTTAGACGAGAACTGGAAGCTTGTCGCCTAAACCAAGCAATCCACCACGGCGACGGAGATGCAGAAAGGATGGAAACCTGCCACGTAGACGTTGAACGCCGAGGAAACGGGGAATCGACCCAGGTACGAACGACGATGAAACCCCCGACCTTCGACGGGAAGACTTTCTGGCCAAACTATCTCAAACATTTCGACGCAGCGGCCAGAGCAAATGGGTGGTCATCTCAGGAGAAGGCATTGTAACTAACCATAGCTCTGCGAGGCTTTAGACGTCTTGCATTCATTGACACCGGATGAAGCTGACAACTTCGAGTTATGGGTGAATCGTCTAGAGATGCGTTATGGCCAAACTCATCTACAACCGGTGTACCGAATGCAGTTAAACAGCCGAAAACAGAAGAATGGGGAGACTATCCAGGAGTTTGAGGCAGAAGTAGCAAGAATGGTACGGTTTAAGTATCCAAATGCAGCGAAGGATTTCCTGGAGTGCCTGGCGGTCCAAACCTTCACCGATGGTATTCGAGACGTCGAGTTGCAGCAGGCTGTACGGTTGGCGCGGTCTAAGTCTCTTGTGGACGCCTTAACCAGTGCCCTGGAGTTTGATGCGGCGACGGAGGCCTCACGTGAAGTTGCTCGACTAAGGGAAGTCACCGGTAACCACGACCAAGCCGTTCATTTCGTTAGCGACGTCGAGGCGGTAGTGGAAAAGTTAATGAAGTTATCTCCAAAAAGAAGGCGACCAGTGAGATGCTGGAACTGCGGGGAACTAGGCCATATAAGAAATACTTGCCCCCCAAAAAAAAATCTCCTGCTGAAGTACCCCAGCAGCAGGAAAACTAGAACAGGTGGACTACTGGAGGGCGACATCGACCCCAAACAATTCCGAAGCCTCTCACACCATCAAATTGGCAACTCTGCGACACCACGTGGGCAGCTTATACGTAGATAGCCTCATTGACGGAAAGAACTTCACCATGCTGCTACGAAAACTATTATCCGACCAACCATCATTATGCGGAAAAAGATGTTGCCTACCCGTTGAAGACTGCGTACCAGTACCGGAGAATTTATTAGGAGTCTACGGTAAGATGCAGGTAACACTACAGTTTGGTCCAACCTCTCTTGTTCACTCGGTGCTGGTGGCTGAACTTGATGAAGATGTGGTTCTGGACATGGACGTTATGCTCCACTGTGGTTTTCATTTGGATCTTTGACGACGTATCCTTCGTACTGGTAATGAGGAAATATTCCTGCATCGAAAACAAGTCGACGATGCCTCGATTAAGCTATCCAATGACATCGAACTTCCGGCAAGCTGCGAATGTGTCGTAACAGCGCGGTTGGATGGACTGGAGCCAGATGGATCCCCAGCGATGATAGAGCCAAAGAACCATGACCATGAATTGGGAAAAGGATACCTTGTTGGTAAGACTCTTGTTAGATCTGCCAAAGAGGTACCCATCCGAGTCATCAATTTAAACGATTATCCAGTTCTTCTTCGAAAGGACACGGAAATGGGAACTTTAGTACCGGTAACAGCCAAAATTCATAAGGTAAACGTTATGAAAACAGATGAGACGAACGAAATCGAAAAATTAATGACAAAAATAGATCCCTCTTTGTCAAAATTAGAAAGAAAACAGGTAAGAGATCTACTTTACCGTTATAAACCTGTATATGGTTCTAAAACTAAGCATGGAAGAATTGATGTTGTCCAACATAAAATTGATACTGGCGATGCACGTCCGATTCAACAGGTACCTCGACGACTGCCTCAAGAAGGAAGAAGCAGATAGAGCCCTTAAAGAAATGATTTAAAATGGCATAGTCGAACCATCCAGTAGTCCGTGGGCTTCTCCTGTGGTATAAGTGAGAAAGAAAAACTGATCAATGCGATTTTGTGTCGACTATCGAAAGCTTAAAGATGTTACTAAGAAAGACAGTTATCCTCTGTCAAGGATTGATGATGCCCTAGACGCTTTGGAGGTTCTACTTTCTTTTCTACCTTGGACCATAAAAGCGGATACTGGCAGGTTAAAATGAATCCTGCAGACAAAGAAAAGACTACCTTTACCAGTGGATCAGGGTTATGGCAATTCACAGTCCTTCCGTTTGGCCTCTGTAATGCTGCTGCGACATTTGAACGGCTAATGGAGAAGATTCTTCGAGGCTTGTCGTGGGAAACTTATCTAGTTTATCTAGATGACATCATCATAATGGGCAAGACCTTTAAGGAAAATTTATCCAACCTGGAAGAAGTCTTTAAAAGACTACAGAAAGATAATCTAGCATTGAATGTTAAGAAATGCCACTTGTTCCAGAGACAGGTCAACTACTTAGGACATAACGTAAGCAAGCATGACGTTGCTGTAGACCCCGCTAAAATTCAAGCCGTTCAAGAATGGCCTATCCCTATCGACAAACATCAGCTCCGAAGTTTCTTGAGTCTTTGTTCCTATTACCGACGGTATGTCAAGAATTTTAGAGACATAGTCAAACCCTTGACTCGGTTGACAGAACAAGACATGTCCTTCTGTTGGGATGAGGAATGTCAAAAGGCGTTTGAACTATTAAAGAAACAGCTGAAGTCTGCCCCTATTCTTGCATATCCACTTCCTGACGGTAAGCGTATTCTGGACACCGACGTCAGCAATGTGGGAATTGGAGCCGTCTTGTCATAGCTACAAGATGGTAAAGAAAGAGTAGTTGGATACTTTAGTAAACGCTGAAAAGAACTACTGTGTAACTCGGCAAAAACTCTTAGCAGTTGTAAAATCCGTCGAGCACTTTTTTAAATATCTGTATGGCAGAAAATTCCGGATCAGAACAGACCATGCAAGTTTAAAGTGGCTACTTTGCTTTAGGATCCCAGAAAAACATAGCAAGATGGTTTGAAAAACTGCAGGAATATGATATTGCAATCGAGCTTGCATTAGTTAAGGTTGTGCCAGAAGACCAGAGCTCTATGCTGGAGGAGCAACAAGAAAACGATCTCGTTCTGAAAAAGAACGGGAATGGAAGAGAATGGACCGTCGTCCGTTGTGGAGAAAGATATCCTCATCCACTCCTGCTTTAAAAGCATATTGGGCCCAATGAAACTCTTTAATTTTGGAAAGTGAGCTGCTTCAAAGACTTATAGAAAATCCTGAGAACACAGAAACAAGGAAACAAATAGTGGTCCCAAGAAATGCTGTACCAGACATTTTAAAACAGATACGGGTATTTCTCTGTAACCTTGTAATCGGCTGTCGCTACCAATTTTTTCAAAAAGTAATTTAATTATTAAAAAAACAAAATCTCCTAATGAAACTTTAACCCTGAAACTACACGGGCCCGTTCTTTTTAAAACGCTAACTATTTTTAATCTTTTTCTCCACGTAAAACAAACTCAAAAATAACAGTCCTCTGGCTGTCCCTGACACTGTATTCGCGCATTGAAATGGCATTTACGAAGAAGCCATTTAAACTACTTCCCTTAGCAGTTAACATCATAAAGAAAAATAGTCGCTAGTCTACAGCAAAGAAAAAAAGAAGCCACAAAGCGACTAACGAAGTATAATAGGCAAAAAAATGAAAAGATCGAACATTTAGAGAAAAAACTTGAAAAGTACAAAAAAAGATTAGCGAGATTTAAAAGTAACAACAAAAAGAACGTTGAAGATACTCCTAAGACAAAGATGTTGAAAATGTTAGAGGGGTCGCTAAGATTCCTCTACTTGACAATGAAATGTTTTGATATTTATACATTTTTCTGATCAAAGAAAAGAAGTAGTCAAGAAAGCGTTGTTTGGCGAAGTCATTAGTAGGCAGCTGAAATGAAATTATTCCACATTGAAACGTAGCAAAGAAAAAACTAATCTTTAAAAAAGTTGTTACTAGCAATATTGTTCAAAAGTACAGGTACTTGCTACCTAAGGAAATGAAGTCGATGTGTAGACCCGGAAAAAAATCTTATCTTACTGGCTTAGATGTACCTTTAGCTAAACGATGTAAATTACCTGATAGTTATAAAAGAGTAGTTCAGAATTTCTTCGACGACGACAGTAATAGCCGTATGAAAGCCAGTAAAAAAGAATTTATAACCAGAAAAACTGTGAAGAAACGAAGAGATATCTTCTTGACTCGGTTTTTAATCTTTACAAAAAGTTTTTGAATGGAAATTTAAAAATAAGCTACCAAACATTTTGCCGACTCCGTCCATTTTGGGTTGTGTAATTAAACGCTCAAAATCGCGATACATGTCTTTGCATAATTCACAGCAACATAGACATGAAGCTTAGAGCACTTCATACTGCTAACATACTAACCTACTACAGTCATTAAAAGATGCTGGAAGACCTATGTTGCGACCGGTATAATGTGAATTGTTTGGCCAGATCATGTCATACTTGCCGAAATTTAGAGAATTTGATAACAGAAATGGCATAAAATATAACATGTGGATTTCCGAAATGCAACAAATCCAAGATTTTAAGACTAAGAAGCCGCGACTAGTGACAAAATGTTTAAAAAAAAGATTTGAAGTACATCCAAGACGACTCCTAATACATTTGCAGAAAGATTTACACAAATTTTTGAGTCACCAGCGAAATATTGTTCACCAATATAAAGCCATAAATGAGTTCAAGTCTTCTAGATGATGAAGTTCTGATCCACGAGAATTATTGCACCAAGTACGCAGAAGAAACATAGGCCTTTCATTTCGGTGGGTCTCGAGCACATCTGAGCCTGCAGACCGTAGTAGTTTACCTACAAAATTTCATCCTTTCGTTTTGCACAGTCTCCGAGAACATAGCCCATTCACTTGATGCCATTTGGACACATCTCTGAAGAAATTCCAGATATTGAAACCTTTACATGAAACTACACCAAAAGAGGCCACGGAAAAGGGGCACCGGATGGTCAAAAGAACAGCTGATTTTGTAGTTAATTCTGGAGGTGATATCTGTAACATTGATCAGTTTGTCAAAGTAATCCAAGAGCAATGTCTTGGCATCACATGTATCGCAATCGATGGCCAAGACATCCAGGCAATGGTGGATAAAGTTGAAGAGTAAGCAGTCGATCAGAAGGATTTTAAAGGCACTTTAAATGTACATCAGGTCGCAGGTGTTTATTCCAGCTCAATCCTCGGCCACCCAACTAAAAGTTATACACTTACACCTAAAAGTCTTGCTGCTTTTGCAATGGCGGATCTTGTAAGCATTATAAGATTGGTAGTATCAACCTAGCCCCAAAACCTAGATTAGCAGTAGAAAAAGTGTTCACAGAGTCCGAACCGGAAGATCTTGGATCTGCTAAGCCTGAATTGGCACCTATGCTAAAAAAATCCCCTCAAAAATTAGATAATGACATAACAGGAGCAAGTGGCATTTAGATTCAAAATTCATGTTACAATACTGGAGATTACGTTCTTGTGAAATATCTAGCTAAAAATGTTGAATATCGTTATGCTGCCGTAATTAATGCGGTTGATGTCCATGAAAATAAGTTACGTGTTACTTTCCTCAAGATTTGTTACCAACAAGTGCAGCTCTTTAGAATAGATGATAATAACATTGCAGACGTTATCCCACAATATTTTACTTTGAAATATTCATTGATTGATTAATTTTTTTTATTTTAGGTAGTCAACGAATGTTTGAATAATACCAGTCAGGCTTCTCAAGCTCGACTTCCAAATAGTTGCGCACTGAGGAAGACCGCGCCGTCAAACCCTGTTAATTTGGAAGAATTGCGGATACCGGAATATTACAGGATTTATGAGGTGTCGGACGGCGTGGAAGAAAATTTCCTTTTTGCGGACAATGAAGAAGGGCCCAACAGAATATTGATTTTCAGGAGAGACAGCTGGCTACAGCATTTGCAAACTTCGCCCATATGGTTTGCCGATGGTACATTTTCAATAGCACCGCCGCTTTTTTTCCAAGTGTACACCTTGATGGCAACTAAAAATAATGGGGTCCACCCTATATTTTATGCCCTTTTGCCAAACAAATCACGAGCTAATTATAGCCGTATGTTCGATCTAATAAAGAATTTGAAGCCAAATCTGAGCCCTACTGCGATCCATTGCGACTTTGAGCAGGCAGCATTCGCAGCCATGGAAAATTGCTTCCCAGGAATAAATATCAACGGATGCATCCTCCACTTAGCACAAAACATGAAGAAGCATCTGGCACAGTTAGGCCATTTTACAGGATACAATAACGACGGCCAATTTGCCTTAAATTGTAAGATAGCGACATCCTTGGCATTCGTTCCAGCTCGTCATTTAGATCAGGCCATTGATGTGTTGGGAAACGCTTTACCTGTTGCGCTTCAACCACTGTTGGATTGGTTCGAAGAGAATTACGTAGGACGTATAAACAGGTAACTATAAAGTGTACTTTTTCAGAAAGTTCAAAATCTGTATATCACTTTATTAATTATTTATAGACGAGTAGACGACCTCCATTATTTCCCCAGGAGATGTGGAATCTCCATCAAAGGACGATGCATAGGGAGGATCGAACCAACAATTACGCGGAGGCAGCACACAGAATGCTTCAAACAGAATTAGGAGTCGACCACCCTACAATATGGAAATTGATTGACAGCTTCCGTAAGGTGCAGAAGGGTAGGGACGTTCACTATGAACAATTAGTTGCTGAGAATCTGCCACCGTTGAAAGTGAAAAAATATAGGGACGCGGATGAGCGAATTTTAAGATTAGTCCGAAACTTTAATGCCGATGAAGGTATTTTAGAATATCTTAGAGGACTTGCCCATAATTATGAGATGTAACTTTTTAAATATTTTCAATACTGTTAATACTGTATAATATGTATATAAAAATATTGTCACGAATTTGTAAAAAAATGTTAAAATTTCAGATGAAAACAATGTATAGTTGAATACGAAAATATAACTTGGTTTTACTAGCAACATCAGCACTGTTAATAGGGTTGCCTAACAATCCTAATAATTATTATTAAGTTTATGTTAGTACGAGTGTACGGAAAGTCACTTTTGACATTGTCAAGAGAATGCATGTAAGTGTTGATGGCATTACATATCAGTCCATATTTGTTCATTTTTAAATCTTATAATATTGTTTACATCGTTTGTTATTTTGTGGTAATAAACTTTCTTTTGCCCGAAAATTTATTTATTTAACCTAACAAAAGGGTATGGGCCCAGATTTCGTGTGCTAAAGAAAGATATACGATTATAACCAAAAAGCCACCGGTGACCACATTTGAGTATTGTTGCAACAAGTGTTTTTATTGGATTTGCAACCATGGCATGTAAACAAGAAGAGACCAACAAATTTGGAATTGTTCCTTTCAATGTTACAAATTTTGATAATTGGAAATTTCGGATGGAATCCGCTCTAAAAGCTGCAGAGGTACATGATGTATTAAATCCAATTGCTGCCGCTTCTAAAAATGAATCCTGGTTAAGAAGGAACAATAAAGCAAGAAATTTAATCGTACAAAATGTAAGTGATACGCATTTAGAACATATTAAACATATTGACGACGCAGCAGACATGATAGACAATAGACAATAGATTTATTCATGCTAATACAAATAGTATTTTACAATCGTCAAACAAATACCTACAAAGTTTGTATAAAATAAAATAAACACATATCCACACGAATTGAAAAAGTTACAAAAAAGTAAAAAAGAAAATCATGTAGATATACCAATTTAAAAATTACAAAAATTACACACTAACCACAATAATACAAAAAAACATCAGAAATCGTCTTCATTATGTTCGCTGTTTAAAAATTCATTAATATTAAAAAATGCTTTTTTGAGCAGGTAAGATTTAACTACTGCTTTGAAAGGCAATAACGGGAGCAATCGGACACCGACAGGCAGTTTATTAAAAAATAGTGGCGCGAAATGCAGGGTGGCATTCCACGATCTGTACAATCTTAGATAAGACACTCTGAGGTCATTACGATGCCTAGTGTAATGCTGGTGAATGTCAACCCCTGATTCGTACCTACCCACGCTTCCATGCACGTAAATCAGTGTATCAAGGATATACTGACAAGGCAGCGTAAGTATTTGCAAACCTTGGAAATATTGCCTAGTATCTTCCCTGTATCCCACTTTAGCCAGGATTCGAACTGCCCTCCTTTGTAAGCCAAAAATCCTAGGTGCATGTGCAGAATGTCCCCAAACAATGAGACCATACATACACGACGAGTGTATCAATGCATGATATGCAATCTTGCACACCTCTACTTCCACTGTCCTAATCAAATTTCTAAGAACAAAAATTGATGAGCACATTTTCTTCGCTATCATATTTATGTGATTTTCAAAGGTTAATTTGGAATCCATTATTATGCCAAGAAATTTAATATTATTGACATTCTCCGAGATATCGTGTGTCCTTAATGAAAAAATGACTTTTTCAGTTTTCTCCTGGTTTAAAGTAAGTTTATTTGCCGTAAACCAGTCATTTACCTTTTCAGTATACTCGGTCATTTTCTCCGTTAATAATTTGGACTCTGTTGTTCTTATCGTAAAAGTAGTGTCATCGGCATACATAGTTACCGTGTTAGGGGGTAGAGCAGCAGTTATGTCATTAACATAGATTAGAAACAACAATGGACCCAAGACTGAGCCTTGGGGAACACCGTGTACCAACATATTCTCCCTCGATGTTTCACCCAACAGACTTGTTACTTGTTTCCTGTTCTGCAGGTAGCTTTCAATCAGTTGACAGCTGACTTGATCTACGCCATAGAAATTTAGTTTGTGAATTAAGATTGTATGAGAAACACAATCAAACGCCTTGGACAGATCACAAAAAGTTGTACCCACATGTTCTCCCCGTTCAAAGCCCTCTACTATGCCCTCACAAAGCCTATTTACCGCTGTAATAGTCGATCTTCCTCTTCTGAAACCAAACTGCTCATTAGTAAATAAATCATTAGCCTCAAAGAAGTCTCCAAGTTGTGCTGCAAGTAAATATTCAAGTATTTTAGAGAATATTGGGATAAGCGATATGATGAAGAAATTGGAAATTATATATGCTAAAAAAGGTACATGCTCAAAATTTTACTTACTTAAAGAATTAGTTAGTCTAAAATATAATAATAGAGATAATTTACAAGAACATTTTACTAAATATGATAAGATAGCTCGTGAATTAAAGAGCTTAGGGGCCGGTTTTCAAGAATCGGATATAGCATGTTTCCTACTATTATCAATGCCAATTAAATATGAAAGTGTTGTAACAGCGATAAAAACTATTTCCGATGACAATTTGGAGCTATCAACAAACTATTGGAGTTTATACCATCAAAAGGAGGAGTTGCTAAAGTTGAAGCTGCGTTTATGAGCAATAAGCCTAAAAAATGTCAACGATGTGGAAAGTTGGGCCATTTAAAAGATGTATTTGGTGTGAGATGCTTTATTTGCAAGAAGCTCGGCACTCAAGCTGCCAATTGTAAGATCAAACAAGAAAAAGTCCAAGGAGCAAGTTATTCCCAAAATTCAAATATTAATCGTGCTGAAGATGAAGTTGCATTTATCACATCATTATATAATGATTCTAGTATATGGTGGTATGTTGACTCAGGTGCCAGCCATCATTATGTAAACGATGAGAATATTCTGGAAAATGTTAGAAGATTTGATGAACCGAAACCTATACAATTAGCTGAAATTGGGAAGACAATGAATTCTATATGTTGTGGTGATCTCAGAGTCCTTCAGTCAGTTGATAACAAAGCTGTTCCAATCACACTCAAGGAGGTCTACTGTGTACCAGGTTTAAGGGCCAATTTGTTGTCAGTATCTGCAGTTGAAAAAGCTGGATTTGAAATCACATGCTGTAATGGTATAATTTGGATAAAAAGAAATGGAAAGACTTACGCAAAAGGTGAAAGGTCAGGTAATTTATATAAGTTATATTTTGTTGTAAAGTATGCTAATTTGACTGTAAAAAATGATTTTGAATTATGGCATAAACGTTATGGTCATTTGAATAATAACTGTTTAATTGAAATGAGTAAAAGTAATATAGTAAATGGCTTAAATTTTGAAAAAAGTGTAAGAGACACACGATGTGAAATATGTGTAACTGCAAAGCAAAAGTGTTTTCCATATTATTCAAAAACAATTAAATCTAGTAGAGTTTTGGAATTAATACATATTGACGTATGTGGACCAATTACACCTATTTCACATAATGATAATAAATATTTTTTAACCTTTATTGATGATTTTTCTAGATTTGTTATGGTTTATGTAATTAAAAGTAAAGATGAGGTTTTTGAATGTTTCAAAAACTATGAGGCACAACTAACATCTCTTTTCAGTGGAAAAAGAATCTCAAAAGTCAGATGTGATAATGGTGGTGAGTACTGTTCTAATCAATTTAAACGTTTTTGTGATGAAAAAGGGATTCAAATATCTTATTGTCCTCCATATACTCCCCAAATAAATGGAACGTGTGAAAGATTTAATCAGACGCTTCTTGACAAGGCTAGAGCTATAATACAATCCAATTTAAATAAAAGCTTTTGGGAAGATGCTTTATTAACAGCTGTTTATTTAATTAATCGAACTAAATCTTCGCATGTTAAAAATAAAACTTCCTATGAGTTGTGGTTTGTTCATAAACCCAATATATTAAATATTCGTGTTTTTGGTCGTATTGCCTATGCTAGAGTTCCAGAAAATCTTAGAACCAAACTTGATAATAAAGGTGTATAATGTAAATTTATAGGTTATACAGATAATGGGTACAGATTGTGGGATCTAAGAAGTAACAAAATAATTCATAGTAGAAATGTTGTTTTTGATGAAAATAATTTTAAAATAAGAGAAAGAAGACATCATGATCATTTAGAATCGAATAGTAGTGAAGAAGATGAAGATATTGTAGGTAATCAAGTAGAAAACAATAATGAAGAGATACAAGAAGATGGAGACAGCATGACGGATGAAGTGAAATCAGATAGAAGACCAAGAAGACTAAATAAATTACCCTCATACTTGAAAGATTATGAAATTAAAAGTGGATGTTTGGCATTACTTAGTAATTTTGGTGAAGTTCCAAACTCATATACAGAAGTAAAGGATTCGCTCGAATGGGAACAATGGAAAGTTGCAATATCCGAAGAGTTAAATGCTCTTAAAGAAAATGATACATGAAAGTTGGTAAAAAAGCCGGAAAATGAAAAAATTATAAGCAATAGATGGGTTTTTAGATTGAAGGAGAATGAAAAAGGACATCCTATTTATAAAGCAAGACTTGTAGCTCGCGGTTTTGAGCAAAATTTGAGTAAAATTTCTGAATTACATGCACTAGTTGCCAAGTTGTCAACATTTAGATTTTTGCTTTCGATCTGTAATCAAAAAATTTAAATTTAGAGCAATTTGATGTTAAAAATGCATTTTTAAATGGTGTCATGAATGAGTCAGTTTATATAAAAATACCTGAAGTTCTTGAAATAAAGGAAAAAGACAAAGATAAAGTTTGCCAGCTTAACAAAGCAATTTATGGATTAAAACAAGCACCAAAAGTGTGGAATGAGAGATTTAATGAATTTATGAAAGATTTAAATTTTGAACGTTCTAAGTCTGATTATTGTTTATTCTTTTTCCTAAATGAGAATGTCAGATGTTACTTACTGCTTTACGTAGATGATATACTTTTGGCAAGTAGTTAATGATAAAAATTTTTTAAATTAAATTAAATTAAGTCTGTGTAATAATTTTAAGATGAGGAATTTAGAAAAAGTTAATAACTTTTTAGGAATAAATATTGATAGAGATTTTGAAAATAAAACTATTAAAATTGATCAAATATCTTCAATAAATAACTTAGTTAAACGTTTTAATATAGAGAATAGTAAATCATGTAGTACTCCAATTGAAAAGAATTTGAATTTAAGTAAAAATCATGACAACTCAGTTTCTGATTTACCTTATAAACAGCTCTTAGGTTGTCTTATGTATATTATGTTAGCTACCCGTCCTGATATATGTTATTGTGTTAGTTATTTTGGACAGTTTCAGGATTGTGCTAGTAATAAGCATTTTAAATATTTGCTTAGAGTACTAAAATATTTGAAAAGTACTATTAATTTAAAACTGATTTTTTGTTCTAGAAAAGAGGATTTAATATGTTATTCGGATGCAGATTGGGCAAATAATATAAATGATATGAGTGGATATTGTTTTCAGTTAAATAGTGACTTAATTTCTTGGAGCTCGAAAAAGCAGAGTATTGTTAGTTTGTCCAGTACTGAATCTTGCACGTACTTTCAACGAAATAAAAGAATTAAAAAAACAATAAATTTTAAAAAACTATTCAAGTTCTTCAAATAGAGGTTCAACTCCAGTCGAGATCGGTAAGTGGTCTCTCTACTGGCAGATTTGTGCCCAGCTCAGCCGTAGAGGGTAAGTACAAAAAGAGTGAGTCGCGCCACCGATTTAAACGGTTAAAATCGGAAACCCCTGTTGGACCAGGCACTGACCTATCTCGCTGGAGATAAATAAATAAATTAAAAATCTTAATCAAGATTAATTGAGTTGCAAGTATGAGAACGTTAAAGTGAGCTAAATAAAACGAAATGTCTTCAAAACTAGACCCTCCTTTACTGATCAAAATATTGTGGTTAATTTAAATTACAAGTTTAATTAACACTAGCGCAGAACAATGGAATAAATATGAAAGTAAAGAAAAAAAAAAAAAAGACGGATAATCTGAAATGTGTGATCACACGCACGATTTAAAATTAAAATCTACAATTAACAACTTAAATTTACAAAGTACAATTACTTATAGCTTATCTGGTAAATCCCGAAGTCGATTTCCTCCAGTCCTTGGCTTCAAATGTTCCACAACTATTAGGCCTGAACCAAAATTATATAGGCCGTGACAAGAAATCAGCCAATACCATAAATTCAACCTACACCATAAAATTAGGCCTGTACTAAGAGCTGAGGCCCGTTCTAGAGGAAAAATATTAAGCTCGTACCAAGAAAAATAAAGCCTGTTCCAAGAACTTAAGCCCGTACCAAGAACCCTAAAATCGTAATTTAAATTAACAATAAGCTTAGGCAGATTATCATGGCTCCTTAAGTTAATTAATTTAATACAGTTATGCTTATTTACTGATTCTAATACAACTTAAACACATTAACTTATATTTGCTTAACAATGGACAAATGAAATGAATTTAAATGAATAACACAAGTTTCAGAAGTTAGAAACTGATATTTCTGAATTTTACAATTCTAATCGAAACTAATGACTTGAATGCACTTAACAAACTTAAATATGACTAACTAGCCATAACTGAATTACAGCAATAAACTAAATTAAGGTTTAACATAAAATTGATTAGCAATAGCGCAAAGGAGCTGAAAAAATAGTCTAGTTTCTTAAAATAATACTACTCATATAATACACAATGAAAAACACATGTAAAACCAAGATATAAAATTTAAAATTGCAACTATATGGCGTTATTAATTGTAACAAGAATATAATATTTAAACTCACCTAATGTACTAGGGTTTTTTCCTCTAAAATTGTGACACTCCAGTCGTCTGGTAAAAGAGTGTAATACGTATTCGTTGCTAACTGTACTGATGCGATCTACCAACGCCACACTAGAGCTGCAATTTGACGGTCTTGTATAGTAGTCAATTACTGAACACTCGTTGACTGTACCGTAATCTAATCTGTAGTTCGCCGGGGATGGAAAGGAAAGAGAAAAGCCATAAGAATCGAACAATTACCATGGATAACAGACGGTTACTTACCAACAGAAGATCTCATAAAAATCACTACACGAGGATCCTTCGAACCACTCCAAAAATATCAACAGAATCTAATTCCAACAACGATTCGAAAGGATAATAAGGTTTAGTTTCAAAAATCCAAAATCAATTGATACAGATGCACTGTGATTTAAAACTTAACCCGAAAATCTTCTGGTACCACTCTAAAAATGACTTCAGTTTACGGTCAAAAGCAAAATTCCCTGCTTGTCGGTTCTCAACAACAAAATGACAGTTACCGGAAAAAGGACGCTGACTTTACTTCCCTCCAACTTAAGCTAACCGACTGGGTCGCTGGCTAGCGGCCTTCACCAAGTTGGATGCCAATGTAATGAATTACCTGACTGCAGACAACAACATACTGTAGTATGGCACTACCCTGTATATAAAAGATTTATATTGATAACCTTAATTAATTAATTGTTTATATTATTATAAGATTATTGGGAACGCCGACTAAGCAGAGTGAGTCGCGTGCAAATGCATGGGTAACCCAAAAAGTAATTATTATTAATAAACTAAGTTAACTGAACACTTGTTTCATTATTAGTACGGGTGGCGAACTTCGAAAGTATTACATGGCGATCCTGCCAGCTCTTTAAGTACTAAGATCAAAAAGCAAGAAGTTGTGAATGGCTAAATAAAGAAAAATGGGAAAAGCCAATTCTGAAGAAGAAATAGTTATAAATCAGGCATCAAATGGAGACGCAAGAGGTCAAATTTCAACAAAGAATGGTCTAACACTGTCTGAATACTTGTTAGTTATATTAGTAGCAGCATTATTGGTAGCAGCAATTTATTTATTGGTTAAAAAATGCCAGAAGGGGTTAAAGAAAGCAATTAGACGTGAAGTTAATAGAGAAGTCCTCCGTGGATCCACTGACGCCTTAAGCCGAGAAGAAGCAGTTTAAAAATTCTCTTTTAGGTTTTTTTAAAAAAAAAAGAGCGTAAAAATAAGGTTATTTTAGAAAATATAAGGAAATGGAAAATATAAAGTAGAAATAAATAATCATTTAATTAGAGTAATAAAAATATACCTAGGTGAACAAAGAAGATTATATCGTGGGTTACAATTACATGTAAGTTAAAAGTATTTTAATTATTTTTACATTATAAGGGTAAGAAAATAAGGACCTGTTAACTGACTAAATCTATTTTATTGTTAGTTTATTTAAGTTAATTTAATCACCCAGTAAATTCTATGGGAGATAGGATTAGAGAAATTTTTGACGCGTTACAGGCTATTAGAACTAAATTAGTAAAAACTAGCTACGAAAAGCGTGAATTACCGTCGACACAGAATAAGGTTGAAGAAGCTAAAGTTATTTTCGGTAAGCTTGAGAGGGAAATTACTATTGTAAATAAAAAAAATTAGTAATTCGGAAATCGTTGATAGTGATATTGAAATAATTAAAGACCTTGTTTCAAAAATTAAAGCTATATATAAGGAAATATTAACGTTTAGTCAACATTGCAGTGAAAGAAGCGATAATTTAGTACAGAATATGGCATCGTTTGATTTAAAAGCGGCATCTAATCTTTTACCTGTTCTAAATGAGTCGGAAGAGACAACAAGGAAGTTAATAGAGGCAGCGGAATTTTATGATTCAATTCTTAAAGAGGACGATAAACCTCTTTTATTAAAATTTATTTTAAAAACTCGACTTTCTACTAGTGCTAAACTAAGGTTAAAATCTAGCTACGATTCCCTTGAAAATCGTATAACCGATATAAAAACTTATCTATTAACCAAAAAATCGAGTACTGCTCTTCAAGCAAAGCTATTTTACGCCAAACAAAATAATAAATCGATCAAAGAATTCGGTAGAGAACTTGAAGATATTTTTATTAATTTAACCATTGCTCAATCTAACGATGATCCGGCTGTCTATGACATCTTAAGGCCTATCAATGAAAGTACGGCAATAAAAAGATTCGCGAACGGTCTTAAAAATCAGAGGCTTAGTACAATTATTGCGTCTAGAAATTTTCAGTTTTTAAAGGATGCTATAAAAGAGGCACAAGACGGAGAAAATTCTTGGCAATCATCAGAAAGTCACCATGTGTTTAGTATGAATAATAGGGGTAGAGGAAGCGGTAGTCAAGATTTTTATAGGAGTTTTAATAGAGGTCGAGATTTTTAAAACAATTTTAGTAACAATAATAATAGAGGACAAAATTTTTCGGAAAATTATAATAATTTTAGTAACAATAATTCCGCAAATAATGATAGTCATCAAAATTCAAGAAATGACAACTTTTATGGGTGTCAAGGTAACAATAGATATAGGAGTCAGCGGTTTCGGGGAAATAGAGGACGGTCAGTTACTCGACGAGGTAACGGCAGAGGATTTCAACAAAATAATAATAACAATGTTTGTTTTGCTGAGCCAGCGGCGCTAAGTAATGTAGGTGAACCAAGTAATTCCAGTAGTGAGCCACATAGCGAGGAAACATTTTTTCGTCCCTAAAATTAAAAATCAAACTAAACAAATATTTATTTATTCAAACAAATGCGCTAATTCGGTTTCCTTTTACGTAAATAATAAAAAACAAAAATTTTTAGTAGATTCTGGAGCATCTATTTGCGCTCTTAAATTATCATGTTTAGATCCATCCATAACTGTGTACAAAGAAAAATTAGAAATCCGTGGCATAGGCGGTAGAGTAGTTTCTCTAGGTTATAGTTTTATAAATCTCTTCGTAGAAAGGGTAGAGTTTAAGGTTAAATGTTATATTTTTAAATCGTTACCATGTCACACTGATGGGATACTTGGGGAAAATTTTTTAAAGTTTTATAAAGCACATTTAAATTACGAAATAAATACTTTAACGTTGATAAATGGAGCAAAAAGAGTAAATTTACCATTACAGTCCGGGGACAATTATGTTTTAACAATTCCTCCAAGGTGTGAAATAATACAATATACTAAGACAGGAATGAAAGATGCATGTGTGGTTTTGCCAGATGAGATATGTCAGGGAGTGTTTGTAGCAGCGGTAATGGTACAACCACAAAATGGGGAAGTGCCTGTGAGGATTTTAAATACGAGAGAAAGCGAGGTTTATCTAAGAAATTTTTCACCCAAAGTTAAAGATTTGGATGATTATAATTATTGTGAGTTTGGTAGAAATAAAAATTCAGTTGAAAGGGTAAAGAAGCTTTTTAGTATGTTAAAATTAGATTATTTGAATAGCGAGGAAAAAAGATCCATTGAGGGACTTGCAGCTAAATTTGCAGACATATTTCATATGCCGGGAGATAAACTATCCGTTACTAATTTATATAAGGAAACAATTCAATTAAAACCTAATACTACACCGGTTTACGTTAAGCCCTATAGATTGGCACAAACACAGAAGGAAGAAATAAATAGACAAGTTGAGAAAATATGTGAAGATGATATTATTGAAAGAGCTCAGAGTGAATGGTCTTCTCCGGTGATTTTGGTACCCAAAAAATCTGATTCATCTGAACAGAAGCATAGGCTTGTGTTCGATTACAGATGGCTTAATCGCAGTTTGGTAGATATCAAATTTCCAATAGCAAATGTAACTGATATTTTAGATTCGCTGTCGGGAGCCCTATATTTTTCTCACTTGGATTTAAGTCAAGGTTATTATCAAGTCAAATTAGACGAAACCAGTAGAAAATTTACAGCTTTTATGACGGACCGAGGCCAGTGGCAGCTAAAAAGGCTTCCAATGGGTCTAAAAATTAGCCCTAGTGCATTTTCGAGGTTAATGACAGTTGCCATGGCAGGCCTTAACTATGATAAATGCTTTGTCTATTTGGACGACTTGATTGTATTCGGGAGAAATTTAAACGAACATAATAAGAATCTCTTGGATTATACCAAATTTATACCAAATTTTGCGGAAATATCGGTACCACTAAATAAACTGTGTAGAAAGTATGCAAGATTTGAATGGACAAGTGAATGTAATGCAAGTTTTGAAAGCCTAAAAAATTCCCTTATAAAGCATCCAGTCTTAGATTACCCCGACTTTTCAGAAGAGAACGAGTTTATTCTGCAAACGGACGCATCCAATTTTGCTATAGGTGCGGTGTTATCAAATAAAAATTCTAAACCGGTAGCGTATACCAGCCGAAGTTTGAACAAAGCCGAAATAAATTATCCAATTATGCATAAAGAACTGTTGGCGATTTATTGGGCAGTAAGGCATTTTCGTCCCTACTTATATGGGCGACGGTTTAAAATAAGAACTGACCATAAACCATTGTTATATTTATTTAGTTTAGCTGACCCCTCAAGCCGATTAACTAAATTTAGATTAGGTTTGGAAGAATATGATTTTTATATAGAGTATGTAAAAGGTAGTGAAAATGTAACTGCCGACGCACTATCGAGAATAACTTTAACTTCGGACGAACTTAAAAACGTTAACAATAATATTGTAGCTGTTATGACGAGGAATCAGTGCAAAAAAGTAGAAGGAAGAAAAATCGATACACCTGTTAGGCCTGATCAACCGAACATTGTAGAAATTTTAAAACCTCCAAAAAATTGTACTGAACTAGTCATAACAACATCAATAAAATTAAAATCACTCCAAAACCACGTGACTATAAGTGTAGGAAATTTTTTTTTCGTATCAGAACGCTCTACCTTGTTTTATTGTCAGGACACTACCCTATCAGCACTGACGCGAGACGAAGTGTTGAGGGATCTGGCTGAAATATGTAATAAAGCAAAAGTAGAAGAATTATTTATTTTAAAAGACGAACATAGTAAGAATTTTATAAAATGGTTAGGTAAAGGAATAAAAAGCATATTATATTGGAGGGGCCCCCGTATAAATGTTATAAAAGGAGTTAAAAGAGTAGTAGATAATGACGAAAAACGAATTATACTAAATGATTTTCATTTGCTTCCAACTAGTGGTCACGCTGGTATAAATAGAATGATAAACAATATAAAAAAGTATTATTTTTGGTCAGGATTAGTTAGACAATAGACAATAGACAATAGATTTATTCATGCTAATACAAATAGTATTTTACAATCGTCAAACAAATACCTACAAAGTTTGTATAAAATAAAATAAACACATATCCACACGAATTGAAAAAGTTACAAAAAAGTAAAAAAGAAAATCATGTAGATATACCAATTTAAAAATTACAAAAATTACACACTAACCACAATAATACAAAAAAACATCAGAAATCGTCTTCATTATGTTCGCTGTTTAAAAATTCATTAATATTAAAAAATGCTTTTTTGAGCAGGTAAGATTTAACTACTGCTTTGAAAGGCAATAACGGGAGCAATCGGACACCGACAGGCAGTTTATTAAAAAATAGTGGCGCGAAATGCAGGGTGGCATTCCACGATCTGTACAATCTTAGATAAGACACTCTGAGGTCATTACGATGCCTAGTGTAATGCTGGTGAATGTCAACCCCTGATTCGTACCTACCCACGCTTCCATGCACGTAAATCAGTGTATCAAGGATATACTGACAAGGCAGCGTAAGTATTTGCAAACCTTGGAAATATTGCCTAGTATCTTCCCTGTATCCCACTTTAGCCAGGATTCGAACTGCCCTCCTTTGTAAGCCAAAAATCCTAGGTGCATGTGCAGAATGTCCCCAAACAATGAGACCATACATACACGACGAGTGTATCAATGCATGATATGCAATCTTGCACACCTCTACTTCCACTGTCCTAATCAAATTTCTAAGAACAAAAATTGATGAGCACATTTTCTTCGCTATCATATTTATGTGATTTTCAAAGGTTAATTTGGAATCCATTATTATGCCAAGAAATTTAATATTATTGACATTCTCCGAGATATCGTGTGTCCTTAATGAAAAAATGACTTTTTCAGTTTTCTCCTGGTTTAAAGTAAGTTTATTTGCCGTAAACCAGTCATTTACCTTTTCAGTATACTCGGTCATTTTCTCCGTTAATAATTTGGACTCTGTTGTTCTTATCGTAAAAGTAGTGTCATCGGCATACATAGTTACCGTGTTAGGGGGTAGAGCAGCAGTTATGTCATTAACATAGATTAGAAACAACAATGGACCCAAGACTGAGCCTTGGGGAACACCGTGTACCAACATATTCTCCCTCGATGTTTCACCCAACAGACTTGTTACTTGTTTCCTGTTCTGCAGGTAGCTTTCAATCAGTTGACAGCTGACTTGATCTACGCCATAGAAATTTAGTTTGTGAATTAAGATTGTATGAGAAACACAATCAAACGCCTTGGACAGATCACAAAAAGTTGTACCCACATGTTCTCCCCGTTCAAAGCCCTCTACTATGCCCTCACAAAGCCTATTTACCGCTGTAATAGTCGATCTTCCTCTTCTGAAACCAAACTGCTCATTAGTAAATAAATCATTAGCCTCAAAGAAGTCTCCAAGTTGTGCTGCAAGTAAATATTCAAGTATTTTAGAGAATATTGGGATAAGCGATATAGGTCTGTAATTATTTGGGTCGTTGACATCACCCTTTTTAAAGACTGGAATCGTCCTACTGAATTTGAATGCATGAGGATAGATGCCAGATGATATACATTTATTAAAGAGTTTGGTTAAGGGAATTATTAAAACATTCTTAAAGATTTTATTAATGTGGAATTTAAATCGTAAATGTCTTTGCTACTTTTATTTTTAAGTTTATTTATAGCATTCCTTACATCGTTAAAAGTAACACTCTTGAAACTAAATTTTAAGCGGGGATTAAGTTGGTGCGCTTCCTTTAAAAATGTCTGAAAAGGTAAGCTATTCTGAGGCAGAGCCATTACTAATTTACTTGCAATATCAGCAAAGAAGTTGTTAAGGTCATCGACTGAAATATTAAAATGAAATTTTGTGCCAGATAAACTTCTATTGTTGTTAATGACATCCCATGCTGCCTTTGCACGGTTATCTGCATTTTTTATATGGTCTGAGTTGGCCCGTATTTTGGCTTTATTCAGTGAATGTTTATATTCCTGCCTGCTTCTTCTGATCTCATGCTGCAGTAAGGGGCAATCCGTCTCCCGTCCCATATTGGTAATTAAGTCAAGGTTAGCCCTCATTGCTTTAAGCTCATTATCATACCACTTTATAGTTCGTGTTGGTTGGTGTTTAACCGACTTTTGAATTACAGGGAATGAATGATTTCTCGCATTGATAAAATTATTTATGAAGTTATCAGCAATATCATTTACCGACCTGTCCGAGTCGAGAAAGCTCCAATCAAAGCCCTCCAATATGTTATATAGAGTATAAGTGCCTATTCTAGTTATTGGTCTACATAAGACTTTTTTATATTGAATTAACCTATTTTTCCTATACATTAAATTTACAAGGGACAAGTTTAAACATATATCTACTGCCCTATGGTCTGCTATAATAGGGTCAAAAGTTCTAACTCTAAAATCAATAATATTGTGAAAATTAACAAAAATATTATCTAAACAATGGTTATCTCTAGTGTTTTCAAAGATTTCCTGCTCATAACCATAAGAAGTTGATAAGTCAATAAACATATTCCTATAGTTGTAATTAGAGTCAAAATGTATATTAAAGTCACCCATTAGAACACAATATTTCTTACTAAAAGACAAGTAATCAAAAACTCTTGAAATTACCTGCATAAACACATGAAAGTCACCTTTCGGAGGCCGATATAGACAAATAATGATAGCATTCAGAAGTTTGATTTCTATGGCAGATATTTCACAATGATTTTCGATGCTGAAATTGTTACAATCCATTATAGAATCACAATCCAGTCCATTCTTGGTAAGTATTAGGGATCCTTCACGATTTTGGGTCGATCTGGAAAAAACAGATGCCAGCTGGTATCCAGGGACGCCAAACTCCTGAGACTCGACAGTAGATAAAAAGTGCTCACTAATACATATTACATCATAATTCGGTACAGAAGCCAGAGTGAACGCCTCCAGCTCAGTCAGTTTATTGCGAACGGAACATGCATTTAAGTGCACTACCCAGAGACTATTTTTGTTTTTTATAAGAGTTGATGCTGTATTACCTTTATTATACATTGCTGAGGAAGATTTAGTGTTACTATTACCGATATTGTTATTCAAATTTTCTTCAGCGTCATCAATCTGTGTATTATTTAATGCTTCGCTGTAACTTGTGTCGACGGTGAGGTCTGGGGATCCACTCTGACAGATGGTATCCCCTTTGCCCTGAAAAACGAGATCAGTGCTCCATTGGGCCAAATTTCGCGCCTCCACGCCTTTTTGAGTTCTTCACCTTTAATGATAACTTTCATAGAGGCATAAATTCCGGGATGTTTTGAAGGATGCGGAATACATTGAATGCCTTGCAAATTATCCGACAAGAAACTTTTGAGGTCTTCCGGTTTAGTGTCAGGTTTTAATCTGGATACGTGTAAATATATCATTTTGGGAACTGTCTCCACGGGACATGGGCTATTTGTATTGCCCACAAGAAACTTTTTTTTCTTTTTGTGAGTAACATAATTCCAACCTTTATTGTTATCAACATCATCAGCCAAATGTTCACTATGTTGCAAACGATTAAGAGTTAGAGATGTTTCAGCTTCCATTAAAGCATTTTCCACTTGTCTAGATGATATAATAGTCTGATTATCACTATGACCAGCGACTAATGCTTGATTAACACAGTTATTGTTTATACATTCTTTTCTTACCGGTAACGGCACCGGTTTTTGAGCCACGGCAGTTGTAGAAACAGAAACTAATTGTTTAAGGTCACATTTATTTTGATTTAATACGGGTAAATTCTTTTGTTGTTTAGGTATGTTATTGTTAGTTTTTTGAAGTTCGATAGGTAAACAATTAACTTTATCTTCTAACAACAATTTAATTTGCATCAAATTTGTATATTTTTCATCTTTCTCTTTTATTATTTGATGCAATAATTTAATTTCATTTTGCAAAGATTTTATTAAATTTACCTGCTCAGCCTTATCTGATTCAGATCTGACTTGTAATTTGTCACTATCTTTATGTAAATTATTAATATCCACTTCATGAATACATGATGCAGTTTTCTTATTTTTTGAATATTTCAAACAAGCTGGATGAAAATTCTCCTCACATTTAACACAAACAACACAGTTTTCCACATATTTCTTACAGTAAAAACACGAAATTTTAAACTCATTATTTATACGTGGCGATTCAGTTGACGCCATTTTAACAATTTTTAGACGTTAGAGACGTTAGGGATTTTGTTAAAAAATGTGATAAGTGTCAGAAACAAAAACATCCTAATCATTACACACGGGAGCCGATGGTAATAACTTCAACGGCGAATTACGCGTTTCAAAAAGTATATTTAGATATTGTAGGTCCTTTACCCACAGACATTGAAGGGTTTTCGTATATTTTAACGCTGCAATGCGAAGTTACAAAATTTATAGAGTCATATCCTTTAAAGAACAAGGATGCAATATCTGTAGCAAAGGTTTTTGTGGAAAATTTTATCTTGCGAAATGGAATTCCACAAGAAATCGCTACGGATAGAGGATCTGAGTTCATCTCTTCCACCATGAGCGAAGTATGCACTCTCTTAAGTATAAAACAAATTTTCTCAACGGCCTACCACCACGAAAGCATTGGTGCATTAGAGAATTCGCATAAAGTTTTAGGTGCATATTTAAGAATACAGACCGAAAATGTTAGTGACACTTGGAGTTCGTGGATTCCGTATTGGTGCTTTTCATATAACACGACAGTTCATAGTGAAACAAAATATACACCCTTTGAACTCGTTTTCGGGAGAGAGTGCAATATTCCACAAAATTTAACTAATGACATTGATCCTATTTATAACTTTGACAACTACCCTATCGAATTAAAATATAGGCTACAAAAAGCGAACGAAGACGCGAGAAGTAATTTATTAGAATCAAAAATTAGGAGAAAACAAAATTATGACAAACAAACCAATTTAGTTTATTATAAAAAAATGGACTTAATCCTAGTAAAAAATGAAGCAGGAAATAAGTTAACAAGTCCATGTTTTCAAGGTCCATACTTAGTAGTTAAGGAGGACAGCCCAAATGTAACCATAATTAAAGATAGGAAAGAAATTGTAATTCATAAAAATAGAACTAAGAAGTATTATCATTAGGTTAATTATTGTATACCTACCTAGTAAAATTTGGGTTCATTTTCATTCATCTGTTTTCATATGTATTATTTATAACCATTTTTTTAGTGATTTACTACGTTAAAAAAAAATTAGCAACTAAGTTTATTTGAATGTATGTATAATGAGAATTAAGGATAAAAATAATTTTTATTAAAAAATAAATAAAAAATTATTTTAAAGCCGCGGGGGAGATGTAGTATGGCACTACCCTGTATCTAAAAGATTTATATTGATAACCTTAATTAATTAATTGTTTATATTATTATAAGATTATTGGGAACGCCGACTAAGCAGAGTGAGTCGCGTGCAAATGCATGAGTAACCCAAAAAGTATTTATTATTAATAAACTAAGTTAACTGAACACTTGTTTCATTATTAGTACTTAAGGGTGGCGAACTTCGAAAGTATTACAATACTAAGTTTTACAAACAGAAGAAACAACTGCCAATCAGCTGTTTACGATTTAAGTGACAATATTTAAAATAATATATATTGACAACAATTGAGAACGGAACATGATAATAGATGGTGATGAATTATGAACAATAAAAATCAACATATTCTTAATTCCAAATGCTTCTGTTTAACCCGAATTATGATGCTATACTTACGGTAAGTCGTTACTAATGTTTACTTTTAAAACAATTATTCCTAGCGCGGAGTAGGCCCGTGACAATCTGAATTCATCTCAGTTTGCATGGCCTGTTGTGAATTACTTCATTTAAAAAATTTAATGATGGAAGTAAAATTGGAGCATAATTTGCCCTTTACCATTTTTGAGGATAATCAGAGTACAATCAAGTTATTGAATAAATTTGCGAACAACCGGAGATGCAAACACATGGATGTTAAGTGTCATTTTGTAGTTGATCTAATAAATAAAGATATTGTAAAACTTGAATATATATATAATTGCACTGAAAATCAGCTGGCTGATATATTCACAAAATCCTTAGGAAAGAAAAATTTGTGAGATTTGTAAAATTATTAGGTTTGGAGGAGGGTGTTAATAGGGTTGCCTAACAATCCTAATAATTATTATTAACTAAGAAGTTAAAACAACAGTCTGTGTTCCTTGTGCAAAAATTTTTTATTCAAAACAAGCAGAGCGCTTTTGACATAATGTCATCATCAGTGCTTCACTGAAAAGTATGGTTGAATGATAACGAATAAAGAAAATTAAGAAAAATTACATACTTGTCAGTTAACAACGGCAATCCAAGTATAAAAACTTTGGTTAAGTTCAGAAAATTTAAAATCCATAAGATCAAAAATAAAATTTACACGTTCCACATTAGACAATAATGTCACAAAAATATAAAATTGTTGATTAAATCATATAAAATAAACGATGTACAAAGATATGTTAAATATTAAAATCACATTTTTAAAGTATTCAATTAAATGAAGTGACCTTCTAAAGTGAGAAATGACATTACTGAAAAGTGACATGAACAAACATTGACAGAGCTGCGTTCCGCTATTTAAAATTAAATAATTTATTAAGAAATAAAGTTTAAGAAATTTAAATTTTTTTTGAAATCACTCAATTAAGTAAAGGGATGTGAAATTCAAGCACAACTAGGTCAAAAGGAGGGACACCCCACAGAAGGTGCAGTATAGCCCACTTACCAGTACTTTAAAAGTAACTGATAGTCCCGAAGGTGAGCTCCTACTACACCCCCCCTGAGAGATCCCACCCTCATGGAAAAGAATTAAACACAGACGATACATAAAAATTAGGTTCGAAACCTAGTCTAAGAGGTCAATGTTCACACACCAAGCATCTAATGGTTGCCCATCGTCCCTAAGGATACTCTGGTGTATAAACCTCAACGCCCTTAAGACGAGAGAGGTGAGTTGGAAAAACCCCCGGCCAGATCCTCAGACTGGTCAAACCCCGTGTCTCATCATTGAAGGCTCCATTAGAAGTCTATGAAGGGGCGTGTAAGCCCTACCTAAATCTGTTTGAATGTTAAGACAGTTAGAGTTGTTGAGTAACTCAAAATTAATTTCTATGTCTTCGAAAAAATCAAGTAAAGTAGTATTTTTAAAGGTAACAGCTTTCAAAAGAACAGAGTTTGTACCTGGATCAAAATTATGGTTATTAAATTTAATATGGTGCCCAAAAGCTGATTTATCAGGGCGTTTGAGGTGCTCACCTAGACTATAAACTGTGCACACAGCCTTCCAAATTTTAATTTAATTATTATTAAGTTTATGTTGGTACGAGTGTACGGAGGGTCACTTTTGACATTGTCAAGAGAATGCATGTAAGTGTTGATGGCATTACATATCAGTCCATATTTGTTCATTTTTAAATCTTATTGTAATGTAGGGATATAAAAATTAGACGTGGCAACTGCGCTGGAACAAAAGAATCAGTCTTGTTGAGAACATTAAGAGATACTAACGTACTAGAGAATCTTTAGCCTAATAGAAGTTTAAACCTGTGTATAAAAGTAATAAACCGTTTAAAATATAAAACGAGTTTAAATTCACTTTAACGATACATCACAATTGGCGACGAGGTAAAAGTTAAACTGAAGATAAAAGAATTAAAAGAGAAAGAAAACGGACAGCGTGGTTACCGAGCGAAGAGAAGATGGCGGCGACCGGTGTTAAAACTTTCCAACAATTCAATAGTGAAACAGACGACTGGATAGTGTATAGTGAACAATTATCCGAATATTTTAAGGCAAATGGTACCAAAAAGGAGAATCAAGTAGCTACTTTATTAAGTAACATACCCAGTGATATATATGAATTATTAAGAGACTTATGCTACCCAGATCCACCTAATACAAAATCGTTCGATGATTTATCAAACATGTTAAAACAGCAATTTTGCCCAAGAACAGTAACTTGGAGAGAAAGAAGAAAGTTCCAACAGGCTCAACAAACTTAAACGTGTGTGTTGAACTGTCGTGGCGAGCGAACGTGTTTTTAATCGTCTAAGTAATTTTATTATATATCATTTTTAAATAAAAGATATGGTATAAATGGTTTAGTGTATATGTTAAGCCTACATGATATCGTCAACTTTAATTTTTTGTGCTGTGCTTTACTGGTAAAATCAAGATGCCGAGAACTAGAAGTGGTGCACATGGAAACACCGACGCTCCGGATAGTGAATTCTACGATGCCATTGAGGTAATTGGCAATCAAGAAGACAAAACAACTGGAAATGTTGTATTCTCCTATATCTTAAGACAGAAAGATATTTTGATAGAGGAGTTAAGAGATAAAATCGAAATATTAAACAAACAAATTGAATTATTATCAAAATTAGTTCCTACAAACTTAAACGTAAAAACTAATTCGACAACGACAACACAAAACCTTGAAATAGATAATGATAAAACTAAGCCAGCAAAAAGTGGTGCTATTAAAAAAGATCAACAGTCTTTATCCAAAGCCTCAAAATTATCTTCAAATAAAAAAGGGGATAAAAACGCAGGGAATTCCCAAACAAATAAAAATAACTTGTTGATAAACAAACAATTTGTTTCTACAGAAATTTTAAAAGTACAAACTGAAAAGAAATGTAGCGACATTATTAATTTAAATTCCGCTATTAGTATACCTTCAACTAGTATTACGGATATTTCAAAAGGTGACAATTTGGTTCACAGTAATCAAAAAACCGATAAAGAAGAACAATGGCAAACTGTCGTAAATAATCGGAGGAGGCAAAGAATCATCATCGGTAACAACTCTACGTCAACCATCAAAGCGTACCAAAGGTAGTTCATCTTCATGTAACGAGGGTGCATCATGATACATCAGCCGAAGATCTTATAAAGATGCTTGAGTCATCTTTTCCTGAATTGGAGTGTGCTCCTATCACTCCTATTCGTCCTAACTTTTACTCATCTTTTAAGGTGTCTATTAATCAAATAAATTTTAGAAAGCTCTGGCCAACAGGCTCCTGTATAAGTAAGTTTTTCCAGAAGCGCCTAAGGAATCAAGTGGAGGACTAACGTTTTTCAATCCTGATATTTTACTAGTGAATACGCGCAGTCTAAATGCCGAATCTATCAATAACTTAGCATATGAATTCTTAAATACAAGTATAAAATTTATTTGCATAACTGAAACTCATGATACTGACTTATCTATTATTACAAAACATATAAGTGGCTTCAAGTTGAGTAGTCATTTCTGTAGATCCCTATATCATTGGGGAGGGGCTTCAATTTATAGCAGGGATGATATACATTGTTCTGATATTAATCTGAAAGAATATTGCGTAGAAAAAGACTTTGAAATATGTGGAATTACCTATAAGTTTGATAAATGTAAAATGATAATCTTAGCAGTATATAGATCACCAGATGGCGATTTTCATTGTTTTTATGATAAAATTTTAAATGTTTTAGACAAACTCTATGAGCCTAACTGTTCTTTTGTCTTGGCAGGTGATTTTAATCTAGATCCCACTAGGGACAAACATTTATACAATAGTTATAATTATTTATTAAAAGGTTTTGCAATGCAACAGGTGGTAGAGTGGCCAACCCGAATTACGAAAGAGTCATCCACTATAATTGACCATATCTATACAAATATCACTAATCCAGTTGTTTGTGTAATAGACAATATTACTTCCGACCACAGATTTGTTATTTTTGAATCGCCAAATAATCAAAATAATGCTCACAGGAAGCAGTGGTCACAAATAAAACGTAACTTCAATGAACAGAACACGGCGGCTTTCCTTGAATCCCTGGCAACTCAGGATTGGTCATCTGTATTTTTGTCTGAGGATTTAAACAATGCTTATGAGAATTTTATGAAGGCATTTCTTCTTTCTTTTAATAAATATTTTCCCTTGAAAAAATGTTACTATTCCCAAGACAAGAATAGTAAATGGGTAACTAATGAAGTCATAACGTCTAGCAATAATTTAAAGGATTTATTTATTTTACAAAAAAGTTTTCCGGAGTTGCATAACTATTATACTTGGTCAAAAAAACAACATTCAACATTGGTTCAATATTCAAAAAGGGTTTATTATCAAAATCGTATTTTTAATTCAAACAACGTTTCAAAAGAATCGTGGAAAGTAGTTTCTGAACTGTCCCAAGCTAAGGGTAAAGCTGGAAATTTAAA
The DNA here is from genome assembly GCA_964028335.1 of Altica lythri. Lineage (NCBI taxonomy): Eukaryota > Metazoa > Arthropoda > Insecta > Coleoptera > Chrysomelidae > Altica > Altica lythri. The sequence continues at coordinate 96,936,896 of OZ034801.1, read as the reverse complement.
TTTAGTACAAAATAATAAATTGATTGAAAACCCTAATGATATTGCAAAATTATTTAACGATTTTTTTATTGAGGAACCTGAGAACATAATAAAAAATATTACACTACAAACTAAACACAAAGCTTTCAGTAATATAAAAAATGATTTTTCTATATTTTTAGATCTTTTCAGTGAGAACGAATTATTGATGCTCTTATTAGAAAAAATAAAGAATAAACCTGCAGCGGGGGCTGATGAAGTGCCACTCTTTATATTAAGGAAAGCATTATTTACATTAATTAAGCCATTAACATATTTAATAAATCTTTCATTTGTGACAGGGAATTTTCCTACCCTTTTAAAAAAGGGTAAAGTAATACCTATTTATAAAAAACAAAATCCACAATTGATTCAAAATTATAGGCCCATAACTATCACATCGTGCTTCTCCAAACCATTTGAGTATGCGTTTTTGGCTAGACTTCTATTATTTGTTAAGAAACATTTTTTTCAATAAACCAACACGGCTTTGTTGCTGGCAAATCTACCAGTTCTGCTGTCACCTCGTTCTATGAAAATATTGTAAACTTTATGGAAGCTGGTGAGTGCCCTGTTGGGATATTCTGTGATCTCAGCAGGGCATTCGACTGCGTTCAGCATGATATCTTACTTCAAAAATTAAATTCATACGGAATTCGTGGAGTTGCCTTGGATTGGGTGGCATCATTTCTAAAAGATAGGTCCCAGTATGTTACCATAAACCATAACAACAAAAACAATAATATCTCAGTAAACTCAGATACGAGAATATATAATATGGGCGTCCCTCAAGGCCCAGTCTTGGGGCCAGTTTTGTTTATACTGTATACAAATGATGTAGATGATATAATACCAAAAATCCTAAAAGTTCGATTCGCAGATGATACTAGTGTGTTGATCTCATCGTTAAGTGACTTGGAGTTACAGGATAATTGCCAAGTGTCCATGAATGAGCTGGTTAACTGGTTCGAATTAAACTCTCTTTATTTTAATAGTGACAAAACAAAAATGATTAGGTTCCACAACTGGCAAAATAACTGCAACAATATTGACATAACTGTAAAAGAGTCATTAATATCCTCCGAGGAAGATAGTGTAAAATTCTTAGGTATTATTATTGATAGAAATTTAAACTGGAAAGAGCATTGCTACTCATTAATTTCAAAATTAAATTCCATCTGCTATTTATTTAGAAACTTAAGCAAAATATTAACAAAGAGCCAGTTAGTTAGCTTATATTATGCCCAGGTTGAATCTAGGCTTAGGTATGGCATCGCGTTATGGGGATTGTCTACTCTGTCACCTGATGTTTTTATCATACAAAAACGAATCTTAAGAATAATAGAAAATATTCCTCGAAGAAATTCGTGCAGAAATGTTTTTATGAAAACTAATATTTTAACATTAACTTCTTTATACATATTTGAACTGGCTGTTTATATGTATTCAAATAGAAATAAATTCAAACTAAATTCACAACTACATCAACATAACACTCGGCAACGTGACAAATATCATGTACCTTTCTATAAATATAATATCTCACTAAAAGCACCAAATTGTGTAGCACTCAAAATTTTTAACCACTTACCCGAAGATGTGACTAATTGTTCAAAATTAGTAAATTTCAAATCTAAATTAAAACGTTATCTGCTGAGACAACCTATATATAGTTTAGATGAGTTTTTTAGCAACTAAACTAAAGACCCATCGTGCTTACTTATTCAGTTTATTATCTGTAGATATACTATACTGCTTTGATTTATTTATCGTTTTTTTGATTAACTACTATTTTGTTAGTTAATATTTTATTTATATCTATTTTTTGTATACTTTGACGATTCCTATATGTGTAATGTACATGTCAGCAGGTTAATAAATGTTTTTATTTTTATTTTTTTCATTTATTTTTTTAACCGAAAGTGTAGCAGAATGGTATGCAAGAGTAAGAAGTCTAGCTATACATTGCAACTACGGTTCAAACTTAACACTATTTCTAAAAGAAAAGTTTATCACTGGAATGAAAAGTGGAAAAATCCTAGATAGATTATGTGAAGAGGACGAAAGTATGGAATTAAAAGATTTATTAGAGATTGCTATAAAGAAGGAGGACGTTAAGAATAAAGAAAGTATAAATTTTATGAAAAATGATAGAAGTCGAAACAATCAAATGAAGAGAAATATGGCAACAAGGGCACCAAATGATAATAGGGACCGTTCAAATTATAACCGTCACTCTGGGCGAGGCAACAACCAAAACGAGCCGACAACATCGTATCAAGATGAGAGAAAATATGACAGAAGGAGACCTGGCAATAACCAAAATGAACCGACAACATCGAGTCAGGATGCGCGAAGATTTGACAGAAGTGGTAAAAATGGCTACCAAAACAAACCAAATTGTAAAGTTTGCGGAAAGTTCCACAAAGGTGATTGTAAATATGTTAATTATATTTGTTCAATCTGTAAAAAGAAAGGACAGTTAGCCCAGGTATGTTATAAAGCGAAAATTAATTATATTAATTCAAATCATAGAGATTCAAATAGTGAAATGTCTAGTAATAGTTATGAAAACAATGAAGAGTGTTGGTACAATAGTTTTGATGTAGTAAATAACAATAATAATACCATTATTAATAAGAATCAATCTAAAAATCAGTTAACTAAATTACATTCTTTTAATTGTGAAATTTTTAACATTTGTGAATTTGATAATAAATATAAAGTTAGGGTTGTAATTGAAAATAAAGAGCATATATTTCATATTGATAGCGGTAGTACGATCACAGCAATTAACTATGAACAATTTAACAAATATTTTAGACATCATAAATTAATAAAATCAGAAATTATTTTAAAAAGTAATAATAATTCAATGTTTACTCCTTTAGGTTATTTAAGGTAGAAATGAGTTATGAAAACAAAATTAGATGTATTCAAATTTATGTTATTGAAAATGGAGGTCCAAAGATCGTTGGCAGAAATTGGTTAGAAGCTTTTGATGTTAGATTTGGGTTAGTAAACCAGATTGATCAGGTAAACAATGAAATTGATAAAATCATAAAAAGTTTTCCAGAGGTAATGACAAAAGAAACGGGTAAGTTTAAATTGGGTAAAATAAAGATTCATTTAAAAGAGAATTCAGTACCTATCTTTAGAAAGGCACGACCTGTACCTTTAGCTTTCAAGAAAATGGTATCTAAAGAAATTGATAATTTAGAAAAGGAAGGGATTATAAGAAGAATAGAAACTTCAGAATGGGCAACACCATTGGTGCCGGTGTTAAAGGAAAATGGTAAGATAAGATTATGCGGTGACTATAGTGTTACATTTAATAAATTTTTGGAAAATATGGAGTATCCGCTGCCAAGGGCAGAAAAAATTTTCTCAAAGTTATATGAAGGCGTTCATTATACAAAACTAGATTTAGGGAGAGCCTATAATCAATTCGAAGTCGATGAAGAGTCAGCTAAAATTTTAACATGGAGTACACCTCAAGGATTATATGCAGTCAATAGACTACCTTTTGGAATTAAAGTAGCTAGCTTTATTTTTCAGAGACATATAGAAAAATTACTAAAAGACATTCCAAATTGTGCAAATTACCTAGGTGATATAATAGTAACTGGTAAACACGTAGAAGAACATTTAAAGACATTATTTACAGTTTTAGAACGATTGAAAAGAGCGGGATTAACATTAAACATTAACAAATGCGAATTTTTTAAGCACGAAATTGAATATTTAGGTCACACAATTACAAAAGAAGGTTTGAAGACGAGTAGTAAGAAGGTGAAAGCGATTAAAGAAGCTCCTAGACCACAAAATTTAACCGAAGTTAGGTCATTTTTAGGTATGATCAATTATTATTCGAAATTTATTCCAAACGCAGCAGCTATCCTAAAACCAATATATAATTTATTAAATAAAAATTCAGAATTTAAGTGGGATGAAAAATGTGACAAAGCATTTATTGAAATTAAAGATATTTTGTCAGCGGAGCTCATATTAACACACTTCAACCCAGACCTTCCGATAATATTAACATGTGATGCGAGTATGACAGGGATTTCAGCCGTAATTTCACAAGTTACTCCAAATAATGAAGAGAAGATAATAGCATGTGCTTCAAGAACTTTACAGCCTGCAGAAAAAAATTATCCAATAATACACTTAGAAAGCTTAAGCATTTATTTTGGGTTAATAAAATTTTATCAATTTTTGTATGGAAAGAAGATTAAGATTAGGACCGACCACAAACCACTAATAACAATATTTCATCCAGAAAAAGGAATTCCACAAATGCATGCAACGAGAATGCAAAGATGGGCAGCATATTTAAACAGTTTCGATTATGAAATAGAATATATAAAAAGTAAACAAAATATTATTGCAGATTATTTGAGTAGAGCTCCTATGAAAATCAATTATATTTCACAGGAATGCAACGGATTAGGTAATTTTATAAATTCCTTAGAAGAAAAACCTATAAACATTGATATTGAAACACGTATGGGGGCTTTTTACACAATTTATTTACAAAATTGTTAAGATACACTGAACTCTGCTGGATACCGTCTAACTACTTGACAATACAATGAACTCTTGTGAATACTTGAACTTGAACTGACGTTAACTGCTCATGCATCCCCTTATATACAACATTATTTAATCTAGCCAGTGTGTTTAGAAGTTTCTAGAAACATTATTTAAAATGGTCAGATGATTTTTTTTACAAACTTCTAAAAATCAACTGTCAACAACAATCTTTCAAATTAAGGTCCCTTCCTTTACGGTTATCCCGTTACACTGCCCCCTCCTTAGATTCATTCCTCCTGGAATGTTATTTCCTACATCGGAATCCCGCACACTCCCTGAGCCAGCCAAACCATCTTCTTGGAGTTGCTGCGCATCTCCACTGTGGTTTCCCTGGTAAGGCGCCAACCGATCATGATGGACCACGACGGGTTTCCCTCTGGGAATTTTCACGATCCGATAAATGACATCGTTAATCTTCTTCTTGATGGTGTAAGGACCTTCCCAGTTCTTTTGTAATTTGGGACAAATACCTTGACGCCGTCGGGGGTTATAGAGCCAGACTAAATCTCCAACTTGGTAACTCTTTTCCATTGTCCGTGTGTCATAGTACCTCTTCATCCGATCACTGGATAATTGTAGTTTTCCACGCACGAGGTTGTGTATATTCTCCATTCGATTCTGAAGGTCAGCGACATATTGTTCACGTGCCATTTCTTCACCAGGTTTACAACCAAACACCAAGTCACATGGTAGCCTCATTTCTCTACCGAACAGGACCTTCGCAGGCGTTTGGCCAGTTGATTCGTTGATGGCCGATCGAATTGCCACTAGAAATAGTGGAATATGTCGATCCCAATCCCTCTGACAATCTGACACCACTTTTGACAGATATTTGATTATAGTCCGGTTCATTCGTTCCACCATTCCATCAGACTGAGGGTGCATCGCTGTGGTTCTCGTTTTGTGGATGCCTAATCTTTGGCAAACTTCTTGAAACAGCTTGCTCTCAAAATTTCTTCCTTGGTCTGAATGTAATTCTAGTGGTACCCCAAATCGGCTTACGAATTCTTCAACCAATATATCTGCTAAAGTGATGGCTTCCTGATTGGGAACTGCATATGCTTCAACCCATTTAGTGAAGTAGTCCATTACAACAAAGATGTACTTGTTTCCTACATCGGTCTGTGGAAGTGGCCCCAATACATCTACAGCGATTCTTTCAAAAGGACTTCCAACCAGGTATTGCTGCATTTCCGCCTTCGGTTTTCGGTGCGGACCGTTACTGGCAGCACATGTAGTGAATTTACGACACCAATCTTTAACATCATTAGTGCAATTTACCCAGTAAAATCTATCTCGGATCTTTTGCAGCGTTTTCGCGATACCCAGATGTCCTCCAGAACTATCATTATGCATCTGTTTTAAAATTTCCGGTACAGCATTTCTTGGGACCACTATTTGTTTCCTTGTCTCTGTGCCCTCGGAATTTTCTAGAAGTCTTTTAACGAGCCCTCCGTCCAAAATTAAAGAGTTCCATTGGGACCAGTATGCTTTTAAAGCAGGAGAGGATAAAGATATCTCTCTCCACAACGGACGACGGTCCATTCTCTTCCACTCCCGAATCTTTCTCACAACGGGATCGTTTTCTTGTTGCTCCTCCAGCATAGAGCTCTCGTCTTCTGGCACAACCTTAACTAAGGCAAGTTTTTCCTCGTTCTGCTCCATACGGGTACAATGGGGGCAATCAGGTCGACATGGTCTTCTGAAAAGTGCATCAGCATTACGATGTCTGGTTCCAGGTCTGTGCTCGATTTCAACATCATATTCCTGCAGTTTTTCGAGCCATCTTGCTATCTGTCCTTCTGGGTTCCTAAAACTAAGTAGCCACTTTAAACTAGCATGGTCTGTTCTGATCAGGAATTTTCTGCCATACAGATATTTATAAAAGTGTTCGACGGATTTTACAACTGCTAACAGTTCCCTCCGAGTTACACAGTAGTTCTTTTCAGCTTTCGATAAAGTTTTGCTGAAGTAACCAACCACTCTTTCCTTACCGTCTTGTAGCTGTGACAAGACGGCTCCAATTCCCACATTGCTGGCGTCGGTGTCCAGAATAAGCTTACCATCAGGAAGTGGATAAGCAAGAACAGGTGCTGACGTAAGCTGTTGCTTCAATATTTCAAACGCCTTCTGACATTCCTGATCCCAACAGAAGGACCTATCTTGTTCTGTCAAACGTGTCAAGGGTTTGGCGATGTCTCCAAAATTCTTGACATATCGTCGGTAATAGGAACAAAGACCCAAGAAACTCCGGAGGTGATGTTTGTCGATAGGGATTGGCCATTCCTGAACGGCTTGTATCTTAGCGGGGTCAACAGCAACGCCATCCTTGCTTACGTTATGTCGTAAATAGTTGACCTGTCTCTGGAACAAGTGGCATTTCTTAACATTCAATGTTAGATTAGCGTTCTGTAATCTTTTAAAAACTTCTTCCAGGTTAGATAAATGTTCCTTAAAGGTCTTAACCATTATGATGATGTCGTCTAGATAAACTAGACAAGTTTCCCATGACAAACCCCGCAGGATGTTCTCCATTAGTCGTTCAAACGTCGCAGGAGCATTACAGAGGCCAAATGGAAGGACCGTGAATTGCCATAACCCTGATCCACTGGTAAAGGCAGTCTTTTCTTTGTCTGCACGATTCATTTTAACTTGCCAGTATCCGCTTTTAAGGTCCAAGGTAGAAAACAGAGTAGAACCCGCCAAAGCGTCGAGGGCATCATCAATCCTTGGCAGAGGATAACTGTCCTTCTTAGTGACATCATTTAGCTTTCGATAGTCGACACAAAACCGCATTGATCCGTCTTTCTTTCTCACTAATACCACAGGAGAAGCCCACGGACTACTGGATGGTTCGACTATGCCATTTTGAATCATTTCTTTAAGGGCTCTGTCTGCTTCTTCCTTTTTAACTTGAGGCATCCTTCCGGGTACCTGTCGAATCGGACGTGCATCACCAGTGTTAATTCTATGTTGTACAACATCAGTTCTTCCCAGTTTACTTTTAGAACCAAATATAGGTTTATACCGGTAAAGTAGATCTCTTACCTGTTTCTTTTCTAATTTTGACAAAGAGGGGTCTAATTTTGTCATTAATTGTTCAATTTCGTTGGTCTCATCTGTTTCCGTAACATTTATCTTGTGAATTATGGCCATTACTGGTTCTAAACTTCCCATTTCCGTGTCCTTTCGGAGAAGAACTGGATAATCGTTCAAGTTGATAACTCGGATGGGTACCTCTTTGGCGGATCTAACAAGAGTCTTACCCACAAGGAGTCCTTTTCCCAATTCATGGTCATGGTTCTTCGGCTCTATCATCGCTGGGGCACCATCTGGCTCCAGTCCATCCAACCGCGCTGTGACGACACATTCGCAGCTTTCCGGAAGTTCGATATCATCGATTAGCTTAATCGAGGCATTGTCAACTTGTTTTCGGTGCAGGAATATTTCTTCATTACCAGTACGAAGGATACGTTGGCGAAGATCCAAATGAAAACCACAGTGGAGCATAACATCCATGCCCAGAACAACATCTTCATCAACGTCAGCCACCAGCACTGAGTGAACAAGAGAGGTCGAACCAAACTGTAGCGTCACCTGTATCTCACCGTAGACTCTAGCAGAATCTCCGGTAGCGGTACGCAGTCTCCAACTGGTAGGCAACATCTTATTTCGCATAATGATGGTTGGTCGGACGATAGTTTTTGTAGCTCCAGTGTCTACCAGCATGCTAATATTCTTCCCATCAAGAAGGTCATCTACATATAAGCTGTCCACGTGATGTCGCAGAGTTGCCAATTTAATGGTGTGAGGGACTTCGGGAATGTTTGGAGTCGAAGTCGCCCTCCAGGAGTCGACCCGTTTAAAGTTTTCCTGCTGCTGGGGTACTTCAGCAGGAGATTTCTCTTTATGGGGGCAAGTATTTCTTATATGGCCTAGTTCTCCGCAGTTCCAGCATCTCACTGGGCGCTTTCTTTTTGGAGATAACTTCATAAACCTCTCTACTACCGCTTCAACGTCGCTAACGGAATGAACGGCATGGTAGTAGTTACCGGTGATTTCCCTTAGTCGAGCAACTCCACATGAGGCCTCCGTCGCCGCCTCAAACTCCAGGGCAATGGTCAAGGCGTCCACAAGAGTCTTCGGCCGCGCCAACCGTACAGCGCGCTGCAACTCGACGTCTCGAAGACCATCGGTGAAGGTTTGGACTGCTAGGCACTCCAGGAAATCCTCCGCTGCATTTGAATACGCAAGTCGTACCATTCTTGCTACATCCGCTTCAAATTCCTGGATAGTTTCTCCATTTTTCTGTTTTCGGCTCTTTAACTGCATTCGGTACACCGGTTGTAGATGAGTTTGACCATAACGCATCTCTAGACGATTCACCAATAACTCGAAGTTGTCAGCTTCATCCGGTGTCAATGATTGCAAGACGTCTAAAGCTTCGCCTCGCAGAGCTACGGTTAGGGACAATGCCTTCTCCTGGGATGACCATCCATTAGCTCTGGCCGCTGCGTCGAATTGTTTCAGGTAATTTGGCCAGGAAGTCTTCCCGTCGAAGGTCGGGGGTTTCATCGTCGTTCGTACTTGGGTAGTCTCCCCATTTCCTCGTCGGTCGACGTCTACGTGGCAGGTTTCCGTCCTTTCTACATCTCCCTCGCCGTGGTGGATGGGCTGGTTTCGACGACAAGCTTCGTGTTCTCGTTGAAGCTTTCTTATTTCGGACTGCACTTGCTGGTTAATCTGGTTTTGCTCGTCTCGCAAGTTGGCGACTTGTTGATTTTGTTCGTCTCGCAAGCTGGACACTTGCTGATTTTGTTCGTCTCGCAAGCTGGACACTTGCTGATTTTGTTCGTCACGAAGATGTGATATTTGCTGGGAGAACGAACTGCATAACTCATCTGATATGGTAGACATCCGTCGTGATAGCTCCTCTTGCTGGCTCTTTATCTGACCGGATAGCTCCTCTTGCTGCCGGGAAAGTTGTTGAGTTTGCTCTTCTTGTTGGCTCGTCATTCGTTGCGCCAGCTGGGACATATCTTCGCGCTGGCTTCTCATCTGACTGGATAGCTCCTCTTGCTGGTTCGTCATTCGTTGTGACAGCTGGGACATATCTTCGCGCTGGCTGTTTATCTGACTGGACAACTGGGTCAGTTGTTGTGATTGTTCGTCTTGTTGGCTCGTCATTCGTTGCGACAGCTGGGACATATCTTCGCGCTGGCTCTTCATCTGACTGGAAAGCTCCTCTTGCTGGCTTTTCATCTGACTGGATAGCTCCTCTTGTTGGTTCGTCATTCGTTGCGACAGCTGGGACATATCTTCGCGCTGGCTCTTCATCTCACTGGATAGCTCAGAAATTGCTTTTTGAACCGGGTCATCGAACTCCACAATATCAGGGTCCAAATTATTACTTATGTAGTATTCACGGAGCCTATTCAACAATACAGATTTGGTCCCAGTAGTTTCCAACTCTAATTCTTCGAGCTCTTTTCTGAGCTCGGCCACCAATAGTTCATTTATCTTTTTTCCAGGCATTCTTGTATCTTCACCCCACACCTGACACCAATTTGAAACACGTATGGGGGCTTTTTACACAATTTATTTACAAAATTGTTAAGATACACTGAACTCTGCTGGATAACGTCTAACTACTTGACAATACAATGAACTCTTGTGAATACTTGAACTTGAACTGACGTTAACTGCCCATGCATCCCCTTATATACAACATTATTTAATCTAGTCAGTGTGTTTAGAAGTTTCTAGAATTTTCTAGAAACATTATTTAAAATGGTCAGTTTTTACAAACTTCTAAAAATCAACTGTCAACAACAATCTTTCAAATTAAGGTCCCTTCCTTTACGGTTATCCCGTTACAATATCATTAGAGAAGAAACAAGGAAAGATGACACATTACAGAAAGTAATTAGAAATTTAAAAGAAAATAAATGGGAACAAATGTCAGAAGAACTAAAGCATTTTTATAATCGTAGAGAAGAGTTATTTATAGATAATGGAATTTTAGTTTGGGCTCATAGCATAGTAATTCCGAAAATATTACGTAAAGAAATGTTACAAGAATTACATCAAGATCATTTTGGGATGGTAAAGACCAAAAACGTTGCTCGATCGTTTGTATATTGGCCTAATATCGATAAAGAGATTGAAAGAACGTGTGCAGATTGTATATATTGTATGAAAGATAAACCTGCACCTCCGAAGGCAACTTTAACACCATGGAAAATAGAAAGAGAACCTTGGAATCGCATAAACATGGACTTATTGGGACCAATTCAAGGAAAAATGATTCTGTTGATGGTAGACGCATATAGTAAATGGACAGAAGCTTACATAATGAAGACAATAACATCAGCTGAAACAGAAGAGAAAATAAAAGATGCGTGTGCAAGATTCGGCATACCAAAGGTTGTAGTTACAGACAATGGGACACAATTTACTGCAGAAAATATACAAACATTCTTTAAAAGAAATAGTATAAAACTCATAACTTCCCCACCTGGACATCCACAATCTAATGAAGCCGCGGAGAATTTTGTAAAGACAATCAAAAACAATATCAAAGCAAGATTAGCCGATCCTAGAAACAAAAACAAAAGTATAAATATGATAGTGACAGAATTTTTATTTGCGTACCGAACAACAGAACATATCACAACGAAAGAAACACCTGCGAAATTAATGTTAAATAGAGATATTAGAAATAGAGCAACTATATTAAAAGAGACTATTATGAACGGAACAGAAGATGAGGAAAGAAATAATAAAGGCATTGATGAGAATCACAAAAAAGCACAAAGAAGACAGATAAAGAACTTTAGAGGAAAGGAGAGAGAATTTAAGGAAAATGAGAAGGTATTTGTAGCTGATTACAGAAATGTTAACCAAAGACAATGGACAAAAGCAAAAATAGAGAAAAGAATAGGCAAAACAACATATCTTTGTAGATTAGAAGACAATAGGTTATGGAAAAGACACACAAACCAGATTCATAGAGGATCAACGATAAATGAACAGACAGACAGAGAAGAAGAGAAGGATAATTTAGAAATAATAGAAACGAATCCAAAGAAAACTGAAATGTAGAAGATCAAATTAAATGTAACAAAAAACATAGCAAGAGAGAAAGACAAGAAAACAACTAAAAAGAGTGAAGAAAAGACAGGAGATACCACCAAAGAATTAGGCGAAGCCACTTTAACAAATTCACATAATAATGAAACGATTTTAATAAATCCAAATATAACTTTAACATCAGAAAACTCAAATATGAATCCACCAATTTCGCCTAGATCTTTGGAAATTCATGATGAAGATATAAAAAGAAGTAGTAGGGTAAAGAAAAAGCCTAACAAGCTTAAAGACTTTGTTTTATAATTAATGATACTGTTATAATGAGATTATTGGTTTTGTTTTTCTTATTGTTAGTATTATTTTTATTATGTTTGTTGTAAAGGCTAAAGATAATCCAGTAAAGTAATAAAATAATATTTTTAAATCTAACAAAAGGGGGTGTAATGTAGGAATATAAAAATTAGACGTGGCAACTGCGCTGGAACAAAAAAATCAGTCTTGTTGAGAACATTGAGAGATACTGACGTACTTGAGAATCTTTAGCCTAATAGAAGTTTAAACCTGTGTATTAAAGTAATAAACCGTTTAAAATATAAAACGAGTTTAAATTCACTTTAACGATACATCACACTTATAATATTGTTTCCATTGTTTATTATTTTGTGGTAATAAACTTTCTTTTGCCCGAACATTTATTTATTTAAACTAACAAGCATTTTATTTACACTGACATTTATTATAAAAAAGTTAGTATGTTATCACGTTCTTGTAAACTAACAGTCTAGTTCATATTTACTAAATTTTGCTCTTTTTAGTGACATTTTTCAGCCCTGTCCAAAATTACGACCAAGATGTCATTCGATTCGTATTTTTACCTAGAAAGTTTAAGGAAAGGTCTGAAAATGCGCTGATAAAAATTAAAAATGTTATAAACAATTAAGTGAAAAAAAATGGGACCTTAGTTTTTTTTTAATATCTCGGAAAATTTTCAAAATTTTGGAAATTTGAATAAAGATTTGAAAAGATCAATGAATTTGCGTAAAAAAAAGTCCCGACTCTCGCAACTGTATCTCAATTATTTATCATTTTTACAGAACCCTGAAAATACAGCCAAAAACGGGTCGTCTGGCATTCAGTCACTCCGACATAAATACAAAAAAAAAAGAATCGAAAAGAGGTTGACCTTAAAAAAGGCCATCCTTGCAACTTCCCGCTAGTTTTAACCGCAAAGCTATAGTAACGTGAGGTATTTTGACGTTTTTGACTTTTTTTGAAATGTTTAAAAAGCCATAATTCGATTTTGATGTTCAAGATGGCATTCGACGCAGTTTTTTGAGACCTAAAAACGTTACCGGGAGTACAAAATCGGTTAGTCAAAAAATCTCTAAGTTATTGAAAAAAAAAACACTTTTTTTGAAATTTTTCGACAACGATATCTCACGAACGAATCAACCGATTTTAATTTGCAAAACGGCGTTCGAAGTGGCTTTTAAAGCTTGAGAGCTGATTAGGTTATGAATTTGATCGATGCAATAGCCAAAAAGATATGCCCAAAAAACATCATTTATACTAACTGGTTTTTTCGGTTATTTTGAAATTTCTCGAAATCTACCGGCTCGAATCGGTTCAAACTTACAGGGAATCTAAGTTAGATGGAACTCTTTGGAATGCTTTTTATTTCATTCCGATCGGTCGCCAATTTGTAATGTTAATGTACCCTTAACTGTCGCCAGTTGTAGCCAAAACAATCCCTTTGAGAAAAAGATATAGATAAATCTAAAGATAAAGATAAATCTCAAAGAAATTGCTTCAACCACGTTGGGCGCCAATTTGTAACGTACAATGCCAATTTGTGGCGTAATTAACCCGTAGCTAGCTCCAGGGTGGTGGCTTCCTTCTGGTTTTTTCTTTAACTCCCCCCAAACAAATATATAAGGGCGCCAAAATACAGACAAGCAAATAAAAGAGGTTAAATCAGTTAAAATCGTTTATTCAGGATTAAATGAATTTGAATATTATCAAGAAATTAGTTATTTAAAGTGATTAAATAGTTTTCCTTATCTTATTTTGGATTCTTCCTCGAGACTGGTTGTGGACTGCGGAGATTAAGTACGGAACACCGAAGTCGATGGCAAGATGGTTTCAAAAGGAACACTTCATGATTTGGTTCAGGACCTGAAGTCGAAGGCAAGATGTTTTCTTTTGTAACACCGGTAGAAGACAGCAAAAAATAGTTTCGGATTGACCAAAGCTTCCTTGGCAAAAAAAATTGCTTTCTGGCTACTAATCCTATCATAGGACCCTTCAATATTTGGCAATCGGCCTATGAAATAAAAATGAAAACCGTCAAAATTCCGTCTCACTAAACCTTAATTTCGATTACAATCATTCAAGGTTTCTCCAAGTTCGAGATAGAAAAAAAGTTAATCACTTGAACTGTTTACTTATTTTTAACACAATAAAAACTGATTTATAACAATGATTGTAATCGAAATAATTTAAATGTTAGAACAATATAACTATTATATTCAATAAAATAAATTCACCAAGTTTTTGACTACTACTAAAAATTTTAAACAATTTAATTTTTACTCACCACGAAGGGAGAAGGTATTTGAGAGGACTGCAGACTTGAAGCACAAATTGTAAAAGAAATTAAAATAGCGACACTATTCCCGAGTGAACTAAAAGTTCCCCTCTTATACTGAAATCAAGTCTGCGACGACTCTATAGACGCGGAATGGTAAAAATCAAACAATACGTAGGCCAGGCCAAAAATAACGTAGCAAAATAGCCGAGATAATATAGAAATTAAATATTATATAGGCCAGGCCAAACAAATAACGTAGTAAACGTTACAAGGAATGAAAAAAATCATTTAATGTTGGGATACATCAATAAACAATAATCCGCAGTCAAAATATTTTTATCTCAATTTTAACGTTAATTATAAATTTGTTAATTATTAACTTTTTCCTAATTGAAAGTTAATATAAAAAGCCCTATAATTATTAAACTAAAACCCTGGATTTTTTTTCCTTTGGTGAAGTTATTCTTTAGGCAAAAATTAGATTACCGTTGCCAAAATAAAAAAAATGTTATTTTCTATTTTTTTATTAACAATTGAAAATTAGAATTTTTTAAAAAATACCTAACAAAATTTTTTGTTTTTTTCATTTTTATTGTTTCACTATCCCATGGCTAAAAACTACTTAATAATATTTTTTTTTAAATTTTTTACTGCTATTGTTAATAAATTTATTATAAACAAATACTTTGTTTATAAGCAATTCGAAATTTTTTTTTTGGATTATGTTAATTGAAAAAAATCATGTTTTTAAAAAAAAATGGTTTCCAACAAAAAAGTCTTTGTTGCTAAAAAATCGTTTTTTGCAACTAAATATTAAAATTAAGGAACCGTTTTTTTTAATCATAAATTTTATTGTTCTTCAATGTTTTGAGAAAAGTTTTGTTTTTATTCTTTTTTTTAATGTTTATTTAAACAAAAAATTGTTATAAACAAATTATTTTTCAATTTTTTTTTCAATACTTTGTTCTATAATAAAAGTAGCTATGTGATTTTTATTTTATTTATATATCTCCAGAGTATGCCATACAGTTCTAGTATTCATTCAACAGTAAAGTAGTTCGTTTCGTTCGCGTATTTTATTCGTCTGCAATTTTGTTGTAAACTTATTTATTATCAAAAATGGCCAATAATATTTCTATGAGTTGTTTTATTTGTGGAAATCCACTAGAAGTCTTACCCACGATTATTCTAAAAGAAAAAGCTATCAGTTCATATATTTGTTACAGTCAAACTTTGAACGATGACAAACCTAACTGAAGTTAAAATATACCAAAAGTGTCGCCAGACGTGTTCTTACAATGCCAGAACCTTCTACTTCTCGTTCTTCATCACGTGGCTCCGTGGATTTTGATTTTACACAATTGTGTCTGTTTTGTGAGAAACTATGGCAAAGCAAAAGACGCGAAGAGAAGTTTTTAGTGAAATCATACGATTTAAAAGCGAAATTTATCGCAGTTTCCGAGCATAGGAATGATCCTGTGGGTGTAAAAATACTAAATCGTATAGCAGGTGTAGAGTCGTTAGTTAAAGTTGGTGTACGTTATCACAAACGTTGCTACGTGGATTATATGCTTGAGCAGAGAATGGAAGATTCTGAGCTGCAAAAAGAAGTACGACAGTCATTAAATCTAGTCTACAATTATATTGAAAACAGTAGTGATTCCCAATTTACTTTCAGTCAATTACTCAACATCATGGGCCAGAAGATAACTAAGACTAATTTGTTGAAGCATTTGAAGAGTAAGTACGGTGATAACATCGTTTTTTACCAACAATCGGGTGAAGATACTATTATTTGCTTTAGTGGTCAAGATGAAGAGATATTATCTGACAAGTGGTATATATGTTACGGTAAAAGTACATAATTCGGTAAATGTATACAATTACCGGTAATTGTATACATTTACCGGAGTCTTTGGTAAAAGTAGGAAATAATCTTAAAAAACCTTCTATTTCCTACTTTTACCGGTTATTGTATACAATCGCCAGAGGAGCTTGGTGAAAGTAAGAAATTCACATTTCAACGATAGACACGCAAGCGCAGTGTTACCACGCAGTTGTTTACCACGTGCATGTATGTCGTCTCAGTCTCAGTCGCTTGCTATTTTTTGGAAAGTGTTTGTATCCTTTTAGCGAGTTATCTTTGTGTTTTGTTTTCCTACGTTTTTCGTTTTGTGAACTGTAAATTACATTATTCTGGAACTTATTATTTGTGACACAGTCAGTCACAAGAATCCGTGGAACCTGCAAATCAAGACATCGAAAATATGCTGAGTTCCTGGCTGGAAAACAACCAAACAAACAAGTGGTCAGAGGGTCTTCGATTTATACAATTTGCCAAGAACCGAGCTTACCATTCTGGAATCAAGTGCAGCTTGTATGAAGCCATGTTTGTGGTTCCTGCCAAAATTGGTTTGAAAACATCATCACTGCCTGATGATGTTCTGGAAAATATTTTAACTGAAGAAGATTTGGAAAAGTTGGTGAAACAAATAGAAGAAAACCTGATTCCGTAAAACATGAAGATGCAGAAGTGGATGAACCAAATGAGCGTCTATTAGCACAAATTCCAGAACAGCCATCAGTAAATGAGCCCAATGCGATTCCAGAAGAACCAGGTTCTAATGAAATTACAAAGAGACAAGATTCTGTAGCAATTAAACGGGCACATGCTAAGGAAGGTCTTGAAGAGCAAGCGAAGAAAATGCTTAAAACATCAAATGTAAGATTTCCCCCCGGAAATGTAGGTGATACGGTAAAATTAAGAGTACCCGATGTTGACAGGGCAAGAAGTGATTGTAGAAATGTTTTGGCTGTTATTATGTGTGTTCAAAATGAGTTGTATGAATTTGGTACTAAAGAAGGGCGACTGCCACAGATGTATAGCAGAAAGCAATTTACACTCTGCAAAGAATCATTCATTTCTCTAGATATGGTTCCAAATCTTCACATTTCATTGCGCGAGTATGTTAAAAAAACTTCATTGTCGGGTGGGCAAGGCTATTACAGATGTGTTTACTTTTACCGCTGTACCTTGGTTATTGTATACAATTGCCGGTAAAAGTAGATAATTAAGAATAATTTTGTACATTTACCAGTGACTTTGGTGATTGTATACAATTACCGGTGATTGTATACAATCACCAATTATGTACTTTTAGGCCGGGAACAGACGAGCGTTTATTTTACGTGCGTTAAAACGCACGTTAAAACGTACGTTTCAGCATTATTATACTTACAATATAACTAGTCACACAGCAGCGCGCGTCTGGTTTAACGTCCGTTTCAACGCAGACGACGTCCGTAACATGCTGAAACGTGTCAGCGTGCGTTGTAGCTTTCTATTTGCTTATACCATTTCGGTCACACACAGGTCTAGTGTTTATTCAACGGCCGTTTTGTCGTAATATAGCATATAATTTTTCGATTTCAGTGAGAAATAATATTAAATATGGTTGACCCTGAACTTGTAATAAGTGAAGTTGAAAAACGGGTAGTTTTGTGGGATCCTTCTTCTGAGGATTATAAAGATAAGAATAAAAAAGACAATGCGTGGAAAGAAGTTGCTTCATCTTTATTTAAAACTTTTGCCAGTAAAACAGATGCAGAACAGAAAATATTAGGTAAGTAGATTATCTCTCTATATATATATATCATTTTGAAACACAATTGTGACCAAATAAACACCAAATTTGAATATAGGCCCTATAGTAAATATCGAGGTAGATATCAATTGATAGAGAGAGCTTTATTCTAGATTTTATTATACTGCCAAGGCAACTCTCCAGCTTCGCTAACAAAATAATTTGCAAGTGCATCTCGATAGCGATTAATAGATCTATTTACGGTGATTGTCTCATCATTAATAAAATCTTCTAATAAGCCAACAATAGTTAGAGTATCGTCAAAACTGTAACCGTCGCGTTTGCGTACAAAGTTGTGCAATACACAGCAACTCTTTACTATGTCAATAGCAAATTCTACATCTACATCAATTGCCCTGTGAAGAATGCGCCACTTATTGCTCAAAATTCCAAAGGTACATTCCACATAACGCCCAGCCCTTGATAACCTGTAGTTAAAAACTCTTTTTGGCACTGACAAATGTTTGCCAGAGTATGGCCGAAGAAGATTAGGTGATAATCCAAAAGCCTCATCTCCTACAAACGCAAACGGTAAAGGTATCGCAACACCTGGCACTTCATTTGGTTTAGGAAGCATTAATGTGTTATTTTCTATCCCTCTATATAAAGACGAATTTCTAAAAATCGTAGAATCAGAGTCTTTACCATAGGATCCAATATCAACGTAAATAAAATTATAATTTGAATCAGCTATAGCTAATAAAACGATGGAAAAGTAATGTTTGTAGTTGATATAAGAAGATCCACTTGCGATTGGCTTTATAATTCGGATGTGCTTTCCGTCTACAGCCCCCACGCAGTTGGGAAAATTAGCTCGATTTCGGAAACCCTCCGCTGTATTATTCCAATCCAATTCGTCAGGAATAGGTATACATTTTCCTTTCATTACATCCCAAATTGTGCGACATACAGTTTTTACAATTTCGCCTGCTGTTGAACGTCCAATTCTGAAGTTATAGTGTAAATCCTTTAAACTACACCCACTGCCAAGATACCTGAAAATTTACAATAAATTGTTTGATTTATGTTTTTCAATCTGTTTATTGATGTTATTATTGTCTTACAGCACAAGATTTGGAGAAGAAATGGAGAAGCATAAGAGACAATTACGTCCGAAATCGAAGAAAAAATAATGAAGCGTGCAAATCGGGATCTGGCGCGAGTAAAAAAAAGAAGTACATTTATGAAGAACAACTACGTTTTTTAAAGAAGACTATGGAACTACGGACGACAAACACCAGCATTCCAGAAGATCCAACACTGGATAATTGTTCTGTCGATATTCAGAGTAATGGAAATAATAGCGGCCTTGAGAATGGTGAAGAAAGTGTAGTTGAAGTTACCCCAACAACTTCTACAAAACGTGCACCAGTAAACGCGAAAAGATGTACACGAAAAAGTAACTTCATTGAAGAAAAATTGGTCAGTTTTATGGAGGCACATCAACCAAGGCAAGATTTATTGATTGAAGATGAAGAACTATCATTTTTCAAATCTTTACTGCCCACAGTTCGAAAACTGAATGCGGACAAGAAATTTACATTTAGAATGCAGACTATGCAAATTTTGCAAAATTTGCAACAAGGTACATCTGCGACTATAGAGGCTAGACCAAATAATTTTATTTCGTTCCCTCCACAACAGTCTACTGCTTCGTATGCCAACACTAATACAAATTATCAACCTGAATCTAGACCGTCATCAACGGCTACATATTTTTCAAATTTTTCACCAAGCTACCATTCTACTGATGATTCACATTCGCGAGCCGAATATGACCGAGACAATCCTCAATATTCAAACTTTTAGACCTTCAATAAGTTTTTTTCTGTGTTCTTATTTTGTATAATCAATAAGAATAAATTTTATAATCAAAAATTTATTTGTACTTAAATACTTATTTGTATAATCAAAATAAATTTAATGTTTATGTAACAAATTGTATTGACTGTCTTACGTACCTTAAAGTAACAGCGAGCATTTCTTCTGGTGGAATTGAGCTTCTCATGTTGGTATCCTGCTTTATTATGTACTCTCTTATAGAATACAACAATTCATCGAAAGATTTTATAGACATCCGAAAATAGTTAAAAAATTTATCTTCATCTGCTTTAAGACGTGCATACAAGGTGTAGAAATGACCACGTAAATGTCTTTCAGAATTGATAGGGTGTACCCACCACTTTCTGTTGCTGCACTTCTTTTTATTTTTTAAGTATTTTACCACCAGATATGAAAATTCACACATTTGAACAGCGTTCATCATGAATCAAGACCGTCGAGTCGTGTGCGTTGGTAATTTCCTGTACATACAACGTACGTTAGAAATTACGCACGTTTACGCATTCGTGTGACATCCTTTTCGACGTCCGTCAGAAATTACGTGCGTGCGAGACGCACGTAAAATAAACGCTCGTCTGTTCCCGGCCTTACCGTAACATATGCATCGTGAAGCTGAAATAGAAGTCGAACATATTCGGATTATCAAGGCTGCTGCGGAAATAGTTCGAAAGCAAATAAGGTGTACAAAATATAATAACAAAAGCTATCCATCTGCTGTGAGTTTTTTGGATTCTATCACCGAAAATATACCTAAGTATCTTAAAATCTTTTTAGATAAAGTTATCATGTTTGATGCTAATCTAAGACAAAAAAGAAAAGCTGCTTATGCTAAGAGGAAATCCAGGAGCTCGCGTGATAGTGTTACCACCAATGACAGTGTTTTAGATGATGTTTCTTCCAGTGGCACAACTTCTACTGCAGAATCTGGTCCAACTTTTGGTGAAAATGAAGAAAATATTATAGAAAATACAAAAATTAAAATAGATCAGATAGGTTTATCTATTGTACAAGCCATACTAGTACAGGCAAAATAGCTGAAAATTCGCGAAATAAAGGAAAAAATTGCGAAGTTCTTAAAAAATACATATTCTTGTAGAGAAATGTCTGCTCTTTAAGATTCCGAAGAGTCCCGAACTGTACAAAGTGAGCTCGACCCTACAGCTCAGGTGTAAACCCCCCTCTACGCTCCCCATAGGCGCAACGGGTCGCACGGGTCTAACAACAATTGCTTGTTTGTAAACATTATATTATGTACGCTCAGTTGACCCTGAAAGTATTATAGATTAAAAATAAGTTGTTTCAGTTAGTGAATCACTATAAACAAGAGTAGATAGCAAATTCGTATACTAGTATACTCTTAGTTCTTTTTAACGTGAAAGTGACTATAAAACATTATCGAAATGACTGAAAACGATAGGTGTTTTATTTGTGAAAATAAATTTGTGGACGATGCGGTAGTAGTAGGACAAGAAGCCATAGAAACTTTGAGAAATTGTAGTAAGGAGAGAAAAGATGGCAAACACGAATTACTAACAGGACGTCAAAGTATAGTTGTTCATAAAGCTTGTCGAAAGAATTATACCAGACCAAGTAATGTCAAAGCAGAGAAAAAAAAACATTTTGAAAACGAAGCATCCACCTCAAAAATGTCGCCAATTAAAAAAAAATTAAGGTCTGAATCTATATTTGATTTAAAAATTTCATGTTTATTTTGCGAGGAAGTGATTGACGACAATTTTCTAAATAAACAAAAAAAATTACCGATTAACAGGAGAAGTGAAATTCTAACTGCCAGTAATTTATATATTCAATCGAATATCATTAAATACGCTGATGAAAGGAATGACAAGTGGGGTAGAGACAGACGTTAAGGGGCGTATAAATCAGGTATTAGATTTAGTTTCTGTGGAAGCAATCTACCATGAAAAATGCTATCGGGAATTCTCTCGAAAACCCCGAGAAATGAAAGAATGCGTGCCTGGGCGTCCTCAGTCGACTGATATATCATCTTCGATGGAAATGATTTATAATTACTTAGAGAATAGTGAAGACTGTCAATTCTCATTACAAGAATTAATAGATCAAATTGATGGTTACGTTCCACATGAAAGGACTATAAAACAAAAATTAAAAGAAAAGTACATGGACGATATCATCATAACTGTGAATAAAAAAAAAATCCCAACAGTTTGCTTCAGAAATATCGGACATAAAATTTTGAGTGACAACTGGTACACGTCGAGAAAACTCGACGAGCGCTCAGAAAAACTAAGAATAGTTAAAAAAGCAGCTGAAATAATAAAATGCGACATCGCAGACATGGTGTACGAAGATCAGTCTTACCCACAAAGTAATGACTTTTTGAATAATATCGAAGGCTACGTTCCGGAATCCCTAACGGTTTTTTTAGAACAATTAATAATAGATAAACGGAAAACTAATTTGCATTCGCTTAAAAAAAAATGCATAGCAATTGGTCATTCTATTATAGCAGCAGCTAAGCCCCGAACTTTTAACTCTCCTTTACAACTGAGTATCGCTTCGTACATTTATAAAAAGGTGGGTTCTAAAAATTTAGTACAAATGCTATCCAGACTGGGCATTTGTTCCAGTTATGCTGATGTTCAAACTTTAGAAGCATCAATAATAATGGCCCCACCAGAAGTAATCGAGCCCAGAGCATTTTGCCAATTTGTCTTTGACAATTGCGATTTTAACGTATGCACGATTGATGGCTATAATACCTTTCATAATATGGCTGGTATTAGATGTATAACTCCAGCCAGCTCTATCACATACCGTTCGGACGTGATTGAAAAATATCACAAATTGAAAAAGTCTGAAATTGTTGAAAAAAAAGGTCTCGTTGACGTTTTAATATTCGAGAAGAAGGAAATGGGATTGCAAAATTTTGTTTTCGAGGATTTAGATCATCTTTTCCCTTCTAAGGAATATAATGAGGTACCATCTGTCTATGATGCGTTGTGGATGTGCGGAAAGTGGAAAGGCTTTGATAATATTCCAGGATGGCAAGGATACATGGAAAAAATAACATTTGAAGAAAATTTTGACCAGTCGAAAATTCTACTATTACCTTTTATAATGGCTTCACCGAGTGACTATAATACCGTTCATACGTCTTTAATGATGGCTGTTGAGAAATCTAAGGAATTGAACATCAGAACGACTTTTGTAACTTTTGATCAGCCCCTGTATATGACCGCTGTTGACATAGTGCTTTCTGCTGGTTCAGATTCACAATTGAGTAATGTTATAAAAAGGCTTGGAGGATTCCATTTACTGATGTCCTTTTTAGGATGCATCGGGTTTATAATGAAGGGTAGCGGATTGAAAGAATTACTAAGTACCATCTACGCGCCAAACTCAGTTGACAAAATGCTAACAGGACAAGCGTATTCTCGAGCCATCAGAGGAAACTTATTGGTGCAATTAGCTCTCGCGAAAGTCGTATTGAATGATATTGATTTTACCGACGAAGAACTAGGAGCCGTTGAAGAAATGTTTTCGGAATTTCAAGAATCCCCTCCATCACGAAAGACGATTGAAGACGAATGTATATTCAAGAATTTGGCAAAGAAACTAGAACAGCAGTTACAAAATATTGATCAACTGGGAGCTACTGCAAGCTTATGGGTGCAATATTTTAATATGGTTACCCTGGTAAAAAACTTCATTGAAGCTGAACGGGCAGGAGATTGGGAAAAACATTTGTATACTGTAAAATTGATGATTCCTTATTTTCATGCCAGTGGGCATTTTCATTACGCAAAGTCGTGCCAAATTTATTTGCAGAGAATGTCGAAATTAAAAGAAAAAATGGTTGCATTTGAATACGGTAATTTTGTGAGCAACGGTTACTTCACAATAAGGCGGCATGATAAATTTTTTTCCGGCACTTGGACTGATATGTGTATTGAACAATCTGCGAACAAAGGTTTTAAAATAAAAGGTGGTGTGATACATCGAGGATTTACAGAAGACATACTTACAGCTCATGTCGTTGCTAGCCCTACACTTCACGGCATTTGTGAGGCAATTGAAGAATATTGCGGAATTGATTGTGGCACCTCTGAGCAGCATGTGGAGTCAAGAGAATCTCGCATTAAGCGAAATGATGCGGATGTCATTAAGCTTAATAACTGGTTAAACAGGCACAACCCTTTCGTTTTGGCAGATGGAATAATGTCACTTAGCTCTGGCATCATAGGCGATGAGAGCATAAATTGTCATCAAGCAAAGAAAAATGGCGAACAGTGCATGGGAGATATTATTGGAAAGCCATTTAAGGATATTAAACTAAAACGTTCAAACACAGTTTCGTCCCTTGCAACAATAAATTCAGCTGTAAAAGTTAACAGTAAAGTAGTTGCAATCGACCCATTGATTATTTTTCAACGAATGCTCATAGCCAAAAAGCACGACGAAGATCTTTTGGAATATTTCGAATATGAACTTGCACCGTATCCGCTCTCCCTCTTCAACGAAACAAGCGGGATGAGGAAAACAAGAAAATCAGCTCTTTATGAGATGTTTCAACCCATCGATGAAAATTTGCTGCGCCCCGGCGAGATTTATGTGATAGATGGCGGTTATTTGTTGCATCGAGTTTCATGGCAAATAAATAAAACGTACGGAGAAATTTGTGCTAGATACGTAAATCACGTGAAAAACAATTTTGGGGAAAACTCATGCATTGTCTTCGATGGTTACGGAAATGACAGGAGTACTAAAAAAGTTGAGCAACAACGACGATATTTCAACAATAAATGTGCGGACATTTTATTTGATGAAAATATGATTGCTTCTGTTAGCCAAGAAAAGTTTTTGTCAAATGACAAAAATAAAATCCGTTTAATTTCAATGCTGACAAAAGCGTTCGAAAATGAAGGAATGCTTGCTAAGCAGGCGTCAGATGATGCTGATGTTCTCATTGTTGAAACTGCAATTGAAATGTCGAATACCGGAAGAACGTCTGTTGTTGGCGAAGATATAGATCTTTTAATTTTGATAATTGCCCTAACTCCTGAAAACAATGATATAATGCTCGTGAAACCAGCAACAGGAAAAGTTAAAAGGAAAATTTTTTCTTCGTCAGACATTCAGAAAAATCACAAATGGGTGCGACAATCAATTCTTCTGGCTCATGCTTTCAGTGGCTGCGATACCACGTCCTCAATATTCCAGAAAGGTAAATTGAAAATCTTCAAACTTCTGCAAAAAGAAAAACAGTTGGAAAGTGTGGTTACAATTTTCAATGATCCCGGATCAACACCTTCGCAAGTAAGAGAGGCCGGGGAAACACTGTTTCTCTTTGTATACGGCGCGAAAAAAAATGAAAATCTCACTCTGAATGGTTACAGATTTAGCCAATTCAAAAAATCGTTGCAAAAACAGAAATCGAAGCTAGAACTATTGCCACCGACTTCAGAGGCAGCCGCTCAACATTCTTTCCGAGTTTTTCACCAAATTCAGACGTGGCTTGGAAATAAAAAGAACCCAGAAGAATGGGGATGGACGAAAATGAATGGTCTTCTACAACCAACGACAACACTGCTCGCACCAGCTCCGGAATCAGTATTACAATTGATTTCCTGTAACTGTACAACCGATTGCCACGCGAGATGTAGCTGCAAGAAAGCAGGGCTAAAATGCTCCTCAATGTGCGGGAATTGCCAGGGAGTACAATGTCTCAATGCGTACAGTTTTGAAAGTATCGCAGAGCGGGAGGATGAAAATTTCGATTCTGATGACGTACACGAGGAGACTGATGCAGGCGATATTATTGAGGAGGATGATCCTGCTTATTCCGATGCTTTTTAGATAAAAGGTATGGTCCAGTCGGTATTATATTGTTATCCACTTACTACCAATGCTCACCTGTATAATGAATAACAATTTTATTTTTCAGAACATACCTAAAAGAGAGGAAAATATGATAAGAATAAAGATAATGAAAAATGTCGAATTAAATAGTATAATATATATATTTTTTTTTCAATAAACAATGTATTGAACGTCAATTTTAACTAAATAAATTCAGTTTAGCAAGTAATTACTGTTTTTTGAATCATTTATCTATAATTTAATGCAAAAGTTTCAATGTATTTGCGAAAAATTAGTTTACTCCACTTTTTCCAATATGGCGGCTCGAGCACAACCTTTACAGCTCGGGACTCATCAATTCTTGAAAATATATGTATTTTTGAACATCCATGCCAAATTTTAGCAACTTCGCAATTTTTTCCTTTATTTTAGCTAATTTGCTTGTACTATGCGCCCCAAATCGTTCGTGTCACCACTTCATGTAGCAACAGGGATATATTTAAATCGAAACTGCGGTTCTAAGACTGTTATTAACATTCTAGCGAAGCTAGGCGTTTGTTCTTCCTATCATAGCGTTGCTCTACATAAAATTTCTGCGATCAAGTCTAATGTCATTAAAATAGAACCTAGTGCATTTGTCCAATAAGTTTTTGATAATGCAGACCACAATCCAACGACTTTAGATGGATTAAACAGTTTTCATTGCATGGGTGGAATCTGTTGTGTTACATTACCTTTGGAGAAGTAGCTAAATTAGATAGGTTACCTACTGCAGTTGCAATATTAGAAGAGGGAAAAATAAATATAGAACAATTGCCAACTAATGAATTCTCTTTAGAATCCATTAAGTTTATCGACATTGGCGATTTCACTACTGACATTCCTGTTAGCTACTCGACTTACATTTGGGGAAGCTATTTCCAAGTAAATCTACCCGAAATAAGAGGTTTTATGGAGCGGGTTTCATCATCAATGCCTTATACGGTTTTTCGCATACAGTGCCTACCGTTTATTGAAAAAAATCCATCAGATTTACGTACTGTTTATACGTCATTACTAAACATGCTCGTCGTCTGAAACAGAAAACTATTTTTGTGACGTTTAATTACCCTCTATACATGAAAGCTCAACAAATCTTGTGTAATTGTAAAGTTACGGACTTAGAAAATGTTGTTGCTCGCATCAGTGGTTTCCACCTGTTAATGTCCTATTTTAAAGCGGTGGGTACTATTATGGAAGGATCAGGATTAAAGGAAATGTGGAATACAGTTTATGCAACGAATTCTATAGATAAGATGTTTTTGTGCACATCTTTTGCTCGAGCTTTGCGAGCGCACATAGCTACTGCTCACGTGATAGGTGAATTAATTGCGGAATTCGCAGAGTCTGCAGACAATATTGAAAAACATGAGAACATCGATGGAATTAAAAAGTCTGTGGAACCGTCTAGTATGGAAGCTTCGCCTAGTACTGAAGAAATAATTGAAATGATAAAACACAAAAAATTAAAAATTCAAAGAATGTTCCATGATTTTTCTGTAAATCCTCTAACATTAGAAGATATTAATACTGATGAAGATTTAACTGATATGAGAAATCTTTTAAGTAGCGCTATAGCAGAATTAAAAAAAAAAACGAGGACTAACTGCTGAATTGTGGCTGCAATATTTCAACTTCGTTATGCTGGCAATAAAATACATCGAAGGTGAAAGACTTGGGAATTGGCATCTTCATTTATATTGTGTACAACAAATGTTACCAGTATATCACGCAGATGGTCACAGTAACTACGTTAAAGCAATCCAAATATATTTGCAAGAAATGAGTAAGCTACAAGAACTCATGGACCCAGAAGAATATCGATCGTTTACAGGAGGACAATTTACTGTACGTAGGACTGAAAAAGCTTGGGCCGGCATATGGACAGACAAGACTATTGAACAAATGTTGATGCGTACGATACATACAGGAGCTCAAGGTTTATCACACGGCCGTGGAATGTCGTCTAGTGTCATGACCCGTTTTCTTAAAGGTATGCCATATGCTATTGAAATTATGAATCAATTAGAAGAGTACGTTAACATTAAATGGGAATCTTCAGACGAACAAGTAGATATTACGCCAGCTCGGCAAAAACGAGATGCTAGTGATCGGCAGACATTTAAAGCTTGGCTACTAGCACATAATCCATTTACTCGATCTGAAAAATTGCAATTTTTGTCAACAGGATTGGTGGGTGATGCCAATACTGATTGCCATAGAGCAATCCCGAAAGGATTAGTAAGTATGGCAAGTATGGTTGGATTTAATGGAGAAAATTATAAGTACTCGAAGGCAAACATGGTTCAAACATTAATTTCAACCGTACCAACTGTAGAATTAGATGGGGAAAAAAATCTGTCAATTCATCTTTATTATTCCAACGAATTGCAGCAGTGATGATAAATGACTCAAATATAATAAAAACGTCTCTTCTCTATGAACTCGCTCTCTTCCCGATGGCTTTATTTAATGACAAGGGCATCATGCGAAAGTCTAAAAAATCGGAAATGTATGACATACTGAAAACTACGACTTTTTATTCATCTGATTTGATTGGCTGTATGTTTGTTGTTAATGGCGGTTTTCTTTTACACAAAGTACCATGGAAAGATAAGAAAACTTTTGGTGAAATAATTAGTGATTATAAATCTTACATTTTTAATCATTTTATCAACACAACGTCTATTATTTTTGATGGCTACGAAAAAAATTTTTGTAGTGTCAAATCTGATGAAAGGTTCAGAAGGGTTTCCAAAAAAGTTGCTCCTGAAATCACCTTTGAAATCGATATGAAGCTAACCGAAAAAAAAAAGAATTGTTTTTAGCTAATGAAAGGAACAAGTGCCGTTTTATTACTAAATTGAAAAGTGCGCTTATAGCCGACACAAACTTAACAATCAAACAAGCTAAAGAAGATGCTGATACACTAATTATTCAAACAGCCATAGAACTTGCCGAAAAAAATCCAGATAAAAAAATAGTTCAAGCAGGTAAAACAAAAGTGTGTATTACTTGTGCATAAATTTATTCAAAAAAAGCAGAGCGCTTTCGACATAATGTCATCTTCAGTGCTTTACTGAAAAGTATGGTTGATTGATAACAAATAAAGAAAATTACATACTTGTCAATTAACAACGGCAATACAGGTAGAAAATCTTAGGTTAAGTTCACAAAATTTAAAATCCATAAATCCAAATATAAACATACACGTTTCACATTAGACAGTAATGTCACAAACGTATAAAAATGTTGAATAAATCATATAAAATAAACGATGTACAAGGGTATAAGATAAAATATTAAAATTACATTTTTAAAGTATTCAATTAAATGAAGTGACCTTCTAAAGTGAGAAATGACATTAATGAAAAGTGACATGTGGCCGTATAAGAACAAACATTGACAGAGCTGCGTTCCGCTATTTAAAATTAATAATTTATTAAGAAATTTTGAAATTACTAAAATAAGTTAAGGAATGTAAAATTCAAGCACAAGTAAGGCACAGGGAGGGACATCCCACGGAAGGCGCAGCATAGCCCACTTACCAGTAATTTAAAAGTAACTGATAGTCCCAAAGGTGAGCTCCTACTACACCCCCCATGAGAGATCCCACCCTCATGGAAAAAGAATTAAACAAAGACAATACATAAAAAATTAGGTTACGAAACCTAGTCCAAGAGGTCAATGTCCACACACCAAGCATCTAATGGTTGCCCATCGTCCCTAAGGATACTCTGGTGTGTAAACCTCAACGCCCTTTAGAAATGAGGGGTGAGATGGAACACCCCCGGCCAGATCCTCAGACTGGTCAAACCACGTTTCTCATCATTGAAGGGTCCATTAGAAGTCTATGAAGGGGCGTGTAAGCCCTACCTAAGTAGGTGAATGATGACTTTATTGAGGCTACTCCTAAGTCTCGAAATTTTGTAGAACGAGAGAAAATAATTAATGAAGGACATTTAATGTATAATGGGTTGGAAAATCAAAACAATGATCAATACGATATTTTGTCGTATTGTATACAATCATCAGCTTTTCGTGATAAACCCCATGAAATAAAAACAGTTATACAAAAAAATGGTCAAATTGTTTCATCAAAGTGTAGCTGTACAGCTGGACTTAGTGAAAGATGTAAACACATCACAGCGGTGTTATTATATTGTACTCGGTAAGTGTAAATTTTAATGACACTGAATATAGTTTACCTTTTTCATTGTTTTTCTTTTAACAAAAAACCGATTAGGTTTTGGAAAATGATGAACGCGAACGTCTGAATTTTGAGCTGCATTACTTGAACATCCTTAAACACAACAGTATTTTCTACTTTTGGTTTTTTTTTGAAGAAAATCTAGCTCCACAATTATTTAATAAATCTGAGGCCATAGTTAAATGTTAATTTTCACTGATGTACACTTTTTTTATTATTAATAGACGAAATATAAATAAACAAAATTTAACAGCATACAAATTTGCCTTATTTTTATGTATGGCTAACTACCAGCTGTCACCCTAGCGATAGTTTATAATGTGACCACCAGTCAGCGCACCATGTCCGGTGACACATACCAATCTTTGTTTAACAAACTAGATTTCTTATTCCTAATTAAGTTATTTAATTTCTGCTTAACTTTGTTAAATTTCACTGACCTACATCTATCTATATCTGAGTTAAGTTTATTAACAAATTCCGAATTATCTAGAAAATTAGTATTGTTAGAAATCCAAGTATTATATATGATTTTAAGCTGACAATTGATATAATCTAATTTGGCATAATCTTTACAAATATTATTTCTAATAATCTTCGTTTCAATGTTGTTGATATAGGAAATTGGAACAAAATAGTTGTGATTGGGACTGATGTAGATCTTGCTGCTTTGTTGATAGCTTTGACACAGGAGAATTCAAATATTACAATGTGGAAACCGCGAGAATCTACCAAACAGTTGGGTGTTATTTATGAAACCAGAAATAATAAACAGAAATTAGAAATAACATTCTGTTTGCACATGCCTTTACAGGGTGCGATACAACGAGCGCTATTTTCGGCAAAGGGAAAAAAATTGCTAGATATTATAGAAAAAAATCCTCAGCTGATACAATACGTGGAGGTCTTCCACAATCTCGATGCCTCTCGTCAAGATATCGAAGTAGCTGGAGAACGAATTATGCTGGCCTTGTACGGTCAATTCGAAACAAATTCAACATCAGGCCAGTGTCGTGTTTCTCGATGTTTAAGTATGATTGCGAAATAAAAAGACTGCGATCAACTTAGCGACTTTACCTCCAACAACAATAGCAACACTTCTACACTCATTCAGGGCGTATTACCAAGTTCAGTTTTGGATTGGTAATTATAATTTAAATCCGGAAGATTGGGGTTGGATCAAATCGGAAACAATGTTCCTGCCGATAAAAACAAAGGAAAAACTGGCGCCTGAGGACTTACTTAAGCTGGTTAATTGTGCCTGCATAAAAGAGTGTAATAATAGATGTAGATGTAAAAAAGCTGGGCTTCCTTGCTCATCTTTATGCAAAAATTGTAAATGTGAAACATGTTCTAACAGTACAAGGCCATCACTTGATGATGACAATGATGATACTTATATTGATAGTAATCCCGATGGAAATGAAGACGACCTTAATGATTATATTATTAATGAATTTAAAACAAAAACAAACAAGAAATCCTAATAATAATAAGATTTACCCTACAGCAGTAACGATGGCACTTCTGCAAACACACCAAAATAATGTCATGCGTGAAATACAAGCGCTTGGATCAACCAACGACGATAATGTTGGCTGGGAAACATTTAAACCCAGAAATAAACAACAGAACCGCAGATTCGTTATTGGAAGAAATGAAGTTGATACTGGTATCCAAGCAATTCCTAAGTATGTATCACTTCATGTGTCTCGATTGGCACCTAATACGAGACCTGAAGATTTGAAGCAAATGCTTATAAATGATTGTCCCGAAGTAAATGCTTTAACGAAAGTGACTATCAATCAAGGGAATTTCAAAAAAGCATGGCGAAAAGAGATATGACCCAATGGGGCAATTGTATCACGGTTTTTAGCAAAGAAGAGGGTGCCGACAGCACCGGAGGATCCTCAGGTATAGGTACTAATCTTATATTAAAGAATTATAATCTACAGAAGGAACTGCGTATTTATTATCAAAATGTTCGTGGTCTAAGGACAAAAACTGATACATTATACACAAGCATATTATCTGAAGACTATGATATTATTGCACTATCAGAGACTTGGTTGAATGCAGAATTTTATGACAATGAGCTGTTTGATGATAGATATAATGTGGTAAGAAGAGATCGTGATTTGAATCGAGGCGGAGGTGTACTGATGGCACTCAAAAAAGAAATACCTTATGAAATAATTGAAGTAAGCTGTGATATTAAATGTACCTATTATTGTCAAGATAGATTTTAGAAGGACCATATTTTATATGTATGTTGTTTATTTTACACCTAACTGTTGTATAGATAAGTATGAAACATTTTTAAATCTCTTTGAAGATGTTATCTTAAATCAAAATTCAAATATGTTAATAATAGAAGATTTTAACTTACCAAGTTTTGAAAATAATAATTATGACTGTGATAAAAACATTCTTTTGCATCAGTTTCTGAATATGGGCAACTTGCAGCAATGTAATGGAGTATATAATCATAAGAATAGATTGTTGGATCTCATATTGTCAAACCTTACAGTATCAGATATCAGATGTTATTAGGTCAGATAGTCCACTGATTGCTGAAGACAAATATCATCCTACTCTTACTTTCACTATCATTATAGATAAATTAGAGTCTGAAAAGCATTGTATGAAAAACTATAAATATGATTACTCAAAAGGTGATTTTTTGATGTTATATAAGCTACTTGATCAATGTGATTGGTCTGACCTACTGACATGTGATGATGTGGACAAGTCTTTGGGTCTTTTCTATGCAAAGATGTATGATTTTATGGATGTATCAGTACCAAAATTTGAGGTTAAAATGAATAAATCAGTGGCAAAATTCCCGTCTTGGTTCTCCATTGATCTGGTTAAAAATATTAGGTTAAAAAATCGTCTGCATTGTTTAGTTAAAAAAGGTAAGGCAAATGCAGAAGAGTTGAGTATGTATTTAACACTAAGAAAAAATATAAAATTTCAAACAAAAAATGATTACAAATCATATAAACAAAATATAGAAAAGAACCTTACAAATGATCCCAGTAGTTTTTGGGGATTTTTAAAAGGAAAAGCAGGTCTTAGTGGGGTACCAATGAGAATGGTATTTGGCACCGAGAGCTACGAGTGTTCTCAGAATATAGCTAACGCTTTTGCACAGTTTTTTCAGTCTGTATATGCAGAAACTGATGACACTGATTATATTTCAAATAAAGAAAACTGGGGGCTTTTTAAGTTTCCTAGAGTTGTAGACTCTGATATATTAAATAGCATTAAAAAATTAAAACCAAAAATGTCCACAGGACCTGATAAAATACCGTCTTATATTTATAAAGGTTGTGCCGAGTTTATAACTAAGCCTTTAGTTTTTATATTTAATTTAGCAATTGAACAAAATCGATTTCCTAGCTATTTAAAAAATGCTGTGATCTCTCCTGTACATAAAAATGGTAAAAAATGTGACAAAGGTAATTATAGACCAATTAGTATCTTGAATGGAGTCCCTAAAATTTTTGAAAATATTTTATATTTAAATATATATAATTTTGTAAGAGATTCAATAACAATTTCACAACATGGTTTTCTCCCAGATAAATCTACAGTTACTAATCTTTGCCTATTCTCAGAACATGCGTGTAATGCAATAGTCAATAAAAAACAGCTAGATGTCATATATACAGACAGCGCAAAAGCTTTTTTTCGGGTGGACCATGGCATACTCTTAAATAAGTTGGTTGAATATGGTTTCTCTGAGAATGCATATAACTTTATGAAATCTTACCTGCTTCACAGATCACAGATAGTAAAGGTGGGAGGAAAATTTTCAGGTCGGTTTAATGCCAAGTCAGGTGTCCCACAGGGTAGTAATTTAGGCCCTTTACTATTCCCACTTTTTATCAACGATTTACCAGCGTCAGTAACTGTTTCAACCAGCCTACTGTATGCTGATGACTTTAAACTTTTTAGAACAATATCATGTAATGAAGACTGTCATATGTTACAGTCTGATCTAAGTCATGTGGCTGGTTGGTTTAGAATTAATAAGATGTCACTTAATATTAGCAAATGTTCAGTTGTCACATTTACTCGTAAATTACATTTCATCATTGAAGATTATCATATAGATGGTGTAGTTATAGACAGGAAAAAAGAATTTAGGGATCTGGGGGTCAATTTTGAGTCAAACATGAGCTATCATAAACATCTTTATAGTATTGTAAATGAGGCATATAAAATATTAGGTTTTATTATACGTAATTCTAGGGACTTTGATATTGACACAATTATAAGGCTCTACAATGCCATTGTGAGACCAAATCTAGAATATGCGTCAGTTTTATGGTCCCCAAAAACAGCTTTTAAAACGGATTTAATTGAAAAGGTTCAAAAGCGTTTTTTAAGATATCTTTATTTCAGAAAATATAGAGTGTACCCTTATATGATCTCATATTATTTAATGCTAAAGTATTTCAAAGTCGAAAGACTTTCTGCTAGAAGGGATCGGCAGTCTGTGATGTTCATATATAATATTGTAAATAATTTTAAATATAAAAGCTGTGGAATGGTGAATTTTGTGCATTTTAAGATACCAAAGATTAGGCTGAGAATTATAGATAGGAAACCTTTTTTTGTATGGAACAGTTTATCTCCTATCAATAATATGCTCAGAGTTTGTAATGAATTTTTAGACCAGCATCCAGAACTGGACTTTTTCGATGCAAGTTGTAAAGATATTCAGAAACTTCTGGTGGGCTGGGATAATTTTCAGATGCAATTAGAAGTTATATAACATATAGAAATATATTATATATGTGCATATATATATATATATATATATATATATATATATATATATATATATATATATATATATATATATATATATATATAAACAAAGTGCCAAGAAAATGCGTATATATATATATATATATATATATATATATATATATATATATATGTATTTTCTTTTGTCATTGTTAGTCTGTTGTCTTGTTTGTTAGTTTGTAAGTTGCCATCACCTGTGATTACCATTGTAACATTATTTTTTGTTTGTTTATTACTGGTGTTTGTGATGTGTACCAATAAATAAATAAATAAATAAATAAATTATCAAGATTTTCCAGTAGGAGTTCACGAATACTGTGAACCGATACTTAAAGAAGTCGAGGACGAGGAGGTTCAAGGAACATCACGACAAGAAAATACAGAAGGAAGCAAAGATCATGCGCCACCGCCACTAAAACGATCTAAAAGATTACAAAAAAAATAATAAAAATCATAAAAACATGATTTAATAAATTTTAAAATAACTTTCAGTATGTTTTTGATTTTGTAAATTCCCTGAAAACTTGAAATTTTCCTTTTTTTAATAAATAACAATCAATCATTAAATAAATAATAGGACTACAACTTTAGTAAAAGGTTTAAATAAATAATAAATTCATAATGAACAAAAAAGACTTAAAGCATATTTGTCCTCTTTGTAATAGTTTAAAAGTTATTATAATTATAAAAGCGGAGGAGCGAATGAAAAAGACATGTACCAAGGTATCAGAATATTAAAATTTTTATAAAAAATAGAATAAATTAAAAAAACACATAGCTACTTTTATTATAGAACAAAGTATAAAAAAAAATAAAAAAAAAATATTTGTTAATAACAATTTTTTTTAAATGAACAATTAAAAAAAGAATAAAAAAAATTCTCAAAACATTTAAGAACAATAAAATTTATGATTAAAAAAAACGGTTTCTTAATTTTAATATTTAGTTGCAAAAAAAGATTGTTAATTAACAAACGCATTTTTTAGCAACAAAGAATTTTTTTAGGAAACCATTTTTTTTAAATCATGATTTTTTTCAATTAACATAATGCAAAAAAAAATTTCGAATTGCTTATAAACAAAGTATTTGTGTATAATAAATTTATTAACAATAGCAGTAAAAATTTTTAAAAAAATATTATTAAGTAGTTCTTAGCCATGAGATAGTCAAACAATAAAAATTAATTGTTAATAAAAAAATAGAAAATAACAATTTTTTTATTCTGGCAACGGTAATCTATTTTTTTGCCTATTAAGAATAACTTCACCAAAGGAAAAAATTCCAGTGTTTTAGTTTAATAATTATAGGGGTTTTTAAATTAACTTTCAATTAAGAAAAAGTTAATAATTAACAAATTTCTAATTAACGTTAAAATTGAGATAAAAATATTTTGACTGCGGATTATTGTTTATTGATGTATCCCAACATTAAATGATATTTTTTATTCCTTAATATTCACATTTAATATGTTTAAATAATTTTTTTTGGGTGACAGAATGCGCGCGAAGCCAGACTACCCGTCTTTGGCTGTATTTTCAGGGCTCTGTAAAAATTATAAATAATTGAGATACAGTTTCGGTAGTCGGGACTTTTGTTACGCAAATTTATTGATCTTTTCAAATCTCTTTTCGAATTTCCAAAATTTTCAAAATTTTCCGAGATATTAAAAAATTTTTTTTTTAATTGTTTATAACATTTGTAATTTTTATCAGCGCATTTTCGGACCTTTCCTTAAACTTTCTAGGTAAAAATACGAATCGAATGACATCTTGGTCGTAATTTTTGGAAAGGGCTGAAAAATTTCACGAAAAAAAGTACATGTGAACTAGACTATTAACCAATGGCGGGATGACGGCAGCGAAACGGCCGACGGCGAAGTGGCGCGACCGCGAAACGGCTGTAGTGCGTTATTCTTTGAATTTCTTACTTATTTGCGTACATTATTCATTTATTACATTTACTAATAACTAGGTCACTATATTTTTGTTAACGGTGCAATTAAAGCTAAATCTGTAAACATTATTGTTGATAATTGTTATGTTCGAAATGCAAGTTGTAATAATTCCTTTTTGTAAAAATCAGTATTAATTAGACAATAGACGAAAGTGAAACTCTGATTGACTTTGATTTCTTTCCCGCATAAAGAATAAACATTACATGGCGATCCTGCCAAAGCCTCTAAAGTTCTAAACTAAAGTGTACATAGTATTCAGTAGAAAGTTAAATGTAGATTGAGTGAATGTTTCTTCTTAACTTGAAATGGGTACTACCAACTCAAAACAAAGTGAAGTTGCGAGCAGTGGTGTAGTTAACTCCAATTTTATCGTGGAAGAAGATGTTATTAAAATTCCGATCGATATAAGGATAATCATGTATGTTATTACCTTCCTGTCACTAGTCTTAGTAGGAGTACAGCTTAGAAAGAGCTACAGGAGAGATTTAAAACGAGATATTTCCCGAAGAATGGTTCTGAGGTCGCAAGCTAATGTCGCCGAAGCTTAACCTGAGCTAGAACGGTAGGAAAGAAGATGCTACTACTCTACGTTGGATCGGGTATGTGATTTTGTGTTAATCGTACATAATGTAAATTGTAGTGATATGCGAACAATTAGTTACCGCACTTGTCGTAATTTTCACAATAATTTAATCTTATTAGTATAGTTAGGACATTTTATTAGGTTAAAGAAAAATCGTATTAATTTTAATGTATGTCTTTCGATTGGGAATCGGTCTGTACAAGGTTACCTGACATAAAAACAGTTATAACTAATGAATCTAAAAGAGTTTGGAAGAAATTAGTACCAAAAGCAAGTAAAACGAGAGAAGAAGTTTTACAAAATTTAATTTATAACTATAATACATTTATTGGGATAGTAAGTTTAATATTCCCGTCTTTAGATGATAAACAACGTCAGATAGTAATAAAATTATTTACAAACGTTAGAGATAGGGTAGTTAGATCATTTACAGTTTTACGTATAAATTATAAAATCCCTACTTTCTGTCTTGAACCTATAAACCCCTCGATAAAAGACGAAGCTATCGAAATTGACTCGGAAGATAGTGACGACGTTGTACAACACCGTAATTCAGATCAAGACTTGACACCTGACAAAGACTTAAAAATGACTACTTTGGCTACCGACTTTTTTAATTTAGCTAGTAAATTAGTATCCACTGAATTCGACGGAAACGCAGTCAAATAAAAAATGTTTTTAGCCTACGTAAAAACTAAGCTTGGTGGTAGAGCTAGAGACTTGATTACTGACAATGACACGACTTTACTCCAAATTATACAAAAACTTAAAGATGGCATAAAACCTGAAAATTCTTAGTCTAAAGCAGTCAAACAAAGACAACTCCAGATACGCTAACGACATTGAACTTTTGGTAGACAAGCTTAAAAGAGCTTATATCAGTGAGGGAGTACCCGCGGATACAGCCGAAAAATATTGCACTGATACCGTTGTTACAGCTATTAAAAACAACTCTAATTCTGAAAAAGTTAGACTAATAATGGAAGCAAGCACTTTTACTAACACTCTTGAAGCATTTACTAAATTTGTCGGAATCGATGTCTCATATAAAGCTAGTGTTCTATATACGGAACGTCAAAATTACAGGGGTAACTTTTCAGGACGCTATAACAATAATCGTCGAGCATATAGGGCTCATAATAACCATTTTCGCGGCAATCAAAACATACAATTTCAAGATCAGATAGAAACGACTAACAACGGATACCAATATAACAATAATAATAATAGTTATAGGGGAAACAGATTTAACCATAGATATTCTAGGGCAAGAAGCAGAGGCGGTAGTTATGTTAGGTCATATGAAGGAGAACCTGACAACACCAGTTGGCAGCAGGAAAACATAGAGTTTCCCCAACAAGGTCCCTTGGGGAATCAGTAAATATTTTCAACGTGGACCTTTCGGTTTCTAATTTTGTAATTATTAAAACTCAAATGACGGGTAATCAAGATGTTACCTTGCTTATTGACACAGGGGCAGACATATCTCTCTTTAAAAAAGACAAAATTAAACCTAAGCAAATAGTCAATAGGTCAAATAGCATCCGAATATAAGGGGTCACAGAAGGTTGTACAAATTCAATTGCATCTACCACGACAAAAGTTTTTCTTAACAACTTCCATGTATATCATGCCTTCCATATAGTGCAGAGTGATTTTCCGATCCCTGTAAATGGTATATTAGGAAGGGACTTCATTATTAAATATAAATGTAAATTAGACTATGACTAAATTAGACGATATTCTTATCATACCACCTCGTTGCGAAGTCATAAGAAAAGTAGAACAATTACGTAATATAAAGTCGGATGTAGTTATCTCAAACCAAGAATTGGCCCCCGGAGTTTTTATAGCGAGTAGCATTGCATCTATGAACAGCCCATTTATTTAAGTCCTAAATACGACATTGACAATTAAAAACTTTAAAATCGAAACAGAAAACCTACAAAATTTCAATATATTGCATATATCAGACAAGTGTGCCAACGACCAACGTAAAACATTATTATTGAAAGAGTTAAATTGCGAAATCCCTGAGTTTGCAAAAGCAGATACAATAAATCTATGTCAAAATTATAACGATATTTTTTGTTTAGAAAACGATAGTTTAACAATTAATAATAATTTTTATAAACAGAAATTTAAAGTAACCGATCCAAATCCAGTCTTTATTAAAAATTACAGAATGCCTCATTCGCAAATTTCGGAAGTAAATAAACAAGTATCAAAAATGTTAAAAGACTCAATTATCGAACCATCCATTTCAAATTACAATAGTCCCATATTACTTGTTCCTAAAAAGTCTGATAACGGAGATAAAAAATGGAGATTAGTTGTCGATTACAGGTTGCTTAATAAAAAACTAGTTGCAGATAAATTTCCGCTACCCAGGATAGATAATATTTTAGACCAATTAGGAAGAGCCAAATATTTTAGTACTTTAGACCTAAAAGCAGGTTTTCGTTAAATACCTATTGAGGAAAGTTCGCGAAATATCACTTCATTCAGTACAAACTCTGGATCATTTAGATTTACCAGATTACCTTTTGGCCTCAAAGTATCACCAAATTCGTTCGCTCGTATGATGAGCATAGCATTTTCGGGAGTAACCCCAGCAAAAGCTTTCCTGTACATGGACGATCTAATAGTCATCGGTTGTTCTAAAAGTCATCACTTGGCTAATTTAAAAAATGTTTTTGATCTATGTAGAAAATTTTGCTTTAAACTTAATCCAAATAAATGTAAATTTTTTCAAAATAACGTTAATAACAAGCGAAGGAATTTTACCTGACAAATCAAAGTATGAGATTATAAACAAATACCTACAAATGCGACGAAGTAAAAAGGTTTATTGCTTTTGTTAATTACTATCGGCACTTCAT
Source organism: Altica lythri (assembly GCA_964028335.1). NCBI lineage: Eukaryota > Metazoa > Arthropoda > Insecta > Coleoptera > Chrysomelidae > Altica > Altica lythri. Next base: position 96,896,778 of record OZ034801.1, on the reverse strand, counting down.
TAAAAATTTTGCTGAATTAGCAGTCCCACTTAATAAATGAACAAGAAAGAAATCAAAATTTATTTGAAGTGAAGAGTGCCAAAATTCCTTTTTAAAGTTAAAGCAATACGTTTTAGATCCTCAAATACTAAAATATCCCGATTTTGAAAAACAGTTCATTTTAACTACAGATGCCTCTAAACTAGCCTGTGGAGCAATTCTTTCACAAAATTTTAACGGTGTCGAATTACCAATTGCCTAAGCGTCAAGGTCCTTTACGAAAGGCGAAATTAACAAGGCCACAATCGAAAAAGAATTAGCTGCCATACACTGGGCAATCAAGTATTATATCTTTTTGGATATAAATTTTCTGTAAAATCAGACCATAAGCCACTTGTCTATTTATTTACGATGAAAGACCCCTCTTCCAAATTAACACGCATGCGTTTAGATATAAAGGAATATGACTTTGAGATAGAATACATTAAAGGTAAAGATAATGTCGGTGCAGATGCCTTATCTCGTATTCACATAGAAGACGTTAAAAACATTCCTATTCCTACGACATCTACAAAAATTTTTGCTATAACACGTTCAATGACTAAACATTGTCCAAATACTAATACGACCATAGCGGCAAATTCTAAGCTAGAAATTAAGAAACCAAAAATTTTCCAAACCACTGACAACATAACAACTATAAATATTCCTTATTTAAAATTTGAGATTAAGCCAGATTATCTTAGGGTAATCCTGGGACAAAAAGACAAAATCAACGTTGTAGAAACAATATATTTTGCTAATGACAACTTTTCTTTAGAGAAATTGTTGTCTCAGCTTGAAACTTTAGCTAGCAAAAATAATATTAATAAATTAAAATTAAAAATTAAGGATCCTATATTTACCATGTGCACATTAAACGAGTTTAAAGAAAAGGGAATAAGTATGTTAAAAAATTTAAATACAGTACTATATGATGAACCTACGGTTATTACAAACAGACACGATAAAGAAGAATTATCACAGAATATCACGACCATCCACTTCTTGGTGGTCACTGCGGACAAAAGAGACTCTTAAAGAAAATTAGGACTAAGTTTCGTTGGAAAAATATGTCTAAGGACGTAGCCAACTATGTGAAATCTTGCCAAAAATGTCAAACAAATAAAATAAAAATTGGCCATAAGGAACCATTGGTAGTCACACCAACGCCTCAACGGCCTTTTGATATTGCATGTATAGATACCATAGGGCCATTTCCTGCAACCCCGGATGGAAATTGTTATGCGGTTACAGCTCAATGCGAATTGACAAAATATGTCATTATATAGCCGGTACCTAATAAAGATGCCTTAACTGTCGCAAGGGCCATAGTTGATAACTTTATTTTAATTTATGGTCCTATGCGCGAGATAAGAACCGATATGGGAACCGAATATAAAAACGAAGTGTTAGAACAAGTGTGCAAACTTCTAAATATCCAACAAAAATTTTCCACCGCATATCATCACCAGTGGCTGTGAGAGAAATCATCGCGTACTTAACGAGTATATTAGAATGTATGTTAATGACACACACACAGACTGGGACAAATGGATAAAATTTTATAGTTTTTGTTACAATACCACCCCCAGTATATACCACGACTATACACCATTCAAACTCGATTTTGGAAAAAGACCGGAACTGGTGAACGCACTGACCGACAAAATAGACCCACTGTACAACCCTGACGCCTTAAATATCGCTTACAAGTTTCTCACCAAAGGGCTAGAGATTTTTTAATTAAGGCAAAAGAAAAACGTAAAACTGAATATGACCAAAACTCCAAATCCCTCAATTTAAATCTTGGAGATTTAGTAACAATAACAAATAAAAATAGAGCAAAGTTCGATTCTTGGTATTGTCACGCCTGGGGGGATTGAAGGAATATGCCTTAATGTTGTGGGAATGAGGGGTAGCTTACTAAAGGCACTTCCCACCCAGGTCGTGGTTATCTAACCCCTGGCTAGGTATCCTGCTGAGTGCAGAAAACTAACCAAGAGGAAGATGAGATAAACAACAGGAAATAAACAACAAATATATTAACAACGAAACAAACAATAAATAATTAAAATATAAATAACGAATAACTGAATACAAATCTTAACTAATCTTACCAAATAAACTACATGGTGGCATGTCACACTTACTCACGAAAAACATGTCAAGAGTCACAAAGGCCCAGACCCAAGGGTCTGTTTTAGGGACACCCCAAAGGGTGACCCTTACAGACAACCTCAGACTCTGAACTCTTTCGAGTACGACCTCGACGACTACTACTCAATTGAATTAATGACAATTGAGATCTGTAACCATAAAAATAAATAATAATAAGTTTAAAAACAAAGCTTCAATGTCAATAATCTGATCTAATTACAGCTGTGTGTGCAGTTTTGCTATTTCGGTATTAAATACACAACTAACTAAGAAATAAATAAAATAAAACATTTGACCATGACCATATCTGTAACCTATATACATACCACAACAAATAATAAAAAAAATGATCACTAAAACCAGAAAAATACCTATTTTCAATTGGTATAGATACATTATTACATAGATAGAAAATAACACCTTACATTTTTTTAGTTGAAGATAGTTTGTTAATCAACCATATCTATTGTATACATTATTTAAACGTTATATGATTGACCGTGAAAATAACACATAATAAGTGACCTACACTTAAACATCTCGTATTTCAACATACATATAATAAAAAAAAAATGCTAAATCTGCACTCAGGTCATCATCCTAAATAAAACATTTATTCCAACGTCAAATTAAAAAAAAAATAGTATACACATCAAAAAGATTCAAAAAAACTCAAAAAACAAACAATCCTCAATATCTTTAAGATAACAATTATTTATGAAAGTATCTCTAAATTGTGCAAAGGAACAAATACTTTAACTAAGTTCACAAATCAATTAAAAACACAAGATATTTCACTTTAAAAAACATATTGAACAGATTAGGAAGAAACTTAAGAAAATTAATAGATGATACTGTTTAGGAAGAAACAGTTAACAGGAACAGCTAATGGCACCTCTACCATGTCACGTCAGTGACATGAGGCAAAAAAATGCTATAAAAAAATGGCTACGAATAGTTAAAATTAAACTGATTAGGAAGAATCAGTTCAGGGATCAGAGAACGGCACCTCCACCATGTCACGTCAGTGACATGAGACAAAAGAAATGCTAAAAAAAACAACAAATAGTTCAAATTAAACTGATTAGGAAGAATCAGCTCAGGGATCAAACAACGGCGCCTCCACCATGTCACGCCTGGGGGGATTGGGGATGTGCCATAGTGTTTCGGGATGAGGGGTAGCTTACTAAAAGCACTTCCCACCCAGGTCGTGGTTATCTACCCCGTGGTTAGGTATCCTGCTGAAGGCAGAAAACTAACCAAGGGGAAGATGAGATAAACAACAGGAAACAAACAACAAATATATTAACAAGAAACAAACAATAACGAACAACTAAATACAATAATCTTAACTAATCTTACCAAATAAAACTATATGGTGGCATGTCACACTTACCCTATTATCGTACGTGACAGTATAAAGGCCCATTCACAATCATTAGCTGTGACAATGTAAACTGTAAAGTAAAAAATCTTAAAAGACAATAAAATTATGACAGTGCATAAAAACAAAGTGCAACTATACAGTGAAAAAAAACATCAATAGTGCGCGATTCGGAAAATAAAAAATAGTGCGTGGTGCGGACTACTGTAATTTTATAAAATGTAAACATATCTATAATCAATGACAACAAAGTCAAAATGGCTGTGTGTACCATTGAAAATCAAAATGTGAACAAAAAGTTGTATGTTGGTACAAATTTTAATAACAAAATTAATTGGCAGAGCGCTTTCGACAATAAGTCATCATCAGTGCTCCCTGAAAATAAGTAAAATCAATTAGTCACTGTTGTTACGTTTGACTAATAAGAAAAGAAATTAGAAAATTATCAAGAGAAAAATTTGATTTTTACTTACTTGTCAGAGACCAGACTGGACAATAGATTAAATGTAAATAGAAACATCCAAAATTTTTAAAAAACAAGACGATACCAAAAAGGTAAAAAACTTATACTCAAACTAAACTTAAGAAATGAGTGCATGCAATGGCGTCGGATAAATACAGCCCAACCCAAGAAGGATAGTGAAATGTCAATGTCAAAATTGTCAAATGTTGAGACAAATGTTAGGCATATTTACACGGTTCGCTAAAATATTTAATGTACAATGCCACATTAATACTAATAATATTAAAATTTTTTAAAAGATTAAAAGAAAAATATATAATTGAAAAATTAATAAATTAAAACATTTTTAGATGTTAGAAGTAAATTGTTATTTATAATAAATGTGAATATTAATCGAAAAGCCTCCTATGTAAAGGAGTGAATCCTCTGTTAAAAGAAGATTGTTTGTTGACACAATTTGGACTTTTCTTTTTTTCTTTTAAAATTTCCAAATCCTCAAACATATCAAGTTTCAAAAAGTTCTTATCTGAAATGTTATGTAAAAGAGGGACATCTTTATCAATATTAATATTATGTTGATTAAATTGTAAATGATGTGCAAAAGTAGAAGAATTAATATTATTAACATGTTCGGAAACCCTGGTTCTTAAAGATCTACAAGTCCTTCCCACATAAGATGCGTCACAATCAGAACAGTTAAGCCTATAAACTCCACTTTTGTCCAATGTGCTTAATGGATCTTTGCTATTAACAAGTAATTTGCTAAGGCTGTTGTTAACTTTGTAAGAGATTTTAATATTTTCAAAGTTATCTGATAAAACCTTTTGTAATTTAAGACAAAGATTATGGTTGACAAAAGGTAAAGAAAAGTATTTATTAGGTTGAGTACCGCCAGATTGATAGGCCAAGCGTTCAAGTTTCCTATTCTTATTCTTTCTAAGAATACCATCTATAACATGGATTTCATAACCATTGTTGACAGCAATCTGTTTTATGATATTTAATTCTTTGTTATAATTCACTGTTCACATAAACTAGCAGCTTTTCATAGCTTCCTTTATAGATTGGAAAATATTCCCATGTCAACAGTGAATTATAACAAAGAATTAAATATCATAAAACAGATTGCTGTCAACAATGGTTATGAAATCCATGTTATAGATGGTAATCTTAGAAAGAATAAGAATAGGAAACTTGAACGCTTGGCCTATCAATCTGGCGGTACTCAACCTAATAAATACTTTTTTTTACCTTTTGTCAACCATAATCTTTGTCTTAAATTACAAAAGGTTTTTAAATAGTCAGATATAATTGATTCAAAAATTTTAGAGATAATGCAAAGTTTAGAAATAGGTCTATAGTTTTCTACGAGATATTTATTTCCAGATTTAAAAATCGGAACTACAAGGGCTCTTTTCCAGGAATTAGGAAAACATCCCTCGCAGAGAGACTTATTAAACAGAACGAAAAGAATATCTGCCATTTCAATACGGCAGCTTTTCAAAAAACAAGTAGGTAAATTATCTATACCAGCAGCTTTATCTGGGAGTTTTAAGATTTTGTGTAAAATCGTTGATTTTGGAATAAAATAATGACCAATGGTGTCTTGTTTGTCATCAATTATAACATTATTATTATTATTATTATTAATATTAGGAGGATTGAACACAGAATTAAAATACGATGAAAATATTTGACAGATCTTATCACCATCAGTTATCAATTCATCTCTATCTTTTAAAGCATTAATTGCATAAGTTTTGCCTTTCTCAGTTTTAATAAACTGCCATAACATTTTAAGGTTACTGGGAATTGAAGTTTCAATTTGCTTAAGATAATTTTGATAGTCGTGATCAATCAAAAATTTAGAACGTCCACGTAGCAATTTAAATGTTAGATAGTCAAGATGATTATGAAACTTTTTCCATTTAACATGATATTTTCTCTTCTCCTTGATCACTTTTATCGTATCAATAGTAAACCAATGTGGAAAAAAGGACTTAACCTTTTGATGCTTTGGAATATATTTTTCAAAAATATTATTTAAAACATTGTAAAATTTTTGGACACTGTCATTAATGTTGAGATCCGAAAATTCATTTGTCCAGTCAAAGGACTGCAATTCTTTCTTTATTAAATCGTAATTGGCTTTGCTAAAATTAAAGGTAAAGTCTTCATTACGAAAATTATTAGACACACTAATATTCAAACCACTGAAAGTAAACTCTAGAGCAGTGTGATTGTTATCTTCTGGCACTAGGGGGTTGTCAGTGATATCCAAATTGTCAATAAAGAAAGAATTGGACATAACTAAATCTAATGTATTATTTGAAGTATTGAGAAAATAATTAAACTGAGAAAAACCACAACAAGAAATGGTGTCAATAAACAAGTTAGAGCAGGTATCAGTAAAATTTTTAGGAACGCAATTTTTATTAACTGCATCAAAAGACCAAGTTATATTTAGTAAATTAAAATCTCCACAAATGACAAACGTGTCATCGGGATGGTTGTTTATTACTTCATTTAATTTTGTGCAAAAAACACTCAATGACGTTGAATCTTTAGGAGGAATATATACACAGCACAAATGAAATTTAAAAGATCTATCAGTAGGCTTAATTGTGATCCACAAATCCTCAGAATCTGTCATCCACTCGTACCGCACAACACTACATAGAACTTTGTTAACCCCAATTAATACACTTGTTTTGTGGATGCGCTGTCTTCTCGATCACGACGATAGATATTAAACGTGTCACTAAGTATCTCAGATGAGAAAATAGAGTTATTTAACCATGTTTCAGTTAAGCAAATAATCTGATTATCAGAGTTTAAGGAATTTTTAAAATTTGTGAAAGTTTGGACTTCAGTCCACGTACATTTTGATAGAAAAAAGAGATAGCCATAGAATTTAAAAAAGAATTAAAGAATTTAGCAAAAAAGAAGAATTATTCCATTTTGTTTATACTCTGTTCATTAAAAATAGTTAAAATTCGACTTTTGTCGTCCTTTCTAGTATATATGGTACCATCTCTTACCCAAACATATTTGAATTTAGCTATTTTAGCTGAATCCTTCACTTTTTTCAATAGCGCTTTCATATGACGGGTCAGGTGTTCGTTGATGAATAGTTGAGTTGAAACATTGGCAACCGATAGTCCAGGGGTTGAGGTGTCATCGAAGGGGCCTTTTTTGAACCGCTCGCTCCGGCTGGCGCACCAATCTATCCGCGGTCCGCGCAGCCAACTATCAAAGCAGGCCCACTTCGCTCCGCCAGTCAGTCGACTCAGGTCATAGCCAACGCTCACTTCTACTAGCAAGTACAAACCGCTGTTTTATTTACCTCGCCTTTATCTTCGAATACTTTGTTTTATTTTTAATTATTTATATAGTGATAAATAACATTTATTTATATAATGATAAATAACTCGTTTCAAACCATTGACGAGTACAGATCCATGGAGGAGGGATACGGAATGACTTCCAGTACCCCGATAGGAAGTCAGCGAGTTTCCTTCGGAAATGATGTCACCTCTTGGCAACATGGCGCCCAACGTTCAGAATTTCCTTATGGACCGACGTCTATTCAAAGATCACAAGCTAGAGAACATCATTCCAATGATCCAATGAATGCACTAGTTTCAATTGCCGAAGTATTACAGAGGCTGAGTGCTCCACAAAAATTACCAATTCTGCCACCCACATTTAGAGGTCAGGAAGAGGAAGACCCAGAGGAATTTCTACAGAAACTTCAAGATTACTTCCAGAAATCCAATACACCTCCAGAGCAATGGGGAGAAATCTTCTTACAAAGACTTCAAGGTGAAGCAGAAAAATGGTCCATACCATACAAGAGAGTTGCTCAAGATTACAGCTTCCTAGCCAACAGATTGAGGGATAAATTCAACCATCCATCCGTGCTGGCAAAACTCCATGCCGAATTTTACGGATCATTACACCATAGTGAAGCAGTTGGAGAATTTATTAGTTACAAATGGTCACTAGGTCTAAGACTAATACCAGACCTAGATGAACCCTATTTAATCAACATCATCATAAACCAACTACACCCAGAGGTAAGATCCAGACTAAGAGCAGCTCCACCAACCAGGATGGAAGACCTATATAGAATAGCAGAAGATATTCAAAATGACATATCCAATTCTAGAAATCAAATGTCTAGAAGAGATAACCAATCAAGGTCCTCCAGAGAAGCTAGAACAACAAACAATCATGATACCCAGTCCAGGTATCCTGCTTATGCTCCCGATGTCCAAGAAAGACCATCTGAGTCAAGAAACTACGTCTACAACAGAGATCGACAGACGTCCAGGACAGATGTTCATTCTAGACCATCCACATCTGGAGAAGAAAGACCAACATCTAGAGATCGCAGGTCTGACTCAAGAAACCGCCAATCATCGACAGACCGTGCGGGAAACGCCAACAGGGGCGGCCGCAACTAACTTCATGGCGCGAACCGCCCCAACTCCACCCTTTGACTGCAGACAATAGTAATCAAATACATCTTCCCAAGCTAGATGCCACGATGGAAGGAAGAAGGGTCAGCGTCCTGATTGACACTGGTGCCACCCAGAACTTCATCGCCGCACGTCTGGTTCCAAAAACGATTTTGAAGGGAAGATCTACGAAGATTCAGATGGCATGCACTGACCATCATGCAGACAGCTTAGGAGTGGCCACTATACAACTAAAAGTCCAAGACGCAACAATTAACGCCGACTGCGTCGCTTTACCAGGTCTGCAACAAGACATAATATTGGGAATGCCTTGGTTACTTGATCAACAATGTCTCCTAGATGCAAATCGTAGATGCATCCACGTAGGTTCCAAGGAACGACACACTTTATACTGGGATCGCCGTAGCAACCCCAAGTATTCCATGGAACAAGCACTGAGAGAAGATCAAGTCCCAAGACCGCATATGGAAAGCATTACCAAGCTGATATCAAAATTTAGCGACGTTTTCGACGATAAACCACGTCAGCCAACAACTACGGCAGCCACCCTTGAGATCAAACTTACTTCAAACAAAACCATTAACAGCAGACCGTTCAAATACTCTCCAGAGAAGAAAAAGCTTATCTACAAGGAAGTAGAAGAAATGCTGGCAGCTGGAGTAATAAAACCGAGCAAGTCAGCTTACTCCAGCCCAGTAGTAATCGTTAAGAAGAAAGATGGAACACCCCGCTTCTGTGTCGACTACCGGAAGCTGAACAGTATCACCAAAGAAGAAGTGTCACAGCTCCATCCTATACATGATACAATCAGAGAGATAGGAGCAGCAAAAATTTTCACATCACTGGATCTGAAAAGCGGTTTTTGGCAAGTTCCATTACATCAAGATTCAAGACACCTCACAGCCTTTTCCCTACCAGACGGTTCGGCTTACGAATTTGTGGTTATGCCATTTGGACTAAAAAATGGACCAGCGGCCTTCCAGAAGCTAATTACCACGGTTTTAGCCGGTTACATCGACCAATTCGTCAAAGTATATATGGACGACATAATCATATATTCGGAAGACTTTGAAAACCACCTCCACCATCTCAATTTGGTATTGGAACGTCTGAGAACCCATGGGCTGTGGGTATCATTGAAGAAATGCCAATTTGCAGCCAATCAACTAGAATATCTGGGCCATGTAATCACAGATGAAGCCACCTTCCCACTAGAACGCCACACCGAGAAGATCAGCGGTTTCGAACAACCCAAGACCACCAAAGAGCTTAGGAGTTTTATAGGAACAGCCAGTTGGCTAAGAGATTTCGTTCCTCACTTTGCAGATCTAATAACTCCATTAACAGATCTGACAAAAAGAAACCAGAAATTCAAGTGGACCAAAGAAGCTGAAGCATCGTTCCAGAAGATCAAGGCTGCCTTAGACCAACCTCTCCATCTAAACAGACCAGACCCAAGTTTGCCTTTCTGCCTACAAACAGATGCTTCCACCACAGGCATGGGTGCAGTTCTCTTTCAAGGCACTCCAGAAGATAGGAAAATAATAAGCTACGCAAGTGCCAAACTCCGCCCAGCAGAACGGAAGTACCATATCAACGAGATTGAATGCCTGGCAGTGACATGGGCATTAAAAAGGTTCCGCCACTTCCTCCAAGATCAAAGATTCACGCTAATAACAGACAGCAGAGCCCTCACGTGGTTGGACCATTTTAAAGAAGACAAAGCCAAACTGACACGATGGGCCCTTCTACTTCAGGAATTTAACTTCAAAATCATTCACGTACCTGGTAGAGAAAACGAACTGCCAGATCACTTGTCCAGGAATACAGCCAAACACCAACATCTAGAGGATGAAGATGACGTAACGGAGAAAATCACTTGGCCAACCAACTCCGAAGTCCAGGACACCGATGCCCAAGACACCTTTCCACTCCTCTGTATGATAGACGAAGCCAATATCCAGGAACCATCAACATCAGGTGGTTCCTTGCAACAGAGGATTCGTTCAAGCCATCCAACAAGCAAGGGGATCCAGAGGTTCGTTAAAAGATGGAAGGAGATTCAAGAACGTGGTCCAACCGATGCCGTAGAAGAAGACCTACTACAAGACTTCGTGGTAGAAGATAATGTAGGCTACTACCGAACCCAAAACCAAAACCAGCGTCAGCTTATTGTCCCAAAGTCGTTCCGGAAAGAAGTTTTGGAAGCTTACCACGACAGCCCGACAGCAAACCATCCAGGACAGGAGGAAACAATAAGATCTATCAAAGAAATTTACTACTGGCCAGAAATGAATAAAGATATAAGAAAACACGTCAAGACCTGCATAATCTGTGCATCAACTAAGGCCGCACCCAGACAACCTTCAGCACCCCAGAAAGCCAGAGAACCAAAAGGACCATGGGAAGTTGTATCCTTTGACGTTCTGGGACCATTTCCAAAGACAAAGAAGGGGAACAGATATATCCTCATTGCCACCGACTGTTTCTCTCACTGGGTAGAGTATCAACCAGTAGACCAGGCCAAAGCACGTCAATGTGTAGATTTCCTAACAAAAGAGATCTGCAACCGATGGGGATATCCAAAGACGGTCATCACAGACAACGGAGGCCAATTCCTAAGCAATACATGGGAGAGGTTTCTAGCCAGAAACAACATAGAACAAGAATATTCACCTAGCTACCACCAGAGGGCCAACCCAGTAGAAAGGAGAGTCCAAGAATTCAAAAAAGGAATGAGAGCAAGAATGAAAGGACTAAGCGAAAAGATCTGGGACTCTAAGCTTCCTGAAGTATTCTTTACTCTCAACAACAGACGAAACGAAGCTACGGACAACACACCATTCCAACTACTTCTGGGATATAGGCCAAGACGCCCTCACGAAGATACCGACCACCAAGGGACAAACAATCCAGAAAAAAGGGAAGAAAGAATTAACGAGGCCAAAAGGAAAGCAACTGTCTATGCAAGGAACCTCTACCCCAATCAGGACCGACAAGAGCCCCCAAGATTCCAGCCAGGAGACAGGGTTATGTCCAGAAACTTCGTCAAGACGAATTTCAGCCCCACCTGGTTAGGACCCCATACAATAGTGAGAGCCATAAGCGACCATACCTACTCCATCCTCAAAGAACAGGGAGGCGAACACACCTTGCATGTGGACGACCTGAGACCAGCACCACCAGAGAGGGTCCCCTAAGGTTCAAGATATTTTATCACTATTTAATATGTTTTGTAATATTTAATATGTTTTGTAATATTTAAGATGTTTTGTAATATTTAAGATGTTTTGTAATGTTTTGAGATATTTAAGATGTTTTGTAATATTTAAGATGTTTCGTAATATTTAAGATGTTTTGAGATATTTAAGATGTTAGGATGTTTTGTAAATGTTGTTTTTCAATAAAGAAAAGTAAGCGTTGTCTTTAAAGGGGGGGGATGTCATCGAAGGGGCCTTTTTGAACCGCTCGCTCCGGCTGGCGCACCAATCTATCCGCGGTCCGCGCAGCCAACTATAAAAGCAGGCTCACTTCGCTCCGCCAGTCAGTCGACTCAGGTCATAGCCAACGCTCACTTCTACTAGCAAGTACAAACCGCTGTTTTATTTACCTCGCCTTTATCTTCGAATACTTTGTTTTATTTTTAATTATTTATATAGTGATAAATAACATTTATTTATATAATGATAAATAACTCGTTTCAAACCATTGACGAGTACAGATCCATGGAGGAGGGATACGGAATGACTTCCAGTACCCCGATAGGAAGTCAGCGAGTTTCCTTCGGAAATGATGTCACCTCTTGGCAACAGAGGTACCTTTAGCGATCCGCTTGGCTTTTGCGGCAGCTAATATAGAGTCCTTTTTATTTTTTGAAGTTAACTTGACGATTACAGGTTTAGGTTTTCCTTGCACGAAAGTGTTAGCTCGGAATATCAAGTCAACGTCACTGGGTTGGATTGGACATTCGATGTGTTCACCGATTTTTTCTAAGACTTTCAACAGATTTTCTTTGGGTTTCTCATCGATACCGAAAATTTCTAGGTTGTTAGATCTAACCTGCTGTTCAAGTGATGCAACTCTTTCTTCGAGGTTTTGGACGTCTTTCATTAATGAGGCGTTTTCTTTTTGTAACTTCTTAATGTTATCCAATCTCTTGCTGATATTCTTCATTGCTGTTTCGAAAACAGTGATTTGATCACTACAAAAGTTTACACTATCGATGAGATCAGAATTTTGAGTCTCAACATTTGACAATTTTGACATTGACATTTCACTATCCTTCTTGGGTTGGGCTGTATTTATCCGACGCCATTGTATGCACTCATTTCTTAAGTTTAGTTTGAGTATAAGTTTTTTACCTTTTTGGTATCGTCTTGTTTTTTAAAAATTTTGGATGTTTCTATTTACATTTAATCTATTGTCCAGTCTGGTCTATGACAAGTAAGTAAAAATCAAATTTTCTCTTGATAATTTTCTAATTTTTTTTCTTATTAGTCAAACGTAACAACAGTGACTAATTGATTTTACTTATTTTCAGGGAGCACAGATGATGACTTATTGTCGAAAGCGCTCTGCCAATTAATTTTGTTATTAAAATTTGTACCAACATACAACTTTTTGTTCACATTTTGTTAAACATATCTGTATAATTTAAGTTTAGATGTCATTAATTAAGTAGGTATATAATAATAATTAAGGATAGTAACTATTATTTAGTATGTATAGTTAGGATAAAAAGGGATCCCTATAAAAAAAATATAGAGTTATCATTTTTATTGTATTCTTTAATATTGTAAAATATAGTCGGTTATAAAATTTTAAATTGTAATTTCGGCATCACATATTCCCTATTTTCTGTTGTATTCGAAAGAATAAATGATCTTTATTTTTCGGCCGAAATGAAGTTCATTCTTTCAAAAGGGGGAGATGTAGTGCGTTAATTCTTTGAATTTCTTACTTATTTGCGTACAAACCCGTACATTATTCATTTATTACATTTACTAATAACTAGGTCACTATGTTTTTGTTAAAGGTGCAGTTAAAGCCAAATCTGTAAACATTATTGTTGATAATTGTTATGTTCGAAATGCAAGTTGTAATAATTCCTTTTTGTAAAAATCAGTATTAATTAGACAACAGACGAAAGTGAAACTCTGATTGACTTTGATTTCTTCCCCGCATAAAGAATAAACGTTACACGGCGATGGCGAAATGGCGAAGGCAAAACGTCCCAGTTCGGTTTTCCAGTGCTAATTCTCTAAGATGTTAAGTTCTTTGTGATTAAAGTTTATTATATGCCTAATAAGATTTAAGAAAAATCCTTACGATTGATTGGTGATCTCAGTTGGAATATATTTTTTAATAATTACAAAATGTTTCTAGCACTTTAGGTTAATTTTTGATAAAATAAATTTTGTTTTGTTTTATTTGTTTATGAAACTTTGTTAATTATTGACGCACAAATGTATCAATGGCGATATCAGTTGCAATATTTGATAAGAAATACTTTTTGTAATAATAAGACTTCATCTCACTGAGTACAATATGTTTCTAGCATATAAAGTTAATTTTTCACATTATTGTTTAAAGAAAGTTATGTTTTCTGTTATTTTTTTATAAAAAAAACTTTGTTAATATATTGATGTGATAATATGTCATAAAAAAAATAAATGATTAATGTTAAATGGCTTTTTTTAACTACAACAGTCCTGTCTCACTTAACAGCCCCCTGTCATGTTCAAAACAGTCCACTGATACCTCAAACGGTTCCCTGTCATGATTTTTTGGAAAATCGCCAATAACTCGGAAAATCCGTATAAATTTACCGGGCCTCCTGATTTTACTAAAATAATAGTTAATTTCCTTTAAAATAAGACACGGTTTCTTCACATATTTTAAAAATAATTACCAGAACAGAATTTATATGGGACCTGTACGAGCTTACAGAGAAATCTGGGTATTACGAAAACGCTGCAAAAGGTCCGAGATAGATTTTACTGGGTAAACTGCACTAACGATGTTAAAGATTGGTGTCGTAAATGCACTACATGTGCTGCCAGTAATGGACCGCATCGAAAACAGAAGGCGGAAATGCAGTAATACCTGGTCGGAAGTCCTTTTGAAAGAATCGCAGTAGATGTATTGGGGCCACTTCCACAGAGCGATGTAGGAAATAAGTACATCTTTGTTGTAATGGACTACTTCACTAAATGCAGTTCCCAATCAGGAAGCCACCACTTTAGCACATATATTAGTTGGAGAATTTGTAAGCCGATTTGGGGTACCACTAGAATTACATTCAGACCAGCGTTTAATTAATTTCTAAGGATATTTTTTGTATTAGTTTATGATCTAAAATCTAAATGGAGATGTGAGTTATCTTTCTTTTTTTTTTAAAAAGAATGTTTTTAGTTTTAAAAAGTAGTTTTAAACACTACAGTTTTAAGTTATAATTTTTATAAAATTTTGGAATATGTTTGTTAATTTATTTTAATTTTTCTACCTCAGAATTGGTTTTTATTTTGTTTTTATTTTGTGAATTTTATGTTTATTTATATTTATTATATTGATTGTTAATTAATTTTAAATTAAAACAGTTTTTTTTTTCTTGTATCCAATTATACTTGAAACATTTTACTAAGAAACCTTAGAATTTCAATTAAGTTCATAGAAAATCCAGAGCCAACATCAAAACTTTGATAGAGTTTGATAGAGAATTTTGTACTTATTCAAAATTAGTTTTAATTTTGAAAATATCTCAAAAAAAAAGGAGATATTCGAAATTTTTTGTTTTTTTTTTGAAAAATAGAAATTTTTGGTATCTCAAAAACCAAAAAAGATTTCAAAATGCATTTTTTTGAGTTTGATAGAGAATTTTGTACTTATTCAAAACTGGTTTCAATTTTAAAAATATCTCAAAAAACAAACGAGATATTCGAAATTTTGTTTTTTTTTGGAACATAGAAATTTTTGATATCTCAGAAACCAAAAAAGATTTTAAAATGCTGTGCAGAGGGGATGTTACAGACCTAGATCCATACTAGGCCCGCAACTTGAGGTAATGAAAGAAGAAGTAAGACGAACTGAAGAGTATACACCTTAAAACCACATTAAGGTATATACGAAGAAAAGAGGGGAAAACACATGATCGACCCATATCCATATTGGGCCGAAGGTAGAAAAGGAATGGCTGACATACTAAGCCTAACCAGGACAGGTAAAAAGGGGAGATGGTTAAAAGGTTACATAAAACACAAAGAAAGACACCATTAATCGCCTCTTACGATTCGGTGGTATGCCGAGGAACCTATCCTTCAACCGGGAACTCACGGTGGAGGGTCGTTGTCTGACAACGTCCAAAAAGATTTAAACATTGGTTGAAATTTGCAATTATTAAACAATTGTATGTTTGGTACAAATAATAATAATAAATAATAATAAATATTGTTTTAAACAAAAAAATAAAAAATTACAATACTTGATAAGTATAAATCTTTCCTAAACAATGCTTTGAACGTAATATACCCTGCTGATGCATTTACACGCATGTGTGCAGGGAATAAATAGTGTATTACCTATATGATAGTAAATAAAGGCATTTTAAATATTAATCAAATGTACCTGTACTAATAAATTTAAAGATTTTAAAAAATAATTAAGCGTACCTATCCACATATATAAAAAAAAATAAAAATTAAAAATAAGCATATATATACATGTATAATAAGAAGATGTTATTGAAAATAATTAAGATTTATCAAATTATCGGAAATATTTCTATTTTGGTTTGTAATCCAACTTTTAATACTAATTTTAAAACCATTTAAATTATTTATACTTTTAATCTCGGGTGGCAATAAATTATACAACCTAGGAGCAAAAAAATTACAATAACGCTGACCTATCGTTTTATTGGACGTTGTGAGGTACGCATTTTTTCCTCTGGTGCAAGTTACTTATCAAGAAACGACATAGGATACCGCTGATTCAACATTTTTCATCAAACATAAAAATTTTATATTACATTTTAATTCATTCTCTGTTAAAACTTTGTTCTAATAGTTTCACTTGTAATTTACAATAAATTGTTTTTAAAAAGCCTATTTTCGGGACTTTTTACTTAATTGGCGCAGTCAGTAGGATACGCACGGGTCAAAAGTTTACGAAATTCGCATCATGTCGATAAAAGTGACTTTAAGTGACTCTGAAGTTTCTTCTTCTTCAGTGCGTATTAAAAAGAACTTGTGTTGTGAACTATTAAACAATCTCCACATCGAGTTGGTGGCAGAGAATCACGGAAAAGGGCCAGGAGACTACAGAAATTTGTGCCTCCTTTTTTACCTTTCCAAACCCTCTGAATAAGGAATTTGGCAAAGATAGTTAAGTTCAGTTCATAGAGAACATTTTTCAGTCTATTGAAGACAATCAATTAGAAATAATATATATTTTAAAAATTAATTACATTATTTATGAGCGAAGTAGATAATTTAATAGAAAAACTAACAGAAATAGTAATAGAAGAAAAACATAGTAATAAAATAAATAATATTAAAACCAGTAAAAATAAATCGATCACAATGCCAAAAATTAACTGGAATTTATTAAAATCTCGTCTTCATAATGTTAAACCGTTTGATGGAGACTGTAACACTTTAAATAAATTTATAAAAAGATGTGAAAGTTTAATTAACGATTATAGAGCCGCTAACGATATTGAATTAAACAAACACATTTTTGAAACAATTCAAAAAAAACTTGTAGGCCGTGCCGAAATTTTAGTTGGTAGCCGCAGCGAATTAGATGATTGGCCTAAATTAAAAGCCGCTTTAATTCAATGTTTCTCAGATCGTAGAGATCTAGATTGCTTAGTTCAAGAGCTCACTCGATTACGACCTTTCAAAAATGAACATCTAATTAATTTTGGAAATAGATTACAGTTACTTAGAAGTAGTATTGCTCAAAAAATCGGTAACGATTTATCTCTAAGTCATGAGAATAAAGTATGCCAAATACATCACTATGAAAAAACTGCTCTTAACACTTTCATTGCGGGTTGTAACAGCACCCTAAGGAATAACATGCATCTTAGAAAACCAACTTCTCTTGAAGACGCTATGGCATATGTTATAGAATTTGAAAATTTTGAAAATTTATACGGTAATTCAAATGACCATAAAACATTTCCTAAGCAGACTACAAACCGACAAATGATTTCAAATACAACAATACAACCAAAAACTTTCACAAACTATCCACAACATAGACAATTTAATGATCCAAATATACAAAATTGTCGTAACAGCTTTCCGTTTAACCAAGCAGAAAAATCTTCATTCCCATGTCAACCCAAAAATGTGCAACTACGGCAATTGCCATTTCACAAATTTCCAACCAATAAAGAAGTCTTTGGCCCTCCGAATAATGTATTTCGTCCCAGGCAAATACCGCCAAATCAACTTTATAAACCAACACCTATGTCAACCACTTCAAGAATCCCATCCACTATTAATCACATACCGAATTCCACCCCAATGTCAATTAGTACTAGATTTTCTTCTCAAGCACCTACAAATCAAAATGGAAATTATCAAAATTACACCCAAAATCGCCCAAAATATCCTAATCAATTTACTTCTAATTTTATGTCCGAAGAATTATTTAATAATGAATGTGAACCAGAACAAGAGTTATTATATTCATACAATTATGATTCAGGTGAAAATTTCCCACAAGAACCAGACTACAAACGAGTTTGCTGACACATACTATTCGCAAGAATCGTATGTAACAAATGATGAACTTTATTTTAATCCCACGAATACTGAAAATACGAATATTGAAAATATTCGGGAAACCAGCCCACTAAATCAAAATACATAGCGGAAATCAATATTTCCTCCAATAATTCCCTACCATATGTCCAGATTCATAAACCAAACCTGAAACTCCTAATAGACACAGGAAGTACTCATTCGGTCAACCTTCAGTTATAGAACAATTTTTCCCATACTCGATATCGAACACCGACGCTGTAATTAGAACTGCAACAGGACAACGAGACATTAGATATGAAGCTACTATAAAAGCATTCCCAGAATTTAAATCCAACCGTGAGATAAAATTTTTGTTATTCGACTTCCACGATTTCTTCGACGGCATTATTGGACTTAAAGATCTTATTAACATGAATTTAAATATTGACCTGACAACTCAAAGACTAATTGGTCCTAACGTACAAATTCCGTTCAAATATAGACAGCATAACGAAAAAGAATTTTCATTTTCACTAGAAGCAAACGAAAAAGCACTTAAATGATTACCAGTCGATGTTTTCGAAGGCGATATCCTTACAATATCAGGAACTATTAATGAACTCGAAATTCCTTAAATTCTAACAACCGTAAAAGATGGTTATGCACCCGTTGAAATTCAAAATAATACCAATAAAACAATATCAGTCACTTTAGATAAACCCCTTTCCGTAGAAAGATTCGAACAAACGAAATATGAAATTTTCTATATTAACTCATTTTTAGAACCTAAAACAACGACATTAAACAAAAATTCCAAAACAACAGATATATCTCACTATATACGAAGTGATCATATGAATCAAGAAGAGAAAGATATGATCTTGGGTTTGTGTACCGAATACTCCGACATTTTCTATAAACCTGGGGACAAACTAACGTTTACCTCAAATATTAAACATGTCATTAAAACATCTGATGAAGTACGAGTGCATACAAAATCATACAGGTACCCATACATTCATAAACAAGAAGTTCAAACCCAAATAAACGACATGCTTGATAAAGGAATTATCCGTCCTTCTAGTAGTCCATGGTCAAGTCCAATTTGGATCGTACCTAAAAAACTAGATCAATCAGGTAAACAAAAATGGCGAGTTGTCATAGATTACAGAAAGGTAAATTAAAAAACAATACCTGATAGGTATCCTATACCGAACAACAATAATATTCTCGATAAATTAGGCAGAGCACAATATTTTTCAACCCTTGACTTATGGTCCGGTTTTTATCAAATTCAGATGAATGCAAATTCAATCGAAAAGACAGCTTTTAACGTTGACAATGGACATTATGAGTTTCTTAGAATGCCCATGGGATTGCGTAATGCACCATCCACCTTTCAGCGCATTGTAGATGAAATTTTAAAAGACCTTCAGAATAAAATATGCATGATTTATATGGACGACATTATAATTTTTAGTACTGAATTGCAGGAACATATCCAAAATTTAAAACTTGTATTTTCTAAACTTCGAACAGCACAGCTAAAGGTCCAATTGGATAAGTGCGAGTTTTGCGGAAAGAAGTTGAATTCCTAGGACACATTGTAACCTCAGAACGAATCAAACCGAACCCAAAGAAAATAACAGCGATTCAAAACTTCCCACTACCAAAATCACCAAAGGATATTAAATCGTTCCTTGGACTAGTAGGCTATTATAGAAAATTTATAAAAAATTTTGCCAAAATAACCAAGCCAATGACACAGTGCCTAAAAAAGAACGAAAAAGTAGTGCACACAAAAGAATTTGTTGATGCTTTTAATATCGGTAAAACTTTATTGACATCAGAACCAGTATTAGCGTACCCCGACTTTGAAAAGGAGTTTGTATTGACAACCGATAGTTCCAATTATGCTATTGGGGCAATTCTATCGCAAAATGACCACCCTGTATGCTACGCTTCACGTACTCTTAATCCGGCTGAAATAAATTATTCCACAATAGAAAAAGAAATGTTAGCTATTGTATGGGGTTGTAAATATTTCAGGCCCTATTTATTTGGACGAAGATTCAAAATCCAAAGTGATCATAAGCCCCTTCAGTGGCTTTTCTCTCTCAAAGAACCAAATTCTAGGTTAATAAGATGGCGACTTAAGCTTGAGGAGTTCGATTACACTATTACAAAAAAAAAAAGGTTCTACAAATCAGGCAGCCGATGCCTTAAGTAGATATCCATGCAATGAACTTTATCCTTTAGAAACACTTTCAGTCCAGAACAACCCAGGGGACACTAACGATACAATAGACGAATTCCTAAATAATTCAGACGAATTAGAAGAATATTTAAAATATCCCGATCGGTTACCTAATATTGATAGTCCATTTCTTAGAGAAATACTGGGTATTGATCAACCGACAGAAAAATCTGAAATAGAGAACCCGAAAGTAAAAATAATATCTGATATAACAATAAAACCACCTGACAATGTCAATATCAATGTAAACAATAATAATAACGATGACGACGATAACTCAGATCTAGACACCATACACACGTCTCAAGAAAATCCGATTTTTTCAGTACCTATAACCGACCGTCCTTTAAACATATACAAAAATCAAATTTTCATAACTAAAATATATATAATATATAAAATATATATTTATATAAATATATAAAATCCATTATAGTCAGAAAAGAACGATTTTTCACAAATACACGTATATATTTAACTCTACCGACCGTAAACATAATTTCCCACATAATTAAATTCGTAAAAGAGTATGTCTCACCAAAAAATACCTATGCAACATATTTTTCAAAACCCGAAATCATTGCTACTTTCACAACGACAATGCAAGCCACTTTTAAACACTCATCTTTCAAAATGGTACAATGTACTGTAGTACTTGCAGATATACTAAGAACAGACGATCAGAATGAAAAATTAAAATTTTATCATGAAAGCAAAACGTGTCACAGAGGTATAAACGAAATGAGACTTTTTCTTACTAAACGGTATTACTGGCCTAAAATGATTGACGACATTGAAAACTATATAAACAACTGCGAAATTTGTCAAAAGAACAAATACGACAGAAAACCACCTGTTATAAAATTTAACTTAACACCAACTTGTTCTCG
This sequence comes from Altica lythri, assembly GCA_964028335.1. Classification (NCBI taxonomy): domain Eukaryota; kingdom Metazoa; phylum Arthropoda; class Insecta; order Coleoptera; family Chrysomelidae; genus Altica; species Altica lythri. The sequence continues at coordinate 96,875,367 of OZ034801.1, read as the reverse complement.
ACCTTTTGAACATATTCATATCGATGTTTTCCAAATTTCAAACAATACATATTTAACCATCATTGATAGCTTCTCACGTTATGGACAAGCATATCCTTTGCCATCAGTAAATGGCGTCTCAATTACCGAATGTCTTTTTAATTTTATTATACATCACGGACTACCATCAAAAATAACTACAGACTCTGGTACTGAATTCAAAAATAAAGATCTAGAAAACTTTTGTAAACTCTACAACATAGAACTTCATTATACGACAGCTCGTCACAGTAACTCAAACTCACGTGTAGAACGTTTTCACTCGACGCTTATAGAACACTTCCGATGCATGAGAGAGGAAAACAATAAGCTTACACCTGATCAATTAATAAAAAGAGCCATACTTGGTTATAACAACAGTATTCACAGTGTAACAAATTGAAATTATAAAAGGTCATATAAATTTGACAGATCCATTCGATCTAAATGATCACATAATAGTTTCAGATTACGTACAGAACCACAAACAAACTGCAACGAAACTTTACGACCAGATTAAAGAAAATAATTATGGAAATAAAACAGATATTATCGACAAACGAAACGAGACAAGACACAATCCTCCGGACTATAAAAATCAAAATGTTACCTACATTCGAACAAAACATCGTAATAAGAAATTACCAAGATTCGAGAAAAATAAACTTCTTGCACAATCGAAAACAAAACTAATAACCGACAAAAATATCTATCACAAGTCCAGTGCAAAGAAACCAAAAACTAATAACAAACAATTGTTACAGGTTCCCGACAATCATGATACCAATAATCTTGATCCTGGTACAAGTGTCACAATTAGTGAACAATGACATACAGCTAACACCAATCAATAATCCAATTTTACCTATTCAGCTAGGTACCTCCAAAATTATTTACAGTAAAGACACATTTTTTCATTATATTAATTTAAATCCTATTATGGAACAATTAAATAATTTAGAAAAACAATTCTTTCTTATCAAGACGAGTATAAACAGAGAGAACGAAATTTTATATCAAGCCTTATCACAAGACATGTTACTAAGAACAGAATATCTCATAGAAACAATACATATGAAACTTGATAACCTTATCCCACATATCCGCAATAAAAGATGGTTAATAAATGGTATAGGTAAATTGCAAAAATGGGTTTTTGGCACACTTGATTCGGATGACGAAAATCGTTATGACGAAACAATAAAGTTATTAGAACAAAATCAAAAGAATATTATAAACGAAGTTAAATTGCAAAGTTCGTTATCGAAAAGACTCATTAAATTTATAATAAAACCATTCAAATTCTCTCTGCAAATCAACAGAAACTAGCGGACAGCCTACAATTTTTTCAACTATTCGTCCAAAAAACAATAACTCGTTTAAATAAATACATTACCTTTCAAGCAGTAATTTCACAAATTAATTTAGACTGTCAAAACATTATAACATTTATGGATAACTTAGAAAATTCAATTACTTTTGCAAAACTAAATACCCTACACAATTCAATTATTTCAAGTCAAGAATTATCAGAAATATTACTATACTTAAGAAATATATATAAAGAATATGAAATTCCATAATTCAAGAACATTTTAACTTATTACAAGTTCTTAGGGACTCAGGTTACAGTTTCAAAAAATAAATTTATATTTGCCATTCATGTACCAATCATTAAATCCCAAGTCCTAACTTTCTATCACCTCTACCCAGTCATCCAACAAAATTATATGTTTATTCCAAAATTCCCATATTTGGCACAAACAACTTCCTTAAGTCAATTTGAAGAAGATGCATGTCCAGTTCTAGAAAACACATATTACTGTACACAAAAATTCTTTCAAGAGGACAATTGCACCATCCAACTCATAAGTAACATACCACCAATATCATGTGAAGAAATCCACGTAAGCATCGAAGAAACCATTGTTGAACAAATTACTCAAGAAGAAGTATTGATCATTCCAAATACTACCCAAAAATTACTATCAAAATGCAATTCAGATCAATATATTGAAATTAGAAAGCCGACTCTAGTCAAAATTCCAGAATCTTGCAAAATTGAGATCAATGACCAGAGGTTTTCCAATGATATTAAAATTCAGCAAGGTAAACCTTTGATTTTGCCAAAACTAGATGGTTACGAATTACAATCAAAGACAAGTTACTAAATTCCACATCTAAAGAAATTAGACCTAAACGAAATTTATAAAATTAGTAAAGAATCAAAAAGATTAACTCCTATTATTTACGATAACCATATTCAATACACAAAAGCACTTGAAGCAAGCTTGATGGTTATAATCTGCCTCATTGTAATCCTTATTGTCTACAAAATTTTCCGAAGATTTAAGAGATCGACTAAAAAGTCAGAAAATAGAGAATTAAAAGAAGAAGACGAAATTTTAAAAAGCCTATTTTCGGGACTTTTTACTTAATTTGCAGTATTGATGTGTGGTTGGATTTATATTTATTTTGTTTTTAAAAACGTTAATTAAAATGTTGTTGCAATACAGTTGTCTTAAGTCAAATAATTTGGCTTCAGTAAAGAGAGCACTACTGGAAAAAGTTACTGTTTTTTTGTACATTACTTTTAAAAGCCATTTTTGTACCGTGTTAAGATTTTTTATGTGACAATCTGCTGCTCCACCCCAACCAATGATTCCATAGTTTAAGTGTGACTGAACCACGGAAAAATAAAGCGTTCATATTTGTTTTTCGTCTAAAAAATCACGTAGGTATCGAAATCTAAAAAGTAAGCCCCTAATCTTATTTACAACATTACTGACTTGTATGTCCCATTTTAGATGTCTATCTATTATAATACCTAAATACTTTATTGAGGTAGCTTCAGGGATCTGAATATCATCTACATTTAATGGTCCCAAGTTGGGTTGATGGTTTTTATAACAAGTAAATGATAAATATTTAGTTTTTTCCACATTTAGCGTAAGTTTATTTAGTTGAAACCACTGTTTTATGACTTTAAAATCCTGGTGAATGATAGATTTTAGTTCATTCCAGTTCGCAGCATGATAAGTTATTACAGTGTCATCAGCAAAGCTAATAATATTTCCCTTGGTATTTAATTGTAGCAAGCTATTTATATAAAGGCTAAATAGAAGCGGCCCGAGCACTGTTCCTTGGGGTACTCCATATGTAATGGTTCTATGCCCACTACGTATTCCATTGATTTCTACTTGCTGTACCCTACTATTCAAATAACTTTTTAATAGATTTAATATTTTTCCTCTTAAGCCATAACACTGAATTTTGTTTAGCAAACGTTTGTGACAGACAGTGTCGAATGCTTTAGAGAGGTCTATAAAGATTGATATTGTAGAAGTCTTTGAATCTAAAGCATTATATAATTCTGATGTTAATGCATATACTGCATCTTCGCTCGATTTTTTTTCTCTAAAGCCAAACTGCCTTTCCGAAATTATATTAAATTTTTCAAGGAACTTTGTTATTCGATTTTTTATTATTTTTCAACAATTTTTGAAAACACTAACAATATTGAAACGGGTCGATAATTTTGCATAAGATTTTTATCTCCACTTTTATAAAGCGGTTTTATTATACCTCTCTTTAGGCAATTAGGAAAACAATCACTATTTATACTTTTGTTTATTAAATAAGTGAGGGGTTTGACTATTTCATATTTTACTTCTTTAATAGTTTCAGATTTGATACCATCCCATCCAGGAGCTTTTTTAGATTTAAGTGAATTTATAGTGGCCATAACTTCCTGCTCAGTGGTGGTATATAAACACATTGTATTTTCTTGTACATTTATATTTTCCGTAAAATTATCGGGAGGAACAATTTTGTCTGCAAAGTTTCGACCGAGACCACTATAGTAGTTATTAAAGCTGTTCGATATATCAACTTTTTCTGTTATTTCTTTATTATTTTCTACAACTATTTTTTCAATTTTTGTTTCTGGTATTTTCTTTCCACAAAGCTTATTTACGCATTTCCACAAAGCAAATGAAGAACTTTTATTTTCTATTATTAGATTATTCATATATGATCTTTTGGCTTTTTGTATTAATGATTTTATTCTATTTTTGTAGCTTTTATATCTCTCTTTAATGTCAGTATTTTCAGGATGTTTTAGTGTTAGGATGTATAAGTTATTTTTCTCTTTTATTGATGTAGCTAAACCAATGGTCATCCATGGCTTCCTTATGGATTGTTTTTTATGTTTTATTTTTACAGATTTTGTGTGTTTAAAAATATAGCTTTTTAATTTATTTATAAAATATTCAAAGTTATCATTTACGTTGTTTGAATTATATACTTCTTCCCACGCTTCGTGTTGTAATTCCATTTTTAAATTATTATAATTTATGAAAGTTTTATTAGAAGGTACTTTTATGTTTTGTGTTTCTTTAATTAAATTACATGTTAAAGCCACAGGTGAATGGTCTGTAATATCGCTTATAAATATATAACTGTTGGGTTTATCTGCATAATTTGTCTTTAGAAAAAAGTGATCTAAGCATGTATTGCTAGCTGGTATAGTTACTTTAATTATATATGATATAAAATTAAATGAGTTTAAACAGTTTTTATAGTCTTCGACATGTTCTTCATTACTTAAAAGATTAATATTTAGGTCACCTACGGTCATATGATTTTCTTGTTTTTTGCATATATCGAGATATCTTAATTATTCGATATTCCGGTGGTTGTGTAAAGCTTGGAGATCTATATATGACGGTTATTAAAAGATTGCAATTTTAAAGGAAAATATTAACTTCAGCCGCTGTAGACTGACCTATCATTTGGGTATTAAACTTATAAATGAGGTTTTATTTTATGTAGATAACGATACCATCATTTCTGTTAAAAGTCCCCTTGTTATACAAAGTATCATAACCCTCTAATGAGAATAAATCTATTGAATTAAAAAGTTGAAATGATTCTGTTAAAATTATCACGTTAAAGTCAATTTTGATAGAGTTTAAAAATAAACATAGCTTATCATAATTCTTTTTTAGGCTACGTATATTAAAATGTATTATTTTAAAATCATTTTTTAGTGTTTCCGAATATTTGGTATTAAATAAAGATATATTTTCAATAATTTTGGTGTCAATCTCTTTATAATTATAATTTTGAATATATTCATTCATTTTTGGATCCTAGTCTTGTTCTTGCTATATATAAATACATATACATACATACACACCTAATTAGATTTTAACAGACCGTGTGGTCATTTTACTTTCTAAAGTTGAAGAGCTTTTATTTCTGCCTATTTGGGTTTTTTTATTAGTTGCAGTCTTGGGGGTTTCTTTGTTTGTAACCGAGCTGCTAGACTTTTGTGTAACAGCCTTATTTGCTTCTATTACATTTATTTTAATACTTTGTTCCTGGTTTTCAGCTTTTCGTTTTTCTTGAAAATGTTGAGTGGTTTGTTGATCTGTATCAATTTCTGAAAATACCTCATCTAAATTTTTGTTGACTGTAGGGGTAGCTGGAGCGCTATTTGGGCGGTTTTTTGTTGTTATGTATGTTTTTTCCTGCAACTGTTCTGCCGTATATCCCTTGTAATCGATGTAGAGTTTGTTCCTTCTTATGTAGCTGTTTGTATCTGGTTTTTGTTCTCTAACTGATTTTAAATGTTCTTTTAGTATTTTTAATTCTGCTTGCTGTTTTTTGGTTAAGTCATCACGAATTGAAATTTTTTTTTCTTTTAGATTTTTTATATTAGCAAACACATGTTTTGTTCTTAGGTAGCTTACAAATTCCACTTGAATAGGACTTGAATTGGCAGTTAATAACGGGTACCAGGCCAACTTAATTGATACTTTTATCAACCGTATACAATATCGAATGGGAAGAAACTTACCCTTTCCCTTGTTTACCTCCTTTGATGTTAACGTTTCTTACCGATCTATATCTTTCTTTGGCAATATCTCGTCAGATGTCGGCAAAGTCCTTACTAAACACATCCCTAACCTTAAAGCCTCTTTTAAAACCAACAACACTATTTCTTCTAACTTTTTTCAAGAATAAAGATTCTATTAACAAACTTTCCAAAAGTGGTATTTATAAACTTGAATTAGATTCTGGTCCTGCTACTTATGTAGGTCGTACGAACAGACAACTTAAAACTCGTATCAATGAACATTTGAAAAGACACTCTGATTCTGATTTCGGTTTTCACATTAAATTTAACGACCACCACTTTTCTCCATCAAAGGATAGCAAGATTTTACGTAACATCCCATCGATTAACTTTAGAAAGACAGACTTATTGGAGGACTTGGAGATATCTAGAGAGATGAGATTGAATCCCTAAACACACAAATTCACCTTAATTGCAAATTTCAACCAATGTTTAAATCTTTTTGGACCTTGTCAGACAACGACCCTCCACCGTGAGTTCCCGGTTGAAGAATAGGTTCCCCGGCACACCACCGAATCGTTTTTTATGTAACCTTTTAACCATCTCACCTTTTTACCTGTCCTGGTTAGGCTTAGTACGGATCTAAGTTCATTCCAGTAAACCATTCCTTTTCTACCTTCGGCCCAATATGGATTTGGGCCGATCATGTGTTTTCCTCTCTTTTCTTCGTATATACCTTAATGGGGTTTTAAGGTATATACTCTTCAGTTCGTCTTACTTCTTCTTTCACCACCTCAAGTTGCGGGCCTAGTATGGATCTAGGTATGTACCATCCCCTCTGCACAGCTTAGTATGGGTCTAAGTTGCGCCACCAACTCCCCAGTTTGTCTCTTCCTCTCTCACCTTAAGGTGCGCCTAATATGGGTTTAGGTAGCCTTTTCCTCTTAAGTTTGTCTGCTTTGTCCAAGATTTTTTGATTCTTTTCATATACATAAACTTATATAATTGCTCAGTATAGTTAACTTTACATTGACAATTTCAATCCAATAGACACTAATTTTTAAACTTACTGCAGGTTGTGTTACACTCACGTGTAAGGCAGAATAGTCACAACGCAATTTACATCGAGTCGCGCGCCTCCTTTTTACTTCATTTTTAAACTGTCAATCAGCCAATGTCCCGCAGTACAACTCATTGTATTGTGAATATTCAGTCTGACACGTGGTCAAAATGTTTAATAAATTTGTGTTTTTAAAACCATTTTGGTCCCTTTTAAGGGTTTGTTAGTCCTTTTATACAAATTTTAAAAGTTTATGTATTTGTTGTGATTTTATATTAAGTTTTAATATTATGTCTTTAATGACTTGGAAATTTTGCCGCGTGGTAGATACTTTGTGCAACGTAACTTTAACTTTAATTCACTTTAATATGTAATTTACAATCAATTTTGTATTTAGGAGGCTCTGATGATGGTTGTATACCGAAAGCGCTTAGCCGATGATAATAATAAAATCTACACACTTTGTACAAAACATTGTGTTTTATTGATAATTCGTTATCAGTGCGTACTCCATACTTGCTGCTAGTGATAAATATATATTTAAGGACATAATTTGTGAAATTATTTAACGAAAACTCCCAATTTGTTTTTTTATAACCTTGGGAACTAATGGGTTAAATGAATTCTCTTCTGAACTCCAGACACACCCAGTTTGGAGACCATAGCTCCAACTAGAACGGCCGAATCCTATCAAATCAGCTGATCAATCTGCCAAGACAATCGAAGACAACTAAAGGTACAATTCCGAACACGACGGCAGACTGCAAACCACAGACGACCGACTGCAGCGACAAAGCGCAAGCGGCAGCGACAGTACCGGTTCTACTGTATTTATATGAAATACATTCCAAACACGACGTCACTGTCGCCTGTCGCTGTTGCCTACCGCTGTCGCTGACCACAGCACCGCTCCGAAACCAGTAGTGTGGTCGGCCGTCGAGTGAAAGCACGTGTTTTGATACGGAAATGAATTTCTCGGTGGATGAAGAATATCAATTGATCAACATTGTGGTGAAATATTCGGTTCTCTACGACGCAGCGCACCCAGAGTACCGGAACATTTTGATCAAAGAATATATATGGAAGAAAATAGGAAAGGAGCTAAATAAAACTAGTAAGTATTTTAATTTTTTTATTGCTTTAAGATGTCAATTAAAATAAATTTTCAAGACTACTAATATGCTATGTTATAAACAGATTTTATATAAAAAATTCGGACATTAATCTCTAAACAATGGCGACGTTATTTTATGCTAAGTGGGTAAACATGTTAATGTCAACCTAATTTTACAAACATAACAATATAAATATTCTTTATAAATAATTCTTTACGTCCCATAATTGACAGCGGCTTCTTGCCAAGCAACTGCACCATGTTGGCTGCAAAAAAAATCTTTCAGCTGGTCTCTGATACGAAAGCCGTCGCTATTGGCAAATCCGCCAAAACGAGCAAAATTGATCATGTTTTTATGATTGGTTTCCTTATTATTGTATTGATAAAAGGGAGAGTTATTTTCTTCAAGGTAACCATCACGAAGAAGATTGTGTAAACAACAGGCTGTTATTATTAAATCATCAACAACACTTGGTGCTACTGCAATAGGTGTATAGAAGATTCTGAATACTTGACTCATTATCCCGAAAGTATTTTCTGTCACTCGACGACCACGGCATATCCTGTAGTTATAAATTTGCTTTTCCTTTTCTAATCGGGCAACTCTTTTAGCATAGGGTTTCATCATATAGCTACTTAAGGCAAATGCTTCGTCCTCAATTAAAAAATGTGGCAGCTTTACCGTTGTGTTTGGCAAGTATTTTTATGGAGGGATATTAAAACTATTATTTGCAATTTTCTTTCCAATTGCTGACCTTTCAAATATGCCGCTATCACATTCTTTGCCATATGCCCCAACATCAACTACTACAAACTTATAAGTTGCATCGACAACAGCCAACAAAACGATTGAATAAAATTCCTTATAATTAAAAAATAGTGATCCGCTGTTTTTAGGTGCCCTCACGCGAACGTGCTTACCATCTATGGCACCCACGCAGTTCGGTATATTCTATTTTTGCCAAAAGTCTAGTTCGATATTTTTAAAATCATTTTCAGTCGGTGGTTGCATTAACACTGGTACCAACTTCTGCCGTAAAACTTTAAGAACATGGCTCACAATTCGTGATATGTAAGATTCAGATATGCGGTATGCAAATGAAAGAGATTTATAGCTTTCTCCTGTAGCTAAAAATCTAAAATATATAGATATATATATATATATTAGTAATTTTTTTCTAGGTGACGATTGCAAGAAAAAGTGGAAGTTTATTCGAGATGCATATCAAAGGTACAAGAAAAAAATTAAGTTAGGCACTGGATCGGCTGCTCCAAAAAATGCAAAAGACAAAAGGCATCAGCAGTTATTGTTCCTAGATGGTGTTTCACAACACAGATCAGGGGCCTCCAATGTAACGGAAACATCACAGGACTCGGAAAAAGATGAAAATGCATGTGATGAAAAAGAAGAGTCTGAAGCTATGCACGCAGAGTTAAATAAAGATTTGCAAAATACAGAAATGGAAAAAAATGGCGAAGAGGAATTACTGGAACTGGAAGAGAAGGAAAATGACATACCGAATAAAGAAAACAGAGAAGAAAAACCAGTAAAAAAGCGCCAAAAACGTACCAACACTGATGATCAGGTATTAAAGCTCTGGAAAGAAAGAGATTCAAGAAGACAAGATTTATTGAAGACCATGGTAAACAAAAAGGACGACGATGTTGCACTGTTTTGTGGTCACATTGCAGAAGTATTAAGAAGTTTGCCACCACTTTTTAAGGCACAAGCCAAAAAACAATTGGGAATCGTTGTGGCTGAGTACGAAATTATGGCAGCAAGAAGCGCGTCAAGTACAAATCCCACAGATACCAATATTGCTTCAAGAACTTCTTCAGCCATGTCACAATATAGTACGATATTGTCTAATGATTTAGATGCATACCACACCCTCTCATCGGACGGAAGTACTCGTGCAATGCCAGGGTCCAATGATGTGAACGAGCTTGTTGATTTTTCTTACATACCATCAGAAAATCAGGAATATCATAATATGTAAACTTACCTCAAAGTTAAGAATAATTTTTCTTCTGCACTTATAGCAACTCTCAGAACCTTTGGTTTAATTTCTTCATTTATTAAACTTAATATAAAATTAAACTGGCTTTTATTTAAACGGCAATATTCTCTAAAGATTCGTTCGTCACTTAATAAATGATTTTGGATTAAAACAGAATAACTGCCTTCCTGAGATCTCTGTTTAAATAGAGGCATCGTCAGTTTTCTCTTTTTTCTCATTGCGTATAAAAGCAAAAAGTCATCATCTTCTTCTTCCTCAAGCAAAATATTAAAAATTTTATTGGGAACGTCAGACATTCTTCAGGTAGAAACCACTGTTTCGCCTTTAGAAATGGAACTGTAAAGATTTGTTGCCGATGAACTGCCGCCGTGTGGTCGCCTTCGGAAGCATAGTAACCACAAACGGCAGCAGCACTGTGGTTGTCGTCTGCCGCTTACAGTTGACGTCGGTCGCTGTCGCCGTGTTCGGAACTGTACCTTTATATTGTGATGGACGACTTCAGTACGTTCATTGGAATACTAACCTATACGTCAGTCATCCATTTGCCTAGTGCACTGTGTTATTGGATTTAACCCTTAACTGGTTTGTTGGATCATTTTTGACCCTACGAACAATTAATTTCTTTTTATTAGAAAAAATGTGATATCTGTCAAAGTCGTATTTTAGGTATTCTCTTATAAGGGCAACAGGATTCGTTAGAATTATTAGTGATCTGCGTGTTCTGACTATTTCTGCTTAAATTTTAATAATAGGGTCATATTTGACCCTGACATATCAATATCGTATGTGTCGCAATTATAAAGTGCTGTTCGTTTTTGTCAAATATGGATGATCGAAGACGAGCTTTAACCGAGCAGGAACTGGAAGAACTTGCTGAAACTTTTTGGGATGTAGATGAAGATATTTCTGATGCCGAAACAATTGTGATTACTCATAAAAGTGAGTGATTTTAGTTTTAATGAAGACGAGAGTGTAGATGAAGTTTCCAGCGAATTGGACGAATCTTATTACGACTACGGCAAAAACAGAAAAAAGTGGGCAAAACAATCACCTGCATACACTTGTACCTGTGCAAGTAATTTGGTGTCATACATTCTTGGTCTATTAGATCCAGCTCGTATTAATCCACCGACCACACCTTTTCAAGCAGAACATTTTTACTTGATGATCAAATTTTTGACGAGTTGATTGAAAGAACAAATAAAAATATTATTAAACTAAAAGTGAATTATGGAGATCCAGCTTTTTGTTGTCAGTTCACTAATCACATTGATTAAAATGAAAGCATTCTTAGGGCTTCTCTATCTAGTTGGTGTCTTCAAGTCAAGTGGTCATATCACTTTTCGATACGGATGGTACTTAACATAATATATTTCATGAAACAATGAGGATGAGAAGGTTTAATTTTCTACTTCTTGCTTTGAGATTGGATAATCCTAAGATAATTCTTTAAATAGTTCGAGTTCTTGTATTTGAAGAAATAAAAAACCTTGAATTTAATCGCTGTTTCCTAGTGATAGCATTTGCAAGAATTTGTAACAATCAACCGTCGCAGATGGTTTCCCCAAAAGGCATAGAGTCACATACTATCTTTGATATTCAAATTTAAACATTGCAGAAAAATAAAACAGAAAATATACTACCAACGATCATCGCTGATTTGAAAGTTTATTTTATCATCTATTAGCAAAATGAAGAACGGAAAATCAGCTGGTTTTCATGGAATTTATCCTAAATTTATTAAACACTTGGGAAGTTATGGCATGAATTGGCTTATTCGTTTTTTTAATCATATTTTAGTTTCAGGCTACTTACCACCTGAATTTAAACAAGCCAAAGTGATTGCAATTCTTAACCCAAGAAAATCAGCAGAAGAAGCTACCAGTTATCGCCCTATTTCTTTGTTAAACATTTGCTATAAATTATTGGAGAGATTGTTGTACAACAGAATTTATCCAATAATTGAACATATACTACCTAAAGAACTAGGAGGTTTTCGATCGAACCGTAATTGTTGTGACCAAGTTTTAGCTTTAACAACACATATAGAATCTGGTTACCAGAAAAATATAAAAACCGGTACTCTTTTTATGGATTTGACAGAAGCTTACGATACTGTTTGGAAAGATGACTTACTGTTCAAACTATTTAATACCTTACAATGCAGGCAAGTACTCAAACTTATCGAAAATATGCTTACTAACAGAAATTTTATAATTTGTATTGGAGAGAATAGTATTAGATTTTAATTTACAAATAATGGTCTTCCACAGGGATCTGTACTTTCACCTCTTCTTTTTAATCTGTACACTAGTGATTCACCGCAAACTATTTGCAAAAAATTTATTTATGCAGATGACATTGCAGTAGCTTGTCAAAGTGATAAATTCAAAAACCTGGAAACTGTTCTTGACAATGACTTAATACTTATGACTGAATATTTAAAAAAATGGCGTCTCTGTCCTAATCCTACTAAGACAGATGTTTCCTGTTTTCATCTTTGTAATTCTGCCAAAACTAGAAAACTTGACGTAACATTTAATTCTGTAAAACTAAATCACAATTTTCATCCTATTTACCTTGGTGTAACTTTGGATACAAGCTTAACATATAGAAAACAATGAGAAAGTTCGCCAAAAACTTAAAACCAGAAATAACATTATTTCGAAATTATCTGGTACAAATTGGGGTACTGACGCACATACATTACGTACATCCTCTCTTGCTCTGGTTTTTTCTGTTGCAGAATACTGCTGCCCAGTTTGGATGAACAGTGTCCATGTACACAAGATTGACACCCAAATAAATACAACAATGAGAATCACCAGTGGTGCGTTAAAGTCTACTCCAACCCCTTGGTTACCTGTTCTATCAAACATTCCTCCACCAAGTTTACGAATAAAACTAGCTGCGAAAAAATTGTGGCAGAAATATAAACTTAATGAAGACTTCATCATCTGGCAAGACCTCCATGACCAAAATAATAGATTAAAATCAAGAAATCCTTTTTGGCTATTAGTAAATAATATCGAACATTTCTCAGTAGATGAAGATTGGAAAAGAATTTGGTTAAGTGAGAACGTTTTTAACCGAGGTTTAGTAGAAGATCCAACAAAACCACTACCTGGATTCAAACATCCTAGAAATATCTGGTGTAAATTGAACCGTCTACGCACTGGTCATGGACGCTGTAATTCCACTCTTTTTAAACGGGGTGTTGTAGAAAGCCCATTATGCGCTTGCAATATAGCCGAAGAAACCATTGAACATTTAGTCAATGAATGTCATCTTACAAGATTTGCTGGCGGTTTTCAAGAATTACATGAATTGACATAAAATGCCATTGAATGGCTCACACAAATCAAGAGTCTTTGAATATACAGCAAGTAGTTCTGATTAAGGTTTCATTTTCTGCGGTTTTTTCCCTTAATCTCCAACACGAATGTGAGAACTGCGCATACCCTTTAAAAACATTCCGCAGATACAATATTTAGAAGAACGAATTCTTCAAGTTTAATGGCTATATTATTGTTAATAACATATATTGTACTACTACTATTTTCATCTGAATATATATATATATATATATATATATATATATATATATATATATATATATATATGTTTCTTTTTATTCTTGGGTAAAGGTTATAGTAATAAATAAGGAACACTGATTTTACAACGTTTCGCACATTTTTTATTGTGCTTTATCAAGTCTAAAAATAATTTATAAAATATCAAATTATGTTTACAATATATATAGAATGTACAAATTTAAACATATTAAAAATTCTTTAAAAATTTCTTTTAAAACAGTGTACTTACCTTGGAGTTAAATATTTTAAATTTATATCATGAAGTTTTCAATTTACTTTACTTTGATGGAATATGTCATTAATACAAATTATTTAGTAGATAGGGAAGTAAATGAATGAGTGAAAAAAAAAAAGAATTATCTAAATGAAAATAGTAGTAGTACAATATATGTTATTAACAATAATATAGCCATTAAACTTGAAGAATTCGTTCTTCTAAATATTGTATCTGCGGAATGTTTTTAAAGGGTATGCGCAGTTCTCACATTCGTGTTGGAGATTAAGGGAAAAAACCGCAGAAAATAACACCAAAAAATAAAAATGAAGAAAACAAATATATAGCTTTACCATTCACTGAAGGTCTTTCACAAAAAATTAAACATATTCTTTCTAAACATAATATAACTGTTTATCATAAACCACACAACTTAATAAACTCGTTATATACACCACTAAAAAGTAAAGTACCAAACAAAAAGAAATCAAATATAATTTACTCTATTCCATGCTTGAATTGTCCTAAAAAATATATTGGAATGACAACACAATGGTTAGAAAACAGATTAAATGGACACAAATATACGAAAAACGCTTCAACTGCGTTACATAAACACGAATCCCAAACCAAGCATGAATTTAACTTTAATGAAACAAAAATACTAGCACAAGACTCTAATTACAGAAAATTAACCATAAAAGAAATGATTGAAATAAAACGAGAAAAAGAAGCTGTTAATGACAAAAAAGATATAAATAATTTAAGCCAAATATACTACAACCTAATAAAATAAGTATAAATAGTAAGAAGGTAAATATATTATATGTTTAATAACACCAGATACACTTTTAGATAATTCTTTTTTTTTTTTTTTTTTTCACTCATTCATTTACTTCCCTATCTACTAAATAATTTGTATTAATGACATATTCCATCAAAGTAAAGTAAATTGAAAACTTCATGATATAAATTTAAAATATTTAACTCCAAGGTAAGTACACTGTTTTAAAAGAAATTTTTAAAGAATTTTTAATATGTTTAAATTTGTACATTCTATATATATTGTAAACATAATTTGATATTTTATAAATTATTTTTAGACTTGATAAAGCACAATAAAAAATGTGCGAAACGTTGTAAAATCAGTGTTCCTTATTTATTACTATAACCTTTACCCAAGAATAAAAAGAAACATATTAAAATGGTTAAAGAAAATTAAGTACATTATATATATATATATATATATATATACAAAAGGGGAAAATTATTGGGCATGTACGCAAAAAGGATCATAGGATTACGAGTAAGAATGGTAACCGCAGACATGCATGTTTCTGGCTCATTAGCCGTCATCAGTGCGGCATAACCAAGTAGGGCATTGCACTTGGCTAGCAAAAGTGTTGGGTACTTGGGAGCAAAGGATGTTGGGGAAACATGTGTAAAGAAACATAAAAACACAAAAACAACGAAAGCTCACACAGGAGTCCTATCGCCATTTTGTGCTTTCGGCCAGCTGTGCCAATGGGTTTTCGGCTAGCAACTAGCGTCGCAACGTTGGCGAAACGGACTCATTGTGTTTGAGTCGTTCTAAGCCCAGGATATGAAATAAACAAAGTGCCAAGAAAATGTGTATTAATATAAACAAAAGGGGAAAATTATTGGGCATGTACGCAAAAAGGATCATAGGATTACGAGTAAGAATGGTAACCGCAGACATGCATGTTTCTGGCTCATTAGCCGTCATCAGTGCGGCATAACCAAGTAGGGCATTGCACTTGGCTAGCAAAAGTGTTGGGTACTTGGGAGCAAAGGATGTTGGGGAAACATGTGTAAAGAAACATAAAAACACAAAAACAACGAAAGCTCACACAGGAGTCCTATCGCCATTTTGTGCTTTCGGCCAGCTGTGCCAATGGGTTTTCGGCTAGCAACTAGCGTCGCAACGTTGGCGAAACGGACTCATTGTGTTTGAGTCGTTCTAAGCCCAGGATATGAAATAAACAAAGTGCCAAGAAAATGCGTATTAATATAAACAAAAGGGGAAAATTATTGGGCATGTACGCAAAAAGGATCATAGGATTACGAGTAAGAATGGTAACCGCAGACATGCATGTTTCTGGCTCATTAGCCGTCATCAGTGCGGCATAACCAAGTAGGGCATTGCACTTGGCTAGCAAAAGTGTTGGGTACTTGGGAGCAAAGGATGTTGGGGAAACATGTGTAAAGAAACATAAAAACACAAAAACAACGAAAGCTCACACAGGAGTCCTATCGCCATTTTGTGCTTTCGGCCAGCTGTGCCAATGGGTTTTCGGCTAGCAACTAGCGTCGCAACGTTGGCGAAACGGACTCATTGTGTTTGAGTCGTTCTAAGCCCAGGATATGAAATAAACAAAGTGCCAAGAAAATGCGTATTAATATAAACAAAAGGGGAAAATTATTGGGCATGTACGCAAAAAGGATCATAGGATTACGAGTAAGAATGGTAACCGCAGACATGCATGTTTCTGGCTCATTAGCCGTCATCAGTGCGGCATAACCAAGTAGGGCATTGCACTTGGCTAGCAAAAGTGTTGGGTACTTGGGAGCAAAGGATGTTGGGGAAACATGTGTAAAGAAACATAAAAACACAAACGTTGCGACGCTAGTTGCTAGCCGAAAACCCATTGGCACAGCTGGCCGAAAGCACAAAATGGCGATAGGACTCCTGTGTGAGCTTTCGTTGTTTTTGTGTTTTTATGTTTCTTTACACATGTTTCCCCAACATCCTTTGCTCCCAAGTACCCAACACTTTTGCTAGCCAAGTGCAATGCCCTACTTGGTTATGCCGCACTGATGACGGCTAATGAGCCAGAAACATGCATGTCTGCGGTTACCATTCTTACTCGTAATCCTATGATCCTTTTTGCGTACATGCCCAATAATTTTCCCCTTTTGTTTATATTAATACGCATTTTCTTGGCACTTTGTTTATTTCATATCCTGGGCTTAGAACGACTCAAACACAATGAGTCCGTTTCGCCAACGTTGCGACGCTAGTTGCTAGCCGAAAACCCATTGGCACAGCTGGCCGAAAGCACAAAATGGCGATAGGACTCCTGTGTGAGCTTTCGTTGTTTTTGTGTTTTTATGTTTCTTTACACATGTTTCCCCAACATCCTTTGCTCCCAAGTACCCAACACTTTTGCTAGCCAAGTGCAATGCCCTACTTGGTTATGCCGCACTGATGACGGCTAATGAGCCAGAAACATGCATGTCTGCGGTTACCATTCTTACTCGTAATCCTATGATCCTTTTTGCGTACATGCCCAATAATTTTCCCCTTTTGTTTATATTAATACGCATTTTCTTGGCACTTTGTTTATTTCATATCCTGGGCTTAGAACGACTCAAACACAATGAGTCCGTTTCGCCAACGTTGCGACGCTAGTTGCTAGCCGAAAACCCATTGGCACAGCTGGCCGAAAGCACAAAATGGCGATAGGACTCCTGTGTGAGCTTTCGTTGTTTTTGTGTTTTTATGTTTCTTTACACATGTTTCCCCAACATCCTTTGCTCCCAAGTACCCAACACTTTTGCTAGCCAAGTGCAATGCCCTACTTGGTTATGCCGCACTGATGACGGCTAATGAGCCAGAAACATGCATGTCTGCGGTTACCATTCTTACTCGTAATCCTATGATCCTTTTTGCGTACATGCCCAATAATTTTCC
Organism: Altica lythri; assembly: GCA_964028335.1. Taxonomy (NCBI): domain Eukaryota; kingdom Metazoa; phylum Arthropoda; class Insecta; order Coleoptera; family Chrysomelidae; genus Altica; species Altica lythri. Next base: position 96,857,766 of record OZ034801.1, on the reverse strand, counting down.
CCTTTTGTTTATATTAATACGCATTTTCTTGGCACTTTGTTTATTATATATATATATATATATATATATATATATATATATATATATATATATCATCTGTAGATCTGTAATCTGTAGGATTTTAGTGTAATAACGATTACTTAACCTTAGAAGGTGGTTGGTTTTGAATTTGTTAGATATTCTTTATTTTGGTGATACAGACACAAAGTACACTGAAAAAAAGAGAGGAAACAAAAAGCACAACTAATAATTTTTTTTAGTGTAGAATTATACTGCAAATACAAAATTTAAGTCATAAACATATTTATTAAACTTAACTTTCATAAATAATTTTTTATAGTATTAAATTAACAAGAAAACATCATTATAAGGTAGGTAAACATTTTTGTAAAAATTGATTGCGAATTTTTTCAGAATTTTAGGCTGAAAATGCGATCAGAAAAAAATTAAAATCAAAGAATTTAATTGTTTTGACGGTAAATCGACGTGTAGGAGCTAAAAATTTGCATAGTGATGTGTTTATAACACCTATTGGAAGTAGATTTATGTAATTTTGAAAAAAAAAAATTTAAAGTCTTTTGAATAAAGTCATATTATTATTATTATTTTTAATTTAGCTTTCGGCCAATTTTAGCAACTTATCCTGCTTAAAGCTTTTATTGATATGAATTTCTGTCGTAATTGATTTCGAAATATATATCATTTTTCTATAATTCTTGGTCATCGAGAAAGTACAGATACAATTAGTAAAATTTGACATCTGTTCTATTTTCTAACATATTGGAATTTCTAAATGTAGTCAAATAGTTTTATACAATTCGTTGTATCTCGATTATTTGTGAAAAAATTGTGCGTAAAGATTAAATCACACGAGTACTTTTCGTTATTCACTTTATTTTACAAACTTATGTTACATATGTTTCGATTTACAATATCTTCATCAGATGTAAAATCAGTACTAACCTAGTACTATAAATTTCTAGAATTTATAGTTATTTTAAAAATATATTTGGGAAGTTATAAAATTAGGTAGAGAATAAGTATTTATTTTAATTTATCTCCTAATATTCTAGGAGGTTCAGTTTATGGCCTTTCCGCACTACTGACCTTGAATAGACCACGTATCACTTCAAGTTTAGAACAAACTCTAACTGAGGCTAGCTAGAATAACGTGGTCACTCTGAGCTGGATCAAAAGAATTGGGAACTCTAAAGGCAACCGCAGAGGACTGCGGGCTATAACATGTTACCCTCACCCATTTACCAAGCTAACAATGTCCGCTGTCATAGACCCTATCAAAAAGCACTCACACCAATACTCTATACAGTGCTAGGATGAAACAACGAACTGTAGACTGGCCAGAGAGTTATTATCTCATCCAGTCAAGGAAACAGCAAGAAAATTAAGACATTGACCAGACAAACCCTTCGAATAGCTGTGGGAATCTTAACAGGTCACTGCCCATTGCGACAACATCTCTTTAGGATGAAATTAGTAGAATCGCCCCTTTGCAGATGTTGTAAACAAGAAGAGGAAACAATACATATCGTCACCTTAGAACCAGGTTTTTCTATGTCCACATTTTTTCAAAAATAAGATTTTAATACCAAACTATTCTATATTCGAAGCTCTATCGGTCAATTTAATCCAAGTAAACCTATGTTAATTTGTTCAGTAATTAAACTGAGTCAATAATATTCTATGTCCTTTTAATTTTTTAATGCTAGAACCAATTTAGTCTATGTCTATAGCCAATGAAATTTTACTATTTTTATCACGTGGGGACATAGAATAATTTTGCACAAATATTTTCGTTATACCATTTCGAGGTTAGTGAACTTGTTTATTCGAGGTCTCAGGGTCAGAATACGAACTTCCTACAGCGAGTAATAAACGAAAAAAGTGAGTATTATTCCCAAAATATTTATTGGTTAAAATTTAGAGTCTATTTTAAATAATTAATTTTTTTTTAGTTTCGATACAGATGATAGTTCATCTGCAGAAAATATTCCAGAAAATGCAGATATTCAAAGGTACTTTAATAGTATTATTTAATTTCCATTATAATCTTAATGTTTATATATATTTTAGCACAAAAGTAAAGAAAACTAGGAAAAGAAAAGCAAACGAGGCTCAATGGAAGAAAAATATTAGAAAAAAGTTGAGACAAAGTGGAAAAGAATATACAAGCTGTCGAGGCACGAATGTTAGAGCAAAAACTTGTATAAGAGACTGTCTGGGCTGCCACTTTAAGTGTCTGGAAAACTTTAGTGAGGAAGATACAGATTTAATCCATGCTGAATTTTGGAAAAATAGTGACCATGAAAAAGGCCACTTTTATGAAAAAAACACTGACAAATGTAATGTGGAATGCCAAAGGAACAGAAATGTGCGTCAAAAAACATAAGCATATTCTTACAAATATTTTCTTCAAAAAAATGAAAGCAAAATACGCGTCTGTAAAAGATTAAAGAGGAAAATAGACAATTAATTAGAGATCATATAAATATGTTCTCTCGTGTACCGTCCCATTATTGTAGGAGTTCCTCCTTTAAATAATATTTAGAGAGGACATTGTCTTTATCAAAAATGTAGGACTTATACGCCAGTTGGTGCCAAGAAAAAAATGTAGTACCAGAAAAAAAGTGGCTTTACTACCACATTTTTAACTATGAGTTTAATATTGGGTTTTACGCTGCAAAAAAGGATTTATGCGAGATATGTTCAGACTACCATTCAAAAAAAGAAGAAGGAACATTACAAGAAAGTTAAGAGGAAAAATACGGGGCGCACATAAAAGCTAAATTAGAAGCTCGTGAAGAGAAACTAAAGGATATATCAGTCTGTAAAAATGATCCCTCTACACGTTAATTTGTACACTCCCTTACTTTAATTTATAAGTTTTAGTGCCGGTTTCACCACTTGCTGATAAAGTCCCTGATAGCCTATATGGAACTTATCTACCAGATATACTACATTTTTTAGAATCACAGGTCACAGATAGATATATTATTATCTGGTAGATAAAGTATCTGATAAATTATTAGCCACTTCAAGTGGAAAGATAAAAAAAAGGTTTCAAGTGGCGGAACCGAAAATAGTTTAAGTTTTAGCGCATTATGTTGCTGTTACAAGTGTCGCAAATATTCTAAAATGGATTTATTTGAGTTTTTAGAAGACGAATTTGATGAATATTACGACCGTGTTACGGGACCTCGTCGGAATAGAGTGATTAACCCTAGACCTAATTATTTTGAAATACTTGACGATCAATATTTTAGGAATCGCTTTCGGCTTACTAAACGGGCTGTTGTTAAAATTTTATCGTTAATAGAGAGTGACATCAAAAGTACAACGGAGTAGTAAGTACAAAATCAAATATTCTTTCGTAGATATAAAAATTATTATTTTGCATTTAAAGTAATTGTTTTATATTTTGTACCTAGGTGCAAATGTTAATTAATATTGATTGTGTGATTTTCAGTAACTTCGCAGTTCCACCAATGCAGCGATTACTTATAACTTTGAGATATTTTGCAACGGGTACCTTTTTAACCGTATGCGGTGACTTCGGTGGTGTAAGCAAAGCCTCAGCCTGCAGAATCATTCACAAAGTGTCTGAAGCAATAGCTAAATTAAGACCTATGTTTGTCAAATTCCCTTCAGATGTAGAAAATTGAACACAAGGGTTTTATGAAATTGCAAGATTTTCTAAGGTGATTGGCGTCATAGATTGTACTCACATCAACATCAAATCACCTGGTATGTACCTAACATAAATTGCTATATCTGAATTATATAAAATGCATAATAACTATGTATTGGTCTCTAATTGAAAGAGTGAATAAGTCGTAACTATTTTACAAATATTTTTTTTCTGAATATTCTTTATTATAAACTGCATCAATTTCCCTTTTTTTTTAATTCAATAAGTATGAGAAAAAGTTAGATTCCAGCAATACTATAATTTAATTTTTTTAGCGGGTGACACTGCTTAATGGTACCGGGACCGGAAGGGAAATTTTTCTGTGAATGTGCAAACGCTAGTGGACTCTAAATTAAAAATCATGGACATAGTTGCTAGATGACCTGGATCTTATCATGACCAAACAATTTTCAATAATTCAAGAATAAAACAAAGATAAGTTGAAAGGGAGATTGGAAATTATTTTATTCTAGGCGATAAAGGGTACGAGAATACTAACTATTTACTTACACCCCTTCACAATCCACAAACACCTGGAGAGCAATTGTACAATGAGGCACAAATCAGAACTAGAAATGTCGTAGAAAGAGGTTATGGTGTCTGGAAAAGTAGGTTCCCAGTATTGTCTAAAAAAATTACTTTAGATTATTCAAAAGTTCAAAGAATTATTGTTGCATGTGCAGTGCTTCATAACATAGCCACAGACATGGGAGAGGAAAATTTTGGTTATGACAATCCAGACGATAGCGATGAAATTTATGCTAGTGGTAGTATAGTAAGCGATACTAGTCAGAATACTGTAAGAAATTCGATAATAAGTTATTTTTTATCATTGTTGTAATATCGTAATGTTCCTGATATTTAGGCTAATTTTGTAAGTTCTTTATCTTCTATAGTATGTACCTAATTAAATTTACAGACAAGTAATTATATTTGTATTATGTATGGGTTATAAAAATAATATATAATAGAGTCAACATATCCTTTATTTATATTTTATGCTTCTCCCAACTCTTTTTTCAACAACTTTATTTTTAAAAGACGCTGTTCTTTTTCTAACTCATGTATGACATTTTTATGCTCCAACTCTTTTTCTAGAATTTTTCTTTAAATTATTTTTTGTTCCAGCTCCTCTGTGATAACTTTTTTGAATTTTTGCTATTTTAAGTTTCTCTTCAGTTAACTTGTCAAACGGTCTTTTTTCCTTTGTTTTACCTCTACAACACAAAAATATTATATTTTAGTAAATGAAATTCACAGAATACCCATATTGTAAATTTAATGTCTACAAAAGTTCAATTAAAATATGTAATAGATTGTAATGTTGTGATATTATAACTTGCTATACATTTTTAATATTATTCTAAAAGTAAAATAAGGTATCTTTTCTATTTTTCGAAGAAATTGATGATCAAAAACATGCTCAAATATTTTTACTAAATTCGTTTATTTTTCAGATCATCTCTGGTCTATAGTTATTGAAACCTTTGAAGTTGAAAAAATACCTACGAATACGAATCTGAAAATGTCAAAAATAAATGTACACAGTCGACATTACTGAAAAAAAAACATGGAAAAAGAAAATCTACCAAGAAAAATTATTTCTGCAAATGTGTATCCTAATAAGTGTAAAAAGAAATTGACTATAGTGTTTTTGCAATCGGCATGGAGTAATAAATCTTTCGGTTCAGAGAGTTTCAGGTATGGGTGCCTATATTATATTTTACAGGGTACATAAAATGGGACGACACCACTAAAAATAATACAGGTTGAAAATTATTACAAGAAGAGTTTAGTCTCTGAGGAGTGTAAATAAAAAGATGACTGAAAAGGTTCTTAAGAACGTTGATATATATATCTACACCCACTATGTCATAACTTATAATTTTTCTGGCTTTATCGCATTTTAGTACAGAGGTAGACATAAAATTTTGTATGTAATAATTGTACTAATATTTTATTATAAATACTACCTTTCTGAATATACTGAATAGATAGGGTTTAAAATAGAAAAACCATTGGAAACTACTTTAAAAACTGGAAATAAGATGTAGAAGATAAAAAATTATAAGAGTTATAAGGGTTATGGAAATAGGGAAATTTAAGAAAAACCAGAAAAAATAAAAAAGAAGATTTGATAAGATTTTAAGAGAAAATCTTAAAGAAATAAAATTAGAAATCGATGAAGATAGGATAGATCAAGAAAAACACGCGAAAGTTAGAAAAACTGATAAGGAAGATTTTAAGAAGATTTTGAAAGAAAATATAGAAAAATCCTAGAAGCCAGCGCTGTAAAGAAACTGATTTAGCCAACCCTCTACAATACATATTTTCAATAAATGTAATTGGAAATCCCATAACTACTCTCAAAGAAATGCAGTTTAAAAACCTACCTACGTTTTTCGTTAATAACGGCCCGACAAAATCAATATTTTAGGATGCCGTTTTCGTAATAATTTTGCTGCGATTTTTTTACGAATCCAAAAAAAATATTACTTACTAGAAGCACACTTTTAAGATTAATTAATTTCTTGTATTTTAGTGACCAGAAGCTCCAAATACAACCACATTGCTCCTCAAGTCTCTAAAGTATGTAACTTGATTACATACTTTAGTACTCAGAAATATTAAAAACCGTGAAATTATGAAAATTTTAACCCTGAAGGACTGAAAGTTTATAATGAAAAATCTTTAAATCGACGTAGATTTTTATAAAAATTGGAATTCAGGCTCTTAAAATATTTCATTGAACACATGTTTCATGGTTTATTACAATTCACAGCCTACAGATGTAAATAAGAGGGTGAAACATTGTATGGATAATAATTAAAAAATACTCCGTTTTCTATAAAAATTATTATATCGACTCCCACAGATAAAATGTTAAAGATCGTGAAAAAATTTGTTGAAATCTTGAGAAAAGGTTGAAAATCGTAGAAAATTGTTAAAAAACATTAAAAAATGATGAAAAAATAACGAATATAATAAAGAAATCTTGAAAAAGATTAATAATTCTAAGAATTTTTTTACAATCTTGAAAAATTTATAAAAATGGTTAAAAAAATGTTAGAAGTCATAAAAAAAACTGTTGAGAATTGTAGAAAAAAACATAATACATTGTTTAAAAAAATAAGAAATTCTTGATAATCTTGAAAATGATTAAAAAATGTCGAAGGTCATGCAGGAATTTTGAAAAACATGAAAAAAGAAAGAAAATTGAAAGAAATTCTTAACACTCTTGAAAAAGAGATGAAAATGGTTAGAAATCTGTCAATAATCGTAAAAAAAATATTGAAAATCATAAAGAAATGTTGAAAATTGTTAAGAATAGTTGGATATCCTAAAAAAGAACTCGTAAAATATTATTAAATATCCTGAATAAAATTACAAATTATTGAAAAACGTGAAAAAATGTTGAAAATTAAAAAAAAAATATTAATTAAAAACTGATATGAAGTTCGTCGGGTCAGCTTCTATATACTAATTTAAATTAGTAAGTATATATAATTTCACATCTTGATTTTGTGAATATGAAATTTATTTGAATCCTATTTAACTCCAAAGTAAAAGTAATATTTTGGATGAATTAAGTCATATTTTTCAATCTGTTCATTGCTAACGGTTGTTGAATCACAGAAATAATAAGTAATCAAATTATTCTTCTTAAACAAAGACAATATCTCTGTTCTAGTATGAGCTACAATTCGTCCATGTGAAACAACAGCAGATAAATTTGGTGAAAAAGAAACTTCATATAGAAGTAGGTAGAAAGATAAAATTTTTTGGATACATTGGACAGAACTTATTATTGTGGTTAAAGTTATCCAGATAGCACACAACATCTTACAGACGTCCATTTTAGGTCCTATATTGGTTCGAACGTCCTGGTACATAACAGAGACATCTTTAAAACTTCCTGCAGAGGCCACGTTTAAAACGTTGTTTTGAGATGTTTTTAAGACGTTTTAGGAACGTCCATGGACGTTTGTATTTTAAAAAATATTAAATTTGCGTTTTCAACAAAAATTTTTAATACTACGCATGTTTTTTTATTTTATTAGTTGCCTATATTAGAAATTTTCCAATGAAAATAATTTTATATGCACAGACATTTTTAGCCCGATAAAAAATGTTTCCATTTAAATTCCGCGCTCTTTCACTTGTCATATGTCATGTCAAAAACGTCAAAGGTCAACAACAAATCCCATTTTGCTTTTCATATTCCCGCGTGCGTTACTTGTTACTACGATTACGATTCGATTTTAGGTGGCATTTTATTTGGATTTACATTAAAGTAAGTACATTTTACATTTATTTTATATATTAGTTTAATAAAATGTATCGACCAAAAGATATGCACAAATATTATATGCGCGCTAAAAGAGCACAGCAGCCCTATGCTCGTCTAGAGGAGGTTAGTAATATAAATAGTAGCAATCAGGATTCTTTTCTTCCAACATCAAATGAAGTGTGTCCCTCAACATCTAATCAACAAAGTTCACCTAGAAATTTTAATGATAAAGTATTTGAAGAAATAAGTAGTGAAAGAGATCAGGAAATTGATGTATTTGGTAGCAATTATCAGTCATCAATAAGTTCTGAAAGTGATCAGGAAATTGAAGTATTTGACAGCAATTGTCAGTCATCAGCCCCTATTTTAAATTCAAATGCTTCTAGTAACACAAGTTTTCAATCTGTTTTAGCAAAATGGGCTTTACAGCATAACATTACTCATGTTGCTTTAAACGATTTACTTAGAATTATTAAAACTGAATTCTCTGCTGATTTGCCTTCTGATGCCAGAACCTTGTTAGGGACAGTAAGAAAATTGGATTTTAAAACAATAGGATCTGGATCATATTACCATTTTGGTTTAAAATGTTGTATAGAAAATCTGTTTAAGGATTCAAATACAAATACACTAATTTTAGAAGATACAATTTATATAAATATAAATATTGATGGTCTACCACTTTTTAAAAGTTCAGATAGCCAAGTGTATCCAATATTATGCAGTATTGTTAAAAGTAATGTTGTGCTGTGGTGGGTATTTATCAAGGAAATGGAAAACCTAGTGATCCTAACTTGTTTCTGGCTGATTTTGTCAATGAAGCAGTTGATGTCATCAATAGTGGTATTTCGATTAATGATCACCTATATAATGTAAGAATTAAATCTTTTATATGTGATGCACCTGCAAAAGCCTTTATTAAATGTATTAAAAGTCACAGTGGGTATTTTTCTTGTACTAAATGTTGTGTCGAGGGTGATTACATCGGAAACCGAGTATGCTTTCCCAATGTTGAAAATTTATTATTAAGAACCGATTTAGATTTTAGGTGTCAAAACCAGGAAAATCATCACACTGGTGTTTCAATTCTTACAAATATACCACATATTAATATGATTAGTAGTTTTCCCCTAGACTATATGCATTAAGTATGTTTAGGGGTAGTTAAAAAGCTTTTACTTCTTTGGTGTTGCGGTAAACCATCGACAAAAATTGCATATCAAAAAATTTCAAAAATATCTGATTCACTTGTTAAAATGTCAGTATATATACCACACGAATTTAACGGAAAACCTAGAACTTTAAATGAGCTAAAAAGGTGGAAGGCCACTGAATTTAGGCAATTTTTATTTTATACAGGACCAATAGTACTTAAGAATAATTTAAGTAGTGACAGATATTTAAATTTTCTTTCACTTCATGTTTCCCTAACAATATTATCAAATGAAAATTATTTTAATTATCTTCAGTATGCTGCAGATCTTTTAAAAGATTTTGTTATAACATTTAAGACTTTATATGGTACTGAAAACTTATCTCATAATGTTCATAACTTGTTACATCTTACACAAGATGTTAAAGATCACGGTCCAATAGATAATTTTAGTGCCTTTTGTTTTGAAAATTATTTACAAAGTATTTTAAAATCTATTCGAAAAAGTGACAGACCTTTACAGCAAATAGTTAAAAGGCATACCGAACAGACAAAACTTAATAACACAAAGAAGGAAGATATTAAAGAATATCCTGTATTGAAAGACGAACATTATAGCAGGCCTTTAATAAGCAATATAAAAATTTCCAGACAGTTTAAAACTATTCTTTTCAAAAATTATGTTCTTAAAACAGATATTCCTGATAATTGTTGTCGATTAAAAAATGGAAATATTATGTTAGTCAAGGATATAGTGTTACTAGATAAATATAAGATTATTGGCAGTAAATACACTATTCTGAATAGTCTATATTTAAATCCATGTGAATCAGCTTTGTTGGGAATTGTTAAGGTACAAACAGAGTGCATAGGATCACTCGAAATGTTTCATGTAGATGAAGTGGATTGCAAATGTGTTCAAATAAAACATAGTGATAGTATTATCATCTTTCCATTGTTACACACTAAATAGTTAGTTTAACGTGACTGAAGCTGGAAGCCGACACCATTTTCTCTTTTATAAATTATTTTTAATATAAACAAAGACCTAGTAAGGTTTAGTTTCGTTCTGTCTGATTTCATTTTTTTTACCATGCTTTATTTAATTTAAAAGAAATAACAAAGATTTCATTTTTTTATATTATACAAATTGTCTTTTTAAAATTTGAGTGAAATGGTTCTTTAGAAAACAACTTAAATGTTTCAAGTGATATTTTATTATTCCAGTCATGAGTTACAAACTTATAGCTTAGGGGCTTTGGCTGCCAGCTTTTGATTCACTTTCATCGAAGGGTACAAATTGTGAGAAATTTCTCAATTACTGCCCCCTACCCTGTGTATATAACCTATGTGTATTCATTTTAATCATAATTAGAAATTTTTTTTATTGTAATTAAATAAAAGTAGTTTTTCTTGTTCACTTTTTTAAAGTTGCAGGTTTTTACTCTTAAAAATAAATGAAAAAACCTGGACCGTTGTTCAGTTCATTGACGATGGATCTGTGGAAGCAGTTCCATCTACTTGGATCCAGGGTGAAAAATGTCATTGGCCCACTGTTTCCCACCAAAAACTGATAACTGCAATAAGACATTTTGAACCTCTCAATACCTGTTGGCCTTGCCACAATGTGAGGATTTTCAGGAATGGAACTTTTGGTAAAAAAGTTTTTAAATTATTTACTAAAGAATGTTACAATACAATAACAAATATATTTATAAACAATCATTTTCTTAGATGATTACCTAAAAGCAAGAAATAAGGCCAGAGTTGCCGAAGAAACCAGTGATTTGAACACTACATGTAACGAGGATGAAACAATAATAACAAAAAGGAAAATAATACAGAAAAAGCTGTCTTCTAGTGACAGCAGCATGAGTGAAAGCATGTTGCCAACACCTCCAAAAATTAAAAAAATAAAACCTCTTTTATGTATAAGTAATGTTATTTTCATATAGAAAGTGAATAGCAGGATAAGTCAATAGAAGGGGTAACCCCCTATTGATTTATCCTGGTGACTAGTAAATTTCCTAATTTTTAAGGATGATAAGTAGCTACAAAACCAAACCCTATTTATGAAAAAACTGAAATGTTTTTTTATTTTACAGCACAAAGAAAAACCAAAGAAATAAATAGTTATTCAAATGGTAATTTTAAATCAAAAAAAGTTGTTAATTTTCTTTATTTTTATAATAATTTTTAGCTAAAGTAAATAATCTTGATCTTGACGGAGGAAATAATATCAATATTCAAGATAATGTTAACAAAGAAAATAGAATTGATTCTACTGACATAATAAATATTAGTGCAACTCAAATAGGATGTCACAATTGTGCAGAAACAGGTAACTTATTTTTCATTGTTTTCAGCAATTGGTAATTTTTATTTATTTTACTTTATAGAAAAGCATCTTCAAACTATAATTCAGCAAAATCATTTGGTAAGATCTTTGGTGGCTGATACCTTGGCAGAAGTTATGAAGCTTAAAGAAAGCCTAAAGTCTAAGAAGTTGGAGAAGACAAACATATCATTTTTTACAAAATTTCAAGATATAAACTTTCCTATAAATACTCAAGAGGAGTTAGATAAACTTGAGACAATCCTCTTAAATCCTGAAGAATTTCAGAACGCGGTAAGAGTTCAATATACTTATTAGGTACTACATAATATTATGGCTATAATATAAAAATTTTAAGATCAAGCCATCTTGGTTTTAAGTGTAATGTCAATCAATTTATAATTGTTTTAAAGTCAGGCATCATACTCCTAAATAGTAAAATTATTTTTAACATATAGTTTAATAAAAATTAAACGAAATTATGTAATATTTTTTAGATATGTCTTTAAAAATTTACATTTAAAAAAACATCAACTGCCAAACCTGCTTCCTGTAAACACCTTGTTAAAATATTTAAAAACTTTGTACACACTGGTCCATTTTAGGCTTTAAAATTTATTATTTACAATACCTACTTACAAAGAAAAACTGTCTATAAATTATTTTTGACTGTTAACTTAGAGTAGAATATTATCTAACCAAAATAATTTGTCAACAGGTACTAGAGCTGTCCAAGTTGGGAGGAGCGAACAATTATAATTTTGTGAAAAGAGCTCTATGATCGATTATAAGTGATGAGATGGCCAATAAATACAGCTGGTTAGGGAGAAAGACAAAAAAAGACTTTCACAGTCTTTTACTGGCCAATCTGATAATAAGTAAATAGGTACATTTTTATAATGCTTTATTTCTCACCATATAGTTTTCATTTTTTTTTAAATATATAATTTATGACATCAGACTATAAGGCATACTGACTAAAATCATGTCTAAATATCTTTTATTAATTTTAATTGTAAATTTTATTATTCTAAATAAGTATCTAATTTGGTGAAAGACGTCAAAATTAACATTTCAAGGGGGACACTGTTTTTCTAAATTGCAGTAATAGAACTTCAATCCTCGATGCCACTCCAGGTACATTCCCTGTCAAAAATTTTGGGGGATGCCTACCTCGGCGCTCGAGCAGTAAAGTGCTGATAATGAAATTTAGAAAAAATACTGTAATAAATTAAATAAATATCAAACCCTGTTTATTTTCAAATTCTCACTCTGTATAATTTGATATTACTGTTTTTTTGTAATCAGTCTATAAAAAAAGCATTGACGAGGATTTGATATACTTCCTGTACTTCTTTATTTAGTTATTAGCTTGAGAATAAGAAAAATTGAATGCATGTTTATTTTGACTTTTGTAGCAAAATAATTCGCAATAGGCAGATTGAATAGGTCTATAAGTTAATTTAATTTTAGCTTCTGCTGAATTAGCAAATATGGGTGCATCAAGAAAAGAAACAGAAGTCTCCATCCAGAATTGGCTGAGGAGGAGTGGGGAGCGAAAAAACAAAATAGCCAAAATAATGTAAAACTTTATAGGAAATGTATATATTAAGCATTTTTTTTTTCTGTACCATATGGTTAATGTTTTAATGTTGGAACTAAAATTTCACTTACCTAGATCAAACTAATAAACATCAAAAACTAAGTTTGTTTCCCTTTAACATTGAAAAAAAGAAGTTATTAAAATTAAACAAATTCTCAAACAAGCATGTTTGGTCGAAGAAGCTGAAACTTTGGGTCCCAATGTGTAAAAAATTAGCCACTGGGACCGAAAAATATGACAAATCCTTTAAAAAATATCCTGAAATGACACAAAACTAAATATTAAAAACGTCCACGAAGGATGTATTTAAAACGTCCCAGATGGACGTTCAAAAGACGCCTTGTCTTGTAACAATGTATGTCTTAAGACGTCCTTAAAATGTCTTTTGGATATTAACGGACATCTTAAAGACGTCCTGAACGTTCCGAACGGATGTCTTTAAGACATTTTTAAAACGTGTTTGTACTATCTGGGTATGACTGTTTCTTTAATGTTAACTTGACTTAACTGTAAAATTAAGCATTTGGAATATTGTTGCTAAAATTATATTCACAAGAAAGAAGTACAAAAGTACAGATCTAGGGAATTATTGTAAAAATAAACAAAATGTTCACCGTGTTTATGTGTCTCGAAATTTGCGAAAGAGTGTACATGTATATCTTGTATAAGTTCAAATCGAAAATTTTATAAATTTAAAGAAAGCTTTAATTCTTACCTTAAAAATATTACACTAATGCACTCACACTGTAGGCAAACTTATGCTTTTACCTAAAACTGTTTTATTTTTATTTCGAGCTGTCGTGAATATTGTAAAACTGAAAACGATGGCGTTTGTTTTGCATGTAAATACATCTGCCATTTTTCTTTATTTTTTGGTGACTGGTGACAGTTAAGTTCTGCTTCTACTACTTTTTTTTGGCACGTACATTAGAACATTAGCCAGCGCATTTGTTGATATTGTAGTGTGTCTTGCTCATAGACAAATTAAGAGACATTTTGAAACATAGCCCAAAGGCGCCAACTTGTTTGTGCGCAACCCATAGGGCGCAATCGCATTCTGTAGTGGTGAAAATGGGAACTAAACTAGTAAAATCTAATCAGCTGGTAGCGCGAAAACGCAGTAATGGCTGCATAGTGACAGGGTAAGTGGAAGTGGTTTTAGTTTAATATAAATTTAAGGTAGTTTTAGCGTAAAAAGGGTGTAAAAGTATATAGGGTGTCTCATTATATTCTGACTGTTTTTAAAAGCTTATATCTTCGAAACTGTTGTAGATAATAAAATGCGGTTTTCACAGTTAGGTTTATAATTATCTTAAGTTTTGTTGTGACACGTTTATATAAAATGGCCTAATTCCGGTTTACCTGATAGAAAAATAGCGTATTTTCAGAATACAGTAGATGTAATTTTTTAATTTTAACTTCCCTTTCTGTACACCGATTTTAAACTTTAAGGTATTGTTATAAAGTAAAAATATGCGTCTTTTAGGAAATTGCTAAATATACAGGGTCTCCCATTTAAAAAATTACATCTACTGTTTTCTGAAAATATGCCACTTTTCTAGCGGGTAAACCGGAAGTAGGCCATTTATATAAATGTGTCACAACAAAACTTACGGTAATTTTAAACCTAACTGTAAAAACCGCATCGTATGATCTAAAACCGTTACGAAGATATCAGCTCTTAAAAACAGTCAGAATATAATGAGACACCCTGTAGTGAATAGTTTTAAACATGTCACCACTGGGTTATTTTAGATATAAATGTTGTGTTGTAGATTGTAAAAGTAAGTATTTATAATAAACATTTTCATAATAAGAAGTTTTATGTGTTACCTTCAAATTTTTCACTCATGCAATTTATTATTATTTATTATTAAGATCTTAAATATGTAATTTGTGCAATGTGTAATGTAAATTTAAATTTTAATTCTCATTTCGTTAAATAAATATAAAATTTAATAAATAATGATTATCGTATATTTCTGTGATATTAGTGTAATATGTACATATTTGTATTTGTAAGGTACAAAAAAGTTGTTTAAAATTTGCTTATATACACTGGCCCGCAAAATTAACCGGACATCGAAAATTTGGTTCAAATTCAATCCTTAATAACTTTTTTTGTATTGCATTGATTTTGATAATTTTGCTGAGTTTTAGGCCATTTTAGCTCATCATTTTTTCATATCGAAGCTACAAAAATTTTTAACGGATTTGTTGTTATACAGGGGTTAATAAAAAGTTGATTTTTACTTTAAATTTTTAAACACCCTGTGGAAAAAATTGACAACTGAATAATGATTCTTTTTTATGCATTTTCAAGCCCCATCTGTTAATAACAACTTGTTTTTTTATTCATTCCGATATCTGTATCCTTAAAGAAAAAGCACTGGTTTAAAGGAAACAATGCAATAATGCTTTATTAGCAAGAATTTGTATTTCTCCTAGAGTGCAATTTGGTGGCGGAGGGGTGATTGTGTGGGGCGGTATTTCATTCGAAACCCGTACCTTGTTACACTTCAAGGGGGTATTAACGCCTATAGATACATTAGGGAGTGCTTAGAAGAAAATGTGGTGCCTTATAAGCCGTTTATAGGAGAAAATTTTATCTTGATGCACGACAATGCTCGACCGTACATAGCACAAATAACTAAGCAATGTTTAATCGACGTTGACGTTCATGAATTGGACTGGCCCCAAAAAGTCCAGACCTCAACCCTATTAAACACTTGTGGAAAGAAGAGTTAGGCAGAACTACGGCGAGTTTCAAACTTTAACTGCGTTAGAAGAAGCACTGACAAACGAGTGGCAACAAATACCCAAAAATGCGATTGCTTCTTTAATTGAACCTATGCCCCATAGAATGAGAGCCGTTATTCATGCTCTTGGAGAATATACCCGATTTTAGAAAAAATTAATAAATCTTAATACCGCCGTTATCCACGTTATTTTTTTAATTCTTTCGTTGCTAATAAAACATAATTGCATTGTTTTCTTAAAACCAGTGCTTTTTCTTTAAAGATACAGATATGGGAATGAATAAAAAAACAAGTTGTTAAGAAAAGATGCGGCAGCAAAAAGAATCAATATTCGGTTGTCAATTTCTTCCACAGGGTGTTTAAAAGTTTAGAGTTAAAATCAACTTTTTATTAACCCCTGTATAACAACAAATCCATTGGAAATTTTTGTAGCTTAGATATAAAAAAATGATGATCCTAAAATGGCCTAAAACTCGTTAAAAAATTATCAAAATCGATGCAATACAAAACAAGTTAGTAGGGATTGAATATGAACCAAATTTTCGATGTCCGGTTAATTTTGCGGGCCAGTGTATATAAGCAAATTTTAAACAACTTTTTTGTACCTTACAATTTGTCTATCATTTATTATTTTGGTAACTTTTAATATTTTTGCGGCAGTAATTTAACTTTTACCTGTTTGTGTGATAATAGTATAAAATGTACCTTTTTGTGATATTAGTATTTAAGTTATAACTATGTTGTTAATTATTAAATTTAAGTTTCAAAATTTATATATATTTGAGTTTATAGATAAACATACATTTTAATAGATGCGCTTTTGTTTTTCTGAGTAGAAAGTATTTTTATTTTTTTAATAAATATTGTTTTACAGAATATATTTTTATTCTAAAAAACCTGTTCTCTTTTTAAAATATATTTTTTTATAAATAAAATTTGGTTTGATTATTTCTTATAATTAAATGTGTTTTTGTGTTCAAATAAAAATTGTATTTATTAAAATTTGTTTTTTGTTTGATTTAATACTGTTCTTTTTAATTTTATTTTATAAATCAAATTTGTTTTCATTATTGTATTTATTTTTTTCTTATGATTGAATATGTTCTGTGTTTAAATAAAAATTATAATTAATAATACTGGTTTTATTTTGATGTTATTTCTACTATGTAGTATGAAAATATATAGCTTATATTTTAAAATTTATATATTCTTGTTTTACATAACAGTAAGAATTTAAAATTTTAAAATATCAGCGTAAGTATTCCAATATACAGGTCTCATTATATTCTGACTGTTTTTAAGAGCTTATATCTTCGTAACGGTTTTAGATCATACGATGCGGTTTTTACAGTTAGGTTTAAAATTACCGTAAGTTTTGTTGTGACACATTTATATAAATGGCCTACTTCCGGTTTACCCGCTAGAAAAGTGGCGTATTTTCAGAAAACAGTAGATGTAATTTTTTAAATGGGAGACCCTGTATATTTAGCAATTTCCTAAAAGACGCATATTTTTACTTTATAACAATACCTTAAAGTTTAAAATCGGTGTACAGAAAGGGAACAGTCAGAATATAATGAGACACCCTGTATAATAGTTTATAGATATGCTGGTATATCCCGCCCATTTTTAAATCGATGAGCTTCTACCATAGGACAATGGCGCGCTGATGTCGGAACTTGTTGCCAACTTTATATTAGGCATCAACAAATCTGTTCTATTATCTCTGGTCTTGCTGCTGCAATCTACAATATCCTTGACTTATGAAATTTGACACGACGACTTAACCTCACTTTAGCAGTCTACATATATATACTTATTAACGTTTTACATAGTATAAACTTTGCACTGACGGGAAGTTATAAGACAAGCACAACAACCCAGCTACCAAGGTGACGTCAAAACACGTCAAAGTTACGTAGAAATCAGGTCAAACACGTCGATGTCATTTAGGGTCCCAAAAGGGGACGTCAAAATAACGTCATTTTGAACTCGAATTTGGATTAACCTTAATCTGGTCAAAATATTACGTCACTATCACGTGGTTTTAATGACTTTATAGTTGTTGTAAAAAAGCACGACGGAGAGGGTCTCCATGTAAAAATAAAGGGTCGATTTGCATTGTACCTATATTTCTTAAATAATCAAAGGGTATTCTTTTTATGAGGGGAAGGGAAATGATTTAAATTTATGGAAAAGGGCAAGGAATATATTTAGAAGGGAAAAAAGTCACAAGAAAATAAGAAAAAAAAAGTTTAAATGGCGCGGATTCGATCCGCGGAAAGTTATAAGCCCACTACTCTTCCAATAAGCGCTGTGAGTGAGTGGGCAACTGCGCATGTTTGCAGTCCCGTGACTGAGTACGTTTTACTGAAACTGAAGTGAACGACGCGACGGTCGGCCATTTGCCATTTTAGAAAGCTAAATAAAGTACGTGGTTTTTCTACAGTCTTAAATGCTGAATTAAAACTTTTTGTTGTTATAATCGATTATTTTGTTTGTTGGTATAGTGTTTTTGTGCTGGTTACCGCGTTAAAAGGGAAAAAAGATGTTTTACGGTGTTGAATTTGCCGAACCTGATGGGGGATCTATATCATTAGTGCATGAAAAATGGCTAACGCCTCGCAAAAAGGAATGGGATGGAATGTAATTTATTTTCCAAAAAGACATTTTTTACAATGTATAGGAATAGTCAGTATAACTTATAAGTAAAAACACACACACAAACAAAAAAAAAAATAAATAAATTATAAACAAAAACATGAAAATACTAGATATCCAAAAAAATATATATATAAATATAAACAAATTAATTAGTGACTAAAATATTTCTCAATAGAGGTAAAACATTTATCGATTAAGTATATTTTTAAAGCGGAATTGAATTTACTATCCCGTTCGATAGATAGGATATAATGTGGCAAGTGATTAAAAACCTAAATCCTAATCCTAAATCCTAATCCTAAAACATTGGGAGAATTGGCAGAAATTTTGTATTTACACAACGGAACATGAAAATTATTTTTAGATCGAGTGTTAATGTTATGTATATCTTTATTTTTTAAAAATAATTTAAAATTTTTCTTTACATATATACATATTTCAAAAATATATAAAAGTGTTAATAGCTGATACTTTTTAAAAATGTCTCTACATGAATGAGTATATGAGACTGAAGCTATGATTCTTAAAATTCTCTTTTGAACAATAAATACATTACTGGCATCGGTAGAGTTACCCCACAAGCTTATACCATATCTCAACCTACTGGCTACTAGAGCGTGGTAGACTGATAAAAGTTGAGGTTCAGATAAAATATTTTTAAGATTCCTAAACAGGAAACAAACAGAGCTTAATTTTTTTACTAATAAATCACAGTGACTTTTCCAATTCAAACATTCATCAAGAATTACTCCAAGAAAGTTTGTTTCTTTACAGGTACTAACATTATCATTATTGACATTGACGGTTAGAGAGGGGCACATTTTTTGAGGATTATGAAATCGTATTATTTGAGTTTTATTAGTGTTTAGATAAAGCGAATTAGAATCACACCAGTTGGATGTAGATTGTAGTGTGTCACTACATTTTTTGACAAGAATGTCGTCATTGCCGTCACCAACAACAGCTGTAAAGTCGTCTGCATATCCAGTAGAATTAGGCAGGATATAGTTCAGATCATTGGCATATATAAAAAATAATATAGGACCAAGAATTGAGCCTTGAGGCACACCTAGGCACACATTCTCAGTGGTAGAGTTTACACGTGTTACAAAGTGTTGAGAGGTGGAAGTAATACTCACAAACTGTTTGCGATCGTTTAAGAATGTTTTTACCCATTCTAAAGCCACTCCACGTATACCATAATTATACAATTTTGAAAGTAGTAAATTGTGATCGACGCAATCAAACGCTCTACTCATGTCGCAAAATATAGCGGCTGGGCTACAGCCTGCTTCTAATATATTTATCAATTGCTCAAAGAATGCAATCACTGCAGTGTTAGTAGATTTATTTGCGCGAAAGCCATGCTGATTAGAGGAAAGGATATTATGCTGATCTAAGAAATTCGTAAGGCGGTTAAGGAAACTATATTCGAAAATTTTCGAGAAACTAGATGTAAGCGTTATGGGACGGTAATTTTCTATACAATAGCTACTGCCTGTTTTATATACAGGAATAACTTTACCAACTTTAAGACAAGAAGGAAAGCAGCCTTGGCTAAAAGATAGGTTGACTAAATAAGTTAAAGGTACAATAATGTGGCTTAAACACTTTTTTATTATAATAACAGGAATTTCGTCCTGACCAAAAGAATATTTATTTTTTAATTTGGTGTTCAGCAGTGTAAATAGCTCTTCACATGCAAAAGATGTAAGAAAAATAGAAGTGTTATGCATCTTAATCCTAATGGGATTAGTTGAACTATCATTATCTTTATTTCCATTTCTGACAAATCTGATTATAAAAACAGATATTCCTGCTTTCTTATATAAATAACATGGTAAAATGTTTTTTCTGGCTTCAACTCAATTTGGGATGGGATATCAAGTGAAGCCTCTAATTAATATTTGTATATAGGTATAAATTATCAGATTTGCAGGTAGGACAGAAAAAAATATCACATAAAAATGAAATACCCTAGTGTGGTATATTACAGTGTAGCATTTCCAAAAAACCACCTTAAATAATATTATCTTCTCGTTTACACTTTTGTCGGTATGCAACCAACTTTACATTTTTACTAAGACCGATACATATCGAAAATACTCGAAGAGAACCGAGAGAAGCAGACCGGTGTAAGAGACCGCATTTTGAGAGGATTACGATTTGAAGTGGCAAGCGAGGAAGTCGATTTCCCTCGTTTGCGAACATTAATGGCTGCCGGTTAATTCACAGCATTAAGATTACCGTTTGTTCTTGGTTTATTCCGTATCGGAAGTGTATAAAAAATACTGCATTTCAATTTGGATGTAGATGTGCTTAAATTGGAAGTACAATCTGGTTGATTTATGTGATTAATAAAATTTTGGTGCTACGTGCCGCCTGTGGAAGACTCCATTTTGAAATTTTTATAAAATTATATGGTACCGAGGTAAATGGATACCTAGAGATCTAAAAACCTTATGGATGGTTTTATAGATGATTTCCTATGTGCTGATGTTTAATCCTACATGGTTTTTGGTTAATTATGGTATGTTTAAAGAAGCTTTATTATAGTAGAAGTGTGACTACCCGGTCACGAAGTATGATTTTTGGTTCTGGATTACAAGGTAAACTTTCGACTATTCTTTCTGTTATTTCTCTATGTTCGATACTTAGTTGAACTGCGAATATTCTAAGAAACAGTCACAATTTTAGTGCTTATTCGGAAGAATATGCTTTTGGAAACTTTTTATAGTGATTCTATTTAAATTTAAATTGTTATAAGCTTTTAGCGGTATTAAATCAGTTAATAACATTAGTTACTATTCAAATCTATGGAACTATGATTGAATGTAGTGTTTTTAAATTTTGTTTTTTAACTTTCTTCAAAGTGTTGGTGTTCAATCGTAATCTTACATGATTATTACCTCTATGGTACTTGTATTGCTAAATTTCATATTTGTATTCATGTATATGGTAATTTTTAGATATTTAGAACACTCAGAGTGTGCACTCTTTAGAGAACTGAATTTTGTTTTAAAGAAAGAAAATATACCTTCAGTATATATTTTGTTTTAATTGAGTTCTCTACATACTTTCGTTTATTGAAAATAGGTTATGCAATTTAGATAAAATCTGTAATATTATATGTACAGGAATATTAGTTTTTTAATAACCGTATTGTCAAATACCGGTTAATATCTTTCACTGTATAAACAGAAGTGTTAGTTTTTTGGTGATAACCGTTCTCACTAATACTGGTGATTTTTGTTTTATTTTTTTTAATACATTGTTTTATTGTTTTTATTGATATCGTTGAGTATTTATTTCTTATACCTTCCCAGTAACTGTTCTGATTCAAACCTCTTGTTTAATAAAGATTTAGATTTTAATAGGACAAAAGGATTCAAGGAATTGTAGAATCAATAAGGTAAGTTTAAAATAATTATTGACTTAAGGATATAACTCAATTAAAGTGTGTTCCCTAACCATTTCAGATTTAATAAACTATTTCTCAATAGGTTTCTTATTTTCTTTCCTATTTCACTATAAAAAAAAATAAGTGGCGCCCTTTACCGATTTGTAAATATTTTCTATGTTTCCTTCTTCCTAGATACTCGCCCAATTGCTCCTTCGACCCACGACTCGCTCTCCTCCTACCCCCTGAGTGTCGTCCGCATTTGGCTAACCCTTTGTGAGCCTTTAACATCAAAAAAAAGGGTTACACAAAAATAGCGCCCAGCGTGTGGGGCCTGAGTATCTTTTCTTTAGAAACTTTTTTGTCATTAAATCTTAATAAACTTTTAGTTTTAATTATTCACCCCAATTTGTCTATCGTTACTTCTAAACACACTTTAAAACTTTTTTGTTGTTAGCGAATTAAAAAACTTGAATCCTTTTAAACATGTCTGATTTTGAAGTAAACTTTCTAAGAGGAACAATTACTGGAAGGAAAATTGATGAGACATGTAAGATTTAAAAAAAAATTGTTAGCTAAAGATTCAAATAGTAACTTAACTCTAGATGATTCTTGTCATGAGTAGTTCTCATTTGATATGAACTTACCATACCCTTGTATACTTTTCGTTTCCTTTTTCTGCTGTTTTTAGTTTTTGACCCCGTTTGGGCGGCGGGAATAGAATAACCCCCAAAGTGTTAAACTGCTTGTCGTACGAGGCGACTAAATGAAACCTTTCCCCCCTCTGTTTGAGTATTTCATGTACTTTCTGGGAATTTTTCCTTTGTTTGATTTGTTATCGTCCCTAAGGTGGAAACTCACCTAAATCATTTCATCGTTATCACATCCCTGATCTTATTCTTTGCTTTCAGTTTGGTGATACGATTTCTTTTGAGAACTTTACCTTAAGTGAATGTATTACTTAAAGTACCTACCTTACCGTCTTTGTATAATTGGAAATTATTTCCTGTTAATTTTGTCCTTATCTTACCGTTTAGTGAAAATAGTCACTTAATTCTACCGTACCATTTAATGAAGAAGACCTTCATTACCCTACCGATAACGTTCAGAAGATTATTCTCTCGTTATATTTACCGTATCTTGAAGTGTTTAATCACTGCTTGTTTTTCGACGACATTATTAGATGTTGTATTTCCGTATGGTGCATTTTTACACATTTTGGTTTAGTATGATCAGTTCTAGATAGTTTTAGCACTATTTCCTTAAGTGGAATTTAGTATATCGTTATGTGAGGATTTGTTTAGAGCCGTTGTGTTTAACCTCGCTTTATTTGACCTAAGAGTGTTTAATAGCTAGTCTACGATTTTGATTTGTCTGGCGAATATTGATGAATTCAATCACCACCTGTAAGTATTAATGAACACGTTCTCAGCTAGATGTTATTTCTTTTCTTCTCCCAGATTATGATTACTTTGACCTTATCAGTTGTCACGAGAGATAAGCCTAGGGAAGCCGTAGGGAATTCTTCCCGGTAGTGGTCTGTTGAGCTTTTAAGGAAGACAAGTAATCATTAATCCTATCTCTATCTCCTTTTGATTCTTTATTAATTATAGTTGTCTTGTTCGAGTATACCTACTATGACTTTGGAGTTCCATACTATTGGTTACTTCATACCGATGTTGACTTACCGATTTTGTCTCTAAAATATTTTTAGACGTATGATACGCGCAGCTATCAAAACCACAGACAACCATAAAATATTTTTTTTCTTTTCTTATACTTCCTATTTCTAGTTGAAAACCATAATTGTGTACGTCATTTCCAATTCTTACTACCTTTGAGTTCTATCTAAAATCGTGCTAGTAGCTACTATTAAATTAGACTTTACGTATCTCGTATTTACCGTGACTGTTGGATTTAATGGAGTCAATAGACCTATTAACTTCCTAATTATATCTATCGTACCGTGTTTCTTTCTTGCTTTTCAAAATTACTATTAACAGTTTGGTTTAACTTCACCTTTCTTTCTTCATGGGTGTTTCCTAAAATGGAATGACGCGTTGTGCCGCCCATGGGAAATTTTACTTTATAGGAACATAGCCTTCTTTTTCTCTCTTCTTAAGTGTGTGAGTAAAGGTTATGTGGTCCTGATATTTTATATCAAGGGACAGTATAAACGCCTTTTGGGCGAATATTTTTTTGCTTTGCAATATGATGGTTATTTAAACCAACGTTTAGGGCTACCCATCTAGGTCGAGCTGTACACCGGTGTGTGTTTCCGTACAGAAACTTCGGCGTAGGTCGTTCCTGATCACTCTGTGATCTTTCGGTTGGCCGGTACCGCTTATAGAAATCTGGTCACGAGAATCTCTAGTTTGAATAACTAGGATTCATTTATACCTATCGTTTGTTCCTTCAGAACAACGTTTAGTTTAACTTGTATGACATATGTTTATTGTTAGTTTTGTCAGTGTGGACAAATGACTACCAAGGTAGTTATTATTACTGTAGGGTACAATCCTATTGAACTCCGCATGTTTTTTTATTTAATTTCTGTTGAGTCACCTTTTGACATTTTCCTTTAGCTGGTCAAGTTTACCCTTGTAATAAGTAAGATCATTCGAATAATGCTACTGTGGTTCCCACCCTAGTAGTTTCTTCTCGAAAACTGTGGTCTTCAATGGACCCCAGTTTCCTCTCTTCGTAGGGGGCTGTGTAGCATTTCCAAAAAACCACCTTAAATAATATTATCTTCTCGTTTACACTTTTGTCGGTATGCAACCAACTTTACATTTTTACTAAGACCGATACATATCGAAAATACTCGAAGAGAACCGAGAGAAGCAGACCGGTGTAAGAGACCGCATTTTGAGAGGATTACGATTTGAAGTGGCAAGCGAGGAAGTCGATTTCCCTCGTTTGCGAACATTAATGGCTGCCGGTTAATTCACAGCATTAAGATTACCGTTTGTTCTTGGTTTATTCCGTATCGGAAGTGTATAAAAAATACTGCATTTCAATTTGGATGTAGATGTGCTTAAATTGGAAGTACAATCTGGTTGATTTATGTGATTAATAAAATTTTGGTGCTACGTGCCGCCTGTGGAAGACTCCATTTTGAAATTTTTATAAAATTATATGGTACCGAGGCAAATGGATACCTAGAGATCTAAAAACCTTATGGATGGTTTTATAGATGATTTCCTATGTGCTGATGTTTAATCCTACATGGTTTTTGGTTAATTATGGTATGTTTAAAGAAGCTTTATTATAGTAGAAGTGTGACTACCCGGTCACGAAGTATGATTTTTGGTTCTGGATTACAAGGTAAACTTTCGACTATTCTTTCTGTTATTTCTCTATGTTCGATACTTAGTTGAACTGCGAATATTCTAAGAAACAGTCACAATTTTAGTGCTTATTCGGAAGAATATGCTTTTGGAAACTTTTTATAGTGATTCTATTTAAATTTAAATTGTTATAAGCTTTTAGCGGTATTAAATCAGTTAATAACATTAGTTACTATTCAAATCTATGGAACTATGATTGAATGTAGTGTTTTTAAATTTTGTTTTTTAACTTTCTTCAAAGTGTTGGTGTTCAATCGTAATCTTACATGATTATTACCTCTATGGTACTTGTATTGCTAAATTTCATATTTGTATTCATGTATATGGTAATTTTTAGATATTTAGAACACTCAGAGTGTGCACTCTTTAGAGAACTGAATTTTGTTTTAAAGAAAGAAAATATACCTTCAGTATATATTTTGTTTTAATTGAGTTCTCTACATACTTTCGTTTATTGAAAATAGGTTATGCAATTTAGATAAAATCTGTAATATTATATGTACAGGAATATTAGTTTTTTAATAACCGTATTGTCAAATACCGGTTAATATCTTTCACTGTATAAACAGAAGTGTTAGTTTTTTGGTGATAACCGTTCTCACTAATACTGGTGATTTTTGTTTTATTTTTTTTAATACATTGTTTTATTGTTTTTATTGATATCGTTGAGTATTTATTTCTTATACCTTCCCAGTAACTGTTCTGATTCAAACCTCTTGTTTAATAAAGATTTAGATTTTAATAGGACAAAAGGATTCAAGGAATTGTAGAATCAATAAGGTAAGTTTAAAATAATTATTGACTTAAGGATATAACTCAATTAAAGTGTGTTCCCTAACCATTTCAGATTTAATAAACTATTTCTCAATAGGTTTCTTATTTTCTTTCCTATTTCACTATAAAAAAAAATAAGTGGCGCCCTTTACCGATTTGTAAATATTTTCTATGTTTCCTTCTTCCTAGATACTCGCCCAATTGCTCCTTCGACCCACGACTCGCTCTCCTCCTAGCCCCTGAGTGTCGTCCGCATTTGGCTAACCCTTTGTGAGCCTTTAACATCAAAAAAAAGGGTTACACAAAAATAGCGCCCAGCGTGTGGGGCCTGAGTATCTTTTCTTTAGAAACTTTTTTGTCATTAAATCTTAATAAACTTTTAGTTTTAATTATTCACCCCAATTTGTCTATCGTTACTTCTAAACACACTTTAAAACTTTTTTGTTGTTAGCGAATTAAAAAACTTGAATCCTTTTAAACATGTCTGATTTTGAAGTAAACTTTCTAACTACTGAAGAAGTTAACTATGAATTGAAAATAAGAGGAACAATTACTGGAAGGAAAATTGATGAGACATGTAAGATTTTAAAAAAAATTGTTAGCTAAAGATTCAAATAGTAACTTAACTCTAGATGATTCTTGTCATGAGTAGTTCTCATTTGATATGAACTTACCATACCCTTGTATACTTTTCGTTTCCTTTTTCTGCTGTTTTTAGTTTTTGACCCCGTTTGGGCGGCGGGAATAGAATAACCCCCAAAGTGTTAAACTGCTTGTCGTACGAGGCGACTAAATGAAACCTTTCCCCCCTCTGTTTGAGTATTTCATGTACTTTCTGGGAATTTTTCCTTTGTTTGATTTGTTATCGTCCCTAAGGTGGAAACTCACCTAAATCATTTCATCGTTATCACATCCCTGATCTTATTCTTTGCTTTCAGTTTGGTGATACGATTTCTTTTGAGAACTTTACCTTAAGTGAATGTATTACTTAAAGTACCTACCTTACCGTCTTTGTATAATTGGAAATTATTTCCTGTTAATTTTGTCCTTATCTTACCGTTTAGTGAAAATAGTCACTTAATTCTACCGTACCATTTAATGAAGAAGACCTTCATTACCCTACCGATAACGTTCAGAAGATTATTCTCTCGTTATATTTACCGTATCTTGAAGTGTTTAATCACTGCTTGTTTTTCGACGACATTATTAGATGTTGTATTTCCGTATGGTGTATTTTTACACATTTTGGTTTAGTATGATCAGTTCTAGATAGTTTTAGCACTATTTCCTTAAGTGGAATTTAGTATATCGTTATGTGAGGATTTGTTTAGAGCCGTTGTGTTTAACCTCGCTTTATTTGACCTAAGAGTGTTTAATAGCTAGTCTACGATTTTGATTTGTCTGGCGAATATTGATGAATTCAATCACCACCTGTAAGTATTAATGAACACGTTCTCAGCTAGATGTTATTTCTTTTCTTCTCCCAGATTATGATTACTTTGACCTTATCAGTTGTCACGAGAGATAAGCCTAGGGAAGCCGTAGGGAATTCTTCCCGGTAGTGGTCTGTTGAGCTTTTAAGGAAGACAAGTAATCATTAATCCTATCTCTATCTCCTTTTGATTCTTTATTAATTATAGTTGTCTTGTTCGAGTATACCTACTATGACTTTGGAGTTCCATAGTATTGGTTACTTCATACCGATGTTGACTTACCGATTTTGTCTCTAAAATATTTTTAGACGTATGATACGCGCAGCTATCAAAACCACAGACAACCATAAAATATTTTTTTTCTTTTCTTATACTTCCTATTTCTAGTTGAAAACCATAATTGTGTACGTCATTTCCAATTCTTACTACCTTTGAGTTCTATCTAAAATCGTGCTAGTAGCTACTATTAAATTAGACTTTACGTATCTCGTATTTACCGTGACTGTTGGATTTAATGGAGTCAATAGACCTATTAACTTCCTAATTATATCTATCGTACCGTGTTTCTTTCTTGCTTTTCAAAATTACTATTAACAGTTTGGTTTAACTTCACCTTTCTTTCTTCATGGGTGTTTCCTAAAATGGAATGACGCGTTGTGCCGCCCATGGGAAATTTTACTTTATAGGAACATAGCCTTCTTTTTCTCTCTTCTTAAGTGTGTGAGTAAAGGTTATGTGGTCCTGATATTTTATATCAAGGGACAGTATAAACGCCTTTTGGGCGAATATTTTTTTGCTTTGCAATATGATGGTTATTTAAACCAACGTTTAGGGCTACCCATCTAGGTCGAGCTGTACACCGGTGTGTGTTTCCGTACAGAAACTTCGGCGTAGGTCGTTCCTGATCACTCTGTGATCTTTCGGTTGGCCGGTACCGCTTATAGAAATCTGGTCACGAGAATCTCTAGTTTGAATAACTAGGATTCATTTATACCTATCGTTTGTTCCTTCAGAACAACGTTTAGTTTAACTTGTATGACATATGTTTATTGTTAGTTTTGTCAGTGTGGACAAATGACTACCAAGGTAGTTATTATTACTGTAGGGTACAATCCTATTGAACTCCGCATGTTTTTTTATTTAATTTCTGTTGAGTCACCTTTTGACATTTTCCTTTAGCTGGTCAAGTTTACCCTTGTAATAAGTAAGATCATTCGAATAATGCTACTGTGGTTCCCACCCTAGTAGTTTCTTCTCGAAAACTGTGGTCTTCAATGGACCCCAGTTTCCTCTCTTCGTAGGGGGCTGTGTAGCATTTCCAAAAAACCACCTTAAATAATATTATCTTCTCGTTTACACTTTTGTCGGTATGCAACCAACTTTACATTTTTACTAAGACCGATACATATCGAAAATACTCGAAGAGAACCGAGAGAAGCAGACCGGTGTAAGAGACCGCATTTTGAGAGGATTACGATTTGAAGTGGCAAGCGAGGAAGTCGATTTCCCTCGTTTGCGAACATTAATGGCTGCCCGTTAATTCACAGCATTAAGATTACCGTTTGTTCTTGGTTTATTCCGTATCGGAAGTGTATAAAAAATACTGCATTTCAATTTGGATGTAGATGTGCTTAAATTGGAAGTACAATCTGGTTGATTTATGTGATTAATAAAATTTTGGTGCTACGTGCCGCCTGTGGAAGACTCCATTTTGAAATTTTTATAAAATTATATGGTACCGAGGTAAATGGATACCTAGAGATCTAAAAACCTTATGGATGGTTTTATAGATGATTTCCTATGTGCTGATGTTTAATCCTACATGGTTTTTGGTTAATTATGGTATGTTTAAAGAAGCTTTATTATAGTAGAAGTGTGACTACCCGGTCACGAAGTATGATTTTTGGTTCTGGATTACAAGGTAAACTTTCGACTATTCTTTCTGTTATTTCTCTATGTTCGATACTTAGTTGAACTGCGAATATTCTAAGAAACAGTCACAATTTTAGTGCTTATTCGGAAGAATATGCTTTTGGAAACTTTTTATAGTGATTCTATTTAAATTTAAATTGTTATAAGCTTTTAGCGGTATTAAATCAGTTAATAACATTAGTTACTATTCAAATCTATGGAACTATGATTGAATGTAGTGTTTTTAAATTTTGTTTTTTAACTTTCTTCAAAGTGTTGGTGTTCAATCGTAATCTTACATGATTATTACCTCTATGGTACTTGTATTGCTAAATTTCATATTTGTATTCATGTATATGGTAATTTTTAGATATTTAGAACACTCAGAGTGTGCACTCTTTAGAGAACTGAATTTTGTTTTAAAGAAAGAAAATATACCTTCAGTATATATTTTGTTTTAATTGAGTTCTCTACATACTTTCGTTTATTGAAAATAGGTTATGCAATTTAGATAAAATCTGTAATATTATATGTACAGGAATATTAGTTTTTTAATAACCGTATTGTCAAATACCGGTTAATATCTTTCACTGTATAAACAGAAGTGTTAGTTTTTTGGTGATAACCGTTCTCACTAATACTGGTGATTTTTGTTTTATTTTTTTTAATACATTGTTTTATTGTTTTTATTGATATCGTTGAGTATTTATTTCTTATACCTTCCCAGTAACTGTTCTGATTCAAACCTCTTGTTTAATAAAGATTTAGATTTTAATAGGACAAAAGGATTCAAGGAATTGTAGAATCAATAAGGTAAGTTTAAAATAATTATTGACTTAAGGATATAACTCAATTAAAGTGTGTTCCCTAACCATTTCAGATTTAATAAACTATTTCTCAATAGGTTTCTTATTTTCTTTCCTATTTCACTATAAAAAAAAATAAGTGGCGCCCTTTACCGATTTGTAAATATTTTCTATGTTTCCTTCTTCCTAGATACTCGCCCAATTGCTCCTTCGACCCACGACTCGCTCTCCTCCTACCCCCTGAGTGTCGTCCGCATTTGGCTAACCCTTTGTGAGCCTTTAACATCAAAAAAAAGGGTTACAACAGTATAAATGATAAACGAATTTTATAAAATTCGTTTAATTCCGGATAGTGATTTTTTATAAGAAATAAGTCTTTAAGTTTAGCACTGGATCTTTTGATATCATCGTTAACCCATTTCTTTCGCAACTCAGAGTTGGTGTATATCTTTCGTAGTGGAAAATTAAAATTAAAATAATATAGAAATATATTTAAAAAACAATTAAATGCGTTATCAAGAGTGGATTGGTCACAAACGTCATCCCAATTCACACTTACCAAAGCTGCAATGAAATTAGTAATGGACTCTTCATCAAAACACCTTTTCATTTGATATTTTTTATAGTTGTTGTTTACTTCCCCAGGAAACTCCAACAGAATCATTCAAAGTAAAATAGTTGATATGTAAATTTCCTTTTTTTGTTGTAGATAATTTTCAAAAGTCTACAATAAAATTGAAAAGAGCAGAAAATACTTCCATATTGAGGAGATTTTACCAATGAAAAGGCCTAGTTAACCGAATCGAAAGTTGTTTAAAAGTGAAGCAGACTGTGACTCGTCATCAGAAATCAAGGCTCAGGCACAAAAAAGTAAGATTTATTTTTAATTGAAATAATTCAGGCAGAATGTAATCCTTAATCATTTATACTGTAATATACCACACTAGGGTATTTCATTTTTAGGTGATATTTTTTTCTGTCCTACCTGCAAATCTGATAATTAATACCTATATACAAATATTAATTAGAGGCTTCACTTGATATCCCATCCCAAATTGAGTTGAAGCCAGAAAAAACATTTTCCCATGTTATTTATATGAGAAAGCAGGAATATCTGTTTTTATAATCAGATTTTCAGTTATTAAAGAAAAAAAATACCGCCCAAGAAACTTGAACCGATTTCATATACGATGTTATAGCCTATTTTTTCATTCATAAAGGTAGAACTTGAGAGTTGCTAGTTCTTATTTATAAGTACTGGACACCAAACAAGGTGTTTTAAGCATACAGAACAAAATTATGACAAAATCCAAAAATAAATAGGGTTTGCTTTTTAAACTTTAGTCACTTATTGGCTATACCTTCTATATCACTCTATATTTTACACAAAACAATATATTCATTTTTAATTTTCAATTTCAAAACTGGACTATATTGGGCACACCCTATTTATTTTTGGGTTTTGTTTTAATCCTACCAATCATGCCATGTTTTGGGACACCTTAATAGAATATTTATGGTGAAAATATTTTTACGTTTTTCTTTTTTGTCAATTTAAGATGCCATTTTATCCAAAACTGAAGGAGATGCGGCAGAAATCGATGACTGTATTAAAATTTGGCTGAAGCATGCTCCAAAAAGGTTACAGTTGGAAAGAAAGAAAAAAGAAAAACAAGAAGGGTGGAATTATCATTTTTTATTCTTTAATATTTATACTTAAAAATATTATAAGTATATATTATTTTGTATTTTCTATAATGGGTCAAATTTCAGAACAACCCTGTATGTACATGTGAGTTCTTACAAAAAAATTTTAAGTGTCCAAGAAAAAAATATTAATTGGAAAAGCGCATGGGATCTTTAGTAATATAATTGTTTCTTTAGTTCTTAAAAATGATTTTTTTATTTAAAATAAAAAATATTAAGATTGTAGTAAAAAGTTGGATTTTGTATAATTTTGTTTTTAGTAAAGAATATACTTATGTTTGGACTTGAACTTTTGTTTAATTATCCATTTTTCATATAAATATAGATGTGGGAAATGGCTAAATACATTTGATACCAATTATTGGATACTGTCGTCATAAAGACGTAAATTTAGGTTTCAAATCAGTGATAATTTGACGTAAAAGGTGACGCCTTTTCTACGTCACATAATGACGTCAAATATCTGTGACATATTGCCGTCTTCAGGACGTGATTTTCTCGTCAATACCGTGGTGATTTTGACGTAAAACGTGACGTTTCATTAACGTGGGAAAGGAATGAACTTTTCTCGCTCTGGGGCAGCGGCAGAGCATTTCCCAAACCCAAAAGATGCTACCTCGGTATAGGGATCCTAGGTAAAGGTGAGGAGCTAAAACAATGAAATTTTGGTATTATAAGTTGATATGATTATATTCTAAAAATTTGTTGAGGAGTAGTCTTATTTCAGTTGTCATATTTAGTAAAACTGTTATAATGTTGAATGGTCTACTTATGCCCTTAATACTGTTATATAAATCGTAGTTAGGAATTTTATTTATAGGGCATTGAAAAAAATATGTTCGAGAGTTTCAATGTTTCCACATTCGCAATATGGATTGTTTATTATTTTGTATAAGTGACTACGGGTGAGGCAGTGTCCTGTTCTCATCCTAATGATCGTAGTAATATGACGTCTATTGATATTATTGATTTTTTGAAACCAGGGAATTATCGGAAAATTTGGTTGTATTTTGCTGTACCAGTTATTCTTATTCATAGTTTTGTTTAGTATGTTGGTTTGATATTTCAATTGAACTTAAATTTCTGAACTACAAAATTTGACTTGCATTAGATTATTTAAGGTTGTTCCTACTTTAGCCAATAAATCTGCCTTCTCATTACCTGTGATGTTAGAATGTCCCTGAATCCATGCTATATATATTTTAAAACCTTTTCTGTCTAACATCCATATTTTTTCTTTAATTTCAGCTACCGTATGATTGAAAATGTTTTTGATTTTAGTATTGGTTAGGAGCCAAATGGTGTTTTTTGAGTCTGTAAAAATTATTGTTTTGGTCATGTTTTTTTCTTTAACAAAGACAATTGCTTTATTAATGGCATGTAATTCAGCATTAGTTATATTTATAGTCCACCGCGCACAACCCTTTTTTCGAAATGATTAATACATTCTTGAAACTTTGTGTATAGCTTCCTATTGACGAGTCCAACAAAGGTTGAAATTATCTAAATTTAAAACTGCTGCTTTTTCGAGCAAGAAAAAAACGAAATTTTTAAGCTGTTGGACAGCAAAAACGCAGCAATAAATTTGTCGGAAAATCTGAGCATGGATTTAATACTTAAATAATTATAAAAGCAGTTTTAACTTTAGATAATTTCAACCTTTGTTGGACTCGTCAATAGGAAGCTATACACAAAGTTTCAAGAATGTATTAATCATTTCGAAAAAAGGGTTGTGCGCGGTGGACTATTATATTGTCTGGTAAATTACTGGAAAAGGATATATTTAATTTCGGTATGTATACTCCGTATCCTGTTTTTATTATTGGTTTTACTGGAGTTATCATAGAGAAATAATCTTTTTCGTAACAAGGAGATTTATACGATTTATAAATAGGGTACCGGACAGTAATCGAAAAAAAATCTAAGATGTGTTTTAAAATAAAGTTTGTTATACAACAATATCACTCAATAAAGATTTTTAAGAAATAACAATGATTTATATTTTTAAATCAATAAATTAAGTTGCGTAAATTATCTGTGAAGAGTAAGAACCCAAACGCCAATCACAGTGCGTAACGTCATATGGAAGTAGCCGTAAGTAAACAACACTGTTTTGTATGTTATTTTGCGTTTTTCTACGATTTATTTGCCTTTTACTAAAAATATTTAATTGTTACGATTTGAAGGACTATAGTCATAAAAGAACTTTAGTTATACATTATATCTCTAGTATAAGTGAATTTTGGAAAAAAATAATATTCCCTATTT
This sequence comes from Altica lythri, assembly GCA_964028335.1. Classification (NCBI taxonomy): domain Eukaryota; kingdom Metazoa; phylum Arthropoda; class Insecta; order Coleoptera; family Chrysomelidae; genus Altica; species Altica lythri. The sequence continues at coordinate 96,823,606 of OZ034801.1, read as the reverse complement.
TATATGAAAGCACTAAATAAAATAATTATCCACAATTTGTCAATGGTTTTATTTATTAACATTCTCAATATAAAGTAAAATAAAATGTATATAAAAGATATAATTAAGTTTAAATATTCTCTATAGCTTCTTTGGCAGCTAAAACACAAATAGAAGATTATTTATGCACACGTAAAACATTCTAAGTATGACGTAACCTATAACACAAAATACTTAATTTATCCAAGCACCGATCACTTGTAATATGGCTCGTAGTTTGTTTACCTTCCATATGACGTCACCCGATCTGAATTGACATGAAGTGCTGTTTTCGCAGCAATTTGAAATAAATTATCTTTTTGACGTTCTCAAGTACTCCAGAGGATTTTTTTATTAAAATATTATTTTTTATGGCTATATATATGAATAAAGATTATTTTTAAACACTATTTGAAAAGTCACGACAAGTGTCAGAATCGAAACTCTCGAGTCAGCCAAGTAAGCCTCGTAAAAGGATTAAATTAAAATGCACGAAATGTGGCCGACAGTTTAATGACGATTACCGATCGAAACATGAAAAATTAAATCATCAAGGTAAACATGTCCAAGTTCAAAATGTTGAAGCAGCTGCAAATCCATTTGAAGCTGCTGCTAGAAATAAAAAAAAAAGAAAACTGACGAAAACGGATCAACTCAATCAAAATTGCTTTCAGTGCAACGACCTTCTGTTAATGCTTTTTCCACAACTGAATCTGAGCCGGCATCTGAATCAGAGATAGTTACAGATAAAATTAAATAAAGTTAATTATTGATGAATAAATTCCGACAAATTTTTTTTTCTTAACTGTGCTGCTACAATCGAGTATTACGAAAATTAGAATAAGATTTAAAGTTTTTTTTTAATCTGATTTAAATATAAGAAAGATTGAATGTTTAAGGTGAAAAAAATTAATTTTGGATTAAAAAACATCACTCTGATGTATACAAACAATAGCCATTCTGTTTGCGTTTGTTGCTATAATTATATTTTGTTAGTTTTATTCAATTTACAAGTCTCTGTAGTTTTAACTACTTCTAACAGGCGATAATTTTTATTTTTGTCAATGATTTAAATATAACTTTTGGTCTCGACCATTCTAACGAACTCTTAATATTAAAATAATTCAATTATTCGATAATTTGAATTTCTTGATAGTTTGATCTGTGAGGAAATCTGTATCAAGCATTTGTCTTGATAATTTAAATATTTTTAACTGTAAATAAATAAAAAATTATATGATGCATTTAATTAAATATATTCAATGTTTTTACTTCAAAAAATCTAATTAAAAAGAAATGATATTTTGGATTCTTTTCGATAAATCAAGTTCTCAGCAATCAAATTTTTTTCCACCTATCTCGCTACTTTGAACTACCGAAACTACAAACGGAAAAAAAGCGCACAGGGAAAGAAGCGCACACGGAAAAAAGCGCACATGAAAAAAATGCAAAATCATAATGGATAGTTGTTAGTTTATATAATGTATAGCGGCTGTATCGTGTTTATTGTGCATCCGTTTTATAATTTATCCTAAGAAAAATCATTCGCTGCTGAGCGGATGAAAGGTGTGAAAATAGATTTAAATTTTGAAATTGTTAAATTTTTTCAGTGACTCTTATTTAAGAGTGCGGTTTATAAGCTATATTAAAAAACGTACAAGAAACGATTTTGACAATAACTATCTCATTTTACACAATATATGAGAATTTTTTTTATTATTCATTTGTCAGAAAATTTCATTCTTGATAAAATTTGTTGCATTGTGTAAAACTTAAATTAGATCTTGGGACAGACAGGACTAATGACATTTTAATAGAATTTAAATCCGTATTCTGTGTTGAATGTCATAATTTTTTTTCTCCTCAATAATCCCATAATAGTCTAAGATCCGACCATAGAATGACCTTCACCCATCTGGTTACGGGTTGAAACCTATTTTTTTATATCATTTGATATATCGCAAAATATATTTCGCAAAGGTTGTCTGAAAATTCCTGTGCAAAGTATAATTAATTAACAATTAAAAAATTAATTTTTTTACAACTTTGCACCCATTCGGTTACGTATTAAATTGTATACAAATCGTAAGTACGTAACTTGTGCAACATGCATCCACTGGGTTGGCTTATTTTTTCTTGTGCAGGTATTAGGTAGGCAGGTGTATACAGGTAAGTCGCGGTAGTAAAATGCAACTATCGAGTTACGCAATAAAACTTATATCAAATTAAAGTTAATTTTATTGTAAACATTATGGTATAGGGTTGACTGCGGATAACTTGTGCAAAGTTGCGGTTGGCGATTTTTAAAAATCCAAATTTTTGTGCAACTTAATACGTGCGACAGAGAGGTCCGAGAAATATATCTAATGCGATAGATAAGGACGCAGCATTACAGCTGTGTTCAGCCCGTGTGTCGAATGAGAAAGAGTGCGAATGCTTTTTATACATGAATTTGACAAAGATAGCGACAAACTAATCAAACTATAGTCTATCCATTATTTTAGAGCAACTAGCAATGTTGTTTTCAATTAATTAAATAAAATGAAATACATGATAAATGAGTAAATAAATAAATAAACCTATATATGATCATTTTTACAAACAAATAATGCTAAATATACTTATCTTGAAAATTTCATGTTGTATCAGGAGACTAAATTAAATTTATAATAATTGTTAAATTAAAAGATTGAATTAAAGTAAACAAAATAGAAATTCAATATTTTTTTTAAAAAAGAAATTAAATGACAGTATGAAACATGATTTTTAGGTTATGTATAAAAAAATTATTTATTAAAAGTACAAAATTATCTGAATTAAAAAATATAAATATAAATTATTCAAAATCCGATTCATCAGAAGAAAAGTGTTGATCTTCAAGTTCAGAAGACTCGTCATTATTTTCTTCCTCTGTCATTTCCACTATATCTTGTACTGATAAAGGTGTTTGGTCTCCAATGAATCCCGTTGGTTTTAGAATATCGTCAACATACCAGCCGCATGTTTCGGGTTGTATTTTTATGCATTCAGGTTCTGTTGCATGAAGCCACATGGAATTAACAAAAATTGTTCGCAAAATTTTTTGTTGCAGTGATAACCAGCAAGGTGGTATAGAATTTGAGTCGAAACTTTTTATTTTTTTTTAAAAACCGTTCGTTACCTTTTTTTTGAAGAATAACTTTTCAAAAAAATTCGATGTCTCGCTTCATCCACTCTATTGCAGTTTTTTATACCATACATGCTAGCCGTGAATTCTTGAACTGTGTCCATTTTTTCATTAATGAAAATATCAGCTTCATCTTTTAACGACGCAAAAACCATTTGATACTTCTCGTTTTTTGAAAATAATTTAAAACGTTTTACTTTCCCTGTTATAAAATGCTGCCGTGTAATCGCACCCTGTAAACGCATGAAAAGCCGGTAGACTTTGACATAATTTGGATCCCAACTTCTCTGCTAATGTGGTGCAATTAATGCATTCCAGGTGTTGATGTTTATTTTTAGTTTTTGCATTAGCTAGCCAAATTTCTGATTGTTGAAATTTGTGTATATTTCCCAGCAAAATAATCAGAACATCGGTATCGGAAGCCTTTATCAAAATTTTCGACCCCGGTGCCACTTTATAAGCATGGAAAATCATCCTCGTATCCGCTTCTTCGTGATGACATACATAATCGACTTCTTCCGTTTTTTTTTAATAGAATTTTGCTGCACTTCATAAGAGTAGCACTGATGGTTAACTGTTAAAAAAAAAAAATTATTTCCAATGATCGTTACCACATTATTGTTTGCCCAATACTCAGCCAAAAAATGTACCAATGCTTCTTTGAAGCAATAGTTCTTGAGGCTGTGTAAAAAATCTTTGGGTCTGCTCTGTTGAGGTCCAGAAATGTTATACGGAGTATCGAATTCTTTTCGATTGTGACGTTCGGAATCTTTGATTGACGGTGATAAATAACGATCGAAAATTAAATGTATTTCTGTAGCTGTTGTAGAACAAATTTTAATGAGTATTGCCTCAGCAATTTTGTCAAATGTTTGTGGCATTGAAGATCCCATCAAATGTAAAAAGTAAAAACCATCAATTATATCAACGTTGATACCTGTGGGCTCGACCATTTCAGTTTCGGATTTTAAAGCTTTCGCTAACGTTGATTTAGCAGTTTTAAACATTAGTCCAGCACATGAGAAAAGAGCAGGTGGCATTGGTGCCAGCGGAAATGTTAAGCAATATTCTAGGTTAATTTTTTTGTTAACACTTATAGCCAAGAGTCGCCCAAATATGTCTCGCTCCATTTTTAATAACACTTTTTTATTTTTATCTTTACTCATCACAATTTTGCTGGTGCACTCTGAAGCGAAATTCAAGATTTTGTTCCGTTTAATAGGTTTTTCGAATCTTCCGGGAGTTGTTGAACATTCATTAATAAAATTTAACTTTTGTTGATTGCCAGTCGCCTTGACGTTCAGTAAGAAATCACTAACTTCTTTAGATGCTGCTTTACCCGTGGAAATGTTGAATAAACAATTTTTATCTATTGTGTCATCAAATGGATTCATTGTATTTTTATAGCTTCAATAATACTGTCCAGGTTTTTTCTATCTTTTTTGATTTTGCTTTGTTGCAATGAGTGTGAAGTATCATCTTTTTTCTGCATCACGATATTTTCTTTTACAGCTGATAATATTTTCGTCCTCATGCTGTGACTGAGCGCCCATCTTTGACGTGCTGATATTGCGTCCACGGCAAGGTTATCAGACAACTGATTGCTAGCATCAGCATTGATTGTCTGCTCTAGCGTTAGATCTACAGGTGATCGAGCAAAATTAGATTTGGTTCGTCTGATTCCAAAAGCACCTCGACGAAATTCTTCTATCAATGGTGAATTTTCAGCATACAATGTAATCAAATTACTCAAGTATAACAGAGCCCATCGAGCATAATTAGGCTGATTAAGGGCAAAAAATAAATCAGTCATGTTAAATATCGAGTCCATATACAATTCAATGTTGCTAGTGCGGATACTTCTTGAAAATCGATGGAATAATTGAATTAACTCACAATATAGATAATAAAACTGGGCGGTTTTTCCTTTTAAGCCAATCAAAGTTTCTCTGCAGTACTCTTTATACTTACTTAAAATGTGATTTAATAAATCTGGTAATCTGACGTTGCATGCAGCCTGATTTGAAGCATTTTGTATTTGCGTTTGTAGTAAGTCATGCAACACCTCAGAAGATACATTTGTTGTGGATAAATACTGTTCAAAGTGTAGTATTTGTAATGCAGCAGCATTTAATGGATGTAAGCGTCTGCAACGATTAAAATATTTGCTGTCCAAGTAGCTGTTTATAGAGCCACTGGCTAATACTTCTGCTTGAACTAGAATTTCTACTAACCCACTGCAATCAACAAATTTCCCAACTGCTTTAAAGAATGCCATTTCCATATGAAATGCCCCCAAATTTACAAAAATATTGTCAAATTTAGGTTTTTCTTTTTCTTGAACCTGCATAGCCATTTTCGCTATAGCCAAATCATATGTCACAATAATATGTTGCTGGTGGCACTTTTCAGCTATTTCTTTTGCCATGATTAGTGTTTCGTTGACGATTGCATATGATGTTGGAGAAGAATTTATCGGAGTCAAATACTCTATCTGCTGCTTTTCACTGTGATCAATTGACATCATACAGTTATAGCCTAACCACATAGGAAGAGAATCTATTCCAGATAATGACATTATCCATAATAAATCTTTATCAATTGCAATTTCTGTAGCACCTTTACATGCATCCAGTGTATTTACAAATGAATCTACCGGCAGCATTTGCAAACTCGCCGTTGGTTTGGAATAGTATGGTCTTCTTTTACGTAAAGGTCCTGTACCATTTTCGTTGTCATTAACATTCTGCGATGATGAAGCCGTAGCTATTGCATCGTCAACATCATCAGTAGTAGCAGTACTAGGGAACTGATAAATAATTCCAACAGTATCATGCATAGTATCTTTTCCAGAAGTGGTGTCAACGAAGCGGTCAAAATTGTCAAACGCTACGTGAGTGCTGTGTCCATTAGATGGGATGATGCCATGTGGTATTACATAATTTGCTTGAACTGAGGTATAGGTCATTTCTGTTTTAAGTTCTTCGGCTAAATTAAACCCAATTGTATGCCCATATCTGTTGAGCATCGTGATTACTTGCCGAGAATTTGTTAGAGATTTCATTGCCAGTCCAAGCATTAAACTTTTCGCTGGTTTACACCTACCCCTAGTAACTGCATAAATAATAACACTACATATTGATGATATTTTTACAGCAAGTTCGTCATCTTCATCGGAAATACTTGGTCCTTGAATAAGCTCTCGCATGAAATTTATTAATATTTCAGGGATTTTACATTCTCCTTCAATGATGTCAGTAGCAGTTACACGACTAGGGAGTGGATGTCGATGAATCTTCTTGATGCAGTTTCTTAAATCATATGCAACATTTTCAAATTTCTGGTCATCTTTTGTCTCCAAAAGTGTAATGTTGCTAGCCATTAATGAAACGTCAATGTTTGATTAAAATACAATTTTTTGATAACGTGGCCCAACAGATGATTCTATTATAATACGGTCACCAAATCGTTTTAATAATTTTTTCTGTAGAGTTTCAGGTCTGTAATCTTGAAAGTCATCGACATTTATTTCAGAATCTCCGAATTCTAACAACAAAGCTTGATATCTTGTGAATAACTGTGTAAGGTACATTACTTTGTTATTATTTATGATTTCATTTGTAATAAAATCACACAATGAGTCAAAAGCTAATTTATGCAAATTCCTATATTTTTGCCAATTTGAATCGGTATGTTTTGTGGCAGACCGTTTTTCTTTCGTCTGATACGCTGCGTAACAAGGCTGATGATAAGCAACAGTTTGATTGCTTAGTTTTGACAAGATATCTGAATCGTCAAGAATTTTTGCCATATTCTTGATTTTTTGTACTGCTTCTTGATTTTTAGCGAATCTGAGCGGAAGAATTTGCTTTCGATTTCTTTTGCGTTCATAATTGCAAAACAGGCAAGTGGTCCTGCTACTAGATGTCCCTGATTCTGAGGCTCCTGAAATAATTAAAATTATTTATTAAATAGAAATTAAAGGAAAAATATTGTTTTGAATATGAAAACAGTTAGATGAAAGCAGTAACAGTAAACATCTCATTTCTACATATATATAAAAAAAATTATTCTATCATCCTTAAGTAATCAAATTAGTTTTAACACGTAAAATGACCGGAAAATATACATGTTTAAAGATTTTTTATTACTTCGTCAAAATCTGTAGAAATATCATTAATATCATCAGCATTACTTTCTTCACCTTCTGTAACTGCTGTACAAGATGATTCTTGTGCCGATGGACTAGAATCCAAACAATTTGGAGCTGCAACAGCAAAGGAAGTACCGACAAACAACTGAAATATTAATTTGGTGATTAAATATTTTATACATAACTTTTATATACAATTTTATTGATGTAGTTAAACAAAAAATATCATCATAAATAGTAATACGAATAAATGTATAAATAAAAAAAACTTTGGTATGTGGATTTTTTACATTTTTTTTTTTGAAGCTATAATAAAAAGCAAATATATGACGAAAAATCATAAAACCATAAGCGCTAATTATTCCAGAATTTTATTTACACTCTATTTCATTGAAAAAAATTTGAAACATATACAAGATCCACATTTTCTTCACGACCATTAATGAATGTAATAATTCCGACTTCATTTTTAAATATAGAAAGTGTGCATTCTCACTCTGGAGATAGAATATTCATTCTGAAACATTTGCTTCTTATGTGTTTTGCATGTATTTCTATTCTATAACTACACTGGCCCGCAAAATTAACCGGACATCGAAAATTTGGTTCATATTATTATTCAATCCTTAATAACTTTTTTTGTATTGCATCGATTTTGATAATTTTTTGCCGACTTTTAGGCCATTTTATGATCATCATTTTTTCATATCGACGCTACAAAAATTTGCAACGGATTTGTTGTTATACAGGGGTTAATAAAAAGTTTATTTTTACTCTAAACTTTTAAACACCCTGTGGAAAAAATTCACAACCGAATAATGATTTTTTTTGCTGCATTTTCAAGCCGCATCTTTTTTTAACAACTTGTTTTTTTATATTTGTATACAATTTAATACGTAACCGAATAGGTGCAAAGTTGTAAAAAAATTAATTTTTTAATTGTTAATTAATTATACTTTGCACAGGAATTTTCAGACAACCTTTGCGAAATATGTTTTGCGATATATCAAATGATATAAAAAAATAGGTTTCAACCCGTAACCAGATGGGTGAAGGTCATTCTATGGTCGGATCTTCTACTATAAAAAGATTAACGGTAATGACACTTTACCGATTTAAAGTACATAATTTTATAGTTAACATTAACAGATTTATTATTTTCTTTCTTAGAAATGTATGTTTCTAACATTAATTTTTATAAAGAGCATTAAGTAGGAAAATAGTTTAAATATAAATGTCTTAATTGGTTTTTCTCCTGAATGATCCCATAAAAAGATTAATGTTAATGACACTAATTACGAGTTTTATTTTCACAAAACACTTTTTAAAAATTTATTTTCAAAGTAACAGAGTTATTGCACAAAAATATAAAATTATATCAGACTGAATTTTAATAAATATTGATTAACAATTTATATAAAAAATATTGATGACTTTGAAATTCAATAATTCTATACTTTGCTAGTTTAGCAAAGTCAGCGTCTGGTATATCATACACCGGAAGGTCGCCGTCCTGTAACTTCTCCATCCCCCGAGGAAGTTTTGTACGGGACGAACAAAACTTTGGCAGCTTCTTCTTCTTTGGGTGTTTCTGGTATTGATTTTCTTAACCATTTTGTTTTAACCTTAAAACATAGAAATGTTACCAGAATTGTGGCAGCGATGTATATTGGAGTCATCCAGAAATGGTTGTTGCTCGGGTCCCATTTGATTGACTTTATAGGTTGGAGATGTTCATCTTCTCTGGTAAGTTTTTGAAGTTCATTCAGCGGGATTTTGTCGAGTTTTACTGGCTTCATTTTCTCTATTCCCTCACGTATTATAGTCCTGATTTTGGGTAACGTTAGTGGATCTTCTGGAGTTAAAATCTTGGAATTTATAAATCTTTGACTGGTTGTTTTGAATTCGCAGTTTGGTGGCAGCTTGATCAGAAATGTTCCTTTTATAACAGAAATTTTGGTAGTCAAGCAATGTGTTATTATTTTTGTTGGTTCAGGAAATATTGTGACGTAGTGAGCGTCGGATATTTGTTGTATTATGGACGCATTTATCTCTACTGGCACATATACGCAAATAGCGTCCTGCATGCGAACTCTCTATGACAATAGAAAGGAAATTTCTTTCTTGGACAGAAAATTTCTTGTAATGCTACTCTCTATGTTTGGGATTCGACCTTCGTGTATTTCCGTGCAATCATTCGGGCGAAAGAAATAGAAAGAGCCAAGAAGGTGTTTCTATGATGTTTTTTAAAGTTAGTTGGTTCAGTTCAGTGAAACGAAACAGTAAATTTACTAAAATTTAGTTTGTTTGTGGTTGTGTTAATTCATTTAAGGGAGAAATGGGTAAATATTATTTTATTTTGTGGCTAAATTGGTGTTAATACTTCCAATTTAATAGGTTGACTATAGTAGAGTTTGTGTTATTTTTTAAATTATTGTTTTAGAGAGGAGAGAATTTAAAACCACTCCGGAGGTCTGGAAGGTGGTAGTAGAGTTTTTTGAAGAGAATCCAAGCCTGGTAACAGGAAAATTCAAAAATTTTGCAGGTGACCACCAGGACCAGAAAAGATTATGGGAGGAATTAGCCCTCAGGCTGAATGCAATGGGTTTGGGCTCTAGAAGCACAGAGAAGTGGCAGCTGGTAAATTTAAATTATATGTAGTATAGTAAACAGTGCCCTAATAGTTCTTTGTTTGTTACCTTAATAAACACACTGCTCTTTACAGTGTTTAAATGCATGTATTTTTTTATCTACTGAACTCTTATTGTAGGCTATTGGGAGATGGAAATCCAAAACGAAAGCAAAGGCCAGCCAACATCGTCAGGAAATGTTAAAAACTGGTGGTGGGCCAGTAAAAGCCATTCCTTTAAATGCAATTGAGGAGAGATTAATGGCATTAATTGGTTGGAAATCTGTCGTTGGAGAGAATAATCTTGAGCTGGGACTGGTAAATTCTTTTATCATATTTAAACCCAGAGATGGGCCAGATTCAAACCCTCTTTGAGAATTAAAAAGCCCAATTCAAATACTTTAACCAAAACGTATCTGTGATTTGAAATCTATTTTTAAGGATCCGGCACAATTCTGTCTAAACCTAATTTAAAATATTATGAGTAAAAATAATAATTATTGATCAATAAAATAGGCATCCCTGGCCTCATCAGTGCCACCCCTAGTCTCGCCCACTTTAATGTCTGATCCAAAGGTAAATATTTTGCATTTTTGTCTAATAAATTTCAATACTTTTTAGCCCTCAACATCAAGAGCGCAGAACCTGAGCCCTTCACCTTTTTTAAATGTAGGTATATTAAACTTCTCTTCAAAAAACTAATAAAATTAACTTTTTACAAATTTAATTTTTTTTAAACATTTCGATGCATTTGATATGTGTTTCATCTGTAACAGATGGTTTATCTTCTCTGCAATTTTAGTATAATTAGTAAAAACTACAAACAATACAAATATTAGATATTATGTATAATTTTATAAGTTAAATTGTTTTCGAATATTTTTAAACAAAAAAAATTTTTGTTATGGTTCCTGTTCCTACCTAGCCCCTGGGGTGCGAGTGAATATTTTTATTCGTACTATTGAAATTTATTTTTTTGCACATACAAGTGTTGAGTCACTTAGGTGCATTTATTGTGTATTGACTAATTATTGCATTTTATACGTATTATTGTAAAACTTTCAATGATTAAAATATATGAATCTTGATTTGTAGCAAGAGCAAATAGTTATCTCTCCACCTCCATTGGTGAAAATAAAAAGGAAATCTCCCACACCCAGGTCTGCATTACAAAAGGAGAACCGTCCGAAGAGGTTTACCTCAGAAAAAACCAAAAGAATGGTGACATTAACACAAATGCATAAAGAAACTCTACAAAAGCTTTCGTCGATTAAAAACAATACAAGTATAATAGCAACATCCTTACAATCCATTAGCGTTGATTTTAACAGATATGTTAACCATCTCTTGGAGAAAGACAGGGAAGGGTAGTTCACCTTTTTTTATTTTGTTTTTTATTACTTTTTTGTTTTATTTGTAGAATTTAGGTTTTTCTTGCTATAATTTTAAGATTTTATGTGTGTTACTTTTGTTGTTTTTATGTTTTTTTTTTGTTCAGTATTTATGATTAGGAATGTTTTTTTTTGTTAGTTTAATAGGAATTGTTTTAGGAAAAAGATTTTATTTTTTATTACTTTTGTGTTTTTTTTTGTAGAAATTAGGTTTTTGTTGCTATAATTTTAAGATTTTGTGTGTTACTTTTGTTGTTTTTTTGTTCAGTAAATATGATTAGAAATGTTTTTTTTTTTGTTAGTTTAATAGGAATTGTTTTAGGAAAAAGGTTTTGTTTTTTATTACTTTTGTGTTTTTTTTGTAGAAATTAGGTTTTTGTTGCTATAATTTTAAGATTTTGTGTGTGTTACTTTTGTTGTTTTTTTTGTTCATTAAATATGATTAGGAATGTTTTTTTTTGTTAGTTTAATAGGAATTGTTTTAGGAAAAAGGTTTTGTTTTTTATTACTTTTTTTGTTTCATTTATATACTTTATTTTTTGATATCTTGTGATGTTTTAATAAAAAAATAAAATAGTAGCAGTAGTTTTATTCATGTTTTATTTGCATAAACTTTTAATACATATGATGTTATACATATGACGGAGAGGCTCACGCCTGAAAAAAAATTTGAATAAACTAAACCTAACTAAATTATTGGAATCTAAAAAAACATACAGTTATACATTAAAATAGAAGTCAATTATTTGAGCTCTACGCTGCTGACCTAGATCCAAAATGTTTCGGGGACCATGATTGACACCATCCTCATTATCCTCATTATTTTCCTCCACTTCTTCTTCTTCTCCTTCCAAATGTACGTTCCCTTGAATACACATATTGTGCAAGACACAGCAGGAATTTATTATTTGTCCCGCTTTGAAAGGGTGGTATCTTAAAATTTTTTCTCGGAGGATACAGCGAAATCGGTTTTTCAAAATACCTGTAAAAAGTGAACAAATTAGTAAAACATCAAGCATATATATCAATGTGCCATACCAATACACATTTCAAAACAATTCCTAGCTGTGTTTAGTGCTGCTGTGTATCGACCCTTTGGAGAATCAGGAGGCATACCCCTAATTGGGGTCATCAGCCACGGTTCTTGTGGATAACCACTGTCCCCAATTAACCAGCAGTTTCGATCTCCCCTGTTATAATTTTCTTCTAAGTGTCTTTTCACAGTGGAATTCCTCCAAATAAATGAATCGTGACTGGCACCTCCATAATTTGTGTTTACATTCATAATTAACAAATTGGTATCACAAATAATTTGAACGTTTTTTGAGTGGAACCTCTTTCTATTAAGATATAAATGTTCATTCTCAGAAGGCTGTACAATGGCTATGTGAGTGCAGTCGATACAGCCTATAGTTCCAGGAAATTGAAACCGTCGCATGAACTGCATTTTTTTATCTTCTTTTTCGGCTGGGGTTACTGGAAATTTCACCCATCGAGGTGCAATAGCTTCAATAGCCATACAGACCTCCGATAGACTCTACTGAAGGTCTGCTGCCCCATAGAAACATGCAACTCATTGCCAGTGGCCCTTTGGTATGATCCATGGGCGAAAAACCGCAGAGATCCAATGATTCTGTCGGTGATGGTTATCTTTGTAACTCGAAGTCCATCTTGCATATGAGGTGTCAATTCCTCAATTAAATTAAGAGTTAAGTCTTTGCTCAGTCGAAAACGCTTCCTGAATTCCCTTTCTGGAAGTTCAAACACATTTGATGCATCTCGTAAATGCCTTCTTTCCAACCGCAATTCCAACCTCCGAAGTTCTTCTTCTTCCTCTTCCACGAAATGCATAAGTATTAAATCCATTTTTAAAAAGTAATTAGTCTATTATGATATTTAATTTAACAACACAATAACACAAAATCAAACAAAACCACTAACCACGTGCATTAACCATCTATAAACAAAACAGAATCACATTGACAATATTGACATTTGAAATGTCAACAACAAGGTTTTATTTATTACTTGGTATTTAGGGTTTTATTTGTTGAAAATCCAAAAATTCTAAAATCCCCCAAAATCCACCAAATGTTTTTAGGTTTGTTAGTACTCATTTTTCTATAAACGAACTTGCCCGAAGATTTCAAGAAAAAGTTATAGAGAGTTGCTTACATCAATAGAAAGAAATTTCTTTTCCTTTCTATTTCTTTTCTATTTCTATTTCTATCAAGTTAGAGAGTGTTTTTCCTGATTTCCAATTTCCAGGATCTGGTTAATGCAATCCTTGGTTTGAGTTTTTTCCAAGATCGTTTCTTTTTGGCAAATTTAGTTAATATTAATTTTCTTGCATGGAATATCCAAATATTGATATGATTCAGAGTTTTTTAAAAGATATGGAGCAGCGGGAATAATCGTAGATAAATTATGTGTTGGAATGGAAAATAAATGAAAGTATGTGAATATTTTTGGAGATAATATTGGAAAATGAAGGATAAATATTATAGTAGAATTTGAGAGGTAGGCATCGACTTTTATACTATCATAGTATTTTACAAGATCTTCTTCTTTAGAGTATATCAACTGGTGTTCAATATGGTATTTTAGTAGTCATTTTATAGTCCACTTAAGTTCTTCCTTTTTTATTAAGCTATTGTGTATAGTGTTAACTCGCGCAAATGTAATGGCTTCTTCTAAGTCGTCCAGCAATTGGATGGTAATCTGAAGAATTATATTCAGTTGATCTAAGATATTTCTTACTCGAAGGTAGTCGTCGAATTCGAAAATGAATTTGTTAGTTTCTGTATAAATCGCCTTTATTTCTTCTGCTATATTTTCTTGGTTATGTGTAAGAAGAGTTATTGATTGATTGAAATTTTCTATGACTTTATGATTCAAACTTATGTGGTTATCGATCTGATGTATAATATTTTCTTGATTTTCTTTTAAGGATGTGATAGCTTGATTATATCTTTCGGCGTCTTCTTCATCTAAATTAATATTAATTTTATTAAACTGCCCAAACCATTTATTATACCTCTTTTTGTTCTACCAACAGGATAAATAGTTAGAAATTTTTCTTTTACGGTTTTTAGTTGGTAACGAAAAACGTGGTCAAAGTTTTTCAAACTCACAAGATACGGGTGACTTAGGCTTTTTTCGATGGCTTCCGTGACGGCGTTGTATTGATTTTCTATTGTTTCGATTTCTTGTGCAATAGGTTCTAGCGGGAGGTAGTAGATGAAATCGTGGGAACTAATTTGAATTTTTGCTTGCCCCAGGTTGAGCGGAAGAATGCCAGGATTGTCCTTCAGGTCTTGAATTTGAATCTCTTCCCCTTTCGTTAGGATTAATCTGTGGACAAGGTTCTTTATTAGCTGTGTTTTTCTTTCCTTTAATATTCTTCTTATAAACAGTGGTGGTGGGTGTATCGATAGTAACGACTTTATCAATATTAACAATTTTGTTCGAGAATCTGGGTAATAATTTATTTCTTTTAAGGGTTCTTCGAGCATATACTTTTGTATTTGGTTTGTAAGTTATTGGTACTTGTCTTTCCTTATTTCGTTTTGTTATCACAGCTTCTTTATATTCTATTAGATGTTCATTAATTTCATTTGTAGATTTGCTTTGTCTTCTCCCGATGTTGTTCCATATAATTATTTGTTAGAGTTCTAACAATATCTATATCAAAAGGATCTTTTGTGTCTAGATGTCCATTCAAAATTTCGATTTCGAGGTTTTAATTTTGTTACAGAATGAATTGAATTGTTATACCCTAGTATCGTATAAGACATTTCTTCTTTAATTGATAGGTTTTTCTTTGTATTTCGGACAACTCTTAGATGTTCGATTAGTGTTGAGTGGAATCTTTCAATGAGTCCGTTACACTGTGGACTATCTGGAGTTGTGTAGTGGATTGAGATGTTATGTGTGTTAACGAAGTCCTGTATCACTCCATTCTTAAATTCTGTACCGCTGTCTGCTACTATCATTGATGGTAAACCATGTGTTATGAAAATTAACAGAGCATTTAAGATATTAATTGCATTGGCTCCTTCTATAGGATATGCTTGGCCATATTTGGAGAAAGCATCTACGATGGTTAAAAACTTTTGTCCATTGGCTTGGAATGTATCTATGTGCACAATTTCGAGAGGCTTAGATGGTGTTGGTGTAATTTTGGTTTTGGAGGTGCTCTGTCATACTTATTTTCTTTACAAATATCAGAGAAATTTATAATGTCTTCTATATCCTTCCGTAGGTTTGGCCAAAAATAACGTTTTCTTATTTGATTTTCGGTTTCTGTGATCCCTCTATGAATGGTTTTTCGTTCGTGGTAGTTTTTTATGATTTCTTTTTGCTTTTCTACGGAGTTGATGTCTTCTAATATTATATTGCATTTGACCAAATCATATGCATTATTTTTAAATATTTTTCGGATTATGTTGCTTATTTGAAAATACAATTCATCGTTTTCAAATTGGCATGCATATTTTCGCTTTGGATGTAAATAGTTTTTGAAAAAGTTTATAGTATCGTTTTCTAAATTGTTTCTTCCTAATTGCACATGCATTCTTTGTTTCTGCGGAAAGGTCTGAATTGTTGCTGGTCGACGTGGGCTATAATTTACAGTTTTAAATATGATTTGTTGATTGTAGTAATTTAGAGGTTTTTCACTTATTGGGATGCCAAATATAGGGTTTTCTACAGCAGTGTGATTTGTTTGATCGTCGTTATCTCTTTCTACTTCCTGGGTTGTTTCTATTCTATCTAGTTCTTTAATAATATCTTCTAACATCTGGTCTTCGTCAGGATTATTGCACATGGACCATGTATCTATATTGGGTTTTTCTTTTAATATTGCATCTATGTCTATATCTTCTAAATTCTTATTCTCTTGATTAATTTCTTTAGTGTGAAGTTCTATTCTAGAGAGGGCGTCTGTGTTTGTGTTCATTTTTCCCTTTTTGTAGATTACCTCGTAGTCAAATTCTTCTAAGCGTAATCTCCAACTTACGAGTTTAGAATTTGGATCTTTTAGTGAAAACAAATACTAAAGAGGTCGATGATCGGATAGGATTTTTAATTTTCGTCCAAATAGGTAAGGTCGGAAATATTTGGTGGCCCAAACGATAGCTAACATTTCCTTTTCAATAGTCAAATATTTCGTTTCGGTTTCATTCAAAGTCCTAGAAGCATATGCTATGGGCTTATCGCTTCCAACAGGTCCTTGTGAAAGTATAGCTCCGATTGCGAAGTTGCTGGCATCGGTGGTGAGATTGAATGGCTTTGTGAAGTCCGGATATTGCAGTAACGGTTCATTAGTAAGCGAATTTTTACAGGTCTCTACACATTTCAAAAATTCTGGGGTGTGTATTATCTTCGCATCTTTCTTTAAGCATGATGTTAGGGGTTTGGTGATTTTGGCAAAATCTTTTATGAATTTTCGATAGTAGCCGAGGAGACTTAGGAATCCTCAAATTTCTTTCGTTGTTTTCGGAGTAGGGTATTTAACAATTGCCTCAATCTTCTGTGGATTTGGTTTTATTCCTTCTGGAGTAACGACATGTCTTAGGAAATTTACCTCTTTTTTTAAAAATTCACATTTATCAACCTGTATTTTAAGTCTTGTTTCTCTTAGTCTTTGGAATATTTTTGAAAGATTTAGGATATGTTCCTGAAGGGATGTGGAATATACGATGATATCATCCATGTATACGAGGCATATTTCTCCTTGTAGTCCTTTTAGAATGCTATCCATCACTCTGTGAAATGTCGCTGGAGCATTTTTAAGTCCGAATGGCATACGGACAAATTCGAAGTGAGCATTTTTGACGTTGAATGCTGTTTTCTGGATAGCTTCTTCTGACATTTCGATTTGGTGAAAACCACTGGCAAGATCGAGAGTGGTGAAATATTGACATCTACCCAGTTTATCTAATATGTCGCTAATGTTTGGAATTGGATAGCGATCATCTATTGTTTTTTCGTTAACTTTTCTGTAATCGATTACAATTCGCCATTTGATCTTTCCTGAGGCGTCTGGTTTTTTTGCTACGACCCATATAGGTGACGACCAGGGAGATTGACTTGGTCTGATTATGCCTTGTTCTAACATCGTTGTTATCTGGTTTTGGACTTCTTTTTTGTGAATATAAGGATATCGGTACGATTGTGTGTATACTGGTAGTTCGTCTTTTGTTTTATCTGATTTTTGATCTCATTCGTAAAACTTAATGGTGTATCGGGTTGGTGAAAGACATCCGAGTATTTCCTGCATAGTTTTCTAATCTGATTTATTTTCTTCTTCCGTATTAAGATGATCTGTTCTTAATAGGTGATCAATCTAATGTTTAGATATTTCTTCGGGATGTGTAGTCATAGAATATAAATAAAAATCTTCTCTATTAAAATCTTTGCTTTCTACTGGTTCTGTCAGTGCTATCTGGAGTGGTTCTGAGGTATTATTCGTAATTTCTGTCTAGGCCAGATTATTACAGGCATTAGTTAAGCATTCTCGAATTTCGGCTTCTTGAATTTTTTGTTTGTTTATTAATATTGTTCCTTGGTTCTCTTTGACAGGTAGTCGAACTTTAGTGATTGAATTGGGTTCCAATTGAAGAGAGTAAAATTGGGTTGTATTTGTTTCATAATAATGGATGGGGATTGTAGAATTTTTCAGAATTAAATTTGACTCGGGGAAATTTAGACGTGCTTTGAATAGCTTGAGATTATCGAGTCCTATGAGGCCATCAAATGTCTTGTGAAATTTGAAAAGATAGAATTTAAGATTTTCTTTGGAGTTGAATTCGGAAAAAGCAGGAATTTCAGCACAATAGTCGTATGAATAGTTTTAAAAAATGGATGTAACGATAAATGGTTCTTTTCGGATAAAGGATTGATAAAATTTTGTGGCTATTTCGGGGTTCAGAAATGATTTTGTAGATCCAGTGTCTATCAGAAGTTTAAGGGGTGGATTGGAGATTTGTATGAAGGGAAGTTCTTTTTTATCTGGAAAGGAATGAAGTTCGATTATGTTTTGTTGGTTGTGTTTGTGTCCTCTTGAAAATTTACCTCTTGTTCTTCTTCGTATTGCGTCTCTGTATAAGGTGGTTCATAGTAAGCGCCATCATTATAACTGGGGTCTTCTCCGTAAGAATTATTGTAAAATTCATCGTTGGACTGTTCGATGTTGTAGAGTTCTTCAAATGTAAATGATGGTTGAGCTTGTTGAGGCTTCGGATTGGGTGGTTTTCTGAATGTAGCTGTTGACGTTATGCTCATCGGTGCTGGTTTAGGTTGATGAGACGGCCCAGGTTTTGGTTGCCAAACACTTTGTTGGTTTTGTGGTCGGTAGGTCGGTGGTTTTGATTCAAATCTTGGGTTGTTAAACATGGGTCTGGGTTGGTTAAATGCAGGTCTCTCGGATCATTGAAAGGGTGGTCTGAACGTTGTATATGGACCAGACTGATTCTGTGCTGGTCGTTGCCATTGAAGCCAAGGAGTTGATTGAAATTCGGCTCTTGGTTGAAACGCCATCGGTTTTTGAACTTGGCTGGGGGTTTGGAAATTGTTTTTCGGTTTTGGATTTGATGTAGATGGTGGTGGATTCAATCCTCTTTGAAGATATCTGATGTTATTCTCTTCTTGTATAAATTGAATTGCATTAGCTAACGAATGGTCTCTAATGGCTCTAATAGTTGAGCCCAAGGGTTCTTTAAGTCCAGCTAGGAATGTCGATAGTGCTTGTTGTCTGAAGAATTGCAGCTTGCTATTTTTAATTTTTTCGTTGTTTGTATGCACTTCAACATAGTTCGATATACAACTTAGCAAACCCATAACTTTTTCATAGAACTGGATAGGAGTATCGTTCCACCCTTGTCTTAAGATAACGAGATCTCTTGTTAACGAATTTTTGTTTCTCTGATCTCCAAAATGTTGAATCAATGTATTTTTTATTGTGTCCCAGTCGTTACAGCCATAAATTGATATTACTTCCTTTTCTCTGCCAGTTAATTTACTTAGAATGCCATATAGTAAAATTGTATTCTGCATCGTATTCGTATTGGTTGGATCATAATATTGATTTAGTAAAAGCGTTGAAACTTTGATGAAATCATATAATTCGTTAGGATTTCCATCGAAATTTGGTAAAATACATAAAGTTTTAACGTCAAAATGTAGCATACCAGGTTGAGCCATTGTTCTACTATTATTTAATTCACTGCTTATTGTACTATTTAAATCTAATGATATGCTCAATGCAGTGAAGTTGTTTACTAATTCTAATTCTTCTGCACTGAAGTTAAAGTCTACGATACTTTGTGCAGGAGATCCTAAATCTAGCTCTATTTCAGATGAACTAGAGGAGTCTGACATAAAATTCTTAAAATATTCTTAAATTCTTACAGTATACAGATGATGCTGAGATGCATTCCGTGTATCTGGTTTCTAATACTAATCTTCTTTTCCTGGGGTGAACTTCGACGATAGTTTCCCTTGGAACTGGTTCTTAGAATAGCAGATAAACACTTGAGAGTGACGAGGATCCTTAAAGACTCTTCTACTATCCT
This sequence comes from Altica lythri, assembly GCA_964028335.1. Taxonomy (NCBI): domain Eukaryota; kingdom Metazoa; phylum Arthropoda; class Insecta; order Coleoptera; family Chrysomelidae; genus Altica; species Altica lythri. The sequence goes on along the minus strand of OZ034801.1, from coordinate 96,803,673 downwards.
ACTGACTGCGCCAATTACGAGTTTTATTTTCACAAAACACTTTTTAAAAATTTATTTTCAAACTAACAGAGTTATTGCACAAAAATATAAAATTATATCAGACTGAATTTTAATTAATATTGATTAACAATTTATATAAAAAATATTGATGACTTTGTAATTTAATAATTCTATACTTTGCTAGTTTAGCAAATTCAGCGTCTGGTATATCATACACCGGAAGGTCGCTGTCTCACTTTACCGATTTAAAGTAATTTTAAAACTAGCATTAACAGATTTATTATTTTCTTTCTTAGAAATATATGTTTCTAACATTAATTTTTATGAAGGCCATTAAGTAGGGACAGTTTAAACAAAAAATATGGTAGGGGTATCCTTATAAATATTTGCATAGTTTAAAGTTCATTCAATATTTTCTAATTATTGAGAAAGTTAAATTGTATTATTATAACGAACAAAATGGAGTTTTCGACTACTCAGAAAGGCAAACGTGCTCTTGCTTACAACGGTTTTGAATATAGACTTTTTCGAACAACTGATGATGGAATAGAAACATGAAGATGCCGTCAAAATAGACAAACTAAGTGCCATTCGTTAATAAAGACAAAAAACAATGTGATTGTTCAAGAGCCACGTAATCATTGTCATGATTCCTGTCCCCAACAGGCGGAAGCCAATATCGCCAGAAGCCGAATGCGAGAGGCCATGGCAGCAGTGAACGCTACATTTTACCATGTTATTGGAAACACATTATTAGGAATAAGCAATGATGCACTTGCATTTATTCCCAAACAATCGTCTCTTGCAAGAATACTTCGAAATTGCCGCGCAGAGAATCCATCAACGATAAATACTCAGACTTAGTATTACATGATTTAGGATTGGACGATCCAAATAGAATTTTAATTATGGGGCATCAAAATTTATTAAGCAAGCTACACCAATCTACTCTATTTGGCGACGGAACATTTGACAAAGCACTCACGATGTTTTACCAACTGTATACTTACATGCTAAAGTAGGAAATTCGTATCCACCATGTGTGTATATATTTTTAAAAAATGAAAGATGAAACAACATACGTAAAGATGTTTGAAATTTTAAAAGAGGTGGTTCCAAGTATGGCGCCCCAGAAAATACTTCTAGATTTCGAAAAAGCCCGCATAAATGCTGCCAGGAGGACTTTTCCAGAAGCTGAAATTAAAGGATGTTATTTCCACCTGTGCCAAAGCCTCTTAAGAAAAATTAATACAGTTGGTTTGAAGTCAGACTTTGAATCGAATGTGGACACAAAATTAAAATCTCTGGCAGCATTATCATTTGTACCGGTAGAAGATGTACGAGATAATTTTCATAGGCTAGCAGAAACTTTTCCTGATGAAGAAAAATTTAATGATGTCCTGACTTTTTTTTTCTACATATATACAAGGTGCCGCAGGACGAAGTCCACTATTCCATCCGAAAATATGGAACCATTATGATGCCGCTCTTTATGAATCGCCAAAAACAACTAATTGATGTGAAGGATTTCACAATGCTCTTAATTCATTATTTCATTGTAGTCATCCGAGCATATGGATGTTTTTTGATGGATTAAGGAGAGATGTAGCATGCCACAAATTAACATTAGTGAACACAAAAGCTAACCGGCTAGAGCTTTTAAAAAAAATTACAGACAACTTTATGCATTGGTAGCCAGTTCTGTAGAAAAATATGAAGAAACCGAGGTCAAAATATCTTACTTAAGAACAATAGCAAACCTACAATAGGCATTAATCAAAAGTAATACCACGAGTTCGTAATATTTTATCGATTAAATTTGTAGTTTCCACGAAAACATCTCTATTTGGAAAGACCACGAAAACGTCTTTATTTTGAAAGACCACAAAAACAAACTGATTGATAAAATCACAAGTCCGCAGGACGAGTAATCTTATCTTAAATGGGTTTGTTTGAGTGGTTTTTGCCTGAAATAAGGTCGTTTGAGTATGGAAACTCAAAATTTAATAGATGTAGTTTAAAAGGACGAGTCGTATTTAAAAGAATTCTTTTTAATCATTTTGTAAGGTGAACAGACAATAAACATATTTGAAATGGGTAATAATCTAGAAACTTTTATTTATTAAACATATATTATAATTTCCTATAACGGATTAAAAATAAGTACATATGGCAACAACGTATTACTGAATCCCTTTTTCGGGGTTTTGACTTTTGTCAATTTAAGATTTTATTTTTAATACTAGTAGATAAAAGTAGAGTGTTTTAAGTGAGTTTTACATTGCCGATATAAATTTTGTGTACTAAAATTCACAATAATTTTGGAATTGAGGTACATTTTAGATTAATAAAAGTTATTTAATTACGTTTAGTTGTCAGTTAAAACGGTAAATAAAAGTTTTATTAAGAAACAAAAACCAAGAAGCGGTTTAATCTGTATAAAACTCAATAAATGGTTAAAATCGCGAGCTCTTATTGGATGAAATCACAAAATTTGACAATTTTGACAGATAAAAAAAATAATCTATTTAAACCCAAACCTTCATTAAAATTAATTTTAGAAACATGAATTTTTAAGGAAAAAAAAAACAAATCTGTTAATGCTAGTTTTAAAATTACTTTAAATCGGTAAAGGGTCATTAACGATTATCTTTTTATGGGATTATTCAGGGGAAAAAACCATTAAGACACTACTTGACTTTAATTTAAACAAAATTATGTAAAAGTGATTTGATTTAGAATAATTTATAAAAATAGGCCAAATAAAAAAAAACGAAATTTTTGAATTTTTTTTCTAAAAATTATTTTGATTCCAAACAGCTTTTGTTTATAACAAGTTAGAATTTTTTTAAAAAGGCTACTTTACTCTTTTTTAAAATTTCTATTTTTGTTCTTCTTTGTACACCATTTAGAAATTTAATGGATCTAAATTAGGTTATACACAATGCAACAAATTTTATCAAGAATGAAATTTTCGTACAAATGAATAATAAAAAAATTTTTAATATGAGATAGGTATTATCAAAATCGTTTCTTGTCATTTTTTAAATATTATTATAGCTTATAAACCACACCCTTAAATAAAAGTCACTAAAAAAATTTCACAATTTAAGTATAAAAGTCTCAATTTTTTGATACTTTCATTCAAAATTATTTTTCTCATGATAGAATACAAAACGGATACACAAAAAACAAGATACAGTCGCTATACATTATATAAACTAAAAACCATTCATTTTGATTTTGCATTTTTTTCATGTGCGCTTTTTTCCGCGTGCGCTTTTTTCCGAGTGCGCTTCTTTTCATGTGCGCTTTTTTCCGTGTGCGCTTTTTTCCGTTGCGCTTATTTCCTGTGCGCTTTTTTCCGGGATTCAAAATAATTGTTTGACATTGATATCTATTGACAGTATTAAAAACTATATCAGGGGCGCTATTCTGTACATTCTTTTCGACCGATATCGCCTCGGTAACAACTCGACAGTAGTCAATTGTCAAACCGATCAAAAAAATTTTTGCTATTCTGTACACGAGAGTTACCGATTGTCGGTATTGCAAATGACAGCTTTCTTCTCGGTATTGAAATGTCAAAATGTCTGTGAATACGACGATCAGTTTATATAAGCTAACCAATCAGCTACGACACGAAAACATTCAACCGATCACAATCAACTAAAGCGCGGTAAAAAGAATTGGAGCGAATGTATATGTAACGGTCTTAATTTATTAGTGTGTACTTAGTGGCATTTGTTGGGTTACAATTTTAGTGGTGTTATAAAATTTTTGTGTGTTTTAAAGTTTCTGAATTTCTTGCGATAATAATAGCAATAATGGACGGAACTACAATCAAATCTGTGTAAGTAATGTTTTAAATTAATTTTAGTTATATAATAGTTATTTATGAAACAGTTCGTGAAGTATGCTTTTTGCGCACGCACGCGATGTTTAGAGCACGAGCGAAGCGAGTGCCATATATCGCGTAAGTGCGCAAAAAGCACTTCACGCACAGTTTCATACAATATTTTATCTACAATAAACAAATAAAAAATAATTACAAATTCAAATTTGAAAATTTAAACTACAAAACTGTCAGAATAACTTTTGTTGAAATTTAATGCTCTCATAGCAACACCATGACAACGCGAATTCTAAGGATATTTGATTATATGAAGGTGTGTCAAAAACAGTGCGAAAAAGTAAATCCCATTTAAAATACATTGTTACTTCACGCACACTTTTAATCCTTCACGCACTGCTGTCTATAATGACAGTTTTCACGAACTAAAAATTGATACATAATATGAGGTAGAGTAGATAAACCTTTTTTTTGGTACGTAGCTCATACATATTCGTTTTTTAGAAAAACTGTCCGTTACAATAAGGCCCAAAAGGAGGCACTTATAAAGTACATGGAGGATCACAGACTCTTTGCCGCAGGTAAATTTATGGGAAGTGATGGTAAAAATAAAAATAAAACAATGTGGTAAGAACTTACAACCATTTTAAATTCCTTAGGACCTGCCCAAAAAGATAGTTCCCAGTGGAATACAGTAGGTTTTAAATTATTTACTCAATACTTTATTCATGCTATTTCAGTAGTTACACACGTTAATAAAAGAAATACAATATACAAATTGCATTAATATTAAAAAAATATACATATATTAAATTAACATAGATATTAAAAATAATGACCAATAATAACACACATTAACACTTGATTAAAAAAAAACTCTAATACAATAGTAATTATAAAGACTTTACAGCACGCTAAGATTATAATTATAATATTGAATGTGTGGTATGCTATGTAGGTAAATCTTTTTTATTCTTTTACACCTATTTGGACCTCAAGTTCAAGGTTAGCAAAAAAATGAGTGAGGTACGTTGCATTCGAAAGGCTACAGGAGGCAAGAAACCCGGGGTTCCAATCCCAAATATTGATCCTGTAAATCTTAGAGTCGTTGACGTGATTGGGCATCAATATGTGTTGAAAGAAACTGGAGTGCCTGAGTCAATGCCGGAATCAGATGTAAGCATCAATTACAGCTATTACTTTTTATTTTATTTGAATGATAATTAATTTATTTTTGTACATAGGAATGTTTTGAGCTTATGGAGCAAGAGGATCCTTTTATTTTAAAAATGCAACCTCTACTTTATGAAGAAGAAAGTTCCCAACAAGGTTTGCTTCACAAATTTATTTATTTAATTTTTGTTTATATTTTATTTTTATGTAGAAATATTCGAGACTGAGGCACCGAACACTGAGGAGCCAGTGTTAAGACATGTTGGTCAAGGAACTCCTTCTACATCACGACCAAATGAAGTCAACAAAAAGAAAAATAAAAGTATGTATTATGTTTAAATTCATTGCATAAGAAATACTGATAATTTATCTTTAAACGATTTCATTAAATACATTTTTTGCATTTAGAGCTTAAACGATCGAGCAGAGTAAGGATTGGTACTCAACTTCAGGAGGGAAGGCAACAATTTCAGGAAATTGCTTCAAGTCTAGCCAAATCCATGGAGGTTAGTACATTACTTTGCTTAGTTAATAACTTCTAAATTAATCAAGTTAATGTGTTTTTTTTTTCTAGTTGCTGGCCCAATCCCTACATGCTTTATCTGCAATTGCCCAGCTGGTTTGGGCAAACAGTGCAAACATATTGCTGCTGTCATCAATTTCATTCATTTTGAGAATGCTGAATCAAAGACAAGTAGACGGTGACAATGGAATGTTCCTTCAGTGCCGAAGGATAGTGATGAATATTGTAAAGGACGTAAAATAAGCGACTTAATCCCAAAGAAAGCTCATCCAAAAGAATATGATCAGGTAGATTTACATCATTTAAATATTATGTGTTCGTTGAGTAATATGTTGAAAGCCGCAAGAATGACAGAATCAACTAAAACATCAAATTCAATAAAATTAAAGAATTAATAAATACTGTGGTGGATACGGATACGGTATGTGCTCGAAATTGCCTGAATTTATATGCACACTTTAATAATTATCATAAAAGTTTGCCAATATATTTTAGCAATGTGTCGTTTAAAAAAATTCTCCATGAAACTTTTTATGATAATAACATTACTAATTCATTAGATCAACTAGATTATATTTGTCTTAATACAAAAGGACAGTCTAAGTGTAAAAAATGGTATGATAAACGAGCAATAAGAGTATCAGCTAGTGGTTCTCATGCAAATAAAACTCGAAGGTCTAAATTCAATGAACTTGCTGATTCTATGACAATGGTAAAAAAGATGAAAGAAAAAGGGCTAAAAAATGTGTTACATGGTAAGAAAAACGAAGAAAATGCTCGGGAATTTTATAAAAAAATAACTGAATATGATGTAGAAGAGTGTGGTCTAGTTATTCATTCTAGCCAACCATGGCTGTGTGCGAGTCCTGATGGAGTGATTATTGTAGATGGTACGCCTACAAAAATCTTAGGAATAAAATGTCCAATTTCTGTGCAAAATAAACCAGTAATTAATAAAAAAGGACAACTGACACACCCTTACCTAGAATTTAAAGACAATGATACAGTATAATATTTGCAAAAATCTCATGCATATTATACACAATGTCAAGTATTGATGTATTGTACTGGTCTTCTTGAATGTGATTTTTTCATTTATTATCCAAATTTAGAATATACTTTAATAACAATACCACAAGATGAAGTTTTTTTGTCGTCATTCATACGTAAATTTAAAAATTTTCATGTTAATTATTATATTGAAAAGTTAATTTGTAAATATGGTATTTAAAAGTATAAATTGTAATATTAGAAGAATGTAAAAAAAGTTTTAAAAAGACTAATTTTAATGTTATCATTTTTATTACATTTCTTAGAAAATTTTAATAATAAAAAGGAGTTTATAAACAAATAATTGAAAAAGTTATTACAATTGTAGTGTAATATAAAAATATAAGCTTATTAAAATAATTTTATGTCTTTTACTCTGATTTAAAAATAGGTTTTTGTAAATTAACTAATACGCAACATATGTGAACTATATCATCAATGTGTGATAAAAGATCAATGTTAATTTTATCCAAAATGCTGTACACTTTGATCCTGGCAATACATCCTTCAACGTGGATTCTGACACTTGCAATATTATAAGTTTCTTCTATTTCATCTTCAGTTAAGTGTCCATTATGTAAAAATGGAGGTGTTACAATGATTGCATTAGGTACATCAAGAGAATTTTTTATTCCAGGAAAACCTTTATCCGCCATCACTTCATCACCTGGTTCTAGTAATTTAAAAAAATTACTATCATAAGTAATAAAAGGGTCACTAGTTCTTCCACCGTAACACTTAGATTTAAATGATATCATTCCTGAAGGTGTAATTCCCAGTAAAAATTTCACTGTGTATCCTGATTTATAATCAGAATACATGTGATTTCGTATTAACACGAGACTAGGTTGTTCGGACTTAATTTCTGTACAGTCTATTATCACTCTTCAATAAGGGTAATGTATTTTAAATGATGTTGGCATAGTTTCTTGTATGTCTTCTTTGCTTGGCTAGAAAATAAAATTCCGAGTTTTTTGTGCTAGTACAGACAGCACATCGTAAAATATTCTAGAAATACATGTGGGATTTACATCAAAGAAAGTAGCAATACAGTCAAATGATAAACCTGTCTTGATTTTAATTAAGAAAATTAACAATCTATTTTTAAGGTTTATTTTTTTAAATATAATTGGTGGTTAACATATCTAAAAATAATTTCAAAACTTCTGGTCTTACTCCAGTTACAGCTACAAGTTTTTTATCATTTTTTATAGAATCATATCCTCGAAAACCTGACAATAAAATTAGTACGTCAGGTCCACTACTTTTATCTTTTGTCACTATGCCAGTTTTTAAATTATTAGTAGATAATATTGTTGCCTGAGTTGAAACATTATTTGACCCACGATCAAAGTCACATGAAAACATAAACTCATTACTAATATGTTGGAATGACACCACTTCAATTGATTTATTTGACGTTGATTTAGTGACAGTTTCATTTATATTTGTTGTTGACTGAAAACTTTTACATAAATTGTTGAATAGTTCTTGTTCATCACTAACACAAGGTGAAACTTCAGATACTGATTTATTTTCTTTTTTTCCAACGATTAAAACGATCCAAGTTCAGAGTTGAAGGCTCCTTACATTTATACTTCGTTGAAAAAATTGTTGGATAATATGCTGGATGACGAGGATTTTCAGATTTTTTTTCTCCAATAAAATGATGACTACATATTCTTCAGTTACTTGTAGGCTGCCTACTGCTGAACTAAATAAAATAATTAAATTAATATCAGCATAAGCATATACTTATTGTCAGCAGATATACACTTACTTAATACGATTCACTGCCTTTATCCACTTTTGTCGACGTTCTAATAAATACGGTTTTGATGGAAACGAATAAAATTTTATATTTACATCCGTTTTACTGTAAGTGTTGTGACACATTACAACACAACAACCGGTGTTACCAGATCTTGGTTTGTTTTTAATATTTTTTTCACTCATAATCACTTATAACTATAACTTAATAATCAATGTTTATTGCTTTAATATGGTTATGTTTACAAATAGCTTTACCTCACATATGAACTTACAAAATCAACAAGAGAGGCGCCACTAGTCTCTACGCAGGTTCTCTATAAATTCACTATGAAACACTTTCATATATGCTTCATAATGCTTTTATTTTACAAGACAAGTTTAGTGATACAGAAATGTCCAAACGAACCAAAATATATTTTGCATTATTTCGTTAAATGATTGTAAACATAAAAAATATATTTATTATTTTTTTTATTTTCGTAATATATTGGTAAAATTTTATTAACAATGATAAATAATCAATAATGTTTTAAATCCAATTTTCCTTTATTAAAAGGAAATAGAAAACAAAAAGTAAGTATGTCTAGGTTTTATCTAACTAAATCCTAAATGGACGACTTTGAAATGTTAATATAAAATTCATTTTGTTGCAGAAGCAACATTTAAAAAATAATAAAGCTACCAGCAACGACTGTACTTAAACAGAAAAAGTGATACTTAAATTTACAGAGGCAGAGGCGCATCTAAATAAAATCGGTTTATCATTTAATTTTTTTCTTTCTAGTTTATTTATAAAATAAATTATGATTATTATTCAGAGAGCGAAAAAGTTCATTTTTTTTATTTTCTCAATCGTATATGTTAATAATTTACACAACTTTTACCTTATCCCAAAATAACAAGTCTTTAAAATTTGTTAAATCATTATAATTAACATTTTCATCTACACATTCATTGAAATCAATAGTAGTTCTAACACTATTTACAAAATTAGAACTTAAAATGTTTTGAAAGTTGTTTTTTACTTTTCTGGGATAATATAACCACTTCGTTATACTATCTTCCATATACTATCTTTTGAAGCAGACATTTTTTTTTATACAAAGACGAACGTACAAATAGAAATAAACATAGAAAAATGACAGATAAAATATCTCGTTCTGAGTGTTACAGTTATTTTGTTATGATTTTATAAATGTACATTATGGAATCTATTTACTTTTATTAAAACTATCTTATCCCACAGTGACTTTATAAAAGATTCATAAACGATATTTTCAAAGCTTTTATAAAATAGTTTTCTTAAAGTTTTTGTAAAACCAATTTGATTTTATTACAGATGTATTCTCTATAGAACAGTAATAAAACTGTTCTATTAATATTTTTAAAACCTATTATAAAACTGCTTTATAATTGTCCCTAAAGAAATAAATATGTTTCAAAAGGTTAACACATACAACCGTCATATATCAATTTAGTTGTATAGGATATAATGCTTGTTTTATATTTTATACTTAGAAAATGAAATATTACACTGCCACGTACTTTTAGTAAAAAAAAAAAATAAAATAAAATAAAAATCAAATTTAGAAAAATTAAACTTATGGTTTTAATTGAAATCTCCAACTCCAGTTAAGATGGGTAAGTGGTTTCTCTACTGGCAAATTTGTGCCCAGCTCAGCCGTAGAGGGAATGTACAAAAGTGTGAGTCGCGCCACCGATTTTAACGGTTCAAACCGGAAACCCCTGATGTTCCAGGCACTGACCTATCTTACTGGAGATAAATAATGAATTTAAGAATCTTAATTAAAAAGAAAATTGATTGAGTAACAAATATGGTGAGTGGGTGATGATCTGAGTAAGACACAAAGTTAGATCTATCAATTATATTAACGTAAAATAAACCCAACAGTGAAGTTACAATATATAAAAATATAATTCAACAAGAAAGTTAGCAATAATAAATATCAACAAATAATGCCAAGAACTTGGCAGTTTGAGTGATCACCCAGCGCAATTATAAAGATTCAAAATTAATAAAACCTATGAAATAAACAATATTAACAAAAAAAAGGTTAGGCCAACTCTTTACAATGCCTTAACTTAAAATTAGGTTTTTTTGCTTATCTGTATATCCGCAGATCTGAAGTGTGGCTTTCGTTAATAGCCTGCTGCTCGGTGGATGGTGAGGCTGAATGTTGACTCCTCAGTAGTGAGCTGATCTCACAATTTATTAGCCAATACCAAAAATAATTTTCACTCGCCAGGTCCAAAATAAAGTTCAGCCAGGACCAAAAATATTTCAGCCAGGACCAAAAATAGTTTCACTCGCCAGGTCCAAAAACAAATGTTCGCCAGGTCCAAAAACAAATGTTCGCCAGATCCAAAAACCCTAGTCGAAAAAGCGAATTAGCCAAAAAAATCCAAAGTTAAATTATTTAAGAAAGAAAAGTTAAACTTACAAATGTTGACTCTACTTGTTACAAAAGAAAATTTAAAGATTGAATTACACACTAAATTATTTAAGAAACAAAATATATTAAAGTTACAAGTACCGACTCTGCTTAATAAAAAGAAGGACAAAAAAGCAATTTTAAAGATTAAATTACTGATAACAAAAACTGAAGGTATACTATAATAATAAACAATAACAGAATTATTGATAAAATTAATATGTAAATTAATCAATTAAATCAGATGCACATGTGTCATTATACAATTTACAATTTAGAAATCCAATTTACAAATAAAAAAAATAAAAAAAAAATATACGATATAAAAATAATGGAACACAATGAAATATATTTAAATTCAAAATTTATAGATTAAATTATAGTTAAAACAGGTTAAGCATATCACAAACAATAATCATTGCACCTGAATTCAAAATCATTTACAACAGTTTATATAAAAATTAATAATAACCATTAAAACTTAAAATTAGTAATTTAGTCGGGTTTATTTATGACTGATAAATTTAATTACACAAAATGAATTTAATCACAAAAGAAAACGATAGATCTAATATTACCAAAATACCAAAATTCAACGCAATATTTAGGTATGTATGTGTAGTTATTATAAGGATGATAATTTACGTGATTTTATAGAATAAACACAGGTAAACACTTACCCTTTTATAATAGGATTAGGGGATAAGCAGCCAAACTGCGATGTTAATTCGCTAACACCCGGTGGTAAATTTCGTGATCTTAAATCGGATGTCCACGCTTCTTCGAAACGAACCTCTTAGCAATCATACTATAAACGAATGACTTTGTCAAGAAAAGGCATTATATAATTATGCATGAGGTATAACTTACCGAAGGAAGCACCATTTAATCAAATCCCAAAAATATGGATTTATCTATACGCCTACTCAAAAATACCACAAAGGAATAACCAAAAATGAGGCTTAGATAAAATAAATTGAAGTGAAGTTCAAAAACCCATACGGATGGCTTGAATATTGCCAAAAGAACCTTCAACTTCACAAAATGGCGTCACTTAATTCGATAATCGCACTGAAATTGTTCGTTCAACTGTTCAAATCGAAAAAGAAAGGTCTAGAATCCGGAAATTTACGCATATGTTTCTCGCAATGACATTTGGGAATAAGAAGGGGAACTGGTGTGTTCTGTTGTGCCAAAAATGACTTTGCTAAATGTTAAATTGATTTACAAAATGATGTTAAAATTAAATCGAATTTATTAAACTAAATGTATTATTAAAATCAAAAGGAATCGATGCACTTATTTACTTAATTTAAAATTTTAGCTATTAGTGTGTTAGTTTAAACAATAAAAACCCGATATGTTTTCGACCTGACAATCAAATTCTCTACTCTCCCCACGGGTCAGGTCAATAAGATTCCCACCACACGGATCAGAACCCGTTTCGAGGCTAACAATCGAGCCGAAACATTAACTTAACTTTTAAATATATTGACGCCGATTTCTGCACGTGACAACACTTTAGGAACAAGATTTATTAAAGAAAAATATATTTCTAGCATATGGTTCATTTACAACTGTTAAACTTAACCTTACAATCTCTTCTTCTGTCTAATGCCTAATGTCATTCAGGAGGAACTAAAAGCTGCTCTCCATACCGTAGTGTATATTTATTCCGTTGGCGCTGCTTATCATCAAAGGCTCTTCTGTCAACAGTGTCAACTGCAAGTTTGGACTTGGACAACTGTTTGTAAAAGTTTTTGTGGTTATCATTATAGGTTATCAATATGCAGCTCATATTATATATTTTATTACCTACTAAAATAAATAATATGGTTGTTCTTTGTGGTAATTGTTCTTTGGTGTTTAGTACACAATCATCTTTAAATAGACACTTAAAATCACATCATAATGAATTAAATAATATCATTTCATATGATTACAAAGTTTTTAATGCAAAGTGTAACGTTTGCTTATGTTCTTTTAAATTTATTAAAGATTTGAGGAATCACTTGATAGAAAAGCATAATTATCAAGTTGAAACAGTTATAGAGGAGTTTGAAAGTTTAGAAGGTAATAATAAAATTATAATACGTACACAATCATACATATTATCTATTACCAATTTATTTTAGATTTTAAAATATGGCTTTCTACTGAAGAAGAAACTAACAATGTTCAGTACGTTAAAGCAAGGGGACAAAAACAAAATGTGCAGTACTATAATTGCAATCGAAGTATTACAAATAAGCATGGTGAGTGTGAAATGTTTTATTATTTTTAATCTATAAGTCACGTTATGTTGGGATAACCCAACACTCAAGAAAGTTTATTTTGGTCTTGTTCATTTTTTGAAAACCTTTAATTTTTTTCTAGGTAAACAATCTCTGAAGCGTACACTTAAAAGCCAAGGAAGCTGTAAAATTGGAACTTCATGCATTAGCCAGATTAAATTGAAGATTATTAAAATGTCACCTGGTTCACCAAATGTCTACAAAACAGAGTCTACAAAGGATAAAATATCTGTAACATATTATAAAACCCATTATAATCATGAAATTGATGTGCAGCATTTGAGAATCTTGTCAAAAGATAGAGATGATATAGGACTTAAATTAAAATCAGGGGTATCTGTAAGTAGGATTTTAAATGATATCCGAGACAATATCAGTGGAACACAACTAAAGAGGTGTGATATTATCACAAGAAAAGATGTTCACAATATTAAAACAGCTTTCAATATTAAATGTGAGGAGGAAGGAAGAAGGCATGTAGATGATGTCATAAGTATTGATTTATGGGTACAAGAGCAACAAGTTTGTGATTATAATTGTGTACTCTTTTATAAGAAACAAGGAGTTGATTCTGATGTTTTAGTTAAAGATGATTTTTGTCTTATAATAATGAGTAAATCACAGGAGTATATGTTAACAACGTTTGGAAGCAATATGATAGCTGTGGATAGCACTCACGGACTGAACAATTATGATTTCAATTTAACTACAGTAATGGTAGTAGATGAATATGGTTCAGGCTTCCCAGCAGCATGTATGTTTTCCAATAAAAATGACACACATATTAATGAATTATTCTTTTCTTCTATAAAAACTAGATTAGGTTTTTCTATACAGACAAATACATTCATGTCTGACATTACAGGAGTGTTTTTCAATGCCTGGAAAAATATTATGGGAGCTCCTTGTCATCAACTATACTGTGCCTGGCACGTTGATAGAGCGTGGCAAAAAAATTTAAACAAGATTCGTGATGTGGAGAAACGCAAGTGGGTCTATAAAACTATTAAATATCTCCAAGTAACTTTAGATGAAACCAATTTCTTGTACCTCCTCAACAACTCTTTAAAGATCTTAAAAGATGATAAGGATACTAAGACGTTTGGCTTATATTTTGAACAATATTACAGTGAAAATTATAAGTTGTGGGCTTCCTGTTTCCGAAAATCCTGTAACATTAATACAAATATGTATTTAGAGTCAATGCACAAAACCTTAAAATATTTCTATCTAGATGGAAAAAAGGTTCAACGACTAGATAAAGGACTTCATTTTTTGCTGAAATATATAAGGGATAAGGTGATTGAACGATTAATAAAAAACACAAAGGGCAAAGCAACTGCACATACCAAAAAGATTGTTGATCGGCACAGAAATACAATTGCAAACTCTGATTCTTTTAGTGCACAAGTTAATTCAGAACACACATGCATTATAAAAGTGAACAACATGTCATTTGAAGTATCCAAAATTTCAAATAGTGTTTGTTGCCATTTGGATTGCAAGTTTTGCCATATATGTATTCATTCATATAGCTGTCAGTGTGCAGTCTTTTATTTAAAAAATACTATTTGTGAACATATTCATTATGTAGCTTTTAATAATGTGCTTAACAGTAATGCCCAAATTCAGACAACTTATTAAACTGAAATTAATAAATTTGAAATAAAAACCCACTTGGATACATTAACAAAATATGGCACAGTAACTAAAAATACAGAAATAGATATAAAAGAAAAAATCCAAGATAAAATTAATGAAATCTCTTTAAAGTGTACTGAGATTTCAGACAATACTGTATTGAATGAGGTGCTTAATTATTTGAAGAAAGGAAGTGCCATACTAGATGTATGTAAAGCAAATTCTCCAGGATTCAGTTGTACCAAGAAGAATGTTGAACCTCCGAATAAAAAAATCAAAAAACAACTGACATTTCATTCTACAAAAAAGAAACATATTAGAACGAATAAATTTATGAAAAAGCCAACTGAGGAAGAAAAGAACACAATAGACAATTTGTTGAATAATGGGTTATATATTAACAAAGGAGAAGCAGATCATGATTATTTATAATGTGTATGTTACAGTTAAAGTGTAAATTCAGTCACTTTATGTATATGTATATATTTATTTTTTAATTATGAGTAAATAAACACTTTCACAATATAATAATTATATTTTTTTTGTGTCATTGGCATCAACTACTGTGGTTATTAGCCTCGTGTTTTGTGTAGGCTTTGTCGCTGCCTCCCTGTGTCACTATAGAGATTAGTTAAAAACCAACAGTGAATGCTTAATTATTGGTGATGAATCACTGTCAGGCTAGACAATTATTATTGTTTCTTGTCAAATTGGATTAGTTAAATATAAACTTTACATCAAACTACATACAAATATCAATTTTCTTTTTTTTTAAGCAAATATGAAATGATTTTAAAGAAAATTTTGCAATTGCTTTAATATGTCTAAAGGACTGAAAGTGAAAGGTTTTGTAATTATATATTACAGTTAATATGTAAGTGGTTGCTCAAAATTTCAAAAAAATTACGAGAAATAAGAATTGTATGAGACTATTGAAATTCTGTAAAAAAAACAACTTTTTTAAATAAAATTTTTCGAAATTTTAATAAATAAGGGAGATTTCGCACAATTTCTTTATAAAATGTCAAATTTGACAGGTAACTGAAGTGGTGCTGATCAAGTATATAAGGTTTTTTTGCCATTTATATCTTCGAGCATATATGCTCGAAGATTTATATAAGCAAAAACTAACTTCACTATCAACCTAATAATAAAAAAATCCCATTTGAAGCGGACTTTTTTGCGGACACTGTATAATTATTTGATAAAATAAATTTTAAGTAGAAAATAAAATATAAAGTTAAATGGTAGATTTCAAAATATTTAACAGGTTCAAACATGGAGATTCAATAAAATTTAAATTATAAGGCGCCACTTTTAACGTCAAAAACGTCAACGACTTGTAGCTCCCCTATGGGTAATATAAGTAACTACAGTACGGAGAGCAGCATTTAGCCGCTCCTTGTCATTCTCGTTATACGACTCTTACCAAGTAAGGTCACTAACACTTAAACACCTTCCCCTTAAAGATTTAGTTTTCGGGAAGCTTTAATATCTAGACCGAAGCGAGATCGCTTGTGATTTTCACTACACTTATTTAACTTATTTTTCACTTGCTTTTGGTATGTTACTAGGTGGACTATTACGACTATTACTACTACACGGATACTCTGGATAATCTCTAACATGATTTTGACCTATTACATTGTTATTACTATTACATTTTACGATAAAGTTAGGAAACAATTCGGGTTCGTTCAAAGCTTTCTTATCGGATTTAGTATTTGACAGTTTCATTTGTGAAGTGTTACGTCTAACCACCTTGTTATTATTTTCCTTCCGTATCCAGTAAGATCTCGGTTCTTTTGCTTTTTCTACAACAGCTTTATCCCAAGTTTTGTCTTTACTATTTCTTATTACTATCTTATCTCCCGGTTTGAATGTTGTTGGATTTTTTCGGACGTGTTTCTCATAGTTTATTTTGACTTTTTCTTTTTGCCTACACAGTTTATCATATATGTCTTTTTCTATCTTTGGTTCTAGTTTCTTACTTGTTGTCGGAATTTCCGATCTTAGAATTCTACTTTGTAAAATCTGCGCTGGAGATGCATCTAGACTAATAATAGGAATATTGTTGTATTCCATTACGTATTCTCGAAAATCTATATTTTCCTCGAAACTTTTCTTAAGAATTTGTTTTCCGATGCTGACGGCTTTTTCTGCGAGACCGTTACTCTGGTGGTAATGTAGTGTACAGGTTTTTATTGTGATGTCCTTCTCCCGATAGAATTTCATACAACGACTTGAAATAAATGGTAGATTATCAGCTATTAAATATTGTGGATATCCAAACCTAATGAATATGTCTTGAAAGGCATTGATAACGGAATCTGACGTCTTATCCTTTAATAAAATTATTTCAATCCAATGTGAATAGTGATCGATGACTACTAAATAAGATTTATTACTGAACTCTAAAATGTCTGTCCCTAACTTATTGAATCTTAAAGTAGGTACTGAGTGAGGAAGCATTGGTTCTTTGAAATTTGAACCTATAGATAAAATCATGAAATTTCTGTGTGCCATAGTATATTGATAGAAGTTCCTTTTCTGTTTGGCTATAATTAATTTCGCTATCATTCATATTACGAGATGCACATGCAATTAATTTCAATACATTATTTTCATATTGTTGAAACATACAACAACCTATTCCATTTTTTGACGCGTCACATTGTAATACTATTTTCTTTTGTGAGTCAAACGGGCATAAAC
This sequence comes from Altica lythri, assembly GCA_964028335.1. NCBI lineage: Eukaryota > Metazoa > Arthropoda > Insecta > Coleoptera > Chrysomelidae > Altica > Altica lythri. The sequence continues at coordinate 96,786,198 of OZ034801.1, read as the reverse complement.
TTGGAGACGAACTGATAATATCCTTCAATTTGGTGAAACTTGGTGTTTAGGCAACCACTGCCACTCTACATTTGCTTTAAGTAACTCACAAAGGGGATGCATATATTCGGACATATTCCTTATATATCTTCTCACATAATTGAATAATCCTATAATTCGTTGGAGTTCAATCTTATTTTTAGGGCTAGGTAGCTTTACTAATGATTCCACTCTATCTGGATCAATTTCCATACCCTTTTCCGAGAATAATTGTCCCATAAATTTCACTTTCTTTTGACAATATTGTAACTTATCTTTATTAAATTTAGCATTTACACTTTTAGCTCGGTTTACCACCGCAGCTAACGCTAAGTCGTGTTCTTTTTTTGTAGATCCATATATGATCATATCATCATGACAAATTTGAACATTTTTGATACCTTTAAAATTTTTCTGTACTTCATCTTGGAACAGATCCTGCGAATTTGACAATCCATACAGCAGAACAGTAAATCTATACATTCCAAATGGAGTTGCAAAACAACACTTCCATGATGACTCATCAGTAAGCTCTAGGTGATGATATCCCTCAGTTAAATCTACAACTGTGAAAAATTTATTATCTTTTAAATTTGCACAAATTTCTTTAATATTAAGTGATAAATTTGGTTTTCGCACAATTTGCGTATTTAGATCAGATGGATCTAAACATAATCTAATTTTCCCATTATTTTTCTCAACGATAACAATTCTATTTACACTTGCAGATGGATCCATTTCATTTACCTTTACAATAGCTTTTCTTTCAATCAATCTATCCAGCTCATTCTTTAGCGAGTTTCTTATTGCATACGGAATTTTTGTTGGTGGATGACATACTGCTTCAAAATTTTTAATTGTTGTAATTGTATGTTTACCTGGAAATCTACCAAATCCGTTAAAAATCTCAGAATTATCTGCAATAAATTTATCTTTATCTGTTAAAATATTGGAGTTAACATTTATTTTATTAAATTTAATTTTAAACATGTTTGACCGCTTAAGAGAACCTGAGTTGCCCCCTTTACGATAACAAAAACTTCATAAGTTTCTTTATTTTTATATTTACATAAAAGATTACTTACACCTATAGGTTTTGCCTGTGAGCCTTCAAACCCTTTCAAAATATATTCAGTTGGTCTAACCTTAAATTGTTTATTAACATCATTAAAAACTTTTAAAGGAATTACACTTACATCGGCTCCAGTATCTAACCTAACTCTAAATTTTTTATTTTCTATTTGAATAATTTCTTCCCAATTATTACATTCAGACTTAAATTTAACATTATTAATACTACCTATAAACAGATTAGCTTCATTATCATTATTACTACTATCACTATCTGAAAACTCGTTTTCGACATTTTGTACATTTTTAACTCTACAAGATATAGCAAAATGATTTTCAATTCCACATTTTTTACACTTTTTTCCAAATGCAAGACATTCTCTGACCCCATGTATCGTTTGACACCTTTTACATTTGAAAGTTTCACTTCTTTGTTTAAATTTTGTTTTCGAGGTATACTTATTAGGTGTTGTATTACTTCTAAGTGATGTACTTACCAACGGTTTCTTCTTTTTCTTCGTATAATTTACTTCCCTGGAATCTTCCTGAAATTGTAGACAAAATTTTATAGCTTTCTCCAAACTCAAATTGTCGATACGTAATAATGCTTCTCTTGTAACAGGATCCCTAATTCCCATAAGAATTTTGTCTCGAAGAGCTTTATTTTCGTTTGATTCGTTCGGGTCTACATTGTTATAATTGCAACTTTTTACCAAATGTCGGCATTCAGTCAGGAAGTGCTCAAAACTTTCTCCTTCCTTCTGCACTCTTCTTAAGAAGTTAAAACGTTCGAAGCATTCGTTTACTCTTGGGTTAACATATTTTTCAATTAAATTTAACATGCATTCATACTTGTTCTCTGTTTCATCCTCCGGTATAATGAAAGTTGCCATGATTCTAGCAGAATCGGTGCCTATAATATTTCTTAAAATCGATAGCTTTACACTGTCTTGAGATTCGTTTTGTCCAGTAGCTATTAAGTAATCTCCGAAACTTGTTTTGCAGAATTTCCATTCTGCAGATGCATTTTGACTTTCTATATTAAAGTCTGGTGGAAGTTTTACCGGTCCGTTCATCATTTTATTTTTCTAATACACTATATTTCACTATACTTTGTCTTTAAACTTAGACTTTCTTAGCACTGCGCCATGTTTTATACTTTATACTTAGAAAATGAAATATTACACTTTAGGAACAAGATTTATTAAAGAAAAATATATTTCTAACATATGGTTCATTTACAACTGTTAAACTTAATCTTACAATCTCTTCTTCTGTCATTCTCGTTATACGACTCTTACCAAGTAAGGTCACTAACACTTAAACAATGCTATGAAGGATTGTTTTATAAACTTTTATAAAACAATTTTATTGTGATGTTGTAAGATTATTATAATTTTGTTTATCTACTCTACCTCATATTATGTATCAATTTTTAGTTCGTGAAAACTGTCATTATAGACAGCAGTGCGTGAAGGATTAAAAGTGTGCGTGAAGTAACAATGTATTTTAAATGGGATTTACTTTTTCGCACTGTTTTTGACACACCTTCATATAATCAAATATCCTTAGCATTCGCGTTGTCATGGTGTTGCTATGAGAGCATTAAATTTCAACAAAAGTTACTCTGACAGTTTTGTAGTTTAAATTTTCAAATTTGAATTTGTAATTTTTTTTATTTGTTTATCGTAGATAAAATATTGTATGAAACTGTGCGTGAAGTGCTTTTTGCGCACTTACGCGATATATAGCACTCGCTTCGCTCGTGCTCTAAACATCGCGTGCGTGCGCAAAAAGCATACTTCACGAACTGTTTCATAAATAACTATTTTAGAACGTTCTTACTGTTAAATTATAAAACTAAATAGACCCAACGACCAAATACTTGTTAGGACAGCATTAAAAAACAATTTTGAATTTCTACAGCAGCAAAAAACCTATAATAAAACAGAATCGCTGTATTGACTAAAGGTTATAAAATCAAATTGTTAGTTGGGAAGCCACTTGGGCTTCTCTGCACTGTGACCTACTGAGATCTTTTAATTTTTTTTTGGCAATAACACAAATTTATAGTCTGCCAAAGTTACGAGTTATAAATCTTTCTTGAATCCTGGTAGCAATGGAACAAGGAAGAACAGCATTTTCAACTGCTGCTGGATTAGGTTGGGCAGCAATTTGGATCTGGTTTTCCGCAGGATCAACAATAATTTCGTCCATCCGGTGCGCAATACGCATGTTGTGTAAAACAGCGCATGCATTCACAATTTTACCTGCCATACATGGTTCGTACAACATTTTTCTTTGGGCAGACAGACATCGAAACTCCGACTTCCAAACACCAAACAGCCTCTCAACATTACTTCTCTGGGAACACAAGGCTTCATTACATAAAAACCGAGGTGTTCCAGGAACTTCATGTTTCAATGGTGTCATTAGCCATGGTTCCAAAGGATATCCATCATCTACTAGAATGTATAAAAATAAAATGCATTATCGAAACAATCTTAAAATAAAATTAGATATAGATAAACACATATAATTAAATAAAATAAAAATTTACCAATAAGCCACGTGTTTCGTTCTCCATGTTCATAGTTACGAACCATCGCTCGCCTTGCAGCTCGCCTTGCAGCCGAATTGTTTTGTATTAAGGATCACAAATCTGAATAAAAAATGTTAACTTATAACAAACACTTTATGACATATTTTAATATAGATATTGAAACACTTATGGGGACTTTAACACAATTTATTTACAAAATTGTTAAAATACACAGAACTCTGCTGGATAACGTCTAAATTGCTTGACAATACAATGAACTCTTGTGAATATTTGAACTTGAACTGCCGTTAACTGCCCATACATCCCCTTATATACTAAAAATGAACATTCTGGAACTTTCTAGAAACATTATTTAATCTAGTCAGTGTGTTTAGAAGTTTCTAGAATTTTCTAGAATCATTAGATTTTTAGAAGTTTCTAAAAATGAACTGTCAATAACAATCTTTCAAATTAAGGTCCCTTCCTTTACGGTTATCCCGTTACACTTATCCTTAGATTCATTCCTCCTGGAATGTTATTTCCTAAATCGGAATCCCGCACACTTCCTGAGCCAGCCAAACCATCTTCTTGGAGCTGCGGCACATCTCCACTGTGGTTTCCCTGGTAAGGCGCCAAACGATCATGATGGACCACGACATGTTTCCCTCTGGGAATTTTTACGATCCGATAAATGACATCGTTAATCTTCTTCTTGATGGTGTATGGACCTTCCCAGTTCTTCTGTAATTTGGGACAAATACCTTGACGCCGTCGGGGGTTATAGAGCCAGACTAAATCTCCAACTTGGTAACTCTTTTCCATTGTCCGTGTGTCATAGTACCTCTTCATCCGATCACTAGTTTGAAGTTTTCCACGCACCAGGTTGTGTATATTCTCCATTCGATTCTGAAGATCGGCGACATATTGTTCACGGGCCATTTCTTCACCAGGTTTACAACCAAACACCAAGTCACATGGTAGCCTCATTTCTCTACCGAACAGGACCTTCGCAGGCGTTTGGCCAGTTGATTCGTTAATGGCAGATCGAATTGCCATTAGAAATAGTGGAATATGTCGATCCCAATCCCTCTGACAATCTGACACCACTTTTGACAGATAGTTGGTTATAGTCCGGTTCATTCGTTTCACCATTCCATCAGACTGAGGATGCATCGCTGTGGTTCTCGTTTTGTGGATGCCTAATCTTTGGCAAACTTCTTGAAACAGCTTGCTCTCAAAATTTCTCCCTTGGTCTGAATGTAATTCTAGTGGTAACCCAAATCGGCTTACGAATTCTTCAACTAATATATCTGCTAAAGTGGTGGCTGCCTGATTGGGAACTGCATAGGCTTCAACCCATTTAGTGAAGTAGTCCATTACAACAAAGATGTATTTGTTTCCTTCATCGGTCTGTGGAAGTGGCCCCAATACATCTACTGCAATTCTTTCAAAAAGACTTCCGACCAGATATTGCTGCATTTCCGCTTTCGGTTTTCGGTGCGGACCATTACTGGCAGCACATGTGGTGCATTTACGACACCAATCTTTAACATCATTAGTGCAATTTACCCAGTAAAATCTATCTTGGATCTTTTGCAGCGTTTCGTAATACCCAGATATCCTCCAGAACTATCATTATGCATCTGTTTTCAAATTTCCGGTACAGCATTTCTTGGTACCACTATTTGTTTCCTTGTTTCTGTGTCCTCTCCCAGTACTAGATACCGCGTCCTTGCAAGGCCTTCACATTGGCATAGGACATGAAATGCAGTTTCCTCTTCCTCTTGGCAATATCGACAAATGTCTTCATCTGCTAAGTTTGGCTGACTCATGTGTTTTCTGAGCCTACAATGTCCTGTCAAGAGACTGACAATCATTCTGACATCATTTCGCCTTTGTGATAGCAGCTCTGCAGTAAACTTCGCCGAGTATCCCTTTATGAAGAGTTTGGCTTGTCGCTTGCCCGGTGATGTTTCCCACCACTCCTGGGCCTTTTCTAGCCTCCATTTCTCAATGGCTGCCTTTCTGAATGTATTAGCAACTCCGCCGAATGGTTCCGGGCCAATCATTGGAGTGTTAGCTCCCGCACGGGCCAATTCATCAGCCTTCTCATTGCCCCGAAACCCTGAGTGTCCTGGTATCCATGCCAGTGTCAGAGAATTTTGACTAGCGGCATGTGTCAGGGCCCCAACGCAGTCCCACACCAGCTGTGAGCTTATTTGAGCTGAGACTATCGCCTTTAGAGCTGCTTGGCTGTCCGAGTATATGACTACGGTTTTACCCGACTTACGATCTCCGTTGCACAGTGTTGTATGGCCGTTACTTCAGCCTGAAACACTGTGGCATACGCACCTAGACTTAGTTGGATTTTTATCCTGTGTCCTCTACTGTATATACCTGACCCTGTGCCTTTCTCAGTCTTTGAGCCATCGGTATACCAAATTGACTCCCTTGGATTGGGGGGGCCATTGTTCCATAAGTCCCTTTCCAGTATTTCTACTCGAAAGTTTCTCACAAAGTTATACCTGGGGACTATCCTGTCCTGAGGCATACTCATTATTTGATCTGCCTTAACCCTATTGTATAACTCTGCTTGCTTTTTGCCTTTTAATGAGGTAATGGGGGCCTGGCCTTGTAGCAGTCTGTGAGCAGTTGGCATAGCCTCGCCCTGAATGTAAATGTGCAATGGTGGTAGGTTGAGTAAAACCTGTAGTGCGTCCGTTGGGGCGGTTCCCATGGCACCTGTAACATTCAGACATGCCTGCCTTTAAATGCTTTCCAGCTGCCTGATCACCCCGGGCTGCTGCGTTCTACTCCACCACACCACCGAACCATAGGTTAACATTGGTCTAATGACTTGTGTATACAACCATAGGTTCATTTTGGGGTTCAATCCCCAGTTCTTGCCACACAATTGTCTACACCTAGCAAGGGCTATTGTAGCTTTATGTGTGACCTTTTGAATGTGTTGCTTCCATGATAGCCTCTGGTCAAATACCACACCCAGGTAGTTGGCCTCTGTGGCCATTGGAAGCAGCACGTTATTCTTTTATTAGTGAATGGGACAATTGATGCTTTTTTGGATTGACTGTTAGGCCTTCATCCTTGCACCACTTGTACACCATATTCATTGCGGACTGCATCCGCTCTGAGACTGTACCCAGAAACTTCCCCTGAATGATTATGGCCATATCATCTGCGAAGCCTAGGCAGTGAAGGCCTTCATTGAGGAGTTTTTTAAGGAGGTCATCCACAAGTGCTGACAGTACCTCTCCCTGCGGACAGCCCCTTCCCACTATTGCCTCAATGGACGCCTCACCTAACTTGGACACTACGATCCTATTCGTTAGGTTGGCATACACCCATTGGCATATTAGTGGGGGGACTCCCCTCCTTGAAAGTGCGTCTGTTACTGACTCGGGTCCCACATTACTGAAGGCTCCTTCAATGTCAATAAACGCCGCTAGGGCTACTTCTTTGTCCTCAATTGACTTTGACAATAGCCTGTTCAAGTCATCCAGCGCTAGGTCTGTGGATTTTCCCGGCTGGTATGCATATTGACGATCACTTAATGGGTTCTCCGTTAAGATTTCGTCCCTTATATATCTATCGACCAGTTTTTCCAGCGTTTTTGCTACGAATGACGATAGACTTATTGGTCTGTATGACTTGGTCGTTTGGTCCGTCATCCTCCCCACTTTAGGGAGATATAAGACTTCCACCTTTTGCCAAATAGATGGTATAAATCTATAGGCCAAACAAGCCTTAAAGATTTTACACAGTTGTGTTATAATTACATCCAGCCCTTTCTGGAGTAGGGCTGGGTATATTCCATCCGTTCCTGGTGTTTTGAATGGACGGAATGTGCTGATAGCCCATCTGATTTTTGCAGGTCTGGTTATTTCGGTAGCTAGCTTCCAGTCATCCCTTGAGGGCCTTACCGGCCTTTGACCGTGGCCTACGCTATCCGATCCCGCTTCCATAAACCGTGAGCCAGGAAAGTGTGCCAATGTTAGCAGTCTTAAATTTTCCTCCAACGTTTTGGTGTATGATCTGTCCTCCTTTTTGAGGAGGCCGACCTCTTTCGCTGTACCATCCTTAGCCAGGACCTTGTGGATTCTTGAGCATGCGGGGGTCGTTTGGACTTCCTCGCAGAACCTCCTCCAGGAGTCTCTTTTGGCTTTTCGGATTTCTTTATTGTACAGCGTTAACTTTTGTCTGTACTCTTCACAGTTATAAACGATTTTGGCCTTGTTAAACAGCCTTCTCAGCTGAGCCCTAAGCTTTTGTAGGTGTTCGTTCCACCAGGGAGTGTTTCTCGTGTACTTTCTTGTCTGTTCCGGGCAGTTTTCACGATAAGCCGACCCAATAGCCTTGCTTACCCTGTCCACCTCCCAGTCCAAACTGTACACATCTCTTATTGACACCATTCTATCCTCGAGATTTTCATTGAGGGAATTTACATAGTCCTCCCAATTCGTTCTCCGTGGATTTCTGAACGTGGTCTCAATAATTTTAGGGGTGACAATATTAAACCTTACATGCCTGTGATCCGACCCAGACGGCTCGTCCGAGACATGCCAGTTGTCACGGGCTAAATTCTCATAAGCGATAAATATTTTAATTTGTAAACATAAGTGTTTTCTTACCTTAAAATTTCCCATTATTAAAGGTTTACTTGAGTCAGGAACCGGTAGATCTGGTTCGGTTATAGATAATCATCAACTTATAAATATATTCTGCCATAAATTATTGCTAATATTGTCTTGAAGTATATTTAGTAAATTCAAACGTAGTGGCATTGTTTATAAATCATTCACTGACGTATGTAAACGGTTGACAATTCTCTTTCTGTCGATAACTCGTAGTATTGTGGTCCACAGCCAGCTGTTTCGTGGTATTGTTATTTGCATAATAAGATTGAAAATGAACGAGGAAATTAAGTAATGTTGAGATTTTTGCTGTTATCTTGATGAGTAATAAGATTAGTTGTATCAAACGACCACTGTTTGTTCGTAAATTGGTAGCTGAAGATCCTACGGTTATTGTCCCTATAGTAGTAGAGGCCATTTATTTTGAATTGTGTCAATCTCATGAATTGTAAAAACGTAGAGAGTTCCTTTTGACTTTCAGCCTTCGATTCGAGCGGATTGCTCTTGAGAAGATTTTTGGGTTTAAGTTTGTAATCTCTGTGCATCGGAGTCAATTAATTTTGGATTTACGAAACTAAACCTCAGTTTTTCCTATCGAATATTGTTGGAGTTAGTTTTCCTGTTATTTTGGTAGATTCGTTGGAAAAAAGTCCTCGTGGAGGGATATTTAGTAAAATCTTCACTGGTGAGTAGCACGTTTCTTTATTCATGTGGTTGTTCGATCCTTATTGTTTTTTTTTTTCTCTTTTCTTTCGTTCCCTATGAAGTGTAGGTAGCCCACAGAGCAGACAGTGGAAAAATTGGTAATTCAAAACCGTTCAGGCAGCAAATCGTGGTCAGAATTCCCCATTTATTGCAGTTAGCAACGAGGATATTGTTTTACCCCTTTACCAGCTAGGGTGTCACGAGTTTAATGAAAGAAACCCTATCTTAATAGGTGAGTTACGACATTATATTTTTATAAGATTAATAACGCCATATAGTCGCAATCTTAGTTTTAATATCTTGATTTTACATGTATATTTCTTTGTGTATTGTATGTAGGTATTATTTTTGAGAAACTAGACTGCTTTTAGTTCTTTATTAATTGATTTTATGTTAAATCTTAATTTAGTTTATCGCTATAATTTTGTTGTAACTAGCAAGTCAAATTTAAGTTTGTTAAGCGCATTTAAATCATTAGTTTTGATTAGTATTTGTAAAAATTCAGAGTTATCAGCTTTTAAATCTTGTGTAATTCATTTAAATTCATTCTTTTTTATTCTTTCATTGTTGTGCAAAAATAGGTTAATGTGTTCAAATTGTATTAAAGCCAGTAAAGTAGTGTAACGTTATTAAATCAATTAATTCAAGGAGTCATTAAAATTTGTTTGAGCTATTGTTAATTCCAAATTACGATTTTAGGGTCCTAGATACAGGTGTAAATCCTAGTTACGGGTTTAAGTCCTAGTTACGGGCTTAAGTCCTAGTTACGGGCTTAAGTTCTAGATACAGGCTGAATTTTGATTGCTGACCCGATACTTAGTACGAGCTTAAGTTAATTGTGATTGGTGCAAGCCTATTGGTTTTGGAACAGGCTTGATTTTTGGTACCGGCCTAAGTATTGGAGAAGCAAAGGATTCGAACTTAGTTAACAAATAAGCCAAACTAGATTTAAGACGCGACTATAGTTTTAGTTAAAATTTATTTTTCTTCTTTTACGTGTGATCACACTTAGCAGATAATTTTATTAAGATTACTCTCTTAGATTTTTTTTATATATTTGTTTTGTTAACATAGTCAAGAGCGAGTTTGACGTTAGTGTAAATTCTTTACCTTTAATTTTTATTTAAAAAGGGTCTAGTTGATATTTTGTTTTATTTAGCTCACTTTATCGTTATATTTTTTTTATTGTGCAATTCAATTGGTACTGTTTAATATTCAAAATTTATTTAATTATCTCCAGTGGGTAAGGTAGTGCCTGGAACAACAGGAGTTTCCGATTTTAACCGTCTAAATCGGTGGCGCGACTCACTATTATTTGTTTACTTACCCTCAACGGCTGAGCTGGGCACCAATTTGCCAGTAGAGAAAACCACTACCGAACTCAGCTGGAGTTGAACTTCAATTGGAAGAAGTTAATTAAATTTTTGATTGATTTTTCGAAATCTAATTTTATTTTTATTTACGTTAAAAACACGTGGCACAGTTTTCAATCTTGTCGTAGATGTTATTCGTGCAGAGGGTCATATCAAGAACCTCCCTGCGCGTAACTGTTACAAACGTTGGCTTATTGCCTCTGTTTAATATCTGTAAACTATTACTAAGTATAAATTGTAATAGATACTCACCTCTAGGGTTGACGTCCGTACTACCCCACGCTATGTGATGAGCATTGGCGTCGGCCCCCACGATCAACGGTAGGTTTTCCCTCCGGCTGTAGCTAATGATGTCCATTAGGTGGCCTGGAGGACATACCTTGTCCTCTCCAGGAAAGTACGCCGAGCAGACCATTAGCCTTCTGATGCCTTCTTGCGTGGATATTGACAGTATGGCTGCAACAAAATCCCTAGTGCATAGCACCGGAATCAGCTTACATCCAACTGCCTTAGAAAACAATATACAGGCACGGGGCTTTATAGCCTTGGTGTCATATATCAACTCGCCATGGTGCGGTTTTAAGCCTGCAACCCTACCTCCGTATAGCCATTGCTCCTGCAGGAGGGCTAGCTCCACGCCTTCTCTCTCAAATCTCCGACACACTATGGCCGATGCAGCCTTTGCATGTTGGAGATTTGCCTGCAGGATCCTGACTGTACCTACGTCTTTATAAGGATCCATACGAGTCCCACGAGAAGCTAGGGAAGGGATGGTCCACCTGGTCAGAGCCCCGCATAACCAGGTAAGGCTAATTACAAGGGGGTTTCGCCCGGTGCCCCCAGGGGACCGTTCGCGACCAACATGTTAACATTAATTATAGCCTTACAACTACTTACCACTTGTACATTTAAAGTGTGATTTCCATGGTGATTGACATATGCTTCCTCATGTCTTTGTGGAGCCAATATTTGGAGGTACGTGCAATCAATTGCTCCAATAGCTCCTTCAAAAGGTTGAGCACAATCTAAAAATTTTCTCCTAACATTTGCACGTTGTGGTGGAGACATTGGGAATTTTACCCAACGATGCAGCAGATGTTGATTGATGGCATTAGTGACATCTTTCACACATCTGCTCACTGAAGGCTGACTCAGAGCCAAATCATATTGCCCTCCAACAACACCTTGGTAGCAACCTTTGGCATAAGATGCCAATGCAGTTAAAATCTGTAAAAAAATATTGTTTTTAAAATACACAAAAATTATAGAAAAGTTTTATTTACTTGATGCTCTACAGATATCCTCAGTTGGTCTATTTCTTGTTAGAGTAGGTTCCAACTCTTCAACCAAATCCATGACCATGTCAGCAGTTAATCTAAACATGTCAATAAAAACATCATTGTTTAATTCAAAAGGATCATGCTCTTCTTTCAAGCCAGTTTGCACGATGTTCAAGATTCATTAAATCTAAGGCAAGATAACCCTCAGCCATCTTCTTTGATCTAAGTTTACTAAAACAAATTAAATTACTTCTTTTTAATATTTTCACAATTTATATTTCTATTATTAACCCCTATATATACTAGAAAAAACTGAAAAAAGTCTCAACTGCTACAATAATACAATATAATAATTTTACCTAGATCTCATTAACATAGTATTTTTATTATGGCAATATTATACTATTCCTATCCAGCAAGATTTTATAAAAAAAAAAAACATAATATTCTTATGAGTTCAAGAGCATTTTTTATTGTTTATAAAAGTATACCTAATGGAATGGAACAAAACTATAGCTAAAAATACTATGTGATAATAGATTTTGTGTAGTTACAATTAACATAAAGTTTTGTTATTTGAATTAAAAACTTTAAAATGTAATACAAACATGTTTGGTAATATAACATTTGTGGCTGTGGCTATTCGCACGTCGGCACGGGTGGCACTGGAAAGTGGTAATTTGACTCGTTGTGCATAGACTTTTTGACGCGAAAATTCTTGCGCCAAAAAAGTATATATGCGGAGAACAGCTACACATGTGTAAGAAAATTTTTACCAAAAATAAAGCGATTACTAAAAAATTGTTAAATATTAAAATACTAATAGTTTTTATTTCATTGTTATTGTTTTTTATATTAAGTAATCTATTATAAAATTTTTCACAAAATTATTTAATTTACTTCGCTATTTTTCTTCTCATGCATTATAAATTTATCCATATATATTAGACTGGTTCAAAAAAAGTGACTATTTTTTTTTCAACACAATTCCATTTATACTTTCGAGGAGGTGTAGAAAGATGCCTGTTAAAAGGAGAGTTCTTAATATTAATATTTAGAGGTCGCTCATCGCAGATTTCTATTTCCCATTGAAATAACATTGGAAAAAAAAATTTTAAACTTTAGAATTTTATATTTCGGTCTAGAAGCAAAGTGCCGTGATGAGCGATACATATTTTTATAGAAAATTAGTTGCTCTACAAAAAAAGTCTTATCATTTTTCGATAAGTTTACTCCTTCAAAAGTTATTCAAGGTTAAAGTTAAATTTAGAGTAAATTTAAGTTTTTTTTCTTGATTTCTGACAAAATGTTAAAACTTATCACTTAAAGTCATGAAATCATTCATGAAAATTTTATGAATGATTATCTAGGGAAAAGTAGGGCCAGTTAAAAACTATAGATTTAGAAATCTATAGTTAAAATGATAAATAACCCCATTTGAAGTTTATTAATTCCACTTTTAATGTTAAGTGACCATAATTTTTTTTTTAAACAGTTACCAACAGTAGTTTACGGAGAATGTCGGTCACTGGGGTCACTGTCTTACCGGTGGACCAAAAATGAAGCAAGTGATTACTTTGTTCGCTCCTGTTTTAAGTTGCTGAAAAGTTTTTTTCTAAATTCAGACTTGTATGGTATTTTTTAAGATTTCAATTAATAGAAATTTACAATTTTTTGTTTTGAATATTTTAAAATTTTATTATTAATATTATGGAAACGAAAGTGTATTTAATTGGTGAATTGAGTGATAATTTCACTGGACGTAAACTTCCGACGAATGGAGAGGTTATGTCTGTGTTCTTGTATCAGCATAACCACTCAAGTTGACATTAAAACATAGTGCTGTTGTTACTGTAAAAAAAGTGGAAGAAAAATGGTTACAAGCTGGATTGTCGATTTGTCAAAACTATCAGGCTGTTCAAAAAGTATTAAAATTATTCAAAAATTGGTTAAAACTAAAAAAAAATCAACATCGAAAAAAATCTGCTGCGCAAAAAAAAGAGAGACACAATTCTTGGCAACATGTAGAAAATTATTTGATTTAACTAAGCCGAATATGATGCAAAAACTAGATGATAATAAAAAACTATTTTTGAATGCTCAAAAGTCTGATAAACGCTATGGATTTATCGATACAAGTGTTTCAAATGAAATAGCTAGTCAAGTTACTATGGATATTGATATTGATGTTGATGGTAATTATACATTTATCATTTATACAATAATATTATTATGATGATTGTATTATACAATAAGTACAATAGTTTAATATAATAATAGAATCGTACGTATTTGAAGTTTTGTCTCTAAAAATATTTTGATTAATAATATATTAAAGTTATAATTATTATAGATCTTAATCAACCTACGACTAGCAGTAGTAATGTTTTGGGTGAAGCTGCTCTTTCACGTAATCAGTCAACCACTGCTACAGATACGACTTGTAGTCAACAGTCAGAAATCGTTTCTGAGTATGAAATTCCACCTAGCTATCAAGCAGCACCACCCAAAACTGATGTCATAACTCCCGAACTTGCATCTGCTCTTGATCGAGCAAATGTCAGTAATCGAAATGCCACTTTTATATTATCTGCTGCTTATAAAAGTGTGGGATTAGATATTGAAACACTCAATTTAAGTTGCAGTACAATTCGCCGAGGCCGGATTAAATACAGACAAACTATTTCAGAGAACTTAAAAGATGAGTTCAAATTTGAAGATCGCTATACTGTTCATTGGGATGGCAAAATTCTACCTGATATAACTGGTTCAGATTCTGTAGATAGAATTGCAATTATACTATCGACTTCTAAAACGAATCAACTTCTCGGCGTTCCAAAAATTTTGGACGGATCTGCAGAAAGACATTCTGTAGCTATTATACACACATTGAAAGAATGGAAAGTTTCGCCTCATATTAAGGCGATGTGCTTTGATACTCCAGCAGTTAATACTGGTATAATATGATTTCTTTGCTTGCATGAATATTTTCTAACTAATTAATAATTAATACTATTTTAACTTATTAATAAAATTTTATTTTCAATTTATATTCCCTGATAAGAAAGAAAAATTCAAAACAATTGACAATCATAATTCTCCATAACAGAAGGAATTCAAAAGAATTGAAAATATTCAGAAGTATTCAAATTTCGTTACGTTTAATGCTTTTTAATCCGTTTTTTTAATCAGGCTTATGTTTATTAATAGATTTAAATAGAAAATCTGTATGGTTTTATTTATTTCTATTCAGGATTTATTTGCATATTTCTTTTACAATCAAAGCCTATTTTTTATATTTTCAGCTTGATTTCTACACTATTTTTCATAACTTTCATTTTCTAATACCATTTACACATTCATATTGTACTTACAGGACTGCACAACGGCACAGCAGCAATAATTGAAAGGAAATTGAACCGTAAATTAATTTGGTTGCCTTGTCGTCATCACATCTTTGAAATCATCTTGAAAGCTGTTTTTGAAATGTTCTGGAAGACAACTTCTGGTCCTAATGTACCAATTTTCAAAAGATTTCAATCTTTTTGGGATAAAATTGATAAATCTAAATATGAGTGGTATAAAAGACGAAGTTGTAGCAAATGCGGTGGAAGCAGATAGACTAGAATTAATTAATTTTATTACTCATCATTTGACGGTATATTTTGATAACTTATGCTAAAATCAATTGAATTTCATATTTAGGAATTTTAATTAACATAAATTTTATTCCTTATAGATTTCTCAACCAAGAAATGATTATAAAGAATTGCTGGAATTATCTTTGATTTTTCTTGGTGGTTTTCCGGAAAACACAACCGATTTTAAGCGCCCAGGAGCAATGCATCATGCACGATGAATGGCTAAAGCTATTTATAGCTTAAAAATTTTTCTCTTCAGAAACCAATTCCCACTTACAAATTACGAAATAAATAGTTTGCAGCAAGTTTGTATATTTATCATTGTTTGAATAAAAACTAAAGGCGTCGCGGTTGCTGTCCAAATCATTCTACATTCTATATATATATATTAGATCATAATAGTGTGTAGATGCAGATGCACCCCCCTGAAAATAATCCTGGCGGCGCTCATGCGATTTTGCCTACTATATTAAATAAAATTAAATCTGTAATTGTATGAATTGACAGCTGATCATCTTGTCAATCGAAATACATTGCTTTATATAAATAGTTTTTTGTGTATAAAGTGTTTGTATTAAATATGAATAAACAATGTGGATTTATTAATGAAGAAAGTGATGAAAAAATATTGATTGAAAATGAGTGAATAGGTAGGTACTCTATATGCATAAATTTTATTTTTGGTGTGTAATTACACTATTTATACCTAATTATTTATACCTATTATTTATACCTAGCTATTTTCGTTTTATAGACTTAAAGAGCTAAAAAGAAAAAGAAATTGTGAACGTCAAAGGGCATATTATAAGCGCGCCAGAAAGATTTGAAGAAAAATGACAAAAATGAAAAAATGACGAGACAGCTACATTCATTATGATTTGATTAAGTAAGTTTATATACATACATACATAATATGATAGTAAATAATTGTGTATACGGAAGCTTAACGTTAAGTAAAGAAGCATGGTACACGTTTTTGTTCATGAAATAATAATATTCGAAATGTTTTAACACTTTCTTATACTTATTTTAGGTTTGGTTAGGTAGCCATAAAGGCCATAAAACCACTAGTCAGGATGGCTGATCTTTTACCAGCAATAACATATCCTTCGTAGACGTGAAGGAAACAAACTTAACTCAGGATTTTAAATTTTATGGAATATGCTATAAAATGCTACAAAATGAAATGGTTATCTAACTATCGAAGGCTCTTGTGTTGTATTACAATAAGGTAGATACAGCTACAAAATCACACATTCTAAACGTAATGTATGTATATTTTTAATATTGTTTACCTATTATTGAAGCAAAACTTCTTTAGGCACGACTAGAGGTAGATTCTAACGAAAGATTCTGATGGAAGTAACTGTATAATTTCAGCTATGGGAGGAGTTTAAATTTCCGAAATTTATTTATGAAATTTTCAAACGGTTTCAAATACATTAATGGTATTTATAGAGTAAAATCTATGTTTCACATTTTAGTTATCATAAACCTATTATTTCATATATAAAAAAAATAATGATAACTTTCAAATTCCTATTTCTAATGAATAATATAAATATAACATCTCATTTTTTTGTAAAGTATATAGGCAATAAATATGATTGAATTGTAATTAAATATTTATTTTCCGATACGTACGTCAACAAGTTTTACTTCAATCGCGCGTAAAGGTTACACGCACACTCTTTTTTTTTTCATATCCTGGGCTTAGAACGACTCAAACACAATGAGTCCGTTTCGCCAACGTTGCGACGCTGGTTGCTAGCCGAAAACCCATTGGCACAGCTGGCCGAAAGCACAAAATGGCGATAGGACTCCTGTGTGAGCGTTCGTTGTTTTTGTGTTTCTTTACACATGTTTCCCCAACATCCTTTGCTCCCAAGTACCCAACACTTTTGCTAGCCAAGTGCAATACCCTACTTGGTTATGCCGCACTGATGACGACTAATGAGCCAGAAACATGCATGTCTGCGGTTACCATTCCTACTCGTGGCCTTATTGATCCTTTTTGCGTACATGCCCAATAATTTTCCCCTTTTGTTTATATTAATACGCGTTTTCTTGGCACTTTGTTTATTATATATATATATATATATATATATATATATATATATATATATATATATATATATATATATATATATTATAACATATATGATGAGTGTATGAATATTAATAATATGTTTTGATAATATCAATCACTATGTTATAAAATATTCCTTACCTTTAATTAATTTTGAATTTTAAATATAAATAGTGAATAGGTAAGAATTAACTCAATGTAATTATCTTCCAATATGATTAATTAAATATGCTACCGGCTATTCCCTTATGTCAAGGTCAGAGTTCAAATATTCAACCAAACTAGATTCAAAATCAGTTAATACACAAATTTGCAATAAAATGACTGTAAAACCGCACTATCCTAGACCAACAATGTTTTCTAGGCATGAATTGTATATAAATTTCTAACCTTTCTAATTCAAAATGTGTCAAACTTCAAAAATACCGTTAATAAACCAAAACATGCATCAAATATATATAAATGAAATATTCTGTCTTGAGTTACTAAACAATTTGGATTAAACTTAACAAAAAGTGAATAAAAATAATTTAGTTAAATACATAAAACAGTGAAAATAAAAAATGTTCATGGAAATTACAAAAATCAAACAACAGAAAAGTTCTTTATTGATAATAATGGAAGAGTGATACCGTTTTATGAAGATCTTGTTTTCTCTTCGGTCTGCTAAGCCTTAGGATCCCCTTTTCAAGAACAGGCCTATGTTACCCAGCACAGCAATGATATCACGAACTTTGGAAATTTTACTAATAAGATTTCTTCTAATCACTGCACAATCAGCTTTTACATCCAAAGGTAAGTACAATAATGCTATTCTTTCTTGTTAGAAACTAGAGTATCTTTCTTTAAATCAATTCAGGAAGCATTTATAACGATTAACTACTCAGCAATAATTTTAACCATTTATTCTTTCATAAAATCATATAAATTTCTCTTACCAATTGCTTTCTCTGGTTACCTTGGAATATTCTTTATACTTTAAACTGTTTTAATACTTTCTATTATCAATACTTTCAAAAAAAACTCAAAATTTCTACGGAGCAAATTTTTAATACAACTTCTATTTCAACAACCAGAAAACAAGAGCGATTCTATCAAATCAACAAAGAAACAACTGACAAATTCAACAAACTTAAATCTATACATCTTTTCCATCTAATCGCCTACTAATTTCTTATTCAAATAAAATTATTAACAAAATCTAATTCTTGATTCAATATTACAATTTAAAACAATGATCATTCTTTTTTATATTCTTATGAAATTTACTAGCACTACAAACTAATAATTTTCTCTTTTTCAGAATATTTCATTTGGCATTTGAACTATTAATAAATTAGAATATGGTTGGTAAATTTGTATAATTTAAAAGTAAGTAGAAGTTTTAACATGTATTTTAACTATTTGTGATGTCTTTTTTTTATAATTTAATTTTCTCATTTACTTACACCCCTAATTCATTTAAAATTAATGTTTGATTACTAACGTATTGGCAATTTTATAAACTTTTAATTATCTACTTTACCCATTTATCAATTTCATAATTATCAAAACTTTATATAATGTAGATTAATCATTTTTGAATCTTTAAATAAAAATCTTTGAAATGTATTTGTATTTTTTTTTTCTTATTATTCTATTTTCTTTTTCCTTTTTAGGAATTATAAAGAAGATGATGATAATCAATCCCAATGTTACTAAATTTGCGCTCTGACCCGAAATAAGAAAATCTCCTTTCTCTACTTTCCATTAGATTTTCCTTCTACATTCTTATTTAATATAACATAGTAACTAATATCATCTCAAATCCCCCAATTAAAATTTTTACATCAAACATTTCATTGATGTTGGATTAAAAATTATAATTTTAATCTATTTTTTTTTATAAATAAACACTCATTTTACAAAAACTTTAGCCTCAATTAATATTATTTGCACAGATTGTATAAACCTTTTTTCAATAAAACCATTCAATCTTAATTTGATATTTACATCTTAATACTATTATTTACAAAACTTTGCTATTAATATCATCTACCCCTCTTCTGGTATAAACTTGTACACATCCTTAATATTTAACTTCTTTTTGATAAAATTTACACTTTTCCACATTTAATTTTAGTCCAGCTCTTTCCAATTCTTTTAATGTGATTTCTAAATGTTTTTTATGTACAATTTCATTTTCCGAATAAATTAAAATATCATCAATGTAGTGTAAAATGAATGATTCATATTTATTTAAAATTGTATGTAAAGTTCTAACTAAAGCTGCACATGAACTTTGCAATCCATATGGCACCACACAAAATTGATATACAATACCATCTACCATGAAAGCTGTATATGGTCTACTATTTTCTTCTAACGGAATTAACCAGAAACTATGTTTAAGATCTAATTTAGAATAAATTTTTGCATTTGTAATTCTTCCAAAAATTCCTTCCACATTCATAGGACTTTCATATTGTTTGACTGTATAGGCATTTATGTTTCTTGCATCAAGACATATTCTAATCTCTCCTGACTTCTTTCTTACACAAGTAATTGCATTTATGTATGGAGAATCCGATCTTTCTATTATTCCATCCTTCAACATTTTATTTAATTCTTCATATACTTCATCTTTTATTTTATACGGTATCGGATAAGTTTTTATTTTAAAATTCTTAATATCTTTATTCATCTCCAACTTGTGCGTGTAATTTGTAGCTATACATATATCTTCCTTAAACAATTTATAATATTTCTTACATAATATTTCTACTTCCGTCCTATACAATCCACAATTTTCTTCTAATTTGTCAAACTCCATATTTTCTATGTTGTTGTACATAACATTCTTATTAATTTCCGAACTTTCATTCTTTTTTACTATAAATGGTATTATTTGTTGTTCCCATCTTAAACATTCATCCTCATAATCGATGATAACCTTATGATTATTTAATTCATCTGAACCCAATATAATGTCATAGTTCAAATTTTGTATTAATAACATTTGAAATTTATACATTTTAAACCCTATTAAAATTTCCCCCATAATCATATTACTTGTTTCATATAATTTCTTATTATTCGCTCCCACTAATGATAATTTATTTGTTTTTATCACCATAATATCATCTTGTTTGATTTGTGAAACCACCCTTTGACTAATTAAAGTAACCTCTGAACCAGTATCTATCATAATTTTACATTTAATATTTTGGAAAACCCCCTCTATAAAAATTAACCTTTTTAGTTCATTAAATTTAACCTCGTCATCATTCACAATAAATTCCCTAGGATGTTCATACTTAGAAGAGTAGATGATATTATGCACATGAGAGCGATTTATGCAAAATCCACGCTCTGTTCCTGGCCTTGACCAGTCACATCACTCTGATTAACACTTACAACATTCACCTGTCTACTGTTTTCACCTCTATCTCTCCTTTCGTTATCCCGATTTACTACATTTCTATTATCATAATTTCTATTACTATAATTATTATCTCTGTTCCACCTATCACCTGATCCTACATTCCTATCATAATTATTATTATTTGGAAATTCCCTATTTCTTCTATCAAAATTCCTATTTTCCCCATTTCTACCATAACTATTATCATTCCTATATTCATTTGCTCTTGTTTCATTCCTATTAAAATTACTATATCCCCTATTAAATTCCCTATTCCTATTATTAAATCTGTAATTACTATCATTCCTATTCTCATTTCGATTCCTTTCATTAAATCTATTACCTCCAGAATTCCTATTATCATATCTATTTCTATCATTAAATCTTTCATTCCCATTCGTTCTACTTTCATTCATTAGACTTCGTTCTAGTCTCTGTAAGTAATTTGATAACTGTTCCATTGTTTTAATATTATGAATTGCTATTGTTTCCGTCATTTCATGTTTGTACTGTCTCGCCACATACAAAACAATTTCCTCGTCCCTCATTGCAGGTTCCAAATATTGTGCATTATTATATAGTTGCATTGCATATGCATTAAAATTTTTTCCTTTATTATAGTCATATTTACCAAAATACAGTTTTTCTCTAAAGGTAGCTTGTTGGATTTCCCCCCAGAAATATCTACAAAATTGCTCTTCGAAATCTTTTATTGACGACATTTGATTTTCTTTATTGCAGAACCATAGTAAAGGATGTCCTGTTAACATATCACGGATCAACAGTTTTTTCTCCAAGAAATCACTAATATGTTTTGTTTTACTTTTTATTATATTCACAAATACTTTTGGATGTATATGATTAATGTTTCCATCAAATTTAATTCCGGTATTGTTGTAGTGTGATATCATGTTAGGAAGAACTCCCACCATATTTCCTCTGACATTATTATCCATAATTTCTTGTAACTTCTTTTGCATATCTTCCATTTCCTTATTTAATTTATACTTGGTTAATTCTTGATTCTTACTACAAACTCCTTTTTGTTTTTCTACTTCTCCCTCTAGTCTTTCAAATTCTTTTCCTAAGTTAATTTTTAAATTATCCACTACCTCTTCATAAATTTGCTCTTGTATCCTTATCTGTCCTATTTCTTTTTTTATTTGTTCTGTTTGTTTACTCACTTCTACTATTTTCTCTTCTACCATTTTAATTTCCCCCTTAATTTTAATCCCTGTCTCCTGGATTTCATTCCTTAATTTAATATTTTGCTGTTCCATATTCTTGTCACAGTCTATCTTCATAATTTTCATTTCTTCCTTGATCTTCAAATTATCTTCTTTAATACTACTAATTTCTCTTTTAAAAATCTTATTATCTTCATCTTATTATCTTCTTTTATTTCATCTAATTTTTTATTAATATCTTCTTTTTGTTGATCCAATTTCTTATCTTGCTGATCAAATCTTTTATTCGTCTCATCCAATTTTTTATTGATATTCTTGTTTATATTTTCATTCATATTCATCATATTTTTATTAATCTCTTCAAATTTCTTATCATTGTTCATCATAAAACTTTGAAGCATCCTACACAAATCTGTTTGAGTCTCTCCTACTGGTCTTTCCTGTACCTCCTGCTCTTCTTGTGCATTTTCACCAGCAGTTTCATCTGTCTCTATATCTATCATAGTTCGATCCTGCTCTCCCCCTATCTCAATTAAATTCTCTCCTTCTTCTGTTTCTGCTTCTTCCTGTGTCTGTCCAGTTTGAATCAGCTCTTCCACTCGATAATCTCCGGCTCCTAACACTCTCTCTTCATGTACTTGTACCGCCACACTTTCCATCTCAATCTCTCCTCCATCACTACTTTCACTCTCATCTCCTACTATCTTACCATCTCTCAATCTCATTTTTCCCTCCATATTCACAATTTATTCTATCGAGATAAATATAACTAATATGAATCACAAAAAAATTTCAAATCAAGTTTTCAAAAAAAATATTTTAAATATTATTTATTTAAATAGGCTCTAGTTTTGATTGTTTAGAGCGAAATAATAAAAAAAAAATTTAACAAAATTCTCAAATTTTAATTATTTGAATCGGCTCTAATTTTGATTGTTTAGAGCCCCACGTTGGGCGCCAAAATTTATAACATATATGATGAGTGTATGAATATTAATAATATGTTTTGATAATATCAATCACTATGTTATAAAATATTCCTTACCTTTAATTAATTTTGAATTTTAAATATAAATAGTGAATAGGTAAGAATTAACTCAATGTAATTATCTTCCAATATGATTAATTAAATATGCTACCGGCTATTCCCTTATGTCAAGGTCAGAGTTCAAATATTCAACCAAACTAGATTCAAAATCAGTTAATACACAAATTTGCAATAAAATGACTGTAAAACCGCACTATCCTAGACCAACAATGTTTTCTAGGCATGAATTGTATATAAATTTCTAACCTTTCTAATTCAAAATGTGTCAAACTTCAAAAATACCGTTAATAAACCAAAACATGCATCAAATATATATAAATGAAATATTCTGTCTTGAGTTACTAAACAATTTGGATTAAACTTAACAAAAAGTGAATAAAAATAATTTAGTTAAATACATAAAACAGTGAAAATAAAAAATGTTCATGGAAATTACAAAAATCAAACAACAGAAAAGTTCTTTATTGATAATAATGGAAGAGTGATACCGTTTTATGAAGATCTTGTTTTCTCTTCGGTCTGCTAAGCCTTAGGATCCCCTTTTCAAGAACAGGCCTATGTTACCCAGCACAGCAATGATATCACGAACTTTGGAAATTTTACTAATAAGATTTCTTCTAATCACTGCACAATCAGCTTTTACATCCAAAGGTAAGTACAATAATGCTATTCTTTCTTGTTAGAAACTAGAGTATCTTTCTTTAAATCAATTCAGGAAGCATTTATAACGATTAACTACTCAGCAATAATTTTAACCATTTATTCTTTCATAAAATCATATAA
This sequence comes from Altica lythri, assembly GCA_964028335.1. NCBI lineage: Eukaryota > Metazoa > Arthropoda > Insecta > Coleoptera > Chrysomelidae > Altica > Altica lythri. Next base: position 96,762,406 of record OZ034801.1, on the reverse strand, counting down.
ATTTCTCTTACCAATTGCTTTCTCTGGTTACCTTGGAATATTCTTTATACTTTAAACTGTTTTAATACTTTCTATTATCAATACTTTCAAAAAAAACTCAAAATTTCTACGGAGCAAATTTTTAATACAACTTCTATTTCAACAACCAGAAAACAAGAGCGATTCTATCAAATCAACAAAGAAACAACTGACAAATTCAACAAACTTAAATCTATACATCTTTTCCATCTAATCGCCTACTAATTTCTTATTCAAATAAAATTATTAACAAAATCTAATTCTTGATTCAATATTACAATTTAAAACAATGATCATTCTTTTTTATATTCTTATGAAATTTACTAGCACTACAAACTAATAATTTTCTCTTTTTCAGAATATTTCATTTGGCATTTGAACTATTAATAAATTAGAATATGGTTGGTAAATTTGTATAATTTAAAAGTAAGTAGAAGTTTTAACATGTATTTTAACTATTTGTGATGTCTTTTTTTTATAATTTAATTTTCTCATTTACTTACACCCCTAATTCATTTAAAATTAATGTTTGATTACTAACGTATTGGCAATTTTATAAACTTTTAATTATCTACTTTACCCATTTATCAATTTCATAATTATCAAAACTTTATATAATGTAGATTAATCATTTTTGAATCTTTAAATAAAAATCTTTGAAATGTATTTGTATTTTTTTTTTTCTTATTATTCTATTTTCTTTTTCGTTTTTAGGAATTATAAAGAAGATGATGATAATCAATCCCAATGTTACTAAATTTGCGCTCTGACCCGAAATAAGAAAATCTCCTTTCTCTACTTTCCATTAGATTTTCCTTCTACATTCTTATTTAATATAACATAGTAACTAATATCATCTCAATATATATATATATATATATATATATATATATATATAACGACTCTTGTTCTCCAAAATTATATTGTTTACCAAAGATCCACAAAACTAACATCCCTTTTAGACCGATTGTCAGTTCAATAAAATCAACCACTTATAATATATCTAAATACCTTGCAGATATTTTAAAACAGGCATTCGAATTTCAAAATAATTACAATGTAAAGGATACATTTACTTTCGTAAACAACATTAGAGACATAAAATTGCCACAAAATTATGTTTTAATATCTTTTGATATTGTTTCTTTATTCACAAATATTCCTTTAAATATAGTAATTCTTTTGATAGAATACAATTGGAACAATATAAAAAGTTATACTTCATTGTCAAAGACCAATTTTTTAAAAATTTTAAACTTTATCTTTACCAACACATATTTTAGTTTTAATGGACAATTTTATGCTCAAGTTTTCGGAACACCTATGGGTTCCCCAATAAGTCCCATTCTTGCAACAATTGTAACCGATTATTTATTAGACAATGTAATATCTGAGTTACCTTTTGCATTACCGTTTATTTACAAATATGTTGATGACATTAGATGTTCGGTACCATCTAATCAAATAGATAATACATTACATGTTTTCTACTCATTTAATGAACATCTTCAGTTTACAGTTGAAACAGAAACAGATTGCAGCATTCCATTTTTAGATACAAAGGTAATAAGAGCAAACAACAATAGCATTGTATTGGATTGGTACCAGAAACCAACTGCTTCTGGGAGATATATAAACTATTACTCGAACCATCCAACCAGTCAAAAATTTAACACAATTGTAGCTATGAAAAACAGAGTAATGACCATTAGTAATGATATTTTTCTTCAAAAAAACCTAAACATTTTGTTCCAAATGTTTCGCAATAATGGTTACCCTAAACATATTTTAAAAAAATTAATTTACAATAGTAATTTTTATGATGGTCCCACCGATGACTCCAATAGTAGACCAATAATATACAAAAAACTACCATTTATTAATGGCCCTACACACTCTGTTTTATCCATATTTAGAAATGTCCCTAACATTTAAATAGCCAAATACAATACAAAAAATAAATATAGTTTAAAACAACTAAAAAACACGCTTTTATAAAGCATGTTTCTGAAAAACATCGAACTAAAAAGTTAAAAATAATTTTCAAAATAAAATTAAAACAAAAATAAATGAAAAGTACTAGTATTATTGTGAAAAAAGCGTGGGCGCTTGACATTTGAAAAATATGGTATGCAGCGCCCACGCTTTTTTCACAATAATACTAGTACTTTTCATTTATTTTTGTTTTAATTTTATTTTGAAAATTATTTTTAACTTTTTAGTTCGATGTTTTTCAGAAACATGCTTTATAAAAGCGTGTTTTTTAGTTTTTTTAAACTATATTTATTTTTTACTTTTTAGTCCAATTTATTTTATTTCAATAGATTCGTTAATTTGCTGTGACAATTACAAGACCCTTACTCAATCATTATTCGTTTATTTAGTTGGAAATGCTTTGAAAGCGTGTTTTTTTGATTTCTCAAATTATATTTATTGTATTCATATTGTTTATAATTAAACGTATTGTTTTCAGAACTTGGAAAAAAAATTACTATTGTGAAATCTAAAGAATTGTTAGATTAATTCTAAGACAATTTCATTCATATCGTTTATAATTAAACGTATTGTTTATTACCCACTCCCGGCACGGGGAGGTAGTGACTAAAAATAACGATATGGGACTCACCCGAGGCAGTAGCCGCGGAGTGGAGAGTTACAAACAAACAAACATACATACATACATACATCCATACAGGTGAAGTTAATTAATAAATAATTTTCAAAATAAAATTAAAACAAAAATAAATGAAAAGTACTAGTATTATTGTGAAAAAAGCGTGGGCGCTTGACATTTGAAAAATATGGTATGCAGCGCCCACGCTTTTTTCACAATAATACTAGTACTTTTCATTTATTTTTGTTTTAATTTTATTTTGAAAATTATTTTTAACTTTTTAGTTCGATGTTTTTCAGAAACATGCTTTATAAAAGCGTGTTTTTTAGTTTTTTTAAACTATATTTATTTTTTACTTTTTAGTCCAATTTATTTTATTTCAATAGATTCGTTAATTTGCTGTGACAATTACAAGACCCTTACTCAATCATTATTCGTTTATTTAGTTGGAAATGCTTTGAAAGCGTGTTTTTTTGATTTCTCAAATAATATTTATTGTATTCATATTGTTTATAATTAAACGTATTGTTTTCAGAACTTGGAAAAAAAATTACTATTGTGAAATCTAAAGAATTGTTAGATTAATTCTAAGACAATTTCATTCATATCGTTTATAATTAAACGTATTGTTTATTACCCACTCCCGGCACAGGGAGGTAGTGACTAAAAATAACGATATGGGACTCACCCGAGGCAGTAGCCGCGGAGTGGAGAGTTACAAACAAACAAACATACATACATACATACATACATACAGGTGAAGTTAATTAATAAATAATTTTCAAAATAAAATTAAAACAAAAATAAATGAAAAGTACTAGTATTATTGTGAAAAAAGCGTGGGCGCTTGACATTTGAAAAATATGGTATGCAGCGCCCACGCTTTTTTCACAATAATACTAGTACTTTTCATTTATTTTTGTTTTAATTTTATTTTGAAAATTATTTTTAACTTTTTAGTTCGATGTTTTTCAGAAACATGCTTTATAAAAGCGTGTTTTTTAGTTTTTTTAAACTATATTTATTTTTTACTTTTTAGTCCAATTTATTTTATTTCAATAGATTCGTTAATTTGCTGTGACAATTACAAGACCCTTACTCAATCATTATTCGTTTATTTAGTTGGAAATGCTTTGAAAGCGTGTTTTTTTGATTTCTCAAATTATATTTATTGTATTCATATTGTTTATAATTAAACGTATTGTTTTCAGAACTTGGAAAAAAAAATTACTATTGTGAAATCTAAAGAATTGTTAGATTAATTCTAAGACAATTTCATTCATATCGTTTATAATTAAACGTATTGTTTATTACCCACTCCCGGCACGGGGAGGTAGTGACTAAAAATAACGATATGGGACTCACCCGACGCAGCAGCCGCGGAGTGGAGAGTTACAAACAAACAAACATACATACATACATACATACATACATACATACATACATACATACATACATCAGGTGAAGTTAATAAAAGCGTGTTAATAAAAAAAAAAAACTCACATCAAACTTCGAATATTAATTAACTATTAATAAATCAACCATCAAACACATTCGTGTTACAAAATTTGTTATTGTTGTCTTTTGTTAAAGTTCACAATAAAATTTGATGAACATTAAAACAAGTGCTAATTCGAAAATTTGGATGAAACCATATGAAATAGAGACCTTGAATTTATTCGTCATCTTTTTTATGATAAAGTTGATGTAATACGGGTAGTCTTATATATTTAAAAATAATAATCACATCTTTACCAAATTAATCAGAACAAAAAAAAATGGAGTTGCCAGGCATCGATCCCGGTACCTCTCGCATGCTAAGCAAGCGCTTTACCATCTGAGCTGCACACCCAGTTAATAAAATTTGACGATAAGCGGTACATAGATTAAAGATGAGCGAAATATTAGCCCAAACTGCAGACATGCGCAAACCGCGCACTAGGCAGCAGCCGCGGAGTGGAGAGTTACAAACAAACAAACATCCATACATACATACATACATACATACATACATACAGGTGAAGTTAATAAAAGCGTGTTAATAACAGACAACTTTTCTCGAAACTTACGGACCCAGTGCCAACTCTATTTAAAAGCAATGTTGTTTACGAATTACCTTGCCTCAGTTGCCATAAAAGTTATATTGGACAAACATCACAATGGTTGAAACAACGAATCACACAACATAAAAGTGATTGCCGCCTAAGTAAAAAAACATGTGCAGTAGTTGAACACTATGAAACAACAGGACATCAACTGGACTACAATAATGCTCGAATTTTAGCACACACTGACAATTATAAAAGCAGACTGTTTCTTGAAATGTATCACATAAACAAAAACAAAAATACTTTAAATTACAAAACAGACACTGGACAGTTAAGCAACATTTACTGCAATTTATTGGACAAAATATAACTTCTTGTAAAAATATCAGTAGACCTTAATAAACAAGTAACCTTATTAATAAATTTATGATCTATAAACATTTTATCATTACTTTTTGTACAGTATATATGTGTATTTATGTATGTATTTATATGTGTGTGTATATATATATATATATGTGTGTATATGTATTTATATATGTATATATGTGTATATATGTATGTATGTATATGTATGTATGTGTATGTATATGTGTATGTATGTGTATGTATGTATATGTATGTATATGTATTTATATGTATGTATGTGTATATATGTGTACCTAAGTATATATCTATTTTTTATTTAATTACTGTTTTGAACGTGATATGACTTTTTTAATTATTTTAATTTAATGTCAACTTGAAATCTTTTAACTTCTGTAAGTCATACGTTTTAATGTGTATTTTTTATTTTTCTTGGTACCTACATATTTTCTTTGTAGTTTACTCCTGATGAAGCTGTCAAATAAACAGCGAAATATTGAGTTATAAGATAATTTAAGATTTTATTTGAACAGACCGCATACCCGAAAATTCTAATCTTTTTCTTATTATATATATATATATATATATATATATATATATATATATATATATATATATATGAATAATGGTATAGTGACTGGTTCAATATAACGTGAAGTCAATAGTGGAGTTGCAGTCAATCTTATGGCCAATGTAAATAAAGAAAACTCTTTTATTTTTGTCAAGCTTTCGAATTTATTTAATTCTTTTTCAGGACATCTATAGTGAAGAAAAAATTTTTTATATAATAAAAATTTTTTTATAATGTTTTATATGTGATAACTTACTAATACGTGAGGTTATGAAAGAAGCTGCGAATTCTGTTTGATAAAATTAAAGTAAATCATAATATTAAAATACATAAAAACATATATGTTTAAAACTTATTATTTGATTGACTTTTAATATGTCTTCAATTTCTTTTTTATATATTTATGTTTTTTTTATGTATCTATGGTATTTATTTTAACACAGTAGGAAAGCAAAACATTGTAATAATTAATTTATTTAGATTTTATTATTATATCAAGTAACTTACTATATTCGTGAAATACAGAACTTTATATGTTAAATTTATTTATATTAATTTTTGAAATGATAGAATGTAACAATAAATATTACTCAGCCCTTCTATATCTGATTTTCTATTAATACAAGTTTGCCTTTTATCAATGTGTGTCATTTCTAAGAATAATCTTTTTTTATGGTTCCTTTCTCTTTCTAAAATTTTTGTTTCTTTAAATTTAAAACTATGATTATTTTTAATTGCATGTTCTATTAGTGCACAAGCATTAATTTTATTATTTCTAATATCACTTTTATGAGAGATGTTTCTGCTGTGTACAGTTCTGCATGTTTCTCCCATATAAACTCTTTCACAATTAGAGCAAGTGATTTCATATACTACATTTGAATTTTCAAAATTACTGAGTGGATCTTTAGTTTGGGTGTATAGTCTAGAAATCGTTTTGATATTTTTAGTGCCTATTTTGAAATTTTCATAATTTTTGAATAGTTTTAAAAGTTTAGGAGTGAGTTGAGGGATATAAGGTAAAGAACCAAAAATTGGCTGTAAATTTTCATTTGACAAGACACTATTTTCAATGTCAAATGCTTGTTGTTGATTGAAATTATTATTGTTATTTAAAAGAAATACTGTTAAATAATTCATACCCTTTGGGATTACTAAATAAATTAATTTTTAGTACCACGTGCATTACTAGAATAAAGATTTTGTCCAAATCGTACAAAAAGTTGGCTCAACAGAAAAATCGAAGGATTTTCCTACTTGGATGTAAACACACTGAAACAACGCCTACGTTTTTGGATTTTAATTTACAACATATTGTTTTGACAGGTACGCACCTTAAAAATAAGTTTAATTATGTTCTAAATAATGCCAAAAATAAAATTTTAAATATAGTATTAACGGAAACCTTCTTAATCATAAAACAATTAAATACACAAATTGACCAGTTAACCAACGAAATAAAACAAATGTTACCACAAAATATTGTTAATCGATTTTTAACCTACGAAAATGTAAAATACGAAAAAATGTTTAATCACACCAAAAATAAAAATCAACAGAAATTTTCCAAATTAATATCAAAGGGCGAACAACATCATATTAATCAAATTAAAACGGAAAATTGGATTCATAACATCTCCAATACACAACTTCCTCAAGAGGTCTGTGAAGTTTTAGCCTTGGGTGATAAATTTGCGTTACAAACAGAGTCTGAACATGAATTACCTATAACAGAGTATATTGCTAGCATAGAATCAGCTATCTACGACCAATCAAATGAAATAAAAGATACTATTCGCGCCAACGTTGTTAATATTATTACAAATCACAAAATAAAAACAAGACACAAAAATATTAAAACCAATCCATTTCAAAAGAAAATACAGAGACAGTTGAAAAAAACTAGAACATTCCTTAAAAACAACCCTCAAATAATAGTTCTAAAGCCAGACAAAAGTAATAAAACCGTAATCATGAATAAAACAGAGTACAATAGTAAAATGGAGGACCTACTTAAAGACACAAAAACATACAAAAAACTACGAAGTGACCCAACAAATACGTTTCAAAATAAAAACAACAACTTTATAAAAAAACTCCTTGGAAAGAAACTAATAACAGATAATGAAGCAAAAAAACTAACTATACATAATGCGGTCTCCCCGAAGATCTACGGATTGCCAAAATTACACAAAACAGGAATTCCTCTACGGCCAATAGTATCGAGCATACAGTCACCATTCTACAATTTGTCCAAATATCTCTGTAGCTGTCTATCTAACATTACTGGCATGAATAATTATTATATAAAGGACTCATTTGCGTTTAAAGCATTCGTAGATACATTAAATATACCAAATAACCATAAACTCGTTTCGTTAGATGTTGTCTCATTGTACACAAATATTCCAAATGACTTGCTAGCTGATATAATTAAAGAAAGATGGGATAAATTAAAAGATCACACCACCCTAGACATAAATTCCTTCATTGAAGCCATACAACTTACTCTTTCAAACAACTACTTCCAATACCAAGACACCTTCTACCAACAACTAGATGGATGCGCAATGGGGTCCCCAATTTCATCCACTGTAGCCCAACTCGTCATGGAATTTTTGGAAGAAAAGGTTTTGGAAAATCTAAACATACCAGTTGTCTTTTTCAAAAGGTATGTAGACGACTGTCTCGCAGCAGTTCCAGAGAATGAAATTAATACAATATTAAATGCTTTTAACAACTTTCACGAAAAGCTCCAGTTCACATCTGAGATAGAAACAGATGGTACAATAAACTTTCTCGACCTAACTTTGATCAGGAATGCGCACAACCAAAAAATGGAAACAAAATGGTACACAAAGGACACTTGGTCAGGACGCTACTTAAACTACTTGTCCAACCATCCAACCGCTCAAAAAAATAGTGTTATTATAAGTCTAACAGATAGAGCCTTAACATTAACATCACCAAAGTTTCGCCCTGAAATCCTGATGAAAGTAAAGAAGATTTTAAATGACAATAACTTCCCAAAAACTATAGTAAATAAAATAATAAAACAACGAACCTACAAAATTTACAATAGCAACTCTGCACTTAAAGAAAACAACATAAATACCAATACGCCAAAAAAATACGTTTCGCTGCCTTACACCAATAGCTTATCAGAAAAACTCACATATGTCTTAAAGAAACACAACATAACAGTTTGTCATAAAAATTATAACAATCTTTCTTCAGTCTTCTCCAAACTTAAGAGTCGAGTACCACATAAAAAAACATCCAACATAGTATATACAATACCCTGCATCAATTGCCCACAAAAATACATTGGAATGACAACCCAATATTTGGATAATAGATTGAATGGCCATAAATATACAAAAAACGCAACAACAGCATTACACAAACACGAAAAAAACATCAAACATGAATTTGATTTTAGAAACACAAAAATTCTAACCCAAGAAAGAAACTATCACAAGCTCACCATTAAAGAAATGATGCATATTAAAAAAGAAAAGAATTCTGTAAACGATAAGCAGGACATCAAAAATTTAAGCCAAATATATTTTAATTTAATTTAGAAATCCAAAGAAGTTAAATCACACTGTAGGTTAATATACTTACCCAGAAAAAGAATACCACAAAAAAAAAAAAAAAAAATCCAACATTCCTTCACGAGACAATCGAAATTATTTTTAAACAAATCCGAAACACCCAACAATGTTTAATATATTTTAAGGTGCGTATACCTATATGTAAAATAATTTTAATGTTCCTAACTATTGTAACTATGTTTGTAATGTCTCAAATGTTTATTGTTTGTTTCAACCATATTTGTTGTATTTTTAGATAATAAAAAACTTTTGAAAAAGTCCAGTATAATGGACGAAACGTCAAGTTACAAAAAATAGAAGATTTGTTTATTTACACAAACCTATACCCAAGATAACATAAACTAAAATATTTATATATATATATATATTTATATGAGGCGTACAGTTCCAAAACTGTTTAACTACATTTTTTAAAAGAAACGACATTTTGGTGGGGATGGCTACTCTGACACTTCAGTCACACGCCAACATATTTATTTGGTTACAAAGCTTCTTAAATCGAATCACAAAGGTCAGCTGCGGGAGCAAAACTTATTTAGTCCCGAGTGAATTTTGTTCCAAAACTCTTTAGATCCATTATTACGCATATGTGTCAAAACTATTTCAATCCAGTTGGCTAAAATGTGACAGTAGCAAAGTGCGTTACCAAAACTAGTTCCTTCCTTTACATGTTTATGTTCTTGGAAAAAATTGTTTAGTCTAGTTTTAGCCGCGCTTTGATAAGTTGATTGGATTTAGTTGTTGCAAGTTCTAATATTTGGAGGTTATGGATGATAGTATTGTCCTTGCTACACCTGGCAAGGCCCGAAAAAAGCTGCGAGAGCCCTTAAAATGGAAGAAAACACAAAGAAAACTTGAAAGGTAATGTTTTAAATGCATGTTTTTAAGACTAGTTCGCAAGCCTTTTCTTTTTCTTACAGACACAGACCTAAAACTTTACCAAGCCATCTAAAATGTGTTCATAAAAAGAAAACCTTTGCTTGTGAAGACTTGTCTATGCAAGATATACGAAGATTTTACCAAGCGTTCTACACTAAAACTTGTAAAATACAACAGGATAATTTTATATTAAAACATACTGCTCAGAATGTTCCAAAAAGACGGCGTCCTATAAAAGGAACTCGAAATCACTCAGTTTCATTGTCATACTTTATTCAAACCAAAACTGGCGTTGTATCTATCTGCAGCAAAGCTTGTTACGATTGTATCGTTAATTTTTGAACAATACTCCTGGACTATAAATATTTTTAAATTATCTATTGTTTCCGCGTTGAGACGTGTGGAGACTGCAAAGTGGAAGGAGAGTTATTGGCTTCGTAGTTAATTTTTGATTTTATTTCGTTCATTTTAACGTTGAATTTTAATTAATTCAGAGTTTTCCGACCATCTTTGCCCTTCTGTCTCTGGGTTATTGTCAACTAGAAGAAGGGCCCTATTATTGGTTTACAAGAACTAGATAAATATTTCGAAGAGAGGTTTCATCGGAGATAGTCCGTTGCAGTTCTGATTTCCCGGTCAGAAAATCCGAAAGGAAATTCCTTCCTGTTGCTGTATTCTGAGTCCACTGCGTCCTCCATTAGTAATCAACCATCTACAGCAGGTGCTTAAGATACTCCGTTTTTCAAGCCATCGATAAATCAAAGATAAGAGAATTAATTAATTTTCATTAATTGTCAAAAATTACTAAACAGAATTTTAGAAATAAACCATTTTAAAACTGAACTAAATATTTTACTGGCGCCCTTTTAAAAACTTGTTTGGGGAAAATTAGGCAAAAACACAGCAGGAAAGTCACGACCCTCTGGAGCTAGCCAAGGGTATTTTTACGCTACAAATTGGCGCCCAACGTCAATTTTACTTTTGAAGGGTATTTTTTACGTTACAAATTGGCGCCCAACGTGGTTGAACAATTTCTTTGAGATTTATCTTATCTTTTTCTTTATCTTTTTTCTCAAAGGGATTGTTTTGGCCACAAATTGGGTTACAAATTGGTGTTACAAATTGGGTTACAAATTGGTGTTACAAATTGGCGCCCAACGTCAATTTTATTTTTAAGGGTTAATTACGTTACAAATTGGCGCCCAACATCAAAGGCCTGAGTTTTTGCTGGTTTTCTTCTTTCATTTTCTTTTCAATAATAATTTAACATCAAATTTGTACAGACATACAAATATTTGTCAATTCGGGTTTTTACTAACATTTAATTTTTTTTACCCGTAATATTGTTTTGTTCAACTTATATTTAGCTACTGCTCAAGGTTAACAACATTTGGGTGATTGGTTTAACTATCTGATAATTTTTTGAACCTGATTTTGTTTCTCATATTAAAGAATATTATTAGTCTTTATTTAATTTTCTGATAATTTCGGAATCTAGTTTTGTTTACCGTTATTGAAAATAAATATTATATTTATTTAATTTTTGTACCTTTACAATTATGTTGCCTTCACATTTAGTAATTTTTCTATACCGATTGTCTCTTACGATGTTATCTATACATTTAAAATATTTCTTTATCTTGAATTTATCTCCTAATTTATAGGCGGAATTTTCTAAACAGTTAGGGCCCTTCTTGGCAGATTTTAATGTGTTTGTACCGTTTTATCAATATGTCCTTTTTTCGTTGCTATCGAAGCTTTTGTCTGTTTTTATATGACTTTATTTTGTGATTGTGATAGTTGCTGTCAAAATCTTTTTTGTATTCCTTCAATTTCTGTATTTTGGTTTTTTCCTTTTTCTCTCTTTGTATTTCACTACTTTCGGTTAAGAATTTTGGAAGATGGTCATAAGGAATTTCTTTTTCTATCTTGAGTGTGGGTACTTATCGTTGTTTGCCGTGGGCATTTTGAGTGTGGTCTGGATGACCACATTATTACCGTGTAAGGTCTGTGCGACCTTAGTATCTTGTAGGGGTCTGTGAGACCTCTTTATCGTGTAGCATTTAGGTGTAACTGCTTTTTGGTTCTATTGGTGTTCCGTATGGTTGGGACACAGTAGAAATTTATCTTATCTTATTGTATTGTGGGATTATGGTCTATATTGGTTTCTTTTTTCGGCCGTTAGGGCTTATCTTTGGGAAACATATAGACTTTCCATGAATTTGTGTACCTACTCGGGATTTTTGTTTTCCACATACCATACTTTCATTTTTTTTCTGTATTGATTTCGTGATACACCAAATACAGAAATACCTTATAATAGCTTGGACTGTTTCTTCACATACCTAGGACATTTTGATATGATTTGTGATTTGTTTCGTATGTTTTGTTATCTTTGTAGATTTTTGTAGTAACTTTCAGTGCATTTTTGAGATATCGTTTTATACTTTATCTTTTCTCGATATTTTTTAATTATCTTATTTTGAAATATTTTCATTGCTTACCTAACACTAAAGTCACTACACTGAAGGCAGTAGTTTTATTAACTTTCAATTTCTATTTCTTAGATTTTTTTAATTCTTAAACTTTTTGAAAATTCATTTCAACTTTTTTAATTAATTTTTTTTCTAGTTTAAAGTTTATGAATGGTTGGTGAGTTCAGGTCAGTACTGTACCTTAGGGATAGCAATTATTGCGAGTACAGGCTGAGGCTGTTCCTCTGTGCCGCACCACCAATTTGCATAATTTTTATTTTTGAATGATCAGCTTTCTTTGTTCTTTTTTCAAATTTCTCTTTCTCTTGATTGATATTTGCCTTCAGTTTCTTTAACGTTGTGTAGTGTACGTACCTGCTCTATAATTGATTTGACGTTTGCTTTTCTTTAAATGTCCTAAGTTGTATTTTTTTCTCTACCTTATTACCGTTATTCCTTGTCATTTTTATTGATAAATGTTACCTTCCTCTACCTATTGCGTCGTCTCTAGTTTGCACAGTTTGTGTGGTATGACTTGTCAAATTTCAAGTTGATTCTGATGTTAATTGATTTTTTTGAGTGTTAAGTCACATTTTTGTTCAATTAACATTTGGCTTCAATTTTTTCTCGTTCATTGAATTTTTATTTAACTACTTAGCGTATTTTGTTACTCAATACTGAGTATTTTTAATTCAATGATTTTTTTGTTGGCTACAGTCATGTCCTTTGTGATTTTTATAGTTTTTTCGTGTTTAATATCTTAAAGTTTGATCTTGGATGTTCCTTTATTTTTAGAGACGTATACTGTTATTTCTTGAATTTGACAAGAAGGTTCATGATTTTCAGACCTTGTTATTTTTTGTTTTATCTTGGACTATTTAATATTAGGACATTTATTTTTTCTCTTTCGTTCCACCTTTTAGGTTGGCTAGTACCTTGTAGAAAAATCTAGTCACTTCGTCTTGTGACGGTTTAACTACCTGGGTTTCTTCAAAACCTATGGTAATTTTACTTGCTTTTTGAGGAATTCGTTCCACCTTTTAGGTTGGCTAGTACCTTGTAGAAAAATCTAGTCACTTCGTCTTGTGACGGTTTAACTACCTGGGTTTCTTCAAAACCTATGGTAATTTTACTTGCTTTTTGAGGAATTCGTTCCATCTTTTAGGTTGGCTAGTACCTTGTAGAAAAATCTAGTCACTTCGTCTTGTGACGGTTTAACTACCTGGGTTTCTTCAAAACCTATGGTAATTTTACTTGCTTTATTAAGGATTCGTTCCATTATTGGCTGATACCTTTTGTAAAAATCCAGTCACTTCATCTTCGATTTAATTTCTCCTTGTTTAAGTGTTAGTAACTTTTTGTACTGGTAATTTTTTGTTTCTTGAGTTTTAATGTTGGTATTTCGTATATTTAAGATTTACACCAGTCATCTTGTTAACCAACATAAGTTTACTAATTTTTATATTCTTTACCTATTCACCAATTTTGGATTATTACTTTTTATCTTCTTTACTTACTTGAGAAAAGTTTCACTTTATTTAGTAAAAAAAAAAAAGAAAGAATCTGCAATTCTTTTTTTTTCAGCCAAGGTACCGTGGTGTAACGATTGTATCGTTAATTTTCGAACAATACTCCTGGACTATAAATATTTTTAAATTATCTATTGTTTCCGCGTTGAGACGTGTGGACACTGCAAAGTGGAAGGATAGTTATTGGCTTCGTAGTTAATTTTTGATTTTATTTCGTTCATTTTAACGTTGAATTTTAATTAATTCAGAGTTTTTCGACCATCTTTGCCCTTCTGTCTCTGGGTTATTGCCAACTAGAAGAAGGGCCCTATTATTGGTTTACAAGAACTAGATAAATATTTCGAAGAGAGGTTTCATCGGAGATAGTCCGTTGCAGTTCTGATTTCCCGGTCAGAAAATCCGAAAGGAAATTCCTCCCTGTTGCTGTATTCTGAGTCCACTGCGTAGAAGTCCTCCATTAGTAATCAACCATCTACAGCACGTGCTTAAGATAAATCAAAGATAAGAGAATTAATTAATTTTCATTAACTGTCAAAAATTACTAAACAGAATTTTAGAAATAAACCATTTTAAAACTGAACTAAATATTTTATTTGTATCTCTTAACTGGCGCCCTTTTAAAAACTTGTTTGGGGAAAATTAGACAAAAACACAGCAGAAAAGTCACGACCCTCTGGAGCTAGCCAAGGGTATTTTTACGCTACAAGCTTTCTTATCAATCTTGGGAATTACAAGGTTTAGGGTTCAAAACATAAGCAAACGCTATTTGGCTCATGGTATGCTACCTAAGGAAAACAGAGGAGGAGATAGGAAGAGTATGTATTATGCTGAGAAAAGGGAAAATGTGAGGCAATTTATTTTAAAGCTTAAATGTGTTGAATCTCACTATAACAGGAGTAAATCAGAACGACAATATATGCCAAGTGATTTATCTATAAGACAGCTCTGGAAAACATATTGCAACGAAAACAAAAACTTGATCATAAAGTATGATTACTTCAGGGAGATATTTACAAAAGATTTCAACATTAGTTTCAAGAGTCCAGCTACCGATGCATGCTCAGAATGTATCAACCTTAAAAGCTCAATTGCTGGACACATGGACCCTGAAACTAAGGCTGAATTAATTTGTAAGCTCATAAATTGAAAGCTAAGGCCTTTTACGAATTACTCAAAAAAACAGAAGAAAACACACTTAAGTTAAGTTTTGACTGCCAGAAAAATATGGTGCTTCCTCGAGTTCCAGACCAATCGGCCTACTATTCTAGACAGCTCTATATTTGTAACTTTACGATCTGTGAGGGCGATTCTAATGCTAAACAGACAAGACAAAGTATTACTTCCTACACATGGACTGAAAATTTACGTGCTAAGGGGTCCAACGAAATATGCTCAATGGTAAACCACAAGCTTTCAACCTTAGACTTGGAAAATGTTACGTCAATAAAACTGTTTTGTGATGGATGTCCTGGTCAAAATAAGAATGTGACAATGATGGGTATGCTTATGTACTGGTTATACTGCACCAATAATTCTGCACTAAATGAAATCACTGTTACTTTTCCAGTAGTTGGTCATTCATTCTTACCAGCTGATCGCGTCTTTGGACGCATAGAAAAAGTAGTAAAGAAAAAAGAAGTTATATCTCATCCAAATGAATATACGGAAATTTTTTCTGAATACGCAACTGTGCTCGACTTAGAAACAGATGTTGAAGTGTTTAACTGGAAAAAAGCTGTTGAAGCGATAGCAAAAGCTCCTGGACAATAGCATTTCCAGTTTGCCACAGCCAAGCGATTTTCTATATTAAAGAAAAACTCTCAAAAAATATTGCAATACTTGTGAAGGGAGAAGTAAATTATAGAAGTGATTTGGGTACATACAAATCAGTTTTAAACAAAGGAAAAACTTTGGTGAACCTTAGCCTGGATCCTCTTCCCAAACAATATCCCGTTAAGCAAGCAAAATTAAATGATGTTGACACTTTATTAAAAAAACATTACGGTGTAAACTGCAGATATCTTCAAAATGTTAATTTAAATTTCTATAAGGAAATACTTGACAATGCTGATGTTCGTGATGTTGAAGAAGTTGAACTGCACATTGAAGAAGCATAAGAAGAAGATGATGGCCTTAAAATATAGTTTTTTAAATATATTGTAGTTTGAGTTTGGGAAAATAAACAATCCATATTTTTAGTAATTACTGTAATTGCGTTTTCAAAACTATCTAAATCCCACGGGGACTGTTCCAAAACTAATTAGGTCCAAGGTACGACAGCAAAATTCTTTAAATCCAAACTATTTTTGCAAATCTGTAATTGTCGGTAACTAGATTATAGTTTTTTACAATAAATTTTGAAATCTGCTAATATTTCGACCATCCTCGTATATTTTTCCAAAAAAATTACATTTTTGACTAATTTTTATACTTTTCGATCAAAATTTGAAAATATTTTTATCAAAAAACCAAAATTTTTATGAATGACAGTTGTTAAAACTGACATATGTCATTCCGTTGTTGACATATGTCACTTTTTGTTGATGTTTTTGACATTTTTCAGTGTTTTATGATATAAATCAATGTTTTATTGATATAAATCTTTTTTGTTTTGTCAAATGTCATTCTGTTTTGACATATGTCACTGTATTTTGACATTTTGTGTGTTTTATGACGTAAATTAATCTTTTTCTTGACAAATGTCATTTTGTGTTGATATATGTTACTTTTTTTTTGAACATTAATCTTGACATATGTCACAATTTTTGACAAATCTGTAATTGTTGGTAACTGGATGATAGTTTTTGACAACAAATTTTAAAATCTGCAAATATTTCGACCATCCTCGTATATTTTTCAAAACAAATTGCATTTTTGACTAATTTTAATACTTTATTATCAAAATTTGATAATATTTTTACCAAAAAATCAAAATTTTTATTAAAAATAAACAAATCTGTAATTGTCGATAACTAGATTATATATAGTCTTTTACAATAACCTCTAGCATGCTCACTAAGAAAAAGGAGAAGAATTGTCAAATGATCGATAAAATCGCAATTTTTAATGAAAATATCGATTAATTTGTGTTTATAATCGATCAATTAAGCTTATTTATCGATTTTTAATCGAAAATAATGAAGGATGTTTGAAATATTAACGGATTTCTAATTTTTGACAGATTGAAATCTCATTTGTGTATTTTTTGAAATCTGCGTATATTTCGAGCATCCTTTCATATTTTGTGAAAAAAATTTAATTTTTAACAAATCTTAACAGTTTTCTATTCAAATTTAATCATATTTTTATCCAAAATCAATTTTTTTGTAAAATTAGCAACTTTTTCTATAACGTTCAAGGCCACTTTTTGACAGACAATTGATTTTATGATATATTTCGCAAAAAAATCGAAATTTTTAAGAAAATATCGATTAATTTGTGTTTATAATCGATTAATTAAGCTTATTTATCGATTTTTAATCGTAAATAATACAGGATGTTTGAAATATTAACGGATTTTCAATTTTTGACATTTGTCATGCTCACTAAGAAAAAGAAGAAGAATTGTCAGAGATTCAATAAAATTGCAATTTTTAATGAAAATATCGATTAATTTGTGTTTATAATCGATTAATTAAGCTTATTTATCGATTTTTAATCGAAAATAATAAAGGATGTTTGAAATATTAATGGATTTCTAATTTTTGACTGATTAAAATCTCATTTGTGTATTTTTTAAAATCTGCGTATATTTCGACCATCCTTTCATATTTTTTGAAAAAATTTACATTTTTGACTAATTTTAATACTCTTTTATCAAAATTTGATAATATTTTTACCAAAAAACCAAAATTTTTATCAAAAATAAGCAAATCTGTAATTGTCGGTAACTAGATTACAATTTTTGACAATAAATTTTAAAATCTGCAAATATTTCGACCATCCTCGTATATTTAAAAAAAAAATTAAATTTTGATTAATTTTAATACTTTTTATCAAAATTTTTGGGGTAATTTTCTAGTTTTTTGAGTAATTTCTTTTAATAAAATCGATTACTAAAAAGGATTTTTGATTTTTCTTTAAAATTCAGGCGTTAATATCAGTTTGTTTTATGAAATTTGTATTTTTAGATATGACTGTAGAAATTTTGGAATTTATATGTTTTTGGGATACTTTGTTATATGTTAATTATTTATAAAATAATTTTCCAATATATTTCAGCTGAAGAAAATTCCATAATGGAAAAAACAGAAAGTGGAAGTAAAATGGATAAAATTGAAATTTATAATGAATTTGGTAAGATCAAATTTTATCATTGAAAACATTTTGTGTATGGAAAATGTATAAAAAATTGTTGAAAGTTACAGATTTAAAAAAAGAAAAAAGAGAATTGTTCATTAAATAAAACAGAAAAATAACGAAATATCAATTTTAAAAAAAAAAATTTTAATTTTAGGTGAATATATAGGAGGAAATATTGATAATTTTTTAATAAAAGAAGAAGAAGAAGAAATAGAAATGGTGGCCGAATCAAAACCCGAAATAAGTAAGCTCATATATAATTAATTATATTTTATATCATTTTACCTCCAAATCTTTTTTTATTTTCGTTAAATTTGGTTTTTGGTTTTCAAAATATGAGAAATTGGAAAAAGATGTTTTTTTTTTCGAAAAATCGTTATATTTTCGTTGTTTTTTTGATTTTTTGTGAAATTGTGTTTTTGATTATGGATCAAATTTCTGATTGAATGGAAAAAACTGCATTTTGATATCTTTTTTGGTTTTCAAGATAAGAGAAATTTGAAAGCAGTTGGAGTGTTTTTTCGAAAAATCGCTGTATTTCGGTTACCGACAATTACAGATTTGCTTATTTTTAATGAAAATTTTGGTTTTTTAGTAAAAATATTATCAAAATTTTGATAAAAAAGTATCAAAATTAATCAAAAATGCATTTTTTTTGAAAAATACATGAGGATAGTCAAAATATTTGCAGATTTCTAAATTTATTGTAAAAAATGTAATAAGGTTACCGACAGTTACAGATTTGCTTATTTTTGATATAAAGTTTGGTTTTTTAATAAAAATATTATCAAATTTTAATCAAAAAGTATTAAAATTAGTCAAAAATACATTTTTTTTTGAAAAATATACGAGGATGGTCAAAATATTTGAAGATTTCAAAATTTATTATAAAAAAACTGTAATCTAGTTACCGACAATTACAGATTTGCTTATTTTTGATAAAAATTTTAATTTTTTGGTAAAAATATTATCAAATTTTGATAGAAAAGTATCAAAATTAGTCAAAAATGCATTTTCTTGAAAAATATACGAGGATGGTCGAAATATTTGCAGATTTTAAAATTTATTCCAAAAAAATTGTAATCTAGTTACCGACCATTACAGCTTTGCTTATTTTTGATAAAAATTTTGGTTTGTTGGTAAAAATATTATCAAATTTCGATAAAAAAGTATTAAAATTAGTCAAAAATGCAGTTTTTTTTTTTGAAAAATATACGAGGATGATCGAAATATTTGCAGATTTCAAAATTTGTTGTCAAAAATTATAATCTAGTTACCGACAATTACAGATTTGCTAATTTTTGATAAAAATATTCGTTTTTTAGCAAAAATATTATCAAATTTCGATAAAAAACTATCAAAATTAATCAAAAATACAATTTTTTTTGAAAAATATACGAGGATGGTCGAAATATATGGAGATTTCAAAATTTGTTGTAAAAAATTATAATCTAGTTACCGACAATTACAGAATTGCTAGTTTTTGATAAAAATGTTCGTTGTTTTGCAAAAATATTATCAAATTTCGATAAAAAAGTATTAAAATTAGTCAAAAATGCAATTTTTTTAATAAATATACGAGGACGGTCGAAATATTTGCAGATTTCAAAATTTGTTGTAAAAAATTATAATCTAGTTACCGACAATTACAGATTTGCTATTTTTTGATAAAAATGTTCGTTTTTTATCAAAAATATTATCAAATTTCGATAAAAAAGTATTAAAATTAGTCAAAAATGCAATTTTTTTTGAAAAATATACGAGGATGGTCGAAATATTTGCAGATTTCAAAATTTATTATAAAAAACTAATCAAGTTACCGACCATTACAGATTTGCTTATTTTTGATAAAAATTTTGTTTTTTTGGTAAAAATATTATTAAATTATGATAAAAAAGTAATCAAATTAGTCAAAAATGCAATTTTTTTTAAAAAATATACGAGGATTGTCGAAATATTTGCAGATTTCAAAATTTATTGTAAACAAAAATAATCTAGTTACCGACAGTTACAGATTTGTTTATTTTTGATAAAAATTCTGTTTTTTTGGTAAAAATATTATCAAATTTTGATAAAAAAGTATTAAAACTAGTCAACAATTCAATTTTTTTTGAAAAATATACAAGGATGGTCAAAATATTTGCAGATTTTAAAATTTATTATAAAAAATTGTAATCTTGTTACCGACAATTACAGATTTGCTTATATTTGATAAAAATTTTTATTTTGTGGTAAAAATATTATCAAATTTTGATAGAAAAGTATCACAATTAGTCAAAAATGCTTTTTTTTTGAAAAATATACGAGGATGCGCGAAATATTTGCAGATTTCATAATTTATTCTAAAAAAATTGTAATCTAGTTACCGACACTTACAGATTTGCTTATTTTTAGTTGAAGAACAACCATACAAAAATAGAAAACCGAAATTGGAATATGAAAACCCTCAACATTCTTTTAATACTAAAAATGAAAATGAGATTTCAAATCATGCGTTGAATCTTGAACTTGACATTAAAAAAGAAGAATTACACACTAAAATTGATTTGCCAGATTTTAAAATAGAATTTGAAGATTTTGATAAAGAATTTAATACAGATAATTATAGATTTTTTGGAGAAATCAATTTTGTTTTATTTGTAATTTTAAAATGCTACAGTTGACTATGTGAAAGTTTTAAGAAGCAATCATAATAATATTAAAATATAATAAAATATTGGGAATATATTATTAGGAATATTTATTTATTTAACTATTTTTAATTTAAGATTCAGTCACATTATGATATATAGTGAACCTTTTTGTATAGAAATGGTTCACTTGGGTGAAAGAACCATTAGAATTATTCATATGTTTAACTATTTAGGTACTATGAAAAGCTTCCAAATCGAATTTGCTGTTGTTAGGAAAGATCATGTATGTTACAATAATAAATCCATTTTCAAATATTTTATATTAAAATCCACTTAAACTTAACTCTAAATAGAAAAAGTTTTGGTATATGCATTTTTTTTTAATAATTTAAACCAATTTTTTGTAATTTCGGTTTATTACGTACTTTAGGTTTTATATAAAATATTGTGAGCTACACAAAATATATTTAAAGATACATATTTGAATATTATTTGAATAAGATAGAAATAAATTACAGTTTTTTAAATTTATTTAATTTTTACTCCTATGATTTTAGAAGTGTTATTTCTAAAAAATAATTTCATTGCTTAATTCAAATACAATATCTTTGTTTTCAAGGTATAGTGAGTAAGGGATTAAGATAACCTCCGGCCGTTACACACTTGCGGATTATTAATTTGAATTAGTTTTTGTACCTGATGAACTAATCCGCTAATATCCTGCTAACAATAAATTTTACAATTGAACCTAAACCAAAATTTGATTAAAGGATTATTGTACATTTCGATGGGTATTTCCATTAATACTGAAAAGATATGAATAGCCCCCTTCATACCTGGTGGCACAACTTTTCTCCTTCTATTTATTAACGGGGACTACTCAGTTGTACCAAAATATTCCAGGTAGATAATTCCAATTAATTTCTGAATGTTTAGAAAATAAACGGATTTAAATTTTACTTAAGTATAGGATTACGGGAAAACCCTGACCTTCGGTGCATCCGGACACACCGAAGTAACTAGGTTGAGAAAGTAGTAGGGAGTAATGCATATTTTTAGTTTTACTTATTTATTACTGGGGTTAATTTCTAGTCTTGATAGTTTGGTGCTTGCAGAGAGAGTTTGTAAAGACAATGGAGTTAAAATTTATGCTTAGTGAGAAAGGTGCGAAATTGTTAATTTTTAATAATTTTAAATTTTCAAAAAGTTATGTTGCTAAGTGTGGCAAAATAAGTTGGCGTTGCACTAACACGAAAAGTAGGTGTACTGCAAAAATTTTTACTAGTTCAGATGAAAAAACCATTCTGGAGTCAAAGCTTGAACATAATCATGAATTGGAGAAGACGATCGCTAGACAAGCAATTAGCAATGGTGTTAAAAGAAAAGCTATTGATAATTGTTCAGAAAGACCATCGAAACTTATTCATAAAGAATTATCCGATGTATGTATTACACATTTCATAAATATTTTTTTTTTATATTATTGTAGAATACTGATTGGGCTTTGGACATCGGAAGTGATGATTTAATATGTGTTAGAAAAAATTTATATAAAGCACGCCGAGGAGTTATGCCTAAATTACCTAAGGATAGAAATGATGTTTTTAATACAATTTTAAATTTAGACATAAAAACCAATATTAAAGAGGAAAATTTCCTCTGTTCATTAGATCAAGAAAACGGTTTGATAATTTTCTCCTGTTTTACAAATTTATATTTTTTGTCGTCCTGCGATACAATATATATGGACGGGACATTTCAATATTGTACCAAATTCTTTTACCAACTATTTACGATACATGCTTTTAAAAATGGACATTATGTTCCAGTAGTATTTGCTCTATTACCCGATAAACATTGTAATACATATTTTAAATTATTTCAAAACATAAATGATTATTGTAAAACACTTAACTTATGTTTTAACCCAAAAAATTTAATGGTTGATTTCGAAATTGCAATTCACAATGCTATAAATAAATATTGGCCAAATTCAAATATAATTGGGTGTAGATTCCACTTATGTCAAGCATTGTATCGCAAAATATTAAATTTAGGTTTGTCAAATGAATACAAAGATAAAAACTCGGAAATTGGAATGTTTTTAAGAGGATTCTTTGGTTTACATTTTTTAGAACCCGAAGATGTAGGGGATTTTTTTTCTTTGGAATTATTTGATAAATGTCCCGACGATGAAAGGGTCATCAAATTTTGTGATTATATAGTTGATAATTATATATGTGAGGAAGCTAAATTCCCCCCAAAAATTTGGGCTTGTCTTACAAATAGCATGTATCGCTCAACCAATGCTTGTGAGTCATTTCATGCTTTATTGAAAAATAGTTTTTATTCCCCTCATCCCAATATATTTATATTTATAGAAATGTTAACCAATCTACAAAATGAAACATTTGCTAAAATTGTAACAGCAAATAAAATTAATAATGTAAAAAAATTTAAATCTTGTACTAAAAAGAGGCAAGAATATATTTCAAATAAAATTATCCAATTAAAAGAAGGCAAGTTATCCAAATATAATTTTATTGTACAAATAAGTCATTATTATTTACCAAAATAAGGTATAGTTAATTGTAATGAAACTTTTAGTTTTAATGTTTATTTTTAAAATAAAAATTTTTATTAACTATTTTTATATTTCTTATTTTATAAGAATACATCCTGCATTAAATTACCTTCATATTAATCCTTTAATCCCCTGTAGAAATTATTTGGTACAACTGAGCTATCGCAAATTTTCTACCTGCTATCTTTTGGTACAACTGAGTAACCCCGTTATTAACGTATAGTAGAAAGATATATACATATTTTTTGTCATTAATTTTAAATGAGATATAATCAGTAGGGCTAATGTAATATTAAATTTAAAGACATTAAATAATATTTTATTTTAGTTGTATATTTTATAACAAATTCAAAATAATATTTTTAAACTTTGTGTTAATGTTATTAATCATAATTACTTATGGAAAGAATTTAGTACTAGAGGTAACAAAGAGAAAAATAAAAAAAACTATATGCAGCATGCCCACAACGATAGAAGAGGAAAAGCTAGCTTTTTTAACATACAACTATAATTATTGTATGGTTAAATCATGCCTGCGTATAAGGCAGTAGTAGTGGGACATTTTTTCAATTTCTCCTTAATGTCAATTTAATAATTTTTTGTTTGTATAATTTCTAAATTTTAAAAATTTTAAAAATCCGTTGAGAGTTATCTCAAAAATAATAGTTTACTAAAAATCAATGGTTCCGGTCTCCTAACCGAATAAAAATATAAGACAGGGCACAAATAAAGTGACTTAGAGTTTGATGTTTCAATTGTCTATTTGACAAATCTTCTCTCATTAGCGTCATCACGAAGTATAGATACCAGGAGTTTACACGGTATAGGCTTTTCCATAATATTTCTGGTCACAATAATCGACCCAGATCATAGTTCTATTTTTTGCCACTGGCAGCGCGAGTAATTAGGAGAACCGATTTTTATGACATTTATGCCATTTAAATGTCGAGAAATTAAATTCAATATATAATATTAATTTATTTAGGTATTTAAAATTAGTTGTCATAAAAGCTGTCAATAGCAACAAAACTTCCCGCGTAAGGATTTAAACGAGTATCTCTTGAACTCGGGCGCACTCTACCGGCAATAGTTCTGTCCCCTAAATTGAGACCATTTGTTTAACATTACGTTTAAACTCCTGGTATCTATACTTCGTGAACGTCATGTAACATGTGCTTAAAAAGGAAGTAAGTGAATGTCATATCTGATGGCATTTGAGTTCATTATAACGTTTCGCTTCCTAATCACTTAAGCATCCAATAGCTTAAATGGTTAAAGCCTGCCTGCGTATAAGGCAGTAGTAGTGGGTCCGAATCCCACTGAATGCGACATTTTTTTAATTTCTCCTTAATGTCATTTTAATAATTTCTAGTTTGTATAATTTCTAAATTTCAAAAATCACCTTTATAATATGGCGTATGCTGCCGACGATTTTTATTTTTTTGTTCTGTTGTGTTAATCTTAAGAGCTATAAAAAAGTTGAATTATTACCTATTACAAACATGAACAACGTGTTACATTCGTTTAATTTTGGAGTTTACTCCTTAAGAAACGATATATAAGGCGCCTAGTATGAAAAAAATATGGGTAGTAAACTCAAGTGAAAGCGTTATGCGTTACGCGTAACGTTGAGAAAAGTGTTACACGCAGGCGCAGTGAAACAGAATAATAATATCATTATTCTCTCTCTATGCTTTTCGCAAACATCTTATAGTAAACGCATAGAGAAAGCACTTTCCAAAATTTTCAAAATTTTCGAAATTTTTAAAATTTTCAAAATTTTCAAATTTTTTAAAATTTTCAAAATTTTTATTACATTCTGTATTAATTTTAAACGGAATACGAATTATAAGCATATCAATATATTTTAATAAATAGTTTTTGAAAATACGGCAATTTTTCGATTTTATGTTAAAATTCAAAAATTTTCACATCCTGTGATATTTATAATAAAATACAATACGAATACACTTGATTAGTCAATTATGTACGTAATTGTTGGACCTCACAACTATTAAATTTTCAAAAATACGACTAATCACGATTTAATAAATTTGTATCGCAATCTCTTGGTTTTACTAATAAGGTGGTTAAATTAGTGTAGGTAAATAGTCTTGCATATTTTTTAGGCACTATTATTTACATAATAGTTATAAAAACACAAAAATACCATGGTGATCGTTCTTAAGGAGTAAACTCCAGTCGCGTGCCGAAACTGACACACACACTTTTTTTATTTTTTCAAATTACTGTGTCAACAAAGATGTAAAAAATGTAAAATTTCAAGTCGCTAACTTTATTCCATTTACAATTTTGATCAAAACAGTCAGAAAGGCGAGCTAAATAAATGCTGTTAATAAAAATAACAATTTTACATTTTTTTTTTAATTCCTTTTTTATTTCTGAAAGGTTCGTGAGTTTTAGTGTTTTAATCATTATTTTTTTATTTTCGTATTTATAAATATATAACTTTTTGTTTTATTTCTTTAAATTTTGTTTAAGAATTTTAAACATTCATGACGTCACGACTTTGGTTGTTTTTCCTTATGTATGTAGCAAAATCTGAACACCATTTTTAAATTCATATTTATGTTCACGGTTGAAATGTTTTCCCTATTGATAGAAAACATTAGTTTTATAACAATGGTTAATAATGTATTAAAATAAATTTGTAATATTTTTAAATATACCATATATGTTTTTCTGATAACAACGGAAAAATAACTGGAAAAGTAAAATTATTGTTAACTCCTATTTTTTATGAAACTTAAAAAGAAAAAACAATAAAAAATTGTAAAATACCTAGTACGAGATTATTATTTATTTTTGTAATAAAAATGTATGTTTTTAGATACGTCCTCAAACTCATCAATAGTCAATAGGCATAAAAGTTTGAGGACATGTGCTCAAATTAACCAATTCCCAAACAAAAAGTTTGAGGACGGTCCCCAAAGTTGACAAAGGTCCTCAAACTCACCGTTAGGTATCCGATACTGTCCCCAAACTCTACGAATTACACATATATATATATATATATATATATATATATATATATAAACAAAAGGGGAAAATTATTGGGCATGTACGCAAAAAGGATCAATAAGGCCACGAGTAGGAATGGTAACCGCAGACATGCATGTTTCTGGCTCATTAGCCGTCATCAGTGCGGCATAACCAAGTAGGGTATTGCACTTGGCTAGCAAAAGTGTTGGGTACTTGGGAGCAAAGGATGTTGGGAAAACATGTGTAAAGAAACATAAAAACACAAAAACAACGAAAGCTCACACAGGAGTCCTATCGCCATTTTGTGCTTTCGGCCAGTTGTGCCAATGGGTTTTCGGCTAGCAACCAGCGTCGCAACGTTGGCGAAACGGACTCATTGTGTTTGAGTCGTTCTAAGCCCAGGATATGACGCTGGTTGCTAGCCGAAAACCCATTGGCACAACTGGCCGAAAGCACAAAATGGCGATAGGACTCCTGTGTGAGCTTTCGTTGTTTTTGTGTTTTTATGTTTCTTTACACATGTTTTCCCAACATCCTTTGATCCCATGTACCCAACACTTTTGCTAGCCAAGTGCAATACCCTACTTGGTTATGCCGCACTGATGACGGCTAATGAGCCAGAAACATGCATGTCTGCGGTTACCATTCCTACTCGTGGCCTTATTGATCCTTTTTGCGTACATGCCCAATAATTTTCCCCTTTTGTTTATATTAATACGCGTTTTCTTGGCACTTTGCTTATTATATATATATATATATATATTTAGGAATTTAGTTTGCAATTTATTTGGCTTAACAAAAACTATATATTTTAAAACATTAATAAAATTCTTCAATAAATATTATTTGATGTTTTAATTTGTTTACCTAAGGGTTCGCTGGGACCGAGTTTACCTATACTTTATCAGCAGGACACAAATTATGGTACCGTTTTAACCCCATATTTTTGAAAATATATTTGCCCGGGACCTAATTTACCTGTACCCCAATCATTTAACTTCTCATTTGGCTGTAATTCTAAATAAAACAGTTAATTCACGCTGATACTTGTATTTGACAGAATATCATAGTTTGCTGGCTGTAATTCAAAATAAAAGGCTTAGTATACGCTAATATCTGTATTTTACAGAATAGCAAATGTAATAGCCCTTTTATGGTTTAAAATAGTAAATTAAACTTATTTTAGTGTTTTTTACTTATGTAGTTATATGATTTAATATGTAAGTATATGATTTAATAAATATGATGAATTTCCAATTAATTAAATTAATAAATAATTTCGATTTTTATAGCAAAAATGACGTCTTGGGCTGCTGTTTCTGATATTGAGGTTTTAAATAGAATAGTTAATTTTGATATATTTTGTGACGATGGAACTCTAAAACCGAAAGCACATCCTATTTGGAAAGAAGTTTGTCAAATTTGGAAGTTGGAATCGGAAAAATATTTAAAAACTGTTGTGGTATAGGCAACCAGAATTACATTGATGTAGGTTTATTGGTTGGCATTACTGAGCCAGTAAAACTAACGTCAAGCAGGATGCCGCGCTGTCAACACATTGATATATGTTTTATTACATTATCTATATTTACTTTCATAAACTCTTTCGTAATACAGATTTATTTGAAAATAAATAGTATTGTTTTATAACACATTCTATAACATGGTGTCAGGTGGTATGAACCTATAGAAAAGTTCATCGTATATATTGGACTTAATACGTGAGATAAAAATGAATACAATAGAAATGAATAGTGGTCAACTTGCTAAACTGTTACAGCAACAAGCCTCAGTTCTAGAACTACTTAACAAGGAACTTAGTAGAAAAGCCGGTCACAGTCAAAGTAGCAATAATCTGAATGTACCTACCGTGGCCAGAAAGTTTAAAACTAGAAGGTGATATAGCCCAAAATTTCGAAACTTTTGTCTCCTCATGGAAAGATTACGAGGTAGCAGCAGGGCTAGATGTTTGGGATATAAAAGAAGAACCAAGAAAAGTAAAGATATTTCTTTCAGCGATGGGTACCAGAGCGTTAACAAAATATAATAGATTTCAACTTACAGATGAGATCAGTTGGATTTAGAAATAGTTATAAATACTATTAGAAGAAAGTTATCATCTCAAAAAAATGTAATATATGATCGAGCTGTGTTTAATACTTGCAATCATTCTGAATCTGAAAATTTTGATGAGTATTTGCTAAAATTAGAAAAACTTATAGAAAAATGTAGTTTTAACAATTTTAGAGATGATTTACTTAGAGATAGAATTGTACTGAGTGTTACGTATCAAGATTTAAGAAAGAAAATGATGTCTAAAGCCGACCTTACTCTAGAAAAAGCCATTGATATGTGCAGAGTAGAGGAATTAACTAATAAACGTCTACAAAATATACAAGGTCAGGAAGTACACGCCGTTAGAAAAATAAAAAAAAAAAGAAAGAACATTTAAAAATAATAAAAAAAATGTCTCTTTTGTGGTAATGAACACGAATTTAAACGTGGTGTCTGTCCAGCATATGGTAAAAAATGTTCTATTTGCTATGGTTTCAATCATTTTGCCCAAGTTTGTAAAAAGAAAAAATTAAAAGAAAAAGTCAAAGAAATTAATAATTTTAGTAGTGATGACACAAGCAGCGAAGATGAGGAAGAACACGTTCAAGAAATCAATAAAATAACTGATAATTCCTTAAACGGAGGTAACGTTACTATAGAATTAAGTTTCTGCATAGGAAATAACTGGAAAAATTTAATTTGTGAACTCGATACCGGTGCAAGTGTCTGCATAATCGGGTATAAAAATTTATGTGAGTTGATGCAGAAACCTCTCTTAAATTTAAACAAGAGTGACCATAAACTACAAAGCTTTGGTGGAAATAATATTTCGGTAAAAGGTGAAATTTATCTAAGATGTAAAAGACATAAAAGACTATATGACATTAAGTTTATAGTAGTGGATGTACCTCATGGACCATTGTTATCGGCAAAAGCATGCAATATTTTAAAACTAGTAAAATACTGCAAAGAAATCAATAAATTTGGAGATAAAGAACTTTATATAAAGCAAGCAGAACAAATATTAGCAAATTATTCCGATATATTTGAAGGTTATGGTTCTTTACCAGGTGAAGTAGATTTAGAAGTAGATACTAATATTAAACCAGTTATACGAAAAGCTAGACGAATACCCGAAACGTTAAAAGGTAAATTAAAAGATGAGTTACAAAATCTAGAAAGGGATGGTATAATTGTTAGAGAAGACAGCCATACAGAATGGGTAAGCAACATTTTAATGGTTAAAAGAAATGATTCTTTTCGAATATGCTTGGATCCTATTCCCTTAAATGTAGCTATAAAACGTCCAAACTTCAATTTACCACCTTAGATGAAATTTTGCCTGAGTTTGGCAAAGCAAAAGTTTTTAGCACTGTAGACACAAAGAAAGGTTTCTGGCAAATACACCTTTCAGATGAAAGTAGTTAATTAACAACCTTCTGGACACCTTTCGGTAAATACAGGTGGAAAAGATTACCATTTGGAATTTCCTCAGCTCCTGAAATATTTCAAATTAAGATGAGAGAAATTGTATCAGGTTTAAAAGGTGTCGAAATTTTAGCAGATGATATAGTTATCTATGGTTGTGGAAATACAGAAGAAGAAGCGATACTGAATCATAATAATAATTTAGAAAACTTATTTAAGAAACTGAGAGCCAATAACTGTAAACTTAATAGAAAGAAAATGCATTTATGTAAAAAGGAAATTAAATTTTATGGACACAAATTAACGTGTGAGGGAATCACGCCAGATGATTCTTAAATAAATTCCATCAAAACATTTCCTGTACCCTCAGATAAAAAATCATTATTGAGATTTATTGGCATGGTCACGTATCTCAGTAGATATAATATTAAAAATTTAAGTTTAGAAATGGTAAATTTGCGAAAACTTACTCACAACAATGTTGATTGGAAATGGACTGAAGTAGAAGAAGAAGAATTTCAAAAAATTAAAGATGTAATCTTAATATATATAAATTACGTGTCACGTTGTTTGTCCGCAATTGACTCCTAAACTACTAAACCGATTTTAATCAAATTTGCACACCGTGTGCAGTTTGATCCAACTTGAAAGATAGGATAGCTTACATTTTAATTTATAGTCGCAATATTATTTTATTGCCAATTATTTGTTTATTGAATTGTTATTATATTAAATATGATATTATCATTTTGAAAGTCTTCATGTAAGGTCTTGGTAGCTAATTTGGATCAGCGGCGAATTATGACATTTCGGTTGGGTTATCGTAATGGGATCGATTACGCCAGAGGGAAGTTTTTTTTTTTTTTTTTTTTTAAGTTATACTTCTATTCATACACTCGGTGGAAAAGATTTGTGTCCAATTAAATGGGAAAAATCATTACATATGTAATGGTGTGAGTAAGAGAGAGACAGAAACACTTATAAATCGTTTGAATACCGTTTTAACATTCAGTACATTGAAAAGGGATAGATATACTAAAAACAGTCTGAACCAATTTATAAATATCATAGTGACGGACCACATGATTATTGACAGATTATTTTATAATTCTGTCACGTAAGTTAACATATTAAGTTTAGTATTTTATATTAATAATATTCCGTAGTGAGTATTGTATTGTAGTCTAAAATACCGTCACATGGTTACAGTATATCCTGCACTATGCTTTTGAGGTTGTTGGCTACATAAACAGAGTTTTTACGAGTATTCGAGGAAATAAAGTACCAAAACCTCCGAATTTTGTAACGTAAGATGGATCGGAATGCGTCTTTTTGCATTAGATTCGTTAAAGTATCAGGAAATTTGTCGCTATCCCTACTAATATTATAAATGTCAATGTAAGTTTGTTTGTTACGCTTTCACGCAAAAACTAATCAACCGATCATCATGAAACTTTGTACATATATTCTTGGAGGTATTAGAAGTAAAATAGGATACTTTTTAATAAAAAAAATATTTTTATTTATTACGAAAAATAAAAGATTTGTTTGTCAAAAAAAAAATCTTAAAAAAGTGACTCTCACTAAATTAAGAATTATGACGCCATCGTAAGGTGGCGCAGTTGAGATGGTATAATTTTACATTAGCAATTCTTGCGTAATTAAGTACTATGACGCCACCATAAGGTGGCGCAGTTAATATATAATATATCTAATCGATAATTTACAAAACCGTAAAAATTTGAAAAAATGGTAAAAAAACATCAGTAGGCGGTACGAAGTTCGCCGGGTCAGCTAGTCTCTGATATAAAAACCTTAAAGTATTATAGTAGTTATGAGCCTATTTTTATGGAATGTGATTCAAGTAGCTTTGGTCTTGGAGTTGCAGTATTTCAAAGTCAAGGAGTTATTGGTTACGCTTCACGAACTCTAAGCAAAACCGAGCAAAATTACGCTCAAATAGAGAAGGAGTTGCTAGCTATCGTTTTTGGTTGTATAAGATTTGACCAAATTATAGTAGGTAACCAAGTAATAGTCAAAACAGACCATCGACCTTTATTGAATATATTTAAGAAACCATTACTTACTGCACCAAAAAGGTTACAAAAAATGTTAATGATTCTACAACGATACAGTCTAGATATTCAATACATTAAATCAAAAGACAATATAGTTGCAGATACGTTATCTCGAGCACCTGTTAATGATATCAATCAAACGATTCAGGAAAAAAAAAGATACCCATATATTTAAAATAATAGAAGAAACTGATTTTGTTAAATATTTACAAATAACCAATAGTAGAATGGAGAGCATTAAAGAAGAAACTTTTAAAGATCCTGCTCTTCAAAAAGTGATACAATACATTTTAAAGGGATGGCCTCTTACTATGAATTTGGTACCAGATGAAGTTAAAATATTCTTTCAATACAGGCATGAATATTCAGTACACGATGGAATAATATACCGGAATGATAGAATAGTTGTACCATTTTCACTACGTAAAATTCTCACTGACAAAGTACATACAAGTCACAATGGCTTTGAAGCATCTTTAAATCTTGCAAAAAACAATCTCTTTTGGCCCGGAATGACTAATCAGATTAAAAATAAAGTAAAGGAATGTAGAATATGTCTGAAATATATGGACAGTCAACAGAGAAGTGAAATGACATCCCATGATATTCCATTGTATTCATTTCAGTACGTATCAATGGATATATTCGTTACGGAATTCCGAGGAAAACAGCAAAAATTCCTAATCACAGTGGATCATTATTCCGATTACTTCGAGTTAGATTTTATAAAAATCTTAACACCACAGGAAGTTGTTAAATGCTGTAAGATAAATTTTAGCAGACACGGTATACCGTTCAGAATCTGTACAGATAATGGTACGAACTTCAACTCCAGAGAATTTAAACAATTTTGCAGCACTTGGGATATTGAACAGGTTTTCTCTTCCCCTCACCATCAAAAAGGCAATGGAAAAGCAGAATCTTGCGTTAAAATCGCTAAAAAAATGATCAAAAAAGCAGAAGAAAGTGGCGAAAACATCTGGTATTGCCTTCTACATTGGAGAAACACACCAAACAAAATTAAATCAAGTCCAGTTCAAAGACTATTTTCTCGAAACACCAGAACAGGAGTACCGTGTTCATTAAATAATTTAACGCCGAAAATCATTGAGAAAGTACCGGAAGTAATTGAAGCGAATAAAAAAAAAAAAAATTATTATGATAAAAGAAGCAAAATGCTACCTGAACTGAAAACAGGACAACCAGTCGTTACACAACTGCATCCCGACACATCCAAAATATGGACTGAGGGATATATTAAAAATCGAATTGATGATTCGTCTTACCTAGTAAATGTCAACGGAGCTAATTACAGAAGAAATCGAGAGCACATTAGACCAATGCAAGTTTCAGATGAAGCAGACGCTAAATAACAAAATGACGACCAAAACCTCTCAAATTCCACGAGAGAGGAAAGGAAGACGGCAGAAAATGAGTTATCAGACCGACATCAGATAACACCAGAGACAGGCATAGCAGAAAGTTCAAATGTATTATCACACAACGAAAATACACACCACGATACGAGTGGAAGTTCACAAAGATTGTGGTGCAGTGAAAACATACAATGCCAAGCTGTCTCAGATAATTTTACTGCCATAGATGAACGGGATAATGTCGAACAAGGGCAAAAGAAAGAGGAACAAAAAGAGCGCCCTAGAAGGGAAAGAAAAGTTCAAGTTAAATTTAAAGATTACAAAACCAATTTCTAAAGAAGAGAGGATGTTGTGGTATAGGCAACCAGAATTACATTGATGTAGGTTTATTGGTTGGCATTACTGAGCCAGTAAAACTAACGTCAAGCAGGATGCCGCGCTGTCAACACATTGATATATGTTTTATTACATTATTTATATTTACTTTCATAAACTCTTTCGTAATACAGATTTATTTGAATATAAATAGTATTGTTTTATAACACCTTCTATAACAAAAACGCCATTCGCATTATACTTTGATATCTATCAAAACAGATATAATATTAAACAGTCTTATCTCCAAGCACGAAATTTAAATTTTCCAGACAAAAAGAAAAGTAATGATTTTCCAAAAGAAACAAATGCAGAACTTGTTACATCAATCGATGGTTCTAAAGAAAATGGTAATGTTAATGATAGTTACTTTGGAATTCATTTACCAAAAAACGAGCCCAGTAGAGCAAAGTTAATAAATTTTGTAATTTTACTTACCAGTGAACAGTGGTTGACAATAAAACCCATTAAAAAAATTGATTAAAATAAAAAAGACTATTACACTTTACGTCGTGGTTGGGGACATACTATTGCAGAATTAGTTTATGTACATAAAAAATTACCGTGTGCTTATAACTTCAAAACTCAAAATATTTATAAATTAGATAGTGATGATGATGATAGTAATAAATTTATTGTCAAAATTAATCCTTCTTGTACAGAAAAAATATGTAAAACTGCATTTTATGGCGAAATTACTTTTAGTTTTAAAAATGATGACAACGTTTCATTAATAATTCATACTCTAGATACAAAAAGTAGTCCCCATACCAAAAAACAACACATTTCTGGAAACCTAAGGAAGAAATATGCTAAATCCATGGAATTTAAAAAAGGTTTATTGTTTAAAAATGAATTAATTGAGGTATTCCAGGAATATGGTGACTTGGATGCTCCAATTATCCCAACAGCAGATGTCTTAAATCAAATCCGGCATCAAGAAAAGAAGAAACGTCTCGGTATTAAAGGTGAATTATGGCATTCTATTAGTCACTTGAAGCATAATAGTCCAGAACTTAACTCCGTCATAAGACAAGTTGGCTTTGACAATTTTTTTATTATGTATTGGTCTTCCGAACAAATAGACATTTTCAATGATCTTCTTACTTTAAATCCTATCGTATCAATTGATGCAACAGGCAGTGTCGTTAGAAAAGTTTCTTCAATTGACAACAGTTATTGCGGCCCAATATTTCTGTATCAGGTAGTATTGGGTCGTTAATTGTACCCGTTTGCCAAATGTTGTCAGAGAGACAAGATAAAAAAATTATAGAGTTTTGGCTAAGGGAATGGATTTCATCAAAAGCAAAGGTTCCACTGGAAATCGTCACTGATATGTCAAAAGCGTTACAAAATGCAATATGCTTGGCTTATCATCATACAACTTACAAAGAGTACCTATCAAGATGTTACAAGGGGTAATAATAAAAGCCAGTTTTATTTTATATTTTATGTTAATTTAACAACGTGTTTTCATTACTAATTACAACAACTATCCTCTAAACATTTTACGTTCCTCGTGGCCTATTACTACATCTTCCCCTTCTCCTTTTTTTTACGTCCTAATGGTATATAATATTAACAATAAGAAAAACAAAGTAAAAATAAACCACAAAAACAAAACAAAAAAAATGTACAATATTCTCAAGCGCTACAATATTGCTAATATAATAAGTAATCCGAATATTTAACAGGCTTATTCACACTACGTGAAGGTCTCAAATTTACAGGATTGTTACAATCCACATCCCCAGACCCTGAGGTTCACTAAAATTAAGTTTCTCAACACTGGTATTAACTAAACTATCTAAATTATCATTATCTTTTAAATCATGATCAATTGTAGATTTACGCAAATGATAACTATTTCTACGCAATGAATTTTTACCATTATTAATCCAATAAGACCGTGGAGATTCATGTTTATTTATTATTACAGCCGGACTTCACTGTTTATTATCTCTAAATACAATATTTTCACCCTCCTTGAATTCAGGTTTGATCTTTGTATGCCTATCATAATATTCCTTATATGAATCATTTCTTTCTTCTAATTTTTGCTTAACCTCTTTTATATTTATATTCTCCTTATCAACAAATGGTAATTTAGTTTTTAATTTTCGAGAAAACAAAAGCTCAGCTGAAGAACGTTTAAGACCAGTTATAGGAGTATTACGATAGTCCATCAAAGCAACCCACATATCATCAGATTTACGAATATTGTTCTTTGATATTTGTTCAAATCTCTCAGCTAAACCATTTGATTGGGGGTAATGGGGACTACTAGTTTGAAATTTAAAATCAAATTTATCCGAAAATTTTTTGCATTCATATGATCCAAAAGGCATATTATCCGCTATAATTACATCTGGCACACCATGTGTTGCAGATATTTGTTTAAATGCGTCTATAACATTAGTAGATTGTTTACCTGCTAAAGGAATAATTTCAAGCCATTTTGTTAAGTAATCCACAACAACTAAATAAACTTTTCCTCCATATTCCATAATATATGACCCTAATTTTTGAAATGGTAATTCTGGAATTTCATGAGAAACTAACAGTTCCTTGATATTTGCATACCTATACTTTTCACAAATCTTGCCATTTTGTATTTCTGCCTGAATATCAACACTCATTCCCAGCCAAAATAACACATCTCTTGTACGATTTACACCAAAATGACCTTCATGTAATATTTTAAGCATTTCCTTGCGCAAAACTTTAGGAACAACAATTCTATCATTAAAAAATAAAAGATTAT
This sequence comes from Altica lythri, assembly GCA_964028335.1. Lineage (NCBI taxonomy): Eukaryota > Metazoa > Arthropoda > Insecta > Coleoptera > Chrysomelidae > Altica > Altica lythri. The sequence continues at coordinate 96,725,692 of OZ034801.1, read as the reverse complement.
CATTCACATACAACTCAGCTCTTAAATTATGAAATAGTCTTAATTCTCCCTCATATTTTTCACTTTTCTAGCCATTCAGACAACACTCAATAACTTTACTTAATATATTATCTTTGACAGTTTCTTTTTGAAACAATGTTTTCCTTGTATCACTCATTCTTAAATACTTTTCAATTGAATGTACCATTTCATTAACATCATCATCATCACTCTCTATCTCCTCACTACTTACATTCCTTGATAGATAATCAGCAATATACAAATACTTACCAGGCATATACTGAATTTGTATATCATATTTTAGTATTTTCAATTTTAATCGTTGAAGCCTAGGAGAACTAATTAGACCTATTTGTTTACTTATGATACTCACATTAGGTTTATGATCTGTTATAAATTTTACAGAACGACCGTAAATGAAATTGTGAAATTTCTAACATGCAAACACTACAGCTAATAATTCCTTCTCTATAACGGCATAATTTCTTTCAACTTCTGTTAAACCTCTAGAAGCATAAGCAACCGGTCTTCCATCTTGCATAAGACAACACACTATGCCAAACTGGGAAGCATCTGTTTGAATAACAACATCCTTACTACAATCAAAATTTTTTAGAGAAATATTTTTAGAAAGTTCCTGTTTTATAATTTCAAGTGCTCTACTATGTACTCCAAGCCACTCAAAAATAACATTTTTTTTTCAATAATTGATAAAGTGGACTCGCAATCTCACCCAATTTTGGAATAAACTTTCGCACATACTTTACCACACCCAACAATCTCTGTAGTTCTTTTTTACTAGACGGATTTTTTAAATCATTTATAGCTTTTAATTTTTCATTGTCTACTTTCATACCATTTTTATCAAAAACATGTCCCATATATTTTACTGCCAACTGCCTAAACTAAAATTTTGACTTGTTAAACTTTACGCCTTTCTCTCTAGCTCAATTACATACTTCTATCAAGCTCCTCTGCTGAGTCAGAAGCAATCAGTAAATCATCAAAATATATAATAACGTTTTCAATATCACCGAAATTTTTGTAATTCAATTTTTGAAAATATTCCGGTGCAAGATTTAACCCGAATGGTAATCTGAGCAACTTGTAACAACCAAATGAAGTTGCAAAGGTTGTTAAGGAACTAGAATCTTCATCTAATTTAACCTGATAAAACCCATCCTTAAAATCTAATACTGAAAAATACTTTTTCCCCGCTAATTTAGAACTTATTTCCTCTAAACTTGGAATTTCAAAATATTCTCTTATTATACATTTATTTAATTCTTGTGGATCTAGGCACAGACACAGTGAACCATTTGGCTTTTCAACTATAACCAAATTATTTACCCATTCAGTCGCTTCCATTGTTTTGGATATAATATTTTGCCTTTCCAATTTATCTATTTTTTGTTTGAACTTATCTTTTATTGCCAAAGGTACACGTCTAGCCGGTCTGGCTACAGGTGTATACTATCATTTTTTATTCGTATTTTACAAAACCCCTGGAATGTGCCTATTCCCTCAAAAACATCCTTATATTCTGATAGCATTTTTTGTTTATCACTATGTTCCTTATCAACATTCACACTCTGTGCTTTTTTTATTAAATCAAAAGTATAGCAGGCTTTTAAACCCAAAATTGGCTTAACTTTTAAATCTACAACTACAAATTCCAAATTAAAATTTGTATCTAACCTTTTACAATCCAAGCTAACTTTACCTACAGTTTTTAATCGTGTACCACCATAAGCTTCTAACAGAGTGTTACATTTTTCAACATTTACCTTATTGTCATTGTCTCTGCATATTTCATTTAAAACTTTCTTAGGTAATATACACTGGCCAGCAAAATTAACGCACCACCTATATATATTGGATTATTTTTAAAAATGTAGCTCACATCCTAAATATATTAATATATTTTGGACGCCTATGGTATACAGACTTAAAAAACATATGGCTGTATTTTGTTCCCAAGTCCGTTCATTTTATCTTATTTTTTTTTTGAAACTGCAATAAAACTTAGAATAACATTCTAAAGGTTTTTTGATTTGATTTATTACACTTTGTCAGTTGCAATAATTCTTTGCTTTTGTACTGATACAGTTATTATGGAACGTGAATCAAGAAATTTAACCGTAGATGAATGTGCCCAGGCAGTAGTTTTACTCGAAGAAGGATGGAGTTTTCGTAGAATTGGTCAGAGGTTTGGGGTATCGCACACATCGGTTTCCCGTATGATTCAACGGTATAGGGAGACGGGTCAGCACTCAAGAAGACCTGGTCAAGGCAGACATCGTATAACAACCGATGCCCAAGACCGTTTTGTTAGACTTTCTGCATTAAGACAACGGTTCGTAACAGCAAGATTGATGCAGGCACAGCTACTAGTCTAGGATCCCACTGCAAATTAGTGTAGGAATAATGTAGACAATTAAAATTTAGTTTTCAAGTAACTTCATAAGTAGGAGAATTCATTTATCATAGGGTGCCAATTAGTAATTAGCCGCCAGTAGTATTAATTAAAATATTTTTAATTGACTTTTGGAAATAAATTTCGTTCACATCGTATGGAAATAAAGCTTACAGCACTTTATAATAGCGTACTCGAATGATTTAAAAAAGTACAGTTGCTGCCGATCATTTAGCCACTTCCTCTACGCAGCCAGGTGTAAACAGGTATGATTTTGTTTGAACTTTTCGTTTATTTCGTATATTTATTTTATTTCCATAACATTAAAGATCATTTTTTTCTGTACTTAATTTTATAAAGGTACTTGTAAAAAAAATCCGCAAATCAGAGTTTCCTGACCTTAAAGATGCTAGGTATTGAAAATAAATTGACAGAGAGTGAGTGCGCGACGCTACTGGTTAGACCAGGACGCTAAATATCTTTGTCTAACCAGTAGCGTCGCGCACTCACTCTCTGTCAATTTATTTTCAATACCTAGCATCTTTAAGGTCAGGAAACTCTGATTTGCAGATTTTTTTTTACAAGCACCTTTATAAAATTAAGTACAGAAAAAAATGATCTTTAATGTTATGGAAATAAAATAAATATACGGAATAAACGAAAAGTTCAAACAAAATCATACCAGTTTACACCTGGCTGCGCAGAGGAAGCGGCTAAATGATCGGCAGCAACTGTACTTTTTTAAATCATTCGAGTACACTATTATAAAGTGCTGTAAGCTTTATTTCCATACGATGTGAACGAAATTTATTTCCAAAAGTCAATTAAAAATATTTTAATTAATACTACTGGCGGCTAATTACTAATTGGCACCCTATGATAAATGAATTCTCCTACTTATGAAGTTACTTGAAAATTAAATTTTAATTGTCTACATTATTCCTACACTAATTTGCAGTGGCATCCTACTCTATACAGGAAGCAGATAGGATCCGGATTTCAACAGATACTGTGCGCAGACGCCTTGCCGAAGCCGATCTAAGACCAAGAATACCTGCTCGAGGACCTGCTTTAACCCCTGCGCATCGTAGAGCAAGATTGAATTTTGCCAGAGAGCATATTGAATGGTTTGATGAGGATTGGGAAAGAGTTCTTTGGTCAGATGAGACAATATTTTTTCTATACGATTCAGATAGACGCGTAAGGGTATATCGAAGACCAAATGAAAGATATGCTCAATGTAACTTCCAAACGACCCATGCTTATGGAGGAGGCTCAGTCATGTTTTGGGGAGGAATTTCTATAACTGCTCGTACGGACCTGGTGGTTATTAACGGACGACTAACGGCACATCGGTATATAATGAACATCCTGCAAGAACATGTGGTACCATTTGCTCCCTATATTGGTGAACAATTTTTGTTTCAGCAGGATAATGCCCGACCGCACGTTGCCAGGATTGTGCAAGATTATTTTAATGAGGTTGGAATAGCAACTATGGAGTGGCCTGCAAACAGTCCGGATCTTAATCCAATTGAGAATGTTTGGGACTTGCTTTTAAGACATTTGCAGCAACTTCCAAACCCTCCCGCTACTCTAGATCAACTTGCAAGGGTTCTAGTTCAAATATGGAACGAGTTGGATCACGATGACATAAGGCCTTGTATTTTAAGCATGAATGATCGCTGTGCAGCTGTTATCCAAAATAGAGGCGGAAATACCCGGTATTAATGACTCCTTGAGGATTTTTTTATTTGTTGAAAATTTTTAATTTTGAGTAATTTTCTTATAATTTTTTTTTTCTTTCTTTTGCAGTTACATTTTTCATTATACATTTTTGTAAAAGGTTGAAAATAGAATAAAATTTCTTAAAACACCACAATTTGTAGCAATCTTTATTAAATAAAAATTATTTATTAAAATATCTTAGTGGTGCGTTAATTTTGCTGACCAGTGTATTTACCTCTGAACCGGTATCCATTTTAAATTCAATGTCTTTATTATAAATTTGTACTGTTTCAATCCATTCTGTTCTCCTGAAACTGTTGGCTTCCCCAGCTTTCTTTATTGGATGCACATACAAGTCTTCATCAGTTGAATCGCCATCAAATTTATCTTCACGTCTTGTAACTTCTTTAATTTTTTTAACAGTTTGCTGTTTATACCTCTGCTGTCTAAAGCTTTCTACGGAACAAGCATTACCAAAATGATTCAATCCACCACATTTATAACACTTTTTCGCAAAGGCTGGACATTGTGCAAAGCCATGTTTACCTTTACATTTTTTACACAAAAATGTTTGCTCATTTTTGCCTTCTTTTTTACTCTTTACCATATTTATTTGTACATTTTCACTGTTTCTTACTGATTCCAATTGCCTTTTTGTTACTTCAGCATTCCTACATATTTCCATTGCTGTTTCGAGTGTTAGTTTCGATGTGTTTAATAACTTTTCTTGAACTGACGGATTATTAGTCCCCAGAATTAATCTCTCTGTTAAAATACTGTCTTCTTGTGTTTCATATTCACAACTTTGTATTAATTTTTTTAGATCACTGAAGTAATTATCAAAGGGTTCATCTGTTCCTTGATTTCTTTTGTTAAAAACAAAACGCTCATACGTTTTATTTTTTCTAGGGGCACAATATTTTTTAAATTCTGATATTACAATATCAAACTTATAAGGTTGTGGTATTTTCAAAATATTATATATATCAACCCCTTCTGATCCAATTAGATTTAAAAAAAAAGCAATTTTTACCTTGTCAGGCTTTTCATCTTTCTTAGTTGCAATCAAATACGTTCCAAAACAATTTTCTAAAATTTTCAGCTAAATTTCCGTCACACTTCATTGATTCCGGTAATCTTCCTTCCATTCTTGACTCAATTAAGTTCTTCTCTGACTGCGCCATGTAATAATAAAAGCCAGTTTTATTTTATATTTTATTTTATGTTAATTTAACAACGTGTTGTCATTACTAACTACAACGACTAACCTCTAAACAGTCTACGTTCCTCGTGGCCTCTTAGTATGTATTACTACACCAGGTATTAAACAATAAATCTAAAGATGTAAGTCGGATATATTTCCAGATTATATGTTTGAGGCAGCTGAAACCACCAATATACCTTTGTTAGAAGAAGATCACCAACCTGGACCTAGTACGGAACTTAAGCCCGCAGAGGACACAAACAACGAGGATCAAGATAATACCCAGATTCCTGAAATTGATTTGCAACCTCCATTAAGAGATCAGGTAAAGGACAACAAGCTTGTATTTACCCCGAAAAATTTAAGTCCTCTCCCGGTAGGTCAATTTATTTCCGGGCAAGGAAAAAGAAAACCGAGAAAACGCACGAGCACATGTGTGTTAAATTCTACCCCTAATTTAGAAGAAGCTAAAGAAAAAAACAAGCCCAAGGACAATATTGAACCAAGGAAAAAAAGAGCAGTAACTAAAAAGATGCTTATTGAACCAGAATCTGATACAGAGGTTTTCTCGGAAGATGACAGTGATGACTGCGCTTGTATATACTGTACAGAACTCTATAAGATGTCCAAACGTGGAGAAATGTGGCTTCAATGTTGCTCTTGCGGAAAATGGGCCCATAGTGATTGTGCAGGGGTTGACAAAAAAATAAAAATGTTCATTTGTGAACTATGTTCTTAATTAAAAATAGGTATGTCATTTTATCCACCCGGTGGGGCAAAATGAACTTTTGGCATTTTTTTTTCATCCTTTGAATAACAAATAAATTATGAAACCCTTTTTCTTTTTTTCAGTAAAATGAATATTAGATCTGTTTAGTAATAGTTTAGTTGGATTTTGTTATAAAACTGTCACTTTTTTTAATATATTTTTTTTCGAATTTATAAAATATATGTCATTTTGTACACCCTTTCCCTACATCTAATTCATTGGATATCGCGGCTCAAATGCATCACAAATTGTAAATATTACGCGAGAGAGTTTTATTTAAGAGTTGTTGGTTTCATGACCACTCTAGAATCGTATCAAGATATCAAAAAAATCATGAAATCTTTAATTAACATAAGCACTAACGAATCAGGCTGTAAGGACGATATCAAATGGATATTTTAGAAAATTGAAACTTTTCAATTTGAGAAAACGACGGCTAATTATAGTGAAGTGAAAGTCGATAATGTTTGTGAAAATAAAAACTCTTGTGAAGTACATGTATCTTGTCATGATGAGGACTTGAATGTTGATAAACCAGAGAATAGACTTATTGATGAATTATCAACTTATATCGAAGATCTTTTTGATAAAGCACCACGTAATGCTCCTGATATCAACACCAGTTTTGATGATATAAATATGTATTATTTACCTGATATGTCGAAAGATTTAAAACTATTATTTAAGAAATTCTCGACATGGACGAATGCAATGTTAAAATATTACAATTCCACAAACTACATAGCGGCTTCTTCAAGATCAGAAAGTTATTTTAGGTTTGTGAAAGATTGTGTATTGACGGATCGACAAACCAATCGAGCTGATATCTTTGTTGTAGAACATACTACAACTATAAACACTAGAATGACAGAAGCAAGGAGTTCTTACAATTAAAATAAATTGACGAAAAGAAAACCTGACTCCGGCAAAGATAATAAAAACACTTATCCACTGATATTGAACTTCATTGAAAATTGGAGAAACAAGGTAGTTGATGAATCCGTCGAAACGCATTTAGCTGAATTTAAAACTCTTGTAGATGATATTTTAGAAGATAGTTCTTTAATTATAGTCGACTTAAAGCCAAGTAATTTAAAAATTAAAGATGAAAAATCGATTGGTAAGAAAGAAAAATTAACCGGACAGTCTGTTGTTGAAGCAAATTATTTGGATACTTCTCTTTTTCATTCTACTTTAAATAAACTAAATACAGATAACAATATCTCAAAAGATTCTAATCTTAAAATTATTCAGAAAAAAATGCCTGAGAAAACGACAAATTACACCTGTAATTATGTCGGATAAACCTACGAAACGAGGAAAATTGACAGTTTATTGGAAGTAATGTCATTTGCTTACCTCAATTTTAAGCATTTCAAAAATTTCATTAATCTTAAAGTTAATTTTTCAAGCTATTTTCATCTCTAGTTTTTTATGCAAAAAACGGTGCTACGTCGGAATTTTATCAAAAAAGATTATCAGTTTTACGTAATTTATATCCTGAAGAAGACTTTTCGGTTGACTGCAGTGATGACATTTGCGAGTTATTTAAAAAATTAATGGCTGGTCATGAATCGATCTCTGAAAACAAAGATTGCTTTGATTGTAAATTTTCTGAGAGTAATCAAATCTCAATATTAAATGTAAGTGCTAAACTAGTGTGGGATTATGGATTCAACTCCTTACAAGAGAGTGTATTGAATGAAATTTTAAAAAGAAACTTTTTTTGTAAAAACTGTAAAAAAATCGTAGTAGGTCATACAATGACAGTTTCTACATACTTATGTTTAAATATTAGTCATTTCTATGAAACATCTGCTTTTTTTTCGAAAAATAATCGACAGCCATTATTAAATACATTTTTGCAAGATATTTCAACCACATTAATGATACTAAATAAAAAATATTTGTTATGTGGTATTATTGAATTCCGTCCTCCCATAGAACCGAGCAAAGTAGGCCGGTTCCGTAACTTTTACCCTCGGACAAAATAACCGCGACATAATAACCACAACAAAATAACCGACGACAAAATAACCAAACGACAGAATAACCTAACGACAAAATAACCACGTAACAAAATCACCAAATGAAAATAGTTGGTTCACATTTAGGGTGCCATCATTGGAATTTACTTTATTATAATTAAGTTAATTAAAAAATATATTAAATTCTATTTTGTTAGCAGTTTAACAATTAAATTATTTTTACGCTTTTCACATAAATAAATTTATATTCCTTCAGCCGACCCCTTTCCAAGATCATACATTTGTTTATTGCTTTGATTTTATCAGTGGGTACTTTTAAATCCTGCATTAGTTAAGGCATACTAAATATGATATTATAAATAAATAGTAAGTAATTTATGCAACAAATGCATAAAGTGGTAGGTACTTTTTTTCACGGCAATTCCATGAGTGAAAAAAAGACACTGTATGCATGTGTTGCAAACAATATTTTTTCTACAGCCCTATACAAATAATAAAATCAAAATAAATAAGATTTAGAACATTTTAATTTAACTTCTTCTGTAACTTGCAACGAATACAAAATGACTAAATTGGAATTGGAAAAGTATTAATAATAAATAAACAAAAATCAACAACTAAATTATGAATGTTTTATTTGGTAATGTGAATATTGAAAATGAAGTTGTTGGGTTGACTAATGTGTATTTTTGATTCTTTCATATTTGTTTCTGTTTGATTCATTGATAAAGCTTCATTTAAATATTCAATATTTGGAAGAGTCAAATTCTTTTCAGCTTTATTCTTATACGATGCAGAATGTTGGCTAAATGACGTTGAAGGTTGGTCAAAAATAGTACTGATATTAGGTCCTTGTAAAATTCGCAAAGCACAGTTCATTTTTGCATTGAGTGAATTGTTCACATAATGGACCATAATGTAGAAGACTAGATCTAGATATTTCTTTAAAAACGACTAAAAGCACCCGGTCTGTGAAGCTGTGGATACTATTTTGAATCCGCCATTTCATAAAAGTATCATACTCTCTTGTATAATTTTCTTTTGATTTTTCTGGCAGCAAATTTGAAGTCGCCACATTTGCCTTTTCTATGATTTCTTCTGGAGTACATATTTCAACCTCAGAATCTTCACTACTCATATTAATAATAGTAAAAACAACAATTAAATTTACAATTCGAATTATTGACACACAATGAACAAAAATATTAACGTCAAATCAAGTAAAGTTCATACGCTGTCAAAGTTAAAGGTAACTTGATATTTTATGTTTATTAATCAAATGGTTAGCGTGAAATAAAGTTAACGTTATGGCACTTTATTTCACGCTTTTTTACTTTTTTTCAATCTAACTATAAACAGCCGTTTTAAGTGCAATAAACCGGTGTAATATAAGCAATTTTAAAGGGAGGGCGTAGAAAAATTATATTTTTATTAAAAAATTAAACAATTAACAATTCTGATGAAACAACTAAATAAATTCATTTATATTTTCATAATAGATCCAATATTTCTTAAATATTCAATATTTTCATAATCCTAGCCATTAACAATATTTTTTATACCCTTATCAATGTCACGATATGCTTTGCGCCTCTTAGCAACGGCATTCAACCCGGTATCCATTTGCAGATTTAATTTTACTAATACTAATTTTTCTGGATATCATACGCTGCCAGCTACAAAATTATAATGGTCAAAAGATGAGGAAAAGGGAGTAATGTTAGTTAGAAACTGATTCGATTCCATAAAAAAAACATAAATTTTTCAGATACTGATAAACTTGATATAAGTGATAGATTTTCCAAAGTAAGACCTCTTTTTGATTCGATAAACAAAAAAAACATGCAGTTTGGAGTATTCTCTCATAACCTCTTAATCGAAGAGGAAATTGTGCCGTATTTTAGAAGACATAGTGGTAAGATGTATATAAAGAGAAAACCGATTAGGTTTGGGTTCAAATTGTGGTGTCTATGCAGGTTCAAATGGATACTTATTCAAATTTGTACCTTAAGGTGGAACAACAGGAACTTATCAAAACGAACTTGGTCTTTGAGAAAACGTTGTGTTAGAATTGTTGTCAGTTTTCACCGAAAATCCATTCATCGCCTATTTTTTGATAACTTTTCTTATCTTACAAGCTATTCTGTTCGCTAACAAAAAAACCGTACTTATAATACCACATTGGAAAGTGTTAAAAGTATTAAAGAAAAAGATCGTGGTACCTACTTACGATTTTGCTTATAAAAGTGAACATAATAAATTGTTAGTTTGATGGAATAACAATTCTGTCGTAACTAATAACTGCAGCATTGAACCCCTTGCAGGTGCAAAAAGATATAATCGCAAACAAAACAAGAAGTAATTACTCAATCAAAAGTTTTAGCTGAGTATAATCAACATATGGGTGGTGTTGATTTACATGACAATGGTATATTCAATTACAGAATAAATGTATAAGGAAAGAAACAGTTGTGGCCTCTTCTTGTAACTGTTATTGATAGGATTATTTTGAATGCATGGAAAATGTATAATCAGGCAAACAAAACAAAAATTTCACAATTAAACTTTAAGTCGTACATAGCAGTCACTCTAATGAAAATGGATGAACCAGATATCCAAGATGATGCTCATAGCGAATCTATGCCGGGAACAAGTCATCAAATAAACTTTCCGCCTAGAAAAAATTGTGGTCGACCATCAAAAATCAATTTGTTACCAGAAATTTTGTTCTGGAAAATCCCATTGTTGCGTATACGCAACATTTTTTTTTAACAAATACAGTTATTTTTTTAACTTGATATATATATATATATATATATGTTATGATGTAGTGTTTCACGGATGGTAGAATGAACAGTAGTGGTGTTCCGGGTTTCAATCCGTTGGTTTTTTGTGTCTTCACGACGTTTCGCCAACATCTCAGCTGGCATTTTCAAGTGATGCTTCCTTTGCGGCTGCTAAACTTGAATTCCAAGTTTAGCAGCCGCAAAGGAAGCATCACTTGAAAATGCCAGCTGAGATGTTGGCGAAACGTCGTGAAGACACAAACAACCAACGGATTGAAACCCGGAACACCACTACTGTTCATATATATATATATATATATATATATATATATATATATATATATATATATATATATATATATATATATATATATATATATATATATATATATATAACAGAAGGGGAAAATTATTGGGCATATACGCAAAAAGGATCAATAAGGCCACGAGTAGGAATGGTAACCGCAGACATGCATGTTTCTGGCTCATTAGCCGTCATCAGTGCGGTTACCATTCCTACTCGTGGCCTTATTGATCCTTTTTGCGTACATGCCCAATAATTTTCCCCTTCTGTTTATATTAATACGCGTTTTCTTGGCATTTTGTTTATTTCATATCCTGGGCTTAGAACGACTCAAACACAACGAGTCTGTTTCGCCAACGTTGCGACGCTGGTTGCTAGCCGAAAACCCATTGGCACAGCTGGCGGAAAGCACAAAATGGCGATAGGACTCCTGTGTGAGCGTTCGTTGTTTTTGTGTTTCTTGACACATGTTTCCCCAACATCCTTTGCTCCCAAGTACCCAACACTCTTGCTAGCCAAGTGCAATTCTCTACTTGGTTATGCCGCACTGATGACGGCTAATGAGCCAGAAACATGCATGTCTGCGGTTACCATTCCTACTCGTGGCCTTATTGATCCTTTTTGCGTACATGCCCAATAATTTTCCCCTTCTGTTTATATTAATACGCGTTTTCTTGGCATTTTGTTATATATATATATATATATATATATATATATATATATATATATATATATATATATATATATATATATATATATATATATATATATATATAGAGGTTGGATAACAGCGCGTTATAATAAAACAGATTATCTTTTCTTTGAAATCAGGAGGTTCGGTGACAGGTAGTAAAAGCCGTGAACGAAGTAAGAAACTTTAATCCAAATAGCGAATATTTCGGCAACTTATTTTTGCCTTCATCAGCGCCTATAATGGAAAATACAATAAAGTGTTAGTGAGTACAAAGAAATATTTCTTTTTGATGTATAATCTTACCAGGAAAACGTTCAGTTAGTGACAGATCTTTGTAAAAGTGGTCACATCACTCCTGAAACAAAGAAAAAGTTAACCAGTTATACAGGTACCTGTCCAAAATATTACGGCTTACCGAAAATCCACAAAGAGGGAAGACCCCTTAGGCCCATAATCGCATGTGACATTAGCAAAAAACTTCGCTAACATAATTGATGCATCTTTTGTTTCCCACAATACTTTCAGAATAAAAGACTCGTTTGAATTTGCTGAAAAAATAAATGGGGTTATGATACCTAAAGGTTTCATATTAGTTTCGACGTAACATCAAATGTAGTTTATTCCTTACAATGCACAGGTTGCCCCAAGATATACATAGGACAAACAAGCCAAAAGCTCTCCAAACGGCTGGCACTTCACAAAAGTGACACAAAAAATAAACCTACCATCACTGCTTTGAGCCAACATGTAATAATACTTCTCATTCTATTGACTATGACAATGTTAAAATCCTGGAAACCGAAAACAATCAATTCAAACGGAATTTCGTCGAAATGGTTTACATCAATAATTGTGTCTCTCCAATGAATACAAATAGTACGGTGTTATTAACCTAAAAAAAGGCCTAACCTTGACATCCAAAGTAAAAGTTTTATTCCAACTCCAAATTGTTCTATATAATCCTCTTATTGTTTGGTAAAAAGTTACACCATTTTGAGCGTCGGGTTTGGGGGGGAGGGGGAGAAAAAGTAGGAAATTTAGTAGTTTTTTTAGTTTTTTGGAAATTGGTTGAAAACGAAGCTGTTTAGCACAAAGAGTGTTATATACAAAAATATTCTACATGAAATTTTAAACAAAAAATGTCCTATGCATATTCCCTGTAAAATTTACGGTTCATGAGTTGCAGACGGTGTAAAAATAAAAATGATATAATTTTTAAGGTTTTTTTTCCAAATAAAGCTATATAAAAATAAGTAAATGATTTAATTAAAGAGTAATAATATACTACAGTATTATAGTCAAAAAGAGGCTAAGAGGCACCATAGAAGGTTAAAAAAGTAAAAATAATTGTTAGGAGAAACGTGGTAGTACAAGCAGGCGTGGCCTTGAACCGCGGGCCGAACCAAAGGCGGTTCTGTCTTCTGCACCTGTTGTCTGCCCCCTCCATTCCACCCCTCCCTCACGCACTGTCACAGGTCGATCGATATTCTTCTTCAGTCGTCTTAGGAGACAAGTTGAGTACGTTTGTGCGTGGTACTTCTAGTGCAGTTTTGCTGTAAATTTTTTATGGTTGGTGTTTATAGTAACGTGCGAATTATGTGAAAATCACTTGAGATAGTGTGTTAGTTATGGCGCAGTGTGTGTTAAAACCTTGTAAGGACAAGGGTGGTGAACTAATTACTCTGACTAGAAAGGCGGTGGACAAAATAATTCAGTGCAGTGAAATACGTAAAGATGGCGTCAAAACCAAGTTCCTGCAGAATGATTCGCTTCAAGTACATAGTAAGTGTCGACAAACCTATATATTACGACCAAAACCACCTGAAATGGAAAAAGAACCCCCAGCAAAGATACTACGTGAATCATTTGATTTTAAAGCCTTATGTTTTCTTTGTGGTCGCAAGTGTGTAGATGTATCTAAATGCAGGAATCCTGCTCAAGAAAAGTGGAGTTTAGTGCAGAAACTTGAACTGATTGAAAGCATCAGAACGGAAGCAAATAACAGGCATGACAAGTGGGGAGATGAGGTAAGTGTGAGGCTCTCTCAGGCATTGTTATCAGACATTTCAAAAGCCAGGATCGTCACGGCCCGAAAAAGGAGTAGCAACCAGTAAAGGTGGGTCTAGTGCTGATGCCAAAAGAGAAGACGCTTTTGAAAAGCTATGTGATTATTTGGAGGAAAACAATAAATGTCAATACGACTTTGAAGAACTACAAAATATATTCCTTCGTCTGAGCCCTGAAGTTGAGCCATATACTGTCACACATTTCAAAAGAAAACTTATCCAGCGTTATGGTAATAGTTTAAATTTTGCAGTTTTACCAGGAAAAAGAAGTGTGATTTGTTTTTCCGGAGCATCAACTAATATTTTATCAGACAACTGGTATAAAAATCGGAACTGTGATAATGTAGCTGAAGAGGAACTGAGATTGATCAAAACTGCAGCAGCAATTATTCGACGTGAGATAAAGTCCAAAAGTTACGACTATTCCCAGTTTCCAACAATTGAAGATATTTGTAAAGGGGGATCTGAACTGGTACCTGAGTTGCTCAATGTCTTGATAACTGAAATCATTCAGCCTACATGTACAAGACAAACATCCGAGAAAATCCAGAGGGCAAAACAAATTATGGAAAGCAAAAAAACAGCAATATGTCACAGTATAATACGCGCTGCTCGTCCAAGATCGTTTTTATCCCCAGCCCAACTTGGAACGGGTGTTTTGTTACACAGAAAATTTGGTTCGAAGGTCTTGATTGACACCCTGTGCAATATGGGTGTTTGTGTACCTTACCAGGAAGTGTTGAGATATGAGAGATCCGTCACTTGCCGAGAGAACACAAGAATAGAGAACGGTTATGTGCAATTCGGGTTCGATAATGCAGACTACAATGTTCACACACTAGATCGTCATAAAACCTTCCACGTCATGGGTGGAATTGCTTGCATTACACCTAAAACAGCTCTTCAGGTTGAGGAAAATGTACCTCGAAAGAATGTTGCTGCTCAAGCTGTTGAAAACAAAGGCCTGTTTGACTTGCAAACTTACAAAGCCCCGGCTACATCTGGATATTCTAAAATAGTCGCTACAAACCTTGCTTCCCTAGAAGACAAACCATCACTTTCATACAAAAATGGACGAACACTTAATATGTTTTGGTTGAGTGGCACCTGGTAAGAAGGTCCTAAATGTAAACCTGGTTGGAGTGGCTGCATGGAAAAGCTTTATGCGAAGGAACAGTTCCAAACTTCGGCTGTAGTCCCTCTTCCATTTATCAACTTAGCTCCTTCAAATCCATCAACAATTTATACAGCTCTTCTTCAAGCTGCCAAACAAGGGGCTAGCAATGGTCAAACGATAACAATGGTGACTTTTGATCAGCCATTGTATGCTAAAGCTCGTGAAATAGTAGCCGCAGTATCCCATGACAGCCCGTTGAAGTCACTCTTCATTGGACTAGGAGGATTTCATTTGTTGATGTCCTTTTTGTCAGCGATTGGATTCATCATGGCAGGTAGTGGTTTGGAGGAGCTGTATAGTACTGTGTATGCTAAAAACAGTGTTCAACAAACGATGAACGGGAAAGCTTACTCTCGGGTCATTCGTGCTCTCTGCCTAGTCGAAGAAGCACTGATGACTGTATTTTTGAAAAATAATGAAACTCTGATAAGTGTGAATAAAGATGAGCTTAATAATGTCTATTCCAATTTCAAGCTTGGAAATGCCTCTCCGGAAGAGATTGCACAGTCAACCGTGGTAAAGAGCTTTGTAGACATTTTAGAAAACCAGCTTAGGCGTTCAAATGAATCTGGACGAACACAAAAACTGTGGATTCAGTTCATAGAAATGGTTGAAATCGTTCGAATGTTTATAAGAGCAGAGAGGAGTGGGGACTTTCTCCTTCACCTTCATTGTGTCCATCAAATGCTTTCCATTTTCCATGCATCTGGTCACTTTAACTACGCTAAATCTGCACACGTTTACCTACAAGACTCGCTGGAACTTCTCAACACATTGTACCAAGAAAACGATTTATTTGTTAATTGTGGTTATTTCACCATCCGACGAACTGAAAAGTAGAACAGGTTTTGATGAGGTCCTTAAAAAGCATTGGTGGATTGACTGGAGGTAGAGGAATCACAGCGACAACTATTGCCACTTGGATCAATTCCATGCCGACTTGTTCTCGGGTGTGCGAAGCAATGGAATAGTTTGCAGGTGTTCGCAGCCTCTCTTCAGAGCAGCACGTGGAGCTACGAGATGCAAGGCAAAAAAGAAACAGTAAGGACTTGCAAACCTTTATTTCTTGGATTGAAGAACATAAAATCACCTGAACTCTCTTCCTTGTCAACAGGGGTTATAGGTGATGAAACTGTAAACTGCGATAAAGCATTTGAAATAGGAGCCATATCCATCAAAGCTATTGAAAACAAAACATTTAAAGAAATACACATGAAAAGAAAGTTTGCTGTCAAGTCTCTAGCCTCTATAACGAAGTCGGTGAAAATTAACAACGACATGGTATGTGTAAATCCTAACACTCTCTTACATCGGATGGTGTGTACAGTAAGGAGTGATGGGAGATTAGAGGAAATTTTTCAGTTTGAACTCTGTGCATATCCTCCATCACTGTTTGACGAATCTGGCTTGATGAGGAAGGGGAAAAAATCATCAATGGTGTCGGTTTTGGTTTCAGATTCAAAATAATCATCAAACATCGATGACCCAGTGAAGGTGTCCTATATAATTGACGGAGGCAACCTCCTACATCGTGTTGTCTGGCAACAGCCTGCTACATTTAAACAGATTTGCGAGCAATATAGTGATTACGTATGTACTCATTATGGAAAAGCGACTGTTGTTTTTGATGGTTACGAACGAAGTAACACAAAGGATCAAGAACACCTACGAAGATCAAGTTCCAACATTGTGGTCAAAGTAGAAGACTCAATCCATGTCAACATAAATCAAAATGAATTTTTAGCTAGTGCTAAAAACAAGATGGGTCTAATAACCCTCCTTTCATCGCACTTGCAACAATGTGGTTGCACAGTTCTTCAAGCATCGGGTGATGCTGACCTATTAGTAGTCTTAACAGCTATTGATGAAGCAAAGAAAGATGTTCAAACGTGTGTTATTGGTGATGACACGGACTTATTAGTACTGTTGACTGTCCACGCACCTTCAGGGAATAAACTGAAAATGGTCGTACCTAAAAAAGGAAATCACCAGGAAAAAGTGTACATTATTTCTGACATTCAGCAAGGCATTGGGGATATGAAAGATGTACTTCTGGTTACATACACCTTCACAGGAAGTGACACTGTGTCTGCTGTCTATAAGAAGGAAAAAATTGCACCTTATAGGAAAGTTCAAGCCAACAACGTTCTTAGTGAAAAACTTCTGGTCTTCAACAACCCCAAAGCCGACCCCAGTGCAGTGGCTGATGCAGGAAATTACTTCCTACTTGCAATGTTTGGAGCCAAGAACACTGAAGATCTAGATTGTCTCCGCTACCAGTCCTACTTGAAAGCAATTGCAAAGCAGCCTATACATGCATTACTGAAGTTGGATGCACTACCCCCCACTTCAGGAGCGTCCAGACAGCATTCATTTAGGACCTACCACCAGGTACAACAGTGGCTGAATGAAGATAAGGATCCACTCGAGTGGGGTTGGAAGAAGATTGGCGACCACCTGACACCAATTACAACAGCACGTCCTGCAGCCCCCCAGGAATTACTGTCCCTTATAATGTGTACTTGCAAAGATGAATGCGTTCGTAATTGTGAATGCAGAAGGAGTGGTCTAAACTGCACTAGCATATGCAGCAATTGCTCAGGCCAAGCATGTGATAACATGGACAATAATAACATCTTAGACGACGAGCTAGAGGAGGAGGATAATGTGCTGGAGGATGAGTGAAGTTAATAAAAACATTGAACATTCCAAATTTGAAAGATATTTATGCTTAAGAAGTGAATTTATGTTGCAATGTTCGTAGAAAGTTCAGGGTGGGTTTCTCCGTACCACAGGTTTATATGGCCTAGGCCTGTGGAAGCCTCTTTTCCCTTAAAAAAGAGTGCCCCTTGATAAGGCGGTGAGGTTGTCGTTCCTTCAAGGGCTTATCACTAACATACCACCGGCCACTGAAATAGCAACATTCATTTACGAAGCTTATTTTTTAAAAAATATATCAAAATTACGAAAAAGTTAACATTTACACCGTCTGTAACTCTTGAACCGTACAATTTAGAGTGATTATGAAAAGGACCATTCTTATTTAAAATTTAACGTAGAACATTTTTGTATATAACAATGTTTAGGATAAACCGCTTAGTTTTTGAAATATCTACGAAAAACTAAAAAAACTAGTGATTTTTCAAATTATACTTACACTTACACTTTCTTCATCATAAGAAAAATAACACCAGCACCTGAAGTAATACACTTTGGTTTTCGTTTTTATAATTCGGGTTGTTTTGTTACAAATTTCTGAATCAAGTGTATTTGAGTTAATTGTAAATTGTATGCGGCTTCAAAAGTTTGGCCTTTTACAGCATAAGGTTCCAGTACTTTGCTACCGAGAAATTGCCTGAAATTTTTCTGGAATGTTCTACTTACTCCCTAAAGAAGAAATGACATGTCTTTCTGTCAACCATCTTAACAAAGAAGCTTTTCTACTTCTAATTTTGAACTGGCGGTTTTCTGGGTTTATTCCAACAAAAAAAGAATTTTTGTAACATTATTTTATTGTTCTCTTATATTTGTCAATTTTTACAAATATTTTATTAACACTGTAATCCTCATGTTGTTATGTAGGACCTAACAGGAGCACAAAGAACGTTTTCCTGGTAAGATTATCCATCAAAAAGAAATATTTCTTTGTACTCACTAACACTTTATTGTATTTTCCATTATAGGCGCTGATGAAGCAAAAATAAGTTGCCGAAATATTCGCTATTTGGATTAAAGTTTCTCACTTCGTTCACGGCTTTTACTACCTGCCACCGAACCTCCTGATTTTGTTAGCGCTTTCCCGATAGTTATCTAAGAAAAGAAAAGATAATCTGTTATATATATATATATATATATATATATATATATATATATATATATATATATATTTAAGGACATAATTTGTGAAATTATTAAACGAAAACTCCCAATTTGTTTTTTTTATAGCCTTGTGAACTAATGGGTTGAATGACTTCTCTCCTGAACTCCAGAACACCCAGTTTGGAGACCATAGCTCCAACTACACCTTTTTCAATTTTAGTTCGAAAACGGTCAATTGTATTTCCATTGAATATCAAAAAGTATCAATTGTATTTCAAATTAGTCAATTCAATTTCAAAAAGCATCAGATGTATTTCAAAATTATCAATTCAATTTCAAAATGCGTCAATTGTATTTCAAATTAGTCATTTGGATTTCAAAAAGCATCAATTGTATTTGAAAATTATCAATTCAATTTCAAAAACTAACACTTTAAATTCCAAAATAGTCATTTGTATTTTAAAAAATATCAAATGTATTTCATAATGCATCATTTGAATTTCAAAGTTGAAAAAAGCACGGGCAGATGTTGGATGGGTGTTAGTTGATATTTTCATTCACCCTGTGTTATCGGAACGCTGCTGGTTCCTGTCATTGTGACTTCATTTATTGATACCTGTAATTATTTAATTCGAGACTTCGAGAGAATGAATTTGAAAGACAATTGTGCTATCTGCCGAATCTCAATGTTGAGAGGTAACGTGCTGAAAGTTCTTCCTTGCAATCACTTTTTTCACGTAACTTGCTCAGAAGTAATTATCAACACAGCGGATGCAAGATGCACTTTATGTAGAGTCGTCCTGGAGGGTAACGAACCATATGCTAGAAAGATTTACAAGAAGCACTTAGATCCAGATAGGAAGAGAATTGTTGCTTATGCAAACAAAAGTGAGGATTGGGTCAGATTGGCATCAACATTAAATATTAATTTCCACACGGTCTACGAATGGATCAAATCAGGTCGGGACCACATGTTCAAATCAAATAACGGCAATTGCCAACTTTACAAAAAAAATACAATAAAGAAAACAACTATAACAATTAAGTTAGATTTACATTGTAAAAGTTTAAAAAATATCAACTAAGGAACTGAAAAGCACAATTTAATACAATATTTAATTGGACAAACAATTTACTATAAACTACTAGGTAGTTTATTAACAAATAAAGAGTAAGGAACGTACAATTTATTTATACTACACAAATATTTATCTGAATGCATCATGATACGCTGTAAAGGTGAATAGTAAAAATAATTTGTACGACTAATTCGTACATAAAAGATATAATTTCTACGCATAGAGTACTTTGAGTTGTAAAAATTTGATGTAAAAAACTGAAGAATATCCTGACAATCAATTTTATCATTAAACAATTTATAAATAAACTTAAGATCAAAATGGACCCGCCGGGTTTTTAAATTGGTAAGATGAAACATACTTTCAAGCGTCCCATAGGAAATATTATTAACATTTATTAAATTAGATTTATAGCCAAGATATTTTAAAAATTTGTGTTGGATACTCTCTATTCTGTCATTATGAACGGAGTAATAGGGGCACCACACAGTAGTACAATACTCAAAAGTCGATCTAATAAATTAAGAGTAATTATACAATTAATATCCAAAAATTCATTAGTAGTTCTTTTTACAAAACCAAGCATTTGATTAGCTTTAAAATTATACACTCCACATGAGGTACAAAAGATACCTTAGAATCAAAAAGAACTCCTAAATCACGAATGGTGTCTTTTATTGTTAAAATTTCTGAATTAATGAAGTAAGAGTAATTAATGATAGTTTTCAAACGTGAAAATGTTACACAATGGCACTTAGAAACGTTAAGCGATAAGTCATTCTGCTCGCACCATATCTGAAAATTATTTAGGGCTTGTTGTAACGCCATACAATCATTAATGCAAGTGATTCTTTTAAAAATTTTTAGGTCGTCTGCAAACATTAAAAATTATACATCACCTAAGATTTGCTTAATATCATTAATGAATATGATAAACAATAGTTTGAAAACAGGAGTAATAAAACTTATTTTCCACATATCTGGAAAAAAGCCCATACGAAGAGAATGTTTAAAAATGTAAAACAGAGGTCTGGATAATAAGAAAGGAAAGTGTTTTAATAATACAGCTGGTATGCCATCAGGACCAGGAGAATAATTAATTTTTAGACTCCACAATTTTTCAAGGATATCACTTAATATTAATAGAAGGTTCAGAATAAGTTATAGGATCAAGTTGCGTAAAATTATGAAAGGGCAGATTATTAACTTTATAAACTGAACTAAAATAACTGGAGAATCCATTAACAATTTCTATGGAAGAGTTAAAATGTTTATCGCTTAAATGCATAGCGGACGGATAACCAACAGTATTTCGTTTACTATTTACATATTTCCAGAAAAAATTTGGATTTACAAAAAGGAGGAAAGAAACCAAGGATTCTTTCGGAACAGCAGGTAGACAGAATCATTGAATGGGTCGAAGAAGATTGTTCGCAGACATTAAAAATTTTGAGAGAAAAAGTGTCAGGAGAGTTCAATGTGAGAATCTGCCTTTCCACTTTGGGTAACTACTTAGAGGGTAGACTTTTTACTTTAAAACAAGTACATAAGCAGCCTGTTACAATGAATAGCAATGAGAATAAAATGTTGAGGGCACATTATGTTCGTACTCTCAATGACTATATCCAACAGGGCAAGCAAATAGTATGGATTGATGAAACAAACTTCAATTTATTTTGTCGTCGTTGCACTGCCGTCGTGGCTCTTTTAATGCAGCTGCTGCTAATGAGTGGATTCTACAACTCATGCAACAATTGGAGAACGGAGAAAATCAACTTGTTGATTTAGTGATAGTTTGCGATAATGCTCCATGTCATGCTAGGTTGGCAACGGCCTTAAATGGCACTGCAGTTACTGTCTTGAAATTAGCACCGTACTCTCCAATGTTAAACCCGATTAGAGACAATTTGGTCCAAGGTAAAAACCTTTGTGAAGAATACCATGAGAATTCCAAATGTAGCTGCTCCTGGAGTAATGGAACAAAGATTGGTTTACTTGGAAAATATTGTATACGAAGCCAAAAATACGATTGCAGGAGGTGATTGCGCTCGTGCGGTACAACACTCGTCGACGTTTCACGGACCGGCTTTAGCGTTGGAAGATATGCCTGTTGGACAATAACTTATATAAGCATATCAATACATAGTATAAAACAAAGTCGCTTTTTCTGTCCCTATTTCCCTTTGTATGCTTAAATCTTTAAAACTACGCAACGGATTTTAATGCGGTTTTTTTTTACTAGATAGAGTGTTTCAAGAGGAAGGTTTATATGTATAATAATTAATAACATCCATTAAGTAGTGGAGAAATACTGTTATTTTTGAGGTTTCTAATGTGATGTCGTTAATTATCCATTTTCTTCCGCTTACATTGCAAACCCTACGAGATTTATCAAAATAATGTACTAGTTATTTGTACACATTAAAAAGGTCTACAGAAAACTCCGTGATGGTATACGCCTCTCAGGCACCTCTAGTGGCGCCACCAAGCGGACTGCCGCGACATGCGGTTGGGTCAATCGGCTGTCATAAGTGTCATATGCTATGTAATTCCAGCGGAGTGTGTACTTTTTTAAATTTAAAATTTTAATCGATTGTCGAGAAATATCCGCGAAAAAAGTTAGTGGTCACACTTGTTGTGTTGTTGGGTGCAATTTCCGGGGTTATACTATCCCAGGAATAAGTTATTATAGATTTCCCTCAAAATCGTGGGAAGTAGCTCGTCGCAAGGATTGGATTGTCGCAGTCCGTCGAGTCGAGTATGTATCAATAATGTTTATCAAATAAAATGTTATGGAGTGACAAAGTTTTTTTATTTCTTGATCGTGATGTTCATTTTCACAATTGAGAATTTGCGGTTTTTCAACTAAAGTTTTTAAATAACGCTTATTACAGAAGAGTGATTTTGCATGATAAACAATAGGCAATACACAGCACCTGACTCAAGCTAACGCGGCCTTGCGCCACGAGGTAGCGCTGGCGTCGCAAAGTCGAGATGCCTGAGAAGCGTATATGTCTATCTCTTATGGATATCCGACAATAACATTTTTTTGTCATTTACTTTTTACGACAAATAATAGCTAATTTTCGAAGCGATTTTAACCAATACAGCATTAATCCTTATACAATTAAATAGCTTAAATACATTGTTGATTTAATATAGATCTATATGGTCCTTTACAGCACCAGATTTATAAATGAATATTTTCGAAGATATTGCAGATTTAAAATTGCGGGACGTAGCGCTTGCGGTGGTACTGGCCGGCAGGGGCGGCAGCAACGGAGGCTGCGATTTTCCTTATAGCACTTTGAATTTTTCATTGATCGGTCGCGTTTATTACGAAATTAATCATTATGACGCTACCCTAAGGTGGCGCAGTTGAGATGTTATAAATTTACACCTGTAATTCTTACATAATTAAGTACTATGACGCCACCGTAAGGTGGCGCAGTTGATATATCATATTTTTAAAAGAGCAAAACTTATGACCTAAGAACTATGACGCCACCGTTAGGTGGCGCAGTTAATATATAATATACCTAACGGATAAGTTACAAAGTACTATAAATAGTAGTAAAAACTGGTAACTAACGAGAAAATATGATAAAAAATTACAAAAAATTGATCGTCAAAATAAAAAAAAAATGGAAAAAACATTAGTGTTAGGCGATGCGAAGTTCGCCGGGTCCGCTAGTATCACATATTACATTGTTGATAACTGATTTTGAAATAAAAATGATTACATTCGATATTGAAATGATGGATTTTGAAATTGAAATGGAATTTTTTGAAATTAAATTGATTAATTTGAAATACAATTGACGCATTTTGAAATCCAATTGATAATTTTGAAATGCATTTAATACATTTTGAAATTAAATTGACTAATTTGAAATACAATTGACGCATTTTGGAATTGAATTGATAATTTTGAAATACATTTAATACTTTTTGAAATTAAATTGACTAATTTGAAATACAATTGATATTTTTTGAAATCAACTTGACGCTTTTTGAACTACAATTGGAAAAGGAGTAGAACGGCCGAATCCTATCAAATCAGCTGATCAATTTGCCAAGACAATCGAAGACAACTAATATTGTAATGGACGACTTTAGTACATTCATTGGAATACTAACCTATACGTCAGTCATCCATTTGCCTAGTGCCTAGTGCACTGTGTTATTGAACTTAACCCTTAACTGGTTTGTGGGATCATTTTTGACCCTACGAACAATTAATTTCTTTTTATTAGAAAAAATGTGATATCTGTCAAAGTCGTATTTAAGGTATTCTCTAATAAGGGCAACAGGATTCGTTAGAATTATTAGTGATCTGCATGTTCTGACTCTTTCTGCTTAAATTTTAATAATAGGGTCATATTTGACCCTGACGTATATATATATATATATATTGTAGTATGGCACTACCCTGTATATAAAAGATTTATATTTATAACCTTAATTAATTAATTGTTTATATTATTATAAGATTATTGGGAACGCCGACTAAGCAGAGTGAGTCGCGTGCAAATGCATGGGTAACCCAAAAAGTAATCATTATTAATAAACTAAGTTAACTGAACACTTGTTTCATTATTAGTACTTAAGGGTGGCGAACTTCGAAAGTATTATATATATATATATATTGTAATACTTTCGAAGTTCGCCACCCTTAAGTACTAATAATGAAACAAGGAGTAGTAAACGGGTCACTAGTAAATAATAAACTTCGCTGATAACTATTAGGGAAGACCCGGGACTGAGGAAGCAATGAAAGTCAGATGCTTCAAAGTGAGTGCTTTTTATTTACGTCGAGCTTTCGCCTATCGGTTATAAGCTTCTTCAGGACTAACTACAATGGAATAAAATTCGTTACATTTGATGTTAAATACAAGAAAAATCACCTTACCGAAATAGCAGCACGTGGCTCAGTGGTGAATAGTAAGAACAAGAATGAAACATTTGTGTTCAGGTAAGATAACTAGACCTGAGTTGTTAAACATCTTACACTAATAAAACTCTCTTAAGTCGATTTGAGTCGAAATATAATAAATTCGATGTTGATTCTTAATTTAAAAGTGAAATTTTCGTTGAATCTTTGCTAAGTAAAGTTGTGAAAAACAACAACTCAACTGTCACTTGTTGAGTTGACATCCGTCACTTCGTCTTCCGTTTAGTTCAGACCGCGGGAAAATTTAAATTTAAATTTCTGATTCAAATCAACCTAACTGTTTTATTTACAGGTAAAGGGCTATCCTTGCTCGGATGCCAATATAAAATTTGGAATAAAATTATTTTAAAAAGTAAGTATAATAAAAAATTAAAAACAGGATTAAATTTGAAGTTATGTACACTAACAGGTAAGTGCAAATATCCTTAAATAACATTAATTATTTTGTTTTTGGGTTCTAAAAGACACAAACCGAGACATTTGATGTTTTGAATATAAAAGGGGGAGAGGAAGATTAAAACGAATTAAAATGTTTACAAAGGATTGTCGCTTACGTAGGACTGTGGTAGTTTTTTGCGTTTAGTGAAATTTTGTTTTAATAAAAACGTATATATTGAACTTAAATTTTCTATATCTTTTTTATGGTTTACAGAGTTGGCACAATTATTAATGTAACACATTTCTAGGATTTTTCGTTGGAAATCTTTAATAACTTCGATAATGGAAGAACATTTTGATTTGATTCAACCAAATTGTAATATATCTAAAAAAATGTTTTTAGATATTATTGTATTTTTGTATAATCATACCTATTTTTCATTCCAAGATAAGTTTTACAAACAAAAGATAGGTTTACCGATGGGAGGGGCCGCTTCCCCAATACTAGCTGAAATAGTTATGAACAAATTATTGTATTTTGTACATCAGAATGTGCATTTTCAATTTCCATGGACACTAGGAGTCAGTTAATGGTCACCCGGGCGGGCCGATTTTTAATTTTTATTTTGCTGTTGGCTCTCTGGGCTCTGCCGATGCTTTTCACAACCAGCAACAAAATCCATGACAAAGTTCTGTCAGTAATAACTGCGTGTCACGATAGCATGGACACTAGGAGTAAGTTACCAGTCACCCGGTTGGGCCGTTTTTTAATTTTTATTTTGTTGCTGGCTCTCTGAGGTCTGCTAATCCTTTTCAAAACCAGCAACAAAATCCATGACAGAGTTTTGTCAATAAGAACTGCGTGTCCCGACAGCATGGACACTAGGAGTTAGTTATCGGTTACCCGATTGGGCCGATTTTTCATTTCTATTTTGTTGCTGGCTCTCTGGGCTCTGCTGATGACATCTGCGACCAGCAACAAAATCCATAACATCAATGTGTCAATACAAACTGTATATTACGATACCAGGGACACTGGTTGGTAGTTATTATTAACAATTTTTAGCTAATTCTGGGGTTTTTCGAATTTTTTCCTTTACTGGTTTTGAGCAACAAATTAGCAACAAATTCACACGCATTAGTCCATTTTTTCTGGGCCAGTCCTGTCATTTTACTGCTAGCTTGTTGTAAAGATAGCAGTAACTTGTTTTTGTGGAACTGAATAGAGCTACAAAATCGTGATTTTAGCAACTAATTAGCAACTATTTAGCTACAAATTCCCAATCATGTTTCGATGGTTTCTGCCGACTTTTCACTGCCAGCTTGATAGACCTGCAAAACAGTAGTAGCAAACTTTAACGATTTAAATGAATCAACAATATATTTTTTCTACGGTTATTATACAAATGTATCATTTTTTGACAGTAATCTCTAAAGAAATGGGGTACGTTGTTATATCAAATAAAGAAATATCTCATTTCTTTATCTGATAACACAAAGTGTTCATTTCTTTATTGTTTTAACTTTGTCACGGGTCAAAATTTATATAGTTAAAATAACTAAATTGCTTACCTTAATTTGTTATCATTGTAGTGTTTATTCAAGTAAGAAATCGGTTGATTTAAGTTCGTTTACGGTTAGTTATCAATTTATAAATATATTCTGGCCATATATTTCCCAATGTTGTTAAATTTCTGTAAGTAATTTATTTTGTAGGTTATAAAATATTTTTAGGTTTATTGTTCTGTCATCAGTCATTAGTTCATTTGTTACATCTTCTCTCCGTTTGATGATAACCCCATTATTGAAATTCGATAGCCAGTCTTCTTTAGATTATATAATGTTTAAAAATAAAACCGAAAATAAATGGGGAAATTAGGTAAGGTTTGATTGTTGTTGTCGCCTATATAAATATGATCCCTGTTTGTTCGTAAAGGGTTGGCTGAATAAGCTACGGTTTGTTCCAATAGTAGAGGCCATATCTTATTTCGACGTATGTCAAATTATTGTGACCTAAGGAACGTGGGAGACTTGCTTCCTTTTTATTACGAACGTTCGTGCTGAAAGCATCTGAGATTTGTGTTGGGGTTAATTTGTAATCTTCGATCATCGAAGTCAATTTAGTTTGGATTTACGAAATTTAACCTCGTTCATTTCCATTGAAAATTGTGTGAGAGAGATTTCTCGGAATTTTGGTGATTTCGGTGGAAAATACGGCGTAGACCGGATTATTAATCAAATCTTTTGGTGGTTTAACGAACAAACAAGTGGTATTTTGGTAGTAAGACTGTTCAGACAGAAAATCGTGGTCAGGATTCCTCATCCTTGCAGTTAGCAACAAGTGGTTGTCAAAAGGTTATCGAGTAAAAGAACCCTATTTTTTTTAAATAGGGTTTTTAGTTACCGGCTACAGTTTTTAGTTACGGGCTTAAGTCTTGGATATAGGCTTCTTTTGTAAGTAGGCCTGATACTTGGTTCGAGCATACGTTTTGTGTTTGGTGTAGCCTTTTGGTTTTGGATAAGGCTTGATTTTGGAACCGACCCAAGTATAAGACCAGCCGAGGACGGCGAAAATTTATCAATTAAACAGATAAGCTATATTAGTCTTAAGTTGTAACTAGTTAGTTAAGAGTTAGTTTTTCTTATACTTTTTTTTGTATATTGCGTGTGATCACACATATTTAAAATTCTCTTTTAAATTATTCATTTATTAATTCTTTGTTATATATAAATATTGTTAGCGTTGTCAAGCACGAGACTTGACAGTTGTTAAAATTTAAAATTTGTTCATTAAAGAAGAGTCTAGTTGACATTTTAGTTTTATTTAGCTCACTTATCGTTATTTATAGTTATAATTTAATTCAATTAGAACCGTTAAATATTCTAAATTTACTTAATTATCTCCAGTGGGTGAAATAGTGCCTGGAACATCAGGGGTTTCCGATTTCAACCGTCAAAATCGGTGGCGCGACTCACTAGTATTTGTTACTTACCTCTACGGCTGAGCTGGGCACTAATTTGCCAGTAGAGAGACCACTACCGAACTCAGCTGGAGTTGTATTGCTTTAGTAAAAATTTCTTTATTATTCTTAATTTGATTTATGTTTTAAAGTCATTAAAATACGTGGCAAATTTTTGGCGCCCAACGTGGGGCTGATTTTGTTAATTGGGGCCGATTTTGTTGATTGGGGCCATTTTGTTAATTGGGGCCGGTTTTGTTAATTGGGGCCGTTTTGTTAATTGGGGCCATGTTGTTTATTGGGGCTAATTTTTGTAATTGTGCCAATTTTGTATTTTGGGTGGATTTAAATTCCGGTAGTTGTAATTTTTGTAATCGCGTTTATATAAGTGAGCTAGGTAATAACTGTATTTTTAATATTTATAATCTGGCGATATTAACTTTTGATCACACCAATCGCGGAATAACTTTTATATTGAGTATGGATTTTAATACTTTTGGTAAGTTTATTTAACATTTTCCATCGTTGCTAATTGTTACTGAACCACAAGTTGTGGCCTATTTGTTGAAAGGTTCGTAGTTGTCACTTATACGTTTGTTGTTGAATTCGTTACGTTGTGTGAGTTTTATGATGGATTTTGTTTGTTGTGATTTATTGTATCTTTTAGGTTATCGTAATTTACCGTATATCAACTGTGATATTTTTTATAGTTATCTTTGTTGGGATATAACTCACACGTTGCGAGTTCAGAACCTGTTTGTCTTTGAAGTTTGTTGTACGTTCTTTTACACTTTTATTGTTGTATCTTTTTGATGTTTGTTTTTTTTTTCACGCCTTGTGGCTGGAGGCGTAAGAATTTCACCACCCGAGGATACTCCAGGCGGGGTGGGTAAGAGTCCCCCAACCTAACCACTTTCTGGATCCAAGTTTCGTTCGACCCTTAGTAACTTATCGTTACCTTATCTATATTATTTTCTATCGTTTCCTGCTCCGTTGTCTTTGAAATAACCTCATGGTTTGGGCCTTTTTTTGGCCGTGGTGCTATTTCACGTTTTGTGTGGATTTCGAGGCCAAACCTTTGATTTTCCGACCGGGCCATTGGTTGTTGAGTGTTCGGTGGAAAAACCATTTGTTGGGATTTGTAGAGGAATTTTTCGGAGTTAATTTAGTAGGAACTTAGGTATTGTTAACTATAGGTATCGTTCGTTGCTTGGATTCAGACTTGTTCAGCACGACCATCGTTGACCCTTTCGGCCTTGTGGCTGGAGGCCAAAGAATTTCACCACCCGAGGATACTCCAGGCGGGGAGGTAGAAGTCCTCCAACCTTAACACTTCTGGATTCAAGTAATTTCCTTATCTTTACCTTTATCTTTTCCTTATCTTCCTTATCTTACCTTTTATGTTGTTGCTTGCTTCGTCGACTTTAATTACCCTCATGGTTTGGGTCTCTTTTTTTTGGCCGTGGTGCTATTTTCACGTTTTGTGTGGATTTTGGAGGCCAAACCTTTTGTTTTCCGACCGGGCCATTGGTTGTTGAGTGCTCGGTGGAAAAAACCACATGGTGGGATTTGTCGAGGAGTTTTGGTCGACTTAGTGGGTAACATGTGTTCGTTACCTTCTCTACCCTTTGCTACATTACTTGAATCCAGCCAATTTATCAACAACCATCGTTGATACCCTTTTTGTGTTTTTTTTCTTTTGTTTGTTTGTTTGTTTGTTTGTTGCTTTTCTTTTTTTTGGGTTTTGTGGTGTAGTTAGTTCGTATTTTCTCACGAAATGGTATATGGCGTTGTATTGGCTTGGCTGCTACAGTAATTTGTCGTTAGCTATCGTATGGGTTTGTTGTCCCTTTCATTGTGACTGTTTGCTCATTTAGCACTATTGCGTTATCGTCGAAAATCTTCGTTAGATTTTCTCCTTTCTTAGGGGAGGGGATGTTGTCACGGGTCAAAATTTATATAGTTAAAATAACTAAATTGCTTACCTTAATTTGTTATCATTGTAGTGTTTATTCAAGTAAGAAATCGGTTGATTTAAGTTCGTTTACGGTTAGTTATCAATTTATAAATATATTCTGGCCATATATTTCCCAATGTTGTTAAATTTCTGTAAGTAATTTATTTTGTAGGTTATAAAATATTTTTAGGTTTATTGTTCTGTCATCAGTCATTAGTTCATTTGTTACATCTTCTCTCCGTTTGATGATAACCCCATTATTGAAATTCGATAGCCAGTCTTCTTTAGATTATATAATGTTTAAAAATAAAACCGAAAATAAATGGGGAAATTAGGTAAGGTTTGATTGTTGTTGTCGCCTATATAAATATGATCCCTGTTTGTTCGTAAAGGGTTGGCTGAATAAGCTACGGTTTGTTCCAATAGTAGAGGCCATATCTTATTTCGACGTATGTCAAATTATTGTGACCTAAGGAACGTGGGAGACTTGCTTCCTTTTTATTACGAACGTTCGTGCTGAAAGCATCTGAGATTTGTGTTGGGGTTAATTTGTAATCTTCGATCATCGAAGTCAATTTAGTTTGGATTTACGAAATTTAACCTCGTTCATTTCCATTGAAAATTGTGTGAGAGAGATTTCTCGGAATTTTGGTGATTTCGGTGGAAAATACGGCGTAGACCGGATTATTAATCAAATCTTTTGGTGGTTTAACGAACAAACAAGTGGTATTTTGGTAGTAAGACTGTTCAGACAGAAAATCGTGGTCAGGATTCCTCATCCTTGCAGTTAGCAACAAGTGGTTGTCAAAAGGTTATCGAGTAAAAGAACCCTATTTTTTTTAAATAGGGTTTTTAGTTACCGGCTACAGTTTTTAGTTACGGGCTTAAGTCTTGGATATAGGCTTCTTTTGTAAGTAGGCCTGATACTTGGTTCGAGCATACGTTTTGTGTTTGGTGTAGCCTTTTGGTTTTGGATAAGGCTTGATTTTGGAACCGACCCAAGTATAAGACCAGCCGAGGACGGCGAAAATTTATCAATTAAACAGATAAGCTATATTAGTCTTAAGTTGTAACTAGTTAGTTAAGAGTTAGTTTTTCTTATACTTTTTTTTGTATATTGCGTGTGATCACACATATTTAAAATTCTCTTTTAAATTATTCATTTATTAATTCTTTGTTATATATAAATATTGTTAGCGTTGTCAAGCACGAGACTTGACAGTTGTTAAAATTTAAAATTTGTTCATTAAAGAAGAGTCTAGTTGACATTTTAGTTTTATTTAGCTCACTTATCGTTATTTATAGTTATAATTTAATTCAATTAGAACCGTTAAATATTCTAAATTTACTTAATTATCTCCAGTGGGTGAAATAGTGCCTGGAACATCAGGGGTTTCCGATTTCAACCGTCAAAATCGGTGGCGCGACTCACTAGTATTTGTTACTTACCTCTACGGCTGAGCTGGGCACTAATTTGCCAGTAGAGAGACCACTACCGAACTCAGCTGGAGTTGTATTGCTTTAGTAAAAATTTCTTTATTATTCTTAATTTGATTTATGTTTTAAAGTCATTAAAATACGTGGCAACTTAATCAACTATACTTGTGACAATCATGTATTCATATATTTGACTAACAGTACAGGTTGACAGTAATAAAGTAGTGACAGGTACAACAGATAGTTTTTAATACATTATTTAAATTAGATTGTTATTTAAGTAAAAATGTTAAGTAGTGATGAAAATGAATTAGAATTAACTCCTCCTGAAATAAGAGAAGCGGCAAACGAAGTTTGTCAGAATTTGATTCCCGAAATTTCAAAGCATAAGTACCAGAATGCATATAAAAGCTTCGTGACCTGGCAAAAGAAAAAAAGTTTCAGAAACTGTGCTTTTAGCATATTTTTCTGAATTAACAAATAAATTTAAGATATGATAACTGTAAATATTGTAAATAATAGTTAATTTTACTTAAATAATATAACTTATAACGTTATGTTTTGTTTTGTATTAAAAATGATTTATTTTTGAATTATTGTATTATTATGTGGTATAACCGTAGAAAAAGTATAGTGTTTGACTCGCAAGGAATAACTCATTTCCCACTCGTACGATTTGCACCATTCGCCTGCGGCTCATGTTGCAAACATCGTACTCGTGGGAAATGAGTATCATTCCTTGCTCGTAAAACAATGTACTATTATTGAATTATTTTCCTTTCTTTTGACTATTAGCACATTAGTATTAAGTATATTTTTTGAAAAAAGTTTTACCACTACATACAAAAAAAAACAGCGATTCCAAAAATATTTGTTTCTTTATTGTTTAATTCTATCCACACATGAGTAACATTAGAATAATAAAGTACCGTGCAAAAGGTTCGAGACACCTAAAAAATTGATACTTTTTAAAAGGCTGTAATTCTTAAAATATTTTAAATATTGACACAATCCTAATTTGCAAACCGGCGATAGAAAGCGCTATATTTCGCCTTGCTGTAATGCAGTAATCTTTCTTTAATTTTTTTATAGTGTTACAGGGTGTGTAAATAAAGATAAAAGTCTCTCAAACAAATATTGTAATGGAGAAAAAGAAGTAAAATTATCTGTAAAATGAAAATATAATCTGATGTGTTTAGAATAGTCAGGGACATGTGGCATACTTCTGAACTATACTTGTTTTTTAGCGATGGGTTCACGATCTAGAACTACTATCAAAAAGTACATGGTACATCACTAAGACCATAATTACTCCAGCCGAAAAAGCCAGACAGCATGTGTTTAAAAGATTCTATCATTGCCAGTTTAAAACAAAAGTAAATAAATTGAAAGGAGTCCGAAAAAGGGAACATTCTTCAAAAAATATTGATTGCCCAGCAGAATTGCTGGTTGTTATCAAGAAACAAATATATCATCCCCGAACAAAACCTAAGCATGTTGATAATTTGCTTCAAGATTGGCCATGTATAATTAGTATTAAAAATAATCACAACCATACTATAAATAGTGTAGCAGCTTTGACAAAAAGACCTATATGGGAAGATACAAAAAAAGAAATTTTTCAATTTTTTGAAAAGGGCCATTCAGTTGCTTCAGCATATAATAGTTTCTGCTTTAGTAAAATGGAAGAGTTAGGCGAAAAATATGATGAAGTTATTTGCGACAGACGCTATTTTCCATCCAAAGAGGATTTTTCTAATCTGTGGAAATCTTATTTCAAAAGTAATTATGGAGATAGATCAGGTGAAAATATGTTTTCCTTGTTAGAGGAAAATCTAAAACATTCTATTGGTACAGTTTATAAGATAACCCATAACGAGGAAGGCTATTCTGTTTCATTATGCACCCCTATAATGCAACGTGCTGCAAGACATCTAGTTCATTCATCAGAAATATTATTCGTGGATGCTACCAGTAATTGCGATGTGCACAGTCATAAATTATATTTCTTTGCAACTCAATCCCCAGCAGGAGGTATACCATTAGGGTGCATAATTACAAACAGCCAGAAAGCCTCTATTTTTGATTGCGCTTTAAAAGATTTAATAGAAATAATGCCTTTTAAAATTTTGCCTGCGGTCATAATGACAGATGATGATTTGACGGAACGAAATGTTTTACAAAAATATTGGCCTAGATCAAATTTATTGCTTTGCAGTTTTCATGTCCTGAAAGCTGTCTGGAAATGGTTACAGCTCGCCAAAAATGAAATTAAAAAAGAAGATAGACAATCATTGTATAGATTATTTCGAGACATTCTTATGTCAAAGACGAAAGAAAGCATGAAGACAAACTTAGCGATGTTTTATCAATGCTGTAAATATCCACAATACAAAAAATACGTTGACAGTAAAATCAAACAAATTAATGTCTGGTGTTTGTACTATCGTCAATCATTGATGATACGTGGAGCTGATACAAACAACTATGTCGAAGTAATGTTTCGTTTATTTAAAGATATCTCCCTCGAGAGAACTAAAGCATATAATTTAACACAGTTGACGGATTTCATCATTAGCAATTTCGGGAGTTATTATAAACAAAGATTACTTGATTTAATAATGAGCAAGATAAGTAAATCAACATTAAATCGGTTAACTCCAAATGATAAAGATGTGTTGCCAAATCAAATAAGAGAATTGGGTGAAATGCAGTATCTTGTTCTGAGTAGCTCTCAAGAAGGAATCAAATATTTTGTTGATATGAACTGCAATATATGTTCTTGCCCCATAGGTATCACTGGAAAAATATGCAAGCACCAATCTGCAATAATAAGAGAATTAAATATAACAAACGCTTGCAATACACTGTCACTCGAAAGTAGAAATATGTTGTATTTTATCGCTACGGGGAAAGAACCATCGGAAAATATGTTATTACCTCTTAAACTCATCGACTGTACTGATACTATATTCGTGCCGTTCAAAAGATGGAATTGAAGGACGCTTGATCAGTGAATACAGGCATCTGGACGGCTTGATCCTACGATGTAACGCCTTCTAAACTTAAGTACACGAAGGACAGTTTAGATTGTACTCATACCAGAAATGATATAAACACTGGGCCGAATTAAATGAGTACATTTGTCTCGTGATCATTCCATCTTTTGAACGGCCCGACTATAGTAAAATTCATTTATCCAGACCAATTCAGGAATCGACAACTATCGACGACAGTGAAAGTATTGGGTCCACAAACATTGAACAACGTATGGAACCTACTGGAAATAATAGTAATGATGTTAAGAAAAATTGGTGCGATTTCATTTCAAAGTTTAATGAAGATGTCTTAAATAATTTGGAATCTGATCCAATAGGATTTAGTCCAGCTATTGAAAAATTAATAAAAAATTACCATAAAAATGTTAATAGTAGTTCAGCACTTATGAGTGGCTTATACGGCGCTTTTCAATTTGATCACCTGCCGCGATCATTGACTGTAGGTTCAAAGAAAATTAGAAGAAAAGGAAAAAAAATTGCAGTTCAGCCGACATCTGTGTCTCGAAGAAAGTTAAAAATGACAGGTAGAAGAGCAATGATGGCAGGAAGAAAAGTGGGAAGCCTTAAAGTAAAAAAGTCTAAAGCCCCTCATTCTCTTAATACTTGTGTGAATAATAATATTGGTCTCGGTGAGAATAAGTTTGCGAAATAAACATTTTTATAATTATTATTACAATAAATGCACTCTTCAGTATTTTCTATTTTTCGTTCACCTGTTAGCCATATGTTTACTCCAACAGTAAAATGTAAAGTGACTTCTAAATTATACGTTTATACGTTTAGTTAAATTTTCTGTTGTTTTATTCATCTATAATTCCTATTTTGAACCATAAGTCGCTAGTTATACGGCGGTCTATAGACCAAGATTTCAATCCAATCGAGCGTACGGTAGGCCGAGTGATTGTCGTATTACCGTGCGCTCGATACCTGCCCAAATCGGGTATTCAAAAATGCGGCTTACTAGGCGCTCGATACAAAAATGCGTCCCGGGTCTTCCCTAATAGTTATCAGCGAAGTATATATATATATATATCGTTTGTGTCGCAATTATAAAGTGCTGTTCGCTTTTGTCAAATATGGATGATCGAAGACGACCTTTAACCGAGCAGGAACTGGAAGAACTTGCTGAAAATATTTGGGATGTAGATAAAGATATTTCTGATGACAAAACAATTGTGATTAGGGGTGAGGGGGCCCCATTGAGTGAGACGCGTGCACCTTGAGACAGTCGTCATGTTGCCAAAGTCGCGCGTCATAGATTTGGCTCCTTCCCAATAGATCAAAGTAAACCAAACGCTAGTCAACATTTTGTAGCAAAAGCGCGCTTATTTCGTTTCGCCAGAAGGTAAGTTTTTCATTAGGCCTGGTCTTATCGATGAGAAAAATATTTTAATGATGTAGTATTGTAACCATATAATTTTTTCCACGTCTATTGATATGCCTTTCTTCATTTTTCGGTAAATAAGAAATTATAACAACAAGTGTTTTGAGGTTAGGTGTATTGAAAGCTAATCTTGATTTTGGGCCACCTTGAGACATTCATTTTGAGCCACCATGAGACATGTCTCAAGGTGGCCCAAGACTATTTTATCAATGAAAAATATTGTTGCAGATGTCTCGCGGGCGAAAAAGAAAGTCAGAAAAGGGGTTGTTTACCCCAGAACAGATGAAAAGGGCTGTAGAAAATGTTCTAATCAATAAGCTAGCTTCAAGAAAGGAAGCTGACAGAAATGGAGTGAAGTATCAAACCTTAGCTCGTTACTGTCCTTTAAACCGCATTATGACACAAGAAGAATATTTTCTGAGGAACAGGAGGAAATGCTTAAAGCGTATGTGTTAAAATGCAGTCAAATGTGTTATGGCAAATCTACTAAAGATGTGAGACAATTAGCGTACGAGCTTTGTTTGCAAAATATGATTAATATGCCTGAGCAATGGCAGAACAACAAAACTGCTGGTTTAGACTGGCTAAAGGGATTTTTGAAAAGACATCCTGAACTAAGTGTAAGACAACCTGAAGGGTGCAGTTTGTCAAGAGCTACGTCATTTAATCGCCATAATGTGTTTTTTTTTTAAATCTTTAAGTTTTATGACGTCACGATGGTTTTTCAAATGGTACGCGCGTCTTCAACCTGGATGAAACTTCAACAACTACGGTGCAAAAATCATCAAAAATTGTGGCTCAGAAAGGCATTAAGCAAATCAATAAAGTGACAAGCGGAGAACGTGGTGTGTTGGTTACAACATGTTGTATAATTAGTGCAGCAGGTTTGTTTTCTTAATCCGTAAAACTGGATTGTTATTAATAAAATTTGTTACATATTTTTTTCAGGAACAGCATTACCTCCAGCGATGATTTTTCCAAGGGTAAATTTTAAACAGCACATGATAAATGGAGCTCCTGTTGGAACCTTGGGCCTTGCTAGTCCATCCGGATGGATCAACTCTGAACTGTTTGTGTCAGTAATGAAGCATTTTGTTCAACATTCAGGGAGCTCAAAATCAAATCCATCTCTGTTGATTCTGGATAATCATGAAAGTCATTTTTCTATTGAAACACTTAATTTAGCCAAAGAACATGGAGTCACGGTCTTAACGCTTCCACCACACACTTCTAATAAACTTCAACCTTTAGATGTATCGGTCTTCGGCCCATTTAAAACATACTACAACAGCGCTATCGATTCTTGGATGATGAGAAATCCCGGAACTCCTGTAACTATTTTTCAAGTTGCCGAATGTGTGGGCTATGCGTTCGATAAAGCCATGACTCCCCAAAATATAAAATCTGGTTTTAAGAAATCGTCATGTATTTCAAGACTTTGAATTTTTATCCAGCAGTGTTACTGATAGAGAACCGCAATGTTTGGATAATATTCAAGAAGGATCTGTACAGAATAATCAAGATGAAAACGGCAACAATTCAAAACATGTAAAACTGTAACACCTGAAAAAAAGTCACCAATCGCTTCTTCTTCATTCAAGTCTCCAGAAGAATTATTTGGATTCCCAAAAGCTCAACCACGGAAAAAAAATTCAACAAAAAGGAAGGGTAGAAGTAAAATCGTGACAGATACCCCAGAAAAAATGTTGATAGAAGAGCAATGCAACGAGAAGAAAAGGAAAGATTCACTGAAACTATCGAAAACCACCAAAAGAAAATTAACTTCCATTTCTGTTCATCCTCATCCGAAAGTGACGTCAATTCATTTGTATCAGACTCTTCTGATGCAGAGTCATTTACCGAATTTAAAATGGATTTAAGCGATCCAGAAGTTGGCTCATTTGTTTTAATAGTTTCACGACAAAAAATCCAAAAAATCAATTTTTTACGTTGCTAAAATTTTGGATAAAAAAAAATGACGAGTTCAAAGTAAGCTATTTACGTCACAGCATGAAGGTGAAAAACTCATTTGTCTTTCCTCATAGTTCAGCTTTGGCGATCGTAGTATCAACATCGTTAGCGGCGATTGCTTCGAAAATTAGACCCAGTTTTTGTTGATTGCCATTATCGTTATCAGTTAAAAACAAAACAACAGATAAATATACAATTTTTATCATTAAATTGTGTGGGATTTTTAAATAGAAAAATGGTATATGTTTAATTGAACAACTTCCACGAGATGCAAGGAACCAGTGACGGCCCGTCCGCAGGGGATCCACATAATTTTCAAGGTAACAATAATGTAAATTATTTTATACCACAATATCCATACAACATTCCGCTCCAAAATCAATGGCAGGGCCAAAGCCAGCTACAATCACACCAACCACAAGCTTTATTTTTTCAACAACATTACCCACAAATTGCATATGGTCAATCCCAAGCACAGGCAACAAATATGTTGGTTGATCAAATGGCAACTGCTGCAAATTACACACAACCACCCATACAGTTAGCATACCAACAACCCACTACAGGTAATTACGTCCCTCAACAGATGATTTTTCCATCAACATCGAGATATCCGGATTTACCAACGCAAAACACTCCCATCAATAAAGCATGCGATGTTCCTAAGCGAAATAATGAAACCAAACTGTCTGAGGAATCAAAAGAAAATGAACCAGATGTAGAAGAGCTCTACGAACCAAACCAATTCCAAACAATAAAATCACGGAGTAAACGCAAACGAAGCGGAGACAGCCCACAGAACAACTTGAAATCAGCAAAAACTATGACCATAAGTAACAAAGTTGAACTGAGCAATCGTTTTGATATACTGCAAGATACTGAGGGAGATCAAAACGAAACCACAAAAGACAACAAAAGTACCACAAAGAAAGTAAGCATTCCACCATTTATACTATATGGGGTGAATAAAAATGCCCCAAACCTGCTAAAGTTAATTGAAACAGTAACAACTGATTTTACATATCGCTTACTTTACGATAATAAAATGAAAATACAAGCCAATAGTGTTGAAAATTATAAAAAAATTAAAACACTACTGGATGAAAATAAGATTGTAAGACATACATACAAATTACCAGAAGAAAAACTTTTTCGAGTAGTTTTGAGAAACCTCCACCACAGTACAGACACCAATGAAATAATAACAGCGCTAAAAGAAAAAGGTCACATGGTCCATCAAATATTGAATGTCAGAGACAAACGAACCAAGGAGCCAAAAAACTTATTCTTTATAGACCTCCAACGAAATGAAAAAAATAAAGAAATCTATGACATCAAAATATTACTGCATGCAGTGGTTAGATTTGAAATGCCATATAAAAAGCAAGAAATAGTCCAGTGCAAGAGATGTCAGAATTATGGACACACTAGAAATCAATGTACACAGCAATTTCGATGTGTTAAATGTGCAGGACTACACGATTATAGACAGTGCACAAAGAAAAAAGAGGATGGTAAGCCACCCAAATGTTCTCTTTGCGGAGGAGCGCATCCCTCAAACTACAAAGGGTGCCAGGTATATCTTGATATCATAAATCGTAGATCTCCACAAAACAGAAGTGCACCTGGCAAAATAAACACACCCCAACCAGCCAGAATAACAAAACATAGTAACACAAATGAAGAAAGGCCAATAGCTATGACATATGCAGAAGCTGCGGCAGAATATGTAGTGTTACCAACAAATACAAACGCCCAACCAAATTCCTCAGCAAATGATTTTCAAGTAATAGCATTTCTACAACACCAAAACAATTACCTCCAGCAACAAAACAGACAACTGCAGCTAACTATTGAAAAACAACAAGCTTCAATCAACGACTTAATACTAGAGGTTAAAAACCTAAGATTGGAGGTAAAACAAGACAGGGAAACTAGAGTATAGATGGCACAGTTATTCAAAATTGCTCTCTGGAATGCTAATGGTGTATTGAACCATAAAAATGAATTGCAGCTATTTTTAG
Source organism: Altica lythri (assembly GCA_964028335.1). NCBI lineage: Eukaryota > Metazoa > Arthropoda > Insecta > Coleoptera > Chrysomelidae > Altica > Altica lythri. Next base: position 96,685,538 of record OZ034801.1, on the reverse strand, counting down.
AGTCTCATAAAATAGATATAATGCTAATGTCAGAATCCCACCTAACTTCTAACACTAGTTTCAAGATACATGGATATACCAGTTATAATGCAGCGCATCCCGATGCCGTTAGACTAGCAAGAGCAGGAGCCATGGTCCTAATAAAGGATGGCATTAAACACCATTTGGATAACAAAGTAGAAGAAACATACCTCCAAGCAGTCAGCTTAGTCATAGAGGATTGGATAGGGCCAATAGCGGTTTCAGCTGCCTACTGCCCTCCTAATTATCCACCTAACAAAGAAGCATTCACCAACTTCTTCAAAAGTCTTGGCAATAGATTCCTAGCAGGGGGTGACTACAATGCTAAACATACCAGCTGGGGATCTCGGCCTACAGCACCCGGTAGAGGCAGAATACTCCATCAAGTTAAACAGGAATTAAAACTAGACCATCTATCTACATATCGACCAACCTACTGGCCAACAGATCATCGAAAAATACCTGACTGCCTAGATTTCTTCATTACAAAAGGTTTTGCACAAGGATACCTAGACATACAGTCAAATTTTGATATTGCCTCTGATCATACACCAGTAATTGCTACAATTAACTCTTCGGTAGTATTAAAAGAAAAACCAATCACCTTATGCAATAACAAAACAAATTGGGATCTATTCCGGGATAAAATTGAAGAAAAGCTAAACCTAGCTATATCCTTAAAGAATGCAAAAGAACTCGAAGATGCGGTGGAGTACTTCACAACACTGGTCCAAGGGGTTGCATGGGAATCAACCCCTACCACAACACTAAAGAAAAAACAAGTAAACTGCCCCTTAAATGTCAGAGAGATGATTAACGAAAAGAGAAGACTAAGAAACACCTGGCAAAGAACAAGGCACCCAGATGATAAACGAAGATACAATCGAGCTGCAAAGCAGCTAAAAGAAACACTTAGAAGACTTAAAAATAAATCATTCACAGAATATCTACAAAACTTATCACCCTCAGCCGATACTAACTATAGTCTCTGGAAAGCCACAAAACAGCCACAAGATCAAATCCCACCAATTAGAAAATCTGATGGTACCTGGGCCAAAACAGATGGAGAAAAGGTAGAAGTTTTCGGTAGATATTTGGAGGAAGTATTTCAACCGTTACCACCTGCAAACGGAATTAATGACGATGAAATATATGCATTTCTTGAGGAAACCGAGCAACAAATGGAGCCTATTAAAAACTTCACAATACAAGAAACTTACGACGTTATAAAAAATCACTTAGACCCCAAGAAGGCACCTGGCTATGACCTGGTTACCGGCCAAATATTAAAAGAACTTCCTAGAAAGGCGGTCGTTATGTTGACGCACCTCTTTAACGCAGTTCTAAGACTGAAGTACTTCCCTGCACAATGGAAGGTGGCAGAAATCATATTAATTCATAAACAAGTAAAACAGCCAAATGAACCTAGCTCCTATCGACCAATCAGTTTACTACCAGTATTGTCAAAAATAATGGAAAAGTTACTGATGAAGAGACTGATGGAAACTGTCGCAGCAAAAAGCTTAATCCCAGACTATCAATTTGGGTTTCGTCAGAAACACTCGACAGTAGAACAAGTGCATCGTGTTGTTAACACAATCATCAAAGCATTCGAAGATAAAAGTTACTGTGAATCAGCTTTTTTGGATGTGAGCAAAGCCTTTGACAAGGTGTGGCATGAGGGACTCCTTTACAAATTAAAAACACAGCTACCAACAACAATATATTTGATTCTAAAATCCTACTTAGAAGAACGATACTTCAGAGTCAGATATGAAAATGAAGTAACTAAACTACGCATCATCAAATCAGGAGTCCCACAAGGGAGTGTCTTAGGCCCAGTCTTATACCTACTCTTCACGGCTGATCTGCCATGTACTGATGACACAGTCACCTCTACGTTTGCTGATGACACAGCTATATTAGCAGTAAACAGAAATTCTGAAGTAGCAGCGACAACACTACAAACCAGTCTCAACAATATAGCAACGTGGGCAAGGAAATGGCGAATTACAATAAATGAAAGTAAATCTGCACACATAACATTCACAAAATGCCATGGTGAAACGCCAAGCATCACATTCAACAATGAACGAATACCTAAAACAGACAGCGTAAAATATTTGGGGATACACCTGGACAAACATCTAACCTGGCGTACCCACATATGGAAAAAAAGAAAGCAGCTGGATACTAAATGGAAAAAGCTGTACTGGCTCCTTGGCAGAAAATCACAATTATCATTGCGGAATAAACTACTAGCTTACAATACCGTTCTCAAACCAGTATGGACCTATGGAATCCAGTTATGGGGAACAGCATCTAAATCGAACATTGCTATCATCGAGAGATTCCAGTCAAAAGCCCTGCGTAGTATAGTAGATGCTCCTTGGTTCGTAACAAACCGAGACATTTATAATGATCTAGAGATGCCAACGGTTACTGCAGTGACTAAACAGATTAGCACTAACTACCTAAGACGCTTAGAGCAACATCCAAACACACTGGCAATCAATCTGCTTGACAACAGTGAAGAAACCCGAAGGCTGAAAATAAGAACACCCTTGGATCTACCATTCTAACAGCAATAATTGTACATATGAAATTAATTTTAAATTGTGATAGTTTTATTTTACTTTTTAATATCAATGTAATAATGTAAAGTTACAAATTTTTATTGTTTTTAACATAAATGTAAGAATGTAAAAGTGCATACAGAGAGTGGATCATTGTACAAACTCTCTTTCACGACATTGTACCAATCAACATGTATGCTTATTGTTATTATATGATGTAACAGATTGCAAAATAAACATTAAACAAAAAAAAAAATTTGTCTTTCCTATAATTGAGGACATTGCGTTTATAAATAAATCTGATGTCAGATCCACTTTGCCATCTTTGCAATCTTCTGCAACAAAAAGGCAACAGTCTTATGTTTCATTTGGTATTAAATTTAACAGCATTAATATTCGCTGAGACTTCGTTTTTTGTTCAAGGTTTACTTTAGCCCACATTTATAAGTTTCACATGTTTTGTGTTTTAGTATAAAAGTTTCTTGTACTTATATAAGTTTATACATTTTATATGTTTTGTGATTCAAAATAAACGTTTTTTGTGTAAGTAACATTATTTTATTTTATTTACTATATTGTCTCAAGGTGGCCCATAACGTGGGCCACTTTGAGACAAAATTGATAGTTTAAAAAATTGCTCCAAAAATGTTTCCTTTTTATTTTTGGCGTTTTCAAAAATAATATCCAAAAGGCAATGCCCCCTGACGAAGTCATGATAATTTTTAAGTATTTCTAAAGAAAAATTGACACTTAAAACTCCAAAAAACTGAAAAATGTCTCAAGGTGGCCCCCCTCTTCCCTACTCATAATAGTGAGTGAGTTTAGTTTTGATGAAGACGAGAGTGTAGATGAAGTTTCTAGCGAATTGGACGAATCTAATTACGACTACGGCAAAAACAGAAAAAAGTGGGCAAAACAACCATCTGCATACACTTGTACCCGTGCAAGTAATTTGGTGTCATACATTTCTGGTCTACTAGATCCAGCTCGTATCAATTCACCGACCACACCTTATCAAGCAGTAAATTTTTACTTGATGATCAAATTTTTGACGAGTTGATTGAAAGAACAAATGAAAAGATTAGTGAACTAAAAGTAAATTATGGAGATCCAGCTTTTTGTTGTCAGTTCACTAATCACATTGATTAAAATGAAAGCATTCTTAGGGCTTCTCTATCTAGTTGATGTCTTCAAGTCAAGTTTTCGATACGGATGGTACTTAATGTGATATATTTCGTGCAACAATGAGGATGAGAAGGTTTAATTTTCTACTTTTTGCTTTGAGATTTGATAATCCTAAGACTAGAAAACAACGAATTGCGGATGGGGATAAACTAGTAGCAATATCTAGTTTTCCATAGAGCAATTACGAATCACAAACACTGTAACCACAGAATCATAAATCATAAGACTAAAAAGGTATATCGAGCTTCCATCACTCGAATTCGTAGGCAAAGCGACATATGCCACTTCAATTATGTGGACGAAGCAGCTTATGAGGACAGAATTTTAAGTTTGCTATAGCATCAATGCGGTATTCGCCGCTCTGTTTATATGGCTTTTCGACTGTCGATAACCTTTGTGTTCCAGAAAAAGAAAATATACGAAAAATAGCTCAGCAAGTTTTCTCAACAGATCAGCCAAGATTTGTTTACAATACACACCTGTTACTTATTGTTCTTGACTTTGGTATATTACGCGGAATTTTTTGTATTATGTATGGTTATTTGTATACGAGTATTTTAAGTAATAAAACCATTTCTAAAATGACTTATAAATAAGAAAAATTGGATCTAAATTAACCTCATCACTAGTCTGCTTGCAACTAATTATTTTTTGATATGTTAGCTACATGCTGCCTTAGTCATTTTTTTTACTTCTTTTAGTCGACCATAAAAACAGAAGCAAGATAATAATTAAATTCATATACGTGTTAACAGACAACGATGAAATATCTTTAGTTGTTTTTCCTTGATTTATGCAACATCGTAAGTATGAAGTGACGACCAAAAGACGCAATTTTCTTCCAGTAACTCTATGAACTTTAGGATTGTAAGAAAAACATAATATATAAAATTTTCACTGCGATGGATAGCAAAAAAAACACACAAGAGATATAGCGGAAGCTATTTCTGCAATATCATAAAACTTGTTAAAAAAGTGTTTAATCTAGCAAACTTAATTGTTTTATTCAAACAATAAAGGTTTCTTTAATACGCATTGATTGCTTGCCTCGTTCGGAAGGAACGACTAAGAGATGTGTATGAATGCAGAAGAATAGTGTAAGATCATCAACAGAGCAAAGTGCTTTCTTCCTTCTATATCCTCAATTATCGCAGAAACAAGAACAATGCAATATAAGAGCAAAACAACATCTGAAGCTAGTCTATTTACTTTGCACATCTCTATTAAGTTACAGAGTTTAAAAACTTTTTTGACAAATATATACAATTAAAATTATATAACTAACTTGAGTTGTATTATATAACCCAATACAATGCCATAAAGCAGTTAGTTAGGTATGTACCACTACAAAACAAAAAAACGGTCAACAAAAAACTCATAAGATAATTCTTTAAAATATTTCGAACTCTTGTATTTGAAGAAATAAAAAACTTTGAATTCAATCGCTGTTTCCTAGTGCATTTGCAAGAATTTGTTACAATCAACCTTCGCAGATGGTTTCCCCAAAAGGCATAGTCACAGACTATCTTTGATATTCAAATTTAAACATTGCAGAAAAAAGAAACAGGAAATATACTACCAACGATCATCACTGATATGAAAGTTTATTTACCAACGACTCATAAGTAAATTGCGTATTTTTTAACCTATAACTCTGTGTCAAATTATTGAGGAGTTGTGTTATAGTTTCATTTACTAAACTAGTGGAGTAAGTAAATAGAAACCTGTATTATTATGTTGGTTACCTACAGTTTTCATTAAATTAAACTAACATTTGACATTTCTCAGACAGAACTGTCTGCGAAATCGAATATTTTTGACAACTTATGCCAAAGTTTAAATTTTATATTTGTTATTTTTAGTTTTATACAAAACCATTTGGTAAGTCGTGGGTAAAGCATAGTACTTCACTCAAGGAACAAATTGCATATTTAGCTCGTTTCTTTAGCCCCTTCGCTCGCAAGCTCGCTCATGGGCCAAACACACTCGCTGTAATATGCAATTTACTCCACTCGTAAAGTAATATACTATTTATCATCTGTGGATCTGTAATCTGTAGTGTAATAACGATTACTTAACCTCAGAAGGTGATTTGTTTTGAATTGGTTAGATATTCTTTATTTTGGTGATACAGACACAAGGTGCACTGAAAAAAAAAAGAGGTAAACAAAAAGCACAATCAATAATATTTTTTATTGTAGAATTGTACTGCAAATACAAAATTTAAGTCATATACATATTTATTAAACTTAACTTTCATAAATAATTTTTTATAGTAATAAATTAACAAGAAAACATCATTATAAGGTAGACATTTTTGTAAAAATTGATTGCGAATTTTTTCAGAATTTTAGGCTGAAAATGCGATCAGAAAAAACTAAAATTAAAGAATTTAATAATTGTTTTGACGGTAAATCGACGTGTAGGAGCTAAAAATTTGCATAGCGATGTTTTTATTGGAAGTAGATTTATGTTATTTTGAAAAAAAATTGTTTAAAATCTTTTGAATAAAGTCATATTATTATTGTTATTTTTAATTCAGCTTTCGGCCGATTTCCGCAACTTATCCTGCTTAAAGCCTTTATTGATATGAATTTCTGTCCTAATTGATTTCGAAATATATATCATTTTTTTATAAATCTTGGTCATCGAGAAAGTACAGATACAATTAGTAAAATTTTCTAACATATTGGAATTTCTAAATAAAGTCAAATAGTTGTATACAATTCGTTGTATCTCGATTATTTAAGAAAAAATTGTGCGTAAAGATTAAATCACACGAGTACTTTTCGATAGTCACTTTATTTTACAAACTTATGTAACATATTATGTTTCGATTTACAATATCTTCATCAGATGTAAAATCAGTACAACTTAGTACTATAATATTTCTAGAATTTATAGTTATTTTAAATAGTATATTAAACAACGCATTTCATATGGCGCTCTGTTATGACACGAGTCCAAATTTAAAAAACGAATCGCGTAGCGATGAGTTTTTTAAAGGACGAATGTCATAACAGCCATATGAAATAAGTTGTTTATAATACTTTTTATATTTTGCTATTTTATTGCTTTCTTAAATAAACTTAAATTTTGTATTTTATTTTAGTTCTTTTTAAATGAGTTGGTAGCAAACAAACAAACAAACTTTTCCTTGTTTGTTACGAGGTTAGCTTCGTGATGTTTATTTATTTGACGTATCATACTATCCAATGCTACCAACCGCATACAGGAAAAGTTTCCAAAGTTGAGTGCTTTAATGAACCATTATAGTACTCATTTGGGTGTCATAATGAAAAATATTATAGGTGCAAAATATAAAAACTATATTTGGGAAGTTTTAAAATTAGGTAGAGAATAAGTATTTATTTTAATTTTTCTCCTAGTATTCTAGAAGGTTCAGTTTATGGCCTTTCCGTTAAATATGTAAAAAATCAGGTTTATCATTAATAATATGCTCCTCTATCAAATGCTTGGCTTAGCCGAAATTGTTACGATTACTGCCGACAAGCACTTTAACACGTATAACTTCAAGTTTAGAACAAGAATGTCACCAAACTCTAACTGAGGCTAGCTAGAATAACGTGGTCAGTTTAAACTGGATCAGAAGACATGGGAACTCTAAACGCAACCGCAGAGGGCTGCGGGCTATAAACATGTTACCCTCACTCATTTACCAAGCTAACAATGTCCGCTGTCGTAGACCTTATCAAAAAGCACTCTTACCAATACTCTATACAGTGCTGGAATGAAACAACGAACTGTACACTGTTATTATCTCATCCAGGCGAGGAAACAGCAAGAAAATTAAGGCATTGACCAGACAAAATCTTCGAATAGCTGTGAGAATCTTAACAGGTCACTGCCAATTGCGACAACATCTCTTTAGAATAAAATTAGCAGAATCGCCCCTTTGCAGAGGTTGTAAACAAGAAGAGGAAACAATAGAGCATATAATGCTCTGCTTTTTCTGAAATCAGAAGATCCATGTTGGGCGAGTACTGGCTTACACCAGCTGATCTCAGGGAGATACCCCTCTGGAGCCCCATCACCTATTTTAAATCTCTAAGGGCCGGTTTTACAATAGTGGTATAAACTAAGAGTAAGCCTACTCTCGGTATAGGATGTATTCTAGCGTTTTACAAAGCAGGTATAAGTTTAACAATGGAATAAAATTCTCGGATAGACTAGAATAAGCTATACCGTCGCCGAACAGGCAGATAGGTCAGTTACTCTACGGATAACCTCAAGAAGTGATATAAAACATAAATAAAAGTATGTGTGTTAAAAGCGAAAAAAGAACGTGTTGTAGCAATTTTAGTGCAACCGAAATGGAAATACTGTTGGAATTAGTGGAAACACATAAAAATATCATTGGTAAGTCAATGCTTTTTTATCTATATAAACATTATTAAGCTTACTTCTTTATTTGCTGTTTCTTTTAATTTTCTTTTTGTAGAATTTTCTTCTTTGCATAAAATTTTTGTGTCATTCCATTTTAGTGGCAAAAAGAACCCCAAATAAAGAAGTAAATAGATGTTATTTTGCCACAAAGAAGCTATAGAGAATATTTAAATATTATTATGCTTACTTGTTTTACTTTATAGAATGCAAGTTAACTGATGCTGTTACTAATAAAGAAAAAGAGCAGCGATGGCAAACCCTCTGCCAACAATTTAATGCTGCCTCTGGAACAGGCAGAACATCAAAAATGTTAAGAAACAAATGGGATGCCTAAAAAAAAACAGCAAGAAAGAACAAGCTGCTGTCAAGAATAGTTTATATAAAACAGAAGGGGTCCTTGTAGTACCTAGTGATATTAAATTGAGTGTGTGGACTGAAAGAGTTTTGGCAATACTTGGAGCTACAGGAACAGGGACTACTAACGAGTTTGATAGTGATGCAATAGGTAAATTCTTAGTTCTGATATAAAAGTACTTGACTCATATTTATTACTTTTTAGAATTGGATAGCTCACATATTGAAGAGGAGGAAGATATGAATAAGCAAGCTCCAGCTTTTCAAGATTCATTAGCATATAGTAATTCGATTTTTATAGAAAATATCATTCAAGAGATTGCTTCTCAAGAGACTCCTTGTACATCCCAAGAATCAAATGAGCAGCATGATAAAAAAGAAAAGAGGAATGCTGAAAAACATATTTTAGAAATGAAAATTCCGGGAAAGAAATTGATCATTGATGATTCTTTATAAAATAAATTTTATATTTTACATTTAATTAAAACTAGTTGTAAGTGAATAATAAAGTTATAATTCTAACTTAAATGATTTGTTTATTTATACATAGGTACCATATAAACAAATTAAAATATATTCACACAAGCTTACTCTAAATTACAATAAATTTGAGAAATGATTGTTTATTAAGTCTAATCTTCGTATATTATTTTCTATTTGTATATCTTCAATTTGATTTTCATTTTCAACAATTTCATTTTCTTCATGATTTTCTAATTCAGGTAGAATATTTCTTTGGTCAATCGCAATATTATGTAGTATGGCAGTAGCAATAATGATTGCTTTTGATGTCTCCAACGACAGCCTTATTCCCAAACTCAATATTGGGAATCGTCTTTTCCAGACCCCAAAACATCTTTCCACAACATTTCTGGTACGGATTTGGCTTTCATTATAGAATTTCTCAGCCTCACTCACTGGATTATGAAGGGGCGTTAGGAAGTAATTGGTGTTGGCATACCCATTGTCTCCCAAAAAAATTCCATTTCCAAATTCTTTTACTTCACATCTGGCCTTTATTCGACTATTGCTTAATATAGTCTGATCATGTGATGACCCAGGCCACCTAGCAACTACATCGCGAATTTTCAAATTTGGGTCGCATATAACTTGGACATTCCAAGAAAAATACCCTTTTCTGTTCCGATACACCTCTGCATCGTGCCCACCTGGTGACTGGATGCGTACATGTGTGCAGTCTATAGCACCTACTACACAGGGAAACTTGGCAATTTTATAGAATTCTTCATTTATATATTGCCTGTCTTCCAAGCTGACAGGCATTTTTATATAATTTTTCGAAAGTCTTGCTATAGCATAAGTAACTTTCTTGATAGATACACATGCAGATGCCTTACTAACTCCACTAAAATCTGCAACAGTTAATAACATTGAGCCTGTTGCATATAATCTTAATGCCAATAACAATTTAGTTTCAGCAGTGAGAGCATCATTCCTTTGAGAAACAGATGATATTTCTTCTCTGATTTGCTCTAGAAGATGTAAACATGTTTCCTTTTCTAACCTAAATCTGGCCACAAACTCATCGTCATCTAAGGTTTCGAAGTAATTGATTCTACAATAAAAAATTATTTAAAAATTAAAATTTAGAAACAATTTGAGTAAGTAGTTACCTTGCACGTATAGTTTTTCGCTTCCTTCTTAGCGAAACCATATCTTCTTCATCGGAAGATTCAAATATTGGAAGATCATTTAAATCCATTTTAAAATAATAAATAAACGACAGCAAAAATTATCAATAATAAAAAAATCAGATAAAATCCAATAACAATCAAATAACTTTTTGTTAAGTTTTAAGGTTAACGAAGAAAAACATCTGATATGACAGGACTGACAAGAGATATCGATTTATATGAACTACTTTCACGTTACTCCTAGAATTGCTATACCGGTGTAAAAAAGCATTGTAAAACCAACCAGTTTTATACTAGGTATAAATTCTGGTATAACTTTACTCCCAGAATAACTATACTGTTATTTATACCTAGTATAAACCTCTCTTGTAAAACCGGCCCTAAGCCTGATGACAGCCTAAGGTGTAGATATCCCTACACACAGGAGGATGCACCATTTTTATTGAAAAATTTTGAAATCTAGTTACTAGGTTCACTGTTATATGTAAGTAATTTTAATTATGGCTAAATTATATTGTTTTTTTTTCTAGAATAAATTTTATCATTCATATTAGTACTCGTGTGCTTTAATCGTTAACATGGATATTCATCAAGTAAAAATTATTCCATTCAAAATTGAGCTTATTTAAAATATTTTTTATTACATACTATAATTAGTAAAATTACGTTTAATAGTTTTGTAGTTACAAAAATAGCAAAAATCTGTGTTGCATATAAAAATAAAAGAAATTGTAATAGTTTTCACAAAATTTTATTTCTACTGATTTTTGTTTAAAATTTTGATTTGAGTTTTTGCTTAGTTTTCTCACGACATTGAAATTTGCGAGGGGTAAACCGCTGGTAAAATTTTGTACACTAATTCCACTTTCATAGAGTAATACACAGTAATACCTGTGTATTACTGGTAATTCCTTAGTAATACCTAGTAATTCCCCTGTAATACCACTAATTCCCCAGTAATACCACTAATTCCCCGGCAATACCCCTAATTCCATTGTAATACCAAGTAATTCACAATATTAATTAGTAATTCCTTGCCTATTTGCGTTGATATTCTAGTTTTATATGTTAAGAATATAGATTTCATCCAGTGAAATTAGCAAATTACCACTCATTATCAAAGATACATACATACATAATCGAAAACCTCTTATACCCGGAGGTGTCGAGGTGTACAAGCTGTCTTAATTTTTTAATTTACAAATTGACGCCACTCTTTTCTGTCTCTAGCCAGTTCCTTCGCCTCACTCCACATCTTCCCCCTTTCTTCTAGAATCTCACTTATGCTATTGTTCCATGTTTTTCTTGGTCGTCCCCTCCTGTTTTTCCCTATTTTTCTCGCCTCCCATATCTTCTTCACTTGTCTAGTTTCGTTCATTCTGATCATGTGTCCACACCATTTCATTTTATTTTCTTCTACTTTATCCTTTATTGATTTCGTTTCTAATTCTTTTCTAATGTCTTCGTTTCTTCTTTTATCTGTTCTTCTAGCACCCAGCACTTTTCTTAAATATTTCATTTCACTTGTATGCAGTCGTTTTGTTTGTCTTTCGTCGAGTACCAGTTTTCTGCTCCGTAGATTAATACTGGTTGGTACACTGTTTGATATACGATCATTTTTGTTTTTGTTGTTATTTCTTTTTTTATTCAAGAAGTTTTTGTATAGTGCATGATATAGTCTTGTTGCTGAATTTATTCTGGCGCCAATCTCGTCTTCTTGTGTCCCTTTATTATTCAAATTTATTCCGAAATACTTGTATATTTCTACCTGTTCGATTCTATTTCGTTCAATGTTAATGTTTGTTTTTGTTTTCTTTTTTTTGCTACCATCACCATCACTTTAGTTTTCTCGGTATTTACTCTTAAGTTGTATGTTTTTAGTTCTTCTGTCCATATTATCATGTACTCTTGTAGTTCTTTTTCTGTTTTTGCTATAAGCACTATATCATCTACAAATACGCATGCTTCTATTTTCACTACTTGCATGTTTCTATATCCCACAATATATTTTTTAGTTTTTGGCCAGCAAGCTTTTATTACCTCGTCCATCACGCTTATAAACAATAGTGGGCTCAATACACCACCCTGTCTGACTCCTTTCTTATTTTTAAAGATTTTTGATGTTTATTTCTTATTCTTACTTGGTTATTTGTATTTTCATAGAGACTATATATCACTTTAAGCAGCTCTTTATCTATATTCTTGTTCTTTAGGCTCTTCCAGATTCCTGTCCCGTCCACCATATCAAACGCCTTTTTCATGTCTAGGAATGCTAAGTTTATTTCTTTATTTTTGACTATAGATTTTTCTATTATTTTTTGCAAAGTAACATTGTGATCTTGTACACTGTGCGCTGGTCTAAATCCACTTTGTGCATCTGCTAGTCTTGGTTCTATCATCTTATGTAACTTATAGTATTTTTTAAGATAATTGGTTCAGAGTTAATGGCAAGAAAGTGCACCCTATTGTGATAGGCAATAAACAGCAGCTATATACAGCCTTTTCAACCTTATCTATGAAAATATTACTTAAAGGACTGTGGAAGTTTATATCTATTAATTTTTGGTTAATTTAGTATTAATTTGGAGAAATTTATGATTGAATTGGCTGTTATAATACTTGATGGATATCCCTAACTACGTTAAATAAAAAATTTATATAAGTATATATATAAGTTTATAACTTAACAGTTTCTTTTAGAACGAATAATAATCTAAGCTCACACATTAAAAACAACAAATCCAAAATTAATAAATCACAGAAATCTGGTGTTTACAAACTTAACTGTCGTGATTGCCCTAAAACATACGTAGGTAAAACTTATAGAAATTTTAAAACCCATATATAAACATAACATACGACATATCATTAAAGTCTTGTGTTACTTAAAATAGCAATCCTTTTTAAATAACAATAGTAACTACACTAAATATATATTTTTTAGTCCAGCACTTATCGATAATCTGTTACCTGGTTGTTTATTTGCCCTCATAATAGGGTGCACTTTTTTGCCATTAACAAATCAACCAATTTTCTTGACAACGACTATACTCTCTATTACTATTTCTTATATTTTTAGTCCTGCGCATAAGAGAGATATTCCTGTATAATTTTCGCATACCCTAGTATCTCCCTTCTTATCTATTGGCAAGATTGTTGCGATGTTCCAATCCGAAGTTTTTTTTTCCATGCCATATTTAATATTTCCAGCAATTCTTTTTTTTCTTTTGGTCCTAGGTATTTTAGTAATTCTGAAACTAGCTGGTCACATCCTGGTGCTTTACTTACTTTAATTTTCCTCAAAGCTTCCTCAAGTTCTTCCATTTGTATTCCAGTTATATCTGATTCGGTTATGTTGTTTATCCCATTTCTCCTGTGAAATATTCTTGCCATCGCCCGATAATTTTTTCTTCATCTGTTATGATATTGCCTTGTTGATCTTTTATTTGATTAAGATTCACGCTGTTTGTTTTTTTATGTTTCTCAATGTTCTGTAGAATTGCTTCTTGTTTCCTTAACTATTTTCCTGCGTTTTTCTTGCAAACTCTTCCCATTCCTCTTTTTTTTGCCTCTTTGACCATTTCTTTAACTTTGATTCTTTGTATTTTATATATGCCATATGTTTGTTGACTTCTACTTTGTAAATAATTTTTCCACAATCTTTTCTTTTCTTTTATTTCTTTCTTTATATTTTCGCTTCACCAGCTTGTTTGTTTCTTGGTTCTTGGTCTTACTACTTCTACTATATCCGCATGTTTGTCTTGCCAGTTTCAATATTGTCTCTTTGAAATTTTTCCACTTACCTTCTATGGCGCATGTGCTGTTTATGTATTTGCGCAGCAACTAGTATACAAGTAATACACAGTAGTAATACCACATAATACCCATAAAATTCCCACTAATTCCTGGTAATACACGGTAATTCCTAGTAATACACAGTAATACTTGTGTAATACACGGTAATTCCCCGTAATACCCACTAATTCCTGCTAATACCGCAAGCTTGTACACCAAAATTCACCAGCGGTTTACCCCTCGGAAATTTGTCTGGATTATTTAATAAAATCAAATCAAGATTTGTGCCAAAATTTAGTTTTTATAAATATTGTAGTTTTCAAGATATTTAATATCAAAAAATTATTTAAAAATTAAAAAAACATGTTATATCTTGATTGTTTAAGATCTTTGAAAACAGTAAACTGTTCTTAAATCAGTAGAAATATTTTTTTTTCAAATTTAGGGAAAATTTTATTATGGTATCTTTTCTATTTTTCGAAGAAATTGATGATCAAAAACATGCTTAAATATTTTTACTAAATTCATTTATTTTTCAGATCATCTCTGGTCTATAGTTATTGAAACTTTTGAAGTTGGACTGAAAAAATACCTTGTACGAATCTGAAAATGTCAAAAATATATGTACACAGTCGACATTACTAAAAAAAAAACATGGAAAAAGAAAATCTACCAAGAAAAATCAAAAATTATTTCTGCAAATGCGTATCCTATATATATATATATATATATATATATATATATATATATATATATACAACATAATATGGAAGTTCCAATATGCTTTACTTCCAGAATAACTAAAAATTATGAAAGAAATTATAGTGTGTCAGAGCTAGAATTTGCAAGTATTGTATTTTGTGTCCAGAAATTAAGATTTTACTTGTTATGAAAAAAAATTTTTTATTGAAACTGATCATATTGCTTTAACAAATGTTATGAATAATAGATTTTCTAATAATAGAATATATCGATGGAGTTTATTATTACAGGAATATGATTTTGAAATAAAATATGTAGAAGGTAAAAATAATATTGTGGCTGATACTTTGTCCAGAGAGAATAATTATAATTCAAAAAATGAAAGAGTAATTAGAATTGGATTAAATAAATTTAAAAATATAGATGGAATATTTTCAAAACAGAAAGTAATTTGTAGTCAACAAAAATTATTAGATAAAGATAAGAATAATTTAGAATTAAAAGATGGAGTATATATAAAAAAATTAGGTAATCAAGAATTGTATGTTATTGAAGAAAACTTAGGGATAAAAATATTAAAACATATTAGATTTGGACATATTGGATCTAGGAAATTGTGGTTATTATTTAGAGAAAATTATTTTTTATAAAAAGAATTATAATTTTTCAAAATTCATAACTAGAAGTTGTAATGATGTAATGTATGTCAGTTAGCTAAGTGTAAGAATAGAAAAAATAAAAATAAAGGGAAAAGTATTACATCAAAAAATCCATTAGATGTGGTAGCCATTGATTTCATTAGCAATTTAATAATAAATGAAAATAAACATATTTTAGTAATTGTGGATATATTTTCAAAATATGTTAAATTATATCCATGTAAAAGGACCAATTTTAAGAATATAAATAGAATTATACAATGTTACATTAAATATGTAGGAAAACCTAAAAAAAATTATTGTAGATAATGCTACATATTTCCAAAGTGAAAGATGGATAAAAAATTGTGAAAGTTTAGGGATTACTGTTAAAACAATCAGTATAAGACATTCAGCAGCAAATCCAGCAGAAAGATATATCAGAGAGATAATAACATTTTTAAGGATATTATTGAAAGATAAAAATCATAGAGATTGGGAGGATTATATAGGGAATGTAGAAAAATATTTAAATGAAAGTCCAAATTTATGTACAGAAGAAACACCAATATATTTAATGAAAGGGGAAAATCCAGAAAGAATATGGGAATTTGAAAATAAAAAGGATTATGAAGAAATAAAACAAAATGTAAAAAGAAGATTAATAAGAATATGGGAAAAATATTATAAAAAAAAATTAAGAAAAAAGTATAAAAACCTGTAAAATTTAATAAAGGAGATTTAGCAATTATAAAAAATTTACAAATAGGAAATCGAAATAAAAATGAAATGGCAAAATTACAATTATTATATGAAGGACCTTATATTGTAAAAAATGAGAATGCTATAAATAGTTATGAATTAGAAAATCCTTATACAAATAAAATTAGGGGAATATTCAATATAGAAAATATATATAAATATCGGGAAGAAATTGATTAAATAAAATAAATCAAAATTATTAAATTGATAGAATTCGAATATAACGTTAAAATAAGGTATAAGAGTAAGGGATGATATGATAGAAGATTAAATATGAAGTAAATTTAAAATTATAAAATATGTCTTAAAAGAAAATTTTATTTTTAAATTTAGGGGGATTTTGTTATGATTTGATTGGTTAAAAAAAAATTTTTGTATTTGACAATAGGTAACTGTCTTTATATAGGTTATTTAAAAAATTTATTTCAGAAAGTGTTTAGAGAGTTGTATGTTTTGTTTGATAGTTTTGTTTAAGAGGTTACCTACGGCGAGGGGGATAAATAAGGGAGATTAGAAAATTTTGAATTTTTGAGAGGGGTTGTATTTTATTGAGATGTTATTAGAAGATAATTAATTTAAATAAAAAAGTAAAAGTAAAAAAATGTATATAATTGAAATAATATAAGAACCCAGACCAAAAAAGCCGGAGACGAAGAGAAGACAATATAAGCATACATAACTAAAAGCTGGAGACAAAAAGAAGATCATAATAATATATATACACCCACTATGTCATAACTTATCGCATTTTAGTACAGAGGTGGACATAAAATTTTGTTTGTAATAATTGTACTAATATTTTGTTATAAATACTACCCTTTCTGAATATACTGAATAGATAGGGTTTCAAATAAAAAAAACATTGGAAACTACTTTAAAAACTGGAAATAAGATGTAGAAGATAAGAAGTTATAAGAGTTATAAGGGTTATGGAAATATGGAAACTTAAGAAAAACAAGAAAAAATAAAAAAGAAGATTTGATAAGATTTTAAGAGAAAATCTAAAAGAAATAAAATTAGAAATCGATAAAGATAGGATAGATCAAGAAAAACACGCGAAAGTTAGAAAAGCTGATAAGGAAGATTTTGAAAGAAAATATAGAAAAATCCTAGAAGCCGACGCTGTAAAGAAACCAATCTATCCAACCCTCTACAATACACATTTTCAATAAATGTAATTTGAAACTACTCCCAAAGAAATGCAGTTTAAAAAACTACCTAAGTTTTTCGTTAATAACGGCCCGACAAAATCAATATTTTAGGATGCCGTTTTCGTAATAATTTTGCTGCGATTTTTTAACGAATTCAAAAAATATATGACTTATAGAAGCACACCTCTCTAAAGTATGTAACTTGATTAGACAGTTTAGTACTCAGAAATATTAAAAACCGTGAAATTATGAAAATTTTAACCCTGAAGGAATGAAAGTTACAATTCACACCCTAAAGGTGTAAATAAGGGGGTGAAAATGTTAAAGATCGTGAAAAATTTTGTTGAAACCTTGAGAAAAGGTTGAAAATCGTAGAAAATTGTTAAAAAACATTAAAAAATTGAAAATTATGAAATTGTGAATATAATAAAGAAATCTTGAAAAAGATGAATAATTCTAAGAATTTTTTTACAATCTTGGAAAGTTTATAAAAATGTTGAGAATTGTACAGAAAAACATAATACATTATTCAGAATAATAAGAAATTCTTGATAATCTTGAAAATGATTAAAAAATGTCGAAGGCCATGCAGGAATTTTGAAAAACATGAAAAAAGGAAGAAAATTGAAAGAAATTCTTAACACTCTTGAAAAATAGATGAAAATGGTTAGAAAACTGTCAATAATCATAAAAAAAATATTGAAAATCGTAAAAAAATGTTGACAATTGTTAAGAATAGTTGGATATCCTAAAAAAGAACTCGTAAAATATTGAATATCCTGAAAAAAAAAATAAAGAAATTATTGAAAAACGTGAAAAAATTTTGTGTTTATGTGTCTCGAAATTTGCGAAAGAGTGTACGTGTATATCTTGTATAAGTTCAAATCGAAAATTTTATAAATTTAAGGAAGCTTTAATTCTTACCTTAAAAATATTACACAAATGCACTCACACTGTAAGCAAACTTATGCTTTTACCTAAAACTGTTTTATTTTTATTTCGGGCTGTCGTGAATATTGTAAAAATGAAAACGATGGCGTCTGACTTGCAACTTGCAAGTAAATACATCCGCCATTTTTCTTTCTTTTTTGGTGACTGGTGAGTGGTGACAGTTCAGCAGTGTCAACAAACGCCTAAAACGCCCTCACTGCACCATTGTTGCCATATCAACGTTCTTCTTTTTTTTTGTTATTTGCATAGCTTTCACTTCTAGAATAATTTATTATTAAATTTATAATTTATTAATTTTGTCCTTATAACTCTTTTAGGTAAGGGTGCAGAAGTTGTACCCAGACAGAACGCGCTTTTAAAGTCAGATTGACTATGGCGAGCGCTGTTGCCAACACTCGCGTTCAAATTTACGATGGCTAGAATTTGTTATAGTAAGGCACTATAAACATAGGTATTATCATCAGCCATGTTTAGTCCAATGTCACCAAACTGACGTTTAGACAAAATGGTTTCTACTTCCGGTTTATTTGTTTTGTAAACAAACATTTGGATTTGAGTTTGTGTTTACAAGTATTGTTTCTTTTCCTAAAGTGCTTTTAATAATTGTAGTAGATTTATAGTTATATTGTTTTTGTGTTTTCGTTTTATTATTTTGCGTTTCTAATTCTTTAGTTTTATTTTTGGAGCTTAGGTAGCAAAAATCTGTTCTCTTAGTATCTAAGTAAGTATAGGCTAAATTGTGAATGGGATCAAAATTAAAATTATATTTTGCGTATATTAATTACTTACAACTTACTATTTATTTCTGTTTTAGGAAATTCGCTAGTAATTGATTAGCATAAAAATATTTTTGTGTTTATGAGAAAAAAATTGATTTTAGTATCGTCAAATATAGGATAGTTTACAATACATTTTGTAAAAATGCCATCCTGTTCGGTGAAAAAATGTACAAATAGAACTGAAAAGGGATTTGCAATGTACAAGTTTCCAAGTATGAAAACCAATCGGTATGCCAAATGGATTCATAATATGCGACGAAATGACAACTGGATGCCTTCTCAATGTTCATGTTTATGCGAAGTAACTAGGTATACATATTAAAACAGGTATTTTATTAAAAAAAATACTTAATATACTTGGTATTTTCAGAAACATTTCGAAGCTTCACAATTTGAAAATAACCGTCAAGACGGTAAGGTAAAATTAAAACCTAATGCCATTCCTACCTTATTTGATCTCCCTTTCAAAAACCCTCTTCCCCGAAAATGTGTTTTTAAGGTACTTCATTTTCTGATAAGTTTTTAAAAAATAAAACAAAAATAATACTATATTTGTTTAAAATAATTTTTTAGGACGTTTTGGATGTAGCAAATGATCAAAAATCTACAGCTATTACTGAAAAATTGATATCCAGTCAGGTAAATTTAGTACAATTTTAATTTTTCTTATACATATATGGTTTTTAAATATATAAAAAACTGATTTAATTACGAAAATCTTTTTATTAAATTATTTTGCTTACAATTTTTCTTAAAAAATTATGAATGTAATGAATAAATTCTTTTAAATTCAATTCTGAAATCATTTTACTCATTTTCCAACTTTTCCATATACCTAATATTCTTTGTCCATTCTTTCCAAATTTACAACAAATAAAATTTCCACAATTACAGAAAAGTAAAAGGATTTTACTAAAATCACAAACAAAATACTCAATATAAAATAAATAATTTTAGGAGATGATCACAGTAACGCGATCTTATATAGAAGAAGAGCACAATTATGCACAAAGTAACATTGTTTATTTGCTGCAAGAAGAAAATCGAAAACTTCGTGCTGAAAATCAAAATCTTAGTGCAGAAAATAAAAAACTTTCTCTGGAAGTAGATAAATTAAAAAATGCAATGTTATCTGTATTTACTGAAGATCAAGTAAAAGTTTTGCTAGGTCATAAGCTGTCACAATGGTCGGACGAGGATATCATAAAAGCTTTAAAATTTCGGTTCGCTTTATCAATAAAGGGGTTTGATTTTTTAAGAAATACCGGATATCCACTTCCGTCGTATTGTACTTTAATGCGGCGAATCGAAACGTTAAAAATTACTTTTGGAATATTCCACGACATCTTAGACCTGCTAAAATTCAAAATAGCCAACATGGATTTTCACGATCGGTTCTGTGTGGTATCGTGTGACGAAATGGTGATTAACGAACAATTAGATTACGATAAAAGTACCGGCCAGTTTATTGGAAATGTTACATTGGGGGGCGATGCTTCTCTTATCGGTCAAAAACTTCTGTTGGTAATAGTAAGAGGAGTGAAAAATCGTTGGAAGCAAATTATAGGTTGTCACGTTACTCGAAAGGAGCGTTTAGATCCTAGATTGTTGCAAAAGTTCCTATTAGATTGCATCCAATCTTTAGAAAACTGTGGTTTGCATGTTGTTACTTTTGCAAGCGATTTGGGTGGTCGCAACAAAAGTTTTTTAAATACTTTAGATATAAAAGCATCTCAAACAGGAGAATGTATAAATTCATTCCTCTTTAATGAACACAACATTTTTGTTATGCCGGACATTTGTCATCTATTAAAAAATTTGAAATCAGCTATTTTGAGTCAACCTACTTTTTTACCAGACGATTATGTTGAACAAAACAATCTTGGTCTTCATACTGTGGTTCGTGGATCGTATGTTACCGCGTTGTGGAAGTACGAAATTGAAGGAGAAATGGAAAAACGTTTACTCCATCATCTTAGGCGTGAAGACATTTTTCCCACAAATTTTGAGAAAATGAACGTTGGTGCTGCGGTTCGTTTTTTTTCACCGAAAACTGCAGCTGCTTTAAAAACAGCAGTAGAAAACGGTATTTTACCAGAAGAAGCTTTAGCTACAGTACAGTTTATTCTGACCATTCACCAATGGTTTACTATTGTTTCATCACAAGTCAGAAAAACTTCTATAACTGCAAAAAATTGTGACCAGAAATTTATTTTTCTGCATTCAGTAATAGATTTATTTAAAAATATAGTTTTTACAAAAGGCTGGAAGCCTCTCAATTTTGGATTTGTTACTGCAACAACATCTTTTTGTGATGTAGCGGAATTTTTAATTAATTCAGGTTTTGAATTTGTTTTGGGGCATAGGTTTACTCAAGATGCCATAGAAAATCTTATTTCACAAATAAGAAATAAGGAGGGAAAACTACCATCTGCTCTTAAAGCTATACGGGCAGTAAAATCAATTTCTGTGTCACAATTTGTTTCGGAAGTAAAAAATACGTCCTATTTAAACGATTCTGATGAATTTTTACTGAAATTCTGTAAGGATAAGAAAATGTGTGAAAATTATTTATCTAATTACGAAAACGAAATTAACTTCGATATACGAACATTTTCTTTGGATGATTTTAACAGTATTATGTCTGCATATGATACCAATAGTATTTTTTATATTGCTGGTAGCACCACTCATTCTGTTGCTCAAAAAAATATATGTGGCGACTGTGTTACTTTTTTATATGCAGACAATCTTCCAAGCGTTGAAATTGTTTGCAACGCAAAAATTTTCACAGATGCAGCTAATCAGGGAGGTTTGAGATATCCATGTCTTGAAACTTTTCTCCTTGTGCTACATTCTGAAGTTTATTTTAACACATATAAAAATTACTTACAAAAAAACCAAAACATTAACTTAATAGACAGTCTCACTGAGTTTGTACAAGTTGATTTTCCTTCATGTTGTGACATTAAAAACAAAATTGTTAGGCATTATTTCAATGTGAGATCATTTTGTACAACCTCATACACTGAAAATGTTAAAAAACAACGAAATGAATATGGTAGTTCATCGATGAAATAATATCGCACACCTAGATCTAACTTAAGAAAACACTTTTTCCAAAAAAGACGAAAACTGTTTTCTGTGTCCCTGAGTACTGCAGGAGCGTTTCGTTGCTATGGTTTGCTTTATCTATACTCAAGAATAATTATCTTGAAGCAATTTAGTGTTATATACAAGATTTAAGGCTAAAAATTAGAATTTTTTAATTATTTTCCATTTGCTTATCAATGTATGTATTGTCAGACCAACCAGAGCAACGCGACGTGACAACTCCATGCACCCTTATACTGTTCAATGTGGAACTCCTTGCCTTCCCACGTCTTCCCCACTCGTCCTAACTTACAGGCCTTTAAATCCATTGTCTCTTCTGCCCCACTAGATGTTCTCGGTACATTTGTAATAAGGTCTATACCTACGAGGACATCCTAAAATAAAAAAAAATAATCCTAACGAGTTGAGCCTGTGTTTGTGAATTTGGTACTTGGTTGACCATCTTTTGACATTACATTTGACTACATTAAGAACGCAATGACTTTTTGCATTATTTATATTAATTTAAATTGACAGAATTTGCTATGACCAACATTAAGAGTATAATTGTTACTAAAAATAAAACAAAACTACTGTAATCAATAATTATTATTTAGTAGACTTATTATTATTAACTTTAACTTATGTCAGTCTCATAAAATCAAATGGGTAAAAATTCTTAAACAAAAGATAAAATATATAGAAAACTAGAATGCACATTTCAATCATTACAAACATTGCCTTACAATTATCTTAATGCTATTCTTGTTGAACAAAAAACAATCTTTTGAATGAAAAGTTATCACTTTTAATCTAACATATTTTAAATTGTTAAATATTGCACTTTATAGTTTACAGTTTATAATAATTAATTGCTAAGAATATTTTTATAATAGAGATCATAATAAGATTTTGGAATAACATTCTTATCTAACAAATCTTTAATGACTTTTTTTGCATGGATAATGCAATTTTTTCATTGTATGCTTGTGTTAATCCAAATGAAAATATCGTTTGATTTATGGTTACCTGAGTTCCTCTTGGGCGAAGGGCCTTGTTTTTCTGACACACTTTTTTATAAACTTCTTCAGCAAACGATGTTTTATAGAAAAACGTCTCTGGGTGTTCTTTTTCAACTAATTTTATTTTTTTCTTCATCTAAATTTCCTGTAATGCTTTAAGATCATAAAATAGATTGTAACACTTGTGAAGGAAGGTCTTAAAGGTCCGATATTTTCTTTGAGATCCTTCTGAAAAAGTTTTAAAGTTAAAATTTGGGCACATAAAAGCTGATAACTAAAAAAATACATTGTTAATACAATTCAATATATTAATATGTAATATATATATAGGAAATTATAAAAATTAATTTATTAATAAATAATTAAAAATCAAGTTTTAATCAGTTATTTTACCTTTTTTATATTTTATAACCATTGAGACACACTTTCTCTTGAAGAATCGAATTCAGAGCGGTGAAAATAAATAAACGTTTTGTATTTCAACAATGTATATTTTAAAGATTACAACGAAACTTTTATAAACACTTCTGAAACTTGTACTAATAACAACCATTTACTACTGACTACTCTTTCACAATATTACAACTGTTACCAACATAAAACTAAAGTGCAGAGTGCGCCACATATACTACAATTAATGACAAATTGGCGGTATATTTAAATTCAAATACAAAATATCAACACACCCCCTCAATTTGGCAAAACAACTAATAAACATAATTAAAAAAAAATTCAAATTAAGAAAACTCTACCACTCCAATCTTATTTCTGAAATAATTAAACTTGGTAGATGTTAAAGCCTTAGTCATTAAATCTGCATATTGATGTTCTGTCGGTACATACTTTAAAGTGATTTTATTATTTAGAATACATTCTCTAACAAAATGATGACGTACATCTATATGCTTTGATCTTTTAGTTTCTAAGGTTGTGGCAATTTTAATACATGACTGATTGTCTTCAAAAACTAAAATAGGACCAATATCCTGTAAAATAATTTCTTCTAATAAATTTCTAAGAAATAAACACTCAGTTATACAATTTGACAATGCTACATATTCAGCTTCAGTGCTCGATAATGCAATGATGATTTGCTTTTTAGATTTCCAAAATATTACATTATTATTCAACTTTAAAATAAATCCACTAATGCTTTTCCTATCATTAACATTATTGGCAAAATCTGCATCTACGTAGGCACTAATACTGAAATCTCTCTTACTTTTTGTAAATTCTAAAACATAATTTTCAGTTTTCTTTAAATATCTTAACACATTTTTCAAATGTTTCCAATGAGTAACATTAAAACAATTCTGAAATTGACTAAAATAAGTTATAGCGAAGCATAAATCAGGTCTACTACCTAACATTATATACATTAATGACCCTATAAGTTGTTTAAAAGGTACATTCATATTTACATTATTTTCAATTGACAAATTTAACTTATATTGAATAGGTAGGTCCAATGGTTTACTATCTTCCATATTAAATTGTTTTAAAACCTTTTTAATTAATTTACCCTGTGAATATCAATCCCTAAGAATACTAAATTATTGTTATTTCCCAAATCTTTCATTTCAAACTCTTTTGAAAGCATTCTTTTAACCTTATCTACATCAATTAACATATTTGATACAATTATTAAATCATCAACCCAAACTAAAATATAAGTGTTTTTATGAACATATAAACATGGATCAACCAATGATCTCTTGTATTCATTATTTACTAAAAATATATGAAGACGATCATACCAACACTTTGGGCTTTGTTTAAGTCCATATAAAGCTTTTTGAAGTTTACACACATAACCAGGTTTTGAATTTCTTAATCCAAGTGGGGGATACATATATACAGGATCTTTTAATATACCATTCAAAAAAGCTGATTTAACATCCATCTGGTGTATTTGTGCATCAGTTTCAAGAGCTAAAACCAATAACATTCGTAATGTAATCATCCTAGCTACAGGAGTAAAGGTTTCTTCATCTACTGCCATTTCTTGCTTATATCCTCTTGCAACCAATCTAGCCTTCTTAATTTCCTTGCCGTCTATCTCCTTCTTAGAGAAAACCCATCGTGAGTCTATAATGTTTACGTCTTCAGGTGGAATAACATAATTCCAAGTCCTGTTTTTCTCCAATATTTCTATCTCGTTTTCTATTGCTTTGGACCATCCTTTATCTTTAATTGCTTCCGTAAAATTATTGGGTGTATCCTCAGGTATAATACCTATTGATAAAGCTGCCATAAGACCATCCAAATCTGTATCATAATCATTTAGTAAAGTCGGTTTTCTTCTAACTCTTGTACCTCTTCTTGGTTGTACTTCAATGTCATCCTCATTTTCTGGATTTATCTCCTCTTCATCTTGACTTTCCTTTTCCTTTTCAGTTAATTCATTTTCTTCAAAAATATGAATACTAGTATCATGCATTTTCAATTCATCAAATATTACACTACGTGCAATAACTATTTGTCGCTTTAAGGATCCCACATTCGATAACCATTTTTAGCATAACCCATTAAATACATTTCCTTACTTCTTTCATCAAGTTTTCCTCGTAATTCTTTTGGTACGTGTACCCATCCAATTGATCCAAAAATTTTAATTTTATCTATATCCAGTTTTTGATTTAACCATATTTCTGATGGAGTTTTTCCTGTTTTATTCGCTGTAGTTGGTAATCGGTTTATTATGTATGTAGCTGCTCTAACAGCTTCACCCCAAAAACTCTTACATAAATTAGCATCCAATAACATACATCTTGTCATATTCAAAACTGTACGATTAAATCTTTCGCTTACTCCATTTTGTTGTGGATTTCTTGGCACAGTATATTCAATTGCAATACCTTTTTCTCTACAAAAGTTTTTAAATTCAACAGATGCATACTCACCTCCATTATCACACCGTAACCTCGAAATTCTCTCTTTAGAATGTGCTGTAGCCATAGCTTCGTACTCCTTGAATTTATCTAAGACTTCACTTTTATTTTTCAACAAGTATAGGTAAGTAAAGTGTAAAAAATGATCAATAAAAGTAACATAATACTTATAACCATCATACGTTTGAGGATTAATAGGACCCGCAACATCAGATGAGATTACTTCCAATATTCTCGTTGCTTTTCTGCTATCTGGTGTACTGGTATATGGTCTATTCGTTTGCTTTCCTTTCATACAAACATCACAGATACTCTTCAATGGATAGATAGATGAATGACCCATTCTTCTATGTAATATTTCAGGATCTCCGTGTGCTATACTTACATTATGAGCTAAAACATTAAATTTAACAACATACAAATTACCCTGCAATTGTCCCTTCAAAACTAATTTATTATTTTTATCATAAACCATTACACCTTCCCTTTCAAAAATAATTTTTAATCCTGCTTTTTGCATTTTCTTAACTGACAACAAATTATATGGAATTTCTTTACATTCTAATACATCTTTAATATTAACTTTAATACCAAAATCATTAATAACATTTAAATTACCTACTTTGTGTGCTTTGATTGTCACTCCTTGTTTAGCTACATTAATTTTATAATCAACAGGTTTACTATTACATAAAAACTTTCCTGTTATTGTATTTACTAGATGATTCGTGGCCCCTGAGTCCACAATAAAAATAATTTTACCATCATTATTGTCATTTTCTGAAAATAGGTTAACATAATTGACATTGACATTTCTACCGATTGATGTTTGATCAGGCTTGCCATCTTGATATTCTTGATTCGAGTTGCGTTCTGTACATCGAACTACACCCGAACTGCTCCCAGTGCCGCCATCTTCTTCTATTTCTACTAACATACTTATTTCACTGGCACTATCTCCTTCTAACACATTCACTACGCGTCTTTCCGGACACTCACTTTTCTTATGACCAATTTTGTTACACTGATAACACTTGAATGGAAACTGTCCTTGACCTTGATTTACATTTCTTCTATAATTTTGATAGCCTCTTCTACGTTGAAAGTTTCTATTTTTGTTTCTTGTGTTCGCCCAATTTGTGGCCATTGCTGTCTCATCAAATACTTCCTGTCCTCTTCCCTGTCTTAATTCCTCTTGTAAAAGTTTATTTTTCACCATTTCCAAACTAATTTTTGAGGGATCTTGACTGAACATAACGTCTATCGCCGCAACAACTGGTTGATAATCCACCGGCATAGCCGCAAGTAACTGCGATATCACCTCGGTTTCCTCCATTAAACCACCACTGTTTCTTAAATCCGTTACAGTCCTTTCAAAATTTAATAAAAAAACAGCTAACTTTTCTTTGTTGTTATATTTCATATTTCTGATCTTTCTCTGAACTTCAATTTGTACTGCAAGACCTCGTTTCGTATAAGTTTCTTTCAGGGTATTACATCCCTTTTGCCGACGTTTTACCTTTTATCACTTCCAGAACTTCATCGGACAGCCATTGCACAATGATATTTCTCGCTTTAATGTCCTTTTTCTTAAGTTCTGCTTCTGAAGTTTCTGTAATTTCCGTTGAAATTATATCTTTCAATCCATTCTGCTCCAACAGCATCATTAACCGGAATTCCCAGTTCGAGAATCCATTGCCATCAAAAGCACGAAAATTCGCAATTTGCAAAGAATTCGCCAAATTCGCCATCACCACGTTTTTAATTATTTCACTCTCTGAATTACCAAATTACCGGATAATTACTCAAAAATATGACTTGAGCCCATAACCTCTTGAAGAATCGAATTCAGAGCGGTGAAAATAAATAAACGTTTTGTATTTCAACAATGTATATTTTAAAGATTACAACGAAACTTTTATAAACACTTCTGAAACTTGTACTAATAACAACCATTTACTACTGACTACTCTTTCACAATATTACAACTGTTACCAACATAAAACTAAAGTGCAGAGTGCGCCACATATACTACAATTAATGACAAATTGGCGGTATATTTAAATTCAAATACAAAATATCAACACTTTCAATAGGGTGGGTTCAATTTTGTGGGTTAATTTTGGGATTAGTACTTTCGAACTGCAATAGTTTGAGACGTTTCTAAAAATAATATAACAGACTTCAATTTTTTAACTATAAAATCATTTCATAACTTATATACATAAAATAGAGATTACTTACAATTCAAGATTTTACAAACAGCAGTTATAAAAGCAATGCCTTGTATATTTAACATTCCTATAGTGTCAGCAGTATCTATTTTTCATCCAGCCACGACTATTGAACTGTATATACATTTATAAGAATAAATATATATTATTTTCAAACGTTTTTCATAACATCCGTACTTTAATTAAATCAACCTTATATTATAATACATAACCTAATTTCTCTAAAATAAAATACTGACAATCTGACAATTGACATCACTTCCTGTTTTGTAGTTGACATTGGACTAAACATGGCTGATGATAATACCTATGTTTATAGTGCCTTAGTTTACTTGGACAAATTGAAGTGTCTTAAACGAGTAGTATTATCTACTCTAAGTCCTAATTCTCTTTGCATTTTTTAAAAATTAGCTTTAATTTACACTTAATTGTTCTGAAGGCCATAAAATATTAGAATCAATGAAATATTTAATAAAATATAGATCAATACCGAAAAAAACTTTATTATTGTGACACAGATCATATTAATATAAATTATGTATAATAAATTGAATATATAATATAAAATCGTGTATTTTTAATATCTCATAGTTTAACGACTTAAAACTTCTTGATAAAATTAACCTCGCTGTTATTTCCCCAGATCCTTGTGGCCTATCGGTCTAGGTTAGCTGACAATACAAACAGATTGGTTTTAAACATTCATCTTAAACTTTTTACTTACTTTACGTGCATAGAATTACTTATATACTTAAACACTTTATGTAGATGTTATTGTACATATAATAAAAAAATTAAAAAATATGTTGTATTTTTATAAGACAAAATACCTAATACAATATTTTTTAAATAGGGTTTAAATCACCCACGTTTAATTTATTTTAAACGAATACACCCATAGATGTGTATCATCAAGAAGTATAGCTTCGTGATGTATTTTTAAATATACTGAGTAAGTCGGCAGTAAACTAAAAAATATGATAAACTCGTCTACGTCTATGTTTTTCGACCAATAACAAAAGGGATGATCATATACTCATAAATTGTTTTAAACTTTATGTACCACACCCTTTTTACTTGATTTTCTATGTTCATATCTTCAAGACGTGTTTTCTTTCTTGTGTACTTTTTTATTAGTTTTAGTTAATTGACATTTAATTTTATTAAGTTTTTTAATTTAAGATAGTGCTACTAGTGACTTTTTAAGGTAATATATCATTTTCTACATTTTACTAGGCTTGCTAGGGTTGTTATTTTTAAGTATGGAAAAATACATTTGAAATATATTTAAATACATATTCATTAGATAAATTCTAATTTTCATAAAAATTTTGCTTTTCGATTTTAGAAAAAAAATTTCAAAAACTTGTTACTTTGGATTTTTTATTTGGAAATTATTTTTCATAATTACTTAAATTTTTTGGAATATTTATATTTGGCACAAAGTATTTTGAAATTTATTCAATATTTGTGTAATGCTTTATTTATTTATAGTAATATATGCGTGTTCTCAGTTATAAACTTATTAAATGTAAAGAAAACTGTTTTTTTTTGTGATCCTGTTTAGTTTTTTAATTGAAAAATCATTTTTTTTGTTTTTATCTTTTTAGTTTCCATTTGTGTACATTATAAATGTGCGTGTTAATTTATAAAATGTTTTTTCATTTCTAGAATAATTAATAGAATTTTAGGGTGTTAACTGTTACTTTAAGTGTTTTGATAGTAATATTAAATACAAAATCATGAATTTTTGATATGTCCAATTGTATTAAAAAATTTATATATTATTATTATTATTATTATTATTTTACAGGAAGGGCTGAGGCAAGCCTATTGAGCCCAAATGTATAATATTAATTACAATAAATATTATTAGTCATATACAATGTACAAAACTTTCAGTTATTTTAAATACATATTTTATAGAATAAGAATTGTAGTTGGAATAGTTCATATTTTAATGTATCATGTTTAACAAACTTTTGATAAATTCTGAAAGGTCTTAATCTATGTACAAAAATGATGAATGATATTATATGTTAATACGTTTATACAGAGTAACCTTAAATTTTATAAACTATATTGAAAATAAAATGTTATGTTTTTATTATTTTTACTTTTTTTTTGTACAATAAACATTGTTACATTTATTTTGTTTTTTTTTTGTAGACCCTTATTATTAAAATTCAATTACTATAACTAAGGTACAGTAAACAGATATCATCCGCATCTTTTTGTCCAAATTTTCTTTTAAATTCGTAAATTGAATTATTACAATTAAAGACTTTTGAGTACGTTATATTTTCCGATGTACATATTGGTTAATATGGAATTAGATTGGCGTATGAAACCAAATGATTACATAAAGCTATTGTGGAAGGTTCACACAGTAAAAATCGGACATTTTAACCTATTCAAACGAGTTTCTTACTCTGAAGAGTATACTGAATATTTTGTAACGTTTTTCAAATACACAATACACATATGGATAAATCTCTGATCTTAATACAATAAATTCATTCAATACAGTTTAAAACTTTTCTTGTTTTTAAAAGACTATTAAAATGTTTTGTAGCCTTTTAGAGAATCTATTATTGTGTTTTTAACTTTGATTTAAATATTACATTACAACTTGGCCTATAATTAACACTAAAATCCAAATAACTTAATCTTTTAACAGTTTTGAACATACATACTTACTTAAAATAAAGTATTTTCAAATAGAAATTCTAACCAAAATGTTTGTTTACAAAACCTTTTATCTAACACGTGAATTTAGGCCCATTGGACAGAACATGATAATTAGTATAACCGTATTTTTAATGCTATATTTTGTGGTATTTCAGTATTTCACAAGTTTCCGATTGTTACAGATATGCAATGGATCTGGCAACAATGCATGCAAATTTGAATTTCTCGCGCAGAATTCAGATCAATTTGTGAATGCGCACAGACCTGCGCACAAACAGGAACAAGTTCTGCACCCTTACCCTCTTTTACACAGAAAAGAATTAAAGGTAATTTAAAGTCCGAGCTTGATGGCGACAACCTTGAGCAAAAATATGTCGTAAACTAGTGCGTTATTGTCAATTCTCACGGCGAGATTAACCTTTAACTACACGCGCCGCATATCGCGCCGTAAAATTATATGGTGCCATTTCATGGTGACGCTTGACGCTAGCGTTTAGCGTCAAATTTGATTTTACTATACAATTTTGATCAGAACGCCACCTGGATAAGAAGCAGCGTCAAGTCCTACTTGCGTCAAGCGTCAAGCTGTAGCGTCAAGCGACAGTGAGAAAATTTATTAGCGCCAAAGTAACAAAAATCGAAACTCGACTAATCGATCTATTTTGTATAAAATATTTGTGAAAAAAAAATTAACATTATTTTATAAAAGAAATGTCTGCGACTTATAAATATAAAGTGTGGATTCATTATCTATTATCTCTGGGATTCATCACTGCCGAGAAATAATTCGACAATCCGCAATTGATAAAATAAGACGCAAGATAATTTTACTTGCTCTCATTTGTAATGAAAAGTATTTACAATTTAGAAAAAAACTGTATGCTAAAAAACGTTATTGGGTTCACCCGATATTTAAATTACGACATGAGCAATCAGCTGTTATTTTCGTAATTCGTATTGTAACAAATTACTGTATTATATTCCAAGTCCCTCTTAATATCGATTATTCAGTTTGATATTTTTCAGCGTCAAATAAATAAAGCTCAAATATTTTTAGCTTTATTAAGGCACTATAAATATAGGTATTATCATCAGCCATGTTTTGTCCAATGTCAACCACAAACCAGAGATAATAGAACAGATATGTTGATGCCTATATAAAGTTGGCAACAAGTTCCGACATCAGCGCATCATGTTTTTGTTTAAAACTTTACTTCTACACCCTTTTTATGCTTAAAGTACCTTAAATTTATTTTAAACTAATAGTACTTACTCTGTCACTATACCGTTATAAGTACTTTTTCGCTCTTCGCACTACCAGCTGGTTTAGTTCCTATTTTCACCACCAAATACGATTGCACGTCTATTTAATTTATCTATGGTCTAACACGGAAATTGAGTGACATTGGAATAAAAATGGCTGATGATAATACCTATTATAGTGCCTTAGCTTTATCGCTGCTTCTTATCCAGGTGGCGTTCTGGCTAGCGTCAAGCGTCACCATGAAATGGTAAACAAGTACACGCGGGTGTATTTTATACACCAATTAGCTGTACCCGGCGCGCGTTGCTACGCCAACAACTAAAATAAAAGATAAGAACAGATAGAGAAGGAAAGAAAGTTTATAGTTTTGTTTTACTTATCGCACCAAAAATAAATTTAACTCACCTATATTTATACGAATTCGTATAGATATCTATTAATCAGTATTGAATTTGATACATGGAAGCGCCATCTGGTGGTAACTTCCATTAATACGAATATCATATTCATCTTACCTATTAAAAATACATCATTATATACTATTCTGTAACAAGGTTAGAATGAAAATTCAGAATACAGAATATACTATTCTGTAACAAGGTTAGAATCAAAATTCGATACGAGTGGAGAACCACGAGTAATCGAATTTTTATTCTAACCGTGTAACAGACTGTATTTTCTTCACGACTATGTAATAATTCTGTTTATTTAAATTGAAATTTGTAGTAAAACAATTAGAACGTCGCACTGACAAACTGAGTGACAGTTTTGAAATTCGCAGGGCAATCTATGTTTTTTGTTGAGCAATTACAGAATGTTATTCCGTCACTAGTTATAGAATGGAAATATACATGCAAAACACATAAGAAGCAAGTGTTTTAGAATGAATATTCTATCTCAAGAGTGAGAATGAACACTTTCTATTATTAAAAATGAAGTCAGAATTAGGTATTACATTCATTAATGGTCGTGGAGAAAACTAATTTATTACCTATTTGTTGTTTAAAAACATATGGGTAACGTGCATTTCTAAAAAACACAAAATACTAGCAAATAAAACTTTAATGTTAAAAAAAACACATATTAAATACTTTTTAATTTTAATACTAATACATGTTGTAACAAAAATAAAAGTTTAAAAATGTAAAAACTAAAACTAATTATGGAAAAGAAATTCCTAGCATAAGTTACAAAATAAAATAAAACAGAAATAAAGTTTAATGTAAAATCTGAAACTGGTCAACTATACCTACTAATTGTTATGTATAAGAAATTCCTATTTCCCTAAATAGAATTTATCTCCATTTTACTATTCGCCGACATCTGGTTGGTTTTGGCACTCTGGACAAGCAGTTGAAATGATTGCATGTTGTTTGCAAACTGGTTTGTTACATGTTTGGCACGAAATAGTAGTGACTCTATTTTTTTGTCTGCCACAGCAAAAGCACCTCCCCCTTACCTTTGTAGGTGGTTCTTTTTCAGGCTCTTCTTCTGGCTGATTTTTGTATTTCTTGAGAAATAGCTAAATGTCCAAAGGCAGAAATTTTAGCTCAGCCCTTTCTGCCAGGTAAGGCTTCATCAAAGAAGTAACTAGCGCTTTTAGAAAATTCCTCCTATATTTGTGTAGATTATTTATGTGGGACGCGTTATACAAGATCTGGCTATTTATGCCAAATATATTTAGAAGTTGAAAAAATGAAACCAAAGGCCATCTCTTTGTTCTTCTAGACACGGAATACATACTGCACATTTTATCGACTGTGTCAACACCCCCCTTGTGTGAATTGTAATCCAAAATTATGTCTGTCTTATTTGTTTGAGGGTCTATTGTTGAATCATCGTGCATGGTTTAAATGAGAACCACAGATTTTTTTTTTTGGAACATATGAAACAATGGCTATATCTTCTTGGAATCCAAAAGTAGATGTATTGGGAGGTCTATTTTTGTTTGGCAAAAACTCGAATGGGAGCTCCCTTTTATTTTTTATGGTACTTACCATTGTTACTTTATCTTTTAATAGATTTTTAGCTAAACCGTAGCTGGTGTACCAATTATTACGGGTAAGGTTTCTGTTCTTTCCTTTCCAGGACTGGAGCAACCGATGGGTAACATCAGATGGAGTATTTGAGTTTTGATAGGGGCCCTTTGGCTGTTTTCCACAATAAACTTTAATGTTCATAACGTAGAAACTTTGCGCATCACATAAAACAAAAGCCTTTAACCCATATTTTGCTGGTTTGCTTGGGATGAATTGTATAAAACTACATCTTCCTCTAAAAGCGATTAACATTTCGTCAATTGTTACTTCAGCGCCTAGACAGTAACTTTTCACACAGTTTTCTGCAAATTGATCCAACACAAATCTAATGAGCGCAAGTTTATCAGTCTTTTTTCTGTCAGTTCTTGTATTTTTGTCGTCAAATCTTAAGGCAGTCAGTATAAACAAAAAACGATTGCAGCCCATACAAGCTTGAAAAAGTTCTGAACCAGTCCCATAAATACACCATAATTCAAGAAAATGTGTGTGATTTTGCTTTTTTAGGACTGCTAAGAATAATAGCCCGAAAAAGCGAAAAGTTTATTATGTGTAACATTTTTTGCATCCCGTTGTCGTTCATAGTTGGGTCACAGTTTTTCAATTTCCAGATTTGTACAATCAATAATATTTTGAATAATATCGTCAGTTAACAATTTTTTAAATGTCATCCTCTCATCTGTGATAGATCTTGCATATGTTTTTGCCCAGGAAATATTTTTACTAATTTTTTTTTTTTGCTATATTTACTTACAATAGGGTTTTTCTTCCATAGAGTTTTTTATCTTTAGCCACGTAGTAATCTTCAACATGGTCAGTATTATGTGAGTTCTTTTCTTCTTCATCTTCTTCGCTAAACTCTTCTACTGAGGTCAAACTGTGATCACTTTCTTCTTTATATTCTTCATCTGACGTATCCACATTTTCTTTTATCTATGATCTCTTCCTCTAACATATCTGCATCTCCTCCTACTTTTTTGTCAGACTCGTAATCAAATATTGCTTCAGCCATTGCTTAAAGCTCATCATCAGTGAGACGTTTTGAATCTCTAACTTTTACTCGATCCCTAAAAAAGAAATAAAAGAATAAAATAAGTAATCAAATTATTTGCGATTTTTTAAAAATTTATTATTTATTTAGAATAGGTTTTTACTTATTATTTGCACTTATCATGCATTGGAATAACAAGGAAAGGAATGTGCTCGCAAGGCATTAACGTGTGTATTCCCGTTTCCGGAAATACCAACAAAATCTCAACAAAAATTTTATCGCAATTGTTTACAGGTTTAGAAACGCATACGAGAACAAAAACCAAAGGGGCATTCATTTTTCCAGTTACATTAATAGGAATTGTATTATTATAAAAAATAAGTACGTACTAAAAAGCCATCATTTTATGACAAAATATCAAAAATATATACCCAGAGACCAGGAATATGTACAATAATTAAATGTAATTTACGTTCTTCTAACTATCAAAGCACTTTTTAAAAACAAAATCGAACTTAAATTTTGAGAACTTTATTCTACAATAAAATAAAAAGATCAGAATTTTTATTATAAGTAATAGGGAACCGTACAACTTTTCAGATAGTGTTTAAAAATAATCTTTATTCATATAGGTACGTTCAATCTAATTCTCTATCTAAATCCAAAACCAAATTTAAACACAATTAAAATCCAAATAAAATCAGCCAAATGGAATAAATTCGATAATAAATAAATGAGAGCATGTTCGAAAAAACGCTCGGACACGTCGAGTGGTATTTTTAGTTGTGCATTTTTTTTAATAAAATTTTTTTATACAGGGTATGTCATGTAACAGTGCCTATACCGAATTTGTTATTTTAAATAGAACACCCTATATATTGTTCAATTTTTGGATTCTTTAAAAATTTCTAGACATATTTTACGTACAATGTCCTATAGTCCTATACCTATCTTTAACCATTTTAAAAATATTAAGTGTTTTCAAATTTATTACAAAAATTTTAATTAAAAAAAGGAAAATTATTTGATTACAAAAATTCAGTAACACACACTCAATACTTATACTTAGGTTTTTACAATGTGTAAGTAAAAAAAAAACATTTCAGAGTTTCTTTTTTACTAATGGAATAAAAAAAACTATCAAATAGTTTTAATTACTTTGATCAAATCGCCTGGCCTTAGCAAATTGTTGTCTGACTGCATGACAGTAGTTGTCAGTATTAAAGTTGCTTGAATTTCGTTAACTGCATATCAGAAAAATAGTTCATTTAACAGAAATGTACAAAATAACAATTCTACAAATGATTGGTTATGGAGATAACACACGAACACAACTGGAAGTTGCTCGCTTATTGTCACAAATAAATATTTTTTCCAGATTATATTTCTATTTTAATTCTGTTCAACACGGTATAGTGTGTTTTATCGCTGAGCACGCTATAACCCGTCAATTAGAATCAGACAGTAACATCCGTTCTACGGAGACCGATGTTGCTGAGTCAGTACTTTTAATAGTATAAAAAGCCGCGACTTAACTGACTACGAGGCCGTCCTGACTCCTCAGCGCGCCATAGCCCTGCACACAACGTCGTCTTAGTCAGTCACTAGGTGATGTGCCCTTCGTCCTTGATTAGGTAAGACCTAATAGTGTAATTGAGTTAATCGAGTATTTTGTATGCCCTGAACCGGCACGATTTGGAGTCGTTAAGACTTATATTTTTAAGCATAGTTTTAGTACATTTGTTTATTGTTTGTTGGGTGTCCTTCTGTTATTGTTTTCAACCTTTGTTTTTCTGAGCTACCCTTCAAACAACCCTACGCTCTTCCTACACCCCGGAAGACGTGACATGGTGGAGGTGCCGTAGGTTCATTTTCTGAACTGATTCTTCATAATCAGTTTAATTTTAACCACTCGTAGCCATTTTTTTTATATAGCATTATTTTTCTACCCCATGTCACAGACGTGACATGGTGGAGGTGCCGTAGGCTCATTCTCTGAACTGATTCTTCATAATCAGTTTAATTTTAACCACTCGTAGCCATTTTTTTTATGATAGCATTATTTTTCTACCCCATGTCACAGACGTGACATAGTAAAGGTGCCGTTGGCTCATTATCGGAACTAAGCAACCCTCAAACCAATTCTGTTCCTGTTCCGGAACCTTTTCCTCGAAATCCAATAACAGACGTACAGTTTGCACTAAGGGGTGGTGTAAATCCATTAATAGTGCAATATACGCTGTCAAGGTCATTGATATTCTTATCTCGAAAACACTGAATACCTATATGGAAGTGGAACAAATACTGATTTAAAATAGACTGTAAGACTTGTACACGTTTACTGAAGTAAGAGGAAGGAAGGAAAACTAGTATACTAGTTTTCCTTCCTTCCTCTTAAATATTAATTTATATTTACAGTTCTAAACAAGTATATTTGACATGATAATATCATGTATTATTGACCTATTATTACTAATCAGAAATTTTCTTAGTCTCGTTTTGAACTGCATTACAGACTTTGCATTTTTAATATAAAGAGGAAGGAAGTTCATTATTTTGGGAGCCAAAAAACTATGAAATTTCTGACCTACTGCAGTAGAAGTAAAATACGCACTGTCTTTCATAAGATTATGCGTAGATTTTTACGTGTGATATTGGCCGAGGTTGTAAGATGTTTACCTTCCACCCAGATGACTCGGGTTCAATGAGGGCTACCGTTTTTTTGCTCACCTGTTGGCGCCACTGGCGTTGTAGGCCCCTCCTTAAAATATATTTATAGCTAGCACTTATCCGTCGTCACGTTTACAAATAAATATTAATCCATTGATATTTAGAGCAAAATGCTGCAGTGTTGCTCAGTACTGTTCTTTTAGCCCGCTTAACTTTGCACCCCTTTTTCGTAGTTTTACTTTTAAAGCAGTGACATTCATTGACCCGTAACTCGTATTTTCAATAACTAAAACAATGTTTTAAATTAAATATTAATATACCTCGTAATAACTCCAAAGTTAATTAAAAAGATAAATAATACCGTGCATCCCACCCATAAAGAGGGACGCGGGGACCATCCTACTACACTAGCGCCTCTAGCGGCGAATTCCCACGCGGTAGCCCTAATAGTCTAAGATCCCGATATAGGACGACCTTCACCGAGCTGGTTAATGGACCAAACATTTTTTTTATGTAATTTAATATATCAAAAAATATATTGCATATGAGTTGCCTATCGAATTTCGGTCAAGGATATTTTTAATTAATTTTTAAAAAAATTTTGTGCGACTGAGAGGTCCCTATCAACCGTCTCATGCGATAGAAGAGGACACAACATAACAGCGTTTGCATTCCGGCCTTTTAAAGAGAGAGAGCTCTCTGCTCTCTGCTCTTGAAGACAAGAAGGATAGCGATAGACGCGTACAGTAGGTATATATCAGTATATATTTATAGATACATTATAGACCGGGAGCCCAGAGGGTTTTCGCAGCCGTTAAAGAGACAAGGCTGTATGTATATATATTTTGTTGCATTAAAGTATATTTAGTTAATAAGAGTGTTATAACAATACATATATAATTCTAATCTTGCAAATTTTATTTCTTTTTTTTCCCTATTTAAAAATATTAACGAAAAAAAAATTAAAGCAATTCGCTCTATATAATTTATGTATCAATAGATATATACTGAAAAATAAAAATCAATTGAAATTATTAAAAACAATTCAAATCTCATGATAGTCAATTATTTTTAATGAATATTTTTAATTAGGGTTAGTAGACAAAATTAAAAACAACAATTAAAAAATTATTCTGTTTATTGTAATAAATAATAAATACAAAAGTTTTTAATTTTTGAATGTTATTCAGATTCCGAGTCATCAGATAGATAACCGTGATCTCCAACTTCTGAACCTTCTTTATCATCGTTTTCTATTTCTGTTGTTTCTACAATGTCTTCAATTCTTAAAGGTGTATGATCCCCAATGAATCCTAGTGGTTTTAAATATTCATCATAGAACCAACTGCAGTTCTCAGGCTGAAGTTTTTTTTTTTTTGTTTTTTTTTATGGTCAAGCACAAGCACTGCAGGAAAAACCCTTTAAGGCGCTCTGAGAGCGGTGCGTGTGCGAAGAAAGCGATTCACGTTGTTCTTGAATCGTTGAAGGTTATATTCGGTGGGAAATACGGCCTCAGAAAGGCCGTTCCACAAAGAGGATGTCCTCCAGAAGAAAGAGTTCTTAAACAATGATGTTCGAGGAGTGTTAAGTTGAACCACATAGGGATGGGCGGAAGTGGTTTGTCGTGTATTTCTGCTATGAATTGCTCTAGGTGGAATCAAGCGGGCAATGTCAGTAGAACACTTGCCATGGAAATATTTGTAAAAGAGGGTTAAATCACCAACCTGTCTTCGATGTTCTAAGCTGTCGAGGTTCTTGGTTAGCTCGTGGTCACCGATCAGGCGAATGGCTCTCCTTTGGATGGAATCCAACAACCGAAGGGTGTGCTTCGGTGCAGAACTCCAGACATGAGAGCAGTATCCCAGTGATGGTCGAATCTGGGCTTTGTAGAGTGTCAAAAGTTGTTGTGGTGTATACAGCTTTTTGGTACGGAAAAGTACACCGAGTTTCTGAGAAGCTGTCCTGGCGATTGTTACCACGTGATTATGCCAAGACATATCTCCTCCCAGATTGACACCCAGTAAGTTAATAGACGAAGCCAGTGGAATTGCGTGTCCTGCTATGACTATATCTGGTTCTGCAATGTTAACCTTCTTGGAGAAAACTGCTGCCTGGGTTTTTGTAGCGTTAAATTCGACTTGGTTACTGTCACCCCAAGACAAAATTTCTTCCAGGTCTTTATTGAGTCGTGATACTTCATGCTGTCTGCGAAGATGTGCGTCAGCAGCCGATGTTCGAGAATTCAAAGTAAACGATGAGATAAGTGTGCGGTCGTCAGCAAAGCTATAAATTGGATTTTCTGTCTTCGCTAGAAGGTCGTTAATGTATAGTAAGAAGAGGGTTGGGGATAATATGGACCCCTGAGGAACACCAGCATTGATGATAAAGGTTTCCGAGAGAAACCCGTCAATCGCCACTTGCAGAGAACGGTCCTGAAGAAAGCTAGAAAGCCATAAACAGAATCGACCGGGTATACCGTAGGATCGCAGTTTACTTAGGAGCCCCTCGTGCCAGA
Source organism: Altica lythri (assembly GCA_964028335.1). Taxonomy (NCBI): domain Eukaryota; kingdom Metazoa; phylum Arthropoda; class Insecta; order Coleoptera; family Chrysomelidae; genus Altica; species Altica lythri. The sequence goes on along the minus strand of OZ034801.1, from coordinate 96,645,155 downwards.
CACGATCAAATGCTTTAGAAATGTCTAGTGCAATAGCCCGGGACTCCCCATGATGTTCGACTGCGTTGCTCCAAAGATGGGTGACATATGCTAGGAGGTCTCCTGTTGATCTGGACTTACGAAAGCCGTACTGATGGTCGCTGATAATATTAAGGCCCTCTAGGTACTTTAGAAGTTGTTGGTTAATAGCTTTCTCCATCACTTTTGATATAACTGAAAGCAATGCGACAGGTCGATAGTTGTTTGGCATGGTTTTCTTGCCTTTCTTTGGTATAGGCTCTTGCCTTCTTCCAGCAAGATGGAAATATTCCGTTTTTGTAGGATAGGTTAAAAAGTCTACAAAATATTGGTGTTAGTTCATCAGCGCATTCCTTGAGCACTATAATAGGAATTTCATCTGGACCAGAAGCCTTCCTGACATCGAGCCCTTTAAGAATTCGTTTGACAGGACGCTGACGGAATACGATATCAGTCATTTCCGATTGAACTGCTGGAATGTTCGGTGGTGGTGAGAAGAAAATAGTTCTGCCAGTAAGTTCGCTTTATCTCCGGCTGTGGTTGCTATTGTGCCGTCGGAACGTGTTAGAGGTGGAATATTTGATTTGGTAAAATTTTGACTGACGGCTTTAGCGACTGACCAAAAAGACCTAGATCCGTTAGGACTGGCAAGAAGTTTGTTTTTGATCCTCGTGTTATGCGTCTCTTTGCTTTGATCTATCATTTGCTTACACTGGTTTCGATCGGTAACAAGGGTGGTGCGATTCTCAGCCGTTGGATTTTTACGCCACTGTCGGTAAGCTAGATTTTTAGATCTGACTGCGCGCTCGCAGTTTTTGCTAAACCAGGGCTTGCCGTTAGAAGGGCGCTTATTGGAATAAGGAATACAGGCTTCCATGCCAGTTAGAATGACATCGGAGACCTCTTGAGCACAAACGGATGGATCATCAGAAGAAAAGCACACGTTCAGCCAAGGAAAAGTGTGAAAATGGTTCTTCAGGTCTTCCCACCTGGCTGATCTGTAATGCCAAATCTTGCGAGGTTTAGGAGGCTGCTCAGAACAAATTGGTAGCTCGCTTAGTGTTGAAATAAGTTTGTGATCGGAAGATCCTAGCGGAGACTGAACGGAGATAGTGTATAGGTCTGGGTTTGATGTCAAAAAAAGATCCAACAGACTAGCAAAATCACCATCTCGGTCTGGTATCCGCGTTGGTTCTTCTACGAGTTGAGTTAAGCCAGAACTGATCGCGAATGATTCTGCCTCACGGCCTTGTTCATCGTTGGTATTTGAGTATTTAAGCCAGTTGACATTATGGACGTTAAAGTCTCCAAAGATAGCGACTTCGGCATTTGGATGGTTTGTGGTTTGCAAGAAGTCGATTGTGTTGGCTAGTGATGAGAAAAGGGCTCTGTATTGGGTGTCGCTTGGAGGACGGTAAAGGCAGCAGATAAACTTGGTGATTTTCTGCGTAGATATTTTAAACCACATTACATCAAACCCTGTCGGTTCAAGTGTTTCCTCTCGTTGGCAGCAAAGATCATCTCGGATAAAGAGACATACCCCAAAGTTGCGTCTAAATCGGCAATGAAAATCGTATCCAGGGTATAAATAGCTGACGGTATTTGTTGACGATCTGACCTTTGTCTCGGTCAGTGCGAGCACATGAGGCTTGGACGATTGTAAGTGCTGGTGGACTGAATTTATGTTGGTGTTAAGCCCTCTGATGTTGCAGAAATCAATTTTGAAGTTGCTGTTTTTGGGTCTGTTAGCAACTGCAGGTGCCACACTATTTCTCCGTTGAGTGTTGTTAGGGGAACCCAGTGTATTGTAGGAGATAGTGGAAGTTCGATTAATATCGCTTGATGAGGCCACAGGACTAGCCCACACCCGGAGATCCGATCGGGGGGGCGAGTTTACCTCCGGGGTATTTTAGTCTTGGAGCTTCCATCATGCTTCTTTTCTTTCGGTCCCACCCTGGAAACCGGAAACATCGACACGGCGACGAAACGTTAACCCAAAGAGCAACTTCACGCCGCCTAAATCGATGCAATGGTATCTCACCGGGCGATGCCGGGTGGGCCCAACAGCATCTACCATTTACACATATTGGATCAGTTGCATTAAGCCACATGGAATTAACGAAAATAGTTCGTAAAATTTTTTGAGTTAATGATATCCAGCATGGTGGTATGGAGTTGGAGTCGAAGCCTTTTATTGTTTTAAAAAACTGCTCAGTGTCTTCTTTAGCAGAGTAATTTTTCATAAAAATGCGAAATCTCGCATCATTCACATTGGTGCAGTTCTTGATGCCATACATACTAGCAGTGAATTCTTGAACAATTTTCATCTTTTCGTCAATGAAAATATCAGCAGGATCTGTTAACGATCCAAAAACTGTTTGATATTTTTCATTTTTTGAAAATAGCAGAAAAGGTTTTACTTTCCCCCTATTATAAAATGCTGCCGTGTAATCACAACCTGTAAACGCGTGGAAGGCAGGAAGACTTTGGCATAATTTGATGCCTAACTTCAATGCTAAATCGGTGCAATTGATGCAATTTACAGGTTTATTATTACTTTTTTTTATAACACACGGTATGATAACCATAAAATTCAAGTGACGCACTGGTCAGCTCAACAGTACTGTGCTTAAAGTTTTTTCTTTTACGAAAAGCTAACTTTAATGAACAGTTGCTAAAAGTTTCATCATTAAAATCTATTACACCATTACTAGAATCACACAAAAAACACTTTTTGGCCATTTTTTTCAATAATAAACAACACTACGTTTTTTCAATTCCTACTACACCAACAATCTACTCCAAAATAATGCTCAGAATGTAATAGTTTAAAATTAATTTTTGCTTGTCTATGCATTCACACATCATGCCGCCCAAAAGATTTTCTTTGGCGGCATTTGTCATCGGCATCAATCCTTTGGCGGCATTCTTTGTCGGCGTCAAATGTAGAAGCAAAAATTATCTTTGAACAAAACTTATACGCGTCTATCACTATCAAGAGCAGAGAGCATGCGTATGGAAACTGTTGGAAAAATGACAGTTACCGTATAAGAAGTAATTTAAGAATTTAAAAAAATATTAATTAATATTTTTGAGAACTGAAATAGCACAAATAACGTATCTTAATTTTTTTTAATATATATATTGTTATGGTTTGATTGGGTAGAAAAAAATTTGTTGTGCGTAATAGATAACTGTCTTTATGAGTATGTAGTTTAAAAATTTTATTTCAGAAAGGAGGTGATTTGTAAAATTTTGTTTTGTTTCAAGATAGGGAAGTTACAGGGAGGGATAAATAAGGAGAGAAAATTTGACTTTTATGGATTGGCAAGAGAAGGAAGTTATAAAAAATATTGTTATTAAGATGAATATTTTGAATTGAATTGTTTTTAAAATACATCTGTGAAAACGCATATTGTTTATAGCGTAAAAAAGTATCAGAAAGATTGTATTTTTGTATTGCAACCGATTTCATCTTATACTTTATGATCGTAGGTGTTAAACTGTCATCGCAGAGTTGAATAATATTAATTATATAAAAAGTTATGCAAATTTGAAAAATGTCAAAAAAGCTATTTTTCGAATATTTAACAATTTTTAATTTGAAAACAGTGCGTCTGATAAAAAAAATACATGGAAAGCTTTTTTGCTTAAAATCAGTCAAGGATTACGGTAATATTTTTTGTTTTGCAAAAAAACAATTTTTTTATTAGTAACAAATTATTTGTTAATAACAAATTTCCTAACCATGTCTCGGGAGTCCACCCTCTGGGCTCCCGGACTATAATGTATCTATAGATATATACTGATATATACTGTACGCGTCTATCGCTATCCTTCTTGTCTTCAAGAGCAGAGAGCAGAGAGCTCTCTCTCTTCAAAAGGCCGGAATACAAACGCTGTTATGTTGTGTCCTCTTCTATCGCATGAGACGGTTGATAGGGACCTCTCAGTCGCACAATTTTTTTTTAAAAATTAATTAAAAATATCCTTGACCGAAATTCGATAGGCAACTCATATGCAATATATTTTTTGATATATTAAATTACATAAAAAAATGTTTGGTCTATTAACCAGCTCGGTAAAGGTCGTCATATATCGGGATCTTGGACTATAATTTCTATTATTTATATGTGTAAATACATTAATTGTTAAATTATTGCAGTTTAATACATACAGAACTAGATATTATATTAAGTAATTTTAATATGACAAAAATATCAGTTCATGAATAAGGGTAAGTATTTTTATTTAAATATACTGATTGACATTTCAATTAATTTATAATTTAAAAATTTCGCGTTTCTACGTACCAGTATTATAAGGTAAGAATAATTTAGAAAATATTTTGTTATCTAAAATATGTTTTAAATATAATACTTTTTCAGATTCGAGTTTTATTATTACTAAGTTCCATTTAATATTTCAATGGATTTCACCTAAGATGATAGCTAAGATTTTGATAATACACCACCAGAAGTTGTAGAAATGGCCCAAAACGCCGCAGGAGATTTGTTGCCAAAAAAATCAAATTTACTGTATGAAACAAATATAAATTATATTATTTATAAAGTGGTGTAGCAGTAAAAACATTACGAAATATTTAGAAAATGTCCTATTGGCATATTTCTCTGAAAAATTAAAAGATTTAAAACCAAATACTATCTGGTCTGTGTATTCCATGTTAAGATCTACTCTAAGAATTAAAAATAATATTGATATTTAAAAATACCATAAATTAGTGGCTTATTTAAAAAATAAGTACAGAGCCAAAAAATCGAGTATATTATCCGTTCACTTCTTATTCCTATCTCAGTAGACTATGCATTTTATTTCTTGGATTGGCACTTCATTTTGTTGGGTTGGTACCTAAACTGAAAATGTCCTGTCCTACTGTCGAAAAATTGACAGCTCATATTATCAAAGGTTAAAATTTTTAAAGATAGAAATATTCAATAAGCAATGCCAAAAAAATCAGTATAGAAATACACAACAACATCATTAAATGTTATGGTATGTTTAAGAAATAAAGCAACAGCAGCGAAAGTTTGTATTTAAATCAATTGGCTCAGATCTTTAAGGTGAGTGCCTACCATTTTGCTATTTCTTTTAAATGAATCCTAGTTTGTGACAGCTAACATAAAGTTATATATTTTGCATTAAATTAATTGAGAGAGGTTTTTGTATTGATTTTATTAATATTGTAACGGGATAACCGTGAAGGGACCTTAATTTGAAAGATTGTTATTGACAGTTGATTTTTAGAAACTTCTAAAAGACTGACTAGATTAAATAATGTTTCTAGAAAATTCTAGAAACTTCTAAACACACTGACTAGATTAAATAATGTTTCTAGAAAATTCTAGAAAGATCTAAACAGACTGACTAGATTAAATAAAGTTGTATATAAGGGGATGTATGGGCAGTTAACGTCAGTTCAAGTTCAAGTATTCACAAGAGTTCATTGTATTGTCAAGTAGTTAGACGTTATCCAGCAGAGTTCAGTGTATCTTAACAATTTTGTAAATATTGTGTAAAAGTCCCCATAACTGTTTCAAATTGGTGTCAGGTGTGGGGTGAAGATATAAGAATGCCTGGAAAAAAGATAAATGAACTATTGGTGGTTGAGCTCAGAAGAGGGCTCGAATAATTAGAGTTGGAAACTACTGGAAGTAAATCCGGATTGTTAAGAAGGCTCCGTGAATACTACGTAAATAATAATTTGGACACTGACGCTGTGGAGTTCGAAGACCCAGTGCAAAAAGCAAATTCTGAACTAACTCAACAACTTTCCCGGCTTCAAGAAGAACAAACTCAACAACTTTCCGAGTTGTCCAGTCAGATAAGCAGCCAGCGCGAAGATATGTCCCAGCTGTCACAACGAATGACGAACCAACAAGAGGAGCTATCCAGTCAGATAAAGAGCCAGCGTGAAGATATGTCCCAGCTATCACAACGAATGACGAACCAACAAGAGGAGCTATCCAGTCTGATGAAGAGCCAGCGTGAAGATATGTCCCAGCTATCACAACGAATGACGAACCAACAAGAGGAGCTATCCAGTCAGATGAAGAGCCAGCGCGAACATATATCCCAGCTATCACAACGGATGACTACCCTACCAGAAGAGTTATCCAGTTCATTCTCCCAGCAAATATCGCATTTGCGCTCCGAAATGTGCACTCTTCGAGACGAGCAAAACCAGCAAATGGCCAACTTGCGAGAGGAGATCAACCAGCAAATGCAGTCCGAAATAAGGAAGCTTCAACAAGAACACGAAGCTTGTCGTCGAAACCAGCCCATCCACCAAGGCGACGGAGATGCAGAAAGGATGCAAACCTGCCACGTAGACATCGACCGACGAGGAAACGGGGAGGCGACCCAAGTACAAACTACGATGAAACCCCCGACCTTCGACGGGAAGACTTCCTGACCAAATTACCTGAAACAATTCGACGCAGCGGCCAGAGCTAATGGATGGTCATCCCAGGAGAAGGCATTGTCCCTAACCGTAGCTCTGCGAGGCGAAGCTTTAGACGTCTTGCAATCATTGACACCGGATGAAGCTGACAACTTCGAGTTATTGGTGAATCGTCTAGAGATGCGTTATGGTCAAACTCATCTACAACCGGTGTACCGAATGCAGTTAAAGAGCCGAAAGCAAAAAAATGGAAAGACTATTCAGGAATTTGAAGCGGAAGTAGCAAGAATGGTACGACTTGCGTATTCAAATGCAGCGGAGGATTTCCTGGAGTGTCTAGCAGTCCAACCCTTCACCGATGGTCTTCGAGACGTCGAGTTGCAGCGCGCTGTACGGTTGGCGTGGCCGAAGACTCTTGTGGACGCCTTGACCATTGCCCTGGAGTTTGATGCGGCGACGGAGGCTTCACGTGGAGTTGCTCGACTAAGGGAAGTCACCGGTAACTGCGACCATGTCGTTCATTCCGTTACCGACATCGAGGCGGTAGTCAAGAGGTTAATGAAGTTATCTCCAAAAAGAAGGCGCCCAGTGAGATGCTGGAACTGCGGAGAACTAGGCCATATAAGAAATACTTGTCCCCAAAAAGAAAAATCTCCTGCTGAAGTACCCCAGCAGCAGAAAAACTAGAACGGGTCGACTCCTGGAGGGCGACATCAACCCAAAACATTCCCGAAGCCCCTCACAACATTAAATTGGCAACTCTGCGACATCACATGGACAGCTTATATGTAGATGGCATCATTGATAGGAAGAACTTTAGCATACTGGTAGACACTGGAGCTACGAAAACTATCGTTCGACCATCCATCATTATGCGAAAGAAGATGTGGCCTACCAGTTGGAAACTGCGTACCACTACCGGAGATTCTGCTAGAGTCTACGGTAAGATACAGGTGACGCTACAGTTTGGTTCAACCTCTCTTATCCACTCGGTGCTGGTGGCTGACGTTGATGAAGATGTTGTTCTGGGCATGGATGTTATGCTCCACTGTGGTTTTCATTTGGATCTTCGCCGACGTATCCTTCGTACTGGTAATGAAGAAATATTCCTGCACCGAAAACAAGTTGACAATGCCTTGATTAAGCTAATCGATGATATCGAACTTCCGGCGAGCTGCGAATGTGTCGTCACAGCGCGGTTGGATGAACTGGATCCAGATGGTGCCCCACCCATGATAGAGCCGAAGAACCATGACCATGAATTGGGAAAAGGACTCCTTGTGGGTAAGACTCTTGTTAGATCCGCCAAAGAGGTACCCATCCGAGTTATCAACTTGAACGATCATCCAGTTCTTCTCCGAAAGGACACGGAAATGGGAAGTTTAGAACCAGTAACGGCCATAATTCACAAGGTAAACGTTACGGAAACAGATGAGACCAACGGAATTGAACAATTAATGACAAAATTATATCCCTCTTTGTCAAAATTAGGAAAGAAAGAGGTAAGAGATCTACTTTACCGTAATAAACCTGTATTTGGTTCTAAAAGTAAACTGGGAAGAACTGATGTTGTTCAACATAGAATTGACACTGGTGATGCACGTCCGATTCGACAGGTATCCCGAAGGATGCCTCAAGTTAAGAAGGAAGAAGCAGACAGAGCAGACAAAGAAATGATTCAAAATGGCATAGTCGAACCATCCAGTAGTCCGTGGGCTTCTCCTGTGGTATTAGTGAGAAAGAAAGACGGATCAATGCGGTTTTGTGTCGACTATCGAAAGATAAATGATGTCACTAAGAAGGACAGTTATTCTCTGCCAAGGATTGATGATGCCCTCGACGCTTTAGCGGGTTCTATTTTGTTTTCTACCTTGGACCTTAAAAGCAGATACTGGCAAGTTAAAATGAATCCTGCAGACAAAGAAAAGACTGCCTTTACCAGTGGATCAGGATTGTGGCAATTCACGGTCCTTCCGTTTGGCCTCTGTAATGCTCCTGCGACGTTTGAGCGGCTAATGGAGAACATCCTCCGGGGTTTGTCATGGGAAACTTGTCTGGTTTATCTAAAGGACATCATCATAATGGGCAAGACCTTTATGGAACATTTATCTAACCTGGAAAAAGTCTTTAAAAGATTACAGAACGCTAATTTAACATTGAATGTTAAGAAATGCCACTTGTTCCAGAGACAGGTCAACTATTTAGGACTTAACGTAAGCAAGAATGGCGTTGCTGTTGACCCCGCTAAGATACAAGCCGTTCAGGAATGGCCAATCCCTATCGACAAACATCAGCTCCGGAGTTTCTTGGGTCTTTGTTCCTATTACCGACGATATGTCAAGAATTTTGGAGACATCGCCAAACCCTTGACACATTTGACAGAACAAGATAAGTCCTTCTGTTGGGATCAGGAATGTCAAGAGGCGTTTAAAATATTGAAGAAACAGCTTACGTCAGCACCTGTTCTTGCTTATCCACTTCCTGAGGGTAAGCTTATTCTAGACACCGACGCCAGCAATGTGGGAATTGGAGCCGTCTTGTCACAGCTACAAGATGGTAAGGAAAGAGTGGTTGGTTACTTCAGCCAAACCTATCGAAAGCTGAAAAGAAATACTGTGAAACTCGGAGGGAACTGTTAGCAGTTGTAAAATCCGTCGAACACTTTTATAAATATCTGTATGGCAGAAAATTCCTGATCAGAACAGACCATGCTAGTTTAAAGTGGTTACTTAGCTTTAGGAACCCAGAAGAACAGATAGCAAGATGGCTCGAAAAACTGCAGGAATATGATGTTGAAATCGAGCACAGACCTGTAACAAGACATCGTAATGCTGATGCACTTTCCAGAAGACCATGTCGACCTGATTGCCCCCATTGTACCCGTATGCAGCAGAACGAGGAAAAACTTGCCTTAGTTTGGGTTGTGCCAGAAGACGAGAGATCTATGCTGGAGCAACAAGAAAACGATCCCGTTCTGAGAAAGATTCGAGAGTGAAAGAGAATGGACCGTCGTCCATTGTGGAGAGAGATATCCTCATCCTCTCCTGCTTTAAAAGCATACTGGTCGCAATGAAACTCTTTAATTGTGGACGGTGGGCTCGTTAAAAGACTTGTAGAAAATTCCGAGGGCACAGAAACAAAGAAACAAATAGTGGTCCCAAGAAATGCTGTACCAGAAATTTTAAAACAGATGCATAATGATAGTTCTGGAGGACATCTGGGTATCACGAAAACGCTGCAAAAGATCCGAGATAGATTTTACTGCACTAATGATGTTAAAGATTGGTGTCGTAAATGCACTACATGTGCTGCCAGTAACGGTCCGCACCGAAAACCGAAGGCGGAAATGCAGCAATACCTGGTTGGAAGTCCTTTTGAAAGAATCGCAGTAGATATATTGGGGCCACTTCCACAGACCGATGTAGGAAACAAGTACATCTTTAAAAATGAAATAGACTGTAAGTACATCTTTGTTGTCATGGACTACTTCACTAAATGGGTTGAAGCTTATGCAGTTCCTAATCAGGAAGCCACCACTTTAGCAGATATATTAGGTGAAGAATTCGTAAGCCGATTTGGGGTACCACTGGAATTACATTCAGATCAAGGGAGAAATTTTGAGAGCAAGCTGTTTCAAGAAGTTTGCCAGAGATTAGGCATCCGCAAAACGAGAACCACAGCTATGCACCCTCAGTCTGATGGAATGGTGGAACGAATGAACCGGACTATAACCAACTATCTGTCAAAGGTGGTGTCAGATTGTCAGAGGGATTGAGATCGACATATTCCACTATTTCTAATGGCAATTCGATCGGCCATCAACGAATCAACTGGCCAAACGCCTGCGAAGGTCCTGTTCGGTAGAGAAATGAGGCTACCATGTGACTTGGTGTTTGGTTGTAAACCTGGTGAAGAAATGGCCCGTGAACAATATGTCGCTGACCTTCAGAATCGAATGGAGAATATACACAACCTGGTGCGTGGAAAACTACAATTATCTAGTGATCGGATGAAGAGGTACTATGACAAACGGACAATGGAAAAAAATTACCAAGTTGGAGATTTTGTCTGGCTCTACAACCCCCGACGGCGTCGAGGTATTTGTCCCAAATTACAGAAGAACTGGGAAGGTCCTTACACCATCAAGAAGAAGATTAACGATGTCGTTTATCGGATCGTGAAAATTCCCAGAGGGAAACCCGTCGTGGTCCATCATGATCGTTTGGCGCCTTACCAGGGAAACCACAGTGGAGATGCGCAGCAACTCCAAGAAGATGGTTTGGCTGGCTCAGGAAGTGTGCGGGATTCCGATGTAGGAAATAACATTCCAGGAGGAATGAATCTAAGGAGGGGGCAGTGTAACGGGATAACCGTGAAGGGACCTTAATTTGAAAGATTGTTATTGACAGTTGATTTTTAGAAACTTCTAAAAGACTGACTAGATTAAATAATGTTTCTAGAAAATTCTAGAAACTTCTAAACACACTGACTAGATTAAATAATGTTTCCGGAAAATTCTAGAAAGATCTAAACACACTGACTAGATTAAATAAAGTTGTATATAAGGGGATGTATGGGCAGTTAACGTCAGTACAAGTTCAAATATTCACAAGAGTTCATTGTATTGTCAAGTAGTTAGACGTTATCCAGCAGAGTTCGATGTATCTTAACAATTTTGTAAATAAATTGTGTAAAAGTGCCCATAAGTGTTTCAATATGTATCACTTTTTAAATAAAATTAATATTATTAATATAATACATAACCGTTTTTGACAGATATCATAATAAATGATAAACAACGTTGTCAGATTTCACATTTCTAAATTAAACATTTTTGTAACTAAAATTTAATTCAAAATTTTGTTAAATATTTTTAAATCTCATATCTACCTTTGTGTAACTGAGGTATATTTTTTGAAACTAATTAATGTGACAAACATTCTAAATGCTTAATTTTTTTAGATTAGTGTTTGGAAAATACGGAGAATTATTAAGGATTGAAAAATAATGAGAAAGTCGCAGATAAAGGAAGTAAAACTGATACATTTGGGAAATTTATTTTAAAAAAGACTTACAACGACAAAATTGGATCAACCATTCTAAAAATGAACATTTTACTTTGGACTGATGCTATGATACTAAACAGAATTTTGATTTTAAAGGGGGACGCACTACACTATACAAACTTATAAAATTAATGGGATACATATGTATTTAAAAAGGTAAATGGACGATATATTTTATGTGAACAACGACACGTTAAAATTAGTAAAATCACTTTCATTCGGAAATATAAACAACTAAACAGTCTTACTGAGAGAGTTACATTCGTGTACCTAGATGAAACATGGATCTATCAAAGTGGTAGTTCATTGCGTCAGTGGGTACACGATTCTGACCTCAAAAATAATCCATCTCGTGTAAAATCCGAAGGAAAGCGATTTACTATTTTACACGCAAGGACTGATACTGGATGATTTTTTGGAAGGATGTGACTTGTTACTAGAGTCTTCGAATACAGACTTTGACTATCACAAAAGTATGAATAGTGACCTTTTTAAAAACTGGGTTGTTAATCAACACATTCCTGCTCTATCTGTATTTCAAGAAACATGTGTGGTGGTCATGGACAACGCGCCATACCATTCAGTTCAACTTAACAAACCACCCTATTTTAGCGAAAAAAGCGATGTTGCAGGAATGGTTGATTAACAATAACATTACGTTTGGCACAAAATTACAAAGAAACAACTGTACTCAATAATCTTACCTTATAAAACTGACGAAAAGATATATGTAGTGGATGAAATTTTAAAACAACGAGGACATGAAGTACTTCGACTACCACCATACCATTGTCATTACAATCCAATAGAACTAGCATGGGGGTTTACTAAGACATATTGTAACAAACATATAACATCTACTAACTTATCTTGACCAGGATAGAGTTAAAAAAACGTGGACAGAAGCATTGACTAAATGTACACCAGACATGTAGCGAAATTTTTGTAGACATGCAGACGAACTTATTTTGGCAGATTGGACTACTTACATGCGAAACTGCTCACATGACAATATTCCTCCTTTAATTGTTTCATTGGAGGAATCAGATAGTGATAGTGACTCTGATTCTTCCCGTGAAATAATGGAAGAGGATTGATCATACAAATACACCGACAACATTTACACGTTACATCTAAATCTGCATCTGTATTTGTTTTTATTTGCTTTTATGTAATTTATTAAAATATTTTTTTCATTGTATCAGTTTGAAAAATTTCTGAAGAATTTCTGTTATACAGAACATTACCAAAACATCTGCATATATAAGTCAAATGCGCTTCCACCTCGGGCGGACCAGGAAAATCAAATTTGTACTGTAGTATTTTCCTTAATTAACCCATTGGATGTGAAATTTTATTACCCTACAGCCACTATTACAATAATGTCACACTACGATGCCATTTGGATGTAAAATAGGACTTTAAAAAAGATGGATATAAAATTTGAGTACTGTGTTTTTATTTCAAACTCAAAAATGATTAAATAATTTTTTTACCACTGCTTGAATAATTTAAAAGTGTTATTATACATTTGTAAAAATTATTTTTTTTACTTTTTCTTGATTAATTTAAAAGTTCTATTAAACGTTTTTAGTTAATAAACAGTGTGACCCATTTCGAATGAAAACACCCCTGTAGAATTGTTATTTATTAACCGATTGGAATAATTTTTTTTCCTATTTTTAAGTTAAAAAAAGTTATACTCGAAGACCTAATTTGACATCTTTAATTTTGTTTTCAAGGCCTTCAAAAATGAAGAATTTTTATTAGCGTTTTTTTTAATAAAAAATGACGACACCACAGGATTTAGAGTGGCTTTAAATAGCTCTGATTAAAATTTCATGAATAAATATTCATAAATAAAAAAGTTATGACAACCTAAAATTTGAAAACTCGTCAGCCTAAGAGTTACAAAATAACACACTGTATCAACATCTAGCCACACAAATTGTGATTCTTTTAATTTAAACAATAAACCACTTTTTCACAAACGAAGTATCTTAGTCTTATAATTGTTTTTGTTTATTTTAGATCCTGGTCGCCTCTACCAATCCACCATTTAGTTGAACACATTTGTCGTAGCGCTTGCGAATATTTTTAGTGATATTCCTTCTGGGGATTGCTAACACAAAAGGTTTATAAACACCGCCCAAGGAACAAGGAAGAACTTTATGCAAGAATTCAACAGGCTTGTGAAGAAAACACTCCCCCCCCCCCCGCAACAATTAAGGAATGTCACTAAAAATATTCGCAAGCACTACGACAAATGTGTTCAACTGAATGGTGGATTGGTAAAAGCGACCAGGATCTAAAATAAACAAAAACAAAAATTATTATAAGACTAAGATACTTAGTTTGTGAAAAAGTGGTTTATTGTTTAAATTAATAAAAAGAATCACAATTTGTGTGGCTAAATGTTGATACAGTGTGTTATTTTGTAATTCTTAGGTTGACGAGTTTTCAAATCTTAGGTTGTCATAACTTTTTTATTTATGAATATTTATTTATAAAATTTTAATCAGAGCTATTTAAAGCCACTCTAAATTTAGTGGTGTGGTCATTTTTTAATAAAAAAATCTTCATTTTTGACAACAAAAAAGTGGAATAGTTGGCCTTGAAAACGAAATCAAAGATGTCAAATTAGGTCTTCGAGTAAACCTTTTTTTAACTTAAAAATAAAAAAAAATTATTCCAATCGGTTAACAAATAAGAATTCTACAGGGGTGTTTCCATTTGAAATGGGTCACACTGTAATGCTATTGCCGCCTATTTCATATAAAAATAGGGTGAAAGGTTAACTGCGCAGAGAACTCATTAAAATAATTGATAGTCAAAAAAGGTACAAGTAAACTGCGAAGATACCGCTCTCCAGTTGAGAGGTTAACTGCGAAGAAAGAAAAAGGTGGGTACCTGATGTTCAGGTAGTTAAATAAAAGTCGTTTCATGTAATAAAAAACAAATAATTTTATTTATACACTACAATATTTACATTCTACAAATTTTTTAAAATATATAAAATATAACAAAAATATTTTTTGATTCATCACGGCACATGAGTTTCGTGTTTTGTTCGAACATCTTTGCTTTGTATATTTTTAGGAAGTGTTGTACTATTTGATATAGGTCTCAGTTTGAAATTGTATTAATACATAAATAAAATTAAATAAAGATGGATGTGAAATATAAAAATATTTGTTAAACTTGGAGTGAAAACTCTCGCAAGCATTTGTGGTATTTTCTGTAGAATGACTGCTTGAGGCCCATAAGAAAGGCGGAAATTTAGCTTCTTCAGATATGTAGTTTTCTATTAAATAGTCCGCCATACAGGTTATAACTTTTGTATTTGGTTGGTATTCTACAAAGTCAAATACAAAACAATCTGAAACTTCAATAGGATCTAAGTAAACCATACCAAATAAATGTCGTAACCACCTGCCTACTTCACTATTTGGATCACTATATTCATTTTTGAGACCTAAATTTTGAATTTTTCTGAACCAAGCTTGGCCTAAGTGAAACCGACATCCAGTTATTTGTGAACTAGGCCAAACATTACCTATTGCATTATGAATAGCCTGCTCAAAATCTGCAACCACGATTTTTGGTTTGAAAACACAATTCAACTGAAGGCATGTACTTTGCAAGTGTCTAAATAAAGTGGTATAAGAAGCCGTTGATTTATCGGGCAACAAGCAAAACGCGATAGGTAAATAATGTCCGTTGTTAATCACATGAATTGTGAATAACTGACAAAAACATTTTGTGCAATATTGAAAGGTTCCACCTACATAAATTTTTTGACATTCACACAAATACCGCAAGTTTGTAGCACACGAAAACACAACAATATTTGTCTGTTCATCACAAATTGGCATACAATTTACAGATTTAATATTTTTTCAATTTGATGTCTTTAAAACGTGGAAAACTTCCTCTAACGACTTTGGTAGCTTAGGCTGAAGCTTACACCGGGCATTGTATATATTTTTCCTGATAAGGGACATACCTGATGTGGTCATATTTTCCAAATCACCGACGTTTTCCTTTAAAACGGAATAAATTATTTTGGAAGGTCGCTCTGAAATATCAGTGGAAGCTTTTCGTTTGGCACTATTGCTAATTTTTTTCCTGCTGTTTGTCTCGTCACTGTTACCTTCATGGCTGTGTTGAGTCTCCTTCCGGCTAATAATGGAATTTTCGCAAATTGTATATAATTTAGCGTTGCAATTTTTATTTGTACACCTCTAAAAGGTTTCACCAGAGTTTTTTAAAACACTTTTTTTTGAAAAAGTATATCCACTGTAAAGTATTAGAATATGTCCACGTTCACTTGTAATAAATTCTAAATTTTCCATATTTTATTTTAGATATATCTATTACACTATTAACAGCTAAAACTAAAACTGTACTGGTAACTTTATCAATCAATAATTGTCGTCAACAAAACTGAAATATACCTCTTTTATCCTAATTGCATTTTAAATATAAACAATTACCGAGAAATACACCCCCTCTGTACCTGGCTAAGATCTCCGCAATTTACCTATCAAAATTTTAACCACCAGTTTTGACCGTTCGCAGTTTACCTGTACCGAAAAGATTAAATTCGCAATTTACCATCCCCGAAAAATAGAACTGTTTTAATATATACTATTTTATTATTTTAGGTAGCGTTCATAATTGGCGATTCTGGTGCATGCCGCAGGGAAGAACTAACAAATTTTAAAGTGGATAATATTCAAGATAAGGATACAGTGCTAATTTTTAAAATCTCTGTTGGCACAAAAAATGATATTAATCGAATGTTCACTATTTTAAATCCGAGCAATTCCAAAATAAATTTCTTAAGTTACCTAAGAAAATATATAGCATTGCGAACCTCTTCTGTAAATACACCAATATTATTTTTAAAATATTCAAACAATAAATGCACTAAACAACCTGTTGGCGTAAATACAATAGAGAAAATGCCATATATGATTGCACATTTCCTAAACTTACCAAATCCATCAGGATATACTGGCCACTGTTTCAGAAGATCCTCGGCAACAATATTGGCCATTTCCGGTGGAGATCTTTTAACGGTAAAAAAACATCAACTATGACAGATTTCACTTTAGTAAAAAAATAAGGTTTCCAATTTAATTTTAATGGATAATAACAGTTATCTTTCTACGTTTAGAAATACGGGCACCAACTCCTCAATATTAGATAACACTAATAATGATAATCCTAATGACAATTTAAACATCATATTTTGCTGGTGTAAATGATAACACTGAAAATTTAGGCAGTATAACAAGCGTCAGGTCCATTAGTAATACAACATCTGTAACTTCACTTGACCAAGTAAAAAATTTAAGCTTCAATAAATGTAAAAATTGCACTTTTAATATAAGCATAGTTAATAATTAGTTACGTATCCAATTGAATTTCCTATTGTTAATAATTTATTTTTATCTTGTGTTATTTTTAAATTAAATAAAATGTCCGATATATTTTTTTCGTACTAGTGCGTAAAAAAACAGACTTATACTTGTATTTCTTGTTTCTTTTTGCCTTTTTTAATTTAAGAAAATTTTATTACTGATTTTTTCAGGTAACATATCATTTCATACTTTTTATTAGATGTGCTAATCTTTAAGTTTAAAATATATTTAAAATATTTAAATACATATTCATTTTTAATATTCATAAATTTTTTTAATTTAAAATTTTTGTAAGAAAACTAAGAAAAGGTGAAGATATTACTACACCTCAAATAATATTCTAGTGGCTTTTCGAACGTTCGGAAGATTCGAGAGTGTTGTCTGTCCTCGATGCAATTGTGAAGATGTTCTAGTTTTATCGTCGGTCTGTAAGCCCACTTGTGGAGGAGCAGCGACGGCAGAATACTTTAAAAATATTTAAAAATATTAACTGTGACTGTGAGTGATAAATAAATCTTTTAAACCTGAGTGATCTAAACATAAACAAAGTGGCTTCAAAACAAGGCGAAGTGAAAATCGCCGAAAAAAGCATAAATACCGTGAAAAAACCGGATAGCAATAAAAACAAACAGTTCGAAACACAATACACTAAACGCTTTAATCAACAATTAATTAAGGAAAAATCTAAATTAAACATTGTTACTAATTTTAAAGCCAAGGAAAAGGTGAGAACTCCTAAAATCTTACAGGGAGATTCATATGACCTAGTCATCACGAATAAAAATGTAGATAATACTCCTGGTAAACGCGGAAAAATCTATAAGTGCGATGGAAACAGAACAAAATAACAAAATAAACGTCATATCTAGTGTTACAATAAAAAAGAGTGAACAAGAAGACATAAAAAAAAACGCGTAAGGGAGGAAAGTAACTCCCTAACCCTAACAAAACTATGCCGAAATATAAAAACAATAAAATTCGGGAAATACCGGAAAATAAATTAGACCAAACTAAAGCTAACCAACAAATCGAAGCCGTCGTGATAAACAAAAACATTACCGAAACTGCGTACAGTGACGACTCGGACGTAGAAACCCTAAAAATAAAAACCAAAAGTGATGACATAAACAAATTAAAAAACATCACAAACCCTAATTTTGTGTCGGAATACGAAAAAAGCAGTGAAATTGTGCAGATATCGTACAAAAATCGGACATCCGAATAAAAATCACAAAAAACATATAAACAGAAATGGAAGCGGTTACACAAATGGACACATCCACACAAAACTCACCATTGTCACAGGAAAAAACCTCACCATACAGGAACATGTTAATTAGAAAAAATGAAAACAATTTTACACAAACCAAAGAAAATGACTTCGAACAACCGAAGAAAACAACAAAATTGAAAAACCTCATTAAATAAAAAGGTAAAGAATCCTTAATAGAGCTTCAAAATATATATGATTCTCTTAGCAAAGTCGAAGAGGAAGAAGTAGTCACAAAAACAAAAGAAAACTCAAAAAAAATACCAACAAAAGCCAAAAAAGCTACCAACAAAAATACGACTAAAATAAAGTCAACAGAAAATAAAAAGACAAGATTCTGCCCACCCATTGTCCTTGACGGTATGGTGGACGACCACAAGGAGTTTGTTAAAACGATTAAAACAATGGTAAATAAAAACCTACAAATTAAACACACAAACAATTCAACGATACTGCTTATAGTAAACGAAGAAGAATATTTTAACTTTTGGACACCTTAAAAGAAGAAAAAACAGAACACCACACTTACACACACCAAAAGGACACGCCTTCGTACTCAGGGGACTGGGTGGAAAAACAGAGGCAAAAGACATTGCTGAGGACCTGGAAGACCTCTATGACATCGATGTCAGAGAGCTGTTCCAGATGAACCCAAAATATCGCCCTTGTTCCTCATCACCCTGGATCCAGCAATAACCCTGGACTACCTAAACAAAAACGTCAAGGTAGTCCTGGATACACGTATATACTGGGAGCTCCGCAAAAACAAAAGAAGTATAATCCAATGCCACAATTGTCAGTCCTGGGGGCACGCAACGTTAAACTGCGGCAGAGCCCCCAACTGCCTGAAGTGTGCAGGACCTCATCTCACTAAATTCTGTCAAAAACCGAAAGAGCTTCCAGCGAAATGCGTGAACTGCAGAGGGGACCACCCAGCCAATAACGTGAAGTGCCCTGAGTACCTCAAAAGACTTAAAAACATTGAAGAAAAGAAAAAACTACACAAAACAGAAACATAAAGTACATCCCGGTACCAATGCCCATAACCAATGCATGGGAAGAGAGGAAGAAACGAAAAGAAAGCTTTTCTCCACTCCGGGTAAGGGAAAACTCACCCCCTCCAACTCCCGAACCACCAACCAATAATCCTTTAAAATCCTCAGACAAATTTCATGAAGTAAATCAATTATTCAAAGATCTAAATAACATGGTTAATTTGGGCGAGCTCGCTAGGGCTTTAAGAGACTTAAATGATAAAATAAGACAAGCAAAAACCAACTTTGACAAATTCACAACATACAGCAACTTTATTCAAAACGTTGACAATTATCATTTCTAGTTCAATCAAATAAAACATAACAAACTAAAATTGTGTACATACAACATAAACGGATTCAAAAACAAACAAAATTTAATTATAGTTTGTCCGGTGGATCTTTGCACATGCATGAAATTATTCAAGAACTATTTTTTATATTACGTCTCTTTTCTACTTACAGAACTTGAAACCATAAAATTGAGACGCTTGTCCTTGAACAACATAATGTGTTAAACAAGGACAGCAGGTATGACGAAGGTCTATGATCGATTATTATTGATTTGACAATTTCTAGTTTTGGTAATGTCAAATACAACGTTTTTGTAGTGTGTTTACAAGTGATTGTTGTAATATCCGTGTTTTGAACTTAATTTTGAGCCTGGAAGTTAAACTTTTTACAAATGAATTGTTTTAAAGACTATATTTAACTGTTATTTTAATATTCGAATTCTAAAGGTAAGGATATTTTTTCTAACATTTAAATTTACATTTAGTTATTTGATTCTGGCTATAACTCCGTCAAACATAATTATATGAATATTATTTTATGCGTTTTTATTCGTAGAGTATGCCTGGAAAACCACTAAATTCCCAAGCACAGCAACTTGTTATGAATGTGTACAAATATGTATTTTGAATTAGAAAAAGAAAATGGAGGACCTTTGGAACCCTTTTCATCTGTTCAAGAGGTAATTTTAAAATGTATATTTTTTATGAACGTACTTACAATTAAATAATTCTTTAGAGAATAGCCGCCGCATTGAAAATATCAAGACGGACAGTATGTACGATAAAAAACGAAAGGAAAATAATCCTATCCTTTGAAGACCAGGCAAAAATAGACCTCGTACGAAAAGCAAGACAATTGATCTACCCGAAGGATCTCAAATGGCAGTTCGGAATACATTGTACTGTAACGGGATAACCGTAAAGGAAGGGACCTTAATTTGAAAGATTGTTATTGACAGTTGATGTTTAGAAACTTCTAAACACACTGACTAGATTAAATAATGTTTCTAGAAAGTTCCAGAATGTTCATTTGTAGTATATAAGGGGATGTATGGGCAGTTAACGGCAGTTTAAGTTCAAATAGTTTATTCTATTGTCAAGCTGTTTAGACATTATCCAGCAGAGTTCTGTGTATCTTAACAATTTTGTAAATAAGTTGTGTAAAAGTCCACATTAGTGTTTCAAATTGGTGTCAGGTGTGAAGTGAAGATACAAGAATGCCTGAAAAAAAAAATGAACTATTGGTGGCTGAGCTCAGAAAAGAGCTCGAAGAATTGGAGTTGGAAACTACTGGGACCAAATCCGTATTGTTGAGTAGGCTCTTTGAATACTACCTAGATAATAATATGGACCCTGACGTTGTGGAGTTCGATGACCCGGTTCAAAAAGCAATTTCCCGACTACAAGAAGAACAAACTCAACAACTTTCTAGGCTGCAAGAGGAGATATCAGGACGAATGACGAGCCAACAAGAGGAGCTATCCAGTCAGATGAAGAGCCGGCGCGAAGATATGTCCCAGCTGTCACAACGAATGACGAGCCAACAAGAGGAGCTATCCAGTCAGATGAAGAGCCAGCGCGAAGATGTGTCCCAGCAGCTATCACAACGGATGTCTACCTGTGGTATAAAATATAAAAACACTAAACCTTTAGGAAGGTTTTAATGAACAAATTCTGACATTAATTGACAAAACTTAAATATAAATAATTTGTATAACAACAAGTAACAAAGTATAAGTAACCAGTATACTAAATTACACTACATTATCCCGGCCTTTAGAAGTGAAAATAATCTGGTAATTTTCTACTCCGAGTCGATCTTCTAAGTGCCGGTGTAACATCAGAACATTTAGATTCCTGGAATTCAGAAGTAGTCTTAGGCGCCGTAGGTTCGGGAATTTCAATAACTTCGTTATTTTCTTCAGCATTAATAATTGGCTCAGAGAAAGATGCCTCATTTGTTTTTGTAACATCTCCAGCTGGAGCTAAATGTCTTAAAGAAATGGTAGATTCTCTACCATCTGCAAGTCTGACATAAGCATAATGGGGGTTAGCTTCTAGCAATTCGGCCTGTTCCACTTCAGGCTCATATTTGTTTTGTCTATTGAATTTTCTTATTAGTATAGGACCAGGAGAGCTTAGCCATGTTGGAAGAGATATACCGCTAGAAGATCGTCTGGGATGTATAAACATCCTTTCATGCGGTGAGACATTGGTTGCAGTGCATAGTAAAGATCTGATTGAATGTAATGCTTGTGGTAGTACTATTTCCCATTGATTTAATTTTAAATTATTGGATCGAATGCCAAGATGAATGGTTTTCCAAATTATATCATTATACCTCTCTACCTGCCCATTTCCTCTAGGGTTATACGGAGTTGAGCGACTAGTTGCTATTCCAACAGAAGTAAGAAAAGATTTGATTTCTTTTGACATAAAAGATGAACCTTGATCAGAATGAATATAAGAAGGAGTTCCAAAAAGAAAAAATAAATTTTTAAGATGTTTAATCACTTCTGATGACGAAGTATTAGAACACGGAAAGGCGAAAGGAAATCTTGAAAATTCATCAATTACAGTGAGCATATAGGGCTTCCCAGTGCAAGTTGGGAAAGGTCCCTTAAAATCTAAATTTAAACGTTCAAATGGACTGTAGGATTCAAAGGTACAGAATTCGAAGTTGATCCACCATAAGATACAGATTGCTCTTGAGCAGCTTCTATGGATTTTGCTTTGCTGACAGCTTCTTGAAGAGTCAGCATACTATTTTCTAGAAGCCTTTGTCTAATTGTTCCAGAAGATAATCCTCTTATAAATGAATCACGAATATACTCATTTTTATATTGGTCAGCAGTGACATCTTTAAATGAACAATTTTTACCTAATGTTTTCAGAGCATGTAAGTATTGATTAATATTTTCACCCAAGTTTTGCTTACGTGCTGCTAACATGTGTCTAGCATATATTTCATTCAGTTTCTTGTCATAAATTTCTTTAAGTAATTTGATTGCTGCATCAAAGTTTTCACATTCTGCAATTAAATCGTATACTGCTGGTGAAATGTGATTTATTAGAAGACTTAGTTTCTTATTTTCTTGTTCATCGGGAATGTTAGCAGATTCAATAAAGTTTTCAAAAGTCTGAAACCAATGTTTCCATTCCAATGGTGCGGTATGACTGTTAGGATCTTCGTTAAAACGTTCTGGTCTCAGAAGCCGATCCATTTTTCTAATTTGTTCATTAAATTTTGTGGTATAAAATATAAAAACACTAAACCTTAATGAACAAATTCTGACATTAATTGACAAAACTTAAATATAAATAATTTGTATAACAACAAGTAACAAAGTATAAGTAACAAGTATACTAAATTACACTACACTACCCTACCAGAAGAGTTATCCAGTTCCTTCTCCCAGCAAATATCGCATTTGCGCTCCGAAATGTACACTCTTCGTAACGAACAAAATCAGCAAGTGTCCAGCTTGCGAGACGAACAAAATCAGCAAGTGTCCAGCTTGCGAGACGAACAAAATCAACAAGTCGCCAACTTGCGAGACTAGCAAAACCAGATCAACCAGCAAATGCATTCCGAAATAAGAAAGCTTCAACGAGAAAACGAAGCTTGTCGTCGAAACCAGCCTCTCCACCACGTCGACGGAGATGCAGAAAGGATGGAAACCTGCCACGTAGACATCGACCGACGAGGAAATGGGGAGACTACCCAGGTACGAACGACGATGAAACCCCCAACCTTCGACAGGAAGACTTCCTGGCCAAATTACCTGAAACAATTCGACGCAGCGGCCAGAGCTAATGGATGGTCATCCCAGGAGAAGGCATTGTCTCTAACCGTAGCTCTGCGAGGCGAAGCTTTAGACGTCTTACAATCATTGACACCGGATGAAGCTGACAACTTCGAGTTATTGGTGAATCGTCTAGAGATGCGTTATGGTCAAACTCATCTACAACCGGTGTACCGAATGCAGTTAAAGAGCCGAAAGCAGAAAAATGGAGAGACTATACAGGAATTTAAGGCAAAAGTAGCAAGAATGGAACGACTTGCGTATTCAAATGCAGCGGAGGATTTCCTGGAGTGCCTGGCAGGCCAAACCTTCACCGGGCTGTACGGTTGGCCATAAGTGTTTCAGTAGGATATGTACCAACAAAGTAAGTACTAATTTGTACTAAGTAAATTTATAGTAACCAATAATTTATATCAATAGGTATATGCTAAAAAATGAAACGTATTAAAGCAATTTATGCTGAATATATGAACCAGTGTTAGATTAATTTTATTAGGCATTTTCAATGTTAAAATAAAAATTATACTATTTTTTACATTCTACTAATCAGCATAGTCTGATTTATTCGATATCTGATTTTATTTATTACTTTTTTCCAGAGAAGCATGTTACTGTGCGAAGTTTGAGCAATGAATTGAGGGATAAAGAAATAGTGTATATTGGCAAAACTTCTTTGAGCATTTTGTTGAAAGAATTGGTATTTAAATACAAAACTGATGATAATCGAAGAGCTTTAATTGAACGGACTAGTATTGCTGCTTTAAGAGCCAATTTTCTTCGTAAATATATGGAAAATCTTGAGAGTGCGCATCCAAGAGAAGTTGTTTATTTAGATGAAACATGAATTTATTCGAATGGAAATAAAACACATTCCTGGCAAGACGAAAGTATTAAAAGTGTACGGAAACCAGAAGGTTATGATGGTAAACGTTTTATAATAGTCCACGCTGGTTCGTCCAAAAGATTTGTCTCTGAAGCAGGTTTATTATTTTGTTCAAAATCTAAAGTAGCTGATTATCATGGAGAAATGAACAACGAAATTTTTTCGAAATGGATCACTACACAATTAATTCCCAATTTAGAAGAGCCATCATTGATTGTGATGGATAATGCTCCATACCACAGTGTTCTTTTAGAGAAACAACCTACCACAGCTTCAAAGAAAGATGAAATTGTTACCTGGTTGACAACAAACAATATCAGGTTTGACTCAAAAATAACCAAACCTGAATTATTACAAATTGTAAAAATGAATGGAAAAATGTCATTGATGAGTTACTACGAGAACATGGTCATGAGGTGTCGAGATTACCTTCATACCATTGTGAATTCAATGCTATTACTATTGAGTTAATTTGGGGAAATTGTAAATCATATTACAATAGGTACATTGGTAGGGATGGGCATTCTGATAATGCTGTTATCAATATGTGGCAAGAGGCACTTAACCAATGTAATACATATATTTGGGAGAAATGTGTGAGAAATGCTCATGAAATCATTAAAAAGTGGTATGGCCGAGACAAAAATATGATTGATATTGATATTCCAACAATCAGAATAGATATTGGCGATAGCTCTTAATTCTGACAGTGATTTTGAAATTTAAAAGAATTTTGTATAAAGTTCAAATATATATTAAAAATAAAAACCGGCTATTTTCTTACGAACCTAGATTTATCTACAATATATTGTTTATATAAACTATCTGTTACGAAAATTTTCTTGATTTATCAACTTAATTTGATAACATTTATTTATTTAAAAAGCTCAACAGGCTGGAGGCCTAGCGCTAAAAAGATTAGTAACAATTTGCTTTTTTAAAGTCTTTTTATGCTTTTTTTTACTACTTTCTTCCATTCACTTTTTCATTCCAGTTCTCAATGTTTCTTCTTTGCAATACTTTATATACGTTGTCTTTCCATCTCTTTCTTGGTCTACCTTTCCTATTGTATTGGCTTTTGTGAGAGTATCATTATCGACATTCTTTATTCTCCCATTCTTTCGATGTTTCCTTAATATCCGTATTCCCTGCGATTTAATTTGATAACATCTTGTCTTATTATTTTTAAAGCAAAGCTTTTTATCTTGGCTTCCTGGACTCAAAGAGTTAAATTGTTATTTTCGTACGTAACAATTTAATTTCATACAAAAACAAAATTTTGACATTATCACGTTAATAGAAACTAACCTAAAACCGACAGACACACTAAACGTAAGACATTACCAAACATACAGAAAAGACACCCAAATTCCAAACACAAACAGTTGTAATATGGAACACGTCATATTAAAACTTGAGTCAGGAACTATTATTGTAGGAGCATATTTTCAACCTGCATACAATGTTGTGGAGTCTGACTTTCAAAATATATTTAACTTAGGTGAGAAAACCATATTAATGGGGGACTTAAATGCTAGGCACCCTCTGTGGGACTCAAACTGCGTCCATGCTAACAAAAATGGCAACGTACTGGTGGAATGTGTGGAGAATCATAACCTATGCATATTCCACACAGACGAGCCGACACATTTCTCATTTAGTAACCATCTTCCAAGCACCATAGACCTTATAATTTCAAAGAATATCCCTGTACAGAACGTCGAAACAATAATAACACTAACATCTGACCACATACCAGTAAAATTCGAAATAAACAACAAGCATACAAACGAAGATAAGACGAGACTGGTTTTCGACTATACGACGACGAACTGGAAAATATTTAAATCAGAAATAAACAAATCGACAATTATAAATAATAACATTAAATCTAAAAATGAACTAGACAAGGAGATTAAAACTTTTACAGACAATATTGAAAAAGCTAGAAAAACAACAAGAAAAAGAAAAGTAAACAAACAACGAAACAAACAACGAGACAAACTACCGGCAAAAATAATAGACAAAACTAAAGAAAAAAATAAAATTCGAAAAACTTGGCAACATTACAGACGTACAGAAGACAAAGACCGGCTTTTTGAAATTGTTAAAGACATAAACGCCACAATAAAAACATACAAAAATCAGAAATGGAGCAATTTTATAAGCAATGTAAACACGACAGACAACTCACTATGGAAAATAACTAACAAACTTACAAAAACAAAGGTAGCAATACCGACATTGGAGGACAATGACTCAACCGCATACAACGACCAGGACAAATGTAATTCATGAGCGAAATATTTGAAAAACAACTTTTGTAACAAACACACAAGAACAGAGAGAAATAGAAAAGACTATGACAATTTTTGCTAGCGGGGACGCAGCGAATGTCCCTCAGAATGCAAAAACCACCTCAAAAGAGGTAAAGGATGTGATTCATCGCCTGGTAAACCAAAAGGCGCCAGGGCCAGATGGATTACATTCAATCCTTTTTAAAAACCTTCCAAAAAAAGCTATGGTGCAGTTACACAATATTATAAATGCAGTCATGACGCTACAACACTACTCCAATGCTCTTAAAGAAGCAGTAATAGTTCCTATACTCAAACAGGGTAAAAACAAAAACAAAATAGAGAGCTACCGACCCATATCGCTCCTAAACGTTACAGCCAAAATAATAGACATAATATTACTAAAACGGATAAAAACAATTATACACGACAAAGACTTAATACCTAAAATACAATACGGTTTCAGAGAAGGACACAGTACAGTGGGACAAATAATCAAAATTATTGAACACATAAAAGAAGGATTTAGACAAAAACAAGCGACAGCACTTTTGGCACTCGACATGGAAAAAGCTTTTGACACAGTGTGGACAGACAGACTAACCCACAAAATGATGACAAATAATTTTCCACCCTACATAGTTAAGACAATACAATCTTACTTACGAAACAGGACATTAAGAGTACGAATAAATAGAAAACTATCGGGCAAATGTGTTATGCAAGCAGGGGTCCCACAAGGGTCAGTAATATCACCCACGTTATATAACATCATGACGCATCATATACCGACCGACCATGCTGTTAAAACAGCATTATACGCTGATCACACCTGCCTGTATAACAGATCAGACATGGCAGAAATTGCGTCAAGAAAAATTGATATACACACAAACAGAAGACTACCATACCTCAGACAAAACAAGATGACGATAAATCCCCAAAAGACAGAACTACTAGTAATGACAAAACGCAAAACAAACAACAAAATTTTCAAAAACATAACGTTAGAAGGACATGAAATTACGGACAAACCACATATTAAATACTTGGGATTTTATCTTGACAAAAGAATAAACTATAACGAACATTTTAAAGACCGTATAAATGAGACAAGAGGTATGACAAAGAAACTTTACCCCTTACTCTGCCGGAATAGCCAAATGACAAAACAAAACAAAATCCTACTTTACAAACAGATCCTCCGCCATACCCTTACATACGGACATCAAAGTTACTGTTCGACAAGCGACACAAAACTTGAAAAACTACAAAAAATCCAAAACAGATGTCTACGCCTCTTACTAGACAAAAAACGAAACACAAGAATAACGGAGCTACATCGTGAAGCAGAAATAGAAACTATAAAGGAATTTTTAGTTAAATAGCGGACCCGGCAAACTTCGCGTCGCCTAACACTAACATTTTTTCCATTTTTTTTTACGAATAATTTTTTGTATTTTTTATCATATTTTCTTGTTAGTTACCAGTTTTTACTATTATTTATATTTCTTTGTAATTTATCGGTGAGGTATATTATATATTAACTGCGCCACCTAACGGTGGCCTCATAGTTCTTAGGTAAGTAAGTTTTGCTCTTTTAAATATATGAGATATCAACTGCGCCACCTTAGGGTAGCGTCATAATAATTTATTTCGTAACGCGTCCGATCGCTGCAAAATTCAAAGTGCTATAAGGAAAATCGCGGCCTCCGTTGCCGCCGTCCCTGCCGGCCAGTACCTACCACCGCAAGCGCCACGTCCCACGTCCCGCAATTTTAAATCTGCAATATCTTCGAAAATATTCATTTAAATCTTGTGCTGTAAAGAACCATATACCTAGATCTATATTAAATCAACAATGTATATAAGCTATTTAATTGGATAAGGATTAATGTTGTATTGGTTAAAATCGCTTCGAAAATTAGCTATTATTTGTCGTAAAAAGTAAATGACAAAAAAATGTTATTGTGGGATATCCATAATAGATAGACATATACCATCGCGGAGTTTTCTGTAGACCTTTTCAATGTGTACAAATAATTACTAGATTATTTTAATAAATCTCGTAGGGTTCAGTCTGCGTTTGCAATGTAAGCGGAAAAAAATTGATAATTAACGACATTACATTAGAAACCTCAAAAATAACAGTATTTCTCCACTACTTAATGGAAGTTATTATACATATAAACCTTCCTCCTGAATCACTCTATCTATTAAAAAAAAGAGTGTGGCAGTCAGTGGGACTGCCGGCAGAAGTTATACTTCTATGCACGCGCCTGGATTCATAAATTTTTATGCGAATGATTTAGCATAATCATTATATGATATTAGTGTTAAGCGACCTCAAAAACCTCCTAGTACCGAGTACACACTGATTTTGTATCAAGTTTGCATAACATTTCCTGGAGACGAGGTCCGTCTTAAGTACCAGGTGTGTCGTCTTTCAACTGATAAGTTTTCGATCATTTTTAAAGGATTTACCTCCATACCATGTTTTGCCAAAATCATAGCTCCACCACGTTTATTCTGTACACGACAAAAATAAGAGCTCGGGACAATTTAGATGCTGAACTTCTTCTGTTAAAAGAAAGTGCTTGACCAAACAAATAGCATGGTCGCCATCATTTTCATTTTTAGCACATGATGGACATATGATTAAATTTTGACCAACCACTTTTGCGCCTCTTAGACGAACTAGGCAAGCAGGATGATACATGTACATTGATCGTTTTACTGTTTAGTTTTCGTGTTTGAAGTAAGGACACACATTAACTGGTGTTATTTTTCTAAGTATTTATTTAATTGAATACCCTTAATTAAAAAAAAAATATTTCTACTTGCCTGTGTTTGTAGTTATTAAGTTTTATTATTTAACAGTGATGCCATTGATATATATTTGATGGCGCCAAGTGATGATGATATAAATGTGAAAATTACATGCGCGAGTTGTAAACGATCTCTAAAAGGCGAATTAAAATGTACCAAATGTGAAAAAGAGTATAATCCTGCTTGCCTAGTTCGTCTAAGAGGCGCAAAAGTGGTTGGTCAAAATTTAATCATCTGTCCATCATGTGCTGAAAATGAAAATGATGGCGGCCATGCGTCATTATATAAAATACAGTGCTATTTGTTTGGTCAAGCACTTTCTTTTAACAGAAGAAGTTCAGCATCTAATGTATCTTTGGTTATGACCCAAACTCTTATTTTTGTCGTGTACAGAATAAACGTGGTGGAGCTATGATTTTGGCAAAACATGGTATGGAGGTAAATCCTTTAAAAATTATCGAAAACTTATCAGTTGAAGGACGTAACACCTGCTACTTAACACGGACCTCGTCTCCAGGAAATGTTATGCAAATTTTATACAAAATCAGTGTGTACTCGGTACTAGAAAGTTTTTGAGGTCGCTGAACACGAATATCATAAAATGATTTTGCTAAATCATTCGCATAAGAATTTATGGATCCAGGCGTGTGCATAGAAGTATAACTTCTTCCGGCAGTCCCACTGACTGCCACACCCTTTTTTTACTGACTAACAGACATACAATTAACTGGAAAAACTAAATTACACATAACATACACATGTAGGTGGCGTGTCCGTCAGCAATTGGCAGGCGCAAACCTTTTGAAATTTTATGACGGAGCCGGCCACTTGCAGGGGGACACGCCCCCGCACCGAAAAATGGACAACCGATAGAGATGTAGACATAAAATAAAACATTGACAAACGGACGTAAATTTTTCCACGACATGACAACCACAATACCAAGACAAACAACAACATTGACAAAAGACACCCTATGAGCTAGCCCAAATCGCCTCATTATGCCATTACAGCAAGGAGGGGGTGAAAACAAGGAGGGGTGAAAACGGACAACACGTGAACAAAAAGAAGAGTAAACTATTTTTATATATTTGTATTTTTTTTGTGAATTGAAATAATAAACTATCAATAAAGGTTTTTTTTTTTTAAGGAATTGATTTCATATATAAGGGACCCCTTTGGACGGAGAGGGAAGAATTGTAACTGTAATAGTTGGCGATAGACAGTGATTGCAGATTGCAGAGCAATTTTTTGTACGAGTTATTTTAAAGAGTTATTCAGTAATTGTGACTGTATCAAAGTTGTGGATTATTTTAAGAAATTGTTATTTATTTGTGTTTATCAATAAATTCTTACGTTTGTCTGCTGTTTATCACTTATACCGAATCCACGAAAGAAAAATATAACAATACTTATTGGTGACAAGTGCTGCATGTAATTATGGTAACTCTATTCTTTTTTCTGGCACAGATGAAGCATCTCTATATCTTGATAGGAAATGTCTAGTATCTATTTTTATTTGGCAAAAAATCTTTCAGCAGTTCCCCTTTACTTTTTTAAGGTTCCAATAAATGTTATTTTTTCTTGTAATAGTTCTATAATGCAAAAGGATAACTTGAATACCAATTATCGCTGATTAAATTGCTGTTACTTATTTTCTGTTATTCAAACATAAAGCACAAAGACTTTCAACTCATATTTAGCAGGTTTGTTTGGTATTTACTGAACAAAGCTGCACTTCCTTTTAAATGCAATTAACATTTCCTCTGTTGTCATAATTTTACTGACAGTAGTTTTTTTTGCAGATATTTGACAAAATTTGGCCAACTTATCTGTTTGCTTCCTTTCATTCCTTGTTCTTTTGTCAATAAATCTAATGTTTGCAAGCAAAAAAAGAATCCTGTGATAACTCATTTGAGCTCGAAATATTTCTCTTTTGTCCATTATTCTAAAAAATGTTTTGTTTGTCAGATCCAAAAAAGAACAATAAGCCTATAGAAGCAAGCATTTTGGTTTTTGTAACGTCCTTTGCGCCTCGTTCTCGATTAAACTTTTGTCGTACTCTTAAAATTTCTAAATTAGTATAAATAATATGTTTAATCATTTTGTCATCAAAAATTGTTGAGTAAGCACTTATGTCGGCGTCAAGTTGGTGTAACTTTTCCACCAGTGCAAATAGTTAAAGGTTAAAACCGCAAGATGATGTTGACTTTAACATTTAATTTTCCGATTAAGTTAGCATAAACAAAATTCATGAAAAAATATCTGGTTTACATAACAAAGTAATCATTTTTTATCCAGACATTGCACGTGTTCTGATAGGTTTATTGACGATGTTTAAATTAAACGAATTAAAGTACGAATTTCTTGAAAATCCACCGTATTCACCAGATTTGGCTCCCTTCGACTTTTACCTCTTCAGAAACTTCTTTCGTGAAAAGCGTTTTTCGTCGAATGAAGAAGCTGGAGAAATAAGTGTGTTTAAGCTGAGGGAAGTTATATTGAAAAAAAAACATTGTCATTAAAAATACATTCTTTTAATTTGTAATTGTCTTCTTTAAAAATCAGTTCCTTAGTATTTCATCAAACACTCACAATTTAAAGTTGTTTATTTAGATTAGGTCGGACGTCCTTTTGAAAGAATCGCAGTAGATGTATTGGGGCCACTTCCACAGAGCGATGTAGGAAATAAATACATCTTTGTTGTAATGGACTACTTCACTGAATGGGTTGAAGCCTACGCAGTTCCCAATCAGGAAGCCACCACTTTAGCAGATATATTAGTTGGAGAATTCATAAGCCGATTTGAGATACTACTAGATTTACGTTCAGTGTTACGTTAATTTCGTATGCTGCACCGTAACCAGTTATTAAATAGAAAAAGTATAGAAATTAGACGCAAATACTGATGTAATGTACTATATTACTTACTAAGAGTATAAAAAAATGTAATTTGTCCCTAGCTCTTGCAAGAGAGTATGGATACTTGGCGGAGATGACCAAACCCCAATCATATGTATATCTCTTTCTCCCCAAATATCCAATACATAAATTTAATAGTTTCCTAATCTTAAGAAATAAATAATAGTGATACGAAAGGTTTTGAAAATGTTACGAAATTCATAAAATCTATTGAAGGTAAGTATAATTCCCACACTGGGGTACTTATCGTTGTTTTCTTTCCACCGATGATGGAGAAAAGCACCCTTAAGTTGTACTGGAAAACCCGTTATAGGGGAGATCAGGTAAAAATGATTCCTGCAGGTAAAATGATCCCTGTGACGTACGCACATAAAATGGATGACAACAAATATATAACCTTGAAAATATCTGCTTTGCACTTGCCTGGTATTGTATTCGCAGTCTGGATTGAGCAGTTGTGACGATAAGACGTATACTTAATTTTTTGTGTTAACTGTCAGTATAATCTAAAATAGATCGTTTTTGTTTTGTTTGTAGTGTGAACAGGGATACCTTAAGGTAAATATTTTTTTATATATTCACAAAGTACGGACTTTAAAGAATATATTAAGTGCCGTAACTTTTAAATTGATTGATGTGGGATATGTTAATTTGTGTTTAAATAGCAAAACGCTTTTTTAGGTAAAACGATCCCCATAAATATGGGTAAAATGATCCGGGATCATTTTACCCCGTTATATTATTCTACATTTTTGCTGCTTAAATTATTTAAGTGTTTTAGTAAGTAGGTATTTTATTTTTTACAGACGTCATGCCAAGAATATACACTAGAAAAACTCAAAGACAAAATTGGAACTACGAAAATATGGTGGCAGCCATTAATGCAGTAAATGGAGGGTTGCCTAAAAAATCTGCAGCAAGGCAATTTGCTGTTCCGATTATGGCTCTAAAAAGAAGACTGTCTAATAAAGTACAAAAAATGAAAGGTCTAGGGCGCCTTAAATCAGTATTTACAGAAGAGCAAGAACGAGAATTGCTACAGTATATTTTGGATATGGAATCAAAAATGTACGGATTGACAACACGGGATGTCCGCTGTTAGGTTTTCAGCTTGCTGAAAGAAATAGAATAAATCATCCATTTTCAAAAAATAAACAAGCTGCAGGAAAGGACTGGTTAGCTAATTTTCGTCGTAGATTTCCTGAGTTAACTCTGAGAAGTCCAGAATCGACGTCCATTGCTCGGGCTGGCGGTTTTAATAAACCAATTGTAGAAAAATTTTATAAACTCCTTAAAAACGAAACAAAGAAACATAAATTTCCCCAACATCGCATTTTTAACCTGGATGAGTCATCATTATGCACTGTTTCTTGGAAGAATTCAAAAATTATGGCGCAAAAGGGACGCAAACAAGTTGCGAGGATTACGTCTGCTGATCGTGGCATTTGCACAACTGCTGTCATATGTGCGTCGGCGGAGGAGAGGAGCTTAAGGAGGGAGCACACCCTGGTTCCATTTTTGCATGTAATGAGTCTGGGTGGATGACTATAAATGTGATTCATACATGGTTTGATCATTTTTTAAACCATACAAAACCAACTTCAGATGACCCCATTTTATTAATATTAGATGGCCATTCATCACACACCAAAAATTTAGAAGTTATTATAAAAGCTAGAGAGAACAACGTTTCAATTTTGTGTATTTCCCCACGTACCTCCCACAAGTTGCAACCACTTGATGTAGGAGTCATGTTTCCATTAAGTCGATATCTCGATAACGCTCTGGAGAACTGGCTAAATAACCACCCTAGCCGTGTCATTACAGTATTTCACATTAGCAACTTGTTCTGTCAGGCCTATCTGAAATCATGTACAGCAGAAAATGCAATTAAAGCATTTAGGAAATGTGGTATATATCCATTTGATGATGGTCTATTTCAAGATTTCGAATTTTCTGCTGCTACAGTTACAGACCAGCCCCTAGAAGCTATCGTAAATCGATTAGAAAGAATCGATTCTGAGGAAAGAATCAATCAAATGGAGACTCTTGAGAGTAACATTCAATTAGAAGAGGCAAACAAAATGGAAGAAGATAACAGTCAAATAGGACAAGATACTATCCAAACAGAACACGTTGCTAGTGAAGATCAAGTACTTTCTGAAAGTTTTACTGATGAAAGAGACATTCAATCCTTGCCCGAACCCAGTAAACCATTCACAGATCAAGCGTTTTTAATATCTCCTAAAGATATTCGCCCATTACCTAAGAAGCAACTCATTACAAAAAAAGTGGAAGAAAAAAAGGAACAACAGTAATTTTAACTTCTAGTCCCTACAAGAACATGTTAGAGGAAGAAAAATTAAAGCAGAAAAAGATACTGGAAGCGAAACGCAGGAAACTAGAGAAAAAGAAAGACCATGGAGGAAATCGTCAGGTTAAGGGTAAATCAAAAATTAATAAATCAAAAGGAAAACAAAAATTAAAAAAGACGGTGATGGAACAAAGTTCTTCTGAGGATGACAAGGAGAATGAAGAAGACGAGTGCATATTTTGTGGAGAAGTGTATTCAAATTCTGCTGCTGGTGAAGGCTGGATAAAATGCCTAAAGTGCTTGAACTGGGCACATGATAAATGCGCTGGAGTTGATGACAATGAAGATAACTATATTTGCGATTTATGTAGTCAGGGTTTTCGTTTTAAAAAAAATTTGTTAACAAGTCTATAAGTTAGATTTTATATTGCTTTTATTTTGTTTTCTGAAAGTTTTTTTAGAATTTTGTTTTATTTTAAACCAAAATAAACTTGTTGACCTTTTTTAAGGAAATTATTTTATTTTTTACTAATAAAGCTAGCATGAAATTAGGGGATCATTTTACCTCTATTGAGGTAATCATTTTACCCCACCCACCAGGTTAAAATGATCCCTTTGCAGTACTTTTCAATGACCGTGATATGTCCCAAAGAATTAGAAATACATTTTAGAGAATAACGTATGATAAAGTATATACGTTTACCTGACAAAGTGTAATTGACATATTTTTAGGGATCATCTGGAAGAAGTTATATAGCATTAAACCTTAGAGGGATCATTTTTACCCTATCTCCCCTAATTTTGGACATTGATAGTTATGAATAATTTTCTGCTATATTTTAATAGTTCTAATGGCCACCAAACCATGTATTAATGTATTACCATATAAAAACCATATATAAAAAAAACGCCTAAGGAAAGAAAGAATTTATTGTGCTAAACTTCTAGTTAAAATATAAAGTACTAACCTCTTGCACAGTAGCCTTATTGCAGAGACGTTTTCTTTATTTTTCTGATATCAACCCAACCAGTTAAATCCGTAGGAACGTATAAAAAATTGTATAAATCACCGCAAATCCCCAAATTACACAATTTCAAACAAATATTCAAAAGATCTGCCTAAAGCAATCAAACTTGAATTTTAAAAATATTTCCGTACTGGTTGGAGG
Source organism: Altica lythri (assembly GCA_964028335.1). NCBI lineage: Eukaryota > Metazoa > Arthropoda > Insecta > Coleoptera > Chrysomelidae > Altica > Altica lythri. Next base: position 96,609,404 of record OZ034801.1, on the reverse strand, counting down.
AGAATAATGGTTTAGCACAATAACCAAATTGTAATTCTTATAGCCGGCAGTGCCTTTAGCGAGCTCGCACACCGGAGCAATAAGCAATAAGCAACTAGCAACTAGCAATAAGCAATATTATCGCCAATGTGTTTTTCCATTATTTTTATGGATCTCGCACACCGACGCAATACGATATCGCTATCGCCTTTCTACAGCAACATATATTGCTAGCGACACGACGTGTCGGTTGAAAAGCAACTATATTGCCCATAATTTGGCAATATTTCGTTTATTAAGCAGTGTTAGATAATTAAGGGTTTTAATTTTTCACCCAACATGTCAGTTTATGACAATAGGAATTCGTCTTTAACAGAACAATAATATAATTTTTTTATATTTTTTAGTTTTTTCAATAAAATACTTTTTTATGTATGTTTTATTTAATTTATCTTACTTTAATGTGATTAAAAGTTGTTCCTGTGGGCTGATCGCATATCTGTAATTGGTGTCTTATTTAGTAATATGAGGTGCTATCAGCTGAACTAACGTTTCAAAAGTACTCGGACTCATTCGGTAACAGTTTAACTGTGTGGGATGCTTCTTTAATTCTTGAGCACATATTATATTGGCTCCATGTTTACTCAACGCTTCAAATGCTGGATGAATCCAATATCGTCTCCTTGTTCTTTTCTTTCTCCATAACAAGTGCCACAACATTATCACTTCGTCTTCATCAGACGACATTTTAAACAAGTGATTTTTTATTGCTTTGGTGTGCGAAGTACAACAAAATATGTTGCCTGTTGCTTATTGCTAGTTGCTAGTTGCATATTGCTCTGGTGTGCGAGCCCGCTTACGCATGTTTTCTAGTGATAAGGTATTGGTAAAAACCGATTTGTCGTTTAATTTTTAAAAGCTGATATTTGTTATATAGAGTGTCCCCAATAGTTAAATTAATGTTTTAAAATTCTATATTAATTTATTTAATTTATAATTGTGAAATTATTGTTAAAAAAAAATAATGTTACTTCGTAACATCAGACCAGGAAAGAAATTTTGAGAGCAAGCTGTTTCAAGTAGTTTGGCAAAGATTAGGCATCCACAAAACGAGAACCACAGCGATGCACCCTCAGTCTGATGGAATGGTGGAACGAATGAATCGGACTATAACCAACTACCTGTCAAAGGTGGTGTCAGAGTGTCAGAGGGATTGGGATCGACATATCCAGGAGGAATGAATCTAAGGAGGGGGCAGTGTAACGGGTAACCGATTAAGAAAAGAACCTTTACTTAAATGACTATTATTTTTAGTAATTTTTGTTCTAGAATGTTCTTTTGTTTTATGTAAGGGGATGTATGGACGGTTAATGGGAGTTCAAATAATTTACAATAGTTCATTGTATTGTCAACCAGTTTAAACGTTATCCAGCTGAGTTCTGTGTATCTTAACAATTTTGTGAATAAATTGTGTTAAAGTCCCCATAAGTGTGTTAAATTCTGAAAGTTTGTTTGGAGAGCTTATTGCCGTGAAGATGTGCTACCACTCCATAAAGTTACAAACTCCATTTAACATGAAAGAAGTGTTCGTCAAAGTGTCTTACAACAACACGAGCTTGGTTATTGGTTCTGTATATATTATCCCATCATCTATAAGTTCTGCGTACACTAACTACATTGAATCCGTAAAAGAGCTACATGAACAACACATTGATCTACCATTTTACGTCTTTGTGGACTTCAATCATCCGAAAACCACTTGGTCAGTAACTAATCTATGTTCTATTTCTAACGCTCTCCCAGAAGCAACATATGACGAGATTGTTACATCTTCATTGCTAAATGACTATTGTGCTTCCTACAATCTATTTCAAAGTAATTGTATAAAAAAACTTCAACAATGTCACTCTAGACCTTTTGTTTTTTTCAAAATTTATAAGTTGTAATAATGAAGATGCTTATTTGCCTCTTGATGTTCACCATCCAGCATTTAGCTGTACCATAGACTTTTTAAACTAGGTTGACGTTCCCTTACCATTGAAATCTGAAAGTTATTACTACGATTTTAAAAATACGGATTTTCATAGATTCGAGCAATTTCTGGAATGTCGGAATTAGAAATTGTTTTCAGATTCAAGCACTCTCCAGGAAATGTTGAATAACTTTTATTTTATTATGCATACTGGTATTGAGGAATATGTTCCATTGAAACCATACTATAACAGTTCAGATTGTAAATTTCCTAACTAGATGGTTCTCAAAAGACTTAAAAAAGCAATATTCGACAAAACAGTAGCACACAAAAAATATAAATGTAGTAGATCGGTCGAAGATTATAATGTGTTTACCACTCTTAGAGATAAATGCAAAAAATTATCTTCTTTTGACTATTCCAAGTTTCTTCAAAATATTGAAAATAAATTAACCACCGAGCCCAAATATTTCTGAAAGGCCTTCAATCAGAAACGCCAGTCTAATTATATTCCATCGAACATGTTTTTTAATGATCATCATCTATCTAATGCAGAAGAAATTGCAAATGGTTTCGCATCTCATTTCTCATCCGTTAATAAGACTTCGCAGTATTCCAGCCTAAACTTCAATAATTTAATAAAATTTCTGGTGTTACATTTACTATAGAAGATGTGTATTTAAAGTCACTTTAAAAAATAACTACTCACCGGGGCCTGATGGTATTCCAGCAGTACTACTAAAGCATTTCCCTTTTATTTTAGCTAGGCCACTGTTTTACATTTTTAAAAAATCATTGTCTTGTGCTAAGTGCTGTATTTCCAGATTTTTGGGAGGTTAGTTTTGTAACACCAATCTTTAAGTCTGGTAAGAGACCCAATGTAAAAAACTACAGACCGATATCCATACTATCTTGTATTCCAAAACTCTTTAAGCTGATTATAGCTGAACATTTGTTTCCTGCAATTAAAAACAATTTTATATTGGAGCAACATGGGTTCTTTAAGGGTCGTTCAGTTGAGACAAACCTTTTGAGCTACAGAAATTACCTGTCGGATGCTTTGGAGAACAGTTCACAGCTAGACGCTGTATATACCGATTTCTTCAAGGCTTTCGATAGCGTAAATCAGGTACTCTTTCTTGAAAAACTGATGACCTTGGGAACCCAGGATCCACTCTTATCGTGGTTGAAAAGCTATTTGGTTGACAGGAAGCAAATCGTTCGGACGCACGGATATTTTTCAGATGAAATTAACGTTACCTCCGATCTACCTCATGGGTCCCATTTAGGGCCCTTGTTGTTTAACTGCTTCATCAATGATTTAAAACACAAATATTACCGAATGTTAATTTTCTCTTATTCGCTGACGATCTGAAAATATTCACGACTATAGAATCCATCAAAGATTGTGAAAAACTACAACTATCATTAAATGAATTGAATAAGTGGTCGAAGGATAATAATATGTTATTAAATATTCCCAAATGTAATGTAATAACTTTTACTAAATCACAGAATACTATAATTTACTCATATAAACTAGATAATGGGATATTGCCATCTCTGGATAAAATTCGCGATTTAGGAGGCGTAAACTTTAGTTTTTTGTCACCAAATTTCATACATATTTTCAACCCCTATTTTAAATCCTTAGGAGTAAAATTTAAAAAAGTCATTTCTTAGTACACCACTACGTAATAAAAAAAAATATTCTCGAATTTTCAAGATTCTACGCGTCTATCGACAGTGTCATGTCGGCCAGCAGCAGCGTACTACCGCCAAACCGCTCGAGTGGTATTAGACTATTATTATTTTAAAACTATAAAAACTTGCATGCTATATGCATGCAAAATCTCAGCTTGATCGGTTTGAAATTCACAAAGTTTTATACAAAATTTTATCCCCTACTTTATCCCTTAGGGGTGGAATTTATCAAAATCCTTTCTTAAGGGATGCCTACGTCATAGTAACTATATGCATGCAAAATCTCAGCCCGATCGGTTTAAAATTGACAAACTTTTATACAAACTTTCATCGCCTATTTTATCCCCTTAGGGGTGGAATTAATTAAAATCCTTTCTTAGGGGATGCATACGTTATAGAAGCTATATGCACGCAAAATCTCAGCCCGATCGGTTTAAAATTGACAAAGTTTTATAGAAACTTTCATCCCCTATTTTATCGCCTTAGGGGTGGAATTAATCAAAATTCTTTTTTAGGGGATGCCTACGACATAGTAGCTATGTACATGCAAAATCTCAGCCCGATCGGTTTAAAATTGACAAACTTTTATACAAATTTTCATCGCCTATTTTATCCCCTTAGGGGTGGAATTAATCAAAAAGCCTTTCTTAGCAGATGCCTACGTTATAACATCTACCTGCATGCCAAATTTCAGCCCCATCCGTCTAGTGGTTTGGCCTGTGCGCTTATAGATCACTATGTCAGTCAGTCACCTTTGAGTTTTATATATATAGATAAATTAATTTTGTTAAAAAATGCTTTATTTTAAAATACAAACTTCCTTTTTTTTAATACACATTTAATGGGGCGTATGTAAGCTGGGCTTGTCTTTACCTGAAAATGACCTTTTTTGAACGCTTGGTAATTATCGTACTCCGTGATCCAATCAACTGCCAATAATCCTATAATTACCTGTATTATTAATCTTTTGCTAAGATTACTTAATTGATATTGTCATTTTTACATGCAACAAAAATTTAACTTTTTTGTATTCCTGTGACATTATTTATGTAGATAGAACCAATTTTGTGCAAAATATTTTTTACAACTTTTCACCATCTACGGTTTTAAAAATGGACATTACATCCACGTTTTCTGCCTTTTACCAGATAAAAACATGGATACAGTTGAGTCCGTGGTTCTTTACCCGTGCGTCACTAATACCTGGCGAGATAAAACACATACTTTTAATCTAGCGTCATTGTCTTCCACGCATGAAACTAAATACAAAACAGCTACCGCATGTTATTAAGTTGCAATTTCCGACTTACTTCGTATGCTTTAAATGATGACGCACGGGTAAAGAACCACGGACTCAACTGTACATATATCAATGCTTTTAGAGCAATAAGAGAAAATTGTGAGAAAATAAATTTGGATTTTTCACCAAGAAAAATCGTGATCGGCTTTGAAAAAAGTATTCATAAAGCAGTTCAATTGATTTGGAAAGAAATACAAATAGTGGGATGTAGATTTCATCTGCGGCAAGCTTGGCTCTAAAAAATTCAGTAACTTGGATTAATAATCAAACTCAGGGACCACAATTCCGAAATTGGCAATTGTTTTAAATTATTTTTTGAATTATCCTATTTAAAACCGGAATCAGTTGAAGAAGTGTTCTGTTCATATTTATTTGGAAATATGCCAGATCAAGTTCTAGTGAGGAAATTTTGCGAATACATTGTGGTAAATTATATGGAAGATGAGTCTGCATTCCCTCCTAAAATATGGGCATCCCACGAAAATCAACAATATAAAACAACGAGTTCTTGTGATTTTTCTCATTTACGATTCAATGCTCAATTTTATAATTCGCATCCCAATATTTTCACATTTATTGAAACTTTGGTAAGTTTTCAAACCGAAACTTACGTAAAAATATATTATAAGGCCAACAAATGGATAAAAAAAGATCGATCTACGCAACGGAGAAAAAATGAATTTATACTTTTTAAAAGGCAAGAGTATGAAAATAAACATATCGATTTAATCAACTTGGTAAAAATCATGGCTTCCAAAAATTAGCCAGTATTTTAAAGTGTTTCTTATTGTAAATATGTAGTTGTATGTATTTTGTTAATAAAGTGTTTTGTATAAACTTAATGATTCAAGTCTACCTGTTAATCCTAATCCTCGCACCCTTCCTTTGCGGCCAAGCTGACAAACTCCGATTTAATCATCATCTGACATGCTTATTTCCGAATCAACTTCATTCTCGATACAAGTATTTTCGAAATATTTTTCATGCATGTCTTGATCATTGTCAATATTTATGTCATCTTCCTATTCACTATGGAGGGTAGAAGTAAGGAGGACCATCTCAGAGTATTAAAAATTGTCCGTTGAAATTGGGCAAATTAAGGTGGCGCTATAGTAGCAAGTGGAAGAATCTTAAAAAGAGGGCCACAAACGATTAGAGTAGGATAGCACATTAAAAAAGGAAAGAATTTCCGCTTTGTTACAGCGCATTTTTTAAAATTATTATAATATATAGACAAACATGAGCATGGAACAAAATTATACAGTGTTTGCAAGTACCTCAATTATTTGTAAATAGCAAGTAGAAAATAGTATTAAAAAATTACCAAATTTAATAAAAAATAATTAAAAAAAAAGCAAATTCCCAATCATTTAAGCAACTGCGTGCTGAAGAAAGGTTGTAGGGGTCTTACAATTATTATTTACCTACATGTAGAATAAGTCACGAAAACGGGTCTCAATAAATCTTTATTATTAACATTACAATATATTAAAATATAAATAAAGAAATAAAAATTTACATTTTTAACGATTTAACATAATTTTTTTTAATAAATAATAGTACGTTTAAGAAAGTAAGTTGGCGCTTGATTTCTCTTTTAGGAATCATCACCAACAAGTACACCCTTACATAGTTTTGAAAACATAAAATTTAATTTAATTATTAAAAAATTTCTTGTAATTTTACTTGTCGTAGCAGTTAATTCATTTATTACTGCAAAAAAATCTTAAGTACTTGTAATTGTCAATTTATGTTCCAACGCATATTGGCCATCTTTCTACTGTTTTTAAATAGTCGTTGATACTGTTGAAAGAACTAATATTTTCATTCATATTCAACTTGGCATTGGTAGAAAAAATAACCTAAAATATTTTTGCATTTAATTATTATTCTAAAAACAATGACTGATACATTAAGATTTCCATATACTTACAGTAATAGATAAATCCTTGTTTACTCGTAGACGGTTTCCTTTACTTTTTATTTTTCGCCCACTTGGACAACTTTTCACGGAACAAAGTTTACCCATTGCTTCTAATTTTTTTAAAAACAAATCACTATGCACGTTGTCGCAGGAGTTTCATAGGTTATAGGTTATTGTTTCAACTCAGCACACTTCACTCTGTGAAAACCATAAATTTTATATTTTGCAAGTTTTTTTCTGTGACCCATGGTTTTTGAGTTACCACGGGGTTTCCATACTTTTTCCTCACCCGGTATATTAATTGACTTACAACTTATTTCTGTTTTAAGAAATTCGCTAGTAATTGATTAGCATAAAAATATTTTTGTGTTTATAAGAAAAAAATTTTAGTATCGTCAAATTTAGGATGGTTTACAATACATTTTGTAAAAGTGCCATCCTGTTCGGTGAAAAAATGCACGAATAGAACTGAAAAGGGATTTGCAATGTACATATTTCCAAGTATGAAAACCCATCGGTATCATTTTGCTTTATAATATACGACGAAATGACAACTGGATGCCTCCTCGATTTTCTTATTTATGCGAAGTAACTATACATATTATAAATAAGTCAGGAATTTTATAAAAAAAATATTTAATATATTAATAGAATTGATTACTTTCAGAAACATTTCGAAGCATCACAATTTGAAAATAACCGTCAAGACGGTAAGGTAAAATTTAAACCTAATGCCATACCTACCTTATTCGATGTTCCTTTCAAAAACCCTCTTCCCCAAAAATGTGTTTTTAAGGTACTTCATTTTCTGATAAGTTATTAACAAATAATACAATATTTGTTTAAAATTATTTTTTAGGACGTTTTGGATGTAGCAAATAATCAAAAATCTACAGCTATTCCTGAAATATTGATATCCAGTCAGGTAAATTTAGTAGAATTTTAATTTTTTATATATTTTTTTTTAAATATATAAAAAAACTAATTTTATTTCGAAAATCTTTTTATTAATTTATTTTCCTTAAGATTAGATTAGTCACAAATTATTTTTCTGATAACATAAATAGGTACTAGCGATTATATTTACAGATTGGTATGCTTTGAATTTACAGTAATTTTAATTTTTTCTAAAAAATTATGAATATAATAAATAAATTCTTTTAAATTCAATTTTGGAATCATTTTACTCATTTTCCAACTTTTCCATATAGGTACCTAATAATCTTTGTCCATTCTTTCCGGACGAGATTTCCTTCCAAATTTACTACAAATAAAATACCTATCTACAATTAGAGAAACGTAAAGAGATTTAACTAAAATCACTAACAAAATACTCATTAAAATAAATAATTTTAGGAGATGATCACAGCAACGCGATCTTATATATAGTCCATTGAAATGTTACATTTTTTAGGCCCAACCTTGCGTTTTTTAGAGGACGCAATTTTATTTTTTAAAAGTGTAGGGGAGGTCAGTGTAAAGCTAAAACCAAGTTTGTGGGGTCGCCACCCCTGTCCAATGGCCGCCATCTTGAAAATAGAGGTTGAAATGGTTTTTACGTGCATCTCTTAAACTATTTATCTGATAAAAAAAATTCATTAACATTTTTTGTTGCAAATTAGATTCTCTACAACTTTGGTTCAGTATCTTTTTCTCGTAGAACTATAATTAAAAAAGTTATAAGCGAAAATGTTCAGAAATTCGAGAAAAAAAAATATTTTTTCGATATAACTTTTTTATTTATCATTTTACGAAAAAATGGTATCAGACTATTTTTGTAGATGGTCTTTTGAGGAATAACTTTTATTAGCAACATTTTTTTATTAAGTCAATAGCTAAGGTTTTACAGCGCTCCGAAGTGAGTACTATTTTTCAGTACTCTTAAATATACATATATTATACGTTTGTACTAATAATAATAATAAGGTTTTTTTAATTTTATTATTATAATTTTTTTAATTAATAATTTTGCAATATTATTACTAATTAATTAATGACTCTTTTCCACACCACCCACGAGCTAGAGTCTAGAGGCTCGTTTTTTTTACGTGGTATCCCCAATAGGCATAATCCACGGTGATTTTCTAAATTACAATTACTCCGTCCTAAGTCTTTTCGATGGACCTAGTTGCGACTCAGCATCTGATTGGCTTTCTAAATCAAATATCAGTGAAAGAACTGGAGAAGGAGGGGGTGTTAATGTCGGTGGTTCATCATCAAAATCATTTTCATTTATTAATTCTGAGAGCTCCATTACGTTGCTACATGTCTCTCCAGAACAATGGAAGCACACTGCAGAACATTTCAGCCCTGCTTTTCGACATCCACACATCGCTCCACAGTTTCCTTTGCATTTGCAAAAGATCAATTTTAGAAGCTCAGAGGGTGCTGGAGGTTTAGAGCTTTGCACTGGCATCAATAATTTTCCTTTTTTTTTCCAGCTCTGCTTTGCTCGCTGTAATTGGTGAACGTTTTTTTTTATCTCTGTATACGGTGGTAAACAAGATAATAATTCTCTTGACAGCCTAAGATACAAACAATTAGCCAAGGCAGTGACAAAAAGTACATTTAATTTATCTTCACTTCCTCCAACACAAGACACAGCTCGCTTTCATAATTTCCGAGTCTACCATCAAGTCCAGTCGTGGCTTGGTAATTATAATGATCCTAAAGACTGAGGCTGAAAAAAAATGGAAAATTATTGATGCCAGTGCAAAGCTCTAAACCTCCAGCACCCCCTGAGCTTCTAAAATTGATCTTTTGCAAATGCAAAGGAAACTGTGGAGCGATGTGTGGATGTCAAAAAGCAGGGCTGAAATGTTCTGCAGTGTGCTTCCATTGTTCTGGAGAGACATGTAGCAACGTAATGGAGCGTTTAGAATTAATAAATGAAAATGATTTTGATGATGAACCACCGACATTAACACCCCTTCCTTCTCCAGTTCTCCCACTGATATTTGATTTAGAAAGCCAATCAGATGCTGAGCCGCAACTTGGTCCATCGGAAAGACTTAGGACGGAGTAATTGTAATTTAGAAAATCACTGTGGATTATGCCTATTGGGGATACCACGTAAAAAAAACGAGCCTCTAGACTCTACCTCGTAGGTGGTGTGGAAAAGAGTCATTAATTAATTAGTAAAAATATTGCAAAATTAATAATTAAAAAAAATATAATAATAAAATAAAAGAAACCTGCTGACACATTATTAGTACACACGTATAATATATGTATATTTAAGAGTACTGAAAAATAGTACTCACTTCGGAGCGCTGTAAACCCTTAGCTATTGACTTAATGAAAAAATGTTGCTAATCAAAGTTGTTCCTCAAAAGACGATCTACAAAAATGTTTTAATATCATTTTTTCGTAAAATGATAAATAAAAAAGGTATATCGAAAAAATATTTTTTTTTCTCGAATTTCTGAACATTTTTGCTTATAACTTTTTTATTTATAGTTCTACGACAAAAAATTACTGGACCACCGTTGTAGAGAATCTAATTTGCAACAAAAAATGTTTATAAATTTTTTTTATCAGATAAATACTTTAAGAGATACACGTAAAAACCATTTCAACCCCTATTTTCAAGATAGCTGCCGTTGGACAAGGGTGGCGACCCCACAAACTTGGTTTTAGCTTTACACTGACCCCCTCTACACTTCTCGAAAATAAAATTGCGTCCTCTAAAAAAGGCAACCCCAAATGTAACTTTTCAATGGACTAATAGAAGAAGAACACAACTATGCACAAAGTAACATTACCTAATTAACATTAATTATAGAAAATCGAAAACTTCGTGCTAAAAATAAAATAATTTCTGTGGAAGTAGATAAATTAAAAAAATGCAATGTTATCTGTATTTACAGATGATCAAGTAAAAGTTTTGCTAGGTCATATGCTGTCACAATGGTAGGACGAAGATATCATAAAAGCTTTAAAATTTCGGTTCGCTTTATCAGTAAAAGGGTTTGATTTTTTAAGAAAATCCGGATATCCACTTTCCACTTCTGTCGTATTGTACTTTAATGCGGCTAGTCGAAACGTTAAAAAATATTATACTTTTGGAATATTCCATGACATCTTAGACCTACTAAAATTCAAAATAGCCAACATGGATTTTCACGATCAGTTCTGTGTGGTATCGTGTGACGAGATGGTGATTAACGAACAATTAGATTACGATAAAAGTACAGGCCAGTTTATTGGAAATGTAACAATAAGGGGGCGATGCTTCTCTTATTGGTCAAAAACTTCTGTTGGTAACAGAAAGAGGAGTAAAAAATCGTTGGAAGCAAATTATAGGTTGTCACGTTACTAGAAAGGAGCGTCTAGATCCTAGATTTTTAGTAAACTACTATTTTTGAGATAACTCTCAACGTATTTTTGAAATTTTTAAAATTTAGAAATTATACAGACAAGAAATTATTAAACTGACATTAATAATTTCTTGTTTGTATAATTTCTAAATTTCAAAAATTTCAAAAATAGATCCTAGATTGTTGCAAAAATTCCTATTAGATTCCATCCATTCTTTAGAAAACTGTGGTTTGCATGTTGTTACTTTTGCAAGCGATTTAGATGGTCGGAACAAAAGTTTTTTTAAATACTTTAAATATAAAAGCATCTCAAACAGGAGAATGTATAAATTCATTCCTCTTTAATGAACACAACATTTATGTTATGCCGGACATTTGTCATTTATTAAAAAATTTTAAATCAGCTATTCAGTCAACCTACTTTTTTACCGGACTATTATGTTGAACAAAACAATCTGGGTCTTCATACTGTAGTTCGAGGATCGTATGTTATACCACGTTGTGGAAGTACGAAATTTAAAGAGAAAAGGAAAAACGTTTACTCCATCATTTTATGCGTAGACATATGTCCTCCAAATTTTGAGAAAATGAACGTTGATGCTGCGGTTCGTTTTTTTTTTCATCGAAAACTGTAGCTGCTTTAAAAACAGCAGTAAAAAACGGTATTTTACGAGAAGAAGCTTTAGCTACAGTAGAATTTATTCTGACCATTCACCAATGGTTTACCATTGTTTGATCACAAGTCAGAAAAACTTCTATAACCGCTAAAAATTGTGACCAGCAATATATTTTTTCTACAAGCATGTGTAAAACAACACTTTCCCGCACGAATTTAAATTCATAAAATATCTCTTTTCCGCACGGAGTGCGGGTAAGGTTTCTTCCCGCACGCATTTTTTTTAATTAATTGAATATGTTTTCCGATAACCTTTTTGAGAAATTATTGTATTATTAACTTTATCTTGTTGGACTACATACAAATAGTAAAAAAATTAAGATTATTTTACATGAAAATAGGAATTTTTAAAATGTTTGTTTTTAAAAAAATCATAATTTATTAAATCACCGGTGTAAACCTTACTCAAAGCAACAACAAACTCTCCTGTTTAAGTAGGGTTGCTATAGCTACAGTCGTGTATTTATTGACACTATAAAAGATTTAATTGTCACAATCTCATCTTTACAAATATCTAAATAATTTTCGAGGTGATTTTGCTTGTAGAAAAAATATTGATCCTAACTCTTGCGGAAATTAACTTTCCCGCAATTAACTGCTTGCCCGAACGACGCAGTTCGCGTGCGAGAAAGTATAACTTTCCGCACTTGTTAGGATAATAACTATTTCTGCATTCCGTCATAGATTTATTTAAAAATATAAATTTTACAAAAGGCTGAAGGCCTCTCAATTTTGGATTTGTTACTGCAACAACATCTTTTTGTGATGTAGCGGAATTTTTAATTAATTCAGGTTTTGAATTTGTTTTGGAGCATAGGTTTACTCAAGATGCCATAAAAAATCTTATTTCACAAATAATAAATAAAGAGGGAAAACTACCATCTGCTCTTAAAGCTATAAAGTTAAATCAATTTCTGTGTCACAATTTGTTTCGGAGGTAAAATATACGTCTTATTAAAACGATTCTGATGAATTTTTACTGAAATTTTGTAAGGATAAAAAAATGTGTGACGTTGATTTACCTAATTTTGAAAACGAAATTAACTTCGATATACGAACATCTTCTTTGGACGATTTTAACAGTATTATGTCTGCTTATGATACCAATAGTATTTTTCATATTGCTGGTAGCACCACTCATTCCGTTGCTCAAAAAAATATATGTGGGGACCGTGTTACTTTTTTATATACAGACAATCTTCAAAGCATTGAAATTGTTTGCAACGCAAAAATTTTCACAGATGCAGCCTATCAGGGAGGTTTTTAGATATCCATGTCTTGAAACTTTCTTCCTTGTGCTACATTCTGAAGTTTATTTCAACACATACAAAAATTATTTACAAAAAAAACATAACATTAAATTAATAGACAATTTTCATTCTATTTACCTAGGTTTAACTTTGGATACAAGCTTAACATATAGACAACACATTGAGAAAGTTTGCTAAAAACTTTAAATCAGAAATAACATTATTTCCAAATTATCTTGTACAAATTGGGGTACTGATGCACATACATTACGTACATCCTCTCTTGCTCTCGTTTTTTCTGTTGCAGAATACTGCTGCCCAGTTTGGATGAACAGTGTCCATGTACACAAGATTGACACTCAAATAAATACAACAATGAGAATCATCAGTGGTGCGTTGAAGTCTACTCCAACCCCTTGGTTAGCTGTTCTATCAAACATTCCTCCACCAAGTTTACGAAGAAAACTAGCTGCGAAAAAATTGTGGAAGATATATCAACTTAATGAAGACTACATCATCTGGCAAGACCTCCAGGAGATTAAAATTAGATTAAAATCAAGAAATCCTTTCTGGCTATTAGTAAACAGTATCGAACATTTCTCAGTAGATGAAGATTGGAAAAGAATTTGGTTAAGTGAGAACGTTTTTAACCGTTCTTACTACCCTATACGGTCCTTCAAATATAGCTTTTAATTTTCCTGATTTATTTTTCTTTAAATTTCCACTTATATAAGCTTTTGCTTTTATTATTACCAATTCTCCTTTCCTAAACTTTACAGGATATCTCACTTTTTTCTTAATTTTTTTATAATATTTTTCCCATACATCCACTAATCTTTTTCTTACTTTTTCAATAATTTCATCATATCTTTTTCTTTCTTCATCTTCTTCCCAATTTCGTTTCGGTTTTCGTCCTAACATTAAATATGTTGGCGTTTCTTCTGTTATTACATTTGAAATATAATTTATGTACATTTCTACTTTATTAATATAATTTTCACATTCTTTGTGTTCCCTTCCATTTAAACTTATTCTTAAAAATTTTATCACCTCTTTAATATACCTTTCTGCAGGGTTTGCTGCTGAATGTCTTATACTAATACAATTCTTTTTAATTCCCTTCCTTTCTAAAAATTTTTCTAAATTCTGACCTTGAAAATACGTTGCATTGTCCATTACACACGTCTTTGGCATACCTATTTCTTCTATAAACTTTTCTAAACAATTTTTAATGCTTTTATAATTTGTTCTTCTACATGGGTATAATTTTTTAAATTTTGTAAAAACATCAACAATTACTAATATATGCTTATTATTATTCTTACTTCTTATTAGATTACTAATAAAATCTATTGCTATTACTTCCAATTTTTCCATTGCTGTAACACTTTTCCCAATATTTTTATTCACTTTATTCTTATTCTTATTCAACTGAAATATCTTACATGTTCTTGTTATTACTTTTGCTATCTTTTGATCTTTTTTCATTATAAAATATTCTCTAAATAATAACCATAATTTTCTTGAACCTATATGTCCATATGTTACATGTAAATTTTTTAATATTTGTTTTTCTAAATAACTTTCAATTACATATACTTCTTCGTTTCCTATTTCCTTGATATAATATCCATCTTTGATTATTGTATTCTGTTTTTCTTTTTCTGTTAAATTTTGTTGACTTCTTATAATTTCTTCTTCTGAAAATATACCTTCATCTTCTATTAATTTATTCATTTCAATTTGTACCATTCTTCCTTTATCCTTAATTTCACTACTTTCTCTTGATAATGTATCTGCAATAAGATTTTCCTTTCCTGCTAAATATCTAATTTCAAAATCATATTCTTGTAATAACAAACTCCATCGATATATCCTGTTATTATTAAATCGATTGATCATTACATTCTTCAACGCCATATGATCTGTTTCAATTATAAACTTTTTCCCAATTAAATAAAATCGAAATTTTTGCACACAAAAAACTATACTCTGAAATTCCAACTCTGACACACTATAATTTTTTTTATACATTTTTTTGACTCGAGACATCAAACATATTGGTACTTCTATTCCATTTTGTACTTGTATTAAAACACCTGCTAACTTATTAATTGATGCATCTGTTCTTAATATAAAATCTAATTCATAATTTGGATGATATACTTTCAAATTATTGGTAAACATTTTTTTTAAATCATTAAACGCTTCTTCTCTTTCTTCGTTCCATTCCCATTTTACATTTTTCTTTAATAATTCTACTAATGGAATCTGTTTTTCTGATAAATTTGGTATTAACTTTTTATAATAATTCATCATGCCCAAAAATCCCCTTATTTGCTTTAAACTTTTTGGTTTCTCAAATTTTAAAGTTTTATCTACACTTTCCGTATCCATATCTACTCCATTTTTATTAATTTTAAATCCTAAATATATGACTTTCTTTAAAAAAAATTAACATTTTTCTTTATTTATTTTTAATCCAGGTGAATCTAGTTCTTTTAAAACAACATTTAAATGTTTTTTATGTCATTCTTCTTTTTTTGAATAAATTAATAATATATCATCCACATAATGAACAACAAAATTTTCATATTTGTTCAAAATTTTATGTAATGCTTTAACCAAAGCTGCACATGCACTTTGTATACCGAATGGTACTACTTTGAATTGATATTGAAACACTTATAGGGACTTTTACACAATTAATTTACAAAATTGTTAAAATACACTGAACTCTGCTGGATAACGTCTAACTACTTGACAATACAATGAACTCTTATAAATATTTGAACTTGAACTGACGTTAACTGCCCATACATCCCCTTATATACTACAAATGAACATTCTGGAACTTTCTAGAAACATTATTTAATCTAGTCAGTGTGTTTAGAAGTTTCTAGAATTTTCTAGAAACATTAGATTTTTAGAAGTTTCTAAAAATCAACTGTCAATAACAATCTTTCAAATTAAGGTCCTTTTCTTTACGGTTATCCCGTTACACTGCCCCCTCCTTAGATTCATTCCTCCTGGAATGTTATTTCCTACATCGGAATCCCGCACACTCCCTGAGCCAGCCAAACCATCTCCTTGGAGTTGCTGCGCATCTCCACTGTAGTTTCCTTGGTAAGGCGCCAAACGATCATGATGGACCACAACGGGTTTCCCTCTGGGAATTTTCACGATCCCATAAATGACATCGTAAATCTTCTTTTTGATGGTGTATGGACCTTCCCAGTTCTTCTGTAATTTGGGAAAAATACCTCGACGTCGTCGGGGGTTATGGAGCCAGACTAAATCTCCAACTTGGTAACTCTTTTCCATTGTCCGCGTGTCATAGTACCTCTTCACCCGATCACTAGATAATTGAAGTTTTCCACGCACCAGGTTGTGTATATTCTCCATTCGATTCTGAAGATCGAGGACATATTGTTCACGAGCCATTTCTTCACCAGGTTTACAACCAAACACCAAGTCACATGGTAGCCTCATTTCTCTACCGAACAGGACCTTTGCAGGCGTTTGGCCAGTTGATTCGTTAATGGCCGATCGAATTGCCATTAAAAATAGTGGAATATGTCGATCCCAATCCCTCTGACAATCTGACACCACTTTTGACAAATAGTTGGTTATAGTCCGGTTCATTCGTTCCACCATTCCATCAGACTGAGGGTGAATCGCTGTGGTTCTCGTTTTGTGGATGCCCAATCTTTGGCAAACTTCTTGAAACAGCTTGCTCTCAAAATTTCTCCCTTAGTCTGAATGTAATTCTAGTGGTACCCCAAATCGGCTTACGAATTCTTCAACCAATATATCTGCCAAAGTGGTGGCTTCCTGATTGGGAACTGCATAGGCTTCAACCCATTTAGTGAAGTAGTCCATGACAACAAAGATGTACTTGTTTCCTACATCGGTCTGTGGAAGTGGCCCCAATACATCTACTGCGATTCTTTCAAAAGGACTTCCAACCAGGTATTGCTGCATTTCCGCCTTCGGTTTTCGGTGCGGTCCGTTACTGGCAGCACATGTAGTGCATTTACGACACCAATCTTTAACATCATTAGTGCAATTTACCCAGTAAAATCTATCTCGGATCTTTTGCAGCGTTTTCGTGATACCCAGATGTCCTCCAGAACTATCATTATGCATCTGTTTTAAAATTTCCGGTACAGCATTTCTTGGGACCACTATTTGTTTCCTTGTTTCTGTGCCCACGGAATTTTCTACAAGTCTTTTAACGAGCACACCGTCCAATACTAAAGAGTTCCATTGGGACCAGTATGCTTTTAAAGCAGGAGAGGATGAGGATATCTCTCTCCACAACGGACGACGGTCCATTCTCTTCCACTCCCGAATATTTCTCAGAACGGGATCGTTTTCTTGTTGCTCCTCCAGCATAGAGCTCTCGTCTTCTGGAACAACCTTAACTAAGGCAAGTTTTTCCTCGTTCTGCTCCATACGGGTACAATGGTGGCAATCTGGTCGACATGGTCTTCTGGAAAGTGCATCAGCATTACGATGTCTTGTTCCAGGTCTGTGCTCGATTTCAACATCATATTCCTGCAGTTTTTCGAGCCATCTTTCTATCTGTCCTTCTGGGTTCCTACAGCTAAGTAACCACTTTAAACTAGTATGGTCGGTTCTGATCTGGAATTTTCTGCCATACAGATATTTATAAAATGTTCGACGGATTTTACAACTGCTAACAGTTCCCTCCGAGTTACACAGTAGTTCTTTTCAGCTTTCGATAAAGTTTTGCTGAAGTAACCAACCACTCTTTCCTTACCATCTTGTAGCTGTGACAAGACGGCTCCAATTCCCACATTGCCGGCGTCGGTGTCCAGAATAAGCTTACCATCAGGAAGTGGATAAGCAAGAACAGGTGCTGACGTAAGCTGTTTCTTCAATATTTCAAACGCCTCTTGACATTCCTGATCCCAACAGAAGGACTTATCTTGTTCTGTCAAACCTGTCAAGGGTTTGGCGATGTCTCCAAAATAAAGGTCTTTCCCATTATGATGATGTCGTCTAGATAAACTAGACAAGTTTCCCATGACAAACCCCGCAGGATGTTCTCTATTAGTCGTTCAAACGTCGCAGGAGCATTATAGAGGCCAAATGGAAGGACCGTGAATTGCCACAACCCTGATCCACTGCTAAAGGCAGTTTTTTCTTTGACTGCAGGATTCATTTTAACTTGCCAGTATCCGCTTTTAAGGTCCAAGGTAGAAAACAAAGTAGAACCTGCCAAAGCGTCGAGGGCATCATCAATCCTTGGCAGAGGATAACTGTCCTTCTTAGTGACATCTTTTAGCTTTCGATAGTCGACACAAAACCGCATTGATCCGTCTTTCTTTCTCACTAATACCACAGGAGAAGCCCACGGACTACTGGATGGTTCGACTATGCCATTTTGAATCATTTCTTTAAGGGCTCTGTCTGCTTCTTCCTTCTTAACTTGAGGCATCCTTCGGGGTACCTGTCGAATAGGACGTGCATCACCAGTGTCAATTCTATGTTGTACAACATCAGTTCTTCCCAGTTTACTTTTAGAACCAAATACAGGTTTATAACGGTAAAGTAGATCTCTTACCTGTTTCTTTTCTAATTTTGACAAAGAGGGATCTAATTTTGTCATGAATTGTTCAATTCCGTTGGTCTCATCTGTTTCCGTAACGTTTACTTTGTGAATTATGGCCGTTACTGGTTCTAAACTTCCCATTTCCGTGTCCTTTCGGAGAAGAACTGGATGATCGTTCAAGTTAATAACTCGGATGGGTACCTCTTTGAAGGATCTAACAAGAGTCTTACCCACAAGGAGTCCTTTTCCCAATTCATGGTCATGGTTCTTCGGCTCTATCATGGCTGGGGCACCATCTTGCTCCATTCCATCCAACCGCGCTGTTACGACACATTCGCAGCTCTCCGGAAGTTCGATATCATCGATTAGCTTAATCGAGGCATTGTCAACTTGTTTTCGGTGCAGGAGTATTTTCTCATTATCAGTACGAAGGATACGTTTGGCGAAGATCCAAATGAAAACCACAGTGGAGCATAACGTCCATACCCAGAACAACATCTTCATCAACGTCAGCCACCAGCACCGAGTGATTAAGAGAGGTTGAACCAAACTGTAGCGTCGCTTGTATCTCACCGTAGATTCTCCGGTAGCGGTACACAGTCTCCAACTGGTAGGCAACATCTTATTTCGCATAATCATGGATGGTCGAACAATAGTTTTCGTAGCTCCAGTGTCTACCAGCATGCTAAAGTGCTTCCCATCTACATATAAGCTGTCCACGTGATGTCGCTGAGTTGCCAATGTAATGGTGTGAGGGGCTTCGGGAATGTTTGGGGTCGATTTCGCCCTCCAGGAGTCGACCCGTTCCAGTTTTCCTGCTGCTAAATTTGTTCCTCTCGCAAGCTGGACACTTGCTGGAACGAACTGGATAACTCTTCTGGTAGGGTAGACATACGTTGTGATAGCTGGGACATATCTTCGCGCTGGCTCTTCATCTGACTAGAAAGCTCCTTTTGCAGCTGGGAGAGTTGTTGAGTTTGATCTTCTTGTTCTTCCTCTATTATATCCATTTCTGTTTTGATAATTTCTAAATCTATCATTTTCATAATTTTGTGACCTATTTTCATTAATCTTAAGATTTCTTTCAACCCGATTTAAATACTCAATCAAATGTTCTATTTTTCTAATATTTTGTATGACTATTGTTTCAAAAACTGTTATATCGTAATGTCTAGAAATATATAAAATAATTTCCTCTTCTCTCATAGGAAGTTCCAAATACTGGGCAACATTGTATAATTGTAAAGCATAATTGGTTAAATTATTCCCTAATTTATAATTGAATTTTCCGAAATATAATTTTTCCCTACTCACCCCTTGTTTGGATTCACCCCAGAAATATTTAAGGAATTCCCTTTCAAAATCATTAAAGGTTAATATCTCATTTTCCTGTGTTGCATACCATAATGCAGCATTATCTTTCAAAGAACTTCTCATAATTTCTTTCCAATCTCTTTTATTCCTAGTTTTAGGTTTAATCATATTCAGATAAGTGCATGGATGTAATATGCTGATATTCCCTGTAAATTTTACTGCTTTTCTCCTCCATATATTACCATATATGAACCATCCTCAGTTCTCTCATTTTGTATCTCCTGTAATTTTTTTGTTTCATCTTCAAATTTTTTTGCTACTTCCATTACGTTCTTTTCCATAGTTTATTGTATTCTTTCTTTTTCTTTCTTATTTTCTTCTTTCTGTAAATATATTTTCTTCCTTATTTCTACTTGCTCTATCCTGATTTCTTCATTTTGTTGATTAGTATTATTCTGTACTTCTTGTAATTTATTCTTTATTTTATCAATATTTTGTTGTATCATTTCATTTTCTTTTGAAAAAATATTTTTAAATTCTTGTTTCATATCAAATTTTACATTGCTTATATCCATTTTCACTTCATCTTTCAATTTCTGAATATCCACCTGCATAGTTAATATTTTACCATTTACTCTATCCATTTCAGCTTTCATTTTATTTTTATTTTTCCTCATCTCTTCTTCCATTTTTCTACTATTTTCATCCATTTTTCTACTATTTTCATCAAATTTTTCATCCATTTTTCTACTATTTCCATCAAATTTTTCATCCATTTTTCTATTATTTTCATCAAATTTATTTTCCAAAAATTTAATCTCTGTTTCTTGATGTGGTTTTGAACTAGTCGCATCTCCTATCACATCTACTTGTACAACCTGAATAGTTGTGTTTTCTTCTCCTTCTGAAGATACATCGCATTTTCCCTTATACCAATATTTTCAATTGTTTCCTCTTCAGACTGTCCTATACCATTATTACTTTGTGTTTCATGACTATTTTCTGTATATTCTTGTATTCTATCTTCTCTCCTTCTATTTCTTTTGTTTTGTCTTGTATCCATTTTATTTAAGTATATTTAAGTATTTTATATTTAAGTTAATATGTCAATTTGTTATATTTATTTAATTTATATGTAGATTTAAATTTTTTTTAAACTGTATGATCTTTATGTATATACAAATATCATTAAGATTCTCACCTAATCCCCTTATTTCTATTACAATTTGTATTATGTTGTATTTCAATGCTTCACTGCTCTATCCCTCGAATAATTATTTCAATTATAAACTAATAATATCAGCTGATACTACCCTTATAAATGAAATACTTATCTTAATCTAAATTTTCTTCTTATAATAACCAATTATAATATCAATCTATGTAATTTCATTCCAATTCCAATTTCCATATTATATTGTAACGGGATAACCGTAAAGGAAGGGACCTTAATTTGAAAGATTGTTGTTGACAGTTGATTTTTAGAAGTTTGTAAAAAAATCAACTGACCATTTTAAATAATGTTTCTAGAAAATTCTAGAAACTTCTAAACACACTAACTAGATTAAATAATGTTTTATATAAGGGGATGCACGGGCAGTTAACGTCAGTTCAAGTCAAGTGTTCACAAGAGTTCATTGTATTGTCAAGTAGTTAGACGTTATTCAGCAGAGTTCAGTGTATCTTAACAATTTTTTAAATAAATTGTGTAAAAAGCCCCCATACGTGTTTCAAATTGGTGTCAGGTGTGGGGTGAAGATATAAGAATGCCTGGAAAAAAGATAAATGAACTATTGGTGGCTGAGCTCAGAAGAGAGCTTGAAGAATTAGAGTTGGAAACTACTGGGAGCAAATCCGTATTGTTGAGAAGGCTCCGTGAATACTACGTAAATAATAATTTGGACCCTGACGCTGTGGAGTTTGAAGACCCAGCTCAAAAAGCAAATTCGGAAATAACTCAACAACTTTCCCGGCTGCAAGAGGAGCTATCAGGACGAATGACGAGCCAGCAAGAGGAGCTACCCAGTCAGATAAGAAGCCAGCGCGAAGAGGTGTCCCAGCTATCAGGACGAATGACGAGCCAGCAAGAGGAGCTATCCAGTCAGATAAGAAGCCAGCGCGAAGAGGTGTCCCAGCTATCAGGACGAATGACGAGCCAGCAAGAGGAGCTATCCAGTCAGATAAGAAGCCAGCGCGAAGAGGTGTCCCAGCTATCACAACGGATGTCCACCCTACCAGAAGAGTTATCCAGTTCCTTCTCCCAGCAAATATCGCATTTGCGCTCCGAAATATGCAACATGCGAGACGAGCAAAACCAGATCAACCAGCAAATGCAGTCCGAAATAAGAAAGCTTCAACAAGAACTGGAAGCTTGTCGCCGAAACCAAATCATCCACCACGGCGACGGAAATGCAGAAAGGAGGGAAACCGGCCACGTAGACGTCGAACGACGAGGAAACGGAGAGGCGGCCCAGGTACGGATGACGATAAAACCCCCGACCTTCGACGGGATGAATTCCTGGTCAAATTACCTGAAACAATTTGACGCAGTGGCCAGAGCAAATGGATGGTCACCCCAAGAGAAGGCATTGTTCCTAACCATGGCTCTGCGAGGCGAGGCTTTAGACGTCCTGCATGTATTGACACCGGATGAGGTTGACAATTTTGAGCTATTGGTAAATCGTCTAGAGATGCGTTATGGTCAAAGTCATCTACAACCGGTATACCGAGTGCAGTTGAAAAGCCGGAAGCAGAAAAATGGAGAAACTATCCAGGAGTTCAAAGCTGAAGTGGAAAAAATGGTACGGTTTGCGTATCCAAATGCAGCGGAAGATTTTCTGGAGTGCCTGGCGATCCAAACCTTTACCGATGGTCTAGGAGACGCCGACTTGCAACGGGCTGTACGGTTGGCGAGGCCCAGATCTCTTGTAAACGCCTTGACCATTGCCCTGGAGTTCGATACGGCGACGGAGGCCTCACATGCAGCTGCTCGACTAATGGAAGACACTGGTAACTTCGACCATGCCGTTTATGCCGTCAGAGAAGTCGAAGCGGTAGTGGAGAGGTTAATGAAGTTTTCTTCAAAAGGAAGGCGCCCAGTGAGGTGCTGGAACTGCGGAGAACTAGGCCACATAAGAAATACTTGCCTCCATTGTACCCGTATGGAGCAGAACGAGGAAAAACTTGCCTTAGTTAAGGTTGTGCCAGAAGACGAGAGCTCTATGCTGGAGGAGCAACAAGAAAACGATCCCGTTCTGAGAAATATTCGGGAGTGGAAGAGAATGGACCGTCGTCCGTTGTGGAGAGAGATATCCTCATCCTCTCCTGCTTTAAAAGCATACTGATCCCAATGGAACTCTTTAATTTTGGACGGAGGGCTCGTTAAAAGACTTGTAGAAAATTCCGAGGGCACAGAAACAAGGAAACAAATAGTGGTCCCAAGAAATGCTGTACCGAAAATTTTAAAACAGATGCATAATGATAGTTCTGGAGGACATCTGGGTATCACGAAAACGCTACAAAAGATCCGAGATAGATTTTACTGGGTAAATTGCACTAATGAAGTTAAAGATTGGTGTCGTAAATGCACTACATGTGCTGCCAGTAACGGTCCGCACCGAAAACCAAAGGCGGAAATGCAGCAATACCTGGTTGGAAGTCCTTTTGAAAGAATCGCAGTAGATGTATTGGGGACACTTCCACAGACCGATGTAGGAAACAAGTACATCTTTGTTGTAATGGACTACTTCACTAAATGGGTTGAAGCATTTGCAGTTCCCAATCAGGAAGCCACCACTTTAGCAGAGATATTGGTTGAAGAATTCGTAAGCCGATTTGGGGTACCACTAGAATTACATTCAGACCAAGGAAGAAATTTTGAGAGCAAGCTGTTTCAAGAAGTTTGCCAAAGATTAGGCATCCACAAAACGAGAACCACAGCGATGCAACCTCAGTCTGATGGAATGGTGGAACGAATGAACCGGACTATAACCAACTATCTGTCAAAAGTGGTGTCAGATTGTCAGAGGGATTGGGATCGATATATTCCACTATTTCTAATGGCAATTCGATCGGCCATCAACGAATCAACTGGCCAAACGCCTGCGAAGGTCCTGTTCGGTAGAGAAATGAGGCTACCATGTGACTTGGTGTTTGGTTGTAAACCTGGTGAAGAAATGGCACGTGAACAATATGTTGCCGACCTTCAGAATCGAATGGAGAATATACACAACCTGGTGCGTGGAAAACTACAATTATCTAGTGATCGGATGAAGAGGTACTATGACACACGGACAATGGAAAAGAGTTACCAAGTTGGAGATTTAGTCTGGGTCTATAACCCCCGACGGCGTCGAGGTATTTGTCCAAAATTACAAAAGAACTGGGAAGGTCCTTACACCATCAAGAAGAAGATTAACGATGTCATTTATCGGATCGTGAAAATTCCCAGAGGAAAACCCGTCGTGGTCCATCATGATCGTTTGGCGCCTTACCAGGGAAACCACAGTGGAGATGCGCAGCAACTCCAAGAAGATGGTTTGACTGGCTCAGGGAGTGTGCGGGATTCCGATGTAGAAAATAACATTCCAGGAGGAATGAATCTAAGAAGGGGGCAGTGTAACGGGATAACCGTAAAGGAAGGGACCTTAATTTGAAAGATTGTTATTGACAGTTGATTTTTAGAAGTTTCTAAAAATCAACTGACCATTTTAAATAATGTTTCTAGAAAATTCTAGAAAGATCTAAAGACACTAACTAGATTCAATAAAGTTGTATATAAGGGGATGCATGGGCAGTTAACGTCAGTTCAAGTTCAAGTATTCGCAAGAGTTCATTGTATTGTCAAGTAGTTAGCCGTTATCCAGCAGAGTTCAGTGTATCTTAACAATTTTGTAAATAAAATTGTGTAAAAAGCCCCCATAAGTGTTTCAATACGAACATATCCAATTCCATATTTGTATAGAAAAGAGGTAGGGAAACAAATAAAAGAAATGTTAGAAGCGGGTATTATAGAAAAAAGTAATACTATGTTTATTAATCCAATAGTGGTTGTTAAAAAATCAAATGGGGAATTAAGGTTGTGTTTGGATGCAAGGAATATTAATAAATTTTCTGTTCCACAATATGAAGCTCCAATGAATGTGGATGGGATTATTGGAAGGTTGAGTGAATCAGAGTGGTTTTCTAAGATTGATCTAAAACATAGTTTTTGGTTGATTCCTTTAGACAAATAAAGTAGAAATTATAGGGGGTTTTTAATAGATGGGGTGGTATATAGGTTTTGTGTAGTTCCATTTGGCGTGCAAAGTGCTTGTGCAGCATTGGTACGAGCAGTTTATAAAATTTTAGATAATTATGATGAATTTGTGTTGCATTATGTTGATGATATTTTGATATTTTCTAAAAATGAAAAAGATCATATGGAGCATATAGAAATTGTAATGAGAGAATTAGATATGGCGGGTTTAAAGATAAATATTAATAAATGTAGGTTTTTTCAAAAAGAGGTAACATTTTTGGGATATAAGATAAATGAAAATGGAATGGAAATGGATGAGAATAGGATACAAGGAATTAGAGAGTATAAAAGGCCAACAAATTTAAAGACATTGAGGGGATTTTTAGGAATTGTTAATTATTATAAGAGATTAATACCAGATCTAAGTAAAAAAGAATTAAAGTTAATAGAATTATTAAAAAAAAATCAGAAGTGGGAATGGACAAAAGAAAGGGAAGAAGCGTTTAAAAATTTAAAACAGGAATTTTGTAAAAAGTTAAAAGTATATCATCCAAATTATAATGAAAAGTTTATATTACGTACTGATGCATCAAAAGATAGGTTAGCGCGAGTATTAATTCAGATTCAGAGGGAAGTTGAAGTTCCAATTTATCACGGATAACAAAGAAATATGAAAAAAAAATATAGTGTTTCAGAATTAGAATTAGCGAGCATCATATTCTGTATAAACAAATTACGGTTTTATTTATTAGGGGGAAAATTTTATGTGGAAACTCATCATTTAGCATTAACATCAATTTTAAGGAATAGATTTGGAAATAATAGAATTCATAGGTGGATATTGAGTTTACAGGAATATGATTTTGAAATTAAATATATAGCAGGTAAAGTAAATATTGTATCAGATGCATTAACAAGGGAAGAAAAAACTGATATTAGGAAAATAATTAAAATAGGTGTGAATATAATGAAAGATATTGAAGGAATATATTCATTAAATCAAATATTAGAAGATCAAAGAAATTTAACAGAAAAAGAAAAAAATAGATCAATAGTACAGGATAATATAGTGATTAAAAAGGTGGGAGAAATAGAATTGTATGTAATAACGGAAGATTTGGGGAGAAGAATTTTAAAGGAATTACATTTGGAATATGGGCATATAGGAGCAAGAAAAATATGGTTAATTTTTAGGGAAAATTATATATGTAAAAGGGATCATAAAATAGCGAAAGAGGTAACTAGAAAATGCCATGTTTGTCAGTTAGGAAAAGAGAAAAATCATAAAAATTATAATGTAGTGAAAACTGTAATAGCAAGCGAATGTTTAGAAATAGTGGCAATAGATTTTATTAGCAATCTAATAGTAAATGAAGAGGGAAATAATAATATTTTAATAATAGTGGATGTGTTTTCGAAATTTGTTAAACTATATGCAACAAAGAATATGAAAACGAAAATAGTGATAGAAAAGTTAAATCAATATATAGAACAGATAGGGAAACCTCAAAATATTATTTTAGATAATGCAACATATTTTAAAAATAAAAAAATTGAAAATTTTTTTAAAAATCATCAAATTAAGTGTAGTAGTATTAGTGTTAGACACCCAGCAGGAAATCCTGCTGAAAGGTATATTAAAGAAGTAAATAAGTTTTTAAGAATTTTAGTATATCAAAATAATCGGAAATGGGGAGAAAAATAAAATGAGGTAGAATGTTATTTGAATGAAGTGCCAAGTACTATTATGAATGAGTGTCCAGTGTATATTTTAAAAGGAGATAATCCACAAACGAAATGGATAAGGGAAAGGGGAATTAAATATGAAAAGGTATTAGAAGAAGTTAGGATAAGGGAAAATAAGAATGCTCAAAAATATGTAAAAAGAATGGAAAAGAGTAGGAAAAATAGAACAACATTTAAAAAAGGGGATTTAGTAATAGTTAAAGCGTTGAGAGTAACAAGTAAAAAAATAATATTTGAGCTAAATTACATTTCCTTTTGAGGGACCATATGAAATTGTTAATGAGAATGAGGGAAATAGTTATATAGTTAAATTTATTGGAAGCAAAGAAATTCGTGGAATGTTTAATGTTAATGATTTATTTTTGTATGAAAGTTAAAATTGAAATATTTAAAGTTAAAGCTTGACAACTGATGGTGAAGAAAAATTTCTTACTGAAAGGAAATTTGATTTGGCAAGGTGAAGTAATTCACAAAGTCAAATCAAATTTGGGGGAAATTGATATGGATTTGGTGCATGTTCCTTCAGTGAGTTGTTGGAACGTGGTCCATGATTTTTAAATTGGTTGTCTAGATTAAGTATTTTTTTTTTGATATTATATTTGTTTTTGTTTAGATTATAAGTTGTTTTAGGTGTTGATGATTATTATATATAAATTTGTCAGACTGAAAGATTGTAAAAAAGAATTGTCACTGAATAAATTAAATTGAGTAAAAGAATTTGAATTTGAATGAAAAGTAAATAAAAGGTATTGATCAAAAGATTAAAATCATATAAAATATAAAAAAACTGGAGATTTGAAATTATAGAAAAGCAGAAAGGGATAGAAATTTTAGAAGATTCAAAAGCCAGTAGATAAGTAGAAACGCATCAACAAGAAGGAATTGAAAAGTAATAGAAAGAGGACAATATGGAGTAAGAATTGAATATTGGAAGAAGAAGTAAGAATTAGAAAGAAGCGAAAGATTTTTTTTTATTTATAATTTTTGTATTTATAGACAACTAATTTGGAAATCTTGAATCCACGACCGATAATTTTCATTGAAGAAGGGTGTTCCGGAAGGAGGATCCATTTCATCTCTCACTGAGTTTGTAATAGGTGATTTTCCTTCATGTTGTAACATTAAAAACAAAAATGTTAGGTATTATTTCAATGTAAGATCATTTTGTACAACGTCATACACTGAAAATGTTAAAAAACAACGAAATGACTATGTTAGTTCATCGATGAAATAATATATGCACTTCGGCAGTATTTATTTTAGTTAAATGTCAATGTAGGATCATTTTGTTCAACGTCATACACTAAAAATGTTAAAAACAACAACAAAATGAATATGGTAGTTGATCGATGAAATAATATCGCACATCTAGATCTAAAGAGTTATTAACTCAAAAAAACACTTTTTCTAAAAAATACGAAAAACTGTTTTCCGTGTGACTGAGTATTGCAGCAGCGTTTCGTTGTTATGGTTTGCTTTATTTATACTCAACAATAATTATTTTGTAGTACTTTAGTGTTATATACAAGATTTAAGGCTAAAAATTAGAATTTTTGAATTTTTTCCCTTTTGCTTATTAATGTATGTATAATACTAACTTGAGTTGAGCCTGTGTTTGTGAATGTCACATCTGATGGGATTTGAATTCATTATAACGTTTAACGTTTCACTTCCTAACCACTTGATCATCCAATAGCTTAAGTGGATAAAGCGTGCCTGCGTATAAGGCAGTGATGGTGGGTTCGAGTCCCACTGGATGTGACATTTTTTCAATTTCTCCTTAATGTCAGTTTAATAATTTCTTGTTTGTTTAATTTCTAAATTTGTTACTTAGTTGCCTCTCTTTTGATGACTGATTATTATACATTAGGTTAAGAACGCAATTACTTTTTGCATTATTTATAATAATTCAAATTGACAGAGCTTGCTATGACCAACAGTAAGAGTATAATTGTTGCTAAAAATAAAACAAAATCTCTGTAGTCAATAATTATTATTTATTAGACCTATTATTATTATTATTAGCTTTAACTTTTGTCAGTCTCATAAACCCAAATGGGTAAAAATTCTTAAACAAAACATAAAATATATAGAAAACTAGAATAAAAAAGTTTTAAATGCACATTTCAATCATTACAATCATAGTCTTACAATTATCTTAATGCTATTCTTATTGAACAAAATACTCTTATGAATAAAAAGTTATTACTTTTAATCTAAGATTAAATATCTACTGATAATGGCGCATCACAGAACAGTCAATAATAAAATCGACCTTCTTTCAAATATTAATAGCCCTTACATAATAATTATATTTTGTAGTATATTTGGTACTGTAGAACTTAAATAAAATCATAAAAATATTCTGAGTATAGAATATTTTAAATTGTTAAATATTACACTTACTTTATAATAATTAATTAATCGCTAAAAATATTCTTATAATAGAGATCATAATAACATTTTGGAATAACATTCGTATCTATCAAATCTTTAAAGTCTTTTTTGCATCGGATAATGCAATTTTTTTATTGTATGCTTGTGTTAATCCAAATGAAAATGTCGTCTGATTTATGGCTACATCAGTACCTCTGGGGCCTCTTTTTCACACATACTTTTTTTTAAAGGTCTTCAGCAAATAATGTTTTATAGAAAAACGTCTCTGGGTGTTCTTTTCCAACTCTGAGTATCTTATTGTCCTGCCACTTAATTTTATTTTTTCTTCATCTACATTAAAATTTGTAGCCCATAATTCCTGTAACGTTTTAAGGTCATAAAATAGATTGTAGGTCATTTCAACATCTTTGTAAGGTTTTCCAGTCTTTTTTGCAGTGGCAATCAACATTTTCTATTGTTCTGGTGTGTAAATGAGACCCGAGAACCGACTGCAGATATCTTTTGATTTGTTTTTCGATCACACTACGTACGTTACCTCCTTCGTTCTGTGAATGACCGCGTAATAAAAACTTGTGAGTTATAGACCTAACTGAGAATTCGTTTACGATTAAATAGTTTATTCTCCAGAGTAAGAAACTTGCTTAACACTTGTGACTTTTTCTTTGAGATCCTTCTGAAAAAGTTTTAAATATTAATAAATATAACTTTTATATATATATATATATAAATTTAAAAAAAAAACTACTTAAATTAATTAACTATAAGCTTTTGTATAAGTAAAAATAAAAAATTATAAAATTTTTTATTTAAATTATTTTGTTAATTACTTTTATATTTTCATACAAAATAGAAGGGCGGAAAAATGGGGGTTTAATTATATGTTTACAGAAAAAAAATATTCATAAAAGTTTTGTTTTACAGGCTAAATTTAAAAAAAAAAATAATTCGAAATTTTAAACAAAAATTGTTTTAAAAACGCTAACGTTTTTTTTTACAAAAAAAAAATGAAAATGGCTTTGTTTTAGAAAACGAATTATTTTTAAAAAAATTTTAAAATTTTTGTTGTTTGGGGTTTCAATGGGCCTTTGAAATCAGGCTTATTTTTGTCAAAAAAAAAAACGTATAATTTGATTTATTTACAAAAGCTTATAGTTAATTAATTTAAGTATAAATTTATTTAAAAGAGATTTTCATATAAATTGAAAATTAATTTGGATTTTGATTGGTTTTAATTTGGTTTATAATTTAGCTAGGAAATTAGATTGAATTTTATATAGGTCTTTAAGCTGTTAAAAATGTCTATATGCCAAAAATTTGAATTAAGGTTATGGGAGACCTTGATTTTGATTGGTTTTAATTTGGTTTATAATTTAGCTAGGGAATCAGATTGAATTTTAGATAGGTCTTTAAGCTATTAGAAATGTCTATATGCCAAAAATTTGAATTAAGGTTATGGGAGACCTTGATTTTGATTGGCTTTAATCTGGTTTATAATTTAGCTAGGGAATTAGATTGAATTTTAGATAGGTCTTTAAGCTGTTAGAAATGTCTATATGGCAAAAATTTGAATTAAGGTTATGGGAGACCTTGATTTTGATTGGTTTTAATCTGGTTTATAATTTAGCTAGGGAATTAGATTGAATTTTAGATAGGTCTTTAAGCTGTTAGAAATGTCTATATGCCAAAAATTTGAATTAAGGTTATGGGAGACCTTGATTTTGGTTGGTTTTAATCTGGTTTATAATTTAGCTAGGGAATTAGATTGAATTTTAGATAGGTCTTTAAGCTATTAGAAATGTCTATATGCCAAAAATTTGAATTAAGGTTATGGGAGACCTTGATTTTGATTGGCTTTAATCTGGTTTATAATTTAGCTAGGGAATTAGATTGAATTTTAGATAGGTCTTTAAGCTGTTAAAAATGTCTATATGCCAAAAATTTGAATTAAGGTTAAGGGAGACCTTGATTTTGATTGGTTTTAATCTGGTTTATAATTTAGCTAGGGAATTAGATTGAATTTAAGATAGGTCTTTAAGCTATTAGAAATGTCTATATATCAAAAATTTGAATTAAGGTTATGGGAGACCTTGATTTTGATTGGCTTTAATCTGGTTTATAATTTAGCTAGGGAATTAGATTGAATTTTAGATAGGTCTTTGAGCTGTTAAAAATGTCTATATGCCAAAAATTTGAATTAAGGTTATGGGAGACCTTGATTTTGATTGGTTTTAATCTGGTTTATAATTTAGCTAGGGAATTAGATTGAATTTTAGATAGGTCTTTAAGCTGTTAGAAATGTCTATATGCCAAAAATTTGAATTAAGGTTATGGGAGATCTTGATTTTGATTGGTTTTAATCTGGTTTATAATTTAGCTAGGGAATTAGATTGAATTTTAGATAGGTCTTTAAGCTGTTAGAAATGTCTATAAGTATGCCAAAAATTTGAATTAAGGTTATGGGAGACCTTGATTTTGATTGGCTTTAATCTGGTTTATAATTTAGCTAGGGAATTAGATTGAATTTTAGATAGGTCTTTAAGCTGTTAGAAATGTCTATATGCCAAAAATTTGAATTAGGGTTATTGGAGACCTTAATTTTGATTGGTTTAATTTGATTTATAATTTAGCTAGGGAATTAGATTGAATTTTAGATAGGTCTTTAAGCTGCTAGAAATGTCTATATGCCAAAAATTTGAATTAAGGTTATGGGAGACCTTGATTTTGATTGATTTTAATCTGGTTTATAATTTAGCTAGGGAATTAGATTGAATTTTAGATAGGTCTTTAAGCTGTTAGAAATGTCTATATGTCAAAAATTTGAATTAGGGTTATGGGAGACCTTGATTTTGATTTTTTGGTATTGTGATTTTAGTTATTTTATTTGGTAAATATATTAAAGCTAAATTTTTAATTAAATTTAGATGAAACTATAAATATTTAGTTTTTCAAATTATTATTTTAGTCTTTAAAGGGAGGAACGGTAATTATATGTTTATTAAGTTTTAAATATTTATAAAAATTTTATTTTGGTTTAGAAATTAGGTTTAAAATTTTATTATATATAAATTTTTTTAAATAATAATTATATAGTAATTAAAATTAATTATTTAATAGTTTAAGAATTAGAAATTTTTATTATTGTTAACAAAATTTGTGCCAGCAGTTGCGGTTATACAAATAGCAAAATTTAATTAATTTAATTAAAATTAAAGGAAATTGATTTATTAAAAAAATAAATTTGTTAGGTGGAATTTTAAATTTATTTTTGATAAGTTTTTATATTGAAGTTTAGAAATTTTTATTATAAACTAGGATTAGATACCCTATTAAAAGAAATGTAATAAAAAGATTAGATTAGTATTAGTTAATTTCTTGAAAATTAAAAATTTTGGCGGTATTTTAATCTATTCAGAGGAACCTGTTTAGTAAATGATAATCCACGATCTTATTTACTTTTTGTTTTAGCTTATATATCGTCGTAAAAAATATTTTACTAGAATTCTAATATTTAAAATTTTTAATAAAAATATAATTCAGATCAAGGTATAGTTTATAAGAAAGATTAAATGGGTTACAATTAATTTATTAAAGGATTTATAATTTTAAATTATAATGAATTTGGATTTGATAGTAATTTTAATAATTTATTAAAATGATTAAGTTCTAAAATATGTACATATCGCCCGTCGCTTTCATTTAATATGAAATAAGTCATAACAAAGTAGGTTTACTGGAAGGTGAGTCTAGAATACAAATTAAAGTTTTAAAAATATTTTATTTACATTAAAAAGTTAATTGTTAAATCAATTTAATTTGAAAATTATATATTATTAAAAATTTAATTTTATTGTTATTAAAATAAGTATATTTTAGTTTTATTAAATTTATTGAAATAATTTTATTAATTATAGTGGAATAGTATTGTTAAAGAATTATTAAATTTTTTAATAAGAAAATTTAATTTGTTGTACCTTGTGTATCAGGGTTTATTAAATAAAAATTAAAAATTTAATATTCTCGAATTTAAAAGAGCTAAAAAGTTAAATTTGTTAATGTGGAAAAATTAAATGAAATTATTTTTTAGTAATGAAATGTTATTCGTTTTTAAATATATCTAGTTTTTAAAGAAATAAATTTAATTTAAAATATTATTAATAGTTTTATTTATTTAATTTTATATTAGTAATAGAAAATATTTTTAGGGATGAGCTTAAAAATAAAATATTATTAGAATTTTGTAATTAAAATAATTTAGGATTAGAAATTTTCATAATTAAAAGTATGTTATAATTTAATTTAAAATTAAACATTTATATGTATATTCTATAATTTTTTTATTTAAATGTACTTTAAAATTTATAAAAATTAGTAATAATGATAAAATTAGTATAATTAAATTTAAAAATAAAATAAATTTTTAGGTTATTATAAGGAATTCGGCAAAAATTTTTTCACCTGTTTAATAAAAACATGGCCTATTGAAAGTTAATTTTAGGTCTTACCTGCCCACTGAGAATTTAAATGGCCGCAGTATTTTGACTGTGCTAAGGTAGCATAATCATTAGTTTTTTAATTGAAAGCTAGTATGAAGGGTTTGATGAAAAAAAAACTGTCTTTTAATAATTAAATTAAAATTTTATTATTAAGTTAAAAAGCTTAAATTTTTTTAAAAGACGAGAAGACCCTATAGAGTTTTATTTTTTTATTTTATATAATATTTAGAATTTAAAATTATATATTTTATAAGAAATTTAATTGGGGTGATTGAAAAAATTAATAAACTTTTTTTATTTCTATTTATAAATTTATATATTTTTGATCCATAATAAATGATTATAAGATAAAATTACCTTAGGGATAACAGCGTAATTTTATTGGAGAGTTCAAATCGATAATAAAGATTGCGACCTTGATGTTGGATTAAAATTAAATTTTGGTGTAGCAGCTAAAAGATTAAGTCTGTTCGACTTTAAAAATTTTACATGATCTGAGTTTAAACCGGTGTAAGCCAGGTTGGTTTCTATCTTTAAATAGTTAATATATTTTAGTACGAAAGGATTTAATATAAATAAAATTTATTTATTTTTGAATAAGATTATTATTTTGGCAGAATAGTGCATTAGATTTAGAATCTGAATAGGTATATAGGTTTCTATAAATAATACTTGATTTTTTTAGATTTAATTTTAATATTTTTATCTACTTTTATTTTAATTATTAGAGTATTAATTGGGATTGCTTTTTTAACTTTAATAGAACGAAA
The DNA here is from genome assembly GCA_964028335.1 of Altica lythri. Classification (NCBI taxonomy): domain Eukaryota; kingdom Metazoa; phylum Arthropoda; class Insecta; order Coleoptera; family Chrysomelidae; genus Altica; species Altica lythri. Next base: position 96,574,740 of record OZ034801.1, on the reverse strand, counting down.
AATTTTAGGTTATATTCAAATTCGTAAAGGTCCTAATAAAGTTAGTTTTATAGGAATTTTACAACCATTTAGAGATGCAATTAAACTTTTAGCTAAGGAGCAAAATTTACCTTTATTATCAAATTTAAGATTGTTTTATATTTGCCCAATAGTAAATCTTTTTTTATCTTTATTATTATGATTTTGTATACCTTTATTTTCTAGCCATTTAAGATTTAACTATTCAATTTTATTTTTTTTTGAGAATTTCAAGGGTAAATGTTTATACAATTATATTAGCAGGCTGGTCTTCTAATTCTAATTATTCTTTATTAGGGTGTATTCGAAGAGTTGCTCAAACTATTTCTTATGAAGTTAGTTTAGCCTTAATTATGTTATCTTACTTATTTTTAATTTTAAGATTAAATTTATTAGATTTTTTAAAGTTTCAAGAATATATTTGATTTATTTATTTAATATTGCCCCTCTGTTTTATATGGATTGTAAGAAGTTTAGCTGAGACAAATCGTACTCCTTTTGATTTTGCTGAAGGGGAATCAGAATTAGTTTCAGGGTTTAATGTTGAGTATAGGAGAGGTGGTTTTGTAATGTTATTTTTAGCAGAATATGGAAATATCTTATTTATGAAAATATTATGTGTAATTATATTTTTAGGGGCTAATTTATTTAGTTTTATATTTTTTATTAAGTTAGTAGGTTTGTCTTTTTTTTGAGTTTGAGTTCGTGGTACTTTACCACGATATCGTTATGATAAGTTAATATATTTAGCATGAAAAGGTTATTTGCCTGTTGCTTTAAATTATTTAATTTTTTTTTATAGGATAAAAATGTTTATTTTTATCCTATTTATTTAGTTAATTATTTTTAGTACAAGTTAATAGAGAATTTTTATCTCTTTTTTATATTTTCAAAATATAGACTTAAATCAAGTTCATTAACTATTTTATCAAATAATTCAAATAATTTTATCTCATATTTTAGTAATTATTGGGTTTATAATAAAATATAAAGAATAAATGACAGTTAAAATTTGTCCTAATAAGATATAAGGATCTTCAACTGGTCGAGCTCCAATTCATGTAAGTAAAATAATTGTAGAAAATAATGATCAAAATATTAATTTATTAATTGGATAAAAGTTATTTCTTAAAAATTTTTTTTCGTTTGTAAGTGGTAGAATATAAAGAATTGCAATTGATATAACAAGAGCAATTACCCCTCCAAGTTTATTGGGAATTGATCGTAAGATTGCATAGGCAAATAAAAAATATCATTCTGGTTGAATGTGAACTGGAGTTACTAAAGGATTAGCAGGAATAAAATTGTCAGGGTCTCCTAATAAATATGGATTAAAAAGAGTTAAGAAAGTTAATAAGAATAAAACAATTAATCCTCTCAATAAATCTTTAAAAATAAAATATGGGTGGAATGGAATTTTATCTAAATTTGACTGAGTTCCTAAGGGATTATTTGATCCTGTTTGATGTAAAAATATTAGGTGAATAATTATTATTGCTAAAATAATAAATGGTAAAATAAAATGAAAGGTAAAAAATCGATTTAATGTTGCATTATCAACAGCAAATCCCCCTCAAATTCATTGAACCAGTATTGTTCCTAAATATGGGATTGCAGATATAAAGTTTGTAATAACGGTAGCACCTCAAAATGATATATGGGTAGTACATATCCTAAAAATGCTGTTGCTATTGTTAAGAAAAAAATAGTTACACCAATTGTTCAAGTTTCTAAAAGTTTATAAGACCTATAGTAAATTCCTCGTCCAATATGAATATAAATACAAATAAAAAAGAATGAGGCCCCATTAGCATGTAGGGTTCGTAATAGTCATCCATAATTTACATCTCGGCAAATATGAATTACTCTATCAAATGCTAAAGATACATTTGGGCAATAGTGTATAGCTAGAAATAATCCTGTTAAGATTTGTACAATTAAACATAATCCTAGTAGAGATCCAAAATTTCATATTGTGGAAATATTTCTTGGGGCAGGGAATGTAATAAGGGAATTATTAATAATTTTAATTACCGGAGAAGTTTTTTGAATTGGTATTTTCATTAAAATTTTTGACGTAGTGGTCCATAAGAAAAGTGAATAATTTTTATTACAGCAATTAATGTAATAAATAAGTAAATAATTATCATTATAAAAATTAAATTATTAGGGTAATTTAAATATTTTAGTATTGATGTTTGAAAAAATTTTTGTAAGAAAAAATTTTTTATTTCTTGAATTTGGGCTATATCAAAATATAAAAAATTTATTAAATAAATAATAAAAATACTAAGAATTGTTAATAATATAAAAATTCTAATTATATTATTAAATTTAAATTTTTCATTAGAGGCGATTCTTGTTATATAAATAAATAAGATTAATAATCCTCCAATTATAATAAGAAAAACTATATATGAGTATCAAAAATTTAAACTTAAAAGTCCTGAAAGTAATGCAATTAAAATAGTTTGAATTAATAGAATACATCCATTTGTTAGTGGATGAGAAATAAATAAAAATATGAAGTTACATATTAAAATTAATATAATTATATCAGATATTAGTTTAATTAAAATATTAATTTTGGAGATTAATGATGAAAAATTTTTTATATCTGAAGTTTTAAAAGAGTAATCTTAAAGATGATTTACAAAATCATTATTTTTATTTAAATTATTAAAACTATAATGTTAATATATTTTCAAATTATTTTATTTTTAACAGGTATTTTTATATTTGTAATAAATCGTAAACATTTACTTTTAATATTATTAAGATTAGAATATTTGGTAGTAGTCTTGTTTTTAAATCTTTTTTTTTTATTTAAGAATTTTAGAAAATGACTATTTTTTTAGTATAATTTTTTTAGCAATAAAAGTTTGTGAGAGTGTACTAGGCTTATCAATTTTGATTATTATAGTTCGAGTTCACGGTAATGATTATATTATAACATTTTCTAATTTATGATAAAATTTTTAATTAGATTAATTATATTGATTCCTTTAGTTTATTATATTAAATATTGATTTTTTCAATGATTATTTTTAATTTTTAGATTTATTTTTATATTTAGGTATTTTAGTAGTTTAATTTATTCTCAGATTAGAATAAATTTTGGGTTAGACTTAATATCTTTTAGATTAGTATTATTAAGTTTTTGAATTTGTTCTTTAATAATTATGGCTAGAGCTAAAATATTAAAAGATACTTATCAAAAAATTTTTTTATTGATAATAGTAGTTTTAATAATTAGATTGTTTTTAACTTTCGTATCATTAAATTTATTTATTTTTTATTTGTTTTTTGAAGTTAGTTTAATTCCTACATTAATTTTAATTATTGGATGAGGTTATCAACCAGAACGTTTAGAAGCAGGAATTTATTTATTGTTTTATACATTATTAATATCATTACCAATATTAGTGATGGTATTTTTTATTTATAATAATCAAAATTCTTTGAATTTTTTAAGTTTAAAATTACTTATGTTGAATTTTGGCTTTATATTTATTTGTTTAAATATGGTTTTTTTAGTAAAAATTCCGATATTTTTTTTTTCATTTATGGTTACCAAAGGCTCATGTAGAAGCACCAATTTCTGGTTCTATAATTTTAGCTGGAATTATATTGAAACTAGGGGGTTATGGGTTTTTACGAACAATTTATATATTTAAAAGTCATCTTTTAACATTAAATACTTGATTTATTTCATTATCTTTAGAAGGTGGAAGAATAGTTTCTTTAATTTGTATTCGACAAAGAGATATAAAATCATTAATTGCTTATTCTTCTGTATCACATATAAGATTAGTTTTAAGAGGTTTATTAACTTTAAATTATTTAGGTATTTGAGGAGCTTTATTGATAATACTAGCTCATGGGTTATGTTCATCAGGTTTATTTTGTTTAGTAAATTTAATATATGAGCGAACTCATAGTCGTAGAATTTATTTAAATAAAGGCTTACTAAATTTAATTCCTTCATTTAGTTTATGATGATTTTTATTATTATCTTCTAATATGGCAAGGCCTCCATCATTAAATTTAGTTAGAGAAATTATCTTAATTAATTCTTTAGTTGGTTTTTCTTTTTTTAATATATTTACTTTATCATTAATATCTTTTTTTTGGAGCAGCTTATTCATTATTTCTGTATTCTTATACTCAACATGGTAGATATTATAGGGGTTTGTTTACTTATTTAAATTGTTCAATACGAGAATTTTTACTATTATTTATACATTGATTTCCTTTAAATATATTATTTTTAAAGTTAGAAATTTTAACTAAATGATTATATTTAGATAGTTTAATAAAAATATTGATTTGTGGTGTCAAAGTTATAGGTTTATTCTAAATTATTTGTTATATTTTTAGATTTATATTTTTAATTTTAAGGTTAATTATATTTGGGCTATCTTTTATGTTTTTAATAAATGATATAGTAAATTTAATTGAAATTTGAGGATTAACTTTAAATTCTACAAATTTTGTTTATATTATTTTATTAGATTGAATATCTTTATTATTTATATCAGTAGTAATATTTATTTCTTCTATAGTAATTTTTTATAGTGAAGAGTATATAATAGGAGATTTAACAAAAAATCGATTTATTTTGATAGTAGTAATATTTGTTTTTTCTATAATATTTATAATTTTATCTCCAAATTTAATTAGAATTTTACTTGGTTGGGATGGTTTAGGATTAGTTTCATATTGTTTAGTAATTTATTATCAAAATGTAAAAAGGTATAATGCAGGTATATTAACTGCTTTATCTAATCGGATTGGGGATGTGGCTTTTTTAATGGCTATTGCTTGAATAATAAATTTTGGGAGATGAAGATTTATTTATTATTTAGATTTTCTTTATAATGATGAAACTATAATATTAATTAGGGGTTTAATAATTTTAGCTGCAATAACTAACAGAGCTCAAATACCTTTTTCTTCATGGTTACCTGCAGCTATAGCTGCTCCAACCCCAGTTACTTCTTTAGTTCATTCATCAACTTTAGTTACAGCAGGGGTATATTTATTGATTCGGTTTAGAAATTGCCTAAGTTTTATACATTTGTATTTTTTATTATTTATTGCTTCTTTAACAATATTTATGTCAGGATTGGGGGCTAATTTTGAGTATGATTTAAAAAAAATTATTGCTTTATCTACTTTAAGGCAGCTTGGGTTAATATTGAGTATTTTAGCTTTAGGAGAGTCAAAGTTGGCCTTTTTTCATTTAATTGTACATGCTTTATTTAAAGCTTTATTATTTATATGTGCGGGTAATATAATTCATAGATTAGGAAATTGTCAAGATATTCGATTTATGGGAGGTTTAGTCAATCATTTACCTTTAACTTGTATTTATATAAATATTTGTAATTGGGCTTTATGTGGAATTCCTTTTATGTCAGGGTTTTATTCTATAGACTTAATTGTAGAAGTTATATCAATATCAGTATTAAATGTTTATATTTATTTAATTTTTTATATTTCTATTGGATTAACAGTAGCTTATAGATTTCGTCTTTCTTATTATAGTTTAATTGGGTCATTTAATTTTTTATCTTTAAATATAATTAAAGAGTCTAGATTAATTATATTAAAAGGAATAAGGGGATTAATTTTATTAGTAGTTTTTATAGGGAGATGTTTTAATTGAATATTCTATTCAACTCCTACATTAATTATTTTACCCTGTTATATAAAAATTATAACATTATTAATAGTTTTAGTTGGAATAGTATTAGGTTTAGAATTTTCTAAATTTAGTTTAACTTATAAAATAAATTTTTTTAATTTAACTTTTATAAGGTTTTTAGGATTAATATGAAATATACCAATAATTTCTACTTTAGGAGTTAATTTAAATTTTCTAAAAATAGGTAAAGTTTATATAAAGACCTTTGAACAAGGATGAATTGAGTATTATGGTAGAAAATCTTTATTTGTTTTATTAAAAAAAATATTAAATATTCAAATTATTTCTATAAATCATTTAAAAATTTTTATAATATTATTATTTATTTGATTCATATTTTTATTATTACTAATTTATCTAAATAGCCTAATTTAGAGCATAATATTGAAGATATTAAGGTAGTTTTAACTTTTAGATAGTTATTTATAAGATAAAATCTAATTTTACATTGAAATTGTAATGTTTTTATTAAACTATATAAATTTATAGAAGTAAAAACGTATTTCAACGCTTAAAAAGTAAGTTAGAAGCTTCTTTTTGAATTCCTTACTTCTTTAATTGGGAAAATCCATTTTTATCATTAACAGTGATATACCTCTAATTTGGTTTCAATTAAAAATAAGGATTATAAATCAAATTTTTAGGTCGAAACTAAATGCAAATTTTTTTTGCTTCTTATTTATAAGATAAACTAGCTGACCCGGCCACGCGTTGCTGTGGCTAAGGTTTTTGTTATACTTATTACATTGTAGTAATCTATTTAAGAGGAACAGTAGTAGAACATCAGTCATGGGGACCACCATGCTTGTTTACATAGATGCCATTTGTAAAAAATATGGCGACCTCCATGACAGATTTTCTACTACTGCAACCCCTTAATACAATGAAATTATTATTTACGAATGAAGACGGAAACGTTAAAGCTGGTATAAAAATTCACTGGATTGATATTAAGCAAAAATCAATACAAAAGAATTTTAAAATTTATTATTATTTTTATTGAAGTTTATAACAAATGAGTATATTACTGTCACGCCTGGAGAGATTTGAGAGAATGTGCCTTAGTGTTATAGGATAAGGAGTAGCTTACTAAAGGCACTCCCGGCCAGGTATCCTGCTGAAGGCAGAAAACTAACCAAGGGTAAGATGAGATAAACAACAGGAAACAAACAACAAATATATTAACGAATAAATAAGCAATAAGAATGAGTGATAAACATTAAGTATAGGGAGTCTTACCAAATAAATTACATGGTGGCATGTCACACTTACTCACGAAAATACGTCAAGAGTCACAATTGCCCAGACCCTAGGGTCTGTTTTAGGGACACCCCAAAGGGTGTCTGACCTCAACAACCTGCTTTTAAAGTCAATTCATATTCTACGTGAGAATCAAAATTAAACTATTTAAACACGTGCCAAGATCTAAAGTAATGACTTTGACCTGGTAAAATGTAATACATAACAATACAATAAAATATAAATTAATAAATTAATATGTAGGGCAAAACTACCCAATCACTTATGTGGCATTACAAAGTAAATAACATGTAACACTTTAACTTATGCATGAATGAGGTAGGTAGGGCAGATAGTCTTAAATCTTTAACAATAATACTTATTATTTTAAATTATAGGTAATTACTTTTATTTTCAATTTAATTTAGCACTAATCGGAACACAATATTTTTGGTTAACCTGTCTTTAGCTAACACAAACAGATTCGACGGTTTCCCTACACGTGAACATGCAATATATAGTTGCCCAGTTTATTAAACTATATAGTTTCAAAGCACATGCCACAACTTTTTATGTTAAAACTTTTCAATAATTAAAACTGAATTTAAGTGTCATCTCAACAATGAACAGCATCCTTGATATTGCAAAAATATTAAGTCATGCAACGCTGTGATTGATCATAGAGAGGATTGTTTCCTTGTTAACTAAATCAAGGGTAGTTGTATCTAAAAACTTTCTAAAATAGTTTATTTTATTAACAGTTAAATTAAAATAGTAATTACTGTTTTCACATGTAAAAACAAAAAAAAAAAAAAAAAAAATTCCCTCTGGCGTAATCGATCCCATTACCATAACCCAACCGAAATGTCAAAATCGCCGCTGATCCAAATTAGCTACCAAGACTTTACATGAAAACTTTCAAAATGATAATGTCATATTTAATATAATAACAATTCAATAACAAATAATTTACAATAAAATAATATTGCGACTATAAATGAAAGCTATCCTATTTTTCAAGTTGAATCAAACTGCACACGGTGTGCAAATTTGATTAAAATCGGTTAAGTAGTTTGGGAGTCCATTGCGGACAAACAACGTGACACGTAATTTATATATATTAAGATTGAAATTCAATACTTTTTAAATGCAACTTAAATGTTATAATTAACTATTATCTTATTTTTGTCAAGTTAAAGCTCCTTGATTTCATTCATGATAAATTCCAATTAAAAGAATAACAATAAAAATTAAAGTAATTAAACTATAATTAACTAAATTAGTAAATTTTAATGTTAAAATTAAAGGAAATAAGAGAGTAATTTCTACATCAAAAATTAGAAAAATAACAGTAATAAGAAAAAAGTGTAATGAAAAAGGTAATCGGGAAGAAGTTTTAGGGTCAAACCCACATTCGAATGGCCTATTTTTTTCACGGTCATAAAAACTTTTTTTAGAAATTAAATTTAATAGTATTGTTAATGCAAAAATAATTAAGATAATTATAATGGATAATTTAAAGATTAAAAATATTACTTATACTAAAAATTTTGATTTTTTAATTGGAAGTTAAATATAATTATTTATATTATATAAGTAATTAATTACCTCATCAGTAAATAGAAATATAAAGGAAAAGTCAAACAACATCAACAAAATGTCAATATCAGGCAGCTGCCTCAAATCCAAAGTGGTGTCAGTATGAAAAGTGATTAAAAAAATGTCGAATTAAACAAATTCCAAGAAATGTTGAACCAATTAATACATGTAATCCATGAAATCCAGTTGCTATAAAAAAAGATGAACCATAAACAGAATCTGCAATAGAAAATGGGGCTTCTAAATATTCATATCCTTGAAGGATAGAAAAATAAATTCCTAAAAGTACTGTAAGGATTAATCCTTGAAGTGATTGGTTGTAATTATTTTCTATTAATCTATGATGGGCTCAAGTAACTGTAAGACCTGATGTCAGTAAGATAAGGGTGTTTAATAGAGGAATCTCTGAAGGATTAAATGTAATAATTCCTTTTGGAGGTCACTGTAGCCCAATTTCAATAGAAGGTGATAAAGATCTATGAAAGAACCCTCAAAAAAATGAAAAGAAAAAAAGAATTTCAGAAGTAATAAAAAGAATTATTCCTCATCGTATTCCATTAGTAACTAATAAAGTATGTAATCCTTGATAAGTTCTTTCTCGAGTAACATCACGTCATCATTGAAATATAATTAATCTTGTAGCTAGTAATCCAATTATAAGTAATGTATTATTATAAAGATGGAATCATTGAATTAATCCTACTATTGTTGTTATAGCTCTAATAGCCCCTAAGATTGGTCAGGGTCTAATATCTACTAAGTGGTAAGGGTGATTTTTATGTATTGACATAAGTTTCTCTAGAGTATAAAGTTCTTAAAACTGCAAATACATATGATTGGATAATTGCTACTGCTGATTCAAGAGTTAATAGTAAAATTTGTGTAATAATTAAAATATTAATAGTTAAAATTGATAAGAAATTTCCAGTTTGTCCAAATAAAGTTAAAAGAAGATGACCTGCAATTATATTAGCAGAAAGTCGAATTGCTAGAGTTCTAGGTCGAATAATATTTCTAATAGTTTCAATACATACTATAAAAGGTATCAAAATAGCAGGAGTTCCTTGTGGAACTAAATGAGCTAATATATATTTGGTATTTATAAATCAACCAAAAATTATAAATCTAGTTCAGGTAGGTAGAGCTAATCTTAGTGTTATAGATATATGACTTGTTCTAGTAAAAATATATGGGAATAAGCCTAAAAAATTATTAATTAGGATAAAAGAAAATAATGTAATAAAAATTAAAGTTCTTCCTTTGTTTTTATTATTAATTCCAATTAGTATTTTAAATTCTTGATGTAAAGTTAAAAAGATTTTTATTCATAAAATTTGAATACGAGAAGGAGAAGTTCAAAAAAAAGATGGGATAAGTAAGAAAATAATAATTGTTCTTAATCAATTAAGGGAAAGTCTAAAATTTGAGGTTGGATCAAAAGAAGAAAAAAGATTTATTATCATTTTCAGTTAAAATTAAATTTTTAATTTTTAATCTATTTTTAGATTTATTAATTAAAAAAGAGAAATAAATAAAATTATTTACTAAAAAGTAAGTTAGATTAAAAAATATAAATAGTAATATTCAGTTTAATGGTATTGTTTGTGGTATAGAAAATTATTTTAATTTGACAAATTAATGTTATGTATTAACTAAATTTTCCATTAGAAATAATCGTTAACTTATAATGGTTTAAAATTCCATTGCAAACTTTCTGCCATCTAATGAATTTAATTTAGAAATTCAGTTAATAAAATATTTTGATGAAATTCTTTCAATAACAATTGGTATAAAGCTATGATTAGCCCCACAAATTTCAGAACATTGCCCAAAAAATAATCCTGATCGATTAATATAAAATCTTATTTGGTTTAAACGTCCAGGAGTTGCATCAACTTTAATCCCTAGAGATGGAATAGTTCATGAGTGGATTACATCTGCTGCAGTAATTAGTATTCGAATATTAGTTTCATAAGGGATAGTTATTCGATTATCTACATCTAGTAGGCGAAAATTAAATTTTTCTAAATCTGTTGTTGGAATTATATAGGAGTCAAATTCAATGTTTGTAAAATCTGAATATTCATAGGATCAGTATCATTGGTGGCCAATAGTTTTAATTGAAATTATTGGATTGTTAATTTCATCTAAAATATAAATTAATCTTAGTTTTGGAATTGCAATAAAACTTAAAGTAATTGAAGGTAGAATTGTTCAAATAATTTCAATTATTTGCCCTTCTAATAATATTCGATGAGAAAATTTATTAAAAAATAGTGAAATTAATAATTGTCCGACTAATATAGTGATAATGACTAATAGTCCAGTAAATAAAGGGGTCAACCTATCGCAATCGGCCTTCTGCTTTCATATTGCCAGTAATAAGAGATAATGGCAAATAATTGAAAATAAGCCCAGTTTCCACAAAATCAAATTCCCGGGCGGGCCTGAAAATGACCCCCAAAAATCTGGGAAATAGGGTTTTCAGCCCATATCTCCTAAAATATGACCCTTACAGAATTTTTGTTCAAATAAAAAATGAAGATAATCCTATTCTCTACAAAAATGGTCTCTAGCATTTTTTTCGAAAAGTTGGCCGTTTTCGAGATAAACGCGCCCAAGCGCACGCTTAATTTTGAGTTCCTGCGCTACACATGGGAGATAGGGCTCTACATTTTTATCAATGTGCGGTGGGACAAATTGTTGAATAACTTGGGTAAAAACGCATATTTTCACATGATTCAAAGTTCATGTGAAAGAGAAAATCTGTCGCTATCAGCCCCTGCCACTGGAATCACGTTTTGACTCTTTGGACATATCGAAAAAACGGGTCAAACTTTCTGGTCGTCCGCAATTTTGACCTTGCACAAAATTTGCTCGTATTTTTTTTCTAGTACACGGATTGGCTGTGAGTTTTCCCGAATATTGATCTTCGAAAGGTCCATAATCATCCCAGAAAATTGTAGAAATTAATTTTCTTGCGTTCCAAGAAGAAGCTTGGATGAAAATGTCCGATTTTTCCCGGTTTTTGGAGTCTTGGAAAATTTGTTTACAATGGGCCATTACTAATTATTATTTTAATAAAATGACCCTTCAAGATATGTCATTTGAAAGGTGAGATTGTCTAGTTTTTGGCTCTGTTATTATTTTTTGCGACAAAATCAGGGATTCCCCATAAAATTCCAAAAATGCAAGATCCCAGGAAAACCCAACTTTTTCGTTTCGTGATTATTTTCTTTTTGTTCTTTATTTTGGCCATTTTTTCACCTGGACCAAAGGAAAGATGACGTTCTCACCTTTCCATCCATGTATATAAAGTCATACTTTTTATTAGGGGGGGAAAACCCGTGGCACTAAAAGTAACACGTAATTTCTATCATTTTAATTCGTGCCGTCGTCCGCCGTGTATGCTCTGCATGTGGCGCTCGTGTCGTCTGCTAGTCCACGCGGCCACGCTACTAAGGCACTATAAACATAGGTATTATCGTCAGCCATGTTTTGTCCAATGTCAACCACAAAACCAGAGATTATAGAACAGATGTGTTGATGACTGATATAAAGTTGGCCACAAGTTCTGACATCAGCGTACCATGTTTAAAACTTTACTTTTACAACCTTTTTATGCTTAAAGTACCTTAAGTTTATTTTAATCTAAAACCACTAGTACTTACTCTATCACTATACCGTTTTAAGTACTTTTTCGCTATTCGCGCTACCAGCTGCTTTAGTTCCCATTTTCACCACTACAAAATACGATTACACGTCTCTTTAATGTGTCTATGATCTGACACGTGAATTGAGTGACATTGGAAAAAAAATGGCTGATGATAATACCTATATCTATAGTGCCTTAACGCTACTATTTTCTTGTTTATAAACAGTGAATGTTTGGAGTCAAGTGTTTTAAACACTTTTTATAACAATAAATATTAATTATTAATCATTCCGAGGTCAAATTAAAGACATTGTTAGTGTTTTTGTCTTAACCTTACTTCTATAGTAAACCTAAAGAGGAGAAAGACAAGATTGAAATCTGGATGGAAGTAAACGAGACTGTAGAAGCAGGTGAAATACACCAACAGCGAGAACCTGATAAGGACAATGTTGATGATCAAGAAGGAGAGTGGTGATTCACTCTCATATGTAACAATCTTTATATATTTTAAATAATAAAGCAAATTGAAAACAAATTAACTTTTTTGCAAAATTCATTGTTGCGAAAAGATTGCCGGAAATTCGCAATAAATTGATGATGAACGTTATGGCGAAAGTAAGTAACTGTTTAAATTTCCCTTCGTAAAGTCTCATGGACTTCAAGACGCGGACACGTGGGAAAAGGTGATTCGCAATAGTTTAGGGCCAATTTATAAGGTCCATCCCTATATAATTCATCTGGTGGTCTGTTCCCTTATACGCACAGTCTGAACACCCACCTCTGGGGAGAAAAAACGATCGATAAGCATAAAAACTCTTGAAAAATAAAGGGTTAACGGCGGTTCTCATTTATGATCCCAAAGATTTTGCAAGTGGGAGAAATGTCGTAGCGCCATCTACAATTGATTTCCAGAGGTCAAAACATCAAGGCCAGTTCATTTCCAACCCTCCCCACCTCAAATTTAGTAAAAAATTTGTATTTTTTTTCAAGCTCAAAATTTGGAATTTTTCACCTGCGTTTTTTGCAAAAAATAATAAAGTTGCGAAAAAAATGCTAGAGACCATTTTTGTAGAGAATGAAATTATCTTCATTTTTTGTTTGAACAAAAATTCTGTAAGGGTCATATTTTAGGAGATATTGGCTGAAAACCTCATTTTCCAGATTTTGGGGGTCATTTTCAGGCCCGCCCCGGAATTTTTTTTTGTGGAAACTGGGCTTATTTTCAATTATTTGCCATTATCTCTTATTACTGGCAATATGAAAGCAGAAGGGTGATAACGTTAGCTTTCCCCTTTTTTCCTCCTTCAGTTACTGGACTATAAAATAAGTAGGGCATGATCATGAAAGTAGACTAATTGTTCTATTAATGGAGAAGCTCTGTCTTGAAGTGTAATATTTTTTCAAGTTGAAATTTCTAAAAAAAGAAAATCTTTATTTTCGGGGTTTAAATCCGATGCACTATTCTGCCATATTAGAAATTTGTTAATTGTGGCAGTTCAGAGTATGAGTGTTCAGCTGGGGGATTAAATTGAAGTCATTCAATTGATGAAGATATTCTTAATGGACAAATTCTTTTTCGTTGTACAGAAAATGCTTCTCAGAAAATAAATAATAAATATAAAACTCCAATTAATGAAATGAGTCTTCCAATTGAAGAAACAATATTTCAGAGTAAATATCTATCTGGGTAATCAGAGTATCGTCGAGGTATCCCTATTAACCCTAAAAAATGTTGTGGGAAGAATGTAATATTTACTCCAATAAATATAATAAAGAATTGGATTTTTAAGTAGAAGTTATTTAAGGTTAAACCTGTAAATAATGGGAATCATTGAATTATACCTGCTATAATTGCGAATACTGCTCCTATAGAGAGAACATAATGAAAATGGGCAACTACATAATAAGTGTCATGTAATACAATATCAATTGAGGAGTTAGCTAATACTACTCCAGTTAACCCTCCAACAGTGAAAAGAAAAATAAAACCTAAAGATCAAAGAGTAACTGGTGAGAAGTTAATAATTGTTCCATGAAATGTAGCTAATCAACTAAAAACTTTGATTCCTGTTGGAACTGCAATAATTATTGTTGCTGATGTAAAATAGGCTCGAGTATCAACATCTATTCCCACTGTAAATATATGATGTGCCCATACAATAAATCCTAATAGTCCATTTGCTATTATTGCATAAATTATTCCTAATGTTCCAAAAGCTTCTTTTTTTCTTCTTTCTTGTCTTACAATATGGGAGATTATTCCAAATCCAGGAAGAATTAAAATGTAAACCTCGGGATGTCCAAAAAATCAAAATAAATGTTGATAAAGAATTGGGTCTCCTCCACCAGCTGGTTCAAAAAAAGATGTATTTAAATTACGATCTGTAAGTAATATTGTAATTGCACCGGCTAGGACTGGTAAAGATAAAAGTAAAAGGATGGCCGTAATAAATACTGCTCATACAAATAAAGGTATTTGATCTATTGACATTCCTTGTGGCCGTATATTAATTATTGTTGTAATAAAATTAATAGCACCTAAAATTGACGAAATTCCTGCTAAATGGAGACTAAAGATAGCTAAATCAACAGATGGTCCATTATGTGCAAGATTTGAAGATAGGGGAGGATAAACTGTTCATCCAGTTCCAGCCCCTCTTTCTGTAAACCTTCTTATTAATAATAAAAAAATTGATGGCGGGAGTAACCAGAATCTTATATTATTTATTCGAGGGAAGGCTATATCCGGGGCCCCAATTATTAGTGGGACAAGTCAATTTCCAAATCCTCCAATTATTATTGGTATCACTATAAAAAAAATTATAAAAAAGGCATGAGCAGTAACAATTACATTATAAATTTGGTCATTTCCAATTAATGACCCCGGTCTTCCTAATTCAGTACGAATTAAAAGTCTTATGGAGGTACCAATTATTCCAGCTCAAATTCCAAATAGAAAATATAAAGTTCCAATGTCTTTATGATTAGTTGAAAATAATCACTTGTTCGATGAAATGGCTGAGCCTAAGCAATAAACTGTAAATTTATTTACGAATTTAAATTCTTTCATCAAAATGATAATAAATTGCAAATTTATAGGTAAATTATTTAATTTTAAGGCTTAGAAAATCCTCTCTATTTTTAACTTTGAAGGTTAAAGGTTTACTTAACCTAAATCCTTAAAGATAAAAGAAAATATTTGTACAGATAAATAGTCTAAATAAGGTAATGAAATTAAAAAAAATAATTCTAGATGTTTTTCATTCATTATTAAAAATTAAAATTTCATTTGAGGTGAATATTAAAGTAGAAAATGTTAATCGAAGGTAGAAATATAGAGTAACCAAAGTTATAAGAATTAAAATAATTCTTAATCCGTAAGAATCATTAGAAACTAGGGTTTCGATTACTAATCATTTAGGTAAAAATCCTAAAAAAGGAGGTAGGCCCCCTAATGAAAAAAAAAAAATTATTAGGAAAAGAAGCTTTAATAACTTATTAGAATTAAGACTAATAGAAATTTGAGAAGAAAGAAAGATATTAAGTTGTGAAAAAATTATAATAATAGAAATATTGATAGTTGTATAAATAGCAAAATAAATCCCTCATAAAGTTTTTATATTAAATAATCTTGCTAGTATTCAGGCAATGTGATTGATTGAAGAATAAGCTAAAATTTTTCGTAATCTAACTTGATTGAATCCTATTAATCTACCAACTAATCTTCTAAAAATAATAACAATTGAATAGAATACAAAATTAATATTATACATTAATAAAATTATGGGAGCTAATTTTTGTCATGTAAAAATAATTAAATTATTTAGTCAATTTAATCCTTCAGATACTTCTGGGACTCAAGCATGAAATGGGGCCGCTCCTAATTTAATAAACATAGCAGAATTAAGAGTTATTATTATAGAATAATTTATATACTGTGGGAGAAAGTCAGATAAATTTAATCTTCTAATAATAGCAAATAAAATTAAAGAGGAAGCTAAAGCTTGTGTAGTAAAATATTTAATTATTGCTTCTGTTGGATATTGATTATTGGGAGATTTTATTAAGGGGATGATTCTTAATAAATTAATTTCTAATCCAATCCATATTTTAAATCATGAGTATGCTGAAATTGTAATTAAAGATTCAAGGGTTAAAGTAGTAAAAAAGAGAATTTTATAAGATTTAAAAATTAAAAAGAAAAGAAGTAAAACCTTTATAAGTGAGGTATGAGCCCAATAGCTTTTTTAACTTATCTTTTTATATTTTAGTATTTAATGTACATTAAATTTTGATTTTAAAAGAAGAGATCTTAAGTCTCTAGATATAATTCGGTTTATAGAGGTGGGGGGCACATGATTAATCCTATCAAGATTATCCTTTAATCAGGCACTCTATATAAATATATAATAATAGAAAATTCTATTATTATATTAATATTTTAATTAAGTTTAATTTTCAATAAACATGTTTAAAATTTTAATAGGGAATTATATTGCATTTAATGTCAATTTGGTTGAGCGAAAAATGACCAAATTTTGTCTTTTTTTTTCATCGTTTTTTTGGCGATTTTTTTAGTGAATTTTTGTTAATTAAATGTAATTAAAATGGTATAAGGTTATGTCTCTCCAGGAAAAACGTTATATTTTTTTATTTAATAAATGTTTAATGAATTAAAATAATATAAATATATATATATATATATAATAAATTTATTTTATAATATAAATGTATCTATATTAATTATTTATGATAATAATAATAATTTATTTAAAATACCATATTTATAAATTGTTAGGGTATTTAATACATATATAAAGATAACTTAATATACCATATTTATGGATATAGGATCGTTTACTAAGAAATTTAGAGAAATAATATAAAGATTTACTTATAATATTAAAATAAATTCTAAATCAAAAGAAATATAATATATATATATATATATATATATATATATATATATATATATAAAATAAATCTTTAACAATTATTTTTAATAATATAATTATCTATTTAAAATTAAAAACTATAAACTTTAATATAAATAATTATATTGGGCACATACTAGTTGGTAAGTTAAAAAAAATTGTTATTACAATTCAATATATAAATATGTAATATATAGAAAATTATAATAAAATATAATAATTAATTTGTGTTTTTTAATAAATATTTAAAAATCAGGTTTTAATTAGTTATTTTACCTTTTTTTTATATTTTATAACCGTCGAAAAACATTTTGTAAGTTAATTTTGGAATTGGTACTTCCGAACTGCAATAGTTTGTGATGTTTCTAAAAATAATGAAAGCTATATTATATAACAGACTTCAATTTTAAAACAACTATAAAATCATCATATAACTAATATACATAAAATAGAGATTACTTACAATTCAAGATTTTACAAACAGCAGTTATAAAAGCAATGGCTTGTATATTTAACATTCCTATAAAGTGTCACATATTAGCAGTATCTGTTTTTCGTCCAACCATGACTATTGAACTGTATATACCTAATAAATATACATTATTTTTAAACGTTTTTCCACATAATACCTATGTTTATAGTGCC
Source organism: Altica lythri (assembly GCA_964028335.1). NCBI lineage: Eukaryota > Metazoa > Arthropoda > Insecta > Coleoptera > Chrysomelidae > Altica > Altica lythri. The sequence continues at coordinate 96,556,940 of OZ034801.1, read as the reverse complement.
TTAATGTTGGAATATACACCTTACAAACACTTATCAGTTAACGCCACTGTTTACTGTTAACTAGATTATATAATTTATATATAGTTAATTGTTTAATTGTCAACATAATTGTAAAATGTTAGTTATATTTATATGTAAATATATTATTTCCCAAAACACGTTTACTTTTTAACAAATTGGTAGCAGAGCGTGGTTCTAATACGATAAAGTATATAAAATGGCTGCTTATCGTATAGAATCGTTGGGAAAGGAAAATTACGACACATGGAGTGTCCAGGCCCAAGCCGTATTAATTAAGAACAATTTATGGAACTATGTAACTGGTGAAAAATTGAGACCAGTAGATAATCCTGCAGACTACGATCGTGAAGATCTAATGGCACGTTCAGAGCTTTTATTGTTAATATCCTCTCCTGAACTAAAACAAGTAATTCAAAAGATGTTTGGGATACTCTAAAATGTATATATCAAAGTCAAGGACCAGCTCGTAAAGCAACTCTCCTGAAGCAATTAATACTTAAGAAAATGTCCGAAACAGAAGATATAAGAGACTATTTGAATAATTTTTTACATATAGTAGACAAACTGAATGATATGGATATCCAAATTAATCCAGAACTACTTAGTATAATGATGCTCTATAGTTTACCTTCTAGTTTCGAGAATTTTAGAATTGCTATTGAAACGCGAGACAATTTACCCCAACCTGAAGATCTAAAAGTAAAAATAATAGAAGAATCGGAAGACAGAAAAGGACAAGAAACTAACGACAACCAGGAAGGTGCTCTGTACAGCAGTAATAAAAGAAACTTTGATAAAAAGCCATTGAGAAATGATGAATTTAAATTTAAATGCCATAAATGCAGAAGATATGGACATAAAGCCTCTGATTGTTGGAAGAAAACAAATAAAGAGGATACGAAACATGATAATCAAAGAAAAAATTTTAATGTTCAACCAATTTGTTTAACTTCTGCAAACGAAATTAACACTGGTCTGTGGTGTTTAGACAGTGGATGCACTTCTCATATGTCTGGTTTAAAGGATACATTTAGTTCGTTTAATACTGAAAATGGGTTATTAAAATTAGCATCTGATTATCACACTACCAATGTGGAGGGAAAAGGAATAGTGACATTAAAATCCAAAAAGGATATTATTAATCTAAATCAAACCCTATACGTTCCTGAGTTGTCTACCAATCTAATGTCAGTAGGAAAAATTACAGATCATGATCATAATGTAATTTTTTCTAAACATAAGGCTGTAATAAAAGACAAAAAGGGAAATGTTGTTATTGAAGCTAAACGAGAAAATGGTCTGTATTATATAAATTTGAACAATTATGAAGAAGTAAATACTGTTCATGACAATGATATTATGAAGTGGCATAAAAAACTTGGACACATGAATGAAGCTGATTTAAAATTATCTTTGAACAAACAATTAATGAAGGGATTAAAATTTGGTCACAACGAAAGATTATCTGAATGTGAAATATGTATCCAAAGAAAAATGTCACGTTTACCGTTTCATAAAAGTGAGAATTTCAAAACAACAGAACCTTTAGAAATTGTACATACCGATGTATGTGGACCAATAAATGTTGGAACATTAGCAGGTTCAAAATATTTCGTAACTTTCATTGACAATTATACTAGATATTGTAAAGTATATTTTATGAAAGCAAAAAATGAGGTACTAGAAAAATTTAAAGAATATAAAACAATTATGGAAAATTTCACTAATAAGAAAATAAAAAATCTACAGTCTGATAATGGTACAGAATATACTGTAATAAGAATTTTGATGAATATTTGAAAATAAATGGAATTCATAGAAGGTTCTCCGCCCCATATACTCCCCAGCAAAACGGTTTGGCTGAACGTAAAAACAGATCATTGATAGATAAAGCTAGATGTATGCTAATAGATGCTAAGTTACCAAGTCAGTTATGGGCAGAAGCTATTTATACTTCAAATTACTTGATCAACAGAAGTCCAGTAAAAGCATTAAACGGAGAAACGCCATATCAAAAATGGGTTGGGCGTGTACCATCTGTTAATCATCTACATATATTTGGATCAAAAGCATTTGTTTTGAACAAAAATCGAAAAAAAAAGTTTGCACCAAAAGCAACACCAGAAGTATTTCTGGAATATGCCAAAAATGCCAAAGCATATAGAATCTATGTACCAGAAAAAAATGATGTTATAATAAGTAGAGATGTTAAAATTTTAGATAATTAAATTTTAGAGGAAACTAGTAGCAGTTATGATTTCTTAGTAAACCATAATGAAAGAGAATGTAACACTAGTAACGACACTGAAATCATTTTTAAAAATCCAGGTGGATCTACTGAAACAGAAGAAAATTTTGTTGAAAGTGAAACATCCACATCATCAGATGAAGAAGAAAATCATGATAAAACTACATACAGAAGATCAGAACGTCAGAAAAAACCTCCTGTATGGACAAAAGACTACGAATTAGAGGAGACAGGAAACGAGCATATGTACCTATGCGAATCAGATGAAAATGAAGAAAATGAAGAATGGCATGAAGCCATCAAATCTGAAATAAAAGCGCACATTAAAAATGGTACATGGATAATAAAAGAAAGGAAGTATAAGAATAATTTAGTAGACTATAAAATGGTACTTAAAAGAAAAATTAACCGAGATAACACGGAAAAAAAGCACGTCTTGTAGCAAGAGGATTTAGCCAAAAATATGGAACTGACTACAACGAAACTTTTGCTCCAGTAGTAAAACTTAGTTCTCTGAGACTATTATTGGCCACAGCTGTAGAAGAAAACCTTAAATTAAATCAACTTGATGTTACAAGCGCTTATTTGAATGGAGATTTAAATGAAAATATTGACATGAAAAAACCAGATTATCTCGAAAAGTACTTAACTGAAATTATGATAGATGAAAGCACAAATGAAGACCTTACCTTATTTAATAAAACTAAAAAGATGTTAGAAGATATAAAAAATATAAAAGGTGAAAAGGTTTGCCATTTACAAAAAGCTCTTTATGGTTTAAAACAATCTGGAAGACAATGGTATTTGCGTTTAGATGAAGAACTAAAAAAATCTAGGTTTCATCTCTTCGCAAGCAGATCCTTGTATTTATAGTATTATCGACGATGGAATAAAAATATTAATCGCTGTGTACGTAGATGACATTATCATAGCATATTCTTGTGAGAAAAAACTACTAGAAATAAAGAAATTACTAATGAAAAAATTTGAAATGAAAGATTTAGGAAAACCAAATTATTGTCTTGGAATTGAAATAACACAAGAAGATGAAAATTTAAAACTGACACAACAAAGATATATAGTATATAGTTGTATCTCATTTTTTTCGGAAGAAGAAGTTCCTCCCACAAATCGATCCCTCAGCTTAAGCACAGATTCCGCAGTTAGACCTGCTGTACCTCCATCCAAGTCTACAATCCTTCAAACAATGTTTCTAAACATAAGGAGTCTCAACAACAAGGCAGATGAACTTCTTTTTCAAATCATTGACAAGAACTATGATTTTATCTGCCTGTGTGAACACTGGTTGAAAAATGAGTCTGTTCCAGCTTTTAGCCAGATGGGTCCATATAATTTAGTGAATTCATTCTGCCGTGCCGATGGGGGTGGTGGCGGCACGCTTATTTATGCCAGTAACAAATTTTCTGTTAAAAAAATTGAACCTATTGATACTTTATCTGTTTCTAAGGTTTGTGAGGTAGTTGCTGTTAAAGTAGATGTTTTGAATATATTGCTTATTTGTATGTATAGATCTCCTAGTAGTAAAGTAGAATCTTTTTTCAAATTTTTATCGAAGTTTTAAACATAGCTTTTCAGCATAAATGTCCTGTTTTTATTTATGGTGACTTCAATGTCGATGTTTTTTCCTCTAGCTCCCAGGCGACTGATTTTTTGCAGATTGTGAGGTCGTATGGATTGGATTGTCTACTAAATGAGGCAACCAAGATATCCAAAGTCTTCAAGAATAGTTGCCTTGACAATTGCATTACAAATGTGTCCAAAGATTGCTCTGCTACTTTATTGGATTACTTCCTTTCAGACCACTTAGCAATTGTAAACAGGTATTCTTACTCTAATGGAAACCTGAATCAGAATGAGTCTACCAAGATACAAAAATTTAGACCGTTTTGTTCCAACAGAGTCTCGCAATGTATTGAGTGTTTATTAAACGTAGATTGGTCTAGTTTATTTGAATTTGATGATATTGACAAACTTTTTAAAAAAATTTTTTGTGTATTTATGGATATATATGAAAATTGTTTCCCACTCAAATCTAAGACAGTTCATGTTAGCAATGAACACAAAAAATGGTTTGGGGCAGACTTAAAAAAATATAGGGAAAACTTGAATTTTTTAGCTGCTTTCAACAACCGCAATAAAAATGTAGACTTAAGTGAGCTGATAAAACTTGAAAGGAAAAATTACAAACAGAAAATTCTTGAAGCCAAGTCTCAATTTTATTCTGATAAAATTGAAAGTAGTGTAAATAAGCCTAAAACCATATGGAAAATAATAAATAATTCCTCCAACAAAATTTCTACTAGTAATCTTACATCAGAAGAGTTTAATGATTTCTTTGTTAGCATTTCAGACACTGTTTTAGGAAACCTTGACAGAAGCTCTACTCTGGACCCTGCCTTGGCTGTGTCAGCACATTACAACAATCCTCACTCACTCTTTCTTAGTCCAGTGGATGCACCTGAAGTAATGGAAATTTTACAAAATCTTAGTAATAGCACGGCTGTGGACATATATGGTATAAGTAACAAAATTTTAAAACAGCTTAGTCAAGGTATAAGTTATCCATTGTCAATTTTAATTAATAACTGTTTTTTACTAGGTAATTTTCCAAAAAAATTAAAGCTTAGCAGAGTTTTACCCATTTATAAAAAGGGTGACCTCAATGACCCTGGTAACTTCAGACCCATTTCTAATGTCCCTATTTTTTCAAAACTGATTGAAATTGCCCTTAATAACCGTTTAACAACATTTTTGGCAAAAAACAAATTGTTGGTTGACACACAATTTGGGTTTCGAAAAGGGTGTTCTACAATTCATGCTATTGACGGTTTGGTAAGACGCATAGTTGAGGCCTTTGAAAAGGGGGAAACCCTATCAGCAATTTTTTGCGATTTGTCAAAGGCCTTTGACTGTGTGTCTCATCAGATATTGTTAAAAAAACTTTTTTACTATGGTGTCCGTGGCAATGCTTGGGATCTTATTCATTCATACCTCAGTGAAAGAAGTCAAATTGTTGATTGTGGTGGAATGAGATCTTCAGCGCGATCTGTAACAGCAGGGGTTCCCCAAGGCTCCGTCTTGGGACCACTGCTGTTCATTATATATGTCAATGACCTGCAAGTTAGTTTCCCGCTGGTACATTCTGTGCAGTACGCTGACGATACCACGCTTTTTAAGCAAGGTGATTGTCCTGAGAGCCTGAATGCAGTGATCAATGACATCCTCAGTAATTTACAGATATATTTTGCAAACAATAACCTTTCTCTAAACCGCGATAAGACCTACATTCTAAATTTTTCTTTAAAGGATGTTTTTAATCCTGAAGAACATAAATATTTTTTAGGTGTTCTCTTGGACTCAAAGTTAAATTGGAAATGCCATACTAAAAAACTTTGTGATAAGTTATCGTCTGTTTTATATATGCTCAGAAGGCTCTCAGAATTTTTACCAAAGCATATTGTGCGGCTTGCCTACATGGGACTTTTTCAATCCCTATTGTCTTACGGTCTCATGTTTTGGGGTAACTCAGCCGACTGCCAGAAAGTTTTCTTACTTCAAAAGAAGGCTGTGAGGATAATTGCTGGAGCAAAGAGCATCGATAGTTGTAAACCATTATTTTTAGAGTATGGTATAATGTCCCTGCCTGGACTTTATATTTTACAATATCTCTTATATGTCAAAAATAATTTTGTAAGCTTTACGCCTGTAGGCAGTCGACATAATCATGATACTCGAAAGGGTGATTTGTTGCTACAACCTCAACATCATTTGTCTTTAACGCACAAATCATACCTCAATATGGCCGTTTCTTTTTACAACAAGCTCCCAAGTGAGATTAAAGAACTCCCTATCATTAACTTTAAAACAACTGTAAAAAAGATTCTACTTAACTCTTGTTTATATAAATGTGATGACTTTTTTAAGATTGAATTTTAATGTGTTTTTGATTACATCTTTTATGTTGTAATATGTTAAATACCTTTTAATCAAAGTTTTGTATGTGTGGCTGTGTTGTCTGTTTCGTTCCTTTTGTGGTCTCGGGGCTTTTGGGGGGGATATGGGGATGCCTATGGTCAACTTAATTGTTGGCCATCTGTGTTCTCTGTCGCTCTTTGGGGTTGCTTGGGATGTCCGAGGGATCGAAATAGATAAATGTTACTCTTTCTATAGGTACTAAGATGTTATTGGTGATTTTGATTTTTCTTTGAACATTGTTGTTATTACATACTTAAGTTTTATACTTTAAATTAATGTAATTATTTCTGCTTTGACGATGCAAAGCACTGTATGTGTAATTATGCAAATAAAGTAATTCTATTCTATTCTATTCTATAGAAAAAGCATTAAAGCAATATAATATGGAAAATTGTAAACCTGTAAGTACACCAATAGAAGTAAATTTAAGATTATCGAAGACAGAAACTTGTAAAAATTTACCTTATCAAAACTTAATTGGTACTTTGATGTATTTAGCAGTTGCTACTAGGCCTGATATCATGTATACGGTAAGTCATCTTAGCCAATTTAATAACTGTTTTAGTGAAGTACACTTCAAATATGCAAAAAGAGTCCTTAGGTACCTTCAAGGAACAAAGGATGTAGGAATTAATTTTAAGAAAATAGGCCAAGAAGTTCATGGTTTTGCAGACGCAGACTGGGCGTCATGTTCTGTAGATAGATGATCTTACACTGGTTACTGTTTTAAATATGCTGATAGTTGTATAAGCTGGGAATCGCGAAAACAAAGATCTGTAGCACTATCCACAGCTGAAGCAGAATATGTATCCATCACTGAAGCTGCAAAAGAAGCTCTGCATTTAAAATCGCTTTTGAAAGATATCGGAATTAATAACAATATTCAATGATAACCAGGCAGCACTAAAATTTAGTATCAATCCAGTAGTTAGTACAAAGTCTGTCTAAACATATAGATACTAAACTACATTTTATTAGAGATTGTGTTCAAAAGGGTTTTATAAATGTAGAATATTTACAGACAAAAGAAATGCAAGCAGACTTGTTTACCAAAGGACTTCCAAAATCTACATATGAAAACTTAAGAGGAAGTTTAGGAATAAATTAATATGTGTTTGTTAGTAAGGGGGAGTGTTGGAATATACACCTTACAAACACTTATCAGATAACGCCACTGTTTACTGTTAAAAACTAGATTATATAATTTATATATAGTTAATTGTTTAATTGTCAACATAATTGTAAAACGTTAGTTATATATGTAAATATATTATTTCCCAAAATACGTTTACTTTTTAGCACTTAACATAGTTTTAGTAACATATTTTATAAGATTTCATTAAAATTAATACTCTTAATAACCACTAGTTTATATCGTTTAAAATATTTTTTATACAATTAAACACCCCTAAAAAGTATTTAAAAATAAAGATTTATTTAAATTACTTTTTAAACAAACCTAAAGATTTGAGAGTTCAACATTTTCAAACAATTGGATTTCTTGGACATTCTTATAACAAAATAAACTGAAGTTAGCATTGTACAGCTGCGTGCGGTCTCTAACCAATTTATTCTTCAGTCACCGAATATATTTACTAAAATAAGCATCTGCTTAATTTTTATTACATCAACCTATCAGTACCACATATACAGAACTTTTTGTGTGCATGACGTTTTCAAAAAAACACTTATATATATTTTAACTGGTCAGTAGAAGTAAACAAAGCCTACAACAAAAGGAAGAAGAATACATTGACACTGAAGACTGAAGGTAGGAACAGGAACCAGTCAACCAGTTAAGGGCGTTAAGGCGTTAAAGGTTAAAGCACCATGCACCATTAAAGCTTTCCTCTTGCAGTGCGTAGTGCATTATATTGATCTGTTCTTTGATTTTTTTCACAAATTTGGTTCTTTTAGTGTTCTGTTAGTTTGGAGTGCAGACTATTGATGTGGTATTACTTTGAAGATTTTGAAGAATTTACTAGTCGTTTAGTAATAATGGTTGTGATTTGGGATGGAGGAGGTAAGGCTAAGGCTTATATAAAAATCATTTTATTAAACATCCTAACCGTTATAGCCGTAGAGTAGAGGTTTTAACTGTTGCTTTGGCAAATCGGCAAAAACAGGAAATTTAGAAGTACGAATAAAAAGTATATCTAAAAATTTTAAATATATTGGTCAAGCAGTTAATAACTTACATTTATTTGCAGATAACATTTTTTTAACTTAAAATTAAAAAACAGATGCTAAATTGTAGTTGTATTTATAAATACGGATTTATTAAGGATTTTTAATGCCAATCTTCTATATTCTGCTGAATTTCGTCCAATTTTTTACAATTATTTTTATTTCTCGATAGCAATAGATGATTCTGGAGATTATTTTCAAGCGTTTTTCCTTAAGAAAAATTACCAGTGATTCATATACAAGCTTCCATTTTAAAGTCAGTTTGTAATAGTATATTACTTTACGAGTGGAGTAAATTGCATATTACTGCGAGTGTGTTTGGCCCAAGAGCGAGCTTGCGAGCGAAGGGGCTAAAGAAACGAGCTAAATATGCAATTTGTTCCTCGAGTGAAGTACTATGCTTTACCCACGACTTACCAAACTGTATAAAACTAAAAATATAAAATTTAAATTTTGGCATAAGTTGTCAAAAATATTCGATTTCTCAGACAGTTCTGTCTGAGAAATGTCAAATGTTAGTTTAATTTAATGAAAACTGTAGGTAACCAACATAATAATACAGGTTTCTATTTACTTACTCCACTAGTTTAGTAAATGAAACTATAACACAACTACTCAATAATTTGACACTTACTGACAGAGTAATAGGTTAAAAAATACGCAATTTACTTATGAGTCGTGGGTAAATTGTTTTTATATATTAATAGGCTTGTTTACGATATTTGTGGCACTGAGAATTATTCAGGTCAGTCTACCGTACAACGCTAAAATTTTAAATGGAAAGAAATCCTACAAAAAATAAAAGAAACAACTTTTTTGGTCCTCCGTCCAGAAACAATACTATTAATTACTTCAAAATCGTCCGGAAAATGACATTTTCCGGCCTAGGCCGGCAAAGTAGCTTTTAGATTATCTAAAGAGATGGCACTATGAGTCATCAAAATTACATAATGAAAACTACAACTTTTAATAAAATTTATTTAAAAACAGCGTATAATATACTAAATTAAAAACTTTTTCTAAAAGTAAGCAGGATTCAAACTTACATTTTAATTTCTCTCACTTTTATTTTAAATTTGACATTTATTTCAATTTACAACTACTTATCATTCGATTATGAAAATACATATTTCGATTTTATTATTGCTCATTGAACTATAATAGTTCATTGTCTCTGCTATTTTTATATAAAATTTTTAGATATTAATAGGTATTAATATTATCAATATAACAATTTTTACTGTGCTGCTTATTAGCACAGTATTCGTATGTATAAAAATTAAGGATCGTGAAATCGATTATGAGCAAATCATTCCTTATTACTATAATTCTTTTAATCGTGCAATAGATGTCAATAATGTCAATATACACCTAATCTTGTATGTCACAAAGTAAACAGTTTTTGAACTTTTGAAAATATTAAAAATTGGTCGGACCAAAAAATAGTGTGTGTTACACGTCCGGAAAATGTTTTGCAGGTGCTCGCATTGTTTCGCCTCGGTGCTACGCCCCTCGGCTACACAACTTTACTAGCTCTTGCAAAATGGCATTTTCCGTCCTTGTGTCACAAATAACTATTTTTTATAATCAAAATAAAACATATTTTCATTTTTATCTACGATACTCAACTAGTTTAAAAAGTGAGTATCTATGTATCTGTAGAAACAAAAACAAACATGAACAATTTAAAAAGTCAAAATAAACACAGTTTTAAAAAATCACTTATGTAATTTACGAATTTTTGATTACTTATTATTTTTTTATTTTTTAAAATCACAACCGATGTGGTTGTTGATATATTTTATTAAGATTAATCAAATAAGCAACGACCATTTTCAAACATATTAATTTATTTTTTAATTTAGTGCAAAAAGTTTCCCAAATAATAAAACAAAATATAAATTTGATGCCACAAAGAACATAAAGGTAATAAGTTTAAAAAATATTAAAAATTGTAATAAATGTGAAAAATTCCATATTTATATTCCACATTATTTTGATAAATATAAAATATGAACGGAAAAATACAATTTCTTTATAAAGTTTTGGATTTAAAATTTTTAAAATATATCTTAGTGAGTAATTCCATTCTTATTTATTACAATTCTCATTTCTAATCATAAGGGTTTTGAAAATGAAACAATTTTACCATAATTTTTTTCAGAAAAATAAATTGTACTTTCAACAGCAAAGCATTAACATAAAAAAATCAAAATAAAAAATACATACCATATAAATAAAATAATTAAAAAAATACAATATAACAAATATATTGAGATATTTAAATTTGACAATGACTTTACTTGGTCTTGGACAAGTTCGAGTGTTTTAAACAAGCACTCCTACCACTCTCAATTCTCTTTGCACATAAAAATTGCTTTGTTTATAAAAATTTTCTGATGGTCATAAAATATTAGAACTCGATAAAATATTGAATAAAATATAAATCATTAACGAAGAACAATTTTATTATAGTGGCACATACCATACATACAGATTTTTTACAAAAACTCCTAAATTACTTTTGTAAGTATCCGAATGCACCTCCGTTAAAAAAAGTTATTAACAAAATTCTAGAGAAGAGAATAAAGTTATCTACAGAACAGTTATTGCTCACATTTTGTCATAAATGTCACTAATTTTGAAGAAAACGTTAGAAATAAGAGAAAAAAAGTAAAAATAAACCCTGGCTCGATTCCAGGCGTTGATTAATTTTTTTTTTCAATTAAATACTGAATTTATACGTTTTTTCTGTGGTACATTAGACGTTAGGGCAAAATTACTCTGATTAATAAACTGATTATTTGTAAATATAATATTATTACAAATTCTCAAATATTTATTCCGTGCAATCGGAAAAATTAGTAGGAAACCTTGCAATTTTTGAAGTGATAACTTCTTATGGGAGGGTAACTGATTTTTAGCGTAACGCGTTGAAAAAAGCGTTTATCATAACGCGTTGTTTATCGTTTTTACACACAGGCGCAGTGAAACATAATAATATCAAATTAATTGTACGTACCCTTACTACTTGATAGTTCATTTTTATTTGGAATAATAAAAGTAATAAAAAACTCTCTGTTTTTTATATAACTTTCACTTTAATTAAAAAAATTTTTTAAATGACATGTTTCGCTGAACTAGCATCGTCAGATTGACATATAAAGTTACATTTTGTTTATTTGTATCTAACTATCTGATGTTGATTAGGTAATATTAAGGCTAGATTAGGTATGGAAGTAATTAGATATAACAATATTAAAGCCTAGATGTTATTAGCCCTAAGGGATTATCCTGGATGTATCTCCCTCTAAGATCAGTATAACTGTGCAATGATATAGAAAAACCAGGAAAAAACTATATCTGCTGATCTTTACAATAACTTAATATATTTGTATTACAATTATATCTTATCTATGTATAAAATGAAGACTCAATCAAAGTAAACAATTTAATAGTGGAGAATTTCTAAGATTATATGTCAATCTGACGATGCTAGTTCAGCGAAACATGTCATTAAAAAAATTTTTTTAATTAAAGTGAAAGTTATATAAAAAACAGAGAGTTTTTTATTACTTTTATTATTCCAAATAATAATATCATTTCTCTCTCTCCCTCTATGCTTTTCCCAAACATCTTATACTGAACGCATAGAGAAAGCAATTCTTGAATTTTTCAAAATTTTCAAAATGATTGAATTTTTTAAAATTTTCAAAATTATTAGAATTTTCAAAATTTTTAGAATTTTCAAATTTTAAAATTTTTTAGAATTTTTAAATTTTAAATTTTTTTAAAATTTTCAAAATTTTTCCAAATTTTCATAATTTTCAAAATTTTCATAATTTTCAAAATTTTTCACAGGACGCACTTGTGTATCCTTTACAGATTGCCTTTCAAATATGTTTGTACGAATGCCGCAGTTTTCTCTATTGAAGGAAAACAATTTCGCACATACCAAATTATGATTATTGTAACTAGATGGCAGGAGTTTTTGTGATTCCCTTATTTTGGAATTAAGGGGTTTCAAACTTAACCTATTTATTTCCTATTAAGAGCGTGTTTCAAAAGTGCTTGACAGTATTTATAAGTGAACCTGGTCCTTTAGGTTTAAAACCAAACGTAAGACAGTGAATGTGAAAATACCCGGCCTTTGCTTGGAAAATTGCTTCCTAGAATATCACCAAAATAATATATTTTGAAATATATATAATTGTAGTTAATTTCGTTATATTTTCTAAATTACTTTCGTTTTGCGACACTATAAAATAAAACGCTTTCATGTTTTCATTAGTTTACAAAGAAGCATTGGTACGTTCTCCGCAATTTATTAAAAATGTAAAAAAATATGCGGAGGTTGCACATGTGCGTTTTCTAAAAATTAGAAGATTAGAAGAAGAATAGGTTATGATTTTATAAACATGTACAAACCAGAAAAAGTAAAAATTATTAAGATTTCTTTTAAAACTCATGTCCGCACAGTGCACTATTATTTTCTTCCGCATTGAGAGGGTTAATAATATTCAGACATTGTACAACCAAAATAACATATTCAATAGTGAAATAAAATAGTAAAATTAAAAAAAAGTTAACTCTAAATATTTTAATATTAAAAAAAAACAATTTTTATTTTATCTTTATATTTAGATCTGTGCGAATTATTCGAAATGAATAATTCGAATAGAATTCGAATCGAATATTCGTTATAATTCGAAAATATTGAATTATTCGTTTCTTTATTTCGAATAACGTTTTTTTTTAAATTCTTAATAAGTATTGTGGTTAAGTTTATTATAAAACAACGAAATTTAGTTTGGTCTTTTAAAAAGAATAAACACATTCATACGAATTAATGAAAATACTTAATAATTTATCAATTTATTTATAACTGATAACTAACATAACATTATAATATACGATTTTCCAGTAATTTTTAATCATTATAACGACTATTTACTTCTTTAGTTGGGGATATTTTGTAACTAAAAACAAACTAATATAAAATATAAATCAATATTTTAAAAATGACCCTTGCTTATTAATCTTGATAGATATGTCCAATTTGCCAAGGGTGGTTTTTTAAAACTATTTAACTTTATTGATATCAAATTAATTTTCTTTCAGTTTTTTGTAATTTCAGTCTCATAACACTGAATGAATTCATTATTATTATTATCACTGAATATTTATTCGATCTCAATAATCTACGTAAACTATGTATTTGTTAATTTAATTTGATTAATACCTCATTAAGGCCAGCAGTGTGATTTTTTGCGTCGTTTAATGCTAATTGGAGAGTGTGAGCAAAGCAATATACACTGAGGTCCAAAAGTAACGGATAAATTCATTTTCTCCGTTAATAAGCGTGTAAAAGAAAAATCCTGAAACACGTCAATTTTTAAATTTAAAATGACACTTTATGACGCTAAAAAAACACCCTCCACTTCAAACCCCATTTTTTTAAATAGCATAAGAGGTCATGTGATACTTCCTCTGAAAGAGCATTTAATTGCCTACTCAGCAATGTAGATTAAATTTTTTTATTTTCAAGAAAATTCAATATTTAATACTGTAATACTTAGGTAGTTACAGTTAAATTTCCTAATAAAATAATCTAGTAGGCATGCTTGGTATATCAATACGACACGTTTCAATACATTTTAAGTAACACATTCCAAAATTGTAAATCGAATTTTCTTAAAAATAAAAAAATGAAATCTAAAATTTTTTACATTGCTGAATAGGCAATTAAATGCTCTTTCCAACGAGGTATCACATGACCCATCAAGACATTTAAAAAAATGGGATGCTCTTACCCCTTGGGAAGGGGTTTGAAGTGGCGGGTGTTTTTTTTTAGCGCCATAAAGTGTCATTTTAAATTTATAAATTGACGTGTTGTAGGAGTTTTCTTTTACACGCTTATTAACGGAGAAAATGAATTTATCCGTTACTTTTGGACCTCACTGCATGTGTTTCCATCCTCCTTGAGAAATTGCGCTTGATAAATTTCGTGTATTATCAGTTGTAAAGAAAACAGGACAATTTTCATTCAGCATTCTTTAGAGTTTTGAATGTAAATAAATCCCTGTATGACGCTATTGTAATTGCTCCATACTTATATTACATTTACTTATATTTTTATGAAAAAAATCTTTGTTTAAATAGTGAACAGTTAAACTTATATGAACATCACCTGCTCTGGAAGTCCAGCAGTCAGTCGTAAATGGCAATCTCATTGACCCTGATTTCATGTCTTCTGATAATTCGGAAATTAATAGTTTTTGATTTAGTGAGCTAAATTTTTCGAAAATGACGTTCGACAAGGTGGATCGTAATTTGCAGTAAGTTTTCTGAGAACTTTTTTAAAACCTTTATCTTTAACACAAGAAAAAGGTTTTAAATCTATAGCTATCATTTCCATCTTGCTTCCCAGTAACAGATAAATCTTGATGGAAACGTTTATTTCGTCCTGTATGTTTGTTGTTTTCTCACTTCCTTTCGCAGACACAGACAAGTGGTGGTCAGCAAATTTGCTAATATCTATTTATCATCTCCTGAGAGTAGTGTTTATAGTGAGAGGCTAACAAACGCTGAAAAACTTGTTTTCATTCATCATAATTTGCCTTTGATAGAATTTAAGTAGGTACTAAAATGGGTATTGTTTTTTATATGAGAATTAATAATTTGGGATTAAAATAATATATGCATCTTTTTGAATAATGTATGTGTTTACCATAATTTGGTATTCGGTATTCGGCCGACTACTGCATGCTATTCGTCCAAATACCGAATATATAAAAAAGTGACCGAATAGGCCGAATACCGAATAGTAGCCGAATATTCGTGGCATCTCTAATTAAAACATTTAAAAGAAAAACAAATTGTGAACGTTGTTGTGAACTCTTGCGTTCTTTACAGTGCTCCGATTTTTCAAATTGCTTTGCTAAGTGTTTTTTTTTTATTTCTTTGTAGACCAGAAAACGGAGTGAAGTACCAATGTTTCCAGCTGTCTTAACTTTTGCCAATATCCACACAAAGACCACATCCAAATACCGAATACAAACATAGGACGTACGAATTTGTAATGTGCGCGGCCTATACTATGACTCATTCAGTTATGCAGGTAATTTTTTTCATATTAATTTTTTTAATTCTAAATGTTTGACATTTGACAAATGTAATTTGTTTTAGTTGATTAATTTTTCACTTGGATCAAATGTCATTATGCCCTGGCTATAACAGAGCTCCATAATTATCTATTTTATAATTAAATTAAGATTTAAACTATTTCGAACAGGTTTATTGTAATAGTATATTATGTTACGAGTGGAGTAAATTGCATATTACAGCGAGTGTGTTTGGCCCATAAGCGAGCTTGCGAGCGAATTGGCTAAAGAAACGAGCTAAATATGCAATTTCTTCCTCGAGTGAAGTTCTATGCTTTACCCACGACTTACCAAAATAGTTTTGTATAAAACTAAAAATAACAAACATAAAATTTAAATTTTGGCATAAGTTGTCAAAAATATTCGATTTCGCAGACTTTTGTGTCTGAGAAATGTCAAATGTTAGTTTAATTTAATGTATACAGTAGGCAACCAACATAATAATACAGGTTTCTATCTATTCACTCCACTAGTGGAGTAAATAAAACTATAACACAACTAAGGCACTATAAACATAGGTATTATCATCAGCCATGTTTAGTCCAATGTCAACCACAAAACCAGAGATAATAGAATAGATGTGTTGATGCCTATTATAAAGTTGGCAACAAGTTCCGACATCAGCGCACTTTAAAACTTAACTTCTATACCCTTTTTATGCTTTAAGTACCTGAAATTTATTTTAAACTAAAACCACTTATAGTACTTACTTTGTCATTATACCGTTATAAGTACTTTTTCGCTCTTCTGCTACCAGCTCGTTTAGTTTCCATTTTCACCGCTATAAAATACGATTGCACGTCTGTTTAATTTGTCTATGGTCTAGCACGTGAACTGAGTGACATTTGACAAAAAATGGCTGATGATAATACCTATATCTATAGTGCCTTAACACAACTACTCAATAATTTGACACTTACTGACAGAGATATAGGTTAAAAAATAGGCAATTTACTTATGAGTCGTGGGTCAAAAAAAACATTAACACATTAAAAAAACTTTAAAAACGTGCATAGATATAAGTTAAAAGTACATTTGGTAGCACTGTTATCAAAATCACAAATCAAAAATTTACAATAATTATGCATTTTTCGCGTTTTTAAGGGCTTGGCTCCAATATTTTTGATTTGGGAATAATTAAATAGCTTCAAAATGAAAAAATTGTGAGAGTTTTTATTTTGAAACCTATTTTAATAGAGTGTGCATAATTTGGACCCTAAATTTACAATTCGACGCTGAGAAATAAAAGAACATGTCTTTACATTTATGATTTCGGCGATGGTGCTAACTGTAATGTAAACAGAAAAAGACCATTTTGCTGATATATTTGATAATTAACTTTATTATTTCACTTTGGAATAAATACTATATACGTTTGATTAAATGAAATCGATCAATATTATTATTATTATTTAGATTATTATGTCGATTTTCTAAATAAATAATGAATTAATTTTTCTCAGAAAGTTAAAAATTGTATTCAATTTTTTTAATAACATTGAACATATTGTAAAAATGTATTCATCTAATCGATTAAATTAATTAAATGCGAGAAAATCCTTAATATTTTTCTAATGAAAATTTTTTATCCCATAAAGTTTGATATTTCTGTTGTGATTGTTAAGTACGCCATACATGCTACGATAAATCGTTACGATTTAACTGTACCGTTCAAATTACACCGATAATCGCTAGGTGTATGGGGTAAAACTGCATAGCTTTCTACGATTGTTAAGAACGGTACCATCGAACGGAACAGTACAAAAATTTCAATAGATTAATCGGAATCGGAAAAAACTGCGCAGTTTTATCGGTACGTGTAGGCAACAAATCGTTCAGTTTTTGCATAAGTAGATAAAAATAGGGTCTCGTGAATGGCTTGAACAATTTATTGAATTGTACCGAAGTGAACCTTGTTTGTGGAAAATAAAAGATAAACAATATTTTAATAGAGATTTAAAACGTTCGGCTTATTCTAAATTAATTTAACATTTAAAAATTGTGGACATCAATGCTAATAAAGCAGGGGTGATAAATAAAATAAACAACATTGGTTCAAAAAAAAGAACGAAAGAAGGTTGCAATCTCAAAGAAGTCTGGAGCAGGAACGGATGAAGTTTACATACCAAAACTGTGGTATTTTTTAATGTTACTGTTTTTAGATGACCAAGATGAGGCAAGAAATTCTCGTTCCAATATAGATAATGATTCAACAGACAATATGGTAAGTTATTTGTTTGTTTGGTTAAAGAGTCTTTGAAGTCACCTCCTACCTGCGTCCAGCGGGTGGTCTATAAATGAGCTATAAAAGCGACCCTTTTCTGACCATAGACTCGAGGCCGGCGTGTAAATGAGTGCATTTATAATTGAACAATCTATTGTTTAAATTTAAAAAATATATGTGATTAGTTTTCTATAAATAAAAATAAATAAATACAAAAAACCCAAAGATAATTTTTGATCACTCACAATAACACAAAATACCTCTAGCACCTGTAAACTTCAACATTTTGCCTAAGTATTATATATGGTTGTAATCAGAAAAAAATATCTTTACGTTTCTGGTATTTATTTATAAAAAATTAATCACATATATTTTTTAAATTTAAACAATCAATTGTTGAAAGTTGTACCGTTAAATTGTAACGATTTATCGTAGCGTGTATGGTAGTGGACTAAACGACGAACTGTACAGTTTTATCGATACAGTTAAATCGTTATCAATTTATCGTAGCGTGTATGGCACCCTTTAATCTGGATTACGGGAGATAAAAATCGACGATTGGGCTTCTAATGGGGCGTTCATAAATTGGACGCTAAGGTGAAAGTTAATCCGCAAAGAGTTCTGTTTACCTGTGAGGGACGCCATAAATTGGACGCTGCTAATCTCTACTACAAAATTTGACGCTACGCCCACCTGCTGGTAATGGGTCATTAGATTTGGAGTGAAAGTTGAAATAAATTACACATTGCTTCAAGTTTAGCTGTTTATTTACGTTTTCCAAAAGGCATTTATAGTAACTATGTTTAAAAGTATATTTGTTTATTCGTTTGAAAGTTTTACATAAAAGATAATATATTATACACGAACCTCATTATATTTACAATTATATTTCTAAGCATGAATACATATATTTACACATTTACATATTTACATTGGAGTATATATAAGATGCACATTTTACGAAATTTATCCTCGAAATTTCACCTAAGTTGTATCGGTTTATGTTAGCACGTAGTATTTCGGTACGCTTACGTACTGTAACATCTCGAATTCTCACTTCTTCTGTTAAACTTTGAAGTTTTATGTATGTTTCAGTTTGGAACTGTTTCAACACTTCAATAAACAGAAATATGTTGGGGTGTGGAAAATAAAAATGTGAGTTAAACTTAGAGTGAAAAGACTCGCACGCATTTGTCGTCCTTTCAATGCTGTCGCTGCACTCTGCCCACAGCTCTGGCGGAAAATTGGCGTCTTCTGATATATAGTTTTCCACTAAATAGTCAGCGTATTTCGAAAGTCTTTCATCTTGAGGTTGAATTTCCGCAAATTCAAATGCGAAGCAATCGCCTACATCCGTGGGGTTCAGAAAAGGCAAGCCAAAGGTATATTTAAGCCACCTGCCTATCTCACTTTCTTGGTTTTTAAAGTCTGGGGTTAGTCCATGATTTTGTATTTTGCGAAACCAAGCTTGTCCAAGATGAAAGCGACACCCAATCAATTCTGATTCTTGCCAGACTGTTCGCACAGCATTATGGATTGACTTTTCAAAATCTACCACAACTTTTTTAGGATTTAAATCCAAACCGACACTTTCGCACCTAGACTTTAACAGTAGAAAAACAGTTTCGTAAGTTGCCTGCCGTTTATCGGGAAGTAAACAGAATACTAGGGGAATGTAATGTCCATTTTCCAAAGTATGAATAGTAAATAATTGGAAAAAATATTGTGCACAATAACTAAATGTCCCATCCATGTAGATTTTTTCTTTGCTGCACAAATAGGAAATGTTTGATAAGCACGAAAACACAACAATATTTGCCGTTTGGTCACTAATGAATAAAAAATCTTCTTCTCTAATTGTTCTTATGTTCATTTTCTCCAACATACTCATAGACTCTTTGGCAGTCTTTGGTAAAGGTGGTTGAAGTTTCCGCCTGTTGTTATACAAATTATTCCGAATGTAGCACATATCACGAACGGACAGTGTAGTCAGTTGTTCACTATGTTTTTTTAAAACAGAATGTATTATTTTCGATGGCCTTTCTGCTGGATCCTCTGTAGCCTTTCGTTTCACACTATTACTTATAATTTGACGATTTAATTTTTTAGTGTTTTTAACGTGATTATGTTGTAAATCACAACGCGAAATTATATTTTCTGCCCCCACCGTGAAAATCTTCGCCTTACAAGAACGTATGGCACATCTCCAATAAGTTTCACCACTCTTCAACACTTTGTCTTTTGTAAATTTGGCGGACCCTACAATTAGCACTTCTTTTCCACGTTCACTAATAACTTTGAAAGTTTCCATAACTATAACAAGCAGGCACAACGAACAAAAAGAAAATAAAACAAAATGCAAATTTCATTACCTTAAATAGCAAAATTTAATATATTTAATTTATACTTTACCTGAATCGAAATTCCCGAAAAATTGTTATCAAATATAAGCTTAATCCTTAAAGGAGATAATCCTTCCGGCAGCGTCCAATTTAAGGGTGTCTCTTCGGAGCTACAGGTAGTTAGCGTCCAATTCGAGACCGCCCTTCTAATGTACGGGTCAATAAAATAACTTAGGTACATATCGTGTTTTATCGATACTACATTAGTTTATTAACAGAAAATAAACTTTTGATGAAGGTCTTTTTTGTTTTCATAACGATTTAAGTTAATACTTTGTATCTGACTCCCGTTATTTTGATATTTGTTTTCAATTTTTTTAAAATACTTGAAATCCATTTTAAGACAAATCATGTGATACCGTATCGTTCCAAATTAGTTAAAAGTAGCAGTCGCTGTTGATCGTTCCGTATAAAACCTATGTTAACTTACCGGGATACTATTGCTAAAATTTACAAACCCGATAATGATTTATAAATTCTTATTAAAAAATCCTGAGCAGTACTGATGAAATCACAATTGGTCTATAAATATCGAAATAAACATTTCCTGACTTTTATACAGTAATAATTTTCAAATATTTAACTTTATTAAATTTGTTAACTTTATTAATAAGTAAATTTTAAGGGTTCAAATTTTGCGTTTAATTCGTAATTTTAAAGATATTTGCTTTATTTTATGAAACAAAAATATTTTATAAAATAGTTTAGTTTTCATTGTCGGACCTCAATATCTAAACCGGTATATTAACTTTATATTGCCATTAGGCTTTGAAGAAAAGTTGTTTATTAAATGAAAAATTGGCCTAAAAACGATTTATCCTTTTTGTTATGTTTTTGTATACTTTTCTTGAAAACGATTTGACTTAATTTGAATTCGAGATTTGTATTTTCTTTAGTTTTATGCTTGTCTGTTGTCGTAGTCCTTTTATCTGTTAAATTTTCATTTGGTGCGTAATACAAATGTTTTAATTTTTCTTTGTTTGCAACAGAATCTGAATAAAAAGATTTAGATAAGAAAATTTTATTAGGATTTCTTGTATCTGTGTGACCAAAGATCAGGTCAAAGGGAGTGCAATGTACATGTAATCAAAGTAAAAGATTTTGCTAATATGTGACGTGTTTCGTTATGACATAACTTTCTCAAACACTGGTAATTAATGAAGCTTGGAAAGTGTACAAGGTATAAAGATAGAAAATTTCAATAAAATAATAATTAATATAAATTAAGAGTATAAACAGATACAACAGATGGGAAAAACCATTGTGGACGTGTAAATTTCAAAATTTGGGTTGAAGAAATGGTCAGTATTTTGCGTAGTTTGAGTCACTTTCACGTTTATTGAATCTACGTTTATGCTGAGAAATACGGGTTTTAAAGTTCTACCTACATGTCTTAGAACAATCACCAAAGTTTGTAAACACCAGATTTTTGTAACTTATCAATTTTGAATTTGTTGTTAACTATTAACTTTTATTATTATATGTTATTTGATTTATTACATTTTTTTTAAACAGATTCAGATAGAGGAATATTTAACAATCTATGAATCATAATTATAGGCTGCTGTTTTATGTTGAAACGATTGATTTAAATTAATATGAATGTTGTATGTTTGTTAATTCTAGTAATGGTGACGTCTAAAAAATTAATGGATTTATTGTCTTCTAATTCTGACGTAGTATGTAGGGAATTGATTAATTTTTTGAAAATAATGTATTCTCTATTCGTACATGTGAAACAATTCAGGCAAGGAGTAGGAAACGCTGTGCATTAATACATGTCGCGTTAGTAAAATTATTTAGTGTAGAATTAAGGTGATAGTTTTATAAACATTATATATTATGGATTTGTACCATGTACCGGCTAAATCAACCCAACTAGGTGAAAAGTAGATGTGTTTAACAATAAAAAAGAAAATAAAAAACCGTCTCTTTTATTAGAAAAAAATATGGTCGTGTTTAACATTTTTATAAAGTTTTAACGGTTCATACGAGGAAATTTATAAAATTATTTAAGAACATCAAAGGATGTGGCAAAATAATCACAAAAAACGAACACAGTCCTTAAAGTTGTGAAAAATTATATA
Source organism: Altica lythri (assembly GCA_964028335.1). NCBI lineage: Eukaryota > Metazoa > Arthropoda > Insecta > Coleoptera > Chrysomelidae > Altica > Altica lythri. The sequence goes on along the minus strand of OZ034801.1, from coordinate 96,534,612 downwards.
CGCCCTTGTATTTATTTCTAATAGGTGATTGTTTGTTTCAGAAAAGAAGCTGCAAAAGAAGATTGGATAACATAAAAATCCGTTTGATAAATAATACCTACTATCCTTATTCAGTTAACTGAAAAATAAGTTGATATTTCTCATCAGCCTGTTAGCCTGCCGCTTTCTAAAAACTAATGAGGTGGCAATACTTCTAGACTAATAGTCGATGATACCATTTAAAACTTTTTTTTGGAAAACTGTCATTAAATGACATTTTTAATGGTTGTCAAGGGCATTAAAAGATGATGTTTACAAAGTAGCGTGTTAAAAAAAATTTTAACACGTTTTTAACACACATTTTTTTCGACCAAATAGCAATAAGAAAACATTTATTTTCAAGGAAGTTTTTTTATGAACAATAAATATAGATACAATTAAATTCTGTTACAAATCTATTAATTACATTGTTATTATCATTATGAACATTAATATGAAAAGTACAATTAGAACAACTGCTGATATTAACAACTTGCGATGTTGAAGAACACATTTTAACTAGTTCAATTGACAATTTTATGAAGCTAGCTATTATTCTTGCAGCATCAACTTTTTCAAAAGAAATAGATGATCGATGTAACCCTCAGATACTGTTGTCGACTTCCATCCTTCGTGCTTCTCAATATCTGTTATATTTACTCCTGATTCTACTAGTATAGAAGCAGAAAACCTGCTGAAACAGTGACTTGTATATTCCTTTGGTTCCGAAAGGTTCACAAAATCAGCAATCGTATTTATACCAACTGGTTTGGCAGTGCATTTATAATTTGAGTATTTAGAAAAGAATTCTCGTTTTGTATATTTTTCATCTGGCGCCTAATTTATAAACTTCTTGACTTGTTGAAACGTAAGGGTTTTTGATTTCCAACTTCCATTTTTCCGCTTTAAGAATGCTATAACTTTGAAATATGTGCTATTATTAACACCATTTTTACCGAGCGCACTCGATCCCCAAAGTTGACGAGTTCCATATTTTTGATTTTTCCTCTGGCTAGGCCAAGAATACGGTTTCGCTAAAATTTCCTTAGACGTTTTTAAGTCTGCACCAGCTAAGAAAATTAGAATATGTGATGTCCTACTGGTGAGCCGATTTTTTCGGTAACAATTCAATTGAAGTTCTTTCTGCAGTCTCGTGAGGAACACACAATTTCTTACTATTGTTCTTCGTTATGCAATACATTAAATACTAGCATGATATGTCAAAATGTGTTTTTATAGAGATATTAAATTTATCTATTTTGTTATGAAAATCGGAAAGTTTTTTAAAAAACTTTCTATGATATTTGTAATAAAAGTAAGTTTTTCACTTACAAAATAAAACCCGACATCATACACAGCTAGTTGTTCCATGGTTAATTAATTATTATTTATTATGTAGGGTTCTTGACATCTCATACAATCTTAATAGACATATGTTAAATCTGTGTACATGTGTTCTACATTCAATCAGTAACCAAGCCTAATCTAACCGTGGGAAGTTTAAAAGTGTCTCTAGTTTTTAAACGAACCGCAAATTAAAAAATAAAGTATAGATCTTTTTAGTTTCTAAGCAAATTATATTTTATATTACTGTAGACTTTGGTTGTTGTCTTGTAATAGTACATAACTTATTGCTTTAAGGCATTGTATTTATTTATATAATACAATATTCGTTAGTTATGTAGTTTCAATTTGGACAAATTTTTAATTACGTGTTCCCAAATTAATCTAACGCTTCTCACGAACAGTTAGATTTTTATTTTATTTAAGGATGTCCTCGTGTAGGTATAAATCTAAATACGAATGTATGTACCGAGAATGTTGTATATTTATCTGCAAAGGTTTGGAGAAAATCAGTTTGTTTAAGAGAGCTGCATGCCACTCTTGATCAGCCGCTTTTGAGATGTGATACTATTTGAGTCTCCCGATGGCGGTGGCTGGCTTCACTCGCTATTGTCTTGCAGCTCCAGATTTTCCACAGTTTCTTCTTATCGTTTTTTAAAAAACCGCATCTATTGAAACAATTTTTAATTGTTTTGGTTGAAACGTCTCTTCATGTTGCCACAATCCAAATTAAGGCGTTAGCAATTGTTATGGACTTCTCCAATTCAGCCATTGATGAAGAACATTCCATAGATGATAATATTCTTCTCATCAAAAACTTTCTATACAGGGATTTGAAGTTTTTAATTATTCCTTGATCTAACGGTTGACAATGTGTTGTAGTATTAAAAATATTATCGATATGTTAGATACCGTCAATCGGGGTGACTGCCAATTTTTAAAGTTTAAAATGAAATTTCGGATATTTGTAGATGGATTTTCTGTTAAAGTACGTTTCACAATAATTCGTTGACTCGGTACCTTACCTGAGGGGATTAGTAATGAAAGGTTATAAATTTCTTACTGTACAGTAAACATTAACAGATCCGTAATCCGGTTTTCAAAATAGATTTAAATAAAACTCAGTAACATTTACTAAAACTTAAATTTATTTTGTAAAAAAAATCACGAAATTTTTTAAAAACAAATTTTAACTTTATTTATTAATTGCAATTAAACAAATGAACTAATTCTACATTATTTACAACTATTTAATCTATTTTTCCAGGTATCAATGGGAATATTACTTGTCACATTTCTGATTAACTCTATAACACTTGAGTTTAATGTGGGTGAAACGTTTTCCGATCTAACTTTGGATTTTAGCTGATGCCACATGTGTTCTATAGGATTGAACATGCAATAATATGGGGGAAGCCGTAACACTGTGTGGCCCATATTTTTAGCAATAGTATCACAAACGTATTCTTTTTCAATACCGAACGCTGCTACAACTTGTAAGAGATCACGTTTTGTGTACGATTCTTCAAAATAAAGGTCATTTTTTAACAAATACTCTTGAATTTCCCATTTATTGTTGTTGCTATTTGGTACTTTATTTAATTGACGGCTATGATAAGTTGCATTGTCCATTACAATTATACTTTTTTCCGGTATATTCGGCAATAAATAATTCTCAAACCAATCTTCAAAAAGGTCTGCTGTCGTATCTTCGTGATAATCTAAACTTGAATCTTTAATATTCTTTGCTGATAACAATAAAGCGTTTGGAACCCAACCTGTTTCTGATCCGGCATGTATTATTGTAATTCTTTGTCCTCTATTTGAGGAGTATCATGGGTGTCATACCATGTCTCGTCGAGGTAGATAATTGAAAGGTTTTCACTTCTATATTTTTGAATAGCCACATACTTAGTTATAAACACAAGATTACTTTCAGAGTATAATGTTTAGTACAAACTAAAATTCTAGGAGAGAATTTTAAAAACAAATTACCCCGAAACTCCCACTTTCTCTTCCAAGATAATTAAGAAAATCAAAAATCATTTACTAATGATTTACTATTGATGGTCAGTAATAATAATTTAAAATTTTACCTGAAAAATAAAAAATCCAAAATATATCTTCCTGGACAAAAATAAATAATACCTTTCTGTAAATAGTTCACCGGTTTACGGCCAAAGTTCGAAGAAATATTAACCACCTTTTATTAGTAATCCCTTAAGAGCAGTTAAAACAGGTACCAAGTCAACGAAATATTGTGAAATGAACTTTACATCATTATAGCTTGTCATTAAAAATTAGAAAGTGGGTGGCAAAGTTATCGCCATGATGGAGGTAACTTTACTTTACCCCCTAACATTTTCCTATGTTTATAGGTGTATATTCCCCGTGTGGGCAATTTTACACTCTGGTATGTTGGAAGGACCAGGATTGAAAAAAATACAAAAATACAAAAATTATTTTCATTTTTGTTAGGTATTTTCAGTTTGACTTATCTATCAAGATTAATAAGCAAGGGTCATTTTCAAAATATTGATTTCTATTTTTAATTAGTTTGTTTTTAGTGGCAAAAGTTCCCCAACTAAAGAAGTAAATATACGCAATTATGCCACAATAAAGATACAGAGAATATTTAAATATATATGTAGCGTTTGGATAGAGTGATCACAAAATAATACCATCTTTACTCAATTGAGACTTGTGGCCATCTATCAGCAACAAAACAGGAAATTTTGTATTGTTTTCTTTTAATTTTCGAAAGAGAGTATTTCGACGGTCTAACGGCAATACCTAGTAAGTTCTGAAACCATAATTTTACAGAGGATGCGATAAACGTATTATGAAGTTGTTTTTCTCATTTATTTTATGTAATTCACTTTACTTATTCAAAAAAAAAAAAAAAATAAGTGAAGGATTATTGTGTGATACAAAACTAATTATACTTCTGAAATATATTCAAAAGGTGACTTAAGAGGTTTTGAATTTCCTACATTTGACATTACGAGGAATTGCATACTCATCCAATTGAACAGTTACATTTTTTTTTTCATTCTTTGTGACATTATATCAGCTGAGAAGTAGTATTATCATGGAGAATTTATCAGTAGGAATTGCATTTATTCTGAAACTTCAACTTAAAAAATAAGTCATGAGGTGAATGGGCTGATAAAATTACAAAATTACCGAACTCTAAATAACTTTTACTATTCATTAATATCGATGTCATCATAAAATTTCCAGCAGTCTCTTGGAATCACTGATTTAATCTGTTGAAGATGTTCATATTTCGTTCTTAATATACTAAGCATTTTTTTATGGAGTTGAGGAAAAACTATATCTTTCAAATTAGCGATCTTCTTTGGTTTTCTCGGAAGATCTTCTAAATGATCATCAAAATTGGTTTTGTATTGAATTTTGCCCCCACTATAATGAAGAACCCTGATATCTGTTTCTGTTGGATCACTTGTACTTTCCCCAGGTCTTATTGTATCGTATTTCAGAAGTTCTTTGGTACCTACCAAAGTCTTGAAAAAAATCGAAGTTCATATTTTCTACTTCATAAGGGAAAGGTTTAGTCCTAGCTTCTTTTGTTACTTTAATGTAATCACTTGGTAAATAGATATCTCTGTTCTTCAATTTGCGCTCGATGTTGCTATGCACTGAATCACACTTCATTTGTGTGTGGCCTTTCATTAAAAATTTTTGGATAATCTCTACCTGAAACTTCTTGGACAGGTGAAGAAAAGCGTTCGCCATTTTGGCCTTCCGATTTTGAGCAGTGCATCCATCAGAATATATTATTATTGGTTTGCGATCATTTGCGATATATTTTGTTGTCAGGTAATGTACAAGAAAAGATGCAAATGTATTTGCCTGACAATCAGTGATGGTTTCATTCTACCAATAACATGTACAATTATTATTTGCCAAGTCATAAACGGTGAAATTGTGATTGCAGAGCTTTGTTTTGAAATAAATGGCAATAGCGTTAAGCATGGGCGACAACTTCACTGCTTGTACATCCATAGGGACTACATGACAATCTCCAGCAATGGCTTTCTCTTTATCTCGATTTTTTTCCAGCCTAGCCCTGTCTTTGGATTCGCAATGTTTGACCCACTCGGATTCGCTAATATTTCCTGCTTTGAAGGCACAACAGTCATTGCACTGGTCTTTTCTTGGTGTAAATATAGCCAGCTTTATGACAACAAATTAATTTTTTAATGTTGTCACTGAGTGAATTATTTGACCATTTTGTTCACTATACTTTTGGTATAATCGAAACAAGTCGGCAATACTATTGAATTGTTGCTCCAAATATAGCTTTTCTGTATCTTTTCGGCAATAATGAGAGGGCAATTTTGGTAGGTCCCGAAGAAATGATCTCATTAAATCCAATGACTCAGTATGCGGATTCCTACGCAGCAAACGTTTCTGATTGATGGTATCAGTGCTCTCTAACATTCCATCTTTGGATGAGATGACCCCATTCCGAACTGATTATTCTCCAAAACAGCGTATTCAAGTACATAGTCTTGCACACCGGAATAAACTTGTCTCCATCTCTGATAGAGTAACTTCAGTTTTAACAGTGAGGCAGACATACATTTTCCGTTGTTCCCAGGACATAGCAGACAAGAATTTCTCGAAAATTCTCTGTCTAGATTCTTCTGAGAATAAATAACATTTTCTGGCAGGTTCATTCTTTGTATGTTTATTTTCGCATCTGCATCTTTCTTAGTTTTCTTTTCCCTCTGTTCTTTTCTGTCCACGTGGTCTCCTATATCCCTATATATTTTTCTCCTTTCTCCCGTAGTTTTTTATTCACAAACCTCTTGTTCACTCCTCTGACTCGATTTATTTTTGCTGATTTTCGTTCTGAACTTTCTTGTATTTTTTCACGTTCGGCATCACGTAGCTCTTCATTTTCATACTCATTTTCAGAATTGGAGTCACGTTCATCATTTATTGACTCTGATTCAGGAATATAGTCAGGGTCTATCTTATCATCATCGGCTCTTTTCGTTATTGAAGGTTCTTGTAAAGTATCTTCACTATCAATCAAGGATGGATCTTGAGTACCTCCGATTATATTCAGATCGCTGCCGACAAGGTTATCTTCTCTATGAATCTTCTGATATGGAAATGTTTCATCGGATGGAAATATCTCAGAAATATCATGATAACCATCAAGATCATTATCATAATTTTTTCCCAAGAGGACATCTTGACATCTTGAGCTTTTCTAATTTCCTTTTGTAGATTTTCGTTTGGAGATAGTTTTGTAGGAATTATATTGAAACACTTATGGGGACTTTAACACAATTTATTCACAAAATTGTAAAGATACACAGTACACTGCTGGTTAACGTTTAAACTGACAATACAATGAACTATTATTTGAACTCCCCATAACTGTTTATACATCCCCTTATATAAAACAAAAGAACATTCTAGAAAGAACGCGAAACATAAATCGAAATTAAATATTACACACTAGAAAGAGAGAGAACATTCTAGAACAAATAACCTAAGAATATTCTTTCAAGTATAGGTCCCTTTCCTAATTGGTTATCCCGTTACACTGCCCCCTCCTTAGATTCATTCCTCCTGGAATATTATTTCCTAAATTGGGATCCCGCACATTCCTTGAAACAACTAAACCATGTTTTTGGAACTGCTGCACACATCCACTGTGATTTCCCTAGCAAGGCGCCAACCGATCATAATGGACCACGACGGGTTTCCCTCTGGGGATATTCACGATCCGATATATGACATCGTTAATCTTTTTCTTGATGGTGTTATTTTCTGTTATTTGGGATAAATGCCTCGACGCCGTCGGGGGTTATAGAGCCAGACTAAATCTCCAACTTGGTTATTCTTTTCCATTGTCCGCGTGTAATAGTACCTCTTCATCCGATCAATACACAATTGTAGTTTCCCACGAACAAAATTGTGTACATTTTCCATTCGATTCTGAAGATCAGCGGCATATTCTTCACGGGCCGCTTCACCAGGTTTACAACCAAACACCAAGTCACATGGTAGCCTTATTTCCCTACCGAACAAGACCTTTGCAGTCGTTTGGCTCGTTGATTCGTTAATGGCCGATCGAGTGGCCATTAAAAATAGTGAGATATGTCAATCCCAATTCCTCTGACACTCTGACACCACCTTTGACAGCTAGTTGGTTATGGTCAGATTTATGCGTTCCACCATTCCATCAGACTGAGGATGCATCGCTGTGGTTCTTGTTTTGTGGATGCCTAATCTTTGGCAAACTTCTTGAAACAGCTTGCTCTCAAAATTTCTTCCCTGGTCTCAATGTAATTCTAGTGGTACCCCAAATCGGCTTACGAATTCTTCAACTAATATATCTGCTAAAGTGGTGGCTTCCTGATTGGGAACTGCGTAGGCTTCAACCCATTTAGCGAAGTAGTTCATTACAACAACGATGTACTTGTTTCCTACATCGCTCTGTGGAAGTGGCCCCAATACATCTACTGCGATTCTTTCAAAAGGACTTCCGACCAGGTATTGCTGCATTTCCGCCTTCGGTTTTCAATGCGGACCATTACTGGCAGCACATGTGGTGCATTTACGACACCAATCTTTAACATCGTTAGTGCAGTTTACCCAGTAAAATCTATCTCGGACCTTTTGCAGCGTTTTCGTAATACCTAGATGTCCTCCAGAACTGTCGTTATGTATCTGTATTAAAATGTCCGGTACAGCATTTCTTGGAACCACTATTTGTTTCCTTGTTTCAGTGCCCTCGGAATTTTCTATAAGTATTTGAAGGAGCCCACTGTCCAAAATGAAAGAGTTCCATTGGGCCCAATATGGTTTTAAAGCAGAAGAGGATGAGGATATCTCTCTCCACAACGGACGACGGTCCATTCTCTTCCATTCCCGAATCTTTTTCAGAACGGGATCGTTTTCTTGTGTCTCTTCCTGCATTAAGCTCTGGTCTTCTGGCACAACCTTAACTAATGCAAGTTTTTCCTCGTTCTGCTCCATGCAGGTATAATGGGGGCAATCATGTCGACATGGCCTTCTGGAAAGTGCATCAGCATTACGATGTCTTGTTCCTGGCCTGTGCTCAATTTCAATATCATATTCCTGCAGTTTTTCGAGCCATCTTGCTATCTGTCCTTCTGGGTTCCTAAAGCTAAGTAGCCACTTTAAACTGGCATGGTCTTTTCTGATTAGGAATTTTCTGCCATACAGATATTTACAAAAGTGCTCGACGAATTTTACAACTGCTAATAGCTCCCGCCGAGTTACACAGTAGTTCTTTTCAGCTTTTGATAAAGTTTACTACTACTACTCTTTCTTTACCATCTTGTAGCTGTGACAAGACGGCTCCAATTCCCACATTGCTGGCGTCGGTGTCCAAAATAAGCTTACCGTCAGAAAGTGGGTAAGCAAGAATAGGGGCAGACGTCAGCTGATTCTTTAATAAATCAAACGCTTTTTGACATTCCTCATCCCAACAGAAGGACTTGTCTTGTGCTGTCAACTGTGTCAAGGGTTTGGCGATGTCTCCAAAATTCGTGACATACCGTCGGTAATAGGAACACAGACCCAAGAAACTTCGGAGCGGATGTTTGTCGATAGGAATTGGCCATTCTTGAACGGCTTGAATCTTAGCGCGATCCACAGCAACTCCATCCTTGCTTACGTTATGTCCTAAATAGTTGACCTGTCTCTGGAACAAATAGCATTTCTTAACATTCAATGTTAGATTAGCTTTCTGTAATCTTTTAAAGACTTCTTCCAGGTTGGTTAAGTGTTCTTTAAAGGTCTTTCCCATAATGATGATGTAATCTAGATAAACTAGACAAGTTTCCCATGACAAACCGCGAAGGATGTTCTCCATTAGCCGTTCAAAAGTCGCAGGAGCATTACAGAGGCCAAACGGAAGGACCGTAAATTGCCATAACCCTGATCCACTGATAAAGGCAGTCTTTTCTTTGTCTGCAGGATTCATTTTAACCTGCCAGTATCCGCTTTTAAGGTCCAAGGTGCAAAACAAAGTAGAACCTGCCAAAGCGTTAAGGGCATCATCAATCCTTGGCAGAGGATAACTGTCTTTCTTAGTGACATCATTAAGCTTCCGATAGTCGACACAAAACCGCATTGATCCTTCTTTCTTTCTCACTACTACTACAGGAGAAGCCCACGGACTACTGGATGGTTCGACTATGCCATTTTGAATCATTTCTTTAAGGGCTCTATCTGCTTCTTCTTTCTTAACTTGAGGCAGCCGTCGGGGTACCTGTCGAATCGGACGTTTATCGCCAGTATCAATTTTATGTTGGACAACATCAGTTCTTCCAAGTTTACTTTTAGAACCAAATACAGGTTTATAACGGTAAAGTAGTTCTCTTGCCTGTTTCTTTTCTAATTTTGACAAAGAGGGATCTAATTTTGTCATTAATTGTTCGATTTCGTTGGTGTCATCTGTTTCCATAACGTTTACCTTGTGAGTTATGGCCGTTACTGGTTCTAAACTTCCCATTTCCGTGTCTTTTCGGAGAAGTACTGGATGATCGTTCAAGTTGATAACTCGGATGGGTACCTCTTTGGCGAATCTAACAAGAATCTTTCCCACAAGGAGCCCTTTTCCCAATTCATGGTCATGGTTCTTTGGCTCTATCATGGCTGGTGCACCATCTGGTTCCACTCCATCCAACCGCGCTGTTACGACACAGCTCGCTGGAAGTTCGATATCATCGATTAGCTTAATCGAGGCATCGTTAGCTTGTTTTCGATGCAGGAATATTTCCTCATTACAAGTACGAAGGATACGTCAGCAAAGATCCAAATGAAAACCTCAGTGGAGCATAATATCCATGCCCAGAATAACATCTTCATCAACGTCAGCCACCAGCACCGAGTGAACAAGAGAGGTTGAACCAAACTGTAGCGTCGCCTGTATCGCACCGTAGACTCTAGCAGATTCTCCGGTAGCGGTAAGCAGTCTCCAACTGGTAGGCAACATCTTCTTCGCATAATGATTTATGGTCGGACGATAGTTTTCGTAGCTCCAGTGTCTACCAGCATACTAAAGTTCTTCCCATCAATGAGGCCATCTACATATAAGCTGTCCACGTGATATCGCAGAGTTGCCAATTTAATGGTGTAAGGGGCTTCGGGAATGTTTGGGGTCGATGTCGCCCTCCAGGAGTCGACCCGTTCTAGTTTTCCTGCTGCTGGGATACTTCAGCAGGAGATTTTTCTTTTTGGGGGCAAGTATTACTTATATGGCCTAGTTCTCCGCAGTTCCAGCATCTCACTGGTCGCCTTCTTTTTAGAGATAACTTTATTAACCTCCCCACTACCGCCTCGACGTCGCTAACGGAATGAACGACATGGTCGTTGTTACCGTTGACTTCCCTTAGTCGAGCAACTCCACGTGAGGCCTCCGTCGCCGCATCAAACTCCAGGGCAATGATTAAGGCGTTGGCCGCGCCAACCGTACAGCCCGCTGCAACTCGACGTCTCGAAGACCATCGGTGAAGGTTTGGACCGCCAGGCACTCCAGGAAGTCCTCCGCTGCAGTTGGATACGCAAACCTTCCCATTCTTGCCACATCTGCCCCAAACTCCTGGATAGTCTCCCCATTCTTCTGCTTTCGGCTCTTTAACTGCATTCGGTACACCGGTTGTAGATGAGTTTGGCCATAACGCATCTCTAGACGATTCACCAATAACTCGAAATTGTCAGCTTCATCCGGAGTCAATGAATGCAGGACGTCTAAAGCCTCGCCTCGCAGAGCTATGGTTAGGGACAATGCCTTCTCCTGTGGTGACCATCCATTTGCTTTGGCTGCTGCGTCGAATTGTTTTAGGTAATTTGGCCAGGAAGTCTTTCCGTCGAAGTTCGGGGGTTTCATCGTCGTTCGTACCTGGGTCGCCTCCCCATTTGCTCGTCGTTCGACGTCTACTTGGCAGGTTTCCGTCCTTTCTGCATCCCCGACGCCATGGTGGATGGTTTGGTTTCGACGACAGGCTTCCAGTTCTCGCTTAAGCTCTCCTATCTCTTCTCGCAAGGTATTCACTTGTTGATTTTGCTCATCTCGTAAGCTGGCCACTTGCTGATTTTGTTCGTTACGAAGAGTGTACATTTCGGAGCGCAGATGCGATATTTGTTGCGAGAAGGAACTGGATAATTCTTCTGGTAGGGTAGACATCCGTTGTGAGAGCTCCTCTTGTTGGCTCGTGATTCGTTGCGACAGTTGGGACATATCTTCGCACTGACTCCTTATCTGACTGGATAGCTTCTCTTGTTGGTTCGCCATTCGTTCTGATAGCTCCTCTTGCAGCCGGGAAAGTTGTTGAGTTTGTTCTTCTTGTAGCCGGGAAAGTTGTTGCGTTTCTTCTTCTTACTGGCTGGTCATTCGTTGTGATAGCTGGGAAAGTTGTTGCGATTGTTCAGAAATGGCTTTTTCAATTGGATCTTCAAACTCCACAGCGTCAGGGTCTAGATGATGATTTAGGTAGTAGACGGAGAGCTGGCTACGAAAATTGAAAATGATAAGGTGCAGTAAAAATGATTATATAAAAATCTTCCTTATCTATTGTATAGCGCGTAGTGTCCACTGCCAGAAGTCTCTCCCGAGGCAGAACGCGTGGGCGGGCGGCCAAACGTGTAAATTTTTGACATGAAAAAAATCATAAGGTGCAGTTTTGAAAATTTGTAATTTTATAGTTTTTACCAATAGAAATACTGTAAAATTATTGCCAGAAGTCTAGATCGTGGCTAAAATGTCGCCAGAAGTCATTAAAGTTGTAAATAAATTATTAAAAAAAAAATGACAAGGTGCAGTTCCGGCGAATTTGTTTTTATATTATTTATTGCTAAAAAAAGCTAAATGTAAATTGCCAGAAGTCTAACTGTTGGCTAAGATAAGCTAATTAAATCTTTGCAAGTTTTTGAACTGAAAACAATAGTTCTTAAAATGAAATGACAAGGTGCAGTTCTGACAATCGTTATTTTATATTACTTATAGTTTAAAAAAGCAGTGTATCTAACGATAGAACCCCAAATAGTGGTTAACTATATTAAAAAAAATACCCTTGGTAAGCCAGGCGCATCAGTAGATTTATATCAATTGAATATATTAAAAGTATACGTTTCAGAAAAAAATGTTTTAGATAAAAGTTGTAGGTCTCTTTAAGACAAACAAAAAAGTCCCCTAACATTTTTTTGTACAGGGTGAAGTAAAAAAGTTACGATTTTTTTTCAATTTTGATTTGATGTCACGCCCAAACGGCCGGACCGATTTGGCCCATTAACGAACTCGACCGAGATTTTTGGGTGATTGATTTTTGTACCAAATTTTATTTTGATCCGTTAAGAAATGCGACCGCTTCGTGTCCACACATTTCGTTATATCGGAACTAGACATACATACGGTGAAAGAAGTCTTACTAAATAATGAAGAATCTAAAGCTATAGTATTAAATTATTGCATAATATAAAGGTCTCATAATATAATTTATTTATAAAAGTATTATACGTACCTATTTTAGATGACGAATCAGATATAGATAATGCTAGCGATGAAGATGAAAACGATCAATCCGATTGTGAATGTTAAAAAATATTGGCAGTATTTATCAATTATTCAATTTTTTTTATAATAAATAAACTAATGAAAACAAGATTGGGAAAATTCTTTATATTCACCAATCATTCTTTTAAGTATTAATATCTGAAATTGTTTTTAATAAAAAAAAACTGTTCTGTCACTGCAGTAATTTATTTATTATTTTTCATAAAGTTAACCACTATTTAGGGTTCTGTCATTACATACACAACTTTTTTAAACTACATATTTATAATTAAAAGAATAAAATATTCGAGAGTGCCAATATTTTTCAACATTCACAATCGGATTCATCTTCATCGCTAGCGTTATCTATATCTGATTCGTCATCTAAAATAGATACGTATAATATTTTTATAAATAAATTATATTATGAGACCTTTATATTATGTAATAATTTAATACTACAGCTATAAATTCTTTATTATTTAGTAAGACTTCTTTCACCGTGGATGGTAACTGCGGGCAAGTAGGCAAAGATGACGAATAAAATTTTTTTAATGTTTTTTTGAATGGCTCGTTTACATCTTTTATTTTATAATTTTGAAAAAACATATTAATGAATTATTCAAATGTTTTTCAATAAATTATTGAAGTCTAAATTTTTGTTAAATGATAATTGCAAAACGTTTAATTTTTCTATCACTTTAGTAATTTTTAACTGTATTTCTTATTAGTAGACTAGCAGCCCGCCCCGGCTTTGCACGGGGATTAAAGAAAAATAACAGAAGCCATTAAATTTATTGGGTCAACGCTTCCCTGTAAACAATATTAAATGTTGTTTTATTTTCTGGCAGCAAAATAAATTGATTTTCAGGTGCTCCAACCCGCCTTAGGCGGTTGGCCATGAGGAAAACCGATCCCTACTATTTGGAAGGTTTGACCTTGAGACTTATCATTAGTAAAAGCGAAAGATATTTTGATAGGAAATTGAAGCGGTTTAAATGGATTTGGTAGATCAGTTGGGATCATCGTTATCCTCAGTGTATGAGCTAGTTGACCAGCTGGTGGTTCAGTTATATTGGTTGCTACAACTTAATTGTCCTTTAATTCCTTTATAAGTAGCCTCGTCCCATAAAATCTTTTAAAAAATTAAAAATTAGTTACTGTGACGTAACTATAACAGTTAGACATATGCTGTCGCGGCTTTTTTTGTAGATATTTATATATTCTTCAAAATCGTAGTACATTATTTTATTCTATAATCAATAGTATTCTTAGCGCACGCGATGTAAGGATTTTAAGGTCATTTTTGGTTACATTAATGGCATTTTAGTAAGGATCCCTATTTTTTTAAAAAATGAAACATAGCCTATGTCTTTTGGGAATAGTGTAGCTTGCCAACGGTGAAAGAATTTTTGAAATCGGTCCAGTAGTTCCGGAGCCTATTCATTTCAAACAAACAAACAAACAAAAAATCAAACCCTTCCTCTTTATAATATTAGTATAGATTTATATCTACTATTCAGCTGGTTCCCAGGTCACGACTTCGGGAAAATTTCACTACAGTTTTTCGTTTTGGGCCCCCCTGACCTCAAAAACACCTTACGTTCGAAAGTTTATATATATATATATATATATATATATATATATATATATATATATATATATAAACGAAGTGCCAAGAAAATGCGTATTAATATAAACAAAAGGGGAAAGTTATTGGGCATGTACGCAAAAAGGATCATAGGATTACGAGTAAGAATGCCCTACTTGGTTATGCCGCACTGATGACGGCTAATGAGCCAGAAACATGCATGTCTGCGGTTACCATTCTTACTCGTAATCCTATGATCCTTTTTGCGTACATGCCCAATAACTTTCCCCTTTTGTATATATATATATATATATATATATATATATATATATATATATATATATATATATATTTTCCCGCAAATATAACGAAAACTGTGGACACGATAGCGGTCGCATTTCTTAACGGATCGAAATGAAATTTGGTACAAAAATCTCGTTCGAGTTCGTTAATGGTCCAAATCGGTCCGGCCGTTTGGGCGTGACATCAAATCAAAACGGAAAAAAATTCGTAACTTTTTTACTTCACCCTGTACAAAAAAATGTTAGGGGTCTTTTTTGTTTGTCTTAAAGAGACCTACAACTTTTACCTAAAACATTTTTTTCTGAAACGTATACTTTTAGTATTGATTGATATAAATCTACTGATGCGCCTGGCTTACCAAGGGCCTTTTTTTTAATATAGTTAACCACTATTTGGGGTTCTGTCATTACATACACTGCTTTTTTAAACTATAAGTAATATAAAATAACGATTGTCAGAACTGCACCTTGTCATTTCATTTCAAGAACTATTGTTTTCAGTTCAAAAACTTGCAAAAATTTAATTAGTTTATCTTTACTTAGCCACCAGTTAGACTTCTGGCAATTTACATTTGGCTTTTTTAAGCAATAAATAATATAAAAACAAATTCGCCAGAACTGCACCTTGTCATTTTTTTTTTAATAATTCATTTACAACTTTAATGACTTCTGGCGACATTTTAGCCACGATCTAGACTTCTGGCAATAATTTTACAGTATTTCTATTGGTAAAAACTATAAAACTACAAATTACTACTGCACCTTATGATTTTTTTCAAGTCAAAAATTTACACGTTTGGCCGCCCGCCCACGCGTTCCGCATCGGGAGAGACTTCTGGCAGTGGACACTACGCTATGTACAATAGATAAGGAAGGTTTTTATATAATTATTTTTACTGCAACTTATCATTTTCAATTTTCGTAGCCAGCTCTTAGACTATAGTAATCACGGAGCCTACTCAACAATACGGATTTGGTCCCAGTAGTTTCCAACTCCAATTCTTCGAGCTCTCTTCTGAGCTCAGCCACTAATAATTCATTTATCTTCTTTCCAGGCATTCTTGTATCTTCACCCCACACCTGACACCATTTTGAAACACTTATGGGTACTTTAACACAATTTATTCACAAAATTGTAAAGATACACAGTACTCTGCTGGTTAACGTTTAAACTGACAATACAATGAACTATTACTTGAACTCCCCTTAACTGTTCGTACATCCCCTTATATAAAACAAAAGAACATTCTAGAAAGAACGCGAAACATAAATCGAACATAAATATTACACACTAGAAAGAGAGAGAACATTCTAGAACAAATAACCTAAGAATAGTCTTTCAAGTATAGCTCCCTTTCCTAATTGGTTATCCCGTTACAATATTATATTGAACATCTTGAACTCCAGCCACAGTATGTTCTCTCACGACATTATTAAGTTCTATCTCAACTTCTTGGTTCAGTATTTGCTTACGTGTATGTTTCTCAGAATTATTGCAATCTATTGAATGTATTAGTTCAGGCCCAGTAAATATATAGGGGTTGACTCAAAAATAGGAGTGGAGAATGATTCGAGGATTGGTTCACCAGATGAGGATAGTCGTCTGCTAGGAATTTGTATTTTTCGTTCGTTTTCACTGATGGGAAAGTAGCTCATGATTTTCTTTGTTCGCGATGATACTGAAAATGAATATAATGAGATGTACTTAATGAAAAACTCGAGCACATGGCCGCCGGGCACAATAATAGGATATGCAACACCATCAGAAACTATGGAAATGGAATCTCACATACCTAACACATCTACCTCAACCTCAAGTCCTTCATCTGCAAGTCATCAGCATTCGGAGACTGTTTCAGCAAAGGTACAAACCTCGCCTCTGGGTGGACACTTAAAAACAGCAACAATCACCATCGGCTCTGACAAAGAGGCCATCGCGGCATGCAAAAACCAAGCCATCCAGCAAAAGGTTGCGATCAGCATAGAGAGAAGTGTGAGGAACGGTGGTGGACTAAACTTGGACCCTGTGACTCCACCCATAGTGCGTTTGTCACGGGACTCTTCTGATGCGGATGATCGTTACTTGCTGGCTAGATTAAGAGATCCCTCAATATTGAAACCTCTTAGGCTGTATCTAGCATATCTTCATGAGCAGCCATCCAATGTTTGCTTAGAGGGGTACACTGCGACAAGTATCAAACTGTCGCTGGCTTCGAAGGGCCTTCCTGGAGACGTGGATTCCCTACGTAAGTTATATTTCCGTTTCCACAATGCATATGGTATCGGTTTGGCGGAAGTTGAGGCGGATCTCTCTGCCTTCAAGTCATATTTCTCTTCGGAGAAAGTCCAGCAACTGCAGAGGAGTAGAGAAAGCCACAACAAGTATTTTTCTAGTGGCTCGCCTAGTGGAAGCTGTTCAAATTTTTACAAAAATTGACGCGTTCAGAGTATCAAGCACACTCTGAATCAGTGAACGATAGCAAGCTCAGCATATTTCTTATTAATATTCAATCTCTAAGAAACAAAACTGATGATTTATTTTTACTTTTAGAACAACTGAATTTTCCCGAAATTATTGCTATAACAGAACATTGGCTAAATGCAGATGAGCCAGTATTCCTTAAAAACTACACCACAATATCAAGGTATAGCAGAAAGAATCTATCGCATGGAGGAACTATAATTGTAGTATAGTTTATAGTCTTAGATTTAGTTTGTATTTATTAGGATTAGTCATGTATGTTTTGAACTGTCAATGTCTGTCAGATTCTGTTCATTAAAGCCTCCATTAGGTCTTTTAATTTATTACAATTTAATGAACAAAATCTTTAAATAAAAATGGAACGACTTCTACTACCAGAACGTTTTGATGCGGATCCAAATGTACCTACCAGCTCTCAACAATGAAAGCATTGGTTTCAAACTTTTGAAAATTTCCTGAAGTCAGCAGACATTTCGAAAGAAAAGAAAGAAGCAGATGCTCTTAAGCTCCAATTACTAGTCAACCACGTTTCGTCGGCTGTTTTTGAGTTCATATCTGAATGTACCACTTATGATTCCGCCATCAAAACCCTAAAAGTTTTGTTTGTAAAAAAGGTGAATGAAGTATATGCTAGACACATCCTTTCAAGTCGAAAACAACAATCAGGTGAGAATATTTCTCAATATTTGCAAATACTGAGATCCCTAAGTATAGATTGCATTTTCAAAAGTGTCACAGCTGACGTTTACAAAGATGAATTTATTAGAGACTCCTTTATAACCGGATTGATTTCGACACAAATTAGGCAACGACTTTTAGAAAACTGTACTCTAACTCTGCAAGAAGCTGTAGATAAAGCAAAGGCTTTAGAATCTGCTGAAGTACATGCGATGTCTTATACAAACAACCTTCCACCGACTATTAATAACATTACGTGCCCTCAAGAACAAGTTAATGACTCTGAATCTCATCGTACTTGTTCTGTAGCTTCAAAATCAGCTAGATGCTTCTTTTGCGGACGAAATCGACATAATAGAGACAAATGCCCCGCCAGAAATTCAAGTTGTTCTTTATGTAATTAATTAGGCCACTGGGCTTCTGTGTGTAATTCATCGAAAGAAAATACCAGTATGAAGCAATCTGCATCTACTTTTCTGCTAGCTGCTTCTCATCCTGGCTTAATTAAGTCTACTATACAGATAATGATTAATAATTCTCCCATGGATGCTCTTGTAGATACTGGTAGCTCGGAAAGTTTTATTTCTTTAAAAGTTGTTCAAAAACGAAATCTTACTATATTTCCTTTCGAACGTACTGTTGCTATGGCTTCTACGTCTTTATCATCGATAATTTTGGGGTACTGTACAGTTAACTTAAAAATATTTGAATATACCTATTACGACTTTAAAATATTGATTTTAGTAGAACATTTATGCTCCGATGTAATTATAGGGCACGACATTTTAAAACAACACTCTCGTTTAGAATTTCAATTTGACGGAAACAAACCTCCTATCCGTATTTGCAGTCTCGCTGCATCTAACGTATGCGAAGCTAGTCTTTTTGATAATTTGTCATTTGATTGTCATCCAATTGCTGTGAAGTCGCGAAGATATTCACCGAACGATTTAAGGTTCATTCAGGTAGAGGTTCAAAATTTGCTTAGAGAAGGCATTATTGAAGAAAGTAAATCACCTTGGAGAGCCCAAGTGTTAGTAACGTCTAACGAAAATCATAAGAAGAGAATGGTTGTAGACTATTCTCAAACCATTAATAAGTTTACTATCCTTGATGCCTTCCCGTTACCTCGTGTGGACGACATAAAACAAAGTATATCTAAGTTTAATATATATAGTACGATCGATCTGAAAAGTGCCTACTATCAAATACCGATAAAACAATCTGATAAACCTTACACTGCTTTTGAAGCTTGTGGTAGATTGTATCAATTTCGTAGAATTCCTTTTGGAGTTACTAATGGCGTGGCGAGTTTTCAACGCGTGATTAATTCAATTATTATTAACGAAAATCTTAACGGCACTTTTGCGTATCTTGATGATATTACTGTTTGTGGTAAAACAAAGGAAGAACATGACGAAAATTTGCAAAAATTTCTTTGCGTTGTCAATAAGTATAACCTGACGATAAATAATGAAAAATCAAGGTTTTCTCAAACCGAAATAAATATATTAGGACATACTATAAAAAATTAATCTATAATGCCTGATCCTGAGCGATTACGGCCCTTACTAAATCTTGTGGCAGACCTGTAGCATTTTTTTCGAGAACGCTATCTGATAGTCAAAAGAGACACTCATCTGTAGAAAAAGAAGCCTACGCTATAGTCGAAGCTCTACGTAAATGGAGACATTTATTATTAGGAAGACATTTCGAACTAATCACCGATTAAAGATCAGTTTCCTTCATGTTTGACAGTAAATGTCATGGTAAGATAAAAAATGACGACAAAATATTAAGATGGCGCCTAGAATTAACTCCATGAAATACGAAATTATTTATCGTCCGGGCTCATTGAATAAAGCCGCTGACGCGATTTCTCGGGTTTGTTCCTCGTTGCATAGTAAAATTGATCTAGTTCAACTACATCAGACACTGTTACACCCCGGTATTACGCGCATGTATCATTGGGTACGAACTAAAAATTTACCTGTAACTTAGAATGAAATCCGGGAGATGACAGCATCTTGTCAAATTTGTTCGGTACTGAAGCCGCGCTATGCAAAATTTGAAGGTACCTTAATCAAAGCTACTGCACCGTTCGAAAGGTTAAATATGGATTTCAAGGGTCCTCTTCCAACAGCTACTGGAAAACCCTATTTATTAACAATTGTAGATGAATTTTCCAGATTTCCTTTCGCTTTTCCTTGCATTAACACTTCTTCGAGTGAAATTATCAAACATTTGAAATCCCTTTTTTGTCTCTTTGGAACACCATCCTACATACACTCTGATAATAGCACGGGCTTCACTTCTCAAGAGCTAAAAACGTTCTTAAACAATAATGGTATTGCTACCAGTAGATCTACGCCATATAATCCATGCGGAAATGGACAGGTAGAGCGCTATAATGGAATCATTTGGAAAACCATTAATCTGGCAATTAGATCTCGTGGACTAAAGTTAAGTCAGTGGGAAGTGGTACTGCCAGAATCATTGCATTCTATACGTTCTCTATTATGTACTGCCATCAATACGACTCCCCACGAAAGAATGTTTTTCCATGCACGACGCTCGCTCAATGGAATTTCTCTGCCTACGTGGCTAACTTCTCCTGGACCTGTTTTGCTTCGTCGATTCAATCGTACCAACAAATATGAACCTTTGTAGTATAGTTTATAGTCTTAGATTTAGTTTGTATTTATTGGGATTAGTCATGTATGTTTTGAACTGTCAATGTCTGTCAGATTCTGTTCATTAAAGCCTCCATTAGGTCTTTTAATTTATTACAATAATAATGTCCACTAATAATAACTTTACAGCAGGGACTAAATTTGACAACTTACTAACTGAGAAATTATTTGAATTTTCTATAGTTAATAGTGATATTTACAATCTTTATATAGTCTGTATTTATAGAACCCCTGACGCGAATTTGCCTATGTTCTGTCATAAACTACTGAGCTTGCTTGAATCACTTCTTCTTAACAGTAAATTGATTTTGTGTGGTGACTTTAATGTTAACTTTTCCAGTGTGTGTGATACTCAAGATTATCTTCTACCTATATTTAACTCACTTGGTATGAAGATGCATGTTAACTCTACAACTAGAATAACAAAAACCAGTTCCAGTATAATAGACTATGTAGTGTCAACATTTGATCCGGACTCTGTAGACTGTTCGGTACTTAATTCAGGTTTCTCAGATCATGAAGCAGTATTAACAAGCTTTCCTGTAAAATCTAAGCGTAGAGTTCCCTCTTACAAGTTAGGTCGAATTTTTTCAAGAAAGAATTTTGCCAATTTCAAGCAGTTATGTTCATCAACTGAATGGGAGTGCCACCTTGAAGAAATTAATTCGTCATTTTCTTTATTTATAAACAAACTGTCTGGGCTGGTGGACAAAGCTTTTCCCATTAGAAAAATTAAAATTAAAAAACATAAACCTTGGTCTACCAAAGGCTTAAGGATATCTGCAAAGAATATGCGCTCATTATCTCACCTTAAAAAATTCACGACGAATCCCCTCTTTCATAATTACGTGAAAAATTACAGGAAAATTTATAAAAAAACTATAAAAGGTGCCAAGGATGTACATTATAAAAATAAACTGACAAACTCCAATAATGTTGCCAAGGATACGTGGTCTATTGTCAATGATCTGAGGAATAAAACCCATTCGACCATTTCAACCTCTGCTTCTCCGGACAGTCTGAATGATTATTTTGTGAATGTGGCAAAGAACTTAGTGAATACCATAGCCCCCTCTCGCGACCCACTCTTGTACCTTTCTGGTACCAAGTTGAATTCACACAGTTTCTTCCTTACACCCGTGGAGAAAACAGAGCTATGCAGTGCAATCGACGACATCAAAAATAAATCATCATCTGGGTCAGATGGTCTTACCCTGAAAATGTTCTCTAACCTTCCGGAATGTACACTGTACTCTCTCACTGCCTTAATAAACAAATCATTCCAACTTGGAACCTTCCCCAACTGCCTCAAGACGGCAATAGTAATACCTTTGTACAAGGGAGGGGATAGGAACCAAGCTTCCAACTATCGTCCGATCGCTCTTCTTCCGACGTTATCCAAGATTATTGAAAGACTGTTCAAAAAAAGACTTTTATCATTTCTTTGTAAATATGACATATTGACAAGTCAACAGTTTGGATTCCTTAGTGGCCGTTGCACAAATGATGCTATGTTTTCTGTCTTCCACAATATTTATTCTAACTTAAATGACCAGCATCATACAGCTTCTATTTTCTGCGATTTCTCTAAAGCATTTGAATATGTTAATCATAATATCCTGATCAAAAAGTTGCAGCACTATGGAATCCGTGGCATTCCTTTGCAATGGCTCAAGTCTTACCTAAACAATAGAAATCAGCTGGTCAGAGTTGATTCATCCACCTCTTCGTGCAAACAAATAGATTGTGGGGTGCCTCAGGGCTCTGTTTTAGGCCCCATTCTATTTCTGTTGTTCATCAACGACATTGCTTGTCTGGACATTAGCGGAAAAATCTGCCTATTTGCTGACGATACTAGTTTTACTTGGAGCTGCCCGGATGCGTCAACTCTGTATAGTACTATGTCTAATGATCAAGTCATGGTGCGATTCGAACCTTCTGTGCTTTAACGTTGCGAAAACTAAAATTTTGTCATATAACAGTACGTTACAACCTCTTGTGCTTGATAACAATATTGTCGATGTCTTCGAGTCTGTAAAGTTCTTAGGTCGTATTGTGGACAATTCACTGAAGTGGCAAACGCACATTGATACCCTATCAAAAAAACTGAGTTCGGCGTGCTTTGCATTGCGATCGGTCTCCGGGGAGCTCAACACATTAATAGCTAAAACGGTCTACTTTGCCCTGTTCGAATCACATTTGCGATATGCTCTTCCTTTCTGCACTCGGACTCAATTCGATCGTATATTCAGACTTCAAAAAAGAGCTATCCGATATGCTCTGAGATTACACAGCAGAGCCCACTGCCAAGATATCTTCAAAAGACATAAAATATTAACACTTCCTTCTTTGTTTATTTATGAATCGATTTGCTTAATCCGCAAGAACCAAACAATTGTCTCGGAAAGGCCCCTCCATGGCAATGCAATTAGAAATGCGGATCATAATTTTCGTCTTCCTATCCGAACCTCCGAATTGGTCAAAAATTCTATTCTATACAACGCAAAAAAATTGCATAATCATCTGCCGTCTGCGATTAAGTCCATATCAGCCCCTATTCTATTTCGTAAGACACTAAAATCATATTTGCTGGAAAGACCATTTTATACAGTAAGCGATTTTTTTAATAATACGAGCATTTCGCACACTGGTTAATGATAATCATCTGTTTAATGTGTGATTTTTTGATTTTTTGTTTACAGTTTGTAATTTTGTTTAGGAAACAATATTTAAGTTTATAAATTGGTTGGTGAAACAATTTTTGTTTGTTATGGATTGTTTTGTCAACTAATGATGTTTTTTCTAAATATTTATATTTTTATGTTTATGTGTATATGTATTATGTATATATGGTAGAACTAGTTCCTAGTTCTATCTTCTATTTATCTGTTGTTGGCTTTGTCTACACAAATTTTTGTAAATTTTTTGACAATAAAGCTTATTTGATTGATTGATTGATACTTTCAATAAAGAGGCACACCTATCTATGAGTGATGATAATTTGATGACCAACATTGGATTATTCAAGTTTCGGGTGATATAAAAAAAGACATCTCAGATGTGGATAATGTGCTCCCAAAGACAGATAATTGATACTTTTCAAAGCAGTATCGCTTCTAACTATAGTGTCCAAATTATTGTGGTGATATACATGACATTCCTTATTTTCCAAAAAATATTCAATTCAACTATTATACATCCTAATTCCGATACGAATCAACAATCAAAAGCTAGTAAATCGCATCCGATCGATGTCATTTCAAAAATGCAATACCTCGTATGATCTGAAAATTCATATTTCACTCATTTACGGAGAATTTAAAATTTAATTTCTAACTCTATCATGAAGCAATTGATCAACCCATTATGAGTTAAAACTTGAAAATAACATGAATAAACTATATGTAATTACTCACCCGCCATTTCTTGTCCTACAGTCCACATAATGACAGACCGCACGAAATGTCTTAACGAGGTATTGCTTCAAACCCAAGTAACATTTTCACCTGCGTAATGATCTGCAAATAATCAGTATATGATAATATAAAATACTGTTTTGGACGCACTTATGCAGGTAAATGATCTGCAAAACTGCTGTATATTACTTTCATTTCATGTGTAAAAGGTCGTTTGCAGAACTAGTGCAGGTCTGCCCTACTCCTGTATAAAACCTATAATTGATGTATTTGAAGATGATATGCAGAAATAATTAAAATAAAATAAAAAAGTATACTCTACATTTTAATTTTATTTCAGGTAATTATCAAATACTGATGTCGTTTGCAGAACCAGTGCAGGTCTGCCATACTCCTGTATAAAACCTATAATTGATGTATTTGAAGATGATATGCAGAAATAATTAAAATAAAATAAAAAAGTATACTCTACATTTTAATTTTATTTCAGGTAATTATCAAATACTGATATACAATATTATTTTATTACTTCTATTTACTAAATCTACACAACATAAAAACTTTTGAATTATTTAAAACCACTTTTACCATTTTTTTTTCACCTTTCTTACGCGGGGATTCGATCCTGGTTCACCATCCATCACCTAATTGAAAGTTAGTCGTCTTACCCACTCGGCTATAAGGACACTTAATAGCTACGGTCACTATCGTCATTTAAAACTACTTTTCGCAATAAATAAATTTTTCTGTAGTCAATCATGATCAGAATTTTCCAGTTTCGTTTTTATTTTTAAACTGTTATAAAAGTTTTAAGTTTTTGTTGATATTTTTTAATTTGGAATAAAACATATTCTTCTTTTTTATGTATTTTATTTTTTATTTATAAAGTTTCATGCAAAGGAAATGTATGGTGTATTGGCACAAATACGGTTTGTTCTGATAAAACAATTGCTACTAATTTACCTTTGAATATAAAACATACAAGGGTCTAGGGACACCGTCATTGATATCGATGCTCAAGCTTCGCGCAAGTCTAGAAGAGTGTTTATTCGACGTTTCGATATTGCCGCCGTTTTTACTTAGTTTAAATGTAGGTACATCATTGTGTTCACAGTGATAAGTATAGTGTATAGAATTTCCAAATTCGGTTTAATAAAATAGAACAATGAATAAAAGACTGTAGTGATTGGAAGGAGGTGTCAAACCTCAAAGTTCGTGTTGTCAGATTAAAAATACAATTTATTAATTTTTATTTTAGAGTATTATTAAATTTATTTAGGTATTTATGTTGATTTTGCAAATGTTTTTTATTACCATTTTGCTTAAAAATGGCAATTTTTTTGTCGCTTTATTTTTTTTAGCATAAATTACTTAGAAAAAAATTTAATGAAACTTAAGAAATTAAATATACTGTAGGCTACAGCGGCAAATTAACTAAAAATTACTAAAGCAAATAAATCAAACAACTAATAAAAGTACTTAAATTTTATTTTATAACTTTAACAACTGCACGGCTATTTTAACAAATTTTCTTCATCACCCAAGTGTAATGAAAAGGTTTCCTTTGCTTTTTTTTAAATTTTTTTTGTTTTCAAGAGGCGTCTCTGAGAATGGGTTTTTTATAATAATAATAATAATAATAAATGTCTTTATTAAAAAAAATACAATGAAATGAAATACATAATAATTTTTTATTGTCATGTCAATGCGTGGCGCAGTCTAGCTTAGAGCTACTCTACTGAACCAGTCAAAGACAGAAAGATATTAAGGAAAATCATTTAAATGGTGCATAGGTTTACAAAAATCTTAAATATTCTTTATATTTTATAATACAAACAATTAAAATTACAAATCGACAAAAAAAATTCTTAGGAAGTTAAAATGAAAAAATGAAATGCCAGGAACATTTTAGTACTTTTTATTTTTATCAGAGTTCAAATTTCTGAAACCATGCAAATTTACAAAACTGGCATATGTTTCCTTTTCTATTTTAATTTTCCATTCCTTAAATGCCTTAATTGATTCAAACTCAAGTTTCTTAAAATCAATTTGCAAGTTATGTATTTCCCTATACTTAATGTTTAATCATTTTTGAAGACTGATCTTTAAATTGACACAGTGGACACTTCGTTTTTTTTACTACACTGCAAACTTTTTTATGTACAGTTAAGTCCTTTAACATTTTAAATTTTATTTGACAACGTTTACATTCAAATTCTTTTTTTTTTAATGGTGCTAGTTCATCTAATTTTCCTAGAAAGGGAAACAAGTAGGTATAAGACTTTTAAAAGCTAATAATTTTTAAATTATAGCTAAATGTTTTTGTTTAACAACGCGCCTTAAATTTGCAAAGTTCAGAAAATCAGCACTACATTCTTTGCAAATATAATTTTTAGATTGTTTGATTTTGGGCACCAATATATCTAATTTATCTAAAAAAACACATATATGTAATTAACGGTACAGACTTATGATAGTTTATAAAATGTAACTCTGTTTAACCACTAAAATCACAGATATCTTACAGTGTTTTAACAAAAATGTTTTTATTATAGACTTACATTTTGAATGGGTATATTACTTGGATGTTTCCTCTTCAAATGAGCTTTTAGATTGGAAGTTTTACTAAAAGTTTTTTTACAGTCTTTACAATCTTTCATTTTTACCATCAAAATACACAAAACGAATAAAACTATAAACAATTCACAAATGTTTTTTTATAAAATAGTTAAAATACACTCTTATTAGAAATAAGCACTATTTAAAATCAAACAAATAAAAATTTAAGAACTCCACTAACATTAAATAATGCGTTAACCAAAATTGGCGCCAACGGCGGGAATACCGTAACGTTAAATGACTTGCGCGAAGCACTGGCATCGAAATCAAAACGGTTCCCCTAGACGCTTGTATAAAACATCAGGAAGGAGGGATCTGCGTATTGTCAATACTAAAAAGTGCGACGGAATCGGCCATGTTGGACAGCCACTTTATGACTCATTTATTGTTTACGTTTGGTTGTATTTAATGGTCGAGATATGTTTATTGAAACCGAAAAGCCGTTTTTAAAAATTTATTTTTAATTTACAATGAAGCTTTCGCTTAAAGAATAAAAACAATTATGATTATTTTAATTAATTACACTTCAATATATAAACTTATAAACTTCTTATCTCTAAAGAGATAAATTATTTACTGGCTCAGCAGGATTCTCGTCTGGACCCTCGTAACTCCTCCATCCCTAAGTGGCAAAAATAACGGAGTGATTTTTGGAACATGCTTCTAAAGGGACTTCTTCCAATTCCACTTCTTGAATATCTTCATTTTCTTTTGGTTTTGACTTTTGATAAAACTTTTTGAAAATATAATATGAAATTATTAAAATAATGAATATTAATAAAAATGGTGAAATTATTAATGTTGTTTTATACAGGTTGTCTCTTGGTTCTTCTATCGGTGTTAGTTGTTGGGCAATTCTATTCATCTCATATAAGTTTTCAAAATTGATTTTGGTTATATTCGTGGTTCTATAACTTTTTGATGATTCGAAAAGGCCTGGTACGAATTTTGGAAGTAGTAAAGGTTTTCCTTTATGAACTTGTGGGTTATTTGTAAATTTCAGCTTTCCCATATAGATTTCACATCCCTCTGGAAGTTCGATCAAGGTTGGTTGGATAATATCGATGTATTGATCTGATAGGCATTTTGATAAACCTTTTTCTTGCTTAGAAGGAATTACTATTATATGATTTTCGGTAATTTGTTTAATAATGGTTTCGTGGTTAATGACTTCTATGATATTGCACCCTTTTGGCAAATTCCCTTCAAGGAGTTGTAAAGTGCATTCATCTTCTGGTACTTGGTCATCCTGGCAGTAACGAATATTTTCTAATTTTGGACAGTCTTCATTTTTCAATTGGACTTCTCCCTTGGTTCGTGCCAAGTATGGGTATAGTGGTGTGAATAATTGTTTATTTTGGATAATAGGATATATATGGTAAAATTCTAGGGTTTGTGGTTTTAGGAGAGGAAAGTGGATGGCAAAAATTACTTTTGATTTTGAAAATGCTACTTGGGTTCCAAGAAATAGATAGTAGGTCAAAGTATTTTCAAATTTGGGAATTATACTTTGATCATAAATAGAATGTAAATATTTTACCATTTCTAAAATTTCGTGACTTGATATTATAGAACTATGAAGAGAATTTATTTTTGAGAATAAGATTGCGTTCTCGAGATTATCTAGGAAGGATATTAGATTTTGACAATCTAGGTTGACTTGACTAATTGTTCCCTGAAAGGTTATATAGGCCCCTAAAGTATTAACTTCGTTTTGAATAGAAGCTTCAAATTTTTCTAAATTATTATGAAGTTTTTCTTGATTTTTCCATAAAATTGTTAATGATCGATTATAATGATCAATAAGTTTTTTATAAAGGGAAGTTTGCAAATTTATTTCGGTTGTAATTTGTTTTTGGTTTTGCTGTAACAGTTTAATAGCATTATCATATCGATCTCCGTCATCGGAGTCTAAATTTCCAAATACCCATTTATTGAGTTTTCCTAACCCATTTATTAACCCTCTTTTAGAACGAATATGAGGTAGTATATTTTCAAATTTTTGTTCAAGAGAATTTACTAAAAATTCGGTTCGTTCCATCATATTTTCGCTTAGTCCATGGTACGAAATAGGGTTTGAACCATTAGTTTGAATAATAGTTCTTTTAATTATTAAGAAGTGTTCTTCTAAGGTCTGAACTTGCTTAGTCAGGTCTTTTAGGTCTAGGTAATGTATAAATGTATGTTTGCTATAAATTAATTTGGAGTTTCCTAATTTTACGGGGAGTAACAAATTGTCTAGTGATGTAATTCTTATATCTTGCGTGTTACAGTTAGCTTTGGCTAGTAGAAGGACCAGGGATATTAGGATCGTCAAGGAGTTCATTGTCTCGTTGACCCTGTAAAATGTTATTCGTATTAGCTCTAGGTTTCCTAATTATACTTTTATGATAGGTGCCTTTATTGGTTTTTAATAGGACACCTTTGTCTGACGTTATTATTGTCTTTTTAAATTTAGGTAGTTTCTTGTCACGGTTTTTCGTTTTGACATAGGCTATTCTTTGGTTTGAAAAGTCGGGTGGTTCTGAACGTTTTTGGTTGACCTTACTTAAGAACTTTTCTTTTACTTTTTCATTTCTTTCTTTAATAGTATTATATAGCTGTTTACTGGCTTCTTTGTGATTTTGGACATAATAAGATAAAACAAGGTGGTCATTTAAATCGAAGGGATCAGGATTATTTATATGCCCTTTTATAACCTCGAATGGTGTAAATTTTGTTGCTGAATGGATAGAGTTATTGTAACTTAATACGGAATGTCTAATTAACTGACAAGGTGTTAATTCCTTATTTTGTTCTTTAAGACATCTGAAATATTCTATAAGGGTAGAATGAAATCTTTCAACAGGAGAATTAGAATTACTATTTTTAGGTGTAGTAAAATGAAGTTCAATTTTGTGTAATTTGCAAAAATCTTCAAGGTCTTTGTTTCTAAATTCGCTTCCACAATCTGCTGTTATTTTATAAGGGAGGCCATGATGAGATATGAAGTTTAATAAATTATCAACGATAGCTACTCCGCTAACAGTGTCGATTGGGTATGCTTGACCATATCTAGAAAAGGAGGCAATAATTGTCAAGAAAGGCAAATTCGAAATCCGGAATACATCTATATGTATATGATCAAAGGGTTTTGAAGTTGTTGGAGTTAGATTGAATTTAATTACCGGAGGGTTTCGATCATATTTATTTTTTAAACATATTTCACAATTATTGATGTAATTTTCAATATCTTCTGACATTTTCGGCCAATAGTAATTTGAGCTTAAGGAAGATTTTAATTCATTTATTCCTCTATGACCCTTTTTGTAAATATGATAATAAGTTAGTTTTTCTTTTTGGTCCTCAATTGATATTATATCATTTAAAAGCTTCGTACAATGAATTAACTTATAGGCAGAGTTTTTAAAATATTGCTGGAGAGTTGTTACAAAGATTCCTGGTAACAATTGATTTTTAAAGTATATTGCATATGTACGTTTAGGATCTAGAAATTCTTTAACGAATTTTATAACATTTTCTTCTAAGTTCCTTTGAGGTAAAGTGATATTCAACCTATTATTTTCGAATATTTTTTCTAATTTACTTTGAATTTCATTGATTTCTCCACAGGTTATTAAAATTTGATTTTTATATTGATTGACTGGGCGTTCCGAAATTGGTATTGATAAAATTGGTTCTTCGGCTGAACTATGTACTGTTTCTAAATCCGTATTTTCACGATTAGCTGGTATTGGTGGCTTTAGTTGAATATCTTGCAATATTTCTATATTTGGTGTTTCTCCTAAAATAGTACGAATCTCGTCTTCTGATAAAGGTGGAAGGTTATCTATCTCTTCAATTTCTTTTGCAATAATGTTATCTATGTCGTCAAGATTTACATCTAAAGAGGCAGTTTCTAATGCATTTAGATCGTGTTTCGCAGGTATACGTGATAATGCGTCAGCGACTAAATTATTTTTTCCTTTTTGAAATTTTATTTTATAATCGAATTCTTCTAGTTTAAGTCGCCATCGAATTAGACGTGAATTTGGTTCCTTAAGGGAGAACAGCCATTCTAATGGTTTATGGTCTGTTAAAATTGTGAATGTTCGTCCGAATAAATAAGGGCGAAAGTATTTACAACCCCAGACTATAGCTAGTAATTCTTTCTCAATGGTAGAGTAATTTATCTCCGCCGAATTGAGGGTTCTTGAGGCGTAGCATATTGGGTGATTGTCTTGGCTAAGTACAGCTCCGATTGCATAATTGGAGGCATCTGTCATGAGTTCAAATGGTTTTTCAAAATTAGGATATGCCAAAATTGGTTCCGATATTAAAAGATTTTTACAATGTTGAAAACAATTAATAAACTCTTTTGTATGTTCTACTTTATGATCCTTTTTGAGACAAATGGTTAAGGGTTTAGTTAATTTTGCGAAGTTCCGAATAAATTTTCGATAATAGCCTAGAAGGCCTAGGAATGATTTAATTTCCTTTTGAGTTCGAGGAGTGGGAAAATTTTGAATAGCTTTAATTTTCTTTGGATTAGGTTTGATTCCTTGTGGTGTCACTACATGTCCTAAAAATTCCACTTCCTTTCGTAAAAATTCGCATTTGTCTAGCTGGATTTTTAATCCCGCTTCTTTCAGTTTTGCAAAGACAAGTTTTAGGTTTTGTATATGTTCTTGTAGTCCAGTACTGAAGATGATTATGTCATCCATGTACACCATGCATATCTTATTTTGCAAATCTTTTAAAACTTCGTCCATTACCCGTTGAAAAGTGCTTGGTGAGTTCTTTAATCCCATCGGCATTCTTAAAAATTCATAATGACCGTGGTCCACGTTGAACGCTGTTTTTTCAATGGAACATTTACTCATTTCTATTTGGTAAAATCCATTAGCAAGGTCAAGAGTGGTGAAGTATTGTGCTCTTCCCAACTTGTCTAGGATTTCCTCTATATTCGGTATTGGATACCTGTCATCTATAGTTTTTTCGTTTAATTTTCGATAGTCCACCACTAGTCGCCACTTCTGCTGACCCGATGCATCTAGTTTTTTAGGCACTATCCAAATTGGTGCTGACCATGGGCTAGAGGATGGTCTAATTATTCCTTTATCTAACATTTCATCAATTTGTCTTTTAACCTCTTGTTTATGTGCGTACGGATATCTGTATGATTTTACATGTACCGGTATTTCATCTTTAGTTTTTATTTTATGTTTAGTTTTTGAGGTAAAATTAAGTGGATCACCTGGTTTCAAAAATATTGATGAAAATTTGCGACATAATTTAATAATGTTTTGTTTTTCTTCCGAGTTCATATGATCTGTTCTTATTAGATCTTGAATATCGATTCCTTTTGCGTCATTTTTATATTCGTCTTTAAAACACTCAAATTTGTAGGTTTCAAATTCGGATGATTTATAGGAAGTTACGGGAATTGGTCTGATTAAAGAAATGCTTATATTCTTATTAGTTTCATTTACAACTTCTACAATAGCTAGTCCGTCGTCTGCTTTTGTTAACATTTCTGGTATATAAATTTCGCCTAACTGAGTTCTATTTATAAAAATGTCTCCGTCTGAAATATCTACAGGAACTTTCTTTAATATTCTTTCATTAGGTCCAATAGAGATTCTAAATGTTATATCTGTGGGTTTTCTGAATTTTATAGGAATTACTA
The DNA here is from genome assembly GCA_964028335.1 of Altica lythri. Lineage (NCBI taxonomy): Eukaryota > Metazoa > Arthropoda > Insecta > Coleoptera > Chrysomelidae > Altica > Altica lythri. Next base: position 96,502,232 of record OZ034801.1, on the reverse strand, counting down.
CGTGGTTACTTATCAATCTTTTATTTTGTAAATCAATGTTGAAGTTCATTGCGATTAAGTCATTTATTCCGATTACTCCGTCAAAAAATTCATGGAAGTCATAAAGTATAAAGTTCATTGTATGATTATGCTGAAATTCTCGGAAAGCCGGAATTTCCGCTTGATATTTTATATTCTTAGTGCCAAGCGAGGTTGAAAGTGATACATTTGAATGATAAATGCAATTAGGATAAAATTTCTCGACAACAGTGGGTTTAATTATAGATTTGGTACTGCCGGTATCAATGAGCATTTTTAATTTTGGATTTTTTATCTCGATATAAGGTAGCGGATTGTTAGACATAACATTTATTTCTACTAGAGTATTTCGTTTTTTGGATCGCCAACGTGAAAATTTGGGTTAAACATTTCGTCGTTATCTTCAAATTCTTCGTTGTCATTGTCATGTTCGACTAGGTTTACAAATGGATTGTTTTCCAGGTTGTCTATTTCGTCATCGTCACAACTATTAACAAATAATTCTTCGACCATAACTTTCGGATTTGGGTCAATGTTTTGAGAAAAGTAATTATTTCTCGATGTATTGTTTTGATTAAAGGCTCTTCTTAAATTCATAGCTGGAAGAGTACTTGTAATGGACATAGGTTGTGGTTTTGGTAATTGGCTTTTTGGAATATTTTTTGGTTCAAAAACATTTTTTGTGGGTCCGAAAACTTGAGCGTTTGCTGGATAATGTCTTTGATATTGAGGTCGTGGTTGAATATTTATGGGTTGATTAGGCCATACTGGTTTTTGAGAATTTTGTTGAAATGAAGAATTTTGTTGATTTGACCACATCGGCCTTTGGAAATTTGGTTGTTGAGGGAGTGAATTAGTATAAGAGTGATTTTGTCTTGGAAAATAAGTCTGTGAATTGGGCTGTGGTTGATATTGTTGATAATTTTTAGGTTTTGCGCCTGAATTTTGGAAAGGTTTCTGCGATGAATTATTAAAATTACCGTAAAGTCTTTCGAAATTTTCAAATTCACTAACATATGCTATCGCATCTTCTAAAGAAGAAGGTTGTTTAAGATGCATGTTATTTTTCAACATCCCTGAACACCCTGCAATAAATGTGTTTAAGGCTGTTTTGTCATAATGATTTATTTGACAGGTTTTTTGTTCTCGTGTCAGAGTCAGGTCGTTACTAACTCTTTGAATTACACTGCTTCTAAGTAGCTGTAGTCTACTACCGAAGTCAATCATGTTTTCGTTTCTTTCTGGTCTTGTTCTCGTTAATTCCTGTGTTAAACAGTCTAAATTGCGTTTGTCTGAAAAGCATTGTATAAGGGCTTGTTTTAATAAGTCCCATGTATTTAATTCGATTCTATTTCCTACCATAGCTTCTGCTTTACCTACTAATTTTCCTTGTATACATTCAAAAATCTGATCACTTAATTGTTGATCATTGTATACCCTATATGTTGCTATTAAACTTTCACAACGCGCAATAAATTTACTTAAACTATTGGCATCGCCATCAAAAGTTTTTAAATTATTTACTTTAGATTTGAAAAGATCCCAATTAATAGGTCTTGTTTCTGAAGTTGCCATTTTAACTGAATTTGAATCTTTATTTGATTTTACAGTGAGATTACTAAAAAACTTCGACAATTCTTCGTCTGTACTCATAGAATTATTTAAATATTATTATTTGTTTTACTTTATCAACTACTATCTTTCTTGATTCCAAAGAAAGGATTAAAGAAAGGCAAAAAGGAACTTGGCACTTACCTCGATGGTTCAATACCAGTATATCCTTTTCCTACGGCTTGCTGGATCGGTTTCACTTGTCCTCTGAAGGGTGAAGTCCACTGAAGAGTAGGTTTGTTGAATTTGCGCCTAACACGTTGAAACGTAAGGAAAGTCCCAAAAAATCACTGTTTTTTCGATTTAAACGATACAACAATTTTTCACGACTCGCACAAATCCTACTGACTGCGCCAGATATGTTTATTGAAACCGAAAAGCCGTTTTTAAAAATTTATTTTTAATTTACAATGAAGCTTTCGCTTAAAGAATAAAAACAATTATGATTATTTTAATTAATTACACTTGTATATATAAACTTATAAACTTCTTATCTCTAAAGAGATAAATTATTTACTGGCTCAGCAGGATTCTCGTCTGGACCCTCGTAACTGTCGTTTCTTTTTTGTGTCTGTTAAATAGTCTATTTGTCGTGTGTTTTTAGTTTTATTTCTTTTGTGTATTTTAGTTACTGTTAAAATTACCCATTTATATTAATATTTTTGACAATTGTGTTATAATTTTAAGTTAATACAAAAACGTATTTCACAGCATGCAAAATCATGATAAAAATGGTTTAGAAAACTTTCCATCCAATTAATAAAATTGGTTTGTGATTGTTTTTTTAAACACAAGGATAAATTATATTTGTAAAAACTATATAAAAAATGAAAGCGTAAGAAGTATGTATACGAAACTATTTTTATTTAAGGGCCAATAAAGTTATATGTTTGTAACAGTTTTTTATTTCTGCTATTTAGTTTATTTAACTAGTTTCAAATTATTAATCGATTTATATTTGATGTTTTTAATGAATTGTTATAATTCGAATAAAATTTTATTAGTGTTAAAACAATACCAATTAATTAATATATAAAACACTAGAACAATACCTATTCTTTTTTATAAAAGTTTAATTCCGTAGATAAACCAACAATTTTATATTAGAACTTGAAGAAAACGCTACGAATAATATGTATTTTAATTTTAAAACAGTTTTTTTCGTGAATTTTTAACAAATTGCTTTTTAAATCTGTATATTTTATTTCATATCTGTCTCAATCTTTATATTCAAAGGTCTCAATACACGCGCCACTGCTGTAACGGAAACAGTCATCCGCCATATGCAACAGCCATCCCGGACGCACTTTTCTGTTTAAAATTCTCCTTCCTGAGGTTTTATATTCAAAGTAATTTACACAATATATCATTAAATAAATACATATTAATTTTGTAAAACTCATATTCTGCCGTGCTAAGACAGGACGTCGTATCTGCAAAAACGCCAGTTTGTAAAAAATGCAATTTTCTTCACCTTATTCTGCCATTAAAACTAGCAACAGTTGAAAGCTGTTTTTTTCTATATATATATAACATGCACAAATTTGAACCTCCATTGAGAGCCTCTAATTCATCAATTAGGCTTTGGCAGAGATATTTGATTTTGTGCAGATATGACTTATAGACTTAGGAATCGATTATGTTTTATATGTGGTTCATTTGCGTCAACTTGTCGTATGTGTCACATACGACTATTTGACTAAGTATATGAACAATAAAATACTTATTATTGTTCGTAGCGTAAAGTTTTATTCAGAAATTAATAAGGAGGGAACAATGGAGATATTAATAATTACGATAGAATAATGAAAAAATGTATATTCAAAAGTACAAAAAGTCTTATTGTGTAAATGACAAATGTAGAATCAATCAGAATTAGTTAAAACTGGTAGTTCGTTCCAAAATTTCAAACGATTCGGCGGAAGTATTTCGGACAGCTTTGAGATCAAATTTAACTTCCGATTTATGTCCACACCCTTTGGCTCATTTCTTATTGTCGGAGGGGGTACACCAGACTTAAATGCTTGATTTGTCAAAAAATTTTGTTCTATGAAAGGGCCGTTAAATTCTGTTTTGTAGAATAAATTTTTATGGTCTCTTCTGAACTGAACAACATTAAAATCGTTTAAATATGGTTTTGGCTTAGTTTTTCCAAGCTTAAACCTGGACGAGTGATCTTTAGCATCATAAAAATCAGTGACATTCATGTTTATAACTTCAACTCTGGAGTTATTCGATTTTTTTATGCAGTTGACATAGTCCTCGAAGTCCATCACTTTCTTCTTCTGCTTTAACGATTTCTCTACCTGGTGGTGGAATGAATCCGCAGACATAAATGTGTGTCCAGTCTCCAAATATTTCAATGTAATTAAGGAGCAGTTAATTTCAGGTGAGTTTATTAGGTACACAAAGAAGCAGTAGAGGTTCCAGTTCTTATTTTGGGCTGCGCAATTGTCCATCCACAAAATGAGTTCTGGAGCGTCTCTGTAGAGAAGACAAAATTTGTAAAAGCTTGACATTATGTCAAATTTGTTGCGTCCTGCTATGCCTTCATGCCAAATGACAGCAACCGGTTTTCTAGTATTTGACTGTTTACCAATAGGTACAAAGGACTCGTTGAAGCAGATTATTCTAGGAGTAAATATCTACTCTTTAAACATTTCACAGCGTGGAAGCATTACAACCTTAAAAATAATTATAATAGCTACATTCAATAATTAAAAAAAAATGAAATATTACCTTTTGCAAATCTACAGAGAAGGCTAATAGTTCTTTGGATGCATCATTCTTGTATTCTGTTCTTGCAACCACAGCATTATCGTGGTGTTTCTTCCACTTTACGCATTCTTCACATTCCGGAGAAATTTTTTGCTTACTGTGGCCCTCCGTTTTAGAGTGAACGTCGAAAGATTCACATTGCCAGCACTCTTCATGGCCTAGGGCGGCAAAAGAAATATTCATTTCTGCGACTTGCTTACGATAAAGCTCGTATGAAATTTTAGGTTCAGGAAATTTTTGCAAGTAATCTCGATGCATCATTGTAACATTTATGTCACTTGGGAGGTACTTTCGGTTCGGTGCATGCTCGCGGCGGTAATGCGAGATCGTGGGATTAAAAGAGTTTATGTGGGTTATAATAGTGTCTCTATTTATCTTTTTTTCAGATGGATGTCCCATTTTTTTATGCTTAAACATCAATTTTTCTGGTGCTGTATTGTTGTACACACTTCGTATTATTCGGTCATTGTTGACGTCATAGCCGATTGTACCCAGGAAAGTTTTTTTACAAACCCGACAGTCTATTCCATTTGAGTCTTTCAAAAAATAAAGGATACTGTTCTGCCTTCGAGAATTATCTGATTCAGTTGTACTTTTCTTCTTGGCTGTCTTTTTCACATTATTGAAAATAAACTCTTTCTGTTGTTTATCACTCAACTGCCAATATTCCGTGTTTCTACTGTTTGTAATTTTTTTTGAACATTTTTGTTTGCATTGCTCATTACATAAGTCTTTGAGACCATGATTAGAAGTTTTCATCTCTCTCCTTTTTTGTCTCCTTTGCTGAAGTGATAACTCATATTTCTTTCTTTTACGTTTAATTCCCTTTTGTGTCTTCGAATTAAAAGCTACATCGACAGCAGAATAAATAATACTTTGAAGAATTCCGTCTAAGAACATCAAGAGACTCTCTTCTTGATTGTTGTTATTGTTAGTTTCTAGAGGGATATCTGAGTGTATTATGATTTTTTTGGAGTTTTCTTCTTTTTCTAATGTATTTGGTTTCAAACTTGATAACTCCAATTTTTGTACGTTAGATATTGGTTCTGAAATCGGGAAATGTTTAGTTTACATTAAAACTAAAAAATGAAAATGTACCTGGAATGTAATCATCATCGTCCGTATCCTTGTTAAATTTTCTAACTTTGATTTTGGTCCTAAAACTGTTCATTTTTTCAGCTAGTTGTTTATTCAAAGCTAAAGTAACTATCTTTTTAGATCGGTTGCCTTGGGCAGACATGACCTATGAAGTGAATATTTGTAATTGTTTTAAATCTGAATTATAGAAAAATATGTACTTACGGATAAGTTAATTTGATGTATTTGTACCAAGATTTATACGTAATTATATAGTTATAGTTGGCACTTCCTCAGTTTATTAACACTAAAATACCACAGCACAACTTACAACACAGCTTTAACACGCTTTTATAAAAACATAACCTCATATTGTTATAGAAAATAATTTGACGTTACTATGACAAAATGTCGTAACTGATTAAACTTGTTGGCGTTACTAAGACCAAACAACGTATCTGAAGCCAGAGCTTCTACATACGACAAATGGACCTAGCAATGGTCAGATACGATGGTTTGATCTAGCAAACAGCCTATATTGGCAGTTACGACTAATCTTTACCACTTAATTTCACGTATTTACAGCACAGATACGACTACCATAGTTTGTACTATGATAAAAAATGTTATAGACATCCCAAATATGCGAAAAACCAGAAATCACAATTTTGGCAGATACGACCTCCTGTCTTAGCACGGCAGTATTTCTCTGTTTGAAATATAAACAAATGAGTGGACAACAAAGGAGTATCAAAAAACTTTTTAAAGTCTTTTAAAGTTGCTTCATATATACCTTTAAAATTCGCATATTCCATAGCTATAATTTTTTAAAGTACATAAACCATATAACAACTCACCCATTAGTGTTCGAGGATCGTTAGGTAAACGCGAATTATAAGTTTTGTTTAACTTTTCTAGTCACGGTTTTAAAGCAACCTGTGAAATGTTAAATTCAATTGCCCAATTTCTTAGAAATGACGCAAAAATATAGTTATGATTTTCTTTTAAATGGTATTGTTCGTCAACTTCAAGCACATCTATTTATGATAAATCCATGTCGAAATCATTGTTAGATCCTTCGCCATTTTCAACAAGTTCATCGTTATTTCTTAATGAGGTTTTTATCGAAAATTTATGTATATCTTTGTTATATTTTCCTTCATTTCACCTTTTTATCCATATTAATTAAATATGAATAATATAATAGGAGATGAAACTGTCAAACGTAAAAAAGTAGATATATAGATATATCATCTGCTTATAATATGCTATTATTTTGCAGTAGTAGATCTATATTTTATTTATATAAAGATATCATTTGCAGAGAATTCTTACTGCAAATAGTCTGCATATAATATTCATTTTCATATTTGTCTGCTTAGAGTTTGCTATTATTCTGCAATAGTAGATCTGTATTTTATTTATATAAAGGTGTCATTTGCACAGAATTCTTACTGCAAAATGTCTGCATATAGTCTTCATTTTCATATCTTTTATTTGAAGACATTATGCAGGACACAACTGCATTTCCTTTGTCAGTAAATGTCTTATGCAGGAAATATCTGCAATTTTAAACAGTATGCAGGTGATATAAAGTACATCTTTGGGTAAAGGTAATATGATGATTATATGCAGATTACTTCTATTTCTACAGATTATCTGCAGTTGATATACAGTAATAAAAATGACTGCAGGCTCTTTGCAGTGCATTTGCAGTTAATTTATGCAGGTCTGTGTTACTTGGGAATAAATCATAAAGGAACTTCCAGGAGAGTCTAAAAGTTGAGCCCTACTGTACAACGTTGCCAAATATAAGTGAGCGGGAATTTCAAATTAGTTCTGATAAGCGATTTTTTCCATTGCTACACAATATTACTGAAATAGTTAATCGTTTAGTCAATGTTTTTTACATTTCTTTTAAAATTTAAAATTGCATAAGTAAATGAATATTTATGTATCATATTTTTACAATTCTATAATATTTAATTATGTACCAAGGGTTGATAAAGATGGCTTCTATCCCAAGGGATAGATGTTTCCCGGTGAGCATAATCAGCAAATTATATAATATGCAAGGCAAGTGATGCATACTAGGTTTATTACAGTACTAGCGGATCCGGTGATCTTCGCACCGCTTAACACTAATGTTACTGGTACTGGTACATTTAGTACCAGTGTTTGATAAAGCTACATCGTAGCGAAACGCGTCATATATTACTAAGTAATAAATTGTGGATATCGTGAAAACAATTGTGTTTTTATTTACATTTAGTTATGGATATCCATCGAGTAACAGCCAATTCAATCAAAATGTATAAATATTATAATATAGCATATCTTATTATCTTTTAGGTCAATATTTAAACACAAATATAAACTAAAAAGAAAAAAAACTTCACCAAACAACAAATGGTAAGACCTCAAACATCGATTACGTAATATCGCTATATAAAAAATGTTCAGGAAACATTATAAGCACTGAAATCTACATCGAATCTACAGACACCCCACCTGTCCACATGTGGTGGTGGTAGCTTTTTGATAACATCTTGCTCAGCAACGTTGCAGACATCATCAACAGGGGGCCATTTGAAGGTTCCTCGTGTTTTGTTCTTGCAACGTAGAAATTTGGTTTCATATTCTGTAAAACATTTTGACAAAATTTTACCAACAAAATATATGCTAGTAGTTTTAGTAGGAAATCTAGCAAGTATATAGTCATCAACTGCGCAATCTTGCGTTCCATTCTCAGACAAATGCGCACATTCATCAGACACATCTGTTGTAGAGTCACAGTCACTGGAAGCAGTATCTAAATCAGACTCTTTAGAGTCAGAGTTTAATTGGATTTTATTTTGTTTTTTTGAAGACATTCTTATTTCTGAGTTAATTTCATTTTCAACACTACGACTTGTTAAAATTTTTGCAGTTCCTCCTATTATTTTTCTTTTTGTATTGGCATTCGTCGATTGCTTTTGCTTAATTTACTAACTGTTAACAAGAGTAAATCTGCAAAACTTCTCCTGTCCGTTTCCACTAGGGTTTCTTTCTCTAGGGCGGAGCTTGTGGATGGCTCATTCACCTCTTCTTTTTCCTTTGGTCCAATCTTCAGCGTTTCGTCATATCTTCGCAACGCTTCGGTATTGAATGATGATCTACTAATAGCGTTTCTGTTTACATGTGTGTCATTTTTTGATGATAATAAATCAAATATTCCAGTTTTCCTGAAACCGCTTTTCACATTATCATCGGTTAATGCAATCCATGTCTCGCCAAGTAGCTTAGCAAAGTTTTCTTTGGATGGACGCATACCAATATTATTTCTCTGCAATTTAACCAAATTACTGTCCCATTTCGATTTAAGTCCATTAAAACAACTAACATCTAGGGGTTGGAGCATATGAGAAGTGTGTGCTGGAAGTTTTAAAAGCGTAACAGTGTTTTGCTGAGCACAACTAATTAACTCGGGGCTTACATGTGTAACGTGTCCATCTTAGATTAGTAAAACCGGCCGAGATTCCCCGATGCTCTTTAAAAATTGTTCTTTAAACCAGTTTAAGAAAACCTCTGATATCATCCAACCCTTTGGTGTTGCTGTGAATGCAGTCCCTGGAAAAATACTATCCTCTGGCATCCACCTATTCCACATATTGTTTGCTTTAAAAATAATTAGAGGAGGCAGTTTGTGTCCTGGTGCATCAACACATGCTAGGACAGTGGTGTTCCCTCTACCGTTTCCTGCTGTGTATCGATGACAGGACTTATTTCTTTCGGTAACTACTTTTGTTCTACTTGGGTCATGGCAGAAACTTGTTTCGTCACAGTTCCAGAGGCTTATCATTTAATTTTAAATTTCTAATTGTATTTTCGAGTAAGTCATAAAAATTGTTGACCAAAAAAGGATCAGAAGACTGCAGCCTCCTGAGATGTTCCAATGGTTCTGTTTTTTTTATTGACAACTTGTGTTTTTGTTTAAACAATAACCACCAATCTTCTCCGGGTCTGTCGCCTTTAAACTTCGTTTTTAATTTGTTTGTTTTGACATAGTCTTGCACAATGTCAAGAACCTCCTTACGTGACAATCCAAACCCTTTACTGGATAAGATTTTGAGACAATCTGCTAGCTCACGTTCATCTTTGGAAGGAATATCACAACCTCCACCTCCCCCGCCAATAGTGGGTTCATTTTTTCCACGCCGTCCCTTTAAATGGTAACGCAATGTTTCACGAGGGATGTTATGAACGGCGGAACTTCGTTGAACAGTCATCTGTCCAGATCTGCAGAGCTGGAGTGCCGCAGCCAACTGCTCGGGGGTGTAGGCGCAACGCTTAGGTTTTCGTTTGTATTTCCTTGGCATCTTCAACCTAAAAACAAAAAACTCAAAATTAACGAAAAATTAGTTTCCGGGGTGAGTGCACCATGAGAGGTGCATTCGCCCCATCATCTGGGGTGCACTTTCCCCAGTTATAGATTTATGAAGGGGTAAATGCGCCACCCCTGAAATGTATAGGTTAAGAGTCCTTGGAGTCTTGGACATGACAGATGTGATTGAACAGGTTATAAAACAATATTTATCCATTGGTTAATTACATGCAAGAGTTTATTAAAAATACTTACAATTTTTTTAATCCGATGATGCAAATTTAGGAAATTTCGCCACTTTCATACAATATTTTAAGGATCTCACATGGAACTGTACTATTTTCTAACGTCGGATTTTATTATTTTAAAATACCACCCAACTGTCAAGGATGCCAATGTCAACATAACTTCTGGTCTTCTTCTTTTTTTTTTTAGTAGATTTTTCGCCATAGTGCACTTACCCCACAAGTGCATTTACCCCACTTCACCCTAAAAGTATAAAAAGACTAATGTAGAAAATATAATTAAAAGTAAATTCCTTAAAAACTACGCTCGTTAAAAACTAGAATCATATTAAATTGATATTAAGTTGCAGTGAGGTGCGTCAATAATAATTATAATTTATTGATCTATAAAACTGTGGATTATTTCTCGTGGGGTATTAAAAATAAAACACTTAACTTGTTTTTATAAAACATTTTAGGTTTGTTAATATTTTTATTAAAGGCGGTAGCGTGTTATATAGTTTTGGGGCCATATATTCGTAAGAGCGTTGTGTAGTGGTCTTCAGCATGCGAGGTCCTAGAAAGTGGTCTCTCTGGCGAGTTTCGTATTGATGTTGGGGTACTGCATTTAGTTTTTTATTTGTATGAAAATCAATAACACAGCGGTGAAAATATGTCTGTCGTATATCCATGACATTATTTTCAGCATAAACTAGACCAGAGGTATAGAGCGAATTTTTCCCTAGAATTAGTTTTAGAAAGCGTTTTTGAATGACTTCTAGTTTATGTATGTGTGTTTTAAGAGAACCACCCCAGGCCAATATTCCGTACCGGATATGACTATGTACTAGAGAACAGTACAGAATTTTTAAATATTTATAAGGTAAGACTTTTTTTAATGTTCTAAATCTGAATAAAATAAATTGCAGTTTTTTTTATCATATAATCTATTTAATGGTCCCATTTAAGATGACTATCAAATATAATGCCAAGGTATTTGATTTTATTTACAGAATTAATGATGTAAGTGTTGTTTTCGTCTTTTATTTCTAGCGTTGAAAAAAGTGGCAGTCCCACCTGATTACAACTAAAGGGTATGTAAAACGTTTTTTCCAAATTGATTGTTAATAGCCTGTAGTCAAACCATTTTTTTAAGTTTTTAAATTCCAATTCCACTTTACTTTTTAGATTTTCCAGGTGTCATCGGTATAAAATGCAGCGGCGTCATCTGCAAATCCAACTAATTCACCTTGGTGTTCTAAGAGAAACAAATCATTTATATATAAGTTAAAAAGAACCGGCCCAAGTATAGTCCCTTGAGGTACACCACATGCCACTGTTTTTGGTGTGCTACTAACATCGCCGATCCTAACTTTGCTCTCGGTTTGTCAAATGGCTTTTAAATAAAATAACTGCTTAATTGGAGTACACACCAACAGGTAGGGAGAAGAAAATGTACAAAGGTGTGCAAAATATATATAATTTCAACTACTGAGTACTTTCGGCTTTCGCCATCAACAGAGTAACCTGGAAGTTATATAATTCTAAGTTATTTATATATAAATTAATAAGAAACTTACGTTAAAAGGTACCTACCATGGACGTATAAACAAAGATGGACGCAGTTACTAGATATATTCGTCACATACTATTTTGAAGCCTCCAGTTTGTTGGCATGCGGGTCGAGGGAAGGGGAATCTGTAGCGATAGAATGTGCCAGTTCCTCAACCAACATAGGCGCACGTAAATATTATTGTAAGGCAAGAAAAAAATAAAATATTAAAGGTATAATTGAAATAAAAGTTGTGATTGTTCACTATGTCTGATACCTGTAACAAAATTTTTAATTTGAAAGGGTGGCGGAATCGTTTTTTCATGTCTTCAACCAAAGAAGTTATATATGTCAAAATTAACGGAAAAAATTAAAACACATAAAAGGTTTTTATTACACTAAACTTTTTTAATTAGATACATTTTCAGGACACTTTTTTAATCTAGTATTTGGTAAATTTTATACAGTTGCATGTATCATATCATAACTTTTTTAAATGCATTATCAAGACAAATTTTACCATCACAATAATTAAAAAAAAATGTAGCACAATGACTAGTTACACATAACAATTGATTGGCAATCACTTTGAAAAGGAAGAATAAAAAATTACAAATAAGTAGGTATTATTTTATTTGTTTTAAAAATGTACACAATAAAGTAAAAGGTTCAAGAACAATATTCGATATAAAAAAAACAAATTGATGCTAAAATTGATTTATTGATTGTGAAACAAAACAGTTTTAGTGGTGGAATCTAACTTTTTACTAGTTTCATGGTTAATTCTAATTTTGAAATATTTTTCAAGCACCAATTTTAAAAGTTGAATTGAATGACCATTGATTACATCTTCATCATACAAATGGTCCCCAAAATATTCATAAACTGTTTTTGGAATATTTTGTATTGTTTTGGATACCAAAACATTCATTAAATTTTTAATGCGCCAATTGTAGATGTTTGTAGTTTTATTAAAAAATCTAAAATATTTCTCAGCTTCTTTGCAAGTTTTAATAGTTAAAAGTGATGCCTTTGTTAGATTTTTATACTCTTTCCTTTTTTGAAGTTTGGAAAAAGTTTCATCATTTTCATCTACTAATAATTGTTTGCATGTGAAGCATGTAACAGTATTATTTAAGCTTCTTGAAACAAAACCTGCAATATAGCAAACAATGTCATCCACATAGTCTGTTAAGTTCCAAGCTGGGGAATTTATATAATCAAGGTTGTGAATATCAGCCTCCAATTGTTCTCCAAGGGTATTTTGTTCGGCAGGCTGATCTAAATCTTCATTTTTGGTCAGCTTACCACTACTACAAAACAATATTGAAGTTGCATCAAGATTGATAGCATTTCCAGTATCACCAGCTTTTATTTCAGTATGAACAATCAACCTCTTATAAGCTGCTTCAAATTGTCTCGCAGTAGGGTTGTTGTTGAAGCCCCCACGACTCCTCACAGAACCAAGAAATAATTCTAAATGGTCTTGGGAAAGTTTGTAGGTAAGGATATATTTTAAATCATTATTTTCTTCCACATATGTCTCATACAGACCTTTAAGGCTCTCTATACAAATAAGGAAGCCTAAAAACCCAGTTTTTCTTCTAGATTCCAGAATATTGACTGATTTGGAGGAAAGATTAACTATATACTCTTTAATCTCATCTAAATACTTGAAGAACTGTTCTTTGGTTTTCGGAGATAATGGCTTCTTATATAAATATTTAGTAAATCTATTTTTTGAATTAAACATATCAAACAGATCATTGAAATATTGTATAAATTGAGCAGTTGCTTCAGCTCCTCTAAATTCCGACAAAGACAAATCTTTGCAAAGATATAACAAAGAATCTGCTACACTTTTACTTAACGTTTGAGTGGCAATTTTAACTTTCATTTTTTCTTTTGTCCACATAATGTGACGTTTTCGCAATTTCGTCGCAGCATGTAAGCCTTGGTGATACTGTATATCGACCAACTTGTCGATATAAGACCAATTAATTTGGTTTTTCTCGCAATCTTCTATAATTTTTTCGGATCCTAGACAATTTCGAACTAACTTGGTCATATGGCATGGATCTAAAAATATAAATACCTTTTTCTGTGTAACAGGATGACTGAAATAACTTTTTATAGGTATTCTGAAATCAGCCCCTAAATCTGCTGCCATTTTTAAGTTAGCAGGAGCCCCGTCGAATGTTATGGAGGTAACTAGCACTCCAGTGTCATGTACCAATTCTAAACATTTTCGAACTAGTGCAGCTTTTTCAGATCCACGAAGACCATCTAACAAAAAATATCCTACAGGTATCTTCCAAGAACAATTCAAACTAACTAGCATAAAAACAAGCACTTCCTTGGCCTCTGGAAGTTCATCACTATCAAAATCAGTACCAATATCTACATAGCCACAAAATTTTCTTCCAGTCCATTCAACTTGTTTCCGAATTGACATTTCATCAAATACCAGATTACAAACAATAGTTTTATTTTCTTCTTTGGCTTCACTTGCTTTGGCTTTCAATGTGTTTAATGCCTCTTGTGTCCATCCAGGAGCTCCATTGATTGACTGGTACCATTTTGATAATGTTGTAGGATGGGGTAATGATTTATTAAATGTTTTCCTAACAAAATTATATGCTCTTGTTGAATAGAAACTCAGAGTAAGAGCAAAAGATCTGAGTGCTGGTGTGTATTTTTGGTTTCTATGTCCTTTCAACATTCTTTCAAAAAGTTGATTAGCAGATTCAGGCAAGGAAGCCTGAAACAAACATATTATCATTTATACTATTGCAAGTGTAATTTTGAAGATATAGGTAATTAGTTACTGATTTGGTTACTTATATGAACCCAATAATTTAAATCTAAACAAAATACTAACTTTTAATGGAGCTTCACAATTTTCATGCAACAATGTCTTCTTTTTCAATAATTTTATCAATGTGTTCAAAGATGTAACCCTAGATTTCAACCTCCTTACTGATTGCTGCAAAGTTCGTATCTTTCGTTTTTGAGAAATAACGGTATATTTCAACATCTTAAATTTTTTTTTTGCTTTTGTAGGGGTAGAGAATGAACTACTAGACATCTCATTAGTTTCGCTGAAAATGAGTGGTGAATAATTAGCATGCAATCATTTTAACAATGTATGTTGTGTATTCAAATGATGTGTTTTAATAGCTTTTAAAATTTAATGTAAAATATAAACTAACTTCTTTGACATTTTGGACAATGGTTTAGTATTCCTATCTTGTTCGATGTAGTTATTATCCATATTTTCTGTTATTAGTGTTTGAACTAATTCAGTTTCAGACGCTGACAGAGTACTGAAGGAAGATTCTGCTGTATGTTCATGATCTGCATTGATAATTGGATCTTTTTCAATGTCTGAGGTTACGTTATTTGACATGTCTGATGCAGATAAGGTATTTGATATGTCTGATACTGTTATGGTAGTTGACATATCAGATTGAAGTTGATCATTATCTGATTCAATTTTTCTCCTGAAAATAAGAAACAAAAAATCATGGATAGTTCAAAAATAAAACATAATATCAATGTTTGATATACTCAAAACTTGCCTCTTAATTGAAGGACGTGGAGAATCAATGTTCATCTGAAAACTGTCATCTAAAGATGAATCAGGTGATAAATTGGTTGAAGGTGGTATATTTATTATTACTGATGACCTTAAACCAAACATGAGAAATATAACAAATACATGATTCAATTGGGAATTCCGACCCTGTAACTTAATATGGTGCCTGATTCGCAAGCCAAGAAAGTTCATAAATTTTCAGCATTTACTGTTTCAAGACTTAGTCAGATCGTTTTATTTTGAGTTAGTCAGATCGTTTTATGTTGAGTTAATACAATGCAGGTATACAAAAAAAAGCGGGTGTCATTTATCTGACATGAAGTTAACAAAATTATACTAAAATAAGTACTTCAAACCTTGAAAAATTCACAAAATACCAAAAGTAAACAAATGTGTCATTTAATTTGTTTGCAAGTCAAGCCCCATATTGAATTTAATTGACAGGTTGATGGATTCCCCATCAGTTTCCAGTGATTATTCTAGTTACTTGATAATTCATTTTTTTAAATATTTTTCAACTTACCTTTCAATTGATGAAGAACCTGGGCAATTTATATTTTCTTTCTCAAAATTAGTGTGTGCAGCAGTATCTACTGACTGAATTATTTTTTGCCTATAAAGTACAGAATAGTAAATAATAATTTAGTTTTCCCAGAAGAACGTTAAATTTTATATTCGGCTGATTAGGTACTCTAACATTGATCTACCTAATTCATTATTTCCTACCTTGGTGTTGACTCAGTATCAACTACAAATGCTGGAATGGCACCAATTTTCAAGAATTTTCTACCACTCGGTTTAATTTCAAAATCTTCTTGACTGAAGTGGGCAGAACAGATCCTTGAATTTTTTGAAATTTTCTTTTCTTGTCTTAAATTTGATAACCAAATGGCTCTATCATCAATATTAGTTGGAAATCTACATAGGTAATTAAATGAGTTATTTTTATTCCTATTCTTTACAAAATCCTTTTAAAATAATAAAAAATCTACTACAATTTGAATTATCCTTAGTGGTTGAATGTTGGAAAACAAAACAATATTTCAAATCTTAGTTGTGAATTATTGAGTTTTTATAGTCAGATTATGTCTTTATATACATACGTCCATAATATCTAATTTCTTAAAAGCCCAGAATATTTATTATTATGAATGGTTAATAGTATTTTGTCACAATTTGATTGTATATTATTATGCCGCAAGTACATTAAGAAACCCACTGCCACGCCTATGAAAACTAAGCCACGAGAGGTTTGTTTATACTTCTAAATGTAAATAAACAATACTTACGTATGAAACGTGAGATCGGGATATAATAACTTTGTTTTTTTGCAAATACAGCACTGTAGCACCATTATTGATAATATTATATCACTTCTCTACAAACAACACTTAAAACAGGGCTAAAATAAGAAAGTTAAAAGAAAACAAAAACAAACTTCCTCAACTGTATAAACACAATGGAGATGCACAGAACAAGGCGAAACCAGATAATTGTGCATAGAACAGCAGCCGCATAGTTGACATGAGACATTGAGAGCACGACGTTGCCGGCTACCAATAATTTGTGGTACTTCTACGTACTACAAAATTTCGTCATGCTTATTAAGTCATATTTACATTTAATATTTCAACTGAATCCATCAAAAATACATATTTAATATTTCAAAATAATTATTAATTACGTTGGAAAGTGGGCAATGAACAGGATGATGATTTACTTTTCTAGTAATACTTGAACAAGGCATTATAATCTCTACAACGTGACAACCTTCGAAGGTGTTTAGAATGTGATCGTTACACTGACCTAACATAATATTTTTGGCTTCACAATTTGATGTAAATAACTGAGTCCATCTTTGTTTATACGTCCATGGTACCTACAGCCAGTGGAGATAAAAAATTGCCTTAAGGTTATAAAAAGATGACATTTTGCACAAAGAAAATTAAGGTGAAAAAACCACTTAAAATTTATGAAAAAATTTTAACAAAAATACTAACTACTTAACGTTAGAAAGAATAATGATATCATAACTCGCAGTTAGTAGTATTTAAATGAAAAACCACGTAAAAAGAAAAAGAAATTATCCCTCATTCTAATGAGGGACAATGAAAAAAGCTTTTTAATGCGTTTCTTCACGAAGTTCGACATTTTTATAAAGACAGTAAGACATTGTTGACATATGACAAACTAATGACATCAAGCAATTTTTCGCGATTACTAAAATATAAATAGATGTAGTACTATATCAGCGAGTAAACAAATTGGTTAATTTAATATTTGTTAAGTATACTTTCGCCGTAATAGTAGGCACGGCGTACTTGACCTTTTCTTTTATCGCACCTTGATACGATGGATCGAAAAACGACACGATCGTGGGCAAGTACGAGTTCAGAGCCCTTCTCGTTAAGAACAGAATATAATTAAGTTTCAGTTTTCGTGTTAATTAATTAGAAAAATCAACAATTACTTTGCTGGTGACTCCTTCCTATTCCTCCTTATCCCCAAAGTGCACCTAGGCAAAGAATACCTAATATTAGTGATATTTGCAGTAGTTTGGTGAGTACAGAGATTTTTTTATATTCAGATTTACTTTTAATAGCCTTTATCCAAATAAGGGTAACCACCCTTACATCTGGCGCAGTCAGTAGGATCTTGCCCCTTCAGAGGGACAGAGTCGAATTGTCTCCGCGATTGAGCAGGTCATTTTCTTGTATTCCGAATTCTCTCCCTGACGGGGTCGAGTTGTCTCCCATACCTGTTTGCAGGTAGATTTTCTGTTAATTACATAATTTTATATTTTTCGCACATTGAGGTGGGTTGATAAATAAAATTAAATATGTACACATATATATTTAATAAGAAACAAACTTTTATAGTAGCATTATTTATATACAAGAAAAACCAACTATATACAATATACATACATGGTATAACTGTTCTATTTCCTATCATGTGCTCTAAAATGGTATGAAATCGCTTTTACAAAATCTAAATGTTTGAAGTTCGGTTTCTTTTTTAATTCCTCAATTTTTTTATCGACAAAACATTGTCTGTTTAATACACTACGATCATAAATTTTAATATTATTACAGCTTCTCATTTTTATGTAACTATCTAATTGAAAATTTAATAATACATTTAAAAACTGATTTATATTTGGATGAGGTGAATAAAATGATTGGTTATATTTGGCATGAAACGATTCGCATCCATTTGTTGTTCTTAACAATGAAGATGAATGTTCAGCCCATACATGAGGAGGAAATTTAGAATTTTCATCGATATAATTTTCAACTAAATAATCACAGAATTGATCTACACGGTCACAACTTGGTTTTAACTCATAAAGGTCCATAGCAAAACAGTCACCAACACTTTCTGGTGGTAAGAATGGTAGTCCGAATACATATGTCAAAAATCTTGTTGTGTCGGTTTCAGCTTCCTTTTGCTTCTTGTATTCGGATGATAGACCTAATTCCTGGATCTTTCGATACCATGATTGACCAAGATGGAATCGACATCCTTTGATTTTGGATTGTGGGAAAATTTTAGCTAAACTGGTGTGAATAGCACTTTCAAAGTCGGCTGTTATTACACTTGGGGTTAAAGTGCAGCCCAACTTTTCTCCTTCTTCTTTGACGAATACAAACATTTGTTCATATGTAGATGCTGTTTTATTGGGTAACAAACAGAAGACGAGTGGAACGTAGTGTCCATTTTTAAGTCCATGTATCGTAAAAAGTTGTAAATAGAATTTAGGACAGTAGTTAAAAGTGCCATCTACGTAGAGAAGTGATACAGATGCCAAAAACTTCAAATTAGTCTCACAAGAGAATATTACAATTTTACTTTTTTCACAGTTTTTGATGAGAAAATTTTCACCTTCATTTGTTTTTATATTTTGTGACTTCAATAATTTTTGGAATTCTTCTCGATCTTTTGGTAAAGTTGGTAGCTGCCTCGAACTTGCATAATGTACATTTTTTCTTACTCGAACAATGTCTTTAGTTGTTATAGTTTCCGGATCCGACTTCTTTAACTCTTTTCGAATAAGTTTTATAGGCCGTTCACATATATCCTCTAAAGCCGCACGTTTTACACTATTACTTAACTTCTGTCTGTTTAAGTCGCTTTCCGAGATTCTGTCGTGATTATGTACCAACAATGAATCCACTATCACATGTTCTTCAGTTTCAGTTTTCACGTAAGCTTTACATAATGTTTTTCTTGATGCACATATCCATCTTTTTTTATTTCCCACTAGCATTTTTTGGAAAAAAAACTTGAACCCCTCAATCACCAGCAGTTGTTTTCCTTTCTCACTTAAAATCACAGAACTCATTTTGAGGGTAATTGTTTCCTTCAAGACTGCCGAAATTATTATAAATTCATAAAATATGAGCCACAACATGTACCGCTTCAGGTAGGTAAACAAGGTCATTTTATTGCAATTAGACCCTTATTACTTGGGGCGTACCCATAACAATAGGGAGAGAATTCGGATATGATCTTTTTGGGGACAGGTAATATTTTGAATCTATGGAGACAACTCGGACCTTCCGCTTCAGAGCCACGAATTTTCAATTTTTTAATGCTAATAAACTTTAGTTTATTATAAATTTTTACTTTTATCGTCATTGCCGGCGATTTTTTGTACGATAGTTGTTGCGATAAAAGGACAGGTTTTGAATAGTAATCTGTTTTATTTAAGTGAAAATCACCTATTTGTTTCTATTAAAGGATATTTATAATAATCGTTGAAATTTATGTTTTGATAATAATTGGTTTGCTCTGGTTAAAGCGAAATAAAGTAATAAAATTTTCCTGTAGTTTGTTGATTTTATTAAGTTCATCAAATAACAATACTCTATATCGTGATCATAAAGGAAATATTTGCCTTTTAAGTTTTTTTTTTTCCTTTTTACTACTTAGTAAAGAATAAGTTATCTAATTAGCCACTGAAAACTTAAGGCGTTGCCTTTATTTTCGGATCTTTTTGTGATCATTTGCCCTAATAATTTGATTTAATAAGTTTATGTGCCCTAATAAATTTAATTTGCCGTGAAGAAATATTTTTGGATAAATTATTAGAATTTATCTTTGTTAATTTATTTGAACTCATACTCCTTTTGTATTTAAGTTAGTAAAAAGTATTAAAAATGCCTAAATCTTCCGACGAATTAAAATTAGACAGAGCTATAGCCAAAAGGCAAACCCTTTTTTTGAGAGCTCAACAAGCCTTTGATGCGGGTCAAGCGCTTGAAGCGGATCCCACAAATGCCACTCTTTTGAAAAATTTTTCGGTTCGTTATTGTACATTTCCTAAAACCATTTCCGATTATCAGGATATAGTTCAGGATATAGTTTTACTTAAGCAAAGAATTGACCCTGAAAGTGAAGTTGATTATTCAAGCCTTAACTCCTTTGAAGATTTAGTTTCCAATATAGAATATTTTGCTGCAAAATTAATTCCCCCTCCACAAAATAATTCCCCTGCGAGTCCTCCTGTAGCAAGAAATGAAAATATGATTTGCTTTGGAAATTGCTGGAAGATACTTATAACGACAAAAAATATTTAGCCAATTTATATTTAGAAAAGCTCTTTAGTTTTCGCAGCCTACATAACAATAGCCCCACTTCAATTAAGCATTTTTTAGAAAATTTTGATACCACTGTGACAATCTTTAAAAGATTAAATCTAAATGATCCACTAGATTATTTACTAACCTATTTAGGGTTATCCAAACTTTCTCAGGATACTGTAGATACTTTTGAATTAACTCAAATTAACAAAGATTTGCCTGATTATGAATCTTTGATAAAATTTTTACGTTCTCAAAGCCGTAAAGTTGTAAAACTCGAAAAGCCTAAATCGAATTTTAATTTTAATAACTCGCAAGCCCAAACATCTACTAGCCGTAACAATGATTTTAAGTCTTCTAAAACCTTTTTAACGAAAAGTAATATTGCCAGATTTGCCTGTATTTATTGTAAAACTGGAAATCATTATTTGAAAGATTGTCCTAGTTTTGCTGGTGCCACCTTTGATCAAAGGTATAACTTAATCAAGGAAAAAAATTTGTGTATTAACTGTTTTTCCAATAAACATAGAGTTCAAGCTTGCACATCTAAATTTAATTGTAATCATTGCCACCTGCGACATCACACTTTAATGCACAAAAAAGAAGTTGATAATGTACAAACCCTTAGCTCCATTAATAATGCCCCTAATAAAAGTGATGTAAATCTGCCAAATACCTCTAGAGTCAATGCTACATTTTGTGCAAATACTTTTATCTCAAAACCACATAAAGTAGTTCTTTTAGGTACTGTTATTGTAAATGTTCGTGATCAATGGAATAGAATTCAAAAGGTTCGTTTTTTGTTGGACAGTGGTTCTATGGTGAATCTTATGACCTTTGATTGTTGCAAACGTTTAGGACTAAAATATTTCAAAGGTAATTCCAACGTTGTTGGCCTTGGGTGAAGTTCAAAACCTATCAAAGGAATTTCCAATCTTAAATTTTCTTCTACTTTCGATGATGATGTTTCCTTTTCCATAGAAATATTACTGGTGGATAAAATTACAAATCAGTTGCCTGAGTTCGTGGTGGACTCTAGCTCATTGCACTATCTGGAGACCATACCTTTAGGTGATCCTTCTTTTGATATTCCAGGTGTCGTGGATGGAATCCTGGGTGCGACAGTTTTTGCCGATATTTTAGGAAGCCAAAAGGTCGTTGGTCGGGAGGGAACACCTACGGCCATTCATACTTCTCTTGGATACATCGTAACTGGCGTTGCAGATTCTTTATCGAAGACACCTTTTGTTGATTATAGTCTTTGTGCTATTAGAGAAAGCGATTCAAGTTTAGAACATCTAGTAAAAAAAATGTTTGAATTGGAGGACTTGTCTTCAGTTTCGCCCCTTAGTAAGGAAGAAGACACTTGTGAGGAGCTTTTTTTGAAAACTGTTACCCGCAATGATTCTGGTAGATACAAGGTTGCCCTTCCATTTAAAAATGATGTTTCCTCGTTAGGAGAATCGTATGCCTTAGCCAAAAGCCGACTTCTTACCCTAGAAAGAAAGTTTTCTAAAAATCCCGATCTTCGAAAATTATATTCTGCCATTTTACAAGATTATCTTGATCAGGGACACATGTCGATTGTTCCACAGCCCTTAATTAGCAGCCCCGCCTATTATATCCCTCACCACTGTATATTTAAGCCTAATAGTTCATCTACACCGGTCAGAATAGTTTTCGATGCAAGTATGAAAATGAACAAAGGTGTTTCTTTAAATGATATTCTTTTTGCTGGTCCAAAATTACAGAACAATTGCATATCTATTCTTATAAATTTTAGATTATTTCCCATAGCAGTTACCTCAGATATTAAGCAAATGTTTCGCCAAATAGAACTTTTAGCTGAACATCGAGATTTCCAACGGATTTTATGGAGATTTGATGTTGAGGATCCTATATCGATTTATTCCCTTAATATAGTATCCTTTGGTGTAAAGTCTTCTCCGTTTCTAAGCTTGAGAACAGTTCGTCAATTAGCCATCGATGAAGGGTCTCACTATCCTCTTGCTGTTACGCCTATTGTGAGAGACATGTACATGGATGATATGGTCTCTAGTTTCCCTAATGCTGATATAGCCTTAAAAAGTATTTCTCAAATAATTTCAATGTTTAATTCTGGAGGTTTTAAAATTGTAAAATGGTTGTCAAATTCGGCAACTGTACTTTCCCATGTGCCAAACGATTTGAAGTTAGATTGTATCAAAACCTTTGATGATACTTTCCCAAAAATCCTAGGTTTGCAGTGGGATCCAGTAGATGACGTGTTTCTTTTTAAAATTGCAACCACGGAGGAACTTTGTACTAAACGAAATATGTTATCATTTGTAGCTCGTTCCTTCGATCCCCTTGGATTCCTCTGTCCTCTATTGTTAACGGTTAAACTAGCTATAAAATCTTTGTGGAAATTAAAACTTAATTGGGATCAACCTGCCCCTCCTGAAATTGAAAAGATTTGGCACATTTGCCAAAAGGAGATCCATTGTATGCAACATTTGCGAATTCCTCGACATATTTTTGCCTTTGAACAGTCACCCATAAGTCTAATTGGTTTTTGTGATGCCAGCCAGAATGGTTATGCAGCGGCTATTTATGTTCGGTCTATCCCGCCTACGGGGCACATAAATGTATCTTTACTACAAGCACAAGCTCGAGTGGCTCCTATGTCTGCTATAACCATTCCTAGAATGGAACTTTGTGGTGCTGTCCTTCTTTCGAAACTCCTGGCGCATGTGTTGCAAACATGGGCTTCTCGAATTGAAATTCAACGGGTTTTTGCCCTTTCGGATTCGTCCATAACTCTATACTGGATTCAGTCTGCCCCTAAAAAGTGGAATCCCTTTGTATCAAATAGAGCAAATATTATTCGGAAAAACATTTCAGCTAATAATTGGTTTTATGTTCCTGGAGAACATAACATTGCCGACTGTGCCTCCAGAGGTTCTACTCCCCTTAGTTTTTTTTAAAATCCTAATTGGTTATCCGGACCATCTTGGCTAGGTTTAGATTTAAGCGAATGGCCTATTCAGAAGATTAAAGCTGATAATCAGGAGGATTTGTCTTTAGTCGAGTCTGAAATCTTGGTTTGTATGGCATCTTCTCCAGATATCTCTCCCTTTTATTCTTTAATTGATTATTTTTCCTCTTGGACAAAGTTATTGAACGCTACTATTTATGCCTTAAAATTTGTAAAGATTATTCCTTTGAATAAACCAATCAGTAAACGAGATCTCGATCTAGCCGAAAGCCATTTGATTAAAGCAGTCCAACAACGCCATTTTTCAGAGGAATATAATGCCGTTATGCAAAAAAAAAAACAAATTAAAACAAGTTTACGCCGTTTGAATCCTTTTATAAAAGACGGTATATTAAGAGTAGGTGGTCGGTTAACCCATTCCCCATTAAAATATTGTAACGGGATAACCGTAAAGGAAGGGACCTTAATTTGAAAGATTGTTGTTGACAGTTGATTTTTAGAAGTTTGTAAAAAAAATCAACTGACCATTTTAAATAATGTTCTAGAAAATTCTAGAAACTTCTAAACACACTAACTAGATTAAATAATGTTGTATATAAGGGGATGCACGGGCAGTTAACGTCAGTTCGAGTCAAGTGTTCAGAAGAGTTCATTGTATTGTCAAGTAGTTAGACGTTATCCAGCAGAGTTCAGTGTATCTTAACAATTTTGTAAATAAATTGTGTCAAAAGCCCCCATAAGTGTTTCAAATTGGTGTCAGGTGTGGGGTGAAGATACAAGAATGCCTGGAAAAAAGATAACTGATTTATTGGTGGCTGAGCTCAGAAGAGAGCTCGAGGAATTAGAATTGGAAACTACTAGGAGCAAATCCGTATTGTTGAGAAGGCTCCGTGAATACTACGTAAATAATAATTTGGACCCTGACGCTGTTGAGTTTGAAGACCCAGTTCAAAAAGCAATTTCCTGGCTACAAGAAGAACAAACTCAACAACTTTCCCGGCTGCAAGAAGAACAAGCTCAACAACTGTCCCAGTTGTCCAGTCAGATAAGCAGCCAGCGCGAAGATATGTCCCAGCTGAAAGAGGAGCTATCAGGACGAATGACGAGCCAACATGAGGAGCTATCCAGTCAGATGAAGAGCCAGCGCGAAGATATGTCCCAGCTGAAAGAGGAGCTATCAGGACGAATGACGAGCCAGCAGGAGGAGCTATCCAGTCAGATAAAGAGTCAGCAAGAAAGCTATCACAACGGATGTCTACCATATCAGATGAGTTATCCAGTTCGTTCTCCCAGCAAATATCACATCTTCGTGAAGAACAAAATCAGCAAGTGTCCAGCTTGCGAGACGAACAAAATCAGCGAGTGTCCAGCTTGCGAGACGAACAAAATCAACAAGTCGCCAACTTGCGAGACGAGCAAAACCAGATCAACCAGCAAGTGCAGTCTCAGCTTCAACGAGAACAGGAAGCTAGCCGCCGAAACCAAACCATCCACAACGGCGACGGAGATGCAAGAAGGATGGAAACCTGCCACGCAGACGTCGAACGACAAAGAAGCGAGGAGACGACCCATGTACGAACGACGATGAAACCCCCGACCTTCGACGGGAAGACTTCCTGGCCAAATTACCTGAAACAATTTGACGCAGCTGCCAGAGCTAATGGATGTTCATCCCAGGAGAAAGCATTGTCCCTAACCGTAGCTCTGCGAGGCGAAGCTTTAGACGTCTTGAAATCATTGACACCGGATGAAGCTGACAACTTCGAGTTATTGGTGAATCGTCTAGTGATGCGTTATGGTCAAACTCATCTACAACCGGTGTACCGAATGCAGTTAAAGAGCCGAAAACAGAAAAATGGAGAAACTATCCAGGAATTTGAAGCGGATGTAGCAAGAATGGTACGACTTGCGTATTCAAATGCAGCGGAGGATTTCCTGGAGTGCCTAGCAGTCCAAACCTGCACCGATGGTCTTCGAGACGTCGATTTGCAGCGCGCTGTACGGTTGGCGCGGCCGAAGACTCTTGTGGACGCCTTGACCATTGCCCTGGAGTTTGAGGCGGCGACGGAGGCCTCACGTGGAGTTGCTCGACTAAGGGAAATCACCGGTAACTACGACCATGCCGTTTATTCCGTTAGCGACGTTGAAGCGGTAGTAGAGAGGTTTATGAAGTTATCTCCAAAAAGAAGGCACCCAGTGAGATGCTGGAACTGCGGAGAACTAGGCCATATAAGAAATACTTGCCCCCATAAAGAAAAATCTCCTGTTGAAGTACCCCAGCAGGAGGAAAACTTTAAACGGGTCGACTCCTGGAGGGCGACTTCGACCCCAAACATTCCCGAAGTCCCTCACACCATTAAATTGGCAACTCTGCGTCATCACATGGACAGCTTATATGTAGATGGCCTCCTTGATGGGAAGAATATTAGCATGCTGGTAGACACTGGAGCTACAAAAACTATCGTCCGACCAACCATCATTATGCGAAATAAGATGTTGCCTACCAGTTGGAGACTGCGTACCGCTACCGGAGATTCTGCTAGAGTCTACGGTGAGATACAGGTGACGCTACAGTTTGGTTCAACTTCTCTTGTTCACTCAGTGCTGGTGGCTGACGTTGATGAAAATGTTGTTCTGGGCATGGATGTTATGCTCCACTGTGGTTTTCATTTGGATCTTCGCCAACGTATCCTTCGTACTGGTAATGAAGAAATATTCCTGCACCGAAAACAAGTTGACAATGCCTCGATTAAGCTAATCGATGATATCGAACTTCCGGCAAGCTGCGAATGTGTCGTCACAGCGCGGTTGGATGGACTGGAGCCAGATGGTGCCCCAGCCATGATAGAGCCGAAGAACCATGACCATGAATTGGGAAAAGGACTCCTTGTGGGTAAGACTCTTGTTAGATCCGCCAAAGAGGTACCCATCCGAGTTATCAACTTGAACGATCATCCAGTTCTTCTCCGAAAGGACACGGAAATGGGAAGTTTAGAACCAGTAATGGCCATAATTCACAAGAAAAATGTTACGGAAACAGATGAGACCAACGAAATTGAACAATTAATGACAAAATTAGACCCCTCTTTGTCAAAATTAGAAAAGAAACAGGTAAGAGATCTACTTTACCGTTATAAACCTGTATTTGGCTCTAAAAGTAAACTGGGAAGAACTGATGTTGTACAACATAGAATTGACACTGGTGATGCACGTCCGATTCGACAGGTACCCCGAAGGATGCCTCAAGTTAAAAAGGAAGAAGCAGACAGAGCCCTTAAAGAAATGATTCAAAATGGCATAGTCGAACCATCCAGTAGTCCGTGGGCTTCTCCTGTGGTATTAGTGAGAAAGAAAGACGGATCAATGCGGTTTTGTGTCGACTATCGAAAGCTAAATGATGTCACTAAGAAGGACAGTTATCCTCTGCCAAGGATTGATGATGCCCTCGACGCTTTGGCGGGTTCTACTCTGTTTTCTACCTTGGACCTTAAAAGCGGATACTGGCAAGTTAAAATGAATCCTGCAGACAAAGAAAAGACTGCCTTTACCAGTGGATCAGGGTTATGGCAATTCACGGTCCTTCCATTTGGCCTCTGTAATGCTCCTGCGACGTTTGAACGACTAATGGAGAACATCCTGCGTGGTTTGTCATGGGAAACTTGTCTAGTTTATCTAGACGACATCATCATAATGGGTAAGACCTTTAAGGAACATTTATCTAACCTGGAAGAAGTTTTTAAAAGATTACAGAACGCTAATCTAACATTGAATGTTAAGAAATGCCACTTGTTCCAGAGACTGGTCAACTATTTAGGACATAACGTAAGCAAGGATGGCGTTGCTGTTGACCCCGCTAAGATACAAGCCGTTCAGGAATGGCCAATCCCTATCGACAAACATCAGCTCCGGAGTTTCTTGGGTCTTTGTTCCTATTACCGACGATATGTCAAGAATTTTGGAGACATCGCCAAACCCTTGACACGTTTGACAGAACAAGATAAGTCCTTCTGTTGGGATCAGGAATGTCAAAAGGCGTTTGAAATATTGAAGAAACAGCTTACGTCAGCACCTGTTCTTGCTTATCCACTGTCTGATGGTAAGCTTATTCTGGACACCGACGCCAGCAATGTGGGGATTGGAGCCGTCTTGTCACAGCTACAAGACGGTAAGGAAAGAGTGGTTGGTTACTTCAGCAAAATTTTATCGAAAGCTGAAAAGCACTACTGTGTAACTCGGAGGGAACTGTTAGCAGTTGTAAAATCCGTCGAACACTTTTATAAATATCTGTATGGCAGAAAATTCCTGATCAGAACAGACCATGCTAGTTTAAAGTGGCTACTTAGCTTTAGGAACCCAGAAGGACAGATAGCAAGATGGCTCGAAAAACTGCAGGAATATGATGTTGAAATCGAGCACAGACCTGGAACCAGACATCGTAATGCTGATGCACTTTCCAGAAGACCATGTCGACCTGATTGCCCCCATTGTACCCGTATGGAACAGAACGAGGAAAAACTTGCCTTAGTTAAGGTTGTGCCAGAAGACGAGAGCTCTATGCTGGAGGAGCAACAAGAAAACGATCCCGTTCTGAGAAAGATTAGGGAGTGGAAGAGAATGGACCGTCGTCCGTTGTGGAGAGAGATATCCTCATCCTCTCCTGCTTTAAAAGCATACTGGTCCCAATGGAACTCTTTAATTTTGGACGGAGGGCTCGTTAAAAGACTTGTAGAAAATTCCGAGGGCACAGAAACAAGGAAACAAATAGTGGTCCCAAGAAATGCTGTACCGGAAATTTTAAAACAGATGCATAATGATAGTTCTGGAGGACATCTGGGTATTACGAAAACGCTGCAAAAGATCCGAGATAGATTTTACTGGGTAAATTGCACTAATGATGTTAAAGATTGGTGTCGTAAATGCACTACATGTGCTGCCAGTAACGGTCCGCACCGAAAACCGAAGGCGGAAATGCAGCAATACCTGGTTGGAAGTCCTTTTGAAAGAATCGCAGTAGATGTATTGGGGCCACTGCCACAGACCGATGTAGGAAACAAGTACATCTTTGTTGTAATGGACTACTTCACTAAATGGGTTGAAGCATATGCAGTTCCCAATCAGGAAGCTACCACTTTAGCAGATATATTGGTTGAAGAATTCGTAAGCCGATTTGGGGTACCATTAGAATTACATTCAGACCAAGGAAGAAATTTTGAGAGCAAGCTGTTTCAAGAAGTTTGCCAAAGATTAGGCATCCACAAAACGAGAACCACAGCGATGCACCCTCAGTCTGATGGAATGGTGGAACGAATGAACCGGACTATAACCAACTATCTGTCCTGTAGCAAGAAATGAAAATATGATTTGCTTTGGAAATTGCTGGAAGATACTTATAACGACAAAAAATATTTAGCCAATTTATATTTAGAAAAGCTCTTTAGTTTTCGCAGCCTACATAACAATAGCCCCACTTCAATTAAGCATTTTTTAGAAAATTTTGATACCACTGTGACAATCTTTAAAAGATTAAATCTAAATGATCCACTAGATTATTTACTAACCTATTTAGGGTTATCCAAACTTTCTCAGGATACTGTAGATACTTTTGAATTAACTCAAATTAACAAAGATTTGCCTGATTATGAATCTTTGATAAAATTTTTACGTTCTCAAAGCCGTAAAGTTGTAAAACTCGAAAAGCCTAAATCGAATTTTAATTTTAATAACTCGCAAGCCCAAACATCTACTAGCCGTAACAATGATTTTAAGTCTTCTAAAACCTTTTTAACGAAAAGTAATATTGCCAGATTTGCCTGTATTTATTGTAAAACTGGAAATCATTATTTGAAAGATTGTCCTAGTTTTGCTGGTGCCACCTTTGATCAAAGGTATAACTTAATCAAGGAAAAAAATTTGTGTATTAACTGTTTTTCCAATAAACATAGAGTTCAAGCTTGCACATCTAAATTTAATTGTAATCATTGCCACCTGCGACATCACACTTTAATGCACAAAAAAGAAGTTGATAATGTACAAACCCTTAGCTCCATTAATAATGCCCCTAATAAAAGTGATGTAAATCTGCCAAATACCTCTAGAGTCAATGCTACATTTTGTGCAAATACTTTTATCTCAAAACCACATAAAGTAGTTCTTTTAGGTACTGTTATTGTAAATGTTCGTGATCAATGGAATAGAATTCAAAAGGTTCGTTTTTTGTTGGACAGTGGTTCTATGGTGAATCTTATGACCTTTGATTGTTGCAAACGTTTAGGACTAAAATATTTCAAAGGTAATTCCAACGTTGTTGGCCTTGGGTGAAGTTCAAAACCTATCAAAGGAATTTCCAATCTTAAATTTTCTTCTACTTTCGATGATGATGTTTCCTTTTCCATAGAAATATTACTGGTGGATAAAATTACAAATCAGTTGCCTGAGTTCGTGGTGGACTCTAGCTCATTGCACTATCTGGAGACCATACCTTTAGGTGATCCTTCTTTTGATATTCCAGGTGTCGTGGATGGAATCCTGGGTGCGACAGTTTTTGCCGATATTTTAGGAAGCCAAAAGGTCGTTGGTCGGGAGGGAACACCTACGGCCATTCATACTTCTCTTGGATACATCGTAACTGGCGTTGCAGATTCTTTATCGAAGACACCTTTTGTTGATTATAGTCTTTGTGCTATTAGAGAAAGCGATTCAAGTTTAGAACATCTAGTAAAAAAAATGTTTGAATTGGAGGACTTGTCTTCAGTTTCGCCCCTTAGTAAGGAAGAAGACACTTGTGAGGAGCTTTTTTTGAAAACTGTTACCCGCAATGATTCTGGTAGATACAAGGTTGCCCTTCCATTTAAAAATGATGTTTCCTCGTTAGGAGAATCGTATGCCTTAGCCAAAAGCCGACTTCTTACCCTAGAAAGAAAGTTTTCTAAAAATCCCGATCTTCGAAAATTATATTCTGCCATTTTACAAGATTATCTTGATCAGGGACACATGTCGATTGTTCCACAGCCCTTAATTAGCAGCCCCGCCTATTATATCCCTCACCACTGTATATTTAAGCCTAATAGTTCATCTACACCGGTCAGAATAGTTTTCGATGCAAGTATGAAAATGAACAAAGGTGTTTCTTTAAATGATATTCTTTTTGCTGGTCCAAAATTACAGAACAATTGCAGAATTGCAGAACGCTAATCTAACATTGAATGTTAAGAAATGCCACTTGTTCCAGAGACTGGTCAACTATTTAGGACATAACGTAAGCAAGGATGGCGTTGCTGTTGACCCCGCTAAGATACAAGCCGTTCAGGAATGGCCAATCCCTATCGACAAACATCAGCTCCGGAGTTTCTTGGGTCTTTGTTCCTATTACCGACGATATGTCAAGAATTTTGGAGACATCGCCAAACCCTTGACACGTTTGACAGAACAAGATAAGTCCTTCTGTTGGGATCAGGAATGTCAAAAGGCGTTTGAAATATTGAAGAAACAGCTTACGTCAGCACCTGTTCTTGCTTATCCACTGTCTGATGGTAAGCTTATTCTGGACACCGACGCCAGCAATGTGGGGATTGGAGCCGTCTTGTCACAGCTACAAGACGGTAAGGAAAGAGTGGTTGGTTACTTCAGCAAAATTTTATCGAAAGCTGAAAAGCACTACTGTGTAACTCGGAGGGAACTGTTAGCAGTTGTAAAATCCGTCGAACACTTTTATAAATATCTGTATGGCAGAAAATTCCTGATCAGAACAGACCATGCTAGTTTAAAGTGGCTACTTAGCTTTAGGAACCCAGAAGGACAGATAGCAAGATGGCTCGAAAAACTGCAGGAATATGATGTTGAAATCGAGCACAGACCTGGAACCAGACATCGTAATGCTGATGCACTTTCCAGAAGACCATGTCGACCTGATTGCCCCCATTGTACCCGTATGGAACAGAACGAGGAAAAACTTGCCTTAGTTAAGGTTGTGCCAGAAGACGAGAGCTCTATGCTGGAGGAGCAACAAGAAAACGATCCCGTTCTGAGAAAGATTAGGGAGTGGAAGAGAATGGACCGTCGTCCGTTGTGGAGAGAGATATCCTCATCCTCTCCTGCTTTAAAAGCATACTGGTCCCAATGGAACTCTTTAATTTTGGACGGAGGGCTCGTTAAAAGACTTGTAGAAAATTCCGAGGGCACAGAAACAAGGAAACAAATAGTGGTCCCAAGAAATGCTGTACCGGAAATTTTAAAACAGATGCATAATGATAGTTCTGGAGGACATCTGGGTATTACGAAAACGCTGCAAAAGATCCGAGATAGATTTTACTGGGTAAATTGCACTAATGATGTTAAAGATTGGTGTCGTAAATGCACTACATGTGCTGCCAGTAACGGTCCGCACCGAAAACCGAAGGCGAAAATGCAGCAATACCTGGTTGGAAGTCCTTTTGAAAGAATCGCAGTAGATGTATTGGGGCCACTGCCACAGACCGATGTAGGAAACAAGTACATCTTTGTTGTAATGGACTACTTCACTAAATGGGTTGAAGCATATGCAGTTCCCAATCAGGAAGCTACCACTTTAGCAGATATATTGGTTGAAGAATTCGTAAGCCGATTTGGGGTACCATTAGAATTACATTCAGACCAAGGAAGAAATTTTGAGAGCAAGCTGTTTCAAGAAGTTTGCCAAAGATTAGGCATCCACAAAACGAGAACCACAGCGATGCACCCTCAGTCTGATGGAATGGTGGAACGAATGAACCGGACTATAACCAACTATCTGTCAAAAATGGTGTCAGATTGTCAGAGGGATTGGGATCGACATATTCCACTATTTCTTATGGCAATTCGATCGGCCATCAACGAATCAACTGGCCAAACGCCTACGAAGGTCCTGTTCGGTAGAGAAATGAGGCTACCATGTGACTTGGTGTTTGGTTGTAAACCTGGTGAAGAAATGGCACGTGAACAATATGTCGCTGACCTTCAGAATTGAATGGAGAATATACACAACCTGGTGCGTAGAAAACTACAATTATCTAGTGATCGGATGAAGAGGTTCTATGACACACGGACAATGGAAAAGAGTTACCAAGTTGGAGATTTAGTCTGGCTCTATAACCCCCGACGGCGTCGAGGTATTTGTCCCAAATTACAAAAGAACTGGGAAGGTCCTTACACCATCAAGAAGAAGATTAACGATGTCATTTATAGGATCGTGAAAATTCCCAGAGGGAAACCCGTCGTGGTCCATCATGATCGTTTGGCGCCTTACCAGGGAAACCACAGTGGAGATGCGCAGCAACTCCAAGAAAATGGTTTGGCTGGCTCAGGGAGTGTGCGGGATTCCGATGTAGGAAATAACATTCCAGGAGGAATGAATCTAAGGAGGGGGCAGTGTAACGGGATAACCGTAAAGGAAGGGACCTTAATTTGAAAGATTGTTGTTGACAGTTGATTTTTAGAAGTTTGTAAAAAAAATGAACTGACCATTTTAAATAATGTTCTAGAAAATTCTAGAAACTTCTAAACACACTAACTAGATTAAATAATGTTGTATATAAGGGGATGCACGGGCAGTTAACGTCAGTTCGAGTCAAGTGTTCAGAAGAGTTCATTGTATTGTCAAGTAGTTAGACGTTATCCAGCAGAGTTCAGTGTATCTTAACAATTTTGTAAATAAATTGTGTAAAAAGCTCCCATAAGTGTTTCAATATGATCATCTCCACCAAATATTGTTGCCCAAGAATGACCCATTTGTGATACTCTTAATAAATTATTTCCATAAACTTTATTGTCACACAAGTTTATCGTTATTATTATCATTACTTCGACAAAAATATTGGATAATATCGGCTAGATCAGTTATCCGAAAATGTGTTTGGAAGTGTAATCATTGCTTCAGATTAAATCCCAAACCAACTTATCCTTTAATGGCTGATTTACCGCCAGAACGAATAAATCAAGCCAAAGCCTTTCTTAATACAGGAGTTGATTTTACTGGCGCATTTTCAATTACTATGAGTCGTCATCAAGGCGTGAAAACTCAAAAGGCCTATGTTTGTCTTTTTATTTGTTTAGCGACCAAGGCTATACACCTTGAGTTAGCATCTTCTCTTTCTACTGAGTGTTTCTTGGCTGCCTTTAAACGATTTTTGTCCCGAAGAGGTAACTGCCTCAAATTATTCTCGGATTGTGGCACTAATTTTATAGGCGCAAAAAACCAACTCGACGATTTGAATCTTCTTCTTAATTTTTTGCAGTGTAAAGATTCTTTCCAGAAAGAGTTAACTTTCAATAAAATAGATTGGATTCGAAATGCTCCCTCTGCCCCCCATTTTGGAGGTATTTGGAAATCAAATATTAAAAGCATGATAATTCACCTTGCAAAGGTTATTGGAAACCAAATTCTCAGTTATGAGGAATTCAATACCGTTCTTACACAAATCGAAGCCCTTTTAAATAGCCGACCTTTATGTAGCCTTAGTAACGATCCTAATGATCGAATAGCGCTAACTCCTGCTCACTTTTTGTATGGTGCCCCACTAAACTCCTTGCCTTCAGAAGACTATAATGAAAATACTAGACCGATAGACCGATACAAACTTCTCGACTCACTAGTAAACCATTATTAAAAGCGTTGGCATCGGGAATATTTGTCTACCCTTCAAATCCGGCAAAAGTGGAATACTCCAACCAATCCTATTGCGGAAGGAAACCTAGTGATAGTTTTGCAGGAAAATATACCTCCCTTACAATGGCCTTTAGGCATTATTGACCACGTTCATCCGGGTAAAGACGGAGTGGTAAGAGTGGCCACAGTTAAAACCCAAATGGGCGTATATACTCGGCCTGTAACGAAGCTATGTCCGTTACCCAATCAATAACTACTATTATTTACCTTTGTTTCGATTGGAGCATGGTTATTTCATTAATATTAAGTTTTTTTTCCTCATGTGCTATTTTTTTATTTTTTTTATATATAAGTGGCTTTATTGGACAATGGGTTAGTTTTATAAGTTTTGTTTTATTTTTTGCCACCCCCTCAAAATTTCATTGCGCGGTGGAGGATGTTAAGTACCTATACTTTCGCCGTAATAGTAGGCACGGCGTACTTGACCTTTTCTTTTATCGCACCTTGATACGATGGATCGAAAAACGACACGATCGTGGGCAAGTACGAGTTCAGAGCCCTTCTCGTTAAGAACAGAATATAATTAAGTTTCAGTTTCGTGTTAATTAATTAGAAAAATCAACAATTATTTTGCTGGTGACTCCTTCCTATTCCTCCTTATCTCCAAAGTGCACCTAGGCAAAGAATACCTGATATTAGTGATATTTGCAGTAGTTTGGTGAGTACAGAGATTTTTTTATATTCAGATTTACCTTTAATAGCCTTTATCCAAATAAGGGTAACCACCCTTACAATATTATAAATGCCAAAGGTTACTCAATTAAACAATATTAAACCTAGAGTACAAAGTTAAATTTAATAAAGCTAGCAATAAATGATTAGTTAATAAGTTAAAAAACTAAAGAGAAGATAAAAATGAAAATACCAAAATAACTAAGAGTCAAGAAAATATGCTTCACTTAGTTGGAATTAAGTTCCCATATATTTTTGAACATAGGTTTAAATCCTCTAAAAGTTGCATTTTTTTTAAATTATTAATAGGTATGTTATGTAAGATTTTACTATTTGAAGACGGAGAAAAATTGTGATTATGAAGTTTAACATGATGACCAAAGGAAGATTTATCAGTGCTCCTTAATACGGGTATTAAGTGATCTAGTGGTCAGTCCGATGTAAGTAACAGGACAGGTGTTACATTGTAATTTGTAAATACCATTTTTGGATAACAAATCAACTGAATCTTTAGTTTTAGAAAAAATGGACTTAATAGTTTTCTGAGTTTTAAAGGAAATTCTTAAATTATCTATATTGTCCTGTAAAATCTTGGCTAGTTGATAAGAGATTTGACCTACATAATTAAGTGACCTATAAACAAACTGAGGATTGTTAGAACAGACAGGATAAGCTTCAGCTCTTCTATTTTCTAATTTAACTCTATAAATTAAATTGTTAACAATGTTAGGATTAAAACCATTATTGTAAGCCAATTGTTTAAGAATTTTAACTTCATTGTCAAAATTGGAGGAAGATAAAGGAATATTTAGTAACCTGTGGACATAACAAGAGAGAGCTGACATTTTGTGTTGATAAGGGTGGTTAGAACTCCAAGGGATCAAGTGGTCAGTTTGTGTAGGTTTCCTATATATGGAAAATTCTAAGGTATTATTAATTCTTTTGAGAGTTAGATCTAAAAAATTGATAGAGTCATTTTCTAGTGTAAAGTTGATAGAAGAATGTAAAGAATTCAGATGAAATAATATTAAATTAGCTTAAACTACATTATCGGAAATAAAGGCTAAGACATCCTCCACATATCTAAACCAATGTAAAATATTCTTGAAATTAGAGTTGTTGGTAAAAATTCTAGTGTTCTCTAAATGGTCCAAAAATAAATCTGCTAAAAGAGGGGAAAGGAGGTTACCCATAGCAAGCTCATCATTTTGCCTGTATATTTTATTATTAAAAACAAAAAAGTCCTGTGACAAACAAAATTCAAGTAGAGGAATTATATGGTTAATAAAGCTAATCTCAATTTTATTTTTAATAAGTAAATCTGTTATGATGGAGATAGTTTCAGCCTTAGGGACATTAGTGAACAAGTTACTGATGTCAAATGATACCATTAAAAAGTCAGTGGGCAAATTATAAGAAGAAATTTTATTAACAAGGTCTAAGGTGTTTTTCACAGTATATTTAGGAGTGTAGTCTAAGATGGAAATAAGGAAATTGTTAATAAATTTAGATAAAAGAGCCAAGGGTGTATTAAAAAAACTGACAACTGGTCTCATTGGAAAGTTTAACTTATGTATTTTAGGTAGGCCGTATAATCTAGGACAGTAAGGGTTAGGTAAGATAAAATCTTTACTGTTGATATCCAAAGTTCTAAAGAACGGACTGTGTGTATTCAAGACATCTTTAGTTTTATTAATGTAGTCTGACTTTAACATTATTATTAGACAATTACCTTTATCTGCTTTAGTGATTATTAAATTATTGGATTTAAGTTTAATGGAAATTTTTTTGATAAGAGAAGATTGTTTTAACAGATTCCTTTTGTAATTATTATTAAAATTATTAGACTTCTTGAAGCTCTTAAGATAATTCTGGCAAGCAATGATACAACTGTTTTTGATGAGACCTTTACTATTATTATCAGGTCTAAAGCTTTCTAAAATTGAATCGATATCTAC
This sequence comes from Altica lythri, assembly GCA_964028335.1. NCBI lineage: Eukaryota > Metazoa > Arthropoda > Insecta > Coleoptera > Chrysomelidae > Altica > Altica lythri. The sequence goes on along the minus strand of OZ034801.1, from coordinate 96,465,141 downwards.
AGCTAACTCTTCCATGACTTTCAAATCAACATTGCTAAGTACCGAAAACTTTAAACCATTTTCTAGAAATTTAAGTTCTTCAACAGAAAATTTAAAATTAGTGAGGTTCTTGACTCTATCATGAAATTTAAAGGATGAAAATCTATTTTTAGAAGACTCAGAACTCAATTGTAACTGACGGTTCTTATTAGCTATCAAGTTATTAAGTTTATTGCTAACTCTATTAAACTTACTGTTATAAATATGTCTAAGATAATCTTCATTGTGGTTCAAGAAATCTTGGAAACTGTAGAATGGTAAAGATGATAAGAGGACATCGTGAAGGGTCTTGAGTTCAATGTTGATGGAATCTAGTCTGGCATAATGCTTACAAATTTGCTTCTTCATAAGTTTGGTCTGCAATTGTCCTTTTAAACTAAGTGGGACATTTCTAGAAGTTCTAATTTTCGCAAAAACGGGTGTCACCTTTTCTCTGATATATTGATGAATAAACCAAATGTCTAGTTCCATAAGTTGCCTCCTGGCAGACAGTCTAAGGTACTTATCCATAATACTACTACACTGTAGACACGTAAATAAAATAACTGCTTAATTATAGTACACACCAACAGGTAGGGAGAAGAAAATGTACAAAGGTGTGCAAAATATATATAATTTCAACTACTGAGTACTTTCGGCTTTCGCCATCATCAGAGTAACCTGTAAGCTGTAAGTTATACAATTCTAAGTTATTTATATATAAATTAATAAGAAACTTACGTCAAAAGGTACCTACAGCCAGTGGAGATAAAAAATTGCCTTAAGGTTATAAAAAGATAACATTTTGCACAAAGAAAATTAAGGTGAAAAAAAAAAACACTTAAAACTTATGAAAAAATTTTAACAAAAATAGCTTTTAAGTAATTTTAAAGTACTTCCTCTGATTCCCTTATCTTCAAGGGTTTGCAGGAGTAAGTCATGATTTACTGTGTCGAAAGCTTTCGATACGTCCAAAAAAACACGTAAACATGGCTTACTCTTGTTTAAAGCATTATTTATTTTAGAAGTTACTGCTAGAATTGCATTTTCTGTAGACAAATTTTCGCGGAAACCAAATTGCTTATCCGATAAGATATTGTATTTTTTAGAAAGGTAACTATACGAGTTTGGACTACTTTCTCAAAAATTTTTGAAAGGTGTGTTAAAAGTGAAATAGGACGGTAATTTGTAATATTTGATGTATCTCCTTTTTTTAATATTGGAATTACTACAGCTGTTTTAAACGACGAAGGCCCTATTCCATCATTAATGCATTTATTTATAGCAAATTGTAGTGGCTCACAAATAATATTTGATATTACTTTTAGGACTTCGGCTTTGATAAGATCATATCCAACGGCTTTTTTATTTTTTAGGTTTTTGATGATATCTAAGATTTCTAATGAATCCACAGGGGAGAAGAAAATAGAATTTAAAACCGTGAAACGACAGGGATGATAGTTTGGATTTTGTGAAATTTTATTTGCCAGGTCTTTCCCTCCCGTTGCGAATGCACTATTGAACTCCTCTGCAATGTCTTTACTACTAAGTAGTAAGTATTGTGCCATTAGAATTTTGTATTTCCTCAATAATAGATTCGGTTTTTTTAGTTCGACTTAAATACGTTACAACATTCCATAGGTTTTTACCTTCCGAACAGCAACGCTGTTATAGGAAGGTATTGTGATCGCGAAAAATTTCGATCTCGGGTTTTTAGCGGAAATACGCGTTTTAGGGTTCCCTGAGCCTAAAAAACCCAAAAATAAAAAATGTCTGTCTGTCTGTCTGTCTGTGTGTCTGTCTGTGTGTCTGTGAACACATTTGCGGCTAAACGGCTAATCGGATCGGAATGAAACTATAAAACCTTACTTATAATCACCATCGGAGGAATCTGATAGAATTTGAGTAAAATCGGCCGACCGGAAGTGGACGTTTACTCTTATCAAAAAATGGAATTTTTTGAAAATATTGGGTTTTTATATAGTTATTGGCAAAATATTTATACTTTGTGGAAAGAACATGTAATTTCCGACATTTTTGAAAGAATACATTTTTTTGATATTTTCATTAGTTTTCGAGATATTGACACTTTTATCAAAAACTGGAAATATGTGAAATAAAAATTGTGGATTCGCTTTTTTTAAACAAAAATTGGTAGTTATTATATTTTCAACATCTGACAGCTGTCAAATTATGTTTTGGCGTATTTCAACATTTAATTTTCTATATTTTGACATCTGACAGCTGTCAAATTATGTTTTTTGAGAGTATCAACTTTTGACTAGTGTCAAATTATTTTTTTTTATATTTTTGACATCTGACTACTAACTAATTAGTTTTTTCGATATTTTTGACATCTCCATACTATGGCCACTCCAATTCTACCACCCACTACTTGTTAATATCAGTCAGATTAGCTCCTTCTATATTTTGACATCTGACAGCTGTCAAATTATGTTTTTTGAGAGTATCAACTTTTGACTAGTGTCAAATTATTTTTTATATTTTTGACATCTGACTACTAACTAATTAGTTTTTTCGATATTTTTGACATCTCCATACTATGGCCACTCCAATTCTACCACCCACTACTTGTTAATATCAGTCAGATTAGCTCCTTCTATATTTTGACATCTGACAGCTGTCAAATTATGTTTTTTGAGAGTATCAACTTTTGACTAGTGTCAAATTATTTTTTTTTATATTTTTGACATCTGACTACTAACTAATTAGTTTTTTCGATATTTTTGACATCTCCATACTATGGCCACTCCAATTCTACCACCCACTACTTGTTAATATCAGTCAGATTAGCTCCTTCTATATTTTGACATCTGACAGCTGTCAAATTATGTTTTTTGAGAGTATCAACTTTCGACTAGTGTTCGGAAGGTCGTGTGGTGCCCACACCAGATTTTTTGAACTGTTTTGATTATTTTCAATTAGATTTTTAAAATATTTTTTTTTAGTTAAAGATATCAGGTTATTTACGTGGTTTCTACAATTTTTATATTCATTTTTAAGTGGTTATTAAGGGGTTTATTTTTTAAACGTTTAAATATTTTGTTTTTATTATTTATTGCTTTAAGCGTCATCCATGGTGCAATTTTGGTATATTTTCTTTTGCTTACTTTAGTGCTTGTACATTCAGTAATAGATCTACCAATAATATTTACCATTTCAGCGATTGCCTCATCTCCATTGGGTTTTTTGTATACCGTTTCCCAGTTAACTTTTCCTAGAGTATTTAAAATTTTTTCATGATTAAGGCTTAGATGGTATTTGACTCTATTTTCTTTTTTTAGCAAATCGGTCATTACCTGGAGAATTACGGTGGAATGCTCAACTACCTCACTGTTAAAAACTAAAGGGATAATTTTATCAAGAACATTATTACTTGATTTAAGAAATATATGATCTAGGCAGGATTCAAGTCTAGTGGGACCATTTATTGTTGAGAAGTAACCGAAATCACTTAAATCTTGGCGCTATATTGGTGCACCATATCAATATTCAGCCAATATTGGGCTAATATTGATAATGAATATACCGCCAAGATTCGGTTGCGAATGTTGGCCAGACATTGGTGCAATATTGATCAATATTGCCAATATATAACCAATATTGGATATATATATAGGCTCCAGCTTTTTTTGTAATATTGCCTTGGCATTGGCAACCAATATTGGTGGAATATTGGCGAAATATTGATAAACCAATGAACTGCCAATATTGGGCCTATATTGCGATCAATATAAACCCAATATTGTGACACAATGTAGAAAATGCGGTGAGGAGGAGGAAACAGCCTTCCACGTGATATTCATGTGCCCAGCCCTGCAAGGTCTGCGTGTGAGATCACTTGGCCTACCGACTGGAGATCAAAGGGAAGAACGGGCAACCATAGTCAAAAGAATCTCTTGGTTCATTAAGAACCTGGGATTTGACGAAGAATGAGGACCTGTGAATGAGGGTGCACAATAAGCTGTACTAGCTGCGATGCAATCCCATGGACTACCTCTAAGCCTGGCCCTCTTTAAAAAAAAAAAAAAAAAAACCCAATATTGTGACACAATATTATGTACAGATTGGCAAGCCAACGTTTGGCCAATATAACTAGAGAACATTTTCAACGATATTGGCGGTTATGTATAAAACCGTTTTGTATCCAATATTGGTTTAAAATGGACGTTTTATATTGACCGTTATTGGGAACCAATATTGGCGGAATATTGGCTAAATATTGGTTGAACAAAATATTGATGAACCAACGAACTTTCTATATTGCGCCTACATTGCGACCCAATATTGTAACAATATAATGTATACATTGGCTAGCCAACGTTTGACCAATATTACTATAAAGACTATTTTCAACAATATTGGTGGTTATGTATAAAACTGTATTGTAGCCAATATTGGTTTAAAATGGAAGTTTTATATTGGCCGTTATTGGGAATCAATATTGGCGGAATATTGGCTAAATATTGGTTGAACAAAATATTGATGAACCAACGAACTTCCTATATTGCGCCTACATTGCGACCCAATACTGTGACAATATTATGTATACATTGGCAAGCCAACGTTTGGCCAATATTACTATAAAGACTATTTTCAACAATATTGGTGGTTATGTATAAAACTGTATTGTAGCCAATATTCGTTTAAAATGTAAGTTTTACATTGGCCGTTATTGGGAATCAATATTGGCGGAATATTGGCTAAATATTGGTTGAACAAAATATTGATGAACCAACGAACTTCCTATATTGTGCCTACATTGCAACCCAATACTGTGACAATATTATGTATACATTGGCAAACCAACGTTTGGCCAATATTACTATAATGACTATTTTCAACAATATTGGTGGTTATGTCTAAAACTGTATTGTAGCCAATATTGGTTTAAAATGGAAATTTTATATTGGAATCAATATTGGCAAGATATTGGCTAAATATTGGTAAAACAAAATATTGATAAACCAACGAACTTTCTACATTGCGCCTACATTGCGACCCAATATTATACCTCCAATTGAGATAAAGGACTACTTGCAAACACATTTTATTACAGTTTAAAGGTTATTTATCAAATGTTGGAACGAGCACCTATTTCCTTGGGATAACAATAAATAAATTTAAAAGTTTAATTTATATTGGAAATCCATCAATTAAAATAACAGGTATTTATGCAACTAGTGCGTAAAGTGACCTTTATTGATGAATGTGAATGTTGTCGCATGAGCCGCAGGTGAATGCGACAATCACATGAGTCAAAAAAGGAACCTTTACGCACGAGTTGCATACCATATTTTTTCTACAACCGAATTTTTTCACAAGAAATACAAGTATAGGTCTGATTTTTTTTTACGCATTAAAGCGAAAAAATCTTGTACGGAACTCGTTATGAAACGCCATTTTGTTTAACTCGTGTCAAAAGTTATTTTCAATCGAACATTTTATTTAATTTAAAAATAATACAAAATAAAAACAAAAGAAATTATTGTTTTTATTTTTTAAATAAGCAACTATTTTATGGTATTTTGAAATATCAATATTATTTTTAATTGTTATATAGAGAAGATTTTAACATGAAGTACACAGACCAGGTAGTATATTTGGTTTTAAATCTTTTAATTTTTCAGAGAAATATGCCGACAGGACATTTTTTGAATATTTTGTAATGTTTTTACTGCTACACACACAATAATTTAACAATTAAATATATTTACACAAATAAATAATAAAACAAAGTTTCCCTACCCGGAATTGAACCCGAGCCATCTAGGTGGAAGGTATGCACTTTAGCCCCTCGGCTAATCTTATTAAAGACAGTGCTTTTAACTTCCCGCTAAAAAAAATTAAATTTTTTTTTTAAATCGGGAAGTTATTGGTTTCACCCCGTTTTTCGAAAATCGAGTTTTCATCGGATCTCAACGTTTTGAGGTCTTAGGAACCTCCCCTGACTATTTTTACGAGGGTGTCTGTATGTCTGTATGTACGTGTGGATGTGTGGGTGTGTGTGTGGATGTATGTAAACCTCTTATAACTTTTGAACGGCTTGACCGATCGGAATGAAATAAAAAGCATTCCAAAGAGTTTCATCTAACTTAGATTCCTTGTAAGTTTGAACCGATTCGAGCCGGTAGATTTCAAGAAATTCCAAAATAACCGAAAAAAACAATTGGTAAAAATGATGTTTTTTGGGCATATTTTTTTGGCTATTACATCGATCTATTTCATAACCTAATCAGCTCTCAAGCTTAAAAAGCCACGTCGAATGCCGTTTTGCAAATTGAAATCGGTTGATTCGTTCGTGAGATATCGTTGTCGAAAAATTTCAAAAAACGTGTTTTTTTTTCAATAACTTTTTTTTGACTAACCGATTTTGCACTCCCGGTAACGTTTTTAGGTCTCAAAAAACTGCGTCGAATGCCATCTTGAACATCAAAATCGAATAAGGCGTTAAAAAGTTATGGCATTTTAAACATTTCAAAAAAAGTCAAAAACGTCAAAATACGTCATGTTACTATAGCTTTGCGCTTAAAACTAGCGGGAAGTTGCAAGGATGGCCTTTAAGGTCAACCTCTTTTCGAATTTTTTTACTTGTTTTAACTAGTGAAAAAAAAACACTTTTTTTTTAATAGTGAAAAAAGTAAAACTTTATTAACCTTAAACCGTGCGTAAAGGTAATATCAATTGGAGATTATAATGATCTTATATTTCCGGTCATAGGTGATTTTACATTATATTAAGACAATATTTTATGAATTTACAGCATTGCCACATTATACCTAGGTACTTTGTGGGCGTTGTCATTGAAATTAAATTTTTATTTTTATTTTTAATGGTTATTTCATTGCCCCAATCGCTATGTTCTATGAAATTAGACGTAGGTACAGTAAACGCCAAATCTAAAGAACCAAGGACGCGCATTTATGATGCTAACAGCACGCCTACAATAGAATAGAATTGGGAGCTTACCTAGAAAGTTGTAAACCAGTGTCGTGACTGTCGTGTATATTTTGAATAAACAAACAATGATCTACCCGTACGCTGCTGACCGTAAGCAAGGGCAAGGTTGAAATTGTGAAAGGGCGCGGCGATTTTTAAGTAAACGAATTTGAGGTTGTGCGCCGGTTCTTTAGATTTGGCGTTTACTGTAGTTAGGTATTGAAGACACTTTCAGTTTCTGTATTGACGATTGATACCTACTTATGACCCGTATATACCGATAGACGCAGAAGGTCTATAGCTATAATTTCTCAGCAATGATATGTTATTAAATTACAACCTACCTAGGTACATACAATTTGAAAGAAATCAGTTTGCAAAAAGCATGTCTTAGTTCAAACTTCATTCATAAGTATATAGAAAATGTTGACAAAACATGATGAAATTACATATGAAATGGATATTTTACTCCGGTCAAAATAGACATTGAAGGTTACATTAATTCGCACCTTGCTAAAAATTGGCATGAATGTTGGGAACCCTATTATACACAATTTGTCAATTATCCACATGAATGCGAAGTGTGGAAAAAAATTTATTCAAGGTCAAATGTTGCAAAAATCGGTTTTTTGAGTTTTCCACCTAAACGGTAAGTTTTATAATAAAAATAGGTGAGACAAAAATTATTCCTCATGCAATTATCTATAAAAATTGTCGTCACACTTTTTTCCTAAGAATCACCATTTCGGAGATACAGCGATGCAAAATGTTGAAAAAGTTGTATTCTTCATAATATGCACACGTTTCCGCGCCACCCGTGAGGTAGTTTACATGGCGCGTTTTTTTTTACGTGGTTTCCCCGGTAGGCCTATTCCACGATCCATTGTGCTTCTGTTGAGTTAAAAAGCTATTGTAATAAATTGAAAATGGTACTATTGTAAATAACAAGAGCAGTGTAAGTAATGCGTAAATTGAGAAAATTATTCGTCTGATCGATACTCTTCTAATAAAACATAATCCATACTGTCTTGCTTTTCTTCTCATTCTTCTTCTTCTTCCTGCGGGGTACAAATAAATTGTTCAAAGAGTGATGCATCAGATGTCTCCTCGCCTATATCGTAAGAATTCTCTTCTACTGGCGATTCAACATTGGAGCACGATTGACCTCGACAACTGATACATGCTAATGAACAAAACAAACCAACTTTTTTACACCCGCATTTAGCATTACACCCCGTTTTGCAATTGCAAAAAATTGAATTGAGGAGTTTTTCCGGTGCAGGAGGGAGTAAAGTCTGAACTGGATCCAATATATTGTCAATTAACTTCCAACCCCAGTCTTCTGGGTTTAGTTTATTACCAAGCCATACTTGAACTTGATAATATACCCGAAATAGATGTTGATGAGCAGAAGCAGAGGTTGGAGGAAGACAAGCTAATTGTACTTGTTTCTTTTTATACGTATTTTTTGCAAAAGATAAGTATCAAAACTTATCTAAGCACGAAATTTTTTTTGGAGCTCCGTAAATTGAAAGAAGAAAGCGAGTTCCGTTGGTAATTACAGCTTGTGGTGTAGAGGTACTTTCTTTGAAAACGTCAGCACAATCAACTAAATCTTGTCTCTCAAACAATTTCAAAACTGATCTTTTACCTCTCCTGAAAAATCCTGATGTCGATGTCGTGTCGCAACCAGTTACTGCATGTAGAAATAAGGTATGATTTTGGCATTTTGTAAAAGCAGATGAACTCTTGGATGAATATATTTTTGATTGTTGTTGAGCCTTCCCAGGTTTTAAAAAATAAATACTTTTTTCAGTTGGCGTTTGAGCAGTAAGTAATACTAACAAATCAACATCTTCACCAACAAGAATAGTTGGATTTGTCGAGTTAAATTGTTCTATTGTTCTTTCAACTATCAGGACATCAGCATCATTATCAGCTTGCTTTAAAGAGATACTTTCAGACTCAGACGTAAATTTTTCTTTTAACATTGAAATAAACTGTATAATATGTATGTATACGCTACGAAAATTAATATATTAATATATTATGAAGAATACAACTTTTTCAACATTTTGCATCGCTGTATCTCCGAAATGGTGATTCTTAGGAAAAAAAGTGTAGGAACAATTTTTATAGATAATTTCATGATGAATAATTTTTGTCTTACCTATTTTTATTATAAAACTCGCCGTTTAGCTGGAAAACTCAAAAAAATGATTTTTGCTACATTTGACCTTGAATAATTTTTTTTCCACACTTCGCATTGATGTGGATAATTGCAAATTGTATATAACAGGGTTCCCAACATTCATGCCAATTTTTAGCAAGGTGCGAATTAATGTAACCTTACCCCTATTTTTGATGCTAACTTGACCGGACTATTTATTCAATTTTCATCTAAGGTGGCAATACTGTTTCAAAACCTTAACAAAAGCAGTTATTTTGAACTCGCAGTGCTGCCAGAGATCGTACAATTGTAGGCACAACTTCGTCTTAAAATCCAAAATAGTAATATTTTGAATGATACGATGATTAATAAAACCTAATCTGAATGTCTCATAGCTTATTCGTAAATTTACGGCCAAATAACTCTCACCCAAATTTGTAATACATTTGTGCTAAAAGGAGGATCATGCAATTAATCTGTTACCGTTTTATTTCGCTCTGGCATGGCAACAGTGTAAGAGGTGTTCTGGCGTTTCGGGCGTCTCTCGGTTTGTGTCGGTCAAATAAGTCAAACCACGAAACCACTACAGCTTTTATACTTGTTGCTGATCGGTGATCGGTGACGGATAAATTGTTTCCTTTCAATTGGAAGACTATTTTATTGCGTATTTGGTTATAACTATTTTAGCGTTTTTGGTCACAGTTTTAATTAATAATTAGACAATATAATCAGTTCGTGTGTTAGTGAATATGGACACCAGTAAACGGTAAGTAAATATAATTTTAAACTGTTAGGTCGCCATATTGTGTGAGAAAAATGGCGTTATTAGGTGTACATGTTATTTACGTAAATTTACTAAAAATATATTTCCAAATAACTGCTGAATGCCCATTTTCTATTCTTGGATTTAATTAGTAGGTAATACGTTTGCTAAAAACGATAGTATATTTATTAATTATTGTTGATATAGAGTGATTAAAAAAATTATGATCGTTTTTTTCCTCTTACAAACAGGTATGAATTTTACCAGCAAGCAACATTTAATATTCCAGTTGACGCACTTTAAATTTCAATAGCAGTTACTGTAATTTTCAAAGCTGCCTCTGTATTTACATTATAAATTACAATACTGATTATTTACTTTTACAACAAGTGCTGTAATTTTACATACACTATTCTATAAATCTTTACATAAAACTGAGAATTTTATAATATTGAATTTTTTTTTTTTTTGATTTGTTAACTGTAAGTATATAATTATTAATTTTCGTATAGCGTAAAGGTGGAATTTTTATTTTTAAAAATTATTAGATTAAAAGAATAGTCAGGTTAATTTATTATAATTTTTAATACAATTATTTAATACACTTAATTTTCATAATATTTAATACCTATAATGTAACAAGTTTTTTATTTAACAATTAATGCAATCTGTAGAACAAAAGATTTATAATAGAATTTTATGATGGCTCATGATGGAATTTTCTATATTCTGCCAGTTTGTCGGATAGTAATTTCACCTTAGTATCAAAGAAATTGCCAGTTCGTTTTTTGATCTCTTCTAGTTTTGTCTTTTTTTATGGATTGATATCTATGATTGATATGTAAAAAAAGGAATTAAAAGCTTAAAATATTTGTAACAAAAAACAGCTATTAAAAAAGCTAGAAGATTATCTTACGATTCAATTGAATTTTTTCTGTTAATTATTACTTTTTAGTATAATTAATTAAGTCTATATATTTTACTTTATGAAGTTTTTCACTGAAATTATTGTTTCTATAGAAAACCAAACCGTTAGTTTTATTACGGTTAAAAGATAAACAAATGCTAATCCATAAAACTACTGTCTACCTGGACTATTTATGTATTCACAAAATATCTAAATTAGAGCCAGGTATAAAATATTTTGTTAGCAAAACAATAATGCAATTCAATACAAATATAAAATCTAATCTTTGAATTCTTAAATTGATAATATGAATTTGAGGAGAAAAACAAAAAAGATATTTATCGTCAAAATTCAATACACACCAATTTTTTGATTAATATTTCGAAAAATTCCAATTTAATTAACAAATTTCAAAGAACTTTAAACAAAATTATAATTATATCGTTAAAGTAACTATATAAGTAGAAACTCTTAAGATATCTGCTACTATTACACAAAAATAAATGAACAAAATAGTTATTTATGCAACTAGTGCGTAAAGTGACCTTTTTTGACGAATGTGAATGTTTACAATCATATGAGTCAAAAAAGGAACATTTACGCACGAGTTGCATACAATATTTTTTTTACAACCGAATTTCTTTACAAGAAATACAAGCATAGGCCTGATTTTTTTTACGTCTTACTGCGAAAAAATATTATATTTAAAACATATTTTAGATAACAAAATATTTATTTTTTAAATTAATCTTACCTTATAATACCGGTACGTAGAAACGCGAAATGCTTGAATTATAAATTAATTGAAATGTCAATCAGTCATCATTTAAATAAAAATACTTACCCTTATTCATGAACTGATATTTCTGTCATATTAAAAATCAAATTAAAAATTACTAAATATAATATCTAGTTTTGTATGTATTAAACTGCAATAATTTAATAATTAAATATATTTACACAAATTTACACAATTAAATAATAAAAAAAAAGTTTCCTTACCGGGAATTGAACCCGAGTCATCTTGGTAGAAGGTAAACACCTTACAATCTCAGCCAATAAGAGTCGTAAAATTATTTGCATAATCTTATACAAAACAGTGCTTATTTTACTTTTTTTCACTAGTGAAAAAAAGTTAAACTTTACGAACCTTAAACCGTGCGTAAAGGTAATACTTTACGCACGGTTGTAGAAAAATATATTTTTTTTTTGCTTCTTGTAGCTGGTCTTCCAATCAAACAAATTAACATCAACCATTAAAAAACTTAATTCAAAAAACCCACTCTTTGCAGTATGTTTTCGAAAATTAGTATAATTCTACACTTTAAAATTACGTGTATTCTATTAATTTTAAAGTCCTTAGAGGCTAAAATTTAATTTGAACTTTAATTTTAAAACTGTTTTGCAAAATTATTGTACGATTGTAATATAAATCAGATTTACAAAGTGGCTACAGTAAATTTAAACTACATAAGTACTTGGAAAAATAATTGAAGTACCTGTATTTAAAATTACCTTAAGTTTATAATGCAAATTTACAGACATTTCTAACAGTGTAAGAATAAAAAAATTATCTTTTTTTTAATCACCCTATAATGTTAATGTTAAAAATTACTATTTTACTGTATTGTACCATAGGTACTGAGTGCTAAACCATTTGGTAGGATTAGTAGCATTATTTGAATTTGTTTAATACATATAGGTAGATATCTACCAAGAAAAATATCAGTCTTAAACATCTGTTTAGTTAGACCATTAGTAGTGTAATCGGGCAATGAAATCAGCTCTTCAGGAATTATTTTCAAGTGTGTAATTAAATCCATCACCCTCTTTAAGCTATCATTTGAACACAAGCATTCACGAAAAAGAAACCTCTAGTATTAAAACTAACTTACTCTTTTGTTCATAAATATACCACCAACAAACAAGCAAGCACACCTGAAAGAAGTTCCACCTACATACTAATTCTTAGCTTCTTCAACTAGTAGTAGTAATTAGGAAAGTATGCCATTGAAAGTTATTTCGATTTTATTATTCTCATTCAAAAGGGGATTTTGTATAAAGTTGATCAATCATATAATATATATTTTAGATTATGTCCCGCTTATTTGAACAACAGATGCCCTAATGTGCAATGTCCACTATTGCACTACTATAGCTACTGCCGAGCATTTCGAGCAGGAAAATGTACATTGGGAGACTATTGTACCTACCTGCATGTCCACTACTTTGAAGAAAATTATTATACAGATCGGTTGGTTGTTCCTCCAAACATGGAAAAAGAAATTTTTCGAACTATGCAGTTGCAGGGTGGGCATTGCTACGAGTACGCAAAAACTAGAAGATGCAAGAAGTTTGCAGCCTGCTCTATGAAATTTGTACATAGAATGCCTAGAGACTATAAAGAAAATGCATTCACTTGTAATATTTGCTTGGGGGAACTGGCGAAAGACTGGTGTTATAGCAGTCCATGTGGACATGTGTTTTGCACGGCATGTTTAAATGAATGGAAGAAAAACAGCAGAACATGTCCCTCATGTGGAAGAAAACTATTTGAAATTGAACATAAGGTAGGAATCATATGCAGACATAGATTTTTACTGTTATTACAGGTATACAAATAGCTAACAATGATTTTATTTTCAGATTTTGTGGAGAAGGTATCCAATGTTATGGAAAGACAGGGAAAAATACTTGGTGGCATTCAATATGAACTAAGGGGTCTGCGTGAACAATTGTCAACTTCGAACATAGCTATGGCGAAAAGTACTATTTCACAAGAAGATGTTGAAATAGCTTCAATGTTCCCCATGCATTCTGAAGAAAAGCTTCAGGATGTTGAATTGAGCTTCAAAATAATGAATTTTTCCAAAAAGTGGTGAGTATATTTTGTGGATTATACATACAACTGAATTCGATTATGATGTTACTTCAATAATTATGAATTCTTTCTTTGTTGTGTTTTAGCTTGCTTGTGTCTCACTTGTTGGAGGAAAAGACATGAACAACCTAATTTCGAATATATTGCGTAAAACGTTGTCTAAAGAACTCAGCCTCGAATATAGCGGTGTCGGTAGAAAAGGAAAGAAAATTTTTTCGAAATTACAGCTCTACAAGGTTATATTGGCAGCTGTTAAAACACGTTACAACGACGTAGATGATATTGTTATACTAAAAAGAATTTCGTCAGTACTGGCAACATCTGGTGATCGTGATGGAGGTAGAAGAAAGAGATTAAAATTACTTGATAATGTTTTGTACCTATAAACTTCACGCAAATGGAGAAAGCAGGGTCGACAATCAGCTTAAAATATTCCGAAACATATGCTATTTAACAATTTCTCATGGTTGATTTTATGCAAATTATCTAGTAAGTTTTCTAATTATTGTTTTAGGTACTTCTACTCCGTCTTTTTCTTCAGGAAATGCCACCGCATCTAATGGAAAGTAACGATACAGATTTGTAATTGTAATACAATATGGGATTTGAGCAGTGTGGTAATGTGCATTAGCAGGATATAATACGTAAATTATAAATTAATATTTTTATCGCGTTGTAGGAGATGTGTTACTTGCGTAGTAGGTTTTTGCAAAAGGATTATTCATTTTTTTGTATTCCAATCATACCAGCTATGTTTTAAACATATTTTCACTTGTCAGAATTCGTATTGTGCAATTATGTTTATTGCCACGAATTTCTGAGATTTTCTTATTTTTGTATAATTTACAATGTTTTTATTACTCTAAAAAAGTGTTATTTAGTTAGTTATATTTCCCTTTATGTGAATTATATGCAGGGTGTGCCCATTCATTGATATAGTTCATATATTAGATATATTGGGATGCTTCTTTTAGAAAGTTACTCTTTTATTTTCGCTCCCGACTCAAAATCATGTTGGAAAAGTCCAAAAAAGAATCCCCTGAAAATTTGACTTCTTCATATGAACTTTTAAGTGCTCTCTGAAAGCGTTATACGCAAATTAATATGTTTTTTAAAATATTTCTCTTCACGATCACTTAATAATAAGTCAATATTTTACCTTCACAGCATTCCGTCACATAGGTGATTTTTGTTTAGGAAATTTGTTTCTGAAATATATCGTTTCGATAAAATATCGGATTGCTCGTTTAATAATATACTTACTCTTAAAAAAATCATCAAAGTTTGCGTGTATTTTGAATTGAAAATCTTTTAGCGCCTTAGACGTGGTGTTAAAAGCTCACATTTTCAGGGGATTTTTGAACATGCAACACCCTGTTTGTAATTGTGTTCTTGTATGTTGTTATATAATAGTAACATTTTTTAAGCTTACAAAGGTTTGTTATTTGTTTGTTAAACTACTTTTTTGTTTTTAATAAATCCATTAAAAACTAACTAATTTGTATATTTCACACCTCCTCAATTACCACAAAAGGGAAATGTTAACTTCCAATTTAAGCTAAATATTTAATATAACAAATTGGTTTACATTGTCTATACCTATATATTCGGTACATAATGGTGACGACACTACAGTGGATATTTATTTTTCAGTTTAAGTACGTACATCAAATTGGGCTATTATTAACAAACAAATAGCTTTTAAATTTTTTACAAACCAATACTAGGCCATTAATAAGTATCAGTCGGTATATATATACAATATATAGCTTATATTGGTTGTTAATATTGTATAATTTTTGAACTTCCAGCGGAGAACAACATTGGCTCAATATGAGCTAGAAACATTGGGGAAATGTATTTTGGAGATATTACCCCAATATTCATTATCAATATTGGGGTTATATATTTTGCCAATATTAGCTCTGAATTGTATACCAATATTGCGGCTATATGTTTCACCAATATTGACGCAATATTCGCCGCCCAATTTTGGGTTTATTAGTCTGCCAATATCGGCCCAATATTGGCGCAATATTCGCCGCCCAATTTTGGGTTGTGTTGGTTGCCAATATAGGCGCAATATTCGCTTCCAATGTGTGACAGTGAAAACCCTAAATTGACTACCAATATTGGTGCTATATAGCCCCAATATTGGCACGCCATTGTAACCAATTGTGGCTACCAATATTGCGCCAATATTGGCCCAATATTGCTGGCCAATTTTAAGCTACATTGGAAAATCAATATTGGCTAATATTGGGGCAATATTGCTTTCCAATGTAGCCTAAAGTTGGCTATATATTGGCGCAATATTGTGCAATATTGCGCCAATATTGGACGTATATTGGAAAATGTTAACATTTTTTTCTATTTCCAATATTGTCGAATATTGGTTCCAACATCTGGACAATATCGCGCCAAGATAAATTTCTACTAGGGAAAGATTTATATATTCAGTTATATGGTCATTGTTGTCTAAAATATTGTAATTCAGATCACCAATAAATAGATATATATCTGCTTTAGCCTTAATATTTTCAAAGTATTGCTGCAAGTGATCATTAAACTCATTGGGGTTTGTATCAGGTGATCGGTATATCGCGGAGATTATGACTTTTTGGGTATTATTTGGGTAAATGGTTAATTCTAGCATATTGATGGCATTATACATGGGACAGATTTTGTAGGTATATTTATAGTTAGACTTGATATAAGCTACTACACCATCATTTTGGTTGTATCTGCTTTTACTATATATGGTGTCATACCCATTGAGACTTGCTAAACCTAGATCGTTTAAATGCCAGGTTTCAGAGAGAATAATACAGTCAATATCATAGTTCAAATTATTTAGAAGAATTTTAAATTCATCTAGATTTTTATGTATAGATCTGATATTATTATGCAAAATTGAAAAATTATTATTACTTTCCAGGACGAATGATTCAACAGTAGTTACTTCAAAATTCCTAACAAACTGGTTCATTTTAACAATAATAAAAATAGTAATATAATAGTAATAGTAAAAATTGAAGAGATATAGTAGCTTAAATTTGTTAAATACACTGGCCAGCAAAATTAACGCACCACCTATATACAGGGTGTCCCAGAATTAACTACGGAAACTTCGTATACGTATTCCTTGATGACAAATAAGTAGGGTCTTTCCTATAAAAAAATTTTTTTAGAGACTCCTGTCAGAGTTATAACTCTTTAAAGAGGGGTGGTAAAATACGGTTTTAATTTAATATCTTCTGATTGGTCCAAGATAAAAAATTAAAAATTTGGGTGAACATCATTTTTATAAAGACGCATTTCTCCTGCCACTTTTCACCTGCCCTACCCCATTCTAAGGGTGCAAATCAAGGAACCCCTCTTAATATTTTTGTTGTAACTTTCTTAGCAATTAATATTTGCAATAACAAAAAATTATTTTAGGAAGTTTTGATTATTTAGAAAATTTTTTGTTTCTTGTCGTTTTTTGCGAATTAGTTTCGGTTTGGAGTAAAAAAATAAAAATATTAATTGCTAAGAAAGTTACAAAAAAAATATTGAGAGGAGTTCCTTGATTTGCACCCTTAGAATGGGGTAGGGCAGGTGAAAAGTGGCAGGAGAAATGCGTCTTTATAAAAATGATTTTTTACCCAAATTTTTAATTTTTTATCTTGGACCAATCAGAAGATATTAAATTAAAACCGTATTTTACCACCCCTCTTTAAAGGGAGTCTCTAAAAAAAATTTTTTTATAGGAAAGACCCTACTTATTTGTCATTAAGGAATACGTATACGAAGTTTCCGTAGTTAATTCTGGGACACCCTGTATATTGGATTATTTTTAAAAATGTAGCTCACATCCTAAATATATTAATATATTTTGGACGCCTATGGTATATCAACTTAAAAAACATATGGCTGTATTTTGTTCCCAAGTCCGTTCATTTTATCTTATTTTTTTTTTGAAACTGCGATAAAACTTAGAATAACATTCTGCAAGAACATGTGGTACCATTTGCTTCCTATATTGGTGAACAATTTTTGTTTCAGCAGGATAATGCCCGACCGCACGTTGCCAGGATTGTGCAAGATTATTTTAATGAGGTTGGAATAGCAACTATGGAGTGGCCTGCAAACAGTCCGGATCTTAATCCAATTGAGAATGTTTGGGACTTGCTTTTAAGACATTTGCAGCAACTTCCAAACCCTCCCGCTACTCTAGATCAACTTGCAAGGGTTCTAGTTCAAATATGGAACGAGTTGGATCACGATGACATAAGGCCTTGTATTTTAAGCATGAATGATCGCTGTGCAGCTGTTATCCAAAATAGAGGCGGAAATACCCGGTATTAATGACTTCTTGTGGATTTTTTTATTTGTTGAAAATTTTTAATTTTGACTAATTTTCTTATAATTTTTTTCTTCTTTTTTTTGCAGTTACATTTTTCATTATACATTTTTGTAAAAGGTTGAAAATAGAATAAAATTTCTTAAAACACCACAATTTGTAGCAATCTTTATTAAATAAATTTTTTTTATTAAAATATCTTAGTGGTGCGTTAATTATTAGTTCTGAAGATGTTAAAAAATAAATATACTCTACTCTAATCCAAATAATTGTCTTTAGGACACAGAGTTTCTCTGTTGTCTGGTAAGTCTCGGTTGGTTAACCTTTGCTATGTTCTTGTTTGGAAGTGTGTTTTTGTTTTTAGGAGTAGCAACAACAGATGTGGAAGATTTTGGTTGTTTCTTCAGGTCGGTAGGAGTGTCAACTTCAGTACGTATTTTCTTGTCTTTTACAGTTGCTTCTTCTTCTTTTTCACTATTTTGGATTGTCGGTGTTGGGGGAGCACTGTTTGATTTTTCAGGAAGTGAGATATCAAATTCTTTACTGGTGTCAATTTTTTCAGTCACTTCTATCTTCTGTGGAATATTATTTATATTATAAAGTAAAATTTTTAGTGTGCGCTTTTTGTTTATCTGCTTTGGCTTGTTTGAGAGACTTTACAAGAGCCTTTTGAATTTTTTGATCTTCAGGACTCAGATCGTGTGTGATGCTGATTCCTGTTCCTTTCATTTTGTACAATTCCTTCTTTTCTTTTCCTTCTTTTCGTCCTCTCACTTGATTCTTCAAAACACTTTGATGGTCGTCCTGGAGTAGTAGAGACTCTAGGTATTTCAAAGGTGCCTTGCAACCATTGAGCATTTTTCGTCAAAAATCTTTCTTCGGTATAATTGGCATCCCTCCATCTTCTTTTCATCTCAGATTTCACATATGAAAATTTATGCTTTAGGTCATTAATCTGATCCTCGTTATAGTTCTCTGAAGATATAAGTTGATTCTCGACAAAACAAGATGCATCTTGAGCCTGGATTCGATCGAATATCTGTTTTCGTGTTAAAACTCGAATACCGGAAGAACCTGTAAAAAAACAAAGACCTATTGGTAAAAATAATAGGTATTTAAGAAATCTTACATGACCTGCTTTGTGCATATAAATATTTTAAACTAGCTTTCGCTGCGGTTTAACTCATTTTAAAATAACAGAAGTTCTCGAAGCAAATAAAACATTTTCGTTTTTTTTTACATTTTTTGTTGCTGCTTGGTCCCTGCTCGTTATAGCGTTATGTTTTATAGCTTATAAACTGCGCAAATAAACAGGCTATTGATCACTGAAGGTTGCTTTTAAACGGACAAGTGAGTTTCCAAAAATTAGCGCGTTCAACCAAACAAATAAACCCATGATCTAATAATATGAGTATGTTACTCTATTAGATTGTGTGATTTTCGACACCGGGACTCACCCTAAAGTATTACTTAAACCTTTAACAATTTGATTTTATCGTAAAATACAATAGTCAAAAAGGTGCTCTACCCTTAACACATATAAAATTTTAAATTGAGTTATAAACCACAAGATTTTTAAGAGAATGTGATGTTACTTACACTGTTGTTCCATTGTAATCACAAAGGGTTAAGATATCACACGATAAATAGTAGTAATTTGCCATGAAAGCAGGTAAAAATTTGAAATCGCTGGGATGACGCATGTGTACTCAGATAGACAAACAAATGTTGACTGCCGGGGTGCCGGGGTGGGGCGGGTGAAAGTAAGGGATTTAAAAGCATTTTTGCAGGATAGTCAGGACACTTACATTTTCTTTTAGTTGCTCTCCAGACTTCTCTATGTTATTGACTTCACTACTGGTGCTGGATTGATCATTCATGAAAGGGGTTATGACAGGATCCATTGGCTTTAAGTCTTCTCCTTTACCATCAGAAAGTAAAAGATCCAAATTCTAAAATAAAATGTTTTCTTTTGTTGACAATTTATCTATTATTTATACATCTTTTTAAGAGAAGCTCCTCGAGAAGCACAGAAGAAAAGAATTGCAAAACTAAAAAATGTGAAAATCTTACTTGTATATATTC
The DNA here is from genome assembly GCA_964028335.1 of Altica lythri. Classification (NCBI taxonomy): domain Eukaryota; kingdom Metazoa; phylum Arthropoda; class Insecta; order Coleoptera; family Chrysomelidae; genus Altica; species Altica lythri. The sequence goes on along the minus strand of OZ034801.1, from coordinate 96,445,012 downwards.
ATTCACATTCCATGATAATCAAATTGTTTGTCATAGTGCTGACAGGTTTGTTCAAATAAAGGGGCCTTAATACTGGATCTTTTGGTTTTGTTTAGTCATCAGCCTTCTTAAAGCGCTTCATTAAAACTGCATTCTAAATAGAAATCAACCAAATTACATTAATTTTATATTTTTATAAAAAATGAAAAGGTGGCTTTGTCATAAAAGAGATTATCAACCTACCGAATTATCTTCAGATCCATCAAAATCCTGGATAGTTCTCGGGATATTATTTTCCTCAGTTCCATCCTAAAAAATAAGTTTTTCAGTAGTTTTCTTGGTTCGTTCATGCACAGAAAATCAAAGGGTTTGCATGAACCTGGAAATGCTGGCAAAATTTAGAAAAGACTGGATCAAAAACACAGTCATTTAAGAAAGGCAAGTTTAGAAAAAAGCAAAGCTCTTAGGACGAAAATCAGAGGCTTTTCAAAACAGAAAATTGATGTACAAATTTCCATAAATACTAGGAAATACCTAAATTTACTTAAGTAATGCAGGAAAAATCTGGAAATACTTGAATATGGAAATCGATTAAACAAAGCGCGCAATAAACATTTTAAGCATTACCGGCAAAACTTTGCCAGAAAGTTTTCAAGAGAAGACTGCAATCTTGATGTTATTATTGGACTGCTTTTAACTTCCGACTCTGTCTTAGCTATCTCAAGGTAGGTGAAAAATGCCCCAGACGAAAATGGAAAGCTAGAAAAAATAGGAATAATAAAAATAATAAAAAACTCTTTGTTTTTTATAAAACTTTCACTTTTAATTAAAAAAAAAATATGTTTTTAATTATGACATGTTTCGCTTCAATAAGCATCGTCAGATTGACATATAAAGTTATATTTTGTTTATTTGTAGCTAACTATCTGATGTTGAATAGGTAATATTAAGGCTAGATTAAGTATGGAAGTAATAGGATATAACAATATTAAAGCCTCGATGTTATTAGCCCTAAGGGATTATCCTGGATGTATCTCCCTCTAAGACCAGTATAACTGTGCAATGATATGTAAAAACCAGGAAAAAAACTATATCTGCTGATCTTTACAATAACTTAATATATTTGTATTACAATTATATTTTATCTATTTATAATTAACCCAGTGGAACCTCTTTAATCACACAGAATAATAAACTCATTGGCGTACGTTAAGGGGGCGTTTAAGACATTTAAAAATACTTAAAAATTCATAAAAATAAGGAAATTTAAACAGAAAATTTCAGATATGTTTTGAAGCCCAATCTAGAGTATTTTCTAAACTTTTAAACCCATTAAGGAGAATTCTCAACAATTTCAATATAATATTAAATATTTATTTAAAATAATATAGAACCTATTATTGTACGTTGAGAAGAGAGGGTTTAAATAATAACACATTTAAAAATAATCACTTTTATATTGTTTTTTCCAAATTTAGTTATTATAATGAAGTTACTTAAATAAAATAATCTCAACTGATATATTCCTACATCATAAAAATAGTACGCAATACATTCCACCCTCTTACTAGTGGACCTCCAGTAAGTCTCAGACTTGTGCGGAGGGAGGGACGGCTATCATTATTTGCCACCCACATTGAGGGAAAGTACTATGTGTGACAACACACCACTAGTTTAAATAAATATCAAATTCGAAATAATACTTAAAAAAGAAGCTATTAGATAAAAATGGTATGTTTTATGAAATCAAGAAATAATTTTATTTAAAATTTATTATTTTTTATGAAAAATAGTCTTTTTAAGCGAAAGAAGGGGGACGTAATAAATTCATTATGCTTTCATTTCCAAGAGATATGTTTACGTATCTTTATGTATCAAATTATTGTGAAGTGAAAATAAAAATACATTATTTCGATAAGAACTTATAATCTTTATATTACATTAACAACATTTTATATAAAATAAAAGTATTTTATAACTAGATACAAAGAACAGATATTAAAAAATCATTACATAAGTAATGTGACACGGATATTATCCATTTCTTCCGAGGTCGGGTGTTGTAACTTGGCAGATTCATTTAGTTTCCTCTTTTTTTGTACTAAAAAAATATACCTGCTTTGTTATTTTTTTTTTTTTTGATGGCAACTCAGAATTTATTTTTAATGGAACAAATTTCTCTTCATTTTCTGAAGAAGTTTTAATTTCTGTTATTATTTTATTTAAGGAAGCATTGGTTTTCTTCAAAGTATTTAAATCTGAAATGTTACGTTAATCCTTGATATTGTCCAACTTAGAATATATTTTATTTTTTAAAATGATCGGATCATTTTTATCTTTATTGCCCAAAGTATTTAAATGAACGGAAATTTCATTATTAATATCATCACTGTTGTCATAGTGCTCTACCTACACTATGATATTTTTCTCGATTGCCATTTTGGGCAGCTATAAAATGTATATGCTTGCATATTGTGTTGTAAATAAAATAATCAGCACATTCACAACTATATGCGTGCACACAAATGTCACAAAAATGGCTGGCTAATTCACAACACTTGATGGAGTTGCCTTTTTTAATTATGTATACTCGTTCGTTCTCTGACTTTATTTTGAAATTATGCTCTTTAATGTTACTTTAATAGAATTACTTGTCATAGCCCGTCTATGTCGATTTATTATAGTTTGTATCTAGCAGTTGTTTTTACCTTTTATAGATTTTATTAAACGGTCTACAGTTTTATTCCTTATAAAGCTTAAAACTGCATGAAGCTCTTTGTCAAGACGCTGTACATGTTTCCCTCCTAAATAAAAATATTTAATAGTTTTATGCATAAATTGTAACGATAACACAGAAACACCGCGTCATCGTTGTACTTGCCAGCATTCTCACCATCCGTTCTAGATGCGCAGCCAAGATACGACACGTCGTCCAAACTCGCGCAGGCACATCCAGTGAGTGGGAGCACCGTTCAGCTGGTATAAAAAGGCAATGTCATCGCTGTAGAAGTGAGTTCGACTGAGAGTACTGATCTTGGAAGAACTCCAACCTGGGCTCTGGGTATTGACCAGTAGCCACCGACCTTCCCTGCCTTTGCAGCCGAGTATTGATCGGTTGTACCGTCCCGATCCTTGGGTATTGACCAAGGATTATCCTGCCCCGCAACTGAGTATTGATCAGTTGCACCGTTCCGATCCTTGGGTATTGACCAAGGGTTGTCCTACCCCGTAACAGAGTATTGATCGGTTACACCGTTCCGATGGGTATTGACCAAGGGTTGTCGTACCCCGTAACCGAGTATTGATCGGTTATACCATTCCGACCCTTGGGTATTGACCAAGGGTTGTCCTACCCCGCAACCGAGTATTGATCGGTTGGGACCTACCCTAACTATCCGCTACTGACCGTAATCTATAATCAATTTATTTATTTACAGGGAGATCCATTCTTTCTTGTAGAATTAATATTTTATTTTTATTTTTATTGTATATAGTTTATTAGAGAAATAAATCTTTATTTAAATCAAAACCGAATTTTACTGAGTCTGGTGTCTGAAAGAGCTACCCGTTACAAGATTCGACATGGATATTGGTATTGATGCCACATCTTTGTCGAAAACAATAAGCCCACATTGTAACATTTTTTAAATAATTATTTTCAAAACATTCACCAAAACAACAGGTATCTCGATCTAGTTTAAAAAGAGTTATTGCTCTTGCTATTTCATTCTTCTCAAAATTTTTTACTTTACACAAGTTGATCTTCCAGGCACGGTCAATATGCCATGAACAGTAAAGTTTGAAGGTAGCAGGTTTCATTATGTTACACCAAGCATTATAATACACTTCCGTAATGTCAGACATAAAAACTAATGTAACAATTTCTCCACATTTTTGTTTAATATTTATATATAAATATTTTGTTCACATTTTAGTTGTCTTGAGAAAGAAACCAAACGGTTTCGAAAGCTTGACTTTCAATAAAAGAGTACACCTTTAATAGTGTTTTAATCACTAGGCCTTTGGACCGCAACCCCAAGAAAAATAATTTTTTTCTTATATATATATATATATATATATATATATATTATGATGGTTCTATTTTTTTTTATTAATGCTATTGGATCTGGGTTCCTTCTTCTTGATTCAATTCAAATTATACCAATATTAATTATTATAAATGTTTATATTAACATTATTCAAATTACATTTCAAAAAATGACAAATTTCAATTATCCATCAAAATCAAAACACATCAAAAAATTCTCGTTTCCATCATTTCGTCCTATTTATATAAAAAAAAAAAAATATAGTCACTGGTCTATGTCGTCATACTATACAGTAAGATATTTCATTTACACAATAGACACAGTGATACCATAACAAATCCCCACAATTAAAAAAAATAAAATTTTCTCTCAAGACATATTTTATTTTTTTAAATTTACTTTAAATTTTTGTTTTATTTATTTTCTTCCATATTTTTATTTTAATCTTAATTTTAATCTTATTTACTTTTATTTAACTATTTTATATATATTTTTTTCTTTTTATAATTATATACAATGCTCATCCAAATCTTCCTTAATCTTCTATTAATGTTATCTATTTCAAAATAATTTATATCCTCATCTTCTTACGTTTTCTTCTTAAATTTCCTTTTATTCTCATTATCATAATTAATTTCAGTTTTATTTTTATATTTATTTTCATCAACTTCATATATTTCCATTTCATATTTTGCTTCTTTATTTTTGTAATATTTATCTTTATCATTCTTCTTATTATAGTCATTTTCATAATTTAATTTTAATCTCATATTTTCATATTCCTTTTTCCTTTTTTTCTTTATAAGTAACATATCCTTCATAATCATTATTTTTATTTTTTCTTCTTGTACATTGTCTACATGATAAATAAATTCTTCATATTTTCCCGTAGGTTTATTTCTATTTTCATTTATATTTGTATCATAATCTACCTCCTTAATTCCATGTTTCAATTGGTCTACTTCTTTTTGTATTTTAATATTTTCTTCTTTAAAAATATTTTTCATTTCATTTATAATATCTACTTTCATATTATTAATATCTAATTTAATGCCTTCTATATTTTCTTTTAAAATCTTTAACTCTTCCTTATCTTCTTTTCTATAATTTTCTTGTTTTCTACTATTTTCATCCATTTTTCTATTAGTTTCATCTAATTTTTCATCCATTTTTCTATTATTTTCATCAAGTTTATTTTCCAAAAATTTAAACATTCTTTCCATCTCTGTTTCTTGATGAGGTTTTGAACTAGTCGCATCTCCTATTACATCTCCTTGTACAACTTGAATAGTTGTGTTTTCTTCTCCTTCTGAAAGTCCATCATTTTCTGTTATACCAATATTTTCTATTATTTCATCTACATCCTGTCTTATACCATCATTACTTTGTGTTTCATGCCTATTTTCACTGTATTCTTGTATTTTATCCTCTCTCCTTCTATTTCTTCTATTTTGTCTTGTATGCATTTTATTTAAGTATTTTTAAGTATTTAAAATGTTAATTTGTTATATTTATTTAATTTATAGGTTGATTTTTAAATAATTTTAATTTTAAAATTAATGTTAAATTTTTAATTAAATTCTCCCCACAATTCACTGCTCTATTTTGTAAATCAAATATCTCACCTTTCTGTCAGTCCTGTCAAAGTTCTTGTCCCCTCTTATTCTTTCAGTTTCCGGGTTTTCTCGCAGTGGGTCTTGTCGTGGATCTCGCAGTGGATTCTTGTAGTCGGTCTTGTAGTGGATCTCGCAGTGGATTCTTGTAGTCGGGTCTGGCAATGAATCTAGTAGTGGATCTTGTAGTCGGTCTTGTAGTTGAGATGGCTTGTATTCAGTCTTGTAGTGGATTCTTGTAGTCGGGTCTTGTAGTTGAGATGGCCCCACGTTGGATTGTCAAAATTTATGATAGACTGCTTTTCTTGCCCCACGTTGGGCGCCAAAATTTATAATGGTTCTATTTTTTTTATTAATGCTATTGAGTCTGGGTTCCTTCTTCTTGATTCAATTCAAATTATACCAATATTAATTATTATATATGTTTATATTAACATTATTCAAATGACATTTCAAAAAATGACAAATTTCAATTATTCATCAAAATCAAAATCAAAACACATCAAAAAATTCTCGTTTCCATCATTTCGTCCTATTTCTATCAAAAAAAAAATATAGTCGCTGGTCTATGTTGTCATACTATACAGTAAGATATTTCATTTACACAATAGACACAGTGATACCATAACAATATATATATATATATATATATATATATATATATATATATATATATATATATATATATATATTTACCTCACTGTGTCTTATATATATATATATATATAAATCTAAATTGGATATTGGGTATGCAGCAAATAAATATGATAAGAGTACTCTTTTAAGATTCTTTATTCCAAGCTTTCGGCTAGTATTACAGCCATCATCAGGGAGCTACAATAATGTTATTTAATAGAGATATAATATAATATTACTGGTATTTTACTTACAACTTGTTGAGGTTATTAATTTAATGATGTTGTTGAATAAAAATTATTAAATGAAAACATTAAATTTACAGTTTTAAATTAATATAAAATATTAAAATTAGCACATTATTAATATTATAAATTATGTTGAATAAAAATTATTTGATGTTAATATTGAAGACAAATTTGACATTATTTTTTGAATGTTATTTAGAAAAATTTTTTGTTTTTAAAATTGGAATCATAGCAACAGTTAATCAAGTAATGAAGTATCAACTAAGTTTTTGTTATCAAGTTGTAATAAATATGAAAACATTTCATTTAGATGACCTATATCTGATCTTCGGTTCATTGAAAAGGGGTGTTTATTGATATAAACCATTTCTAAAAAAAGCCTTTTGGCTAAGTTTGATTCATGACACAATACTTTAACATCATTATAATTAATTAAATGATCGTTATTAATAACATGTTCACCTAAAGCACATCTTTCAGGGTGAAGTCTGCAATCAGATTTATATATGGCAGTTTAGTTTTTGGTTTGGACATGTCATATTCTTCCTTATTTGTTGTTGGTCTCGTGGCTTGTTTTTGTGCTTTTTTGATTGTGTGTTCATGGTATCCGTTTTGTCTTAGGGCGGTTGTGATGTTTTGGAGTTCTTCTTGTCGGTTCGTTGTTTTTGTTAGGCGTATAGATCTGGATATCAGTGTACTGGCTACCGATTGCAATTGGGAAGGGTGATGATGAGATCTAGCATTCAGATATCTATTAGTGTGTGTAGGTTTTCTGTATACTGTGTAATCAATTGTAAGGTCATTGTTTCTTGTAATAAGTAGGTCCAGAAAAGGCAATTGGCCATTCTCTTTAACTTCTAACGTGAACTGTATTCGGTGGTGGATGTTGTTTAGTTCATCAAGGAAATTGTCCAGATTGGGTCTTCCATGAGGCCATATGATAAAGATGTCGTCCACGCAGCGTTTCCAAAAGGTTGGCTTCATTTTAGCTTTACTTAGTGCATTGGTTTCGAAGTACTTCCTGTAGAGGTTGGCGATTACTGGTGATAGTGAGGATGACCTCCTAGCCAGCCTAGATATCAAGTCGCTTTACCCAAGCGTACCAATTGACGAGGCCTTAGACCAAATAGCTATAAATGAAGATTTCCCAAGACACATCATCGAACTTGCAAGACACTGTCTGAAGAATACGTACTTCTCTTATAAGAACAACTTGTATAGACAAACAGAAGGCGCCCCCATGGGATCCTCACTATCACCAGTAATCGCCAACCTCTACATGAAGTACTTCGAAACCAATGCACTAAGCACTAGCGATATAATCTGCGCCGCCGCCGACACGTATAAAAGCAGCAGCACAGGACCAAGCATCACTTGAAAATGCCAGCTGAGATGTTGGCGAAACGTCGTGAAGACACAAACAACCAACGGATTGAAACCCGGAACACCACTACTGTTCATATATATATATATATATATATATATATATATATATATATATATATATATATATTATGGTATTCTATGCTCTTCCTTATTTTTCCTTGTATTTTCTTCCGGCTTTTTGGGTCTGGGTTCAATATTTCTTCTATTTAAATAATATTTTATTCATTTAAAGCATCCATATTTTATTTAAACTTTTAACTTCAATTACATTTATTTCAACTTAATACACTTCCATCTCTTTAAATAAAAATTCTAAAAATGTTCAAACTATCTTTCAACATAAATTATAAAGTCAAAATTCAGATTCCAAATTTTAAATTCTCAACTCCCAAACTGTTTAACCCTTTCGTCCCTAGGTAATCTCTCCTTTTTCAAAACGAACAACTATCTACACTTTCTGAAATAAAATTCTTAAACACCTATATAAAGACAGTTACCTATTATAAAATACAAAAATTTTCTTGTCCAATCGAATCATAACAAATCCTCCTAAATTTAACAAATAAAATTTTCTTTTAAGACACATTTTATTTTTTTTTTAATTAACTTCCAATTCAATTTTTATTTATCTATATCTAACATTCATTATTCCTATATTTTTTTATTTAATTTTATAACTTTTATTTATTTTATTTTATTAATTTCGTCCCCCTTTTTCTGATATTTTCCCACTATTTATTTTCCTATTTATTTTTAATTTTAATCTTTATTTTATCTCAATCCTATTTTATTTTAATGAACTTATTATTATTTTTTTATAATTATACATTATATCCTTCCAAATCTTCTTTAATCTTGTTTTAATTTTATTACATAATTCAAAATAATTTATATCTTCATCTTCGGATGTTTTATTCTTAAACTTTCTTTTATTCTCATTGTCATAATTAGATTTTATATTTAATTTTATTAATATAATAATATACTTCATTTTTATATTTATTTTCATCAACTTCATATATTTCAATTTCATATTTTGCTTCTTTATTTTTGTAATATTTATCTTTATCATTCTTCTTATCATAGTCATATTCATCATTTAATTTTAATCTCATATTTTCATATTCTTTTTTTATTTTGTCTTTATAAGTAACATATCCTCTATAATCACTATTTTTATTTATTTTTTTTGTACATTGTCTTCATAACAAATAAATTCTTCATATTTTCCCGTAGGTTTATTTCTCTTTTCATTTATATTTGTATCATAATCTACCTCCTTAAATCCATATTTCAATTGGTCTACTTCTTTTTGTATTTTAATATTTTCTTCTTTAAAATTATTTTTCATTTAATTTATAATATCTACTTTCATATTATTAATATCTAATTTAATGCCTTCTATATTTTCTTTTAAAATCTTTAACTCTTCCTTATCTTCTTTTCTATAATTTTCTTGTTTTCTACTATTTTCATCCATTTTCTTTTCCATTTTTTCCAAAAATTTAAACATTCTCTCCATCTCTGTTTTTTGATGTGGTTTTGAACTAGTGACATCTCCTATAACTTCTACATGTACAACCTGAATAGTTGTTTTTTCTTCTCCTTCCGAAGATCCATCATTTTACATTTTTTTTTAAGAATATTCAATTTGCTTTTATTATTTTATTTCAATTTCATTGTATATATCTAATTAATAATTTTATTCTCCCTGTATTTGAAAATGTGTATATCTAATTAATAATTTTAATTCACCTCGTATTTTAAATTAAAATTTTATGTCTTATTGACACTGTCAAAATCAAAAAATTTTTAAATTATACTATTCCTAATTTTATATGTTCTACTATACTAATACTTAATTTGTTCTTTCAATTCTTCTTTATAAATTTAAATATTTATAAAATATGTCTTATTAAAATTATATCTTCCCCCTATTTCAAAAATAAACAAACTAAAAACTGTCTTTACATAAGAATGTAAAAATCTTACCCCAGATTACAATTTTTCTATAATTGCTAAATTTCTATCTTATATGTCACTTGGTGTCTTTCTAAATCTGCTTGGTTTTTTTAACTGTTTCTTTTCTGTCCCCTCGTTGTCTCGTCAATATTGTTATGGAATGTTCTTTTTCGTTTCTTGCCCCACGTTGGATCGACAATTTATTATGGTATTCTATGCTCTTCCTTATTTTTCCTTGTATTTTCTTCCGGCTTTTTGGGTCTGGGTTCAATATTTCTTCTATTTAAATAATATTTTATTCATTTAAAGCATCAATATTTTATTTAAACTTTTAACTTCAATTACATTTATTTCAACTTAATACACTTCCATCTCTTTAAATAAAAATTCTAAATTTTAATGTTCAAACTATCTTTCAACATAAATTATAAAGTCAAAATTCAGATTCCAAATTTCAAATTCTCAACTCCCAAACTGTTTAACCCTTTCGTCCCTAGGTAATCTCTCCTTTTTCAAAACGAACAACTATCTACACTTTCTGAAATAAAATTCTTAAACACCTATATAAAGACAGTTACCTATTATAAAATACAAAAATTTTCTTGTCCAATCGAATCATAACAAATCCTCCTAAATTTAACAAATAAAATTTTCTTTTAAGACACATTTTATTTTTTTTTAAATTTACTTCCAATTCAATTTTTATTTATCTATATCTAACATTCATTATTTCTATGTTTTTTATTTAATTTTATAACTTTTATTTATTTTATTTTATTAATTTCGTCCCCCTTTTTCTGATATTTTCCCACTATTTATTTTCCTATTTATTTTTAATTTTAATCTTTATTTTATCTCAATCCTATTTTATTTTAGTGAACTTATTATTTTTTTTTATAATTATACATTATATCCTTCCAAATCTTCTTTAATCTTGTTTTAATTTTATTACATAATTCAAAATAATTTATATCTTCATCTTCGGATGTTTTATTCTTAAACTTTCTTTTATTCTCATTGTCATAATTAGATTCAGTTTTATATTTAATTTTATTAATATAATAATATACTTCATTTTTATATTTATTTTCATCAACTTCATATATTTCAATTTCATATTTTGCTTCTTTATTTTTGTAATATTTATCTTTATCATTCTTCTTATCATAGTCATATTCATCATTTAATTTTAATCTCATGTTTTCATATTCTTTTTTTATTTTGTCTTTATAAGTAACATATCCTCTATAATCACTATTTTTATTTATTTTTTCTTGTACATTGTCTTCATGACAAATAAATTCTTCATATTTTCCCGTAGGTTTATTTCTCTTTTCATTTATATTTGTATCATAATCTATCTCATTAAATCCATATTTCAATTGGTCTACTTCTTTTTGTATTTTAATATTTTCTTCTTTAATATTATTTTTCATTTTATTTATAATATCTACTTTCATATTATTAATATCTAATTTAATGCCTTCTATATTTTCTTTTAAAATCTTTAACTCTTCCTTATCTTCTTTTCTATAATTTTCTTGTTTTCTACTATTTTCATCCATTTTCTTTTCCATTTTTTCCAAAAATTTAAACATTCTCTCCATCTCTGTTTTTTGATGTGGTTTTGAACTAGTCACATCTCCTATCACTTCTACATGTACAACCTGAATAGTTGTTTTTTTTTTCTCCTTCCGAAGATCCATCATTGTACATTTTTTTTTAAGAATATTCAATTTGCTTTTATTATTTTATTTCAAATTCAATGTATTGTAACGGGATAACCGTAAAGGAAGGGACCTTAATTTGAAAGATTGTTGTTGACAGTTGATTTTTAGAAGTTTGTAAAAAAATCAACTGACCATTTTAAATAATGTTTCTAGAAAATTCTAGAAACTTCTAAACACACTAACTAGATTAAATAATGTTGTATATAAGGGGATGCACGGACAGTTAACGTCAGTTCGAGTCAAGTGTTCAGAAGAGTTCATTGTATTGTCAAGTAGTTAGACGTTATCCAGCAGAGTTCAGTGTATCTTAACAATTTTGTAAATAAATTGTGTAAAAAGCCCCCATACGTGTTTCAGTATATATCTAATTAATAATTTTATTCTCCTTGTATTTTAAAATGTGTATATCTAATTAATAATTTTAATTCACCTCTTATTTCTAATTAAAATTTTATGTATTATTGACACTGTCAAAATCAAAAATTTTTTAAATTATACTATTCCTAATTTTATATGTTTTACTACACTAATACTTAATTTGTTCTTTCAATTCTTCCTTATAAATTTAAATATTTATAAAATATGTCTTATTAAAATTATATCTCACCCCTATTTCAAAAATAAACCAACTAAAAACTGTCTTCACATAAGAATTTAAAAATCTTACCCCAGATTACAATTTTTCTATAATTTCTAAATTTCTATCTTATATGTCACTTGGTGTCTTTCTAAATCTGCTTAGTTTTTTTAACTGTTTCTTTTCTGTCCCCTCGTTGTCTCGTCAATATGGTTATGGAATGTTCTTTTTCTTTTCTTGCCCCACGTTGGATCGACAATTTATTATGGTATTCTATGCTCTTCCTTATTTTTCCTTGTATTTTCTTCCGGCTTTTTGGGTCTGGGTTCAATATTTCTATTTAAATAATATTTTATTCATTTAAAGCATCAATATTTTATTTAAACTTTTAACTTCAATTACATTTATTTTAACTTAATACACTTCCATCTCTTTAAATAAAGATTCTAAATTTTAATGTTCAAACTATCTTTCAACATAAATGATAAAGTCAAAATTCAGATTTCAAATTTCAAATTCTCAACTCCCAAACTGTTTAACCCTTTCGTCCCTATAGACCAAGGCGGATCTGTTTTTTAGTGGATGTGAGAGGTGGCATTCGGATTTTTTCAGAAAAAGTTGTGTGATAACTTCAATAATAATAATCTAGTTTCCTCCCTCTCAATCAGGTCCGGAACATTAACAAAAAAATTAAAATGTTTAAAAATAGTGAAAAATGTCGATTTTTTTCTACTTTATTTGCTTATAACTTTAAAACGATTTATTTTAAGGAAAAGTTGTAGAGAAATAAAAGTTGCCCAATTAAATTTCCTATAAAATACCATTGGTTAAAATTTTTCAAATTTATTACCTAGGCTGCAAAATAGCAATAAATACAAAGCAAAAGGGGTAAATGGAGCCTTTTTTATTCAATTTATTTCAACCATTTAGATTTCATGTAGGACCTTCATAATTCGCCTAGAAAATCTTTATAATATAATAAAACAGTCCACTAAATTTCATTAAAATCGATTTAGTAGATTTCGCATAATAATTTTGCAATCTAAATTTTTTTAAAAAAATTGAAATCTCCCACAACAAAAACTAAACCATACAAAAGTTTGCTGACTTTTTGACATATAAAAGAGCACTCCACCTATCAAACTCACTTTACAGAATTAAAATTGGATTATTTGGGCGGCCTCAGGAATGTTTTAAAGTTACAAACAATTTTTTGGCTTATAAACAAATAGAATATCTCGGTCAATAATAATTTAAATTTAATTCAGAAAACGTCGTTAGAAAGAACTTAGAAAGACGCTTCTTTTTTTTAAAAAAAAGTTAATTTACAAGCAGTGGTTTTTGAGATACAACCGGTCAAAGTTGATCGGCATTTGCGACGAAGTTATAAACATTAGGATGATAATCTTTAAACCATTACCTTTCTCTTTCGGAGCTCCTTTTCGACAAAAATTTTCACATCTCCGAAATATCTATAACATATATTAAAATAATAAAAACTATCGATATTCCGCGTGAGAATTCCAAAAAAAACAGGCTCAGGAAAATTGAATTTCAAGGTTCAAAATCGGTATGCGGAAAAAAAATACATTTTCTCAGCTTCCAATGGATCAATTTTCTTCTTTTTTTTTTTTTAATCTGATGTAACTCGAATAGAAAATCCCAAGTAACGCATAACCAAATCCCAAAGATGCTTTCATTTTGTTATAAATAAATTAATATATTTATAACAAAGTAAAACTACATATGTTTTCCTATTTTTTAGACATTTTTTTAGAAAAACTTACAAAACTTGTTGTACCTTTTAACATTTCAAATATAAATATTTCCATTTAAAAGCTCTATAATTATTTAAACAATCGTTGTTTAAACAAATTATTAAATTATAAAAAACTTTTTTATTCCATTTTTTATGATACACTAATAAAAATAAAAAATAAAATTTTATATAAGCTGTTATAGAAATATTGATATTTTTTAAGTTAAAATCTATGTAATATTTTTAAAAATGTTCAAGGTCAATGTTTGAAATTACGAAACTTTCGTTGAGATTAGAAGATGTAAGTCGTTGCGTATGTTATCAGTGTTAATATTTTCTTGGTGAAGTAAAGACTGTTTTTTTGATTTTTTTTGTTGTGAATTAATATTGGAGTTATATGAAAATTTGGAGAGTAATTTTCAACTTCAAGATGAAGATCTTGAAGAGGTCATAGAAGATTCTTTCAGTCCAGTTCGCAAGAAAGCAAGCCAAAACAAATAATTTTACATAAATTGAAAAAAAAAATACTTTCTGTATAAAACAAATAATTTTTTAATATAATTATTTAAATCTAATAACAAAATACTATTGTGAAATTCATTTTTACTTGTCTATCAAAAAAAAAAAGATTTTTTATAATTTGTTTAAACGAAGATTGTTTAAATAATTATAGAGCTTTTAAATGGAAATATTTATATTTGAAATGTTAAAAGGTACCTACAACAAGTTTTGTAAGTTTTTCTAAAAAAATGTCTAAAAAATAGGAAAACATATGTAGTTTTATTTTGTTATAAATATATTAATTTATTTATAACAAAATGAAAGCATCTTTGGGATTTGGTTATGCGTTACTTGGGATTTTCTATTCGAGTTACATCGGATTAAAAAAAAAAAGAAGAAAATTGCTCCATTGGAAGCTGAGAAAATGTATTTTTTTTCCGCATACCGATTTTGAACCTTGAAATTCAATTTTCCTCAGCCTATTTTTTTTGGAATTTTCACGCGGAATATAGATAGTTTTTATTATTTTAATATATGTTATAGATATTTCGGAGATGTGAAAATTTTTGTCGAAAAGGAGCTCCGAAAGAGAAAGGTAATGGTTTAAAGATTATCATCCTAATGTTTATAACTTCGTCGCAAATGCCGATCAACTTTGACCGGTTGTATCTCAAAAACCACTGCTTGTAAATTAACTTTTTAAAAAAAAAAAGAAGCGTCTTTCTAAGTTCTTTCTAACGCCGTTTTCTGAATTTAATTTAAATTATTATTTACCGAGATATTCTATTTGTTTATAAGCCAAAAAATTGTTTATAACTTTAAAACATTCCTGAGGCCGCCCAAATAATCCAATTTTAATTCTGTAAAGTGAGTTTGATAGGTGGAGTGCTCTTTTATATGTCAAAAAATCAGCAAACTTTTGTATGGTTTAGTTTTTGTTGTGGGAGATTTCAATTTTTTTAAAAAAATTTAGATTGCAAAATTATTATGCGAAATCTACTAAATCGATTTTAATGAAATTTAGTGGACTGTTTTATTATATTATAAAGATTTTCTGGGCGAATTATGAAGGTCCTACATGAAATCTAAATGGTTGAAATAAATTGAATAAAAAAGGCTCCATTTACCCCTTTTGTTTTGTATTTATTGCTATTTTGCAGCCTAGGTAATAAATTTGAAAAATTTTAACCAATGGTATTTTATAGGAAATTTAATTGGGCAACTTTTATTTCTCTACAACTTTTCCTTAAAATAAATCGTTTTAAAGTTATAAGCAAATAAAGTAGAAAAAAATCGACATTTTTCACTATTTTTAAACATTTTAATTTTTTTGTTAATGTTCCGGACCTGATTGAGAGGGAGGAAACGAGATTATTATTATTGAAGTTATCACACAACTTTTTCTGAAAAAATCCGAATGCCACCTCTCACATCCAAATATAGACGTTTTTTTACACATCCGCACTGGTCTACTAGGTAACCTCTCCTTTTTCAAAACAAAACAAACAACTATCTACACTTTCTGAAATAAAATTCTTAAATACCTATATAAAGACAGTTACCTAGTATAAAATACAAAAATTTTCTTGTCCAATCGAAACATAACAATATATATATTGAAATGGATCCTCCTTCCGGAACACCCTTTTTCAATAAAATTATCGGTCGTGGATTCCAAAATTTCTAAATTGATTGTCCTAAAAATAAATTACAAAAATTATAAATATAAAAATTTATTATTTTCTTCCTCTTCTTTCTACTCTGCTTCCTTTTTCTGTTCTTCAACCCTTTTCCTATACCTTCAAATTTCTGATTTCTTTATGCTTCAATACTTTTTAATTCTTGCCTTTAATCTCCTCCTATTACTTTCCAGCCCTGTCCTCACTGCTTTTCTGTAACTGTTAACTTCCTTCTGCTCCTTCTGTTTCAATACCTGCTAACTAAACTATTTCTATCAATTCCTCGAACTTTCTGGTTTTTACTTTCACGTCCTCTATCTTTTTAAATATTGCTTCTTCTTCTATTATTGCTACTACTCATAACTTAATTTTAAAATAAACTTTCTTGATAAATTTCATATCTTTTTATTTTTATGACAACTCTTTGACAAATCAATCAATAATCATATCTTAACAACATAACTTCCTATAATCTAAACAAAAACAATCCATACACCAAAAATACTTAATCAAGACAACCGATTTAAAAATCATGACCACGTTCCAACATTTCATTGAAAGAACGTGCACCACGAAGAAAAATCCATATCTATATATATATATATATATATATATATATTATAACATATATGAGTGTATGAATAATACTTTCTTTTGATTATATAAACTATTATGTTATAAAATATTCCTTACCATGAATTAATTTTGAATTTAAATATAAATATTAAATAGGTAAGAATTAACTTAATTTAATTATTTTCCAATATTATTATTTAAATATGCTACCGGCTATTCTCTAATATCAGGGTCAGAGTTCAAAATATTCAGAAAAAAATTAGATTCAAAATCAGTTAATATAAAAATTTTCAACAAAATGACTGTAAAACCTCACTATCCTAGACCAATGATGTTTTCTAGGCATCGATTGTATATAAATTTCTAACCTTACTAATTCAAAATGTGACAAACCTCAAGAAACCGTTGTTAAAACCAAATATGCATTAAATATATGAAATGAAATATTCTGACTTTTGTTAATAAACAATTCAAATTAAACTTATCAAATAGTGAATAATAATTTAGTTAAACACATAAAACAGTGAAATACAAATGTTCATTATAATTATAAAAATCAAACACAGGAAAACTCTTTATTGTAACGAGTGAAAAGTGGTTACCATTTGAATGAAACTTCGCTCCTCTTCTGGAGAACCAGGATTCGGAATTCACTTCTCAGGACAATCTACTTTCTTCCCCGGTACAGCAACGATTTCAGGACACTTTGTAGAGATCGAACAATAAATTCTTCTTCAATCAAAAGATAAACTGCTACTACATCCACTGGTCAGTGTAATTATGACTTTCTTTCTTATTAAATATTAGTTTAATCTTCATTAACTTAATTAAAATGCAGTTATACCCATATACTGCTCAGCCCACAATTTAAAGATCTATTTCTTCATAAAATATTGTAATTTTCTCTTACCAATTGCTTTCTCTGGTTACCTTGTGATAATATTAATACTTTAAACTGATTTAAAACTTTCTTTTATCAATATTTTCAAAAAAAAAAAACTCAAAATTTCAACGGAGCAATTTTTAATACATCTTGCATATCAAGAACCGGAAAACAAGAGAGATTTCATAAAATCAACAAAAAAACAACTGAAAAATTCAACAAACTTAAATCTATACATCCTTACCACCTAATCGCCTACTAATTCCTTATTTAAATAAAATTACAAACAAAATCTAATTCTTGATTCATTATTATAATTTAAAACAATGATTATTCTTTTTATTTTTATAAAATTTACTAGCACTATAAACTAATATTTTTCTTTTTTCAGACTATTTCATTTGGAATTTGAACTATTAACAAATTAGAATATGGTTGATAAATTTATATATTTTAAAAGTAAGTAAAAATTTTAATATTTATTTTAATTATTTGTGATATTTTCCTCATTTAATTTTCTTATTTAATTATACCCTTAATTCATTTAAAAATTAATGTTTAATTACTAACGTATTGGCAACTTTATAAGCTTTTAAATATTTACTTTTCCCATTTATCAATTTCATAATTATTGAAACTTTATATAATGTAGATTAAACCATTTTGAATCTTTAAAAAAAAATCTTTGAAATGAATTTGTATTTTTTTCTTTCTTATTCTATTTTCTTTTTCCTTTTTTAGGAATTATGAAAAAGATGATGATAATTGATCCTACTGTTACTGCATTTGCGCTCTGACCCGAAATAAGAAAATTTTCCTTTCTCTATTTGCCATAAGATTTTCATTCTACATTCTTATTTAATATAGCATAGTAACTCATATCATCTCAATATATATATATAAACTGCTATTTTTCGAACCAAAAAATTATAAACAAACAAATCGAAATTATCGGGTGTGGGTTCGGTTGTAAATAAATCAAATTTTCTTAAATCCCAATATTTCGCCATTTATTTACGGCTTCATCAGGAGAAACTACAATTATTGACAATCTAAATATTTTTATAAAAATTAGAGTGATATACTTACAGAATAATGAAAATGAATATAAAAATATATAAACCATGAAACGTTGGCACTAGTATAAAATCTAATGAAGTTAACTAAATGAGCAAACATTAGGTATCAATAAAATATATATAAACAAAAAGAAGGCAAAAAACAACACACTTGTTTAAATATATACAGGATAGTGACAAGGCAGAAATCAATTCTGTATTTAAATATTTTACGCCTGTTATTTTAAAACATTGCAATAAATACTACTTAATTTGTTAGTGTCTGATTTATAATTAATTGCATTGGCATTTTTCGTTATGTGGTACATTTCAAGAAATAATCTCTTTTGATAATTAGGTTCAAATTTTAAAATTTCAACATTGCCAAAATCAAATTGGTGACCAGTACTTTTTTGGTGTTCCACTACCGCACAAGTATTTTTTCTTTTTTGCAATCACTTTTGTGTTGTGTTAATCTTTGTTTGAGCCACTGAGAGGTTTGTCCTATGTAACAGCTATCACAGTTTTGACATGTTAGTTTATATATAACATTAATATTATACAACATTGGCGTCTGATCTTTGGTTTTGGTAAATAGGATTGAATTCTTTTTTATATTGTATTTTGATACTCTGATGTTAGTATTTTTAAATAATGAAATAACATTATTTTTTAAACCATATATAAAAGGTAGCTTTTTAAAATTAATCACCTCATCAGGGGGTTTTTCTCGTGGATCATTATAAGAGTCTGTATTAAAGATAAGTTTTTTCAAAATATGGCTTGGGTAACCATTATAATATAACCAATATAATTATCAGGTAAAGTGACACCTCTGATTGCGTTGACAAAAGTAAACGTATCGTTAACGTTGTAGTTAGTGAGGTCGGAAAAGCTGTTTTTTAATATATCTGCTAAAAATGTTGATATGTTATAAGTTGTGCAATTAACAGAACTAACTATAGGTCTAAGAGGTACATTCAATTTATGAATCTTTGGTAAGCAATATAATTTAGGAAAAGATGAATTATAAATAGCAAATTTTTTAAATAATTGTTCACTGTACCGTTTCTTGACACACTAGTAATTAGAAATGAAAATAACATGATAACTCTTGATTATTATCAAAAACCCACTTCATCTGGTAGATATTTAAACTATCATTCTAATCATCCCAAAAGTCAGAAATACAATACTGTAACAGCAATGAAAAAGCGAATCACAAAAATATGTGAAAAAAATTTATTACATAAAAATCTATATAAATTGTATACTACTTTTATCAATAATGGTTACCCAAGCCATATTTTGAAAAAACTTATCTTTAATACAGACTCTTATAATGATCCACGAGAAAAACCCCCTGATGAGGTGATTAATTTTAAAAAGCTACCTTTTATATATGGTTTAAAAAATAATGTTATTTCATTATTTAAAAATACTAACATCAGAGTATCAAAATACAATATAAAAAAGAATTCAATCCTATTTACCAAAACCAAAGATCAGACGCCAATGTTGTATAATATTAATGTTATATATAAACTACCATGTCAAAACTGTGATAACGGTTACATAGGACAAACCTCTCAGTGGCTCAAACAAAGATTAACACAACACAAAAGTGATTGCAAAAAAGGAAAAAATACTTGTGCGGTAGTGGAACACCAAAAAAGTACTGGTCACCAATTTGATTTTGGCAATGTTGAAATTTTAAAATTTGAACCTAATTATCGAAAGAGATTATTTCTTGAAATGTACCACATAACGAAAAATGCCAATGCAATTAATTATAAATCAGACACTAACAAATTAAGTAGTATTTATTGCAATGTTTTGAAATAACAGGCGTAAAATATTTAAATACAGAATTGATTTCTGCCTTGTCACTATCCTGTATATATTTAAACAAGTGTGTTGTTTTTTGCCTTCTTTTTGTTTATATATAAATAAATAAATAAATAAATAATGATTTTATTGACGTAAAAATACAAGTAAAGATGAGAAGAAGGTACGTCAAAAGGCAGAGTTCAAATTTACCTAAGTAGGAAAAATTTGCTCTTCCACTCAACCAAAAGCTTAAACTAGAGTAGAGTTGTTAGTAGCAAATACCACAAAAAAATGTTAGTAGAAGTACACAGGAAAGCAAAGTAGATTTATCAAAAATTATAACATGACCTATAACATACAAATATAAACAATAAAGCCATAAGCGGAACAAATTAGACCAATGGTAAGATTAATCATTCGATAATAAGTTTTCCATCAAATAATTGGCTTTTTATAAAAATTTTAAAGTTATATTTTGAAAACTCTGAAAGGTTATTCGTAATCCTATTGAGAAGCGAAGTTATGATATAAGAGAAAGATCCTTGAAATAATTTAGTTTTGTGAAGAGGTGGTGTAAGTTTGGATTTGAAGCGTATGTTGATATTATGTACATCAGTACGAAATGTTATTTTATTGTAAAGATATTCAGGTTTATGTGTTGTAATTATTTTATGAAATAGGGTATAACTATGCAATTGGCGCCGTTGATTCATATTAAGCCAACCAATTTCTTTAAGATAAGAAGTTATGTGATCTCTTCTTCTAAGCCCACAGATGAAACGAACACAGGCATATATTTTATTGATACCTAATGTTTGCTCATTTAGTTAACTTCATTAGATTTTATACTAGTGCCAACGTTTCATGGTTTATATATTTTTATATTCATTTTCATTATTCTGTAAGTATATCACTCTAATTTTTATAAAAATATTTACATTGTCAATAATTGTAGTTTCTCCTGATGAAGCCGTAAATAAATGGCGAAATATTGAGATTTAAGAAAATTTGATTTATTTACAACCGAACCCACACCCGATAATTTCGATTTGTTTGTATATATATATATATATATATATATATATAAAGATTAAAATTCTTGGAGATGCAGTCAAGTTAGGCTTTTATAAGAAAACTCTTTGAAGTTTTTGTCTAGCTTTCGAATTTATTCAATTCATTATCAAGACTTTCTACTAGATAAAAAATATTGTTAAATATTTGTTATAAAAATGAAAATTTAAACTTACTCTTCTTGGGGTTAACATTTTCTTAGCAATATTTACTATTTTATATGAACACAATTTTAGTTTATAATATAATGACAGTTGTTAAATTTAAATTTCAAAATTATAAGGTCTTACAAAATCTACATCACAGTAAGTACACTTTATGTAAAAATATATATATATATATACATATATATATACACATACATATACATACATACATATATACACATACATACATATACATACATACACACATATATATATACATACATATACATATATACATATATACATATATACATACACATACACATATATACATATATATTAATAGAAAACAATGTATACTCAATTTAGTTAAGTTTAATTTTTATATTTATCGTTGGTAGTGATTCGATTATTTTCAATTTATTGTGGTGTTAAATGTGGTTGTTTGATATAAGAAAAGGTGTATAAATAATATGTTCTATATATATATATATTGATATGGATTTTTCTTCAATGGTGCACGTTCTTCCAATGAAGTGTTGGAACGTGGTCATGATTTTTAAATCGGTTGTCTGGATTAAGTATTTTTTTGAGATGGTATTTGTTTTTGTTTAGTTTAGAGATTGTTTGATGGATGCGGATTATTATGATTATGATGATAGATTGTCAAGAGTTGTAATTTTGAAAAGTCATTTAATAAAAAGTTTAATAGAAAGAAATTTTATTTAAAAGGTGAATAAAAAAGTATAAGAATAATTAGAAAGATAAAAATAAAGTAGGAGCAACCAGTAATACAAACCAGAACTTGAAAGATACAGAAAAGCAGAGAGTTGAAAAATTGTAGGAAGAGGAAGGTATAGAGTAAGAGCTAAGCAGCAGAAAGGTGATAAATAGATAGAAAGGCAGCAGCAAGAAGGAGTTTAAAAGTAGTAGGAAGAGGAAGGTATAGAGAAAGGGTGGAATAACGGAAGAAGAAAGATTTAGACAGAAGCGAAAGAATTTTTTTTTATATTTATAATTTTTGTATTTTAGGACAATCAATTTAAAAATTCTTGAATCCACGACCGATAATTTTATTGAAAAAGGGTGTTCCGGGAGGAGGATCCATTTCAATTGGCGCTCAGAACGTGTGGCTGCTTTGGCACTGAGGGTAAGAGATTTTTCTTAACTATTAGGTGTCAAGCTTGCTTTATTAAAAACAAAGTGTGTGATTCTGGAGTAAAAGATTAAATAAATTATAGGTATATTATATGAAATTAAGAGGGGGAAAGGAAATTACAGATAGAATGTCAGAACAAGGGGATAATGTTGATAATCAGGAGAGTCAGGGTAGTCAGGGTATTCAGGATAGTCAGGGTTATCAGGTTAGTCAGGATAGGCAGGGTATTCAGGATAATCAGGGTAATCAGGATAGTAAGATAGGGGATGGAAGGGATTCATCATGGGAACAAATGATGGAAATGTTAAAAAATATGAACAAAAATATTGAATTAAATAACAAAAACAATAAAGCAATGAACAAGAATATGGATTCTATGAAAAAAAGAAATAAAACAAGATATAGAAGCAAATAACAAAAATACTGAAGCAATAAACAAGAATATGGATTCTATGAAAAAAGAAATGAACAAGAATATGGATTCTATGAAAAAAGAAATAAAAGAAGAATTCAAAAATGAGATAAAGAAACAAATGGAAATAAACAAACAAAAATTGGAAGAAACAAAGAAAAAAATAAGAACTGAAATAATAGCGAGAATAACGGAAATAGAGGAGTTACAAGAAGTAAAAATTAAAACAATTATTAACAAGGAATGTAAAGATGAAATCAAAGAAATCAATACTAATGCAAATAAAAAATTGAATGACTTAGAAAAGATTATAAAACAAGATACAGTAAAGAAGATAAGTGAGATGGAAGAAAAAGTTAAAGAAATAAAGGTAGTACAAGAAAAAGAACGTGAAATATTATTAGAAGAAATGGAAAAAAGAAATATAAATAAAAATCAAAATAATATGGGTATAAGTAAAAGTGAACATAAATTTAATGGAAATATTAATAAGATTCATCTAAAAATTTTCATAAGAATAGTGAAAAATAAGTTAAAATGGTGTGAAGATCATGAAGAATTAAGAAAATACCTGCGTGAGATCTTAGATGGGCAGGCGTTGATATGTTTTGCCAGTAAAGATAAAATATTTGTGTTTGAAAAATTTAAGAAGATGTTTTTGAGTTATTTCTTGGGGAATTTTGTTCAATCTAAATTTAGGAAAAAGTTATATACAGGGAAATATCAAGAAAGGGGAAAACAATTTAGATTTATAAAAAGTTTGTATCGAGGGAAATATCAAGAAAGGGGAAAGCAATTTAAATTCATAAAAAGTTTGTATCGAGGGAACTATCAGGAAAGGGGAAAGAAATTTAAATTTATTAAAAGTATGTATCGTGGGAAATATCAGGAAAGGGGGAAGGTATTTAAATTTAGAAAGAAGTTATATATAGGGAAATATCAGAAAAGGGGTAAAATCACAAATTTTATAAAAAAAAAGTATATGTATGAAAATATTAGGAAAGGGGAGTCTATAAAAATTAAATGTATAGGAAAATTTCAGAAGAGGGGGAACAAATTTAAAACTATAAAAAAAAAATTATAATAAAAACATTATAATTTAATAAATGTTAAGAAGGGGGAATGAATTTTATAAAAACATAGTAAAATAGCAATGAAAAATTGAATAAAGAAAAATGTAAAAGTAGATATAAAAGTAGATATAATGATAGAGGATTCATATGTATTAGTTAAAATTAAAATATTCTAAATTAAAAGCTTGACAACTGATGGTGAAGAAAAATGTCCTACTGAAAGGAAATTTGATTTGGTAAGGTGAAGTGATTCACCAAGTCAAATCAAATTTGGGGGAAATTGATATGGATTTTTCTTCAATGGTGCACGTTCTTTCAATGAAGTGTTGGATCGTGGTCATGATTTTTAAATCGGTTGTCTGGATTAAGTATTTTTTTGAGATGGTATTTGTTTTTGTTTAGTTAAGAGATTGTTTGATGGATGGGGATTATTATGATTATGATGATAGATTGTCATTGAGTTAATTTTGAAAAATGTCAGAAAATAAAATGATTGTAAATGAAAGAATTTGAATTTAAATTGAAATAAAAACATAATAATAAATAATTAAAAGAATAATAAAATACAAAGAAACCAGAACTTGAAAGATATAGAAAAGCAGAGAGTTGGAAAATTTTAGGAAGAGAAAGGTATAGAGAAAGAGCTGAGCAGTAAAAAGGTATTAGATAAATGGAAAGGCAGCAGCAAGGAGGAGTTGGAAAGTATTAGGAAGAGGAAGATATAGAGAAAGAGTGGAACTACGAAAGAAGATTTACATGTATATTTTTTTTTAATTTATTTTAGGACAATCAATTTAAAAATTTTGGAATCCACGACCGATAATTTTATTGAAAAAGGGTGTTCCAGAAGGAAGATCCATTTCAATATATACACTGGTCAGCAAAATTAACGCTCCACTAAGATATTTTAATAAATAATTTTTATTTAATAAAGATTGCTACAAATTGTGGTGCTTTAAGAAATTTTATTCTATTTTCAACCTTTTACAAAAATGTATAATGAAAAATATAACTGCAAAAGAAAGAAAAAAAAAATTATAAGAAAATTAGTCAAAATTAAAAATTTTCAACAAATAAAAAAATCCACAAGAAGTCATTAATACAAGGCCTTATGTCATCGTGATCCAACTCGTTCCATATTTGAACTAGAACCCTTGCAAGTTGATCTAGAGTAGCAGGAGGGTTTGCAAGTTGCTGCAAATGTCTTAAAAGCAAGTCCCAAACATTCTCAATTGGATTAAGATCCGGACTGTTTGCAGGCCACTCCATAGTTGCTATTTCAACCTCATTAAAATAATCTTGCACAATCCTGGCAACGTGCGGTCGGGCATTATCTTGCTGAAACAAAAATTGTTCACCAATATAGTGAGCAAATGGTACCACATGTTCTTGCAGGATGACCGTTTTATACCGATGTGCCGTTAGTCGTCCGTTAATAAACACCAGGTCCGTACGAGCAGTTAAAGAAATTCCTCCCCAAAACATGACTGAGCCTCCTCCATAAGCATGGGTCGTTTGGAAGTTACATTGACCATATCTTTCATTTGGTCTTCGATATACCCTTACGCGTCTATCTGAATCGTATAGACAAAATCTTGTCTCATCTGACCAAAGAACTCTTTCCAAATCCTCATCAAACCATTCAATATGCTCTCTGGCAAAATTCAATCTCGCTCTTCGATGCGCAGGGGTTAAAGCAGGTCCTCGAGCAGGTATTCTTGGTCTTAGATCGGCTTCGGCAAGGCGTCGGCGCACAGTATCTGTTGAAATCCGGATCCCATCTGCTTCCTGTAGCTGTGCCTGCATCAATCTTGCTGTTACGAACCGTTGTCTTAATGCAGAAAGTCTAACAAAACGGTCTTGGGCATCGGTTGTTATACGATGTCTGCCTTGACCAGGTCTTCTTAAGTGCTGACCCGTCTCCCTATACCGTTGAATCATACGGGAAACCGATGTGTGCAATACCCCAAACCTCTGACCAATTCTACGAAAACTCCATCCTTCTTCGAGTAAAACTACTGCCTGGGCACATTCATCTAAGGTTAAATTTCTTAAATCACGTTCCATAATAAACACTGTATCAGTACAAAAGCAAAGAATTATTGCAACTGACAAAGTGTAAGAAATCAAATCAAAAAACCTTTAGAATGTTATTCCAAGTTTTATCGCAGTTTAAAAAAAAATAAATAAGATAAAATGAACGGACTTGGGAACAAAATACAGCCATATGTTTTTTAAGTCGTTATACCATAGGCGTCCAAAATATATTAATATATTTAGGATGTGAGCTACATTTTAAAAATAATCCAATGTATATAGGTGGTGCGTTAATTTTGCTGGCCAGTGTATATATATATATACTTATCCATTGTATCTTGTGACATCCGGCCAGAATTTTGACGTTATGACATCTACCTGAAGCACTTTGCCACCAAAACAAAAATATGACTTACTCAGCGGCTTCAATTAGCCTATTAAAAACTAAACCATACACGAAATAAGATAATCAAATTTTCTATCCTTATGACGTCCGCTATATATTCTATATACATTTATATGTAAACGATTTTATGACATCCATAAAAATATTATCGACTTTGTGACATCCGTGCAACGTTGCCATTTTAAGGAGAAATAGATCACCATGTAGGTGCCCCGTTGTTCTCGTTTCTATACTTTATTTTATTTTTGATATATTTAGTATGCACATATTATTCATGCAACCAACACTATACACGTTCCAGGGTGTTTTAAATGAAAAAGATACACGGAAGATTAAATAAAACAAATGATTTATGACTAAATATATATTATAATAACATTACTTTTTTTTATTATAGAGGTTAACTATAAATATTTTTATTTGTGCCCACGTTTTGGTAGCAAAAATGGCTGAGTGTAGTTTTTTCAATTCATCACATTCACATCTTTTGGGAGGCTTTTTCATTTTCAAGTGTTTTGCAAAGAAAATCTGTGCAAACTTCTTTTGTTGTTTCGTCCAAGGAATTAATACTTTTGGATCCCTATCGAAAAAGATATGTATTCAAACGTTTCATGAAAATATTTAATATAGTTAGTTGTTGTCAGCCGTAGTGTCTAGTCGTGTTTTTTGTCTGTTAAATTTTGTTTTTGTTTTTTGTTTGTGCACGGTCAGCAACTAACCCATATGTTTGTTTTGTTTTGACTTGTAGTGTGTAGTACTACGTGTTTATTGTAGGTCATTCGTTTACACATGCAGTGACCTAGTTAAATTTTGTTGCAAATACACGAGAATGAGTAATACTTAAGAAATTAAAAAGTTGGAAGAATTGATTATAAAAGGTAACAATGAAATAAAACAGAAAATCGATGCGATCGAAGTGAGAATTTCCTTAAAAGTCGCAGAACTTACACGCAAATTGCAGAGTGTTGAAGACGAGAATCAGAGGTTGCAAGAAAGGATCCAACATATTGAGCGAGAAAATAGAAAAAATAATGTCGTGGTTTTTGGTTTTGCAAGATCGGATGAGTCAGTGGACACAAAAAAAATACTTGACTCAATAAATAAAGAATTAAAAATTGAAATTTGTGAAACTGATTTCAATGATATCTACAGCTTGGGGAAAAATAAGTCTGCTTCAGTTAAAATTGAATTTATCTCTCAGTTGAAAAAGCCACTTCTTTTTAAAAATATAAAAAATTTAAAGGTTCTACCATTCGCATTGCTCACGATCAAACCAGAGACCAAAGAGAAGAAAATAACTTGCTTAGAAAACACTTATTTTTAGCAAGAAATAACGGATCTAACTGTTATATCAAGAGAGGAAATTTATTTGTTAACAATAAACGATATACACCAAAAGACTTGGCAAATCTGGATAATAAGGAAGAAGAAATTATTAACGACACATACAGTGACCCTGGTACTCCATTGTTAAGTGATAAAAAATTAATTGATGCAGAAATTGAACAGAACGAGCAGATAGTTGAGAGTGTTAGCCTGTTAGACCTTTCCTCCCAAGAACCAAAAACTTCGAAGCTGATTCAACAAGAAAATGAGCAACCGGTAGCAATCGAGAGGAAAATCCTACGGAGTATATACGGACCTACACGGGATGAAACTACGAAACAGTATCGTAGTAGAAAAAACAGGGAAATAGGAGAACTATATGACCAACCGGACATTGTAAAAATAATTAAAGCCGAAAGACTGAGATGGGCCGGCCATGTCAAAAGACAGGAAGATGGAAGAGCTGTCAAATTAGTATGGGAGCAGGCCCCGACCGGTAGAAGACCATTAGGAAGACCACGGCTTCGGTGGAGAGACAACATAGCATCAGATCTTAGAGCTTTGAATATCACGGAAGCAGAAGAGCTAATGATGGACAGAGTCTTATGGAGGGGAATTGTTGAGTCAGCCAAGACCCATCCTGGGTTGTAAGAGCTACAGAGAGAGAGAGAGAGGTAGCAATCAAGTCAAAGTTGGAACAACAAAGTACTCCGACCCATACGACTAACTATAAATAAAGTAATTTACAAATTCGTTACTTATTCTTAACATTTTTAATTTTATTTCTTCTTATGTCCTTCATTTAATAATAGAGTTGGTGTAATTTTAGTAGTAAAATACATATATAGAATGGATCGGTATTTCAGGACTATTATCAAATATCAAAAAATTTAAATTGCGAAAATTGTTTGGTATTTACATAGTTTTTAATTTATTACATTTTAAGATATTTTATTTTTTCTTCAGATCTTAACCTTGGGTAATTAAAGATATAAATAAAATTAAATGAACGGCAATAATATATAGAATACTAGCTGTACCCGGCGCGCGTTGCTCCGCCATCAACTAATAAAATAAATTAAAAAAAAATCAAAGAGAAGAAGAGATAGGGAAGGAAAGAAAGTTTATACTTTTGTTTTACTTATCGCACCAACAATATATTTTAAGAACTTTTATTTGTACGAATTCGTATAGATATCTATTAAAATCAGTATTGAACTTGATACATGGAAGCGCCAACTGGTGGTAACTTCCATTAATACGAATATCATATTCATCTTACCCATTAAAAATACATCATCAGCAGAAGTTGCTACTCTGCAGCACCACCTAGTGGCGTGTGGCATCAATGAGCATATCATACAAACCTTTTCCGTGCAAAAATATATATAAATATATATACCAATTTTTATGAGAATCGGTTGAACGGGACAGAAATTGCTACTCTGCAGCGCCACCTGGTGGTGAGTGGCATCAATGAGCATATCATACAAACCTTCTCCGTGAAAAAATACATATGCATACCAATTTTCATGACAATCGGTTGAACAGGGCAGAAGTTGCTACTCTGCGGCGCCACCTGGTGGCGAGTGGCATCAATGAGCATATCATACAAATCTTCTCCGTGGAAAAATACATGTACATACCAATTTTCATGACAATCGGTTGAACGGGGCAGAAGTTGCTACTCTGCAGCGCCACCTGGTGGCGAGTGACATCAATGTACATAGGTATCACACAAACCTTCTCCTTGAAAAATTACATATGTATACCAATTTTCATAATAATCGGTCCAGTAGTTTTTGAGTTCATTGAGTACATACAGACATACATACATATAGACAAACATTCATTTTTATATATATAATATATATAGATAGATGTACATTAAATATTTTTTTTTCTCGTGAATGTAACAAACACGGTCGGGTCCATGCAAAACCTTACGGTTTCTTATGGGCTTCTTGTGTTTATTTGCTTCAAATCTTTATTCTTTATTTATGATTATGATTATTTATGATTATTATTTATATTTATGTAAATTACTAAGTAAATAAAAATTATTATTATTATTATTAATTAATACACAACTCATGTCAAAAAAAAAAATTAATATAAAAACCTATTTTATATACGAAAAGAGTTGAAAGGAAGAAAAAGACAACTTATAGAGATTTTTTAACTTAATATTTTTATATATCTTTGGTTGAACTAGTTTTGTACGTTTAGATGTGAAAAAAATAGGGATGAAAATTGGCTAAAAACATTCTTACGTTTTTCAAAACTAGGTCTTCGGTTTGTTTCACTTCATTAATTGACACGGTTGCAATTGTTTCCATAAAATCGAGAGTTTCAACCTAAAACAAATTGTTCATTAGCAGGTCACACCTTATAAGTATACTGGATACATACCTGTTTAGTTGTATCCTCCTTAGATTGTCTGCTAAGATCTATGGTATCTTCTCTATTTTCTTTATTTGCCTTTCTTTTATTGTTATTAGTTATTTCTTTTTCAGTATCTTCATTATCATCCAAATCGGGGATTTCTAAATCAATTTCTTCTAAAGTTTGACCACGAAACTCACTCATTGTTTTTTTCTCCATAAGAAGCAATAACTTCGATACTTTTGCAATTTGTAGTTTGTCATCAGTTTTCCTATAAAAGTTTAAGTGTGTAGCTTTTTCATGCCCCAGGTGAGTGGACAGCTGCTCCAAATCATTGTCTTGCATCGAAATTAATTGTGCTATAGTTGCTACATGTTTTCGTAAACAATTTGCCGTTATGGCTTCAATATTGTTTAAATTGCAACTCTCCGCGAATTTCTTTATAACTTTGTATGACTACAAAAAACTGTTATCAGTGTTTGGGTTGGAAAACAAATAGGGATTTGAAGAAGCAATTACCTTTCGGACTTTAATAAGACCTGAATATGTTCCTGCATATTTTTAGTAAATATAACAGGTACAGCCCTTCCCTTTTTACCACGTATTGCTATTCTTTTGATATTTGCTACTAATGCTTTTTCTGTTACTGTGAGTGACTCATAAATATCTTGTACTCCACATTCATCTTCGTTTCTTAAATAATCCTCAATTGTTATTCTTTGAGCTTCACCGGATCGTTTTCTATGTAACAGAATTACATGAGCTAGGAGTGCCTCCATTAAATTCCTACCAAATATTTTATTGGAAGGATCATCAGCTAATTTTTTCGACCATTTGTTTTCCTCAGCAATAACATATCCATTCATTTTTATGACGTCTTCAGTTAGGGGTAACATACTACCTTTCTTCCACTGTTTAGTAGATCAATATTTATTTGCATTAGTAGAAACGTGGAATCTAAATTAAGTCTCTATCATTTGTTTTAAAGTTTTTGCTTCTTTTTTCTTTGGTTTATTGCTATCTCTAGCAGCTAAAAAAACTAAAATATCGCAGGCTTGCTTAAGAACAGTCGCCCATCTTAATGCAAGGGACGGGCTCTTAAATGTGTCATTATCTGAGTCATAACCAGCGAGTTCATTTGTAGCATCCACTAAAATTTCAAAATATTGTGGTTTTAAGTAATCTGATAAAGTGCCTAATTTTGGGTTCATCTTTTGTAGTGTTTTTAAAAATCTTGCTAGTTCTCTCATCCTTTGAGAAACTGTATTAATGAGATGTTTTTCTTTGTGACATCTAAAGTATCTTTGTCCATAATATTTAATTAGATAATCATTCATAACAACCTTAGTAATATCATCAGACTGCATATGGGGAAATACATGTATTCTTAAATCTTCGAAATTATTTTGCCCCGACATGTAAGCAAGAGTAAGCCCTTTAACTTGTGCGTGCTTTGAATGCCCATTTTCTGTCTTTTTATGGCAATTTCTCATATGCCTAGCAAGATATGTCCTTGTGAAAAAACCTTTACAACTAATACAAGGTAAATAATCAGTTGCTTTTTTATCAAAAATCTTTTCGGGTCTTCTTACTGGATTAATAAACCCTTCGTTTCCGTACGAATTTACAAAGTTTCTTACAATGACATATTCCAAGTTATTAAAAACATTAATTAGCGTCTAATTAAATTACTGAAAATATTTTCGCGGCTGGAATTAAGACACATACTGTTATGTTATCTCAGAATAGACTCTAGCATAATCGGTGCTAATTTTTTCATATTTAGTACTTTGTTCTTTGTGACTTTGAAATATCAAAAAGGTATATTTTAAAATTATTTTGCAATATTTCATTTACCAAAAGTGTAGCAATCGAAGTTTTTATTTTTATGAATGGAATGACAATGTTTCTATTGGTCCTATTAAAATTCCAAGAAATTTGAAGTATGATTTAAGATTTTATCTTAAATAGATTCTTGGATATTAACATTTAAAAAATGGAAGTTTTAAGAATTTAACATTAAATACAGAAAAATTGATTTTTATGTTTTAGTTTTTGATAGGAATCTATTATCCCTTATTCAATAACCTCTATTTTGTAGTAAGTTAAAAATCCAAAAATGCAATTTTTTAATGTATCTAGGAAATTATTAAAGCTAGATTTTACATAACAAAATAAATTAATCAGAATTTTAATGAAATAACGAATGACAAAACCGTATTGGTTGTTGCATTAAAATAAAATGACCAAATAATTTATTTTTAATAATAGTCAGAATTGAAGAAGAGCTATGAAACTATCTCGGTATGTTACTTGAACGGTTCAGCTAATAATATTTGGATATGATCAACTTTTTTTTCTTTTCTTAAACCGTTTTTTATCTCAACGCCACTACAAAATTTTTTCAGTAATTCGATTCACCTTGCTTCACCTTTCAATTTAGAATAAACAATTAATTGCTTCAAACTAGCTAATGAAACTTTTATAAATACAAAAAATATCTAAATTAAAGGTGAGGTAAAGAAACTGTTCAAACCTGACCTAATAAATGCATCAAATAATTTAAGTTTGTTTGTTTGTTACCTCTTTTTCGTATCTCTTCTATTTAAAATTTCCGTTGTTTTGATTTATTTGGCATGGAAGATAACTTTACGACTTCAAATTCTGTATCATGACGGCGAATTAAGTGACGTGTAAAATTTGTGACATTTGTTTCACAAAAAACACAGGGCACTTTCTTGTCGCGTTTGAGTTTCCCATCAGAGCACCTGTTTAACACTTTAACTTCACCTACATCATTGAATTGTCCATGATCTTGCCGATTATTTATGTTGTGGTTATTTGCTTGAGGAAGTTTTTCAACAGGAAATTCAACCGAGTGCTGATCTGATTCAAAATCTTAGAAATAAATATTGTTAAAAGGTCATTCTATAATAATGATATATGATTAGGTTAGGTTAGATTATATCTGACACTAGTTCTCTTTTATGCTACCTAGAGAATTTAAAAAAAAAAATAGAAGGTTCTTTTATGAAAATCACATAGAACGTAAAAAGTTACAACCACAACTAGACCACAATATGTCACTTGCCTAGACTAGCATTTTACCAACCAAGTTAGCATCGCATCATCAGTAGACAAATGAGAGCAACTGACAGATGATATCGTCTGCTGATGATGCTAACGCGAATACAAGCAAGTGATATATGCTGTAGATGTGGTTGTAACTTTTTACGTTTAATATATTTTTATCACAGGTTTCCTTTTATCTATTGATGTGAAAACACAAAAAAAAACACAAAGCAGGGACATTTAAACGCGTACTTAACTAGACTTAATTATTAGATTTATAATGATAATAATCTATATAAAGACCTATAAAATAAGGATACACCCCAAGCGAAGAAATATACCAGTTAACATTATTTGAAACAAGAAATGATTGTTCAGTAAGCCGTCGAAACAAGAAAAGTAGCAAGCAAATTTTGTTTTGACGTTGCATTTTACTTAAAAAAGTTAATTTGGGCCTAAAAAGAGATTTTTTTACTCTCGGTGTATAAAAGCATAAAAAAAATAATCTAATCATTGAAAAAATCCAGCAAAATATAAATAATTTATTTCGGTTACAATTATTGAGAAACATGGCAAAGCAATTTGCAAATAATATTTTAATGTAAATTTGTATTATATAAACCAAAATGTATATCTTACCGGAAAACCTTTCAAAATCGTCAGAATTGGTATTTTCAGAGGCAACAGAGGAAGGAATATACTCAGAATCGGAATCAGTAAATGGATCGCTCTCTGAACCTAACTCACTTTTGCTAATAAATTTGTGACCTTTTCCTTTTCGATTTCTTAAGTCAGATACAGGTTCCACTATAACACCAAAAATTACCTTTTTGTCTAATCCAAACAATGTATATGTATAACCTACCGAAATCTAAACTGTTATCGGAAACTTCGTTGTTGAGAGCAACTGGTGAGAAAGAAATATATTTTGAACCGGAATCACCACAGGAAAACAAAGTTGCCTTTAACAATTCTTCATTAATTTCAGCGAGATTGCAACCCTCAGTAGTCTCATATCGAGGCACGGTGTAACTGTGAGCTAGACTGTCTAGCCGTATTTAGTCTTGTCTATTAACCAATGAACAAATTCGCTTTGTCCTACTAGACATTTTCTAAAAAAAATCTAAATCTTATAGAATGGAAAAATCATGGTTTGGGTAATGCTTGGTTTAAATAAAATTATAGATTAAAAAAACAAAAACCCGTTTTCAAATCAATAAAGATTATAAAATAATCTGTGTTACTTAGAATATGTGATTACGATGTATGGATCCGACTTTTTACAAAATATTTCTTTATTGTACATTCAAATTAAAATTTAAACTGACATTAAGGAGAAATTGAAAAAATGTCAGATCCAGTGGGACTCGAACCCACCATCACAGGGCACAAATAAAGTGACTTAGAGTTTGAAGGATCCATTTTCGATTTGACCAAACTTTTCTCTCATTAACGTCATGTAACATGTGCTTAAGGAGGAAGTGAGTGAATGTCATATCTGATGGGATTTGAATTCATTATAACGTTTCGCTTCCTAACCACTTGATCATCCAATAGCTTAAGTGGTTAAAGCATGCCTTTAACATATTGACATGTTTCGCTTTTCTAAGCGAAACATGTCATTATGTTAAAAAACATTAAAAGTGAAAGTTTTATAAAAAAACTAAGAGTTTTTTATTATTTTTATTATTCCTAATAAAATGGACTTTCAAACAGTAAGGGTCAGTACAATTAATTTAATTATACTTAGTTACATTGAGTAGTAAAGTAAAACCAGTAGTAACATAAAAAAATATAGCTTAGTGTGAAGGTTAGCATTGACAAGTTTTTTTAATCTTAGGTTTAGTTTCACTTAAAGCGCATCCCAAGTCATACATTGAGACGATTCCTGGCCTTTGTTTTTATCTTTGAATATAAAACCTCAGGAAGGAGGATTTAAAACAGATAAGTGCGTCCGGGATGGCTGTTGCATATGGCGGATGACTGTTTCCGTTACAGCAGTGGCGCTTGTATTGAGACCTTTGAATATAAAGATTGAGACAGATATGAAATAAAATATGCAGATTTAAAAAGCAATTTATTAAAAATTCACGAAAAAAACTGTTTTAAAATTAAAATACATATTATTCGTAGCGTTTTCTTCAAGTTCTAATATAAAATTGTTGCTTTATCTACGGAATTGAACTTTTATAAAAAAAATTAGGTATTGTTCTAGTGTTTTATATATTAATTAATTGGTATTGTTTTAACACTAATAAAATTTTATTCGAATTATAACAATTCATTAAAAACATCAAATATAAATCGATTAATAATTTGAAACTAGTTAAATAAACTAAATAGCAGAAATAAAAAACTGTTACAAACATATAACTTTATTGGCCCTTAAATAAAAATAGTTTCGTATACATACTTCTTACGCTTTCATCTTTTATATAATTTTTACAAATATAATTTATCCTTGTGTTTAAAAAAACAATCACAAACCAATTTTATTAATTGGATGGAAAGTTTTCTAAACCATTTTTATCATGATTTTGCATGCTGTGAAATACGTTTTTGTATTAACTTAAAATTATAACACAATTGTCAAAAATATTAATATAAATGGGTAATTTTAACAGTAACTAAAATACACAAAAGAAATAAAACTAAAAACACACGACAAATAGACTATTTAACAGACACAAAAAAGAAACGACCATTAAACACAACCAAACGTAAACAATAAATGAGTCAAAAAGTGGCTGTCCAACATGGCCGTTTCCGTCGCACTTTTTAGTATTGACAATACGCAGATCCCTCCTCCCTGATGTTTTATATTCAAAGGTTTTTATTGTTATTAAAGGTATTATAGGTGGTGGCAAATGGTATTAGCATTTTTAAAGCTCTGTTAGCTAAAACAGGATATTCGGCACCTGTTTTGAGCCAAAATGTGATAAGATCATAATTCTGAAATTCAACTTTTAAAGTATTGAAACACTTATGGGGACTTTACCACAATTTATTCACAAAATTGTAAAGATACACAGAACTCTGCCGGTTAACGTTTAAACTGACAATACAATGAACTATTTATTATTTGAACTCCCCTTAACTATCTATACATCCCCTTATATAAAACAAAAGAACATTCTGGAATGAACGCGAAACATAAATCGAACTTAATTATATACTAGAAAGAGAGAGAACATTCGAGAAGAAATAACCTGAAAATGGTCTTTCACGTAAAGGTCCTTTTCTTAATCGGTTATCCCGTTAAACTGCCCCCTCCTTAGATTCATTCCTCCTGGAATGTTATTGCCTACATCCCGCACATTTCTTGAACCAGCTAACTGAACCATATTCTTGGAGCTGCTGCACATCTTCACTGCGGTTTCCCTGGTAAGGCGCCAACCGATCATGATGGACCACGACGGGTTTCCCTCTGGGGATTTTCACGATCCGATATTTGACATCGTTAATCTTTTTCTTGATGGTGTATGGACGGGGGTTATAGAGCCAGACTAAATCCCCCACTTGGTAACTCTTTTCCATTGTCCGCGTGTCATGGTACCTCTTCATCTGATCACTAGATAATTTAAGTTTCCACGCACCAAGTTGTGAATATTCACCATTCGATTTTGAAGATCGGTGACATATTCTTCACGGGCCACTTCACCAGGTTTACAGCCAAACACCAAGTCACTTGGTAGCCTCATTTCTCTACCGAACAGGACCTTCGCAGGCGTTTGGCCTGTTGATTCGTTAATGGCCGATCGAATGGCCATTAGAAATAGCGGAATATGTCGATCCCAATCCCTCTGACACTCTGACACCACTTTTGACAGGTAGTTGGTTATGGTCCGATTCATTCGTTCCACCATTCCATCAGACTGAGGGTGCATCGCTGTGGTTCTCGTTTTGTGGATGCCTAATCTTTGGTAATCTTCTTGAAACAGCTTGCTCTCAAAATTTCTCCCTTTGTCTGAATGTAATTCTAGTGGTACTCCAAAACGGCTTATAAATCCTTCAACTAATATACCTGCCAAAGTGGTGGCTTCCTGATTGAGAACTGCGTAGGCTTCAACTCATTTAGTGAAGTAGTCCATTACAACAAAGATGTACTTATTTCCTACATCGCTTTGTGGAAATGGCCCCAATACATCTACTGCGATTCTTTCAAAAGGACTTCCGACCAGGTATTGCTGCATTTCCGCCTTCGGTTTTCGATGCGGACCATTACTCGCAGCACATGTGGTACATTTTCGGCACCAATCTTTAACATCGTTAGTGCAGTTTACCCAGTAAAATCTTTCTCGGACCTTTTGCAGCGTTTTCGTGATACCCAGATGTCCTCCAGAACTATCATGGTATCTGTTTTAAAATTTCTGGTACAGCATTTCTTGGAACAACCACTATTTGTTTCCTTGTTTCAGTGCCCTCAGAATTTTCTATAAGACTTTGAAGGAGCCCACTGTCCAAAATTAAAGAGTTCCATTGGGCCCAATATGCTTTTAAAGCAGAAGAGGATGAGGATATCTCTCTCCACAACAGACGACGGTCCATTCTCTTCCATTCCCGAATCTTTATCAGAACGGGATCGTTTACTTGTTGCTCCTCCAGCATAGAACTTTCGTCTTCTGGCACAACCTTAACTAATGCAAGTTTTTCCTCGTTCTGATCCATGCGGGTACAATGGGGGCAATCAGGTCGACATGGACTTCTAGAAAGTGAATCAGCATTACGATGTCTTGCTCCAGGTCTGTGCTCCATTTCAATATCATATTCCTGCAGTTTTTCTGGCTATCTTGCTATCTGTCCTTCTGGGTTCCTAAAGCTAAGTAGCCAATTTAAACTGGCATGGTCTGTTCTAATTAGGAATTTTCTGCCATACAGATATTTATAAAAGTGCTTGACGGATTTTACAACTGCTAAGAGTTCCCGCCGAGTCACACAGTAGTTCTTTTCAGCTTTCGATAAAGTTTTGCTGCAGTATCCAACTACTCTTTCTTTACCATCTTGTAGCTGTGACAAGACGGCTTCAATTCCCACATTGCTGGCGTCGGTATCCAGAATAAGCTCACCGTCAGGAAGTGGATAAGCAAGAATAGGGGCAGACGTCAGCTGTTTCTTTAATAGTTCAAAAGCCTTTTGACATTTCTCATCCCAACAGAAGGACTTATCTTGTTCTGTCAGACGAGTCAAGGGTTTGACTATGTCTCCAAAGTTCTTGACATACCGTCGGTAATGGGAACAAAGACCCAAGAAACTTCGCAGCTGATGTTTGTTGATAGGGATAGGCCATTCTTGAACGGCTTGAATCTTAGCGGGGTCTACAGCAACGCCATCCTTGCTTACGTTATGTCCTAAATAGTTAACCTGTCTCTGGAACAAGTGGCATTTCTTAACATTTAATGTTAGATTAGCTTCCTGTAATCTTTTAAAGACTTCTTCTAGGTTAGATAAATGTTCCTTAAAGGTCTTGCCCATTATGATGATGTCATCCAGATAAACTAGACAAGTTTCCCATGACAAACCCCGGAGGATGTTTTCCATTAGCCGTTCAAACGTCGCAGGAGCATTACAGAGGCCAAACGGAAGGGCCGTGAATTGCCATAGCCCTGATCCACTGGTAAATGCAGTCTTTTCTTTGTCTGCAGGATTCATTTTAACCTGCCAGTATCCGCTTTTAAGGTCCAAGGTAGAAAACAAAGTGGAACCTGCCAATGCATCGAGGGCATCATCAATCCTTGGTAAAGAATACCTGTCTTTCTTAGTGACATCATTAAGCTTTCGATAGTCGACACAAAACCGCATTGATCCGTATTTCTTTCGCACTAATACCACAGGAGAAGCCCACGGACTACTGGATGGTTCGACTATGCCATTTTGAATCATTTCTTTAAGGGCTCTGTCCGCTTCTTGCTTCTTAACTTGAGGCAGCCGTCGGGGTACCTGTCGAATCGGACGTGCATCGTCAGTATCAATTTTATGTTGGACAACATCAGTTCTTCCAAGTTTACTTTTAGAACCAAATACAGGTTTATAACGGTAAAGTAGATCCTCTTACCTGTTTCTTTTCTAATTTTGACAAAAAGGGATCTAATTTTTTCATTAATTGTTCGATTTCGTTGGTTTCATCTGTTTCCGTAACCTTTACCTTGTGAATAATGGCCGTTACTGGTTCTAAACTTCCCATTTAAGTGTCCTTTCGGAGAAGAACTGGATGATCGTTCAAGTTGATAACTCGGATAGGTACCCCTTTGGCGGATCTAAAAAGAGTCTTACACACGAGGAGTCCTTTTCCCAATTCATAGTCATGGTTCTTTGGCTCTATCATGGCTGGGGCACCATCTGGCTCCAGCCCATCCAACCGCGCTGTTACGACACATTCGCAGCTCGCCGGAAGTTCGATATCATCGATTAGCTTAATCGAGGCATCGTTAGCTTGTTTTCGATGCAGGGATATTTCCTCATTACCAGTACGAAGGATACGTCGGCGAAGATCCAAATGAAAACCACAGTGGAGCATAACATCCATGCCCAGGACAACATCTCCATTAACGTCAGCCACCAGCACTGAGTGGACAAGAGAGGTTGAACCAAACTGTAGTGTCGCTTGTATCTCACCTTAGACTCTAGCAGATTCTCCGGTAGCGGTACGCAGTCTCCAACTGGTAGGTAACATCTTCTTTTGCATAATGATGGATGGTCGGACGATAGTTTTTGTAGCTTCAGTGTCTACCAGCATGCTAAAGTTCTTCCCATCAATGAGTCCATCTACATACAAGCTGTCCACGTTATGTCGCAGAGTTGCCAATTTAATGGGAATGTTTGGGGTCGATGTCGCCCTCCAGGAGTCGACCCGTTCTAGTTTTCCTGCGGCTGAGAGACTTCAGCAGAGGATTTTTTTTTGGGGCAAGCATTTCTTACATGGCCTAGTTCTCCGCAGTTCCAACACCTCACTGGACGCCTTCTTCTTGGAGACAACTTCATTAAACTCTCCATTACCGCTTCGACGTCGCTAACAGAATGAACGGCATGGTCGTAGTTACTGATGACTTCCCTTAGTCGAGCAACTCCACGTGAAGCCTCCGTCGCCGCATCAAACTCCAGGGCAATGGTCAAGGCGTCCACAAGAGATTTCGGCCGCGCCAACCGTACAGCCCGCTGCAACTCGACATCTCGAAGACCATCGGTAAAGGTTTAGACCGCCAGGCATTCCAGGAAATCCTCTGCTGCATTTGGATACGCAAATCGTACCATTCTTGCCACTTCTGCCTCAAACTCCTGGATAGTCTCTCCATTTTTCTGCTTTCGGCTCTTTAACTGCATTCGGTATACCGGTCGTAGATGAGTTTGGCCATAACGCATTTTTAGACGATTCACCAATAACTCAAAATTGTCAGCTTCATCCGGTGTCAATGAATGCAGGACGTCTAAAGCCTCGCCTCGCAGAGCTATGGTTAGTGACAATGCTTTTTCCTGGGATGACCATCCATTTGCTCTGGCCGCTGCGTCGAATTGTTTTAGGGTATTTGGCCAGGAAGTCTTCCCGTCGAAGGTCGGGGGTTTCATCGTCGTTCGTACCTGGGTCGCCTCCCCGTTTCCTCGTCGTTCGACGTCTACGTGACAGGTTTCCGTCCTCTCTGCAGCTCCGTCGCCGTGGTGGATGGTTTGGTTTCGACGATAAGCTTCCTGTTCTTGTTGAAGTTTCCTTATTTCGGACTGTATTTGCTGGTGGATCTCCTCTCGCAAGTTGGCCACTTGCTGATTTTGCTCGTCCCGCATGTTAGCCATTTGCTGATTTTGCTCGTCCCGAAGATGTGATATTTGCTGGGAGAACAAACTGGATAACTCTTCTGATAGGGTAGACATCCGTTCTGATAGCTCCGTTTGCTGGCTCGTCATTCGTTGAGACAGTTGGGAAAATTGTTGTGTTTGTTCTTCTTGTTGACTCGTTATTCTTTGCGACAGCTGGGAAAATTGTTTCGATTGTTCTTCTTGCAGACGGGAAAGTTGTTGCGTTTGTTCTTCTTGTTGGCTGGTCATTCTTTGCGATAGCTCCTCTTGCAGCCGGGAAAGTTGTTGCGATTTCTGGGAAAGTTGTTGGGCTAGTTCAGAATTCGCTTTTTGATTTGGGTCTTCGAACTCCACAGCATCTGGGTCCAAATTGTTACTTAGGTAGTATTCACGGAGCCTCCTCAACAATACGGATTTGGTCCCAGTAGTTTCCAACTCTACTTCTTCGAGCTCTCTTCTAAGCTCAGCCACCAATAGTTCATTTATTTTCTTTCCAGGCATTCTTGTATCTTCACCCCACACCTGACACCAATTTGAAACACTTATGGGGACTTTAACACAATTTATTCACAAAATTGT
The DNA here is from genome assembly GCA_964028335.1 of Altica lythri. Lineage (NCBI taxonomy): Eukaryota > Metazoa > Arthropoda > Insecta > Coleoptera > Chrysomelidae > Altica > Altica lythri. The sequence continues at coordinate 96,403,095 of OZ034801.1, read as the reverse complement.
AAAGATACACAGAACTCTGCTGGTTAACGTTTAAACTGACAATACGATGAACTATTATTTGAACTACCCTTAACTATCTATACATCCCCTTATATAAAACAAAAGAACATTCTGGAATGAACGCGAAACATAAATCGAACTTAATTATATACTAGAAAGAGAGACAACATTTGAGAACAAATAACCTGAAAATGGTCTTTCACGTAAAGGTCCTTTTCTTAATCGGTTATCCCGTTACAGTATTATTCTCGCGTAATCCGAAAATTCCACTTTTGCCGCCACATCTTAGTCTCGAATAATGTCTTCATTAATAGAAAACGATAGGATGTTCCAAGAGTTAGACTGACGAGTACGAAAATAAACTAAAAGAAATCCTGGAACTAAATAACCGTACGTATCTTAAATAGAATATTTAGCCACACAAGTATAAAAACCGTTTTATATCACAAAATCCGGTGCACTCGAACTGCGCATAAAATCTATTAGACCCTTAATCCTACTCCTAAACTGCGGAAGAAAATTTTGGACTTTTATTGTCCTTTTAATCTCCACTCTTATTGCGGAATAAATCGATTATGCCCTTTGACAAATAAACATTTATAAATTTTCTAGATTTACTCTTTGTCTATGATGTATTTGAATAAAAATAAAATTATTTAATCAACAATCTTTATTAAATTTATAATGCAATTTTAACTTAAAATATATTAATTTATGCACAAGTGTTTAAGATATTGCTAAATTTATGTCAAACTAATTTTACAAAATCAATTCGTCATCCTTTTTTCTCTATATCGAATAATTTTATCTTCAATAAATTTCTGTTTTTTTTTAAACCTTTATTTTATTTATTTTTATGTATGTGTCGGTTTGCATGTTTTTTAAAGACTTTAGAAATAAGTAAATGTTGGGATGTGGATTTTGTGATTCCGAATTAAATGTTGAATGGAACGATTCGCATCCATTTGTTGTTCTAGCGAAACTATCATCCGCAGCGTCCAAAATCGAAGGAAGTTCTTGTTCTGTTTTTCTTTTTACAGCGTTATTAATTTTTTGGCGATTAAGCAATAATACGTCTGCACTATGAGTGTGTTCCACACTTAGTCTTGATATCACAGAATTTAACAAATAAATTTTGGCCTTACAGCTTTTTACTGTACAACACCACAATTCTTGTTCACTAATTTTTAGAACATGTTTCCGAAATTTAAAATTTTTAAAAATTATTAATGTCCTCTTTCACTTAACATTTGCTTAAATTCCATATTTCTCAAAATAACCGAAAATATCACCTGGGCACTTTTAAATTTAAAGCCTAAATGAAATAAATTATTGGGTGCATCGCCCAAGTAGCACAATAAATTTTTATTAAACTGAAGTGCTTTATATCCTATTTATTAGAGCATTTCTGTACCCCAGAATAAAAGTGTACTAAGTCACATTGTGTAAATTGTTCAGGGGAAGCATTATAAGTTTTTTTAAACAAAAATATTCTGTTATCTATGTCAGTTCTAGCTTATTTGATTAGATTTTTTTTCTACTATAAGAAATTGGCTTCTCTTTTCATTGTGATATAATTTATGAAAAAAAAAAATTAGAAATTTAAGATAAAAAATAAAAAAGGACTTAGTACAGTTTTCTATTTACCAAAAATTTGCGTTAGAGGACTTGGTATAACTAGGTTTAATATTTTTGGGACTTAACTTGAGTACAAATTATAGACATCTCACACAAAAAGTAACATTTCTATTGAAATAAACATTAAGGTACATAAAAAAATATGATTGTTTTATTTATACTAAACAAAAAACTTCAAAACTAAAATTATCGGCCTCCAATTATTTAATCGTCATGCTGATCCTGGACTACCAAATCAGTATGAACCAAATCTTTGTAGTAGTTATGGAACTTTTTTGGAATCCATGTGAGGAGATTTTGCAGGTGCTTGTATTTTTTAGTAGAAATAAAATTTGGCCCATCTCGCAAGGGAGATAGTTCGTCCGGAAAAACACTATGTCGCCCAGATCTGGTCAACTTAATGCTTTGAAAATTTTCACATTCGAAATTGGTTTTGTAGAATAGTGTTCCGCTATTATTTGCTCTTACTTGTAAAAAAACCACTTTAGATATCGAAAAATCATCTCCTTGCTCAGTTTTTTTTTCGGGAAATAAACGGGGATGTTGGATTCTTATATAATTGCTTAATATCTTTAAAATCATTAGTTTCCATGGTAAGTACTTCAAATGGGTTGCTAGTACTGCACATTCGGGCTAGTTGTTGCCAATCCCATGGCGTCATTATTTGAAAACCCGTAGTTTTCTTTCTTGCCCGTTCAAACATTAAGTGACTGCCATCCACCTCAAGATGAGTATGGCCTCGCAACAAAAACTTATGGCTTATTGTTTTGAGGTTTGGAAATATTTTTAAAAGCCAAAAGTATGCCATAACCATTAATAGATTTCTATTCTGGGACGGGCAGTTGTCAGACCAGATAGTTTTCTCTTCGTGCTGTGGATTAACATTTCCTAATGCCCATTTAATTATTCCAGAAGCCATTTCGTTAGCACCACGACTAAACTTGGACTCATCCCACATAATGCAGGATACTTTTTTATTGGTGGCATTGTACACAGTGTAATTAAATATCCACAGTTTTAGAGATTAGAAGCCCTGAGCATTTGTTAATACGGGGGTGGGTAGACATTTCTGTAAGTCAACGCAATTCATAATTGTGGTATTTTTATGTACCCCAGAGGGGACCCGGACTAACGGGCGCCGCCGGTCGGGCGCCACCGGTCGGGCGCCGCCGTTCAGGCGCATGAACCTTCGGGCGTCGCCGTTCGGGTGCCAATTTTAATATCCTTTAAAGACCAATGTCGGTCGCTTAATAACACAAATTACTGTCAAAACATTACTAAAAATTTATACTTTCTCCATTATTATTTTTTACTCAAAATGCATCAAATACGTTACTTATTTACATATTTACATTTTTGATTCTCCCGTCTGCGTCGACATACTTTTTTTTAAGTTGTGGTTCATTTCCAGCAACCAATTGTTCATAAAAAACATCTCTTCCTCTCTGAATTTTCTTTAAACTGCTTATTAATTTCCAAATCGTGGGATGGCTCATTGATAATTCTGTCTGTAGTCGTCTATGGGCTGCCTCTGCATGATTATTCGTTCTGTCCGTATCAGTCAGGACGCGATTGTGGACAGACCAGATTTCTTGAGGAAACATTGTAGATCTTCTTCCATTGCCTCGACGATTTGGGCGTCCTACATAATTATCCTCGGACCATTGAAGTAACGGTTCCAGTTCTGGAGGGAATGTGGATACCTCGTCGATGGCGCTATCCAAATCTTCTATAGGGAGAAATGCCAAAGAAGTGATCATGCGTGCATGTAAAGCAAAATCAGCTTCATTGTTATATCTCCCTATTAGATGAAGATCTTCCAAATGTTTCCTCATATTTTGTGTTAAGTGAAAGAAACATCCCAAGATTTGAGGATTTGGAAATGCATTCTTGAATGCATTAATTGCGGCTAGTTCAAAATCGCAAGAGATCTTTTTAGGGTTCAAATTCGGCTCAACTTCTTTGATGAGGTCAATCATCCTAGAATACGTTGCGGTCTGCTTATTTGGCAAGAGAGCGTAAGCCACAGGATAAACCCCACCAAAACTTTTGGTCATTATAAAATAAATTTGCTGGAAAAACTGCGGTGCCAAAGAAAATGTCCCATCGACAAACCAGTGCTCTGATTTGAGTAAAATCTGAAACCAAAACAAAATATTTTAGTCTACTTTAGAAATCACATGCTTCTCCTTTTCATTTAAAAATTTTAAAAAGACAACTTTTATCACCAAGGGGTTGAAGATAGTTTTCACGAAAATTTAGTTTGTTTAGTGCGTTCAAATAAAAAAAGTTTGACTATAGGTCAATTTAGCATTTGATTAAGAAAAATAAACTCATCAGCTTACGTTAAAAGGTTTAAAGATATAAAAATTAACTATTAAACGGATTGTAATAAAATTTTTAACCTAAGTAAACAAGAATAATTCTTTTTATGAAACAAAATAATAAACTTATTGGCGTACGTTAAGGGGGTTTTAAATGTAAAAAAAAAATATAAATATAAATTTAAATAAAATTTTGCAAATATACTGCTAAGAAAATTTTATATCTCCTCTAAAATTTATCACTTATTCTCAACGTTAACGAGAACGCCTCTGTTTACTGCAGATATTACAGAACGCTTGATTAAAAAAAAAACTAATTATCTGTGGTGTCTAATAAAAAAAAATGTAGTACTACTAACCTTCTTCACGTTTTTCTCCCGACCAAATATCAAAATTCTCTCTGGTTCTGAGCCGCTGTCCGCTATTAGGAAGTTCTCTGCGATTCCGTTGTTTTCATATGTTTTATAATCTTCGGGAATTATCAAAAGATCTATCCGCAATGGTGCTGGAGGTGCTGCATTGATTTCATTTTTCGCTCTTCTAATCATTTTCTTCAGAGCATCATTTTTTGGTAAAGTTGCTTGTGCAGCCTGTGACAAATTTGTCTCGTTCAGACAATTATTAATAATTTGGCAGGCTTGTTCCATGGTTTTGACAGCTCTATCCTTCATCTTACCACGAATAGAGTCTACTTCCACCTTAGTTGCATTGCTGTCATGGGAATGATGATTTATTATTTTAATTATAGTATCATTGGATACGTGGATCCGACATTTACACCCATTGTTTTTCAATTCGCAACGCCAGAATTCAATTGTTCCACACTTACTCAGTTTGTCGAAAACATAACAGTACCCATTATAAACAATTTTTTTTTTCCTGCTTTCGAAATAACTTCTATCTTCAGCAACAGGTAAACAGTAATAAAAAGCACAGTACAAAAAAACACAATCTCAAAACTTGAAGAAAGCAAAGCTAACATACAATTGTTGAAACAAACGTTATAATTCATTATTTATACTCAATTATTTGTCATCCCCATCTACTCCTAAGTAACATTAAGGGCAAAACCCAACTTAAGTCGAATATTACAATAACAAGGTATTTTCGGCGAAAGAAGGGATTATCTCTTTATTTTTAATAGGAACCTGATATTAAATAATCTAATAACAAGATATTTTCCGTGAAGGGATTACCTATCTCTTATTTTCTAATACCTGCTATTAAATACTAATTATCCTCGGCACCTGCTTGCCCCAGACTCATACTCATAATTCATTATTTATACTCAATTATTTGTCATCCTCATCTACTCCTAAGTAACATTCAGGGCAAAACCCAACTTAAGTCGAATATTACAATAACAAGGTATTTTCGGCGAAAGAAGGGATTATCTCTTTATTTTTAATAGGAACCTGATATTAAATAATCTAATAACAAGATATTTTCCGTGAAGGGATTACCTATCTCTTATCTTCTAATACCTGCTATTAAATACTAATTATCCTCGGCGCCTGCTTGCCCCAGACTCATACTATGGGTACCTGACTACTCTCCAATCTGCATCACAACAATAATTGAAAATATTTTCTCACAAATGGGTAATAATAACTTTTAGAAAAAAAAAACAATTTGGCGCCCGAACGGCCAGGCGCCCGACTGGCGGTGCCCGATCGGCGGCGCCCGTTTGTCCTAGACCCTCCACAGAGGACTCCTTATCTTTTCTCTTTAAATCGTATCTTCTTGAGGCCTCAGATAAGTGTTTGTCGTACTTTTTTTGTAATTTGGATTTCTCTGCAGCATTTTCGGCATCACGTATTTTAATTAGGAAAGAGTCACAAGTATCGCATGTATCGTTATCCGGTGGCTTAAATGACAAATTATATTCGGAGTTAAAAATATCTGCATAAAGCCATTGTTTGGCAATTGCACTTTCCTCTAAATTGTTCGCATCACATTGGGACCGGTACAAGTTATACATTTTAGATAAATTTAGATGACTGCCTAAATATTTCCTCTTACTCTTTTCTCTTGAATAGTGAGACTCTTCAATAGGGAACTGACTAATATGTTTACGTACGCTTTCTCTTACGAAATCTGGAACACTTACGTGATGGTCATGTCTACCCCTATCATCAGCGGAAACGATGCCACCAGATTTCTTTTTTATGAGTGAAGTTGTTACAAATGTCTGGGATATTGACAAAGTGTTTGAGAAAAATTTCTTACAGGCCCTGATGACTTTCCCATTTACCTCAAAATCGTATTCTCTTGTGTGGTTTCTAGCATCACCGCGCAAACCCGATGTAGGTCTTTTTCGATTAATCAGTACTGATTTAACATGTGGCGCAACATATTGGCGTTTACGGTTTGTTGTTTGAGAAATTCCAAAACATAGAGTGTATAGATGACCTTGTTTCTGCATTAACATTTTGGGAGCATTTTAAATAACATCCCTCTTTGCATGGATTTCCTAACTGTTTGGCGCGTATTATTTTGGTTTTCGATGTATGTTCTTCTCCACTTGTAACTTTACGTTTTTGTACATTAATTTTCCAATTCGTTTTTTTTCCTTTAGGTGTAGTTTCTTCTATTTGATCTTCATTGTTACCGCTGTTAGTTTTTCTTGACCTTGTCTCTGTCTCTTTATCGACACTCTCTATCTCTTCGTCGCTTGACTCTTCGTAATTCGGATCTGATATAATAACTGTATTGCTGGCGTTTTCTGAAACATTGAAACCTGAAATGTAACAGTTAAACAGATCATCACAAAAAAATAAATTTTATTTTCCAAAAAAATAAGAGAAGGTTTATTTACTTACCCTCGTCAGTGCTGGAAATCAGAATCTTCGGTTCGGAAGCACCAATAATGAATTTTTCGACATGATCTTGATCCGTCTCAGATATCTTCTCCAAGGCGTTACCTCCACTGACCTCTAAAAAAATAGTATTAAGTCCATAAATATTTAAAAAAATGTCAATGTCACCGTGGACTTAATACCATAAAATTATTACGCTAGTTTTCCTATAACTTGGTGCTAAAAAAGATATGTTGCTTTACTAATAGTAGCTTACATTGAAAAAGACCATAAATTACAATATGATTATTTTTGCATACAAAATATTATAGCATTTTATAGTGAGGTTATAGTTACTTACTCGTAATATTTGAATGTAAATCGTTGTTTTCAGAAGTAGATTTTTGTTCATTTAACATTGTCAATATTTGTTTTAATCGTGAACTCATTTTTCACTAACTATTTCAAGACAAACCATTAAAACAGACTAAACGTTGTCACTACGACACTGCACAATGTTTACCATTGTTTACTAAGCGGACTTAACACTTTCTTGTTCTAACACGTCTGGGACTGTACTGGACTTAGTATACTAGATAATAAAACAGAATCCTGCAATTAGGTTAAAAATACAGTTTTATTCCAGACGATGGTGTGACTTGATATTGTTTTGAATTGTATAACTCCGTTTTTATTAACGTAGGACTTGGTACGATGTCGCATTTAAAAGAGGACTTAATATTACCTAACTTGAGCAAAAAAAATTGTTTTCAAAAAAATGGACTTAATACACTTTTATTCTGGGGTACAGATTTATAGTAACAAAATTGTTTTTTAACAGACTCAATAAATGCAAATATATCATGGAAACAAATTTATTTTATTATTTTGCTATATAAATATTTTTAAGATTAATTAAATAATAATTTTATAACTTTGGTAATTAACTTGTTTATAAATATTTATACAACAAGACTTATAAAACTGTTTTTGCTTGAGATAGATAAATTTTGTAGTTGATTTGTAACAATATTCGAAATCAGCTATGTATCATTTATAAAATTATGCATTTTTGTTTTATAACGGCTTTATTATTAGATTTTATAGCACTTATGAGGAATAATTTATAAAACCGTTCGTTCATAGCAATAATTTAGTTTCGACCAATACTCTTATAAGACTATTTTATAATTGTGGTGAAACATTGTTGAATAACGCACTTAAAAATCGTTTATATAATAAAAGTGTCTCACAAAATACAAAATTATTATTAAGATAATGTTATAAAAATGTTATAGCACTAACCAAAAAATTAGTTTACACTGCAGAAAAGAGTGAACATTAGGTAGTAGTTTTACGTCTTTGGTTTTACTTTCAGTAGTTTCAGTGATAGTTGTTCTATTATAAAATATGTCAAGCGTGTCTTCCTGGAATAAATTAAAAAGAAGTGGCAATTTTAGAAAAAAAGGTACGGGCTAATTTTGAAAGAATATGCAATTCTAGTGCAAACCATCAGAGTGGCACATCGGCGGAAAAACCATATCCAGTTCCACTTAGCCAGCAGCGGTCTCAGCAGATATCTATTAGTGTTTCATCTGATTCACAATCAGATAAAGATTATGAATCCATCAAACACGTTAAAGAGACATATAATCTGTGTTCGGAATCTAATTCTAATATAAATGACGACGGATTAAGCGATGATGGGGATGAAATTAAATTAGAATCTGGGCAACCACATTTAATGTTAGCCATTTGGCGTTAAAAGAATTATTTAAAATTGTTAATAAAATAATTCCTAATATACTGGCAAAAGATCCAAGAACATTACTAAGTACTGCGAGAGAAGTTAATTTGGTTAAAATGGCAAATGGACAATATTGGCATTGTGGATTGAAAGATAATATTAAAGCAATATTAAAAAATGGAAATACACCACCACATGTTTTATCATTGAATATAAACATAGATGGCCTTCCAATATACAAAAGTTCCAAAAACGAATTTTGGCCCATACTTTGTAATATCCATGAAATTCCATCAATAAAACCGATAATTGTAGGAATATACAGTGGTACAGGTAAACCTGCCGATCCGAACACATTTCTTCGAGCCTTTGTGAATGAAATGAAGAAGTTGTTACAACAAGGTATACATTTGAATTCTCAAGAAGGTAATGGTCACAATGTTGATGTTAAGCTTAGAAGTTTTATTTGCGACTCTCCCGCTAGCCCAGACAGCACAAAAACGTCTTATGTATGTCCATAAGATGTCTCATTTAGATATTCAGTACATCTTATGGACGACTATTAACGTCTAAAAAACGTCCATAAGACGTCTTATGGAAGTCTTTTGTTACAAAAGGTAACGTCTTATGGACATCTTTTTTCGACATTTTATGGACGTCTTTTGTTACAAAAGGTAACATTTTATGGACGTTCTTTGGAATATCTTATGGACGTCTTAAGTACGTCTAAGGTCAAAAATTTTCTCAAAAATAATTTTGATGAATAAAATAAATGTTAAAAAAGATGGTAGTAATAAAAAACAATTATTTCTAAATTTTTTTATTTTTTATTGATTCTTTCTAGATTCCTACGGTCAGTTGCCCTCCTCAGCCATGTCTGAACCGCTACCTCCGCTTCTTTTTGGCTCTTTGCCAGCCCTGCTACTTCAGCACATCCTAAAATATCAAAACAATTTGAGATATAAAAAAATATGAAAACTAAGTATTAGAAAATCCTATCATAACGAAGAAAAATAATACAAATACCACCCAGTTATAATGAAAAAAAATATTAGGAAAAACTATTCCTTTGGATATATGCTCCGCCAGGCATTAAAATATATCTAGAGAAAGACAGGAAAAAATAACGTAAGAGTCAAAATAAAAAAATGCTTACTCAGTATTAATTTGGCCATATTGGTTTTCTGAAAAGGCAATTTACCTTTTCTCCATATCCAACTATACAGGAGAGCAAAGTTATTTGTTAATAATATTTTTAACAATCTTCTAATGAAGTCATATGTACTACTTCCCCCTAGTTTTGATAATTCTGCAACCTGAAACAGTTTGTTATTAAAAATAATATTTTACTGAAAAAAATGGTTGATACTCACTGCACTTCTAAATATATCTTTATTTTGAAGCGCCTCGTCTACCAAACCAAAATCTATATCATTATCAAGTGGGAAGTTAAATAGTAACGTAAATTCATTGGACTTTTCAACTACACTTCTGCTTTGTCCAGCTAGGGATTCTCGAATCTCCTTTCTCATTTCCTTCAGTTCGTTGAAAGTGTCCGCCATTATATTTCTCATCCAATGACCCTGCTGGACAAGAGTCTAAAAAAAAATTAGGCCAATATATTTTTTATCTGAGAAATAAAATAGATGTTACACTTTGCTGCATACTGACAACTTTTTCTCAGAAGTTCTTAGTACCTGGCAAAATTAATCCCAGTGCATGGAGATATGTAATATTGACAAATCACTTATTAAATAAAAACTTGTTAGTATGGAGTCAATTTACAGTACTATAATAATAATAATATAAAATAGATCATACTATTATTAGAACTTTAGATACCTTTTTCATTACATTTTTTACAGGTACATTTTTGACAAGTAGCTGTTTGTGCCTTCTCTTGGGTACTCGAAGTATCTATAAGTGAAAGATTTTTTAAAAAGGTTATAAAATCTAATTTATAAATAAGTACTACCTGGTGTGTGCTTATCCAAATTTTCTTCTTCTACGGCAACGATTATAACATCTGGGCTGCTATTGTCTAACTCATGCGAAAATTTTCGAATACGAATTTTTTTCGCACGAGAAACTGTTTTGGTATTTTGGATACCATGCGAAAAGCAAATCGTCTCGTATACCTTTTATTCGAATGACTAGAGCCGGCAACGCTGTATAAATCCAGTTGTAAGACACCAATAAATAAATGACAAGTTATTAATTATAAGTATAAGGGACTCTTTTAATATCCAATATTTTCTGTATTATTGGCACATTCACTGATACCGTTCATTGGTTAACTGTCAAAATTGTCAACAGTAGAAATCACATCTAAATTGAGCTTTAATTTTTAACTTAACCTTATTATCTACGCCATAATTTTTAAATAGTAGGTACAGTTGTGACGATTTTTATGCTAGTATGAGTGAAAAGAAACGTACGGGGAACATGTCTTCTTTCCAAAAAACAGAATTAATAAATAAGTTTTATGGAGAAAAATTCAGAGCTTCGGTCTGGTAAATTTACTAGAACTTTTACTTTTAAGAAAGTGAGAATTCGCCCGATCCCGTGCCGGCACGGGGCACTGGTTACGGGGCACGGAAAACGAGGCACGGAGCACGGGAAACGAGGCACGGAGCACGGGAAACATGATTATGTCTGAAAAATGACCGCTCCCGTGCCGTCATGCTAAAATGTCACCAAATTCAAAATTATCACTATAATTAATAAATTTATTAATTAATTATTATTTTAATTAGTTTATTACTTACTTGTTTTACATTTAATGAATCTAATTATATATTAAATAATTAGTATTGTGTATATATAAATATGGAGCAGAAACTTTTTTGAGAAAAGTTGAAAAAATTTATTAGTAAAAAAAATGAATAATTAATTAAAAAATTATTCGTTCATTTATTAAAACTTAAAATTTTTAAGGTTACAACTATTATATATATTTTACGTACTTTGCATGTCCAGTACATTGTTTTACAGTCTCTTATCAACTTATTTAAATATTTAAAAGCATTAGCATCAAAATTCCATACATCAAACTATTCATATTTTTGGACTGTAGATTCATAGAAATGTTTGTTTTCTAAAGATAACACTTATATTAAACTTGTTAATAACAATTGAAAAAAACATTAATCTAAGTAAAAGTAAAGACTCCTGTATTATATCTTTCAATGAGTCAGTACAGTACAAACATTCTAAAATTTTCACTGGACAAGCGTATAATATTTGCACATATTTTATCTATTAGTTAACTTGACACATTGGGTTATTCAAGTACTTTAATTGCAATTACTGCCCATACAATACGTAGAATGGTTGTTTGTTTGTTATTCCTATTTTTTGGTAATGTTTGTTACCTTCCATTTGGTCAAATCTCAATCATCGCTACCGAGATTTATCGATTAATTATTCAATTACAAGTAACTCTAAATTTATGAAAATCATCTGATTAATATAATAACAATCATTATAGTAGTATTGTTTTCAAAATAAACAGTAAAGTATGGCCTCATTGTAATGTAAGTTAGCCTCATTAATACATTTTAAAACAATAGCTGATACAAGTACATTTATGTTTTACAATTAGGAGTGACACTAAAATCATAAAGCATGATCAGATTACCATTACCAAAATTACCATCCCGCATATTCGATCCTCCAACGATATCCAATCGAGAAGAGTTGTCATATGCTAGTCAAATTATTTTTATGTATTTACTGCATAAATTTTGATCATATTAATAATAATAATTTATTATAAATTTTGAGATTAACATTAGTAACAGGTAACAGATAATCCAATTAAATAAAATATTACAACATAATTTACACATTTTATATTTAAAAATCAATGATTTTCATTAATTTATAGGACATCACAAAAGTTGACATCGTTGGATATTTCTATATTGTTTACGATGTTTATATTATATTATTAAACTTACCTTATTTCGTTAGGAGATTCTGTAATGAGAAGATCACCTTTTGCTTGATTCATTATACCTATTATATTTTTTGTAAACTCTTTCAAGAAAGTTTCGGTGACAGTTAAAAATTATATCATAATTGTCAACATTATGTCTATCGTATGCTGAACACTGAGTAGAAGCTAGCGTTGTATGGAGGCTAGCGGTAACCTGCCTACTAGATATAGTGGCACTATTACAAGCGTTACGGTTTTATTGTTACGGTTTTTTACTATTACATTTTTTTCAGTTCGGTCACGTAGCAAAATCCCTATCTTATCCAAGCCTGCCGTAAGGAACTCAGTTCCAATAATTCTAAAATTTATCGTACTTTTTTTTTCAACTTCACAGTAGTTTCTAAGAAACCACTTGGCCGACCAGTTACTTTAATTCTTTTGGGTGTTTTTATTTTATTTAAGTCAGATAATTCCGTAGATTCCGTAGAATTATTATTACTATTATCAATCGATAAATTTTGAAAACTTTCTTCTAGTGTTTTCTCACGATTCACGTCCACTATTTCTATTTCAACGTCATCTGAAAATTTTTCGATTAAAATGTCTAGAACTTTTAGTTTTCTTTCAAACTTTGAGCCACAGGACCTACTGACAATGTTGACTAATTTAGAGTATTTAGCATTTACTATTTTCCTTTTTTCGCTGAATGATAGAATTTTTTTTATATTAAGTTTTTTTGTTGCGATAGAAAATTGTGGTTTTGGTGTTGAAGTTTTCGATAAATCAAAGCATGGGTCGCTTGAACTAAGTAAATTTACTTTAATCCATCGTTTGTCAAATAAAGTTTCATCAAACAATGATAACTTGAAATACGACCTTGCTGCAAATATATGTTTACACGGTAATTTATATGACCTATTCTCAATACATTGACAAGATGTTGTGGATACCTCAAGATTTCCTATCTTACATACTTTATTAACTTCATCGATGTAATTGTAAAAAATTGTCTTGCTTAATTTAATTTCCTTGCGGATTCTTTTGCTGGCGTAATCAGATAAAAAATCGACATATGTGTGCTCGGCAATATTGGACCCTGCTGGAATATTTTTTCTTCGTAAAAATTGTCGTCCAGCTCTAATGTGACTTTCGGTTTTGTGTGAAAAATACCATTCAAAGAAGTCTTTTATAGTAATTGCCAATGGATAATTTTTTGAAGTAAAACTTCTTTAGCGACACTAGAAGTAAAAAAGATATTCTAACGGACGTGACGTCATTCTAATAACAGAAACCGGAAACAAAACCTAATACTGACACGATTTTGCATGGGCGCCGGCAGCAGGGTGCAAGAGGGTGCGCTTGCACCCCCCTGCTATGAAAGAAAATACCTGAATTTACCAGAAAATTATATATTTTTTTAATTTTTTTATTAAATTATTGTTTGAATAAAAACTAAAGGCGTCGCGGTTGCTGTCCAAATCATTCTACATTCTATATATATATATTAGATCATAATAGTGTGTAGATGCAGATGCACCCCCTGAAAATAATTCTGGCGGCGCTCATGCGATTTTGCCTCCTATATTAAATAAAATTAAATTTGTAATTGTATGAATTGACAGCTGATCATCTTGTCAATCGAAATACATTGTATAAATAGTTTTTTGTGTATAAAGTGTTTGTATTAAATATGAATAAACAATGTGGATTTATTAATGAAGAAAGTGATGAAAAAATATTGATTGAAAATGAGTGAATAGGTAGGTACTCTATATGCATAAATTTTATTTTTGGTGTGTAATTACACTATTTATACCTAATTATTTATACCTATTATTTATACCTAGCTATTTTCGTTTTATAGACTTAAAGAGCTAAAAAGAAATTGTGAACGTCAAAGGGGATATTATAAGCGCCAGAAAGATTTGAAGAAAAATGACAAAAATGAAAAAATGACGAGACAGCCACATTCATTATGATTTGATTAAGTAAGTTTATATACATACATACATATTATGATAGTAAATAATTGTTTATACGGAATCTTTGCGTTGAGTAAAGAAGCATGTTGCACGTTTTTGTTCATAAAATAATAATATTCGAAATGTTTTAACACTTTCTTATACTTATTTTAGGTTTGGTTAGGTAGCCATAAAGGCCATAAAACCACTAGTCAAGATGGCTGATCTTTTACCACCAATAACAGATCCTTCGTAGACGTGAAGGAAACAAACTTAACTCAGGATTTTAAATTTTATGGAATATGCTATAAAATGCTACAAAATGAAATGGTTATCTAACTATCGAAGGCTCTTGTGTTGTGATGTATTACAATAAGGTAGATACAGCTACAAAATCACACATTCTAAACGTAATGTGTGTATATTTTTAATATTGTTTACCTATTATTGAAGCAAAACTTCTTTAGGCACGACTAGGGGTAGATTCTAACGGAAGATTCTGATGGAAGTAACTGTATAATTTCAGCTATGGGAGGAGTTTAAATTTCCGAAATTTATTTATGAAATTTTCAAACGGTTTCAAATACATTAATGGTATTTATAGACTAAAATCTATGTTTCACATTTTAGTTATCATAAACCTATTATTTCATATATAAAAAAAATAATGATAACTTTCAAATTCCTATTTCTAATGAATAATATAAATATAACATCTCATTTTTTTTGTAAAGTATATAGGCAATAAATATGATTGAATTGTAATTAAATATTTATTTTCCGATACGTACGTCAACAAGTTTTACTTCAATCGCGCGTAAAGGTTACACGCACACTCTTTTTTTTACAACATGTCTTATTTTACCATTAATTGTCTCAAGTCTATTGTTGGTCGTATTTCCAAGATTATTTTCAATTAAACAATATAAGGACCAGTCTTGTTTAATATTATTCCAATTTTGATTAAAATATTCTACAAGTTGAGGTGGGCACGATATATTAAGCTCCAGGTATTTTTCACGATATAACTCTTCTGATGGAGCGTAAACTAGATCTTCCAGAAGTGACATAGCTGTCATTTTTTCATTTTTTGTCAAATTCATATCAGCGCTTTCGACAACTTTTTTAAATGTTTTAAGCACATGAAAAGCACATATATATGTCGACACACCAGGAAATACCTGTTTTAAAACATCGCGTTCAGTGAGGTCCTTGTCAGTCATAAACGATTTAATTTTTGTCAACGAATTTTTATTATCTTTCTTAAATTGTGTGAGCATCCATTCCAGGACATCCCATTCTTCTGTGGCTAGCAGTCCCACTCCAGCAATCTGCCCACGGCCATTTCCATCTTCAACCATTAATATCGTCATGGTCATATCATTGTTGGTCAACTTGTATGTGCCATCTAAAAACACTATTTCGGGCCACATTTCAAAATCACTCCTCATTTCTGCCGTAGTAAAAAAAATACCCTTGCAAGTAGTTGATTTTGTGTCTTCATAAATGTGGACATTCGCATCTGAAAATCACCCATATTAATATCTTCTTAAATAAAATTGAAACCCAGTGCCGCATTGAGACGGTGAAGAATTTGGGGGGAGAGAGGGGCTCTAGGATTAAACTGGATGAAACAACTATGGTAGTAGCAGACAAATAATGTGAGAGCCGGAAAACAAAAAATGGGGGCCAATTTCAAAAAGAATCTTTAGAGTGAAAGTAAAAAAGACAAAGAAAAGTGACCCATATGCAAAGAAATATTTATAATTAATTATAAATAAAATTATTTTACTTTTTTTACTTGAGTATATGATCAAATAAATATTATTTTTCCTTCCGTTATATAAATGAACTTACGATAAGAATCCTGTAGCAACTTAACTATCGCTGGTAAATCATTATTTGCAGAATTAATGATTTTGCTCTTCATTTTATGCAATTTGCTCAATGGAACTATTTTGTTGTATTCTATATGTATCTTATTCTGAATTTTTTTTTTGAGGCATCTAACTCCAACTGCTTTCCAATAGCAATTTCTTCTTCTGCACTGAGCTAATATCCGGAAACCCATTTATGAAAATACTGAAAATATGAAATTGTATTTAAAAAAGAAAAATATTTTAATTGTGTAAAATTTAATAATACAAATATAATTTTATTTCTGTGTAATAATTATTATAGACTTATATAACAGCAAACTCAAATTATAATAAAAATTTCATGACATAATTCAGAGTTGCTCTATAAAATAATTGAAGAGATTTTTTATCTTTAATTTTCGAAGAAAATTATACAAAAAATTACTTAGTTGTGATTGTTCATGATATTTGTGTTCTAAATCCAGTGATACAATTTCTAAATATCTACGATCCTGAAGTGATAAATAAATATGACTCGGACAGTTGAATTTACATGTACTGCAAAGCATTGAAAAATTTTAATATAAAAGTCGATATTAAAATCGAAAATATACCAAAGTTTGAAATAGTGGAGAAATATAGTTCAAATCTAAATTAAAATGCCCAATTTTTGTAAGGTGAAAGTAGAGCACTACCTCAACTCTTCGGTTACAAAGCTTGCAAAAAAAAAAATTAAACTTGTACACATATTAACTTAAAAACTAATAGTTTTTAATATATATTCTTAGAAAAAACGTTGATAGTTTATTGAGAAAAAAAATTCATTAAATATGTATAAATCTACTCATCTACATTTCACTAATTAATATATATTTTCAACTAGTTGTACTCGCAACGTCGTTCGCGTGGCGTGTGATTGTTGTATAAAAATTTCTTACCCCACCCCATTAAAGGAATGGGAGAGAAATTTTTATACACCAGATGTTAAGTTGAAAGAAGACAAATACATCTGTAAAAACCGCATTCGAATCGGATCAGTAGTTTTCATGTGATGCACGCACAAACATATACATTTCTACAGTTTTATTATATGTAGGTATATAGAATATAGATATAGATAGATTACCTTGTTTGGTATTTCGTAGCAGTGGTGGCACGTTCAGAGCCGAACTTACAACCATATTTGATATTTGTGTACTTGAATTTGTCAATTATTAGTTGATTTTGATTTTTATCCGATTTTATCCTATGACTATCGTATGTAGTATAAGCAAGCTTGTTCTTGGATTTATATTCTTTAAAAAAATCAATCCAAGCTTGATAGCTATCAAACCTTTGCCCAATATACAATGTTTGTTCCATCTACAATAATAATAAAAAAGTTTATAACAAATAATAAATTAATTTATAATAGCAGTATAAGCTTAAGACTAAGACTAAGAAAAATTAATTCATTAAAACTTTGTATATCAATTATAATTAAAAAAATTATTTACTTACTATATTATCATACAAACAGCTAACTTTTTTTAAAACAATATTTCTAAATAATAAATTCCTTTATGTTTAATTTTTTCTCAATTTGATCGCGAATTTGCCAGTAATTCAGGTTGATGCTTTTCGAGTCAGTGTTACGTCAGAACTTCCGCACTGGAAAGGTGGAAACCTACTTTATCAATCATCAGTACGACGTATCACGCTACTTAAGTTCGGTTCTAAAAACATATCTAGTTAGTCAGTACATGTCTCCACTGAATGCGCGTGTAAATCGTGTATTTAAATTTCCATCATCTGACCGTTGTGAAAATTGAATAAAATTACTTTATTTACAAAAAATTATTGCTATGGATTCAAATTAACTGACGCTAAACATCAATGATACAGAAACGAGATAAAGTCGTACAAATTGAAGAAATGTTGAAAGAGTTTAAGACCGTTGATGTTCAGTTTAACACTGTACAACAAGTTGAATCGTTGACAATTTACCAGGGTCAGTCTCGCGGGCGTCCTAGAGGTCGCAAAAATCGCGTAATTGGTCTACCGGCAGGTAGCAGATCCACACGGGAAAAAATGATAAAATTCGAGGAGCTATCAGAAGCGCAGCAGAAAATATATCTTCTACAATTAATATTGATTGACAAAAAATCAATTGATAAAGTTATCATAGACAAGATAAAAATAACAACAACGGACTTGAACCATTTACAGTTGAAAAATATTCCTGATGCTCTTGGTAGTGAATCTGTGAAGATTCAAAGCATTCAATCGTATTTTGATTCTAGTGCATTCAAATATTTAAATAAATTGATCAAAGAAAAAGTTAAAAAAGGGTACTGGACATGTAACGCATGTAAAATAGCGTTAGACAATGAAATAGTCACCATCGAGTGTGGAAGATGCTTATTCTGGAGTCATATAACTTGCTTTTTTGTGAAAAACGAGGACAATGATTGGTTTTGTTCAAACTGTGAAAGGAATTACAAATAAGTAAGACTGTTCGAGAGGTTAATTTTCTTTATAGTATTATAACATTCCAAAAGTGTTTAGTCCAGTTGATTATGTATTATTATTTTTTATCTTTTGAGTAGAGAATTTATTCAACAATAAAACAACTTTCAGGTTCTTATTAAATTATTATTAATATAAAGTTATGACAACAAAGTTTTTTTCGGTCTTTTAGTTTATCATTGATTATTGAATATTCTTTTGTTTAAATGTGTATTATCAAGTTATATTTAGATAAATATTTGCAATTTATTTGTAAAGAAAGAACCAAAGGAACTTAAAAAATAAATAAAATCACTCGAAACGGTAAATACTGCTGGATATAGTATCGCAAATTAGTTTTTAAACTACAATCTAGAAAGTATTTTCAATAGCTGGCAGTTACGTTTTAGACAAATCATTTGAACCTACAGGATGTGTACTGAGCTAATCAGCTTAATATCTTTGTAATAAGTTTGTAAAACTTGTATGGCCAATTCTTATACATCTTTATTTACTTTTTCTATTTGTGTTATTGCTTAACTGTCATGCAGGTACATTTATATTTTTTCTAACTTTATATTTAGTTGATTAACTGTTACTTATTTTTTATTTCAATCTTCAATTAAAAAAAGACAATGTGTCATGCCCTACAAATTACTCCCAATAACACTGATAGACAAAAATGACCTTAATGAAAGTTAAATTAATTTGAACGGGATATTTTGTATCTACAATTAGCCTGTTAATAATCTGAATTTTTTAAAAGTTTCAGTCACCCTCAGTTTTTTTTTGCAACTGCAATGCAGTTTTTTTAAGTAAATATGGTTGAAAATTGAATTTAATCAAGAAAAACAACTATCATTTGACTTTTATTCAAGATTTTCGGGAATATTTAGCGTTAGGTACATCTCTTTTAAGTGTCCAACAATAATCAGCCAACATGTTCGGACTCCACTTGCCTTGGTACCGTTTTTCCATGTTGGATATATCCTGATGGAATCGCTCGCCGTGTTCATCACTAACGGCTCCCAAATTTTGAGGAAAAAAATCCAAATGAGAGTGTAAGAAGTGTATCTTAAGCGACATATTGCATCCCATATTCTTGTAAGCTGATAAGAGGTTGTTGACCAACTCTTCATAGTTTTCGGCCTTGTGGTTTCCAAGAAAATTACAAACAATATTTCGAAAGCATGTCCATGCAGATTTTTCGATCGGATTAAGTTTTTGTTCAAATTCTTTATCAGACAGTAGATCTCTAATTTTGTGGTCCTACAAAAAATATTCCCTCTTTTATTTTGGCATCGCTGATTTTTGGGAATTTCTGTTTCAAGTAACAAAAACCATCTCCATTTCTGTCCATAGCTTTGACAAAGTTTTTTATAAGTCCGAGTTTGATGTGCAATGGAGGTAGCAATACATCTTCATGATTTATTAACGGAGGATGAAGATGGTATAAGAGCGGCTCGTTTAGGCCACTCCTTTTTAACATAGTGATTTTTTTTATCTCGACTATCCCACTCACAGATGAAACAACAAAATTTCGTATATCCAAGTTGTAAACCTAGTAAAATAGCAATTGCTTTTAAATCTCCACATATTTTTCAGGAGTATTGATTATATTTAATATGTTCAAGCAGTGACTTCATATTATCATATGATTCTTTCATTTCAGTAGCATGAGCGACCGGCACGGAAGGGTATTTATATTTATTACCATTATGTAACAGTACAGCTTTTAAGCTAACCTTTGACGAATCTATAAACAATCGCCAGTCGGATGTTTTATATTCAATCGTCAGCAAGGCCATAACTGAGGGAATGTCACTACAAAACACTAAATTGCCATCTTGAGAAAAAAAAAAATGAGAAGTGTGTGTGTCGTGTTCTGTATACGGATATTCTGGTATTTTTTTCTAATAAATTCCAATCATGAAGTCGGGAAGCCAAGAGTACTGCCTGTCTTTTACTGAGATCCAAATCACGTACAAGGTCATTGAGATCGTTTTGATTTACAAAATGAGGTGCCGTATTTGAAGTGCTGGGCTCAAAAGTCGGATCGGAATCAGAATTCTCAAATACATTTTCTTCACCAGTCACGTCATCTGTGTTTACTGGAGGCTGAGGAACAGGCAGATCATCACTGTGTGGGATAGGTCTTTGAGCAGATTGTAAATTCGGATAGTTCACGGTGTGTCTAGATTTGTGATTGATACCTTTGATAGAAGTTTGGCAGAAATAACAATCTGACACATGGTCTTTCTGTTCAGACCATATCATTGGAACTGCAAACGGCATATGACGAGATCCTTTAGCCCATGATGTTAATAAACCAACACACTTTGCACAACAAACACTAGGAGTCCAGGTTTTTTCAAAATTTCGCACCGAAAAACCAAAATAATTAAAATAACAGTGTTTAACCAATGGTGTCAAGTTACGACGTTGACTTTTAATAGTAAGTTGACCGCAAATGTAACAAAAGTTATCAGGATGGTTTACACACACTCTGGGCATCTTATTACGATGTACAGAAACGACAATCACAAAGAAAACCGTTTTAATTTTAATAATTTATTATTAATTTATCGGAAACATACGTCGGTAAGCAAAATTCGCGTAATCAATTTAGGTTATGTTTAACGACAACTGAGGGTGATTGAACAAAACTAAATATAAGGTTTATATGCGGGTAGGTAGTAGTGTTTAAAAAACCGACTCGATTTTGTTTCACAAAAAAACTGTTTACCAGTGTAATTATTATTAATGATTATGTAAGTGAATATTTATTCATTTGTTTTATTTGATTTGTGTCATACTTATATAAAAGAAAATTTGAGATGAGTAAAAAATTTGAATGTAATGATAAATAATTGTGATGACTGTTATTATATTAATCAGATGATTTTCATAAATTTACTTATAATCGAATAATTAATCGATAAATCTCGGTAGTGCTGATTGAGATTTGACCAAATGGAAGGTAACAAACATTACAAAAAAAAAGGAATAACAAACAAAAAACCATTCTACGTATTGTATGGGCAGTAATTGCAATTAAAGTACTTGAATAACCCAATGTGTCAAGTTAAATAATAGATAAAATATGTGCAAATATTATACGCTTGTCCAGTGAACATTTTAGAATGTTTGTACTGTACTGACTCATTGAAAGATATAATACAGGAGTCTTTACTTTTTACTTAGATTAATATTTTTTTCAATTGTTATTAACAAGTTTAATATAAGTGTTATCTTTAGAAAACAAAAATTTCTATGAATCTACAGTCCAAAAATATGAATAGTTTGATGTATGGAATTTTGATGCTAATGCTTTTAAATATTTAAATAAGTTGATAAGAGACTGTCAAACAATGTACTGGACATGCAAAGTACGTAAAATATATATAATAGTTGTAACCTTAAAAATTTTAAGTTTTAATAAATGAACGAATAATTTTTTAATTAATTATTCATTTTTTTTTACTAATAAATTTTTTCAACTTTTCTCAAAAAAGTTTCTGCTCCATATTTATATATACACAATACTAATTATTTAATATATAATTAGATTTATTAAATGTAAAACAAGTAAGTAATAAACTAATTAAAATAATAATTAATTAATAAAATTATTATAGTGATAATTTTGAATTTGGTGACATTTTAGCATGACGGCACGGGAGCGGTCATTTTCCAGACATAATCATATTTCCCGTGCTTCGTGCCTCGTTTCCCGTGCCCCGTGCCCCGTTTCCCGTGCCCCGTGCCCCGTGCCGGCACGGGATCGGGCGAATTCTCACTTTCTACTTGAACGCGAATGGGTTAATTTCTTTTTCCCACCCGGTTTGAGTTCCCCAAAATTCAAGGGGACGACAAAAAGAAAACCACGTGTCTTCTTTGATTTTTTTATTCACTCAGCACTACATAACAATTGAATAGTAGCACTACAGTTGAGAACACATTCCTCTTAATATAGGATCGAGTGTGGACATTCATTAATATACACCAATGAGAGAGTTAAAATTCACAATATCACAAATCGTACTACCTTCGTTCACCATCTTGGTTCTTGGTTCCCGCTTGTCGCCCAGACGACCCGCCACGTTCTTCCTTTCAGCCATGCGTACAACCGCCGGAATTCGTCATAATTTTTAAGGAGGGAGTCGGCAACTTACACTGCTAGCTATGCGTTGTTGGTTGAGGGATAATAGGGAGTGAAATTCAGTTGGAATTTTATTTAAATTCCAACATACTGGGCCACCAGCAAACGAGAAACGAAGTTGAGCGTAATGACTTTCAATAAAGGTTAACTGCCATTACTGTTGAGAGATAGGATAAGAGTTATACCAAACAATTTACTTCGACCCGGATACTTTCCGTCCTCTTTCTAGAGGCTACCCAGAAGTCATCGAAGGATTTGATAAAGTTCACAAGAAGGAAAGATAAGTGGCTAGCGCCTAATAGATGTATGGTTAGATTACACGTTAGAGTTTTAGATGAATAAGAGGAAGAAGTGGGCAACAACCCACACTACACGACACAATAACAAACAAAAAAAAAACTTCGTTTTTTTTTTTTTACAAGATAAGAAGATTCCATAGATATGTTGGTTTCCTGATACAGAAGTCTAGTTAACAATTTTTAACTCACATATCTTTATTTTGGAGGCGTACTCCAAATTCAAAATGAACATAAAACTATTACATGATGTATATCTGACAGGATTCAGGTATACAACCGTGTTATTTTCATAGGAGGGATCTCAACCAGTACTACAATTAAAGTTACTTTTAACTGACCGAACAAATAATCAACTTCCTTATAATCAAATGCGAGTTTGGGCGAATCACATTGAGAGATCCGAAAAGAGGAGAGGTACAGTAATAAGTAACAAACGAATATATACAACTTATTTACACTATGTACAAGTCTTGGCATTATTTCTTACTTTTGCGACAAATGCGATTCATCCGTTGGCAGTGGTACTAGTTTTACGATAGGACGCACATAGGAGCCCGAGGATGTACGGACCTGCACCGACCTCACTTTACCATCCTTACCAGGGATGACATCTGTAACTCTGGCCAATGGCCACTTTAATGGAGGGGCATCGTCGTCTTTCACTAAGACCATATCTCCGATTTGGAGATCCGGTTGCGAGGTTGCCCATTTTGGGCGATTCTGAAGTTGATTGAGGTAATCTGTGGACCATCGTCTCCAGAAGTGCTGTTGCACATAAGTGCACTGTTGCCAAAACTTCAGCCGATTGATACTTAGTTGGGATACGTCTTTTTCGGGTAGTGACATTAATGGAGCTCCTATTAAAAAGTGTCCAGGGGTTAATGGACGAAGATCATTAGGATCAGAAGAGAGGGAAAATAACGGACGAGAATTCAATATCGCTTCAACTTGGGATAATACAGTGCTGAACTGTTCAAAGGTAAGGGTCATAGTCGAGAGTAGTTTTATTAAATGTGTTTTCACACTTCTCACTCCGGCCTCCCACAGACCACCCCAATGTGGTGATCGAGGAGGTATAAATTTCCATTCAATGGAACTGGTAAGTAGATAATCGTGGATGTGAGGGAAATTTTTTGTTAAAAATTGAGATATATCTCGTAGATAGTTATTGGCACCAATAAAATTGGTGGCATTGTCACTATAAATCATGGTAGGCAATCCTCTACGAGAGGTGAACCTTTTCAAAGTAGCTATGAAAGCGTCCGTAGACAAGTCGGAAACCAATTCCAAGTGAATTGCTTTCGTAGCGAAACACACAAAGAGAGATACATAACACTTGAGGACAGGTGCTTTCTTCAAAGTAGACGACTTAATTAAGAAAGGCCCTGCGAAGTCGATCCCTACATTCTGAAAGGGTCGAGACGGAGTCACACGGGTTTTAGGAAGATCTGCCATGATCTGCTGGGCGGTTATAGCTTTGAATCGATGGCACATAGTACATTTACCAATTATTCGTTTGATTTCACGGAGGCCGTCTATGGGCCAGAATTGTAGACGAATGTTTGCCAAAACGTTTTGAGGGCCACTGTGTCCGAGACGCTTATGCTCTCGGGTTAAAAGTAGTGAAGTAAAATTATTTCGGGGGGGTAACAGAATAGGATGTTTTTGTTGGAAAGTGAGGTCGGCGTGGTGAAGGCGACCACCTACTCTAATAACATCACTTTCATCAATAAATAAGTTCAATGATAGCAACCGTTTATCTGATGGGGTTCGTTTACTTTTCAAGGTGTTAATAAGATTAGGAAATGCTTCCTGTTGCACCTGTTGTACCAAAAACAAGAGAGAATCATCCAGCTCTTGACGGGTTAGCTGCAATGATTTGATCCCGGGATTCTTAATAATGCGAATGAATTTGAAAACATACGCCATTGCTCGGTTTGCTTTTGTTAATGAAGAACAGCGAGAGACCATATTCAAATATGGGTTTGTTGGAGATGATGTGACAATTAGCGATTTTTTATTTTCTTCAGGGGGATTTGATACACCTGAAAAGGTGTCATAACAAGCGGTATCATGGGACTCCTTCCACAGAAAGGAGGGTCCTGAAAACCAGAATTTGCTGGGAAAATCCAGAGATTGTCCTCGGGACAAAAGGTCTGCTGGATTGAGTTGGGACTTGATATGTCTCCATATCACTGTTTGAGTCAATTGTTGTATTTGAGCAACACGATTACATACGAAAACTGCCCATCGTGTGGGACTGCTCCTAATCCACGAAAGTGCGATTTGTGAATCGGACCATAATGTTGACGATGAAATACAAAATTGTCTGTCAAGAATGTTTACCACGCGAGCAAAAAGCTTAGATAATAAGACCATCGCACATAGTTCTAGTTTAGGAATGGTCAAAGGTTTGTTGAGGGGTGCGACCCGTGACTTTGAAATTATGAGTTGTGACGAAACTGATCCGTCTGAATATATGGCACGCAGATAAATGCATCCACCATATGCCACTGAACTGGCATCACAGAAGCCATGGAGTTCAACATGTCTTACAGTTTTATCAAGAAATGTGTATCTGGGGATATGCAATTGAGATAATGAAGAAATGTCGGCTACAAATTTAGTCCAATTTTTTAAAACATCTCTTTCATATATTTATTCATGAGTTTTACTTCTTAATTATATTAAAAACACATCTTACCAGTTTAATAGTTTTTATTAAAAAGCCCCGATTTTCGGTCACTCACTCCGACGAGTTCATAACTCTTGCTGAGTCGTCGGAATTCGTGACGACATAATTTACATTATTTCTAAATACTAATATGCTTAACTAAACTTAAATAGTTTCTCAATAATCGTAATAAATCTACTGAGTGTTTCCTAATTAATTATAGATATAAATACATAAACCTATAAATATAAATATAAATACAATTACAAATATAAATACCCTTATAAATATAGCTCTATATTACATCTCCCACGGGAAGGAGAAAAAAAAAATATTCTTTACTTAACCAATTAGACATATATATATATTTTTTTTTTTTTAACTATTATATAACTTTATCCTATTTTTGTGAATCTCTATTATACGGTTGTCTATTTTTATAAAAATATTGGGATCTTTCTCCTCAATCACCGTATATGGACCTATATACAATGGTTCTAATTTATTTTTAATTACATTTTTTAACATTACTTTATCCCCTACTTTATATTTTACAGATTTTATGTCTTTATCATACATAGATTTTCGTTTGCTTTTTGATACCTCTAGATTGTGTTTTGCATCATTACATGCTTGTTGTAATCTATATTTTAGTTCGTGAGGGTAATCTTCAAAATTATATATAGGGTCTATCCAAGAATTTAAATTAGAGGGGATTTTTGCGAGTTTTCCGAAAATAAGTTCGTAAGGGGTATATTTTGTTTCAGTGTGTACTGTTGTGTTGTAAGCGAAACACCAATACGGAACCCAAGAACTCCATGCATTCTGAAATTTTGCAACTTGAATTCGCAAATAAGCACCCAAATTCTTATGAGAGTTCTCAAGAGCGCCTAGTGTCTCGTGATGATACGCGGTTGAATTAAGTTTCTTAATTTGTAAAATTTGACAGACTTCTTTAAAAATACACGCCATAAATTCAGTACCTTGATCTGAGACAATTTCATCTGGAATGCCGTAACGTAATATGAAATTATTAGTTAGTGTAGTTGCCACTGTATTAGCTTCCTTGTTTTTTAATGGATATGCCTCTACAAATTTAGTTAACTCACACTGTATCGTTAAAATATATTTATTATTTTCTACATCTTCTTGGAGTGGACCAACTAAGTCTATAAAAATTTTTTGAAATCCTGATGAAGCAGTTGTGGTTATAGATAAAGGTTCTTTGTTTGGATTGAAATGTTTACACCTTTGACAATGGTCGCATCTTTTTACAAAACTTTCTACATCCTTATTTAAATTTTGCCAAAAATACCTCTTTTTAATATTATTGTACATCCTGTTTATACCTGCATGTCCTCCAGTAGGGAGAATATGAAAATCATTTAGAATAATTTGTCTAGTTTCATTATCTAAGATATTTTCTACATCTTTTATAATAGATATTTTGATACCTATATTTTTAATCTCGTTACGGAATTTCATTAACAATTTAATTACTTGTGCACTTTTTCGATTCTTTAAAATAATTAATTCCGGAATTTTATTTTTATTATAAATATATTTCAGGTCTCTCAACATCGTACCTAAGTCTGATGATGATCGAGGATCCTGATAAAAATATATGATTCGCGAATCTTTATCACATATTAAGTTTCCAACTATATAATTACCTTTTTTATTTTTACGTACTAAATTGTCAAATTCCTTTTTTGAAATTATATTTAAACTAAACGAATCTTTAGGCGGTTTCAATAATTCTAAAACTCCAGGGTGATCAATCCTTTCGTCAGAATCATCTTTAAAACTACTTAAAAATTCTTTTTCGACGTTTTTTGATTGTGCTCTTGTGGTAACAAAAATTGAATCGCACACTTCTTTATTTAAATTTTTTAGTTCTTCTGAAGATATATCGATACGTGATAGCGCGTCCGCTACAACATTATCTTTACCCTTAATATATTTTACTGTAAAATCGTATTCTTCGAGAATGAGTCTAAACTTAATTAATCTACTGCTGGGATTTGTCATTCCAAATAAATAAACTAACGGTCTATGGTCGCTCAAGATCAAAAATTTTCTACCAAATAGGTAAGGTCTAAAGTGTTTTACTGCGAAAACGATTGCTAAAAGCTCCTTCTCTATAACGCTATAGTTTTTCTCGGCTTTATTAAGAGATCGACTTGCAAATGCAACAGGTCTATCATCTGAATTAGATAGTACAGCACCTAATGCATAATTTGATGCGTCGGTTTTAAGTATAAATTCATTTTCTGGTGCAAAGTTTGGATATTGTAGAACCGGTGGATTACTTAGAGCCTTTTTTAGATTTTCGAAAGAATTTTGACAATCGTTAGTCCAAATGAAAGGAACATTTTTTCTCGTGAGATAATTTAAAGGTTGAGCAATTTTTGCAAAATTTTTTACATATTTTCTATAGTAGTTAGTAAAAGCAACGAATCTTTTAACCTCTTGGGAATCTTTGGGCAGTGGAAATTTTTGAATAGATTCTATTTTAGAAGAATCAGGAGAGACACCTTCTGAAGATATTTGGTGACCTAAGTAAAGAATTTCTTTTTTCAAAAATTCACATTTATTCGGATTTCATTTTAAATTAACCTGTCTTAATCTTTGAAAAACTTTTACCAAATTTTTATTATGATTAATTAAATTATTTGCAAAAACTACTAAATCATCAAGATAAACGAAACAACATTCGTAGTTTAGTCCCGACATTGCGATTGTCATTGCCCGTGAAAATGAACTGGGACTTGTTTTTAATCCCATGGGGAGTCGCGTCATTTGATATTGACCTCTATCGGTTGCAAAAGCTGTATATTTCCTGCTATTTTTGTCTAGTTCGATCTGATAATAACCCTGAGATAAGTCAAGATGAGAAAAATACATTGCTCCTGATAATGAGTCCAAAATTTCAGATATACAAGGCAATGGAAATTTATCATCCTCTATTTGCTGGTTTAATTGTCTATAATCTATCACAATTCTAGCCTTTCTAACACCATTCTCATCAAAACCCTTTTTAGGAACAATTAACAAAGGTGATTGAAACTCTGACCTACATTCCTCTATAATCCCGTCGCGAAGCATTTTATCTATTTCATTATGAATTTGTGTTTTTTGTGCATGTGGCAGTCTGTAAGGTTTAATAAAATGTGGTTTTGTTGATTCTTTAAGTATAATTTTTTCTTTATAAATATTGCACACCGTGAGCGGATCATTTTCAAGATGAAATACGTCTGAATATTTTACTAAAATTTTTTGTAATGAGTCTCTTTCGTCCGAATTCAAATGCTGGAAATTTATTGAATTTAACAGTTTATCTGCTCTACTGACAGAATTTGTTGGCTTTGCTTTAAATTCGCATAAATTATAGCAATCTATTGTTTCTAATTTTGGATTAAAATTTTTTAAGATAACTTCTTGATCTCTAACATTTAAAATTTTAATAGGGATTATATTTTGGTTAGCACGAACTAAAGCTCCCGCTACAAATACTCCTTCACACAGTTCACCCGGCAGAACAACATAATCTCCGTTGGTTTGAACTTTAAAATATTTAACTATTTCGCATCTACTAGGAATTGATATATACAATTGTTGTTCCGACACAAGAGGAATTACTTGTCTGGTCTTATATAAATTAAATGAGAATAAGCACTTTTCATAGTCTATCGTAGCTCCGTAGTCATAAAAGAAATCTGATCCCAAAATACCGTGCATTTCAATGTCATTTGCAAGGCCGTCTAGGAGTTGGAATTCCTGACAAAGTTCTATTTTATTTATTTGTAATGAAAGATGTACTGTGCCAACTGATACTACTGACCCACATAATCCATTAATATGCATTTTCTTTGATGAATTAATTCTTTCGCTAATAACTACTTTATTTTTAAAAATTACACTTACACTAGCGCCTGTATCAAGTAAAAATATAAGTTTAGTACCATTATAAAATAAATTAATAAAATTCAATCCATTTAAAGCAAAAATATTATAAAATGTTTCTGAATTATTGTTGGTCACGAAAAAATGGTTGAGATATTTGAGGATTTTCTGAATATTCACCATTTGTATTAGCATTAGAATTATTTAGGTGAAATACCCTTCTATTATTATTATTATTATTGAACGTATTATTATTAGTATTATTATTATTATTATTACCCCTAAAATTATTTGATCTGTAATTGGTACCCCTATAAGAATTTCTGTTACCATTGTTTCCTCTAAAGTTATTTCCTCTAACATTATTTGGTCTAAAATTATTTCCTCTGCTATTATTATTACCCCTAAAACTATTACCTCTAAAATTCCTATGCTCTCTTATCTGATAGATTTGGTCATTACTTTTGCAACAGTTATTAAGTTCTTCTTCTTTTGCACCTTGTATTGCTTGACTTAAATTTGTATAATTTCGTGCTTTGACAATTATTTGTAAATTATTATTTCTAAGCCCATTTGCAAAAGTATTGATTGCAATCTTTTCGTTAACTTGATTTAAAATATTACTATGACTTAAATTATCGCCAGCTTGAGAAAGTGTTAGCTCTGCTAATAGTTTTTCTAACGTTTTTCCAAACTGATCAATAGTCTTTGACCCTTGTTTAGCATTGTGTAATTGACTAGCTAAGGATGTTTCAGATTTTTTAGTTATAAAATATTTCTTTAAATCATTTACTAGAGCCCCATTATCAGTGTAAGTTTTATTAAATCTAATTTTTGCATTTTCACTTAAACTTTTCTTTAAAATATAAGTAGTTAATAATATTTTACCATTTGCATCAAGCATAGAATCATACAATTCAATTCCGTCAATAAGTTGTTTGGTTACAGTTTCAGAACCGTCCATAACCGGTAGCAGACTTGCCGCTGTTCTCAAATCGAATTTTTCCGTCATTTTATTAATTGAACAATCTAAATTTGATACACTATTACCCTGTACAATTTGCTCAGTATGCTGCAAAACCCGTAATCTTTCTGTTAAACTATTTTCTATTGCATTAATTAATTTTTCTATTGTAATAGCAAGTTCTTTAATATTAGTTTTAATACGAAAATCTATGTCTGATTTATTAAACAAATCTTTTAAATTCTTATAACTATTTTTACACTTAGCTAAAGTTTCTAACTTACGATTTGTAACACTTTCATCCGTCCTTCTTTCGGTATTGTCTTTTATTAAGTTCTTATAAAACACTTTTAGTTCTTCAGCAAAATTTTGGAATTGTCTTTCTAGATCCATTCATTTTATACTTAATTGCAAAACCTAAAAATAAAATCTTCTCTATCTTCTTAAACTAACTCTTGGCTCGCCCTTATATGTCTGTCGATTTTCCTTTCTACCATATTTTTACATTTACGGTATAAATATGCTAATACCATAAGAAAAGCCAATGTAATAAATATAATTTCTAGTACCTCCTTTACTCCATTGGATTGAGTATTATTTGTTTGGCCTCCACTGTTACCAGCTTGTGCAATTATAACTTCCTCTTTTGATTCTTGTTGTCCCATTTTATTTATTAAAATAACAGAGTAGCCCATTAACATTAACCAAAGTGATAACGCTGGACTGGCAGGATCGCCATGTAATAAAACATCTCTTTCATATATTTATTCATGAGTTTTACTTCTTAATTATATTAAAAACACATCTTACCAGTTTAATAGTTTTTATTAAAAAGCCCCGATTTTCGGTCACTCACTCCGACGAGTTCATAACTCTTGCTGAGTCGTCGGAATTCGTGACGACATAATTTACATTATTTCTAAATACTAATATGCTTAACTAAACTTAAATAGTTTCTCAATAATCGTAATAAATCTACTGAGTGTTTCCTAATTAATTATAGATATAAATACATAAACCTATAAATATAAATATAAATACAATTACAAATATAAATACCCTTATAAATATAGCTCTATATTACATATTGTAGGATCTGAGATTGGTTCATCCCACGATATTTTAGATAACCAGAGTTGTTGAAGAAGAAGCTTTCCCTGGACAATAACAGGGTTTACTATACCAAGGGGATCGAAACATTGTGACACTGTAGATAAAATGTATCTTTTTGTCAAGCAGCCATCAAAGGAAGATGGGGTAGATATTTGTAGCATATCACAAACAGGATTCCAAACTATCCCCAACACTTTGCTGGGATTTTCTTCTAAATTCAAATCTTTCTCGACAGGTGAATCCGGGAAATGTTTCACAACTAATTCATCGGAATTAGAACAAAATTTATGTAGTTCAAAGCCTGATAATGAGAGAACACTCTTTAAATTATGGTACAAGGTTTCGAGCTCTGTGAAATCGTTTGCTCCCGTTAAAATATCGTCAACGTAGGTTTGAAATAATATGGATTCCTGTACTCTAGGAAATTGGGGATTCCTTAGGGCAATTTCTTTAAGAACACGGCACGCCAAAAATGGTGCACTGGTTTGTCCGAATGACACTGTGTTGAGTTGTATACAAGAAAACGGTTCTAAAGGAGAATCTCTCCATAATGCGTTTTGCAAAAAATGAAAAGTAGGGTTTATTTCTACCTGCCGATACATTTTTGAAATATCGGCAGTCAGGGCATATTTAAAGTTACGGAATCGAATCAAAATGTCTAGAAGCTCTGGTTGGACTCTGGGTCCTTTCAACGAGATGTCATTCAATGACATGTTAGAAGAAGATTTCGCTGAATAATCAAATACTATCCTAATTTTAGTGCTAACACTACTTTCTTTCACCACACACAGGTGTGGAACAAAATATTTGTGATTGAGTTGAGGAGTTTGCAACACTAACGGGACTAATTGTCCATGACCAAGCTTAATGTATTCAAAAAGAAGTTTTTTATATTCTGCCTTCAACTGAGGAGTTTTGTCTAACCTTTTCTCTAAGGACATAAACCGATGTTTAGCCATAACGAATGAATCACCTAAATTCTTATGTGCAGTAGGATGGATCAGAGGAAGGTCAACTTGAAAACGTCCGTTGGCTAGAACTTTTACAGATGATTGAAAAATATTTTCAGCCTTACTGTCTTCATCAGACACGACTGTTTCGGAAGACAGTTCTTCCTGATTCCAAAATTTCTCTACTAACTTATCTAGACGGTTAGTTTCTGGAGTTTCTACTTGTGCAATATGAAATGAATTAGAAACAGGCCATAACACAGGAGAAGTCGATAAACATTGTGAGGGAACTGTTCCTGATATTATCCATCCGAGATGAGTAGATACGAGGGTAGGAAGATTTTTACCTAGTTTATAAACTCCAGTGGTTAGAAGTGTATAGTAAATGTCTGCCCCCAATAGCACATCTATTTGAGCAGGGACCCCAAAGGTAGGGTCAGCAAGTGATGATCGTAATTGCGGAGGGATATCTATTAGATTATCATTAATCACAATCTGCGGTAATGCTCTAGTGATTTGATCAACTACGGCACAGGTAGATTCAAAGGATAGATTGGTTTCAATAGTTGAATAAAAGGTTAGATTGACCATGGAATTTATGTTTTGATTTTTATTGCAGATACCGGATATCCATAAGGGTTGAGAGTACGTATCAAGGTTTAATTTTTTAACTAAGTTAGAGCAAACAAAAGAGTTTTGACTTCCCGGATCTAACAAGGCCCTGGCTTTGATAGGGGATCCGTTTTTAGAATAGATCAAAATATTAGCAGTAGCTAGCAGCACATGACCCCCGTTCAAATTTAACAACGCCAGATTAGGAAGGGCAGAAGCATTAGTATTATCGTCATGAGGTAGAGCATCTTGAGTTCTTGCAATTACCGTATTATTATTACTATGAGAACTATTGGATGTATTAGGACTACGAGAGTTACTATGATTATGGTTGTAAGTTTCGATTTGGTTGAAGTTACGAGATGGAGTAGTACCTGCCGCACTGGTATGATTACCACGTCTATGGTTTGGAGAGTTCCTTTCTATAGACCTTAGAGCAACATTCTGTTTTGGACTTTCCGCTGACAAATGTAAGAGTACATGATGTTTTTTCCTGCAGATAGAGCAAAGACCAGTGGATGAACAATTGGACGACAAGTGGTTCGGATTTAGACAATTAAAGCACATGCGATTGGATTTTACAAATGTAAGACGATCAACTACAGCAGTAGCCCCGAACTTTGAACAAGAATATATTTTATGACCGGTTATTTTACAAAAGGAACAAAACGGACTGCTAGTAGGAGTAGAACTAGTAGCAGCAGTGAAACAGACCTGAGAAGATGAATCAAGTGTGTTTGACAAATCGAGAGATAGTTGTTGCGCCTCTTCTAGCTGAGATGAGAGTAGAGTGATTTTTTGATGGTGTGGCACTGTCACACCGGAAGCATGACTCCGGGGAGTACTGGTATAATCTAATTTTTGTTCCTGAGTTAATAAATTCTCTAAAACGTTACATTTTTTTTCTAAGAAATCGAAAAATTTGTCACTGGTGATTAGATTCTGATCAGTTTCTTTTTCCTCCAATGCCTTTCTGGTATTGAAATCCAGTTTATTCTTAAGCAGGTGAACTATAAGCGCGTCAAACAACTCCTCTTTGGTGATATTTAAGTTTAATAAAGAATTTAAGATTGATTTTGATTCAGAGGAGAAGTTTCTCAACTGTTGAGCCGTACATTTATTTATATTATTACAAGAAATGATTTTATTAAAGTGAGCAGTTACAATCTGCCTTTTGTTATCATACCTAGTCTTGAGCAATTCAATAGCAACATCGAAATTATCTTCGTTAACAGGTAACTGTGAAATGAGATTCAAAGGCTCTGAGCGGAGATACGATTTTAAATAGTAAAATTTCTCGGTTTTTGAAGTTAATCTAGAATTGTTTATGATCAGCGCAGTAAACAAGTCCATGAAAGCACCATATTTTGTGCTTTCCCCGGTAAAAATTGGTATATCAATGAATGGTAGTCTTATCTGAGTTCCAGTCTGTAGCTCCTGAACTCTGGGCTGAGCCACAGGTAGTGGTACAGAATTCAAACTATCAAAGGCATTTTGTAATTTACAACGAAGAATATAATATTTATTTTCGACAGATTCCCTATCAATGTGTTCTGCTTCGATATCTACCGCACTGGACTCAATATTATCTTGAATCGAGCAATATTTATTAAAGTGGCTCTCTAAACTTTCTAACCTAAATTTGTAAGCATATTTATCAGTATCATCCTTATTTTTATCGTACCATGTAGAGATACGTGTGATCGAGGCTTTACAACACGCACGCTGTTTGATCAAAGTATCCATTTTTACTTCAGTCTAACTAAAGTATGTACAAAATAGTTATCTAATATTCCTATAAATTAACTGAATAACTTTATATTAAATAAAAATAAAATAAAGCACTGTTCTCATATACTATAAACTAAACATCTAATTAGTGATATCTGATTCACCCTGTATGCTACAGCTAAACAACTTTTTCTTTTGAATGATTCAATATGATTTTTGGGGACTTTAAGAGACAAGAATTACTATCATTCTACAAAACATATATTATATACCATTATATACGCAAACATTCTCTACCTTGGTTTCAGGAGCTACAACCTGGGACACCCTGTATAATTCCGATATAGCCAAAAAAATTACCCAAGCCTCAAGAAATGCATAATTGAAAAAAATATATATATTTCACATATATGTTTTTACGTATCCTAGATAACGGTGCAGTATACACCCCCAAATTCACTAATTATATTATTATACAAAACTATTATATCTAAAATAACAATTTATCTTGCCACATTCACAATGTTGCCGGTGTGGCTGATTGTGTAAAACATAAAATATAAAATGTGTACTTATTAGCTTATTACTTATTGAGAATAAACGAGGTATCACTACACCAAAATGTGTGAAGTCTAAGTGAATCTTAAATCTTAATTTACAATAATGGTTAAGTGTATCTACGTAGGTAATACTGAGAATATTATTGCGTTATACAGAACATTAAATTAGGTAGGTAAAACTAAAACACAAATAGTCGTTTTTATTAAATCTTAGAACTTCTGAAACAAACGATAAATGATAAACCAACTTTATTACATGTGTGATGTTCTGTATATTCGCATGATTAAAGATACCTCGTTATTATTAGAATAAATACCTGAGAACATAAACTGATTATTTCCTTCTTCAACATCAAAAGGCACCAAACGCATCTCACAAGAAAGTTTATAATTCACCAAAAAGGATAGTTTATTTTTATGTAATGGTACAATAAATTGACTCCTAGAATCTACTACAATTCAACCCTAGGTGATATTGTCAAATTTATATACCGACTTACATGATTGCACTTATTGTCAATTACGTAGAGTTGTCTCTGGCACTGGATATTTTTATCACATTCAATTATTTACAATAATTTCCTCGGGGCTCCGACGAAAAAAGAAAAACACAGTCGGACATTTCGAAAAAACACACACTAGCTCGAAGGACCATGAACGCGAATGGGTTAATTTCTTTTTCCCACCCGGTTTGAGTTCCCCAAAATTCAAGGGGACGACAAAAAGAAAACCACGTGTCTTCTTTGATTTTTTTATTCACTCAGCACTACATAACAATTGAATAGTAGCACTACAGTTGAGAACACATTCCTCTTAATATAGGATCGAGTGTGGACATTCATTAATATACACCAATGAGAGAGTTAAAATTCACAATATCACAAATCGTACTACCTTCGTTCACCATCTTGGTTCTTGGTTCCCGCTTGTCGCCCAGACGACCCGCCACGTTCTTCCTTTCAGCCATGCGTACAACCGCCGGAATTCGTCATAATTTTTAAGGAGGGAGTCGGCAACTTACACTGCTAGCTATGCGTTGTTGGTTGAGGGATAATAGGGAGTGAAATTCAGTTGGAATTTTATTTAAATTCCAACACTACTTTTAAAACTTCTCAGCACCTCTGGATAAATCTTACGAATTCTCTTAATAGTCTTCCTGGAGCTAATAAAACGTGGCAGCAGTGAAGAAAGGTGAGATTTTCTACATTTTTGGAATTGAATTTATGTTTACAAGCTGTATTTGGGTTCTTTGGGTTGTTTTAGGCGTGGCATGATATTAAAATGTCTACAAAAAAGAAAAGTACCGATATCAATAAACACAGGAAAACCACAGGAGGGGGGCCACCTTTACCAGAAGAAACTTTATTAAAAGATGAAGAAATTCAAGTTATTAATATGATAGCCCCGGTAGCAATCGAAGGACATCTGATACCTGAATCATCCACATCATTCCAGTTTGACCAGCCATCAACCTTGCTTGAATTGGATCAGCTATCATCTGCTTCTGAGGTTAGCCAGATGTCCACTTCATTTTCAAACACTGAATCGCACATTGTAGAAAATGAAGTCATTATAGAACAAAATCCTGATCATGTTTATTGTGGAACAGGTATGCAATCAAAAGTTTCCTCATTTAAAAGAAATAATAATGTTTTATTTTAGATTTATTTGACAAAGAAAATAAGTCACCGTCTATAACTAAACGCTCCCCAACAAAATTGTTTCAAGTTAGGAGATTGAATGAAACAATCTCTGCTACAAAGAAAATGGCAGAGCAAAACGAAAAACGAATAGAACAAAAAGGACTGTATGAGGTTAAAAAATTAGAATTATCTGAACAAGACATTAATGTCAAAAAGCGTATAGCATCAGCACTGTAAGAAATAGCTAAGAAATTGAAATAAAGTTGTGTTGGTTGATTTTTATTATTAAGAGCTATTGATTCGGTAAAAATGTATAATGCTCAATGTATATTTTTAAGCTATCTGCTTAATTTCTAATTAAGGTACACGATTATTTTTTAGAAGAAATATGGTACATTTTACCTACGTTT
Source organism: Altica lythri (assembly GCA_964028335.1). Lineage (NCBI taxonomy): Eukaryota > Metazoa > Arthropoda > Insecta > Coleoptera > Chrysomelidae > Altica > Altica lythri. The sequence continues at coordinate 96,365,317 of OZ034801.1, read as the reverse complement.
CTGCACTATAAAATAATTAAAAAAATGTTAGCAAAATGAAGAAAACAATTGGAAGTAGCCTTAAAAAATAATTTTTATTTGAAATATTACAATTTCATCTTACACTTATTCGATTTTAATTTAGACTATTGTTAACATTGCAATAAAATTTTTATAGAAAAAATTTGGAAAAAAATATTTTCTTCTGCGTAAAACCTAATACGATATTTTTTAATAAATACTCATTTAAAGCTTTCTTAATTAATGTTTTTCATAAAAATTGTAAAAACACATTTCTATATAAAACCCTTAAAAAAACTTAAAACTGATTTAATGCAAGATTATAGTATTTTAAATAAACATTCTTCTCATGGCTATACTTTTTTTTTCTGCATTCTGCTAACAGTTGTTTTTTGACTTTATACATAGTAAAATATACAATATTTCTACCAAAAAATAATTATGCACATATGTCGTGAATTGTGCAGATAGTATCAAAATTTATAGTTTTAAAGGATTTCAATCTTTTTACTGAAGCAATAATTCTTAAGACGAATACAACAACAAAATAGCAAAAATTAAAAAAGGGAAAGTAGCACGTAACAGTTTATAGTGATTGTTCATGGTATACATTCGGTAAAAAGTGTTTTGCAAAATTTCAACATTGGACTGAAATATATATACAGGGAAATTCATATTATAGACGTAAAATTAATATATTTTTGAATGAATTTTACAACTGGACAGATAGAAATTAAGAGCTGAAATTCAATTACATTACTATTCTCTCTAATAAGATTTTTGCACACTTTTTTTTATAATTTTTTTTAAATTGTAATAAAATATTACCATCATATAAAAAACAAAGTGTCTTTAGCAACCATGCCAAGACTTTAGACAATAAAGTACATAATGAAAACATGTCCATAATATGAATCTCTCTATACATTTTTTAGGCAAGTGTTGAAATTTTAAAATACTTTTTCATCGCATGTATATGAACAATCACTGTAAACTTTTGCATTCTCTTAATTTTTTAAATTTTGCGAATTTCTTACTTTCAGGATATGACTTCCTCTTAAGAACTTACTTTAGTTGTTTTTCTTCATATTATTTAACAATTTGTTTTTAAGTTTAGCTATCTTTTTGTTTTATTATTTAAGAATTTATTTTTTAGTTGTATTGATATTTTTTATTAATAAACTTATTAATTTATTATTCAGTTGTTTTAGCTGTAATGTTTGTTTTGAAATAGTTAATAGACCATTCATTTCGAGGGGCGTGTCTCTTCAAAAGTAGATTAACAAATTGTTTAAAAAAAAAAAATACTTTTTAATACAAAATAGTAGTAAAAAGTAGATGAAGCTAAAAAAACAAAAAAATAAATGGTTGTAAATAAAAGTAGGTATTTAATATATCAAATGCAAAAGGTCAGAAAAGAATAAAATTGCAATAAAGTATTAAAAAGTACAGAAAATTACTTGTACTTTTATGAAATTACAAAGTAGAGAGTAACACACCCCTTGATTTATTTGAACATTGATTGCAGGACTGTTTATTTCAAGGTTTAACTCTTGGAATAAAAAAGAAGTTTTATGCATTTTATTAATAATTTACTATGCAAAATGGTTCCTAATTACATTTTGCTGCAATCTTCTTCCGTTGGCTAAATCTTCATTAATTCTATTCCCACCATGATTATCATCAATGGGTCCCGGCAGGTCATACATTCCAAAATCTAAATCAATGTCCTCTTCAAATTGAACAAGAGGCACTGCATTAGTGATACACATATTGTGTAAAATACAACAGCTGTTAATTATTTTACAGCAACGTTCAGGTAAATAGTGAAGAACATGGTGCTTTAATAAACAACGAAACCTGAGTTTTAAAACTCCATTACATTGCTCAATTAAAGACCGTGTACTTCTGTGACTGATATTGTATCTGTCCTCAGGGGACCCTTGCTGAGCGTTACCTATTGGAGTTAGTAGCCAAGGCCTTAAAGCATAACCAGAGTCACCTGCAACAATATGTTTAAAGTAGCACAATAGAAAATACAAACACAAAAATAAAAAATAGGTATAGGACGAAATGTTATCTTGGCAACTGAGTTTTTAATTTTGAAAATTACTTTTGGTTCAATCAGTATACCTTCATGTTTTTAAAATTTAGTCAGTAATAAAGGGTATATCTAAGTAAATTGGTAAGTTACCTAGAAAGTAAACAGATGTATTTCCATTTTCATACAAATTTTGAATGTAGTTTAAGGCGTTACTATTATTCCATATAAATGAATCGTGACTGCTTCCTGGATATCTTGCACACACGTTTGTAATTTTCAAATCTGAATCACAAATCTAAAAAAAATATGTAACAGCAACCTAAACTATATGTACGTTATTACTCACCAACTGTACATTGATTGAATGGTACCCTTTTCTATTTACATAGTGTACTTCATTTTGTACAAAAGGAGGATAGATTGCAACATGTGTGCAGTCAACACAACCTACAACACCTGGAAACCCAGTCTGTCTGTAAAACCTAAAAAAAGTTATAAATATTTGTTTTATAAGTACCTATATACAAACTCAGGGTATATGAGCTTACTTATTGCGGCACTCCCTTAATTTATTGAAATTTCTGGGTAACTTAATGTGTTCATTCAATATTTCAGGCATATTTAAGACATCCGGTATTTCTTGCACACATTTACTTACAGAGGCTTGGCTTACACAATGGAAATAATTTTGCCCAATGTCCAACTGATAACTGCCTGTAGCAAAAAAACGTAATGCAACTAAAACCTAAAAGAATATTAATATTCATTATGTTGTATGCTTTTTGTAGGGTCATTTCTGACTTATGTAAGTCGCATTATTACCTTTCTAGAAACGGTCAACCCATAAGTTTTTCTAAGAGCATCTATGTAAGGTTCCACCAAATTTATTAAATCCTGAGTTAGCTGTTTTGTTAACCTATAGTGCCTAATAAATTGAATGTCGCTCAGTTCCTTAAAAGGATTTCTTAATTGTTGGAGTCTTCTTCTCCTTGGCCTATTTGCCAATATTTCGGCTTCCTCCAACGCCGCTAAACCCGCTACGTTAATTATATTATTGAACATTTTAATTTTTATAACTAATAACCAAATACCCAAACTATGGAATCAATTAAAACACTGTAAAATTACATATCAGTTGAATTTAGTATGCGGATTCATTAATTCGCATGCCTCTCAGCATGCGATGTATTTCCGTAAAAAAAATTCGTATACAGATATACGAAATAGCAAATAGCAAAATTCCGTAGGCGAAAGTCACTCGCATGAGTTAGAAAATAGCAGCCCTGAAAACAAAATAGAGTTACTAAATAATATTGAAGTTGTTGACAAAACAATCTTACCACTTGTTCTCTTCTGATATTTTTTAATTTTTGGAGGTCTTTCCAGAACAGACTCTTCTTCCTCATCCTCACTGCTGGAAAGTTATTTTTGGACTATCTTCCGTTTACTCCCACTGTCACTGTTCAGGTCGCTCTGTTCCTCAGCAACTTTCGCCTTCCTTCTTGCTGTCATATAATTGTCTAAAATAAAAATACACAATTTTAAATGAGCTTTTAGAAAATAGATTGAGAGAAAGCTGCAGTTTAATCAACATTAAAAAACAAATAAATTTAAAAATTAGTATAATGTGTTTAACTCACAAAAAGATGCATTACGGAATATTTTTACTTTATGGGATGGCCAACAAGTATTCAGTGGTTCATGTTTGCGAATTGCGTTCACTAATTTATCATTGGGTAATAGTGATGGCCAATGACAATAATCCCCTTGAATCCATGTGGATGGAACAGCCTCCACAGTTTCATCATCCAAAAATTGAACCACTGTCCATGACATCATTTTAACCATTATAACTTTTTATTACCTACTTAAATGAAAAAGTATCAATCCCAAAAATTTTAAATAATTGTATATACAAATTTAAAAAACATTTTTTTAAAACGGGCCAGAAATTAACATTTACGAGATCATTTTAAGGACAGAAAAGGAAAATATCGTACGTCACATGCATCAAAATTGCTATTACTGGACTCTTAGGCACCCAGGACTCGCCCTGGAATTTGCCTACTTGTTCAGTAAAATGCCACTTTCGGGACTTGTAACGTAAACTATTATTAATAAAAACACAATTTACAAAAAATTAATAACAAATATGTATTTTCTTTTCATATCATCTTAAACCTGTCAATATTTTTACAATGCAATAGGGGCATAATAATCACATCTTCTCCAAAATTTGAACTAACACACTTATAATCTATTTGATTCAAGTTAAACTTTTCAAGGGGCCCTGTAGATAGTTTGTTTACCTTAAAAATATTTAATTCAGATGATTCACAAGGGTAATTATAAAAAAAACTTTTTGTTTTGTATTTCCTGCCAATTATAATTGTAACAAGATTGTTGTCCCTGGGTTGTAATTGTTATTTCCTAGTCAGTTAGGTCCCAAAAGTATAGAAAACAGCTATTGTCCCAAGATAACTTTGCTTTTGTGACCATGGCAGCGCTTTTTTGAAAAATACGTTATCGCCTATACTTATATATTGTATGTACATGTTCAATAAAGCATACCAATTAAAGAATGCATTTGATAACTATTTTACAAACATTGGTTAAACCCTAGATGCAGTACACACTACATTAGAGATTTGTTGTGATTTATTGAGAGTTGTTTCATATTTTATTACAGATAATATAATTTCGTTCAAACATGGCTTCAGGAGGCTGCATGTATCCTGCAGATGCATTTTGTTATGTCTGCGGATGAGTGGCGCCTCTTCATTGACAGCTCATGCAAGAGTCTCAAAGCCGTGTTGCTTCACAATGGCACCAAGTATCCGTCTCTTCCTCTGGCGCATTCAGTATCTCTCAAAGAGAACTACAACAATGTCAAGAAATTGCTGAACGCATTAAAGTATGAGCAATATGGCTGGGAAGTGATCGGAGATTTTAAAATAGTGACATTCTTAATGGGCCTGCAAGGCGGTTACACCAAGTTTCCTTGCTTTCTTTGCCTGTGGGACAGCAGGAACGACAGTGCAGACTACAGTAAGCGTGAATGGCCACAACGAACTGAATTCACAGTGAGAAGGAACAACGTCAAGTGGGAGCCCTTGGTGGACCCCCAGAAGGTACTGATGCCACCACTCCACATCAAACTGGGTCTTATAAAGCAATTCGTCAAAGCTCTGGACAAAAATTCTCTAGCGTTCAAGTACCTACAAGACTTGTTCCCTAAGCTCTCTGAGGCGAAAGTTACAGCCGGTATCTTGGACAACAAATAAAGAAAATCTTCGAGTGTGAGGAATTCCCCAAGAAGCTCACCCGTGTTGAGAAAGCTGCTTGGATGAGTTTTATGTCAGTGGTACAGGGATTCCTAGGCAATCACAAAGCCGCAAACTACGTGGAGCTGGTCGAAAGTCTGGTGGAGAACCACGGCAAAATGGGCTGCAGGATGTCTCTGAAACTCCATATTCTGGATGCACATCTTGACAAATTCAAGGAGAACATGGGAGCATATTCAGAAGAGCAAGGCGAGCGCTTTCATCAGGAGATAATGGAGCGGCGATACCAAGGACAATACAATGAGAACATGATGGGAGATTACATTTGGGGATTGATTAGAGAAAGTGACTCGCAGTATAAACGCAAATGTCGAAAAACCACCCACTTCTGATTTACTTTTATGTTTTTGGTTTTCTGAAGTTTTAATAAAATCTAGTTTTGATTTATATGTGCTGTTCTGTATGATATCCTTTGTAGTAAAAGACTCAAACACGGTTTTCTCATAACTTTAGCATATTTTAATGAATCTTATTGTCCTGGTCACAACAGCAAAGTGTCCGAGGAATATCAGGTGGGACAGAGGTCAGATGCGCCACCACTTAAACGGTAACGTAATCTTAGTAGCCAGATGCGCCACGATGATAACGTTTAGGGATTAAATCATACCCAAAGCCACCCCACGGAGATAATCCCTTACTTTAGAAATTTTACCTGCAAAAGTATTTATTCTGTTAAAATTCCTAGTTGTTGATTTTTTTTTTAATAAAAAAAAACAATCTTTTATTTAAAATTTTTATTGTGGGAACACTTAACATACAATTTTATAAAAGAACAAATAAAACAATTATGTTTGTATTGGAACGTATTTATGACAAACTAATTTTACAAAAGAAAAACGCGATATAGCTTTATTCTTAAAATTATGGATAGCTTTGTTAATATTGTCCATTTTTGCCAAATTTTTTTTCGTTTGCTGTTGTTGATTTTTTTTTTAAATAAAAAAAAAACAATCTTTTATTTAAAATTTTTATTGTGGGAACACTTAACATACAATTTTATAAAAGAAAAAATAAAACAATTATGTTTGTATTGGAACGTATTTATGACAAACTAATTTTACAAAAGAAAAACGCGATATAGCTTTATTCTTAAAATTATGGATAGCTTTGTTAATATTGTCCATTTTTGCCAAATTTTTTTTCGTTTGCTGTTTAGGGTTATTGGCACTTCGAATTTTTATATAAATTTCAGCTTGAAGTGGAAGTAATTCTTGAATAAAATTATTTATATTCGGGTGAGTAGAATAAAAATTATTTTTAAATTTTGCGTGGAACGATTCACATGCATTTGTTGTATGATGTAAAAAATTCGTGCCGCTACACCAAATTGTTGTCGGAAAAAGTGCGTTCGAATCAAAATAGGTTTTCCTTAAATATTCCCTGAATTCTTTAGCTTTAATATTATCCGGTAATAAATAGTGGAGTTCACAATTGAAAAATTCAACAGTGTCTTTAGGTGGTAAAAATGGAATCCCAAAATGCATTTTTAAATATTTACCTATAATTGATTCGTTCATCTTATATTCAGGAACTAACCCTAGTTCTTGTATTTTCCTGAACCAGTTTTGTGTTAAATGAAATCTACAACCTTCGATTTTTATTTTATTCCACACAGCTCTACAAGCATTGTGTATCGCACATTTAAAATCTAACACTATTTTTTTGGGTTTTAAAACTAAATCCAGTTCTTTACATTTATCAAATATTATTTTAAACATGTTTGTATAAATTTCTGAAGTTTTTGAGGGAAGTATAATAAAAACTAATGGAATGTAATTACCTTCTTTGAAACCATGTATCGTAAATAGTTGGTAAAAGAATTTCGTGCAATATTTAAATGTTCCGTCCATATACAGCACATCCACGGAGCACATGAAATGTAAATTTGTGTAACACGAAAATATTATAATATTACTTTGGCGATCAGCAGATAGCAAGAAATTTTCTTCTTTATAAGTTTTTATATTTAAGTTCTCCACTACACTTAACACTTCATTTTGACTTTTCGGCAACGGAGGCATAATTTTCCTACGTGCCATGTAAATATTTCGTCGTATGCAAGCAATATCCTTGGTGTTAATGTCAAAATTACATTCAATAATTTCTCTTCTAATGAGCTTGGATGGCCGTTCAGATAAATCACAGACCGCTTTTCTTTTTACACTGTTGCTTATAGCTTCTTTGGCGATGTTCTTTTCTTCTTGGTGATTATGAAGTCCTTTAATTAAATTAAATTATTCATGTAAGAGTTGTAACCCCTTTTTTTGATGTTAAAGGCTCACAAAGGGTTAGCCAAATGCGGACGGCACTCAGGGGGTAGGAGGAGAGCGAGTCGTGGGTCGAAGGAGCAATTGGGCGAGTATCTAGGAAGAAGGAAACATAGAAAATATTTACAAATCGGTAAAGGGCGCCACTTATTTTTTTTTATAGTGAAATAGGAAAGAAAATAAGAAACCTATTGGGAAACAGTTTATTAAATCTGAAATGGTTAGGGAACACACTTTAATTGAGCTATATCCTTAAGTCAATAATTATTTTAAACTTACCTTATTGATTCTACAATTCCTTGAATCCTTTTGTCTTATTAAAATCTAAATCTTTATTAAACAAGAGGTTTGAATCAGAACAGTTACTGGGAAGGTATAAGAAATAAATACTCAACGATATCAATAAAAACAATAAAACAATGTATTAAAAAAATAAAACAAAAATCCCCAGTATTAGTGAGAACGGTTATCACCAAAAAACTAACACTTCTGTTTATACAGTGAAAGATATTAACCGGTATTTGACAATACGGTTATTAAAAAACTAATATTCCTGTACATATAATATTACAGATTTTATCTAAATTGCATAACCTATTTTCAATAAACGAAAGTATGTAGAGAACTCAATTAAAACAAAATATATACTGAAGGTATATTTCCTTTCTTTAAAACAAAATTCAGTTCTCTAAAGAGTGCACACTCTGAGTGTTCTAAATATCTAAAAATTACTATATACATGAATACAAATATGAAATTTATCAATACAAGTACCATAGAGGTGATAATCATGTAAGATTACGATTGAACACCAACACTTTGAAGAAAGTTAAAAAAGACAAAATTTAAAAACACTACATATTTATCATTCAATCATAGTTCCATAGATTTGAATAGTAACTAATGTTATTAACTGATTTAATACCGCTAAAAGCTTATAACAATTTAAGTTTAAATAGAATCACTATAAAAAGTTTCCAAAAGCATATTCTTCCGAATAAGCACTAAAATTGTGACTGTTTCTTAGAATATTCGCAGTTCAACTAAGTATCGAACATAGAGAAATAACAGAAAGAATAGTCGAAAGTTTACCTTGTAATCCGGAACCAAAATTCATACTTCGTGACCGGAAAGTCACGCTTCTACGATAATAAAGCTTCTTTAAACATACCATAATTACCCAAAAACCATGTAGAATTAAACACCAGCACATAGGAAATCATCTATAAAACCATCCATAAGGTTTTTAGATCACTAGGTATCCATTTACCTCGGTACCATATAATTTTATAAAAATTTCAAAATGGAGTCTTCCAACAGACAGCACGTAGCACCATGAATTTTATTGATACCATAAATCAAACAGATTGTACTTCCAATTTAAGCACATCTATATCCAAATTGAAATGCAGTATTTTTTCAAACACTTCCGATACGGAATAAACCAAGAACAAACGGTAATCTTAATGCTGTGAATTAACCGGCAGCCATTAATTTTCGCAAACGAGGGAATTAACTTCCTTTCGCTTGCTACGTAAAATCGTAAGTAAGTTCAAAGCTTGTTCTCTTTCACCGGTCTGCTTCTCTCGGTTCTCTTCGAGTATTTTCGATATGTATCGGTCTTAGTAAAAATGTAAAGTTGGTTGCATACCGACAAAAGTGTAAACGAGAAGATAATATTATTTAAATGTAACTGTCTTCGGAATAGGTAAAGTTGGTTGCCTACCGACAAAAGTGTAAACGAGAATATAATATTATTTAAGGTGTTTTTTTTTGGAATGCTACACAGCCCCCTACGAAGAGAGGAAACTGGGGTCCATTGAAAACCACAGTTTTCGAGAAGAAACTACTAGGGTGGGAACCACAGTAGCATTATTCGAATGATCTTACTCATTACAAGGGTAAACTTTACCAGCTAAAGGAAAATTGCCACGTACTTTTAGTAAAAGTAAAATAAAATCAAATTTTGAAAATTTAAACTTATGGTTTAAATTGAAATCTCCAACTCCAGTTAAGATGGGTAAGTGGTTTCTCTACTGGCAAATTTGTGCCCAGCTCAGCCGTAGAGGGTAATTCAAAACAAAATAATGTGAGTCGCGCCACCGATTTTAACGGTTCAAATCGGAAACCCCTGATGATCCAGGCACTGACCTATCTTACTGGAAATAAATATTGAATTTAAGAATCTTAATAAAAAAAAAGAAAATTGATTGAGTAACAAATGTGGTGAGTGGGTGAAGATCTGAGTAAAACACAAAGTTAGATCTATCAATTATATTCACAAAAATAAATAAATAACCCCCCCCCGCACAATAAACCCAACAATTGAGTTATACAATATATAAAAAGAAAAAAAAATATATATATGAAATAAGAAAATTAGCGATTATCAGAAAATTTGTTCCACAATAATGTCAAAACTCTGGCAGTTTTAATTAGGAGTGATCACCCAGCGCAATATGAAAGATTTAAAAATTAAAAAAATTACTATAAATAATCAATCTTCAACCAACAACTTTTACAATGTCTTAATCTTAAAATTAAATTTTTGGCTTATCTGTTATCTGCAGTGCTGGTAGTGAGGCTTTCGTTATTAGCCTGCTGCTTGATGTTGGTGAGGCACAAGTTTAGCCTGATCCAGAAATATTCACCCGGTCCAAAAAGAAAACAATATTCGCCAGGTCCAAAAGCAAATGTCCAGCCAATACCAAAAATAATTTCCGCCAGAACCAAAAACAATTTCACTCGCCAGGTCCAAAAACAACAAATGTTCGCCAGGTCCACAAACAAGTTCAGCCAGGACCAAAAACCCTAGTCGAAAAAGCGAATTAGCCAAAAAAAAATCCAAAGTTAAATTATTTAAGAAGGAAAAGTTAAACTTACAAATGTTGACTCTACTTGTTACAAAATAAAATTTAAAGATTGAAAAACACACTAAATTATTTAAGAAACAAAATATATTAAAGTTACAAGTACCGACTCTGCTTAATAAAAAGAAGAAGAAAAAGCAATTTTAAAGATTAACTTACTTATAACACAACTGAAGGTATACTATAATAATAAACAATAACAGAATTATTGATGAAATTAATACGCAAATAAATCAATTAAATCAGATGCACATGTGTCATTATACAATTTACAATTTAGAAATCCAATTTACAAATAAAAAAAAAATATACGATATAAAAATAATGGAACACAATGAAATATATTTAAATTCAAAATTTATAGATTAAATTATAGTTAAAACAGGTTAAGCATATTACAAAAAATAATCATTGCACCTGATTCCAAAATTATTTACAACAGTTTATATAAAAATCAATAATAACCATTAAAACTTAAAATTAGTAATTTAGTCGGGTTTATTTATGACTGATAAATTTAATTACACAAAATGAATTTAATCAAAAAGAAAACGATAGATCTAATATTAACAAAATACCATAATTTAACGTAATATTTAGGTATGTACGTGTAGTTATTATAAGGATGATAATTTACGTGATTTTATAGAATAAACACAGGTAAACACTTACCCTTTTATAATAGGATTAGGGGATAAGCAGCCAAACTGCGATGTTAATTTGCTAACACCCGGTGGTAAATTTCGTGACCCTAAATCGGATGTCCACGCTTCTTCGAAACGAATTCTCTTAGCAACCACACTATAAACGAATTACGGTGTCAAGAAAAGGCAGTATATAATTTTGCATGAGGTATAACTTACCGAAGGAAGCACCATTTTATCAAATCCCAAAAATATGGATTTATCTATACGCCTACTCAAAAAAAATACCACAAAGGAATAACCAAAAATGAGGCTTAGATAAAATATATTGAAGTGAAGTTCAAAAACCCATACGGATGGCTTGAATATCGCCAAAAGAACTTTCAACTTCACAAAATGGCGTCACTTAATTCGATAGTAATACTCTAATGTGTTCGTACGATCGTTGAAATGCAAAAAGGAACCACATTACGCTAATCCTCGCAAACCTTACCGCGATGACACTTGTGAGTATAGAAGGGGAAATAGTGTGTTCCGTTGTGCAAAAACGGCTTGTTCGATATTAATTTGATTTCCGAAATGATGTTAAAATTAAATCGAATTCATTAAGCTAAATGTATTAGTAATATTAAAAGGAATTGATGCACTTATTTACTTAATTTAAAATTTTAGCTATTAGTGTGTTAGTTTAAACAGTAAAAACCCGATATGTTTTCGACCTGACAATCAAATTCTCTACTCTCCCCACGGGTCAGGTCAATAAGAATCCCACCACACGGATCAGAACCCGTTTAGAGGCTAACAATCGAGCTGATACATTAACTTAATTTTTAAATATATTGACGCCGATTTTTGCACGTGACAAAATGTCAAAAGGTGACTCAACAGAAACTAAATAAAAAAAACATGCGGAGTTCAATAGGATTGTACCCTACAGTAATAATAACTACCTTGGTAGTCATTTGTCCACACAGACAAAACTAACAATAAACATATGTCGTACAAGTTAAACTAAACGTTGTTCTGAAGGAACAAACGATAGGTATAAATGAATCCTAGTTGTTCAAACTAGAGATTCTCGTGACCAGATTTCTATAAGCGGTACCGGCCAACCGAAAGATCACAGAGTAATCAGGAACGACCTACGCCGAAGTTTCTGTACGGAAACACACACCGGTGTACAGCTCGACCTAGATGGGTAGCACTAAACGTTGGTTTAAATAACCATCATATTGCAAAGCAAAAAATATTCGCCCAAAAGGCGTTTATACTGTCCCTTGATATAAAATATCAGGACCACATAACATTTACTCACACACTTAAGAAGAGAGAAAAAAGAAGGCTATGTTCCTATAAAGTAAAATTTCCCATAGGCGGCACAACGCGTCATTCCATTTTAGGAAACACCCATGAAGAAAGAAAGGTGAAGTTAAACCAAACTGTTAATAGTAATTTTGAAAAGCAAGAAAGAAACACGGTACGATAGATATAATTAGTAATTTAATAAGTCTATTGACTCCATTAAATCCAACAGTCACGGTAAATACAAGATACGTAAAGTCTAATTTAATAGTAGCTACTAGCACGATTTTAGATAGAACTCAAAGGTAGTAAGAATTGGAAATGACGTACACAATTATGGTTTTCAACTAGAAATAGGAAATATAAGAAAAGAAAAAAATATTTTATGGTTGTCTGTGGTTTTGATAGCTGCGCGTATCATACGTCTAAAAATAATTTAGAGACAAAATCGGTAAGCCAACATCGGTATGAAGTAACCAATAGTATGGAACTCCAAAGTCATAGTAGGTATACTCTAACAAGACAACTATAATTAATAAAGAATCAAAAGGAGATAGAGATAGGATTAATGGTTACTTGTCTTCCTTAAAAGCTCAACAGACCACTACCGGGAAGAATTCCCTACGGCTTCCCTAGACTTATCTCTCGTGACAACTGATAAGGTCAAAGTAATCATAAACTGGGAGAAGAAAAGAAATAACATCTAGCTGAGAACGTGTTCATTAAAACTTACAGGTGGTGATTGAATTCATCAATATTCGCCAGACAAATCAAAATCGTAGACTAGCTATTAAACACTCTTAGGTCAAATAAAGCGAGGTTAAACACAACGGCTCTAAACAAATCCTCACATAACCATATACTAAATTCCACTTAAGGAAATAGTGCTAAAACTATCTAGTACTGATCATACTAAACCAAAATGTGTAAAAATACACCATACGGAAATACAACATCTAATAATGTCGTCGAAAAACAAGCAGTGATTAAACACTTCAAGATAACGGTAAATATAACGAGAGAATAATTCTTCTGAACGTTATCGGTAGGGTAATGAATGTCTTCTTCATTAAACGGTACGGTAGAATTAAGTGACTATTTGCACTAAACGGTAAGATAAGGACAAAATTAACAGGAAATAATTTCCAATTATACAAAGACGGTAAGGTACGTACTTTAAGTAATACATTCACTTAAGGTAAAGTTCTCAAAAGAAATCGTATCACCAAACTGAAAGCAAAGAATAAGATCAGGGATGTGATAACGATGAAATGATTTAGGTGAGTTTCCACCTTAGGGACGATAACAAATCAAACAAAGGAAAAATTCCCAGAAAGTACATGAAATACTCAAACAGAGGGGGGAAAGGTTTCATTTAGTCGCCTCTTACGACAAGCAGTTTAACACTTTGGGGGTTATTCTTTTCCCGCCGCCCAAACGGGGTTAAAAACTAAAAACAGCAGAAAAAGAAACGGAAAGTATACAAGGGTATGGTAAGTTCATATCAAATGAGAACTACTCATGACAAGATTCATCTTCGGACGAGTTATCCGAGTCTGAATAGTAGGGTTTTAAATCTTTGATGTGCCAATTACCAGCTCGAGAACCATCAGCATTTTTCAAGGTATACACAAGGGGAGATAACTTCTTGACGACTGTACATAACACAAATTTTGGAGCTAACTTGGACATAAACTTGTCGGCAGCTTTGGAGAGTACTTTATTTTTTCTCCAGACTTTGTCTCCTACTTGAAACTGTATGTCACGCCTACGTAAGTTATAGGTTTTAGAGTTACGCTGGTATCCCTGGTGAAGATTACGTTGGATTTCTTCAAAAACTAGATTTAAACCTTCTATTTCGGAAACATATTGATCATGTTGATCACAACTTTTTAGGGAAGTGGGACTATCCACTGAAGAGGAAGAATAATAATTTCCCGCTACAGGAACGTATCGAGCAAAATTTAAAAACGATGGGGGATACTTGGTAACCTCATGTTTAGCGGTATTGATGGCTTGGCGAATTTTAGAAAGTTCTCTATCCCAATCAGAATGTTCGTGAATATAACATCGGATAGCAGTTCCAATGGTTTTGTTGCTTCGTTCAACAAAATTGCACTGAGGCGAATAGACAGCATTAAACCATATCTTCTGCACTTTATATTTACTACAGAGATTTTTTAACGTAGAATTGTTGAGATTTCTAGCGTTATCACAAATAACAAATTGAGGAACACCAAACATCAGGAAAACGTCGTTTTCCAAATAATTCACAATATTTTGAGTGGTAGCTTTCCTTAAGGGACATAAAAGAGTGAACTTTGAAAACCAGTCGGTAACAACAAGAAGCCAGGTATATCCTTTCTTAGAGCGAGGAAGGGGACCAACAAGGTCTAAAGCGATAATTTGCCACGGAAATTTAGCAGATTTTTCTTTTCCCATCAATCCCATCGGGGCTGAAGTTGACATTTTTTGAGCACCACAAGTTTGGCAGGATTTAACAAAACGAAGAACATCTCGCCGCATCTTGGGCCAATAGTAACGTTCTTGGATTCGACTAAGAGTCTTATAATAACCTAGATGGGCACACGTAGGAGGGTCATGACAAGAAGAGATTACACTATGTCTTTGTGGTTTAGGTACTAAAATTTTCCACTCAATATTATTAGTGGCAAAAGGTAAGGTAGAAGGGATCAATTTAAACACCAATTCATTCTCAACTTTCCATTGTGGAAAATCCTTTGGGCTTTTACGAATCTTAGTGCGAAGATCATCATACCAAGGGTCAATCTGGTCGGTAGTTACATCAAGATAAGAGAGTTGGGTTTTTTCGAAATCTGTTTCATCAGTGAACATTCTACTTAAGGCATCCGGAACGATATTTGCAGATCCTTTGCGATGAATAAGGTCAAAATTATGTTGGCGAAGTCTCATTGCCCAACGAGCGAGTTTTCCTGAGGGGTTATTAATATTTTTTAACCATAGCAAGGAATGATGATCAGTGATTACTTGGAATTTTACACCTTCGACATAAGGTCGGAATTTCTCTATAGCGAGGATAACTGCTAGGCACTCTCTTTCGGTTACTGAATAATTTCTCTCCGGACGAGATAAGGATCGACTAGCATAAGCTATAACTACATCAGAATTATCCACGGATTGAGTAAGGACACCACCAAGACCAGTGTCACTCGCGTCACATTGAATCACGAAGGGCTTAGAAAAATCAGGTTGGGTTAATACGGGAGCAGAAACAAGGGCTTCTTTAATCTTAATAAACGCATCCTCGGCTTGATCATTCCAATCAACAGATTGTTTCTTTCTTTTTCCTTTAAGGAGATCATTGATTGGAGAAACTAGAGATGAAAAGTTCTTAATAAAACGTCTGTACCATGAACACATACCAATGAAACGCTTAACCTCAGTAAAAGTTTTGGGACGGGGATAGTTAATCATGGCTGACACTTTTTCAGGATCTGTTCGGAGTGTATTATCACCAACTACATAACCTAAGAATTTGAGCTCAGACTTAAAAAATTCACATTTCTGGACATTAATAGTCAAACCAGCTTCCTTAAGTTTGTCTTTAACCTCAGTTAAAAGGGCTATATGTTCTTCGAAGGAGTTTGAACATATAATAATATCATCGAGATAACAAAAAATGTTTGGCTCATATTTTGGTCCAAAAATTGCGTCAACTAAACGTTGTTGAGTTTGTGCGGAATTACATAAACCAAAGGGCATAACGTTAAATTGGAAAGATCCTCTTCCAATGATACTGAAAGCAGTTTTTTCTTTAGACTGGGGGTCTAACGGGATTTGCCAAAAAGCTTTTCTCAAATCAACGGAACTAATAAATTTTGTGCCTTTTAACAGGGAAAGAATCCTATCAATATTTGGTAGTGGATAGGTGTCATGTTTAGTCACCTCATTAAGTGATCTACCATCAAAACAAAAACGATATTCGTCATTGGATTTCTTAACAAGAAGAACAGGGGAACACCATGGACTGTTTGAGGGCTCAACGACTCCTAAACGAAGCATCTCATCAAGTTCATCATTTAAAATTTTTGACATATATGGAGACATAGGAAAAGGTCTTTTCTTAAAGGGTTTGGCATCACCAGTATCGATACTCATTTGGATCTTATGGGTTCGGCCCAAACCTTTAGTATTACTAACTTCGGAAAATGAATCGATAACTTTTTGGGCTAAAGATTTCTGATAAGATTCCAAATTGTCAATGGTACATAAAGAGATAGTCGTCAAATCAGAATCGGTCATAGAAATAGATTGGGGATTTGTGTTATAACCGGAGGACCAAGTGTTAGAAGAGAAATCTAATATTAGAGAAAAGGTTTTCACGAAATTGCTACCTAAGATAAAGGTATAATCTAGAGAAGGGACTACTAAAGCTTTAACAAGGTGACAATGATTATTCGCAACTATTGGGAGATCTACCACACCAGACACAGATTGGTTGGTTCCATCAGCCAATGAAACATTTTGATGTTTTGAAGGACTAATATTTATCTTATTGTATTCTAAAAACTTTAATGCTTTGTTCCCAACAATTGTTATGGAACACCCGGTATCGAGAAGTACGGTAAAATTGCGAGAAAAAATCTCAATGGATATATAGGGCCGAGAGTCAGTAGTTTTGTTTATTATCATTGGAGCTACACTTTTCGGGGGATACGATAAATAAAAATTTCGGACATAACTTAACCATTTTGGCCATTGGTCTTGTTTCATTTTGTCGGATTTACTAAAACGGCAAGGGGTAGAGACTGTACCGACATGACAACCTCTGGAATTTAGTTTTTTGTACAATTCGGACAAGTTGCGACGGTAAAGTTTGGTGAACCACAACGATAACAGAATCGACCATTTTTAGGTTTACGGCACTAAGAATGAAAATGTCCTGTCTTCTGACAGTTCCAACAAATGATTTCGGTAGATTTTTTCGTTCTATCATCAGAAGTCAAAGATTGGTTGGGTTTCTTAACTGACGAGGGTTTTCCTGCTGAGGGAATATTTTGCCGGGATTGGTTAGTAGAAGACGAAGGACTAGGCTCTACTACAGATACTTTAGAGGGAGGGGAAAACCTTGCTTGAAGAGACGGATTAGCATCCTCTAGTTTCTTAACAATCGTTATCAAATCTTTAACAGTGTTAACGTCACTTAAGATAACGTGAGGAATGTGTTCTGCCAAGATATTTTTTTGAATAATTCTTAGCTTAGTGGATTCAGCAGGTTCACGAGAAAGACGACTAAGAAGAGAAAGCATATAGGCAACGAAAATGACAATAGGTTCATTTCGTCGTTGTTTACGGGATTTAATTTCTTCCCAGAGACTATCATCAAAGTTGGGAGGAAGGAAATTAGCCTTCAGGGCTTGAATAAGTTCTTCCCAGGAGGTCAAAGAGGACTTAACGGTACGAAACCATACCGCGGCATCACCCGAGAAAAGTTCTATAGCTGACTGGAACAAAAGTTCTGTCTTAACATTACGGGGTTCTGCCAATTCAGTTACTCTTTCAATAAAGTTAAACACAGACTTAGGGTCGCCATTAAATTTGACATCCCATTTCGAAAGCTTAATAGAATGAGAGTCGGGGTTTGTAATATTAATAACGGGAGGAGGTCTATCTTCAGTTGTAGTTGAACTAGAAGAAGATATTTGGGTAGTTGGGGTAGCTTTCTCTATTAAATCTTGCTCTAAGAGTAGGCAAGTGGCTCTAGATTCATTTCGGAAAGTAACCTGATCAGCAGTAGGGGATTCGGAAAGGGGAACTCGTTGAATTCTACCTAATAGATGTGCTATCCTAGACTTAACACGACGGAAACATGAGTCGGTTGAAGAACCTTCAAATTCTTCAACTAATTTCGAAATACTATCAATGGAGTTCTGTATTGCCAGACTCTCGTCATTAAAGTTTAAATCATCTAGAGTTAAGTTACTATTTGAATCTTTAGCTAACTATTTTTTTAAAATCTTACGTTTCTCATCAATTTTCCTTCCAGTAATTGTTCCTCTTATTTTCAATTCATAGTTAACTTCTTCAGTAGTTAGAAAGTTTACTTCAAAATCAGACATGTTTAAAAGGATTCAAGTTTTTTTTTTATTCGCTAACAACAAAAAAGTTTTAAAGTGTGTTTAGAAGTAACGATAGACAAATTGGGGTGAATAATTAAAACTAAAAGTTTATTAAGATTTAATGACAAAAAAGTTTCTAAAGAAAAGATACTCAGGCCCCACACGCTGGGCGCTATTTTTGTGTAACCCCTTTTTTTGATGTTAAAGGCTCACAAAGGGTTAGCCAAATGCGGACGGCACTCAGGGGGTAGGAGGAGAGCGAGTCGTGGGTCGAAGGAGCAATTGGGAGAGTATCTAGGAAGAAGGAAACATAGAAAATATTTACAAATCGGTAAAGGGCGCCACTTATTTTTTTTTATAGTGAAATAGGAAAGAAAATAAGAAACCTATTGGGAAACAGTTTATTAAATCTGAAATGGTTAGGGAACACACTTTAATTGAGCTATATCCTTAAGTCAATAATTATTTTAAACTTACCTTATTGATTCTACAATTCCTTGAATCCTTTTGTCTTATTAAAATCTAAATCTTTATTAAACAAGAGGTTTGAATCAGAACAGTTACTGGGAAGGTATAAGAAATAAATACTCAACGATATCAATAAAAACAATAAAACAATGTATTAAAAAAATAAAACAAAAATCCCCAGTATTAGTGAGAACGGTTATCACCAAAAAACTAACACTTCTGTTTATACAGTGAAAGATATTAACCGGTATTTGACAATACGGTTATTAAAAAACTAATATTCCTGTACATATAATATTACAGATTTTATCTAAATTGCATAACCTATTTTCAATAAACGAAAGTATGTAGAGAACTCAATTAAAACAAAATATATACTGAAGGTATATTTCCTTTCTTTAAAACAAAATTCAGTTCTCTAAAGAGTGCACACTCTGAGTGTTCTAAATATCTAAAAATTACTATATACATGAATACAAATATGAAATTTATCAATACAAGTACCATAGAGGTGATAATCATGTAAGATTACGATTGAACACCAACACTTTGAAGAAAGTTAAAAAAGACAAAATTTAAAAACACTACATATTTATCATTCAATCATAGTTCCATAGATTTGAATAGTAACTAATGTTATTAACTGATTTAATACCGCTAAAAGCTTATAACAATTTAAGTTTAAATAGAATCACTATAAAAAGTTTCCAAAAGCATATTCTTCCGAATAAGCACTAAAATTGTGACTGTTTCTTAGAATATTCGCAGTTCAACTAAGTATCGAACATAGAGAAATAACAGAAAGAATAGTCGAAAGTTTACCTTGTAATCCGGAACCAAAATTCATACTTCGTGACCGGAAAGTCACGCTTCTACGATAATAAAGCTTCTTTAAACATACCATAATTACCCAAAAACCATGTAGAATTAAACACCAGCACATAGGAAATCATCTATAAAACCATCCATAAGGTTTTTAGATCACTAGGTATCCATTTACCTCGGTACCATATAATTTTATAAAAATTTCAAAATGGAGTCTTCCAACAGACAGCACGTAGCACCATGAATTTTATTGATACCATAAATCAAACAGATTGTACTTCCAATTTAAGCACATCTATATCCAAATTGAAATGCAGTATTTTTTCAAACACTTCCGATACGGAATAAACCAAGAACAAACGGTAATCTTAATGCTGTGAATTAACCGGCAGCCATTAATTTTCGCAAACGAGGGAATTAACTTCCTTTCGCTTGCTACGTAAAATCGTAAGTAAGTTCAAAGCTTGTTCTCTTTCACCGGTCTGCTTCTCTCGGTTCTCTTCGAGTATTTTCGATATGTATCGGTCTTAGTAAAAATGTAAAGTTGGTTGCATACCGACAAAAGTGTAACCGAGAAGATAATATTATTTAAATGTAACTGTCTTCGGAATAGGTAAAGTTGGTTGCCTACCGACAAAAGTGTAAACGAGAATATAATATTATTTAAGGTGGTTTTTTTTGGAATGCTACAGAGTAAATAAATTGAAAATTAAATGTAACCGTTTAACGGGCTATAACTTCGAAACTAGTGGTTCTACAGTCTTCGACCAAAGAGACAGTTTTGTAGAGAATTTAATTACCTACAAAAGCCATAAGAAGGTTTTTCGAAAAAAAAAAAATTTTTAATAACGAAAAGTCCACTTGAAAAAAAAATTTTTTTCCTGTGTTATTTAAATGGGAAATCGAATTTTTTGATGAGCTAAGCCGCTATTGGACTTAAAACCTTTAGCCCAGCGGCATAATTTTTTATTTTCTATATACTACCAGATTTTCTGGTATAGCAGTAAAAAAAAATATCGCCTCAAAATGACACACCCTAATGTACATATTGTAATACATTAGAAAGTTGTTGAAAAATTGAATTACTATAAACGGTCGCAGTTAAAGATTTTTAATTTTCATCTATACCGTATGCACGTGCGTTTGTTGTTAACATGACAACATTGCCAAGTCTGTATTATTATACAAGTTTTTTGCTTTTTTATTTCAGTTAATAAATAGATTGGTTTTATGGAATTGCATTATATAACACATTATAAATTAAATTTGTTTTATAACTAGCAAATTAGTTTAATAAAAATTTTCTGAGCAAAAAAAATGATTTATTAGTCGACGCCATGTTTTCACCTTTAATTTTACTTAACTTTATGTCGGCCATCTTGTTGAATCAATATAAATTAAATAAAATAATTAAATTTTATTGAAAATAATCGTTTGTATGAAAAAGACATCAGTTTGCAATGATATAGGATATTTTTATAATGTCGATTTTCAACTTGATGAGTGATTATTTTACACTTTTTAGAAATTAATTTTTTTTTTGTTAGCTGTAAAAACTTGTTAAAATTGAAGCGCGTTAAAATATCTCCAGAAACTATGCAACAATTGATCAGTAAAGTTAGTTTCGCAATCAAATTTGATGAGTTTGATATTATTGTTGCGATATAATTTTCCTGATTTACTTATACATACGCATCCCTAGCAAAGCAGAAATGCAGACATGTAAAAGTTTGACAACAAATCAGTTTTGTATTTGGAATTATTAAAATAAGAGAAAATGTTTTTATTTGCGATAATTAAGAAACAGTAGTGTAGACGTTTACTGTAAAAATATTTGAATCGCTACAAAAATGCTATTATTAAAACTGTTATAAGTACCTATACCTAGTATAAAACATATAACCTAACTTATAAAATACTTATAAAACTGTTTCATAACGATGTTATAAACCACCTCATATTATTATATAAATATAATCCGCGATCCTAAAATAACTTTTAAAAAGTAATAATATTTTATAATATTGTGCCTTTTTTATACTTATAAGGGCGATACCTACAAATGCACTAGTAAATTATAATTTCTAGAAATTGTTTTAAATCATCTTTCTTAACAGGTATATAAATTTTAAAATCTATAAGCGGTCATTAAAAATCTGTTAAATATTGCAATTCGCAATTCAGTATGGAATTAAAAGCAACCCTTACAAAAATTCTACCTGGTTTAATTTATCCGCAATTCGAGTGCGCCCACAAAATCCACCTGGGTCCTAACTTCGTACCTGTTCTTATTGTTTTGGATTATTGACCTCCTATTGAGGGATTCTTACTGTTAAATCATGTTGTAAACAGGCGTCAAGACGACAAAGCTTGAAATGGACTATACTAGTTAAAGAAACATTTTTTAAAGCTACCAACAACCTGTTTTTACAAATTTCCCACGGTCACTATTAATCGCAAACGCAATAGTAATAAAATATTGGGTGTCCTTTTTTTCTACGTGTATGGACATGACCCGAATTTTAATGTTGTTGTTTGTAGAAAATGTAATTTCAAGATTTTGGAAAGGATTTAAATAATACTGTTAATCTGCTTTAATGATTTTAATTATGGTTCAAAACGCCTGTTCCGTATTATCCGCTAATTCGTAATTTGATATCATTATAATGGGATATAAATTTTTATGTTAGTACTGGTCTTGTGTTTACGTCGTACAACCGTTTGGCTACCTTCCAACAGGGTTTTCAAAATACTGATGTCATAGTTTTTAAAAGCGAACTCTTCAAACAGTATGATTTTATGGAAATGTTCATTCATTTCTTCCAGTAGGGAAGACCGGGGTTGGTTAACCAAGTTTCAGCTTAAAGGTTTTAATTTTTATTTTTTTCAAGGGTATGAGTTTAAAAATAGATTCAGTTAATAGATTTACTAATAAGCTTTGGAAAAAGTACGTTTTTCATTATAAAATAGAGTACATGCCAGCTCTTGTATGATAGGACAAACTGGTGAATCTACCACAGACTTGGGGTCGGTTGACTATTCAACTGGGGTAAGTTGACCTATGAAGTTGTAAGAGCAAAATCTAACAGGAAGGTGAATATAAGACACAAAAATGTATAACTTATTTAATTCAAAAATAAACAAATTACTTATTAAGTATGTGAAACCAAACGAAACAACTTATAAACTTTCATCATTTGGTAACTAATAAATAATCATATTAAATTAATGTAATTACATTTATTAGGTATTTGGTAACAGTTTTAGATCATACAATCGAATCAGTCTTCTACATCGGAGGTGCAATGTTTGCATTCATAGAACAAAATGTTCTTGTTTACACTTTTTGTGTGTGCCCACAACTTCCACGCAGTAAGTACATTGAATCCATTCTTCTCCTTCAATACTAAAGATATATGATTCATCCTCATCGCTTTCATCGTCGTTACTTTTCTTCTTATTAGTCTAACGAAGAGTTTTCTTTCCTTTACCCTTTCCGTCCATTCGTTTGCCTGTAGATATTGCGTCTGTTGTCTTTGGCTTTTTTGTTTCCTTGGTCAGCGTGTGACTAGGTCGTTGTTTTGTCTTAAGTTGCATAAGAGTTTCTTTTTCTGGTGTATCAGTGTAAATAGTGCTTTTTCGTTTTAGTAGAGATCAATTAGTAAAGATACTACCAATAACTTTAAATTACACCTATAACGGAAATTCTTGTAACCAAATTTCAAAATTTTTAAATACAAATAATCTTAATGTTAAATAAGTCCTCAGGAGTGTATAAATTAACGTGTAGTACTTGCGAGAAATTATATGTGGTTCAAAATGGTAGATTCTTTAAAAAAAGATTAGCAGAATATAAAAGATCGTTCGATAATAATCGTGATCGGGGCGCATGAATTGCGAAGTGTGGTCAGATTTTTCTAATCCTCGACCCGAATTACGAACTACATCTTATCAGCTGACCGATCTCTCACCTGAATTGCGAACTATACATTTTTGAATGGTTTAATCCCTTCGCGAAATTATGAACCCGAGTGCATTTTAAGATCCTTTACAGACCTACGGCACCATATAAAAATCGCGATGCCTTATTGGTCAAAGCGTTTCAGCCAGCTTTCCCGCCTCTTTTAAATAATTATCTAATATCGATGCAAGCAAGCCAGTAATGTCTCATATCTATGGTTATTATTAATCTTTGATTCAAATATTTAGCCACAACGCAATAAAAATATATAAAATAGTAATGTTTCAAGTATGTAATTTTTTAATTAATTTAATGTTAATGGTATAAAATTCAAAAGTATTCGAAAATGTTGTTTAAAAAAACAAATATTTTATAAAGTGAATAAAAGTTTCATAATTAGATCTCATAGTAGACCTATAAAAATGTTAAAAATGCAAAATAAGAATTCTTAGGAGTCAAAATAAATAATACAATAGTAGGTACTTATTTTACCGAAAATGATACTAATTATTTTTATTTTACTGAACACTGCCAATTAAATTATGCTTGTTTATTCTTAAAATTTAGAATTATCTGTAGAGTAGAGTAACTACGCGAGATAAATACATAAAATATAGCTTGGGAGTTATAAATAAACAAATATAAGGAGAAATTAAGAAAACAATATTCTTTGTATAAATAACAAATTTTTTATTTAGATCAGGTTGATATGCTAGTTAAGTGTTTATTATTTTAAATACCTATCATCGTTTTAATTTAAAATGCGCAGTAGGTAATAATTAATTTTTACAAAAGTTATGTGTATACTGTCTATACAATTTTGGACTATTAAAAACTTTGAATCAGTCAATAAGAGTATGGCAGATAATCCTAAAGCAACAATAAAAAAACTTAAAACATCCCAAGAAATAGCTAAAGTTAGTTGAAGTCAACCTCTGGCATAGATTGTATTATATTTACTCTAACCCTAAGTACCCTAACCTAATGGTTATATCCATGCGACAAGGCATTAGGTTTATTTAATTCAATATTTAGTGCTAACTTTCGTTTTCGTTCTTTCGCCACTTTTTCATTTTTAAACTTTCTTCTGGAAGTCAGTCTTTTACTTCCCCTGGTAACTCCTGCTGTTCTTCGCGATATTGACGTGGGCTGAACCTTAATTTTTGCATTCCTTCTTCTAAGAGGCACAGAATTACCAGCGGTGTGTATAAAAGATTCCCATTGTCCCTCTGTTTTAATTGCTTTTAATCTTTCACCTAATTTTCTCAATCCACTGAAAAAAAAAACCAAAAGATGCATGGCATGTTTTAATTATGTTGCAGATATTGTCAATGGTGGTGTCATTATTCTCATCTTGAGATCTAGAAGTTGACGGCAATGGCTGTTGAATTACATAACTATTGTCAGAGGAAATAACCGAACCAGATAATTTACATTTATTATCGTAGGAACTGGATTGGGCATCTAAATGTAATATATTATCTATTTTAGAATGTGTTTCTAAAATAAATGGTTCATAAAAACTAATTGGTGGGGCTTTTTCTCCAAGAGCTAGTTTTGCAATATTGTACCTGTCTTCAGTAGTTATTGGTGGAAAGATATGTGTTTTAATCTCAAAAAATTTGTATATGGCACATTGGTGTTTACAAAACTTTCCCTCGAGACCCTGAAAACACGAACAACATCCATTTTCTACATTTACAATATAATTAATATTTTTATTTTTTTCACTAGGAACTAAATAATTGTTTTTTTTCCATAGCTAATGATAAAGTGTTGCTACAACAACTGTTTTGAGTAGATAAAGTATCACTTTAACCGCAAGGGTAGATAAAGTGACACTTTAACAGCAAGAGTAGATAAAATGTTTTAACTTTTTTTTATTCAATAAAATTTACAAATTCAAACACATTAAGGATTAAAAACAACTGAAATTTTACAATTAACATTATTAGAAATATCTATTTTTGGAGCATCACAACTTGTACTCGTTTGCTTAAACGCTTGATTCGAGGTACTGGATTTATTTTCAGGTTCGCCAAGTATACACTTGGATACAGCAATCTTGCTTATTGACTCTTCAATGTAAGATTCTGCAACGGATGACGATGTCCATTCACCTAAACGTTTAACTTTTACTAGATCAGCTCCAGACTTTGCGAACATAGTAGCTGAAGAAAGACGGAAGCAATGCCCCGTGTACATTTCTGAATTTGCAAGTTTATAGTGTTAATCCCCACCGGTTGAGTTGTGCACTTTTGCTGTTGGTAATTCACAAAAAACTTACTGTGAGGTACGTTTTTGGGGCGCAAGGCAATATACTTTCTCACAATTTCCAAGAAACTTACTCCACTTTTCTTGTCAGTAATACAAAACGACCTATCCTGCTTGGTTTTAGTATCAGATAATGAAACGATTATCACTGATTTTGTGTCTTCCACATTAAACACTTCTAATTTGTACAATTCATCGGACCTAGTCGCTCCATGCACACCAAAAATAGCAATAACCTTCATCAACAAATAGACGCCATCAGGAGCTTCTGTCAGAAATTTAATAATGTCATCTGACTCCAGGATTTCTTTCTTTCTCATACATCATCCTAGATTTTTGTGGCAACAATAAACTTTCTGCTTCCAACGCTGCATTTTCTACATCTGATGGCAGGTTTTCCTTTTCTTGTGTCAATTCTTTTCCGTCCATTTCGTATTTATTCACTTTGTACACAAAACGCAACAATATTCTCCACAAAAACCAAAACGTAACATTTGTTTGACATTTTTTATCAGAGTAATTCATATCCCTAGCAACGGAGCAACACAATTGCGATTTTTGTGCCCAAAATTACAATTTTTTTTGAAATTCTATTTTTCACCTGAACTTGAAGTCTTGCTATAGAAAAAAATGTTGTATTGCACACGACGATAAAATCGAATTATCTTCTCGAGCATAACTAGCGTCTCGACGCTAAAAAACGCTCTCGAAGATAAAGTACAATTTTATCGTCTTGTACCATAAATAACTATCATTTAAATAAATAATATTTGACTTCTCAAGATAGCTTGTTTTTTGCATCATACTACGAAAATAATATCTGGCATTTGAAGATCTGCTATTTGCAAATTCCCTAAGTTTTCGTTTGTAGAAATCTTCAAGAACTGAACTTACTACATCAACTAATGCTACAACATTGTATGCTTTTACTCTACACAAAACATTGTCTTTAAAAAGTCTTATAGACACTTCACAAAAAATTATTAGTGTAATGTCCCCTAGAGTCCTCATTCCGCCACGCCAAACACCATTTTTCTCTATCATCCCACTGATTTTGAACATACTTCACCCAATTTTCATATTTATTATTATAAATACATTTGTAAAAAGATTGCTCTGCATCAACAACTGTGCGAGAATACAATATTGTCCGAAAACTTTTCATCAATTCCTGTCGGTGTTCTTTTTCTATACCATGTTTTGAATCCCATAACCATATCCAGACTTCCTGTAAAACATAAAATATACATAGCAGGGTTACACTTTGAGGGAATACTGATTTAATAGCTAAAATTTTTGCTTCTGAATTGTCTGTTAAAAAAAATTTTGGGTGAAAAGAATTTGAAACAATTTCTTGTAACAGCTCAAAGCCTTTAGAGTAGGCTTCATACGTCTGTCCTCTGGTAATTATTACGCCCAAGGGAACTCCTTCAGCTGCACATGGAGCCATAATAAATGTTACTGAATATTGTTCTGGATCACAAGCACTTGTAATGTCTACAAAACAGACTTCATCAGAAAATTGTGCTGCATGACCTCTAGCCATAATTGAAGTAACTATTGCAACTGCAAATGGTTCTTCAGAAAATAATACCTCAGTACCATTTTCTTTATATACAGACTGTTTTTCTTTGAGTTTCTAAAAAATAAATTAATAAAATTAAATAGTTTTACTTTAGAAATCAGCAACATAAAATTAAATTTAATCTATAAACAAAAGAGAGAAATACAGGACACCATTAAACTGTATTCATGCAACTAATTATTAACACATTCAATAAAAATAATTTTACACCCTACTTTTTTAAATATATCTAGTTACTGTGAAAATATAACTATGTATAACTATAAATTATTAAAATTATGCAGTTTAATGCCTTAGAAATTTACACTTGAACTAAAGTAACACTAAACACACCTAAAGCATTTTGTTCTTAAAAAATATAAATACATATTTAGTTTTAATTCATTAACCTATTAAAAGAAAAAACATAATAAAAGAAAAAAAGTTTCTATGTGTTGTATCCATACATTTTTTAATGAATAAAGTTTATTTTAACAGACCCTAACAGAAGCCTTAAAGAAATTAATGTTATCTTAATTTGTAATATGCTACAAACCAACACCCACATTAAATGAAAATTGCATACCATAAATTATTAAACATATCAGTTACTGTGTAACCTGGTGCCTGGATATTTCTGAAACCATTAATATCGATTATGTACTCACATAATTGCTAATCATATAAATCACAAAGTTAATTTAAATAAATACATACATCTAATAGTCCTTTTCGTGTTCTGGATCCTAAATTTTTTGTTCTCCATGAATGGTACCAGTTTTGAACTGTTGAATAGGTAGGGTTTTTACTGCCAGTAGCCAGGAGCAATTCCTTATTTGGTTCAAATTCATACAAACTTTCATAATACTTCTTTGCTTCTGATATGGTCATCCTGTCATTAAAATATTCAAAAAATATGTATTTTGTGTCTGATGAGGCTTGCAAAAAACGCAAGGTCTCTGCAGTGTCAAGTGTATGGCTATGGGCTGTTTCTATAGTAATTACTGCTTGTAAGTTATTCATACCCTGGAATGTATAATTAATATTATATTTTCATAATATGTATTCTTATTTTAATATAGTTTTAAATAGAATTAGCACAGCTTATTACCTTCATAAATGGATCCTTCGTTCTGGTATTTACTGTATCTAATTTGATAACAACTAGGATTGATGCATGGCAATTCGCATTTTTTGAAAGACCTTTTTTATTTGTTTTAGCGGAAACCTTCATAAATGCACTGTGATGACATACAAATTTTTTTCTAAAAAAATATATCTATCATTAACAAGTTTAACCCTTAAAGGACGGAGTTTTTTTTTATAAAAAAACTAAACAATTATAGTTAATTTAGTTTTTATTAGCAATAATAACAACAAATTAAAAATTAAAAAATTAAAAAGTTGAAGTTTTTTTAGAAAAAAGCGAGGTTGCCATAAGGCAACCGTAGTCTTCCTTACTACCCAGATAAAACAAATACTAAAAAATGTAAAATTATTTTGTATGAAATTTAACGTTACAAGTTATGCATAAACCTACATTACATTTTGAACACATGGTTCGCATAATAGATTTGCAGTTGCTGCCAGCACATTTCTTTTTTTTATTATTAGGTGTAGTTATCAAGAAATGACCTGTATTATCATATCTGATATCATCGCTAACTCTGCTACCCGTACTTGAAAACAAGCTTGATGATGGTCGACCCAAAGTTCTTGGCGGATCTCGAAACTTGGCAGAACAGACTTTTACAATATCGCGTCTAAATTGTAGCTGAGTGCAGCTATGACCAGACTGTTTATAAAGAATTCAGGCATTTTGTACAATTACATCAACAAGCCAAGAAAAAATGCTCCACCACCATTTCTTACCCCTTAGACTTATTCGGTACCTCGATACATTTTCGTCCATCAAATCAGTTCCTCCCATTGCTGAGTTGTATCTAACTATAGCATGAGGACTAGCAACTATAATATTTTTCTTTTCCTTTTGGGAGAAACGTCTTACATTACTTAGAGGCATAATTCCAACGCTTGTTGATGCTGTAACCCCTTTTTTCTGGATGTTGAAGGCTCACCAGGGGTTAGCTAAATGCGAACGGCACTCAGGGGGAAGGAGGAGAGCGAGTCGTGGATCGGGAGAGCAATTGGGCGAGTATAGGGCCAAAAAAAATCTAGGATCTAGTTAGGAATCGGTAAAGGGCGCCACTTATCTTTTTGGAAAGGAATAGGAGGAAAGATAAGAAACCTATAGAGAAAGGAGTTACTAAATCGGGAATTGTTAGGGAACACACTTTACTTAAACAAAACTAATTAAATATGTGTCTATTTAAAACTTACCTCATTGGTCTTAAAGTTCCTTGAATCTTTCTATATAAATCTTTTATCATATACTTATCTTTATGAAAATAGAAATATTGTGTAAAAATAAAAAAGATTAAATCAGAACATTTACTGGGAAGGTATCAGGAATAAATACTCAAATGTTTTAGTAACAAAACAACAAAACAATATATTTCAAAGAAAACACTGGTATCAATGATTGATAAGTATCAAAAAACTAAAACTCCTGCAAATATAATATTGCGTAGCTTATTTAAAACAGTATGATTACATTACTATCAAAATATATGGAGAACTCAATTATAAGAATATCGGATGTTAAGATTATTTCATTTCATAAAAAAAATCTAATTAAGTTCTCAAAAGAGTGCACTCCGTTATGTGTTATTAACTAAACAATAACCTAAGTAACAATAAAAAAACTTGTCCACCTATATACCTTAAAGGTAATATTCATATAGGATACAAAATAATCGTAATCACTTGAAAGAATGTTAAAAAACAAAGGTTAAATGCACTATACCAATATCATCTGATTAAAGTTCTTAAGATCTGAATAGTAACTCGATATTTTTACTAATTGAATGATTAGATAAAATAATTTATTAACTACTGGGAATTAGCGGATTCTCCGGTACAAGTTCAAAAAATTTAACAATAACTTGAAGCACTATTGGTTCAACTAACTATTGAACCCATAGTTCTATCGTAAAGATTATTTAAAAGTTTACCTTGATATCCAGAATCAAATTCGAAAAACGTTAATAGCGGAGTTATGCATTTGAATGGAAAATTCCTCATCAAAAATACCAAAAATAGGACTGGAACTACATGAAATGATCTACCAGATCGCAGGAAATCTTCTGTAGCAATTATTTATAACATTCTATAAACACCAGGTATTCAACAGCTTCTCTACCAAATCGGTTTCCAAAATTTTCAAAATGGAGTCGCTTCTACAACGGCAAGGCGGCAACTCAATTCCAATTATACCATAAATCACATAAATAGTACTTCCAGACTTAGTACTTTATTACCAAAATGAAACGTATTACTTTCTAATACATTTACACACTGCATAAACAGAATAAACGAACAAAACTAACCGGTAATTTAAACAGAACCCTTACTCGGCAGCCATTACTATTCGCAAAGGTAACGGTACATCCGTACCGTTTGGAAGCTTAAACGTGAATCCTTTCCGAAATTAGCTTCGTGCGGCTTGTTGCTTGTCTCGGATATCTCCGCGCTTGCTCGTTCAACTTCCGTTTCCGAGATGTCATTATAAAGAATAGTCTAGAAAAAGGTAATGGTGGTTGCCTATCGGTCAGAGTTCAAAAGCGAATAAAAATAAAATAGTAAAATAAGCGGTGTGTGTTTATTTGAAATGCTACAATGCAACTGTGACTATGCTATTATCAGCCCAGCGAACTACCATAATCCCATTTTCTTTGTCCAGAGCAGAGTCATATTCACCTCGAGGTATTTTTTTCATTTGCGCTTTATTTTTTATAGGACAGTTTTTTGGAATGCGATTTTCACGAATTGTTCCACTTGCTTCATAACCTTTATCTTTAAAATATGTCAATAAGGACAAGCTAGTGAATAGATTATCAAAATAGAGAGAGTATCGAAGATTTTTCTTTTCTGGAGGTAAATCATTTAGCAACGACACAAATGGTGCAGCAGCCTTCCCAAATATTTTTTGATGTGCTTCGTTAGAGGTTGGATCATTTCCCTGATATATTCTGAAATTGACCAAATATCCAGATTTCGTGTTGATACACCAAACTTTGTACCCAAAACGTATGGGTTTGCCCCGTATAAACTGTTTGCAAGAATGTTTACCAAAGTATTTGATCATCGACTCATCGTAATTTAGCTCTCTTTCGGGAATAAAATAATGTAAAAATTTTTTTCTCAGATTTTCTATTAGTGGGCGTAACTTCGACATCTTGTCTGCCTTGTCCAGTCTGGTATTATCAGCGCAGTGAAGACAACGGAAAATGGTTAAAAATCTATCCCTTCGCATCATATCTGATACACACGTATTTTTCATGTCAGGTTCCATGTCCCAATAATATTTCTTACCAGGTAGTTCATTATACCCAGTTACAATCAAAATTGCTACAAAGGCTTTCATTTCGTTGGTAGTAATTTTGGGATCAGCTAAATTTTTAAATTGAGCATATCTCCTTGATTCTGTTACCAAGAGCTCAATCAACTCTTCATCAAAAAAAGTTTCAAAGAGCTCGAAAGGAGTGCAGGTACTATAAGCTCCGTAATTACTCGTAGGAAATGGCTTATTTATAGTTTCTAAATCTCCTTCCTTTTCCCAATTTACCTATAAAAGAGTAATATTTTATAAAAGTGTTATTTTTATAGAAAACGAAGTTTACTTTGGTAGCGTCAACTTTTTCCATCTGAAACTCCGTCTCGTCAGGAACACGAACTTGGAGTTCGGCCAGAGTTCGTAATTGGCTTGCAGGTAAGTTGTCTACCATACCACCGTTATCTTTATCGGCCGAGTCTTCATCTGTGAGTTCATTTGTTTCTGGTGGTTCTATGAATATATTTTCTACATCCAAATCATCTTCGTATGCCATTTGTAAGGCTTCTTCAAGTGTAAGTCCCCTCCTTCAATAAAATATACAATTATAGGTAATCGGAGAGACTCTGGTTGCCATGCGGCAACCTCCATCTAGTACATTATAAAAAACTTACACACTAAGCAAAAAATATAAATCTATGCAATAGTTTCAAAGATAATTTATATTACAATATGAAATCAAATACTACAGAATAAATAAATTATAATGATTACCATAAAGCTACTTACATCAATCGAATGTCCATTTTCTTGCAGCGAAAAAAACCAACTAAACTTTGAGAATTTGTAAACACAAAAAGTATGAACTGGCATGTAATATTGCAGTACTGTACAGAATTATGGTTAGTTTTCTACACAAAACAAGATGCGACATCTGTTAATTATTAGTTAAACCCGCTAAAATAATTTATTAGAAATCTACTTACAGCGGTTGCCATATGGCAACAGCCGTCCTTTATGGCTTAATAAAACAAGCTTGCCTTGAATAAAATTGAGTAATAATGAATTTTTGAAATTTTTTTTGCTTCCTCATTTTGGACAATACTTAGATAATTTGAACTTGAAAGGGTAAAATTCTATTACTCTGGTGTCGCTCGTGGTTAAAACGCGTTGACAGATTTTGGTTCTGTAAGACCCAAAGAAGCTTCCAATATAGTAATATTGAAATTGCTCCTAACCACGAGCGACACCAGAGTAATATAATTTTACCCTTGAAATGTCATTTGGGAATAATTATAATATTACTTACGAGCAAACAATTTTTTTTCCTACAGGGCATGATGATCTTAAATTCCATTGTGTGTTTGTGTTTTTTCCAAATGCTTTAACCCAAAGATCAATGTCTTCTAGTGTCTTTAAGTTGCTACGCACTAACACTTTATTTTGAACACTTTTCTGAGTACCACAAAACATATTAATAAACTCATTTGGGAGACAACTATACTTAATTATTTGCACAAACATTGTTAATTTGTTAACAAATTTGATTATAACTTTAGCGCAAAGTTTGCCTACTTTTAAGGTTATGATGGTATGATGGTTGCCTATTGCATGCGGGCAATTGTGTAAAAATTTTAACCAATAAGGCATCGCGATTTTGATATGGTGCCGTAGGTCTGTAAAGGATCTTAAAATGCAACCCGAGTACGAACAGGTAGGTATAAAAATATTTACATAGATTAGTATTCCAAATTTAATTACAATATTTATAGATAATCAAATAATATTGACACTACATACAATGTTGAGGTTGTCAGACAGGGCTATATTTATGAGAAACAATTTTTATAAAATTATATCTTTGTACAATTTTTTCTTTATACGAATTAATATTTTGTAAAATAAATGCATTTTGGCGCAAATAACTTTTCTTAAAATAATGCGATTCACCAATGCTATTCATTCCAATATAATAATCTGTCTGGATATGTGGCAAATTTGTTTTGAATATTATTATTTATATATTATTTATATATTTTAAATAATTTTTTTTTCCTTTGAATATTTTAATTTACCAAAAGGGTTTTATTTTACGAATTTAGTTTGCCAAAAGTTTTAATTTAAAAAAAATATTATACTTATATGCTTTTACATAGTTCCTTTATTCATAAACAACAATTACTGGGTATTTCAATGGTATTTTTCTCTACTGATCAGTAGATGTGTATACATAGTAACAATTAATAAAAAGTTTATAAAAATACTAAACTACATTTGAACGGTTTTCGGATTTAACACACAGCGCTTCTAGTTCTACACAATTCAAAATGAATTCTAGAACGCTCCGAAAAAACGAACACGATTAAAGCTATTTACTTGTACCATATATATAACTCAAGGGTTCGTTTCTATATTATGTATTTGAATATTACCCTAAATGCCATAAAATGGTTAGATTTCGCTTTAGGCCTGGTTCGCAATTTATCTCATCATTATGTCTTCAAAAGGGGCACGGTTCGCAATTCGGGTAAGGGATTAGCGGCTATCCCCTAGACCCTTCGATACTTGTGACCATAGTTCGCAATTCGTGTTACCCCATCGTGATAATTCCAACTATACCAAACATTTAATAGAAGAAAAACGTATTTTTAATGATAAACCTGATATTTTACATATTCAACCGAAAGGCCATAAACTGAACTTCTTAGAATCTCTGGAGATTAATAAATATAAATATTCTAAATTGTTTTTAAATGACAAACTAGATTTAGCATATTCACTTAATCTCTTTACCTAAGTGGGAAGTCCCTAATCTGGTAAATATAATTTGAAAATAACTATAAATTCTAGAACTTTCTTATATTAGTTGTAAATATCAAAAGTACTCGTGTGATAGACATAACAGTTTTTCTCAAAAAAAAAATTATATTATATTTACCTATGGCCCAACTTTCTATAGGAATTTACAAAACTTCTTCCCTAATTATGTCTTTGGTATGATTACATAACTTCGGTTTAGTATTTTATTTTCCTACATGACTCTTTAATTCGTGCCAAATCATCTCAATTGCGTTAAAATTACAGTGGTACGGAGGTAGCCGTAACACTGTATGTCCTCGTTCTTCTGCCATACGGTCAATTTTAAAAGTTTTATTATAATGTTTTTTTTATAACACCTCCAAAAGTTACTTTTTTTGTATAGCATTCTGCAAAATCAAATCATTTTTAACAAAAAGTTTTTAATTTTCTCTTCACTTGAAGAACTGTTAGGAATTTTCTCAATTTGCGATAAATGATATGGCGCATTATCTAACACAATGATAGTATTTGCTGCTAATTTTGGTAATAGTTTATTTTCGAACCAGTTTTTAAAAATTTCACTCGTCATATTTTCATGATAGTCCACACATGAATCTTGCATATTTTTAGCCGATAAAAACAATGTATCTTTCACAAAAACATCTCTGGATCCGGCATGAAGAATGATGATTAGTTTCACACGTGAAGGCGAAACATCCAGAACACATCTGTTGGTTTTATCACACCACCCTGTCTTCCCAGAGTCATGACTGTCGTACCATATTTCGTCAAGATATAGGTACTATTGGTTTACCTTCATTTAAAATTTTTTTAATTTGTTTTAAGTAGTCCATTCGCCATTCCGAAATTCGAGAAGATTGCATTAATACCGTTTATTATTTAACTTGTAATTAACATTAATTTTTTTATAATGTTTTCATTACAGATATATCATATTTTTTTATATCAAACTCTTCAAAAATAATAATTTTATGCAGGGGGAAGTGTTGTACCTTGGAACACAATTTAATTTTTCTACATTAATTTATTAGAAATATACTTTGTTTTAGATAATATGTAAAATTCTGATAATATATGGCTTGATTTTATGGCTAGCCTTAGTTGTCTAACCTATAAAATGTTTTTTTTAAACCGGCCAGAAATTCATAATTTCCGGTTTATTTTTAGGTCAGAAAATTTCATTTTGTCGGACAAGGCCAGAAAATAAAAATGAGTCCGGTAAAAGTTTTTACCGGACTCATTTTTATTTACTTTTCGGCCTATCTTTAATGAAAAAAACAATAAAATAGTTCGTCTAAGTTAGCGGTGAATTGGTTCCTATGGTAACTGAGTTTTGTATATATTTAAAACTATAAAATAACTTGACATATTTTGACGTTTAGTTGAAAACGTGACATTTATTAAAAAATGAATATTTAAAATGCTGCATTTGATTGTGAATTAATGAAAGATGAAATTATACCAGATGAAATTGTTAAGGCGGCCACGCAAGCAAGGTTTGTTAAAAAAAATGTTAAAATTAGTTAATAAAGAGTTCTTGTTATAAAAGTAATATTATGAAGTTTATGGTACAAAAATGTTTGTTTAAAAAAATATTGTACGTAATACGTCCCAAAAGTGCTTTTACTGGACTCGCAGGCTTGCAGGGCTCGCCTGTGGCTCGCCTTGCTATTTTCCCACTCGTCTAGTAAAAGACCACTTTCGGGACTTGTTACGTAAACTACTGGTATTATTTTTATATTTGATTTAAAAAAATGAAAAAATTGTACTAAGGTACAATTACGGTATGTACCTTGGAACAAGTATTATATGAGTATTTAATTAAAAATAATTTTCGTTATCAGCTTTATTTTAAAAATAAACAAGGAACATTCATGTAGGTAACAAAACATTATAAAAAAAAGAAAACCAATAACTTTTCCTAGTTTAGTTTATAGTTTGATAAATCCACTTGAAACCACAACCGTCCTACATTTCGTTCAGTTCCGCCCAGTAACATAGGCTTGGGCAATTTACGAACCAGATCGTTTCCACTGACATCAAAAACTTTCATAAATTTGTTACGTGTACCTGGAATACGCTTGTAAAATTCCATTTTATATTCATCGTCTAACTCTTGGTTTTTAATTTTACTGACATAGTATTTTACTGTTGTCTTTGTTGCAAATTTTACAATAACACAATCATCGATCTCATATGACACTTCGGTATCTTCTTCATTATCAAATTCATTTTCTTTTTCTTCCAAAAAATCCCTTAAAGAACCATACACAAACACGTCAAGTGGCTGTAGCTTATGCGACGTGTGTGGGGGGAAATGTAACCATAATTATTCCAGCTTGAGATGCAAATTCGACAGCTTCTAAAGAGAGATGGGTTTCATGATTATCAATAAAGAGAGGATTTGACATAAAATTGAAAATGTTGAAGATATGTAAAAAACAGCTTAAATTTGCTCCAGCAATGGTACCAGGGGGAGCACCTTTTATCATATAGTCCTTATAGTGCACTCGTGCTGCTATTATGGTTACCAACTGACCTCTTTCTGCAGAAGTTATTCCTCCGACCTGTCTGCATTTCTTTGAGGCCACAACTTTTGGTGGTTTTTTGACTGTTGATAGGCCAGTTTCATCTATATTCCAGATTCTATTTGGAGGAATAATGCCAAACCGTTTATGCACATCATTAATGTTTATCGTTGGATCCTACCGTTGACTACCTAGATGGTATTCCAGCAAAGAACCAATTTCGATGTATCCTGCCGTTGAAAACCTACCCGGTTTTCAGGCACAAGATTGTTCGGATATTATACAAATCAGCTTAAAAAAATTCTGTTTATTTCAAAACTTGACATTACAATTTTTTTTATTCCATTGACATTAACTGTTACTAGTCTATATATATATATATATATATATATATATATATATATATATATATATATATATATATATATATATATATATATATATATATATATAAACAATAGGTGGTGAATACATAAAATCATAAAAATCAACAATCGTCAATATTACCAATGTAAATATGTTAAAATTACAACATTCTCCCACCTGAGAAAAAGTACAATTTTTTCTCAAACATAAAAAATAATTGAAATTACTTAACTAATAATTAAGAGAACAATAAAATTGTGTTTTTTTAATTTTGCGATCACTTCTCGTAAACTTTTGATCACCAGGGGGATTTTTGTTAACGGCGCATTCATTCACTCGCGCACTACCCGACTCACATACAGATTCAGCAGCAACTCCATCTGGACTGTTAATTGGAACGTTTCCAACAGATGAACAATCAGGAGCCACAGATGAACCATCAGGAGCCTTACTTATACCCTCAGTATCAGAATTTGAACAATCGGAAACATTCTCCATACATTCTAATAGAATTAACCGCTGTACTGGTCGCAGCAACTCACCAGAAGCAGTACGGACTCGTACAAGTCTTGTTAGACCATCTTTACCTGGTAGGAGCTCCAATTAAACCGTTTATTAAAATCGTTACAAACGAGTACAATTTTTCCAAGCTTAACTGAGTAATTTTCCTTTTTTCATGTAATGTTTTCAATTGCCCAGATACTCCTAACGAAAACTTGCCCGCAGATTTTCTCGAATCCTTTGTTTATGGCGCATGCTTCGAGAAAAAGAAGTCTTATCGATTTTATCACAATCCGGTACACTAGGGTCAGATTGTTCCCTCAAAAACATAGATGGAGTTAATGTAATGAGGTCTCTAGGGTCATTAGAAATATAAGTTAACGGTCTGGCGTTTAATACCGCTTCACAATCACATGTTAAAGTCATTAAGTCCTCATAATTAGGACTGGCTCATCCTAAGACTTTGCGTAACAACCTTTTCAGTAAACCAATAAGGCGTTCGAAAAAACCTCCCCACCATGGGGCACTGGGGGCGTTAAATTTCCATATAATTCGTTCCACATTTGTTTCATTCGTAATTTGTTCCCAGTTTAAATTATTAAAAGCATTACCAGTACCTTTAAAATTAGTAGCGTTGTCACTGTACAATATTTTCGGTCTACCCCTTCGAGCAATAAAACGACGCAATACTTGTAAAAATGTAAAGGTTGATAATGACATTGTCAACTCAAGGTGTACGGCTCGGTATACTGCACATGTTAACAAACATACCCATGCTTTCTCTCCAGTTTTTAAAAATAGAGGCCCTGCAAATTCCACCCCTGTTATTTCAAAGGGTAGCGCTTTTCGCACTCGATCAACAGGCAACGAAGGTGATTCCACAATATACGGTTTTGCTTCAGCTTTTTTGCATGTGACACATTTTTTTAAAACAGATTGCACAGTTCGTCTGCCACCCAATATCCAATAATTCTCTCGCAATATACTGAGCAAGCCCTGTGTACCAACGTGGCATGATTTTCGGTGCAAATGCATAATCAAACTGTTAACTACTTCATGATTTTTTGGTAAAATAATTGGGTAACGGAAATTGTCTGTGTCAACTCTATTGGAAACTCTTGATTTCATTCTTAAAATTCCAAAGGTATCATAGAAAGGTTTCAAACATTTTATGCTGCTATATATCACTCCTTCTAATTCTTTCTGAATTAATTTAATAATGAATCTTTCAGCGTTGTTTAGTTCTTCCACATCAAGTTGACCTTTTTTCTTTTCTTGATTTTTCTTACAATTTTGTATAAATCTAAGAAAATAAGCAATCATTCCAACAGTTTTGGTAAATTTACTTAAATAAGTTATGTGATAGTCCATCGGTTCTAATTCTGTATTTAATAAAACTATTAGTTTCTTTTTCCTCTTTTTAAGTACTTCTTCTTCATTTTATCGTAAAGCCATGCAGGTCTCTCCCACCATTTTGACTCAAACAACTGTTTAGGTGAGCATCCACGTGAGGGCAGGTCTGCCGGATTAATACTTCCAGGAATATGTCTCCAATGGATTGGCTGGGCAATTTTACGTATCTCAGTAATTCTGTTATAAACAAAAGTACCCCACTCCTCGTTGCGTTGTATCCACGACAACACTGTAGAGGAATCGGTCCAGAAAAAACTTTTGTACTGACCTGATAAATTTTTCACTACTTGCAAGTAAAGTCTGGCTCCAATTGTCGCTGCTAAAAGTTCCATTCTTGGAATGGTATATTGTTTTCTTTTGTTTTCTATTCGAGCTACCCTTGACTTTGCTGCTAACAACTCAACTCTTACTCCACAATGTTGCTGAACTCTGCAGAAAACTGCTGCTGCATAGGCATATTTGGAAGCATCAACAAAAGTGTGAATAACAACATTTTCATATAAATTGTTGCCAATTTGACTGAAACTTGGAATTTCAATTTTTAGTAGATGTGTCAGGTCTTTGCACCAATTTTTAAATTGTATAGCCACTTCAGCATCTACTTCTGCATTCCACGATATTTTTCTTACCCATAACTTTTGTAACCATAATTTTGGTAACAGTGTCGCTGGCGAAGTGAATCCAATGGGATCAAACACTTTTTGCGCCATCGACAATAAATTTCTTTTGGTCGCTGATCGATTTAGTTTTATAATTGTCATATAAACCAAAACCTTTATTAACTAAATCAATTCTTTGTTCATTTTCAACTTCAGCACGAAGAAAGTTCATAAGATTCTTTAATCGAATTTCTAGTGGTACAATAGAGTCATTCCTACTAGAATCCGAAAAATTGTTATTTTCACTTACACCGGCTATTATTAAAGTATTAAAAGCTGACCTTTGCCAAATTCGTAAAAGATTCGATAAGAGGAAATAAAATTGCGGCATATTTATCGGACGTAATACCTAGAGTATCAAGAGCTCTGAGCTGAGTTTCAATTTAATCGTAGAGTTTGGCCAAATCTGGTTTTTCTTGAGATATAGCGCTTTTTAAAACCAATTTTAATAATTCGCGTACATATACCTCGATTGGTAAATCTTCGCGACTAAATCTGGAAAACATAGATTGTATAATTTTTTCGTAGTTTTCATTTAATACAGGAAAACTTTCTACAAGTTGACGTGCGCGACTGCCTACAACTGTAGCTTGCATCAAATAGTCAATTTTGCCACAATTATCCAAACCGTTATCGGTATGAATTTTTCTAAATTGTGACCAAAAGGGCAACCAGTCACGAATATTTCCATCATATTGCTTAAATTGTATAGGAGGTAATTTAAATTTACGCTTACCTTGCACAGTATCATTACATTTAATTTGTGAGATACTGTCTGATTTATGTTATAACAGGCTCCAGTAATTTTCTTACTTTTAAGCGAAGTGCTGTGAATTTTCTTATGTACTCATCACACGATTCAACTTCTCTAACCAATTCATTTTCATCAGCATCAGCTTCTAAGAGATCATTGTAAACCTGTTGATTTAATAAAAGGAGTTCATCATTTTTAGGTTTTAGGCATTCCCAAACAACCTCGACGTCTCCAGGTACCACAGGATTTTTGCTTAATAAATTTTGAAGTTCCTTGGCAAATTTGGTGAAATTACATCGCAAAACTCGTCTGTATTTTCTTGCATTTTCTATAGATCCAACTGGGTTAAGGTTTGGCTCATTACGCTTAGCCAACTCGGTGTCAGACATTTCTAGACGAATTTACAGATAATATACATTAATCTTCAAACGTATAACAGAATTTGAAATCTTGATTTATATAACTGTCCTGTCACGGTCGCCACAATATCGTTGGATCCTACCGTTGACTACCTAGATGGTATTCCAGCAAAAAACCAATTTCGAAGTATCCTGCCGTTGAAAACCTACCCGGTTTTCCAGCACAAGATTGTTCGGATATTATACAAATCAGCTTCAAAAAATTCTGTTTATTTCAAAACTTGACATTACAATTTTTTTTATTCTATTGACATTAACTGTTATTAGTCTATATATATAAAAAAACAATAGGCGGTGAATACATAAAATCATAAAAATCAACAATCGTCAATATTACCAATGTAAATATGTTAAAATTAGAACAATGTTGTCAAAAAATAAGTCTATATTTATTCTGTTAAAACTAGTCC
This sequence comes from Altica lythri, assembly GCA_964028335.1. Taxonomy (NCBI): domain Eukaryota; kingdom Metazoa; phylum Arthropoda; class Insecta; order Coleoptera; family Chrysomelidae; genus Altica; species Altica lythri. The sequence continues at coordinate 96,323,390 of OZ034801.1, read as the reverse complement.
CGTGTCTTCAGGTTTTTTACCAAAAGTGATTTTCTATGACGATACATAAAGTATCTCATCCATTCAATTCCTGCTATGTTATTAATATCCCATTGTTGGGGATATTTTTTATTATGTTTTTGGCCAACCTTATATGCTAACTCTCTAACTCCTTGGTAAGTCTATATTGCATTTTGGCCACTGTTTCAATAGATTCTACAAGGCTTTTTTCTTCAGCATTTGTAAAAACTTTTTTGTATCATATTTGGGCCTACGTCCTGTATCTGAAGACTCTTTATGGGCTTTTAAAGATCTCTGTAGAGTGGCTAATGAAACATTATATACCGCACAGCATTCACGCAGCAAAATTGGGTTTTCTAAAGCAATAGGCGTCCGTTTTCTTCTTGTTTTACTTCAAGGCATAATTGATCTGAAACAAATTACATGTGTTCTTGTATCCTGAAACATGTTTTAAGGTACATGACTGTTAGTAAGTGGACTGTAATTATTAAAACAAGAATGAAATAACTGATTCACTATATTAATGCTCAATATTAGAATGTTACAAAGGTATAAAAAAGTCACTTGCTTACTCTACAAACTTAGAAATGTGAATCCCTTTGTCTCGCGTCTCAACGGTTTCTCAGATAGATCGCGGGGAGCGGGGGGCTGCATTCTGTTTCTTAACCCTTGCAGAGTTGCCAAATCTGGCTAAATTAACGTTTCACTAAAGTTAGGGAATTTTAGGGAAATTATCAGAACAATGACTGTGTTTTGTTTCAAGGTACAACATAGGTATTTGCGTTATAAAAACGTGGACTACATTTTAAGGTTACATCTCAGAAGGGAATTTTAGTGCTCGAATGTAATAAAAACGTCGCATTATTTACCTAAATTATTATCATCGCAGTACGATTCGATGTTAGAGACAAAACAAATAAAAATAACTTTTTTTGTCAAATTTTTTATTTCGGTGGTAAAAATCTGCGGAGCGAGTAACTTCCCGATTTAAACATATACAAACACTGTTGGTGTAACCTACGTTTACACCAACGAAGAATCAACCGATGCGTTTTAAGGTACACTATATTCAAGTTCAAGTATGAGTTGTTTGGGAGAAAAATATGGAAATTTTTAGGAGTTTTGTACGTCAGAGGACCATGTTGTAGGACTTACGTCCTTTTCAGGGGATGGATGGAATGTTGGGAAAGAGTTAGCATCTGTCTGTCGTCGGCTCCGCTCCCACAAATCTTCCTCTTGTATTCCTGGAGAGTTGGTCTTCTAACTTCCGTCTCGTCCTTCCGTAGTGGTTGAATGTGCCCAAAAAGTCATTTCTTTTTGGTGTAAGTGTATGTGTGTGTTGAAGTGTAACCCACGTGTGCAATGTGTGGTTGGGAGAATGACGCTGTGGCGTGTCTCCTCCGTCGTGGAGCCCTTTCATGTGGCAAGGACAAAGGGAACCACAGAAACCTTCGCCAAGGGCCCATTGTTTTTTCATTCTTTTTATATATATATTTTTTTTTTTGGATTTTTTCTTTTTTTTATTATAGTGTACAATGTGGGGTTGGAGGCACCATCTATCGGTAGGAAAGGGGCATCCAGCAGGTTTTGCAGGTATTCCGGAAGGTCCAAGTCTACAGCGGATTGGAGCAGTCTTAGGTTAGGGAGGGGGATCTTCTTTGAAGTCCTCCATTCCAGTGTGTATGAAGGGTCCTCTGGGCATCGATGTTAGTGCCATGCAGAGTCCGGGTAACGTAGTGATGTTGGAGCGTCTGAAAACGAGGAGGGAGAGGCAGTATATTTGTGTTATTGTAGACAAGGTGGCGAGGATAGAGGTAGTGTAGGTTTTTCACTTTCCGTAAGTCTCTGGGGAATGGCAGAGTATGGTACAGCCTTGTAATCGACAAGAGGTCTCATAAAGGTTTTGTATGTGTGTAAAAGGGTTTTGGTATCACTTCTCCCGAGTCTACCGCCCAGAGCACCTAGGAAGGAAGCACGTTTCCTCATTTTGTTGAGTGTAAGCTCAACATCGGTATCCCACCTGAGTGTAAATCGAAGCCCCAGGTAGGTTACCTGATCCTGAGGAACGAGCTATTATCCCCATAGTGACACGTTGATATAGTCGTAAGAGAGATTTTCTCGTCGACTGAGGTTGGGATGTCTGAAGATGATGGTTTGTGTTTTGTTTGGATTTAGAGCTACTCTCTATCTGCTGCACCAGTTAGAGAACTGATTCAGCAATCTTTGAGTTTTTCGATTGAGGGCTTCAGTCGACGATGGAGGTGTACAAGGCCGTGTCATCAGCGTAGAGCTGAATATTCTCCAGAGAAAAAATATCACTGGCATAGATGGTATATAGAGTTGGGGCTAGGATTGATGCTTGTGGAACTCCTGAAAGGGGGGTGAATGGATCGGAGATTGCATTTCCAACCTTGACTTGAATAATTCTGTTGGAAAGATATGAGTGGATAAGTATTATGGCTTGGATGGGAATTGGATATCAATTAGCTTTCTAATAAGGCCAGCGTGCCAAACCTTGTCGAAGGCCTTTTGGACATCCATAAATATAGCAGAGACGACTTTTCTCTGATTTAGAGCTGATTGTAGTTCTAGAATCGGGTTTTGGGTAGAGTGGTTTGGTCTGACTCCATGTTGAAAAGGGGGGATAATGGAGTTGGTTTCTAGAAAGTCCCTGATTCTATTTAGGAGTAGAAGTTCAAAGAGTTTGCCTATGACATTAAACAGAGCGATTTGTCTGTAGTTGTGAGGGTGGTTTGTGCGGTTCTTGCTAGGTTTAGGAATCAAGATGGTGTTAGAGGTCTTTATGATGGTGGGGAAACAGGATTTGCCGAGACAAGAGTTGAAAAGAAGAGTAAGAGAAGGCATAATTGAAGGAGGGAGTTGTTTTAAGGTTAGTCTAGAAATAGAGTCTGGACCAGGGGCTGAGTTTTTGCCTTGTTGGGAAGCAGTGAGGATGTCTTCCTCAGTAAATGGGGTTAGAAATGGAATATTCTCAGGAGGGGAGTTTGTTGGTGAAGGAGACAACGAGTAATGTGCTCCGTCTCTAGGAAGAATTGTTGATCGAAATTTGGATTTTGAGGGGGGCAGTAAACTTGCTGTAAATGGTTTTTGAAGATTGAGGCTTTTTCTTCAGGGGTTTCGATGAATTGGCCGTTTACCTCACAATGGGAGTGTATTTTTAATTTTTGGCATCTTAGAATTTTAAATTTGTTCCAGAACTTGGCTCCGTCTCGATAATCCAGCGTTGCTGTGACCTGTCTCCAAAGCGAAGCTTTGTGTGAGTTGATCGACAGCCTCACCCGAGCATTGAGATGGTTCCATTCGGTTTTGATAGCTGGATCGTGAGTTTGGATGAAGTGTCTATACAGGAGTCTTTTTTGTCTAATCCTAGACAAGATGTGTTGGGGGAGTCTGGAAGATTCGGAATTTTTTGTTGTAATGGGGATAGCAAGTTCGGCAGTTGTTTTTATTACGTTCTGAAGTTGGAAAGCGAACGAATCGATGTCTTCTGTGGTCTCGAGCATGGGGTTAGGGGCAATGTGGTTCGTAATCTCGGTTTTGAAGAGATTCGAATCAGCTCGGTTGTAGTCTCTGAAGGTAAAGAAGTTTGGTTTTGTGGGAAGGGGGATTTATTAGAGTGGTTTTGACCAAGAGTGGAAGGTGGTTTGAGGTGATGCTGTCACCGATTTCGCAAAAGTCCTCAACCATTTCCTGGCACGAGTCCGTAGCTAGGAGGTGATCAGGGATGGACCAGCCATTATGGTTGAAGAAAGTAGGATTATTGTTGTTGATCCTAAATAATGGCAGATTGATGAGCTGATTGGATAGAATTCTGCCATTCTGATTGAAGTAATGATCCCCAAACTGGGTATGTCTGGAGAACAGATCTCCCATCAGGACGGCTTTGGGGAGAGATGCAATGTAAGTGAGGGCCGATGGGTTTCGATGATTGTAGTAAGAGAAGATTGTAATTTTTCTATTATTTGGAGAGAGAATGTCAACTGCAATAAGGTCGAGGTCTGAAAATTCATTTGGGAGTTGATGGAGGGATGCGGAGATTTCATGTTTAATGAGTATTGTATTGCCTTGACTTGTGGCGGATCTTTGGATTGAAAAGGTGTTGTAACCAGAGAATTTTGGACGGTTTTTTTAACAATGTATCTGTTAGAGAAATAATTTCGGGTGTGTTGTTTAAAAGGAGAAGTTTAGGAGGGTATCTTTTGCGGGATAATCCCGAGCAGTTGACCGTACCGAGGGTACTGTAAATCAGTTTGTGTTTTTAGTTGGGGAGATGATTATGTCGACAATCGCACCGTTGCCTCAAATCGCCGTCATGCTATGATTAAACATGATGTTTGTCATCATGTTGGACAGATCTATAAAGAGATCACGGTTTTCGGGGATCATGTTCCATATTACGTAGGTAAAAAGTTTGAAGGCAGTTTTCATGTCTTCGAAAAGAGTTATTGGGACAGATGGCTTAGGGGGAACAATGGGGGCAACTTGTTTTGGGGTGGGAGGAACATCTTGCCTTTTGGGGCATTTGATAGAGAAGGCGGGGTTGTTTTGTAATAAAAAAAGATTTACCCATATTTGACCGACCGTACAAATATAATTGTTTCTTTTTATGCAAACCAAAATTTGCAATAAATGCATTAAACGATTCCAATATCTTACATGTCCATTGTGAATACCGTATAACAGATATTGGTACAAAATTTTTTCGATCCAACTCCTCCGCTGATTTTTTAAATTCATCTGACCAATAAGTAGTACTATGATATTTTGCCCAAAACTTTACATGCATCCTATTCTTTACAACAAATGGATCCGTATACTTAAACGTTCGATTCTTATTTGCCCATTTTCTTATTTGAAAAATAACACTTAATTCACTCACATCTACATTATATACAGTGTTGCGGCCCAATCCGACCCTGTAGTGGTGGGGGGTTCGCCGCCCGAAATCTGAGCATTCAGTCAAGAACCACGACCAGAGAAGGTGGAATTTTAAAATTAAACTTTAATGTGTTATGTATTATGTGTATTACGTTACAAGTCAATGTAAATAAATACAACAAATTAAACAGTGTTATTCACACGAAAACATGGTCCTTCGGAGTCGAATAAATCGAAAAAACAATTAAAACGTCAATAAAAGAAAGCGAATTCACAAGTGTTACTCCGATCTTGGACATTCCATTGTGCAGTGGGACGGCTGAGTTACGACAGTGGAACATCGGCCAACAGAGAGAAGCGTTCAGCTGGCCAACTCTATTCTTCAAATCAGGTACCTTTTTTTATTTTCCTTATACCCTTCCTTCGTTGAGTATTGCTACGCGATAAATACAAAACATTTGGGTTTTTTCATATAGGCATTTTTTAGATTGCTGTTTGTTTTAGTTTTAATTATTCAAATAATTTAATAGAATGTCTAAGTCGAATGAAAATCAACACGAAAACGATCAGTTAAAAACACTAATAAAGAAACGAGCCTCGGTTAAAGCCAAGCTAACAAACTTTGATAAATATTTAAAAGCGCTCGACGACTTGCAGATTACGGAAATAGAACGTTAAAAAAAAATCGAACTTGATCAAAGAATAAATAATGTAGAGTTGTTGTTAAATCATTTTGATGCTATTCAAAACGAAATCGAATGCGATGCCGAGGTACCCGACGAGCATTTCAGAGATCGGGAAGACTTCGAAAATAGATTTTACGCGATTTTGGACAAAGCAAAAACTTTATCTGAAAAATTCGAAACGAGAGATAATGACGAACAGTCTCATGTTAGTCATCGCCCTTCCGGTTTGGGCTCATTTGACGGAGTAAAACTGCCGGAAATAAAGCTGCCCAAATTCGATGGTACTTACAATACGTGGATGGAATTCAGGGACATTTTTGAATCCTTGATCCACCAAAATTCGCAAATCAATAACATTCAGAAATTTCATTACCTTCGGGCGTCGTTGATTGGTCAAGCACCTCTGGTAATTCAATCATTAGAATTCAATGCCGGCAATTATATTGTAGCTTGGAACACTCTATGCGATCGTTTTAATAATAAGCATTTACTTATTCAGAATCATTTGAAATCTATATTTACTATAGAAAACATAGGAAGTGCGTGTGCTTCCAAAATTCGACATTTATACGAAAACCTATTTAAACATTTGAGTAGTCTAAAACAATTGGGTGAACCGACCGATTCCTGGGACACTTTATTAATTTTCATTATGAGCAATAAGCTAGATTCAAGTACGGCACACGAATGGGAAAAACAAAAAACGAAATACGATATCATAACTTTGGACATTTTTAAAGACTTTTTGAAAAAGCGTGCTAATATATTGGAAACAATAGAAATGAAATCCGAAAACATATACGATAAACGAAGCGATGCGAAAACAGATATGCGTAAAAATTACAATAAAAATTCAGATAATAAATCTCGTGGTTTTTTGAGTTGTACTGACGATAATAATGCGAAATCGGACCAGATACCAGGTAAATACAATTGCTTCAATTGTAAACAAAATCATAGTTTATTCTACTGTCCTGACTTTTTAAAATTAGGTATTATAGAACGAATATCCAAAGCAAGGGATTTAAAATTATGCTCCAATTGTTTGAAACGGAATCATACACCTAGGGAGTGTAAGTGGTCAGGGTGTAAAATATGCGGAGCCAAGCATAACACTATTTTACACGAGGCAGCGAACACACCAGCGTCTACGTCACAAATCGGTACTTCTCAAGAAAACAATTTTACTTCTAACGTTCCAAATAATGTTTCTAATTGCACACTAGCTACATCTCGTCATGCGATTTTATCGACAGTAAAGGTTAATGTACATAATACCTTAGAAAAAAGGTATACTGTGGCACGGGGCTTATTGGACTGCGGTTCGCAATCGAGTTTCATTTCAACAGATTTATGTAACAAATTAAATCTAGAAAAAACCAAGTTTAAACTAGCCGTTTCGGGAATAGGCGACAAAACGTCATTTTCAAACTATAAATGCGAAATAAAAATGCAGTCCACTGTTAATACATATTCGGTTAATGTGTCCTGTTTCGTTTTGGACAAAATCACCAATGATCTTCCAGAAAATCTAATCGATTTGCAGAATTTAAATATACCAACTGATATACAATTAGCTGACCCCGATTTCTATATACCCCAATCAATAGATATTTTAATAGGTGCGGATGCCTTTTGGCAAATATTAAGCATAGGACGAATACATTTGGGCATACCTAATCCTATATTACAAAACACGCGTTTTGGATGGGTCGTCGCCGGTTGTTTAGAGGTACCTACTGGAAAAACAAGTTGTAACTTAAGCGTTAACTCCAATTCTTCAATTCAAACTCAATTGACGAAATTTTGGGAAATCGAAGAAATCGAAATCAAAAATCTGTGGACACTCGAAGAGCAAGCATGTGAAAAACATTTTTTGAACAATTTAAAAATAAACGATGATGGCAGATACGTCGTGTCACTGCCCTTCAAACTATCGCCGGAGAAACTAGGAGAATCACGTGACACCGCGGTAAAGCGATTTTTAGCCCTCGAGCGAAAACTAATGTCCAATAAAACTTTATACGATATGTACGCGGATTTTCTGTCGACGTACGAGCAACTAGGTCACATGAAAGAAGTAAAAGACATTAATAACGGATTACCTGAATACTACATGCCGCATCACGGCGTCTTAAAGGAGTCGAGCACATCAACAAAATTACGCGTAGTTTTTAATGCATCGTCTCCAACATCAACGGGCTTGTCCTTGAATGACCTTCAAATGACAGGACCCACTATCCAACACGACCTTTTATCAATTATATTACGATTTCGAGTACGTGCTATTGCACTTTCCAGCGATATTAAAATGATGTATCGACAAGTATTGGTTAATCCCGAGCATAGCAAACTACAAAAAATCATATGGCGTTCTAATCCGAACGAAACTCTGAAAACGTACGAACTAAATACGGTAACATACGGGACAACCGCTGCATCATTTTTAGCCATACGTTACTTGCACCAGATCGCAAACGAATGCGAAGCCGAGTTTCCCGATGTTGCTAGAATTATTCGTGATGACATGTATGTAGACGACTTACTAACGTGTGTGGACACTACACAAGAAGCAGCATATATTTGTAAAAACATTTCAAAAATTTTACTAAAACGCGGTTTTGATTTAAGAAAGTGGAAGTCAAATCATAAAAATGATGAAAATATTATACGCGGATTATCTTGTGAAAATGCAAGTGATTCATTCGAATTTTCCATTAACAAGGATCACGAAATAGACAAGACATTGGGCCTTGCGTGGAAACAACAGACTGATGTCCTAACCTATAAAATACGGCCGAAAACCGATATTTATACGAACGCGATCACGAAACGACAAATACTCTCCAAGGTCGCGACGGTCTTTGACCCGTTGGGCTTGGTGAGCCCATGTATAGTAATCGCCAAAGTGCTCCTGCAAAAATTATGGTCTCAAAACATTGGATGGGATCAAAGGGTACCAGATGAAATTCACACAGCGTGGAATAATTGGTATTCACAATTACATGAATTAAATTCTCTAAACATACCTCGTAGAATCTTGTGTGACAACCCGGTATATGTAAGTTTACATGGGTTTTCTGATGCCTCCGAGTCTAGTTATGGAGCTTGCGTTTATGTCATCTCTAGAAACGCATCAGGAAACCATACATCGAACCTTTTATGCGCCAAGTCGAAAGTTGCACCCGTAAAATCGTTAAGTACACCGCGATTAGAGTTGTGCGCGGCGTTAGTATTAGCCCAACTCATTACTAAGGTGATTAAATCACTCAATATGATATTTAGGAAAGTGTTTTGTTGGACAGACTCGACAATTGTGTTGGGTTGGCTGCGGACACCCCCAAACACTTTAAAACCGTTTGTTGCCAATCGTGTGTCCGAAATTCAGAAACTGACAGAAACTTTCCATTGGAAACACGTACCTACAAACGAAAACCCAGCGGACATAGTCTCACGCGGTCTAAGTCCATACCAGTTAAAGGCGTCCACATTGTGGTTTCACGGACCAGTTTGGTTGACAAAAAATACGAGCGAATGGCCACAAACTCCAATTTATAAAGCGGATACATCAGAGTGTAAAAAAATCTGTTTAGCCTCTACATGCACTCGTAATCGTTTCTCTTTTGAGAACTTCTCTAATTTCAATAAAACAAAACGAATTTTTGCGTATGTCCTGAGATTTCTCAAAAATTGTAAACTTAAACCGGAAGCTGTCTTATTTGACTGTTGATGAACTCACAGAAGGCTTCAATGTCATAATAAAACTCGTTCAACAAGAATCATTTCCCGATGACTACACGGCCCTTCAAAACAATCGACAATTAAATTCTAACAGAAACATACTAAGTTTACATCCATTCATGGATAATCAAGGAATTTTAAGAGTCGGCGGACGTCTTACTAATTCCGATTATCCTTACTCAAAGAAACACCCCATTTTGATGTCGCCCAAGCATCATATAACGAAGATTATTTTCCAGCAGCAACACGAAAAATTACTGCATGCGGGACCTCAAATGCTTTTATCTAGTTTAAGGAACACATTTTGGCCAATCGCCGGCCGCAATTTATCTAGAATAACAGTACAAAAATGCGTAAAGTGTGCCAGATATCGTGCTTAATCGTTTCAACCAATTATGGGTGACTTGCCAGAGGGTCGCGTTCGACCATCAAGTCCATTTAGTATAGTAGGAGTGGACACGCGCCATTCATTTAGAGATCGTACTATCTCTAAGCTCTGACGATTTCCTGCAAGCCTTCAATCGTTTTACAAGTCGTCGCGGGAAACCAAGTGAAGTGTTTTCCGACAACGGCACCAATTTCGTTAAGGCTAATCGAGAATTAAAGGAATTTGGCACCTTTTTACAAAATAACCATGCTATTATCGGCAGTTCAATAGCAAATCAAGGTATAAAGTGGCATTTCATTCCGACAAATTCACCTCATTTTGGAGGAATTTGGGAAGCGGGAGTAAAAAGCTTAAAGTATCATTTGAAACGTATTCTGGGTAACAATATAATTTTCTTTTTTGATTTTCAAACGTTACTAATCCGCATTGAAGCTATACTCAATTTTCGTCCCATTACTCCTCTAAGCTCCAATCCTGACGATCTTACCTGCCTTTCTCCGCCTCACTTCCTTATCGGCAAGTCAATCACATCAGCACCCGAACCGTCATGCATCGACATCCCAGACAACCGTTTAAATAATTATCAGATGCTAAGCAAACTATACGAACACTTCTGGCGTCGTTGGAGCAGAGAATATATATCCGAACTACAACAACGTTGTAAGTGGAAAACTACCAAAGGAAATTTGACCATTGGACAACTAGTGTTGGTAAAAGACGACAACTTGCCACCTACCAAGTGGCGTTTGGGAAGAGTCGTCGAATTTATCCGTGGAAGAGACGACATTCCTCGTGTAGCGTTGATTCAAACGTCAGACGGAATTTTGTCCAGAGCCGTCCATAGGCTTTGTGTGTTACCAGTTGCCAGTCCAGACTGCCAAGGCCGGGAGCATGTTGCGGCCCAATCCGACCCTGTAGTGGTAGGGGGTTCGCCGCCCGAAATCTGAACATTCAGTCAAGAACCACGACCAGAGAAGGTGGAATTTTAAAATTAAACTTTAATGTGTTATGTATTATGTGTATTACGTTACAAGTCAATGTAAATAAATACAACAAATTAAACAGTGTTATTCACACGAAAACATACAGGACTCACTTTAACTGATTGGAAGAGTATAGATTTTAACTGCGTAAAGGTAAAAGACAATGGAATCACACATAATCTCATTATTAGCACTTAAAACGTAGGCGGAGTTAGAAGTTGGATTAAAAAGGGCTGTTTGGAATATTTGAAACATGAAACTCCAGATATCTTGTGTTTACTGGAGACTAAATGCACTGAAGAAGAGTTACCAGAAGAAATAAAGTCTTCCACATTATAAGCAGTATTGGCTTTCTAGTAAAAAAGGGGGTTATGTTGGAGTCGGTCTATTGATGATTAAAGAACCCAGAAGTGTTACTTTTGGTATTAAAAATGAGGAACAGGATGAAGATGGCAGATGCATAACTGCAAAATATGATAATTTTTTTTGGTTAACGTCTACGTACCTAATCCGGGCGAAATTTGGTGACTTTACCTAAAAGATTGAAGTGGAATGACGACCAAAAACCCGTAATTATATGTGGCCCACAATGAAATTGATTTGGCTAGACCAAAATCTAATACTAAAAATGCTGGTTTTACGCCTGAAAAACGAGATGGGATGACAGATTTTTTGATTCTGGATTTATTGATACTTTTAGATATCTCAACAAGGATGAAACTGACGTTTATTCGTTTTGGAGCTATATGGGTACTGCAAGATCCAAAAATATTTGCTGGAGACTGGTTTATTTTGTGATTTTTAAAAGAATTTCAGGAGGAATTCACAACAGCTGTTATAGGACTAAAGTTTTAGGGTCAGACCATTGCCCTGCGACACTTTTTGTGAATGTTTAATTATATCCAAGTACAATGTACTTTTTTAATCTTATTGCTGAATAAGTTTTTTTAAGAACCTCATTACTTCTTTAAATTGTTACTTTGTATTTATGGTTTACATATACAAATTCATGGTTACAACCGATGTACAAGAAATGATTACTATTAATTAATTATTTCGCATAAGTTGAAACTTGTTAAAATTACTCAATAAATATTGTTTGATTAAGTTATAAAGCTAAATAAAAAAATTAAAAAAAATATATCTTAAAACATGTTTTTTATTTCTACACGCCCGCACATCCAACTGTGGATTACGATTGTACAAAAAATATATATATGCTCTTAGTTCATTGACACAACATGGCACTCTCACAGACATATAAAAAACAATAGATAGATTCATTCATAAAATACGAAATGTTTATACTCCAACATTGTTATGATCAGACGGAGAAATAAGGGGGGCAATTGATTGAATAGACTCAATTCGAGAATTCTTTCACAATATTTTCAATTTTTAAAATTAAAACTTAATAAACAACTGTGCAACAAAAATTAGTATAAATCTGAAATTTGCTACTACTAATAAAAAAATTCAATTTATTTAACTATATTTATATATATATATATTGTTATGATTCGATTGGACAAGAAAAATTTTGTACTAGGTAACTGTCTTTATATAGGTGTTTAAGAATTTTATTTCAGAAAGTGTATATAGTTGTTTGTTTTGGAGAGAGGTTACCTAGGGACGAAGGGGATAAACAGTTTTGAGTTCAGAGAGAATTTTTAAAAATGGTAATTTAGAAATATTTGAATTTGAAATAAGTTGTATTTTTGAAATGTTGTTAGAAGAGAATTAATTTAAATAAAAGACTATAAGTAAAAAGTATGGAATTTAAATAAATATAAATAGAATATAAATAAAGAAAAGAAATATAATATTGAACCCAGACCCAAGAAGCCGGAAGCAAATACAAGGAAATATAAGACGAACACATCATACCATAATAATGAAACACTTATGGGGACACAATTTATTCACAAAATTGTAAAGATACACAGAACTCTGCTGGTTAACGTTTAAACTGACAATACAATGAACTATTATTTGAACTTTCCTTAACTATCTATACATCCCCTTATATAAAACAAAAGAACATTCTGGAATGAACGCGAAACATAAATCGAAAGATGGAAAGAGAGAGAACATTCTAGAACAAATAACCTGAAAATAGTCTTTCACGTAAAGGTCTTTTTCTTAATTGGATATCCCGTTACACTGCCCCCTCCTTAGATTTATTCTCCTGGAATGTAATTGTCTAAATCCCGCACATTCCTTGAACCAGCTAAACCATATTCTTGGATCTGCTGCACATCTCCACTGTGGTTTCCCCGGTAAGGTGCCAACCGATCATGATGGACCACGACGGGTTTTCCTCTGGGGATTTTCACGATCCGATATATAACATCGTTAATCTTTTTCTTGATGGTGTATGGACCTTCCCAGTTTTTCTGTAATTTGGGGCAAATGCCTCGACGCCGACGGGGGTTATAGAGCCAGACTAAATCCCCCACTTGGTAACTCTTTTCCATTGTCCGCGTGTCATGGTACCTCTTCATCCGATCACTAGATAATTTAAGTTTCCCTTGCACCAAGTTGTGAATATTCTCCATTCGATTTTGAAGATCGGCGACATATTCTTTACGGGCCACTTCACCAGGTTTACAGCCAAACACCAAGTCACATGGTAGCCTCATTTCTCTACCGAACAGGACCTTCGCAGGCGTTTGGCCTATCGATTCGTTAATGGCCATTAGAAATAGCGGAATATGTCGATCCCAATCCCTCTGACACCACTTTTGACAGGTAGTTAGTAGTTGTTCAAGCGGGGTCATGGGACCGATTGGTAAGCATGCCATCGAGTTCTACAGAGTGCCTAACACCAACGTTTGGAAGTTGAGCTGCAGCAGCTTGACTAACTGTTGCAACAGCATTAGATACAATATAGTGAGCTGCATCTTGAGTGTTTCTTGCACTGTCACGGATGTTATCCATAACTTTACTGGCTTCTACATGTGCTGCATCAGCAGCATGATTATGATTATCACTGTTTTTAGTCACTTGATCTTCGACTGTGATAACACGTCCACCACATTTTGTTTTTTGGAAGTTTTCACATCTCCAGTAAATTTTGGTATCAACTTTTCGATCTTGATAAAATAAGTGACCATCCACATATAGTTTTTGTTTCCCTTTTCACTATTTGTAAACAATAACGGCATTTTTAAAATTATCGTTGAACTTCACCCAAGCACCTCAAAGTAACAATTAAATAATAAGAAGTAAATAATATTCTAAAGGGATATACCCATCGAGAGTGTTTACCTGATAATGAGCCGACCCATTGGCAACAAGCCATTACTATTACAATTGCGGAGATCACCATTAGGTACCTGCCGTAATTAGGGTTAATGACATTTAATCATTTTAAGATTCAATAATACAGGACAAAATTCTACCATCTCTTCCAAAAAATAAAATTGAAGTTTTTGATGCGCTTATAGACCTGCAATTGAAAACTAATAAAGAAGAGGAAACAAAACAAAGGATACGAATTGCACTTACTTCATTAAATTTAGCGTTCGGTCAAACGGTCAAATTGTCATTCGATAAATTATTTATTCGATAAATTGCATTCGGTCAATTGTCATTTGATAAATTGTTTTCGATAAATTCACCGCATACCAAAATAAACAACATGTGTTTTATATTTCTTATACGCTGTCCAGTGGCTTCCAGGACCGTCTCTATCATCCAAATTAATAATACCACTTTCATAGGTTCGAATTTTTTTCGGTAAAGAGTTTCTCATAAATACACCTCGAAAATTTACGATATTCCAAAATTTTGCATATTTTTCTAAATCTATATTGGTTAAAGGACGTTGTGGTAGTAGTTTTTTGGATGATTTAATTTTACTCATAAAAAAAGACACATTCCAGTTTTATACGGTTTTAAATATAATCCTTTACCCATTGCTATCGATTCTATTGATTTGTTGTGACGTTGTTCTGCTTCGAATTTTTTTTGAGCGTTTTTAGCATCGATTACAGTTTTTGCTACACCTGCTGCACCACCAGATAATGCCCCAAGTGCACTTAAGGCAGCGAAAATTGGAATCAAAAGTAGAATTCCACCAGCTTTTTTTAGGTATCTGAATCACACGTGGTTTCTTACTTTTCTTTGTGGATTTTGCTACTTTTATTGCTAATTTAATAGCTTCACCTACGTTTTCGGTTAAGATTTTAACAAATGTGCTTTTATTTTTCTGATAACATTTTTTAAACATATAAATTTAGAGTTTTTTGTTTTAATTTATTTTTGGTAGTTTGTTTTCTTTTTTGATGATGAATCATCTTGTACAACGTCTGAACGTAAACTAATATTTTTATTGAGGAAAATTTCTTATTTATAATAAAAGACAGAAAAACTTTTAAATTTTTTTTTTATTTTATTATAATATAAATAATACAACAAATAATACAAGATTTAAGTTGTTTTTACACGTTTTTCATCTTGATTGCAGTCATCACTGAATTTTCTTTTATTGTTGTTGTTTGTTGAACAAATAGGTTCTTTCATGTAAATTTTTATTTTCTTATTTACTGCATCGTTTGGTGTATCAACTATTTTTCTTTTGGCACGTAATCTTGTATTTAAATTAATTGAATCAACATCCATTTTTTCAAGTGCTCTGCGTTCCATTTCTCTGTCCAGGGTTTTATGTAGTTGTTGGAGTTGTTTTACTCGTTTTATTAATTGTGTTTTACGTTGATTTCTTTTCTTTACAATAGTGTTTTTTCTATTCTCACTAAGTGTTTGTAAACAATAATTTATACCCAAAGAAGCTTTTTCTAAATCCACTTTCACTTTATCCTTTTCTCTGCAACATTTTTTTATTGTTAAACGATACTCGGTTGGATTTAAACCTAACCCTAGTTTAACTTTAGCTTTCATAGCACCTGCCACTTCTAGTGCAGCCATTCTCTTACGAAATGCTGTATTTTTTTATCGAAACTGTTGTATCGCCTTATCAGCTAAAATTTTATCAGCTTCATGACGTTTATGTAAATCTTTTTCTTGTGAATAAGCAATATCATGTTCTTTACAAGCTTCATCTAATCCATTAATACCAGTGTCACCTCGAGATAACCTTTTCAGTAATTATGTTCCTGGACCACAAAACTTGTAACCAGGAAGGTGCATTTCAAACGGTAATTTATTAATTACGGAGTTTAACATCTTATTCCTTTAACTGTTTCATGGTAACAACAACCAAAACAGTTGAAAATTAAGTTTAAAAAACGACACTTTATTGTTTTTTTCTTTTCTAAATATCCTTTGCAGCGGCAGCGACAAAAACAGTAATTATTACACTTTCTACAAGCAAGTCCGTCTACCTCGTCAAAATTTGACCTATTGAAACATTTGTATTTACAACATTATAGTGCACCGGGCATGGTTAAAAGGAAACTAACAAATAACTATTGAAACACAATTTATATATTCAAAACAATTAAATTTATATATACATTTCTTAATCTACATCCATATTTTCTCCTTCTTCATAAAGTTGGTAAAAGCTTCATTCCATTAACTTTTTGATGGTAAATGTTTCATTCCATCAACTTTTTGTTGGTATTCTTTTAAAAAACAGTCTACACAAATCAAACCTTGATATTGTGTTTTACCTTTACACCTGGGACATATTTAACGGGAACAGGCATCTTTAAACCTCTTTTCTATACTAATCTTATCATAGTAATTGAAACAATATTTATATATATTTATACTGTAACCTCTTTTTTCCCGGAAGGTGTTAAAGGCCCGATTATAGAGGTTAACAAATGCGAACGGGGGTAGGAGGAGAGCGAGCGTGGATTCGATCTAGCTAGATGATTAATTTCAAAAAGATAAAAAGGAATATACTTAATACAATAATAAAAGATAAAAGAAGTTAAAAGGGATAAATAAAAAAATTAAAGAAAAGAAAGAGAAAGGAAAATGGGCACCACTTATGTTTTTTATCCTGAGGATGGAAAAATATAAGAAACCCAGATGGAAAAAATATTAAAGATATATGTTGGATAAAATGATTTATCAGCTGTTGTAGATAAAGTTAAAATTACACACTTTTATTTATGAAGCTAGAGAGATAACGTTATACTTACTTATTTCTTTACTTATCCTAATGGCTACAGTTCTATTAGTAAGATAAAGATGTTTTCCATAAATCAAAATTTATTAGTTAGTTACGTCTCGTTCTTTCCATTGATTAAAATAGATCAGAATAACATTGACCAGGTAGGAAAGAAAACATATCGTTATACAATAAACAATATTTATTACTCAAGGTGGTAATAAGTCGGATGTACAAAAAAATAGAATAATAAAAATATAAAATATCAACACCATAAATATGATATTACATTATTAAACACATTGGTGTTTAATCAAAAAGATAACTAATACTACACATCCAATAACAATTAAGTAACATATTGTTTTGTTATTTTTTGTGTACTCTTATAAGCAAAACGTGAAATGAAAAGGGATTAAAGTTTGATAAAACGTTAAATTAAGAAATACTAATTCACCTTTAGCTTAGGTTTTTAACTCGAGTTAAAAAAAAGAGAGTACCATATAAATATTTAAGTTTAGTAATTATACATATAAGAGATATAGAGAGAAACAAAAAATTTATCAATGAAATATGCTTACAAAAAAAACAAGTCACACTCTGTACACCGCAACCGTTGTTAATTTTATCGAATGTTACGTAGGTATAACTACAATTGAACGTAACTATCAAAGATTCACATGCAGATCGGCGTTTTTATGAACTGAGTTAATCTCGTGAGTTTACGAACACTAACTAAATTAACTCTCCATACGTGGATATTTATTATGTAGATGACAATTAAATCCAAAATCCAATGAAATACACGGTACTCTATTTTTTTCTTGTAGTAAAGAAATAGTAATTATGCAATAAAAAGACTTACAAAATGTTCCTAGGTAGTAGGTTCTAGCCTAATCTCGGCAACCGGCAAAATTCAGCTACTTACAGCCTCAAATATAGGTAAGTATCGATGACTTTTCACCAAAACTATCAACGACCAGTCAAACTGACTTTATTTCCACTCGGAACACTATTTAGCTTTTAATTTTAAGCGTCTAAAGGTAATAAAAACCACCAAATTTGGAATTAGCTCTTACAGATAAGTTATTGCTTCTACATCTAGGCCCTTAATGACTAAAAAAATCCGTTGTTAACCCAAGCTAGCGTCCTTCTGTCACCTAAGACATATGACCTTACACGCAAGACTTGATTGTTCAGTAGAAAAAAATCGATATTCTATTATCGAAACGACGGTTAGATTCAAAGATACAGTTAAGAAATACAATCTTTGCTTAGCAACAGCCGTTACAAGCTTGGTACTGCAGTGTTTATGCCATAAGTTAAGAACACAGGGTGGTAATAAGTGGAAATGATTAAAAATAATTTTTATTATTTGGGTTTTTGAAGAATGCTACAATACATAAAAAAATATCTAAATATATACATACCAAATATCTTCTAATAATTTATATGTATTGATATTAGAAAAAGCAAGTGTGGCATTTTCGTAGAAATCTTGAGCTGTTTCCCACCAAAAACCTTGATATGAAATAGATTTGTTATCAAACTGATTTAGGCTATGATGTCCACAGTTTAATTTGCTCTTGAATGGAACAATTGGATAGTACTTTTTGTATGATTCAATAGTATATCCACAAACATAAGAATTATTTATATATTTATTTAATTCACAAGTAACTGAAGAATACATTGGAATTGAATTTCTTGAAAAAATTGCTGGATATCCATTTAAGACCATCAAATCCTTTTGTACCTCTAACACCATAAAAGTACCAGGTTCTATGTTGTATGTTGTATTTACATATACTTGACAATATTTTACAAATGTGTAAAATAAAAATAATTTTCACCAATAGAGACATTGTTAACTGTTTCACTGTTGCAACAATAATAATGGAACTATACGTAGAATTTTCTATTAATACCATAAAAACTGATGACTCACTTATTTTCTATGAATTTCACCCTGTGTAGAATGTTTCATTCCCAAACTTTTGCGACGTAACTCTGCTAAACATTCTATACATTCACTGTTTGGTAAATCTGTTTCTCCCCTACATTTAATACAATTAAATCTAACACTAACAGGCACTTTATGTTGTCCTCGGCTTTACTTCTTTCAACATACTAAAAGCGTTTGTAAAAGTACTAAGGTTTTAATAAAATCACAGAATTTGGTTGTGAAAGGACAAGTTGCTTTCTGCAGGAGTTAAATAATTACAAATAATTCGTTCATTAACAAATCGTCTTCTAAAAACCTAAGTTTCATACCACAAAAATAACAATTGTAACAATATATCTGCCAGACATTGTATTAATTACACATTTGCATACGTAATATTCACTAAGGTAACAAATTATTGATGATGATTTCTGTT
The DNA here is from genome assembly GCA_964028335.1 of Altica lythri. Lineage (NCBI taxonomy): Eukaryota > Metazoa > Arthropoda > Insecta > Coleoptera > Chrysomelidae > Altica > Altica lythri. The sequence goes on along the minus strand of OZ034801.1, from coordinate 96,304,227 downwards.
GTCCTGTGCTCTATCTCTAGGACCATCATATGTGCTATATTGACTATCTGAACTATGTGATGATAAAGATATTCCCCGAGGTGGTTCTGGTCCTTGAGTTCTAATATATCCAGCATATTCTCTTGGTGTAAGATTTACCCATGCTGATAATCTCTGTCCAATGATATGTTTTTGTGCATTATTGTTCTTTCCCATTTTATATACTTTTCTGTATAGCAATGCAAACAGATCTGATTAAAATTTAATAAAGTCAGTTCTTTTATAACAGGATTTGGAGTTGAAAATTTTTTTCAATTTATTATTCTTTTTTTGTACTTAATTTAATTTTCAAATATATTTGACTGAATTTCAAATATATTTAATTTAAAATATAAAAGAGGCTCGGCTCGGCTCGGCTCGGCTAGTCTCACACCTTCTCGGCTCTTTAATATAATATGATGATGATGACGCTTATGATCATGCGAGCAGCTTATTTACCAACTTTTAACATTTATTTACAACTTAAGTTGATAGCCGTGTTGGTTAAGGCGTCATTTTTGTACACATGAGTTTGTGGGTTCGAATCCCACAACAGGCCATCACACAGAATTTTTTCCTACAATTATTCTCATACAAAATTATTCTAAGTTCTATTTGGGCACTAACACAAGAGGGGTGGTTAAGGTAGGGTAAAACTGACAGGTAAATTACAGGTAAAGGAGGAGAAACTTATTGGCCTATAATATATACAACTATGTGGCCCTATATTTTATCTTGGCTCGATGCCGTCTGTACAGGGGTTTTCCTGTTTCCGTTAAAATGAATCCATGTCGGTCCCACTTTGACGTAGCTGGTGTAATGCCCCATACTGTCTGCGTCGAAGGATCCGTGGTAAGCAATGATCCCGGCTAGACAATATTGCTTACTCTCCCCTACGTTCTCTCTAGCTACTTCGATTCGTTGCGGCAGATCTTCCTGCACCATTTTGGTTTTGTCACTCATGTCTGTTTCGATTAGAAGGTGTGGACCGTATCGAATATGTACTTTCGTTTCCAGTCCACAACACTTTCTTGGCATGGTGTAATGCTGTACAGCTTCTTTCAGCTCTTTAAATGCTTTATCCCTGATTGTATTGAAGTTGACCGACAAAATGATGCTGCTGCTTTTTTTTTACACACTCGGCAAATCTCGTCCCTTGTAACGCTTGGATACTCTCCGAAAAAGCTTCGGCGAGATTGCCTATGTTGACCTGTGCATTCACCTTGATTATTTTTGTTCTCGTTTCGGTTTTTTCGTAGATGGGCAGATTCGCCAAGAGAACGACTCTCCGTTGGAAAAAACTTCGACTCAAACTTTTTTTGATCAACTCGTTCGCCACACCGTAGATAGGGGATTTTATACTCTCACATGCCTTCTTATATGCCTCGTTATTCTGCAAACTGTGCGCCAAAAATTGACATATGTTGTCAAATGCACATGAGTTTCTTACTACATAAGTTTTTCCTTGATAACTTACGTTGGGGCAGCAGTTACCGTTTGAAATCGTGGGGAGCGTTATGCCTGTTTGCAATGATGGATCAAATCGTGAAAACGGAGGACCATATTTCGATGACTTCTTTACTTTGTTCTTGTTTCTCCAATTTTGGTCAGCCCGTAGTTCATTCATCTCTTGAAACTCGTCATCGCTTTTTTCGGAAAGTGTCTCGAGATTATTCGATTCCACGATAATCTCGTCAGTTTATACGTCCTCTTTTTCCATATTCTCCGACGCCAAAGCTGAAGGAAGGTGATCGTTTTGATTTCGCTGTGTGTTTGCCAAGATTTTTTTTTCTACGATAATCTCGTCAGTTGATTCGTCCTGTTTTTTTATATTCTGCGATGCCAAAGCCATTCGGATTTTTCCTGGGAACGACAAAATATGTCGACTGACGAATTTGTCGATACGTATCGGTTTTCCTGCATCTTTCAAAACACGGTTTTTAAGGCGTTGAACTCCGATTCCACAGCAGCCGATGATGGAGCGTACGATCCGTAACCAAATACTGGAGGCAACGTGTCAGAAAAGAGAGGAAAATATGGCATCAATTCTTTTAAGTTCAGCGCTACTTCCGGACAGCAATATCCATTGACGTCATCAGTGTCTTCTTGTGTGGCTACTGCGTTGGTGCATTCTTTAAAAATGCCAGAAAACCACCTGAAGATGTTTGATGTCTCCATTTGTTCGTCTTCATTGAACTCCTGAACGAAATCTTCGGTGGATTCATCTTCCGTGAACTCGGGAACACTGCGAACTGCTGTTGTTAAAACTTGCTTGGCTTTTTCAGTTAAATTTTCGGAGTAGTTCGGATCCAGTGATATTACGAAAATTGCCTTCGAAATTGATTGAATTTCGTCGAACGTAGTTTGCGAGCGTAAGGCAGCAATGCAATGCATATAGAATTTTTTACGCGCGAAGATGTGTTCTTCCAGCACTTCCATCGCGAAATCATGTTCATATAGTGGAATATGTCAAGACGTAGTAGGCAAGGTGGAAAGGCCTGTTCTTTCTTGCATAAGATTTCGAAACACAGCGAATGCAAATGCTCTCACCACTGCGCCTATTAATAATAATAATAATAATAGCCTTTATTACCCAACAGTTTCCCATTTATAGGGTAAAATACAGTGTGAGAGTACAGTAATAATATATGAATTAAGATCAAAAAATACAACATAAATATATATAGAAATATAAAAAATATAAAATATAAGATAAATTAAAAAATTATAAATATAAAATTAAAATAAATAATGTGAGATTAATGCCAAAAAAAACGAGAAAAACGAGAGAACGATATAATAAATATAATAAAAACCAAAATAATCTAAGATAAAACATCTACATTGAACCATTATCCAGATGTTGCACTGTTATGTCAATTATAAAATTAAGTGAATCAAAATTAATATCACAAAAACTTGATATTTTATTAAAATTATTGCACATGTTGTAAACAGGTGATCTGAAATATAAATTTGTTCTAACACGATTAGAATAAAAAGTAAAAGAATTTCTGGTTCTTACAATAGGAACATTAAGATTGATTTGAGACAGTATATTTATTGCGTCAATTTTATGGTTAAGAAGCTTATATAAGAAGATTATAGCTGCTCTTTTCCGGCGTAAACAAAGACTTTGAAAAGTAAATCTATTGAGTAAAATATTATAAGGAATTCCTCTGACCGGATAAAAACCATCAATCCTATAACATAAAAACTTCAGAAAACGACGTTGAACTCTTTCAATCATTAATTGATAACAAATATAGTAAGGATCCCAAATAATACAACCGTACCCTAGACGAGATCTGATGTAAGCAAAATACAGAGTACTTAGTGCATTAATATTTGTAAATGACTTGCAGTTTCTTATAATAAATCCGTAAAATTTCAAGGCTTCATTGACTTTCGATGTGATATGATGGTTAAACGTTAAAGCACTATCAAAAAGAATACCAAGATCTTTAGTTACGTCACAGCGACCTAAAACTGTGCCATTTATATTGTAATCATAAAATAAAGGATTTATTTTTCTTGTGAAAGTAACCACTTTACACTTTGACGCATTTAAATATAGTTTGTTTTCATTGCACCAATGCTCTACACCATTTAATTGATCTTGTAAGAGATTGCAATCATCAGCTTTGGTTATTGGTAAAAACAATTTCAAATCATCGGCGAAAACTAATTTTAGACTATCAATGCAATCATTCAAATCATTGATGAATAACAAGAAAAGTAAGGGCCCCAAATTAGAGCCCTGCGGAACACCAGATGTTGCTACAAATTCAACAGAACTATAGCTATTGTGAGAAACAAATTGCCTTCTATCAGTTAGATACGATTTAATAAATAAGATTGCAGACGAGTGAAATCCAAAACGGGAGAGTTTATGTAAGAGAATTGAGTGATCCAACCTATCAAAAGCCTTAGCGAAGTCTGTATAAATGACGTCAACTTGGCCACGATTATCCAAATGATCAGATAAGCTTTGAGTAAACTCGATTAAGTTAGTAACCGTAGATCTTTTGGCCATGAAACCATGTTGAGACGTTGAGATAATATTGTGCACTGAGGTATATATACGATTGTACATAATAATTTCTAAAAGTTTGGCAAAGTTCGATAATACAGATATAGGCCGATAGTTCTTAATATCAGTTGGATCACCAGATTTTAGAATGGGGGAAAATCTAGATGTTTTCCAACATTCAGGAAACTCGCTACGTGTAATAGACAGATTAAAAATGTGTAAAAGAGGAGCTGAAAAAACGTTTATGCAATCCTTAATTAAAAAAAATGAAAGCAAATCTGGACCCGCAGTAAACTTGTTTTTAAGTTTTTTAGATGCTGCAACTATTTCAGATTGTGTTACATGAGTGAAATTGATAGTCTAAAAATTACTAATGATATCACAGACGGTATAATTGCTTAAACTAGAAGGCATAAAAACACTCTCGAAATACTCAGCAAAACCTTTAACAACTTCCTTAGGTGAGTTGTAGCAATTGCCATTGAGATACATTTTGCCCGGGATTCTGGAGGTCTTATTTTTTGTGTGAACAAAAGACCAAAAGATCTGCTAAAATACTATTTTGAACAGAACGAATGTAATCATTATAAGCAGTTAAAATTTGTTGTTTTATTAGAGTTCTTAGCCTACTGAATTCATTCCAATAGATTGTAAGCCCTGTAGTCTTATACTTTTTGTGCAATTTCGCTTTATTTTTAATATTACAGATTATTTCACCTGTGTACCAATTTGGATATTGGTGCTTGTAAGTTTTATAACGAGGAACAAAATTATCAATAATTTCATAAATGGTTTGATAAAATCTATTAACAGCAATGATAGGATCCTTTAAAAGATATAAGAATGACCAATCAACATGTAGAAAAGCTTGATACAAATCTGGGAAATTAGCTCTTTTAAAATTGAACATTTTGTTCTCTCTATTTAAATCAAAGGAGTCACGAGAAACACTTAATTTATTGAATTCAATAATCAAAGCCGGATGAAATAATGAATCTTCAGGAACTAGAGGAGCCGTGTCTCTACGTATATTACATTTAGTATCAGTAAGCACCAAATCAAGCAGTTTATTAGACTCGTTAAGTATATTATTAACTTGATTTAATTGCAAAAAACTTATTAAATTTTTTATAGCGCAAACCTTTCTATCTGTGGAAAAGTTTTGAACAAAATTAGAGGCATTAAAATCACCAAAAAGTATAATATTTTTCGATTGCATGAATTCAATCTGCTCAAATGTTTCGCAAAAAGACTCATAAATATCATTACTTACTGTAGGGGGTATATAAATAACACTTACATAGAAATTAATGTAAGAAATGAAACACTTGCAAATAAGTAAATCAATCAAAGGGAAACTGGTATCTAAATATGTAACATCAACTAAATATGATTGGATTGAATTACCTACTGCAAGTAATACACCTCCACCACTACTCTCGGCAACCTCATTAAATTTTCTGTCCTTTCTGTACACTACATAGTTATCTGAAAAGTACTCACTGCTGGAAACGTCTGAGGAAAGATAAGTTTCACATAAAGCTATTAAATCAAATTCACAATCACTCACTGCTGAATAGAAAGTTTGACATTTGGTACGCAGCCCACGAACATTTTGAAAATAGCAGCAAAGATCATATTGGGATGATTTATTAGCTGGGATTAGTTTTTTGATTTAAGAATTTTGGGAACTCCATTGACATACTTGATGGTTATACCAGTTTCTCCTTTAGCAACTCTATCAGCTAGCTCGCTTCTTAAGGTAGTAAGATGGTTACGTTGTTGTTTGGTGATATCAGATTTCAACTGAATGTTGCCATGAATATTAATATCAATTTTACTTTTGTTTCTCAGGATTGCAATGGTATCAGTTTCTGAGCTCAAAATGATTTTTAAAGGTCTAGGTCTTTGATCAACTGGCTTACCTAAACGAAAAACTTTTCTCAAGTTGAAATTTTGATTTGTAGAATTTAAAATTGACTTAACTCTCTCATAATCATCGGCGGATCTGTCATTACTAGCAGATGAGGAGGATTCGTTTAGATTGTAAAGGATCAAATTTCTTGCACGTTGACGACGCTCAGCTAAAAATGATTCAAGATTTGTCGGTGCTTGAGCAGGTGATCGAGTAAGGTTTCCAGCTGAGTAATTAGAAATATCAGAATGAGATGTAGCATCCTTAATAAAGGTAGCATTGATTAGATCTAGGGAGTCTTCCAATTTAATTATTCGCTGTTCCAGGGAGATGAAATTACCTTTTGTATCAGAAGTATTGTTCTGGACTTCAACTTCTAATGCAGTATCCTTTTAACTAAATCGGGAATATGTAAAAGGTTGTCTCTGCAGGATGGACAATGAAATGGCAACACCCTTGAAACCATAACTAACACACGGATTTCAGTGGATGACAGGTTACAACATTTTTTACAGTACGCTTTCTTGCATAAATCACAAGGAAATCCAAAAGTATCCGTTTTGCTCTCCCTATATACACAGGGTACATTGCATTTAACGCAATTTGCATCAGGCGCCATAATTAATTTATGTATGTAATTTATATTTACCGCTGGTGGGATAAGTTCACAACCATAGACCAAACAACAACACTCTTTTATGGTTAGCAAAAAAAACAATTACTCAGATCTATGCAAATAAGTGAGTTTAAAACTTGCCTTCAACAAATGATGCACTTTTAAGGTTTATTTAATAACTAAGACACTTTTCACAATTTAAAACGATCAAGAAACCACCAAAATCGGGTACACTTTTAGGAACTTTAATTTGTAGGTCTGGGTTGAAGCATTATTCCACCATAATCCATAATAAGCCTATTAATGCACGGTCAAAATCCGTAACAATTTCTTTTGGCGTTGGAAAATTTTGCTTGTGGGTTGACCCTATACGCAGAATTTCAAGCAAACAAAACGTAATACTGTTGGTATTTTGGACTGCCGGGACCATTTAAAAAACTGATACATTTCCGACGATGACCTTGGTTGTGATTTGGTACACATACAGGAGAAGAGATAACTCACCGGTCGGCATTTTCACCTTCTTCATTAACGAACCATTAGCAGCAATGCATATCGTCGTGTGATGGTGTTCGTAAACCGCTATTTGTTCATTAGTCCAATAATGAACGAAAATTGGATCGAGACCAATGGATCTGACAGCTGTTTCGTGCTTTAAACTGTATTTTAGATGGTGGAGACTTTCGTAGATGTTGTTGGATTTGATGCCGAATAGCATATCTTGTCTTTCTTGTTTCGCCTTTTTTTAGCACTGATCCGTTGAAAATATGAGGTGGTTCATCGTCACCTACTGCCATCAGTTTTTTTGCTTGTGATCTTCGTCAAGCTGATGGTAACATTTTGCCTTCGACGAGGTCTTTGGCAACGGCAATGCGTTTTGAGCCTTTCAATTGCCGTTTTTTATAATGTTTGATATTTGGATCAAAATTCTGTAGTGAGCAATCCATGATTATTGCTTCGTTTTCCTCTGGCTTGTTTGCTATTTTACCAAATTGGCAATCGCATTCAGGGCATGAGCCTTCAACTTTGACGAACCACCCAGAGTTAGATATGGTCGATCTTTTAAATGTGAGAGGGCAGCAAATGTGGGTCGCATCAAATACAAAAATTTGATTTGTCAGTACCCGCCGCTTAAACGTTCGTACTGTTCGCTCCCCTCGATCCCGGAACTTGTACGTCACCTCCTCACTTTTTATGCTGTCCCAAATATCTGATACATCAATTTGGAATGTGGATTCTTCAGTTGTTTCATCTAAACTGATGTTCGTAGTGTTGGTCACAGCACAACTTATTCCGTGATGTTCGATGATATTTTGCCGTACATTGTGCCTATCTTCCAATAGGATCGTGTAAATGTACTTTGCCGAAAGGTACAACTCCTTGTCCATATTATCTGCCAAATCGATGTAAATTTCGCTACTAGGTGGAACGACTTTTCCATCTTTACCGATGACCGATTTGAAGTTCTACATTTTGATGAGCCGCTCCAATTCGTTTACTTTTTCTCTCGTTGACATCTTGATATAAAAATATCATTGGATTCTAGAACAACAAATTATCAAAATCATTATAATAAGAAAAAACTTTTATTTCCGTTTATCAGCCTACGAGTAATTCATTTGACGAAATATAATCTCAGTTAACCCATTAAGGTCCAGACAAAAACTAGGCTGGATAGCACAAAACTAACAACGCCATTCATAGGCAAATAAAAAAATACCTATATTCAAGAATGAATATTTTGACTTTGACACGGTCAACCTTTCTGAAATTTTTCTCACTGTTTTATACATCATCAAAGAAACTTCATTTAGTTCTTCAAAAAAATTTGTAATCATACAGCAAGTTCATGTGACCTTACATGCCCTTGAATTTCAAGTATGTTGTTCTTTAGTCAATTTGCAACAACTTTTATCAATTAACTTGAGCCCGCAAACGTATATGTAATGTATATACGAAAAAGTGAAAAACAATTTTCCGATTTGCGCGTCGCTGTTGAACTACCTTAATCAAGAGTGCTAAAATTTTGCACACATCTTTACAATGATGCTACTTCCCAGATAAATCTATTATTTTAGAAAAATATATTGACAAGTTTTTGTAGAGAAAGAAAAAAATTATTTACAAGGCAAAAAATAATTTGTTCGATACATTTTTCAAATATATATATAATTACATAAATGAATATTTAAAAATTCAATATTAAAAAAAAATATGGTCTATCTAGAAAATAGTATGATTGAAAAGATAAATGCAAAATTGTTCCTTGAGGAACAGGCAACGACTATTAATATGTGTCTTAGTAATAAAATTACGGTGCAGAAAATTGTACCTACCTTGTATTGCTGTAGAGACTCAAATGCAAGTGTGTCACAATAACTAATAAAGTTGAACGAAAATGATCACCCTGTTAAATTAAACATGACAAAAACAAAATTAAAAAAATTGTTTGTTAAACTGTTCTAGACATTTCGTTAACTATTTATTTAGAGAGCTCTTCCATTTTTAAGGACGGTGGCTGCATACAACATTGTTGCCATCGATTGTTTTTTTATTCACTTTAAATTCTTCTTGTTCCAGCGTTCGTGCAAAGCACATCGTTACGTTTCTATTCGAGACTATAATTTTATTCTATTTTCATTTATCTTTATGTATCAATAAACTAATATCTTTTTCCGTCGATAATTGAGAGCATTCTATGTGTTGTCCCTGATCTCCCTCATATGGATTCTACATAACTACGCCATTCATAAAATATACCTGTTTTTTTCTTTTGTCATTTGCAATTGTTTATAAAAAATTATTTAAATAAATTATGCTGGAAGTTGTTATTTTGCAAAACGGACTGCATTAATCGATTCTCCGAAAAAGATTAAGGTGAAAACCTATAGGTATAATCATTTTTTGCCATAGTTCCATTTATTTTTCATTTGTTTACTACCGTTTTACGCTAACAAAATGAACGCTGGCAAAAAATTGTTATATAAGTTCTCTCCATAATTTTTTCCGTAAAATTGATTTGCAAAAAACTAACTTCTAGCATAATTGGTTTAAATATATTTTTATAAACAATTGCAAATGACAAAAGAAAAAACATAGGAATTTTTTTTTCATTTGCCTATAAATGAAGTAGTTAGTTGAGCACAGTTTCGGCCTTGGTCTTAATAGGTTAATAATTTCAATTGTTAGATTTACTGTGCCGTTGGAAATGCAGTATTATTAAAATTTGAATTATGATCATTATAATTATCATAATCATGATAATTATAACAATTAAACAAATTTTTAAAGCTCTAGTGTCCTAGGATGGTAGCCCAAAACTCACCGTACCAATTACTTTTGCTGTGTCACATACGAAGGTCGTTAACTTTGATGTCCCCATGAAATCCACAATAATCGGAGTTTACTAATTTATTTCGATAAAATAATTTTTCGTATCGACTGCACAGTGGCATAGGATGCTAGCACAACTAAGCACAACCTTTACTTTTGCGGGAAAAAAATCCTGTGTCACGTACGAAGGTCGTAAACTTTGTTGCCCCTATGAAATCCACAATTATCAAAGTTTTATCATTAATTTCGATGAAATAATTTTTCGTATCGACTACACAATGGCCTGTGGTGCTAGCACAACTCAGCACAACCTTTACTATTGCGAGAAAAAATTCCTGTGTCACGTACGACGTCGTGAACTTTGTTGCCTCTATGAAATCCACAATTATCGGAGTTTAATAATTTATTTCAATAAAATAATTTTTTGTATCGACTGCACAGTGTTCTAGGATGCTAGCACAACTCAGCACAACCTTCACTTTTGCGATAAAAAATTCCTTTGTCGAATTACAAAGTGGTTTGCGAACTTCTCAAAAAAAAAAGAAAAAAATTTTTTTCAATGTGTTCCAATTAATTTTTTTATTTTTTCTCTAGTAGCACAAAGCTAGCACAATTCAACCCTATTTTTTTTTAAATTAGAAAATGGCTGGGCTAACTTTTTTTTGAATTATTTATCAGCTCATTGAACTTATAACATTAAAAAAAATTTTTTGTTTTGCAGTAGCACAAAACCTTGCACAATTCAGCAAAACTTTCATTTTTTTGAATTTCGAAAAAGGCTGGGCTAACTTTACCTATACAACTAACTAGGGTTTCAGAAGATAATGGTGTTGTAGTAGAGGTGTTGTGATATGAGGTAAAACCACCAGTAAATTGTAAACTATAGCTAGGAATAAAATAACATAATTCCTAGCACCTATACAAAATGCACCAGCAACCTATTAAGTACATTATTCGCCTATCATAGCTAGCTATACATGTAGTTTTTAATACTTTAAAACTCTCAGTCTGTCCAAATTCCTGAAATACTTGTCTAATGCTTCCTGTAGGTAAGCATCATAGATTTTTTTTATTATATGTATGTGCAGCATATTTTGTTTATTTTCTACAATCTACTTAAATATGTGTAAGTATGTGAGTGGTAATTTCTCCCAATTTTCCCCTTATCAAGCCAATTCAGATCCTATAAGAATATCTTTAGACATTGTGTAAAAAAACGATTCACATACCCGCCTATGACTAACTTATGTACTACAATTTATCAGTGAAATGATAGGTTAGGGATCAAATAGTCGATTTTTGGGCTCACCACACACTATCTCACCATAGTTTTAATTTTTTAACACCTATGCTTTACTAGTAAATACAAAATTAGGTGAAATACACTCTAATAAATAAAAAACACAGTACTCGCCACTTCGATTATCAATGAAATGATATTGGAAATATTATCATTCCAGTAATATTTAAAAGCTTTAAAAACAGCTTTGTCCATCGGTTGGAGTTCGTGGGTAGTATTACTGGGGAGACAAAATAGTATGATGTCATATTTTTCAGCTGTCTCCACAATTGATATATCTAAATGGCATGAAGCGCCATCAAAAATTAGAAGACATTTTTCTGGCAGTTTATACTTCGCTAGGTGTTTCAACCATTATCAAAGGTTTCAACGGTCATGCTTCCTTTATTGTTCATTAGAGTTAGGGTAGACTGTCTCACCACTCTGGCTTTAGCGTTTTCCCTTTAAACAGAATTGCTGAGGGAATTCTTACTTCACTAGCACTGCCGCAGAAAACCACTGTCACATTTTCGCCGTGCTCAGGGGCCGTTAAATGCACTCGCTTTGCTCCTGTTTTAGCCAGAACACTTTGTTGATGGTATAGTGTTAACCTGCAACCCTTCTCGTCTACGTTGTATATTCTTTCTGGTTTATCCATAAGATCATGCTCCAATAAGACCTTTTTAAGTTTGTCGAAGTAATCTTTTACTACATGCTTATTTAACTTCTGAGCTCTAGTCGGATTAAGATTTTGCGCCCGTCTGGTAGTGATTTCTGGATGTCGAGTTAAAAATGCTCTTAACCAATACCGACCAGCTAATAGTTTTTGTGGCGAAAAGGAAAGAGATATACGGTTTTTCTCACAGTAGTGAATAACACATTTTCGCAGAATCCGTTTGGTTAGAGGATAACCCACTTCAGCTAGTCGTTTGATTCGGGACACTAATTCGGTCCCTTTTTACGGGACCTAACACCGTTTTTCTTCGCAGAGGCTGCTTTTTATTGATATTTTTATTCATGTATCGAGATAAGGTTCTTCTAGATATGAGAAATCTCTTTGAAGCGGAGTATTTTGACTAAACAGGATTACAAACATAAAGATTAATATAATATTAAAATAAACAAAAATAAAAACATAAAAAATAACAACTTTCATTAAATTTAACATTTAAAAAAATTTTTTTATAAAAAATTTTTGAAATTAAAGTTCTGTATTTCACGAATATAGTAAGTTACTTGATATAATAATAAAATCTAAATAAATTAATCATTACAATGTTTTGCTTTCCTACTGTGTTAAAATAAATACCATAGATACATAAAAAAACATACATATATAAAAAAGAAATTGAAGACATATTAAAAGTCAATCAAATAATAAGTTTTAAACGTATATGTTTTTATGTATTTTAATAATATGATTTACTTTAATTTTATCAAACAGAATTCGCAGCTTTTTTCATAACCTCACGTATTAGTAAGTTATCACATATACAACATTATAAAAAATTTTTTATTATATAAAAAATTTTTTCTTCACTATAGATGTCCTGAAAAAGAATTAAATAAATTTGAAAGCTTGACAAAAATAAAAGAGTTTTCTTCATTTACATTGGCCATAACATTGACTGCAACTCCACTATTGACTTCACGTTATATTGAACCGGTCACTATACCATTATTCATATATATATATATATATATATATATATATATATATATATATATATATATATATATATATATATATATATATATATATACAGATGTATATATATATATATATATAATTGGAGTCTCGCAATCGTCTCCAACGAATTTCATGAAATTTAGTATATAGGGGGTTTCGGGGGCGATAAATCGATCTAGCTAGGAATCATTTTTAGAAAATGTCATTTTATTCGAAATTTAAACTGAATTGTTATTAAATTAATTTAAGTTGTGTATAGATAATATCATTTTGAAAGCTTGGATAAGCGTCAAATCTGTCAGTTGTGTCAGTTCTGTTATGTTATCATAATGGGATCTATTACGCGAAAGAGAAGTTTGTTTTGTTCTTACATGTGAAAACAGTAAGTATTATTTTAACTGTTATAACTATTAATAAAATAAACTAATTTAAAAAGTTTTTTAGACTGAACTGTGCACTATGCCGTAATCTATCTCGGCTATTTGCCAAGGGACATGTTGCACTTAGTAATAATTTAAAATAATTTAACAATAGTAATATCTTATATCTTTAAACGAGCAATTCTTATATATATATATATATATATATATATATATATATATATATATATATATATATATATATATATATATAGAGGTAAATTAACGGGCATGTACGCAAAGGATCATAGGATTACGAGTAAATACGCATACTTGGCACCCTTTGTATATATATATATATATATATATAGATTATAATTCTTGGAGATGCAGTCAAGTTAGGCTTTTATAAGAAAACTCTTAAACTTAACTAAATTGAGGATACATTCTTTTCTATTTTTTTTTGTTACAAAAAGTGTACTTACTGTGTGTAGATTTTATATTACCTTAGAAATTTAGAAATTTTATATTTAACAAATGTCATTTTATTATAAACTTAAAAATGTATTTAGTTAAAATCGTAGAAATTGCTAAAAAAATGTTAACCTCAAGAAGAATAAGTTTAAATTTTTTTTTTAATATTTGTATGTATAGTTTAACTAGACCTACTTGGATAGGAATTATTTTTACGATTTTACCAGGGCAAACTCAAAAGAACGTCATTATATAAACGAACCTAGTAAAATTGCTATTTAATTTTGCATTTGACTTCCCGACTCACACCTGTATTGTTTTAAACAACACACGTGGAAATTGTAACAGCGCGTTGACCACACCTATCCAAGTAGGTCTAGTTAAACTTTTTTAACTTGTAGAAAGTCTTGATAAAGAATTAAATAAAAATCGAAAGCTAGACACACACTTCAGAGAGTTTTCTTATAAAAGCCTAATTTGACTGCATCTCCAAGAATTATAATCTTTAGATTTAAACAGTCACTTATAACTTCACGCATACTTGGCAGCATATTATTCGTGTTTTATCGATAATCAATATTAAGTGAGCAACTGTCTGCATGTATTGCCATAGGTTCTCGAAAGCGGATCTAACGATTTCGTTGGAGAAAAAAAAAACGATCTAGCAGCTACCAAGTCTAGGAAAATTCGTTTTTTCCATTTTTCACATAACATGATTATAAGGGTAAGATAACTTGTAAAATAATGCATAACTGCTCAGGTAGCACATTCAGCAAAGTATTGGACTAATCCAAGGGCCCATCCTCATCAAACAAATACAAACAGGTTAGGTTTATCAAACTTCGCGTATCAAGAATCATTTGAAGAAACCATTAATGCAAATGATCAGGTTTATGCTCGTCGAATCCGCGCTGCTAAAGTAAGATGTTTGCAAAATTTAACTAACATACAAACAGAAAGCTTTATGACTTAGATGTTTCACGAGCAAAGCTCGCTCATCCAGGTACTATTAATTTAATTGATAAAGTTAAACAGACATTTCTGAAGCTACAAAAGTCTAATTTAAGCGATTTGGATGAGTCTATTGTTTTCGAAATGCACGCACATCTCAACATATTAAGCAATATGGTTGACTTGCCAAAATTGTCGGATGTCTTCATTAGTGAACATACTAATGAATCTAGTAACAAAAATATTGTACCTCAGCTCCGTTTCTGTTCTACCCAGAAGAAAAGAAAACGTCAACAAAATAATAATAAAAAACCAGATAAAAAACAAAAAGTAGATATCAGTAATATGTTAAGTGAAAAATTGGAAGAATATATTTCTAACGACCCAAATTATGATCATTCATATCTGTAAGAATAATTGCTACTTATACAGGGTGTCCCAAAATTTGCCTGCCAACGGCCTACTGCAAATTCCTGGTGCCAAATCATGCACATTGAGATGGGTAACTTATGGCCTTAAAGCCACCCTTTTCAAAATACAGGGTGTTAAAGTTTTAAAATTAAAATGGTTAATTTGCTATAAATTTCAATTGGTGCGTTGGATTGAAATGAAACTTTATGAGTATTTTTAAATTTGTAAATTACTTATTTTAATGCAAAAAGGTGATTTCTATATTCTTCCAGTGGCATGCAGTAAGGGTCAAATAACCTTTCCCCACTCCTAAATTTGGTCAATATTACTGGATAAAAAGTTATTTTTTAATTATCGCCTTTGACAAATCTTCTTTAATAAAAAAGTAATAACATTCTACTATGCTAAAACTTATTGTTTTCGAGAAAAATATTTTTATTCATGTCGTTCAGATAGCAATTTGGTAAAAATACAAAATATTTCTTATGAACTGTGCACACCACTGGAAGAATATAGAAATCACCATTTTGCATTAAAATAGGTAGTCTATAGATTTAAAAATACTCATAAAGTTTCATTTCAATCCATCGCAACAATTGAAATTTATAGCAAATTAACGATTTTATTTTTATCTGATTTACAATTCCATTTTATTCTATAAAATTTTCAATTTGTAGTGATAGAATGAATGAAGGTTGCCCACTAATAATTGTAGAAAAAGTCATAAGTTTTGTCTTATCAAGTTTAGATACATTTGATTTCTGCCTAGGGTAAGTTTCATTCTATTTATTTTTTCTGTTAATCTATTATATAGTCGTATTAATTTTTTTTAATACATCTATTTTATTTCAACTCTTGCGTTTTTTTTTAATATACAACCTGTCCAAGAAAGTATGCAACACATGGAAAACTTTACTAGTAATTAAAAAATTACCCTTGTAAAAGTTTGTGCTTTGTCTAAATCCTATAAGAAACCTCAAATAAATGTCTTGCACTGTCAAATAACAGAAATACAAGTATTTTAATATATTTCATATTTTCATATAGGTATTTTAATTTTATTAAAAGTTTTTTTATATTTATAAGTTAAATTTATTTATATTTATTTTTGAAATGATAGAATGTAACAATAAATATTACTCAGCCCTTCTATATCTGATTTTCTATTAATACATGTTTGCCTTTTATCAATGTGTGGATAAGGAACCATAAAAAAAGATTATTCTTAGAAATGACACACATTGATAAAAGGCAAACATGTATTAATAGAAAATCAGAGTTAGAAGGGCTGAGTAATATTTATTGTTACATTCTATCATTTCAAAAATAAATATAAATAAATTTAACATATAAATTTAACTTATAAATATAAAAAAACTTTTAATAAATTAAAACAGGATTACAAACATAAAGATTAATATAATATTAAAATAAACAAAAATAAAAACATAAAAAATAACAACTTTCATTAAATTTAACATTTAAAAAAAATTTTTTATAAAAAATTTTTGAAATTAAAGTTCTGTATTTCACGAATATAGTAAGTTACTTGATATAATAATAAAATCTAAATAAATTAATCATTACAATGTTTTGCTTTCCTACTGTGTTAAAATAAATACCATAGATACATAAAAAAACATACATATATAAAAAAGAAATTGAAGACATATTAAAAGTCAATCAAATAATAAGTTTTAAACGTATATGTTTTTATGTATTTTAATAATATGATTTACTTTAATTTTATCAAACAGAATTCTCAGCTTTTTTCATAACCTCACGTATTAGTAAGTTATCACATATAAAACATTATAAAAAAATTTTTATTATATAAAAAAATTTTTCTTCACTATAGATGTCCTGAAAAAGAATTAAATAAATTTGAAAGCTTGACAAAAATAAAAGAGTTTTCTTCATTTACATTGGCCATAACATTGACTGCAACTCCACTATTGACTTCACGTTATATATATATATATATATATATATATATATATATATATATATATATATATATATATATACATATATATATATATAAGGGGCAAATTAACGGACATGTACGCAAAAAGGATTATAGGATTACGAGTAAGAATGGTAACCGCAGACATGAGTGTGTTTCTGGCTCGTTAGCCGTCATCAGGGCGGCATAACCAAGTAACGTATTGCACTTGGCTAGCAAAAGTATTGGGTACTTGGGAGCAAAGGATGGTAGGGAAACATGTGTCTAAAAAACACAAACAACGAACGCTCACACAAGAGACCTATCGCCATTTGTGCCTTCGGCTAGCTGTGCCCACATTTTGGGGCTACGACCAGCGTCGCCACATTGGCGAAACGGACTCATTGTGTTTGAGTCGTTCCAGGCCCAGGATGTAAAACACAAAGGGTGCCAAGTATGCGTACTTATGATAAACAAAAGGGGCAAATTAACGGGCAGGTACGCAAAAAGGATTATAGGATTACGAGTAAGAATGGTAACATCCTGGGCCTGAAACGACTCAAACACAATGAGTCCGTTTCGCCAACGTGGCGACGCTGGTCGTAGCCCCAAAATGTGGGCACAGCTAGCCGAAGGCACAAATGGCGATAGGTCTCTTGTGTGAGCGTTCGTTGTTTGTGTTTTTGTGACACTTAAATTTAAGTTATTTTCTGTGTGATTTACACGTTCTATTGTAGTTGTGGTAAATAATTTTTTTTTAAAAGGCTGGATGGATAATTGTTATCTAGTAATGTAATGTATAACTTTTTAAGATTTTTTTGAATAAAAGAAGGATGACAAATTTTTTCAATTCGAGATTTTAAGCGAAGAATTAAATTAGTTTTCACTTTAAAAAGATGATAAGAGTTAAAATTCATATATCGGCCAGAGTAAGTTGGTTTCACATACCAGTCTAATATAATTGAATTCGGTGTTTGCATTAGGAATAAATCAATGAAATTCCTTTGTAATCATATAGTAAAATATAAACAATTAAGTCTGAACTCATTGCAAAGCAACAATTCCGTTTATTTTTTAAATAATATGAAATTGAAAGTAAGTTAAAATCGAGTGACGTGACGTCAGAACTCATATCGATGACAGTTTTTTTACATCTGTTTCATGCTCAGTTTCATGAATTAAAATCTGTTTTGAAATCATTTTATATATATAAGTGTGAATCACTTTCTGGTAGTAATTTTATCATAGAATACTGTATTATACCTTGATTGACAAACATATTTCAATTTTATAAGATCAATGTTCAATGTGTTCTGTTGTTATATGTTAATCTGTATCAATTTTAATTTCATAACATCATGTGTTTCATTGTTATGTGTGTACAATTTACATCAATTTTACATGTCTGCTAATGAGTTCAAATCTAAATATTGATTAATTAAGGAACTAGTATTACTATTATTTTGTTTTATACTTTTTATGTGCTGCTGTGTAAGCCATTCTATTTTTGTCTTGTCCTATAACTTCTGTAAGTTCTAAAGGATCAATAAATGGGATTGATTGACTTATGGAAAACCTGTGTTTTGAAACATGTAGACTTCTCTTTTTGTTTATACCTGCCCAATAACTCAAATATTTTGTTTTCTAATGTAATGGTTGTCACAATAGACTTCATTTTTAAAAAGATTCCTTCTAAAACATTTATTTTTACAACTTTTATTGCAAAAATTTTTTAAATTGTTAATTCAAGCACATCTAGATTAGGTAGGCATAATAAAAAAGTAAAACTTCTTCGAAAATATATTTGTCTGAAATTTTACAAAAAAAAATTCTATGTAATACGATTTTCTCAATAAATCAATCAATAAATTTTGCTTAAAAATTAGTCTGCATGAGAGTGTATGAAATGAATAAAATTGATATGATCTAGAAGTAAATACGTTGGTACACTTCTCTAAATATACAAAAAATTATCACAAATATACAAACCTAAAAACAAAAATGAAGCAGATAATAAATGGGGATGTGAAAATCATAAGGAATGCATGTTCTTGAGTAATAAACAAACATCATTATTGTTGGTAAATTTTTCTTATGTTTGTTTAATAATAGGACCTTGTAAATTAATTAGGGCACATGCAATCTCTATAACTTGGTCGGTATGTTCTATAAAATTATGATCTATCACTGCATGTGGATTTAAATACTGAAATTCTCTTAATCTACGAATGACCCTCTCGATATGAATTCTTAAGCTAGCTATTCGTTTGGTCTCTAGCACTTCTAATTTTGTGGGTTTCACTGAACTAGAAACACTAGGTGGCCTAACTAACTGACAATTTCTGTTATGTAACTGTTTGCCAATATCCTTGAACCCTCTGTCAGCCATCACACTGCATCCATCTGGTAGTAAATCTAAAAATCCACTTTCTTCCACTAACAAAGAATCACTTATTCTTCCACCATACCCCTTCGATATGAAAGTTATGAATCCATCAGGGGTAGACGAAATCAAATACTTCAAAGTGTTACACTTTTTGTACTCTGACCATGTGAGTGCCTGTTTAACTGGATCTGTTGGCTTTTGTATTTGAATTTCCAAGCAATCAATAAATGATTGGACATTGCTATAACGTGCTCTGAATGGGATGGGTAAATAATATTGATTCTTGTCTTTAGATGGCCAAAAAATCAGAGTCTTCAGATGGGGCACTATTTGTATCAATGATTTTTTGAAAATTTTGGATGCATTAGAAGTGGACATACCAAACATGTCACCCAAGAGGAAAAATTGATGATTTAGTTCGATTTTCATCAATGATAACATTAAATTATCCTTACTGAGTTTACTTTTTGTACTGAGCAAATTGATGATATGTTGAAACCAATGATCAGGAATTCCTGTATATTTCTTTGGTTTCTTCTCTATCAATGACCGAGTAACATTCAATGCTCTCAATTGTTCTTCTTTCTCATCTTGTGGAAAATCAACTCCTATCACTATCAGTGCTTCCAATGAAAGAACTGGTACTCATCGATTCCATCTCTGTATCACTGCTACTACTAGCCTTTTGGGAAAATAATATTTTTCTAACATTAGGGGCAATCTTGATTGGTGAAGTGATGGCATCTTTCAAATGAAAAGATTTCAATGGTGAAGTAGCAGTATTTTGCATGCCTTTCCTCATGTTACACAATATCGGCTTGCTACGATAGGTAGGTTTTGCTTGTACCTCTACAGTTCGTGTCTTTGGTGCTTCTTCTGATGGGTTCACAACTGCAGACATCAAAGAGTCTTCTGAAGTATACTGATGACTAGATTCACCCATTTCTGGTAGCTGATAGCTGATACTGGCTGGTAAAGTTACTGGCTCATCTTCATCAGTTATTATTGGCATATTTTGCTGCTTTTCATCAGTTTCTGCTAATACTTCACTAATGAGTTTTTGTCGCTGTCGTTTTACAGGCAATGATCTATCGGAGATAGTACTGGCTCTTTTTCTATCAGGTTGACAGTCAAATATATGTGGTACCACCCCTGGGTTCAGAATAATATTTCCTCCCATCAATTTGTGCCTCATGAAATTCTGCAAATCATCTTCCAACTGTAAGATTAAAAAACTTATCATATTGATCTGTCACTATGAACTCGAAAAGTAGATAGACTCACCTTGAAATGATCTTCACAGCAGTAAAACATTGATTTCAACTTCGGCATATCTCTTCTAGCAGCTTTGAACCATTTTTTTTAGAAAAATCCTGGGGCACACAAAGAAATATCTTTCCTGGAGTACTTACAGAAGTACTCGTACATCCTGGTACAAAACACCACTTATTTTGTGCTTTCTGCATTTGAAAATGTCTTACTAACTTATTTTTATGCAAATCGATCAAAAATAATGAAAACTGACGGATAAAAATTAATATAAAACTTCGCAAAACCTCGCACAAACACTGTTTACATTAGAATAATGGCGCGTCCAGTAACTTCGATATTACACCGGGAGATAGTGACAGATTTTCAGACGCGATTTAGGCCAGTATGCCTTTTCCAGTACATTATACTATTGACAATTCGATGATAATAATCAATTAATGGAAGTGTCATCGTGTGTTCTTCATCTATAAAAAAGTTAACAAATTTGTTTAGAAATTAATCATTTTTATATGATTTTACTCAAGCTGCCATTTATGCTAAAATAAAATTCGATCAAAGTATTACTTGAATGGCCATTGGCATACCGTTAGTGTGAACCTAGCAGGTGGGCATGCCCAGGTAGATATGCTTTCTAAAATATGCTTTATCCGTGTTCGGAAACAGGATGCCAATGTAGAATATACTTGATATTACTATACAATTGCTACAGGTAAGAGGGCATACCCTTTGTGCATGTCCGTGTATATCTTATATGGTAGTAATTTTGCAATGTTAAACGATAAGTTTCCGTCATTAAAATCAGTATGCCATTTTGGTTTTATGCAGTTCATGATAGCGTTTGACGTATATAAAGTTGGCATTGCAATTGGGCGGTTAACTGATGTAGGCATACGCGAAAAAATTTGCGAAATGGTACGGAAAATTGCCGTGTGTTTAATCTGTATGCCACTTTGTTTTTAACATATTTGAGATATATTTGGGTGCTACAAAAAATGGCATATCGTTTGATAACGTCCGAAGTTCTGAAATTTTGAAATAGTATGTGAATACGGAGAAGGATTAGTGCAAATGAAATGGACGATTTTCTTCCTTTGTAAACAGTATACCTTTTTGTAAAATATTGAATCGCGGTATATTTGTATCAAATAATAACGGGCATACTGATTAGACTGGTCTGCGGCTTTCAAAAACAAAATTTTCATTATGGAAAAAACCATTTATGCTGCGTTTATTTCAGCTTCGAATTTATAAATTCTATATACTATTTATTTGTTAAAACTCTTCTTGTTTCTTCAACAGATCATTTTATTATACACTAATATAATTATTTATTTCATTACCGCGAAAATTGTATTTTTTTTTTGGGATTCATTAAATTTTATTAAATCTATATTTAGGGCAAATAAATGCTTATTCCAGCAAATTGTGGTACGATTTGGCACAATAAAGTCATTTATTCCATATAAATTAAATTTATTACTCACATACATATTACTTTTAATTTTTTTATTCATCAGTAAAGTCTACTTCCGTATTATAGTCTTTATCGCTTTCATTATCTTCTTCCTCGTCATCACCATCTATATGAGTTTGGTCCTTAGTATCCTTCCCTCCATCATCATAACCGTTGTCATCATCATACTCATCATCTTCATCGTCCGAAGATTCGATGACGGTATCATGCTGGCAATCATTTTCTGGATCTATTGTCACGTCTGGGGGGGATTGGGGAAGTGTGCCTTAGTGTTTTGGGATGAGGGGTAGCTAACTGAAGGCACTTCCCACCCAGGTCGTGGTTATCTACCCCCTGGTTAGGTATCCTGCTGAAGACAGAAAATTAACCAAGGGAAAGATAAGATAAACAACAGGAAACAAACAACAAATATATTAACAAGAAACAAACAATGAATAACGAATAACTCACTAACTATACTAATCTTACCAAATAACTACATGGTGGCATGTCACATTTACTCACGAAAATACCTCAAGAGTCACAACGGCCCAGACCCAAGGGTCTGTTTTAGGGACACCCCAAGGGTGACCCTTACAGACAACCTCAGACACCGAACTCCTCGAGTGCGACCTCAACGACGCTCTTTTATAGCCAATTCATACGCTACGTGAGAATAAGAATTAAACTATATAAGGTCTCCTTGAAATCTAACGTACTGACTTTGACCTGAATGATTACAATAAAAAATAATACAAAATATAACAATGAAATATAAAACAATTAAACTACCCTATTATCGTATGTGACACTATAAATAATAATATCAAACAATTTAATGAATTTTAATAACTGATGTAAATAATAAGAAATCATCATGCTTATATATTACCTTCAGTTTCGTCGGGTGTTAGAAAGATTTCCTGGACGAAGTGTGGCACCTCATCTCCTTCAAACCAACGGAACGTGTATGTACCGTTTTCTTCGATGTTCCAGCCAAATTGCAGGGATCATCACTGTTGGGATTAGAGGAATGAGCGTTGCTACGTCATAAAATGTGCGGTCATATGTTTTTTCATATGAATTTTTCATATGATGAACTTGCATAACTTGTCTGCCATAGTTGTTTATTGCAAGTTAATAATCAACCTAATGTATAGAACAAAAGGCATACTGACCTAAAGCACGGTAATTTTTTCTATAACTTCGCAATGTTTTTCACGAAATTACACCAGTAAAGCTCGCACAACTTGTATGCCATTAATTATTTTGATTTGTTAGGTAATAATTGCATCAACAATGAAATGTCATACTGAATAAATACACAGATAATTGTCTCTTTATTTTACAAATTGATCTTCATTATTTATTATGTCAAACCTGTTTGAATCGTATGCCATTTTCAATGTTGACATTTGAGGATACATATATTTTAAGGTATCAATTTGGACTTGAGTAAAATGACGGAAACTTATCGTTTAACATCGCAAAATTACTACCATATGAGATATACACGGACATGCACAAAGGGTATGCCATCTTACCTGTAGCAATTGTATAGTAATATCAAGTATATTCTACATTGGCAGCCTGTTTCCGAACACGGATAAAGCATATTTTAGAAAGCATATCTACCTGGGCATGCCCAACTGCTAGGTTCACACTAACGGTATGCCAATGGCCATTCAAGTAATACTTTGATCAAATTTTATTTTAGCATAAATGGCAGCTTGAGTAAAATCATATAAAAATGATTAATTTCTAAACAAATTTGTTAACTTTTTTATAGATGAAGAACACACGATGACACTTCCATTAATTGATTATTATCATCGAATTGTCAATAGTATAATGTACTGAAAAAGGCATACTGGCCTAAATCGCGTCTGAAAATCTGTCACTATCTCCCGGTCTATATGAGTAGTGACGTATGCCACCCGCCATGTTGGCGCTGGTCGTTTACTCGGTAAATTTATGGATTTGAAATTGAAGGTGGTATAACTCTAGTATAATTTTTTTTTATTTTTTATTTTTTTTGTTTTTCGTCTAATTGGCTGTTGACCTGTCTTCCTGCGTATTTGTCAAAAAAATGGAAAACACCGAATTGTCAGTATTTCTTATAACTTTACAATCAAGAAATGGTACTGATTTATCAATTTATTTTTCTACTGTGAAACTTATATGTTGGTTATAATTATTAAATATTTCAAGGATAAAATCAATACCATTCTCTGGTACCGCACAAATTATATCATCTACGTATTTTTTTTTTTAAAGGAAGTTGGAAAGGTAGTAAAGGAATACAAAAATCTAACAAATCATCCATTTCATCTGTGCAAAAATTGGGGATACAGTGCTACCCATTGGTGTGCCAAAAATTTGTAATTGATCATTAAAAGAAAAATAAAAAATATCACTGATAAATTGTACCATTTCAAGAAAAGCATTTAGTGGAGTTTTGCCATTTTTAACTAATTCAATTGAAATATTACTAAATAAAGATACAACATCAAGGCTTATAAGTATATAATCTGTAGGAAATTGAAAATTTTTAATTATTTCAACAAATTGAAAAGAATCTTTGATGAAATATTTATTATTGGAGTCGTATGCCATAGTCATGATGTTGGTTACCCATTGTGATATTTTTCCATTAGGAGAATTAATAGAAGATATAATAGGTCTTAAACTTAAAGTGCATTTATGAATTTTAGGTAAGCCGTAATATTTAGGTGTAATTGATGAAATTCTTTTAAGGATCTTTTTTTCTGAATCATTAAAATATTGATTATGTTTTTTAATTAGAGCTTGTGCGTTTTGTTGAAAAGTAGATAAAGGATTTTTTTGAATTTTCTTATAATAAGTTGTGTCATTTAGTAGTAAATTTGAAAGATCAATGTATTGACTTCTTTTCATAATTACAGTAGTATTACCTTTGTCTGCTCTTGTAACTATAAGATCACTATGTTGTTTTAAACAAGATTTAGTTTTTTTGAAGAGATTATTTAAATAGTTATTATTTTTGTTATTATTATAAATATAGTTAGTAATACAGTTTGTTATTTTAGCTCTAATTAAATCTCGTTCATTATTATTAATTGAAAATACTAAAAATTCTACATCAGCTAAAAGTTTAGGTATGGAAATGTCTTTAGACACAGATGGAATAGCAAATCTATGACCTAATGCGAGAAACATTTTTATATCTATAGGAATTAATATTAAGAGATTTAATATATTTTTGTTTTAATTTGTTAAATTTATTTATATTATTCTTTTTTATATTATTAAAAATTCTATTAAAAGAAAAAAATGATGATATTTAAAGTTTTTCCAAACATTAATTGGTAGAATTTCAGATATAGTTTTTCCAATATTATTAATGGAAAAAGATAGATTATTGACATTCTCATGTGTAATTGTAATTTATAAATTAATTAATTTACTTTTTAATTTAATGTTAAATGGTTGATTTTATTAAGACTTCTTTCGCTTGCTTCTATTAAATTTTCAATATTTTTTGTGTTATTTTCTATATGTGTTCTCTTCTGCAGTTAAGGAGAAAAAGTTTTCTGGTTTTTATTTTTAACAATTTGATGGAAAGTTTAACCCATTTTTTTATTGAAGACATAATATTATTGCCGTATGTTCTGGCAATATCTTGATAATACCCCATTTTTACTATAAAGCAGAAATTCTTTGTTAACGGCTGACTATTTAAACAAGAAATAATATATATATATATATATATATAAACAAAGTGCCAAGAAAACGCGTATTAATATAAACAAAAGGGGAAAATTATTGGGCATGTACGCAAAAAGGATCAATAAGGCCACGAGTAGGAATGGTAACCGCAGACATGCATGTTTCTGGCTCATTAGCCGTCATCAGTGCGGCATAACCAAGTAGGGTATTGCACTTGGCTAGCAAAAGTGTTGGGTACTTGGGAGCAAAGGATGTTGGGGAAACATGTGTAAAGAAACATAAAAACACAAAAACAACGAAAGCTCACACAGGAGTCCTATCGCCATTTTGTGCTTTCGGCCAGCTGTGCCAATGGGTTTTCGGCTAGCAACCAGCGTCGCAACGTTGGCGAAACGGACTCATTGTGTTTGAGTCGTTCTAAGCCCAGGATATGAAATAAACAAAGTGCCAAGAAAACGCGTATTAATATAAACAAAAGGGGAAAATTATTGGGCATGTACGCAAAAAGGATCAATAAGGCCACGAGTAGGAATGGTAACCGCAGACATGCATGTTTCTGGCTCATTAGCCGTCATCAGTGCGGCATAACCAAGTAGGGTATTGCACTTGGCTAGCAAAAGTGTTGGGTACTTGGGAGCAAAGGATGTTGGGGAAACATGTGTAAAGAAACATAAAAACACAAAAACAACGAAAGCTCACACAGGAGTCCTATCGCCATTTTGTGCTTTCGGCCAGCTGTGCTAATGGGTTTTCGGCTAGCAACCAGCGTCGCAACGTTGGCGAAACGGACTCATTGTGTTTGAGTCGTTCTAAGCCCAGGATATGAAATAAACAAAGTGCCAAGAAAACGCGTATTAATATAAACAAAAGGGGAAAATTATTGGGCATGTACGCAAAAAGGATCAATAAGGCCACGAGTAGGAATGGTAACCGCAGACATGCATGTTTCTGGCTCATTAGCCGTCATCAGTGCGGCATAACCAAGTAGGGTATTGCACTTGGCTAGCAAAAGTGTTGGGTACTTGGGAGCAAAGGATGTTGGGGAAACATGTGTAAAGAAACATAAAAACACAAAAACAACGAAAGCTCACACAGGAGTCCTATCGCCATTTTGTGCTTTCGGCCAGCTGTGCCAATGGGTTTTCGGCTAGCAACCAGCGTCGCAACGTTGGCGAAACGGACTCATTGTGTTTGAGTCGTTCTAAGCCCAGGATATGAAATAAACAAAGTGCCAAGAAAACGCGTATTAATATAAACAAAAGGGGAAAATTATTGGGCATGTACGCAAAAAGGATCAATAAGGCCACGAGTAGGAATGGTAACCGCAGACATGCATGTTTCTGGCTCATTAGCCGTCATCAGTGCGGCATAACCAAGTAGGGTATTGCACTTGGCTAGCAAAAGTGTTGGGTACTTGGGAGCAAAGGATGTTGGGGAAACATGTGTAAAGAAATTGTTAAAATATAAATCAATAATATTGTAACCTATTTTTGTATATTTTAGCCTTGAAAAAGAATTTGAAATAAATTCGAAAGCTCGGTAATAGTAATAGTAGAGTCTTACTAATAAACCTGAATTTGGCTGAATCCCTGTAAACCAAAATATATATTTGTATATATATATATATATATAATATATATATATATTGAAATGAATCCTCCTTCCGGAACACCCTTCTTCAATAAAATTCTCGGTCGTGGATTTAAGATTATAAATAAAAAATATTCTTATCTTCCTCTTCTTTCTACTCCACTTCCTTTTTCTGTTCTTCAACCCTTTCTCTATACCTTGAAATTTCTAGTTTCTTTCTATTCGCTGTTTCTTTCTGCTTCAATACTTTCTATTTCTTGCCTTTTATCTCCTCCTACCACTTTCCAACCCTGACCTCACTGTATACTCTCTTCCAATTCCAATTACTTTTATTTTATATATTGTTTCGTTTACTTTTTACTCTTTACGCTTCTTATTATCTATATTTTAAAATTTATATTTTTATTTACTTTTAAAATTCAATTTAAATAACTTATATTCATTTTCTTAATCTTTTACATTTTAACTTCTTCACAATCTAATAAAAATAATCTGCCTAGCCACGTAGCAACGGAAAAACAATCTAATTTTACAAAAATACTTAATCTAGACAACCAATTTAAAAATAATGGATCACGTTCCAACATTTCATTGAAGGAACATGCACCCATGAAGAAAGATCCATATCAATATATATATATATATATATATATATATATATATATATATATATATATAAAACGAACAGAGCGTTTTGTGACAGTCTAAGAATGTCCAAAGATGATACATAAAGTATCTAGTGCCTTACTGTCAAAAGTAATAATTTCAGTTTTGAACTGAAATGGTGTCGGTTAGAAATTTCTAACACTTTAAAAGACACCTTGGATGCTGCGATATAAATAGATATAAATATCATTCAACCTATATCAGGGCAAAACCAAACTACAGACACGTGTTTCGCTCTTAGTTTGAGCTCGTCAGTGTAGTACAGGCTATGTCTCTCAAGTCACTAATCAAGAGACATCCCTGCTATAAATTGAACGATATCTATAGATGTCAAATTGCAAAACTGATAAACAGTCGCAAGTGGTTCCATCTTCACTCCATATAGGTTGAATGATATTTATATCTATTTATATCGCAGCATCCAAGGTGTCTTTTAAAGTGTTAGAAATTTCTAACCGACACCATTTCAGTTCAAAACTGAAATTATTACTTTTGACAGTAAGGCACTAGATACTTTATGTATTATATATATATATATATATATATATATATATATATATATATATATATATTTGGTTTACAGGGATTCAGCCAAATTCAGGTTTATTAGTAAGACTCTACTATTACTATTGCTCGTTTAAATATATTTGATGTACTCGGTTTGGTTTGACGAATTAAAAGCTGAACGGAATCTCCATTTTCTTCGCATGCACTTTCAGGTGGTAAAGCTGGATGTTTGATGTTCTCTGAATTAGCATCATGTAATATTTTGAAATGTATATGTTTGCATAGCTTAAAATTGTGTGTATAATCTTCACAGGTGCATGAGTACATATGTATACAAACTCCACATTCAGGGCAAACTAAATTACAACAATTTAAATCAAGTAACCTTTCGATCAAATACATCTCTGAATTGCTCCTGACTTCACAGCTTCTATCATTTATCATCTGCACTAAAAAATTACTCGGCTTTGCAAACTGATGTCTTTTAAAATTTTCTATATGATATTTTATGTTTTTACCCTTTACAATTTTTATTACTCTTCCTATACTTTGATCTCTATAACATATTTCAAAACCATATGCAGTCCTTTATCCAATCGTTTAATACTCTTACGATTCAAGTAAAAGTATTTGATTGTTTTATGCATAGATTCCAGTCGCATATTGGTATTAATGCCTGTGCCTTTTCAATAGCAATAAGCCCACTGTCTACAGGTAGCCACGTAGTTCGTTTTGAAATATTTCCCAAAGATATAAGTATTGTCCTCCATCATCATCTTGACAGCACTTTCTAAATTTTTTTGAAATCGATCTTCGTCTAATTCTTCCTGTAGTACCTTCAATGTTTCATAAACATCTGACCGCTTTTCTTTGTTGTTAATTTTACATAAATTTGTTTGCCAAGCTACGTCAATATGCCATGAACAAAAAAGTCTGTGAACAGCAGGTCCCATCACTCGCTGCCAAGCAGTGTAAAAAGTCTCTGTAATGTCAGACATAAACGTCTTAGTAGTAATATTTCCCACTTTGTTATCAATGCTTTTAAAAAATAGTTCATAAATATAAGTGTTTTTCTTATTGGAAAACATAAATGCTGCTCGAAATCCCTGTCCAAATTCATCAATCACCAAAAGAGTTGTTAAGAGTTGTAGTTGTAATCGGTTGGGGCTGCTCTGAACTACCAAATAAATGATGATATGATTGATGCTTGTCATCGTCTAAAAAAAGTTCATGCAACAGGCTCCCCTCCAGGAATTAATGTTAAATTTGTTAGACGTGAAGTGAAAGAGGAGTTACTTAGATTAAGAAAAGTTAAAAGGAACTTCTCAACCAGACACATGAATTTACCAGTTGACTTGCCAGTATACATAAACGAGTCTTTATGCCCTGATAAAAGGCGCATTTTGGGAGCTGCAAGGGAAGCCAAAAAGACCAAGGGATATAAGTACATATGGACCAAAAATGGGACAATATTTCTTAGAAAAAATGATGGCTCTTCTGTAATATAAATTTCGTCTATGGAGGATTTGCAAAAATTGGTCTGAATATCTCTGTTAAAATGTGTTTAGTGATAAAACTTTTTTGCTATATACAGGGTGTGTCACGACGAAGGGACAGTAGAAATATCTCGAGATCTATGTCGATTAAAAATCTGAAAATTTGTACTTGGCCATTTTCATTGATGGCCTATCTGCCTAAAATAATGTCATTAATCTTACACTTCCGGTTATACCGGAAGTCGCCATCAACTTCGTTATTTTAAATAGAACAACCTGTATATTATTACATTTTCGTATTCCGCATAAAATTCTGGACTAATTTTATGAAAGGTAGTCTATATTTAAAATTGATAGTTTTTGAGTTATTCAACTTTTTTCAAAAATTTTGACAGTTGCGACTGAAATTTGAAAAATCAATAACTGGACTATTTCACAATCAAAGGAAACAAAAGTTGCTACGCTTGAACAGTAAGTGATGTTCTTTAATGCGATAAACAAATAATTTAGTTTCACAACACAGAGTGTTCTTAAACGGTGTGCTATTTTTCAGAACTTTGAATCAGAATAAGTCAACATTTTTAAATAGGACACCCTGTATATACTTACGTCGTCTTACGTGAAATTTATTTGGCTTGTAAATTGTATTAGGGTTCCCTATACCTAAAATCAATAGTTTTCACATAAATCAGATTTTATACCCTTTTCACATACAAATCGCACATAATATGAAAGTTAATTTGAGAAAATTTTTGAAAAACATAGCAAACTTTCTAAATTATGAGTTTATGATGCATTTATTATTGTCTTCCTAAGACTTCAGTAGTTATAAAACACTAAGCTTCCATTAAAAGAGCTAAAAAGGGTCTTACGAAAGAGATTATTGAAAGATGTCATTAGTGGGAGACGAAACTGTTAGAGATTTTTAGTAATTTTCCCAAATAATATTGCATTTAAGAAAAAAGTATTTTAATATAATCAAATTTAATAAAACACAGCAAGGATTACGTTTAATTTAAATGTTCAGATTGCCGACCGTTTGTCGCTAGACATTTGTGAATGCGACGTATCATGTCTTCTGTTACGGCCCTTCGGATCTCATTAGGATTCATAAACGCCTCCCTAACCCTTTGTTTCATGTCTTCTTTGGTGGTGGGAGCAGTAGCTTAAACTAAAGATTTTATTTTTTCCCAAATGTAGTCCAACGCCGGTGTCAAATCTGGCGATCGCTGAGGCCATCTAAAAGGTCCGTTCAGCGCTATCCAACGATCGTCAAAAGTCTGCATTAGGAGCTGAGTAACACCATGAGTGTTGTGTACAGGAGCACCATCGTGTTGATACCACGCTGCTCTGTACTCCGCCAATGGTAAAGATTCTAATACTTCTTGCAAATTATATCTTAGAATATTTTCGTATCCTACTCCATCAAGATTGTTATCATAAATGTGCAAGGACAGAATTCTGTTGTTTGTAATGGATTTTCGTCTCCCACTAATGACATGTTTCAATAATCTCTTTTGTAAGACCCTTTTTTTCCTCTTTCAATGGAAGTTTGGTGTTTTATAGAGACTAAATTCTTAGCTAGACAATAATAAATGCATCATAAACTCATAATTTGGAAAGCTTGCTATGTTTTTCAAAAATTTTTTCAAATTAACTTTCATATAATGTGCGAATTATATGTGCAAAGGATATAAAATCTGATTTATGTGAAAACTATTGATTTTAGGTATAGGGAACCCTAATACAATTTGAAAGCCAAATAAATTTCACGTAAGACGACGTAAGTATATACAGAGTGTCCTATTTGAAAATTTTGACTTATTCTGATTCAAAGTTCTGAAAAATGGCACACCGTTTAAGAACACCCTGTGTAGTGAAACTAAATTATTTGTTTATCGCATTAAAGAACATCACTTACTGTTCAAGCGTAGCAACTTTTGTTTTCTTTGATTGTGAAATAGTCCAGTTATTGATTTTTCAAATTTCAGTCGCATCTGTCAAAATTTTTGAAAAAAGTTGAATAACTCAAAAACTCGATTTTAAATATAGACTACTTCACATAAAATTAGTCCAGAATTTCATGCGGAATCCGAAAATGTAATAATATACATGGTGTTCTATTTAAAATACCGAAGTTGATGGCGACTTCCGGTATAACCGAAAGTGTAAGATTAATGACATTATTTTAGGCAAATAGGCCATCAATGAAAATGGCCAAGTATAAATTTTCAGATTTTTAATCGACATAGATCTCGAGATATTTCTACTGTCCCTTTGTCGTGACACACCCTGTATATCTACTTCTTTGCCAAGAAAATGACTTTATTTTTTTAATGTCAAGAAAAGCCTTTTTTTATTTTGTTTATTATTCACAGACAAGTTTTTGCTACAATTTTAAAATTATATTTGCATAAATAGTCTAGTTTAAGTTACAATGAATAAAGAAATCTTTTTAGTTCACCAAAATATTTGTAGCCTCAGAAAAAATTTTGATTTATTTGTAAGCCATATGTACTCAAACTTTAAAATATCGCTTCCTAAAATAATAATTTTAACAGAAATTTGATATATGAATCTGAAATCAATAACTACAAAATAGATAACTACAGGGTCTTTGCTAGCTGCAACCAATGCTCTAGGTCTGGTGGAGTGATTATTTTTGTCAGTAATGATATAGCGTGTACTGGAATTGACAATAAGTTCTTATCAGCAAGTGGAATGAAACTTGACTGCACTCTTGATAACATTTCATTCAGTTTTCTAGCCTTTTATCGTTACCATGACTACTCAGAAATTATTTTTATTAATGAGTTAAATTTATTATAAATACATTAATAAATAACAATACAACTGATGAGTATAATTTTATGTTGAGTAGTCATGGCTTAGAGTCATACATAAATTCTATTACACGAGTTAGATCAGGGACTTGCTTAGATCATATTTTTATTCGATGCAATAAGTTATATAATACTCAATATTTTTAGGGTGAAGTGGAGCACGCGGGTATCTCTGATCATTCTCTTTGTTTATTATATACGAATATAAAATCTAAACCAACGGAAAATATTTCTTTTAAAAAAATTAATTATGATAAATCTCTGCGGTGGATTGGAGTATATTGTATAAAATACCATATGTAAATGAGGCTTTTGTATACTTTTCCGATTTACTAAAAGAAACATTAATATATGTTCTATTACTTCCAATTATCGTAAGTCGTGTAGACCTTTAAAGCCATGGATAACATTAGATGGATCAAAAGGATAAATAAAAGAAATGCTTTGTACAAAAAGAAATGCTTTGTACAAAAAGAAAATATGTCAACCATATAATTTTAAACTGGCTCTATATTATAATAGGTATAGAAATAGGTTAATTGAAGATTTAAGGAAAGCTAAGGAGGTATACTATTTTAAGTTATTTGAACAAACTATAGGTAATACAAGGGACCAATGGAACATTATAAACAGTCTGATAGGTGAAAATCATAGTGACAGTACTATTGATAAAATTAAAACAGCTGATGGTACTTATGTTAAACAGAATAATGATGTAGCGAATGAATTTAATCAGTACTTTTTAAATGTTGCTCAAAACTTAAAGGATGGTTTGGATATGAACCCTCCAGACTTGGAAACCAACTTCAATGAAAAAATCCATTCAGAATCCTGTAGTACTTCAATTTTTTTGCAACCAACGGACAAAATTGAAGTTTGTAATGTAACTAATTCTTTAAAAAATAAGAAGTCACCTGGAGTGGATGGTCTCCAAGTTGCAGTTTTGAAAGAACTGCAAAATGAACTAGCGGAAGTGTTAGCTTATCTGTTCAACATGAGTATTCAGCTCGGTACTTTTTCTGATATTCTGAAGAAAGCTGTTGTGGTTCCTATTTCTAAAGGAGGGGATAGATTTAATGTTTCAAACTACTGTCCGATAACCTTGTTATCTCCCTTATGAAAGGTTTTGGAGAAAATAGTTAATATTAGGCTAACCCGTTTTCTTAATGTTCATGGAAAACTGAGTGCTCAGCAATTTGGTTTCAGAAAAGGGCTAAATACAGAAATGGCGATCAACAGCTTAACTTCTCAAATTAATATTGCCTTAAATAATAACCAGCGTACGGCTACCCTATTCATGGATTTCCAAAAAGCCTTTGATATGGTCGACCATGGAATTCTATTATCAAAAATAAATTCAATGGGAATTAGAGGGTTAGCAAATAATTGGTTTAGGTCGTATCTCAGCATGAAGCATAAAATTAAGTAAAGAAGGTGTTATTCGTCATGGTGTTCCTCAAGGTTCAGTTTTTGGGCCTACTCTTTTTCTTATTTATATTAACTGCAGATTTAGAGGGGCAAGTAACTTCTTTTGCAGATGATACTGCGTTACATTTTTCTGCTAGTACTGAAGCTGAGCTGTTTCGCAGGATGGAGTCAGACCTTGCGCAAGTGGTTAAATTATAACAAAATTTCATTAAATGTTGCCAAAACCAATGATATAGTTTTCAGTCTTTCTAAAACTCCTGGAGTGTTGAATAATTTAAAATATCACGATGCCACTTGCACAAGATTTGACGAATGTTCGTGTGAAACTGTTAGGCAGGTTGACGAGGTTAAATATCTTGGAGTCGTGCTGGACATGTCACTTTAATGGAAAATGCATGTCAATAAAATTAAAAGATCAATCAAAAATTCAATTAGAAAGTTTTATTTTCTAAAAAGCATGTGCCCTCCTTATATTCTGCGAATGTTATATTTTGCTTTAATTCAGTCAAGATTACTGTAGCATTCCCAAAAAACACCTTAAATAATATTATATTCTCGTTTACACCCTTGTCGGTATGCAACCAACTTTACCTATTCAAGCACAGTTGCATATTTTTAATTCAAATTTTGACAAGCGGATGCGGATATCGAACGTAAATACTCGATAAGGACCGAGATAAGCAACCGGGGTAGCAGGACGCATTTTTAGCGGCACTTACGATTTTGAGTGGCAAGCGAGACGAAGTTGGTTTCCTCGTTTGCGAAAATTAATGGCTGCCGGTTAATTCACAGTATTAAGATTAGCGTTTGTTCTTGGTTTATTCCGTATCGGAAACGTATAAAAAAGTACTGCATTTCAATTTGGATGTAGATGTGCTTAAATTGAAAGTACAATCTGTTTGAGTTATGGTATCAATGAAATTTTGGTGCTACGTGCTACCTGTTGGAAGACTCCATTTTGAAATTTTTATAAAATTATATGGTACCGAGGTAAATGAATACCTAGTGATCTCAAAACCTTATGGGTGGTTTTATAGAAGATTTCCTATGTGCTGGTGTTTAATTCTACCTGGTTCTTGGTTAATTATGGTATGTTTAAAGAAGCTTTTTTATAGTAGATGCGTGACTACCCGGTCACGAGTATGATTTTCGGTTCCGGATTACAAGGTAAACTTTTGACTATTCTTTCTGTTATTTCTTTATGTTCGATAGTTAGTTGAACTGCGAATATTCTAAGAAACAGTTACAATTTTGGTGCTTATTCGGAAGAATATGCATTTGGAAACTTTTTATAGCGATTCTATTTAAATTTAAATTATTATAAGCTTTTGGCGGCATTATATCAGTTAATAACATTAGTTACTATTAAAATCTATAGAACTGTGATCGAATGATAATTATGTCGTGCTTTTAAAATTTTGTTTTTAACATTCTTCAAAGTGTTGGTGTTCAATCTTAATCTTACATGATTATTGCCTCTATGGTGCTTGTATTGATAAATTTCATATTTGTTTTCATGTATATGATAATCGTTAGATATTTAGAACATTCAGAGTGCACTCTTTAGAGAACTGAATTTTGTTTTTAGAGAAAGGAAATATACCTTCAGTATATATGTTGTTTTAATTGAGTTCTCTATATACTTTCGTTTATCGAAAATAAGTTATGCAATTCAGATAAGATCTGTAATACTATATGTGCAGGAATACTAGTTTTTTAATAACCGTATTGTCAAACACCGGTTAATATCTTTCACTGTATAAGTAGAAGTATTAGCATTTTGGTGATAACCGTTCTCACTAATACTGGTGATTTTTTTTTTAATTTTTTAAATACATTGTTTGATTGTTTTTATTGATATCTTTGAGTATTTATTTCTTGTACCTTCCCAGTAACTGTTCTGATTCAACCCTCTTACTTAATAAAGATTTGGATTCCAATAAGACTAAGTATATATCAAGTATTAAGACAAAAGGAAGATGACCTATTTCATGGCTCATTACTAATTCTCCATTAATCCACTAAAAAAACGTGTATCAGAAAACTAATTTGAATTATATAACAAAATCATGAAAACATAAAATATCCACAAATAAATGAAATTCTATTAAAACATCTTATATTTTATCGTGAATAAAATCATGAGATTATTCAAGGTCACTACTTTATATGTTGTTTTGTGTTTTTACCCAACTTTTGAAGTTAGAAAATTCTTGTTTCAGTACAGCCAAAATAAAAAAATGGGCTTTCGTTGGTCCACAGATAGAAAAATTGTTTAAGGATGAATATTTTAATAACATTCTCTAAGGTAATGAGAAGTTATTCGGGGATTCTCTTCTTCTTAATGTGCCTCTCCATGACGAATGTTGGCGATCATAATGGTAATCTTGACTTTGTCTGCAGCAGTTCTGGAGAGATGTTTTGTTTTGGTAAGTTTGGAATAATTATAGATTTAAAGATATATTGTTCAATTAAAGTGTGTTCCCTAACCATTTCAGATTTAATAAACTATTTCTCAATAGGTTTCTTATTTTTTCTCCTATTTCTCTACAAAAAGATAAGTCGCGCCCTTTACCTATTTGTAAATATTCTCTATGTTTCCTTCTTCCTAGATACTCGCCCAATTGCTCCTTCGACCCACGACTCGCTCTCCTCCTACCCCCTGAGTGCCGTCCGCATTTGGCTAACCCTTTGTGAGCCTTTAACATCAAAAAAGGGGTTACATTACAATATGGAATTTCCTCGTGGGATGGAACTTATCCCAGTACGATAAGTCCATTGCAGGTTGGACAGAAACATGTTATTAGACCACGAGTTGAAAAATTTAAAAGATCCAACTTGTATATGGCTCCAAAGATTTTTAATGTCTTGCCCGATAATATTAAATATGCTGCTTCAGTGGCTTGTAGGAAAAACCTGTTATATCAGTGGCTTCTTACAATTGATGATCCCGAAATATACTTTGGTCCACTGCATGCCATATCTAAGTAATCCACCTACATTCATTAATGCACAAATTCATCTTAGAACAAAGTCGACGGTTCTATTTTATACAAGTCATATAGATTTAGATATTTTTTTTATGGAAAAGTAAAATTTTGTTTTCGTTCATATTTTTAAAATGTTTTTTTTTTCTCGGCCCTCTCCTCCACCAGCACCACTGCGTCACACAAAAAAAAATAGAAAAATAAAATTAATTTAAAAGAAAAAATGTATTTAAGAAAAAAAATGTTATGCAATTAAAAGACTTTTTATCTATAAATGATGGTAACCTCCAATACAGGTATTCCTAAGGAGGTACCTAATTTCCATACAAATTGTAAAATAATTTATAAAACCATATTTGTATTAACATTTGTAAGGAAATAAAGGATTATTAATTCAAATTCATAGTTATTGAGTCCATGGGTACCATCCATTGAAATAACGTTAGATCCAAATTTTGTAAGCATCATCTGCTGAACTTTATTTATAACCACAAGACAAAAGTCGTTTTTATTAAGAAGATCTGACATTTCACCCTGACGTTTGTAAAATATTACTGGATTCTCCTCTGGTGGTAAAGCTTGAGATTCTTGAATCCAAAGATCTACATCTTTAGACTCAATATTAAAACTCGTTTTGATATTGTCAAGATCTTTGGATGTCAATAATTTTAATGATTCTTCTATCTTGTCTCGTACAGAATCAATGATCCTACAAAAGACAAAAAAATTACATGAAGGTAAAGTAATTTTATAGTAAAATTTATTGCAATGCTAACAGCACATTAAGACCCAATAAGCTTCTTGTGGCTACTACTTCACCACTACTGTATGGTTTACAGATGGCTCCAAAACAACATGTGGGACCGAAGCAGGAGTATATGGAGAAAATAAGCCTGGACATAGTGAAAGCTATGAGCTGAATGAGTATCCAACGGTATTCCAGGCCGAGGTGTATGCGATAATCTGCTGTGCTGCGGAAGGCCTCAGAAGGGGCTTCACACGATAAACCATTCTCATATACTTCAATAGGCAGGCAGCAATAAAGGCACTGAGCTCTTACAAAGTAAACTCAGGTCAGGTCTGTGTGACTGCGTTCAAGTGCTGACTGAACTGGCAAGAAACAAAGCAGTCAAGCTGCGATGGGCGCCGGGGTACAGCAATATTGAAGAGACCACTCGTAGGACCGGAGCTGGCCTATGGCATCTCTTCTGCTACTGCAAGGGCGGCTTTGGAACAGCGACCCTATGTGCTGATGGTGGGTAGAACGATGAAACCACTACACCATGTCATTGCTGACTGTGGGGGACTATCTGCATTTCAGCTCTTCAGATCTCCCTCTCTGAGTGAAGAGAAGCGTAACAGCCGACACATGACCCTAAGAAGAAGAAAAAAAAGCAGAAAAAGAAGAAGAAGTAGACCACTCCAACGTTATCTACATATCTGTATCGATCAGCCAATACCCAAAACCAAATTACCAAATACCAAGCCAAATACAGAACCCCACCTTAATTCACACCATAGTTCCTTGATATTCTACATTTAATACCTTATTGGATCTAGTTTCACTAGATTCCAGATTTACCTTTTTACCATAAGTTTTTAAGAGTCTTTGCAATTGTTCCTAGAGACAAAAATAAAATTGATTATCAAATAACACTAAATTAGCTAGCTATTTTTTTCTTGATTTTGCCATACTAAATAATTATTGAAAAGCTTTAAACATATTTATTATTGAATATACAGAAAAAGTTGAAAAATAATTACATTACTTTACCTAGATTTGGTTACGCCAGCAATTAATTTCAAAGCTATTATGCCCTTATCCTCCTTTGAAATTCTCAAGTGCTTCAAATCTAGGCTGTGCCCATAATGAGTTTTCTGAAAAGATACCCACAATTGATTTCCATCATTCCTCAATTTCAAATGACTTGTGCAAGCACTGTCCATTTTACAGCTTCCTTGGCTTTTTAGGAAGCGCTGTCTTTGCTGTGAATGTTGCTTTCCTGTTGAGTTCAAGTACATTACTAGAAGACTTGTAACACCAAATAAAAACCTTACCTGTTTTTGTTCGATTGCATTTATAGTAAATAACCTTTTCCACGCCATGTTCTTTGGTTCTAGCTACAGTGTAACGGCACTTATTTTTTGCTTCATAATTACTCTTCCAAATCTCAAACTCTAAAATATTGAAAAACACAAAGTTTTAAAAGTGCTTTATTTCAATAGAATCCTTTCCAACTCAGCATGCTTTGAGAAAAAAAATACACTAGTTATTTACGTTACAAGTCCTGGAAGTGACTTCTATTACGGTATGAGTTAGATGTTTATAAATGAGGCAAGGTAGGAGCCAAGTCAAGAATATCTAAACGAGTAGGTACCTTAATAATAATTTCACAAACATATAGCGTAGGTACTATGTTTTATTTCATACTACTTAGGATTTTAAATAAATTAAATATCATATTTGAAAATAGGCAATCTAATCATTGTCTAAAAAAATAATTTGTCATTCTGACAGATGCATAAATAGAGGACTTTATTTAACAGAAACACAGGTTACTAAGGTAACAATAATGAATTAGTTCGATTAAGTTCACTACAGAGTACTTGGTACCGTAAAGTGCCATTTCCCAGGACTCAAAATAGTACTGTACATTTAAATTTACTCTATGGTACAATCAATATGGAATAAAAGACATTTTCATACAGAACTCACCACTTTTATTTGAAAATACGATTTCTTCCGTTCTTTCAAATAGCATGTTATGAACTTGTTGAAGGTGTTTGATTAAACCTTTACTTCTTTGGTAAGAAATATTGCAGGCAGACTGTAAGCATTTCTGGTTCCAAACTGACTTGTTATATGTAAGGGAATTTTCATTTGTTTGTAAGCTGTGAACGTTTTGACGATGTCTATTTAAATTACTCTGCTTAAAAAATAATTTATTACAAAGAATGCACATGGGTGTATTTTTGTCTATTTTTTAAAGTATTAAATTATCTTTCTGCAAAGCGACGCGACAACCACGAAAAATGCCTAAACCAAAACAAAGTTAAACAAACCTTATTCAAGAGGACTGAATAGGAGAGGTTATCAAAATAAGAGTGACACATCGAGCGACTGCGCAGAACGAGGATCCCAGAGTGGCATTTAGGATCTCGTCTCTTGCTGACACGGTTAATAGCAAAAAGAGAGTTTTTCGATGTATCGACCCCGGAGGGCTGACGTTCGGGCCGAATCGATACACATTGTTAAGTGATAGAAGCGGGTTTGTGTGGTCACGGAAAATATATACAGCGGAAGCTGAACCATGAATGAATTTCTAGGAAATTTATACATACTGGGAGGGGGGAGTTGAAGCAAAAATTGTTCTCGAAGGAGGGATTGAAAGGGCAGAGAACCAGTACGGGAATAGCGAGGAAAAGAAAAATGTTTTTCAGCGAAACTCAATCTTCACAGGGAAGAGGGGCTAGCTTGGTTATAGGGCGAGTATATACGCCATCTTGGGTTTTTTCTCGGGCGGCGTGGACCTTGCCATCTTTAGTCCTTGTTCCTGCTTTCTTGTGCCTTTTCCGAAAGCACTCCAATTGGCAATGCTGCTGCTTCTATGATTTCGGATCCATAAATTAATATTTTATGGACCGTTGAAGGCATATAATACAACGGATACATTTCTATCGCTAACTTTGCAGTTTCTGTCGCATATGATTTAAATTTCTCCGAGTCAACGGAAGAGTTGCTATTTATGACCTCCTATATTACGCCAAGTCGGCGAATCAGGTCTTCGCTAACTTGAGTTATTTCGGCTGTCAAAGAAGGATTTCGGAAAAATACTCACGATGTATTTCCGGTATTGCTGGAACCGTATCCTTGCTTTACGAAATTGACCTTTATCCCTAATTCAGTGATGAATCGTTTTTGTATTCGTTCCTTTGCTTTTTCTTTTATTGGGAGCGTAATTTTCGTGGTCCTCCAACTTTAAAAATGTTATTCTTGCATGAAGTGGAGAAATGCCCAATTGCATTGCATCGTGTTTACAAAACTTTCCACCAAGTTTTGTTAAATCGTCTCAGATGGACGAGCACCACAAACGAAGCAGTTGCTTGATGCAGTTGTGTTGTTAAAATGCTGCGCTACTTTTCCGTCCATCATGGTAAAATGTAAAACATGCCTCACCGTTATTATCGTTATCGTGGTGTATGGTTGTTGATTGCAAGTAATTTATTTCTAGTCCGGGAGCCCAGAGGGTTTTCGTAGCCGTTAAAGAGACAAGGCTCCACCAAAATTTTTTCTATGTATTTTGACCCACTGATTACAGATATCAAGGGTGGATTCCCGAGAAATGGTTAGGAAATTTGTTATTAACAAATAATTTGTTACTAATAAAAAAATTGTTTTTTCGCAAAACAAAAAATATTGCTGTAATTCTTGACTGATTTTATGCTTTTTATGTATTTTTACATCAGACGCACTGTTTTCAAATTAAAAATTGTTAAACATTCGAAAAATAGCATTTTTGACATTTTTCAAATTTGTATAACTTTTTATATAATTAATATTCTTCAACTCTGCGATGACTATTTTATACTTATTTCCTGTAAAGTATGACGTATGAAGGGCATGTATATTGTTTATAGCGTTAAAAAGTAACAAAAACATTGTATTTTCGTATTGCAACTGGTTTTATCTTATACTTTAAGACCTTAAGTGTCGAATAGTCATCGCAGAGTTTTTTAAATGATTAAGAATTTTTAATTTCAAAAATACATAAGAAGGTTTTTTGCTTAAAATTATTCAAGGATTACGGTTATATTTCTTGTTGTGCGTAATTTTTCTTATAAAATCTCGCAACAATATTTTTCAATTCTGCGATGACTATTTGACACTTAAGATCAAAAAGTATGAGATGAAACCGGTTGCAATACGAAAATACAATCTTTTTCTTACTTTTTAAGGCTATAAACAATATGCATTGAATCTCCTGTACCGTACAACCACAGCCATACTCTACTAAAGTTAAAGTAAAGTACGGCTGTGGTACAACGCGTGGTGTATGAAGGTATACCCTATAAATCCTTATTTGAAACAATCACTAGAAATGATTTTCCTAATTTTACATCCCAACTAAAATCAACTGATCAAGTGAAGAAAAAGAATATTAAAGTACCTGTTAGTGACATCCAGAGATTTATATCATTAGCCAATGAGCGAAATTACCCATATCAATCATTGTTGCAATATGACTTATCGTATGATAATGCCTTATTCGATGAAAATTATTTTAGGAAA
Organism: Altica lythri; assembly: GCA_964028335.1. NCBI lineage: Eukaryota > Metazoa > Arthropoda > Insecta > Coleoptera > Chrysomelidae > Altica > Altica lythri. The sequence continues at coordinate 96,261,577 of OZ034801.1, read as the reverse complement.
AAAAAACACAAGTCTTTTAACTTGAAAATTGGGAAAAATTCTTCCCTCTCATTTAGAGGAAACATAAAATACTGATAAAACTCATTTGTTAAATAATTGATGTTATGTTATCATCACGTACAATATCATAGAAAGAAAGGCAGACATTTGAAGATATTGCCAAAAATTTATAAATTTGATGTGGATGGCAGCATTACAAAATATATTTAGAATAGGTCTAATATTTGACTCATATTTTGAAAAATCCATAAAGACCCCAAAGCATCAAAGATGAGTAAAAAGTGAATAAATATGCTTTTTATATAATTAATATTTTTTAACTCTGCGATGACTATTCGACACTTAAGATTATAAAGTATGAGATGAAATCGGCCATAAACAATATGCATACCCTTCATACGTCGTACGTTACAGGATATTAAATGCATATTGTTTATAGCGTTAAAAATTAACAAAAAAATTGTATTTTCGTTTTGCAACCGGTTTCATCTTATACCTTATGTCAAATAGTAATTAGTAATGGCAGAGTTGAAGGATTTTAATTATATAAAAAGTTATGCAAATTTGAAAAATGTCAAAAATGCTATTTTTCGAATGTTTAACATTTTTTAATTTGAAAACAGTGCGTCTGATGAAAAAATAGATAGAAAGCTTTTTTGCTTAAAATCAGTCAAGGGTCACGGTAACATTTTTTGTTTTGCGAAAAAACTATTTTCTTATTAGTAATAAATTCTTTGTTAATAACAAATTTCCTAACCATTTCTCGGGAATCCACCCTTGATAGTTGTAATAAGGGGGTCAAAATATATAGAAAAAATTTTGGTGGAGCCTTGTCTCTTTAACGGCTACGAAAACCCTCTGGGCTCCCGAACTATTCATTTTGAACACGCTCTTTTTCAAATTTAATTAATTCAGCGGTTCTTTTAGAAATTAAAATTTTAACGGCCTACAATATCGAGTAGAGGAGGTTCGGGGGTTAATCCAGATCTCTTCATCTTGATTTGCGGCAAGAGTAAGTTTTAGTGGCACAATTGAAGTCATAAATAAATTTAAGTCGCTTCTTGTTTCATTGTCGTCAAGAAATGGTTGAGAGAACTCTTTCTGGCCGGATGAACCATCAAAGCCTCATTTCAGATGTAAAACCAGTTCACTGTTTTTCAATGCGTTCAGTTCCTCGTTTTGTTTTTAAAATTCGTTTTACTGAGTGATCAACCAATTTTTTAAATGTCAAAACTACTTACTCGAGAAATACGTGATATGTTTTTTCTATTAATTGTGATCTGATTATGTACCTGTTAGACTGAGATCCCGGGGCCCCCAGACCTTCCTTATTTTCTAACTCTTAAAATTATGAGAAATGTGTGGGGTAATGTATGCTTAAGCACCTATGCATACCCGCTAACGTGATTACTCGGCCCTTTTACAGGTAACAGGTAAGAAAGGTACATAAAAATATGGCTTACTTTCCTTAAATTCTAACAGCCGGTTTTTGGATATGTTTTACAAAATATTGTACGAAATCATAATCCAATATTGCCAGACACCTCTTGTGGGCGGTAACTCCCGCCAGACGCTTTAAATTTGCATAAAAAATTTCTTTCTTATTTTCTAACTTCCAATTTTTATATATGATATTCATAGTAGTATTTTAATACCTTTTGTATGCAGCCAGACCAACCGCATGGGCCAATCACCTCCCCAGACGCATTAAAGTTATCCTGTAATTGTAAGCGCCACAGCATTATCTATGCGCTTGAGTGCGAGTGAGATGTACTCTGTAGATTGGTTTCTCACTCTCAAACTCATGGACTATTTTGTTTATACGCATGCGCGTAGCATCTGATTTCGCGTTTGTGATCGCACAGGCATTAAAATTTTTTATGAAAATATTATATATTTATATCAAAACAAATCAAAACCAAAATCGAAAAAATAACATAATCCTTCAATATTACAATATAATCCCTGCGCGATCACAAACGCGAAAGCAGATGCTACGCGCATCATAATTTTGAATTTAGAAATTAGAAATTTAGAAATTTAGAATTTAGAAAATAAGAAAGGTCTGGGGGCCCCGAGATCTTGGACTATGTATTATGTACACAAAAAAGCCACAAAAGTATTTCTGTTATGTTTTTGATTTTATTTCATAGAAATGTGTTTTAATATATTTTTTCGGTCACAGCATAAAGAAATACCATTACTCTCTCTTGGCAAATAACAAAGTATTCCTTTATATAATAATTTATTTCCGTGGTGGAGTAGTGTGTCTTGTCTATATCAATAATATTTTATAGTTGTAAGTAAACTTCAATTTGTCATTAGAATCATTTGTATTTGATATTTTAATACTTTCGTTGATTAAATATATGATTTTAATATATTTAAATAAGATTTATATATGCTTTTTTTAGTTTTATCGGGTGGAATGGTCCATATTCGAACAGTATTGTGTTTGTTTTTGGGTGAATCCTCCATTTCCCATGTCATAATTGGATTACTGACTTTGTAAATTTTTTCTAAAATCATATAGATGCTCTTTTTACTTTTTTTTTGGGTGAAATGGACCTTATTCCAATGGTATTTGGTTGTTTTTGGGAGCAATGATTCATTTACCATGTCATTTATTGGGTGCACTGGTCCATAATATCCGAATAATATTTGCTTTTTATGTGTGGAATGTCTAACTTCTTATGTCATATATGCACTACTCACTTTGTAAAAACATTGATTTCAAAACAATTAATGACCACATAGATTTGTATTTTAACTTTTTACAGCGAACTTGGTCAAATAAATTTTATAGAATTTCATAAATTTACCCAGTCCAGAATGACATCGCTGGTATTAATCACTTGTATAAATATTTCCTTATAAGATACAGATTTCAAAGTCCGCATACATTCAATTATAGTTTACGTAACTTATTTTTCTTTTATAGCTGTATATAGAAAATTAAATAAACTGTTAATATTCAAATATTTATTTTTATTTTTTATTTACAAGTTTGTGCTACCTTCAGACACAAAATTTTGTTTATTTTTTTATTAACAAACAACTATCAGACAAATTATATCGCACATTAACAAACAATCGAATTGTTTAAACAAAAATTAAAACTAATATGCTGAGATGCCAAGTTTAATCTAGATATAATAAAACAGATACATTGTTGCCTACTATAAAGTTGGCAACAAATTCGATTGCAGCGTACCTCCGTATACTGGTAGAAGCTCGCCGATTTAAAAATCGGTGGGATATACCAGTATATTTCAGTAACTTAATATTTAAATACATACGCTTATATTTTAAAATTTTATATTTTCGTGTAAAACAAGAATGTGGAAATTTTAAAATATGAGCTATATATTTTTTTAGTAAAAAAATAAATCATACATAAACACAACTTTTAATAATTATAATTTTATAATATGTAGGGGAAGGTGTTGTACCCTTTTTACAATTTTATTTTTATAAAATAGACTAATAAAGATACTAAAAAATAAAAAAAATAACCGATTTCTTATTCAGTTGCAAAGCTTATCAGAAAATTTAAATGTTCCAACTCATTTATTTCTTAATTTTTTAAGCTTTTTCATGTCTATGTAAGTGTCCCTAAGTACGACCGGCGTGTTGCACCTAGGGACATGGGGTGTCGTACCTACGGACATGGGGTAAAACACCTTTACAACAAAAATATTACGGGAAAAATAAAAATAGTATGTAATTAAAATGATAGGTTAGTTGGAATGGGGTCCGAAATAAAAAAAAAGGTTATTTGAATTAAGTGTCAACGTTTCGACCTTTATAAGGCCATCTTCAGGACACTACAATGAGATTTTTAATTAACTTACTATACAATGATAGACAATATTGTTCGGTTAAAATTAAGGATATTTAAGTATTAAATAAAATTTAAAACATTAAAATTGCAGTTAACACAACACAGAGAAAAAAAAACAAAAACATACATATACATTCAAAAATAAATTGCTAACAAGAACAATCAGCTAACTTAAAAACAGTATTAAAAATCTTACCTAAATCACAGCTCTTTTTGTCATATAAAATTTAAAACTTATCATAATATTAGGAACAAATAAGACGGTACATACAAGAATAGGAAACGTTACAATATAAAATAATCGAGAGATTAGGTACCTATACCCGGTGAAGAATTTATCGCATGATAAGAGCTGTATACAAACATTTTTTTGCTTTTTAGTTGCCACGCACTTAAGACTATTATAAACTAGCAAACATAAATAACACATATAGACTGGTCAGTAAAAAATAAACAATTAAAATAATTACCGCTTAGGAAGTAAGTTAATAAGATTAAAGTAGCCAGTGCTAAGATCATCAGTATCCTGTTTTTTATTGACACTATGTTCATTTGATTTTATAAGTATCATCTCCGACAATAATCGTTTTTTATAATTTTGTTGGTGTCCAATAATCTTAGCACGGGCTAGATCAAATCTGTGGAAATTTTGAAAAGCATGTTCTCCCAAAGCTGTTTTTTCCCCGTAGAAGCGTAATTGTTTGGTCTGACACTTCTCTCATGTTCAGTCAGTCTCGTTTTAAGGTACCTCCCAGTCTGCCCTATATAAATACCCTGACAATCTAAACACGGAATCTGGTAAATGACGCCACTCTGCATATCACTGGGAGTTTTTCTTTTAAATTTGAAAATATCCTTCCCACGGTATTCTCATTTTTAAATGACACTTGAAATTTCTCATTTTTTATTGCATTTGCCACCCTCTCAGAAAGTCCTCTCACGTACGGAATTTTTAAAAACTTGTTATTGTTTGTGGTTTCCTTTTTACCACTATTACTAGTACTATTAAAGAGAATTTTATTGATTAATTTTCCTGGAAGATTATTTTTTAGCAAGAAAACTTTTATGTTATTTAGGTTTTTTTGGTGAAATTGCGGATGTGATAGTAGTAAAGCTCTAGATTTAAGATTCTAAATAATGTTAACCTTTTGTTGAAACGGGTGTTCCGATTGAAAGTTAAGAAACCTTTTCGGGAATGTTGGCTTATGATACCAGTCAGTTATAATTATTGTATTACTCGGTGTCCTAAGTAGTACAATGTCAAGAAATGGAATTCTGTTGTCATGCTCGATTTCAACAGTAAATTGGAGTTTTGGGTGAAAGTTGTTAAAAATTGTTTTTTCTGTATCTATCCGATCGCCAGGTAAAAAGGAAACCACAAACAATAACAAGTTTTTAAAAATTCCGTACGTGAGAGGCCTTTCTGAGAGGGTGGCAAATGCAATAAAAAATGAGAAATTTCAAGTGTCATTTAAAAATGAGAATACCGTGGGAAGGATATTTTCAAATTTAAAAGAAAAACTCCCAGTGATATGCAGAGTGGCGTCATTTACCAGATTCCGTGTTTAGATTGTCAGGGTATTTATATAGGGCAGACTGGGAGGTACCTTAAAACGAGACTGACTGAACATGAGAGAAGTGTCAGACCAAACAATTAAGCTTCTACGGGGAAAAAACAGCTTTGGCAGAACATGCTTTTCAAAATTTCCACAGATTTGATCTAGCCAGTGCTAAGATTATTGGACACCAACAAAATTATAAAAAACGATTATTGTCAGAGATGATACACATAAAATCAAATGAAAATAGTGTCAATAAAAACAGGATACTGATGATCTTAGCACTAGCTACTTTAATCTTATTAACTTACTTCCTAAGCGGTAATTGTTTTAATTGTTTATTTTTTACTGACCAGTGTATATGTGTTATTTATGTTTGCTAGTTTATAATGGTCTTAAGTGTGTGACAACTAAAAAGCAAAAAAATGTTTGTATACAGCTCTTATCAGGCCATAAATTCTTCACCGGGTATAGGTACCGGGTGGTCCTCTAAGAATGGCTCTCGGCCATATCTCTAAAACGAGTCATCGTAAAATTTTGAAAAATATTTTTTTTTAAGGAAAGTGACCATAAAAAATCGCTGGAAAATATTTTTAAGTTTCTAAAATGACCGCTAGGGGTCGTTATTGCTATTGGTAAACAGAAAATTGAGTTTTTCTTCGTATTTTGCTATATTAAGTGACAATTAAAATATGTGCAATGTAATCTTTGATGAATTTTAAACATTTTTTGTTATATACTTTTAATTCTATCTTCAAAAATAAAATGGTGGGGAAGGCGTCAAAGGTTTTTTTTTAAACGTCTGTAACTTCTGTTAACCTTAACAGAATTTAACAAATTTAGGCTCATTGGACTGACAATTTTCTAATCTATCGATTGTCGATTTAAAAATTTTAATATTAGTCATCAGGTTACCGCTAGAGGGCGATTTTTGAAATAACAACGAATAATGCAATTTTTCCGAAAAAAATTAAATATAACGATATGTTCATTTTTATACCAAAAAATAGGGTTTTGAAAAGTTTAAAAAACAGTGAAAACCGCAACTTGATAGCTTCTCTCTAACGGTAGATATTAATGGTCAAAGTTAAAAGCACCGTGAAAACTGAATTCTGCATTTAAAACGAATAAAAACTAGCAACCCATGAAGATCAACCAATAAAAATTCAACTGTCAAATTTTAATTGTCATTGTTAAATGGTTTGCGTTTGTTTTTTGTGGCAATTAATTTTAAAATCAAAATGAATCTAACAAATGAAGAAGCCTTTGAAATGTTAGAAATTTATTTCCAATGTAACAGAAATGCAACTGTTGCTGCCAGGGTGTATGCAGCTCAATATCCCGAACGACGACATCCCAGTAGAAAAGTCTTTCTTCGCGTTACATATAACTTACGAACTACTGGGAGCGTGCATCGTCCCGTATATAGAAGACATCACCAAGCAGGTGTCGAATTACTTAAATTTTACAAAATAAACAAAACTAAAAAAATATTAAATTTAAAATAATTAGTGACGCCCCAAATGTTCAAATTGGCGTCCATCGTTTTCGATACACGCAATAAGTCGCTGGCGAGTTGACAAGACGGCAGCCTCAATTTCAACCCTTGGAAGATTTCTGATGGCATTTTGTATCCCGCCAATTAGCTGTTTTCTACTTGTTGGTCTAGTTTGATAGACCAGATCTTTTAGCCTTCCCCATAAATAGAAGTCGAGGCACGTCAAGTCTGGGGATCTGGCTGGCCAAGCAAATAAGCTTCCACGTCCTATCCATCTGTCAGGGTATGCATTGTCCAAATAATTCCGGACATTTCTAGCAAAATGTACGGAACATCCATCGTGTTGAAAAAACATTTCCCTGCGAATTGCGAGAGGTATATCTTCAAGAAGAAGTGGCAGTTCGTTCCTCAGAAAGAATAGGTAACGCTCGCTACTAAGATGTTCATTAAAAATAAAAGGGCCAATTATTTGACCATTTAATATGCCACACCATACATTGACTGACCATCGACCCTGATATTGAACCTCTTGCATCCAATGCGGATTTGTATGCGACCAAAAATGCATGTTATGTAGATTAACAGTCCCATCGCTATTAAATGTTGCCTCGTCCGACCACAAAATGTGCGACAGTAACTGAGGATCATCCTGAAGCATATCAAGCAGCCAGTTGCAATAATTCAGTCTACTGTCACAATCACGATCATTTAGTGCTTGATGAAGCACCATATGATATGGATGGAACCTAAAAATACATAAAAATAAATCTAATATTCTTTTTAATTTTATTATTTAGAGGTTAACTCTAAACCTCAATTTACCCCCTAAATAATAAATATAACTGCATTTTTTTAATTACTATAGCCAGTTGCAATAATTCAGTCTACTGTCACAATCACGATCATTTAGTGCTTGATGAAGCACCATATGATATGGATGGAACCTAAAAATACATAAAAATAAATCTAATATTCTTTTTAATTTTATTATTTAGAGGTTAACTCTAAACCTCAATTTACCCCCTAAATAATAAATATAACTGCATTTTTTTAATTACTATAGCCCGGTTGCTCGTACGCGGATTAAATTTGGGATCAACTAATCTTGGATTAAATACATGTTACTTGATATAGCAGCCATATTTGATCTCGGATTAAACTTGGCTAATCCTGGATTAGCGTACTAGCAACCGGGCCTTAATGATCTTAAGTAAATCGGCTTACTTATATTTTTTCAAAATCCTTAGAATGGTTGTTTTGGAGATACCCAAGTCTCTAGCTATTGCTCGCGTGCTTAGATGAGGATTAAATTCGACATAGGCTAAAACGTTTATAGCATTTTCTTCGACACCTGCTTGGTGATGTCTTCTATATACGGGACGATGCACTCTCCCAGTAGTTCGTAAGTTATGTGTAACGCGAAGAAAGACTTTTCTACTGGGATGTCGTCGTTCGGGATATTGAGCTGCATACACCCTGGCAGCAACAGTTGCATTTCTGTTACATTGGAAATAAATTTCTAACATTTCAAAGGCTTCTTCATTTGTTAGATTCATTTTGATTTTAAAATTAATTGCCACAAAAAACAAACGCAAACCATTTAACAATGACAATTAAAATTTGACAGTTGAATTTTTATTAGTTGATCTTCATGGGTTGCTAGTTTTTATTCGTTTTAAATGCAGAATTCAGTTTTCACGGTGCTTTTAACTTTGACCATTAATATCTACCGTTAGAGAGAAGCTATCAAGTTGCGGTTTTCGTTGTTTTTTAAAACTTTCAAAACTCTATTTTTTGGTATAAAAATGAACATATCGTTATATTTATTTTTTTTCGGAAAAATGGCATTATTCGTTGTTATTTCAAAAATCGCCCTCTAGCGGTAACCTGATGACTAATATTAAAATTTTTAAATCGACAATCGATTTGTTAAATTCTGTTAAGGTTAACAGAAGTTACAGACGTTTAAAAAAAAACCTTTGACGCCTTCCCCACCATTTTATTTTTGAAGATAGAATTAAAAGTATATAACAAAAAATGTTTAAAATTCATCAAAGATTACATTGCACATATTTTAATTGTCACTTAATATAGCAAAATACGAAGAAAAACTCAATTTTCTCTTTACCAATAGCAATAACGACCCCTAGCGGTCATTTTAGAAACTTAAAAATATTTTTCAGCGATTTTTTATGGTCACTTTCCTTAAAAAAAATTATTTTTTAAAATTTTACGATGACTCGTTTTAGAGATATGGCCGAGAGCCATTCTTAGAGGACCAGCCGGTACCTAATCTCTCGATTATTTTATATTGTAACGTTTCCTATTCTTGTATGTACCGTCTTATTTGTTCCTAATATTATGATAAGTTTTAAATTTTATATGTCAAAAAGAGCTGTGATTTAGGTAAGATTTTTAATACTGTTTTTAAGTTAGCTGATTGTTCTTGTTAGCAATTTATTTTTGAATGTATATGTATGTTTTTGTTTTTTTTTCTCTATGTGTTGTGTTAACTGCAATTTTAATGTTTTAAATTTTATTTATTACTTAAATATCCTTTAATTTTAACCGAAAACCGAACAATATTGTCTATCATTGTATAGTAAGTTAATTAAAAATCTCATTGTAGTGTCCTGAAGATGGCCTTATAAAGGTCGAAACGTCGACATTTCATTCAAATAAGCTTTGGTTTTATTTCGGACCCCATTCTAACTAACCTATCATTTTAAAAAAACATTGATATTGGGTCGCAAAACAGATCAAAAAAATAGTATTTAATATTCATGGAAGTTGTATTCAAAAACCAAACTGCAAATAAACAGACTATCCTAAATTAATTTTATCAAAAGACACTAGAAATATAAGTGTGTGTTTGACTGCCGAGAAGATGAACCTGCTGCACGTGGTTGAGGAAGTTTTTGTACAATATTGTTGATGTTCGTCGTATATTCCACATCATCTTCAACAGTAAATGTGTAAACATGTGCATGAGAATAGCTTTTTGTAAGAAAAATAAATCAAACAATTGTAAAAAATAGTATATTGTGAAACAAGTGGGAAAAGTGCTTTTCCCACGTGTTACAAACTATACTTTTTCTACGACTGCAACTAAAAATTAAAATAATGTGGTAATACTTTATTCTAAATTATAAATAGTGTAACGTTGTAAACGTTATTTGTGGCCTGGCCTTTTGACTATAAAATTTTAGAATTTCCTTGTTATTTGTGCGGCGTCGCATCAGTTATGGTAGGAGAATGATCATTTGCTCGTATGTTTCGACGTTAAATAATTTCATTTTCTTTTGAGAATTCATTAAATTCAGTTGATTCTTCACTTTCTACTACCCTCGTTTCGGCCTGCTGCCACTTTTGAAGAGGGTCCTAGGAAGAGTGTGATTTCGCGACACCACTATTTTTTTTCCTGAAATCAGCATTTCAACTCTACCATAATCGAAACCAATATTCCAGAAGCCACCACCATTTTGTCTAAACGATCTGTAACTGTTTGTTCCGGGGACTACCAATTGGAAATACAGTTTACTACTTTTGCAACTAAGGCTCCGACAGAAGACATCGAAAACCACAAAAGATAAGATTAAATTAATTACAATTTATTTCAATATTTTTTGGCTTAACATCAAATTCAATTTTTTTTAAAGTTTGAATAAACAATTTAACACTGATTCAAATTTCTTTTATTTGTTTGTCTGTATTTTGGCGCCCTTATATATTTGTTTGGGGGGAGTTAAAGAAAACCAGAAGGAAGCCACGATCCCTGGAGCTAGCCAAGGGTAGTTTTCACGTTACAATAGTGAATGTAAAAAAATCTTAAAAATTAATTAATTTTATAGTTAATTGTAATGTTTTAACAATTTTTTAATACAATTCCAGGAGTACCACTAGACCCAGACGAGGTGGATGGTTCAACAATTGTATAACTAGTATTAGTAGTATTATTAGTCTCATCGTTGATCTTTGTACTACCACTTGTGTGAATAAAATTGGTGGTTTTATTGGCAACATCTAATTTGTTGTTAATTGATTGGTCTATGTAACCCTCCGCCACTGTGCTAGACCGCCAACCGCCGTGTCGCTTAAGGGTTAAAAGATCACCACCGGCGTTTACTAATATTGTTGCTGAGGAGCGTCTGAAGCAAGCCCAGTGTAAAGATTCGGATTAGGCAACTTTAAAAATGTTGCTATTTCTTTGGCCATGCCTCCAAATTTATTAATGCCAACCGGTTGCTTCGTGCACTTGCTCTTTTGATAGTTTAAAAACAAACGATTTAGGGTTGGATCGTAACGACGAAGTGCTGCATATTTTTTATAAATTTGATAAAATTCTCCGGTTAGAGTAAAGGAACGTGGGACTTTATTTTTGGAGTTTTTAATTCTGACAAGTAAAGCAGAATTTAAATCTTCAATATCATTTAGTGTAAGTTTAACCAACTCGTCTCGGCGGCATGCTCCTGTGAGGCCAAATACTAGGGCAACCTAAAAATACAAAATGTATTATGTATCAATTATATAATATTAGGTATAGTGATATGTATATTATAGGTATAACTGAAACTTACCTTTTCTAATAAGTATATTTCATCGGGAGCATCATTTAAAAATTTTTGGAGCTCTTCCGCTGATAAAATTTTAGATTTTTTAGGTAGGTATATACTGTTTCGATTTTCTTTTTAACAAAGATCGCAATTTCGCATATTTCGAAATATCTATGTTATTTTTTACATTCATTGTACTTCTTAACATCGAGTACTGGGACCACATTGTAGAAGCCTTTAAAGTTTTAGATAAATGTTCAAAATAAACAAAAAGAACGTTTTCAGAAAAGGATTTCACTTTACAAGTTTTTCTCCAATCCATAAACTTATCGTACGCTATTTCATATTTCTTTCTGGAAGTTACTGGTAATAAGTCCAGAGTGACATTTGCCGCTTTTTCCAGTATTTCTGGCGGTGTATTATCAAAATCACTTTCATCTATATCCATAATAAAAATTTTTATGAAATTTAAAAATTTATAATCTATTTTCTGCAGCTTAATCAAAAGCAAATTACAATTTATAAAAACTTTGACGTTTATGACAGTAAACAGAAATCTCAAGAACCTAGACTGCAAGCCACCTATGTTATGACTAAAAAAATGTAAATTCTCCATTTAAATGTACATATCGTGGAACAGATTCATTTATCCCACGGCTTTGAAAAAGTCTAACATTGTAGCATCGAAAAATGTGAGAATATTGTATAGCGGTCGTAGAAAAAATATTTTATTACACCACACATAAAAACACATTTTAATAATTACAATTTTATTACAATACATATTGACATTTAATAATAAGAAAAACAAAAGCCACAACAAATTTTAATTAAAAAAAAACTTATCTATCATTCGAACAAAAAAAGTATCCGAAAATATTTAAACAAAACTAGCAAATACCAAATACAAAATTACCATCCCGTTTTTACTAATTGCTACGTAATATATATTATTTTTGTATTGTTTATTCTTTACACAGACAATCCATTCTTTTTCTAAAGAATTATCAGGAAAGGGGCGGCACGGGTCCGAGGCCAAAATCGACCAATTTCCCATGTAAATCTCCATAAGAGAATCTAAGGTTCATTTCGGTCGATTTTTGCTCTTTTTGATATTGCGCATGCGCGACTTAAAATTTGAATAAAATTTCGTTGCGACGTCACTGGAATGGTCAAATGGGACACTTTTTTAACGGGGGCGTATTTAGGGGAGGCCCATTGGCCCATCTATTTTTGTAAAGATTGGTTACTCATCATTTTTTATATGTCATAAAAAGTACTGCATAATATACAATCGACTTTTGATTCCTATTACATAGATAGCGTTTTATATGTCATAAAGAGTACTTCATAATATACAATCGACTTTTGATTCCTATTACATAGATGGCGTTTTATTTTTCATGAAGAGTACGGTAGAATATACATTGAACATTTGATTAATATTACATGGATGGTGTTTTATTGTTATTACACTGGCTTAGCAACATACAATGCTTTTAAGACTATTTTAAATTAACGTAAACACTGTTTTACCCTCAAGTGATACTGTGCTGCTAACTTTAGTAAGATAAATAGATTTAAACTAAACAAAGAAATAAAAATAAATTTTATTAAAATGTGGTTTATTTTTGAGATTGCTTATCAGTTGTTGTTTTTGTTGTTGAAGTTAATGTTGATGATGTACCATCAGTTGTTGATAATGATGATGATGATTTGCGAACAAATGCCTCATTTTTTGTCCGTTCCCACGGACCGATTACATTATTTTTTATACAGCATTCGTCCACCCATCCCCTTGATTGGATATGAGATAAAACTCTCTGTCATATAACAATTCAAGGTCCATAAAATCATCATCTTGATTAAAACAATGGCATTCTCCTTTGCATTTGCACATATCTATGGATAAATATATTATTAGTTTTTTTTGTAAAGTATACACCACTGGATTAAAATATAAATCTTGTAAAATAAAATAAATGTAAATGTTAATAACTTACTTTTTGTTTTAAAAGTTGAATGAAAAGAAACTATTCAAATTTTTCTTCTTTTTCTTCTGCTTTTAGAGATAACTATTCACAGTTGTTTACGGAAATTGAATACTTTTCCTAGTATCCAAACCGAGTATATATATACTTAAATGAAAAAATTCTCTATAACAAAGTACTTACTATCATATTTTAATAAATTAAATTATTAATTAATACATTACGTCTCAACTGCATATTAAGATTGTGTAATATAGAAATTATTAAAAGATAGACCTTACATAATTAACACAAATATGCATTTTTCAAAAACATAAATTATATACACTCTCATTTTCTGTTTAAATAATTGTAAATTAACATATTCTAAGTATATCTAGATTTTAATTTGTAATTGAACTAAGTTCTATTAATTTTTGGGACCATTGTTTTCTTGAGCTATACTAAACAGTTTCCATTAAGTATGATTGCAATCATCTTTACTATTTTTTCATATCAAAACATTTTGCTAAATATAAAAATATATATTAAAAATTAGTGATATTTTTCTTATTCTTGAATAGAACGATTATTTTATAGCGGATCCCTGTACATTATTTAAATTTACATATCTCAACCTTTCTCGTTCCGTAAATAACCTTTTTTGTTAAGGTGTGATAATAATAATAATTTTATCTAATAAATATGTAACATAAATCACATGGGTCATTATCATAATTTTTCTTAATTTGAATATGATTTTTTGTTTATCAGCTGTGATATAAATAATAATAAATATAAAGTAAAAATAATTTAACACTAAATATTTCTCCACCTTTATTTCTATAATAATTGTTATTATTACCTACAATGTTAATAACTTACTTTTATCTTGATTAAATATATAATGTTTTAAAGTGTACACCACTGGTCTTTAATATAAAAATTCCATATGCATTTTATATTTTATTTGATTTCTAAACCAGGGGCCTGTAACACAAACTGTACAATTGTAACAAGTTTACAAGTTACAAGTAATCTGCATGTAACTACAAGCCCTACTGAATTCCGTATCACAATGCAAATTGCTACAATTGTAGAAATTTAATAATTTTGTACATATGTAGTTACATATTGAAACACCTATGGGGACTTTTACACAATTTATTTACAAAATTGTTAAGATACACAGAACTCTGCTGGATAACGTCTAAACTACTTGACAATACAATGAACTCTTGTGAATATTTGAACTTAAACTGACGTTAACTGCCCATACATCCCCTTATATGCAAAATTATTTAATCTAGTCAGTGTGTTTAGAACTTTCTAGAATTTTCTAGAAACATTATTTAATCTAGTCAGTGTGTTTAGAAGTTTCTAGAATAACCGAAAAACAATCTTTCAAATTAAGGTCCTTTCCTTTACGGTTATCCCGTTATCCGGTTATCCCGGTTATCTCCTTAGATTCATTCCTCCTGGAATGTTATTTCCTACACCGGAATCCCGCACACTTCCTGTGCCAGCCAAACCATCTTCTTGCAGCTGCTGCGCATCTCCCAAACGATCATGATGGACCACGACGGGTTTCCCTCTGGGAATTTTCACGATCCGATAAATGACATCGTTAATCTTCTTCTTGATGGTGTATGGACCTTCCCAGTTTTTCTGTAATTTGGGACAAATACCTCGACGCCGTCGGGGGTTATAGAGCCAGACTAAATCTCCAACTTGGTAACTCTTTTCCATTGTCCGCGTGTCATAGTACCTCTTCATCCGATCACTAGATAATTGAAGTTTTCCACGCACCAGATTGTGTATATTCTCCATTCGATTGTGAAGATCGGCGACATATTGTTCACGGGCCATTTCTTCACCAGGTTTACAACCAAACACCAAGTCACATGGTAGCCTCATTTCTCTACCGAACAGGACCTTCGCAGGTGTTTGGCCAGTTGATTCGTTAATGGCCGATCAAATTGCTATTAGAAATAGTGGAATATGTCGATCCCAACCCCTTTGACAATCTGACACCACTTTTGACAGATAGTTGGTTATAGGCCGATTTATTCTTTCCACCATTCCATCAGACTGGGGGTGCATCGCTGTGGTTCACGTTTTGTGGATGCCTAATCTTTGGCAAACTTCTTGAAACAGCTTGCTCTCAAAATTTCTCCCTTGGTCTTAGTGTAATTCTAGTGGTACCGCAAATCGGCTTACGAATTCTTTAACTAATATATCTGCTAAAGTGGTGGCTTCCTGATTGGAAACTGCATAGGCTTCAACCCATTTAGTGAAGTAGTCCATTACAACAAAGATGTATTTGTTTCCTTCATCGGTCTGTGGAAGTGGCCCCAATACATCTACTGCGATTCTTTCAAAAGGACTTCCAACCAGGTATTGCTGCATTTCCGCCTTCGGTTTTCGGTGCGGACCGTTACTGGCAGCACATGTAGTGCATTTACGACACCAATCTTTAACATCATTAGTGCAATTTAGCCAGTAAAATCTATCTCGGATCTTTTGCAGCGTTTTCGTGATACCCAGATGTCTTCCAGAACTATCATTATGCATCTGTTTTAAAATTTCCGGTACAGCATTTCTTGGGACCACTATTTGTTTCCTTGTTTCTATGCCTTCGGAATTTTCTACAAGTCTTTTAACGAACCCACCGTCCAAAATTAAAGAGTTTCATTGGGACCAGTATGCTTTTAAAGCAGAAGAGGATGAGGATATTTCTCTTCACAACGGACGACGGTCCATTCTCTTCCATTCTCGAATCTTTTTTAGAACGGGATCGTTTTCTTGTTGCTCCTCCAGCATAGAGCTCTCGTCTTCTGGCACAACCTTAACTAAGGCAAGCTTTTCCTCGTTCTGCTCCACTCGGGTACAATGGGGGCAAGTATTTCTTATGTGGCCTAGTTCTCCGCAGTTCCAGCATCTCACTGGTTGCCTTCTTTTTGAAGAAAACTTTATTAACCTCTCCACTACCGCTTGCACTTCGCTGACGGCATAAACGGCATGGTCGAAGTTACCAGTGTCTTTCATTAGTCGAGCAGCTGCATGTGAGGCCTCCGTCGCTGTATCGAACTCCAGGGCAATGGTCAAGGCGTTTACAAGAGATCTCGGCCTCGCCAACCGTACAGCCCGTTGCAACTCGGCGTCTCGAAGACCATCGGTAAAGGTTTGGATCGCCAGGCACTCCAGAAAATCTTCCGCTGCATTTGGATACGCAAACCGTACCTTTTTTTCCACTTCAGCTTTGAACTCCTGGATAGTTTCTCCATTTTTCTGCTTCCGGCTTTTCAAGTGCACTCGGTATACCGGTTCTAGATGACTTTGACCATAACGCATCTCTAGACGATTCACTAATAGCTCAAAATTGGCCACCTCATCCGGTGTCAATACATGCAGGACGTCTAAAGCCTCGCCTCGCAGAGCCATGGTTAGGAACAATGCCTTCTCCTGGGGTGACCATCCATTCGCTCTGGCCACTGCGACAAATTGTTTTAGGTAATTTGACCAGGAAGTGATCCCGTCGAAGGTCGGGGGTTTTATCGTCATTCGTACCATGGCCGCCTCTCCGTGTTCTCGTCGTTCTGCATTTCCGTCGCCGTAGTGGATGATTTGGTTTCGGCGACAAGCTTCCAGTTCTTGTTGAAGCTTCCTTAATTCAGACTGCATTTGTCTGTTGATCTCGTCTTGCAAGTTGGAAACTTGCTGATTTTGCTCGTCTTGCATGTTGGTCACTTGCTGATTCATGTTGTCCACTTGCTGATTCAAGTTGTCTACTTGCTGATTCAAGTTGGCCACTTGCTGATTTTGCTCGTCACGAAGATGTGATATTTGCTGGGAGAAGGAACCGGATAACGCTTCTGGTAGGGTAGACATCCGTTGTGATAGCTGGGACACCTCTTCGCGCTGGCTCCTTATCTGACTGGATAGCTCCTCTTGTTGGTTCGTCATTCGCTGTGATAGCTCCTCTTGTTGGCTCTTCATCTGATTGGATAGCTCCTCTTTTTGGTTCGTCATTCGTTGTGACAGCTGGGACATATCTTCAAGCTGGCTCTTTATCTGACTGGATAGCTCCTCTTGCTGGCTTTTCATCTGACTGGATAGCTCCTCTTGCTGGCTCGTCATTCGTCCTGATAGCTCCTCTTGCAGCCAGGAAAGTTGTTGAGTGTGTTCTTCTTGCAGCCGGGAAAGTTGTTGAGTTAGTTCAGAATTTGCTTTTTGAACTGGGTCTTTGAACTCCACAGCGTCAGGGTCCAAATTATTATTTAGGTAGTATTCACGGATCCTTCTCAACAATACGCTCCCAGTAGTTGCCAACTCTAATTCTTCGAGCTCTCTTCTGAGCTCAGCCTCCAATAGTTCATTTATCTTTTTTCCAGGCATTCTTGTATCTTCACCCCACACCTGACACCAATTTGGAACACTTATGGGGACTTTTACACAATTTATTTATAAAATTGTTAAGATACACAGAACTCTGCTGGATAACGTCTAAACTACTTGATAATACAATGAACTCTTGTGAATATTTGAACTTAAACTGACGTTAACTGCCCATACTTCCCCTTATATACAACATTATTTAATCTAGTCAGTGTGTTTAAAACTTTCTAGAATTTTCTAGAAACATTATTTAATCTAGTCAGTGTGTTTAGAAGTTTCTAGAATAACCGAAAAACAATCTTTTAAATTATGGTCCTTTCCTTTACGGTTATCCCGTTACAATATGTAACTATTATTCCTATTCTTGTTTGTTTATGTGCACTGTTAAAATAATACTGCGCTGGATTTAACGGATTTTCATATGTTGATGGAATTAACCATTGCTTCAGCCGATAAGTCTCCTAGAATTACACCATTGGAATGAGGTCTCCAACCATTTTCCATTCTGCGAAAGAAGGAACTACTTCGCAATACCCGTGCGTCGTGACCACTACCAGGCCAGTTGGCACTAACGTAGTTGAATTTTGATACCCCATGCATACCACAAACACCCTTATTTCCCAACCAATGGAGAGCGCAATTAATGTCTTCTGTGGCGGTGTCAATCCATACCATCTAACTGTTGTATTTGCAAGTCTTGGACCAATATCCCAAAGAAGATTTTCAAATTGAACTCGACTCAGACGAAACCTTTCGTTGAATTCATTATCAGTGAAAAAAGCAAAATCTTTTCTCGCACTGAACCGATATTTTCTAGGCGGATCTTCATGGTCACTCTCAGAATCACTTGACCACATACTGGGGACAAATACGTTCGTGTTTACAATACGAGAAGTGCCATAATATTGAGTCTTTACCCAGAGTTTTAGATAGGTAAAACATTAACTACACTTGTAAAAAATTCTGTAACACAATTTTACAAGTGTTAACTTTATGTTACAGAATACGTGTACATATGTAGAAATTCTTCCGTAATTACTGGTACCGTACGGGTAGTTACAAGTTGAGTTGTGTTATGGAAAATCTTCAAGAGTAAAATTTATTCTAACAATTGTAGGACTTGTATGGCTTGTGTTATACGCCCCAGGTGTAAAATTTCTTACATGTGTTTCTTGCTAATGCTTATTAAACAAAAAAATATAAAAAAATAAAACATCTTTACAAAAATCATTTGCTGTTTAGCTTTTTATAAGTAGCTACCTAACTATAATTAAAATGTTTTTCCTTTTGATTATTATAAGTTTTTTGGCTGTGTTGGGACAAGACCTCCCAAAATTTACGTGGTATTCGGAGCGACGAATTCTTCAAAGCGAAATTGCAACATTAGAAAAAACAGTTTTAGATTTAAAAGACCAACTCCAGCTAGCGAAGTCGGCGAGTCGGATAAAGAAGGAAGATAAAAATCTGGATATTCGGAGGTATGTAATTATTTTTTTTTTTTAATTTTTTATTATTACAATAGTTATTTATGAAACAGTTCGTAAAGTATGCTTTTTGCGCACGCACGCGATGTTTAGAGCACGAGCGCAGCGAGTGCTATATATCGCGTAAGTGCGCAAAAAGCACTTCACGCACAGTTTCATACAATATTTTATCACGATAATCAAATAAAAAATAATTACATGAAAGCAATTTATTTTCAATTCATTTACAAGATACTAACAAAACTAATGCTCTCATAGCAACACCATGGCAACGCGAATGCTAAGGATATTTGATTAAATGAAGGTGTGTCAAAAACAGTGCGAAAAAGTAATTCCCATTTAAAATACATTGTTACTTCACGCACACTTTCAATCCTTCACGCACTGCTGTCTATAATGACAGTTTTCACGAACTAAAAATTGATACATAATATGAGGTAGAGTAGATAAAATAATTTTAGGCGAGATTATGAAATACATGCACTGAGCTAGGAGCTGTCTCTAGAAAAAGAGGCATGTTCCTTGACAGTAAAATACCATGCTGTCCGCTATGTGGAGTTGGAGAAACAGTTAGTAATATAGGTTTGTTCCAACAGAGCCACTCTGACTAGTACATGAACACGTTCATAAACTATGAAATGCGCAAGACCAGTACATGTATTGTTGATGGTTGATGGTCCTTGTTGGAACGCTGTTATTCTTCTACCCTCTCTTATCTTAATAATAAATTTATTCTTTGTTGAGTAACGCAATAGTTTTTGATTTTGAATAGTGTGAGATGTTTACATTGACTATAACATAATTTTAAAAAAGAAGAAAAATTTCAGATAATAAAGTTTTTTTATACACCATATTTTTCATTTAAATAATATTTTTAACAGAAGTTTCCGAGCTTGCAGAGTTTATCATTATAAAGCAAAGTTTAATTTAATCTGTGTTTTAAAGAGTGAAGACAACAAAGTACCTATTGCGCATGTCCTGACAAATTATCCATGCATCGAACCAAGGATAGATTTGACCGTACATAAACGCGTTCATGTACGAGTCAGAAGCTTTGTTGGAACAGCACTTTGACAGTACATGGGATTATTCGGTGTTCTGTTGGAACGGTCTTATCTTACTGCGCAAGCGTCTGACGTCCTTCTGACTGTCAGGAGCTCTGTTGGAACAAACCTTATAAAAACAATTTAACCGTAGCATCTAGTGAAATAAAAATTTAAAACGTAGTTTAGTTAATAAGACCGTAGAAATAAGAAATTTAGAAGTATTTAATGCCAAGTATTTGGAAAATGTAAATAGATATAATAATAATAATAATAATAATAATAATGTTTATTTGTCCACTATAATACAAATACAAGTAAGATAATAAAATTAATAAAGAATGACACAAATAAACATAGTACTCACTGAAGCAATGTAGTCAACTACATCGCTTGTATGTGAGGATATTATTTAAATTTAAAAACAATAAAATAAACATCTGCAAGAAAACTGATAACATACATGATTTACTATATAAATGACTTAATTAAAATACAATAGACATATAACAATAGACGTTACACGGTTAAAAATGTGAGTTTTAAGATACATATAAAACATTTAAAAAATACAATTATAATTAATCCATTTATAAAATCATAGACCACAAAGGTTTGCTTATAATTTACGTAACATACTCTGGAATTTATAGATATTCGGTTATGATCGAGTTTATTGTCATAATTGGGATTAAGAAAGTTTAGGTTTGGTATATACCAAATCAACAATTTTTAGTCAACGAACGCTCTCCATACAACCAAAAAAAATGCCATTTAATTTATTACTTCACCAAGTCGGCTAACTTTTGTTTTTCCAAATTTAAAATCCAATATTTAATTTTTTGTTTGACGATAGTTTTATTTGACCTTGAAGTAATTATATTCTGTAGATACAGTGGAATGGCATTGTATATTTTGGGAATTAGATACTGGATACTGCGTTGTCCTACAGTTTTGTTGCATTTAGGAAGTCTAGTAAAGGTTTTGGAATCCATGGTCTTTTTATTTTATGTTTTGCTTGAATTTTGACTGTTTTTGTGGAATTGTTAATATTTGCATTTAGGGTGTCTATAAACTTTTGTGTGAATGCATCTATGTCTTCTGCATCAGTAAAAGAGTTCCAATCTATTAAACTCAGATTAGCTCTCAGGGATGGAAAATCAATATATTTTTTTATAATTTTGATGATTGCTGTTGTCGTGTTTGATATTGAAGTAGTTATTTAATTCAATGTTCAAAATAGTCGGATCGTGATCGGTTTCGTCAGAGATGTAAATAAATGAATTACAAAGATTTCTATAATTTGTTTTTACGAAGAAATGATCTAAACAGGTATTACTTGCTCTCCGAGTTATGTCATTTATATATGATATAAAATCAAATGAGCTGAGAATTTTCAAATATTCTTCTACATCAGGATCAGAATCATCTAAGATGTTTATATTTATATCGCCAGCAATTATGTGATTCTCAGTTTTAGTATTTGAAAGGTACAGAAGAAGGTCAGTATTAAAGTGTTTAATAGAAATTGATGGTGATCTATATATGGCTGTCAGAGTTACTTTTTCTGAAAGATCTAATATGTCTAGTTGAATTACTCTGGAATCTCCTAAATGTATTAGCTGATAATCATAATTGAAGACATTATTGATCATGGTAGTTGAAATTGCCTTCATTGTAAATTATATTGTACCATTCAATGGAAAATTAATTTAAATCCCTAATTTGAAATGTTTAAGTAAGAACAATTAAATCAAATTTAAAATGTAATTGACTCAATAGCAGTACCAAATAATCAAAGTGTTTCTGAAAGCTTCGAATATTCATGTGAAAAATTTTAAGTTTTGTGTTATTTTTTAATTGATTCAGAATACAAAAATCAGAAATTTTCTAGAGAAATCTGGCTTTTACATTATATTCCCTAATATATGAGTCCATAATTATTAAGAGTTAAGTTAATTGGTCCTAAGAAATAAGATAGAAAAGGACTACATTCACTTCTTGTTACTACCAGTACTGGACTGTGAATTTGACCGTAGGGGTCTACTACCACTTACAAGTTGTTGACTACTTCCTTTTTTGAACTGTTTTTTTGATGTATTTACAGAAGGTAACTCGTTGGATTTTCCGTTTCTGCTTGACTTATTTGCTTGCTTTTTGATTCCAATACTTTGGGGGCTTTTTTCAGGCGATTTTTGAGGTGTAATCACTTCTCTTGGGGTTTGAGAAGGCGTCGATAGTTTACTACTGGTTGTGTTTTCTTGCTCTGACAATTCTATCTGCTCTAGTTCTTGAGCTGTGTAGGCAGTATTAATAATAAACAGTCTGTTTCCTTTTATGTACGATTTGGCGGAACTATCCTCTCGAGATTATTGTAAAAATTTTCTTAGTATTTTGTTTTCGCTTCTTTGTTAAAACGTTAAGTCTTGATAAATGGAAATTCTTGTGCCTTTTAGTTTTTTACAACTTTTTAAAATTTCAACCTTTTTGATATGTGAAATAAATTCAATCTTAACAGGGTTCCGAGGTATATGTTTTAATTGATATACGTTATTGAGATCTGGTGTCTTAATATCTACTTCCAACAAATTATTTAGTTTTTGGCAAATTTCGGGCACTGATACTGCTTCCGAGGAGTCCAGTCCAAATATCAAAATATTGTTCTTTTTCTGTTTTCTTTCTAAACATTCTAATCTTCTTGATAAAACCGTATTTTCTTTTTACATCTTTAGTTACTTTTCTATTTAAATCTTTAATTTTTAATAAAAGTCCAGCTTCAGAAGCTTGAATAGATGTTCTAATCTCAGTTCTATTCTTAATGAGTTCATTGTTTACATTTTCGATAGCTTTTCGTAGTTCACGCAATTTATTCTCCATTTTTCTTTGAACAAATATTTAATTTAAACTGTTTTCGAAAACAGAGAGCAACTGGCAACATCGGTTTTAGCTCTCAATAGTATCACACTGTTATCATGAAGGTTCAAAGTTCAATTGCTAGTAGATTCAATGTTTACTTATCTATATATATAAAAGCGAAAGTTCACTCATCACCGTATCTCAGAAACTATAAGACATACAAACTTGAAATTTGGCAGGTAGGTTCCTTATAGGGTCTAGACGTCCGCTAAGAAAGGATTTTACTAAACTCTACCCCTAAGGGGGTAAAACGGGGGTTGGAAGTTTGTATGAAAGTTTTATGTTTTTGAAATAAGGGACTTGAAAATTAAAATGTTTTCTTTAGAGGTTGTGGAGGTGTACAAGTTTCGTTCCAAATTAGTTAGTAATATTTGTTTTTTTCTTCTTTGATTAAAATTGTGTTTATTTCAAAGTTTCATGCCAATTAGGTGCTAGCTTAGATTTGTTTTTTTTTCATTGATTATACTGACGTTTATATCAAAGTGTCCTTACATTTGTTTGAAAAATGTATGGAGAAATTATAACAGTCACAGTTGAAGGATTAGCAATCCGATGTAGAGTAAAAGAGATATCTGGCGATGGAGCGTGTTTATTTTCATCTCTGTCTTATTTGCTTTATGGAAATATTTCAATGGCTGCTCAAGTTAGAGCTAATATAGTAAGGCACGTGTCCAACGATTGCCAAAAATTTAGGTGTTTTACTATGGACCGATCCGGGACCCCTAACGATACAAAACGCCTTTATGTAGCCGATATGGGTAGGTTGTATACTTATGGCACAACTTGCGAACTGAAAGCAGCTGGAAAAATATTTCCATTTGAATTCCAACTGTTTCAAGGTAGCAGACTTATTGCCAGATTTGGAGAATCGACACAAGGGATAAAAAGAATGCGTTTTAACGGACATTTTAACGAAGGACATTTCGACGTGTTGATTCCTATTAATCTATATATATGTTGGAGACAGACGGCGAATTCGGCCCGTGGCCGATACATTTGAACATATCGCGATCTGTCCATTACAGAAATGCCACATGCCAAATTCGGCATCTGACTATGTCAATTCGAACACATCCCGGAATGTTAGATTGCGCTTTGGTCATATGACAAAACAATTATTTTATTAAAAGGAATGGATTATAGGGATTAACATAACCTTTATTTAATTATTTATTGCGACAAGAAGTGCTGGAATGACATTTGCTGTTACATTTGATTTTGTTAAACACACATTTGCACTTCTTGTCACCACATTGTTTACGACAGTTGCATCTTACAAATCCCTGCATAGAATTTGATTCTTTTGCTGCAACTGTGCGTAAACTGAATTTATGGTCAATGGGTACATCAGAAGGTCCCAATGAATTTGTTTGAGAAGGCTGAAAAAGAACAATATTATTAAATTTAAAAAATGTAAAATATTAATTTAGTACCTACCTGAAATTCATTCCTTGCATACAGTTTTTCCAGTACGCCAGATGATGTACCAAGTTGGTATAAATCTTCTTTTTCAGATAATACAACAGCCAAAATGTTACGAGGAGCTAAGCGTCCTCTGTCGACATCAGGAATTTTAACCAAAACATTCTGTCCAATTTCAATTTTAGGGAATTTGGAGCAACTTTGTTGTAACATTTCTGTTGCTTGCTTTTTTAAACTTTTAATACTTTCAGACCGATGTTGGTTTATTGAAATTAAGCGGGTTTCATTGTCCCTAAAATAAAACGTAACAGTAAGCAAAATTTAATTATTATTTTAGTGTTTCTTTAATTACCTCAATAACTCTTGTTGTACATTGTCATTTTCTGGCTCATTTATGGGAAAGTTTTGTTGTACGTCTGTTTCGTTTACGTCATCATCACTAGCATTGTTTTGAAGTTCTGATTCAGACACATCAAATACTGTTTCTTCGATATCTTGACCACTGTTTTGGAGTTTATAAATATCGTCCTCATCTTGTAATCTCTCGACAATTTCAAGTGGAAGATTTGAATCATTCAAGCCATTAATAAGCGGAGTACCAAACATAGCTTCGTACGGAGTACGCTGGATACCTCTATGAAATGATCTATTCTTTTTTAATTGCACAAATCTTAGCCCTTCTGACCATTTGGATGTCCGATTTTCTTGCATCCAAGTGACTAAAATATCTCGTACATCTTGATTTGCTCTCTCAATCGATCCCTGGCTTTGTGAATGACGTGGCTTACCATGAATTATTTTCGCTTGAAACATATCTGCAAGACTATTCATTACTTGATTCACAAACTCCCTGCCGTTGTCACTATGAAGTAAGCAAGGTGCCCCAACAATACAGAAAATATCCATCAAGTTATAGGCAACTTCATCTGCCCTCTTACTTTTTAGAGCTTTTAGAAACACAAATTTTGTTAGGTGATCTTGGTAATTCATGATAAACTTATAGGGTCCATCCGGTTCTGTTTGCATATCAATTAAATCAATTTGTCCCCTTTTATTAAATCCTGTAGTAATTATTGGCTTTACTACTAACCCTTTCTGTTTTGATTTTTTCTTTAATTGGCACATATCACATAATTTTAAATATTCTTCAATGATGCTTCTGGGAACATTACAATACTTCTTAGCAATTTCTTTTTCCATTCCTAATCGTCTTTTATGGCCAGTATCTTTGTGAGCTTTCTCTAAAATATCATGTACCTCCTTAACTTCGCAATAATACCTAATAGAAACCACATCATCATTTTTACGTTTTGCAATAATTTTCTCTTTGTCCCCTATTTTAATAATTTCAAATCTATTAAGACGCCTGTAATCTTGGCAGCTAAGTTTTTCACCAGCTTCTTTCTTTCTCATACTTTGTTTGACTTCATTTAATATATTTAAATACTGATCACGGGTCAGCACGGTTGTAAAATTATTACCGCTACTTTTTTCAATCAATTCGAGAACTTTGCCTTCAAATATATGCTTGTCAACTAAATTTTTTTCAGCCTCCATAATTAAAATGATGAAAAATTGTAGTTATGGTAAAAAACGTCAAAACTCACTGAAAAACAAACAGCACGTGTACACTTCACACATATAATTTCAGGTTATGTTTATTCCGATTGGCATCGGCTCTTCGCGTATATGCGCACTTCGGGATGTGTTCAAATTGCCATAGACAGATGCCGAATTGTATTATGAATGTATCGTATTTCGGCATGTGGCATTTCTATTATGGACAGATCGCGATATGTTCAAATGTATCGGCCACGGGCCGCATTCGCCGTCTGTCTCCAACATATGTATATATATATATATATATATATCTATATATATAAAAGCGGAAGGTCACTCATCACCGTATCTCAAAAACTATAAGACCTACAAACTTGAAATTTGATAGGTAAGTTCCTTATAGGTTCTAGACGTCCGCTAAGAAAGGATTTTACGAAACTCTACCCCTAAGGGGGTAAAACGGGGGTTGGAAATTTGTATGAAATTCCTAAGTTTTTGAAGTAAGGGAATAGAAAATTAAAATGTGTGCTATTTAGAGGTTGTGGAGGTGTACTTATATTGTATTTCTAGAAATCAATCAATAAGATTTGAACGGGGGTCGGATACTTTTTATACAACAATCAACACGCCACGCGAACATTGCGGGTAAATCGATTTGGAACCCAAAAATGTGGTTATATTTGTTTTGTCTGTCTGTCTGTCTGTATGTTTGTGCGCGCATCACATGAAAACTACTGATTCGATTCAAATGCGTTTTTCACAGATGTATTGGTCTTCTTTCAACTTAACTTCTGTGTATAAAAATTACTCCTCCCCCCCCCCCTATTCCTTTAACGGAATAATAGAGTGATTTCAGATTTTGTATGAAAGTATCTCATTGATACATTCAAAAATACCACTGAAATAATACACAACATGCATACATACGTGGTATAATTTAGTTTTGATATTCGAAACTAGATAGCGCTATGAGGTTATTAAAACAAATGACAAATTACTATATTCTACAGATGATTAGGTCTAATGTAGAACTGTGATAGTTCAATATTATAAGATAGTCATAACCGGTGTTGTATGATTTATTAATATAAAAATCTGTTCACTGGTTGCAGCGTGGTTGACTGAGAAACATGAAAGTTTAAATAAAAAAAAATTAAAAGTAGTTATGCCAGACTTATTTTACTAAGAATATACCTACAGAATGATTAAAATTAAAATTTTATATGTAAAATAGATAGTCATTAAATCATTTGTGAATATCCAAATTTTACGCGGGCAAAGCCGCGGGTAAAAGCTAGTAGTATAGTATTTGAAGTTAATGAAAACTTACTGGTATATCCTATAGAACTATTACTTGTCATACACTAACAAAATAAATTTTTGAAATGACTTTAAATTCCTTTTTAAAAGGATTGTAGGTTAGCACACAATTCAACGTTTCACTTGCAGAGTTGCCTCGACAAATAATAATAGTTATTAGTTATTAGTTATTATTATAATAGTTAAATTAAGTAAAAACAAAAGAAAAAATAAAAATAATAAAAATAAATATAAAAAGACATTTTTAATTAAAAATTAGTAGTTTAGTAGTTTTAGATATAAATTAGTTATGGTTTAGTTATTAGTATTTTTTATTAGAATAGATTTATTTTTATAAAATATATTATAAAATAAATTAAATTGAAAATGTGTATATTTTTATTTATCTATAAAATAAAATACCTTTTAATATTACAAACACAAAAACTCACTGATTGTTTATGTTTAAAGAAAAACAAAGAATATATTCTTATCATGAAAATAAATACAAGCATTTATCTTTTACATAACAAACAACATCTTAGTTCAATTACAAATTAAAAATTTCTGATTCAGAAAATTATCTATAAAAACGATTTTCTAAATTATGTGTTATGTCTTATGGAATTTTAGTCTTATTAGTAACCTATTATTATTCATTTATTTTTAAAACTATAAATAAACGTATTTTTAAATTTTAATCTGAGAGTCTTGTTAAAGTTTTACTAATCTAACCAACATTTTATATCCAATATATTTTAAAATAATTGAAATTTCAATACCCATTAAAAACCAACACATCGGTTGTATTCCTTATATAATATTTTACATTCTTATAATGAAGGTAATTTGTTGTTACGTAAATTTAAAATGAAAGTGAATGTATATATTTAAAATGCATTCGTGTTTTCAATATATATACACAAGGTTTTCATACTAAGAGAATAATCTATATTTTAAACGATTCGATAGTTATAGTTTATTGTGTGTGTTATAAAATAATATTTCTATTATAGAAAACAATAATAAGCCTGTTATAAAATTATTTGATTTGGTATCTGGTGATTTCAATAAGATTTTTAACGTAAAAATTATAAAAAGTAAATTTTGGAGAGCGTGTCCTGTTGGAACTTGAGAAGAATGTTTTATTTTTACCAACTAGAGTGACGAACAAATACAAATTGCTTATACCTTTCGTTTATAGTGGTACAGTTGATGTGGAGAAGCACCAACCAAAATTAAAATTTTAGTTGTAAGTTTTATATTTTTTTATTATTATGAATCAGGTTAAGGAATTAAGGTTTAATTAAAATCATAGTTTATCAATTAAATTAATAAATCATCATATTAGAAAGTCTAATTTTTATTTAATAAATAAAAAAATATTGAAGTTGAAAAATAGTAAAGGGGCTATGACAGTTCGGGGCCAAAATCGATGATTTTTACATGTAAATCTCCATAAGAAAATCTAAGGTCCATTCTGGTCATTTTTGAACCATTTAGCCACGCCTCCCGATCACGTGGCCTGGCGGGGTAGGCTGGGGGGACCAGGGACGTAGGGTTGAAGGATTTCGACAATGTAACAGGGTAAGATACCTTAAACAACGTGTCAAAAGGGCACTAGGGTAGTATCTCGGAAACAACCGAACGGATTTCGGCGTGTGACATATCGTTGGAACGGGGGTGCGGTATAGAGTAAGATGAAAAGTCGTAACTGCCAAAAGGGCACTAGGGTAGTATCTCGGAAACAACCGAACGGATTTCGGCGTGTGACATATCGTTGGAACGGGGGTGTGGTATAGAGTAAGATGAAAAGTCGTAACTGCCAAAAGGGCATTAGGGTAGTATCTCGGAAATGGCAGATGGGATTTCGGTGTGTGTCGTATCGTTGTAAAGAGAATGCTGAATGGGGTGAGTTGAAGCGTTAAAAAAGACGTATTGACATCGACAAAAGGGCTTTAGAGCTGAATAGATTTTATGGAGTGCCGTGAGGTATACGGAATGAAATGGGGATAAATGGGATCCTGTATGCAACATATACGAATGGTGTAGAGTTAGATGTACGGAGAGATTATTATCGTATTGGTATAGTAGGAATAAGCTGTATAGAGAGAAGTTAGGGATAAATGGGATGCTATGATATTGCTGTGTGTGACTCAGTAATGTAAATATATAGCGGGCTAAAAAAGAAAAGTAATATTAAAGTTTATATGGATAGGGTTAATAAAACAATAATACATTTAAAAACATATATTAAACAGTTAAAAATGTAAAGTTACATGTTAGCAAATCTTCTAGTTGATAAACCCACTTAACGTCCTTAGGATTCTTCAATATCAATCTTTAATGCGTAGCGGCTACAGATTACATAATTATAAAAATAGTTAAATTGTTAGATAATAAAATCTAATCGACATCCATTGCTTGTTCCATTATAGAGTAATGTCCCCAGGGCAAAGTATCGTAGGTACCTGGCACTAGATATCTTTTGTCATCATCAGAGCTGAGAGCAATTTTCTGTTGTTCTAGAGAAAAAACATGATGCTGCTTGGATCGTATTAGGTGCTGTATCGCAGTCTTCGCTTTAGCTGTTTCTAAACATTCAATGTAATCATCGAAAGTAATTTTTGTTTTTACAACGGATGATTTAACACCCTTGGCCTTTTTTGTAACACCATAATTTAATAAAATTTGCTCAATCTCATCATCGTCATATTCCTCAGCTTTTAATTTCTTTTTCAAATTTTGCAACTCAGCCTCTGTAGTAGAAACTTTTATGCTGTACAATTTGGACCGCAACCCCACAAAATCTGTCATAATACGCCCATTATTCTCATCCTTCATCATACCCAAAACTTTCTTATTCACCTGTGGTATTCCATATATATTATCTCTAGGATAGTCTGATGTATCAAAGTATTGGTGGCAATCGTTTTTCATAATAGTGTATGGATCTTTTCTCAGTATTTCGACTGCTAAAGAGTCCGTATCGGTATAGAAAGCTGCGCAGTCTTCCCCAAATGTCTTAAGCAGGTAATCATAGTGAAAGCTGTATATAGTGGTTTTCGCAAGGTCCAGGATTGATTGGCCAACATATATTGGCTTATTTAGATAAATTTAAAGTTTATTCATCTCTACTGCAACCAAAGTTTCGTCAAATATCATACTGTTCTTAAATTCAGGTTTGGATATGTAAGATTGAGCACCATATCGACCCTCCCATTCAGTTAAAAGTTTCACATCAACCCTTTTTCGTACATTTTCCATAGTTTTGCCAAACACAGCATTGTTCATTAACTTAAACAAATTCTTCTCAAAATCATTTTTGGCAGCTGTTCGAAGAGTTGTGTTTAGGTCGATGTAAGACTTTAACCATGGGCTTTGCTTAAATTTCAATACTCTATGTATTTTTGTTACTTTTAACCCATGCGATATAGCCTGTTTAAGAGCCTGATAATGAATAACATATTTTTCTTTATTATTTAGTGTAGCCATCAATTTAGTTAGTTCTTTAGTTTTAGTTGGCGGTTTCATAGTTTTAGGGTTGATATGTTCTGGACAGAAAGGAATATCTTTATGTCTATCGTGTAAATCATGTGGATACTCCAAGTCCACTTCCAGCATGTAACCATCGTCATTATCATTAGCAATCGTAGTAACATCAATATTTGTATCTGCCCATTCAAATCCGCCATATGGTAAATACTGAGACATCGCCCATCCATATTGATTATTTACATCAAAGTACATCAAATAGCTTTCAGGTTTCGTTTGATCAAAATTCGGCATATACTTGTTGTTTGCATGAGCTCTTCTTTTAGAGCAAACTTGACTAAGACCTCCTCTAATACCTCGCTCAACAAACAAAAACATATCAGGATCAGTCAGCAACTCCAATTCTTGTCTAGTATACTTTAGCATTGCATCCCACGTATAACCGGGGAGCGTAAAATAGTGGGCTGGATCTAGTTCATACGTTTTAATACAGCTTATTCTAAACTGTTCAAAAACATCTGCTAGAAGTAGAATATCGGTTTTTATATATAAATCAACATAGTCTCCTAGATTATGACAGTTAAACATAGACCAAACTTTATGAGCCCTTCTATATAGACGTTTGGGGCAAGGCTTATCTTCTAATTTATTATAAAAAGCATCTTGAGGTGGTAGACAGGATTCATTGAAACGATCAAAACTATCAATGTAATCATATGGCATTACCCCTTTCTTCGTTAATAAATTAAATTGTTCTTCCGTAGTATTAAAAAACTGAGATTTAAGATTTGGAAATTCTGTTAAATAAGATGATAACTTATCTAGAGAAGAAGCCATAAATCGAAAACTATCAATAAATCTAAAGTTTATTCGGGATTCATCAACATGCTTGGTAAAAGAAATGTATTTTTCTTTAGTAAGAGGGAGCAAATCTATAGAGCCAGTCATGCGGGTTGCGATATCTTTTATTATAAAAGATGCATCATAACCACTCAAATTGTGAAATATGACGGGGATTGTATGAGTGTCTTGATAATTAACCTTGCATTCATTATGTGCAGCCCCGCGATAATTATTTTCAGATATTAAGTGAAAATGCTCACGAACTTTTTTTTCCCCAACTTTAAAGGGTAGCGTGCAAATATGGCAACATGTGGATGCTTGAAAATCACTTTCTTGCTGTGGGGTCATGTTTATATCATATGGGCATAAAAATACCGTTGAAACATCCTCAGCAAGCTGATTCATTTCATCAGCAAACCACTGCATACAATCTGTCCCACGATAGCTTTTATAGAAGGACAAAGAATCGTCGTAGGAACATTTAAAATAGTACCCCACTGCAGCAGGAATATGTTCTTGGTAAGTGGTCTTTTCCGCGCATGGCTTTAAAACACTTTCTAGATCAGCGTATACAGCGAAAGGGGCTTTTATTTTGTTTTTAAAATTCTTAAATTTTATCATATTTTTACCCTCCTCAGGCATCCTGATGGCTGTATCATTCTTTTTAATTCAGTCATCAATGTGTTTATTTAACATATTTGTAGAATGAAAATAATGTAAACATCTGTCGCAGAAATATTTCTTACCATCATGATTGTTCAGTTGTTTAGACAAAAGGCGCGATAGGTTCTTAATCCAGACGTAATGATATCTAGTTGGATTAGAATAATCGTCTTGAATAAGAAGTAAGTTTACATGTTTATCTTTCTTTGCAGATGTTAGATATGTGGGAAGCGTCGTGAAATCCTTTTTATATTTCCTCAAAACATATACGTTGACTGAAACATTATTTTGCTTCTCAAAACTGGGGATTTGTTTTATAGTCATTGGAAACTGGATTCCTTTCAATTTTAATACCTCTGAATAATGTGGGTATTTATTTGTTCTTTGAGGATGGTCTGCAGCTGGATACAAAGCAGCCGTCATTGCCCATGCAAAGCAGGCTTGGTCATCATTTTTAACATTAATGCAGGCTTCTTTTCTTTTAATTTGGGGTGGTAGTTCAATATATGACGATCCAAGTTGGGGTATAAATTTATTAATGTTTATTCCCAAGTTAACAATTCGTTTCAAGGCCCACCCACTGTCACGCTCCTGGAATTCTTCGAGATCTTTTAGAATCGGATCCGAAACATTTTCATCAAACCAGTTATTTATATTAGTTGTTTTGTATATAGGAGCGTTTGATGTGGTGAAATATTTATTTTCGTTTAAGATCCTATCAGCCCTAGCTATTTCAAATTCTCCACAAAACGCCATGTTAACTTTGACTGAATCATCTTTCTTGAGAGCGTTTTGAATTCTTCGTTTGAACAGCGCTTTACAGTCTAGCAGAAAGGCTACTGGATCTTTATGTTTAAGATTGGATATGACTCCTGTTCGGATTCTTGAATTAAATGCAGAGGATATATCATCCCAATGGACCCTATGTTTTGCGGTAGGTTTTGTTGATTAAAGACCTGCACCCTTTTTCTGTTGGAATTTAAATTGGGCTCGCAACGATTTTACTTCTCGAAGTTGTGCTTCTAATTTCTGCTTCTCTCCAATTGATGTGGCAGATTTTAAAGCAGTTCGAATTTTTCTTGTAGCTTTTGTACATTCTTTAACTCCTTCTCTAGCTCGCTGCTCATCATAATTCGAGGTTATTAACCCCAAAATGGTTGCAATGTATTTGATAAGTTTAAGTAGCATGTTAGCAAATAGGCATCAAACATCCGACGAAATATCTGAAACAAAACAGTACTCTATAAAAATCTTCTTTGTATATTTTTTTTGCTACATCAAATAAATATATTATTAACTTTAAATATGACCCTTGCTTTTTATTGATATGCCAAAATTGTCAAGGACCGTCGTTAAAATCTAAAAATGCCGACCAAAAGTTGAATAAGTAAAAAAATATTTATAATCTATTAAATTGTATACCTTCTCATAAATGTGCTGCAATGCTTTTTGATTTAGAAATGTAAGAGCATACAAAAAAAAGTAGGTGTGTATCCTAAAACAGATAGACTGGGAATAAATCAGAAAGAACGTCGTCTTAGTTTTATATGTTATTTTAGAAGAACAGTTAGAATGAGCTGAACTTCCTGTAGAAAAAGCAGATAATGAAAACATACCTAGTTTGTTATAAGCATACATGTATAAAGTAAACAAAATAGTAATAGTAACAGTAATAATAATAAAAAACTAAATCTAAAAATAGAACGAAAGAAAATCTCTAAATTGGCTTAAAATGATTAACAGTTCTACTTAAGCGCCATAAACTATTTACTTCAATTAGTTTGATCGTGACATTCAGAAAACCAACATGCCTAGAGACTGTGATTGGGGAAGACCCTGCTGCTGTTCAGAATGCAAACCTCAGATGAAAGAATTATGCGAAATTTGTAATGTGAACATAGGATGGGCAGTTGGAAGCACTTTTAGAGAAGATAGAAAAGGCATTAAATATTATGATTTTAAGACTTGTTGCTACTCATGTTATCAGAAAACATATGGAATTAGAGAAGAAATGTTGTTCAATGCAATGGTAGAAGCTCTTAAGACGCCTAAGTGACAGCACTATTTAATAGCGCTTAAATGAAAGTAAACCATAAAACCTAATTGGAAGCTGGCAGCATGGAGAATAGACGATAAAGACTTAAGTTTTACAAAAGATTAAAAGAGATGCAATCTTTATCACTACTTCATTATTAGAAGCTACTATATTTACACAGTTTTTCGTGATAGCGTACGGTTATCAACAAGCAGTTTTAATGTATGTATAATAGAATGACCCATGTATACATTTTAAGTTTTTAATAAAGGTATATGTAAAAGTATGGTGTTTTATTTAAAAATACATGAAGATTCTGGTTTAAAAGACATATCAATATTTGGTTTAAAAACTACAAATACTACATATAGACGCAAACGAAGGGCATAAGTTCCACTAAATTACTACCGCTTCATAAACATACCATAGAACCTTTATTGACGCTATAATGCCTTCATAGAACACACAGTATCCCTTCAGACACCACTTATGATTCCTTAATAGAGCAGTTATAAACCAGACATAGGTCAGTCATACGTCAGTCATGGGTCAGTCATACATCAGTCATACGTCAGTCATACATCAGTCATACGTCAGTCATACAACAGTCATACGTCAATCATACGTTAGTCATATGTCAGTTATACGTCAGTCATACCACAGTCACGGACCCTTAATAGGCCGGTCTTAGTCCATTCTCAGACTAGTCATAGTCTCTTAATAGACCAATTATAATCCTTTACAGTTCATAAAAAGATCAACAAATGAACACATATCGACCATATTATAAACGATACAACTACATACAGATAATAAATTGAATTAACCTAGTGCAAACTAATCATTTGTTAAGGTGACGTCGACCCATTCAGTAGAAGAACTGGTAAAAAACGAATCTACAAAATATGCTGACATAACGAATATGAATGATGATAAAGGAACGACCATAACCAATGATCGAGATATGAATGTTGCAGATTTTGATAATCCCTTTCATAAAAAATACTGGAAAGATTCAAATAAAATTGATAGAGTATATGGGCCAGAATATGATTGGAAATTGTCTAAGTGGAGATTGGGTGATAAAGATCTTTGCTTTGATGAGGAAAGTATTATTGTTGGCGACAAAAAATTTAAAAATACCTTAGGATTGAATGAGTTGATTTTTTATAAGAAACCAAAAAATTACACTAAATGTGACCATCATATATACAAACATATATTAGAGTTAACGGGCGTTCATCGTAATTCTCGAGGATATCTTAAACATAAAGGATGCAAAGAGAAGTATGAAAATGTTATTAAACCTCTATATAAAAGAAAAAGACGTTGTTCAGCTAAGCTGACAGAAAAAAGGACCTTAGGATTTCCCTTAAACCAATTGGAATATTCAGGATCAAACCCAATAAACAGTATAAAACCAAAATTAAAAATTTCTGAACAAAAAGTAGAAAAGCTTAGCAACATGGAACCAGAGTTACCAAAAAATTCTGAACAAAAAATAAGAACACAAACAAATTTAGAACTATCGAACGAAGTATGGTCTAAATACTATGCTCAGAATGACCCAAATATATTAGTCGATCATCTAAGAAGATTGTACAACAATGAAGGTTCACAAGAGGAAGCTACCAAGATCATTGAAGAATTAGAAAATTTAGGAATTATTAGAAAATAAGTTGTATTTCTTTGTGATTGAACTTTTTACATTACACACTGGTTTTA
This sequence comes from Altica lythri, assembly GCA_964028335.1. Taxonomy (NCBI): domain Eukaryota; kingdom Metazoa; phylum Arthropoda; class Insecta; order Coleoptera; family Chrysomelidae; genus Altica; species Altica lythri. Next base: position 96,225,270 of record OZ034801.1, on the reverse strand, counting down.
AAAAGTTTCTTGTTTTATTTAAAATAATACCTTAGATGGAAGCCCACCTTAAGAAGAAGAAAAGACCGTATACGATTAAAAAGAACTTGTAGGTTTTTATTTTAACCAATTTGAATGTTGTCTAAAGTATCCATAAACAATCAAATATGAAAATATCATCTAATAACATAATTTCAGTAAACAGAAATAAAAAACGATACATAAACTAACTTATGTGAAAGGAAATAACAATCAGAATGCTGAAATTAACTAAAGTAAACCAAACAGTACTAAGTTAAAAAGAAAATTTGACATAAAAATAACACAAATTAGTTAAAATTAAAATACTAATAAAAAAGCAAAGGTATATGGCATGCAAGTGTGATGTGTAGAAATAGGCATTTGGAATAGAAAGATAAACCATCAGGATCAGTCTCCAATACCTGATCGTTCCTGACGTATAATACAATAGCACTATTAAATTACCTGATTTCCAAAAAAATTACTACAAATTTATCTAGAATAACTTCAAAACATGTAATTCTTAGAGATATATATAGAGAATAATACACAAAAGGTATCTATCATTATTACAAACGTATTAAGCTTACCTTGAAAATATTGTTGAACCCCCACTAACTCTTATTAACTTTGCTGTTAAAATGCTGATTTTACTTTAGGAATTGATAGCGGTCCTCAGTTCTCAGTTTGCATATAATTTGCCAAAACGTATAGGAAAATGATTCGTAGCTGTATACTGAATGGTTTAGTTAATGGATACACTATACGCTGTGGAAAAGCTAAAATAATAAAAAAAATATTAAAAATTTATGAAATGTGCACTATTAAAATGTAGATGTTAGAAAAATTTACAAAAAATTAAATACATATAAAAATTTATAAATGATAAAATATACTTACAACAGGAAAACTCAGCACACAATCTTAATTATTAATATTAAACTGTAGACTGAAAAATTTAAATTGACTCTATCTATTCAAACGGCTGTATATATACTCTAACTCCTACTCATTTTCTAGAAAAATCGATTGAATACGTATATTGTTTTTGAATAAACCTTGTTGATAAGCGATTGTTTTTCAAAACGGATATTGGTTAAAAATACTTTATATAATTATTTTCAAAATAAGCATTGGGTAGACCTCAATACCACCTTATCAAGAAAATTTTACACCTGCAATCGGCATATTGATTTTTATTATTAACTTGCTTTTTTATTTTTTCTCGATTTTACTAGTGATTTTTATACACTTAGAAATCGTAAGTATATTTTTTTTAATTTACTTCTGCTTTTAATTTTGTTAGAGTTTATATGAATTTTTATTTTTCTAAAATCTATTTTCTGTTTATTTCTTAGAGAAAAACCATTTCAATGTGTGATTTATATGTATGTTTTTATTTTTTATTAGTTTTAATTTCTTTAACTTTAATATTCAACGATTTCATTTCTATCAATATAAGCTGCGGTTTTTAATAAATGAAATAAAATATTAAACTCTATTAAAATTAAAAGTAAATATATCGTCTATTTTTTATCAATATAACTTTTCTTATATTATACTTATATCGTTTATTATTAAAAATGATAGGAATATAATCTTAGGCGGTGGATGTGCGTCTTATCATATTTCTCATCCATTTCCTTATTTAGAATTTTCTAGTCTTTTTCTTTAAATTACAATTGTAAAAATAATAAACTATGTTTGAACTCATTTCATGTATACGCCTATGAACTATTTATATTTTTGCGGTTTTTAACATTGCAAATCTTATCATGATTCAACGGCCTCTTGTAAAATTCAGTTCGGAATTAAATTTTATTGTGTCAACTTTTCAAATTATATGTTCAAGGTATATAATCTATACATAGTTTGATTCTCTTATGTATTATATGTATTTATTAGAACATTAAAACTATGGATGCTAAACTTGATTCTTAAAATTTTGTGTAAATGTGATAAAATGTATAAACTTTTTATAAAATGTAGTTATCGTGACAGATATTTAAAAGACTGAGGTTCGGTTTTTATCAAATTTTGTGATTACAGGTATGTACCGCTTTATATAAAAAACTTTATCCTAAAATGATAAATCTGAGGATTTTCCTAAAGTTTTTTGCAAAATTTTTACTATTTCAAGAATTTTTAGTTTTATAATACAAAGGTTGATATTTTTTTAATATTTCCGTGATTTTTAGTTTATGATATTAAGTTTGGCTTCTAAAAATGTATATTATTTGAGTTTTATAATACAAAGGTTGATATTTTTTTAATATTTCCGTGATTTTTAGTTTATGATATTAAGTTTGGCTTCTAAAAATGTATATTATTTGAGTTTTATTAAAGTTTGATATATTTTGTGTTATTTCAATTTTTTTTTATTTTCATAACTTAAAATTTAGTGTTTAAATGTATATTACTTGCCTATTTATTAAAATATAATTTTTTTTCTTTAATAGAAAATTTGGTTTCTAAAAATTTAAATTACTCAATTTTTATTAAAGATTGATATATTTTTAATATTTTAAGAATTTTTTAGTTTTATAATTCTAGGTTTGACGTCTAAAAATGACTATTATTTAGTTTTTTATTGCAAAGTTTGGCTTCTAAAAAATGTCTATTAGGTACTTCGGTTTCATTAAAGTTTTATACATTTACATAAATTTTTGTATATAAATACCTAATATAGTTTTTTGAATATGTTGTTATTTTCATGAATTTTATTATACATACTATTCTTTGGTTTTTATCAAATTTTATAGTATTTTCAGAAAATTTTAATGCGAAAATTAATATATATCAACCAACCTACGTATTTTACTATAAATTAATTATTTGGCTTTATTACGATCATTTAAACTTTTCTTTGAGTTTAAATTTAAATATATTTAAAGAATTTTTTGGTTTAAATTCTACTACTTTATGTCTATTATATATCATAATAAATACTTTTCTTTGAGTTTTTAATGTAAAGCGTAATGTAATAATCTTTAACTAATTAGTTATAATTATTTTTATTATTTCTGAAATTAATACCGTAAAGTAGTATATTTCCGAATTTAACATAATTTCCACAGTAAACTGATATCAGGACAAATTTTCAAACGATGTTTGATTAAAAAATTAATCTTATGCTTTTAGCTGTGAATATTCTAGGAAACGAAACGATAGAAAAACCACCCTAGCTTTCAGCCATCAAAGTACCTGCATTGTTTTGATAAACATTTCAGATCTGTTTTATTTCTTTTGATATTTTTTTTTAAATCTCAGGATTTTTGAATTTTTCCTTTTATTTTATACATGTATAATTAGACCTATATAGAATACATTATCTTAGTAATATATTATCGAAATCTAAACATTACACATACTTACACAATTATTTATAACACATTCGCATTTGACAAACAGTTTTTCGGATATATTATAACAAAACGTTGTAAACTGTTTATAAATCTTCAAATGATTTTTAATTTTTTAGCATATCCTCTTCTTCTATATTCAGGTATTGTGTATATATAATTTAACATTCTCGGTGCTTCATGTTCTTTTAAAGGATCAAAGTTGATTTTACTTATTAAGGCAAAGCACATGATTTTATTATTTTCAGTTACTGTATAACAATATACAGTTCTATCTATAATCTCTCCGTACATCTAACTCTACACCATTCGTATATGTTGCATACAGGATCCCATTTATCCCCATTTCATTCCGTATATCTCACGGCACTCCATAAAATCTATTCAGCTCTAAAGCCCTTTTGTCGATGTCAATACGTCTTTTTTAACGCTTCAACTCACCCCATTCAGCATTCTCTTTACAACGATACGACACACACCGAAATCCCATCTGCCATTTCCGAGATACTACCCTAATGCCCTTTTGGCAGTTACGACTTTTCATCTTACTCTATACCACACCCCCGTTCCAACGATATGTCACACGCCGAAATCCGTTCGGTTGTTTCCGAGATACTACCCTAGTGCCCTTTTGGCAGTTACGACTTTTCATCTTACTCTATACCGCACCCCCGTTCCAACGATATGTCACACGCCGAAATCCGTTCGGTTGTTTCCGAGATACTACCCTAGTGCCCTTTTGACACGTTGTTTAAGGTATCTTACCCTGTTACATTGTCGAAATCCTTCAACCCTACGTCCCTGGTCCCCCCAGCCTACCCCGCCAGGTCACGTGATCGGGAGGCGTGGCTAAATGGTTCAAAAATGACCAGAATGGACCTTAGATTTTCTTATAGAGATTTACATGTAAAAATCATCGATTTTGGCCCCGAACTGTCATAGCCCCTTTACTAAAAATATATTTTATAAAAAAAATAATTATAAGGCTCAGTCTTCACATACAGGTTCTGAAAAGTAAATAATTTAAATATACTTCACCTTTACCATTTCTTCCATTTTTATAATACTATTTATTTTATTTTATATATCGTATCGTTTAATGGCAACTGGTCTTAATTTATTAGACTATTTGGACCGTAAAATATATATTTCATATCAATTTCCTTTCTTTTCTAACAATAAGATTTTTCCTATGTAACATTTGTTATCTTAAAAGACTGCATAGTAACCTTTTTTCTATTTTAAGGGCTAGATCTCTGCTTTCTTCTGAAACATCTATTTTTTATTCTTCTATATCTTAAGTAGTTCCTGATGAATTAGAAATATTGGAAAATTCACTAGTAGACTGAACTAGAAATATTTTCACATCGGTTATTGTCGGTTTCTTTCGATAAACTTTACTAAGCTTGTTACATTGAATCTAGTCCATTGAAATGTTACATTTTTTAGGCCTAACCTTGCGTTTTTTAGAGGACGCAATTTTATTTTTTAGAAGTGTAGGAGGGGTCAGTGTAAAGCTAAAACCAAGTTTGTGGGGTCGCCACCCTTGTCCAACGGCCGCCATCTTGAAAATAGGGGTTGAAATGGATTTTACGTGTATCTCTTAAACTATTTATCTGATAAAAAAAAATTATTAACATTTTTTGTTGCAAAATAGATTCTCTACAACTTTAGTAAAGTAACTTTTTCTCGTAGAGCTATAAATAAAAAAGTTATTAGCAAAACTGTTCAGAAATTCGAGAAAAAAAATATATTTTTTCGATAAAACTTTTTTATTTATCATTTTACGAAAAAATATTATCAGACCATTCTTGTAGATCGTCTATTGAGGAACAACTTTTATTTGCAACATTTTTTCATTAAATCAATAGCTAAGGTTTTACAGCGTTCCAAAGTAAGTACTATTTTTCAGTAAAATTTCGAAATGCAAAAATATGCAAAACATTTATTAAAAGAAAACCATTACTTTAACACAAATTTCGAAATTTTACACGTTGAAAATAAAAGTCTTAAATTAAATCTATTAGAATCATTAAAAATTAATAAAAAGAAAAATTCCAATATTTTATTAAACGACCAACTAGAGGTAAATCATTCGCCTTTACTTAATCTTTTTAATCCCATATCTGTGTATATATTGTGCGCCAGGTTTTATATACGGAGATGTTATTGTGGACAACTTGCTGTTTCTTTACGCTTTTTCAGGGTGTGACACAACTTCAGCTCATTACAATATTGGTAAAATAAAATTTGTGAAAACCCTGGAAAAACATTTAGGGTTAGCAAGTGGAACGGCTTTGTTTCTCAACAAGAGTGTTGACCCTGCTTTGCTCGCTGTAATTGGTGAACGTTTTGTTATCTCTGTATACGGTGGTAAACAAGATGATAATTCTCTTGACAGCACAAGGTACAAACAATTTGCCAAGGCAGTGGCAAAGAGTACATTTAATTTATCTTCACTTTCTCCAACACAAGACACAGCTCGCTTCCATACTTTCCGAGTCTACCATCAAGTCGAGTCGTGGCTTGGTAATTATAATGATCCTGAAGACTGCGGCTGGAAAAAATGGAAAATTATTGATGCCAGTGCAAAGCTCTAAACCTCCAGCACCCCCTGAGCTTCTAAAATTGATCTTTTGCAAATGCAAAGGAAACTGTGGAGCGATGTGTGATGTCGAAAAGCAGGGCTGAAATATTCTGCAGTGTGCTTCCATTGTTCTGGAAAGACATGTAGCAACGTAATGGAGCTCTTAGAATTAATAAATGAAAATGATTTTGATGATGAACCACCGACATTAGCATCCCTTCCCTCTCCAGTTCTCCCACTGATATTTGATTTAGAAAGCCAATCAGATGCTGAGCCGCAACTTGGTCCATCGAAAAGACTTAGGACGGAGTAATTGTAATTTAGAAAATCATCGTGGATTATGCCTATTGCGGATACCACGTAAAAAAAACGAGCCTCTAGACTCTACCTCGTAGGTGGTGTGGAAAAGAGTCATTAATTAATTAGTAATAATATTGAAAAATTAATAATTAAAAAAGATATAATAACAAAATAAAAAAAAAACCTGATGACACATTATTAGTACACACGTATAATATATATGTATATTTAAGAGTACCTACCGAAAAATAGTACTCACTTCGGAACGCTGTAAAACTTTAGCTATTGACTTAATGAAAAAAATGTTGCTAATAAAAGTTGTTCCTCAAAAGACGATCTACAAAAATGGTCTGATATCAGTTTTTCGTAAAATAATAAATAAAAAGTTATGTCAAAAAAATATTTTTTTTCTCGAATTTCTGAACATTTTCGCTTATAACTTTTTTATTTATAGTTCTACGAGAAAAAGTTACTGGACCAGAGTTGTAGAAAATCTAATTTGCAACAAAAAATGTTAATAATTTTTTTTTATCAGATAAACAGTTTAAGAGGTACACGTAAAAACTATTTCAACCCCTATTTTCAAGGGGTGCCGGACAATTGCCCGAAAACAATTTCCCGAAAGACCATTCCCCGAATGCAATTGCCCGAATGGACAATTGCCCGAAATGCAATTGACCGAAAGAATCATTTCCCGAATGGACAATTGCCCGAATAACAATTGCCCGAAAAGGCAGTTGACCGAAAATATTCTTTATTTTTATATTCTTATACTAACATAGGAATTTTTATAGGGCTTTATATACATTTAGAAATAGACCGAATGAAAAATTAATTATTGAATTTTTTTTAAATAAAAATGTTTACTCAATGAATTTTAGTATTTTAAAAAATATTGAATAAAATAAAAAAAAATGTAAAATTTCTCTATAAAACTTATTTAATAGGAATTAAGGAGGTCCTTTCGCCGACAATGTTAAATAAAAAATATTAGATTATGAATAAATTTAAATTTTTTCTAATAGTTAAAGACCTTATTTATCGAATAGTGAAGTTTTAATCATACCTTACCGTGCAAATTTTTGAAAAAAACAGTTTAAAAATGTTAGTATTTGTACAGAGTCTTATGAGAAAGTAAGACCTTAACGATATTTTTCGAATTATACTATCAGTCACCGATTAGATGGAATAAAGAAAAACTGAAAATTAGATTTTTGAAATATCCAGGTTCCTTTTTTTGCAACAAAATATATCAGTCCTCGGGCAATTTACTGAGAAATTAATAATTAAAAATCACAAAAAAATCTCAAGTAACTTACATTAAAATGGAATCAAAACATTTGGCAACGTTGCGTAGAGCGCGAACTTCAAACCATTGAATACCTTCAATATAAATTTTTCTTTTTTGACACTTACAACATTATCACAACGTTGTTTACGGTTAAGACTCACAAACTTACAAACATCCTTGCCACGAGACATTGGAATATTCTGATTAATCATTTTTATTTAATTTACTCATTCACCACATTGACAGCTAAAGTTTTTAAGGTTAGGATTGTGTGGATAAATATGAACAACCGTGAGACAGCGTTGTCAAATCACAGACAGGCTATTAACAGCTGATTTAAAAGAGTTTTTAATTTTTTTTTTTAATTTTCAAAATTTGAATTATCAATGCCTCATACACTATTTATTTTTTAATTTTAGGAATTTTTATGGGTTTTTTAGTTTAATTTATCGAGTATTGACTGCAACACTTGTTTTGACTAATTTGCAGCGAAAGGACCTCCTTAAGGTTAAGAAGAAAAAGTATTGATAAATTTATTCTTAAATTCTTAGAAGCCGATAATGTCGTTTTAATTATTGAATACCTACCTACCAGATAATAAAGGTTAACAATCACTATGATTAAAAAATATTAATTTAAATACCAGGGATTAAGATTAAGAAGAAAATTTATTCTGTAATTCTTAGAAGCCGATATTAATGGCGTTTTAATTAAATAGTTAGGTACTTACCGGTAATAAAGGTTTATATACTTAAATTCTTAGAAGCCGATAATGTCCTTTTAATTGAATAGGTACTTACAGGTAATAAAGGTTTAAATACTCTTACGGTTAGGTTTCCTATAAATACCGTACGAATATTTTTGTTAGATAAGTTTTCAAAATCTGAGTAAGAGCAAACGTAAAATGGCTTTCGAGTTTGTACTTAGTGAAAAAGGAAAGAAAAAATTACTGATCGACGGTTATTTGTACCAGAAAGATAAAGAAGACCAAAACATATATTGGAAATGTGATGACTACAAGAAATCCAAGTGTAGAGCGCGTCTAATAAGCTCAGGAGAGGCAATAATAAAATAAAGTGGAGTGCATAACCACATAGCAGATGCAAGGCATGTGAAAAAATCAAAATTTTTAAATAATGTGTCTGAAAACGCTAGACAAACCCAAGATGGACCACATCATATAGTGTCAACCGCATCTGTTGGGCTTAGTCAAGCTTCAGCTGCCATTCTACCAAAAGTGGCCAGCATTAAAAGAACAATAAGACGTGTGCGGAATACACAGGAAGGCTTTTCGGTTTTACCTACACATAGAAGAGACGTTATTTTTCCGGAAGAGTATAAATTTACAAAAAATGGGGAACAGTTTTTATTATTCGATTCAGGCTTACACGATAATAGTTTGTTAATTTTTTCAACCAGACAAAATCTTTTGCTTCTCTCCAAGTCACAACACTGGTTTGCCGACGGAACTTTCAAAACTGTACCCCATCAACTATATACAATCCATGGACTAGATAAGAATACTGCCATTCCATTAGTATATGCCCTTCTACCTAACAAGACAGAAGACACTTATGTTCGGTTACTTTCAAAAGTTAAAGAACTTTTACCTGAAGTTTCGCCTAAAACAATATTAACTGATTTTGAGAGCGGTATGGCAGATTTTGCTTTAAAGCTCCGATTATTGCCTGATTTAGCATTTGTTCCTACTCAAAATGTAGTGAGTGCATTTGAAACCCTTTGCGAACAAGATGTACTACCTATAGAAATCCAGTCAGTTGTGGATTATTTTGAGGATACCTAGATTGGGCGTCCACAAAGAGGTAGGCAACGTCGTTTGCCTTTATTTCCCCATGATCTGTGGAATTGTTATAATGGTGTTCAAGAAGGACTGGCGAAAACAGACAATTCCATAGAAGGGTGGCATCGAGGATTTGAGCAACAGATTTTTGCAGATCACCCAAACATTTGGAGATTTATTAAAGATATTCAGCTAGAGCAGAGCTTACATGAGCTACAAATCGAACAATATATAGAAGGCTTAGAGGGCCCTCCCGCACGTAAAAAATACAGAGATTGTGCTGAGCGAATTGCTAGTCTTGTAAATAATTACGATCCTGCGAACACATTCGACCTTCTACGATGAATAGCACATAATTTGAGTTATTAAAATTTAGAAATTTAATATAATTTAAAAAAAAAAACAAAACAAAAACCAATAAAATAAAAAAATTACAAAAAAACAAAAAAAAATATGACAATTTGGATGAAACTTTATTCCAAGTTTTAAACACGCCAGCAACATGCTGCCAGTCCTAAGCCTGGATAAAGTGTGAAGGAAAAATGAAATAATTCGAACCTGGAGCTCTCGGCTTTAAAATATTAATAATTTAAATATATTTTCGGTCAACTATCTTTTCGGGCAATTGTGATTCGGGCAATTGTCCATTTGGGAAATGGTTCTTTCCGGCAATTGTCCATTCGGGCAATTGCATATTTTCAATGGACTAATCGTACATTTTGTATCAGGGAACTATGAAATTGAAACGAGTTTTAAACATCGATTAAATCCGTATTCTTTCGCTAAAATTCGTTGTGGTCGGTACAGTGAATAATTTATTTTGTTTCAGACTAATATGAAATTAGAAGATATTTGCATTAGGAAAATTTGCGAATATATATCTGAAGTTAATACTTTTATTCGAGACTCACCGTTACCTCGAATTTTAACATTTAAAATTGTTAAAGCTTATAGAAAATACAAATGGAGATTCATTCTAAAAAGCATAAATAACACTGTTGGAGATGCCTATATTCCTTCTGATATGTTATACAGAAGAGATGTGCCAAATGCTATAGCAAGATTAGCAGTAATTATTCATTCTGATTGGGAAACAGAATACGATAAATCTGAATATTGTATTTGGACAAATCGATATCATATTAAAAACCTTAATTTATGGTATTATCGTTCCTGTTACAAATATTTTTCGGCTATTTTAAAAATTTATAAATATCAATATCAATTTAATAATTTTAAGAGATAATTTTCATTTAGTTTGTAAAATTGACTCCTTAGATTGTATCTATAGAAATAAGAATATGTGGTGTCAAAATAATTTTAATCATTTATTGTTTGGACTTAAAGAAAAATATGAATCTGATATGGACCTACATAATTCATACTCTTTTTATAATTCTGAACCACGGTTTTATCGTTTTATTGATTCAGGTGATAGCGATAGTGACGATTAAAAACAATTTATATTTTTCGTTACAAACACTTGACTGTTTTAAAAATTTTAAAAATACCAATTAAATTGTTAATTTTTTATTTTTACTAAATGTATATTTCTTATATAATTATTATTGATGTAAAAAGAATAAATATAAAAGCAATTAATATAAATTAAGACATTTATTGTATGTAAAGGGTAATATTGTAATAAAATACTTTATTTTGTAAATGTTTTATTTTTTATACTTCACATTCTTCAATAGCTAATTTACATAAATTACATAAATTAATCATTTTTCTCTTTTATAACATTTTTATTTCAGTTTCTTATAAAAGTTAAGGCTCCATTTTGGAATATTAAGGGGCCCTTTTTAAGCAACATCTGTCTAACTATAACCGTTCAGTCTTCGGTCCGACCAAAAGTTTACTTGTTCATTATTTTAACAAAACATTATTGTCTCACCAAAAATCATCTATATATATATATATATATATATATATATATATATATATATATATATATATATATATATATAAATCTTAAGGTTTTTAAACAAATTGCATTAATTATTAATAGTATTTAGTTCATTATTTTTATCAATTTTAATTATTTTAGTTTATATCTAATGTTTTGAATTATATAATTGTCCTTTGGATTGATCGGTATGCTGTGTATTAGCAACCTATGATATGTAGGCACATCCTAATAAAGGAATTTCTTTCTCTTGTATATGTTTTAAAAAAGATTTTTTTGTTTCAGTTGCAGTAACATCATATTTTATTTGGTTAATTTCACAAACATACTCGTTCTGCTTAATATGTTTGAAAAATTGCTAACTATTTTGGGTCTTGTCACCACCAGTTATGATGAAAAAAAGGTACGAAATGGACTTATTCAATGTGTTAAAGCCACTAAGAAGATTACAAATGTTATGAGATACGCTAAATCTACGGGAGAGAAGCAGAAATTAGAGGCCCAACTAAGGACTATTAAAACGTTAAGAAATCAACTAAAGGCTGTATGTAAAAAGGGGGCAGGTTTTACTAAAGAAACTACTAAACATAGAGTTCATTGGGATGATTCTATTTCTTTATTTAATTCACGCATTCAAACTGGTGTCATATCAAATATTAAACATAAAGATCCTATTCATTTTTTAGAGGACTTTAAGACATTATGTAAACGAAAAATCCAAAATATACTTAAAACAAATGAAGCAGTTAAAGTAAATACAGCTTTTTGTGGTGAATTTGTTATAACTAAGGGAGAAAAGATTCTCAACGAATATAAATACTTTACTACATCGAACTCTGCTATATATAAAACTACTAATATAGATAAGTGGTTTGATGATAACGTATCAAAACTTATTCTAAAAGATTTAGAAGAATTTCAAGAGCGTAATAGTGGGAGAAGTTTGAAACAAGTGATAAATTTAGGTGTTAATATTAATAAATTTACACCTCAACTTGGATCATCTTATATAGATTTACCTCTTTAAATAAAAAGAAAGGAAGCGTGCATTAATGTTAAAAATATGGATCAAGCGTGTTTTGCATGATAGAGGAGTAGATAGAACGACTTCCACCTGGTTGTCGCAATTACTGTCTACAAGAATCGCAGAAATGAAGGTAGGCCAAGACATCCATCAATACGACCAGAGGTTGTCCGCAAGGGAGAGTTGCATCCCCACTTATGTGGAGCTTCACCGTAGACAGCTTACTCTGGCAATTGACCGAATTAGGTATATCTTGCCAGGGTTACTCTGATGACGTAGTTATCCTCGCAAGAGGGAAATATGAAAACGTCCTCTGCGACATATTGCAAAGAGGACTGAACACAGCAAAGCAGTGGTGTGATTCAGTGTGACTTAATATCAACCCCACCAAGACCACGTTAGTAGCCTTTACAAGGAAAAAGAAACCTAAACTAAAAACTATAAAAATAGGTGAAAATACCGTTGAGTGGAAGACAGAGGTCAAATATCTAGGGCTAATCCTAAATAATAAATTACTCTGGAACAAACACGAAAACGAAATAATACACAAAGCTATAAAAGCCAGTAAAGGTGCTGCACCGCTCCGAGGCCAAAGTCGACCAATTTCCCATGTAAATCTTCATAAGAGAATCTAAGGTTCATTTCGGTCAATTTTTGCTTTTTTTGATACTGCGCATGCGCGACTTATAATTTAAATAAAATTTCGTTGTGACGTCATTGGAATGGTCGGATGGGACATTTTTTCAACGGGGGGTATTTAGGGAGGCCCATTGGCCCATCTATACTTGTAAAAATTGGTTACTCATCATTTTTTTATGTGGAAGAATAGTTAGTAAGTAATTAATATATTTACTTTAACAATAAAACACTTTTTTAATTTTAATAACATCAATAAAATTCGTGATATGTAGTCTGGGGTGGAGATATTAAGGATTCAAGGTCAAATAGGTAAATGGACATTTTTCAAAGGGGGTTATTTAGGGGAGCCCCATCATTTTTTATGTGGAAGAATAGTTAGTAGGTAATTTATATATTTACTTTACCAATAAAACATTTTTTTAATTTTTACATTTATTACAATATACAATATATATATAAAACAGCTCCTCATATATAAATCTTATTTTACCAAATAAAATGTTGTTACACTTTAATCAATTTTCTTAATAGAATAATGACCCCAAGGCAATGTCTCGTATGTATCTGATAGAATATATCTTTTATCGTCATCGGGACTAAGAGCTATTTTTTCTTGGACTATTGAATATACTTGATGACCCATCGATCGTATAAGGTTTTGTAAAGTTGTTTGTGACCTACAAGTCTCTAAACACATAATATAATCATTAAAAGTTATGTTGTTCTTTACAACATTAGACTTAACTCCCTTTGCGTTTTTAATAACACCATAATTGAATAAGATTTTTTTACTTTCATCATTTTCATATTCTTCCCCTTTTAATTTTTCTCTTAGTTGTTCCAGTTCATCTCCTGATGCGGCCAATTTAATAGTGTATAATTTAGATCGAAGTCCAACGTAATCAGTCATAATGCCACCATTGTTCTCATCCTTTATTATTCCTATAACTTTTTTATTTACTTGAGGTATTTTATATACATTATTTGTCGGATAGTCTAAAGTATCAAAGTACTGTTTACAATCTTCTTTTATAATTTGATAAGGATCTTTTTCCCGTATTTCTACAATAAGTGGATCGGTATCAATGAAACAGGCAGAGTAGTTGTCACCAAACCGGGTTTGCATATAATCATAATTAAAGCTGTATATTGTAGTCTTTGCAAGTCTAAGATTGATTGACCTACATAAATGGGCTTATTCAAATAAATTTCTAATTTTTTCATTTCTACCGCCACCAAGTTTTCTGAAAATATCGTACAATTCTTAAATTCGGGCTTGGATATATAAGATTGAGCGCCATATCTTCCTTCCCATTAAGTTAGAAGTTTTAATTTTGTAATACCCCCCTGGGAACGAGTGCTAGTAGATAGTTTAATAAAAATGGAATTTCCTTCTGGAACATATGGTCGAATAGCTCCAAGATCAGGATTAGCCTTAAAAAATGGGATTAAAATTTTTGCAGGAGTTGTTGATGCAGACCATAGCGGGGGCATTAAAATTTTGTTATACAATTCAACATACGAACCAGTTTAATTCTTTAGAGGTGATAAAATTGACCAAATAATTTGTGAAAAATGTTTCATTCCAAGTATTGTTGACGTTGATACTTTAAATTGTACAGAAAGAGGGGAAAAGGGATTTGGTTCTTCTTCTCTCATATAAAATTAAAATTAATATTAACCATTATATTAATGTGTTTTATTTTAGTATTATTTAATCTGTATATGTGAATACCATTCTTGGTGGCAATTTTAAACAACATATTGTATACCAATGTTCCTCAGGGTGTAAACTTGATGGCAGTATCATTCTTTTTTATACAATCTTCGGTATATTTAGCAAGTTTACTCTCAGTTCGAGAATAATGTAAACATCTATCACAAAAATACTTTTTATGGTTCTCTTGACTAATAGCCCAGGATTATAAGATTAAATTTAGCCAAAGATACAAAATGCGTTATAACCAGCTGAATTTTTGTACATTTATTCTGTATAGGGTACTGAATCATTATTTAAAACTCCCCATCCCTCCCTCGCTTGCATCCTAAGATATACAGGATGTAAAGGGAAATTTCGATTTTAGGTGGGATTCGGATCAAAATTCAAATTTAAACTTTTTGTCAACCAGTAACTAAGCTGCATATGCATGATCGACCAGTAAAAGGGCGTAAAAGATAAGGTAAATGAATATTTATTACTTATTATAAAAAGATTCAATTATCATGTATAACATCAGGAGAATTTTCACATGATTGACCAAGGCAATGGCGGCACATCGCCGAGCACATCAAGCCTGCTTTCCGACACTCACACCAGCGTTCGCACCCCTTCTTACAACCGCAGCTGATAAGATGTAACAACTGCTCAGGCGCAGGGGGCTGCTCTGTTGTTAGTGGAACTAAAGTTTGGCCACGCTTTGTCCAACCCCATTCACAAGGTGGAAGATCGTTTCCCATCCAGCGCTGCACTTGTAAATAGACTCGGTACGAGTGCTGCCGAGTTGCAGCTTTAGTAGGTGGCAGAGATGAGAGCTGAAAATTATCCTTTAAAGTTTGCTTGGCAACTGTCTGTTTGTACAAATAGTACCTCAGCTCATCCAAATCAAGTTTAAGATTAGATTTATTGTAGAGATGCAAAACAAATGCTTCCCCAGCTTTTGCGATATCATCGTGCTTAGATCCAGGATCATTGAATACGGAAATAGTCTTTTGCAACTCTGTACTGCTTAAACATTTGAATGTTTTTACCTTTCCCTTTCTGAAGAATGCTGAGGTTGTGTCACAACCAGACATTGCATGTGCAAAAAGTAATACATCTTTTAGGAGTCCCATGTTTCGTTGGATTTCCGCAATATTATAACATTTACTTGCAGTCTTTCCGCTTCCAGGTTTTAACATATAAAGTTTTGAATCATTGTCATTAGCTCTTGCTATTAATAACGTTCAAATATCAGTATCCGTAGCGAAAACCGTAACAGACGCGTTACTTGAAGATAAATCAATTGCAGTTTCAACAATGAGGGTGTCCGCATCAGCTTCAGCTTGGTGCACGAACATTTTGTTGGCCCGTAGTTTCTGTGTCAATACATCTATCAGCTGTGCTTTGTTTTCTGAGTTACAAAGAAATTCATCCTTTCCAGTCATAGTTGGTAGATGTTTTTCTACTTTTAAATCTGCACATGATTTACCTGCAGACCGGCGCTTTTGTTCTTCTATTTTTGTACTTATATCTCCTCTACAACCATCAAATACTGTTACGCAAGATATTCCATAATTTCTCTCTACATATGAAGCATACGAATTGCACACTTCTTCATAAGTTGCAGGACTTTGTGGCCAATTCACTGCATGTATGAGATATCCACCGTCAAGAACAGATGTATCTGAGGGAGAGATTGAAGAACAGGAGAAGTAAGATTTAAGTCTTTTTGCAAGCTCAGACTTGTTTGTTTTCCGCAACGAAACATCGTCAAATAAACAAGGGGGTTTTGGTGCGGGTTCATACATAAAAGCTTCTTTGAGGCAATCTTCGCTCTTCATGACACACACTATCCTATTGAATAGTTGTTGTGGACTCACTTCTACGCGAGCATCGCGTACAACTATGCTGCGACCCAAAGTAGATAAAGGCTTGACTTTGTCTTCTCTCTTTAATTTCAAGTCTCCGAAACTGCCATTAACTTTTTTCATTGACTCTTTGCCAATCTCTAGAGCCTTATCGCAGTTTATAGAATCATCACCAAGTAATCCTGTGGCCAAAGCTACCAGTTCATTTTTTCGCCTAGATGCAAATGGATTATGATTTGACAACCAGTCACGTAAAGTGTGAAGATCTTGATGATCTCTAGTTATCCTTGTATCTCGCAGGTCCACGTGTTGTTCTGAAGTTTCCGACTTTACACCTGTGAATTCTTCGATTGCTTCACACATTTTTATACATCGTGGCAAAGCAGCTATCCATGTGCTGAGTGTGCTGTCAGTTATTCCTCTACCTGGATAAAAATAAAATTTGATTCAAAACAACAAGAAACATAATTTTTAAGGAGTTACAAAACTGTTTTTATGTAGAAAGGTACCTGTAGTAAGTCCTCCTTTAGTTTTCATAGACCGTATTAAACCTTGCTCAATGGCAAGATCAGCTGATACTCCAGACCAAAAACGATCACTTCTTCGGATTGTAAAATAGCCTTTTGATGCAAATTTTTCATACTCTTCAGATGGAATAGTTTCTTTGAGATCTTCCATCTGTTGCAAATGAAATCTTACACATTTTGCGTAAGCCAGGTGTCCTGGAAAACAAAAAGCAATACATGTAATAATAACAAAGTTATTGTAATAAACAATTGATTTAGAAGCTATAGTTACTTACCAGATGCGTGAAAGAATGGAATCATCTCTCGTATACTTTGTAAATGAAGTTCAAAGTTTCCTGTTCTCTCGGCTCTTAGATAGAAATGAATTATATTGACCAGTTTGAAATACTGGACCCACAGTCGGGCAGTGCGTGAGGTCTCTTCTCTAATTTGTAAAGCTTCCAAAAATGTTTTCACTAGTTTATCAATCAGTGACGATTGATTTACTTCATCCTCAGAGATCTCCCCCTTTTTAAACTGGTTATAGGTTTCTAACAACTTTTGTTTCTCTTCGCCGATGAACGCATTGTCATTCTCTAGAATTAGTAAGGACAGTGCCACTTGAGTCAAATTATGAGCTCGAAGTGCTCGAGAATATGCATGACCAGTTATCATATGAGCAACAGCATTTTTCGCATAAGTCGTAGCCCAAAGTTCTTCTATTCCACTACCTGACATAATATAGCCGATTGCGCCCAAGAATGACATGATCGTATGGAATCCACGTAGCAAAACAACTGTATCCTTTATATCATCGTTGGATGAGCTTGCTACTATATCCGTGGCTTTGGCATATAATGGCTGATCGAAAGTAACGAAACAAGTACGTTGTTTAATTTTGTCACACTCAGATCGAGCATATTTCAATGCTGAATATATGCATGACATATTGCTGGGATCCAAGTTGATGAACGGAAGAAATGTTACATCACTGATCCCATATTTACTCTCAGACTGCAGACCCACCTGCATGTAACCGTTCCAACTAGGTACTGGAGATGGATGAAGCCAATATCCGGAAATCCACAGGTAGTCCAAAAATAAAGGTTGCATGGAAATCTTTTCATTTTTTAGTAAATCTACGTCTCGTAAATTTATTTGTGTCAATCCTTGTTTTTGAGGTTTTGTGTAAGTTAAAATTTTCATGCGTCCACTCATTTCGGATGGCTTCTTATCATTATATGCTCTCTTCACTCTTACTTGTTCAATCTCCTCTGCTTTAGGGGTATCTATTTTTATGCCGCCCATCTTGTGAAATGTGTTGTTGCCATCTATGGTACGTATATTAAAATCAGCATTATCAAAGGCAAATTGAATAAATGCCTCCGAAGTCTGTTTCGTAGGGGCTGCCTTTAAGGAGTTCTCTAGCTTCTGCACTTCATTATATGGCACACAAAAACCCAAACTACACAAGATATCAATGGCCATTCGAGAGGCAAAATGGCGATGTATATACATACCAATGCCTAAAAGAATCGGAGATAAAAATAACCTAGGCCGATAGGCTGAAATAATAGCTTCACTTACACTTTGGCGTTTTCTTTGGGCACTTTGAGAATAGTTTTTCGATTGTATTACTATATTGGCGAAACATTGCAAAGTTTGTGGGATGACATCTTTTTTCCCAATATCACCGCCGTCGGCAGAATAGGATGTCAAGTCGTATGCTTGAGAACGTATATCTTCCCGTATTATAGCTGCTGCTGCCGATACTATTCTGAAGCGCTCTTCAGACTTATCAGAGCATGTTTCTTTATACCAATTTTTGTGGATTATATTGTCGAAAGTTTCACGAAAGCAGACGACTGCAGTTCGCCCAGGTCGGCTAGTTATTATAATATTATTGCCAAAATGTTGCACAAGTTTTTGTTTTAGATAGTGAGTAGTATATCCATCATCTCTGTCAAGAATTTGAGACATGCGATCTTCAAGTTCTGAAAGTGTGTATTGACATTCCTCGCTACTTTCGATCTCAATACAAAGCTTCTGAAACGCTATTTCTTTTTTATTTAATGGAGGAGTGCTTGACTCACCACATCCACTTGTAATTTGTAAAAACTTTGCATAGCAGTCTTTGTGGTAACGGCCCTCTGCTGCCACTAAATCAATAATACCTGATATTCTTTTTTGGACTTCTCTAGCCCAATCATCTTGACGTTTCTCAATAACAGATTTTAATTTATCCATTA
Organism: Altica lythri; assembly: GCA_964028335.1. Lineage (NCBI taxonomy): Eukaryota > Metazoa > Arthropoda > Insecta > Coleoptera > Chrysomelidae > Altica > Altica lythri. The sequence goes on along the minus strand of OZ034801.1, from coordinate 96,206,032 downwards.
TGTCTAAAGTGGTAATCTCACATATTGTACGTCTGTATTTCTGAGGAAGTTTTTTTTCTTTTTGGCCATCAGCTTCATCTCCACAAATAATGCACGATTTTTTAAAGTCAAAATTAGGTAGACTCGATCGCGTTGATACATTATTTAACTCAAGATTACCCGTGCTTGATTTTATAGACGAAGGCCGAGTATAGTTTTTTCTGCATTGCTCGTGTACACGGAGTGGACGGGTTTGTTTTAACGCCTTTTCTAGGTGGTCTCCACGGGCTATACTAGCCTTTATTAGTGTCTCAATGCCCCGATTCACTGTTACTACCTTGCCACTATCAAGCGAAAGATAACACAATAAACATTCATTCATTGTTGCTTAAGATATCACAAATCAAGCAAGCAAACGAATGATCCAGATCACAAGTTATCACACTGTCGGTATATGCACGTAACGGTCGCGATGAGGGGTGGGGCCGTTGTATACGATCACGCGTCATAACTAAAACAATGCCATCGGCCGACTGAATGCACTCGCTCGCAAACGAGCCACGTTAACACAGCGCGCGGGGGTGAGGATGTGGGGGGGGATTGTATCTCGAGACGCAAGCGGCGGAGGCGTGGGGAGTGTAGGCATATTATTCGAGACGTTATTCTGAATACGTACGCAAGGTTTTAGCTGGTTATAAAGAATTTTGTGTCTAAACACTAAAAATCCTGGGCTATAAGTTGACTGGACAAAAGTCTAGAAAGATTTTTAATCCATACATAATGGTATCTAGTGGGCTCATCATCATCATATTGATCTTGTATTAGAAGAAGGTTTACATGTTTATCTCTTTTTGCTTCAGTAAGGTATGTAGGAAGGGTAATGAAATTATTTTTTTGCTTTTTCAGTATGTATACATTTATCGAAATATTATTCTGTTTTTCGAAATTTGGAATCTGTTTCATTGTCTTAGGAAACTGAATACCTTTTAGTTTTAACACCCCTGAATAATGTGGATACTGGCTAATTCTTTGAGGATGATTCGCAACTGGATATAAAGCTGACACCACTGCCCATGCAAAACACGCTTGATCCATATTTTTAACATTAATGCATGCTTTTTTCCTTTTTATTTGAAGAGGTAAATCTATATAAGATGATCCAAGTTGAGGTGTAAATTTATTAATATTAACACCTAAATTTATCACTCGTTTCAAACTCCACCCACTATCACGCTCTTGGAATTCTTCTAAATCTTTTAGAATAAGTTTGTATACGTTATCATCAAACCACTTATCTATATTGTCACGCCTGTGGGGGTAGGGGGAATATGCCATAGTGTTATTGGAATGAGGGGTAGCTTACTAAAGGCACTTCCCATCCAGGTCGTGGTTATCTACCCCCTGGTTAGTTATTCTGCTGAAGGCAGAAAACTAACCAAGGGGAAGATGAGATAAACAACAGGAAACAAACAACAAATATATTTACAACGAAACAAACAATAACAATAAATAATTAACATATGAATAATGAATAACTAAATACAAATCTTAACTAATCTTACCAAATAATCTACATGGTGGCATGTCACATTTACTCACGAAAATAAGTCAAGAGTCACAACGGCCAGACCTAAGGGTCTGTTTTAGGGACACCCCAAAGGGTGACCCTTACAGACAATCTTAGACTCCGAACTCCCCGTGTCCGACCTCAACAACTTGCTTTTATAGTCAATTCATATTCTACGTGAGAATAAAAATTAAACTATTTAAACACGTGTTGAGATCTAACGCAATGACCTGGTAAAATGTAATACAAAACAATATAGTAAAATATAAACTAATAAATTAATATGTAGGGCAAACTGCCCTCTCATCGTATGTGACAATATTAGTAGTTTTATATATAGCAGAGTTTGATGTAGTATTTATATTCGTTGAGAATCTTTTCTACCTTAATTATAACAAATTCACCACAAAAAGCTGTGTTTACTTTAACTGCTTCATTTGTTTTAAGTATATTTTGGATTTTTCGTTTAAATAATGTCTAACAGTCCTCTAAAAAATGAATAGGATCTTTATGTTTACTATTTGATATGACACCAGTTTTAATGCGTGAATTAAATGAAGAAATATAATCATCCCAATGAACTCTATGTTTTGTAGTTTCTTTAGTAAAACCTGCCCCCTTTTTGTTTACAGCCTTTAGTTGATTATTTAACGTTTTAATAGACCTTAGTTGAGCCTCTAATTTCTGGGTCTCTTCCGTAGATTTAGCGTATCTCATAACATTTTTAATCTTCTTAGTGGCTTTAACACATTGAATAAGTCCATTTCGTACCTTTTTTTTTATCATAACTGGTGGTAACAAGATCCAAAATAGTTGCAATATGTAAAAGCAATTTTTTAAACATATTAAGCAGAATGAGTATGTTTGTGAAATTAACCAAATAAAATATGATGTTATTGCAACTGAAACAAAAAAATATTTTTAAAAATATACAATGGTAGAAATTTGTTTAAAAACCTTAAGATTTATATATATATATATATATATATATATATATATATATATATATATGTTCCTAAAACGCAAGAAACAGCGCCTGTTTTCGACCTAAATCGCATGAAAGCGCTGACGACTGCATGAAATTGCGACCGCCCATGCATGGGAGTGTGACCTTGTAGAAATATCTAGTGGTAGAAACAGCGACAGAGTCGGACCTCAAAACTAGTAAATTGGTGTGTGGTGTAAACCTGTCTTTTGTGATTAGATGCCGTGATGGTTTAGTTTCGTAATTCTTTTCATTCATAGATAGATGGTGCCAGCAGTATAATTCTTTATTTATGCCGAAACAGTCTTGGTGGTTGTCTACTGTATCTAGCATTTGACTTTAATTACTATGAATAAAATTATTTAGCAACAGAAAAATAACTTAATTTCATATGTTAAAAAAATAAGTTTCATTTCTAAAGGATCCGGCAAAAGAAAAGTTAAAGTAGTTATTGAAAATACAACAAAATAAAAACGGAAAAACAAATGTACTTACTAATTGCACATTTTATAATAAAAAAACAGTCAATTATACAGGGTGAGTTATAAAATATAAACAAATTTTACTGGTATTTAAACATAAAAAGTAGCAATAAAATACAAATATGCATGTAATTTAAAATTAGCAATTGAAAATTTAACAATTTTTGTTCTAAACCAAAAGTAAAAAACATGGTGACCAACGCTAAGATTCTATCAGGGAACTCGAAATGCAAAAAATTTTCTTATGTAGTGAAAAACAACTTCTTAAAATTCTATTAATGACATGAAATTACAAATCTAAAATAGAACTGAATGTAGAACATTTAAAAATACGTTTTATTTATACAGGGTTTCCAACAATAGGAAAGTTAAAGTAGTTATAAAAAATTAAAAAAAAAAAAAATATTCTTACTTATTGCATCTTATAAAGTAAAAAAAAATAATTTATACAGGGCAATTTATAAAATATCAACAAATTTTACTATAAGTTCAAAAGATAGAATGATCACGTGAACAGCACGCACTCTTTGAATATTACTCTCCCCAACCAACGTCACAAGTTCGATTTGCACCACTCAACAAAAAAGTACCCACCCTCGATGGAGAGAAACTTGAATATTTAAGTTAACAGTTTATTTTTTGTTTTTCAAATAATAATAAAACTACGGTAGTTATAATATACTTATACTAGTTTTTACCCGCGGCTTTGCCCGCGTGGAATTGGGACATTCACAAATGATTTAGTGACTGTCTATTTTACACATAAAAATTTAATTTTAATCATTCTGTAGGTATATCTTTAGTAAAATAGGTCTGGCCTAACTACTTTTAATTTTTTTATTTAAAATTTAATAAAATATAATAATAGTCGAGGCAACGAAGCACTAAAAAGGTCAAATATAGGAAATCTTTTAGGATAGGACGGATCGGAATGCGGTTTTTTGCATGTGCTTTCTAAAATTATTTATACCATTCTTTCCTACTGTCTACTTAGTACAAACCAGAAGTTGCATTGCTGCAGCCAAAAATGCTTCCAAAAAATGCATTTTTTGAGGAATTTTTGGGCAAATTTAATAACTTTGTAAATAAGAGTAAGAATTAGCCCAAGTTAGGTAACCAGGTGGTTTTGAGGTCGCTGATCACGATTATGATGTGTTAATTGACCCCCCGAACACCTGGAGCTCAGGAACGTCGACGAACGTCATCTCCGGGGGACTATCCTGAACTTCATGCGAGGAAGGAGAGAAAATCGAGACCACGGGGTTTTTTGGGTCGCTGAATTTAAATATGGCTCCAGCAAACACCACACTGACACCTGGTTTGCCCTAGCCTGGATGCGGACGTCATCTTTAAGAATTTTTCTGGAAATAGTGACAAAAACGAACCGAAATTCATTATGGGGGCATTTTTTGTGCGCTGAATCCAAATTTCATGTGGAAAACGACTCCCCGAACACCTGGTGCGCCCTAACTTGGCTCTGAAAGTCATCCCCGAGGTTTTCCCATACACAACTGAAAAATAGGAACCGACAATCGTTACTGTGGGTTTCTTGGGGCGCTAAAGTCAAATATGTTTCCGGCGAACACACCACGGACACCTGGTGCGCCCTTACCCGGCTCTGGATGTCATCACCGAAGTTTTTCCAGACAAAATTGAAAAAGACTAACCGACAATCGTTACGTGAGGTTTCTTTGGGCGCTGAATTCAAATATGACATCGACGAACACTGAAAGATATTCAGTTGACAACGTTATTGTGGCAGAGACAGAGGCTTTAGATAAGGGAGATGTTACCCGTATGAGTACATTTGTCGATGACGAAAACAATGAGCAGACTATGGATGTGTCACTTGATAAAGAATTTGATATTTAGTTGCTTATTAGAAAATCGAAGTAATTGATTAATGTGGTTAGGGGCCATTCATTAATTACGTAAGGGTATTGAGGGGGAAGGGGGGGTTAAGAAAATCTCTACAAGTTCTTACGTTGGGGGAAGGGGAGGTAAAATTCAGTCTTACGTAATATTTCGTGAATCAAAATTCAAGATTAAAAATCTAATTCCATTTTGGATTCCAAATTGTTTTCTTAAAAATTATGGATCCACGTTGAACTGTAAGTTTTAGTGAAACTGATCCTTTCCTCACATAACAGTTTATTATTTAGAAGATAAAGATAGAATCTTACGTAAGAAAGGGGAAGGGGGTTCGAGAAATCTTACGTATACTTACATGGTGGGAGGGGGGGGCAAAATTGACAAAAATTGTCCTTACGTAATTAATGAATGGCCCCTTAGGTGAAGTAACGGTTGGATTTTATTTGATTTTAGTTCAAAAAAGTGTTTTAAAATATCAATTACATAAACTTTGACTTTTTATTCATTCTATTCCTTTCCTCCATACATATTTTAACTAGAATCAACACTTCCATACAGTTATTGAAGTACATTGACGTCAGTCTCTAAAATATCAGGTTTAGTTGACGTTCATGCAATGCACCAGGTATAGGGAGGGCATGTTCGGCGTAAAATTTTAATTTGGCGACTTAAAAAACGCCCCTAGCAATTTTGGGTTGGTCATTTTCACTTGTGTCTGGAAAAACTTCGGTAATGACGTCCAGAGCCAGGTTAGGGCGCACCAGGTGTCCGTGGGGTGTTCGCCAGTGCCATATTTGACTGCAGCGCCCCAAGAAACCCCCAGTAACGATTGTCGGTTCCTATTTTTCAGTTGTGTCCGGGAAAACCTCGGGAATGACTTTCAGAGCCAGGTTAGGGTGCACCAGGTGTTCTGGGAGTCGTTTTCCACATGAAATTCGGATTCAACGCACACAAAATGGCCCCATAATGATTTTCGTTTCGTTTTCGTCGCTATTTCCAGAAAAATTCTTGAAGATTACGTCCGCATCCAGGTTAGGGCGCACCAGGTGTTCGTGGGGTGTTCGCTGGAACCATATTTGAATTCAGTGACTCAAAAAACCCCGTGGTCTCGATTTTCTCTCCTTCCTTGCATGCAGTTCGGGATAGTCCCCCGGAGATGACGTTCGTCGACGTTCCTGAGCTCCAGGTGTTCGGGGGGTCAATTTACACATTATAATCGTGATCAGCGACCTCAAAACCCCCTGGTTACCTAACTTGGGCTAATTCTGGCTCTTATTTACAAAGTTATTAAATTTGCCAAAAAATCTCTCAAAAAATGCATTCTTTGAAAGCATTTTTGGCTGCAGCAATGCAACTTCCGGTTTGTACTAAGTAGAAAGTAGGTAGGAATAGTATAAATAATTTTTAAAAGCAAATGCAAAAAACCGCATTCCGATCCGTCCTATCTTAAATGATTTACTTTTAAAATGCTTCATTGCCTCGACTATAACGTAATTTCAACATTTTATTGGTTTCGTTACAGATCATATGCACCGATTTGTTTATAACTCCGACTCGACGTTATTTTTTCTTAAAACTGTACTTCATTTATTTCAGTTTAGAAGGCAAAGCATTCTTTCTACGATTGCGCCGTTAAGATATACAAAATAGGTACATATTTATTGATCACGCATCCTTAAATTCTATCTTTGGCTTGAATATAGTTTTTCAAACATAAACAAATAGCAATAAAATAACAAATACATTAGTTAGTACGTTTAAAAACGACCATAAATTAGTCTTAAAATGCAGAATATGTTGAATGCTAGAAAAAATAAAAAAGTTTAAAATTCAATATAACGCCCTAGTATTGTTATTTATTTTTTTTTTTAAGTCAGAGTCTGAGAGTTTTGTTTTTAAAATTAATTTTTGCTTTAGTCTTATAGTGCAGAAGTTTTCTTACATAATCAAATAAATCCAACCTACTTAAAATACTAATAATAAAATTATTTACAAACATAAAATTAACTGAATTTAGAAAAGTAAAAAATAAGTTTTATTTGTACAGGGTCCGGCAATATGAAAGTTAAAGTGTTTATTAAAAATTAAAAAAAAAAACAGAAAACCGAATATTCCCACTTAATAAATATTATAAAATAAATAAAACAACTAATTGTACAGGGTAAATTATTAAATATCCACGAACTTTATTGGTTATTTAACATAAAAAAAATATAATATGAGAAGGTAAAGTACCTACCTACTTAATAAAAAACGAATTTAAACTACAGGGTTTTAAAATGCAGAATAATTTAAAAAATACAAAAATAAAAAAAGTGTAACGGCCTAGTTTTGTTATTTCTGCAAAAATTTGTTTTTAACTAGGAATCTAAAAGTTTTTGATCATGCTAAAAACATTATTTTTTGTCGTAATTAAAAAAAAATCAAGATGGCTACCGAGTTTTGTTATTTAAATTAATATACCTAAGTTTTAAACTATGAGGTCAAAGGTTTTCTTATATAAAAAAACAGCCAAATTAAAAATCTAAAAAATAACTAAATTTAAAACTCTAAGTAATAAAACTAGCGTAAAGGACAGGGTCTTAAAATACGGACTAATTTAAATACTAAAAAAAGTTAAAAAATTTAAAATAACTTCTTATATTTTTTTATTTATGTATTTTTTTTACGGTTACTATTGAAACCTGGCTGTTCCAATTTCAAATTACTAAAAGATAGTTGGCGTTTGCCACCATCTGTCACTTTCTTCTCAAGAGCGAAAATTGTTAAATTACACATTGCTTAATTTAATTTAAATAGCTTTTTGAATATTAAGAGCAGAAAGTGCTTCTTTGTCGATTAAAATAAAAAAAAAAATTATTAAAAGCCGCAAAGAACTTTCTGATCGAATTACAAATAAAAAAATTTCTACAATCATATGAAATTACAAAAAAAAGTAGCATATGTGTATTTTGTGTTGGCAGTCCAAAAAATTTGACCTTTTATTTACAGATATAATATTTTAATTTTTTAGCAGTTTTATTCTGGTATTTTTTTTGATTAGATAATCAAACAAAATATTCAGTAGTCTAAGTTTTATTGTAATATACTATAAGGGGTCCCTTTTTTATTTACTTATTTTAAATTTAAATAAGCAATTAGAAAATTAGAAAATTCTCTGCTTCAGAGCAAAAAGTGACAGGTGGAGGCTGACGGCAACGGTAGGGTTAACTGATCCGTTTTGCCAAATCGATTTAACTACGAATGGCCATTTTTCTTATTACATATTTTGCTTTATTCTTCAGTGGGAAATGCCTCAATATCTTTTTTATCCTATGTTTTTAAATATTAAGATATAAGATAACAGTTATCCATATATTGTTTTTTTTTAAAGAGTGTATATCATTTTTCCATTACATAGGGACCTTTTTGTCACTTACAATAAAATTTATATATAAATCAATATATAAAGTTTTATTTTTCATTAATATTATATATCACGGATCTACACCAACTATCGGCTAAATGTATTATTATTAGTATTATAAAATAAAACATTTGTTTAACTGTATTAATGAAACTATATTATACAGAAACTTTTCTTTAGGATCAGTTTTAAAAGATTTATTAAACTTATTGCTTCATGCACCTCTGATATTGTTTTTGGCAGTGTAGAAATTTTTTTATTTTTCTTTCGGTTCATGTTTCGTATTTACTCCAAATCATAAATGGTCAACTCATTTTTATAAGAAGAAGTTGCTATTTCTTTATTAATAATTTTTGAGGGCTTTTTAAATATATCTTTTACAGCTTTCCCTTTGCACACATTGCTGACAGTTTTTTTTTCATCTGGCTCATGATTGTGGTTTAAGTTTTAATCAACTAGGATGCTAGTGTTTCCTAAAATTAAAGAATTTTTTTTTTCAAGTACTTACATAAAAAATTAATCAAAAAAGTAGGTATAGTCCAGCACGAATCGGCGCATGAGTACCGAAAACTATTCCACCTCAATTTTTTTATGCGATCCTCTTCAAATTGCCCTAGTGATGATATAAAAGCATTTTGCCAGGGGGCAACCCCGGGCGATATTGTTTATACGAAAATTGCTTAAACAATTACATGCAATTGTTATTTTTCAACCGGACAAATTTTTTTTAGATGCTTTATTAAAATACAAATAAAAAAGGTCCCCTGAATTTTCACGATAAAGTTAATATTTTCAGAGATATGAATTTTTAAAAGTTCGAAAAATCTCAAATTTGGGAACTTTCGACCCATGAAAAATATATTTAAAAAATAACATATAAATAGTATACATTTTTTTTAAATTTTTTATACAATAATTAATAATGTTATTAATAGAGATTTAAAAAAATGTAATTGTTTATACCTGTTTATTAATTGTTAATTTCGCGCGCTCTCAAATACCCGTCGCTTACCTTTTTGGGACTTGAATCGTTTTTAATCATTTATCTTAAAAACTATTAACTTTATTAAAATTGCTAATAAGAGCAATGTTATTAATAATTAAATTGTCTACAATTTCTTTCGTATAATTTTGTTTCTGAAATCAGTTTTTCAAATTTTATTTAGGTAAGCATAAATCGGAACATGTAATTTAAATAACTTTTTTATGAGTTTATATTACTTTTTAGTTATTAAAACAAAAAGTAAGGTAAAACTTCTGTTATTGACACTGGTTTAGTGTTTGGCAACTGCAATTCTAATTAGAAGAATAAAATGTTTTCAAATACATGACATAGATTTATTACAACGAAAAACCACAAAAACTGAAAATATATCCATCTAAAAGTGTTAATTATACACGAAATCACTGTAATGGGTGCAACAACGTTTAACAATCTTGAAAGAATTTAAGACTGAATAACTTTAAGTTAAAAACAAAAAATAATCAGCTGAGAATTGACACGCACTAACCATGATACATATACATAAAATTATTTTTTATTTTATTTTTCAATTCATTTGAATGTTTTTTCTCAACATTTAAGTGGGTTCCCAATATATTTTTATAATGTATGTATAACTGTGAATTTAAAAAATGTTCAAATACCATTATATTTTATTATTACTAAGGTTGTAACAAAAAAGTAATATAAACTGATAAAAAAGAAATTTTAATTACATGTTCCGATTTATGCTTAAATAACATTTGAAAAACTGATTTCAGAATAAAATTATAGAGAAAAAATTGTAGACAATTTAATTATTAATAACATTGCTCTTATTAGCAATTTTAATAAAGTTAATAGTTTTTAAGATAAATGATCAAAAACGATTTAATACACAGAAAGGTAAGCGACGGGTACTTGAGAGCGCGCGAAATTAACAATTAATAAACAGGTATAAACAATTAAATTTTTTAAATCTCTATTAATAACATTATTAATTATTGTATAAAAAATTTAAAAAATGTATACTATTTATATGTTATTTTTTTAAATATATTTTTTATGGGTCGAAAGTTCCCAAATTTGAGATTTTTCGAACTTTTAAAAATCCATATCTCTAAAAATATTAAGTTTATCGTGAAAATTCGTGGAACCTTTTTTATTTGTATTTTAATAAAGAATATAAAAAAAATTGTCCGGTTAAAAAATAACAATTGCATGTAATTGTTTAAACAATTTCGGTATAAACAATATGGCCCGGGGTTGCCCCCTGGCAAAATGCATTTATATCACCAGTAGGGCAATTTGAAGGGGATCGCATAAAAAAATTAAGGTAGAATAGTTTTCGGTATTTACCACCCAATGAAATAGGAGTCATTGGGTGGTAAATATTGTAGCCCAAACACATAACTTAAAAATTTACCCACTTCAGTTTTCTTTTCTGTACTCTACAGCCAAACCAAGTTGTTGAATTTTACGCCACCACGCCTGGCTTAAAAAATTATATACAATTTTGCACCATAACCTTTCACTGTACAACGCCACTTTTTTTCGCTTGACGATTCTAAAATCTTCTTTTTATAAAACTTGTTGTTCTCAAACAAAATTAAAGTTTTACCACGTTCACTTATTACATACGAAATTTTATTTTTTTTAATATTTTAATGCACACCACAATTTGAGAAAAATATTAAGATGCTAACTGCATAGGAACTAGCCCAGAAATGTGTTAAGATTACATTACTTCTAATCCAGTCTTAAACACTAATTCATAGTTTTGTTGATTTATTATTATTATGATAGTTGTCAATTGTTTTTAATTAATGAAAGTCATACAGGGTGTGTCACGACGAAGGGACAGTACAAATATCTCGAGATCTATGTTGATTTGAAATCTAAAATTTGTACTTGGCCATTTTCATTGATGGCCTATCTGCCTTAAATAATATCATTAATCTTACACTTCCGGTTATACCGGAAAGTCGCCATCAACTTCGTTATTTTAAATAGAACACCCTGTATATTATTACTACGCATAAAATTCTAGACTAATTTTATGTAAGGTAGTCTATATTTTAAATCGTTAGTTTTTGATTTATTCAACTTTTTTCAAAAATTTTGACAGATTCGACTGTATTTTGAAAAATCAATAACTGGACTATTTCAGAATCAAATGAAACAAAAGTTGCTACGCTTAAACGGTAAGTGATGTTCTTTAATGCCATAAGGAACTAATTTAGTTTTACAACACAGGGTGTTCTTAAACGGTGTGCCATTTTTCAGAACTTTGAATCAGAATAAGTCAAAATTTTCAAATAGGACACCCTGTATATACTTACGTCGTCTTACGTGAAATTTATTTGGCTTTCAAATTGTATTAGGTTTCGCTTTACCTAAAATCAATAGTTTTCACATAAATCAGAAATTATATGAAAGTTAATTTGAGAAATTTTTTAAAAAACATAGCAAACTTTCTAAATTATGAGTTTATAATGCATTTATTACTGTCTTCCTAAAAATTAAGTCTCTATAAAACACCAAGCTTCCATTGAAAGAGGTAAAAAGGGTCTTACGAAAGAGATTACCTATTGAAATTATGTATGTACTTGATTTCAAAAAGTTGGCCATGGAAAAAAGTCGCTAACAATCCGTCAATCCGCATTGTGATTATTATTAGGTAGCATTTTTTGGTCATCACTCTGTGTTACAAAACTTAGTTACCCACTATTTTTAAAATCATGGCGCGTTTAGGCTGTACTAACGAAAATTGCTTAAATTTAGTGTTAATATACGGCAAGTGTCACAAAAATTTGGCCAGAACGTGTGAGACAGTTACCGAAAGATACCCAGACGTCCCACGCCCTAATAGGAAACTTGTAGGTACGATCAGTTATAAAAAATCTAACTATGGTTCATTTAAATCAAAAATTGAAAAGAACAAACCCATATTGAACAATGAAGACATTACTATTACAATACTGGGATACTTTACTGCCGATCCTAAATGATTCTCTACGAGATGCTCAAAGAGACTGTTGTAGAAACTGCTATGGCTATAATGCATGCAAGAGAAGGAATACCACAGACATTATGGGCTGAAATGATAATACGGCAGCTTACTTATTAAATAGAACAGGTGTATCAGGTGTAAAAGATAAATCTCCGTTTGAACTGTGGACAGGTAAGAAAACAGGTCTTAAGCACTTAATAATAATAGGATCTATTTACACCGGTGTGAAGACAGAAAAGTTTCTGAAGACCCATGTAAACTATGTTCCAGAATATTATAAAAAAGTTCCGAGGGATATTTTTTCGACTTGTGTTTTATACTTTTTAAAACATAGAGCAATACCCTTTTAGCTTGTTCTTTTAAAATTTTCATATCTCATATTTTGTAACACCAGATTATACCCACTGGGCCCCCTTAAAATATAAAAAAATCTATTTATCGTAAAGTATAAGACTTTTTAAAACTTTTTTTACGTAAGCCATACCCTTTTAGCTTATTCTTTCAAAATTTTTATATCCTATATTTTGTAACACAAGATTAACCCCACCGGTCCCCCTTAAAATATAAAAAACTCTATTTATCATAAAGTATAAGACTTTTAAAAAAAAATTCTCGTAAGCCATACCCTTTAAGCTTGTTCTTTCAAAATTTTTATATCCCATATTTTGTAACACAAGATTAACCCCACCGGGCCCCCTTAAAATATAAAAAACTCTATTTATCATAAAGTATAAGACTTTTTAAAAAAAAATTCTCGTAAGCCATACCCTTTTAGCTTGTTCTTTCAAAATTTTTATATCCCATATTTTGTAACACAAGATTAACCCCACCGAGCTCCCGCTAAAATATAAAAAAATTATTTATCGTAAAGTATAAGACTTTTTAAAACTTTTTTACGTGGACTATACCCTTTTAGCTTGTTCTTTAAAAATTTTCATATCCCATATTTTGTAACACAAGATTAAACCCACTAGGCCCCCTTAAAATATAAAAAAATCTATTTATCGTTATGTATAACACTTTTTAAAAAAAAATATTTCGTAAACCATACCCTTTTAGCTTGTTCTTTCAAAAATTTTATATCCCATATTTTTAACACAAGATTAACCCCACCGGGCCCCCCTTAAAATATTATCTTGTGTTAAAAAATATAAGATATGAAAATTTTAAAAGAACAAGCTAAAAGGGGATGGTCTACGTAAAAAAAGCTTTCAAAAGTCCTATACTTTATGTAAAATAGAATTTTTTAAATTTTGAGGGAGGCCCGGTGGGGTTAATCTTGTGTTACAAAATATGAGATATGATAATTTTGAAAGAACCAGCTAAAAGGGTATGGCATACAAGAAAAATTTTTTAAAGAGTCTTATACTTTACGATAAATAGATTTTTTTATATTTTAAGGGGTCCCGGTGGGGTTAATCTTGTGTTACAAAATATGAGATATGATAATTTTGAAAAAATCAGCTAAAAGGGTATGGCTTACAAGTAAAAAGTTTTAAAGAGTCTTATACTTTACGATAAATAGATTTTTTTATATTTTAAGGGGGCCCGGTGGGGTTAATCTTGTGTTACAAAATATGAGATATAAAAATTTTGAAAGAACAAGCTAAAAGGGTATAGTCTACGTAAAAAAAGTTTTAAAAAGTCTTATACCTTACGATAAATAAATTTTTTTACATTTTAAGGGGGGCCGGTGTGTTTAATCTTGTGTTACAAAATATGAGATATGAAAATTTTAAAAGAACAAGCTCAAAGTGTATGGCTTACGTAAAAAAAGTTTTAAAAAGTATTATACTTTACGATAAATAGATTTTTTATATTTTAAGGGGGCCCGGTAGGGTTAATCTCGTGTTACAAAATATGGGATATGAAAATTTTAAAAGAATAAGCTAAAAGGGTATGGCTTACGTAAAAAAAGTTTTAAAAAGTATTATACTTTACGATAAATATTTTTTTTTCTATTTTAAAGGGGCTCGATGGGGTTAATCTTGTGTTACAAAATATGAGATATGATAATTTTGAAAAAATCAGCTAAAAGGGTATGGCTTACAAGTAAAAAGTTTTAAAGAGTCTTATACTTTACGATAAATAGATTTTTTTATATTTTAAGGGGGCCCGGTGGGGTTAATCTTGTGTTACAAAATATGAGATATAAAAATTTTGAAAGAACAAGCTAAAAGGGTATAGTCTACGTAAAAAAAGTTTTAAAAAGTCTTATACCTTACGATAAATAAATTTTTTTACATTTTAAGGGGGGCCGGTGTGTTTAATCTTGTGTTACAAAATATGAGATATGAAAATTTTAAAAGAACAAGCTCAAAGTGTATGGCTTACGTAAAAAAAGTTTTAAAAAGTATTATACTTTACGATAAATAGATTTTTTATATTTTAAGGGGGCCCGGTGGGGTTAATCTCGTGTTACAAAATATGGGATATGAAAATTTTGAAAGAATAAGCTAAAAGGGTATGGCTTACGTAAAAAAAGTTTTAAAAAGTATTATACTTTACGATAAATATTTTTTTTTCTATTTTAAAGGGGCTCGATGGGGTTAATCTTGTGTTACAAAATATGGGATATGAAAATTTTGAAAGAATAAGCTAAAAGGGTATGGCTTACGAGAATTTTTTTTTAAAAAGTCTTATACTTTATGATAAATAGAGTTTTTTATATTTTAAGGGGGCCCGGTGGGGTTAATCTTGTGTTACAAAATATGAGATATGATAATTTTGAAAAAATCAGCTAAAAGGGTATGGCTTACAAGTAAAAAGTTTTAAAGAGTCTTATACTTTACGATAAATAGATTTTTTTATATTTTAAGGGGGCCCGGTGGGGTTAATCTTGTGTTACAAAATATGAGATATAAAAATTTTGAAAGAACAAGCTAAAAGGGTATAGTCTACGTAAAAAAAGTTTTAAAAAGTCTTATACCTTACGATAAATAAATTTTTTTACATTTTAAGGGGGGCCGGTGTGTTTAATCTTGTGTTACAAAATATGAGATATGAAAATTTTAAAAGAACAAGCTCAAAGTGTATGGCTTACGTAAAAAAAGTTTTAAAAAGTATTATACTTTACGATAAATAGATTTTTTATATTTTAAGGGGGCCCGGTGGGGTTAATCTCGTGTTACAAAATATGGGATATGAAAATTTTAAAAGAATAAGCTAAAAGGGTATGGCTTACGTAAAAAAAGTTTTAAAAAGTATTATACTTTACGATAAATATTTTTTTTTCTATTTTAAAGGGGCTCGATGGGGTTAATCTTGTGTTACAAAATATGAGATATGATAATTTTGAAAAAATCAGCTAAAAGGGTATGGCTTACAAGTAAAAAGTTTTAAAGAGTCTTATACTTTACGATAAATAGATTTTTTTATATTTTAAGGGGGCCCGGTGGGGTTAATCTTGTGTTACAAAATATGAGATATAAAAATTTTGAAAGAACAAGCTAAAAGGGTATAGTCTACGTAAAAAAAGTTTTAAAAAGTCTTATACCTTACGATAAATAAATTTTTTTACATTTTAAGGGGGGCCGGTGTGTTTAATCTTGTGTTACAAAATATGAGATATGAAAATTTTAAAAGAACAAGCTCAAAGTGTATGGCTTACGTAAAAAAAGTTTTAAAAAGTATTATACTTTACGATAAATAGATTTTTTATATTTTAAGGGGGCCCGGTGGGGTTAATCTCGTGTTACAAAATATGGGATATGAAAATTTTGAAAGAATAAGCTAAAAGGGTATGGCTTACGTAAAAAAAGTTTTAAAAAGTATTATACTTTACGATAAATATTTTTTTTTCTATTTTAAAGGGGCTCGATGGGGTTAATCTTGTGTTACAAAATATGGGATATGAAAATTTTGAAAGAATAAGCTAAAAGGGTATGGCTTACGTGAAAAAAGTTTTAAAAAGTCTTATACTTTACGATAAATAGATTTTTTATATTTTAAGGGGGCCCAGTGGGTTTAATCTTGTGTTACAAAATATGAGATATGAAAATTTTAAACGAACAAGCTAAAATGGTATTGCCCTACGTTTTAAAAAGTATAAAACACTTATAAAAGTCGAAAAAATATCACTCGGAACTTTTTTATAATATTCTGGGACATAGCTTACAGGGGTCTTCAGAAACGTTTCTGTCTTCACACTGGTTCTATTTGCTATGTACATATTCCAAAATTTCGCAGAAAGAAAATGGACAAAAAGGCTGTTAACGGAATCTTACTTGGTTACGATAACAATGACGAAATGATTTTATAATAAGTCAAGAAGAGTTTAAAAAAGGAGGAAATGAAGGCGAAGATGATGTTAAGTCCCAGAGTACAGTTGAAAGTCAAGAAAATTTAGATCTGCAAAAAGTCTTATTTAAATCAAACTTTATTTGGACTTTAATAAACGTTCTGAGGTTTTACAATATTTTACTGTGAGTGACTGGACTATAAATAAAATCTGAAAAAACTTCCATTTTTTCTCTTCAAACATTAAAATAAATGATTTAAAACAATATATTTTTTAATATTAACTTTCTAAAAACAATTCGTCACCCTAAAAAGAACTAATCATATTTTTGTATAGGTACGTTAACTCATATTGTTTATTATTTAAGATAAGGCATTAAATGTGTCATCACATTTCTGTTTCTGTAAACACTTTATCTTAATACGTAATAGATATTGGTTTGGGAACAGAAATCTGCGTTTAGTTTGTTTTGAAATAAAATTTAATTGAAAATGCAACCATCAGATATTATTTAAAGTATCTTTATTTTTTACCATTCAGAAAAATGTTATAAAGTAAGGGTTGTTTTAAATTAAAAGTTATGTTTAAATATGCAATTGCAGCAATGCAAATTTAGGTTTTGTGATTATTTACTAATTATTCCGTATTAATTATTCTTGCAAGAAAAAATAGTAAATTATTTTAATAGAATAAAAAATAATATACCTAGTAAAACAAGAGGTTATAAAAAAATGAAAAGTAAACGGAAATGCGATAGCAGGATTAATACATTAATTAGAAAAATTCAAATGGGTATTGTTTAATTTATAGAGAACTAGCTTTTAACCGCGGCTTTGCTAGCGGGAAATTGGGATATTCACAAATGATTTCATTTTATGTATAAAAGTTTAATCATACTGTAGGTATATTCTTAGTAAAATAAGTCTGGCCTAACTACTTTTAATTTTTTTTTATTTAAAATTTCATGTTTGTCAGTCAATCACGCTGAAACCAGTGAACAGATTTTGGTAAAAATCACAATTTATAAAAAGAACTTTTTATAGTCAAAAGTTTGTTTTGGTAATTTATGTCATATTACCATTGTTAGATTATTTTAAATGATTGCTAAGTGCAACCTGTTCCTTGGCCAATAGCGCTTTACCGAGATAGATTACGGCAGGGTCCACAGTACAGTCTAAAAAACTTACTAAAAATTTTCTAAATTAGTTTATTTTATTAACAGTTAAAATAATAATTACTGTTTTAACATGTAGAACAAAAAAAAAAACAGAAAAAAAACTTCTCTCTCGCGTAATCGATTCCTTTATGATAACGTAACAGAACTGTCACAACTGGACTCATCTGCGGCTTAACCAAATAGGCTACGAACAACTTATTTAATAACTTTCAAAATGATAATATCTAAACACAACTTATATCATATTTAATATCAATTTAGTATAAATTTCGAAATCTATGTATATGCCACAATTGAAACATGCATTGTCATCCAGTTCTTAGCTATCCTAAAAATTTCACAGCTCTAAGTAGTCGGGAATAAAGACAAATACATCTGTGAAAAACGCATTCGAATCGAATCAGTAGTTTTCATATGATGCGTGCACAAACATACAGACAGACAGACAAAAAAAATCTAACTACATTTTTGGGTTCCAAATCGATGTACACGCGATGTCGTTCGCGTGGCGTGTTGATTGTTGTATAAAATGTAACCGACCCCCGTTTAATCCTTATGGAGGGAGTTGATTTCTAGAAATACAATATAAGTACACCTCTACAACCTCTAAAGAGCACACATTTTAATTTTCTAGTCCCTGACTTCAATAACATAGGACTTTCATATAAATTTTCAACCCCCGTTTTACCACCTTAGGTGTAGAGTTTCGTAAAATCCTTTCTTAGCGGACGTTTAGACCCTAATAGGGAATCTACTTACCAAATTTCAAGTTTGTAGGTTTTATAGTTTCCGAGATATGGTGATGAGTGAACTTTCACTTTTTTATATATATATATAGACTAGCTGTACCCGGCGCGCGTTGCTACGCTAGCAACTAAAATAAATTTAAGAAAAATAAAAGAGAAGAAGAGATAGAGAAGAAAAGAAAGTTTATAGTTTTGTTTTACTTATCGCACCAAAAATATATTTTTCGAACTTATATTTATACGAATTTGTGTAGATATCTATTAATCAGTATTGAATTTGATACATGGAAGCGCCATCTGGTGGTAACTTCCACTAATACGAATATTATATTCATATTACCCGTTAAAAATACATCATCATACTGATTTTCCTGACAATAGGTTGAACAGGACAGAAGTTGCTACTCTGCAGCGCCACCTGGTGGCGAGTGGCATCAATGAGCATATTATACAAACCTTCTCCGTGGAAAAATACATATACATACCAATTTTCATGACAATCGGTTGAACGGACAGAAGTTGCTACTCTGCAGCGCCACCTGGTGGCGAGTGGCATCAATGAGCATATCGTATAAACCTTTTCCGTAAAAAAATACATATACATACCAATTTTCATGACAATCGGTTGAACGGGACAGAAGTTGCTACTCTGCAGCGCCACCTGGTGGCGAGTGGCATCAATGAGCATATCGTATAAACCTTTTCCGTAAAAAAATACATATACATACCAATTTTCATGACAATCGGTTGAACGGGACAGAAGTTGCTACTCTGCAGCGCCACCTGGTGGCGAGTGGCATCAATGAGCATATCATACAAACCTTCTCCGTGAAAAAATACATATACATACCAATTTTCATGACAATCGGTTAAACGGGACAGAAGTTGCTACTCTGCAGCGACACCTGGTGGCGAGTGGCATCAATGAGCATATCATACAAACCTTCTTCGTGGAAAAATACATATACATACTAATTTTCATAATAATCGGCCCAGTAGTTTTTGAGTCCATTGAGTACATACATACATACAGACAAACATTCATTTTTATATATATATATAGGTTACTAGCGGCCGCCCGCGACTTCATCCGCGTGGACTTTAGTTTTTTGCCACCGAGTTTCATACAAATTTGCAACCCCTATTTTAAATCCTTAGCGATGGAATTTAAAAAAGTAATTTCTTAGTACACCACTACGTAATAAAACAAATTTATTTTTGAATTTTCAAGACTCTGCGCGTTTATCGACAATTTTATGTCGGCCAGCAGCAACGTGCTACCGTCTTACCGCTCCACACACCCCGCTCAGTAAAGCGCGATTGGTATTAGACTATTATTATTTTAAAACTTTAAAAACTTGCATGCTATAGATATGCATGCCAAATCTTAGCCCGATCGGTTTAAAATTGACAAAGTTTCATACAAACTTTCATCCCTATTTTATCCCTTAGGGGTGGAGTTTATCAAAATCCTTTCTTAGGGGATGCCTAAGTCATAGTAGCTATATGCATGCAAAATCTCAGCCGGATCGGTTTAAAACTGACACAGTTTCATATCAACTTTCATCCCCTATTTTATCCCCTTATGGGTGGAATTTATCAAAATCCTTTCTTAAGGGATGCCTACGTCATAGTAGCTACATTCATGCAAAATCTCAGCCCGATCGGTTTAAAATTGACAAAGTTTCATACAAACTTTCATTCCCTTTTATATCCCCTTAGGGATGGAAATTATTAAAATTCTTTCTTAAGGGATGCCTACGTCATAGTAGCTATATTCATGCAAAATCTCAGCCCGATCGGTTTAAAATTGACAAAGTTTCATACAAACTTTCATCCCCTATTTTATTCCCTTGGAGATGGAATTAATCAAAATCCTTTCTTAAGGGATGCCTACGTTGTAGTAACTATCTGCATGCAAAATCTTAGCCCGATTGGTTAAAAATTGACAGAGTTTCATAAAAACTTTCATCCCCTATTTTATCCCCTTAGGGGTGGAATTAATGAAAATGCTTTCTTAGGGGATGCCTTCGTCATAGTAACTATATGCATGCAAAGTTTTAGCCCGAACGGTTTAAAATTGACAAAGTTTCATACAAACATTCATCCCCTATTTTATGCCCTTGAGGGGTGGAATTAATCAAAATCATTTCTTAGCGGATGTTTACGTCATAACATCTACCTGCATGCCAAATTTCAGCCCCATCGGTCCAGCGGTTTGAGCAGTGCGTTGATAGATCATATAAACTTTCATCCCCTATTTTATCCCGTTGGGGGTGGAATTAATCAAAATCCTTTCTTAGCGCATGCCTACGTTATAACATCTACCTGCATGCCAAATTTCAGCCCCATCCGTCCAGCAGTTTGAGCTGTGCGTTGATAGATCATACAAACTTTCATCCCCTATTTTATCCCGTTGGGGGTGGAATTAATCAAAATCCTTTCTTAGCGGATGCCTACGTTATAACATCTACCTGCATGCAAAATTTCAGCCCCATCCCTCCAGCGGTTTAAGCTCTGCGTTGATAGATCACTATATCAGTCAGTCAATCAGTCAGTCAGTCACCTTTGAGTTTTATATATATAGATAAAGAAATATATTTTAAAATGTATTAATTTTTTTATGATCACTATTGGCTTTTCCACAACCACATCCCTTATAGAAAGTTGGTAAATAGTCCAGTTAAAAAAGACATTTGACTTAGCCAGAATTTGCATAGAGTAATTGGCGAAGACATTAAATACATCATTATATATAAAATGTAAAAAATCCACTTCGATCCTACTTCTTAATTTTTTTTTTATCTAAGATTAAAAAGTTTTTTTCATTTATCTTGAAAACCGTAAATTTTATCGTAAAAATAGGTCAGACAAAAGTTGTTCATCGTTTTTCTTGTACGACTAACCATTCGTGAGATATCGCGGTTTTAAGAATTACAAAATTCATACTTTATATCCAAACGGACCAATAAAACATGCAATTTTTTACGAATTAACAGCGATAAAAAACTCTTCGTAATCCAAGTGTAAAGAAAAGCAATGTTATTAAGCATTAATTAATTCTAAGTATCATAGGTTTAGAAATAGTAACTAGTGTTTAATGGTTAATCTAACTGTTAGAATTTTATATGAAGAGTTAACAGGTTTAAGGAAATAATACTTTTGCTACTCAGTTCTCTAAATTTAAGGTAGGTAAATGTAGCCCCTAAATAATAAACTATCAGATGTATATTACTTGAAAAGATATATGACAAATACAAAATATTAATAAGTCAAACTTAACATTTTTACATAATTAGACTATGGCAACATTTTCAATATACAGTGTCATTTCCAATATATTCCCCTCTTTTCGACGAAGTTGAAAAATAAAAAATCGTCAGGTATATTGCAATTTTTTAGGACTCATGATCGGTCGTCCATATCTTGAAATTTTAACTGAAATTTCATTAGAATTGGACTTTTGGCCAACCAAGTCTTGATCTTTATCTATTTTTTATCTATATTCATCTTTACTTCTCCGTTCTTCTCTACTTCGTCTTCTTCTGGCTCGATTTCAAGTAGATAAAGCCGCTGTAAAGGTCTAATAAGTTCCTTAGCTTATCTTACTTTAGCCACTCTTGTAATTCCATCTTTACCAATATACATTTCTTTTATCTGACCTAAGGGCTAGTTAGCTCTTTTGACATTATCACATTCCAAAAGTACAACATTTCCTACCTCTACTAAATTTCCTATGTACTCCTTCCGGAAACGACTTCTTAAATGATCTTTCATAGTTTGTAAATATTTATGACTTTTCTTCAAAGAGGCTTTATAAATGTGTTCTAAATCAGGTATGTTACTATAATAGTAATCTCGTTCTTACTCGAAGCATGCCTTTTTCGTCCAAAAACTTTTAAATTTTTAATATTTTTAAGATTTAACGATCCAAAAGATTCCAGCTGAACAATTTTGAGAAGTGCTGTCTCTGCCTTCTCTATCTCAAGATATGATAGTTCTGCTATCTCTGTTTCTTCTATCTCTTGGAATGAGGGTTCTATCTCTCCTTTCTTTATGTCTGCAAATTTGTATTTCACTGATTTTTGAAATAATTAAAAAATCGAAAAATCCAGCCGAATATTCTCAAAATGTTGTGATATTTAGAAAAAAAGAATTTAACCTTAAACTAAAACAATCTTTCAGAAAAGCAACAGAGGTTATGGCTGTTTTTCTTCTCTCAGCATTTGCTTCTGAGCAAAATACGATTGGTAAACTTGGCCACAATGTATCTATTTTCCTTAGCCAACTTTGCCCAACATTTACTGTTTAATAATTGCTTACCATTACAGCCTCTAGTGAGTGGATCTGCAGGATTTAACTCCCCAGGTACAGTTTTTAATATTGTGGTGTGGTTTGAGCAGGCAAAACAACAATTTTTGATTGTTTTGTTGCCTCGGTGCCCATGTTATTGATCCATCTTTTCGGGTAGTAAAACTATTTCTAATTAGTGATATTCTTGCTTCAGTATTTACTTCGCCTCTTAGAAAATCTAATAACATATTTAAATAATTACTAGTAGAATCAGAATAACCCTGTAAATTCTTGTCGTTCCTATAACGTTCCCAAACTTGTAAAGTTTTTGTTGGTAAAGATGATTCAACTAATGGGAAAAGCATTGCTGCGTACTCATCACTTGTGTTTCCTAATGTCACTAAAGCTCTTAATTGAGTTTCTAATTTACAGAATAGAGTTAAAAGTGACATAGTTGATTTACCTTTTATAGCCATTTTCAAAACCAAATTTAAAAGTTCTCTTACATAATATTCTACTAGAAATTCATTTCTAGAAAACCTTGATTTAAGTTGCTGGATAGCTATGTCATAGTTTGGTGCAGAGGGTGAAAAACTTTCAACAAGGTTTCTTGCAGCGGATCCTTCATCAGATGCCTGTATAAAATACTGGAATTTAACTTCTTTATCTATGTGTTCATCCTCATCAATTTTTTTGAACTATCCCCAGAATATTATCCAATTTTTCACCTTCCCATTAATTTTTTTTAGCTCAAATTTTGGTAATATGAAATTTCTTTTTGATCCTCCTTCGCTACTGGAAACACTAGCATTGTCTTCTTAGTGAGCTTAATCTTTTTTAGATTTGATTCTTAAAATTCTAGAATATTTAGTCTTGTATTTGATAAATTCTTCTATGTAAGTTTCTGCTGTTTCTACTTCACTCTCTATGTCTTCTTCTGTTACTTGGTCTTTTTTAAACAGCAGTTTTTTAATTTTCTTGTCTAGTTGAATTAGTCTGTAGGCTTTACTTTCTAATCCATTCATCTTAATTGTCATTTTATCGATATCTACACTTTCTACGCCTAGTAAGATGTCAAGTTCTCTGCAAGTCTTTGTGAACATTCTTTTTAAGAATATCTCTTTTCCTTCAAACTTCTTATATTCTCCATAATTGAGTCCTGCCATGGTCGCCAAATGTTAAAATTTTATAATATAAAGAGTTAGCAGTTTTAAGGAAATAATACTTTGGCTACTCAGTTCTTTAAATTAAAGAAGGTAAATGTAGCCTCTAAATAATAAACTCTAAAGAATAAACTATCAGATGTATATTTCTTGAAAAGATATATGACAATTACAAAATATTAATAAGTCAAACTTAACATTTCTAAATAATAATAATAATAAGACCATGGCAACATTTTTAATATACAGGGACATTTCTAACATAAAATATACAGGGTCATTTTGAACACTAACAGTTCCATTTGTTTGTGTTCTGTTTAAGATTACATTTGGCAAGTACTATTTTGTATTTATTAATTGGTTCTCGTCTGTCGGAATTCTTTGCAGTACTGGAGTGTAAATGCAAAAAAAATTATTGGAATTTATTATGCCTGCCTTCTGTTAGGTTGTTAGTATATTATTTCAGGCCAATTGCAAGCCCTTTTGTCATAATAACGCGAATTATTTTTTCGTGACAGTTTTAAGCACTGTTCTCAAGTAATGAAAGGACAAACGGAAAATCCATTAGTTTGACGTGATCTGTTGACCCTTACTTGATTTACCGCACCTAAAATTAAGAACAACTTGTAAAAGATTGTGGGCGACGCTTCGAATGTCCCATTGACAAACCAGATGATGCTTTTGAAAAGCTGCATCCCAATTTTTACGGCTAAAAAGATTATATTTTTCTGTCCAATTTTTATTATTATAGTCAATCGAATCATAAATATATAATATAATATATTAATAAGATATCTTGTTGTTCTCTAAGAATCATAAATCAGCCTTTCAACTACATAATTTGTGGTAAAATTAATTATAAATTTATTTTTTAATTTAATTAATTAATTAATTAATTAATTAATTTAAAACTTTAAAATTTAAAACTATTAATATGCTATTTTTTTTTCGATGTCGTTCATTTTCATATGTACTCGACTGTAAAAAATATGCAATGTCGATTAAAAAATAAATTGTCAAAATTAAAATGAAATTTTTGGGGTAAAAAAGATTATAGTTACGATATACGATTTATATTTGCTTTTCAAAAAAATTTTTAGAGCTTAATTCTTTATAGAGTAGTACACATTTTCAATTTTTCGTTAAAGAAATTATTTATTTTACTTTTTTTTAATTTTGCTGGGGAAGTAGATCATTTTTTTTGTTTCTTAGTTTTGAAATTAGCAGTGTTAAACTGTTGCAAAAAATTTATAGGTACCTTATCACATTAAAACAGTAAAATTATTAAACATCGACTTAGTTAAAGTAATAAGTATAAATATAACTAAATAAACACGGTGAGCCATATAACTTTGAAGATGCTTATTAATAATTACAAACTAAAAAATTTAATTAAAAATAGAAAATCAATCGGACAAATAAAAATATTGATCGCACAATAAATAAAAAAAACGGAATCTTATCACATTAAAAACTCGACTAATAAGATTTTCTGCGGGTTCATCAGTTCCGTTATTTTTTAATAATTGTTTATTTACGTTATATCTCTAATGCGTATATCGTGTTGTGTTGTGACGTTGTGTGTTCAGTGACTTCAGTGTTGAATTTTGAATTGATTTAGCCGAAACATGGCGTAGTGATAAAATGTAGATATTAGATATGTGGATTTTATAATAAGTGTTTTGTTATCTACTTATGCTTTTAAATAATTATGTTTGTTTTCGGTAAGTATTTATTTAATATTTTTTTTCAATAATGAAAACATTTAAAACTACAATTAAATGAAAAATCTTACTAAAAAAAAAACGCAAAAATGCTTGATGCGCTTTATTCTGTTAGTCATAAAATAGATTGTGTATTGTTTTTTTTTCTTTAAACAAACAGTTAAAACAAATTATTATTATTAGTTAAATAATACAAGATTAGTGGTGCGTCATTGTTTTTAACATACTTGAAATTGCTCTATTAACAAATAATTTTATAGCAAATTTAACAGAATTCATTTTAAGTGTAAATTTTTTTTTAACATTACCAAAATTACTATTTATTTACTTATTTGTTAAAAAAAACAACTAGGTAATCTAGGTATCACTTTTTTGTATGATCCACCAAAAAAATATATCATTTTTTATCTTTATTAAGACTTTTTAACAATAAAAATAACGCTCAGTAATTTTCAAGATTTTTTGCTGACATATTTTACAATACTACAGTATTTTCATACATATTAAAATATAAAATATATCTCTTTTAGAAAAAATCCTTTAAAATGAAGAAACCTATAGAATATACTGACAACAAAAGCCTGGGTATTTGCAAAAACATAGAAGTGTTTAAATATGATACTTACACATTAGCAAAAAGAGAAGACGGTTATTATATGGGTAAAATATTATTCTCTTCCGATAATATTGAGCTTTTAAGGAGTCTACAGAAAAGTATAACCTTGGGTCTTCCTTTGATTGTTATTAAGCGTATGAGGGACGAAAAAATTTCAATAATTAAGGTATTTAATTTTAATTTTAATTCACACGCTAAAACCTGTTTATAGTATATTTTTATTGATTAAACTAAGTTTACCAAATTAATTACTAAATTTATAAGAAACTAATATTATATTCAGAATATTTTAAAAATACTCCTACAAATATTGAAATAAATAAATTAAAAATTGTTAAATCATCAGTTTATAATTTACAGGGTGATAAACTTAAAAAAAAAAAAATTTAAATGTATTTACTTTGGAATCAATTTAATTAATTTCCAATTTAATTGAGCAACAATTTTGATACTTTAAAATTATTTAATAATAATTTGGTTGCGTAACCCAAATTATTTTATTTCAATATTTTGGAAATAGTTTAATATTTTTTGAAAAATTAGAAACAACATATTTTCGTTTTTAGATTTAAAATTCTGTAAAAATATCCATGGACGTCATGATCATAATATACTCACAAAACAGCTCCGTAAAAAAACATTCCTGTTTTTATTGTGGACAACATTTATTAATGAAACATTCTACCGAAGATATGGTCAAATCTGTTCTACACTTTAAAAAAGGTAATTATGCCTACAAATTTAAAATTGCCTTACGATACAAATATAATGTATTTGATATAAATTCTTTTAACGACAAAACCAATTTTAAACGGTCTAAAACAAATGCATATATTATTAGAAGAACAAAAATTGTTTACAATGTCATCAACTTTTTAATTTACATAGAAAAACTACTCATGGTTAAGATTTTTTTATTTGTTTTTTAAAATATAATATAAAATTAATTTATTTCGGAAATAATTATTTTATTTAAACAGATCAATGCATTTTGTTATAAATTATTCGTCAATCTCTAAACTGATAACTCATCGACATTTTTCTTATGATAGCTTTTAATATTTCGCTTTTATATGTTGCTAATTGCCACAGCGTAAATATTGTAAAAATTTATTTAATGAATAATAACAACGTAATTTATTGTGAAAATTAATATAAAAACTTTTTTTTTTGTTTTGATTTCCAAAAAACGTTTTTTTAATTATTATTTATAATTTTATTTACAGACTTATTTTTAAATTTTATTTATCGTTTTAGGATCTTTGGTCTACGCCGCAAAAAAATTTTACTGCGTGTATTTGAGGATTACTACCACGGCAAATATGCTCTTAATAAAGAAATGCATCAAACTATTTCAAACTATCCACAACTAAAAAAAAGACTACTCCTGTGATCAGAAGCTATCTGCAACATGATATTCAATACATTAAAAATCGTTTGTTAAAAAAATTAGGTTTGTTTAATGTTTGTTTATAATACAAATATTTTTTTTTATTTCGTATTATTTTTTCTTTTAATATTTTCATTTTAAAAGTCAGTTTGTATAAATGGTTAGATTTTGTGCTTTTAGATATACATAACAAATAAATTTTAAATGTTTTTTTTTGTAATTACCAGTTTATGTCAAAATGTATGTAAAACTCTTATTTTTATTTAACATTTAAAGCCACCATTTTAATTTTGATCATCCAGTTATATAATTCACATTATTATTTTTATTAGTAATATCAATTTTTTTTCTATTAATTGGGAACTTCTTAAAACTAGAAAACATTTAATTATTTCATTATGTTTTAATTTATAAATATTAACAAAAAAGCAAATATCTTCTTAAAACATATTAAAATATGTATATATTTTTTAAACTGGTAAAAAATGTATGTAAAACTCTTATTTTTATTTAACATTTAAAGCCACCATTTTAATTTTGATCATCCAGTTATATAATTCACATTATTATTTTTATTAGTAATATCAATTTTTTTTCTATTAATTGGGAACTTCTTAAAACTAGAAAACATTTAATTATTTCATTATGTTTTAATTTATAAATATTAACAAAAAAGCAAATATCTTCTTAAAACATATTAAAATATGTATATATTTTTTAAGTTGCAAGGAGTTCCTGGTTAATAGAAAAAATAATAATTAAGTTCCACATTGTTCATTCAATTGTTTTCTTCCCAGTTTATATTTTTGCTCCATTTGTTAATATCTGTTAAAAAACGTCATTGTTGTTTTTTGTAGTAAATGTGGTACATAAAATTTGGAGATGTCAATTTTGAGATTGGTGACTTTATATGATTATAATGTACCGATTGTGACCAATTTGCTACACTTATTTGCTACACTTATATTATGGCTAAATATGTCTTATTTTATTAGTATTATAAAATATAATATTTGTTTAACTATTTTTTTTTAGTTAATTCTTTTTTCCTGATCACCTTCTTTTAGTAAACCAGTATTTTAAGCATATTTTACATACTTCATGTATTTATATGTTTATATTATGATACATATTTTGTTAAAATATTTTAAAATATTTCAAAGAAAATAATTAATTTAATTGGTTTTTAAATACAAATACAAATAATCTATTTAATAATTTAAATGTAATTAAATAAGCTAACAAATTTATTTTTAGTTTCAAAAAACATTATTTTAATATGATTTTGCACAAATTTAAATTAAAATAGTTTTAGTTGTTTTAAAAATGTGACTAATTTAAATAAAATTTTAATTTAATTAAAAAAATCTTTCCAAGATAAAAATTTTGTGCACAATTTTTAATTAATTTAAAAAAAAATTGGCACAACAATGGTTAGTTGAATTTTTTTACACCATTCTAAACAAAAAATTGATACGTTACTGTTTTTTTTTTTATTTTAATGTCATTAAAACACTGATTTTTTGCAAATTTTTGTCTCAAATATTGACATTTCAATCTTTATCATTATTTTTGTTTAATTTTATTGCCATTAAAAAAGTATGCACATTGTTTTTTTTTTGCAAATTTTTGAAAAACTGCTTTGTACAAATTTTTGTCACGTCACTGCTTTTTTTAAATACGATTTAAAAATAATTATTATTTTCAATACAAGGATAGGAGCGCCACCAGTTAAAAACTGTTTAAATCAGATAGAAATAAAAAAAAAATGCACAATGATTTTTTGCAAATTTTTATTACAAATATTGACCGTTTTATCTTATTTTTTTTTAATTGCCCCTAAAAAAATATGCACGACATTGCTTTTTCGCAAATTTTTGTAAACCTCCTTCGTATAAAACTTTGTCACGTCACTGCTTTTTTTTTAAATACAATAAAAAAAATCATTATTTTTAATACGATAATATCAGCGCCACCAGTAAAGAACTGTTTAAATTAAATAAAATTGTTAAAAAAAATTGGCACAACACTGATTTTTTCACAAGTATTCACCGTTTAATCCTTACTTTTTGCAAATTTTTATTACAAATATTGACCGTTTATCTTATTTTCTTTTTAATTGCCATTAAAAAATATAAACGACATTGTTTTTTTGCAAATTTTTGTAAAACTCCTTCGTATAAAACTTTGTCACGTCACTGCTTTTTTTTTAAAATACAATAAAAAAAATCATTATTTTTAATACGACAATATCAGCGCCACCAGTAAAGAACTGTTTAAATTAAATAAAAATGTAAAAAAAATTGGCACAACACTAATTTTTTTCACAAATATTCACCGTTTAATCTTTACTTTTTGCAAATTTTTATTACAAATATTGACCGTTTATCTTATTTTTTTTGTTAATTGCCATTAAAAAAATATGCACGACATTGTTTTTTTGCAAATTTTTGTAAAACTCCTTCGTATAAAACTTTGTCACGTCACTGCTTTTTTTTTAAATACAATAAAAAAAATCATTATTTTTAATACGACAATATCAGCGCCACCAGTAAAGAACTGTTTAAATTAAATAAAAATGTAAAAAAAATTGGCACAACACTGATTTTTTTCACAAATATTCACCGTTTAATCTTTACTTTTTGCAAATTTTTATTACAAATATTGACCGTTTATCTTATTTTTTTTGTTAATTGCCATTAAAAAAATATGCACGACATTGTTTTTTTGCAAATTTTTGTAAAACTCCTTCGTATAAAACTTTGTCACGTCACTGCTTTTTTTTTAAATACAATAAAAAAAATCATTATTTTTAATACGACAATATCAGCGCCACCAGTAAAGAACTGTTTAAATTAAATAAAAATGTAAAAAAAATTGGCACAACACTGATTTTTTTCACAAATATTCACCGTTTAATCTTTACTTTTTGCAAATTTTTATTACAAATATTGACCGTTTATCTTATTTTTTTTGTTAATTGCCATTAAAAAAATATGCACGACATTGTTTTTTTGCAAATTTTTGTAAAACTCCTTCGTATAAAACTTTGTCACGTCACTGCTTTTTTTTTTAAATACAATAAAAAAAATCATTATTTTTAATAAGTACGACAATATCAGCGCCACCAGTAAAGAACTGTTTAAATTAAATAAAAATGTAAAAAAAAATTGGCACAACACTGATTTTTTTCACAAATATTCACCGTTTAATCTTTACTTTTTGCAAATTTTTATTACAAATATTGACCGTTTATCTTATTTTTTTTGTTAATTGCCATTAAAAAAATATGCACGACATTGTTTTTTTGCAAATTTTTGTAAAACTCCTTCGTATAAAACTTTGTCACGTCACTGCTTTTTTTTTAAATACAATAAAAAAAATCATTATTTTTAATACGACAATATCAGCGCCACCAGTAAAGAACTGTTTAAATTAAATACAAATGTAAAAAAAATTGGCACAACACTGATTTTTTTCACAAATATTCACCGTTTAATCTTTACTTTTTGCAAATTTTTATTACAAATATTGACCGTTTATCTTATTTTCTTTTTAATTGCCATTAAAAAATATAAACGACATTGTTTTTTTGCAAATTTTTGTAAAACTCCTTCGTATAAAACTTTGTCACGTCACTGCTTTTTTTTTAAATACAATAAAAAAAATCATTATTTTTAATACGACAATATCAGCGCCACCAGTAAAGAACTGTTTAAATTAAATAAAAATGTAAAAAAAAATTGGCACAACACTGATTTTTTTCACAAATATTCACCGTTTAATCTTTACTTTTTGCAAATTTTTATTACAAATATTGACCGTTTATCTTATTTTTTTTGTTAATTGTCATTAAAAAAATATGCACGACATTTATTTTTTGCAAATTTTTGTAAAACTCCTTCGTATAAAACTTTATCACGTCACTGGTTATTTTTAAATACAATCAAAAAAATCATTATTTTTAATACGATAATATCAGCGCCACCAGTAAAGAACTGTTTAAATTGAATAAAAATGTAAAAAAAAAATTGGCACAACACTGTTTTTTTTTCACAAATATTCACCGTTTAATCTTTACTTTACACGTCACTGCTGTTTTTATATACCGTTTACAAAAATCATTATTTTCAATACGAAAATATCAGCGCCACCACTTGAGAACTGTCTAAATCAGATAGAAATTTTAAGCAACTAAAATTATTAAAAATCCCATACCATAAATGTCGCGCTTTTAGCATCGAATGCAAGTCGCAGATTCTTGCGTTTTAGGAACATATATATATATATATATAGATGATTTTTGGTGAGATTATTATGTTTTGTGAGATAATGGACAACAAGTAAACTTTTGGTCGGACCGAAAACTGAACGGTTATGGTTATACAGATGTTGCTTAAAAAGGGCCCTTTAATATGTCAAAATCGAGCCTTACCTTTTATAAGAGAGAAAATATGATGCATAAGTAATAATAATTTTTATTGATTTAAAAAAAATCTATAATATATTATTAAACGATTCACTAGTTACAATTAGTTTTAAAAAAGTAAGTATATGATAAAAAATACACATTCCAATATAGAAACAAGTTTTTCATTTCAATCTTACTACCATATGTAACCTTACATTTTTATGGTTTTGTCAATATTTTTTAATTTTGCAAATTTAAAAGATTTTTTCAAATTTTCAGTTTTTCAAAATTACTTAATTATTACAAATTTTTCATTTTTTATGATTTTTCCAATTTTCCAAATGTCCATTTTTCTCATCCTTTCAGATTATGATTTTTTAAATTTTCATAGTTTTTAGTAAATTTTTCAGATATTCAAGTTAATTTAAATGAATTTTTATAATTTTTCATTTTTAATTTTGCTTCACTATAAATGTAATTTAAACAACGGTCAAAAATTTTTGTATATTCAGTACGAGTGGTCTCTCACTCTAGGAAATAGGTGTACACAATTTGAGAAATATTTAGGAAATAAAAGAAATAATTAGGAAATAAAGGAAATATTTAGGAAATTTAGGAAATCTAGGAAATGTTTGAGAAATAAAAGGAAATATTTGAGAATTGATGCTACAGATTTCGGAAAGGTGTGAGTATTGGGGCTGCACAAAAAACATTTCCAAAGTTTATGGAGATCATAGTCCTGCTCTTAGAATAGTTAAAAAGTGGTTTGGCAGATTTCGACTCGGAGATTTTAACCTGGAAGATCACATTGACAATGAGATTTTTTATGCTATGGTGAAAGAAAATCTAAAAATTACAACGGAAGAGGCTAAATATTTACCACTCGAAATTGATTAATTAAATTTTATTTTTTGC
Source organism: Altica lythri (assembly GCA_964028335.1). Classification (NCBI taxonomy): domain Eukaryota; kingdom Metazoa; phylum Arthropoda; class Insecta; order Coleoptera; family Chrysomelidae; genus Altica; species Altica lythri. Next base: position 96,173,071 of record OZ034801.1, on the reverse strand, counting down.
TTAAAAAGGGCCCCTTAATATTCCAAAATCGAGCCATAACTTTTATAAGAAACTGAAATAAAAATGTTATAAGAGAGAAAATGAGATGTATAAAAATTCATTTGAGTTAACTTGAATATCTGAAAAATTTACTGTGAATTTAGATTTTGAGAATAATATAATACCAAATAAACATTTTTGTGTAGGATCCTTTTACAACTGGATTCGAAGTATTCTCAAATAATTATGAAAATTTAAAAATTTAATAAAATTTTGAAAAAAGAAAACTACAAAAATTAAAAAATTATAAAAAATATGAAAATTTCAAAAACATAAATGAAAATCTATAAAAATTCATTTGAGTTAACTTGAATATCTGAAAAATTTACTGAAAACTATGAAAAAATCATAATCTAAAAAGATGAGAAAAAAATTGGAAAAAATCATAAAAACTGGAAAATTTGTAATAATTATATAATTTTAAAAAACTAAAAATTTAAAAAAATCCTTTAAATTTGTGAAATTGTAAAATTTGGGAAAAATGGAAAAATTTACAAAAATGTAAAATTTGAAAAAATTATAAACTTTATAAATTGGATGTTGTATTGTTGATGGTATTAAGTTATGTTTAATCTAATATATTATTAAACGATTCACTAGTTACAGTTGGTCTTATAAAAGTAAGTATATGATAAAAAATAATAATATCACACAAATTTTGGAAATATCAAAAACACACATTCCAATGTAGAAACAAGTTGTTTATTTCAATTTTACTACCATATGTAACCTTTCATTTTTATGGTTTTGTTAATACAACATTATTTGTTAATTTAAATTGATTGTTTCTAAAAATTACTTTTTGTCTGTGTTCTTATTTGTAGAGATCAAGTAATTCTGATTTTCAAAATTTTATGATTATTTTAAATGTTTATAGTTTTTATAAACTCTTCGGAATTTTAAATCTTTGTAAATTTTTCCATTTTTCATGAATTTTACAATTTTACAAATTTAAAGGATTTTTTTAAATTTTTAGTTTTTCAAAATTATATAATTATTACAAATTTTCCAGTTTTTATGATTTTTTCCAATTTTTCCTCATCTTTTTAGATTATGATTTTTTAAATTTTCATAGTTTTCAGTAAATTTTTCAGATATTCAAGTAAGCTCTAATGAATTTTTATAGATTTTCATTTTATGTTTTTGAAATTTTCATATTTTTTATAATTTCACTTGTAAAAGTTATCTTCAAATCAGGCACGAACTTATGTAATCTAATATTACAAATGATTAAGACAATGATTTAGAAGAAATGACTAATGAATTCTCAGACGAGTCTACTAGTGAATTTTTCAATATTTCTAATTCATTAGGAACTGCTTTAGATATCTAAGAATAAAAATAGATGCTCAAGAAGAAAGCAAAGATCTAACCATTAAAATATAAAAAAGGTTACTATGCAGTCTTTTAAGATAACAAATTTTACATAGGAAGAATCTTATTGTTAGAAAAGAAAGGAAATTGATATGAAATATATATTTTACGTTCCAAATAGTCTAATAAATTGAGACCAGTTGCCATTAAACGATATGATAGATATAAAATAAATAGTATTATAAAAATGGAAGAAACGGTAAAGGTGAAGCATATTTATTCCAAAGCATTTTTCGTGTCTTTTCAAATGAAAATTAGACTTTCTAATATGATGATTTATTAATTTAATTGATAAAGTATGATTTTAATTAAACCTTAATTCCTTAACCTGATTCATAATAATAAAAAATATAAAACTCACAACTAAAATTAAAATTTTGGTTGGTGCTTCCCCACATCAACTGAACCTCTATAAACGAAAGCGTACTAAGGTATAAACAATTTGTATTTGTTCGTCACTCTAGTTGGTAAAAATGAAACATTCTTCTCAAGTTCCAACAGGACACACTCTCCAAAATTTACTTTTTATAATTTTTGCGTTAAAAATCCTATTGAAATCACCCAATATCAAATCAAATAATTTTATGACAGGCTTATTATTGTTTTCTATAATAGAAATATTATTTTATAACACACACAATAAACTGTAAATATCAAATAGTTTAAAACATAGATTACTCTCTTAGTATGAAAACCTTATGTGTATATATACATTCACTTTCATTTTAAATTTACGTAACAACAAATTACGTTTATTATTAGAATGTAAAATATTATATAAGGAATATAACCAGTGTGTTCGTTTTTAATGGGTATTGAAATTAATTTAATAAATTAAAAATTAAATTAAAATAAATTATAAAGATTCTCGAGAAAATAAATTTAAAATAGGTGATTACGTCAGAATTAGCAAGTATCGACATGCTTTTGCAAAAGGTTACACACCTAATTAAAATTCGGAAAGTTCGCTACATCAATCCTACAACATATTTGTTAGAAGATTTCAGAAACGAAGAAATTCAAGGTTGTTTCTATACCGAAGAATTACAAAAAGTTAAAAATCCAAATGCATATTGAGTTGAGAAAGTTTTAAGAAAAAAGAAAATCAACTGTATGTTAAATGGTTAGGAATGGATAAATCACATAATTCTTGGATAACTAAAAATAATGTTTTGTAGAGTTTTATAAGGAGGAGATTATATAATATATAAGAGGTTACTAAATTTTGTTTAGTTTTTAAAATCTGGAGAATAAAATGTATAAACATAACACGTATAATTGTAATTGTCCACTAAAAGATCATTGAAGTCTTAAGAGAAAATTGTGTGAGTTTAGTGAAGAAGAACTTAAATTGTTTCCTTTACAATACATAATTGAAAAAGTTTCACCTTCAGACCTTCTATTTGCTTGGCACAAATTATCTGTCGAATATAGAAATAATCGTCCTGAATGGCAAACTCATGTAGATGGATCACCTGTATCACAAACAAAGTGTAATTTATGTAAATTAGCTATTGAAGAATGTAATGTATAAAAAATAAAACATTTACAAAATAAAGTATTTTATTACAATATTAACCTTTACATACAATAAACTTCTTAATTTATATTAATCTATAATAATAATACTAGTTTTAATAATTTAATTGGTATTTTTAAAATTTTTAAAATAGCCAAGTGTTTGTAATGATTAATATAAATTGTTTTTAATCATCACTATCGCTATCACCTGATTTAATAAAACTATGAAACCGTGGTTCAGAATTATAAAAAGAGTATAAATCATGTAGGTCAAAATCACATTTATATTTTTCTTTGGGTCCAAACAATAAATGATTAAAATTATTTTAACACCACATATTCTTATTTCTATAGATAAGGAGTCAATTTTACAAACTAAATGAAAATGATCTCTTAAAATTATTAAATTGATATTTATATTATAATTTTTTAAAATAGCCAAAAAATGTTTGTAACAGGAACGACAATACCATAAATTAAGGTTTTTAATATGATATCGATTTGTCCAAATACAATATTCAGACTTATCATATTCTGTTTTCCAATCAGAATGATTAATTTCTGTTAATCTTGCTATAGCATTTGTAACATCTCTTCTATATAACATATCAGAAAGAATATTAAAGCTCCATAAAACAGTGTTTTTTATGCTTTTTAGAATGAATCTCCATTTGTATTTTCTATAAGCTTTAACAATTTTAAATGTTAAAATTCGAGGTAACGGTGTGTCTCGAATAAAAGTATTAACTTCAGATATATTTTCACAAATTTTCCTAATGCAAATATATTCTAATTTCATATTAGTCTGAAAAACAATAAATTATTCACTGTACCTACTGACCACAACGAATTTTATCGAAAAAATACGGATTTAATCGATATTTAAAACACGTTCCAATTTTATAGTTCCCTGATACAAAATGTACGATTTAATGTAACAAGCTTAGTAAAGTTTATCGAAAGAAACCGACATTAACCGATATGAAAATATTTTTGATAATTTTAATGCATCTTATAAGTTCATTTTCATTGTCTGGACTTAGCGCAATTTTTGTTTGTATATGATTATTTATTAATTCCCTAACCTTATCCATAATAACATTTCAAACGAAGCATATGGATGCTGTTTCCCCACATCCATTGAACCTCTAAATACTAATCCATATTTTTCATCTCTAAAATAATTAATGAACGGTTTATATTTTTCCGTTACTCTTTTAGGAAGGAACGTTACGTTTTCCTCCAATTGCACCAAAATCGTTTTTCCAAATTTGCTTTTCACAACCTTAACATTTATAATTTTGTGTGGTTGTCCCAAAACCATATCATTTAATTTTATTATAGGTTTTTTAATGTTTTCTATAATAGAAATTGCATTTATTTGTTTGAGATCCATCTAAAATTATTTATAGATAAGTATCTATCAATAAAATAAAATAGATGTTAACTCACTTTTGTTTTGAAACTTAAACTAGTTTTCCTATTTACACAAACTGAACACTTTTCCTAGTATCCGAACCGAGTATATATACACTTAAATAAAAAAATTCTATATAACATGGTACCTATTATCGGTTTTCTACAATAATTCCGTATTTCAATAAATTAAACTTAATTATCATACACACCTTAATGCATTACATCTTAAAATCTCAACTGCATATTAAGATTGTGTAATTTGTAATTATTACCTTTATTATTAGAATGTAAAATACATATCATATATGGAAATAATTAAAAGATAGATAAAAAATGATGAGCCAGTGAAATAACAATAAAACACCATCCATGTAATATTAATCAAATGTTGAATGTATATCTGGTGTACTCTTCATGAAAAGTAAAACGCCATCTATGTAATAGGAATCAAAAGTCGATTGTATATTATAAAGTACTCTTTATGACATATAAAACGCCATCTATGTAATAGGAATCAAAAGTCGATTGTATATTGTGCAGTACTCTTTATGACATATAAAAAATGATGAGTAACCAATTTTTACAAGTATAGATGAGCCAATGGGCCTCCCTAAATACCCCTCGTTGAAAAAATGTCCCATCCGACCATTCCAATGACGTCACAACGAAATTTTATTCAAATTATAAGTCGCGCATGCGCAGTATCAAAAAGAGCAAAAAATGACCGAAATAAACCTTAGATTCTCTTATCGAGATTTACATGGGAAATTGGTCGATTTTGGCTTCGGACCGTTGCAGCACCCTTACTAAAGCCCTTATGGTGTGCTGAAACATTGCTGGGAAAAATTGGGGCTGTAACCCAAAGACATTGCAATGGATGTACACAGCAATAGTGAGACCTATCATCACATATGGGGCAGTAGCCTGGGGCACGAGAGCTAATCTGATTACTACGAGGACAAACCTCTCAAAGATTCAGAGACTAGCCTGTGCATGTATCACTGTAGCAATGAGAACATGTCCCGCTGCTGCAATGGAAGTAATACTAAATCTCTCGCCACTGCATATTCAAGTAGAAAATGCTAGGAAGAAAACAATATATAGAATGATCAAAGAAGGAATAATCAAGGAAAAACCTCGATCACTCTGACTTGATCAAACTTGGGAAATGCCCCAAGATGACATGCCAAAGAAATTTAACTTTATAAGAAAATTTACCACTAAACTGGGAAGCAAATCTGAATGGGACGAAAATACCATATTGGGGCTAAGCCAAAACGCCATAAAATGGTACACGGACGGCTCCAAGACAGATAAAGGAACAGGAGCAGGGGTGTTTGGACCTAGAACCAAATACTCAGAAAGCTTGGGTACGTACCCAAGCATCTTTCAAGTGGAAATTCGTGCCAAAGAAAGATGTATAGAATTTAACATTGAAAGGAACTATCGTAGACAGAAGATTGTAATCATGTCAGATAGTCAAGCAGCCATCAAAGCTCTGAACTCAGATACAATTAATTCAAAGATGGTCTGGGAATGCCTAGGCAAATTAAATGAACTAGGACAGAATAACACTGTTAACCTCCTATGGGTTCCAGGACACGTAGGAATAGAAGGAAATGAGACAGCAGACAAGCTGGCAAAAAAAGGAGCTGAAACCCCATTTCTGGGCCCAGAACCATCCTGTGAGATCAGCAGTAGTACGATCTTAGAAAAACTAAAGAAAAAAATGGATAGCGAAAACACCAACTACTGGAATGATCTAGAAGGATTAAGACAATCGAAGACGCTCCTGGGAAACTATAACCAGAAGAGGTCTCACAGCTGTCTTAACCTGAGTAAGAAAAACCTCCGAATTATAACAGGAATACTAACTGGTCACTGTCGATTAAAAGGACATATGAAGAAACTAGGATTAGTAGATGAAGCAAACTGCAGATTCTGTGAGGTAGAGGATGAAACCTCAATACACATATTTTCAGAATGCATGGCATTAAGTAATTCTAGGGTCAAATACCTAGGGTCATACGAAATAGAAAGGGAAGAACTACCTAATTTAAAACCCAATGATATCCTAAACTTTCTAAGGAAGATAGGACTAGAAGAGCTGCTATAATTCTGAGGAATTATCAGAAATATAGCAAGAAAAGGGGGACACAATAGATCTTATAGGTCGCAGGTGTATCTGTCACCCCTAACACCATACATACATACATACACTTATACCGATTCACTTATTGTAGAAATACGGGAAAAAGATCCTTATTAAATTATAAAAGAAGATTGTAAACAGTACTTTGATACTTTAGACTATCCGACAAATAATGTATATAAAATACCTCAAGTAAATAAAAAAGTTATAGGAATGATGAAGGATGAGAACAATGGTGGCATTATGACTGATTACGTTGGACTTCGATCTAAATTATACACTATTAAATTGGCCGCATCAGGAGATGAACTGGAACAACTAAGAGAAAAATTAAAAGGGGAAGAATATGAAAATGATGAAAGTAAAAAAATCTTATTAAATTATGGTGTTATTAAAAACGCAAAGGGAGTTAAGTCTAATGTTGTAAAGAACAACATAACTTTTAATGATTATATTGTAACGGGATAACCGTAAAGGAAGGGACCTTAATTTGAAAGATTGTTGTTAACAGTTGATTTTTAGAAGTTTGTAAAAAAAAATCAACTGACCATTTTAAATAATGTTTCTAGAAAATTCTAGAAACTTCTAAACACACTGACTAGATTAAATAATGTTGTATATAAGGGGATGCATGGGCAGTTTACGTCAGTTCGAGTCAAGTGTTCACAAGAGTTCATTGTATTGTCAAGTAGTTAGACGTTATCCAGCCGAGTTCAGTGTATCTTAACAATTTTGTAAATAAATTGTGTAAAAAGCCCCCATAAGTGTTTCAAATTGGTGTCAGTGTGTGAAGATACAAGAATGCCTGGAAAAAAGATAAATGAACTATTGGTGGCTGAGCTCAGAAGAGAGCTTGAAGAATTAGAGTTGTAAACTACTGGAAGCAAATCCGTATTGTTGAGAAGGCTCCGTGAGTACTACGTAAATAATAATTTGGACCCTGACGCTGTGGAGTTCGAAGACCCAGTTCAAAAAGCAAATTCTGAACTAACTCAACAACTTTCCCGGTTGCAAGAAGAACAAACTTAACAACTTTCCCGGCTGCAAGAAGAACAAGCTCAACAACTTTCCCGGCTGCAAGAGGAGCTATCAGGACGCATGACGAGCCAGCAAGAGGATCTATCCAGTCAGATGAAAAGCCAGCGCGAAGACATGTCCCAGCTGTCCCAACGAATGACGAGCCAACAAGAAGAACAAACTCAACAACTTTCCCGGCTGCAAGAAGGACAAATTCAACAACTTTCCCAGCTGAAAGAGGAGCTATCAGGACGAATGACGAGCCAGCAAGAGGAGCTATCCAGTCAGATAAAGAGCCAGCAAGAGGAGCTATCCATTTAGATGAAGAGCCAGCGCGAAGATATGTCCCAGCTGTCACAAAGAATGACGAGCCAGCAAGAAGAACAGACGCAACAATTTTCCCAGCTATCACAACAAATGTCTACCCTATCAGATGAGTTATCCAGTTCGTTTTCCCAGCAAATATCACATCTTCGAGATGAACAAAATCAGCAAGTGTCCAGCTTTCGAGACGAACAAAATCAGCAAGTGTCCAACTTGCGAGACGAGCAAAACCAGATCAACCAGCAAATGCAGTCCGAGATACGGAAGCTTCAACAAAAACAGAAAGCTAGCCGCCGAAACCAAACCATCCACCACGGCAACGGAGATACAAGAAGGATGGAAACCTGCCACGCAGACGTCGAACGACAAAGAAGCGAGGAGACGACCCATGTACGAACGACGATGAAACCACCGACCTTCGACGGGAAGACTTCCTGGCCAAATTACCTGAAACAATTCGACGCAGCGGCCAGAGCTAATGGATGGTCATCCCAGGAGAAAGCATTGTCCCTAACCGTAGCTCTGCGAGGCGAAGCTTTAGACGTCTTGCAATCATTGACACCGGATGAAGCTGACAACTTCGAGTTATTGGTGAATCGTCTAGAGATGCGTTATGGCCAAACTCATCTACAACCGGTGTACCGAATGCAGTTAAAGAGCCGAAAACAGAAAAATGGAGAAACTATCCAGGAATTTGAAGCGGATGTAGCAAGAATGGTACGACTTGCGTATTCAAATGCAGCGGAGGATTTTCTGGAGTGCCTAGCAGTCCAAACCTTCACCGATGGTCTTCGAGACGTCGAGTTGCAGCGCTCTGTACGGTTGGCGCGGCCGAAGACACTTGTGGACGCCTTGACCATTGCCCTGGAGTTTGAGGCAGCGACGGAGGCCTCACATGGAGTTGCTCGACTAAGGGAAATCACCGGTAACTACGACCATGCCGTTCATTCCGTTAGCGACGTTGAAGCGGTAGTAGAGAGATTAATGAAGTTATCTCCAAAAAGAAGGCGCCAAGTGAGATGCTGGAACTGCGGAAAACTAGGCCATATAAGAAATACTTGCCCCCAAAAAGAAAAATCTTCTGCTGAAGTACCCCAGCAGCAGGAAAACTAGAACGGGTCGACTCCTGGAGGGCGAAATCGACCCCAAACATTCCCGAAGCCCCTCACACCATTAAATTGGCAACTCTACGACATCACGTGGACAGCTTATATGTAGATGGCCTCATTGATGGGAAGAACTTTAGCATGCTGGTAGACACTGGAGCTACAAAAACTATCGTTCGACCATCCATCATTATGCGAAGGAAGATGTGGCCTACCAGTTGGAGACTGCGTACCGCTACCGGAGATTCTGCTAGAGTCTACGGTGAGATACAGGTGACGCTACAGTTTGGTTCACTCAGTGCTGGTGGCTGACGTTGATGAAGATGTTGTTCTGGGCATGGATGTTATGCTCCACTGTGGTTTTCGTTTGGATCTTCGCCAACGCATCCTTCGTACTGGTGATGAAGAAATATTCCTGCACCGAAAACAAGTTGACAATGCCTCGATTAAGCTAATCGATGATATCGAACTTCCGGCAAGCTGCGAATGTGTCGTCACAGCGCGGTTGGATGGACTGGAGCCAGATGGTGCCCCAGCCATGATAGAGCCGAAGAACCATGATCATGAATTGGGAAAAGGACTTCTTGTGGGTAAGACTCTTGTTAGATCCGCCAAAGAGGTACCCATCCGAGTTATTAACTTGAACGATCATCCAGTTCTTCTCCGAAAGGACACGGAAATGGGAAGTTTGGAACCAGTAATGGCCATAATTCACAAGATAAATGTTACGGAAACAGATGAGACCAACGAAATTGAACAATTAGTGACAAAATTAGACCCCTCTTTGTCAAAATTAGAAAAGAAACAGGTAAGAGATCTACTTTACCGTTATAAACCTGTATTTGGTTCTAAAAGTAAACTGATGTTGTACAACATAGAATTGACACTGGTGTTGCACGTCCGATTCGACAGGTACCCCGAAGGATGCCTCAAGTTAAAAAGGAAGAAGCAGACAGAGCCCTTAAAGAAATGATTCAAAATGGCATAGTCGAACCATCCAGTAGTCCGTGGGCTTCTCCTGTGGTATTAGTGAGAAAGAAAGACGGATCAATGCGGTTTTGTGTCGACTATCGAAAGCTAAATGATGTCACTAAGAAGGACAGTTATCCTCTGCCAAGGATTGATGATGCCCTCGACGCTTTGGCGGGTTCTACTCTGTTTTCTACCTTGGACCTTAAAAGCGGATACTGGCAAGTTAAAATGAATCCTGCAGACAAAGAAAAGACTGCCTTTACCAGTGGATCAGGGTTATGGCAATTCATGGTCCTTCCATTTGGCCTCTGTAATGCTCCTGCGACGTTTGAACGACTAATGGAGAACATCCTGCGGGGTTTGTCATGGGAAACTTGTCTAGTTTATCTAGACGACATCATCATAATGGGTAAGACCTTTAAGGAACATTTATCTAACCTGGAAGAAGTTTTTAAAAGATTACAGAACGATAATCTAACATTAAATGTTAAGAAATGCCACTTGTTTCAGAGACAGGTCAACTATTTAGGACATAACGTAAGCAAGGATGGCGTTGCTGTTGACCCCGCTAAGATACAAGCCGTTCAGGAATGGCCAATCCCTATCGACAAACATCAGCTCCGGAGTTTCTTGGGTCTTTGTTCCTATTACCGACGATATGTCAAGAATTTTGGAGACATCGCCAAACCCTTGACACGTTTGACAGAACAAGATAAGTCCTTCTGTTGGGATCAGGAATGTCAAAAGGCGTTTAAAATATTGAAGAAACAGCTTACGTCAGCACCTGTTCTTGCTTATCCACTTCCTGATGGTAAGCTTATTCTGGACACCGACGCCAGCAATGTGGGAATTGGAGCCGTCTTGTCACAGCTACAAGACGGTAAGGAAAGAGTGGTTGGTTACTTCAGCAAAACTTTATCGAAAGCTGAAAAGAACTACTGTGTAACTCGGAGGGAACTGATAGCAGTTGTAAAATCCGTCGAACACTTTTATAAATATCTGTATGGCAGAAAATTCTGGATCAGAACAGACCATCCTAGTTTAAAGTGGCTACTTAGCTTTAGGAACCCAGAAGAACAGATAGCAAGATGGCTCGAAAAACTGCAGGAATATGATGTTGAAATCGAGCACAGACCTGGAACCAGACATCGTAATGCTGATGCACTTTCCAGAAGACCATGTCGACCTGATTGCCCCCATTGTACCCGTATAGAGCAGAACGAGGAAAAACTTGCCTTAATTAAGGTTGTGCCAGGAGACGAGAGCTCTATGCTGGAGGAGCAACAAGAAAACGATCCCGTTCTGAGAAAGATTAGGGAGTGGAAGAGAATGGACCGTCGTCCGTTGTGGAGAGAGATATCCTCATCCTCTCCTGCTTTAAAAGCATACTGGTCCCAATGGAACTCTTTAATTTTGGACGGAGGGCTCGTTAAAAGACTTGTAGAAAATTCCGAGGGCACAGAAACAAGGAAACAAATAGTGGTCCCAAGAAATGCTGTACCGGAAATTTTAAAACAGATGCATAATGATAGTTCTGGAGGACATCTGGGTATCACGAAAACGCTGCAAAAGATCCGAGATAGATTTTACTGGGTAAATTGCACTAATGATATTAAAGATTGGTGTCGTAAATGCACTACATGTGCTGCCAGTAATGGTCCGCACCGAAAACCGAAAGCGGAAATGCAGCAATATCTGGTCGGAAGTCCTTTTGAAAGAATCGCAGTAGATGTATTGGGGCCACTTCCACAGACCGATGAAGGAAACAAATACATCTTTGCTGTAATGGACTACTTCACTAAATGGGTTGAAGCCTATGCAGTTCCCAATCAGGAAGCCACCACTTTAGCAGATATATTAGTTGAAGAATTCGTATGCCGATTTGGGGTACCACTAGAATTACATTCAGACCAAGGCAGAAATTTTGAGAGCAAGCTGTTTCAAGAAGTTTGCCAAAGATTAGGCATCCACAAAACGAGAACCACAGCGATGCACCCTCAGTCTGATGGAATGGTGGAACGAATGAACCGGACTATAACCAACTATCTGTCAAAAGTGGTGTCAGATTGTCAGAGGGATTGGGATCGACATATTCCACTATTTCTAATGGCAATTCGATCGGCCATTAACGAATCAACTGGCCAAACGCCTGCGAAGGTCCTGTTCGGCAGAGAAATGAGGCTACCATGTGACTTGGTGTTTGGTTGTAAACCTGGTGAAGAAATGGCCCGTGAACAATATGTCGCCGATCTTCAGAATCGAATGGAGAATATACACAACCTGGTTCGTGGAAAACTACAATTATCTAGTGATCGGATGAAGAGGTACTATGACACACAGACAATGGAAAAGAGTTACCAAGTTGGAGATTTAGTCTGGCTCTATAACCCCCGACGGCGTCGAGGTATTTGTCCCAAATTACAAAAGAACTGGGAAGGTCCTTACACCATCAAGAAGAAGATTAACGATGTCATTTATCGGATCGTGAAAATTCCCAGAGGGAAACCCGTCGTGGTCCATCATGATCGTTTGGCGCCTTACCAGGGAAACCACAGTGGAGATGCGCAGCAACTCCAAGAAGATGGTTTGGCTGGCTCAGGGAGTGTGAGGGATTCCGATGTATGAAATAACATTCCAGGAGGAATGAATCTAAGGAGGGGGCAGTGTAACGGGATAACCGTAAAGGAAGGGACCTTAATTTGAAAGATTGTTGTTGACAGTTGATTTTTAGAAGTTTGTAAAAAAATCAACTGACCATTTTAAATAATGTTTCTAGAAAATTCTAGAAACTTCTAAACACACTGACTAGATTAAATAATGTTGTATATAAGGGGATGCATGGGCAGTTTACGTCAGTTCGAGTCAAGTGTTCACAAGAGTTCATTGTATTGTCAAGCAGTTAGACGTTATCCAGCAGAGTTCAGTGTATCTTAACAATTTTGTAAATAAATAGTGTAAAAAGCCCCCATAAGTGTTTCAATATTAAGTGTTTAGAGACTTGTAGGTCACAAACAACTTCACAAAACCTTATACGATCGATGGGTCATCAAGTATATTCATTAATTCAAGAAAAAATAGCTCTTACTCCCGATGACGATAAAAGATATATTCTATCAGATACATACGAGACATTGCCTTGGGGTCATTATTCTATAAAGAAAATTGATTAGACTGTAACAACATTTTATTTGGTGAAATAAGATTTATATATGAGGTGCTGTTTTATATATATTGTATATTGTAATAAATTTAAAAATTAAAAAAATGTTTTATTGGTAAAGTAAATATATAAATTACCTACTAACTATTCATCCACATAAAAAATGATGGGGCTCCCCTAAATAACCCCCTTTAAAAAAATGTCCCGTTTGCCCATTTACGTATTTGACCTTGAATCCTTAATATCTTCACCCCAGACTACATATCACGAATTTTATTGATGTTATTAAAATTAAAAAAGTGTTTTATTGTTAAAGTAAATATATAAATTACCTACTAACTATTCTTCCACATAAAAAAATGATGAGTAACCAATTTTTACAAAAATAGATGAGCCAATGGGCATCCCTAAATACCCCCCGTTGAAAAAATGTCCCATTTAACCATTTCAATGACGTCACAACGAAATTTTATTCAAATTATAATTTGTGCAGGCGCAGTCTCAAAAAGAGCAAAAATTGACCGAAATGAAACTTACGATTCTCTTATGGAGATTTACATGGGAAATTGGTCGATTTTGGCCTCGGACCCGTGCAGCCCCTTTACTATCATCTGTTTGTCATTGTCTCACACTATATACACTTTATATACACTCCACCTTTCACTAGCTATTTTATCTTTGCAAATAGCTCTGGGATGATAATTTAAACATAACTCCATTTAAAAAAAAAAATGATGACCATAATAGTCACATTTGTGCCAATGTTCCATATTCCCAATTTCTTTATATATTTTCATCAATTGTTTGTGTTTTGTTTCCCCGCTAAAATACATTTCATTGGTTACTTTTAAAATATCAGTCAGTCTTTCAATACAAATTCCATTTACGACTGCTATTACCGCAAAATACATCATATCATCTTCTGTCATTTTACTTTTAAAACATTTGTTAAAGACAACATATTCCTCATTCCTATAATAAAACCTAGAAACCCTGTTTTTCTTTGCGACTGAAGAATAGGAATCTTTGCAGTATCAAGCAAAGAGAAAATGTAGCTTTCGAAAAAGGGCACTTTCATTTTGAGTGAATGAAAATTTACTTCATTAATGGGAATACAAAAATCACCTTTGCCAAATGCATTTTTACAATTTAAGATATCAGCCATATCATTGGCATATCACAATATTCGGCAGTCGCCATCGCAGTTTTGAACTGAGTACGCAACGCAGGGTAATTTATTTGTGTTGCCAAGAATTCTAAAGACACTGCAATGCTGTTACTTAAGGTTTGCATTGCCAAATTAACCTATTTTTACGAAAGTGACGTGCTTTTTTGTTAGCTCATTCGCAAGTCTCAAACCAGCGTCGGCCTGTACAGACTGAAGATTCAAAATATGCGACCAAGCAATGGTATCGCCATTTTGCGTATATAAAAAACCTTTTTCTCCAAGTGCATTGCCACATAATTTAACAATGTGGCATAAGTCAAAGAAAACGTAACATTTACTCCCATTCGCAGGATTTATGAAATATGGTGCAAAATTTTCCTCCAGTTGCGTACACATTGCTAAATTCGTCGCAGCACCATCAAAAGTGATAGAACGTGTCACAGCATTGACATCATGAAGAGCCCTTAAACATTTTGTTAGAAGATACGCACGTTCAGCTCCGCTTAACTCATCAACAAAATAATACGCAATTGGAACCTTCCAATTAGAATTCAAACAGACTGCCCTAAAAAATAAAGCATTTTTTGCGAGAGAGGCGGTTTCGTCTTCTCTACCTATTCCTTGGCCATAAAATCGATCGTTCAGAAAAACACGTTGTTGCTTTACGGCCATTTTATCTATTACAAGGTTTACTATAACTGACTTACTAGAATCACGAGACCTTAGTCGAATAGCTTCAAGTGCTTGCTTGGTTATTCCCGCTGTGATTCGTTGAGTACGTCCAGCTACGTTTAGTTTGATAAATTCTAAGTCGCTATAATTGTACTTAAATAAAATATACTGGCGCATATTTTTTTGATATCGCAGGCATTTTATTTTAAGCCAATTTACACAGTTACCATTTTCATCTACAGACCTATTTTTTAAAGTACGAGCAGCTAATGCCTTTAAGTCAAAAAATTCATTGTATTTTAACTAATGGATATTGTATGAACCACTTGTTTTGTTGCGCCCACGATTGGAGCGAGCTAGTCTAAAAATATTTAACCAATCATGCATGGTATAAACTGGTACATTTTTTTTAGCATTTTCTATAGCACTGTGCATAGAGTCCGCTTCCATGTAGGAATGGCCAGACTCTAGAAAATTGTGTTGTATAACACTTAGGTTAGTATTTTGTACAGCAAACAAAAATAGAGCCGCTATAAACTGGTTTCTGTTTTGGCCACTGCATGTGTCTGAAAACAAACTGTAGTATTAAAGGCACAAGAATATAAACATAACCTTTATTAACAGAACTATAACACAAAACAAACTAACAACTAAGTAACTGAATGTATGACTGGTGTAGGTATGTAAGTAATGATTGAAAGTACGTATGTAATGTAAATGTATGATGTATGTATGAATTGTATGAACGCGTGTGGCTTCTTCGTTTGCTAGACGGAGAATACCATGTGCACGTGGTTGACTGGCCTCGATAGATAACCACGATGAAATGTTGGTTGCATACTACATTCCTCCCCCACAAAACAAAAGGAAAAGGAGATTTAATCTAAGTAGCGAGCAGGAGGCTTCCTGTTTCTCGTGGGGTTTCTCCTTAGAACGGGACCATTGTGGTGCTCGTGCCTCTTTCGAGCACACAAAGTTTCTTTATTTAAAGATTTTTAGTTATATGCAATCGTTGGCGATCATTTGGTCTCTTCTTTTCTTTTTCAGTGATTTAATAATCACTGATTAAGATTCATTTTCTTTTTGAAAAGCTTTATGAGATTATTCGTATGGATAGCAAAATAATCTCAACCTGTATAGAAAATATGGAAGATCACCGTTGCCAAGACAGTGGCACGTGGTTGATATAAAAAAGGCGAAACAAGTTGTTTGATAGATGATTATTTTTGATATTTCAACAAAAGTCAGATGTATTTAATTTTGCTGCAGTAATACAAGTTATATTTTCATTTTTATTTTATTTTAATTTTGGTGTAATGACCATTGCACTAAAATATTGGTGACCCCGAGTTGAACTCAAGCTGAACCCAATCTGAACTCAAGCTGACCCCGAGTTGAACCCAAGCTGAACCCAATATAAACTCAAGCTGACCCCGAGTTGAACTCAAGCTGAACCCAAGCTGAACTAAAGCAGAATCAGAGCATCACGACCAGAGTTTTCCGACCTGAGCATCCAGACCCAAACGTTTTGAGCTAAGCATACCGAATCGAAATCCTACGGATAATCGCATAAAGCTTCTCCAAAAAGGATTTGATTAGGTGAGCCATTTGATTTGCCATTTTTTAGAAAGATTGCATATAACCATTTTAATATGACAGAGCCAAATATCTCTGTCACTCAGGGTATTGATTCTTTAGAAAACTTAAAAAATATTAGACTCCCAACTTTCTGGTCATCAAAACCAGAACTTTGGTTCAAACATTTAGAAAGTCAATTTTTTATTTATAATGTCAAAGGTGACAAAAGTAAATATCACATTACTGTGGCACATTTACCGCCAGAAATTTTTAGCGAGGTTTATAATGTAATTAGTAAACCTCCAGTAAATGATTTATATAATTTTCTAAAAGATACCATTTTGAGTCGGTTAACATTATCAGAGGAAGCTCGTTTAGATAAATTGCTGTCTAGCTCTGAATTAGGTGATAAAAAACCTTCTACATATTACAGAGAACTTTTGCAAATAGCAGGTGATAAAACAATCGATGAAAAATTATTAATTAAATTATGGAGAAGGCGGTTACCGGATGTAATTGAAATTGCTCTAACTTCTTCTGGTCAACATGATCTCTCTCATTTATTAAATCTTGCAGATAAAATTTGGAAAAAACTTAAGACAAAACTCGAAATCTGTCTTTGAAATTCAAAATTTTTCTAAATCAGACGAAATGTCTAGTTTGAACAAAACAATTACTAACTTTATAGATCATTGTCATAATATTTTTAAGAACATATTAGATAAACAAACTGAATTTGAAAGAGAAATTTCCTCTCTTAGAAATAATTTTTCAAAAAATAATTTTTCATCAGACGATTACCATAAATGTCAATGTCAAACTTACCGAAACAGATCAAAAAGCCGCGATTTATCAGTAAATTCAAGTAATCATCGGAATAGAAGTCGTGATAAATCAGGCAATTTATGTTATTATCATCAAAATTTTGGAAATAATGCCAAAAAATGTAACGGTCCACCATGTCTTTTATCAGACACTTTCAACAAAATTAATACAAATTCAAAAAACTAAATAGCTCAACCGTAAATAATTGTAAATCTACCAACAGTGTTCGTATGTCAAAACGTCTTTTTGTTTACGATAAAACTAATAAATTAAATTTTCTCTTTGATAGTGGAGTAGACATCAGCTGTCTTCCCTACAATATGTTTAGCAATCATAAAAAAGATAAAAATATATTACTGACTTCCGCTTCAGGAAATACTATTCTAACTTATGGAAAAAAATTTCTGAACGTAAACCTCGGTTTACGCCGAAAATTTCCTTTTATTTTTACAATTGCAGATATAGCTAAACCCATAATAGGTGCAGGTTTCTTATCTAATTTTGGATTGCTACTTGATTTAAAAAAACAAAAATTAATAGATAACGAAACTTTTATTATTTCCACTGGTAGATTACAAAATTTCAATCAGGAACTCCCAAAACTATTTACGGTTGAAAATCAGTATACAAATTATTTTAAAAAGTATTCTAGCATTTTTTCATCTCCCAATTTTCATTCTGAAGCAAAACATGATGTAAAACATCACGTAGTTACCGAAGGGCATTTACCTTATAGTAAGCCAAGAAGGTTAGATCCCCTTAAATATAAAATTGCCAAAAAAGAATTTGAAGACATGGTCGACTTAGGTATTTGCAGGCCATCATCATCTTCAGTGACGTCACCATTGCATATGGTTCCTAAGAAGGACTCTGCAGATTGGCGTCCCTGCGGTGATTATCGTTTTCTTAACAAACAAACAATTCCAGAACGTTATCCATTAACGTTGATTTCTGACATTAATTTAAAAATTTACGGATCTCAAATTTTTTCAAAAATCGACTTAGTAAGAGCGTATCATCAAATACCCGTGGCTGAAGAAAATATTTACAAAACAGCAATTACTACTCCATTTGGTGCATTCTAATTTCTACGTACTCCTTTTGGATTACGTAATGCTGGTAATACATTTCAAAGATTTACTAATGAAGTCACCAGAGGATTAGATTTTTTGTTCGTTTACCTAGATGACATTTTAATTTTTAGCAAAAATGAACAAGAACATTTACATCATCTAGATATTTTATTTAAAAGGTTAGAAAAATTTGGCGTTAATGTCAAACCATCTAAATGTATTTTTGGAGTTACTAAGGTTAACTTTTTAGGTCATTCTATCACTCCAGAAGGAATTTTTCCATCTGATGAACGAGTTAAAGTTATCTCAGATTACGAAATTCCAAAAACTTGCAAACAATTACAAAGATTTGTAGGAATGGTTAATTTTTATCATAAATTTGTACCTCAATTCGCAAAAATCTTAAGTCCTTTACACGAATTCATTAATTATTTAAATGCAACCAAGATTAAAAATATTGAAAATTGGCCAAAAGAATGCCAAGAATGTTTTGAAAAAGCAAAAGAAATGTTAATTAAAACATCTTTGCTTAATCATCCTAAAGAAGGAGCAAAATTGATCTTAACTACAGACGCTAGCTCAACAGCCATAGGTAGTACTTTAGAGCAAGTTATTCAACATGTTAGACAACCTTTAGCATATTTCTCTAAAAAATTAACCAAAAGTCAACAAAACTACAGTGTTTTTGACAAAGAACTTTTTGCTATTTATGAGTCCATTAAACATTTTCGTTACATGTTAGAATGCGTAGATTTCCATGTTTTTACAGATCACAAACCTATAGAAAAAGCAATTTTTTCGAAATCAGAAAAATCACCACGTCAATTTAGATATTTCGAATATATTCTACAATTTACTAACAAAATTAAATACGTAGGCAGCAAAAACGTTGAAGTTGCAGATTTTCTTAGCCGAATTGAGCACGATCAAATCGATAATATTAATTTCACTTTACAAGATATATTTAACGAACAAAATTCAGATATAGAATTAACTAGTCTTTTACAAAAACAAAATTCTTCAAACCAAAGAAGAAACAATAAGGTTTTCCTCAAACAAATTAAAGTTGAAACACATAATTTCAAAATTTGGTATGAAACTTCAACTAATATACAACGTATATATATTCCTCGAAGTTTACGTTACAGTTCTTTTCTTAAAGTACATAACGTAGCTCATTTAGGCATTAAAGCCACAATCAAAGCAATTAAAAACATATACTTCTGGCCTCATATGAATAAAAACATTAATCTTTGGACGAAATCATGTATTCAGTGCCAAAAATCAAAAATTTTCAAACACACCAAATCTAGTGTAGGAGATTTTAACGTCCCTGAAGGTAGATTTCAACATATTCACATTGACTTAGTAGGTCCATTGAAGCCTTCAAAAGGTTGCACTTACGTACTCACAGTCATTGATAGAGTTACTAGGTGGATAGAAGTTTACCCACTTCGGAATATTGAATCAGAAAGTATTATTAGAACTCTAATAAATCAATATATTCCACGTTTCGGAATACCTCATAAAATTACACACGATCAAGGTACTCAATTCGAATCAAGTTTATTCAAAGAATTCAGTAAACAATTAGGTTTTCAAAGTTTACACACCACACCTTATCATCCACAAGGGAACGGCATGATTGAAAGAGTTCATCGGACTCTTAAATCAGCTCTTGTGTCAAAACTAACTTTAAATTCTTGGAAAGATGAATTGCCTTTAATTCTTTTAGGTTTGCGATCTGCAATAAAAGAGGACTTACAATGTTCACCCGCAGAACTTGTTTAAGGACAAACGCTACGTATTCCTGGTGAATTCTTTAATACTTCTAAAGAAAATGTAGATATTTATCCTATTTTAATTAAACTTCGTGAAATTTTTAATAACATTAAACCATCTCAAGTACAAAGACATGGTTCAGCAAAAACATTTGTTTATCCAGAGTTAAAAAATTCAGAATTCGTTTTCTTAAAAGTTCCGGGTATTAAACCAACCCTCACAGCACCGTACGATGGTCCTTTCAAAGTGGTTGCTAGAAGTGAAAAAGTTTTTAAAATTTTGAAAGGTAATCGCGAAATAAGTGTTAACATTGACATGACTAAACCAGCTTTTTTATTAAATGAGCAAATTGATAGCACCCAGGTGCCAACCAAGAAAAAGAAAATCACTTTTTCTATTAATAATTTAAATAGTTTTTAGTTCAGTTTTTTAGTTATTTTTTAATCATAATTTTTATTGATTTATATATATTAATTTAATTTTTTTTAAGGAGGGAGTATTTGTGGTGCTCGTGCCTCTTTCGAGCACACAAAGTTTCTTTATTTAAAGATTTTTAGTTATATGCAATCGTTGGCGATCATTTGGTCTCTTCTTTTCTTTTTCAGTGATTTAATAATCACTGATTAAGATTCATTTTCTTTTTGAAAAGCTTTATGAGATTATTCGTATGGATAGCAAAATAATCTCAACCTGTATAGAAAATATGGAAGATCACCGTTGCCAAGACAGTGGATCGTGGTTGATATAAAAAAGGCGAAACAAGTTGTTTGATAGATGATTATTTTTGATATTTCAACAAAAGTCAGATGTATTTAATTTTGCTGTAGTAATACAAGTTATTATATTTTCATTTTTATTTTATTTTAATTTTGGTGTAATGACCATTGCACTAAAACCATCCTCAGGTCTCCCTTCATTCGGATCGGCTGCTGGTACGTGTGATTCAAAATTTATGTCGTTTTGAACTGGATGCTCATCTGGTAGACATAACGCCTCTGGTTGTGCTTCTATTTGAGGTGGACGTGGCTGTATCAGATCGTCAACAGGAATTTCCCTTGTAACAGGTAGATTTCGTTCAACGTCTGACGTTCTCGTTCGCATTTGGTCACAGTGTTTGCGTCGTAAAATGCCATTCATGTTTACTGTGTATGATAGGGGGCCGGTCTGTTTTATTATTTGTTCAGGTGTGGAACCCTTGTCTAAAGGATTGTTTACCCATACCCTCTCCCCTTCGGTAAAATATCGTTGCGCAGTGGCAGTACGGTCATGATTTTTCTTTTGAATTACTTGTTCGTACTCAATATTCTTTGTAACATCTGGTTTTAACATGTTAAAATGAGATCTGAGGTGGCGTCCAAACATCATTTGACTCGGTGTTCTCTTGGTTGATCTTCTAATTGTATTTCGGTAACAGAAAAGAAAACTTTGAAGTCTTTGTGATTGATTTATTGTCTGGTCACTAGCGCACATTCTTTCTTTAAATGTTCTTACTGTACGTTCAGCCAAACCGTTGCTTTTGGAATGATAAGGTGTTACCTTTACGTGCGTAATTTCATTTTCGCAACAATACTCTTCAAATTCATTAGATGTCAGCTGAGGACCATTATCTGTGACAATAAATTTGGGTAAACCAAACCAGGAAAATATCTCGCGAAGAGAATCTATAGTTTTATCAGATGTAATGTTCCTCATAGGCACTATTTCTATCCAGCGAGTGTATGCGTCAATGACTATCATCCACATTTTCCCTTCAAAAGGCCCTGCAAAGTCTAAATGAAGGCGGCACCACGGTTCCGTTGGAATTCCCCAGGGGTGGAGTGGCGCATTTTGAACATTTTGCCGTGCTTGCTGACAGTATTGACATTTTTGGATTTCTTTGACAATGTCAGAATTTATATTATGCCAATAAACATGTAGTTTTGCTAATGACTGCATTGCAGTGATTCCAGGGTGCAAATTCGGCCTTTCCATAATACGATGTCTTCTTCGAAAGATATTTCATCGCTATTTGGAATAATAAAAGTAATAAAAAACTCTCTGTTTTTTATATATAACTTTCACTTTAATTAAAAAAATGTGAGCCGTCACGGGACGCCTGGCAGATGTGAAACATCGACATTATTGTGTAAAAGTAATATGCAGAAAAGAACAGATTGTGATAGGAACTAAATATGTCATAATGATAAAATAAAATATTACGATTTTTTCCAGATAACGATGACTATTTATTGAATAAATTTAAAAAGTGATTTCGTTTAGCTTTCTATTTAATTGCCTTAAATTCAATAATCTTAAAAAAGGAAATTATTAAAACACAAATTTATATAGAAGTACGTTACTATATTAATATAATTGTAGTTACTTCATAATTTTAGTACAAACAAAAAGCGATACTAAATAAAAAATAGGAAAATGATGAATTTAACTATGAATACAACTTTATCGTTGAATAACTTTTAAACGGTATTTAAATAGGAAATGTATTATGATTTAGGCACGGGTTAATGTGAATATTAAGGGCTGGTTAAGGTCTGATAATTTTTGTTAGGTCATAATCTAAAAATTTGATGGGTGTTTGGAGAACAAAACCAAATCTGGGAAATAACGGACACCCCAATGTATATAGGTACTCACTCATTTTTATTCATATTTTTTCATCACTTTCTTTATTAACACTTTGTTTATTCATATTTAAAACTAAATACACAAATTTTACGCGGACAACTATATGACAACTATTCACCAATAATCAATTTTGATTGACTAGCTGTCAATTTTACAGGTCAGCAAAATATGTAGGTATATTATGTTGCCTATACAAACAAACATTTTTAGATATATAGAATAGATAGTAGGCGGAATCGAGTTAGGTTTTTATGAAACAATTCATACCCTGTCCCGCCAAATTTTTGAATCGATGAGCTTTTTCCCCCTATTGTTGGCGCGCCACCGTCGCGTCGCTCAAAACATGACACCAATTTCATATAAGATATCAGTACATCTCTTATCGATTATTATCGATGCGTTAGGTTTTTTACGTCATGACGTCACCGTCACCACGCGAGAAATCTGATTTACGTGCCGCTATAGATGTTTCACATCAAAAATCTTTAAAATGACATGTTTCGCTGAACTAGCATCATCAGATTGACATATTATAAAGTTACATTTTGTTTATTTGTATCTAACTATCTGATACTGATTAGGTAATATTAAGGCTAGATTAGGTATGGAAGTAATTAGATATAACAATATTAAAGCCTAGATGTTATTAGCCCTAAGGGATTATCCTGGATGTATCTCCCTCTAAGATCAGTATAACTGTGCAATGATATAGGAAAACCAGGAAAAAACTATATCTGCTGATCTTTACAATAACTTACATAGATAAGATATAATTGTAATACAAATATATTAAGTTATTGTAAAGATCAGCAGATATAGTTTTTTTCTGGTTTTCCTATATCATTGCACAGTTATACTGATCTTAGAGGGAGATACATCCAGGATAATCCCTTAGGGCTAATAACATCTAGGCTTTAATATTGTTATATCTAATTACTTCCATACCTAATCTAGCCTTAATATTACCTAATCAACATCAGATAGTTAGATACAAATAAACAAAATGTAACTTTATAATATGTCAATCTGATGATGCTAGTTCAGCGAAACATGTCATTTTAAAGATTTTTTAATTAAAGTGAAAGTTATATATAAAAAACAGAGAGTTTTTTATTACTTTTATTATTCCAAATAAAAATGAACTTTTAAGTAGTAAGGGTCAGTACAATTAATTTAATATTTCATCGCGTTTTTCGTAAAAAGGAAAAAGATCAGGGTGAAGGTGTCTTTTATTTGGCCACGATTGTTGAATATATTTTATTACTCGAGATAATATCTGATCTTTTAATGTCTCTTTTTGTAATTTTTTTTTTATTAAAATGGAGTTTCTTTACTCTTAAATGTAAAAGTCGGGTGTGGCTATTTAATGTTCTCTGTTCAATGGTGTTACTTAATGGAAGTCTCGATAGAGAATCTGCTGGACAATTTTCTTTTCCGGGAGTGTACTCTACATCAAAGTTGTAGCTATTTAAGGTCATCGCCCATCGCAACAATCTGTTGCTTGCAATTTTTGGGGTTTGTCGATTTTCACCAAATATGTGCTGTAGAGGTCTGTGATCGGTGGTAAGGGTGAATCTTCTACCATATAAGTACTGGTGAAATTTGGTAACAGCATAGACTAATTCCAATGCTTCTTTATCAATTGTAGAATATCGTCTCTCTACTTCATTAAAGGATCGGGAGGCAAACGCGACAGGTTTTAAAGAACCATCTGGAAGTTTGTGTGATAATACGGCCCCTGTGCCAATGTTACTTGCGTCGCTTGATACCACTAAAATTTTATTAGGATCGTAGTGAGTTAGTGTGTCGTTGGAAGTCAAGGTATTCTTTAGATTATTGACGATTTTGGTATCATCTTCTGTCCAGTGCCACTGGGCATTTTTTTTTAAAAGGCGATGTAATGGAACACATTGTACATGAAGATTTTTTATAAACTTGCCGTAGTAAGTAATCGCACCTAAAAATGAGCGAAGCTGGGTGGTATCCTTAGGTAACGGCATGCGTCTTATTGCTTCGATATGTTCTTCAGTAGGATGTAAGCCATTTTCATCTATCTTGTGTCCCAGGTAAGTTATACTATTTTTAAACCAATCACACTTTGATTTTTGGGTTTTTATCCCGGATTCTTGCAGCCTGTGCAATACTTTTCTTAGACGGTCTAAATGAGTGGGTAAATCTGGGGCCGTTACTAGAATATCATCTAGGTAGATAGCTACTCCGTCTATTCCAGAAAGTATTTGATCCATGGTTCGTTGAAATAATGCAGGGGCAAAACTTATTCCAAAAGGTAAACGCTTATAAGTAAAATACCCCTTTGGTGTAGAAATAACTAAGAACTTCTGACAATCCTGATGAAATTTCATTTGTCTCCTTCCACTTTGCAGTCTCCCACTCGTTACAACGCAAAAACAATAAATAATTTAAAAATATTTATAGTCCAGGAGAATTGTTCGAAAATTAACGATACAATCGTTACAATGGTAACCTTGAAATCGGCGCAGATTCTCAATTTGCCGTTTGGTTTTAAAGCAACTACAATTGGTGAGGCCCAGGAAATTGGAGTAAATGTGGTGTTAACTGGTTCTAAAGCTCCCTTAGAAACCAATCTGTCAATTTCAACTGACACTTGTTCCTGTAGAGCTAGGGGTACACTTCTAGAGCGAAATGCTTTAGGAATGACGTCACCATCTATGTGAATTCTTGCCATGTGTCCTTTGATAGAACCTAAACGTTCTTCAAAAAGTGGGGAAAATTCTCGCATCAATTGTTGGGTTAGATTTTTTTCATTTACTTCTCCCCCTCGTTTTTAATCAAACTATTGGTATTGTCTTTCGATTTCAGATGACAAACTTTTGCACCTGGTGGTAAAGGTAAGTTGAAGGCTAAACACCAGTCCAACCCAAAAAGTGGGGTATCATCTTGTTCTTAACATATAACGGTAGCTTCATTTTATTACCAAAAGCTTTTACTGTGACAATTGATTTGCCTAAGGTTTTAATTGGTTGGTCTCCATAAGCAACTAAGTCAGGCGTTTTTGACAAATCTGGCTTACCGATTTTTTCCACATTGTTTTTCCCAGTACTGCATGAACACTACCAGAATCTTATAGCATTTCAATGCTTGTTTTATTTATAAGTACTGGTAAAAGCACTTTTGTTGCTGAACCGGTTTTACTAATATTTCGCACATTTGAATTTTCATATTCGGAATCAGGTTCTGTCTCACTACCGGTAGATGAGATTTGTTCTTTTTCGTCATCGCGAACACAACGGGTAGAACGTTTTGAACGTCCCTCGTATTTCACTTGTTTAGAATTTTGTCGAATCAGTGCGTTCCCGGAAATTATGCACACGCGAGCGAAATGATTTTTTTCTCCGCAACCGCTACAAGTTTTTTCGTAAGCGGGACAGACCTTTTGGCGGTGTTTTGTATCTCCACAAAAAAGACAGTCTGTATAAGGATTCAACTCGAAAACTTTAGGTTTCGCACATTTAGAAAATGTTTGCTCATTTTTATAATTTGATTTACCGGCTTTGTTTACACGATTCACGTAATTGTCTGTATTTTGCGCGGTAGATTGCAAACTATTTAATTGTTTGGATTGTATTGAAGCCTGTTCTAAAAAAACAGCAGTCGCTTCTACTTCCTTAAATGTGGTATTATTTGACGAATGTTTTTGTTCCTGCCACTCGCGATTATTAATGCCGAAAATCAGCTGATCGCGAAGTCTTTCGTTCAAACCGGTACCGAAACTACAATCACCAGCTGAAGCACGCAAATGGTTTATATATTCAATAATGTTCTCATTGTCTTTACGAAAACAACCGGCAAAGTTTATTCTTTCCGCGAAAATGTACACTTTTTTGCCATAGAAACGATTTAGAACTTCAATAAGTTCTGTATAAGTCTTTGTTATAAGTTTAGCCGGCCTAAAATAGTCTGACAAAATTTTAAAAACATGTGCACCTACCTTAGGTAACAGCAAATTTCGTCTTACCATAGCTTTTCCTTCGGTCATTAGATTCTTAATTTCTAATTCTAGTTCGAAACGCTGTAAATAATAGTCCCATTGTTCTCTGTCAGGCTCAAATTTGTCGAAGCGAGAGTTTTTATACACTTCACTATCACCATCAGATTCAGACATTTTTATTTATTTTTATTTAACAAGTCCACAATAACAGTTCGAAAGTTTCTTCTTAAAGTCTAACAAAAAATAACTAAAAACACTTATTTCCTCGTCGTCAAATGTAGTATTAAAGGCACAAGAATATAAACATAACCTTTATTAACAGAACTATAACACAAAACAAACTAACAACTAAGTAACTGAATGTATGATTGGTGTAGGTATGTAAGTAATGATTGAAAGTACGTATGTAATGTAAATGTATGATGTATGTAAGATGTATGTATGAATTGTATGAACGCGTGTGGCTTCTTCGTTTGCTAGACGGAGAATACCATGTGCACGTAGTTGACTGGCCTCGATAGATAACCACGATGAAATGTTGGTTGCATACTACACAAACTTATTTCGTTTATATTTTGGGGCAAATTTTGTATGAAGTTTAGAAGACATGTTCCGATCTCTGAACTACCTCGCTGGCCATTAATTTCAGTCCATGCATAGCAGTGGGCTTTTTTTTTGTAGCTGCTTCATAATATATTGTGAGGTTGTAGGCACAAAGTTTCCTGCTATAATACATTAATGAGACGTCTGAAGACGGTCTTTGCAAAACGCTTTGTAGATCAAATGTAACGCTTACAAATTGATCATTATTCGTTGCGCGTCCTTTATCTGAGTTTTTTGCTGCATTAGCCTCATCCCGTCTTTGTATGTGAGACTCGTACTTTTCCTTTAGGTCAGCGGATTTTGTTTCCATGTAGTTGGCACATTTTAGGCATATCAGGACTTTCTTTGGCTTAAAAAACGACAAATTAAACTCAGTTCCAAAGATTCTCCGATAAGTTATTTGAGATGCATATTCTTTTTTCGCATTTTTAGATTCTTCAGCGTACAGTGCATACATCTTTGCTATGGATAAATTAGAATCTAAATACTTTCGTTTACTTGATGCTCTACAATAGTGAGAGGCCATGGTTGGAAAACTTTGTATATGAGCTCTTATTGCTGCAATGATTTCTGGTCTTGTCTTATTAGCCGGCGCTTTTTTACCACATTTGTCATCCGTAACAAATATGCCTACCTCGTTTGCTCCTAAAAATGCTTTGTCGACTGGTCCGTGGCTTATACACAACATACGTAAATAGAACGTCTTACAGACTCGAACTTTTGTGCCTTCTTTTAAAAAATATTAAAACCTGCTACTATTCTTTTGAACGCCTGTTCCTGATCGAACTCTTCGACAGGCAGGTTCCTTGCTTATTACATAAGAAAGAATAAAATCTTTTTGTCTTTTGTAATCTAGAGTCCAAAATTGTGAACATAACCTGCTCCTTAATTTATCATTAAAATTTAAAGAGCATTTATATTTGCAAGTATTGCAGATAGTTAATTTAGGTTTTTTAGCTGGCTTCATAATTCCTTTTTTTGATTGGTAAGGCAAGCATGACATCTTTTTTGCAATATTCCGTTTCCATTTGGCAGGATCACTTTTTTTCCAACGACAACTACGTTTTAATACCGGTGTGTCACTTTCAGAAGACGATTCTCCTTCTGACATGTCTTCGTCGCTGCTAGGAACATAATCATCACTGCTGCCCGCAGAAAAATCTAAATCGCTTTGGTGTATATTTCTCTCGCGAATGTGCCGGAAGATAATTTTGTAGCTCACTGGAATTATGCTCATTAAGATCAGAAGCACCTGCAAGGGAAAAAGTAGTCAGTGTGCCATATTAAAACAAAAATGACATCAAAAAGTTAATTTATGGCCACTTGTACCTAGGGTAAACTTAACAGCAGTTTAAAATTTAACCCATTTTTATTTCAATGGAAATTAAACACAGCTTAAATTCTAAACTACGATTTAATTAACGGTAAAATTGACCATAAGTAATATAAAATGATTTTACCTTTAACGACGCTGCTTACGAAGAATGTAGAGAGGTAATTATAATTTTCACTTTGAAAATCTGGATTCAAAATATCTAAAATATATAAAAAAAAAACTACTAATAAAAACTAAAATTTTTATTACCTACCACATACATTTTATACTAAAATTTTATCAAACAGTTTAATAAAACATAACCTCGCATAATATGGTAATCTTAACACTTACCCTTATCGTTATTTCCCTGTAGACCCGCTTTTGTTTTATCTAAACACAATTGTACTAAAACCTTTCCCCTGGAAGTCATTTTAAACCGACTAAGTCAATTTGCTTTTCTTCACGTGAACGACTAATAAACGTAAACAAACAATGCATAAGACATGAAAAAATGACCAAGTCATAATGGTCAATTTTTGCTGTAGCCATTAGCATTTATTTATTTTTGGAAAATTTACCAAGTCAACTTGATCAGTTTTATCAGAAAATACTTTGGTTAACATGACTATATATATATATATATATATATATATATATATATATATATATATATATATATATATATATAGAAAAAGGAAGTCTTTGCTGAATAAAAATATAGTTTTAAAAATTATTGGGTTTGCAGCAAATTATGAAAAGTGTACTCTTTTAAATCTTTATTACTCCGAGCTTTCGACTATGATTATAGTCATCGTCAGGGATCTACAATTATAACAATTATTAAGTAAGTATAAAAATATACATAATAATAATAGTGAATAACTTACAACTTAATGAGATTGGTTCATATAAGGTCTTAATATAATATATGTATAATTTATAATATTATTAATGATTAGCTAAGTTATGTAATCCTTGAAAATTTTTTTTACTGTGACAAGCTAATAAGATAATGTCAATAAAAATATATCAATATAAAATCAATGATGTGATCAAAAACCATTAGCGTTCAGAATTTATAATATTACATTAATAAATTAATTAATAAGTCAATTAGTAAGAAGTTTCAAATATAAAAAATATAATTAAAGATTAAAAAGATTAATAATATATACATACATACATATATACATATATATATACATACATATACATACATATACATATATATATATATACACATATACATACATACATATATACACATATATATATATACATACATACATATATATATATATACATACACATATATACACACCCATATACATACACACACATATATGCGTACATATATACATGTGCATGCACATACATATACACGCACAACTACACATATATACAAATATATTATTAAATGGCGTGACCTTTATCTAAAAATAGGAGATAGGAAAACATTTCATTAAGGTGGCCTATATCTGATCTACGATTCATTGAATGTGGTTGCCTATTAATAAAAACCATCTCCATGAAAAGCCTTCTAGAATTGTTATTTTCTTTACATAATATATTCACATTATTATAATCAATACGATGGTCTTTTAATAAGACATGTTCACCTAAGGCACTGCGTTCTGGATGTAGTCTGCAATCAGATTTATGTGAAGTAAGACGATCTTTGAGGCGACGCGATGTTTGACCAATATAGGTTAAATTACAGTCCTTGCAAGGTAGGTTATAGACAACATTTGTCATAGATAACATAGGAGTTTTGTCTTTTACTTTTGTAAAGATTTTATTTATGGTGAGTACTGTTTTATATGCGACTTTAGTATGTTCAACAGGTAGTAAAACACGGGCCAATTTAGGTGTGAGGTCTCTTATATATGGTAAAGAAATATAGAAAGTTTCATTATTTGAGGGTATGTGGGTATTATTATTAATATTATGTGTATTGATTAAGGGAGTAGACATTGTATTAAATAGAATTTTCTTTAACAAAGATACAGGGTAACCATTATCTATGAAGAGTTGTAATAATATTTTAAGGTTTTTGTTATGAAAAGAACTATCACTAAGTTTTAGAACGCGATTTTTCATTTCTTTAATTAAATTAATTTTCATAGAATATTTATGGTACGAATTATAATGTAGGTACCTTCCAGAACTTAATGGTTTTCTATACCAATCAACTAATAAGATGTTATTATTTCTAATTATGCGAGTATCAAGAAAAGGAACAGAATTATTTGAATCTTCTTTTTCTAAGGTGAACTGAATATAGTCATTAAAATTGTTAAAATAATATAAAATATTTTCTAATTCATTGAAAGGGAGGCTTATTAGTATGTCGTCGACATATTTTTTAACAAAAAGTAACTTAAAAGGTAGCACTTGGATCACAAAATCTAGGATATAGTTCATCACATAATCTGCGAGGATGGGTGAAATCTTATTACCCATAGGGGTACCAAAAGTTTGTTTATAAAACTTATTATTTAATACAAAGTAATTGTTATCAAATATGAAGATTAATAATTCAAAGAAAGTATTTTTGGAAATTTGACAATGTTCTGCAATTAAGTGCCATTTTCTATCTATAGCTTTTAAACAAATATCTAAGTAAACATTACTGAATAAGGAAATAACGTCTAAGCTAGCAATTACAAAACCGGTAGGCAATTGAAATTTATTAAATAATGTATTAACTTGAAATGAATCAGTTATGTGATAATCATTATCTAATTCATAAGAATTAGTTAATATTTCAGTAATAAAATTGGCAATAGGTTCTGTGGGAGTACCTAAAGATGCTAGAATAGGTCTCATAGTTAAAGGATTTTTATGTATTTTTGGTAATGCATAGTATTTACCAGAAACGCTATTATAACAGGATAGTTTCTTTTTTTCTGATTCAGAAATCTCATGTTTATTAAATATGGCTTTTATTAGTTTGTTACTTTTTTGTTCAACTGTAGCTGTTGGATCTTTATTTAATAATATATAAGAATTATCATTGTCAACCATATTAATAATCATCTCATTGTATTGTGATTTATCCATAATGACTGTTACGCCACCTTTATCTGATCTAGTTACTAATAAATTAGGATTATTTTTTAGAAAAAGTTTAGATTTAAAATAAAGTTCTCTGAATACTGTGTTGTTAAATTTAGATTTATGAACAGAATTAGTAATTATATTGATAGATTTAGCAGTGATGATCTTTTTTATGTTGGGGTCAGTAATTTTTGAAAGAAAACAGTCTACATCTGCTAGAATACTTCTCACAGGGATATCTTTACCAATAATAGGTTCTATACTAAATTTTGGACCTAATGATAAAAATTTTAAAATGTCTTCAGGAATATTTGTGTTAGATATATTATGTATCCATCTAGAATTTGTAATAAGTTGACAATTAATAATATCTTGTTTAAGTTTTTCAATTTTCATTATGTTTTTTCGTTTTACTTCATGAAATGTTTTATTATAAGGTCTCTGTTGATAACTTTTAAAATTATTAAATAGGTCTAAGTTTGTATTAGCTATTATTTCAGATTTTAGTGAATTACGTAGTGATTCAAAATATAAAATTGATTTTTGATTACTACTTATTTCTAAATTTAGAATCTTACTAATTAACTTACTATGATTTTCATAAATATGATTTTGATGATGTAATAAATTGTTTATAGGTTTGATAGCATTATTGATGTGGGCAGGAGACAGTCCCAATTTTCGGCATTTTAACAAAAAACATCTAACATTATATAACTTAGCTAATTTCATATTTGTCCGTGACCAAGATTTCATATTATTCACTACTAGATTTCCATATGTAGATTTAATTTGTTAGTAAAAACCCATACTTCAAAATAGAAAAAGGAAGTCTTTGCTGAATAAAAATATAGTTTTAAAAATTATTGGGTTTGCAGCAAATTATGAAAAGTGTACTCTTTTAAATCTTTATTACTCCGAGCTTTCGACTATGATTATAGTCATCGTCAGGGATCTACAATTATAACAATTATTAAGTAAGTATAAAAATATACATAATAATAATAGTGAATAACTTACAACTTAATGAGATTGGTTCATATAAGGTCTTAATATAATATATGTATAATTTATAATATTATTAATGATTAGCTAAGTTATGTAATCCTTGAAAATTTTTTATTACTGTGACAAGCTAATAAGATAATGTCAATAAAAATATATCAATATAAAATCAATGATGTGATCAAAAACCATTAGCGTTCAGAATTTATAATATTACATTAATAAATTAATTAATAAGTCAATTAGTAAGAAGTTTCAAATATAAAAAATATAATTAAAGATTAAAAAGATTAATAATATATACATACATACATATATACATATATATATACATACATATACATACATATACATATATATATATACACATATACATACATACATATATACACATATATATATATACATACATACATATATATATATATATACATACACATATATACACACCCATATACATACACACACATATATGCGTACATATATACATGTGCATGCACATACATATACACGCACAACTACACATATATACAAATATATTATTAAATGGCGTGACCTTTATCTAAAAATAGGAGATAGGAAAACATTTCATTAAGGTGGCCTATATCTGATCTACGATTCATTGAATGTGGTTGCCTATTAATAAAAACCATCTCCATGAAAAGCCTTCTAGAATTGTTATTTTCTTTACATAATATATTCACATTATTATAATCAATACGATGGTCTTTTAATAAGACATGTTCACCTAAGGCACTGCGTTCTGGATGTAGTCTGCAATCAGATTTATGTGAAGTAAGACGATCTTTGAGGCGACGCGATGTTTGACCAATATAGGTTAAATTACAGTCCTTGCAAGGTAGGTTATAGACAACATTTGTCATAGATAACATAGGAGTTTTGTCTTTTACTTTTGTAAAGATTTTATTTATGGTGAGTACTGTTTTATATGCGACTTTAGTATGTTCAACAGGTAGTAAAACACGGGCCAATTTAGGTGTGAGGTCTCTTATATATGGTAAAGAAATATAGAAAGTTTCATTATTTGAGGGTATGTGGGTATTATTATTAATATTATGTGTATTGATTAAGGGAGTAGACATTGTATTAAATAGAATTTTCTTTAACAAAGATACAGGGTAACCATTATCTATGAAGAGTTGTAATAATATTTTAAGGTTTTTGTTATGAAAAGAACTATCACTAAGTTTTAGAACGCGATTTTTCATTTCTTTAATTAAATTAATGTTCATAGAATATTTATGGTACGAATTATAATGTAGGTACCTTCCAGAACTTAATGGTTTTCTATACCAATCAACTAATAAGATGTTATTATTTCTAATTATGCGAGTATCAAGAAAAGGAACAGAATTATTTGAATCTTCTTTTTCTAAGGTGAACTGAATATAGTCATTAAAATTGTTAAAATAATATAAAATATTTTCTAATTCATTGAAAGGGGGGCTTATTAGTATGTCGTCGACATATTTTTTAACAAAAAGTAACTTAAAAGGTAGCACTTGGATCACAAAATCTAGGATATAGTTCATCACATAATCTGCGAGGATGGGTGAAATCTTATTACCCATAGGGGTACCAAAAGTTTGTTTATAAAACTTATTATTTAATACAAAGTAATTGTTATCAAATATGAAGATTAATAATTCAAAGAAAGTATTTTTGGAAATTTGACAATGTTCTGCAATTAAGTGCCATTTTCTATCTATAGCTTTTAAACAAATATCTAAGTAAACATTACTGAATAAGGAAATAACGTCTAAGCTAGCAATTACAAAACCGGTAGGCAATTGAAATTTATTAAATAATGTATTAACTTGAAATGAATCAGTTATGTGATAATCATTATCTAATTCATAAGAATTAGTTAATATTTCAGTAATAAAATTGGCAATAGGTTCTGTGGGAGTACCTAAAGATGCTAGAATAGGTCTCATAGTTAAAGGATTTTTATGTATTTTTGGTAATGCATAGTATTTACCAGAAACGCTATTATAACAGGATAGTTTCTTTTTTTCTGATTCAGAAATCTCATGTTTATTAAATATGGCTTTTATTAGTTTGTTACTTTTTTGTTCAACTGTAGCTGTTGGATCTTTATTTAATAATATATAAGAATTATCATTGTCAACCATATTAATAATCATCTCATTGTATTGTGATTTATCCATAATGACTGTTACGCCACCTTTATCTGATCTAGTTACTAATAAATTAGGATTATTTTTTAGAAAAAGTTTAGATTTAAAATAAAGTTCTCTGAATACTGTGTTGTTAAATTTAGATTTATGAACAGAATTAGTAATTATATTGATAGATTTAGCAGTGATGATCTTTTTTATGTTGGGGTCAGTAATTTTTGAAAGAAAACAGTCTACATCTGCTAGAATACTTCTCACAGGGATATCTTTACCAATAATAGGTTCTATACTAAATTTTGGACCTAATGATAAAAATTTTAAAATGTCTTCAGGAATATTTGTGTTAGATATATTATGTATCCATCTAGAATTTGTAATAAGTTGACAATTAATAATATCTTGTTTAAGTTTTTCAATTTTCATTATGTTTTTTCGTTTTACTTCATGAAATGTTTTATTATAAGGTCTCTGTTGATAACTTTTAAAATTATTAAATAGGTCTAAGTTTGTATTAGCTATTATTTCAGATTTTAGTGAATTACGTAGTGATTCAAAATATAAAATTGATTTTTGATTACTACTTATTTCTAAATTTAGAATCTTACTAATTAACTTACTATGATTTTCATAAATATGATTTTGATGATGTAATAAATTGTTTATAGGTTTGATAGCATTATTGATGTGGGCAGGAGACAGTCCCAATTTTCGGCATTTTATATGGGTGTGTATATATGTGTATGTATATATATATATATATGTATGTATGTATATATATATATATGTGTATATATGTATGTATGTATATGTGTATATATATATATGTATATGTATGTATATGTATGTATATATATATGTATATATGTATGTATGTATATATTATTAATCTTTTTAATCTTTAATTATATTTTTTATATTTGAAACTTCTTACTAATTGACTTATTAATTAATTTATTAATGTAATATTATAAATTCTGAACGCTAATGGTTTTTGATCACATCATTGATTTTATATTGATATATTTTTATTGACATTATCTTATTAGCTTGTCACAGTAATAAAAAATTTTCAAGGATTACATAACTTAGCTAATCATTAATAATATTATAAATTATACATATATTATATTAAGACCTTATATGAACCAATCTCATTAAGTTGTAAGTTATTCACTATTATTATTATGTATATTTTTATACTTACTTAATAATTGTTATAATTGTAGATCCCTGACGATGACTATAATCATAGTCGAAAGCTCGGAGTAATAAAGATTTAAAAGAGTACACTTTTCATAATTTGCTGCAAACCCAATAATTTTTAAAACTATATTTTTATTCAGCAAAGACTTCCTTTTTCTATTTTGAAGTATGGGTTTTTACCAACAAATTAAATCTACATATGGAAATCTAGTAGTGAATAATATGAAATCTTGGTCACGGACAAATATGAAATTAGCTAAGTTATATAATGTTAGATGTTTTTTGTTAAAATGCCGAAAATTGGGACTGTCTCCTGCCCACATCAATAATGCTATCAAACCTATAAACAATTTATTACATCATCAAAATCATATTTATGAAAATCATAGTAAGTTAATTAGTAAGATTCTAAATTTAGAAATAAGTAGTAATCAAAAATCAATTTTATATTTTGAATCACTACGTAATTCACTAAAATCTGAAATAATAGCTAATACAAACTTAGACCTATTTAATAATTTTAAAAGTTATCAACAGAGACCTTATAATAAAACATTTCATGAAGTAAAACGAAAAAACATAATGAAAATTGAAAAACTTAAACAAGATATTATTAATTGTCAACTTATTACAAATTCTAGATGGATACATAATATATCTAACACAAATATTCCTGAAGACATTTTAAAATTTTTATCATTAGGTCCAAAATTTAGTATAGAACCTATTATTGGTAAAGATATCCCTGTGAGAAGTATTCTAGCAGATGTAGACTGTTTTCTTTCAAAAATTACTGACCCCAACATAAAAAAGATCATCACTGCTAAATCTATCAATATAATTACTAATTCTGTTCATAAATCTAAATTTAACAACACAGTATTCAGAGAACTTTATTTTAAATCTAAACTTTTTCTAAAAAATAATCCTAATTTATTAGTAACTAGATCAGATAAAGGTGGCGTAACAGTCATTATGGATAAATCACAATACAATGAGATGATTATTAATATGGTTGACAATGATAATTCTTATATATTATTAAATAAAGATCCAACAGCTACAGTTGAACAAAAAAGTAACAAACTAATAAAAGCCATATTTAATAAACATGAGATTTCTGAATCAGAAAAAAAGAAACTATCCTGTTATAATAGCGTTTCTAGTAAATACTATGCATTACCAAAAATACATAAAAATCCTTTAACTATGAGACCTATTCTAGCATCTTTAGGTACTCCCACAGAACCTATTGCCAATTTTATTACTGAAATATTAACTAATTCTTATGAATTAGATAATGATTATCACATAACTGATTCATTTCAAGTTAATACATTATTTAATAAATTTCAATTGCCTACCGGTTTTGTAATTGCTAGCTTAGACGTTATTTCCTTATTCAGTAATGTTTACTTAGATATTTGTTTAAAAGCTATAGATAGAAAATGGCACTTAATTGCAGAACATTGTCAAATTTCCAAAAATACTTTCTTTGAATTATTAATCTTCATATTTGATAACAATTACTTTGTATTAAATAATAAGTTTTATAAACAAACTTTTGGTACCCCTATGGGTAATAAGATTTCACCCATCCTCGCAGATTATGTGATGAACTATATCCTAGATTTTGTGATCCAAGTGCTACCTTTTAAGTTACTTTTTGTTAAAAAATATGTCGACGACATACTAATAAGCCTCCCTTTCAATGAATTAGAAAATATTTTATATTATTTTAACAATTTTAATGACTATATTCAGTTCACCTTAGAAAAAGAAGATTCAAATAATTCTGTTCCTTTTCTTGATACTCGCATAATTAGAAATAATAACATCTTATTAGTTGATTGGTATAGAAAACCATTAAGTTCTGGAAGGTACCTACATTATAATTCGTACCATAAATATTCTATGAAAATTAATTTAATTAAAGAAATGAAAAATCGCGTTCTAAAACTTAGTGATAGTTCTTTTCATAACAAAAACCTTAAAATATTATTACAACTCTTCATAGATAATGGTTACCCTGTATCTTTGTTAAAGAAAATTCTATTTAATACAATGTCTACTCCCTTAATCAATACACATAATATTAATAATAATACCCACATACCCTCAAATAATGAAACTTTCTATATTTCTTTACCATATATAAGAGACCTCACACCTAAATTGGCCCGTGTTTTACTACCTGTTGAACATACTAAAGTCGCATATAAAACAGTACTCACCATAAATAAAATCTTTTCAAAAGTAAAAGACAAAACTCCTATGTTATCTATGACAAATGTTGTCTATAACCTACCTTGCAAGGACTGTAATTTAACCTATATTGGTCAAACATCGCGTCGCCTCAAAGATCGTCTTACTTCACATACCTAAATCTGATTGCAGACTACATCCAGAACGCAGTGCCTTAGGTGAACATGTCTTATTAAAAGACCATCGTATTGATTATAATAATGTGAATATATTATGTAAAGAAAATAACAATTCTAGAAGGCTTTTCATGGAGATGGTTTTTATTAATAGGCAACCACATTCAATGAATCGTAGATCAGATATAGGCCACCTTAATGAAATGTTTTCCTATCTCCTATTTTTAGATAAAGGTCACGCCATTTAATAATATATTTGTATATATGTGTAGTTGTGCGTGTATATGTATGTGCATGCACATGTATATATGTACGCATATATGTGTGTGTATGTATATGGGTGTGTATATATGTGTATGTATATATATATATATGTATGTATGTATATATATATATGTGTATATATGTATGTATGTATATGTGTATATATATATATGTATATGTATGTATATGTATGTATATATATATGTATATATGTATGTATGTATATATTATTAATCTTTTTAATCTTTAATTATATTTTTTATATTTGAAACTTCTTACTAATTGACTTATTAATTAATTTATTAATGTAATATTATAAATTCTGAACGCTAATGGTTTTTGATCACATCATTGATTTTATATTGATATATTTTTATTGACATTATCTTATTAGCTTGTCACAGTAATAAAAAATTTTCAAGGATTACATAACTTAGCTAATCATTAATAATATTATAAATTATACATATATTATATTAAGACCTTATATGAACCAATCTCATTAAGTTGTAAGTTATTCACTATTATTATTATGTATATTTTTATACTTACTTAATAATTGTTATAATTGTAGATCCCTGACGATGACTATAATCATAGTCGAAAGCTCGGAGTAATAAAGATTTAAAAGAGTACACTTTTCATAATTTGCTGCAAACCCAATAATTTTTAAAACTATATATATATATATATATAATAAAATTCTCAATGTATTGGGGTGACAGCAATAACGCAAGTGTACTCTTTATAATATTTAATCCAAGCTTTCGGGTATGCATATACCCATCATCAGGGAAACTACAATAGTGATTATATTTTAAGAAAATTTATGAAATTAAACAATTTACAATATTACTTACATTATATGAGAATGGTCGTATTGATGTTAGTTACACAATGTAAAAGATAAAAATACATATATCAAGACGATGACACTTTCATGTAAAATCGTTATACAAACATTATTATAATAAAACTAATAAAACATTAAGGATGAAATTGAAAAATTTTAAAATTATAAAAATGAAAGCCATGTGCAAAAACTACTGGTACTCATGTCAATGTCATGTAAAAGCGCGAAATGTCAACCAAGAGAATCAAAAAAGAAGAATACTACATATTCATACTGGCCTTAGGCTAATGAGACCTCTAGTCAGTATTTAAATGTTAATATTAAGTTTTTTTTTTTTAAATTTTTAATTCTAAACAGTGGTATTAATTTATATTAATTAGATGAATACGAACCGTATGTTAATTCTTATTATTATACAATATTATTGACAATATGTATCAGAAGATTGCTGTTGACTATATACATAAAAGTATTGACTATTTGAATTTAGTAACAAAAGATACTTGACATTAATATTACAAAAATATAATATGAAAATTAAGCTTCATATATCGAAAAATTCTTTTTATATATCTATTGAAATTGAAATTTAATTATTATTAAACCTGAATTTTTAATTATTATGTGGGATTGAAGGGAGAGAAAGAAGACAACCAATGCATGAATAGCACGACCGTTAAGCTGATGAGACCATATAATCAGCCATTATATGCATAATTATCTTCACCCTCGACCCTCAATAGGGTGATATTTAAGCAACCCGACCAGAAGTAAAAAAGGCTAATGAGACCCCATAAGTCCAAGACAAGGTGCCAGAGATATCGACCCTGAAGATGAGCTATTATTTCTTAATTCGAATTGATATCAACAGATGAGGAGTTAGAATTATGTGCAATGTGTATTTTTTCAAAGTTAAGTAAATACGAATATATTTCACTCAAATGACCAATGTCAGATTTACGATTTATAGTATTATCATGTTGGTATATATAAGTCATTTCTAAAAAAATTCTTTTTTTGGTATTTTTTTCCTTATCCAAAATATTAACATTCTCAAAATTCATAGTATGATTATTATTATGAACATGTTCTGCTAGAGCGCATCTTTCGGGATGAAGTCTACAGTCACTCTTGTGGGCAACGATACGGTCTTTAAGTTTTCTAGATGTTTGACCAATGTATATTTGATTACAGTCACTGCAAGAGATACTGTATACTACACCCGATTGGCTATCCTTAGGTGTTAAATCTTTAATATTTGAGAAAATGCTATTTAAAGTTAGAGCTGATTTATTGGCTATTTTAATGTTACCAAAAGGTTTTAATAATCTAGTCAATTCAGGGGTGATATCCTTGATAAAAGGTAAAGAGGCAAAAATAATTTGGTTATCAAGATGGTCATTATCAGTGGGACGTGCTCTATTAGTATTACTATTCGTTAAATTTGATAGATTAGATTCGTTATAAATCAACTTTTTCACCAATTTTGGAGGATATGCATTATCTATAAACAGGTTATATAGTAATTTAAGATTTTTGTTATGGAAGGATAAGTCACTAATTGTTAAAACTCTATTTTTCATTTCTTTTATTAAGTTCACTTTCATGGAAAATTTGTGATATGACCAAAAATTCATAAATCTACCTGAGCTCACAGGTTTTCTATACCAATCAACCAACAAAAGGGTACCCCTACGTAACACCTTCGTGTCTAGAAAGGCTATAGAATTTTGATCATCTTCTTTTTCCAGCGTAAACTGTATATGTGAATTAAAACTATTGAAATACCAAAGTATTTCATCTAAATGTTCATAAGGTAGAGATAATAATATATCATCCACATATTTTTTAATGAAATAGAGTTTAAAAGGTAGGACTTGAATGGCAGTATCTAGGATATAGTCCATTGCATATCCTGCCAAAATTGGTGAAACCGTACTACCCATAGGGGTTCCGAAAGTTTGTTTGTAAAATTTACCGTTAAAACTGAAATAGTTACTATCGAATAGAATAGTTAATAATTCAAAAAAATTTTTCCATAGATAAAGAGCAATGTGCACTGATAGTTTGCCAGTTCTTTTCAATAGCAATTTTGCAGATGTTTAGGTATACATTACTGAATAAGGATACCACGTCTAAACTAGCTATAACATAGCCTTCTGGTATGTTAGTGTTATTAAATAATTTATTTACCTCAAAAGAATTTTTTATATAGTATTCATTTTCAAAATCATATGACCTCGTTAAGATATCAGTGAGGAAGTTTGCTATTCCCTGTGTGGGGGTACCAATAGATGCCAATATAGGTCTGACTGCCAAAGGATTTTTATGAATTTTGGGTAATGAGTAAAATTTTCCCGATATACCATTGTAACTAGTAAGTTTCTTC
Source organism: Altica lythri (assembly GCA_964028335.1). NCBI lineage: Eukaryota > Metazoa > Arthropoda > Insecta > Coleoptera > Chrysomelidae > Altica > Altica lythri. The sequence goes on along the minus strand of OZ034801.1, from coordinate 96,131,056 downwards.
TTATCTTCAATAGAAATAATTTTTTTATCAGCAAGCGATTTTATTAATTTGTTACAGTTATTTTCAATAGATATTGTGGGATCTCTAGGGATCTCTGTGTAAGAAGAGTCATTTAAGATTATATTTTGTGAAAGTTCTAAATAATGTGCTTTTTCAAGAATAACGGTAACATTGCCCTTATCAGAACGAGTCACAACTAATTGCTGATTTGATTTTAAGAATTTTTTAGTTTTAATATAAAGGTTTTTAAAGATTGAATTCGTATTATATGTTTTATTTAGAGAGTTGGTGATAACATTCGTGGCACGAGCTGTGATTATCGTTCTGGCAGTTTTATCTGGTATCTGAGATAATATATTATCCATAGATAAAGAGCAATGTGCACTGATAGTTTGCCAGTTCTTTTCAATAGCAATTTTGCAGATGTTTAGGTATACATTACTGAATAAGGATACCACGTCTAAACTAGCTATAACATAGCCTTCTGGTATGTTAGTGTTATTAAATAATTTATTTACCTCAAAAGAATTTTTTATATAGTATTCATTTTCAAAATCATATGACCTCGTTAAGATGAAAATGAATACTATATAAAAAATTCTTTTGAGGTAAATAAATTATTTAATAACACTAACATACCAGAAGGCTATGTTATAGCTAGTTTAGACGTGGTATCCTTATTCAGTAATGTATACCTAAACATCTGAGAAATTGCTATTGAAAAGAACTGGCAAACTATCAGTGCACATTGCTCTTTATCTATGGAAACTTTTTTTGAATTATTAACTATTCTATTCGATAGTAACTGTTTCAGTTTTAACGGTAAATTTTACAAACAAACTTTCGGAACCCCTATGGGTAGTACGGTTTCACCAATTTTGGCAGGATATGCAATGGACTATATCCTAGATACTGTCATTCAAGTCCTACCTTTTAAACTCTATTTCATTAAAAAATATGTGGATGATATATTATTATCTCTACCTTATGAACATTTAGATGAAATACTTTGGTATTTCAATAGTTTTAATTCACATATACAGTTTACGCTGGAAAAAGAAGATGATCAAAATTCTATAGCCTTTCTAGACACGAAGGTGTTACGTAGGGGTACCCTTTTGTTGGTTGATTGGTATAGAAAACCTGTGAGCTCAGGTAGATTTATGAATTTTTGGTCATATCACAAATTTTCCATGAAAGTGAACTTAATAAAAGAAATGAAAAATAGAGTTTTAACAATTAGTGACTTATCCTTCCATAACAAAAATCTTAAATTACTATATAACCTGTTTATAGATAATGCATATCCTCCAAAATTGGTGAAAAAGTTGATTTATAACGAATCTAATCTATCAAATTTAACGAATAGTAATACTAATAGAGCACGTCCCACTGATAATGACCATCTTGATAACCAAATTATTTTTGCCTCTTTACCTTTTATCAAGGATATCACCCCTGAATTGACTAGATTATTAAAACCTTTTGGTAACATTAAAATAGCCAATAAATCAGCTCTAACTTTAAATAGCATTTTCTCAAATATTAAAGATTTAACACCTAAGGATAGCCAATCGGGTGTAGTATACAGTATCTCTTGCAGTGACTGTAATCAAATAAACATTGGTCAAACATCTAGAAAACTTAAAGACCGTATCGTTGCCCACAAGAGTGACTGTAGACTTCATCCCGAAAGATGCGCTCTAGCACAACATGTTCATAATAATAATCATACTATGAATTTTGAGAATGTTAATATTTTGGATAAGGAAAAAAATACCAAAAAAAGAATTTTTTTAGAAATCCTACTAATATTATATAGGCGAAAGTTTGTTTGGATGGATGTATGGATGTTTGTTCCTCTTTCACGCAAAAACTACTAAACGGATTTTAATGAAACTTTACAGTAATGTAGCTTATAGATCAGAATAACATATAGGCTATAATTTATAAAGATATTGTGTGAATTGTCCAAAATATAACGATAAATGTCATTTAAGTCTGAAAAAATTACTGTATTTCTTATGTTGACAATATTGTTACGTTATTACAGTGCGAATGTAACATCTCAATATTGTCAGACTGTTATATTTTTCAAATACGACCCAAAAATTATGTATGTTATAATTTTAATGTCATAATGTTAGTTCTTTTCACGCTAATATAAGCTACTCGAAATACTAATACTGCGCACACGAAGTCGCGGGCACCAGTTATTGATACATAAATACCTTGCTTTTATTCGAATTACACGCAGACGAAGTCGCGGGCAAAAGCTAGTGACTTATATATACCAACATGATAATACTATAAATCGTAAATCTGACATTGGTCATTTGAGTGAAATATATTCGTATTTACTTAACTTTGAAAAAATACACATTGCACATAATTCTAACTCCTCATCTGTTGATATCAATTCGAATTAAGAAATAATAGCTCATCTTCAGGGTCGATATCTCTGGCACCTTGTCTTGGACTTATGGGGTCTCATTAGCCTTTTTTGCTTCTGGTCGGGTTGCTTAAATATCACCCTATTGAGGGTCGAGGGTGAAGATAATTATGCATATAATGGCTGATTATATGGTCTCATCAGCTTAACGGTCGTGCTATTCATGCATTGGTTGTCTTCTTTCTCTCCCTTCAATCCCACATAATAATTAAAAATTCAGGTTTAATAATAATTAAATTTCAATTTCAATAGATATATAAAAAATTTTTTTCGATATATGAAGCTTAGTTTTCATATTATATTTTTGTAATATTAATGTCAAGTATCTTTTGTTACTAAATTCAAATAGTCAATACTATTATGTATATAGTCAACAGCAATCTTCTGATACATATCGTCAATGATATTGTATAATAATAAGAATTAACATACGGTTCTCATTCATCTAATTAATATAAATTAATACCACTGTTTAGAATTAAAAATTTTTTAAAAAAAACTTAATATTAACATTTAAATACTGACTAGAGGTCTCATTAGCCTAAGGCCAGTATGAATATGTAGTATTCTTCTTTTTTGATTCTCTTGGTTGACATTTCGCGCTTTTACATGACATTGACATGAGTACCAGTAGTTTTTGCACATGGCTTTCATTTTTATAATTTTAAAATTTTTCAATTTCATCCTTAATGTTTTATTAGTTTTATTATAATAATGTTTGTATAACGATTTTACATGAAAGTGTCATCGTCTTGATATATGTATTTTTATCTTTTACATTGTGTAACTAACATCAATACGACCATTCTCATATAATGTAAGTAATATTGTAAATTGTATAATTTCATAAATTTTCTTAAAATATAATCACTATTGTAGTTTCCCTGATGATGGGTATATGCATACCCGAAAGCTTGGATTAAATATTATAAAGAGAACACTTGCGTTATTGCTGTCACCCCAATATATTGAGAATTTTATTTCCTGACTAGTCAGCAAAGACTACCTTTCTTCTATATATATATATATATATATAAGTAGGAATGGTAACCGCAGACATGCATGTTTCTGGCTCATTAGCCGTCATCAGTGCGGCATAACCAAGAAGAGTATTGCACTTGGCTCGCAAAAGTGTTGGGTACTTGGGAGCAAAGGATGTTTGGGAAACATGTGTCAAGAAACACAAAAACAACGAACGCTCACACAGGAGTCCTATCGCCATTTTGTGCTTACGGCCAGCTGTGTGAGAGTTCGTTGTTTTTGTGTTTCTTGACACATGTTTCCCCAACATCCTTTGCTCCCAAGTACCCAACACTTTTGCGAGCCAAGTGCAATACTCTTCTTGGTTATGCCGCACTGATGACGGCTAATGAGCCAGAAACATGCATGTCTGCGGTTACCATTCCTACTTGTAACCATGATCCTTGTTGCGTTGATTTCCGTTATCCTCCTTTTTTATATATATATATATATATATATATATATATATATATATATATATATATATACATATTACTTTATATTTTTATTTTATTTATTACCATAGATATGTTGTTAAGGAAATTACCTTAAAAGATGACAAAGTTTTTGTGGTATTATCATACTCGCCCCGTGTAGAAACACTGAAAAGGAAATTTGGAACGCTTCCTATCCGTTATATAAGAACGAAAATGGATAATTCTGAAAAATTTAAAATATTAGAAAAAGTGGTTCACCGCTACAGATATAATTTAGTCGCCGAAGATTCCGACGAGTATCGAAAAATTGTTGGTGGACGCAGTTCCAAAAGACTGCGGACAATGAATGAGGAGGAGGAAGAGAAGAATAAGGATGAGGAGGCAGCTACAAAGAGTGATGACGATGATAAAAGTGAAATAATTGTAATTGATTAAATAAAACGTACTTATTTAAATTCAATCAATTTTATATTGAAGTATGTAAAAACAAATTTGAAAACGTTTTACGTGTTTTATTTATTACCTACAAATTTTTTACATAAGAAAAAATTTAATTTTTTTAACTATAAAAAAAATTAAATAAAAAAATTATAATTGAAATATTAATAGTAAACATAAATCTTTATAAATAAATCCAAGAAATATACAAGTAAATCTATACAAATTTTTACTCTTTTAATTATTATTATTACTTACTAAAACTGGACCATCATGTGTTGTATACTGGCTATCTGAACCATGTAATGATAATGGTATTCCACGAGGTGGTTTTGGGCCTTGAGTTCTAATATATCTAGCATATTCTCTCATTGAAAGATGTGTCCATGCTAATATTCTCTGTTCAATTACATGTTTTTGTAAATTATTTTTCTTTCCCATTTTAAATACCTTAAGTGTGTTTTGTGTACAGCAATGTAAGCAAATTTAATTATTTGTAACGCCTCTGGGAGGCTAGGCTAGGCTAGGCTAATGTTAGTACGACTCTGCTAAATATCTAAAAATCGACAGTACGCCTCTGCTAACTTAATATCATTTACAACCGTATGTGACGGAGATGGAGCTGTTTGTCTAACACATTTCAACTTTATTTTTCAATTTAGTTGATAGCCATGTTGGTTAAGGCGTCAACTTTGTACACATGAGTTTGAGGGTTCGAATCCCACACCAACGCGATCACACAGAATTTTTTTTCTACATTTATTCTCATACAAAATTATTCTAAGTTCTATTTGGACACTGGGGTAGATTAGGGGTGGTAGGGTGACAAAAATGACATAGGGGAGGGTGATGAGGGGTAGTCGAGGTACGGTGAAAGAAAAAGGTAAAATACAGGTAAATTAAAGGTGAGTAAGGTGAGTAAGGTGAGATAAGGTGAGTTGAGGACATGTGACAACACTCTGGTCATTGTCGATTCTTCGGCGGACCCTCTTCTCCTTAGACACTCTGTATGAACTCGATGGCATGCTTACCAATGGGTCATGGAATCCCGCTTGTTATACTACTACTATGATGAAGACTTCCACTTAAATATGATTTTAAGGAATTCAACCCTATGGGAATAAAATAAGGCTTGATGGATTATGTTAATGTATTAGTTTTAGCCTTTCAGTACCTAATGTAACGAATAAATTAAGACGAAAAAAAAATTTTAGTTCTAAATGTTGAGAATAGATGGCGTCAGCAATATTTTAAAACGCGCTGTCGTTGTGTTTTCACTGATTTACATAAAGCCGATGATAAGTGGCCGCCGTATCTTATAGTACATACTAAACATAAATATTTCTAGAGGTTTATATTTGACGATTTTGACTGTTCTTTTCTTAGCATATTTTGAATTGCATTTGCTTTGTTTCGGTTTAGTAGTTTCTGTTAAAGACTCTGCTTTGTATTTGGCATTTGTTTTGTTTTTGTTTGGTTTAAGTATAGGTTAGATAACGAATGATATTCCGTTCGAATTTAAACGATTACAGTTTTCCCTAAACGTCTGCTTTGACCAGATCAGTCCAGTGAAAAATCAGTACACCACCATTTGCACCCCCCCCCCCTCATATAATATAACATATAACCAAACCTGGCACAGTCAAACGCCCTAAAAAAAAATTGATGAATTAAACTAACCAATTGTGTCAAATAAAATTAAATACAAGATAGTGCTGATTTAAGCTTAACTGTTTAAAATTAACATAAGGCCAGGTACAGATAAATCACAAATTTTAGAATATCAAGTAGAATTTAATTATTTTCAAACATCAAAAAATTTACATTGCCGTTTTTTCATACTTCTTGGCACTTTCAATGGCTTTTAATATATCAACATTTTCAGTTTTTATCAGATACTTATAAAAATCGCTGCAAGACAAATTCTTATAATTATACTGTGTGACAATAATGTTACGAACATTTTCAACGAGGAGACGATTGCGCTCATCACTCCGTTGGATATTTATAAGAGAGAAAATTCGTTCACAGTTGGCGTTATGCCCGGTAATAGAAAAAAAGTACTGTGCAATTTTCAAAATTTCTGAAAAAGAATCAATGTTAGAATTTGCTTTAAAAAATTTACATATTTGATCATTTGAAGTTAGAGAAAATAATTTAGCAGAATCATCTTTATACTCTTTTTTCATCTCTATAAAATTGTTTAAATTAGCCAATTGGTCAATGATCTTATCTTCATGAATGTGAACATTTTTTGACTCAAGAAACTGCATTGTTCGGGCAACTTGATCGTAGTCAACTTCTTTTTTTGTCAGATCGAATTTCAACCACTGGAACACTTTTAATTCGGATAAAGATGAGGTCCATTTCAACAAATATTCTAGAGCTTCCTGATAAACATTAATGGCTTTTTAATGGAAATTCGCGCATTCCTTTTCTTTTCCTTCAGCTTTCATTTTATTGAAATTCGAAAGTAAAGTCAAAGGCAAAAACTTGTGCTTGATTCTTTCACGCAAAAAATTAGTAACCGATTCAATGATTGAAGTGATTTCTAAAACACTGTTGCCTTCTTTTTCTATTGCTGCTATTTCACATTAAAAAATAAACATGAAAGAGTGGACAAACAAAGAAACAGTTTGAGAATTCGTTGCACTGCAAGAAACAAACTGAGCCATCGAGTTTTGCTGTGTGAAAGTAAAGGTTGAAATTCCACCTGAACGAACTCACAGAATTCTCGTAATTCAGCTGTTTTTACAGTGTAAATCGAAAAATGCTTGAACAATTTAAAAACGAGGGCGTCAATATCGAATTTTCCGAATTGATCCAATCCATGCTGGGCGCTATTATGAAGAATTTGAGCAGGGCACCCAACACCAATGACATTAGAATTGACTCTTTCTTTGAGTAGGGCCAATACATTGTTAGAGCCCTGGCGATTAAGACCACCAAAATTTATTGGAGCGTTATCTGCGACAAAAGCTGACAATTTTTCAGTGAAATCATGTTTCTCAAGTACGCTCTCAATCAAATTTGCTATCGTTTCAGCCTTCTTATTATTTGTTTCCTGTAAATCTATCAATTTGATCTGAATGCCACCATTTTCATAATCAAAGTATTGTGTAACAAGAGGAAAAAGTTTATGATGACCATGATTAAAAGAAGCATCTGTACTCTAACTAATGAACGGAATTTTTTCTAAAGCTTTCTTTACATCGTAGATCACACGTGGAGCTAAAACGCCATTAATTATGGCCTTGGTTTTTGTCCTCGCGCAAGACAATTGTTTAGCAATTTCAGAATCTACGAATATCGCACGAAGAAGAGGCGCAGTACAATCCATTTCATTATAAATCGAGTGGTGCTTCACTGTGTGAAATGCTAGAGTTTCTTCTGCAGCCCAGACTTTAAGTGCCATTCAATATGATTTTGCAACCATGGAAGTATCCAAAGATTGAGATGTTAAAGCTGTCAGGACTCCTGATGTGTTTTTATGTTTGTCTGTGTTGACGTGTTTCTTCAAATCAGACACTCCTACAATAATGTAAAAATTTTATCATTTCAACTATCAGTATGTAAATTTCATTTATCATGCAGACTGCATATTTTACAATAGAAATCAGTAATTTTTTTTGAAGCATGAATTAAATTAAGAACTGTGTTTTTCATAGCCTCGATGATTTAATTTTTTTAAAAACATAATGAAACTGTCAAATGATAAAATGACTATTTTTCAAGGTAAAAATGTTGCAGTTTTTTTAGATTGTGCGTAATTTACAAAAACTTTCTTAGGAAGTTTTTTTATCCCAATCTTCCATTTTGTGAAAAAAAGTTTAAGAAAGTTTTCATTTAATGACTGGGTAAAAATTTGCACATTTCACGTGAGTTTGAAAATTTTAGTTTATAGATGACTAAAATAAGCATGAAATTATTTAATGAAATATTTATTTTCAAACTGTCTTAGTCTTAAGAATCAAAAATAATTTTTCAACAAGTTTAATAATTTTGAACAATATTGTTGAGTATCCTGTGTGTATAGAACTATCGCCCACCCTGTACAATTTTAGTTTAAGTGTTTGCTATTTTAGTCGTTCCGTGTGTAACATATTTTTCTATAATTTCTGAGAACTCTAAAGAGAAAGTGACTTGCTATGAACCTTTTTTGACCATAAGCGTAAGCCAGATGGCCCCTTTAAGTACCTAGTTTTTAAGTGTAGTGTAAATCCGAGAGTTGAGTTGAGAACTTCGAGCAAAAGAGACACTGAGACCAAATCAATAATTTCTAGAGACATTTTAAAATCATTTAATTCGAGTACTTTTAATTCAGAATTTTTACGTTTATGCCGTTAATGAGTTTATCTTTAAGTTGCCTTGTATATATTCCGTTCTATTTTAATCTTGTAAATAAATTTAATTTAGTTAATTGTAAATAATCGGTTTTTTAATATTTCGGTAAATATTCCCGTGTATTATCCTTAACATACGCGTTTTGGTCCTTCGAACCGAGATACGAGTGAGTGAGTAAAGAGTTAATCAACGCGAGTTTACGAGAACTTTTAATATCAAAGTGTACCGAAGCTGCGTGTGCAGCATCAGCATCCATTGGATTAGCAGTGAAGCAGAGGCAAGTACGAGTACGAGAACATCCGAGAGATCATCTGTAAGTCAGTCCAATTTACTTACTGCAAGTTTTATTTCTGGGTCAGTTACTTATTTATACATTCCCGAATATATTCCTTTTTACCTTAATTTATTGAGTTATCTATCCCCTTATCCTTTATTACAATGAACCTCGAGTTAGGAGCCAGCGCCGCCGCCACCGAGACACCAGTTTTAAGTGAGGAGGAGTTAAAACAACTGAGAGCAACAACCAAAGGCAGCGTTACCCGTATTTACAATTTTGCACGAGATTTTAAAGGTTTAGATATTGATCAGATTTTACAGAGAAATAAAAAGCTTGAAGAGTTATATTCTAAGTATTATAATATTCAAAGTAGATTAGAGATTCTTAATGTAGCTGAGCATGAGTCAGATCGAGATATGTTTGAGACAACCTATTATAACGCTAAGAGTTTGATAGGAGGTATAATTTCAAAATTAACGAGATCATCTGCGAATAGTACGCCAACAGTCCAATGTGAGTCAATTCCAGTATCCAACCACTCGAGTAATGATAACGTCAAACTGCCTAAAATTAACATCCCCATCTTTTCTGGAGATTATCAAAACTGAAAGAGTTTTTCAGATATTTTTGAATCGCTAGTGCATGCAAATAACAATATGTCCAAAATTCAGAAATTCTTTTATCTAAAATCACAATTACGAGGAGAAGCCCTACAAATCATTGAGTCAATCACTGTAACATCCGATAATTATGACGAAGCTTGGACACTTTTAAATGAGAGGTTTAATAACAAACAATTTATTGTAAACATTTATCTTCAATCCCTATTTAAGATACCCTCTATAACAAGAGATTTTTCGAGTAGTTTAAGGCACCTAATTACAGAGGCTAAATAGCATATGCGTTCACATAAGAGCTTAGGGCTGCCCACAGATCAATGGGACGACCTTATCATTTATATGTTAACTCAAAAACTTGATAGTCAATGTAGACGAGATTGGGAGCTTAGTAAACCGTCAAACAAACAAGTTCTGCCGAATTTAAATGAGTTTTTTACATTTTTAGAAAAGAGATGCTTCTCGCTTGAAGCTATTAAACCTAATAAGCCGAGTTTTAATAATAATCAATATGAGAAACCTAAACCGAGAAATTCCTATTCTTTTGTTAATTCAGAGCAACGCCAACAAAATAACAATTCCAATTACACACTTATTTGTAAATTATGCAAAGGTCCACACACGCTTACAAAATGCGAGAGATTCTTAAATCAAACACCCAACGAGAGAACAAATACAGTCAAAAATCTAAACATTTGCTTCAATTGTTTAAAGGACAACCACCCTGTAGCACAGTGCAGGTCAACTTACAAATGTCGCACTTGTCGTAAAAATCACCATTCATTATTACATTTTGAGAGGCAGTTCACCCCAAGAGTCTTGCACACAGGTGGTTCGTCGCAGGTAAACAGTATAAACCACAATAATACACAACAATTGCAACCCAGCACGAGTACCAGTTTTCAACAATCACAACAGAGTCTTACTACACAACATTTACGAGATCAATCATCCCAAATTTTATTAGCTACCGCAATTATATTAGTTCGAGATTGCTCAGGACAATGGCAAACTTGTAGAGTACTTTTAGACATTGGCAGTCAAATTAACTTTGTTTCAAAGTCACTAATTAGAAGATTAAGCTTAAGAACCATGAATCATTTTGTAAATATTGGAGGTATTGCGCAAGTCCGCACAGATGTGAGTCAAATTACAAGAATACACATTGCATCAAGAGTTTCAGCATATCATAGGGAATTAGAGTTCCTAGTATTAGATAAAATAACTAATCAATTGCCATCCATGAGATTTGAGTATAATAATTGGAATCTACCTCATGCTATACAATTTGCAGACCCATACTTTAATATACCAGGAGATATCGATATGCTTTTAGGCGCAGAGATTTTTGTACATATTTTAAGAGAGTCTAAGTTTAGGATACCCGCCACTGAGTTAGTTTTAAAAGACACCGAGTTTGGATTTATTGTATCAGGAAGGGTACAAAACTGCCTGACCGCCATAAACCAAAACTATTCTTTTATAGTCACAGAGACTCTTAAAAATCAGATGAGCAAATTTTGGGAAGTTGAAGAAAACTATAAAGGTCAAGAGAAGGTTCTTTCTATAGAAGAATCTGAGTGTGAAAGGCATTTTGTAAATAATACTTGTAGAGATAATAGCGGTAGATTTATTGTTAAGTTACCATTTAAGACAGACCCATCTAGTTTAGGAGATTCATATAGTGTTGCCTTTAGACGCTTTATGGCACTTGAGAGAAAGTTCAATAAAAATGAGAACCTTAAAATAGAGTATAGTAGTTTTTTAAGAGATTACGAGGAATTGGGGCATATGAAAGAAGTTTTTGTAAAGGATCATAACCAATCGAATTATTATCTTCCGTACCATGCAGTGTTAAAAGAGAATAGCCTAAGCACAAAACTACGAGTAGTATTCGACGCATCAGCAGAGACCACCAGTGGCGTGTCATTAAATAATATATTAATGGTGGGGCCCACAATTCAAAACGATTTATTCACTATTTTGTTGAGATTTAGAGTTCATGCATGTGTATTTACAGCTGATATTGAGAAAATGTATCGACAAGTAAGAGTCCATGACAGTGAGACAAAATATCAGAGAATTTTATGGAGATCACAACCAAATGAGAGAATAAAAACATATGCGTTACAGACAGTCACATATGGCCAAGCAGCTGCGCCATATTTGGCGATACGTTGTTTAAATCAATTAGCAGAGGAGAAGAAAATCAAATACCCACGAGCGAGCAGGGTAGTTAAAAGCGATTTTTATGTAGATGACCTTATTACAGGTGAATCCTCCATTAATTTGTCACGGGTCAAAATTTATATAGTTAAAATAACTAAATTGCTTACCTTAATTTGTTATCATTGTAGTGTTTATTCAAGTAAGAAATCGGTTGATTTAAGTTCGTTTACGGTTAGTTATCAATTTATAAATATATTCTGGCCATATATTTCCCAATGTTGTTAAATTTCTGTAAGTAATTTATTTTGTAGGTTATAAAATATTTTTAGGTTTATTGTTCTGTCATCAGTCATTAGTTCATTTGTTACATCTTCTCTCCGTTTGATGATAACCCCATTATTGAAATTCGATAGCCAGTCTTCTTTAGATTATATAATGTTTAAAAATAAAACCGAAAATAAATGGGGAAATTAGGTAAGGTTTGATTGTTGTTGTCGCCTATATAAATATGATCCCTGTTTGTTCGTAAAGGGTTGGCTGAATAAGCTACGGTTTGTTCCAATAGTAGAGGCCATATCTTATTTCGACGTATGTCAAATTATTGTGACCTAAGGAACGTGGGAGACTTGCTTCCTTTTTATTACGAACGTTCGTGCTGAAAGCATCTGAGATTTGTGTTGGGGTTAATTTGTAATCTTCGATCATCGAAGTCAATTTAGTTTGGATTTACGAAATTTAACCTCGTTCATTTCCATTGAAAATTGTGTGAGAGAGATTTCTCTGAATTTTGGTGATTTCGGTGGAAAATACGGCGTAGACCGGATTATTAATCAAATCTTATTTGGTAAGTACTAGTTTCTTTATACATGTGGTTCGTCGATACTCATGGTTTCTTTCTCTCGTTTCTTTGAGTGTAGGTGGTTTAACGAACAAACAAGTGGTATTTTGGTAGTAAGACTGTTCAGACAGAAAATCGTGGTCAGGATTCCTCATCCTTGCAGTTAGCAACAAGTGGTTGTCAAAAGGTTATCGAGTAAAAGAACCCTATTTTTTTAAATAGGTAAGTTATATAATTACATTTTTAATAAATTAATGACGCCATAAAATCAATCGGGTAAAATTTCTATTTTATATGTATATTTCTTTTGTATCGTCCACAGGGTTTTATTTTGTTTAACTAGACTCCTTTTTACTATTACAAATTAATTTTATGTGAATTTTGATTTAAAGTTATTGTTATAATTTTGTAGTGACTAGCCAGTCAAAATTAAGTTTGTTAAGCACATTTTAATTATTAGTTTTGATCATTAATTGTAGATTCAGAGAAATCAGCTTCTAAAATGTTGTAATACTCATTTAAATTCACTTTTGTTCTTTCATTGTTATACAAGTATCAGTCAGTGTGTTTAAATTGTATTTAAGTCAGTAAAGTAGAGTAGTGTAATTAATTCAGATTAATTCAAGGAGTCATTCAAATCTTTTTAACCTAATGTTAATGCTTAATTACGATTTTAGGGTTTTTAGTTACCGGCTACATTTTTAGTTACCGGCTACATTTTTAGTTACCGGCTACATTTTTAGTTACGGGCATAAGTCTTGGATATAGGCTTCTTTTGTAAGTAGGCCTGATACTTGGTTCGAGCATACGTTTTGTGTTTGGTGTAGCCTTTTGGTTTTGGATAAGGCTTGATTTTGGAACCGACCCAAGTATAAGACCAGCCGAGGACTGCGAAAATTTATCAATTAAACAGATAAGCTATATTAGTCTTAAGTCGTAACTAGTTAGTTAAGAGTTAGTTTTTCTTATACCTTTTTTTTTTTCATATTGCGTGTGATCACATATATTTAAAATTCTCTTTTAATATTATTCATTTATTAATTCTTTGTTATATATAAATATTGTTAGCGTTGTCAAGCGCGAGACTTGACAGTTGTGAAAATTTAAAAAATTGTTCATTAAAGAAGAGTCTAGTTGACATTTTGGTTTTATTTAGCTCGCTTATCGTTATTTTTAGTTGTTGTGAAATTTAATTGGAACCGTTAAATATTCTAAATTTACTTGATTATCTCCAGTGGGTGAAGTAGTGCCTGGAACATCAGGGGTTTCCGATTTTAACCGTCTAAATCGGTGGCGCGACTCACTAGTATTTGTTACTTACCTCTACGGCTGAGCTGGGCACTAATTTGCCAGTAGAGAGACCACTACCGAACTCAGCTGGAGTTGTATTTGCTTTAGTTAAATTTCCTTATTTTTCTAAATTTGATTTTTGTTTTAAATTCATTAAAATACGTGGCAAATTTTTGGCGCCCAACGTGGGGCATATATTTGTTTAATTGGGCGAGTAATTGTTAGTTTTTTTTTATTAATCGCGTATATAAGTGAGCTAAGTAGTAACTTTTTTTTTATATATATATTTTAATTATTGGCGTTATTAACATCTGATCACACCAAACGTGAAACGATTTACATAGTTGAATACTTTCTTATTTTTATCTATATATCATTGGTAAGTTATTTAATATTATCCAACGTTGCTAATTGCTACCGAACTGCAATTTGTTGATTATTTGTTGAAAAGGTTGTAGTTGTCACTTATTCGTTTATTGTTGAATTTTGTTGAATTGTTGTTATTTTAATCATATCATGGAGTATAAAATGGATATTTCATACCTTAAAAAGGACATGTTGGTTCATGAACTTTTAGTCCGTGGGATTTTAGTTGATTCACAGCCAACGGCCGATCAGATGAGGATGGCCCTGCGGCCAATTTTAAAGATGGAGAGAGCGGGTACTTTCACGAGACCCCCATATACAGTAGCAGATGTTAAGGGTGAGTTAGAGTCAATTCGTAGGTTGTTGCTAGAGGAAACGGTTCTTACGCTGGAAGGTGAAAATATCGTTAGGGAATATAATTCTTCGTTGTCGAAACTAGTCCATATCTACCATCGTATCCAACGCATTCCGGAGTCTGGATTAACAATTGAGGAGAAGTCGGAGAGGGATAAGTTGTTGGTGGAGGTGATAGCTGCCCTAGATTCCCTTGATATTGCTGCTAAGCGCAATCCGGAGCCTAGTCATATTGTCCACGATTTAGATGAGGAATCTTCACCTGTTCATTATACTCAAATGAAACCTTTAAATTTAGAAAAATGGAATGTGAAGTTCACCGGGGATGCTAAGTCTTCTGTTTATAATTTCCTGGATAGAGTTCGAGAACTTCGAATAGCTCGTAACATCACTGAGGAACAGTTATTTTCCAGTGCCATAGATCTTTTCTCCGGTAAAGCATTAACCTGGTTTAGAGCCAACATTGATAGGTTTGGAGATTGGCAAAGTTTGTCAGATTTGTTATTACGTCACTTTGAACCACCCGATTATCGTGCTAGGCTTTTTAAAGAAATCTTAGAACGAACCCAAGACACCACCGAGGGTATAATTGATTATTTGTGTTGTATGAAAGCGTTGTTTCGGCGTCATGGTAGTCTTACTCCAGAGTTGCAATTAGACCTCTTAATAAGGAATCTATCCCCATTCTATATTACTCAATTGCCTGTTGTTCGAACCATCGAGGAGTTAGAGGAAGAGTGCATGAAATTAGAAACGAAGAAGTATAGAGTAGAAAATTATGTGCCACCTTCCCGTAAAAGAAATCAATTTGTCGAACCTGACTTTGCTTTTGTGGAGGTACAACCTATTCAGGAGAACCCCGATCTCCAACAGTCGGGAATAGGTAGAGTTGACACGACTACTAGTAGAGCTGGTCGTTCTTCCAGTGTTCCAATTTGTTGGAATTGTCGAAACCCCGGACACGTCAATAGGAATTGTCCCAACTCTAGAAAGGTTTATTGTTATCGCTGTGGTGCCCCTAACGTTACCATTAAGAACTGTCTGAAATGTAAACAGCAGGGAAACGGATCCCGGGAGAATCGTTAGGTCGTGACCTTTTCTCCCAGTGCCGTATTAACACGACCAATTCGTCAGTAAATGTAGTAGACAACTGTACCGTCACCCCTGAAACCACCACCGACAAGTGGTACGCTAGGATGTTATCGAAGGTTCAGGACAACCCCTTAAAGTATCCGTTATGGCGTGTACAAAATGGTGCCCTTTATAAGTTCGTGAAGTCTGGTATTCCTAATTCGTCGCCTCTTTCAAACGATTGGAAATCAGTGGTGCCTAAAGACCAACGCGGCCCCATTCTACAACGCTGTCATGAGTTACCATCTGCCGGACACGTAGGCGTAAATAAGACCTTTGGGAAAATCTACCATAACTTTTACTGGCCCAAAATGAAAATTGATGTGTCTAGGTATGTTCGTCGTTGCAAGAGTTGTGCTCAGAATAAAGTTGAGCAGGAAGCACCAGCTGGGTTGATGGGCGATCGTCCTGTAATATCCGAACCCTTCCAGGCAATAAGTCTAGACTGCATTGGACCTCTTCCTAAATCGAAAAAAGGCTACCAGTATATTCTAGTTGTTTCTGATAATTACAGTAAGGCAGTCTTCTTATATCCGTGTCGAACCGCTACTGCCAAAGACTTGACAGAAATTATGGAAGGTTTCTTTTTGTTGTACGGTGCACCCATGACTTTAACTTGTGATAACGGTGTCCAAATGAAATCGAACGAATTCCGGAGATTGTGTGAAAAATATAATATCAGAATGTTCTTTACCGCACATTACAATCCACGCGCTAACCCCACAGAACGGCACAATAGAGTTATTATGACCATGTTACGTACATTTGTAAAACAAGACAACCACCGGACTTGGGATGAGCATCTTAATGAAATTGGCTGCGCAATCAGGACAACGCCTAGTGAAACTACTAAATATAGTCCATATTTTATTCTTTTTGGTAGGGAACACAAACTTTATGGAACGGATTACGAGGATAAACTTCGGACGGACCCAATCGAAATTAATGATTATGCTAAAAACCGTCGTGAGAGCTTCGCGAAGTTATATCAGCAAGTTCGCAGGCGTATAGAGTCCGCAAGAGAGCAAAATGCAAATCGGTATAATCTGCGACGGAGACCTCTATCTTTTAGTTGTGGGGATAAAGTTTGGAGAAAGAATAAAGTCCTGTCTGATGCTCTGAAATTCTATTCGGCAAAATTAGCGCCAGCGTATCTTGGTCCTTTTGTTGTAAAGCGTAGGTGTGGTTCTTGGTCCTATGAACTCCAGGATGAGTTAGGGAATTCGAAAGGTATTTGGCATGTTCAGGATTTGAAGCCTTATTATGAATCACTCGCTCCAGACGACAATTCCTTGTAGTATGTTTGAATCTTTGGTTGTTTCTCTTTTGTGATTTTCGTTATTTCTTTTATTGTTCTCACTTTTCTGTTTGGTGTTTTGTATTTGCGGCCTTGTGGATGGAGGCCTAAGAATTTCACCACCCGAGGATATTCCAGGCGGAGTGGGTAAGAGTCCCCTAACCTTAACACTTCTGGGTTCAAGTTTCGTTATACCTTGGGTTGTTTCACTATTATTCCATCTTACCTATCGTCACTTGAATCCAACCTTTTCAACAATTCCATCGTTGATTTCTTGTTTCGGCCTTGTGGCTGGAGGCCTTAGAATTTCACCACCCGAGGATACTCCAGGCGGAGCGGGTAAAAGTCCCCTAACCTTAACACTTCTGGGTTCAAGTTTCGTCATACCTTGGGTTGTTTTACTGTTATTCCATCTTACCTATCGTCACTTGAATCCAACCTTTTCAACAATTCCATCGTTGATTTCTTGTTTCGGCCTTGTGGCTGGAGGCCTTAGAATTTCACCACCCGAGGATACTCCAGGCGGAGCGGGTAAAAGTCCCCTAACCTTAACACTTCTGAGTCAAGTTTCGTTATACCTTGGGTTGTTTTACTGTTGTTCCATCTTACCTATCGTCACTTGAATTCAATATTTTCAACAATTCCATCGTTGATTTCTTGTTTCGGCCTTGTGGCTGGAGGCCATAGAATTTCACCACCCGAGGATACTCCAGGCGGAGCGGGTAAAAGTCCCCTAACCTTAACATTTTTTGGATTCAAGTTCGTTACTTTGGGTTGTTTTATTGTAATCCCATCTTACCCGTCGTCACTTGAATCCAACCCTTTCAGCAAGTCCATCGTTGATTTCTACCTAACCTTAACACTTTCTGGATCCAAATTTCGTTCTGCCTTAGTAAACTTATCTTTACCATTATCTATATTTAGTTACATCGTTTTCCTGCTTGTTTGGCTTTAGAATGACCTTATGGTTTTGGCTTTATTTGTAGTGGTTCTACGGCACGTTTTGTGTGGATTTCGAGGCCAAACCTTTTATTTTCCGACTGGGCCATTGGTTGTTGAGTGCCCGGTGGAAAAACCATTTGTTGGGATTTATTGAGGGAATTTTCAGTCTGTTTGGCAGGAACTTAGGTTTTGTAAACTTATGGTATCTTTCGTTATCTGGATTCAAACCTTGTCAACACGACCATCGTTGACCCTTTTGTGCCTTGTGGCTGGAGGCCTTAGAATTTCACCACCCGAGGATACTCCAGGCGGAGCGGGTAAGAGTCCCCTAACCTTAACACTACAGGATTCGGAATTTCTGTTATCTGTTTTCCATCGTATCTTATTTCTAGTCTCCGAATCCATATTATCTTACGTTACTTCCATCAGTAATTGTATTGTGTGCTTCCATCAGCATTTCTAGTATGCTACCGTCTCTTTCCTCCTCCCAAGTTTTTTTTTTGTGTTATTGATCACTGTGTTACCCTATTTGTGTCTGGAGCGAGGATTAGGCATACCGTACCTGAATTTGGTACCCTACGAGTTCATAGTTTAGGGGTAATGTTGTTGTTGGGTTTGTGTCGTGGATATTAGTCCAGTTTAGTTTGGATGATAGTCTTGGTTAGTTTTAGTGTCCTTTTTGCGGTTTTGGTACTAGGAGTACGTTAGGACGGTTTATTTTGTTAGTCCCTAGGTTACTAGGAATTATGTTAGTTGGGGGGGGTTTCTTTTTTTTTTGTGGTTATTAGTCTGGGGTGAACTTTATCACTCTGGGTCCCTTCAGGTCCCGGGCTTCGGCCCGAAATGTCCCTCCGTGTTTTCTTTGCTTTATGGCCTTAGGCTCCGGTGGGTGCTGGGGCTGCACGGGGTGTCGCCTTAAGTGGAACCGCATTGGTTACGCTCTGTCAGTGGGAGGTGGATTGCTCGCCGGCAGGGACCCGAGGGAAAACTGTCACTATGCGGGGGTTCACTACTGCTGTCAGAGTCAGATGGCCTTGCGGGGCCTCCCGTGGAAGTCTCAGCAGTACCGGAATCTTTGATACCTTTTAACTTGTCCCTTTGTTATTCACCGGCGGAGGTCCGGAAGTGGGTGTGGATTGTGTTCGTTGGCTGCTGGGTGAGAGGGCTTTGTACACTGTATGGTGTGAGGTCCAGGGGTGTGTAACCATGACGCGTTTAACATCCTTCGCGAGGTCGCCCCTGGAAGTGTGCATTGCTTCCGCTTACCTAAGCGGACTTCGAATGCAGTCCTCCGAAATGGAAGGACCGATGTCGTTTTAGTTTGGTGCAGCTTTATTGCACTGGGTGCATTTGTTCCCGAGTATTACTCAAAATTTTTGTTTTTTTTTTTCTTTCTTTTTTTTGGGTTTTGTGGTGTAGTTAGTTCGTATTTTCTCACGAAATGGTATATGGCGTTGTATTGGCTTGGCTGCTACAGTAATTTGTCGTTAGCTATCGTATGGGTTTGTTGTCCCTTTCATTGTGACTGTTTGCTCATTTAGCACTATTGCGTTATCGTCGAAAATCTTCGTTAGATTTTCTCCTTTCTTAGGGGAGGGGATGTTGTCACGGGTCAAAATTTATATAGTTAAAATAACTAAATTGCTTACCTTAATTTGTTATCATTGTAGTGTTTATTCAAGTAAGAAATCGGTTGATTTAAGTTCGTTTACGGTTAGTTATCAATTTATAAATATATTCTGGCCATATATTTCCCAATGTTGTTAAATTTCTGTAAGTAATTTATTTTGTAGGTTATAAAATATTTTTAGGTTTATTGTTCTGTCATCAGTCATTAGTTCATTTGTTACATCTTCTCTCCGTTTGATGATAACCCCATTATTGAAATTCGATAGCCAGTCTTCTTTAGATTATATAATGTTTAAAAATAAAACCGAAAATAAATGGGGAAATTAGGTAAGGTTTGATTGTTGTTGTCGCCTATATAAATATGATCCCTGTTTGTTCGTAAAGGGTTGGCTGAATAAGCTACGGTTTGTTCCAATAGTAGAGGCCATATCTTATTTCGACGTATGTCAAATTATTGTGACCTAAGGAACGTGGGAGACTTGCTTCCTTTTTATTACGAACGTTCGTGCTGAAAGCATCTGAGATTTGTGTTGGGGTTAATTTGTAATCTTCGATCATCGAAGTCAATTTAGTTTGGATTTACGAAATTTAACCTCGTTCATTTCCATTGAAAATTGTGTGAGAGAGATTTCTCTGAATTTTGGTGATTTCGGTGGAAAATACGGCGTAGACCGGATTATTAATCAAATCTTATTTGGTAAGTACTAGTTTCTTTATACATGTGGTTCGTCGATACTCATGGTTTCTTTCTCTCGTTTCTTTGAGTGTAGGTGGTTTAACGAACAAACAAGTGGTATTTTGGTAGTAAGACTGTTCAGACAGAAAATCGTGGTCAGGATTCCTCATCCTTGCAGTTAGCAACAAGTGGTTGTCAAAAGGTTATCGAGTAAAAGAACCCTATTTTTTTAAATAGGTAAGTTATATAATTACATTTTTAATAAATTAATGACGCCATAAAATCAATCGGGTAAAATTTCTATTTTATATGTATATTTCTTTTGTATCGTCCACAGGGTTTTATTTTGTTTAACTAGACTCCTTTTTACTATTACAAATTAATTTTATGTGAATTTTGATTTAAAGTTATTGTTATAATTTTGTAGTGACTAGCCAGTCAAAATTAAGTTTGTTAAGCACATTTTAATTATTAGTTTTGATCATTAATTGTAGATTCAGAGAAATCAGCTTCTAAAATGTTGTAATACTCATTTAAATTCACTTTTGTTCTTTCATTGTTATACAAGTATCAGTCAGTGTGTTTAAATTGTATTTAAGTCAGTAAAGTAGAGTAGTGTAATTAATTCAGATTAATTCAAGGAGTCATTCAAATCTTTTTAACCTAATGTTAATGCTTAATTACGATTTTAGGGTTTTTAGTTACCGGCTACATTTTTAGTTACCGGCTACATTTTTAGTTACCGGCTACATTTTTAGTTACGGGCATAAGTCTTGGATATAGGCTTCTTTTGTAAGTAGGCCTGATACTTGGTTCGAGCATACGTTTTGTGTTTGGTGTAGCCTTTTGGTTTTGGATAAGGCTTGATTTTGGAACCGACCCAAGTATAAGACCAGCCGAGGACTGCGAAAATTTATCAATTAAACAGATAAGCTATATTAGTCTTAAGTCGTAACTAGTTAGTTAAGAGTTAGTTTTTCTTATACCTTTTTTTTTTTCATATTGCGTGTGATCACATATATTTAAAATTCTCTTTTAATATTATTCATTTATTAATTCTTTGTTATATATAAATATTGTTAGCGTTGTCAAGCGCGAGACTTGACAGTTGTGAAAATTTAAAAAATTGTTCATTAAAGAAGAGTCTAGTTGACATTTTGGTTTTATTTAGCTCGCTTATCGTTATTTTTAGTTGTTGTGAAATTTAATTGGAACCGTTAAATATTCTAAATTTACTTGATTATCTCCAGTGGGTGAAGTAGTGCCTGGAACATCAGGGGTTTCCGATTTTAACCGTCTAAATCGGTGGCGCGACTCACTAGTATTTGTTACTTACCTCTACGGCTGAGCTGGGCACTAATTTGCCAGTAGAGAGACCACTACCGAACTCAGCTGGAGTTGTATTTGCTTTAGTTAAATTTCCTTATTTTTCTAAATTTGATTTTTGTTTTAAATTCATTAAAATACGTGGCAAATTCAGCAATTCAATTAAGAGATGAGATTATAGCATTGTTAAAGCCGGGAGGATTTACCCTGAGAAAGTGGGCTTCAAACGATCCACGAGTACTTGTAAATATAGAGAATAAGTCACAAGATCCATTGCAACAGCTTGATATGCACCAAACAATAAAAGCTCTTGGTTTACAATGGAATGCTTCAAAAGACGAGATTTTATACAACATAGATTGTGATGATCAAAGAGTCCTAACAAAAAGAGTTTTATTATCTCAAATCGCAAAAATGTTTGACCCACTAGGTTTAATAGGACCAATTATTTGTAGAGCGAAAATTTTAATGCAGAGAATTTGGGAGAGTAAAATTAATTGGTCTGATTTAGTTTCTAAGGATATTGCAGACGCTTGGACAAAATTTAAATCTCAGTTGCACCTACTTCAAAATCTACACATACCGAGAAGAATAACAGCCAATTGTACATATGAATATCAAATTCACGGCTTTTGTAATGCCTCACAGAGTGCATATGGCTCATGTATATATTTACGTAGTAGTAATCAAGAAGGAAACTTGGTGCAGCTTGTGTGCGCCAAGTCAAGAGTAGCACCCTTAAAGAAGGTACCGTTACCACGCTTAGAGCTTTGTGCAGCAGTTTTATTGGCCAACCTGCTACCTTTAGTTTTACAAGCGCTTCCCATTGTTGTAAATAATGTATATTTGTGGACGGATTCAACCATCACTTTGGCCTGGATTAAAACACCAGCGTCTAAGTTAAAAACGTTTGTATCAAATCGAGTAGCCGAGATTCAAAGACTTACAAATCAGTGTGATTGGAGATGGATAAGCACACATGACAATCCCGCTGACATATTGTCACGAGGATGTTATCCAGAGGAGATATTAGTCGATAATATGTGGTGGAGTCCTCCATGGCTCACATTTCATGAGTCTGAGTGGTGCAAAGATGCACCAATTAATAGTAGAGAATTATCAAACGAGATACTTGAGTACAAGACAATCAAACCAGTGTGTTTATTATCCATAGAGAAATTTAGTTTATTTAGAAGATTTTCGAGCTTATCCAAATTACAACGTACCATGGCATATTCATTGAGATTTATAAAAATACTTCGTACAAAACAGAAAATTATTGGTCCATTGACAGTCGAGGAGATAAAGCACGCCTTACACAAACTAATAAAAATAGCACAACGAGAAGAGTTTTGCAGAGAGATTTACAATCTCGAAAAGGGACAGCCCATTGAAAAAAAGAGTAAACTTATAACAATGACACCATTCATTGATTTAGAGGGTTTATTACGTATACGAGGGAGGATTGAAAATAAAGTGTATCTTATGAGTATAAACATCCAATAATTTTACCAGCAAACCACGTCATAAACAGAATTAATAATTAGAGCAGAGCACCTAAACTTACTTCACGCAGGAACCCAAACATTATTAAATCACATTCGTCAGGAGTATTGGCCTTTAAATGGTCGAAATTTAGTTAAAAGAATTGTTCATCAATGCTTAAGATGTTACAAACTTCATGTAGCTCGACAACAATATACACAAATCACGGGAGATTGTCCGAGATGTCGCTTCAACACAGTTCGTGCCTTTATTAACACTGGAGTTGACTACGGGGGTCCTATTCTAATTAGAGCAAGTAAATTGAGGAAAGCAGCAACCATAAAAGCATATATTGCATTGTTTATTTGTATGAGCACTAAGGCGATTCACATAGATTTAGTTACCGGTTTATCAACAGAGGATTTTTTAGCAGCATTTAGGAGATTCGTAGCGAGAAGAGGAAAACCAGCGAATGTATATAGCGACAATGGAACTAATTTTAGAGGAGCATCAAAGTAGATTCGAGAGATCCAGGAGTTTTTGTCAGGAGAAGATACCCAGAGCACAATATCCAATATTTTATCATCAGAGCAGATCCAGTGGCATTTTATTCCTCCGAACGCACCTAACTTCGGAGGACTGTGGGAAGCTGGCATGAAATCAGTTAAAGGTCACTTGAGAAGAGTCGTTGGAGATACCAGATTGACCTTTGAGGAGATGTACACCCTACTCACCCAAATCGAGAGCTGTCTTAATTCTAGACCCCTTACCCCTATCTTTGATGATCCCACAGACCTTACCGTTCTAACAGCTGGTCATTTCCTTATTTTTTCCCCACTGACCCAGGTACCAGAGCACCGACTGACTGACGTCAAGATCAACAAGCTGTCAAGATGGCAGCTCATTCAGCAGATGTTACAGCATTTTTGGGACAAGTGGTCCAGAGAGTATCTCCACCAACTTCAGCATGGTTATTCTTAAAGATAACCAATCGAGCCCACTAACTTGGAAGCCAGCCAGAGTGGTCCAAGTTCACCCAGGAGATGACGGCACTGTGAGAGTCGTTACTGTTCGCACGAGTGCGGGCAGCTTCAGAAGAGCCATTTCATCTTTAGCGCCGTTACCAATATCAGAGACTTGAAACGTTGGTAGTTTCAACGGGGGGGAGCATGTAGAGTATCCTGTGTGTATAGAACTATCGCCCACCCTGTACAATTTTAGTTTAAGTGTTTGCTATTTTAGTCCTTCCGTGTGTAACATATTTTTCTATAATTTCTGAGAACTCTAAAGAGAAAGTGACTTGCTATGAACCTTTTTTGACCATAAGCGTAAGCCAGATGGCCCCTTTAAGTACCTAGTTTTTAAGTGTAGTGTAGATCCGAGAGTTGAGTTGAGAACTTCGAGCAAAAGAGACACTGAGACCAAATCAATAATTTCTAGAGACATTTTAAAATCATTTAATGCGAGTACTTTTAATTCAGAGTTTTTACGTTTATGCCGTTAATGAGTTTATCTTTAAGTTGCATTGTATATATTCCGTTCTATTTTAATCTTGTAAATAAATTTAATTTACTTAATTGTAAATAATCGGTTTTTTAATATTCCGGTAAATATTCCCGTGTGTTATCCTTAACACATATAAAATAATTCAAGAACTAAATCATTAAAGCTTATAGAATAATGAAATAAAAAACCTATCTGACTACACATTTAAAAGATTGAGAAGAAAGAAAAACGTGCATTCAATCAAATTTTAGAGAAATCTGATAACATGTAGGGTAAAGTGTTTCAAATCAATCTACTCAAACAGAGATTACAGAAAGAAATGTGTTGAAATCTTTTAAAAGGAAGAAAGTCACCCGCCACTGTAATATAAGCGAGAGAAAAAGCTAGTAAAGTTTTTAGATACATTTGAGAATTTTTTAAATTTCACTCTTACTATCTACAAACTGTTGTTCGATTTTTTTTTTTTTTTGACAAGAAAAATTTAAATATAAAATATAATTGATGTTGGAGCACAAAGTAGAAAGGTCACCCACCGCTATTAGCAAAAGAAACGAAACAACAACAAATTTCGCACTTCACTTATTGCTCGGTTCTACCCTGTACGAAGCATGGAAATTGTTTTTTCAATGCAGAAGTAAAAGCATAGTTGCCTTTTCTTGCCCGTTTCGCTTCAGTTGCCATTGTCAACTCTGATGCAAGTGCTCCAAATATCTGCAAAAAAATTGATTGCTGAAAAGTCACGTTCTATCAACGTCATTAACGACATCAACGTATTCTTTGAAAACAAAAATCAAATCACTCGGATATTTCTGGAAATCTTTGGAATAAGTAGAGTAACGAATTATCATTTTCCATCATAACCTCACAAATGTCTCAAATACAAATTTACAAATTTTTATTTGTACAATTATCGATAACTTGCGAACGTCGACGAATTCCAAAAGTTTAAGAAATGCAGTGTTGAATATTATTCTACGTACATACTTTTTCGTTCGACAAGTATGTAAATGAAACAAAAAAAAGGTTTGAGTTAAAATAACTCAAATATGAAAAACATTGTTTACAATGGCTGTGAACAACTATGGATTAGTGCGGTTAGAGCTGTTACCAGTCTCGATAATCGATCGTATGTCTCTCGCGAACGCACTAAAAAACGATATATTTTGTCTCTTTTCACCAGATATGTATAGTAATAGTAGAACGAAGAAAAAAAATCGTTCGGTGTATGTATTATGTACTGTGGGCTATTTTACTTTTGGTTAGTGATATATGGTATCCAAATAATTCAGTGGACTGTATATTTTTATTTCTTCCAGAAAAACTCACTATTTTTTTGCTAATAACTTTTAATAAACATGTGCAACAAAACATGTCAACAATACAACATATCTGAATAACGAAAATGAAAGAATGATCTTTACTAAGACCACTTCCGTCTACTAGTACCGATTACAGAACTCCTACAGCCGGAAACTGTAACCGCCCTCTAGACATCAAAATAAAAAATACTTATAAATTTACAACACCCCTTACTAGAGGGAGTTAAGAGTAAGATCTGAAATATTTAATTTACAAACTAGACAAATCATAACATACCGGCGGCCATTGAAACCTCCGGTTTCAATTTAGTTATTAAACAAAAGAAATATAAGTGACATAAGACAACAATCTTAAAATAGAGAAACAAAAACTAACTACATATCAAATAATATTATAGTTAAGTAAAATGTAAATCAATGAATCAAATAATGTTAGTCACTAGTATCAGTATCTATAGGCAAAACACAAACACGAGTTATGGAGCGACGCACTTCACCATTTAAAGTTTTTACTGTAACTACACGAATGAGACCATCCGCTCCTGGGTGGACAGCGATGATTCTTCCAAGACACCATTTTTGGGGAGGAAGATTATCTTCTTTAACGACAACTAACTTTCCAATCATAACATCATTCGCATGCTTAAATCTCCATTTGGACCTTTGCTCAAAAGTGTTTAGATAGTCTCGGCTCCAATTTTTCCAAAAACTTTGATGTAACTGCTGTAAATGCTGATAGCGAGTTACTGGATTTAAATTTGTGCAGTCTACTTGGGGAACTGCCTTCATAGCATCACCAATCAGAAAATGACCAGGCGTCAACGAATTAAGATCTTTAGGATCAGAGGATAGGGGATATAAAGGACGGGAATTTATGGTAGCCTCTATCTGGCACAATACTGTTGTAAATTCCTCAAACGTGAGCTTGCTTGTATTATAGGCACGCTTTAAATAATTTTTAACTAATTTCACCCCTGACTCCCACAAACCTCCTTGATGTGGAGAATTTGCGGGTATAAATTTCCAAGTGATTTTATTTTCCAACAAGTACTTACTTATGTTATCATTTTGATTAAATTTAATAATTTTATTTAATTCGTGATAAGCTCCTCGGAAATTTGTAGCATTGTCTGAGAATAATTGAGCGCATAAGCCCCTACGAGAAACAAATCTCTTTAAAGAATTTACAAAAAGCGGCAGTTGACAAATCACCATCTAATTCAAGGTGAACTGCCTTGGTGGCGAAACATACAAACAAAGCTATATAACATTTGACATAGGTCCTATTTCGGGTTTTCCCATCTTTGACTAAGAAAGGACCAGCGAAATCAACTCCAGTAGTAGTAAATGGACGTGAGCGAAATACTCTTTCTGCTGGAAGATTTGCCATTAATTGATTACCGGAAATAGGTCTACTCTTAAAACAAATTACACATTGTCGAACTATTCTTCTTACTGCTTGGGCTCCTTTGATAGGCCAAAATTTTATTCTAATATTTGCTAGAGTAGTTTGAACTCCAGCATGCAAACTTTGAATATGTTCATATCTAATGAAATTACATAATTTGGTAGTGTTTCATTCTCAAAAACGCCTTGAAAAATAGTTGGTTCATTAGTTGACCATTTTTTCAGCTCGAAACCTCCTGATTTTAATATATGGTCAATATTCTTTATTAACTCCTTAGCCATTTCAGGATTAGAAGCCCCAGTAATTAAATCATCAACATAAAAATCGCTGAGAACAACTTGAGTTGCTTCAGGAAAATTATGCTCTTGAGCCTTAGCAGTTTCTTGTAAACCTCTAGTGCTTAAGAACGAAGCTGGACCCGTTCCATATGTAACGGTGTTTAAAGAATAAAATTCAAGAGGCTGAGAAGGGTCAGATCGCCAAACGATTCTTTGGAAATCTCTATCAGATTCTTTTATTAAAACCTGTCTATACATTTTACAAATGTCCGCGGTTATAAATATTTTATGTTTGCGGGCTCTAATAAGAATACTAAACAATTCATCCTGAATTACTGGTCCAACCATTAGTACATCGTTTAATGAAAGACCTGAATTTGTTTTGCAGCTGCCATCAAAGACAACACGCAATTTTGTAGTACTCGACATTTCATTCAAAACACAATGATGTGGCAAATAATAATTTGGCTGAATAAGTTTTTCAGAATCATACAGTTTTTGCATATGCCCTAATTTTATATATTCGTCCATAAAATGAGTATATTGGATTTTTAAATCCACATTTTTTAATAATTTTCTTTCTATTGAATAAAATCGGTTTATAGCCGTTTGCTCAGATAAACCTAATTGAACAAAATTTTTACGCTTTGGTAATTCCACACAAAACCTCCCACTAACTGGGTCCCTTGAATGAGTGTCTGCGAAGTGCTTTTCACATTCAAGTTCTTCCTTAGTGTGGTTTACCTTTGTAGATTCTTGTTCCAAAAGCTAAAACTTTTCAATTTGATTTTCAAGGTTTGTATCTAAATGTACAAAACCATTGAATTGTGGAGTAAATTGGGGATTTACTTTTAATGGTCCTGAAACTAAGCATCCCAATAAGGAATTTTGCAAAATAGGCATTCGCTTTCCTAATTTGATTTGACCATCACGCAATAAATCATAGAATACACTTACTCCCAACAACATTTCAATATTTCCTGCCTCATAAAACTGTGGATCAGCTAACTTTAAGTCACCTGGTATATTTAGTGAGTGTGTGGGAAAACTTATGTGGGGTATTTTTTCAGTAATTTTGTCAAGAATAAGAAAGTTTAAATTTGCATTATAATTTGAGCACATGGATCTCACATTTGCCTTTGTGCATTTTGATACATGGGTTGAATTCCCATTTATACCCATTATAGGAACATTAATATTAATTTCTTTTAAATTTAATTTTTTAAATAAAGCAGTTGTTATTAAATTAGATGTAGAACCACTATCAGGTAAACACCTAGCTTCAATAAAATTACCCTGATTATTAGCCACATTCACAACAGCTGTAGAAAGCAAAATAATATCATCTGATTTTTGCGAACAATGATTTCCTATTTGATTAATGCTTACATTGCCTAAACCCTCATTTACTACGTTTACTGGTGATTTAACCTGAGAAGCAGGTTGTTCTAAACCAGTCTCGGCAAGAATTTTACTTATATTGTTGTGTATCATCGTTTTAAAAGAATCGCGGAAACTATAAAAGGTCTCATATGTTCCATAAAAATCTGGAATTTTTAAGGTAGGCAACACAACATCTATTTTATCAGTAATTTCAATATTTTTTACAATTTTCCTTGCGGTGGTGCATATTTGAAAATATTTAGATTCAAAATCTTCCCTTTCATTCAACTGCTTAGCTGAAGAATCTAACAATTCAATTTCAGTTTGCACATCATCAAAAGTAGCTGAAACATTATCAATTTATTCTAATCTTATTTGCATTTGCGCACGCTTACCTTCATCACTTTCAGCTTCTTTCACAAATGTGCTAAACCTTGTTAATTGACTTTTTAAAATACGTCGTCGTTCTACTAATTTTTTCAATTCTTCAGCCATTTTTTACTTTATAAATGTAATTAAATTATAAAAATGTTTAATGAAAAATATTTATAATATATAAAAACGAACTATTCTCAGATAATTTTATTTGAACAAACTTTAATAATTTTAACTGTTATAAACCTTACGTCAATAACATAAATCAGTCCCATTGAAATTTCTTTTGAATCCCTGGTCAAAATAAATTCAAGAAATATAAACCTTTCTTTGAACCCCTAGTCAAAGAACTAATAATCATAACAATTGAAAATGAAGTCCAAGCTCCTGGTTAGACTCAGTTATTTTTAATTTATTATCAAAAAATATAAACCTAAATGATTGCACAATAAATTTATTACATTAGACCCCTGGCTAATATAATACAAGCAAGTTATCCCGGATAAAAAAAATAAAATGAAACGAAATACTACTTATTAAGCAATGCGAAATTTTTTAATTATTTTAATTATAATAAAACTACCACAAATTCAAATGTATTAAGGTAATATTAGGTATTATTGGTAGAATTAAGGAAATCAGAAAGATCTTACTTGCGTATAGCTTTCGGCCATGACACTTCCATAAACGTTGTGTTCATCAACTTTTTCACTTTCCAACATAAATCTGGTGCATCCGGTTTGAATGATCATAAATATGGGCTATTTCACTTTTGGTTAGATATATATAGTATCCAAATAATTCAGTGGACTGTATATTTTTAAGTAGTATATAATTGGGAGAGGATCAGGACTTCCGGTCTAAAACTAGGTCAAGACTTCCGGTCTGAAACTAGGTCAGGACTTCCGGTCTAAAACTAGGTCAGGACTTCCGGTCTAAAACTAGGTCATGACTTCCGGTCTAAAAATAGGTTAGACAGGTCTCGACAAGTCAGATAGGACTTTCGGTAGGTCTGACAGGTTACAACAAGTTAGATATTATGAATGAGATTGCGTAATATTGTGAAATATTGTGTAATATCGTACTTGACAAGCCATATATTGCGTAATAGTGTGAAAAATTATATAATATTAATAGTATATTACGTATCAAGAGTGGTAAGTAGGATATTACGTACGAGTGGAAAAGTTACGCACGAAGCCGCGTAGCGGCGAGTGCGTAATTACACGAGTACGTAATACCTCTTACCACTCGAGTTACGTACTATGCTTTTTCTACGACTCAATATTTTAATTTTAATTCTAAATATTTGACATCTCTTAAAAAATATATTACGAAATTTGGCGTTTAAAATAACATTTATCAAAGTAGTGACATTAAGTAACATCCTAGATTAAATAATAATTTAAAATGTAATATATGTTGCCTAAATCTGTTTTATTTTTATTTTATTTTTTAATAAAAACTATTATATATTTATGTTTTAAAATTGACAAAAAGTATGTAAATAGACCAAATAAAGTAGTACGTACATAAAAAATTTTATTGCAATTTAATTAAACAAAAAATTTAAGTTTTCTTAACTTAACGCACATGTATGTTATGAGATCTCATTACGTGCATGTTATTGTTAAATGTCACTTACAAGGAATGTCTACAGTACGATTTTTGACGTTTACAGTCATGGGCGTAGAAAAACACGTTTATTCCGTGTTTATATATGCAGATATGTAAATTATAATTCATAGTTGAATTAGCAATGAAAGTAGTCGTGTTTTTATTTGTGCTCTACACAGTTTCTGGTTTTAATAAAGATGATGCAAAACATTTTTTGGAGCAATAGGGCTATATAACAAACAATACACTAGTAGATTTTTCTTCTAGTATTACAAATTTTCAAGAACAATATAATTTACACGTTGACGGTGATTTAAATAATGAAACCATAGCTCTTATGCAAAAACCTCGATGCATTATTGGGGAGAATGATAATGCATTTACAGTCAAACGAAAATGGAATAAAACACATTTATTATGGTATTTTCCTTTAGCAACAAATGATCAACTAAGATTGGCCCAAAAAGCTTTTAATATGTGGGCTAATGCATCTACGTTAACGTTTGAACAGATACACAAAGCAATTCCTAAACCTGATATAACAATACAAATGACACCTATAAGACATCATTTTAGAGTTGATTGTATGGGGCAAGGAAAATGCTTATATGATTTTGATGGGCCTGGAAAACAATTAGCTCATGCATTTTTTCCAAATGATCACTGTGTAGAAATTCATTTAGATAAAGAAGAAAATTGGTATTACGGGGATGAAAAAACACCGGATGGACAATACAATTTTTTTATGGTTTTATTACACGAAATGGGCCACAGTCTAGGAGTTGGACATGCCGATCAAGAAAAAACTGTAATGTTTCCATGGTATCAAGAAGAAAATTTTGACTTGCAAGATGATGATAAAAATGCTATTGAATATCTGTATGGTAAAAAAATCAGTATGTGCCTATACCACCATACATAAAAAAAATGTACACGCCACCCATTACAACACCTACATTGCGTACTACAACAACACTCCGTACAATATCACCTCAAACAAAAACTACAGAATTTAGACAAAAGTTGGCATCATCTCCTCGAGAAAAAAAACAAAATTTATGTGAAATAGTTCCTGAAGTAATGTTTCTAGCTTATGATAGCACTTTTCCAAGCTATCGTCTATACATTATAAAAAATAAGCTTTTATGGAAAATTGATTTAGCAACACTAAGAATTCCATCAGCTGAAAATCTTACAGACTACCTACCAGGCGATATAATGAGTGTATCAAGCATTTTCCAAAAATCAACTGGTGATTTATTAGTCTATAGTGGAAATCAGTTGTACGAGGTATCGTTTCCTGGATTAGAAATTTCACAGGCGTTAGAAACTGGAATACCAAAACATGCAAAAATAAATTCTGCTTTCCAAAACGATGCTGGAAAAATATATATATTATTTAATGAAGGTTACATAGAATTTGAGCCAGATATATCAAAGATTGTAAATAGAGGAATGATAAAAGACTTGTTTCCAAAGGTACCTGTAAACCCCGACTTTGTCTATAAGCATACTGATGGAAAATTGTATTGGATTCATGATGGAATGTACTATAAATACAGCGAATTTACGCGCCGAGTTTTAGAAATGGGTCCCTTTAATTGGAACATTTTTGGAGTTCCTTGTCCTTCCAAAACTTTACTAGATGAATTAAAAGATTTATTGTTTAAAGTTATTAATATTTTTCAATAATAAAATGTTAAAATAAATTAACTACTTGATTGCAGTTTCCTGCTAATCAATTGTCATTTCAGTAAAACGTTTATCAAATAGATGTTAAAGATAATAATAGTATACCTAATACTATTATGACGTTTTACAGAGTCTTTGAAAATCAAAGAACATATAGACCGTTTACTAAGAACCAACAACTACTTCCCTGGCTATATGCCACGACGGACATTGAATTACAGTTCAAAGATAAACGGGGTTAGTATATCTGCAAGATAGAACTAACCATTTTAGTTTGCAATTCGATAGGATATCACTTGTAGACCGGTTTCGACGTATTGCGTCTCATCAGTACAAGGTAGATATCCATCCAGATGCTCTAAGAGCAACTAGATTGGAGATATGTCTGAAATCACACAAATACATTATCTTTAGTAAAGAAAATGTAAAAAGTGCGATAATAGCGACATCCCCATATTTAACTGCAAACTGAAATTCTATTTGACAAAAAACCTCTCGGCTTTGTAGGGTTAACTATGGGGATGTCGCTATTATCGCACTTTTTACATTTTCTTTACTAAAGATAATGTATTTGTGTGATTTCAGACATATCTCCAATCTAGTTGCTCTTAGAGCATCTGGATGGATATCTACCTTGTACTGATGAGACGCAATACGTCGAAACCGGTCTACAAGTGATATCCTATCGAATTGCAAACTAAAATGGTTAGTTCTATCTTGCAGATATACTAACCCCGTTTATCTTTGAACTGTAATTCAATGTCCGTCGTGGCATATAGCCAGGGAAGTAGTTGTTGGTTCTTAGTAAACGGTCTATATGTTCTTTGATTTTCAAAGACTCTGTAAAACGTCATAATAGTATTAGGTATACTATTATTATCTTTGACATCTAGTTAAAATAAATGTTTTACCCAACATATTTTCTTTTATTTAAAAGGTCATTGCTCTTTTTTATTGATTTTGAAACTAAAAAAAAATAAAATGTTTAAGATAAAACTTCCCTTGATTAACACCTATCGCAAAAGTGGGTTGTAATCCTAAAATGTAAATGTTTGATTTCCTTGATTAACAAAAAACCATCAAAATTAAAAGGTTAATGACCTATGTTGTGCTTAGTGCAGTTTGATAAAATTAATTTGCAAAATAATTTTGATTAACAAAAGATCAAAATATAAGATATTTGATCGCCCACAAAATACAATGCATATAAATAAAAAAATAAATGGTTAAGATAAAACTTCCCTTGATTAACACCTATCGCAAAAGTGGGTTGCTATCCTAAATGTAAATATTTGATTTCCTTGATTAACAGAAAAACATTAAAATTAAAAGGTTAGTGACCTATATTGTGCTTAGTGCAGTTTGATAAAATTAATTTGCAAAATAATTTTGATTAACAAAAGATCAAAATATAAGATATTTGATCGCGCACAAAATAAAATGCATATAAATAAGAGTCCGTAAATTATTTGAAATTATAGTGTGTAAAGTGTAACATAATTTAAAAAAATGAAGTGTGAAAAATTTGCTGTACCAAGCAGCAGCAGAAAATCAATAAAGCTGCTGATGCACTTAAAAAAAGAAAAAGGTGCGTCAAATTTTACACAAGTGAATTTAGACACAAGCACCGATTCAATCGTCTTTTTAGACGATATTTCAAAAATAAAACCTATTGGTTATGCAAAATTTAAACCATCGCTGAAATCTACACCTATGGTGAAAAAAGAAAGTGAAGGTGTAGATTTCACTAGGGAAGATGATGAATTTCCTGTCAAATCAGCAGAAATGAGGGAGCACGAAGAAAAACAAAATAATGGTGGTAATGGTAATGACTCCCCAGCATCAGAAGTGAGGGAAGGTGAAGAAATGTTAAATAATGATTGTAATAATAATAACTATTGTGTTGACGTCAGAGCTAATGATATTGATGAAGATGATGATGATAATAATGATGATAATGATAATGATAATGATGAAGATGATGATGATGATGATGATAATAATGATGTGGATGATGATGTTAAATATCAAAATGAAATTAAAAAATTTGTTGCCTATAATTCAAATTTATTGAAAAAAGAATATACAAAAAGAAATACTTTACTGAAAAAACTTGAAAAAATTACTAAAAAACAAAAAAAAATTGAAAAGGCACTAGTAAACAGTAATCAACGAATTGTAAAAGTAAATAGAATTTTAACTTTCCTATCGTAAATAAATTTCTGTTCACATTTATTCATAGTTGTTTTTTTAACCTAATTATATATAAAAGGGGCTAATTAGTTGACTTACTATTGAAATAGTTATTAATTGTGTATAAAACACTATCACATATAATCCGGTTTAGTGTAAAATTGGAATCAAACATCACGAAACACTTAAAACTAAAAAAAAAAAAACTTTCAAAATTAAACAAAACCACTTAAAACTACAAAACACTTAGGGCCACAAAACACGTATTAAAACTGAACAAGATCCAAATCTGGTTTATCAATTTCAGTTAGATTATCTAACCGATTAATCAAAATCAGTAGGTATATTATTTATAATTAAATTTTGAATACAATCGCCATCTATATAGTAATAATAGAAAGTATTTATATTTAACAGGGATCTATAAATAAAAAACAGTTGTTTTAATATAACATTTTTATTTTAAAATTTACAAATTGATAAGGAATGAACATTTCCCTTGCAATTTTTTAATATTTGTTGCTTAAGTTCTCTTAAACAATATATGTTTAAGTGTAAATTTGATGGTATAACGAACTCGTATGTGCACCATTGTGGTTCGTTGTGACATAACCGAAGTCCAATTGCTCCACTTTTGTCTTTAATATACCAGTACACTTGATTTGCAGCTATCTGTTGTAATGTTGGAGGAGAATACGTAATTCTATATGTAGATTTGTCTGTTAGAGAGGAAGGGTTAACATATTCACCATTTACCAATAGTTTAATTTCAGGTGTAACACATCTGCTAAAGTCCATTACAAAATATACAATATCTTGTCATCAGAGAAAGAAAAACTGGCACTTCGCATACATCACAAAGTAAACATTTTTCTATTACACTAGGAGTACCACCAGTGAAATGTCCTGTTATATGTATACCAGTATTCTTGGGATTTTCCAATAATTTTTGATAAAAACAAAGCACACAATAATTTGTATTATCTAATTTAAAGTAATCATGTATAATACAAATTACTTCGTAAGATTCTTCAGCCAACCAACGTTCACTATTAATTAAATTGACTTTCTCAAACTTCAGTTCAGTTTCTAATTTATCACTTTCTATACCTTCATCCATAATAAATGTTAAAATTTCAGGCTGGCTTTAAATAATTTTTAGACTCACACTTTCTTTTATTTTATGACTTTGTTTTAGTGTCCCAATATACTTTGTACTTCCTTGATTTTGTGATTAAACTTTTAGATCTAAAAATAAATTTAGGACTTCCTTTTAGTAACCTACTACCCTTTGGACTTTTTAAATTTATATAAAATACGGTTTCTAATTTCTCTTCACCAGAAAGTAAAATGGCTTGTCAAGATATTTTTGTGGGTAAACTTACTTCTTATTTAAACAAATCAAAGTCAAAACAAGTGACAACCTGTTTATCCTATCAGTTAAATTTTGCTCCATGTGTTGTATTTTCAGGCAGTAAAAACAGGTCAGTTGTCTTTACGGAGAAAGATTGGAAAGAGTTTATGGCTTATGAAGAAAAAATTAATAATTTCTTAAAATCGACAGCACATCAAGAAACAGTAGATGCAGGAAATTTTATATTACATTTTAAACAGTTTGAACAGAACAAAGTTTTAGAAATACTAACTCCCCAATCATCAATATGGTTGGGAGCCGCTTCTTTAACGGAGCTATGGATACTGTTGCCTTTAATAAACCATTCGTTAGAGATATTAAAAAACCAGCAGTTTATTACATGCTTTAAAATACTACAGGCGGGTGTCAAAGGCTCTGATAATGTAATAGATACTGCTCTGGATGTTGTGGAACCAATAAAGCAGATGAGTCCTTTCAAATATACTTTATTAATGGAAATTATTTACAAGTATCCCGAGATCTTGCAATGAAGACAGTACAATTCAATGAACAAAATAACAAAATTTACTATCTCATAACCTGGAGTTTTGCATATCGATCATCTAGGAAGATTTACTGGGAACTAAAAGCTTTGGATCGTTTTCGATTTCAACAAAAAATTAAGGAATTTGATAAAATTATCACTCCAATACTATCCATAGAACATAGAAATAAAATGTTAGCTCAAATAAATAAAAATGTAATATGATAATGTATTTTTATTTCAAAAAGATTTTATATAATTAAGTTTTTTATATCAATCCACGATGTTTCGTTCATTCCAAGCCACTTCACCAAAGCCTTTCCTCCCCGTTTTTTTACTATTCTTTCAATTAAGTAGTCATTTGGGTACATAAATTTTTGTAATTCTTCAGTGTAAAAACCGCCTTGGATTTCATTATTCTTGGAATCTTCTAACAAGTACGTGATTGGATTTGTGTTTTGAACTTTACGTATTTTAAAAATTTCATTTGTCCACGATGGGGTGTAACCTTTGGAAAATGCATGTCTATATTTGCTAATCCTAACAAAATCTCCTTTTTTAAATTTCCTTTTTCTTTTATCAACAGTTTTTAGGTATTTAAAAGCTATTATGTATTCAGAATTTTTCTTATTGACTTTACTGGGAATGGCACCGGTTTGTTGAGTGTCTAGTATTATTATACTTTTTTACAATATCTGGTAAAATTTTAACCCACTTATATGATCCTTGCATACTAAATTTTTTCCATAACAATGATTTTATAGTTCTAATTACTCTTTCTGCGATACTTGCTTTCAAATTTGAGAATGTACTATAGTGATTAATATTATATAGACGCATAAGTTCTTTGAATTTTGAATTGTAAAATTCAGTTCCATTATCAGTTTGCAAATTTGAAGGTATAGACATTTTGCTTAGAATTTTTTTCATTGCGCCAGTAACTTCACTACCAGTTTTTGTTTTAAGAGGTTCTACCCAAACATATTTGCTGAAGGCGTTAATTACTACCAGAATATAACGGTATCCATTATTGAATTTAGCATAATTTGTCAGTACAGCTAAGTCAGCTTGAATTAAATCATTTAAGTTTTTAATGATTACATGACGTCTTTTGTAACTTTTTTTTGCTGGTTTGTGTAATTCATTGACAATTTGATCTTTTATATCAGACATTTCTTTCTAAAGGACACTGCAGTGTAATGTGTACTAAAACGTTTGGATGCGTGTTTAATTTAAAGGAAATCTTATCTCCTTTATTCACAGAAAGACCACTAAGCTCATGGTATTTATATTCTGTCGAGTTTATCATAACAGCTCCATTAAAACCATAATGCTGTACTGACTCAATGGTACCACTTACAGAAAACACATATGTTATACCTCCGTGTTCTAAGACATAATAATCCTTGTTAAGACTTGTCTTTTTTTCTCCTCGTAAAGTAAATATTAATTTACTATGGAATGATGATGGTTCAGATACAAAATACAAGGGTGAAGGGGTACTTTCGGTAGTGTCACAGACACTTTTTAAAAAATGACTACCAAATTTATTGATGGGCATTATAGCAGTGTTGTGTAACAACTAAATATTTTATTTTACTATGCTTCTATTTATGCAATAATACCACCTTCTCGGAGTTCTTCTATAATTGAAATAATTTCGTTATTGTGTCCATTGTTTCCTACAGATTTTGAAGCCAAAAGTAGACGTAATCTTTCTATGAGTTCATTAAAATCATCAAAGTATTTATACTCTATGGGATTTTTCGAATATTTCAACCAAGTTAAACCTTTACCTTTTTGTTCTAAAATCTTTTTTTTATTTCTTGTAACAGTACCAAGAACACCAATATCACCAGCTGAACCTATTCTATATCTATTTAAACCAGGTCTGCTTTCTAATCTTGGTTTTATGACATAATTATATTTATCTTTGATTTTAGCCTCTATTTTTCTAAGTGGTAATTCTGGATTGTTATCTTTATGTAGAGCATTTGTCCTACGTAAAATATCTACATATTCGTCAGCATCTTTGGGTGTAAATATATTAGTGTTAGCCTTAAAGAGTAACTCGTAAAGTCCTGGAGTGCCTTTATATTGGATTCCCTTGATTTTTATATCAGGTCCAATAAAATCTATGTTAGAATCACCAATAGATATTTTATCAGTAAGAAGGTCATGATGAACCCCTAAGGTATTATCAAAGTCTCCTACAACATCCTCTATATTTCCCATAATATAATCTCGTGGGAGAGGGGCCGTAAAAGCTGAATAATAATCTTCCATTACGGCTGGATTTTCAATTATTTGACTAAATTCACGCACTGTTTCATTATAACTATGTGTAAAATCGTCATTGTCTTGTGGTACATGCTCGAATACCTTTTCTGGACCTGATGTAAGGTCTTCTTCTTGTGATACATGTTCGAATACCTCCTCTGGGCCTGATGTAAGGTCTTCTGCACCGGACTTTGCAGGAGTTAAGTCATTGTCAGAAAACGTTAACTTATAAATAGATTTTCGTGGTTTGTATTGACGTTTTTCAGGGAAATGAATTGGTTCTGCTTTTGGAGAAAGTAGTTCTTGTTTAACCGGTGCATTTTTTTCCAAAGTATCTATTAAATGTTTTAAAGGTTGGGTTATGGGCTGATAATTTTTTTCCAGATCTGTTTGTGATTGAAGTATATCTCTTTTAAGAGTTTTAAATTTTTTCTTTAAAGCCTGTCTTGATTTAACCAACTGCTTAGCCAGTCGATGATCCATATTGACTATGGATGTAGAAAGCAGAATCTATTATTTATATGGTTATAAATTGATCAAACCCAATACGGTATTTACCCGACGAGAGTGGCGAGTCCTTATCTACCACAAGAAATTGATGTTTTTGTTTCCAGCACAAAGAACACATATATTTTAAATCTTGGAAAGAGGGAAAATCAATATTTGTGTGGTCATCGTAAATATGCCTTAAATTTGTCATATCTTGCTGAAAAATCACTAGAAGGTTTGCATTATCTCTAAGTCTTATTTTTGGGATAGAACTATATGTTTGACATAAATAAAAACTATCTGTTTGCTTATGTCGACCAAATGAGAAATAATTTTTAATAACATCCTGATTACCAGAGCCTACGTCATCAAAGATTACCAAAGAATTTTCTTTTATTTCTTCAGGTAATGGCACCTCTTCCAATTTATCGTATTCATTATATCCAATTTCAGTAATTGGTTCAAGTAATAACCGTAAATATTGATATTTCGGTTGATACAATGACTTTGAGAAAATGTATAAGTTTTAAATCTTAGCCCGTTAGGATGCTCTATCAAAGACAGCATAACATTTGTTTTTCCACAACCTGATGGCCCTACTATTAAACATCGTTTGCTGTCACCTCCAAATAAACAACCGTGCTTTCCAATCTTCTGAACTTCTGAAATTCTGTCGTGATTTGTAATCGGAAGAACAAATTTCTGTTTTTCAATCTTCATTGTTAATTAGTTAATGAATCAATGGAGTTATATATATAAGCAGGTTACTATATAAAGAAAAATATGAAGGGCATTA
Organism: Altica lythri; assembly: GCA_964028335.1. Taxonomy (NCBI): domain Eukaryota; kingdom Metazoa; phylum Arthropoda; class Insecta; order Coleoptera; family Chrysomelidae; genus Altica; species Altica lythri. The sequence continues at coordinate 96,090,734 of OZ034801.1, read as the reverse complement.
GTTCACGTTTAGCAATTAAAAAGAAAGGTTGTGGGTTACTAAACTCAGCAATTAATAAATTGCCATTTGAATTACATTTTCCTGGTTATCAATATTGTGGACCTGGTACAAAATTAAACAAGAGGATTGCTCGAGGAGATTCTGGTATAAACTTACTAGACAAAGCTTGTAAAGAGCATGATCTGTCATATTCAGTTAACAGCAGTTTAGAAGATAGACATAAAGCAGATCAAGTATTAGAAAATAAAGCGTGGGATCTGGTGGGGTCTACAAAAACACCATTAGGTCAAAAAGCACTTGCATGGTTGGTGACAAATGCAATGAAAGCTAAACGAAAACTAGGAATGGGGGTTAAAAACAAAAAAGGTACAAGAAAGGTTGGAATGGGTATAAAAACCAAGAAAGTTGAAAAGAAAAGGATTAAAAAAAGGGTTATTAAAATACCTAAGAAAGGCAGTTTTTTGCCTCTTTTACCAGCCCTTTTAGGGGCGCTAGGTGCATTAGGGGCTGTAGGCAGTGGTGCTGCAGGGATAGCCAAAGCAATTAACGATGCAAAATCCAATCGCCTTCAGTTAGAGGAACAAAAGCGACATGACTTGGCAATGGAACAAAAAGGAAAAGGTTTAAGATTGCGAAAAGGATCTGGCATGTATCTTAAACCCTATTCAAAAAACTAGTATTACCTCGCCATGCATTAACAAATTTGGATCTAATTAAATATTCAAAATTGTTGAAAATTCCATATTTTCGGGGTGTTTTTATGAGGGATTCGCTTCCAAAACGTATTCGTCACAAAGAAAGTGGTGTTATAAATATGGATTCAATACATGGCAAAGGTACGCACTGGACAGGATATATTAGGAATAATAAAACAATAATATATTTTGATTCGTATGGTGATCTACCTCCTCCAAAAAGTGTAATAAAATATTTTCAAAGTAATGGACCTGCAAATATAATCTACAACTATGAGCGTATTCAGCCATTCAATTCCTACAAATGTGGTCACCATTCTTTAAATTTTCTATATAACCATTATAAAAATAATAAACTGATTAGTTGAAATAAAGTATTTGTCGAATATGTCGTATAGTTTTACATTCTCAGGAAATTCTTCCGTTTTAAGTTATAATTTTAATCCACCAATATATTTAAAAGATGATGTTGATTATGAAATTGGATTAACAAACTTTTATACTTTTAACAACATTCCCAATATAGATGATAGAAACAATGTTTTTCAATGGGGTGATAAACTGAATATTCAAACATACTATTTACCAGTAGGCTCGTATAAACTAATAGACATTGAACAAAAGTTAAAACGATATATGGCTGACGTTGATGTGGGTGCTGTTATTAATATAATTCCAGATATAAATACAGGAAAGGTATTTGTAAAATCTAATCGCATTTTTTCTTTTAATAACCCAAATACAATTGGTAAAATATTAGGTTTTACAAATACAGTAAGACTTAATCCCGGAATAACTTATTCATCCGACGAACCTGTTAAAATTAATCCTACTAATTCTATTTGCATTGATTGTAACATAGCTTCGGGTGCTTATTTAAACGGAAGCCCTGTTCACATTATTCATCAATTCTTTCCAACGGTTCCTAGCGGCTATAAAATTGTAGAAGCACCACAGACTATTTTGTATTTCCCCTTGAGCGTTAAAACGATCAACAACATAACTATAAAAATTATAGATCAAGCTAGCAATCTAATAAACCTTCAAAACGAAGAAATAACCGTTTGCATACATTTAAGAAAACGAATATAATGGTTCTCATTTTTTCGATCCCATCCGATGACTATAAAAGATTATATAAAAGACCCAGATCTGTTAGTCCCAAAAATACTATTAATTGGATAACATCTGCTAATCGTCTCTTCTTAGAAACACTAGGTTTTAAAGTATTAGTATAATGGAAACCCTTCACGTAACTGGTCAACCATTAAATGATAACACCATTCAAGACTATCAATTTCACATTTATCAACCTTATATCCCAGGAAAATTGAATTATAACGATGAGATAAGAATTCCTATTCAAGACCTCGATGCCTACACTTTACCATCTAATAGCTACCTTTACATTGAAGGAAAATTGCTAACACATGAAGACAAGGTTCCAAGTAAATTAAAATTTGTTAATAATGGTGTAACATTTCTGTTTCGGGAACTTCGTTATGAATTGGGCGGTGTCATAATTGATTCAGTAAGGGGTGTAGGTCTTGTCTCAACTATAAAAAATTATCTCAGTTTAAGTGAAAATGAGAGTATACTTCTACAAAATGCTGGTTGGTTTCCAAAAAGGGAAAATGAAAGCATTTTGGTAGATTCCGAAGGTTCGTTCAATGTGTGTATTCCATTAAGAATATTGTCTGGCTTTTTTGAAGATTTAAAAAAAAATATAATGAATATGAAACAGGAATTAATATTAATCCGAGCTAACGATGATGTAGATTGTATTATAAGCACTGATGAGACAGAGAAACCTAAAATTGAATTGTCTAAAGTTTATTGGTATGTCCCACACGTCACACCAAGTCTAAGTCAACAATTAAGATTAAATAAAATTGCACACAGTAATACTGAGCTTCCATTAAAGTTCAGATCATGGGAATTAATAGAATATCCATCATTAAATAATACAACACGCCACACTTGGGCGGTAAAAACAACCACAAAGTTGGAAAGTCCTCGTCACGTAATTCTAGCATTTCAAAATGGTAGAAAATCTGAAATTCAACAAGATAGAAGTAAATTTGATCATTGTTATTTGAAAAATATTACAGTTTTTTTAAATAGTGAACGCTACCCATATAGTGATTTAAATTTAGATTTCGCCAAAAATAGATTTGCTACGCTTTATGAAATGTATGCCAATTTTCAACAAAGTTATTATCATCTTTTAATAAATCAACCTATATTTAATCCTAAAGAATTTAAAGATAAAAGTCCTTTAATCCACATTGATTGTGCAAGACAAAAAGAAGTTATACAGTCTGGATCGGTTGTACTAAGAATTGAATTTGAAACGAACGTAGCAACTTCAACAAGTGTAATTAAGACTCCTCTCCAAATATTCAGAATTTCAATAATTAGGAAAAAAGTATAAAAAACATGTAAAAAATAATATTTATTGCATTTTAAATGTGTCATACAGGTAAAATACGTTTGTTAAAGCACAAATACTTGAATTATTACTATGGTAAAAACATTTAGGAGTAGATTTCTTTAACGGTGGATGCTCTTCTAGTTCAATAATTGGTGCCAAAGAATACTTCCTCAAGTAACATGCCTTCTCAGCACCTTTCACATACACAGCACTTTTGTCTTTTGTAATCTCTTCCATAATGCTTTTAAAATTATGTAAGGGCGTATATCCAGCGTTCCAGTTTATAGCATGATGATTATGCATTAACCACACTGCTTGTTTGAGAAAATCTGGGTGAAGCATTCTTAATGGAAACGGAGGCTTGAAAACATAATGTGTTATTCGTTTTCCATCAAAGGCAGCCATCTCCTTGACAATCATTTTATTATTTTCTATATTAAAACACTGTACGGCGATTACTAACATAATTACACAATTACACAAATACACAAATTACACAATTACACAAATAAGTTGCGTTATTTATATTAAAATCCCACCACTGTATCGAAGTTTAAACATGTTATTTAAAAGTTATTGATAAATATTTAGGACAACAAAAGTTATTTAGAGATTATCTAAAGGTTATCTAGAGGTTACCTAAAAGTTATTGATAAATATTTAGGACATCAAAAGTTATTTAGAGATTATCTAAAGGTTATCTAGAGGTTACCTAAAAGTTATTTATAAATATTTAGGGCAATAAAAGTTATTTAGAGGTTATCTAAAGGTTATCTAGAGGTCCAAACATGTTTTTAATCTATACCCCTTTTTAAAGTTATAAAATATAAGTAATCTGAAATTTTTAATTAAGTAACAATAAAGTGCGATCAGTGTAAACACAACTTTGCAAACAAGAGCAATCTTGTTAGACACAAACGGAAAAATTGTCGTCAAAGTAATGTACCTTTAAAAAAAAGTAGATTAGAAATGTCTGTTTTGAAAAATTTGGAAAACGGTGTAGAGATGCTTCAGTGTGCATTTAAGTGTCGTATTTCTACTTATCGTTTTTCTATCAAAGATATTTGCAACGATCCATCAAAGTTTATGGATGAAGTACAACCAAATGTTATTGGTGTAATTTTTAAACATGTACAGAAACATATTAGTATAAAAACTAACTTTGAATTGTTTGGATTATATATCATACCAGAAAAAAGATGTATCAGAAATTAAATCGTTCAATACAAAAAACAAAGTTGTCAACTTGTCAACGGATCTCCTGAAGATGTTCAAGGAGTTCAAGGACGAGATTATGTCAAAAGCCTATGAATTTCATGAAGGACAATCTGGCTGGACTCTACAGCAAATAATATACTTGCATGTTAATATTAATAAACATAACCCTTTAAAAGGTGGCTGCTACACAAAATTACCCAATGCTATAATCCGTAAACAAGCTGTTTTAAATATTAAAAGTAATGACGATAAATGTTTTATATGGTGTGTAAACGCAGCATTGTTTCCATCAAATGGACTCTGCCAACTACCCTCATCTTATCCACCAATTGACACGTTATTAAACTTTGAAGGTATGGAATTTCCGGTAAAATTAAAAGATATAAATAAATTTGAGAAAATGAACAATATATCTATTAACGTTTTTGGATTTGAAACCTATTTTAAAAAGAATAAAATAAAAACTGAAATTGTGGGACCACTCTATTTTTCATCATGTCGGAAACAAACACATATCAATCTTTTGCTGACTGATGATGGTCATTACTGTCTTATCACTGACTTGTCAAGATTGATACGTAGTCAAAAGACAAAACATAATGGACATGTTTTTATTTGCGATTGTTGTTTACAGTTCTTTAACACAAAAAACCATTTGGATAGACATCAAGAGTATGATTGCAATCATGTAAGAACAGAGGTACCAACAACTAATTTACGATTAAATAAATATGGACAGTTTCTTCCTGAAAATATTTTAAAATTTATCCATATCGAAAGACAGTTAAAAGTTCCTTTTGTGATATACGCGGATTTTGAAAGTATTCTCAAACCTATTGCTTGTACGGAACCTAACAATGATAGATCATTTACTGTCAAAACTTATGAACACCAGCCATATTCATTTGCTTTTTACGTAAAATGTAGTTTTAATGATAACTATTCAAAATTTTACCAGTTTCGAGGCAATAATGCAGCCGAGGTATTTATAAATATGTTGGAAAAGGTAGTGGTAAAATTATACCATAAACATTTGAAAGTTGTTAAGCCTATGATACCTCTTACTACGGAAGAAAATAATAGATTTTTATCTGCAACTTCATGTCACATTTGTAGTAATGTTTTTAAGTCATGGAATGACAAAGTACGAGATCATTGCCATTTATCAGGTAGATTTACAAATGCTGCACACTCAAAATGTAACTTGCATTATAAAATACCAAAATTTATACCTATATTTTTTCACAATTTGAGTAATTACGACAGTCATCTTTTTATCAAAAAACTAGCTCCAAACAATAAAAGAATTAGTGTAATTGCACAAAATAAAGAAAAATATATAACATTTTCAAAGCATATTCTAGTTGAAAAATTACTACCAGATCCTCTCAAAAACCAACACCTTATATTAAGGTTTGTTGATTCATTCAGATTTTTAAATAGATCTTTAGAAAAATTAAGCGACACTTTAATCTCACACCAGTGTAATGAAATACGAAAATATTTTCCCAGTGACAGAGAATTCAGTTTAATTAGAAAAAAAGGCGTCTTTCCGTATACATACATAGATAGTTTTGAAAAGTTGGAAGAAAGCCGTTTACCTTCACAACAGTGTTTTTTCGATCATTTGAAAGGTGAATCAGTTTCAGATGATTATTATAATAGGGCATTAGAGGTGTGGAAAACCTTTAACTGTAAAAATCTCGGATCATATTCAGATATTTATTTAAAGTCTGACGTTCTATTATTAGCAGATATATTTGAAAATTTTAGAAAAATTTGCTTGAAAGAATACAAGTTAGACCCAGCTCACTACGTAACAGCACCATCATTAAGTTGGGATGCTATGTTAAAGTACACTCAAATTGAACTTGAATTGTTGACAGATATAGACATGGTTCATTTCTTTAAGAAAGGTATACGAGGTGGCGTTTGCCAATGCTCTAAGAGAATGTCTGTAGCTAATAATAAATTTCTAACAGAATATGATTCCCTAAAACCAACATCGTATATTTTATATCTTGATGCAACTAATCTTTACGGTGCTGCAATGAGTTATTATTTACCAACAGGTAATTTTAAATGGGTAGACCCTAATGATAACTGTTTATCTGTTGAAGATGATTCTGAAAAAGGATATGTTTTAGAAGTAGATTTAGAATACCCCCTAAGTCTTCATAATGAACACAATGATTTACCGTTTTGTCCTGAAAATTACACACCTCCCAATAGCAAATTTCCTAAATTAATTCCAAATTTAAATAATAAAAACAGATACGTTATTCATTATCGTAATTTAAAACAGTGTTTAAAGTATGGATTAAAGGTTATCAAAATTCATAGAGTCTTAGAATTTTCACAATCACAGTGGTTAAAAAAGTACATTGATTTGAACACAAATTTAAGAAATTTATCTAAAAATGATTTTGAGAAGGATCTTTTCAAACTACTAATTAATTCAATATTTGTTAAAACAATGGAAAATGTAGATAAACGTCAAGATATAAAATAATGTACTCACTGGGAAAATATTAAACAGAAAAAGGGAGCTAAATCATATATTGACAAACCTTCATTTAAAACATGTTCAATATTCGATGAAAACTTGGTTGCTGTTCATATGGAAAGAACCAAAATTGTGTACGATAAACCACTTTATGTTGGATTTTCAATTTTGGACATCTCTAAAACTATTATGTATGACTTTTTTTATGGATATATCAAACCTATGTATAAAGATAAAGCTACTTTATTGTATAAAGATACCGATTCGAATATCCTAGAGATCTTTACAGATAACGTTTATGATGATATAAAAAATAACATTGGTTATTTTGACACATCCAATTACAAGGTAGATAACATTTACGGTATCCCAAAAACACCTTCAGTAATAGGGAGAATGAAAGATGAATTCGCAGGTACACCTATACAGTCATTTTACGGTACATCTGCTAAGGCTTATTGTGTTAAAACTGTAGATGACGTTTTGAAAAAAGCTAAGGGGGCATCAAAAAGTGTTATTAAAAATAAAATAAGTGTATCTGATTACGTAAATGTTTTAGAATCACAAGGGTGTATATTTAGAAAAATGTATATATTTATATCACATTTACATACCATTTATACAGAATTAAAAAATAAAGTGGCGCTGTCCTCATCTGACAATAAAAGGTACGTGTTACCAGATAATATTCATACTCTGGCTTGGGGACATTTACTAACCAGACAAAAAAGTATAGAACTTTTTAATGCAGATAATAATATACAGTTAGAAAATTTGGGTATTATAGATAATGTACAATTAGAAGATTTAGATAAGTTAGATAATTTATATTTTAATGAAAATGTAGATTTAAGTGAATATAAATAAAATGCTGAAATAGTAATATGGAGTTTTCTTTCAATAAATACACATTAAAAACTGTATACATTTATTAAGCAAACCCAATTACAACTTTATTTACTCATTATACCTTCACTGCTGTATAACTTTACTTTAGACAGTTTTTCATTTACAAACTTGAAATCCTCGTAAGTAGTAATATCTCTACGTAATTTCTGAATATCTGCTAAATGGTTATTAATTTGTTTGTTAAATCGGTTGGCATCTCTAAACACATGATCCCATTTTTTCTTAGTTTCGTCGGATATTTCCGCATTGTACAAAAAATTGGAATTAGGTTGATTCCATTTTTTTTGTGTTGTGCTGTGCATGACGATAACTTATGAATCAAACTGTACACCGCACTAATTAATATAATAATAAAATTTAACTCACCAAAAACTGTCAATATTAACCGATAGAATTATCTCTGACACTAATCGTTTAAAGTTACACAATATTTCACAATATTACGCAATCTCATTCATAATATCTAACTTGTTGTAACCTGTCAGACCTACCGAAAGTCCTATCTGACTTGTCGAGACCTGTCTAACCTATTTTTAGACCGGAAGTCCTGACCTAGTTTCAGACCGGAAGTCCTGACCTAGTTTCAGACCGGAAGTCTTGACCTAGTTTTAGACCGGAAGTCCTGATCCTCTCCCAATTATATACTACTTTTTTATTTCTTCCAGAAAAACTCACTATTTTTTTGCTAATAACTTTTAATAAACATGTGCAACAAAACAGGTCAACAAAACAACATATCTGAATAACGAAAATGAAAGAATGATCTTTACTAAGACCACTTCCGTCTACTAGTACCGATTACAGAACTCCTACAGCCGGAAACTGTAACCGTCCTCTAGACATCAAAATAAAAAATACTTATGAATTTACAACACCCCTTACTAGAGGGAGTTAAGAGTAAGATCTGAAATATTTAATTTACAAACTAGACAAATCATAACATACTGTGTGTGTATAAATTAAAGAGCTGTTTCAAATAAAAAAAAAATCGATTTGGAAAAAAAGTTTAATAAAAATGCGAAAAATCATAGTTCGCTAAAATCAGTACGCTTTGTTGTAAAATCAGTAAATCAGCACGAAGGTCAAAAATCAGTACGCATACTGATTAAATCAGTACGTCTGGTAACCCAATGCTTTGCCATGATAATAAACAAGTCTCAGGGGCAAACTCTCAAATTTGCGGGTATTGACTTGAGAGAACATTGCTTCTCTCATGGACAGTTTTATTTTGCTTGCTCACGAGTAAGTTAATTTAGTAGCTTGATAGTTGTAGCGCCCAATGACAGATTATTTTAGAATATTTTGTACTAAGAAGTTTTGTAGGCCCAAATTTTTTACACACTAAACAAAAGTAAAGCCGCAAAAACTATACCTAATTAATAATAATACTTTTTAACTTTCTTCTTATTCCTTATCCAAATAAATGTTATTTATCACTGGCACTTCTTTTTGAACAAAATTACCCTTTACAGTATTTTTTTCTTCAACTAATATATAAGAAGTTTTTATAGTTTTAAAATAATAATAGTCTAATACCACTCGCGCATTAACTCGCTAGTTATACGTGGCAGCCAGCGCTACGAACAAAGAAGAGAAGAAAAGCAAGCTTGCATCTTTTAGATAAATGCGAGGTTATAAATATTGTAAATCATGAAATAAAGTCATTCTCAATTTGTCCATTACTAATTAAAGTTCTCTGTTAAAAAATAAATTTGTTTTTAAAAATCCTGTCGGCTCATGCCTACAGTTAACTCGCTCCACAGAGCGGTGAGGTGGTAGCACGCTGCTGCTGGCCACATGACACTGTGGATAAACGCGTAGAGTCTTGAAAATTGGAGAATAAATTTGTTTTATTACGTAGTGATTTACTAAGAAATTACTTTTTTAAACTCCACCCCTAAGAATTTAAAATAGGGGTTGCAAATTTGTATGAAACTCGGTGGCAAAAAACTAAGTCCACGCGGATTAAGTCACGGGCGGCCGCTAGTATTTACATATTTTTCTAAACCTAATTTATAAAACAATTATTGTCTTACTTGTTACAATTTACTTCCTATATTTTACAACTAATTACAAACTACTACAAATAAAAATTAATTGTGATTGCCACGTACTTTTGATGTAAAAAAAAAATTAAAACAATAAATTTAGAAAAATTATCAATTACTTCAAATAGCAACTCCAGTTGAGATCGGTAAGTGGTTTCTCTACTGGCAAATTCGTGCCCAGCTCAGCCGAAGAGGGTGCACAAATAATAGTGAGTCGCGCCACCGATTTTGAACGGTTAAAATCGGAAACCCCTGTTGTTCCAGGCACTGACCTTTCTCACTGGAGATAATTAAATAAATTAAGAATATTAATCAATATTAATTGAATTGCACAATAAGAACGATAAAGTGAGCTAAATAAAACGAAAATATCAAACTAGACCCTCCTTTAATAAAAAAAAGTATAGAGTTTACACTACTGTCAACCCTAGCGCCATACAATGATATTGAAACACTTATGGGGACTTTTTACACAATTTATTTACAAAATTGTTAAGATACACAGAACTCTGCTGGATAACGTCTAACTACTTGACAATACAATGAACTCTTGTGAATACTTGAACTTGAACTGCCGTTAACTGCCCATACATTCCCTTATATACAACAAATTATAACAAATGAACACTCTGGAACTTTCAAGAATCTTCTAGAAACATTATTTAATCTAGTCAGTGTGTTTAGAAGTTTCTAGAATTTTCTAGAAACATTATTTAATCAAGTGATAACAAATCAATTGTCATTGACAATCTTTCAAATTAAGGTCCCTTCACTGTTATCCCGTTACACTGCCCCCTCCTTAGATTCATTCCTCCTGGAATGTTATTTTCTACATCGGAATCCCGCAAACTCCTTGAGCCAGCCAAACCATCTTCTTGGAGTTGCTGCGCATCTCCACTGTGGTTTCCCTGGTAAGGCGCCAAACGATCATGATGGACAACGACGGGTTTCCCTCTGGGAATTTTTTACAATCCGATAAATGACATCGTTAATCTTCTTCTTGATAGTGTAAGGACCTTCCCAGTTCTTCTGTAATTTGGGACAAATACCTCGACGCCGTCGGGGGTTATAGAGCCAGACTAAATCTCCAACTTGGTAACTCTTTTCCATTGTCCGTGTGTCATAGTACCTCTTCATCCGATCACTAGATAATTGTAGTTTTCCACGCACCAGGTTGTGTATATTCTCCATTCGATTCTGAAGGTCGGTGACATATTGTTCACGTGCCATTTCTTCACCAGGTTTACAACCAAACACCAAGTCACATGGTAGCCTCATTTCTCTACCGAACAGGATCTTCGCAGGCGTTTGGCCAGTTGATTCGTTGATGGCCGATCGAATTGCCATTAGAAATAGTGGAATATGTCGATCCCAATCCCTCTGACAATCTGACACCACTTTTGACAGATAGGTGGTTATAGTCCGGTTCATTCGTTCCACCATTCCATCAGATTGAGGGTGCATCGCTGTGGTTCTCGTTTTGTGGATGCCTTATCTTTGGCAAACTTCTTGAAACAGCTTGCTCTCAAAATTTCTTCCTTGGCCTGAATGTAATTCTAGTGGTACCCCAAATCGGCTTACGAATTCTTCAACCAATATATCTGCTAAAGTGGTGGCTTCCTGATTGGGAACTGCATATGCTTCAACCCATTTAGTGAAGTAGTCCATTACAACAAAGATGTACTTGTTTCCTACATCGGTCTGTGGAAGTGGCCCCAATACATCTACTGCGATTCTTTCAAAAGGACTTCCAACCAGGTATTGCTGCATTTCCGCCTTCGGTTTTCGGTGCAGCACATGTAGTGCATTTACGACACCAATCTTTAACATCATTAGTGCAATTTACCTAGTAAAATCTATCTCGGATCTTTTGCAGCGTTTTCGTGATACCCAGATGTCCTCCAGAACTATCATTATGCATCTGTTTTAAAATTTCCGGTACAGAATTTCTTGGGACCACTATTTGTTTCCTTGTTTCTGTGCCCTCGGAATTTTCTACAAGTCTTTTAACGAGCCCACCGTCCAAAACTAAAGAGTTCCATTGGGAACAGTATGCTTTTAAAGCAGGAGAGGATGAGGATATCTCTCTCCACAACGGACGACGGTCCATTCTCTTCCACTCCCGAATCTTTCTCAGAACGGGATCGTTTTCTTGTTGCTCCTCCAGCATAGAGCTCTCGTCTTCTGGCACAACCTTAACTAAGGCAAGTTTTTTCTCGTTCTGCTCCATACGGGTACAATGGGGGCAATCTGGTCGACATGGTCTTCTGGAAAGTGCATTAGCATTACGATGTCTTGTTCCAGGTCTGTGCTCGATTTCAACATCATATTTCTGCAGTTTTTCGAGCCATCTTGCTATCTGTCCTTCTGGGTTCCTAAAGCTAAGTAACCACTTTAAACTAGCATGGTCTGTTCTAATCAGGAATTTTCTGCCATACAGATATTTATAAAAGTGTTCGACGGATTTTACAACTGCCAACAGTTCCCTCAGAGTTACAAAGTAGTTCTTTTCAGCGTTCGATAAAGTTTTGCTGAAGTAACCAACCACTCTTTCCTTACCATCTTGTAGCTGTGACAAGACGGCTCCAATTCCTACATTGCTGGCGTCGGTGTCCAGAATAAGCTTACCATCAGGAAGTGGATAAGCAAGAACAGGTGCTGAAGTAAGCTGTTTCTTTAATATTTCAAACGCCTCTTGACATTCCTGATCCCAACAGAAGGACTTATCTTGTTCTGTCAAACGTGTCAAGGGTTTCGCGATGTCTCCAAAATTCTTGACATATCGTCGGTAATAGGAACAAAGACCCAAGAAACTCCGGATCTGATGTTTGTCGATAGGGATTGGCCATTCCTGAACGGCTTGTATCTTAGCGGGGTTAACAGCAACGCCATCCTTGCTTACGTTATGTCCTAAATAGTTGACCTGTCTCTGGAACAAGTGGCATTTCTTAACATTCAATGTTAGATTAGCGTTCTGTAATCTTTTAAAAACTTCTTTCAGGTTAGATAAATGTTCCTTAAAGGTCTTACCCATTATGATGATGTCGTCTAGATAAACTAGACAAGTTTCCCATGACAAACCCCGCAGGATGTTCTCCATTAGTCGTTCAAACGTCGCAGGAGCATTACAGAGGCCAAATGGAAGGACCGTGAATTGCCATAACCCTGATCCACTGGTAAAGGCAGTCTTTTCTTTGTCTGCAGGATTCATTTTAACTTGCCAGTATCCGCTTTTAAGGTCCAAGGTAGAAAACAGAGTAAAACCCGCCAAAGCGTCGAGGGCATCATCAATTCTTGGCAGAGGATAACTGTCCTTCTTAGTGACATCATTTAGCTTTCGATAGTCGACACAAAACCGCATTGATCCGTCTTTTTTTCTCACTAATACCACAGGAGAAGCCCACGGACTACTGGATGGTTCGACTATGCCATTTTGAATCATTTCTTTAAGGGCTCTGTCTGTTTCTTTCTTTTTGTCGAATCGGACGTGCATCACCAGTGTCAATTCTATGTTGTACAACATCAGTTCTTCCCAGTTTACTTTTAGAACCAAATACAGGTTTAAACCGGTAAAGTAGATCTCTTATCTGTTTCTTTTCTAATTTTGACAAAGAGGGGTCTAATTTTGTCATTAATTGTTCAATTTCGTTGGTCTCATCTGTTTCCGTAACATTTATCTTGTGAATTATGGCCATTACTGGTTCTAAACTTCCCATTTCCGTGTCCTTTCGGAGAAGAACTGGATGATCGTTCAAGTTGATAACTCGGATGGGTACCTCTTTGGCGGATCTAACAAGAGTCTTACCCACAAGGAGTCCTTTTCCCAATTCATGATCATGGTTCTTCGGCTCTATCATGGCTGGGGCACCATCTGGCTCCAGTCCATCCAACCGCGCTGTGACGACACATTCGCAGCTTGCCGGAAGTTCGATATCATCGATTAGCTTAATCGAGGCATTGTCAACTTGTTTTCGGTGCAGGAATATTTCTTCATTACCAGTACGAAGGATGCGTTGGCGAAGATCCAAATGAAAACCACAGTGGAGCATAACATCCATGCCCAGAACAACATCTTCATCAACGTCAGCCACCAGCACTGAGTGAACCAAACTGTAGCGTCACCTGTATCTCACCGTAGACTCTAGCAGAATCTCCGGTAGCGGTACGCAGTCTCCAACTGGTAGGCCACATCTTCTTTCGCATAATGATGGATGGTCGAACGATAGTTTTTGTAGCTCCAGTGTCTACCAGCATGCTAAAGTTCTTCCCATCAATGAGGCCATCTACATATAAGCTGTCCACGTGATGTCGTAGAGTTGCCAATTTAATGGTGTGAGGGGCTTCGGGAATGTTTGGGGTCGAAGTCGCCCTCCAGGAGTCGACCCGTTTAAAGTTTTCCTGCTGCTGGGGTACTTCAGCAGGAGATTTTTCTTTATGGGGGCAAGTATTTCTTATATGGCCTAGTTCTCCGCAGTTCCAGCATCTCACTGGGCTCCTTCTTTTTGGAGATAACTTCATAAACCTCTCTACTACCGCTTTAACGTCGCTAACGGAATGAACAGCATGGTCGTAGATACCAGTGACTTCCCTGAGTCGAGCAACTTCAGGGCAATGGTCAAGGCGTCCACAAGAGTCTTCGGCCGCGCCAACCGTACAGCGCGCTGCAACTTGACGTCTCGAAGACCATCGGTGAAGGTTTGGACTGCTAGGCACTCCGCTGCCAACCGTACAGCGCGCTGCAACTTGACGTCTCGAAGACCATCGGTGAAGGTTTGGACTGCTAGGCACTCCAGGAAATCCTCCGCCGCATTTGAATACGCAAGTCGTACCATTCTTGCTACATCCGCCTTAAATTCCTGGATAGTTTCTCCATTTTTCTGTTTTCGGCTCTTTAACTACATTCGGTACACCGGTTGTAGATGAGTTTGACCATAACGCATCTCTAGACGATTCACCAATAACTCGAAGTTGTCAGCTTTATCCAGTGTCAATGATTGCAAGACGTCCAAAGCCTCGCCTCGCAGAGCTACGGTTAGGGATAATGCCTTCTCCTGGGATGACCATTCATTAGCTCTGGTCGCTGCGTCGAATTGTTTCAGGTAATTTGGCCAGGAAGTCTTCCCGTCGAAGGTCGGGGGTGTAATCGTCGTTCGTACCTGGGTAGTCTCCCCATTTTCTCGTCGGTCGACGTCTATGTGGCAGGTCTCCATCCTTTCTGCATCTCCGTCGCCGTGGTGGATGGGCTGGTTTCGACGACAAGCTTCCTGTTCTTGTTGAAGCTTCCTTATTTCGGACTGAATTTGCTGGTTGATCTCGTCTCGCAAGTTGGCAACTTGCTGATTTTGCTGGTCTTGTATGTTGGTCACTTGCTGATTCATGTTGTCCACTTGCTGATTCAAGTTGTCTACTTGCTGATTCAAGTTGGCTACTTGCTGATTTTGCTCGTCACGAAGATGTGATATTTGCTGGGAGAACGAACTGGATAACTCATCTGATAGGGTAGACATCCGATTTGATAGCTCCTCTTGTTGGCTCTTCATCTGACTGGATAGCACCTCTTGTTGGTTCGTCATTCGTTGTGACAGCTGGGACATATCTTCACGCTGGCTCTTCATCTGACTGGATAGCTCCTCATGTTGGCTCGTCATTCGTCCTGATAGCTCCTCTTTCCGCTGGGACATATCTTCCCGCTGGCTCTTCATCTGACTGGATAGCTCCTCATGTTGCCGGGAAAGTTGTTGAGCTTGTTCTTCTTGCAGCTGGGAAATTTGTTGAGTTAGTTCAGAATTTGCTTTTTGAACTGGGTCTTCGAACTCCACAGCGTCAGGGTCCAAATTATTATTTACGTAGTATTCACGGAGCCTTCTCAACAATACGGATTTGGTCCTAGTAGTTTCCAACTCCAATTCTTCGAGCTCTTTTCTGAGCTCAGCCACCAATAGTTCATGTATCTTTTTTCCAGGCATTCTTGTATCTTCACCCCACACCTGACACCAATTTGAAACACTTATGGGGACTTTTTACAAAATTGTTAAGATACACAGAACTCTGCTTGATAACGTCTAACTACTTGACAATACAATGAACTCTTGTAAATACTTGAACTTGAACTGCCGTTAACTGCCCATACATCCCCTTATATACAACAAATTATAACAAATGAACATTCTGGAACTTTCTAGAATCTTCTAGAAACATTATTTAATCTAGTCAGTGTGTTTAGAAGTTTCTAGAATTTTCTAGAAACATTATTTAATCAAGTGATAACAAATCAATTGTCTATGACAATCTTTCAAATTAAGGTCCCTTCACGGTTATCCCGTTACAATATTAACGTGAAAGTAAAGGTTAAAAAAATATAAAAATTATCTGAAAAGTGTGATCACACGCAAGACTTAAAATTAAATAAGTTACAATGGCTTATATCTTATCTGGTAATCCAGTTATCAATTTCTTCCAGTCCTTGGCTCCAATTAACTGAGCCTGAACCAAAAATTTAGGACTGCACCAAAATTAAGCCTGCTCCCAAAACAAATTAGGCTTCTCCAAACAAATAAGCCCGTAGCAAGAACTTAGACCTGTACCAAGGACTTAAGCCCGCACCAAGAACTTAAACCCGTACCAAGAACCCTAAAAATCGTAATTAAGAATTAACAATAAGCTTAAACGAATTATCATGGCTCCTTGTGTTAATTGATTAATACCGTTATACTAATTTACTGTCTTTAATACAACTTACAAAAAAAAAACTTATTTTTGCTTAACAATAAAAAAAAATAATGAATTTAGATGGATTACACAAATTACAGAAGTTAGAAGTTAATATTACTGAATTTTACAATTTCTAATCAAAACTAATGACTTGAATGCAATTAACAAACGTAAATATGACTTACTAGCCATAACTGAATTATAACAATGAACTAAATTAAGCAACTCCACGTGAGGCCTCCGGCGCCGCCTCAAACTCCAGGGCAATGGTCAAGGCGGCCACAAGAGTCTTCGGCCGCGCCAACCGTACAGCGCGCTGCAACTCGACGTCTCGAAGACCATCAGTGAAGGTTTGGACTGCTAGCACTCCAGGAAATCCTCCGCTGCATTTGAATACGCAAGTCGTACCATTCTTGCTACATCCGCCTCAAATTCCTGGATAGTTTCTTCATTTTTCTGTTTTCGGCTTTTTAACTGCATTCGGTACACCGGTTGTAGATGAGTTTGACCATAACGCATCTCTAGACGATTCACCAATAACTCGAAGTTGTCAGCTTCATCCAGTGTCAATGATTGCAAGACGTTCAAAGCCTCGCCTCGCAGAGCTACGGTTAGGGATAATGCCTTCTCCTGGGATGACCATCCATTAACTCTGGCCGCTGCGTCGAATTGTTTCAGGTAATTTAACCAGGAAGTCTTCCCGTCGAAGGTCGGTGGTTTCATCGTCGTTCGTACCTGGGTAGTCTCCCCATTTTCTCGTCGGTCGACGTCTATGTGGCAGGTCTCCATCCTTTCTGCATCTCCGTCGCCGTGGTGGATGGGCTGGTTTCGACGACAAGCTTCCTGTTCTTGTTGAAGCTTCCTTATTTCGGAATGAATTTGCTGGTTGATCTCGTCTTGCAAGTTGGCAACTTGCTGATTTTGCTGGTCTTGTATGTTGGTCACTTGCTGATTCATGTTGTCCACTTGCTGATTCAAGTTGTCGACTTGCTGATTCAAGTTGGCTACTTGCTGATTTTGCTCGTTACGAAGATGTGATATTTGCTGGGAGAACGAACTGGATAACTCATCTGATAGGGTAGACATCCGTTTTGATAGCTCCTCTTGTTGGCTCTTCATCTGACTGGATAGCACCTCTTGTTGGTTCGTCATTCGTTGTGACAGCTGGGACATATCTTCACGCTGGCTCTTCATCTGACTGGATAGCTCCTCATGTTGGCTCGTCATTCGTCCTGATAGCTCCTCTTTCAGCTGGGACATATCTTCCCGCTGGCTCTTCATCTGACTAGATAGCTCCTCATGTTGCCGGGAAAGTTGTTGAGCTTGTTCTTCTTGCAGCAGGGAAATTTGTTGAGTTAGTTCAGAATTTGCTTTTTGAACTGGGTCTTCAAACTCCACAGCGTCAGGGTCCAAATTATTATTTACGTGGTATTTACGGAGCCTTCTCAACAATACGGATTTGGTCCCAGTAGTTTCCAACTCCAATTCTTCGAGCTCTTTTCTGAGCTCAGCCACCAATAGTTCATGTATCTTTTTTCCAGGCATTCTTGTATCTTCACCCCACACCTGACACCAATTTCAAACACTTATGGGGACTTTTTACACAATTTATTTACAAAATTGTTAAGATACACAGAACTCCGCTTGATAACGTCTAACTACTTGACAATACAATGAACTCTTGTGAATACTTGAACTTGAACTGCCGTTAACTGCCCATACATCCCCTTATATACAACAAATTATAACAAGTGAACATTCTGGAACTTTCTAGAATCTTCTAGAAACATTATTTAATCTAGTCAGTGTGTTTAGAAGTTTCTAGAATTTTCTAGAAACATTATTTAATCAAGTAATAACAAATCAATAATTGTCAATGACAATCTTTCAAATTAAGGTCCCTTCACGGTTATCCCGTTACAATATTAACGTGAAAGTAAAGGTTAAAAAAAATATAAAAATTATCTGAAAAGTGTGATCACACGCAAGACTTAAAATTAAATAAGTTACAATGGCTTATATCTTATCTGGTAATCCAGTTATCAATTCCTTCCAGTCCTTGGCTCCAATTAACTGAGCCTAAACCAAAAATTTAGGACTGCACCAAAATTAAGCCTGCTCCCAAAACAAATTAGGCTTCTCCAAACAAATAAGCCAGTAGCAAGAACTTAGACCTGTACCAAGGACTTAAGCCCGCACCAAGAACTTAAACCCGTACCAAGAACCCTAAAAACCGTAATTTAGAATTAACAATAAGCTTAAACGAATTATCATGGCTCCTTGTGTTAATTGATTAATACCGTTATACTAATTTACTGTCTTTAATACAACTTACAAAAAAAAAACTTATTTTTGCTTAACAATAAAAAAAAAATAATGAATTTAGATGGATTACACAAATTACAGAAGTTTGTAACGTTTACAACGTTATTTGTGGCCTGGCCTATGGACTATTAATTTTTATAATTTGTGGGTTATTGGATTCGACGCGAAGACTTTATCTGTGTTGAGAAGGGGAATATTTAGTTCAAACATGAGAAGTGTTGCTATTTTAATCCTTTTCATTTTGTGCTTTTAAAGCAATCAGTTTCTACTCTCTACCTTCTCCCTTCGGTGAGTAATTTTAATTTGTTGTAATTTTAAGTATTAGTCAAAAATTTGGTGAATTTATTTTTAGTAGTTTTATTGGATATTTTTTACTATCATTTAAATCTTTCGATTACAATCATTTGTTAAGAATCAGTTTTTTATTGATTTAAAAATATATAAACATATCAAGTGATTAACTTTTTTCTCTCTCGAACTTTGGAGAAACCTTGGATGATTGTAATCAAAATTAAGGTCTAGTGGGACGGAATTTTGACTGTTATTATTTTAATTCATAGGGCCATTGCCAATTTGTGAAGGGTCCATAGTGAGGGCTTTTTGAGCCGAAATTTTCCATCTGGACAGTAGACACCAAATTCAGATTGTTGTTCACTACTAGAGTCACTCCTTCAAAAATTTTCAATTGGGAGAAAACACCATTAACCGGTGCTTATCAACTACCGGAGGTCTCAGTATTCCGTCCACCACATCGATTCCGAAGATAACATCAGAAAAGATAAGAAATTAGATAATCACTTTTTTTACTAATATCGTAAAGTTTCTTTAAATAAACAATTTAACACTGATTCTCTTTTTTATTTGTATGTCTGTATTTGGCGCCCTTATTTATTTGTTTGAGGAAAGTTAAAAAAGAAAGCCAGAAGAAAGCCACGAACCCTGGAGCTAGCCAAGGGTATTTTTACGCTACAAATTTGGCGCCGAACGTGGGCGTACGTTAGAAACTGATCACTCATCTTTTCAATATCTTTATAAATTATCTAATCCTTCGGGTCGTTTAGCCCGTCTAGCCTTACGATTATCTCAATTTGATTTCGTCATTAAACATAGGAAGGGTTCTACAGTGATAGTGAGTGATGCGCTTTCCCGCGCTTATAATACCGATATCGCCAGTTTAGACCTTACCAATATAAAACCTGACAGGTGGTATTTGTCTTAAATTCAGAAAATTCAATCATCTCCGGATAAATACCCGTCGTTTCGTGTGGATAACAATATTATCTACAAACATATCTTTTCTAACAATTCAGTAGAGAGTAATCTTTCCGATTGGAAAATTGTAGTTCCTCCCGGTAATAGATTGAGTCTTCTGAATTACTTTCATGATAGTGAGGCTGGTTGTCATTTTGGCATTTCTAAAACCTTTTCTCGTATTTCTGAACTGTACTATTGGCCAAAAATGAGAAAGGATATTTACCGCTATATCCGCAGATGTGCGATTTGCTCTTCTTGCAAAAGTTCTAACCGTCCTACGGCTGGCCTTATGGGCAATTATAAGAATATTAATTTTCCTTTTCAATGGATTTCCGCTGACATTATTGGTTGTTATCCTAGGTCCAAACAAGGCAACAGATACGCATTGGTTATAACGGATTGGTTTACCAAATTCTGTCTAATACACCCTATGCCTAAAGCAACGACAAGTAACATTTTAAAGTTTTTAGAAAATCAAGTTTTCCTAATATTCGGTGTCCCTCAGGTTTTATCCGTTGACAACGGTAGTCAATTTACTAGTCATGAATTCAATCGTCTTTTGGAAAAATATAAAGTTCATGTTCGTTACAACCCTGTTTATCATCCTTAAGCGAACCACACTGAGAGAACCAACAAGAGTATCACTACGGCAATCCGTTGTTTCATTCACGAAGCTCATGACTCCTGGGATTCAAAAATCCGTCACGTTGCTCAAGCAATTAGGACTGCTCAACATGAAGTTACCGGTTACTCCCCTTCCTTCCTAAATTTTGCAAGAAATGTTCCTCTTTCCGGTGATTATTATGGGAAAATTTCTGATAATGCCAATAACTTAGTTTTTATTGCCGACAAAAGTAGTCGTTTAAATGACATTCAATCATTACCCAAATTATTTGTTGAAGTTCGTAAGAAATTAAAACTTGCCTATGATAGGAACTCGCATTATTACAATCTTTGTAAAAGAGATATTGAATATCATGTAGGGGATAAGCTTTGAAAAAGAAATCATGTTCTGTCTTTTAAGATTGATAAATTTTCGGCTAAATGCGCTCCTAAATACGTTCCTTGTATTGTAAACAAAGTTATTTCCAAATTAGTTTATAACGTTAAGGATACTAGGGGCAATGATTTAGGGAATTATCATGTGTCTGATTTAAAAAAAGATTTTTCTGATTTTGATCAGGATTTGTCTGAAAGTGAGGGCTCAGACAGTGAAAATGATGATAATAATTGACGAAATCTCTTTCGTTCTGATCACTGGAGTCACTGCACTGAAGGCATTAGTTTTGTTCACTAATCATTAACTTTTCAATTTCTATTTCTTAGATTTTTTTTAATTCTTAAAACTTTTTCAAAATTCATTTCAACTTTTTAATTAACTTCGATTGTCATTTAATTTTTTTAATTTAAAATTTTTTTAAAAAGGGTTGGTGAGTTCAGGTCAGTACTGTACTTTAGGGATAGCATTTATTTGCGAGTACAGGCTGTCGCTGTTCCTCTGTGCCGCACCACCAAATTAGTATATATTTGTGTTTTTAATTAATTAGTTTTCACCAAATTAGTATAATTTGTATTTTTGAATATTTAGTTTGCCTTGTTCCTTTTTCAAAATTTTTTCTCTTTACTTATTGATTATTGCCTTTCAGTATTCTTGGCGTTTGAGTATTGGTTTCCTCTTCCTATGTGATTTCGTCGTTTTTACTTCTATTAATTATCCTATATTAATGTTTTCCTTGGATTCTTATTATTTCTGCGATGTCTTGTCTTTTTACTGTTGAATAATTATCTTTTCATCGTTTATAAGTCTCGTATTTGCACAGCGATAAGACTGTCAAGCTTTATTTTGTTCTGAATATCAATCGATTTTTCTTTTAGTGTTTAGACACATTTTCGTTCAATTGATATTTGATTTCAATTTTTTTTCTCGTTCATTGAATAGTTCCTTGGCTTTGGCTTATTTTATTACCCTTTTGGAGTTTTTATTTGTATTCAATGATTCTGTTGACGTCGATCTTATCTTGTTTTGGTTGTTTTGGAGACATATTTTTGTTTTTCGCTTTGGTCACAATTGCTTTGTGAACAACTTATCTTTGGTTTCTTTTGACATCGCGGCAAGGTGTTGTTTTGCCTTAACGACATTGGTTAGGATAGTTAATATTATCTTTTTACTGATTGCGGTCTGTGCGACCAAAAAAAAATTTTTGGGGGGTTTATTTGATTTTTGATTTTGCTATTAAGAGGTTTTTAGTTGGGTGTGGACTTTATCACACTGGGTCCCTTCAGGTCCCGCGCTTAGGCCCAAAACGTCTCTCCGTGTTCTTTTTCTTTGGCCTTAGGTTTTGGTGGGTGCTGAGGCTGCACGGGGAGTTGCTCTTAAGTGGGACTGCATTGCTCACGCTCTGCCAGTGGGAGGTGAATTGCCTGCCGACAGGGACCCGAGGGAAAACTGTTACTATGTGGGGGTTCACTACTGCTGGTGGAGTCAGATGACCTTGCAGGGCGTCACGTGGAAGTCCCAGCAGTACCATAATCTTTAATACCGTTAAATTGTCTTTTGTTATTTCCCGGCGGAGGTCCAGAAGTGGGTGGGGACTGTGTTCGTCGTTGGCTGGGTGAGAGGGCTTTGCATACTGTATGGTGTGAGGTCCAGGGGTGTGTAACCATGACGCGATTAACATCTTTCGCGAGGTCGCCCTTGGAAGTGTGCATTGTTACCGCTCACTCGGTGGGCTTCGACCACGGTTTGCCGATACGGATGGACCGACGTTGTTTTAGTCTGGTGCGTACTTAACGCACTGGGTGCTTGCTCCCGAGTTTTTCTCGAAACTTATTTTTCTTCTTTCCTAGAGGTAACGTGTGGTAAGGTTTCGCGTTCTTGAATTTTATGTCGAGAATTTTTTTATTATTTTTGATAATTACACCAATCCTTGTGGTTACTGCTTAATTTATTAAATGTTGTATATATTTGTTACGTATTCACCAGTTTTTGATTATTATTTTTTTTTAATTTTTTTAATTTTAGTAGTTTCACTTTATAAAAAAAAAGAATCTTCAATTCTTTTTTTTCCGTCAGGTTACCGTGGTGTTACGTTTACAACGTTATTTGTGGCCTGGCCTATGGACTATTAATTTTTATAATTTGTGGGTTATTCGATTCGACGCGAAGACTTTATCTGTGTTGAGAAGGGGAACATTTAGTTCGTACATGAGAAGTGTTGCTATTTTAATCCTTTTCATTTTGTGCTTTTAAAGCAATCAGTTTCTTCTCACTACCTTCTCCCTTCGGTGAGTAATTTTAATTTGTTATAATTTTAAGTATTAATCAAAAATTTGGTGAATTTATTTTTAGTAGTTTTATTGGATATTTTTACTAACATTTAAATCTTTCGATTACAATCATTTGTTAAGAATCAGTTTTTTATTGATTTAAAAATATATAAACATATCAAGTGATTAACTTTTTTCTCTCTCGAACTTTGGAGAAACCTTGGATGATTGTAATCGAAATTAAGGTCTAGTGGGACGGAATTTTGACTGTTATTATTTTAATTCATAGGGCCATTGCCAATTTGTGAAGGGTCCATAGTGAGGGCTTTTTGAGCCGAAATTTTCCATCTGGGCAGTAGGCACCAAATTCAGATTGTTGTTCACTACTAGAGTCACTCCTTCAAAAATTTTCAATTGGGAGAAAACACCATTAACCGGTGCTTATCAACTACCGGAGGTCTCAGTATTCCGTCCACCACATCGATTCCGAAGATAACATCAGAAAAGATAAGAAATTAGATAATCACTTTTTTTACTAATATCTTAAAGGTTATTTGAGTAAACAATTTAACACTGATTCTCTTTTTTATTTGTATGTCTGTATTTGGCGCCCTTATTTATTTGTTTGGGGAAAGTTAAAAAAGAAAGCCAGAAGGAAGCCACGAACCCTGGAGCTAGCCAAGGGTATTTTTACGCTACAAGTTAGAAGTTAATATTACTGAATTTTACAATTTCTAATCAAAACTAATGACTTGAATGCAATTAACAAACTTAAATATGACTTACTAGCCATAACTGAATTATAACAATGAACTAGATTAAGGTTTATCATAAAATTAATTAGTAATAGCGCAAAGGAGCTGAAAGAATAGTCAAGTTTTTTAAAATAATACTTACATACGATACCCAATGAAACACACATGTAAAATCAAGATATAAAACTATAATTGTGACTATATGGCGTTATTAATCATAATAAAATATAACATTATAACTTACCTATTGTAATAGGGTTTAATTTTCTCTAGAGTCATGGTACTCTTACTGATATGAATGTACAAAGGCGTGAACGCTGCTAACTGTACTGATAGATGATTTAAACTGCAATTGCGGGCCTGAATGGTATTGAATTAACCAAACAACTCGCTGACTATACCGTGTTCTTACCTACATTTCGCCGGAGATAAAGGAAAGAAAGAGAAAACCATAAGAATTGGTCAAATCACATGAATAAAAGACATGTTCACTTACCACAGAAGATTTCATAAAAATCCGACTCGCGGTTTGTCCAATGAATCCAAAAATAACAATAGAAACCGATTCCAACAACGATTCAAATGAACAAAATGGTTTAGTTTCAAAAATCCAAAATTAATTGTTGCGGATGGTCCGTGATTAAAACTTCAACCGAAAATCTTCTGACTTGCTCTCGAACAACCTTCTCGGTCCAAATCAGATAGCAAAAAAAAAGAAAATTCGTTTCCTTTCGACGAAATATGACACACTCGAAGATGGCCTCTACTACTGTAAGGCCAATAACAGAAGAATTATCAGCCAACAATTTACAACGACAACGGTAATAGTTTAATAACAACAAATCTTATTACTTATCATAGTAACACCAAAAATTCTCAATAGGTACTCAATTTTTCGATTGTGTCCAAGCTTAATATGTTAGATGACATTAATGAAACACCTGACTATAGACAACAATATGACGAGTTATACGAAAAGAAGAAGAAATGATAATTACCTGTTTACGATTGACAGAGACATTGATTCAAAAATAAATAAAGCCAATAATTTCTGATCTAAATATAACACATACACGAATATTCAAGGTAGTATTAGCAACGATTGTGGCCAGAATATAATAAATAGAAGGTGTTTACCTACAGACAACCGGGATTCAATTTGTTCTTAACATTAAGTGACTCTGTTTAACCCCTAGTTAAGGTGAACTTTTTAAGGTAAGAAATTAATTATATTACTTCTAACACAATTATACTTAGAACGGATTTTACCTCGTGACAACATCTCCTTCCCTAAGAAAGGAGAAAATCAACCAAAGATTTTTGACGATAACTCAATAAATTTAAATAACGCCAACAATCACAATGTGAAAAGACAAATCCAAAACAACAGCTAACGAACAAGTTACTGTAATAGCCAAATACATAGAACGCCACTATTCGAATACTCAACCCGTAAAGAATACGACCCAACAACAAAATAAAAAAAAAACAAAAGTTTCGAGTAATACTCGGGAGCAAACACCCAGTGCGTTAAAGTACGACCAGACTAAAACAGCATCAGTCCATCCATTTCGGCGGACCGCGGTCG
Source organism: Altica lythri (assembly GCA_964028335.1). Classification (NCBI taxonomy): domain Eukaryota; kingdom Metazoa; phylum Arthropoda; class Insecta; order Coleoptera; family Chrysomelidae; genus Altica; species Altica lythri. The sequence goes on along the minus strand of OZ034801.1, from coordinate 96,065,024 downwards.
AAGTCCGCTTAGGCGAGCGGGAGCAGTGCACACTTCCAGGGGCGACCTCGCGAAGGATGTTAATCGCGCCATGTTTACACACCCCTGGACCTCACACCTTACAGTGTACAAAGTCCTCTCACCTAGCAGATAACGAACACAGTCCTCACCCACTTCTGGACCTCCGCCGGTAACTAACCAAGGGACACGTTATGGTATCAAAGATTCCGGTACTGCCGGGACCTCCACGAAAGGCCCTGCAAGGTCATCTGACTCCAACAGCAGTAGTGAATCCACGCATAGTGACAGTTCCCCTCGGGTCCCAGCCGGCAGGTAATTCACCTCCCACTGAAGGAGCGTAAGCAACGCAGTTCCACTAAAGGACGACCCCCCGTACAGCCCTGGCACCCACCGGAGCCTAAGGCCGTAATACAAAAGAAACACGGAGGGACATTTTGGGCCGAAGCCCGGGACCTGAAGGGACCCAGAGTGATAAAGTTCACCCCAGACTAATAACCACAAAAAAAAGTAACTCCCCCCCTACTATCAAACTTCCCTAGCAACCTAGAGAATAACAAAAAAAAAAACGCACGCGCGCTTAATACAAAATCGTAAAAGAACCTTTTGGACCTAAACCGGACTAATATCCAAAACAAAAAACCTCACCCATTATTACAAATTACCTAAAAACTCGTATAAGGTAACAAAATGAAAGTAGGTACAAAAAAAAAGTAAGCCTATCACTCACTCCAGACGCAAATAGGGTAAAGTAATAATCAATAATAAAAAAAAAATTGGAAGGAGGAAAGAGACGAAAAGCATACAAGAAAATACTGATGGAACTAACGTAAGATAATTACTGATGGAAGTAACGTAAGATTCGGGAACCAGAGACAAGGTAAAATAAAGAAAAGAAAACAAGAAGTCCCGAATCCTGTAGTGTTAAGGTTTGAGGACTCTTACGTCCCCGCTTGGAATATCCTCGGGTGGTGAAATTCTTCTACCCCCAGCCACAGGGCACAAGGAGTCAACGATGTTATGTTGAACAAGAGGCTGAACCCAAGTAATGGAAGGTACCATAAGTTAACAATACCATGTTCCTACTAAATCGACTCCGAAAACTACCTCTACAAATCCCACTATGTGGTTTTTCCACCGGACACTCAACAACCAATGGCCCAGTCGGAAAATCAAAAGTTTGGCCTCGAAATCCACAAAATGTGTCGTAGATCCACTACGAATGAAACCAAACCCATGAGGTAATAAAGTCAACGAAACAGGTAAACGAAATAACAAAATATAGATAACGATAAGTTTACTAAAGGTGGAACGAAACTTGGATCCAGAAAGTGTTTAGGTTGGAGGACTTTTACCTCCCCGCCTGGAGTATCCTCGGGTGGCGGAATTCTTAAACGCCCAACCACAGGGCTCAGAAACGATGAAGATGGTGTAATCAACTGGGTAAGTGGTTAGGTTGGAGAACTTTTACCTCCCCGCCTGGAGTATCCTTGGGTGGCGGAATTCCTAAACCCCCAACCACAGGGCTTAGAAAAAAAAAACAAAACAACCAAACAGAAAGGAAAAGAAACAAGACGAAAAATAGACAAAAGTTATGAAGGAAAGATAATCAAAGACACGTAGAAAGAAAAATCAAGTATACTACAGAGAATTGTCGTCTGGAGCGAGCGATTCACAAAAAGGCTTTAAATCCTGTACATGCCAAATACCTTTTGAATTTCCCAGTTCATCCTGGAGTTCATAGGACCAAGAACCACACCTACGTTTAACGACAAAGGGACCGAGATACGCTGGTGCTAATTTTGCCGAATAGAATTTTAGAGCATCAGATAGGACTTTATTCTTTCTCCAAACTTTATCCTCACGACTGAAAGAAAGGGGGCGACGACCCACATTATAACGATTTGCATTTTGCACTCTTGCGGACTCTATACGCTGTCGAACCTGCAGATATAGCTTCGCAAAGCCCTCACGACGGTTTTTAGCGTAGTCGTTAATTTCTATTGGGTCCGTCCGAAGTTTATCCTCGTAATCCGTTCTGTAAAGTTTGTGTTCCCTACTAAAAAGAATGAAGTATGGACTGTATTTGGTGGTTTCGCTCGGCGTTGTCCTGATTTCGCAGCCGATTTCATTGAGATGCTCATCCCAGGTCCTGTGGTTTTCCTGCTTTACATAAGTACGTAACATGGTCTTAATAACCCTATTGTGTCGTTCAGTGGGATTAGCGCGCGGATTATAATGAGCGGTAAAGAATATTCGGATATTATACTTCTCGCAGTTTCCGTAATTCGTTCGACTTCATTTGAACAACGTTATCACGTTAAAGTCATGGGTGCTCCATACAACAAAAAGAAACCTTTCATTATTTCCGTCAAGTTTTTCGCGGTAGCAGTTCGGCACGGATATAAGAAGACTGCCTTACTGAAATTATCGGAAACGACCAGAATATATTGGTAACCCCTTTTTGATCGAGGGAGAGGTCCAATGTAGTCTACACTTATTGCTTGGAAGGGTTCGGATATGACAGGACGATCGCCCATCAACCCAGCTGGTGCTTTCTGCTCAACTTTATTCTGAGCGCAGCTTTTGCAGTGTCGAACATACCTAGCAACGTCGGCCTTCATTTTAGGCCAATAAAAGTTTTGGCTGAGTTTTCCGAAAGTCTTGTTTACACCTACATGTCCTGCAGATGGTATGTCGTGGCATCGTTTCAAAATGGATCTACGTTGATCCTTTGGAACCACAATTTTCCAGTCGTTCGAATGTGGAGACAAATTTACGATGTCCGGCCTCGTATACTTAAACAAAACGTCATCTTCTACTCGCCACAATGGATATTTTAAGGGGTTGTCCTGTACCTTCAACAACATTCCAGCGTACCACTAGTCGGTGGTGGTTTTAGGGGTGATGGAAAAATTGTCTATTACGTTCACTGACGAATTGGTCGTGCTAATACGGCACTGGGAGAAAAGGTCACGACCTAACGATTCTCCCTGGGCCCGTTTCCCTGCTGTTTACATTTCAGACAGTCCTTAATAGTGACGTTAGGGGCACCACAGCGATAACAATATACCTTCCTAGGGTTGGGACAATTCCTATTGACGTGTCCGGGGTTTCGACAATTTCAACAAATTGGAGCGCTGGAAGAACGACCAGCTCTACTAGTAGTCGTGTCAACTCTACCTATTCCCGACTCTTGAAGATCGGGGTTCTCCTGAATAGGTTGTACCTCCACAAAAGCAAAGTCAGGTTCGACAAACTGATTTCTTTTACGGGAAGGTGGCACATAATTTTCTACCCTATACTTCTTCGTTTCTAATTTCATGCACTCTTCCTCTAACTCCTCAATGGTTCGACCAACAGGCAATTGAGTAATATAGAATGGGGATAGATTTCTTATTAAGAGGTCTAATTGCATCTCTGGAGTAAGACTACTATGACGCCGGAACAACGCTTTCATACAAGATAAATAATCAATTATACCCTCGGTGGTGTCTTGGGTTCGTTCTAAGATTTCTTTGAAAAGCCTAGCGCGATAATCGGGTGGTTCAAAGTGACGTAATAACAAATCTGACAAGCTAGACCAGTTCCCAACCCTATCATTCATAAATTATGGCGTCGGGCACGAACACGACTGTAAATGAGCTCCGTACTAAAAATTGTAAAAAGTGTAAAAGAAACCTGGTAAACGGTTTAAAATGTGTAAATTGCGATAACTGTTTTCATATTAGTTGTGCGAAAAATTGTAATTTCGTGAAATTTGTTAATGATGACTTAATTGAGTGCTGTGAAAATCAAGGAGTCGCAGACCAGCAGTTATTTGATGCCTTGGATAATATAAATAGCGATGAAAAGGTAATATATCATCAAACAAAAAGATGATCTAATAAAAGAATTACATGAAAAAATTGATTTATTAAAACAGCAAAATAGATTATTATTAGAAATAAACGATAGAAGTATAAAAAGCGACGAACATAATCCTGCTTATCCTATAAATCAACAAAGAATGGCAACAACAAAAGACAAGCCAGGCAAAACATTTTTAAAACCATCAGAACCGATGTCGCAGAAAATGATTCCAAACAATGTTGCCAGTTACTCAAAAAATACCGTATTTTCAACAAAGGACGTATCAAATACATTATTACAAATTAACTCAGAACAAAAATGTAATGAAGTAATAAATTTGTTAAACGATGTCCAAAATGACTGGACAGAAGTAAGGAAAAAAGGAGTAGAAAGCCATTGGTAGTGGGCAATAATAGTGAACTTACAGTGAATGGTAAAGTAATTAAAGGAGTGCCAAAGTTTGCGGATCTTCATGTATATAGAGTAGACCCCACCATGAAAGAAGAGGATTTAAAAGAGCTAATTCTCCCTCATTTTCCAGAAGTTCGTATTAGTTCACTTAACTCAAAGTATCCTGAAATCTACAGTTCCTTCAAAGTAAGTGTTTTTAATGGCAATTATAACACGGCCTTAAATCCACAAATTTGGCCGCATGGGGCACACGTTCAAAAGTTTTTTCAACTTCACCTCAAGAAGAAGCCTCAAACGTAGAGTCTGTCATAAATTCTAGTTATTACGATAACGAGTATTCTAGTAAAATTACTTTAAGTACTCTTGAAATTTTTCATGCGAATGTCCAAAGTCTCACTAACAAAGTTGATTGCTTTAGACTATATTTTTCTGACAATAATTTTTCAGTAATTTGCATCAGTGAACACTGGCTGAACGAATACTTATTATGTAATAAAACACTTAATAAAAAGGTTTAAATTTCCACTTTATTAACGAAATTGCAGACGCACGTTTCGACACACAGTGTCTTTGTCAAATGCTGTGGTACAACTATTTTAAATGACACAAAACAATTATGTAAAATGTAAAAAGGATGGTTAATAATATGCCAAAATTTTATTTTAGGGTGAATTTAGGTGAAAAGGTTTAATAATGGGGAATTTCCAAAATCTGTTTGTTCATTTAATAGCAATTGTGTTACTTTTCTTTTATTTATTTCCATTATTTCTAAAAGGTTTAATTTTTTAGATTTATTTTCGGAATGTAATATTTTAAAATTATCATCAAATGTGTGTATGTTTTCTATGAGGTGATTTGCATAGTGTGAGTCACTTTTTCTATATAAAAAACTTCTCTTATGTTCTTTTATACGTGTATCGAAAGATCTTCCTGTTTGTCCTACGTACATTTTGTTGCATGAACCACAATTTAGAAGATAAACACCTGATTTATTTTTGAAGTTAGTTTTAGCTTTATTATTTTTTATAAATTTACCCAAAGTGTAATTTGTTTTATATGCTATATTGTAATTATTTCTCTTGAAGTGTCTAGATATTTTTCTGGTAATTTTTCCTGTATACGTGAGAGTTTTAAATTTTTCTTGTTTATTTTTAGATATTGGATAAATCATTTGAATGGTTTTATTAAATGTTTTTTTAAAAACAAGATTGTCTATAATATTAGGGTTGTAACCATTATTGTAAGCTATTTGTTTAATTATATTTAATTCTTTTTCATAATTTTCTTGAGTCATTGGTATATTAATTAGTCTATGAATAAATGAATGAAATGCTGACATTTTATGAATAAAGGGGTGGTTAGAGAAATTATGAATAATTGTATCAGTGTGTGATGGTTTATGAAAAATGGAAAAGTCATGTTTGTTATCTAAATTCTTAACTGTTAGGTCTAAAAAATTAATCATTTTGTTTTCTTCATGTTCTATTGTAAATTTAATATTAAGATGTAAATTATTGATTTGGTTAAGAAATTGATTGAGTTGTCTATTTGTACCCGTAAAACAAGCAAAAATATCGTCGACATATCTATACCAGTAAATGAAATTTTGACTTAAAGGAAGTTGATGAATTTTGCTTTCTAAATTATCCATGAAAATTTCAGCTAATAACTGATAGCTGAAATTTTCATGGATAATTTAGAAAGCAAAATTCATCAACTTCCTTTAAGTCAAAATTTCATTTACTGGTATAGATATGTCGACGATATTTTTGCTTGTTTTACGGGTACAAATAGACAACTCAATCAATTTCTTAACCAAATCAATAATTTACATCTTAATATTAAATTTACAATAGAACATGAAGAAAACAAAATGATTAATTTTTTAGACCTAACAGTTAAGAATTTAGATAACAAACATGACTTTTCCATTTTTCATAAACCATCACACACTGATACAATTATTCATAATTTCTCTAACCACCCCTTTATTCATAAAATGTCAGCATTTCATTCATTTATTCATAGACTAATTAATATACCAATGACTCAAGAAAATTATGAAAAAGAATTAAATATAATTAAACAAATAGCTTACAATAATGGTTACAACCCTAATATTATAGACAATCTTGTTTTTAAAAAAACATTTAATAAAACCATTCAAATGATTTATCCAATATCGAAAAATAAACAAGAAAAATTTAAAACTCTCACGTATACAGGAAAAATTACCAGAAAAATATCTAGACACTTCAAGAGAAATAATTACAATATAGCATATAAAACAAATTACACTTTGGGTAAATTTATAAAAAATAATAAAGCTAAAACTAACTTCAAAAATAAATCAGGTGTTTATCTTCTAAATTGTGGTTCATGCAACAAAATGTACGTAGGACAAACAGGAAGATCTTTCGATACACGTATAAAAGAACATAAGAGAAGTTTTTTATATAGAAAAAGTGACTCACACTATGCAAATCACCTCATAGAAAACATACACACATTTGATGATAATTTTAAAATATTACATTCCGAAAATAAATCTAAAAAATTAAACCTTTTAGAAATAATGGAAATAAATAAAAGAAAAGTAACACAATTGCTATTAAATGAACAAACAGATTTTGGAAATTCCCCATTATTAAACCTTTTCACCTAAATTCACCCTAAAATAAAATTTTGGCATATTATTAACCATCCTTTTTACATTTTACATAATTGTTTTGTGTCATTTAAAATAGTTGTACCACAGCATTTGACAAAGACACTGTGTGTCGAAACGTGCGTCTGCAATTTCGTTAATAAAGTGGAAATTTAAACCTTTTTATTAAGTGTTTTATTACATATAATGGATTTCCATCAAGTTAAGGCAACCACCATTGAAAAGAATACTTATTAGGTACTATACATTTTTTGAATTATAAATTAGCTTCAAATTTCTGTGGTGATGATAGGATTCATGGTGGAGTGTGTGTTTTTGTCAAATCCAGCCTCCAATTTCTATCTCTCGACTTGACCCACTTCTCCGAAGCTTTTCATGCCGAGTTTTGCGGTGTGGTACTTTTACCAATGAGAGTTGTGATTATCAATGTATACCGATCATCTTCTTGTGGTAATATAAATATTTTTTTTGATAACTTTGTCATGATGCTAGAACATGTCGTAGTGAAATATAATAATATTATTATCACTGGGGACTTTAACATAGATCTAAGTAAAGTAACCAATCTCCGATCACAATGGCTTGATATTCTACAATCTTTTACTCTTTCCATCAACATCAAGGATGTAACTAGACCAATATCAAACAGTTGTGTTGACAATATATTTACTAGAACGAATGTTCGAATAATAAAATCTGGTGTCCTTAATATGGGTACCTCTGACCATCTTGGACAATTTTTGCATATTGATTGTGAGCATTCTGAAACAACTAAAATGTACAGTTTTAGGAAAATATCCTTAAATTCTCTAGATCGTCTCAGGCAGGCACTCAATGATGCAAATTGGGGCTTCCTAGCTGATCCCAATCTAAATTGTCAAAATATGTCCGATAATTTTTTGAAGCTCATTAGCTCTTTGGTGGATATTTTTTTACCATTCAAGCATAAAACTCAGGTAGTAAATAGAAAGCTCATTGACTTTTATGATGATGATCTACGCAACAAACGCTCTACTTTAGCCGCACTTAAAACAGTTTATGATTGTACCAAGAATGAGTCTGATAAAAGAGCATACAACTCTTATAAAAAAATTTATTTAAAGTCAATAGAAAATGCCAAAAAAAAGCGTATTAAAATCTTTTATTTAATTCATCTGACAAATCTAAAGATAGTTGGAAAATTATTAATTTTGAAAGAAATGCTAATAACAACAAATCCCCATCATGCGATATTACTCCTAACATATTTAATGATTACTTTTCAAGCATTGCTGAATCAATAATTTCGTCTTTACCTCTCAACAATCGTGAAATTACCGATTTTTTGGACAAACGTCTACAACCCCGCGACTCATTCTTTATGGAACCCATTATAACTCCTGAAGTTGAAGATGCTATCAAAAAAGTAAGGGTCATGTCAAATTCTCAATTTAACGAGTCTTGCAGACCGTTTTTCCAAAGACTTAAAATCTTACCACTTCCTTGTCAATATATTCTGCATACCGTTCTAGAAATCCATAAAAACAACAAGGCTCTTGCCCATAATTCTAATTATCACAACTACTCTACAAGGGGTGGTGACTTGATAAGAAGTACACGCTTCCGTCTTGAAATCTCGAGGCGAAATTCTTTGGACATTCGCTTATATAACAAGATTCCTAGTTCGGTAAGATCTGAAAAATTTCTTGTTTTTATACGCATTGTCAAATGTTTTTTAATAACACACTGTTTTTACAGTATCGAAGAGTACCTTAACTGTAATTATGCCATTAATGAATAGGCACCTTTTTAACTTGTTTTAATATATTGTTTTTTTCTTTGTAGGTAATTATATAGGTTTTTTTTTTCTTTTTTTAATGTTCTCTGTGTTTGACCCACAACATGTTTATATGGCATATTTACGTGTATTATGTACTTTACATTTATATTTTTAAGTATGTATTTTATATTTACATTTATGTATTTCTTTACTTAATGGACCTGCTATAAACTTACTGTAATAAGTTACATAGTCAAATAAATCTATCTATCTATCTATCGACATTGGCTCGATACCAATTTAATGCTTTGCCGGAAAACAAATCGATGGCGCTAGAAAATAATTGCTCCTCGGTCACATTACGTGCAACTCGAAGTTTACGGACCTTCTCTAGAAAATTGTGGACGGAAGACTTCTCATCGCCTGAGAACTTTAAGTTCCATTTGTCTATGTTTAGAGGCTTAGGATGGGAATATTGCATGACATTAGGGGTAATTGAAGCGCGAGAAATGCGGAAGCTTTTGTGAGCAGGAGGAGATTCTTCGACAGACTCCTGGAAGATTTGACTAAGGTTTTGTTGTACCGCCGTTTCAAGTGAGTCTAAAGCTGCTAGCACCTCCATCAGTAATTTGCCCTTCTCCGACTTTTCCTCAGGGGTTAATCTAGCCTCGGGAATGCGTTCTTTCGACAACATACTACGAATAGCATCTAACTCAGCCTTGAAATCTGACACCGAATAAGGGTGTGGAATAAAGGTACCCGATTTTTCCATTTTTAAAATAGGTCGCAAGGCCATCCTCATCTGATCAACCGTCTGTTTTGAATCGGCTATGATCCCACGGACTAAAAGTTCATGGACTAACATGTCCATTTTAAGATACGAAATATCCATTTTATACTCCATAGTATACGATTAAAATCAACGAAAATTGACAATAAACAAATACGAGACTACTACAAGGTTTTACCACAAATAGACCACAAGCTTGTGGTTCAGTACAAGTTAGCGACGATGAATAATAATAATAATAAAAAAAAACTTACTAAAGATATTAAAATGCACACTCTATATAAATTATTTCGCGATTGGTGTAATCAAGGGTTAATAACGCCAAAGATTTAATGAATGTTATAAAACAAGTTACTACTTAGCTCACTTTAAATATATTTACGATTACTTAAAAATCTACTAACAATTAACTAAATATTCGCCCCAATTAAACAAATGTGGGCCCCACGTTGGGCGCCAAAAATTTGCCACGTACTTTTGATGTAAAAAAAAGAATTACCTAAAACAATAAATTTAGAAAAATTATCAATTACTTCAAATAGCAACTCCAGTTGAGATCGGTAAGTGGTTTCTCTACTGGCAAATTAGTGCCCAGCTCAGCCGTAGAGGGTAAGTACACAAATAATAGTGAGTCGCGCCACCCATTTCGAACGGTTAAAATCGGAAACCCCTGTTGTTCCAGGCACTGACTTTTCTCACTGGAGATAATTAAATAAATTAAGAATATTAATCAATATTAATTGAATTGCACAATAAGAACGATAAAGTGCCCAAGTAGCATTTTTCTTAGATGATGGTTGTAAAAATGTCTTTGTAATCCTTAAAAAGTTATATTATAGCTTTAAGTTTGCCGAAAAGTAATTTTTGGGCTATAAATATTGCTTTATATTCTTAGAACTACATAGTTATTCATAATACGGAAAGGCTATTTGCAAAAGGTTAAAATAAAATAGTTTTGCCTTTACTTGGGAACTTATTGGTTCCAGGGCTTTGAAGTTTTAAAGAAGTTATACAAACAACCCATGTTTAGCACCTTAAACTCTTGTACAATACTTATAGGTTATTTCATAGTGTTACGATTACCTATTTTAGAACCTTTCACAGTATATGCTTTTAGAACTTGTAAGTAACTATTGCAAAACCAAAAGGCACTTTTTTTAAACAAATACAAACCTTCAAGTTCTGTAATAAGCTTATAATCATAAGATATGACCTTATACAAATTTTCGAAACCGTCAAAACTATTTAGTTGTGTTCGAGACTTGTTTGAAGTACGAAGTGCTTATTTACAGTATGTCTTTTCGAAAGTTAGTTAAAAGTGGATGTTTTAAAAGGAAAGTAAGAAAGAATTTTCAAAGAATAACAAGTGAAGAAGTAAGTAATATTTTATTAAACCAATTTCCGTTTTCATATATGTAACATGAAACATTATAATTTGCAGGTCAATAAAATTGTTTATGAATCTGATGGTAGTGGTGAGCCCCATGAAACACAAATTCAAATTAATGAACTCAGTAGCGATCTTCCTTCAAGCAGTTCACAATGTTTTGATTTTTGTCCGAAAAGTGATCTATTAGAATCAGATAATAGCGATCTAGAAGATGAACCTGACATACAAACAAATAATATAAGAATTAAGGAAGAGCTAAAAGAGTGGTCATTGAAGCATCAAATAACACATGTAGCATTAAAAGATCTCTTTGAAATTTTAAACAAAAATACCACTGCTGTACTTCCTAAAGATCTGCGAACGTTATTGTCAACCCCTAATAAAATGATAGTAATAAATGAAATTGCAGGCGGTCATTACTGGCATAATGGATTAGAGAAATGTATTACAACATGTTATCAAAACATAAAAAGAAGTGAGAACATTTCAATAAATGTAAATATAGATGGTTTACCAATTTTTAATTCATCCAAGTTCGAGTTTTGGCCTATTCTTTTTAATATTAATGAACTAACCATTAAACCGATGATAATTGGTATATACTACGGAAAAGAAAAGCCTAGTGATTTAATCGGATTTTTATCTATTTTTGTTGATGAACTGCTAATGATACTCAAAGATGGCATACAAATTGGGTCACACAAAATAAATGTTTCTCTGAAATGTTTCATATGTGATTCTCCAGCTAGGTCATTCATAAAAGGTAATAATGAGTTCATACAATGCATTATTGTTACATATTTAATTATAATTTTCTTGTAAATTTTTAGAAGTTGCAAACTTTACCTAATTCTCAACATGGATGTCAAAAATGTACAATTACTGGGGAATATTCTTATACATCTCATACAAATTATTATCCTAACAAAGAATACCCTGAAAGAACAAATGACGGCTTTCGTAAAAAGAAAGATGAACTTCATCATAAAACTGATTCCATAATTTTAAGGCTTCCAATCGACATGATTCGTTGTTTTTGTGTAGCAGATTCTTTACATTTGGTCGATTTGGGCGTAACAAAAAGACTATTGATAGGGTGGCGTGATGAAAAGTTCAAAAATAAATTATTGAAATGGTCTGCAAGAACAACGGAAGAAATATCGACTAATATGCTTAAAATTAAGCATCCTAAAGAGCTCCACAGAGCGGTTAGAGGATTGGATTGCTGATCATTTTGGAAAGGCCTAGAATATAGAAATTTTCTTTTTTATTATGGCATAGTAATTTTCAAGAATGTTCTTGATCATAAGGTATACGAACATTTCCTATGTTTATTTTGCGCTATTACTATTTGCTCTACTGATTTCTATAAAGATCATTTTCATGTCGCTAAAGCATGATTAAAACATTTTATAAATGATTTTTGTAAAATATACGGTGAACATTATGTCAGCAGTAATATTCACAATCTGACGCATTTAGTTGACGATGTTAAGTATTTGGGAAATCTAACAAAGATCGGTGCCTATCCTTTCGAATCAAAACTTTACGAAATTAAAAGAATGATAAGAACTGGAAACAAACCGTTAGCACAGGTAGCGAAGCGGTTAATAGAAAAGCAACTGAATGAATTTCAGATAAGTGTGGAGGCTGAGAAACTAACCTATCCAATTTTAAAAGATATGTCGACTAACTCATTTCTTACTGAGTATGTAAAGGATGAGCATGCTGTCATTTTTAAAATGCTTGGTTTGAAAGACTTTTGTTTGGGCGGAAAAACTGAAAATTGTTGGTTTTTATCTAAAAATAATGAGATAATTTGATTTATAGCTGTATATCGTATAGACAACAGGATCGTTTTTAGTGGAAGAAAAATAAACACTTGTAAGAAATTTTTTAAAATCCCAATAGATTCCTCTATAGTCAATATCTACAATGTAGATGAATCTGCAATGTTGAGTGTCGAAAACGGTAACGCATCTGAAGAAGCTTTTTTTGTAACCGACATTAAATGTAAGTTAATCTGTTTATATTTTTGCATCACAGACGCAATATGTATTCATACCTATGATACACACATTATGTAATTAAAAAAAAAAAGAAAACCCCACACACTATTATTTTTAATAAACTTTTTGTTCAAATATTTCTTTTTTTTTAAATACATATTTTGTTTATAACATATAATAAAATATTTTGTTTAAACATGTTTTATTATAGAACTGTAGTAACAATGACATTTAAAAAAAACAAACTAAACTAACTTTGGTAAAAGCAAAAATAATTAAGTAAATTAAAAAGTATACAAAGTACACAAGGAATTATTCCGCAGTGCTTTCTTCGTCTCTGGTTTTCCCTTCTCTATAACGTTACAGTCATGAATAATGATTGAATCATCAGTGCTGGTTCATCAGCTACCTTGTAACAAAGCGCGGATCCCTTAACTCCCGCACCAGAAGAACATAACATTGACATTGATTTTATATATCTACTTTCGAAGGTGGATTCTTTCAATTTTTCTTCCAAACTGTTTAATTCTTCTGATGTTGCAACTGGCTTGAATCTTTCCTCAGATTATAATTGACTATGACAATCTATATTTCTCGTTTCAAAATTTAACTTTTTATATATTTCGTCAAAGCATGTCTCATGTTTAGCCATTTGCCTTAATATCTTATTTTGATTTTCAAGTATGCTCTCCAATCGATTTAGAATTTTATTTTGGTTTTCCGTAATTTCATAATTACTTAGACTTGTTGACACTAAGAATGTATCATCGATTGTACAATCGCTCATTGAAATATTCTGACCCTGAAATAATGAGTGAATCGTATTAATACAGCTAAGAAATATGGTTTATTGATAAAAATTGCAAAACGATTTAAAAAGAAGCATTACACTACTTTTAAAACTTACCACTAAACAATTATCGTTCGTGGCTGAAGATGCATGTGGTTTGTTCGCTACTTGTAGGGTAGATGTAGATGGTGTATTAATAGGTGCTGGTAAGTTGATCGGAGTTTGTATAGTCTGTGAATGCTCTGCTAGTAAGAGATGGTTGAAATCTGGTGTTACATTAGAGCTGCAATCGCTTCGTTCAGTATTGCTGCTTAATTGTGACTCATCATCCTCCGTGTCCGATATATTTTGCATTTTTTCTTGCTCTGTACGAGCAGAGTTGTAAGAGTCTGTTAGTCTTTTGACTACATAAGGATATTGTTTCCACTCTCTACCCGGAACAGAAGATTTTTCTAAAACTTTGCCCGCTTCTGATCTTGGTGGCCATGACATAATTCCATTATTTTCCCACATGCTGGGAACCACCGAAAGGCAAATCTTGCCTTCCTCTATTGTTTGTACGACTTTAAAAGGCATACCTTAAAATATAATATTTTATTTATATTTATTTTAGGATATACAACCGATTATCAAAAATCGGGATAAAGCTGATAAACATAATTCCATTCTTAAAATTGTTTGACTAAAGAATGTGAAATCAAAAAACTTACTGTTATATTTTCTAAAAGACACACTGTATACCGTTTCGTTTACTGCGTCTTGATGCGTATTTGTACCTGCGTGATGCTCTTTATCTCTATAAGGACCGCGACAAGAACTAACAGCTAAGTCTATGGCCAAAAACAAGTCACCCTCCCCTACCAATCGGACAATTTCGTAAATACAAAGCCGTGCTAATGCTAAAAAGATCCTAGTTAAGTTGTAAAAAATGCATAAAGGTTATTTGTCGGTAAATTTCGCGGCCAATTAGCATTTTTTGTTTAAATTTAGTTGCTAAAAAGAGTTATAAGCTTTTGTTTTTTGTCAGCCATATTTTTAATGTGTTTGACTACTTCGTTATTACATGATTTTTGAATTTAAATACGATTCTGTTGAGTTTAAATGTAAGTGAAACTCTATATAACTGTAACAGCACAGCAAATTATTATATTCTAAAACTGTGCAATATTTTTAAAATTCTAAATATTGATTTACCTAGTTCATTGATATAAAATTTTAACAATTTGCACAATTGATATGGCGCGTCTATTATACGTTATTTTTATCTTATAATTCAACAATAAACTAGTGGTCGCAGTAAGATTTGACCCTTCAGATACTACTTCAAGTGATATTTATGATATATATTATATTTTAATAAACATGCATGGAAGCCATATATTACTTGAATATTGTGAAGTTGTTGCGAAAGACTTCATATTTTAACTATAAGTAATCTATAAATGAACATTTTGCTTGCCAAAATCAAACCTAATACTATATAATTGGGTTTTTAATATGACTGGATGAAACAAAAAGGCAGATATTGGCCTTATCCCAGAGCTATGTAATACCTTTTTGTGACTAGTTCAGAACTACACAGCCACTGTAGTAAGTTGTATTTAAGTCATATTAAAGATATTTAGGTTCTATAAAAGTTATTTTTGGGTTCTAATGAGCTGTTAAGATTTAACCTTTGAGTTCTAAAAAGCTCACAACCTTAAGGTAAGTAGGAGGTTTTGCGGAGTGGGCCCTTTTTGTCATCAGGAAGTTGTGTAGCCAGCTAGAAGAAGTTATTTGTACTAGAAAGCATTTCTCAAAAAAAGGTTCTAGAACCAATATATGACTTTTTTAGAACTAAAATTGCTACTTGAGTGAGCTAAATAAAACGAAAATATCAAACTAGACCCTTCTTTAATAAAAAATAGTATAGAGTTTACACTACTGTCAACCCTAGCGCCATACAAAGATATTAACGTGAAAGTAAAGGTTAAAAAAATATTAAAATTATCTGAAAAGTGTGATCACACGCAAGACTTAAAATTAAAGTTACGACTTAATCTAAGTTACAATGGCTTATATCTTATCTGGTAATCCAGTTATCAATTCCTTCCAGTCCTTGGCTCCAATTAACTGAGCCTGAACCAAAAATTTAGGACTACACCAAAATTAAGCCTGCTCCCAAAACAAATTAGGCTTCTCCAAACAAATAAGCCCGTAGCAAGAACTTAGACCTGTACCAAGGACTTAAGCCCGTACCAAGAACTTAAACCCGTACCAAGAACCCTAAAAATCGTAATTTAGAATTAACAATAAGCTTAAACGAATTATCATGGCTCCTTGTGTTAATTGATTAATACCGTTATACTAATTTACTGTCTTTAATACAACTTACAAAAAAAAAACTTATTTTTGATTAACAATAAAAAAAAATGAATTTAGATGGATTACACAAATTACAGAAGTTAGAAGTTACTATTACTGAATTTTACAATTTCTAATTAAAACTAATGACTTGAATGCAATTAACAAACTTAAATATGACTTACTAGCCATAACTGAATTATAACAATGAACTAGATTAAGGTTTATCATAAAATTAATTAGTAATAGCGCAAAGGAGCTGAAAGAATAGTCTAGTTTCTTAAAATAATACACACATACGATACACAATGAAAAACACATGTAAAATCAAGATATAAAACTAAAATTGTGACTATATGGCGTTATTATTCATAATAAAATATAACATTATAACTCACCTATTGTAATAGGGTTTCATTTTCTCTAGAGTCGTGGTACTCTCACTGATATGAATGTACAAAGGCGTGAACGCTGCTAACTGTACTGATAGATGATTTAAACCGCAATTGCTGGCCTGAATGGTATTGAATTAACCAAACAACTCGCTGACTATACTATTATTTGGTAATAACAATGGTAAACTACAGATTTTTTTACGAATATACATAAACCAAAAGAATTTTTCTTTGAAGATACTTCTTAAAAAAATGTTTACTTGTAGACATTAAGTTCAGCCACATAAATAAGAAACAAACATCTTGTTGTAGGTATATGCAAAAGACAAATTTTGTTTAAAAGTACACAAACTTTTTGAAACGACTATACGATGTGGAAATAAGACCTGTTCTAGGGGAGCTTTAGTTTAAAGTTGTGTAACATTATGAAAAATTGGAGTACGAATGTGAAATTTTAGTATGTTATTAAATAACTATCTGTTTATATGTATGTTAACTTTCAAAAGAATAGGTGTGAAAATGGATTTTTCGTGACGGTTAATGTTGGTAGATGTCGGTTTTCGATAAGGAAGTTTCTGGGGGTACTGAACAAATTAGGGAGAAATAATTCTTCCTATTTGTTGAGTATATGCAATATAAGGACTGGTTTAGGTAAACGTTTTATTATAGAAAACAAATATATATGGAGGGTGCCAGAGTACTAATATTCTTGATATTGACATCTATATTTTTTTTAATTGAGTGATGTTATTTATATTTTTTTGTTATCAGAATTGTCAGACTATTCATTTTTTTTTATTTAATCAACTTATTTATTTAATTCTTGATATTGACATCTATATTTTTTTTAATTGAGTGATGTTATTTATATTTTTTTGTTATCAGAATTGTCAGACTATTCATTTTTTTTTATTTAATCAACTATTATATGTTAATATGTTAAGTACAGATCTCAGTTGGAATCTACTACCTGATTCCAACAATCTGGCGGGGAGCAAATGAAATAAAAAAGAAAAGTTATAATAAGGAGTAATAAATAAAATTCTGATAGTCCAATAGTGAAACTAAATTAAAATAACATAAATTATCGTTTATATAATTTAGAACTATGAAGACTCCTTTACTGGTAGGGGAACCACTTTTACTATTGGTCTCATAACTATACCAGATGAAGAACGAAGCTGTACAGATCGTACGTTACCATCTTTACCAAGAAAAACTTTTACATCTCTGGCCAATGGCCATTTTAAAGGAGAAGTTTCCATATCCTTAATTAAAACCATGTCATTGACCTTTATATTTTGACATAAGGAAAGCCATTTAGAACGCGGTTGAAGTTGGTTAAGGTAGTTTACTCTCCAGCGCTTCCAGAAAGTTTGCTGCACAAAGGTGCAATGTTGCCAATATTTTAACCTATTAATAGGATGCGATGATGTATCTCGTTCAGGTAGAGCCATTAAAGAAGAACCTATAAGCAAATGACCAGGAGTCAAGGGTTGAAGGTCTGTCGGATCGTTTGAAAGAGGAAATAAGGGGCGCGAGTTTAGAATAGCCTCGATTTGCGTCACAATAGTATACAGTTGCTCATAAGTATATATAGAGTTGTTTACTATATGGTTAAAATGATGTTTAGCACTCTTAATGGCTGATTCCCAAATGCCTCCCCAATGAGGAGATCTGGGAGGTATAAACCTCCATTCAATAGTTAGAAATAATAAATAGTTAGAAAGCTCCGACAAAGTTAGTATCATTATCACTTTATATCACTGTAGGGATACCTCGTCTAGAAGAAAAACGTCTTAGAGCAGCAAGAAACGCTTCTGTGGAAAGATTGAAGACGAGTTCAAGATGTACGGCTTTAGATGATAAGCATATGAACAGAGCTAAGAAATTTTTAAGAAGTGGAGCCTTGCGCAGATGTGAAGATTTGACGCAAAAAGGTCCTCCAAAATCAATTCCTACATTTTGGAAGGGTCTTGAAGGAATAATTCTTACTTTAGGCAAATCTGACAAAATTTGCTGTGCAGTAATGGCTTTGAACCTGCGACACAGAACACAATTATGAATACATTTTTTTATTTCACGAAGACCTTTTAAAGGCCAAAATTTTAATCTAGAACATTTTGAGGTCCACTGTGACCTAACCGATTATGTTCCTATCTCAACAAAAGAGATAAAAAATGACTATTTGAAGGTAATAATATAGGATGTTTATGTTGAAAAGAAATATTTGCATGTTTAAGTCGACCTCCTACTCGTAATATTTGGTCTTCATCAAGAAAGGGAGTTGAAGATGCAATTCGTTTATCTAAAATATGTTGATTTAAGCGAACAGCATTAATAAAACTAGAGAAATAAAATTGTTGAACTTGCTTAATGAGAAAGGTTAAAGAATTGTCTAAATCTATAGGGGAAAGTGAACTTTGACATTTATTTTTAACATTATAAATAAATCGAAAGATAAATGCTGTCGATTTAATAACCTTAATCCAAGATGAAAATCGAGAAATAAAAACAATCCAAGGGTTTAAAGGAATTGAAACACAAGCAAGAATTTTCTTCTTCTCATCAGGAAGATTTTGAACTACAGAAAAGGTATCATATTTTTTAGTGTCATCTGTTGAATTCCATAAAAACTTAGGACCTGAAAACCAAAGCACTGAATCATTATCAACTGCTTGACCTCTAGACAATATATCTGCAGGATTTAAATTTAAACGTATATGCTGCCAGGATACGGAAGAAGTTAACTTTTGAATCTGTGATACCTTATGGCAAACAAATACCGACCATTTACTAGGAGGTTGTCTGATCCAAGATAAAGCTATCTGTGAATCGGGCCATAATACGGGCTTGTGAATAGTAAGTTGTTTATCAATAATACATCTTACACGACAATAAAGATTGGAAAGAAGAACCATGGCACACAACTCTAACTTGGGTATTGTTAAGGGAGTCTTTAAAGGTGCTACCCGAGACTTGGAAATTATTAATTGGGAAGAAGAAGTGTTATCCATGTAAATTGCTCGTAAATATATACATCCACCATATGCCATTGGGCTAGCATCAGAAAAACCATAAAGTTCCAGCTGCAATATTTTCTTATTCAATAATGTATATCTGGGCACATTTAGCTGAGAAAGTTTTGATATACTTTGAACAAAAATTTCCCATTTTTTTATAAACGAAGGATCAATGATGACTTCATCCCAAGACAATTTTAAAACCCAAAGTTGTTGCATAATTAATTTTTTTTGAACCACAACAGGATTAATAAGACCAAGAGGATCAAAACATTGGCATATAGAGGATAATACCTTTCTTTTGGTGAGAATATGGTGCAATCCTGATTCAGGAGCTATTATTTGTAACATATCGGATTGAGGATTCCACGAAACTCCTAACACCTTGCAAGGTTCCTGTAGTAAATTCAGGTTTTTATCAGGAAAGTTAACAAAATAGTTCGAAGTGAAGTCCTTGGCATTTGAACAAAATTTGTAAAGGGTAAATCCATGAGTTGATAAGACTTTTGTCAGCGAAAAATATAATTCTTGAAGATTCTCAACAGAATCAGCACCAGTTAGGATATCATCGACATATGTTTGGAATAACAAAGAAAATTGAACATTAGGAAGGTGAGGATTCCTCAATGCTATGTCCTTTAATACTCTACAAGCTAAGTAAGGGGAACTTTTTTGCCCAAAAGAAACAGTAGTAAGCTGCATACAGAAGAAGTTTTCAGACGGTGAATCTCTCCATAGAACATTCTGAGAGAGTGAAATTTAGGATTTAAGGCGACTTGTCTGTACATTTTTTGAATATCTGCCGTCAAAACATACTTAAAATTACGAAATCGAAGCAATATATCTACTAATTCAGGCTGTACTCTGGGTCCTGTTAACGTAATGTCATTTAAAGATAATTGAGAGGAAGTTTTGGAAGAAAAATCGAAAACAATTCTCATTTTTGTGCTGGAACTATTCTCCTTGATTACACATAAGTGAGGTACAAAATAATTATGTTCATTTAAGGAATTTTGCAAACATAATGGAACATATTTACCATGACCTAATTCAACATACTCTGCCAACAACCTTTTATATTCATCTAAATACGAACCTTCTTTTGCAAGGCGTTTTTCTAATAACTGGAAACGATGTTTAGCAGATACAAATAATAATAATAATAATAATATATGGAGAGACATAACAACGTCGCTAAAATCTTACATCAAGCAATATCCAAACTATATCTTAACAAGGTTATAAGTGATCCATACTTCTCGTACGAACCAGTTCCAGTGCAAGAAACCGATAGCTGTTGTATTTATTGGAATAGAAAGATCATTACTGACAAACCAATTCCAAATAATATTCCTGACATTGTCTTACATCTAAAAGCGGAAAAAAAGGTATTTATTATAGATATAGCTGTCCCACTAGGTCAAAATATAAACAAAACATATGCGGAGAAAATTAACAAATACTTACCTTTAGCTGAGGAAGTTAAGAGAATGTGGAAAGCGGACCGGGTGACTGTTGTCCCGATAATTGTTGGTGCTACAGGTGAAATACCAAAAAAGCTGAAAAATAACATCGATTTACTAAATCTAAATAATAACCTGTACTTACCTATGCAGAAAGTGGTGCTGCTAAACACAAGTGTCATCGTCCGAAGGACGCTTGGGGAGTCTAACCTTGTTGCGCCAGAAGAACCTGAAAATTAAAACAAACAAAAAGAGATAAAAATAAGTGACTTTGTATTACTTACCTGAATCGATACCTATCTACTCTTGCATTTATTTGCCGAGTAAATAGAAGCAAATACCACACCAGTGTGAGCTGTAAAGGAATAATAATAATAATATTGTTTATTTGTTAATATAATTACAGTTACAATTACAAGCTATAATAATAATAATTATAAGCTATAATATACTATATTTTTTTTTGTAATAAAGAAAAAAAAAAGAAAAAAAAACAAATAAACAAACAAGTAAGTGCGCTTTACCCATTAAGGCCTTTCGGCTGAGCATGGGTTTGTAATTTTTTTTCTTTTTAATACAATTTATTTCTTATCTCTATCATATTTTAATTTTAACATATGATCAAATGAAGATTTTTAAGAATAATGTGTTGGGATTCTTTCAACAATGAGTAATACTATACATACACCTAAACTTATCTAAAATATTCCTTAAATCAAAAATTATAGTCTATTAATAATGAATTTACTATATTAAATTATGTAGTTAACGGCCAGTTATAAAATTGTGAGATTATTATTAAAATGTCAATAAATCCATCACCAAGCTTCTTTCTAGGTTAAGAATCATTCTTTTAAATATATCTTTTACCATGTTTGCTGAATTTATTTTCATTAAATAAGTTTTATATATTTCTGGTAAGAAATTGTATATTTCATGTAAAAGGTAGGCATAACATCGTTGCCCTATAGCCTTTTTTGCAATTCCTCTCTGTACATATCCTTTTGCTTTGGTCCTAGTGGAGTACTTATGGTCAACGTTTTTTAAAAAAAATTTTATTTCTATAGATATACATAATTATGGTATGCATATATAACTTTCTGATATCCATAACACACGATTCTTTATATAATAGATCAAAAGGATGAGTAGTTGGTTTATTATGTATTATTTTTAAAAATTTTTTGTATAATCTCCAGCTTTCGAGAGTGCGTAGGTAGCACACTGCCCCAGGCTAATTAAGGGAACTACTATCTATATATACTTGAGGGAGTTGTTGAGTTATTGTCTCAACCACTGCACATGACGTGTTAAAACTAAGGAGGGGGTTAATAAGAGAATAAAAGGTTAAATTCGTCATAAAACTAATATTCTTCGATGAATTAAAAATACCAGACACCTGTAACGAGTGTTTATATTTGGTACATTCCATTTTTTCCACCGTAGAGGCGCTAACAAAAGAATTTTGACTTCCTGGATCTAAAAGTGCCCTCACTATAACTGGCTCACCTGTTGAGGAATGCAATTTAACTTTTGCAGTAGCCAATAGCACATGGCTATCATTTATATTTAATGCATACAAATGAGGTTGTACTGGAAAAGAAGCAGTCGGAAGTTGAGGGTGAGAAGAGGTATATGTTGAAGTTGAAGGGTGATTAAACAATAAATCATTTGAGCTGTTTTTATGATCAGCTAGGCTTACATTAGGTGCTTGCTGCGATGCAAATTCGTGACTTTCTTTTTTGTCAGGTAAATGTAGAAGAACATGATGCTTAAGTTTACAAATAGCACAAGTACCACTAGATTTACAATTTGGAAGAAGATGCTTAGAACCTAAAAAACCAAAACACATGTGGTTTGCTTTCACAAACTTGTGCCTTTCTGCTACGGATAAAGTACCAAAATTAGGACAACTATAAATTTTATGAGCAGAAGCTTTGCAATATAGACATGAAGGTATTGGGTTGTTATTACTACCGCTGTTGGAAGAATTTTTGTTTTGCTGCGAGTGTAAAGCAATTTTGGAATTTGGATAAAACTTATGATTAAATTTTGTATTCTCTTGCGGTACAAGGTTTTCTAAAACATTACAACGTTTGTCCAAAAAATTAAAAAAAGTGTCTTGAGTCATTAAATCGGGAGAGTTTTGGAATTCCTCTAAAGATCTTTTGGCCTGTTTCGGTAGATAAGTTGCGTTCAATCCAATTTGAAAGTCTGGAAATTGAGCTCTTACAAGAAGTACGTTGGCGTATTAACTCGTCCATGTCTTAAAATATGTGAGTTTATAAAATTTTAAAGAAATTAAATGACAGATTGCAACGGTCAATAAAACTTGATAACAAATTAAAAGGTTAATTGGTATATCAATAAATTAATGTTACTCAATTCTATATAATTATTATGTCAATAAAAAATACTCAAAGTGAAAGGATTTAAATTAAAGGTCTATAAATGTACGTCAATGATACGTCACCAGAGGATTTTTTTGTTATCAGAATTGTCAGACTATTCATTTTTTTTTTATTAAATCAACTATGTATGTTAATATGTTAAGTACAGATCTCAGTTGGAATCTACTACCTGATTCCAAGAGGTACTTTGGCGGCAAATTTGAAAATTGAAATTTTTTACAGAAATAAATTCTATAAAAATTTTTACCTGTAGGCATTCAGTTTGGTATAAATGGTAAAAAAACGTTTTTGTTTGAAAACAAACTCAAGAAAAAAATTTCATGAACAGGTTTCTATAAAAAGGACGATTGTTCCCATGAATTGGACACTAGATGATTTTTATAAGGTTTTCATAATATACTTATTACAATTTATATTATTATTTATTTAAAAACAATTGTTACAGAAAAAATGTAACTTTCCCAGAACTCCACAAGTGTTCTGAGCCCATTTCTTGCAAAGTTTACACTGAAGCCACTCTTGTTTACTATTTTGATATTCACCTTGACAGATTGGACAAACCGAATTTTCTTTTTCACCTTCTTCATCACATAAATCATCTTTATTCTTCTGCACCACTTCGATAAGCCGGTGTCGAAGACTCGCCGTGTAGTGGTATTTCCGACAATATATCAGTATCAGAATCGTGATAATTTCTAGCAACTTTATATTCATTTTGGTTTTCTTTGCTGATGCTTTTGCTTTTTAAGAGTCTTTATTTGTTTTTCGTTTCTTCGCCTTTTCCTCATGTTCTTTCATAAGTTTATCTTTTTCAGGAGTGTTAGCTATAACAGAACTCTTACCTTTTTTTTATTAACTTGGACCGATTTCCGCGCCATTGCTTTTGGATAGGGTCTAAGAACTTCAGGTGAAATTAGATTATGTTCAGTTCGATCTTGTATTGTAATTGATTTATTTAAGTTCTCCACACTTTTAAAACAGCAGTGTCTAGAATGGTCAGCGCTAGTTGAGGGGATAAATTCCAAACATGTGCTGTTAAACTTAGCGGTCTGCTTACAGGAATTTAAGGTGTTCAAATTAGACTGAGAAACTATTTCCAATCCTCCCACTTCAGGTAAATCATTGGACTTCTTGGTCTTGGGTTTCCTTGTTTCAAGGATTTTGTCTGTCGGTTACAGATGATGCCAGAAAGTCGTCTTTAGTAAATATTGATGAATTAAATTGATATATTCCTGTTTTCTGAAAGCTCTTACAAATATTGTGTATTGAAAACGATTCACTATATGCAACATTAACAAATCCTGCAACTTTGTATAGACTAACGGTTCTACCAGGATTTGAGACAAGCTAATTATTAAATGCCACCTTGTACATTGCCTTGAAAGGCTCGTAAACTGCCACATCAAGTGGTTGCATACGGTGCCTGCAGTGGGAAAGGAGTGTTAAAATGATTATATTATTTTCCCTTGCAAAATCAATTAACGTATGGGGATTAAAATGTAAACAAACATATTCTAATCTGCAGATTTTTTATTTTAAATAAGATATAAAGCTCGAATGTTCTCCTCATAAAGAAATAACAATGCACTTTAGCTACAAAAAAGACTTATATTCATATCTATTGACTTTTCTTATATTTAGAGGTACTTCACGCATTGCGTTTTAAACAAACTTTGTATTGATTTGTCGGAGCTCTCTTTAGATCTTAGCTTTCAAGGAATTACGGGATAGGACAATACAGCGCGACCATAAGAGTGCCGCCGAAACAGCGCGAGACAAAACAGCGCCAGCTCAAAACAGCGAGCTCCGCGATCATAGCACCTCATATGTAAAATTTTGAGTGACCAATTATACCAACTGAAAGGTCAGAAAATGGTCATAAAAGGTCAATCGGTTTGATTAATTGGTCAGTGATAGAAAAAAAATTATTAAGCATCAAACTTCAAATTTTTTTAAGGTCAATTAATAATTTTAGCACCTCATTTCTCACAAATACTAAAAATGGCGACTTTATTTGATAGAGAATGATCTATTGATAATTGGTCAGCCAAAATAAATTATTGGTCAGATCAATTTTATTTTATAAAAATTAATTAAGTCGCGTAGACAGCTGTGCGCATGCACTGGGATCCCCAAACAATATCAGGATAGTAAACGTAAGAATTACGAGACTCTATTATAAAACAAAAAAAGTGAGGACTGTATAAAAACCCCGTTTACGATCTTACCCCACTCCACCTTACATAAATTCACCTAAATAATTTAATATTTTTTATAAAAGTCATAGCGCGAAATTATTTTCTTTACAGTTTGCTATAAGATACGTAACAATTTTATTACTTTTAAGTGTTCTACAATTATTTTCATTTTTACGAATACTTTTTAATTTAGCGTAAGTGTCTGTTTGAAAAAATTTTATTACATCCATAAACAAATATATATTTGGATGAGCATTGTAAAAGTTTAAATTAAATTTAGCATGAAAACTTTCGCATGGATTCGTTCTCCTATATTCATTTGAGCTCGAAGCCCAAATTTCCGGAGGAAGCGTACCCTCTTCGGAAATGTATGTTTCAAAAATGTAGTCACAAATTTTTGAAATTTGTGGTTGTATGGACATGAAATCTTCTACAAAAAACTCTACAGCTTCTTCAGGTGGTAATAGTGACACACCAAACAGATGTTTTAACCGTTTTCCAACTTCGGAATTTGATTTATATTCGGTACTCAGTCCTAGTTTCTGTATGTGTCTGTACCACGCTTGGCCCAAATAAAACCGACAACTTTGAATTCGAATGGAAGGCCAAACATATTTTGCGGCATTGTGGATAGCTATTTCAAAGTCACATTTGTTAGTTTTTGGCGCAAAATTTAAATTACGTTCACCACACTTTTGTTTCACTAAACTTAATGCCTTTGAATATAATTCTTTCGTCTTATTTGGTAAAAGACTGTAAACAAGAGGCACATAAAAACCATTACGAACAATATGAACTGTAAATAACTAACAGAAAAATTTTGTACAAAATTAAAATGTTCCGTCAACAAAAATCATATCGCACTGGCACAATAATTTTAAATTACAGCCGCATGAAAAGCTGATGATATTATTATCTCTACAGTTAATTATTAAGAACAGTTTTTACTTCAACAGCATCCATCACATCATGCACATCATTAATGTCTTTTGGTAAAGGAGGTAAAACTCGTCGGCGAGATCTATAAATATTTTGTCGAATGTTACTTTAAATGAAGTAATTAAAAAAAAAAGATTTTGAGAAATTATTCAAGTCTTTCAAATAGAATTTCAACTCCAGCTGAGATCGGTTAGTGGTTTCTCTACTGGCAAATTTGTGCCCAGCTCAGCCGTAGAGGATAAATACAAAAGAGTGAGTCGCGCCACCGATTTAAACGGTTAAAATCGGAAACCCCTGTTGGTCCAGGCACAGACCTATCTCGCTGGAGAAAAGGAAAGAAAAAAAAAGAATAAAAGAATAAATACTTAACAGTCTTGATCAAGATTAATTGAGTTGCAGGTATAGTAACGTTAAAGTGAGCTAAATAATAAACCCTGAGGATAGCTTGCAAAGCTTTATATTAAATTTCAAACCTTCTCCGCATAGTCCTCTACTTGACTTAATCTGACATTTTATTTAAGCTCTTACAAACTCAATTACTGGCTTCAATTAATGAAAATAAAACGTTAATTATAATTATATGTGTTTTAATTTATTACTTACCTTAAAGTAACACTAAGTCTCTCTTTAACTGATATAGGGCATCTCCATCTTGTATCACGACGTTGTATATAAGGACCCACAAATGATATTATTTCATTAAACGTTTCTTCGCTCATTCTATAGTATTTAAAAAACTTATCTGGATGCCTTTTTAGCTTAGAATGTAAAGTGTGAAAAATTCCACATGATAATCTGTCACTGAGTATAGGATGTACACAGTATCTTCTTTTTTTATATCTCTTAATATGCCTATAAAGCAAAGCGCAAACTAGAACTTTCTTGTTAATTGACATTGTTTGTAACACCTTGACTCGAGCATTGCTGAATTACGACTGGTCGATTTGAAGAGATAAAAAAATCGATTGTATGCGCACCTTCATCAACTAAACTGTTTAGTTGAGTATACATCGCGAAAAGTACAAAACTCGACAGAACAGTTTGGTCTATGCAAAAGTTGTATGTATACGCTAGTCCTTAGTTAATCGTACTCCCGCACGCGTTACGCAACACTTTGTGAACGCGACTTAAGAAGAACCTGGAAAAGCTCAATTGAAGTTAACCGGCGCCTATAAATCAAGGTAACAACTTTTCCTTTCCTTCATAATCATTAAAATCTTTAAGCCTTTTAAATTATCATATCACTCCGCTACATTTTGGTCCTTCGAGCCGGATTCCTTCAATTAGATCCTTCCGTTTTGGTCCCTATATACTGTAATATTTTTTTTGTTGAAAACTATTAATTTTAACCATCCGTAGCTAACACGCCGTCTGTAAGACCGACGCCAAAGAAAATTTCCGATTATTCCCGAAAAAATCGCGAACGCGCTTGGCCATCCTCAATAGCTGATTTTTTAGGGCTAGTGGACTCAGTATCAAAATTACAGCGGAGGTGAATTGTTGTAGCGTCTGTTATTAAGTATTCGGCCTCTAGGACGGATGTTAGTTGTGGCGTAACTTTTGTGGTAAGTTACATTTTGTTTTATTTTGTGAGGATTGTACTAATTATAAATTGTTTTTAGAAATTTCCCTTAATATGCCTCTTTTTACTGATGAAGAATAACAAAGACGACTACAACGTTTGATGAAGTTGAAACGGACGTAGAAGTAGCAGAAAATAGCGATTTAAGTTTGGGGGAAGCCAATATTGAGATTCAAGAAGAAAATTCCGACAGTGAGCAAGACATAACAGATAACGAACAAAATGGAAGTAGAAGCTGTGAACAGAGAAGAGAAACTCGCATACCTTGCATGATGGGAAAAGATGGAACCAAGTGGAGAAAACATTGTCACCGATATCCCAATGTAAGTGAAAGCTAACATTGTTTTGCGTTGTAAAAATTAAAGTGCCATTTTGTACCTTTTTCATAGTATTCCCACACTGGGAAGTGATTCGTTTGTGAGTAGTGTTGTCGACTATTAATTGTAAGTCGCTTTGTAATTACCATATTTGACCAAATTGTCAAATTTTATTTCCAAATTCTGTTCTAAATAACTATTTTTTCGCTAGCCGGGAATCGGTATTGCGCTGTTGCTAATTTTACTTCATTACACAAACACTTATTTGTTCTATTGGAAAATTATCGTTTATTGAGTATAAACTATATATTTTGTTCATAATCGAAATCTAAAGATTTAGTGATTATTGTGATTAACTTTTTATATGAACTTTGTATTCTAAATTAGTGTTTTATTTAAATACTAGATACATTTTTCTTTGTAAACATTTCTATTTTTCTTTTGGACTAATCGCGAGTGTGCGTCAACCATCATCAACGCATTGTGTTACGAATCTCACAGCCTCGCGTACTGATAACAATAAAAGATGTTCACCGGAAGGGTTGGATTTTATTTATATCCCTACCCCAAATTGTGACTTTCTGTCACTGGTCCTTCGACAATCTTACCAGCAGATATAGACTTAAACCGCTACCAAATGTAGGTTATATAAATATACCGAACCAGCCAATTATATAATTAAATTTGTTATTTCATTTCCCTACATTTGTTTTGGTCCTTCGAGCCGGATTATCTGTCAAACTGACATTCTCGACAATTATTCTCATTTCCTAAATAATCTGTCAAACTGACATTCTCGGCAATTATTCTCACTTCCTAAATAAGCTGTCAAATACTTTTTCGACAATTTTTCTTGTCTCTTAATATTTCCTACTCTTTACGAGCTGTGGGATCGCGGAAAGTTGAACTTTAAAATAGACTAAATACTTTCGGTTCGCGACACGGAAATTGTGGACAACCTGGCAACCCTGTGTAGATTCAACACAACGAGTTTGTGATTATCAGCATGGACGGTCGACCATAGCCAAGTAAACGATTCTACCTGCTTAGAAAAGTTTAAACATCCCATCCCGCTTTTTGCAAATAACAAGGTCATCGCCGGCGTATTTGTTTACGCTTTTTTATGGCTCATCCTTAGACCATCTGTGGTAAATGGTCTAAGGGCTCATCGCATCTGTTCTGGCCAGTCTAGGCTAGATTTCATCGACTTGGATCATCGGTGTTTCGCTGGTATCCTTTTATTTCAGTTATTATTAAGAAATAAAAACTGTGTTTTATTTTCTTATGATTTATCGTATTGACATTACTCGCATTTATTTTCTGTATTTACAGGGCGGAATCCTATTAACATTTTATTTAATATTTAATGTATAAATATGGTAAATATTTTATTGCGCTCATATAGTTGCTCACCTATTTGATATTTCTGATTAATTTGATTTATGTAATAATTTTATAACTATTATGCCATTTGTTTTAAATAATTTACATTAACAAATTAGTAATGCTTAATTATTTTTAACCGCTATTTCTTTTGTTTTAAATTTGCAATATAAAAATTACTGGTTTGCTGACAAAAAATTATCGTTCAGCCTTTTCCCATGTACGTATTGCTTATGTATTGTTTTCTCATTTAACGCACTTTGATAGACATAGATATAATTTATGGTACTATTTCGTATTTATGTTACTTGCTGATTTTAAATTGTAGTTCAGCAACTATTGTATTTTTCATCACCTGTTTATTGTAGAAATAAACGCAAAGGATGCAAAGCTAATCTTACTCGAATTGAAACGTACATCGCCGACCTCACTGGCGATGAAGATAATTATATTTTAAACGTTAAATGAGAAAATATAAAATCAACTTATGATAATTATAAAGAAGTTCAGTCTGGTATTGACGAGCTCTTAAAAGATGACGAGGTAGATGCTGAAGTTGCACAAGAAAATAAAGTCGCGGATAGGTTTGAAATTGCTATAGCGAAATTAGAATCAATAGTTAGTGAAAATACTAAAAAATCGTCTAACTCTGCATCCATTGAGGCTTCCAATGTCTCTCTTCCTAAGATAAATATAAAACCTTTTACAGGAGTGGTTTAAGGATGGCCCTCGTTTTTCGATTTGTTTACCGCAGTAGTTCTCAATAATTCAAAATTAAAGACTGGCGGTGAAAAATTTTATTATTTAAAAAGTTTGCTTCGTGGAACGCCACTTGATTTGATTTCAAGTTTAAGCCTGACTAATCAGAATTTGAATGTAGCATTAGATATTCTAAAAAAGAATTATGATGACAATTTTAAATTATTAATATCTTTGTTTCAAACGCTGGTAGAGCAAAAAAGTGTTCAGAAAGGTAGTGCTAACGACTTAAAAGATTTTTACGTAACAGCTCAAAAAACTTTCGATTTAATTAACAATACTGGTCACAATTTTCAAGTTAAATTTGAATGTTTGGTAATTTTTCTCTTTGAACAAAAACTTGACTTTCATTCAAGAAAAGCCTTTGAAAGTGAGTGGGAAGTCGGAACAATTCCTACCGCGGAGGATTTCTTTAAATTTCTAAACAAAAGACAAGCTGTTTTAGAAAATTTGAATATGTTTGAAACGAACAATTCTAAAACCCATTCCAAAGTTTCTGAGTCTCGTAGAAATAAAGTTTCATTAGTTACCAGTGTTAACTCTCATCCGAAACCATCCAATTCTCGTTTTAATTGCTTGCATTGCAAGGATCCTAAACACTCTATCTATGGGTGCCCTAAATTTTTATTGTTAGACCCTTCTGACAGGTATCAGTTCATTAAGAAACAAAGAGCTTGCATCAATTGTCTTAGTAATTCTCATCAGATCAATGAATGTAAATCATTAAAACGATGTCTCACTTGTGATAAACCTCATCACTCTCATTTACATTTTACAAATAATTCGAGGACTTCAAATGGTCCATTTCCTCAATCTTCCGGTAGCCAAGGTAGAAATTCTAATTATCAACCTTTTGGAAATTCTTCGGGGTACCAAGCATCAACTGCGCAATATGTACAAAATGTAAATATACCTCTTTCCGCCTCTCCTCGTGTAAATAATACTTCTGTTGAACGTACGGACATGCAGTCCTCACAAGCGTCTCTCCATACTACTTTATCTAATAAAATAGTTCTTTTGCCAACCGCGCTCGTAAACATTAAATGCTCTAATGGTCGCCAATTAGTCGCCAGAGCTCTTTTAGATTCAGCCAGTCAGATGAGCTTAATCGAAAGTTCTTTCGCAAACAAATTAAATTTATCTTCGCGCACTCAAATAGTGCATATTTCTTGGCAGTGCCAATTGTACTAACAGTGGGGAAATATTGGACCTTCAAATAAGTTCCCTTATTAACCCAGCAAATAACTTTAAAATTTCTTGTTCTATAATTAACAAAATTACTCACAATCTTCCTCAATTCTCTATTTCACCTCAAGCTCTAAGGTTACCAGAATATGTAAAGCTTGAGCTTGCTGACCCTTTTTTCTTTGAATCTGGTCCGATAAATCTTCTTCTTGGTGCCGATGTATACTTCCAATTACTTAAGTCCAATGTTGTTAGTATAGGTCCCAACAACCCCTTTTTGGTAGAAACTTATTTGGGATTCGTGGTCGCGGGCCCTATACCTAAGAGTCCAATGCTTTCTTACTCTAGACAAAATAATGTTTCTTTATCTTTTTTGACTACCAATGGCTTGCCCTCTGAGCAAGAAGTTAACCTTAATAATTTACTGGAGAGTTTCTGGGAATTAGAAACTCTTCCTGAGGCAAAAATACAATGTTCTGAAGAGGACTTCGCAGAACAAATATTTACAAGTACTACCAAAATTCTCCCTTCTGGCCGCTATCAGGTCGATATGCCCTTCCTTCCCAATAAACCTTAATTGGGACAATCCTTTTGTATGGCTCGCCAACGCTTCTACAACCTTGAAAAGAAATTTAGTTCTAATTATAATTTATTTCAGGATTACAATAAAATTATATCCGAATATCTCTTGCTAGATCACGCTCGAGTGATACCATTATCGTTTGTTAATACCCTTACTAATGATTTCAATTACTTTATCCCTCACAGAGCAGTGATTCGGGAAAATAGTTCTACCCCAGTTAGGGTTGTATTCGATTTTAGTGCCCGTACGGACAGGAGTCTCTTTGAATGACCTCACCTCCAAAGGATACCAAGTACAGGATAATTTATTTGATATTTTATGCCGTTTCCGTTGCTTTAAATATGTGCTTTGCGCGGACATCCAAATGATATACCGGTTTATTGATATTAATCCTGCTCAGAGGCACTTTCAGAATTTCTTATAGAGAGAAAATCCTTCTGACCAGCTTCAATGTATACAATTGACAACTCTGAGTTTCGGCCAAAATAGTGCCCCCTTCCTCGCAACTAGAGTTCTTAAGGATATTGCCGATAAACATCCCGAACTCCCTAACCTTCAATACGCTTTATATAATCAAACCTACATGGATGATGTACTTATGGGAACGAATATTCCTTCGGATCTGAATGTTATTTATTCAGAGCTCAATACTGCTTTAAATAAGCATGGCTTTGTTTTGCACAAATGGCAATCTAATTCGCCAACATTTTTAGAATCTATTGCTCAGACTTCCGTAAATGAAGTCGAGATTAGTGCTCATGATTCCCCAAGTAAAATACTTGGATTAAAATGGAATCCTACCTCCGACCAATTCCTTATTCGTACTTCCACAGATGTACGAACTTTTGTTTTAACTAAGCGCCGCATTTTAGCTTTTATCTCATCCGTGTTTGATCCCTTGGGATTGGTAAATCCAGTAATCGTCCAAGGCAAATTAATTATTCAGAATTTATGGCAATCTCAAATCAATTGGGATACTCCCATAGAGGACTCCTCCATACTTCAAAAATGGGAAACATTTTACTCTTTGATTCGGAATATTTCTAATCTTTCAATCCCTAGATTTTGTTTTAATGAAATGTCTATCTCATCTATTTCTTTATATGGATTTTGTGATGCCAGTCGATTGGCTTATGGTGCTTGCATTTATCTCGTGGCAAACTACTGTAATGATGCCTCCTCTTCCCTACTTCTGACCGCTAGGTCCAGAGTAAATCCGCTCAAAAGCAAACTTACTATTCCTAAGTTGGAATTATGTTCAATGGAATTACTTTCGCGTTTATCCCGTCGAGTCGAACAAATTTTGTGCAATACAGTAACTTTCCAGTCTATAAATCTATGGTCCGATTCCTCGGTTAAAAAACCTGAACTACAAATTTCTTTTGTGAAAAAACGCGTTCTTAGCATTCGAGATAACTGTAAAAATGCCACGTGGAGGCATATCCGTTCGTCGGAAAATCCTGCAGACATACTGTCGCGGGGAAATTTTTCTGAAAACATTAGACCTTTTTGGTTTCATGGCCCCTCGTTTTTAACTGAAACCGCAGATTTCAACTCTATCGACACCTTTGAATTTGTCGATAATTTTACCGATTACCCAAAAATAGCCCTTCCTGTGATTGAAGCTCCAGAACAATTCTGGATAACTGTTTTTTCTCGTATCTCCAAGTTTCGTACCTTGCTAGGTACAATCGCACTCGTTCTTAGATGGGTAAACAAATTTAAATCAAATACTCCTATCAATGGTACCCCTGTGTCTGTAGAAGAGCTTCAGAATGCTCATGATTTCATTATAAGAAAGATACAATCTTATCATTTTCACAAAGAAATTCAATCCTTACAGCTCAAAAGGCCTCTGCTTAATCCTAAATTACTTAATTTGAATATTTTTATTGATAACAGTGGCATCATTAGGGTTGGAGGACGTTTGGAATTCGCAAACTTAAGCTTCGCTCAAAATTTCCTATCTTATTACCTGAAAACGATCATGTCGTAGACGCATTAATCGAACAGGAGCATCGACGTCTGGGTCATGGAGGAGCTCACAATGTACTGGGCAACTTACGATTGCGATATTAGCCTTTAAATGGCATTAGAAGAGTAAAAAGTATCCTTAAAAAATGTATAATCTGTTATCGAGTCAGAGCTCAGTTCGCGTCCCAGATCATGTCTCCACTACCCGTCGATAGAGTTCAAGTTTCTCGTCCTTTTTCCAAAACAGGCGTCGACTTCGCTGGCCCTATTTTGATTAGATCATCCAGGCTGAGAAAAGCCCCTTCTATTAAATCATATATTGCAATTTTCATCTGTATGGTAACTAAAGCCATACACATAGAATTAGTTTCTGAATTGTCGACTGAAGCTTTCATTGCTTCTCTTAAGAGGTTCATTGGTCGAAGGGGGATCCTCAAATCATCTATTCCGATAACGGAACCAATTTCGTTGGAGCACGCAACCAATTGCGCGAATTATCGCAGTTTTTACAATCCCAAGAAAGTCGTCTAAAAATTGTTTCTTTTTTGTCTGCCACAGAAATCTGTTGGAAATTCATTCCGCCTAGATCTCCGCATTGGGGTGGGTTGTGGGAGGCAGCCGTAAAAAGTCATCTAACTAAATTGTTAGGAAACGCTTGCCTCACCTTTGAAGAGGTATCAACTCTCCTCATTCAAATTGAGGCTATCCTAAATAGTCGACCATTGTACCCGCTCTCGGATGATCCTAACGATCTGTTACCACTTACCCCTGGGCATTTCCTTATCGGGACAGCGCTCACCTCTTTCCCCGAACGGGACCTTACTTCTATCCCTTCGAATCGAGTTTCCCATTGGAAATTGTGCACTAAATTACAGCAAGAATTCTGGAAAATATGGTCCATAGATTATTTGCATCGATGGCAACACAGACCTAAATGGCACCAGTCCCAACCCAATTTGGCCTTAAACCAATTGGTACTCATCAAGTCAGAAGATCGCCCGCCTTTAAATTGGCCTTTGGCCAGAATTATAGAACTGATACGTGGAAAGGATGGAAAAGTTAGGGCAGCTCGTCTCAAAACCGCAGAGGGTGAATACCTTCGTCCCATAGTCAAATTGGCCCCTTTACCTAACCAAGATTCAAATGTTGAGGCAGGAGAATCTGAAAAGGAATGACTAGTAAGTTTTCTTCGATATTTTTCATTCCCCCCCCCCCAGTATGTAGAAATTTCATTTTAATTTCTACAATAGAGTAGTATTTTAAATTCTCCCGCGCTAGTACTTTCCTGTTATTGTCTTTTTCCGTTTACCGATCCTTACCGAGCGCGATGCGACGTTCCGTCAACTTGCTTCTGGTTCACTCACTTCAAGTCAAGTCACAAGTGAAAGCTAACATTGTTTTGCGTTGTAAAAATTAAAGTGCCATTTTGTACCTTTTTCATAGTATTCCCACACTGGGAAGTGATTCGTTTGTGAGTAGTGTTGTCGACTATTAATTGTAAGTTGCTTTGTAATTACCATATTTGACCAAATTGTCAAATTTCATTTCCAAATTCTGTTCTAAATAACTATTTTTTCGCTAGCCGGGAATCGGTATTGCGCTGTTGCTAATTTTACTTCATTACACAAACACTTATTTGTTCTATTGGAAAATTATCGTTTATTGGGTATAAACTATATATTTTGTTCATAATCGAAATCTAAAGATTTAGTTATTATTGCGATTAACTTTTTCTATGAACTTTGTATTCTAAATAAGTGTTTTATTTAAATACTAGATACATTTTTCTTTGTAAACATTTCTATTTTTCTTTTGGACTAATCGCGAGTGTGCGTCAACTATCATCAACGCATTGTGTTACGAATCTCACAGCCTCGCGTCCTGATAACAATAAAAGATGTTCACCGGAAGGGTTGGATTTTATTTATATCCCTACCCCAAATTGTGACTTCCTGTCACTGGTCCTTCGACAATCTTACCAGCAGATATAGACTTAAACCGCTACCAAATGTAGGTTATATAAATATACCGAACAAGCCAATTATATAATTAAATTTGTTATTTCATTTCCCTACAATTAGTGCTCTCTGTGTTTATAACCTTCAACTTGAAACACTATAAACATTTTCGGTAAATTTATATCCAGTATAAGTAATATGCCAATATTTTGTACAGTCTCTCTTTCTCTCTCTCTCGCTCACTCGCTCTAGTTCGCATTTTTTCCTCAAACTCTCTATACGCTTAAATCTTTAGAAATTTTTAAAGCAAATAAAATTGTTTTAATATTTAAGCTGTATAGAAAAAACTTTTATTTAATTTATTTAAAAATAATTTTACTCATTCTTTCTTTAGCTCTCTCGCTTATTAACGCAATGACATCCAAAAAGTTTATTTGAAATAATAATAAAAATCATGAAATTTGCTACGTTTAAAATTTATATATATTATATATGGAGGAGTATTAGCTAATTCATCTATTGATACTGTATTACATGTATATATATATATATATATATATATATATATATATATGTATATATTTATATATATGTATATATATATATATTATAACATATATGAGTGTGTGTATGAATAATAATTTGTTTAGATATATCAATTACTATGTTATAAAATATTCCTTACCATAAATTAATTTTGAATTTTAAATATAAATAGTGAATAGGTAAGAATTAACTTAATGTAATTATTTTCCAATATGATTATTTAAATATGCTACCGGCTATTCCCTTATGTCAAGGTCAGAGTTCAAATATTCAACAAAACTAGATTCAAAATCAGTTAATATACAAATTTTCAATAAAATGACTGTAAAACCACACTATCCTAGACCAATGATGTTTTCTAGGCATGAATTGTATATAAATTTCCAACCTTACTAATTCAAAATGTGTCAAACTTCAAAGAAACCGTTGTTAACCCAAATATGTCTCAAATATATATAAAATGAAGTATTCTGATTTGAGTTAATAAACAAACTTATCAAAAAGTGAATAATAATAATAATTTAGTTAAACATGTAAAACAGTGAAATAAAAATGTTCATTAAAATTACAAAAATCAAACACATAAAAACTCTTTATTGTAACGAGTGAAAAGTGGTTACCATTTGTATGAAGCTTCGCTCCTCTTCTGGAAAACCAGGATTCAGTTCTCAGGACAATCTACTTTCTTCCCCGGAACAGCAAAGATTTCAGGAAACTTTGTAGAGATCAAACAATCAATTCCCCTTCAAACCAAGAGATAAACTACTGCTATTTCCTCTGGTAAGTGTAATTATGACTTTCTTTCTTGTTAAATATTAGTTTAATCTTCATTAACTCAATTAAAATGCAGTTATACCATATACTGCTCAACCCCCAATTGAAATATCTCTTTCTTCATAAAATAATATAAGTTTCTCTTACCAATTGCTTTCTCTGGTTACCTTGTGATAATATTTATACTTTAAACTGATTTAATACTTTCTTTTATCAATATTTTCAAAAAAAACTCAAAATTTCTACGGAGCAATTTTTTAATACAACTTCCATTTCAAGAACCAGAAAACAAGAGAGTTTCTATCAAATCAACAAAAAAACAACTGACAAATTCAACAAACTTAAATCTATACATCCTTAACACCTAATCGCCTACTAATTCCTTATTTAAATAAAATTACTAACAAAATCTAATTCTTGATTCAATAGTACAATTTAAAACAATGATTATTCTTTTATTCTTATAAAATTTACTAGCACTACAAA
This sequence comes from Altica lythri, assembly GCA_964028335.1. Classification (NCBI taxonomy): domain Eukaryota; kingdom Metazoa; phylum Arthropoda; class Insecta; order Coleoptera; family Chrysomelidae; genus Altica; species Altica lythri. The sequence goes on along the minus strand of OZ034801.1, from coordinate 96,027,039 downwards.
CTAATAATTTTCTCTTTTTCAGAATATTTCATTTGGCATTTGAACTATTAATAAATTAGAATATGGTTGATAAATTTGTATATTTTAAAAGTAAGTAGAAGTTTTAATATTTATTTTAACTATTTGTGATATTTTTATAATTTAATTTTCTTATTTAATTATACCCTTAATTCATTTAAAAATTAATGTTTAATTACTAATGTATTGGCAATTTTTATAAGCTTTTAATTATCTACTTTTCCCATTTATCAATTTCATAATTATTGAAATTTTATATAATGTAGATTAATCCATTTTGAATCTATTCTCACTTTAAAATTTCATTGCTGTCAAGTAACTTTACTTGATATATTATATCTTTAATATTTTAGTTTATTTTGTAAAGAAAATTTAACTTTATTTTAATAAAATAATACACATTTCTTTGTTTTACATTTCATTTTATAAAATGTTCATTTGATGTAATTGCTTGTAAATGATTATTTATATTCCAAAACTATAAATCAATAAACATTTAATTTATCTCATATTAACTTTAAAAAAAAATTCTTTAACCAAGAATGTTTAAACTTATCATTCATACCAGTTTCAATTGTAATATCTTTTTATTCCCGGAACTGTCTTAATGTTTATTCCATAAACATCCCAGCATTTTTCATAATAAATAAAAAAAAACTATGTACACCTACAACTACTATTTACAAACTAATATCTATTTACAAAACTGTTTGAAATATCATCTACCCTTCTGTAGGTGTAAATTTATATACATCTTTAATATTAAAAATTCCTCTCAATCTACCTGTACTAGGGCAAATCAATCTATAACTGTTTTGAGCATTCTCGTTATCTACCACATAATATGGTCCCTCAAATGGCATTAATAATTTAGCACATTGATTTTCCCTTTTGTTAGCCACTTGTAATGCTCTAATGATAACCAAGTCCCCCTTTTTGAATTTAGTTTTCTTTTTAAATTTCTGTTCTTGTCTTTTAATATATCTATCAGCATTTCTTTTCAGATTTTTATTGACCTTTTCTAAAATCTCATCCATTTCTTGATTTCTAACTACCTTCCAATTCCTTTCCGGTGCTCTTCCTTTAAATAATAATTCCGGGCATTCTTTTGTAATTCCATGCGGAGTTTCATTCACAAATCTCTGAACTTCTTCCAAGTTGTTTTCCCATAATTCGTGGTGTTGGCTACATAAAATTCTTAAGTATTTTATAATTTCTTTAATGTATCTCTCTGCTGGATTTGAAGGAGGGTTTCTTATACTTATAAAATTTATGTTTATGTCCAATTGCTGACAAGCTGACAAAAATTTATTATTCTCAAAATAGGTAGCATGGTCTAAGATGATTCTTTCTGGTTTTCCATGTATTTGTATGAAATTCTTTAAACATTTAATTACTAATTTAGTATTAGTTCTTGAGCATGGATATAGCTGCACATATTTAGTAAACACATCCACCATTACCAAAATATGTTTCTTTCCTTGGATACTTGGCACTAGGTTGCTTATGAAATCCATAGCTACTATTTGTAGAGGTCTTTGAGTGATTATTGGTCTATTTGTATTAATGTTATGATAATTTTTTTCTTTTGCCAATTGGCACATTGTACAAGCTTTACAAATTTCTTTAGTTTTAGTTAAATCATTCTTTGCATAAAAATTCTCTCTAAATAGCATCCATAACTTCCTCACCCCAATATGTCCATATTCCTGATGTAAATTGAATAAAATGTCTTTAGCATAGTCTGATGTTATTACATAGGCATCCCAGTTTTCTAGCTTCTTATATATGATGTTATCTACTACAAAAGTTCTTCTCTTTTCTACTTCACTTAAATATCTCTGATCTTGAATAATGCTTTCTAAACTATACAATCCCTTTTTGTTCAATAACTTATTAATCCCAATTTTAAATTTAGTATGATCCCCTTGCTCTTCCACTTCTCTACTTAATGCATCAGCTATGATGTTGTTCTTTCCAGGTATGTATTTAATTTCAAAATCATATTCTTGCAGTAATAATAGCCATCTGTGTACCCTATTATTTGCATATCGATTCTTTAACATTGCAGTCAACGCATTGTGATCACTTTCTACCACAAATCTAGCCCCTAGTAAGAAAAATCTTAATTTTGTTATACAAAACACAACACTCGCCATTTCCAATTCCGTTACAGTGTATTTTTTTTCACTATTTTTCGTAACTCTTGAAACAAAACTAATGGGCACTTCTCCTTCTTCTTGAATTTGTATCAGCACTCCTGCTAACCTATCTATAGATGCATCAGTTCTAAGTACAAAAGGTTTATCATACTGTGGATGATATACTTTTAAGTTATTGGTGAAAATTTGTTTCAGTTCTTTGAAAGCTTGTTCTCGTTATGGTGTCCATTTCCATTTAACATCTTTTTTTAGTAGTTCAATTAAGGGAACTTCTTTGCTCGATAAATCCGGAATCAATCTCTTGTAGTAGTTTAAAATTCCAAGGAATCCTCTTAATGTTTTTAAGTTACTGGGTGTTTGATAATTCAAAATCGCTTGTACTCTTTCTGGATCCATGCTTACCCCTGTAGTATTTAAAACATATCCTAAATATTTTATTTCTTGTTGGTAAAATTTACATTTTTCTACGTTTAATTTCAAACCCGCTGTTTCCAATTCCTTTAAAGTTATTTCCAAATGTTCTTTATGTATTTCTTCATTTTCCGAATACACCAAAATATCATCAATATAATGTAGTATGAATGATTCATGTTTATTTAAAATAGTATGTAACGTTTTTACTAATGCTGCACAAGAACTTTGTAATCCATAGGGTACAACACAAAATTGGTATACAATTCCATCCACCATAAAAGCTGTGTATTGTCTACTACTTTTTTCTAAAGGAATTAGCCAGAAACTGTGTTTAAGATCTAATTTTGAGTATATTTTTGCCGTGGTTATTCGGCCAAATATTCCCTCTACATTCATAGGACTTTCATATTGTTTTACTGTGTAAGTATTTATATTCCTAGCATCCAAACATAATCTAATTTCCCCTGACTTTTTTCTAACACACGTAATTGCACTTATATACGGTGAATCTGACCTCTCTATAATTCCATCTTTCATCATTTTACTTAATTCCTGATATACTTCATCCTTCAACTTATACGGGATTGGATAAGTCTTAATCTTAAAATTCTTAATCTCCTTGTTCATCTTCAACTTGTGAGTATAATTTGATGCTATACACGTTTCTTCATTAAATAGTTTACAATACTTTTTACACAACATTTCCACTTCTTTTTGATGTTGTCCACAGTTTCCTTCTAACTCATTATAATCTACCTTGGCAATATTATTATACTGTCTATTCGGATCAGCTTCCTGGTTCGTATTATTTCCTAAGGTAAATGGTATTCTCTGTTGTTCCCATTTCAAACATTCTTCTTCATAATCTATTAGTATTTTATGATTATTCAATTCATCTGAACCTAATATAATGTCATAATTTAAATTTTGAATAAGTAACATTTGGATTTTATATTTCTTAATACCTATTAGTATTTCTCCCATAATCATGTTGTTGGTATCATATAATTTTTTATTATTCGCTCCCACTAATGATAATTTATTTGTTTTTATCATCATAATATCATCTTGTTTAACTTGTGACACTATTTTTTGACTAATTAAAGTAACCTCTGAACCAGTATCTATCATAATTTGGCATTTAATATTTTGAAAAACCCCTTCTATAAAAATTAACCTCCTAAGTTCATTGACTTTAATTTCATCATCATTAACAAGAAATTCTCTAGGATGTTCATACCTAGAAGAGTAGATGATATTACGCACGTGGAAGCGACTTAGGCAAAATCCACGTTCTGTTCCTGGCCTTGACCAGTCACATCACCCTGATTTGCATTAATAACATTCACCTGTCGATTATTCTCACCTCTCTCTCTCCATTCATTATTTTGATTACCTACATTACGATTATCTTCATTTCTATTCCACCTATTACCTGTCCCTCTATTCCTATCATAATTATTGTTATTTGAAAAATCCCTATTTCTCCTATCAAAATTCCTATTTTCCCCATTTCTACCATTGCTATTATTATTCCTATATTCATTTGCTCTTGTTTTATTCCTATTAAAATTACTATATCCCCTATTAAATTCCCTATTCCTATTATTAAACCTGTAATTACCATCATTCCTATTCTCATTTCGATTCCTTTCATTAAATCTATTACCTCCAGAATTCCTATTATCATATCTATTTCTATCATTAAATCTTTCATTCCCATTCGTTCTACTTTCATTCATTAGACTTCGTTCTAGTCTCTGTAAGTAATTTGATAACTGTTCCATTGTTTTAATGTTATGTATTGCTATTGTTTCCGTCACTTCATGTTTGTACTGTCTCGCCACATACAAAACTATTTCCTCTTCCCTCATCGCAGGTTCCAAATATTGTGCATTATTATATAGTTGCATTGCATATGCATTAAAATTTTTTTCTTTATTATAGTCATATTTTCCAAAATACAGTTTTTCTCTAAAGGTAGCTTGTTGGATTTTCCCCCAGAAATATCTACAAAATTGCTCTTCGAAATCTTTTATTGACGACATTTGATTTTCTTTATTGCAGAACCATAGTAAAGGATGTCCTGTTAACATATCACGGATCAACAGTTTTTTCTCCGAGAAGTCACTAATATGTTTTGTTTTACTTTTTATTATATTCACAAATACTTTTGGATGTATATGATTAATGTTTCCATCATATTTAATTCCGGTATTGTTGTAGTGTGAGATCATATTAGGAAGAACACCCACCATATTTCCTCTGACATTATTATCCATAATTTCTTGTAACTTCTTTTGCATATCTTCCATTTCCTTATTTAATTTATACTTGGTTAATTCTTGATTCTTACTACAAACTCCTTTTTGTTTTTCTACTTCTCCCTCTAGTCTTTCAAATTCTTTTCCTAAGTTAATTTTTAAATTGTCCACTACCTCTTCATAAATTTGCTCTTGTAATCGTATTTGTCCTATATCTTTTTTTATGACATCAGTATGTTTATTGACTTCACGTTCTATTTCCTCCGGTAGATTTTCTTTGACTGATTTTTCTACTTCTTTAATTTTAATTTCTATACCTTTTTCAATTTCCCCTTTAATTTTTACTCCTGTATCTTGTATTTCAGTCCTAAATTTGATGTTCTGTTGTTCAATCTTCTTGTCACATTCCTTTTTTATAACTTTAACTTCTTCTCTTATCTTTGAATTGTCTTTTTTAATACTTTTCATTTCACTTCTAAATTTCTTATTATCTTCTTTTATTTCCTCAACTTTCTTATCCATATCTTTCCTCATCTTCACATTATCTGCTTTTATATCTTCTTTTAACTTCTTATTCATATCTTTTATTTCTTCTTTTTGTTGATCGAATTTCTTATTTATTTCTTCTTTCATCTTCACATTATCTTCTTTTTGTTGATCAAATTTCTTATCTATATTCATGATTAAACTTTGTATCACCTTGAACATATCAACTGAACTCTCTTCTCTTGGTTTTGCTTGTAACATCTGTTCATCTTGTTCATTTCCACCAGCAGTTTCCTCTGTCTCTATTTCAACCATGGTTCGATCCTGTTCTCCCCCTATCTCTATTAAATTCTCTCCTTCTTCCGTTTCTGCTTCTTCCTGTGTCTGGCCTGTTTGAATCAGCTCTTCCACTCGGTAATCCCCTGCTCCTAACACTCTCTCTTCATGTACTTGTACCGCCACACTTTCCATCTCAATCTCTCCTCCATCACTACTTTCACTCTCATCTCCTACTATCTTACCATCTCTCAATCTCATTTTTCCATCCATATTTACAATTTATTTTATCGAGATAAATATAACTAATGTTCAAAATTTTTTATTTATAATACCTTTATTTTAATAAAGATTTACCAAGCAAATGTCTTTTAATTATTTTATTATTCTGATCAATCAGAATCAAGCAAATAAATCTCAAAAAAAAAAAATTTACCAAACAAAGTTTTCTTGACTAGTATTTTTAATATCGGAAAATCCTAAAGTTTCTATTCTTTAAAAAGGCTCTAGTTTTGATTTTTTAGAGCCCCACGTTGGGCGCCAAAATTTATAACATATATGAGTGTGTGTATGAATAATAATTTGTTTAGATATATCAATTACTATGTTATAAAATATTCCTTACCATGAATTAATTTTGAATTTTAAATATAAATAGTGAATAGGTAAGAATTAACTTAATGTAATTATTTTCCAATATGATTATTTAAATATGCTACCGGCTATTCCCTTATGTCAAGGTCAGAGTTCAAATATTCAACAAAACTAGATTCAAAATCAGTTAATATACAAATTTTCAATAAAATGACTGTAAAACCACACTATCCTAGACCAATGATGTTTTCTAGGCATGAATTGTATATAAATTTCCAACCTTACTAATTCAAAATGTGTCAAACTTCAAAGAAACCGTTGTTAACCCAAATATGTCTCAAATATATATAAAATGAAGTATTCTGATTTGAGTTAATAAACAATTCAAATTAAACTTATCAAAAAGTGAATAATAATAATAATTTAGTTAAACATGTAAAACAGTGAAATAAAAATGTCCATTAAAATTACAAAAATCAAACACATAAAAACTCTTTATTGTAACGAGTGAAAAGTGGTTACCATTTGTATGAAGCTTCGCTCCTCTTCTGGAAAACCAGGATTCAGTTCTCAGGACAATCTACTTTCTTCCCCGGAACAGCAAAGATTTCAGGAAACTTTGTAGAGATCAAACAATCAATTCCCCTTCAAACCAAGAGATAAACTACTGCTATTTCCTCTGGTAAGTGTAATTATGACTTTCTTTCTTGTTAAATATTAGTTTAATCTTCATTAACTCAATTAAAATGCAGTTATACCATATACTGCTCAACCCCCAATTGAAATATCTCTTTCTTCATAAAATAATATAAGTTTCTCTTACCAATTGCTTTCTCTGGTTACCTTTTGATAATATTTATACTTTAAACTGATTTAATACTTTCTTTTATTAATATTTTCAAAAAAAACTCAAAATTTCTACGGAGCAATTTTTTAATACAACTTCCATTTCAAGAACCAGAAAACAAGAGAGTTTCTATCAAATCAACAAACAAACAACTGAGAAATTCAACAAACTTAAATCTATACATCCTTAACACCTAATCGCCTACTAATTCCTTATTTAAATAAAATTACTAACAAAATCTAATTCTTGATTCAATAGTACAATTTAAAACAATGATTATTCTTTTATTCTTATAAAATTTACTAGCACTACAAACTAATAATTTTCTCTTTTTTAGAATATTTCATTTGGCATTTGAACTATTAATAAATTAGAATATGGTTGATAAATTTGTATATTTTAAAAGTAAGTAGAAGTTTTAATATTTATTTTAACTATTTGTGATATTTTTATAATTTAATTTTCTTATTTAATTATACCCTTAATTCATTTAAAAATTAATGTTTAATTACTAATGTATTGGCAATTTTTATAAGCTTTTAATTATCTACTTTTCCCATTTATCAATTTCATAATTATTGAAACTTTATGTAATGTAGATTAATCCATTTTGAATCTTTAAATAAAAATCTTTGAAATGAATTTGTATTTTTTCTTTCTTATTCTATTTTCGTTTTCCTTTTTTAGGAATTATGAAGAAGATGATGATAATTGATCCTAATGTTACTGCATTTGCGCTCTGACCCGAAATAAGAAAATTTTCCTTTCTCTATTTTCCATAAGATTTTCATTCTACATTCTTATTTAATATAGCATAGTAACTCATATCATCTCAATATATATATATATATATATTTATTTTAATTTGGTGTAATGACCATTGCACTAATATATATATATATATATATATATATATATATATATATATATATATATATATATATATATTTAGTGCAATGGTCATTACACCAAATTAAAATAAAATAAAAATGAAAATATAACAACTTGTATTACTGCAGCAAAAAAAAGTACATCTGACTTTTTTGAAATATCAAAAAAAAATAATCAATCAAAACAATTTGTTTCGCTTTTTTTTATCAACGACGATCCACTGTCTTGGCAACGGTGATCTTCCATATTTTCTTTACTGGTTGAGATTATTTTGCTATCCATACGAATAATCTCATAAAGCTCTTCAAAAAGAAAATGAATCTTAATCAGTGATTATTAAATCACTGAAAAAGAAAACAAGAGACCAAATGATCGCCAACGATTGCATATAACTAAAAATCTTCAAATAAAGAAACTTTGTGTGCTCGAAAGAGGCACGAGCACCACACATACTTTTTCGTATTCTTCTTTAGACTTTCTTTCAACATGGTTTTCAGTATGCTAATATCATAACTTTTGTCTGAAAACTCTTCAAATAAAATAATTTTGTGAAAATATTTCTTTAACCCTTCTAAAAAAGGTTCCGTACACGGGAGAAATATTGGAGTTTGTAATAGTTTTTTAACAATTTATTTATAATAAAACTTGATTTTCCCATGTTGAAAGGACCATGTAAATATACCTGTTGCAATTTGTGTGTACCCCGTTTCGATAAAAAATTATTATACCACGTTAAAACATAAAATGTTCAACAACAAAACCAACGTATTGTCAAATTCCTGTGAGTTTTTCTTATCTTGGTTATACCAATAATTGCATTGGTACCTTTCCAGAAATTTCAAATGTACCCTATTGTCAACGATAAACGTATTCATAAAATCTATTTCTCTATTTTGTGATGCCCAATGGAACACTTGAAAATGAAAATTTAGCTCAGATAATTCCTCATCTTCATAATTTTCAGCAGAAATACAATACGTAACTAACTTTTGATTAACGTTAACGCCATCATTTTCGTTTTCCTGCGTTACATATTCGGTATCGTTATCAATTCCATGAGTAATTAGGTTACACCTCAGTCTATTGTACATTTGAATTGAAAATTAGTGTTGTCTGAGCTGAGGAAATATAATATTTTTCTCATTATAGGTACCCGTGAGAGCAAATTTTTTCAAAGCTTATAATAAACGAGATTTACAAATTTCTTGCGGCTCACTACTAATCGCAAACGAAATAGTAATATATTGAGTGGATCTTCTTTGGCGAACATTAGCAGCATCATTATCGTTGTTGTTATTATTATTAGTGGGATTATTAGTATTTGGGAACCGCAGAAGACTTTAATTCAATGGATTTCCAAAAAGAATCACCATAGGTTGTTGGTTCCAGCACCTTTCTGGTAGCACGAATTAAATTGGTTTGAATTCAATGAGATCTGGACAAGGATCTCTTGTATTGATTGAATAAGAACGGTTTTCTTTTGTAAAACAACTGTATATTGAACTTATTTCGACATACAAGGACACAATATGAAAAACTTTGTGTGCTCGAAAGAGGCACGAGCACCACAATATATATATATATATATATATATATATATATATATATATATATATATATATATATATATATATATATATATATATATAAAAGGTGCCAAGTATGCGTATTTATGATAAACAAAAGGGGTAAATTAACGGGCATGTACGCAAAAGGATCATAGGATTACGGGTAAGAATGGTAACCGCAGACATGCATGTTTCTGGCTCATTAGCCGTCATCAGTGCGGCATAACCAAGAAGAGTATTGCACTTGGCTAGCAAAAGTGTTAGGTACTTGGGAGCAAAGGATGTTGGGGAAACATGTGTCAAGAAATACAAAAACAACGAACGCTCACACAGGAGTCCTATCGCTGGTTGCTAGCCGAAAACCCATTGGCACAGCTGGCCGAAAGCACAAAATGGCGATAGGACTCCTGTGTGAGCGTTCGTTGTTTTTGTATTTCTTGACACATGTTTCCCCAACATCCTTTGCTCCCAAGTACCTAACACTTTTGCTAGCCAAGTGCAATACTCTTCTTGGTTATGCCGCACTGATGACGGCTAATGAGCCAGAAACATGCATGTCTGCGGTTACCATTCTTACCCGTAATCCTATGATCCTTTTGCGTACATGCCCGTTAATTTACCCCTTTTGTATATATATATATATATATATATATATATATATATATATATGAGTGTTTACGTGTTTCTAACTAAAAAAAGTTTTGGATTTGTCCTTGTCCTTGTTTATTGTATGGCTCTGCTACTCGGCACTCGCCAATTTTTGGATTTGTGTTTGTTTATATTTTAAAATAATAATACCATAACCTTCAAATTGAAAGATCGTAATAATGACATTAACTCTTCTTCTTTTTGTTAAGATTTGACTTTTAGTGTTCTTTAACATATATACAGCTAACCAATGGTAGTTTAGAATTATTAGTGTTTCTTCTATTTTATTATGTCTATGTCGAGAATTGACACATGTCGTTTGTTGAATTTTTTAAAAAAATTTTTTCTTTGTCTTGTCATGCACTGCAATCCACGCTTTTCTGAAACAACGCTAAGGTATAAAAATAATAATACTAGCTTATTTTATTGTATTACACTGTACATCATTATTACGAATACTTACCAACTTCAATATACGTACCACAACATAGTTGTCCTAACGAAGAACTTCAGATACAACCTCAAATGTAAGTCCATCCATGCTTTTGTAACACCTAATATTGATTATTATATACCGATTTGTAGATCTTTCCCTGAAGATGGTCAAAAATTTGACCGAAAGCTTGGATAAATATAAAAGAGTGAACTAAATCTATGTTTTATTGTTGCATACCCAATCAAACCTCCTCAACGTATTATAATACGAGACAGCAAATAATACTATCTGTTATTTTACTAATAGTCATGGATTATTACGACAACATCAGGAGAACATATGGATGTGACTTTGTGGCACTACTAAAAAAATGGGCGAACACTTTTCAAAAGAAAGCGAAAGAACAGAATAGAAAACATTTTCTTCTAAGATGCAGAAAAGCCGGTGTAATTCCTCCACACATAACGGACGCAATTGTACCTATAAAATCACTTCTATTAAGACAAAATATTAACAAATTCCACCATCAACAATTAAAATTAACTAATAAAATCCTAAACCTGGAAATTGGTTAAAATCATAAAACAATTCAAATAATAGATAAAGAACTCAATCATTATAAAACGTTGATCATCGAGAAGACCTATCCTACGTTCTTTGATAACTTCTATAGCCGACAAATTATTTCATTTAACAAAACGTTCCATAATACTAAAACGAGAAACCAGAAAAAGTTCGACAAACTTATGGTAAAACAGCAGAATAATAAATTACATACAGGAACAGGATGGATCAGGAATCTCACAAGCATTAGCGTTCCACCTGAGATTCTAAGTTTTCTCTCCTTAGGACCAAAATTCAGCGTAAATCCTAGACTAGGCAAAGACATCACTATAAGAAGCATTTTAGCAGATGTGGATTCGATGATCTCTTACATAACAGACCCTCAAACCAAGAAAATACTAACGGCGAAATCTACTAACATAATAACTAATGCCTTCCATGACACTAACAAAGAAGACCAGTTTTATATGAGCCTCCTCACAAAAACTAGGAAATTCTTGAAAGAACATCCTGATTTAATGGTCATAAAATCTGATAAAGGTAACTTAACTGTTTTATTAGAAAGAATGCATTATAACAACCTATGTAATGAATTACTAGATAACGATACGGCCTACACCAAACTTACCTCCGATCCCACTCAATCGATACAAAACAGAATGCAGAGGTTACTTAACAAACTCAAATCACAAGGACATCTGGATAAAAAATTGACAGGACAGCTGATGAGTTATAAAGGGATACCTGGCCGTTTCTATGGTTTACCAAAGGTCCATAAGAATCCCCTCGCTATACGACCAATAATAGCGTCGATTAACACACCAACTGAAAACATCACCAAGTTCTTAACAGACATACTTTCCAGGGCATATAACACGGAGAATGAATACTACATCAAGGATTCTTTCCAAGTAAAAACTCTGTTTAATAATTTTGAATTACCGGAAGATTACGTTTTAGCCAGTTTGGATGTTAAGTCCCTTTTTAGCAATGTATACTTGGACATCTGTATAAAATCCATTGAAAATAATTGGAACCATATTCAGAACTTTTGCTCTATTGATTGTAACATCTTTATAGAACTTACAAAATTCATATTTAATAACAACAACTTTACCTTTGATAACAATCACTACCAGCAGACTTTTGGCACACCAATGGGCAGTAAAATATCTCCTATTCTGGCAAATTACGTGATGGATGACTTATTGAATAAAATTGTACCAAATTTACCATATAAACTGGGTTTCATCAAGAAATATGTCGACGATATTATTTTAGCTATACCAAAAAATGAAACTAATAATATACTTGACAGATTTAATAGTTATGATAGATACATACAATTTACGTTAGAACAAGAAGATATGGACTTTTCAGTACCATTTTTAGACACTAAGTTTATAAGAAATCACCGAACCATTTCTATTGACTGGTACAGAAAACCGATGAGCTCTGGACGTTATCTTAACTTTTGGTCCTGCCACAAGCAATCGATGAAATTGAACTTACTAAAACAGATGAAAGAAAGAATACTGAACATCAGTGACGTCAGATATCAAAAAACCAACTTACAGATATTAGCTAAAATGTTTACGGACAATTCCTATCCTCACAAATTGGTGAATCATGTGCTTTTTAATACTCCTTCTAGGATGAGATCGAATATTGTCCAGAATAATGACTCAAATAAAGTATTGCAGATAAGGTACGCTAGCCTTCCTTATATACAGTCACTAACACCAAAACTGAGCATCCTCTTCAAGGATATCCCAGGATTAAGAATAGCTAACCGATCTGCTTGTACCATTAACAACGTATTTACCAAACTAAAAGATAAGACGGATAAATTATTGGAATCTGATGTAGTTTATACCATACCTTGTGGCGGTTGTAACAAAGTATACATAGGACAAACCTCACGTAAGTTGAAAGATCGACTAGTCTCCCATAAGAGCGATGCCAGACGCCATCCCGATAGAACTGCGCTGGGTTCCCACTTTAGTACCACAAACCATACGATTGACTATAATAGTGTCCGCATTTTAGATAGAGAACGCAACTCCACTAAACGTGTCTTCCTCGAAATGGCTCATATATCTAAAACAATGACAACCTGTATGAATAAAAGATCAGATATAGACAACTTAAGTGACATTTACGCGTATTTACTTACCTGTGACTGATTTCGTAAATTGGAAATAAGTGCCTCGTTGGTGTTTTTTGTGAGTGTTCATGTGTTTCTAACTAAAAAAAGTTTTTGGTTTGTGTTTGTTTATATTTTAAAATAATAATACCATAACCTTCAAATTGAAAGATCGTAATAATGACATTAACTCTTCTTCTTTTTGTTAAGATTTGACTTTTAGTGTTCTTAAACATATATACAGCTAACCAATGGTAGTTTAGAATTATTAGTGTTTCTTCTATTTTATTATGTCTATGTCGAGATTTGACACATGTCGTTTGTTGAATTTTTTAAAAAAAAATTTTCTTTGTCTTGTCATGCACTGCAATCCACGCTTTTCTGAAACAACGCTAAGGTATAAAAATAATAATACTAGCTTATTTTATTGTATTACACTGTACATCATTATTACGAATACTTACCAACTTCAATATACGTACCACAACATAGTTGTCCTAACGAAGAACTTCAGATACAACCTCAAATGTAAGTCCATCCATGCTTTTGTAACATCTAATTTTGATTATTATATACCGATTTGTAGATCTTTCCCTAAAGATGGTCAAAAATTTGACCGAAAGCTTGGATAAATATAAAAGAGTGAACTAAATCTATGTTTTATTGCTGCATACCCAATCAAACCTCCTCAACGTATTATAATACGAGACAGCAAATAATACTATCTGTTATATATATATATATAATAGGAAGGTATTGACTAGTAGAGATAAATAGAACGATGTTGATCCACCACTGTATGCAACGAGTGACAAATCTGGGGATGTAGTCAACAGGCCGAAGGTGAGTAATAAAACTCTTTGTTAATAATCAAGCTTTTGATTTATTTCAAATCTTCATCAGGATTCTGATTGTATAAAAAGTAAAGTAAGTTCATTTTTTATACTCATTTTTTGAGCTTATACTAACCATAATTTTTTATACAATCAGAATCCTGATGAAGATTTAAAATAAATCGAAAGCTTGATTATTAACAAAGAGTTTTATTACTCACCTTCGGCCTGTTGACTACATCCCCAGATTTGTTACTCGTTGCATACAGTGGTGGATCAACATCGTTCTGTATATATATATATATATATATATATATATATATATATATTGTTATGATATGATTGGTTCATAAAATTTTTGTATTTGATAATAGGTAACTGTCTTTATATAGGTGTTTAAAAATTTTATTTCAGAAAGAGTTGATAATGGTTGATTTTGTTTATGATTAGATTGTTTTAAGAGGTTACCTAGGGACGGGGGAAAAAGAAATTTGGAGTATTATGATGGATTGGCATTAAGTTAATTTTGAAAAAAATGTCAAAAAGAAAAATTTGTATTATTATAGAATTTGAATTTGAGAAGAGAGTTTAATTTTATAATTTATGAATTTGTAATTGAAGTTAAAGTTAAAAATAAAGTTTAAAGTAAATGAACAAGAATATAAAGAAAGTTTTAAGTTGAATCCAGACCCAATAGCAGGAGAAGTAGCCGGAGCCAAAGAAAAAGAAAAATAAGAATTCATAACAAATTGGCGCCCAACGTGGGGCAGGAAAAGAAAAATAAGAATTCATAACAAATTGGCGATCCAACGTGGAGCAGGAAAAGAAAAATCTAAATCCAGAATAAATTTGTCAAAAAGAACACCCAGACACCCAGAAAAGAATAAAAAGAAACAGGACACCAACCCGATCGCAAGAAACCGAAATAGAAATTTTGAAAATTCATATTAGAAAAATTGTAATCTGGGGTAAGATTTTTAAATTTCTATATAGAGACAGTTTTTTTATTTTGTTGTTTATAATTGAAATAGGGGGGATACATAAATTCTGTTAAGACATAATTTATAAATATTTAGGTTGATACAAATCATTTTTATAAAATTTTTTGATTTTGACAGTGTCAATAAGACATAAGAAACTTTGATATACGGGGGGTGAATTAAAATTATAAATTTAATACACATATTAAAATTTAAATCAAATAAAAACAAATTGAATAATTTTAAATAATAAAATGGAAACAAGAAGAAGGCAAAACAAGAAACAGGATGTACAGATGCAACAAGGAGATCATCAAAAAGATGAGGACATACAGATTATGGGAACAAATGAATCAGGAGATGAAAAAGAGAATACCACGATAATAGAAGCAATTATTGAAAGTAATGGCAACAAACATGAAGAAAGCGATATGGATAGGATGTTTAAATTTTTAGAAAAAATGAATGAAAAACAGGAAAAAATGAATAATAACTTAAGAGAAGATATGAATTCAATGAAAAAGAATTTACAAGCAAATCAAGAAAAACAAGACAAAAATACAGAAGAAATAAAACAAGATATGAATGCAATGAAAAAAGAAATAAAAGAAGATATGAAAAAAGAAATAAAAGACATGAACAAGAATATGGAAGTATTTAAAGATGAAATGAAGAAGCAGATGGAAATGTATAGAGAAACAATAAAAGATATGAAAACAATTTATGACAAATCAGTAATTAATAAGGATTTTAAGACTGAATCTCCTGAAGAAAAAGATATGGGGAAAAATGAAAATAAACGAGAAAATGAAAGAATACAAAGAGTTATGGAAGTAAATACTATGACAATAGCAAAGAAATTTGAAGATGAAACAAAAAAATTACAAGAGATGCAAAATGAGAGAACTGAGGATAGTTCATATATGGTAATACAGGAAGGAAAAAGTAAAAATAAATATTATAAAGAATATGAGACATATAAAAACAAAATGAAACAAGAATATGAAATTATGAAATTAAAATTAAATAATGAATATGAAGAGGATAAGAAGAATGAAAAAGATAATTATTATAAAAATGAAGAAATAAAATATGAAACTGAAATATATGAAGTTAATAAAAATGAATTATATTATTATATCAATAAAATTAAATATAAAACTGAATCTAATTATGACAATGAGAAGAAAAGGAAGAATAAAACATACGAGGATAATGATATAAATTACTTTGAAATATGTGATGAAATTAGAAGATTAAAGAAGGTTTGGAAGGATATCATATACAATTATAAAAAGAGAAAAAAATAAAATAGTTAAATAAAAGTAAATAAGATTAAAATAAAATTAAAATTAAGATTAAAATTAAAAAAATGAAAGAAAATAAATATCGGGAACAAACTGATTAAATAAAATAAATCAAAAGTATTAAATTGATAGAATTCGATTATAACGTTAAAATAAGGTATAAGAGTAAGGGATGATATGAGAGAAGATTAAATATGAAATAAATTTAAAATTATAAAATGTGTCTTAAAGGAAAATTTTATTTTTTAAATTTAGGGGGATTTTGTTATGATATGATTGGTTCATAAAATTTTTGTATTTGATAATAGGTAACTGTCTTTATATAGGTGTTTAAAAATTTTATTTCAGAAAGAGTTGATAATGGTTGATTTTGTTTATGATTAGATTGTTTTAAGAGGTTACCTAGGGACGGGGGAAAAAGAAATTTGGAGTATTATGATGGATTGGCATTAAGTTAATTTTGAAAAAAATGTCAAAAAGAAAAATTTGTATTATTATAGAATTTGAATTTGAGAAGAGAGTTTAATTTTATAATTTATGAATTTGTAATTGAAGTTAAAGTTAAAAATAAAGTTTAAAGTAAATGAACAAGAATATAAAGAAAGTTTTAAGTTGAATCCAGACCCAATAGCAGGAGAAGTAGCCGGAGCCAAAGAAAAAGAAAAATAAGAATTCATAACAATATATATATATATATATATATATATATAAACAAGGTGCCAAGAAAACGCGTATTATAATAAACAAAGGGGGATAACGGGCATGTAACGCAACAAAGGATTATGTAACCATAATCCTTTGTTGCGTTACATGCCCGTTATCCCCCTTTGTTTATGTTTATATATACAGGGTGTCCCAGAATTAACTACGGAAACTTCGTATACGTATTCCTTGATGACAAATAAGTAGGGTCTTTCCTATAAAAAAAATTTTTTTAGAGACTCCTGTCAGAGTTATAACCTACTTTGCAAATGTGCGCTACTTGATCGCGATACACGATACTCAATTGACATGGTCCTACTTTTTATTTTTTTACTCCAAACCGAAACGATTTCGCAAAAAACGACAAGGAACAAAAAAGTTTCTAAATAATCAAAACTTCCTAAAATAAATTTTTGTTATTGAAAATATTAATTGCTAAGAAAGTTACAAAAAAAATATTAAGAGGGGTTCCTTGATTTGCACCCTTAGAATGGGGTAGGGCAGGTGAAAAGGAAAAGTGGCAGGAGAAATGCGTCTTTATAAAAATGATGTTCACCCAAATTTTTAATTTTTTATCTTGGACCAATCAGAAGATATTAAATTAAAACCGTATTTTACCACCCCTCTTTAAAGGGTTATAACTCTGACAGGAGTCTCTAAAAAAAATTTTTTTATAGGAAAGACCCTACTTATTTGTCATCAAGGAATACGTATACGAAGTTTCCGTAATTAATTCTGGGACACCCTGTATATATATATATATATATATATATATATATAACGTGAAGTCAATCGTGGAGTTGCAGTCAACGTTTGGCCAAGGTAAGTAAAGAAAACTCTTTGATTTCAGTCAAGCTTTCGAATTTATTTAATTCTTCTTCAGGACATTAATCGTGAGGTTATAAGAAAAGCGACGAATTCTGTTTGACAACATTACACTAATAAAACATTTTAAAATTCAGGTACATCACTATTAAAATACATAAAAATATATACATTTACACCATAAAACTTATTATTTTGTTATTTTTAGCATGGAGGTTTGTCTGTAAACCTCAATGTTTTCAACATAAAAAAATATTACAGTATATAGGGACCAAAACGGAAAGATCAAATTGAAGGAATCTGGCTCGAAGGACCAAAATGTAGCGGAATGATATGATAATTAAAAAGGCTTAAAGATTTTAATGATTATGAAGGAAAGGAAAAGTTGTTACCTTGATTTATAGGCGCCGGTTGACTTCAATTGAGCTTTTCCAGGTACTTCTTAAGTCGCGTTCGCAAAGTGTTGCGTAACGCGTGCGGGAGTACGATTAACTAAGGACTAGCGTATACATACAACTTTTGCATAGACCAAACTGTTCTGCCGAGTTTTGTACTTTTCGCGATGTATACTCAAATAAACAGTTTAGTTGATGAAGGTGCGCATACAATCGATTTTTTTATCTCTTTAAATCGACCAGTCGTAATTCAGCAATGCTCGAGTTAAGGTGTTACAAACAATGTCAATTAACAAGAAAGTTCTGGTTTGCGCTTTGCTTTATAGACATATTAAGAGATATAAAAAAAAAAGATACTGTGTACATCCTATACTCAGTGACAGATTATCATGTGGAATTTTTCACACTCTACATTCTAAGCTAAAAAGGCATCCAGATAAGTTTTTTAAATACTATAGAATGAGCGAAGAAACGTTTAATGAAATAATATCATTTGTGGGTCCTTATATACAACGTCGTGATACAAGATGGAGATGCGCCATATCAGTTAAAGAGAGACTTAGTGTTACTTTAAGGTAAGTAATAAATTAAAACACATATAATTATAATCAACGTTTTATTTTTATTAAGTAAAGCCAGTAATTGAGTTTGTAAGACCTTAAATAAAATGTCAGTTTAAGTCAAGTAGAGGACTATGCGGAGAAGGTTTGAAATTTAATATAAAGCTTTGCAAGCTATCCTCAGAGTTTTGAGAACTAGTAGATGGGCATTGTCGGATATGTTCCGATTTAGAAGCTTCAATATAAGGCGTGAAAGAACCAATGTAATATCCAGCTGGCTGACTTCTGTGTTGTACAAAATAGCTTGTTGAAGGCTGTAGGAATCTGATTAATGATGGTTTATGAAATTGTCTAGTGTTAGATTGTCTGTTGGCTTTTATTCTTCGACATACTTGCAGTATTTTAATTTTAGCTCGTTGTGCCAATCTAGATTTTAAAAATAGCTACTTTTAAAAATATCGATATTTTCGACGTTTCTTTGCCGCTTGTCCGGATCTTGTTTTTTGAGCCTTCAACTCTCTTGCAAAGAAAGTTCTCAAGTTAAGCCATTTCTGCTGGACCTCTGCACCTGTATATACAATAAAAAATGTATTTTTCTTACAGATATCTGGCAACTGGCAACAGCTTCAATACGCTCTCATTTACATACCGAATAGGAGCAACAACTATAAGAGACATCGCAAGAGATACGTGTGATCAAATTTGGGCAATAATGCGTCCAGTTTACATGCCTCAAAACACAGAAGAAGATTGGGTTGAAATTGCAGATCAATTTTACACTCGGACTAATTTCCCAAATGTCATTGGCGCCCTCGATGGCAAACATATTCGGTTAATTCAACCAGATAACTCTGGATCTTCATTTTTTAATTATAAAAAATACCATTCTATGGTGTTGATGGCTTGGACTGATGCTGATTACAAATTTATTTATTTTGATGTTGGTGCATATGGAGTGCGATTCTTCTTGCGATTCTAGCGTATTTAAAAACTTAAATATGGGAATAAGATTAGAGGAAAATAGTTTGAATATTTCGAATGGAAGAATACTGCCCCATGACGATAATGGGAAAAACATACCGTTTTATCTTGTAGCTGATGATGCGTTTGGACTTTCTTATAATATTTTACGTCCTTATACAAAAAGGAACTTATCTTATGAAAAAAAAAGTCTACAACTATAGGCACACAAGAGCTCGCCGGATGGTAGAATGCACTTTTGGTATTTTAGCCAACAAATGGCGAATATTTCATAGAGGGCTTGATGTAAACTTAGATTCTGCAGAATCTATAATAAAAACATGTTGTGTACTACATAACATTGTACGAATTAGAGATGGAATACAATTCAAAGATCCGCTATATGACGCTCCACTAGAAAATATAACATTTCATGGTGACCACAGAGGTAGAAATCTTACCGGTGGTGTAAATGTCCGCAAGTACTTAACTTCTTATTTTGTTTCTCCCTAAGGCTCTGTACCATGGCAATACGACATAGTATAAAATGTTTGTTTAATAAATAATACAGTAAATAAATTCGAAACTTACCTCGTTTTCTTTTATTTTCTGGGTCTAGTTCCAACCATCCAGATACAACTTCAATGCATACTTCCTCCCATAGCTTTTTCTTCAAATTTATGTCTGAATACTCTTTCAGATTTTTTAAGTAAAGCGCAGGCCTTTTTACTACGCTATTAATGAACTCCTCCGTGTCGTCCGTAATAGTTCCCGCCATGGTGACAAGACACGTGGCGCCGCTTCGAATGCTTATGCGAGACTGGTAGTCGTGGATCGATATTTTAGTCGATGGTATGCGCTCATCAATATTATGCAATACAAATTAATGATTTGATCGATAGTTGGCCAACTTTTTAAATCAAAAGCAAATCGATACAGCTTTTTGTTTTTATTTTTGTCGAGCAACTATCGAGTTGACAGTATGCGCGATTTTTAGTGTTTAATATATACTTTTAAACATATGATATACAACTAAATAGTTGTTCAACTAAAAGTTGTATGTATGCGCTAGCCCTGACCACTAACAGAAGAAGGAGTTGGATATAAAATATAATTTAGGGGAGAGAGAAGCAGATTCTAATTAATATTATATGTATACTAACTTAATGACTAGTTATAATTTTAAGACTATAAAATAAATTTACCAAGACGGAACAACCACATTAAAACTTACTTACAATGACAGCAGTTCTTTTATTTTAAAATTTTATTTTGTTCTTTAATCAATTCGTTTTTTTTTCATTTTAAGCAATCTTTTTTCCTCTATTGGAAGCCGTCAGTCATAGTAGTTATATCTATCTTCTCGCATTAGTTAAAAAGATGTTTTTTTTGTTATGCTTTTTTTTTCTTTTTTGGATCTTAATTACCTCTTCAACATTTGGTTCATTCGGCATCGTGACCAATTTCCATTAAGCACGATGGTGAAGATAAAATATGGATGGATTCGTTTGATAAAAGTAACTCAGTGTTTACGTTTTTCTTTTTACCCAGTATCTCTTTCATTTCTTCTACGTAATCAAAATATTTACTTCCTTCCCCAGTAGTTTTTTGGTTATCTATAAATTTTTTATAATTTCTTTTAACAGCTTTCCAACGATTTTTGCAATGATTTTCTTGCAGATCATTTTTCAACAAACTTCATACTTCCTGTCCAATTTATTCCCACAATTGCTTGTTATTTTTTACATGTGCTGTACCCAACATATATTTGTATTTTTTATATACATCGAGTAAAATGATTTTTTTATATATGATAATTTTAGTGAAAAGTGTATTTACCTGTATTTGTGGCACATGTATAAAAAAACATAGCTTTAATACGGTCGAAAATGTTCCACTCATTGATGGTGTCTTTGATACCGATTGCTTGATGTAAACCGGTCCCTTGTTCGAGTTTTGGTACTCCTAACAATTGTTGAGTATTAACACCTGATAAAATTATTGGAAGTCGTTCAACTTTATCCCGACCAGTTATATCAGGTAGAATCTTCCCATCCCAATTAATAACAGTGGAATTAGCAATTCGTAGTTCTCCCGATTTCGATGAATGAACGGGGACTAGCACAAACATGAGTTAAATCTTTATATCCCAAAGCCGATATATGAGCATAAAAAATTGATATCTGATTTTATGATTTTGTGTGACGTTTGTACCTTGGGACGAAAGAGGATTATACAAGCACTTATTTATTTTTGGAGTTAAGGGGTGCAATGAAAAACATGTTTGATAAATATTCTTTATATGTGATAATACCGATAAAATAACACTTTCACAGGTAGTAATGTAATAGTTTTAGAAGATTCAGTAATCTTTGAAACACATCTTGGGTTGCAGTCGTTTTTGACTTATCTATGCCGTTCCACATTTTTGACAGTAATTCTCATAACTGGTGCAATCTTCATGGACCCAATAGCTACAAGTTAGACATTAAATCCAGTCTTCTTTCCTTGATGTAGAGAAATAATTTTCTTCACATCCAACACAATTATATTCTTCTTGAATATTTGCATATGGATTGTCATCGCTCTCTAACGTTAGATTAATGACTTCCTCAGAACTATTCTCGTAATTATTTTTCTTACTAATTCGCTTTTTAACAGTCTTTTTTCTTTACTTTTATTTTCCTGTTTTTTAGGAGTATCGGTTAACACCCTAGTCTTACCCTTTCTGTTTCGAGACTTTGTTTTTATTTGCGGGGCCCTTGGGAAAGGTCAAACGATTTCTGGTGACAACAGAGTATCTTTTCTAGCACATTCTTTTGCGCCTGTGGATGTAGATGGTATTGGAGACTTGGTAATAACTGGATTACCTTCTGTTTGTTGTTGAGGATCGGGTGGATTCGATGGACCAGGTAAAGCTACATTTTCTTGAGAATCAGTGGTGTTTGATACCACGTTTGGCCATCTGAAACAGTTTCGTCATCTAGCAGAGGTCTATCGGTAACAAAAGAGCTCATAAACTCGTCTTCACTAAAAATATTATCATTAAATGGCCATATTCCCACCGCGAGAAAGACAGAGAGAGAGAGAGAGAGAGAGAGGATTTTTCGTGACGTTTGGTAATTTACATCATTGGCGACTTTTCGACACAATTGCAAAATGTCCTACATTATCTCTTCTTACTATCGCTGGTGAAATTGGTTTTGTAGGGCTTCTTTTTTTTTCTTTAAATTTCTACTGAAGTCCTGCTTTCTTATTTTTTGCAACATAATATTTTTGTTTCTTTGACACAAAATATTGGCTATTTCTGACTTGAATGTCAACAAATTATCCACTTCATTTTTTCTGAAAGAATGTGTTTCACAATCTCGCTTGTAGAGAAGCCAACTATTTACAACAGAAACACAAATGAAGTGAAAGAAGAACCGTAAATAGTATTTTTTAGATCTTATTGATATGCTATTATATGAAATAAAACCATCCAGTAAATCTACTCCACCCATAAACTTACTGTACATTGAAATAATTTATAAAAAATTTACCATAACGAGTTGTTTGTTTTTTTATCTTATATTTGTATCAGGGTTGTAGGATAAGCTGACGAAAATGAAGATACCAAAGTAACTGGTTTGTTATCAAACCATTTTACTGCCCTTAGTTTACATCCTTTAATGTCAGCCTCTTTTTTTCTTAAAGCATCCACGACCTATTTACTTCATTTCTTTGTTTGTCATGAATGTGAGTCGTTTGAATTTCGAAAGTCGAATAGTCCTTAGGCAGAAAATTCCAACCTTCTGCGTCAGAACAGATAATGGAGGAGATGAGAACCAGTTCCGAAAGAACAAGAAATGATTTTGATTTTTTGGAATTATTTCACTAGAACTTACTCCAATATCAGGAAAGTTAATACTTGGCTCTATGTTGCCTGTATAGATGTCAAAATCGTAAATGATTCCTTTTTCACAAAAAACAAAAATCTTATAGCCCCACTTATGGAGCTTCTTGGGGTTGTATTGTTTAAGGGAGTTTCTACTTTTGAATAGCACTATTTGCTCATCAACACACAAGTTCTGTTTCATAGGAATTTTGTTAATTTTTTTTTTCAAATGTTCAATGAAAGGGGTAACTTTATAAAGGCGATCTATGTTATTTGAATCGATTTTATTATTATTATTATTTATGTGCAGAGATGTGATTATTTGCAAAAAGCGATTTCAGTTTATAATGTCTGCAATTTGAGGAATTCTTGTGGACTGTGCCCAGTACATTTTAGTTCTTGGCAAACTATATATCGGCATATACATACATTTGCCAACAAATTGTTCCATCTTATTTTTTGTAACCGAAAGAGGTTATTAGGATCTTTTTGTATCGCATTCAGGTTTAAATGAAAAAATCCACAAAGTATGTGCAAGCTTCATTAGCTTCTCTGTACTGTAAAATATTTCCTAACCATTCAGGTTAGCTTCTAAGATGTTCCTCTAAAGAAATTGCTTTCCATGCCACTATCAGAAGAATTATCTTCACCACTGGAGCTTTCCTGTTCTTTACTATCTACTAAGAAATCTGGGTCATTGTCACTATCATCCAAGCAATTATCATTGCTAGCAAGAGGTGGTAAATGTAAACGAGTCATTTGAAAAAGTTTTAAATGCTCATAAGATCCACTGTAACATATTTGATACAATACAATGTCTTACCTTGAGTACCACCGTATCATATGTGAAACAAATAAAAAAATCAAAAAATGTAACAAACGTCTTTGTAATTTAGTGTTTTATAACAATTACACAACTGCCTGAATGTCCTTATACAGCAAACAATAAAAATTAAATAAAAACACCGTATTTTCTGTTTTATTTACTTTTCAAGTAACACAACTACACCTCTTATTCATAACCTATCACTGCTATAATTATTGAGTGTGCGATAGCAGTATAGAATTTTACTTAAAAGTATGTATCAAATAAGTTACAATGGTTAAAATAACTTAGTTTTAATTTTTTCGACCAAAAATCATTACTTAGATTGTTTCATATTTGATACACTGGTCAACAAGAGGTTAAAGAGATAATTTCGGGATTTTTATTTAGAAGGAGTAGTTTAAGTGGATGCCTTTGCGGGATAATCCCGAGCAGTTGACAGTACCGAGAGTACTATCCATCAACTATTTGCTCAGTTGGAGGAGAAGATAATGTCAACGATTGCACCGTTGCCACCAATCGCCGAGATGTTTTGATTAAACATGGTATTAGTTACCATGTTGAAGAGGTTCAAGCACAGTTTCCTGTGTTCTGTGTTAAGGTTTAGAAGCAAGTAAGTAAAATTTTTAAAGATGTCGGAGGTCTGCTCAATTGGAGCTGAGGGCTTAGGGGATAGGATGGGGACAACTTTTTTGGGAGTTGTCGGGGTTTCTTGCCTTTTGGGGCATTTGGTGGAAAAGGCTGGGTGATCCCTGTAGCAGTTAGGGCATTTGGGTTGGTTTGCCTTAGGACAGGAGGTGTTTCGGTGGCCTTTGCCACAAGAGGGTCAAGTAATTTTGGGATTTGAACCCGTTAGTATTGTGAACATGAAGGTATTGGTGGCTTTGGAGTTTTGGCAAATGGGAATTGAATCTCATTGAGGATCGCGGCAAAGGCTTCGTCTGCAATGGAGTATGTTGGGGAGGGGGGAATGGTAGGTTTTTTTATTCAAAGGGATAACAAGAACTTGGGTGTCACCAAGAACTGACCTGTGGGAGGTTTAGATGGTTTCAGAGGTTTTTGGGAAAGCGGTTTTCATTAGAGCGGTGCGGTTGTTGTTGACCTCACATAATCTTATCGTATTTTGTAAGAGTTTAAATTGGTTTAGGATTCTGTAAAGGTTTACATGGAAATTATGTTGGGGGAATGTTCCTGATGTTCAGGGTCGTATTGTTGTTGGTGGAGGGTTTTTTTCTGGGGGTATAAAAACAGGGTGGGGGGATTTGGTAAAGATTGGGGTGTTATGGAGACAGGGGAGTTGCTGGTAGAGAAGAAAGGTGTGTTGGGGGTAATTGAGGTAAGGGTAGAGGCTGCGAGAAAGTAGGGGTGGTTGTTTTTGGTGGAGGTGTGGTGGTTTTGGTTTTAGGGGGTTGTTTTTTGGTTAATATGGATTTCTCCACGTTTGGTTTATTTTTTGGGATCGCGCCGGTACGTGTACGACGTTCCATTGCGTTGGTGTTTTTTGTGTATTTGTTTCACCAAAGTCTAATAAAAATCGGTTTGTGATTATCCCCAGCCGATTTCCTGTGTTTTTTGTGTGTTTGTATGTGTGTAAATATATAAAATACTGGATACGTATCAGTTAATATTCACCGAAAAGACCTCTGGGGTCGGCATGCACCCAGGGACCTTTCTCCGACTTCTCACTGTGGTTCACTTTCACTCGCGTACTGGTGTTGCTGCCGAGGGCGATACTAGGCAACTGACTAACGTTTATTTGCTATATTTTACAACTTACAACTAATTTACAACAACTATATACAATTTACAAATGATAAATCATTGTTATAAAAACAATTATTTCTTAACAGTTGGTACTGACAAAACCATACAAATCGTTAATGTCGTCAATAGAGTCGTTCAGATTATTTGGTGTGGAAGTACAGACTTAATAAGACTAGGGGCCACTCGGGCAAATCATGAACTGATGGCGGGCCGCCAGAAGTGTAGCTAATTAAAGACAATAAAGAATTGATATTAATTTATTAAAATTGAAAAAGAATTTATTAATTTGAAGCGTGGCACTGAATAGTGCTTACAATCTTTTTTTACACGTAAAACTGCTTCCAAACTTTCATTTGCAAGGCGGTTTCGATTTTTTTGTTTTATTATTATTTAGTATTGAAAAAGTTTGTTCACATATATAGGTAGAACCAAATAAGCTGGCACATTTCAGAGCGTTTATTCGCAACTCTTTGTACATATTTTTATCAATGCAGCGGTAAAAGTTCAACAAGTTTTCTTCGTTGAATTTGTTGCGTTTTGAATGTAGATAATTTCTAAATACATTGACTTTGGCGCATTTTCTATTGAAATCGTGAAAGAATCGCTGAATATGTCCAACAGAGGTTTCACTTTTTCAAACTCCGAAATCTCTCTTGAAAAGATTGAATCAAAATATTTAGCTTTTCTACATAACTGAAATTAATCGCAGTTTTGTTGAATTTTTTAGCAATTTTCCTATAATTCGGAAAATGATTGTAATTTCCAGATTTCAATTGCGATCTGAAAAGGATTGAATAGATGATACATGAGCGTAGAGCTGGGATATCAGTTGATTTTTGCCTTGAAGCCGTGTGTTCAAGACATTCAAATGATTTGTAATGTCAACTAAAAAAGCCAAATCACACAACCAATCAGGATTTTTAAGTTCCGGGACATCCCTTTGCTTTTTCGCTAGAAATATTCCAATTTCTTGTATTAAATTTAGAAATCGTTCCAGTGTCAATCCACAACTTATCCACCTTACTTCTGTATAATACAGTAAATCTCCATATTGTTTGAATAGCCTGTGATTAAGTCCTCGTGATTTTATAAAATTTACAGTCGAAACTACCACTTTCATGACATTTTGAAATTCAATTTTTTTAGAACAGAGGGCTTCTTGGTGTATAATGCAGTGAAACTGCATGATAATTTCAGCATTTATGTTTTTTTCTTGTAGAAGCTATTTCAGCAAAGTAACTAGCCCGGAATTGACACCAATTATCGAAGGAGCACCGTCAGTCGCAACTCCCGATAATTTTGATAAGTCCAAATCAGTTTTTGAACACTCATCCAAAAGTACATTGAGTATATCAACTCCTTTGGTTTAACCTTTCAATGAACACATTGACTTTTTACATTATATTCCTTTGCTATCGCAACAGAATTCTTGCAAATTAAACAAACGACTTAGTTATGCGACCATACAAAAAAGTATTTCTTAGTCCAAATTTCTTGAAACTGCCGATTTTCATCTTTAACTTTACGTTTTTTACTAGGTCCTGGCTTGTCCATGTTGCGTTCTCATCTTGGCTAGGATTAACACAGCACCTAAAAACAAATACAGTACCTACTTAAATTACCCATCCCTTTTTAAATTATCAAAAATAATTGATTAAATAGGTGGGGAAACATTTATTAATAACAGAGTTTTACTTACGATTTCACAACACAATTATACACGGCACTTGACGGGTTAACACTGCAACAGGAAATCTACGTTGAATGTGGATCAAAATATATGACACCGGCTAGTCGAGTTAAAATCTACACTAGAACTATTGCCTTCCAAAAACAATAGTAAACTGCACTTATTCTCAATCACTTATTACTTCGCTTTGTATTTTCGCGCTTATTTCTTTCTGTTGACACTTCATTAAAATTAAAACCGAACTGTCGGTGGCTGCGGTTAGCGTGGCTTTTATACCGCGCATACGACTCTGGAAGCTTCGTGTATCTACGCGAGCAATCGGGAATTCGGAAATACTGCTATCTCGCTTGCTAACACCGCGCTAGAAAATTCTTGATTTCTCTACTATTTTGAACTTTATATAATGGCGGCAAGCGATGTTACTTAACTTAGCATTTTTGGGTGCTAGATTCATATAGCGCGCGCGCGAGATTCAAATTACTTTTCGAACATATTTTTTTTTAGTTTTATTCTGGAATAGAATTCAATATTTTTCCAATGTACGAGAGTATTATTTTTGCTGTTGGCGGGCCACCAGTATTCGACCGGCGAACCGCATGCGGCCCGCGGACCGCGGTCTGTGCTTCCCTGAAGTAGACGCTTATTCTGTCATACCTATATTTAGATGAATGCTCTAAAGGAACCTTTCACTATAACAAAATCATTTTTTTCTAAACGCCTGTCTTCAGCTTGACTTAGAGAAGCATTTTCTTCACTGTCTTGGTCATTAACATGCTGCTCTTGGAGAAGTTTGCGGTTTTCTTTTGGTGGAAAGTCTTTAGTTGTGATTGCCCTCCCAGCATTGACGTCTACGCGTTTTCGTCTTGTTTTAACTTTCGGTTATGGCGTTCTATTTTCTTTCAGGAAATACAATAGTGTCTCGCCTAATAAACTTCCATCTTCGTCGTGAGACTCGGTGAAAAATTGCTTTGGAAGCCTTTTTAGACATTGCTGAGGATTTTATGGCCATATTCCGCAAGCTCGAAACCCAAAGGTGATATTTTGTTCACGTGATGCTTTTATACCCTCCAGAGTTTTTTTTTCAAAAGTTGTGGGAAATCTGATTTTTGAAAAGGCCCTTTTTTCTTCAGTTTCCATTTACTCAAGATGGTGCGCCATTTTTTCTTGAGAGGTGCAAAAAATGAAACATCCCAAGGTTGGCATAGATGTGTCGAGTATGGCGGTAGCAACACAAATCTTATATTATTTTTTCACATTCTTGTATGACATCATGGGTGATGTAGCTGGAAATTAGTATTTTAGATCCTTGCTGATGCCTTACATATGGAAGTAATACCTGTCTGACCCATTCAACAAAAGTTACACTTTCAAACCATCCAGATTTGCTAAAGCTGTAGCGGCATCCCTCAGGACCATTCTCTTCCCATTCTTGGTAGCAGTGTTTGGCCTTAAACATCACAAAAGGAGGCAGCAATGTCCCACTTGCAGAAGCTGCCATCATTACTGAAATGCTGGTTTTGGATCAGTCTATGATACGTTCACAATGTCAAAATAGTTGGTGAGAGTTTGAGCAGTCACCTCTGCCCTGTTTCTTTAAAGATTTTGAGCTAGTCTTCTAGATTATACTGGATGGCGTCCTAAGAATCCTAAATTCGTGTAGGCATATTATCTTTTAGTTTTGTGGTCACACCTTTTCGGTTTAAATAGTACTGGATTATTTTTCTAATATCTAATTCAGTAAGCGGAAATCCCCATTCTGTACAGGTTACAATTCGCACGATAATGTTTTCTTCATAAACTTGTAAATGAGTCCCGTTCACAATGTCAAAATAGTTGGTGAGAGTTTGAGCAGTCACCTCTGCCCTGTTTCTTTTAAGATTTTGAGCTAGTCTACTAGATTATACTGGATGGCGTCCTAAGAATCCTAAATTCGTGTAGGCATATTATCTTTTAATTTTGTGGTCACACCTTTTCGGTTTAAATAGTACTGGATTATTTTTCTAATATCTAATTCAGTAAGCGGAAATCCCCATTCTGTACAGGTTACAATTCCCACGATAATGTTTTCTTCTTCGCGTGAAGATAAAATTTGCCACGTACTTTTGATGTAATACAGAATTAAAATAAAACAATAAATTTTGAAAAATTATCTATTACTTCAAATAGAAGTTCAACCCCAGTTGAGATCGGTAAGTGGTTTCTCTACTGGCAAATTAGTGCCCAGCTCAGCCGTAGAGGGTAAGTACAAAAATAATAGTGAGTTGCACCACCGATTTGAACGGATAAAATCGGAAACCCCTGTTGTTCTAGGCACTGACCATTCTCACTGGAGATAATTAAATAAGTCAAGAATATTAATCAAGATTAAGTGAATTGCACATATAAGAACGATAAAGTGAGCTAAATAAAACAAGAATGTCAAACTAGACCCTTCTTTAATATATAAAAAAAATAGTTTGGGTTTACACTACTGTCAACCCTAGCGCCTTACAATAGTATTAATATGAAAGAAATGAGAAAAAAAAATTATCTGAAAAGTGTGATTACACGCAAGACTTAAAATTAAAACCTATAGTTACGACTTAAATCTACAAGTTACAACAATGGCTTATAGCTTATCTGGTAATCCAGTTATCAATTTCTTTCAGTCCTTGGCTTCAAATGCTTCACCACTAATTGGCCCAAAAATTATCTAGGTCTGTACCAAAATTAAGCCTGCTCCCAAAACAAATTAGGCTTACTCCAAACAAATAAGCCCGTACCAAGAACTTAAACCTGTACCAAGGACCCTTAAATCGTAATTTGGATTTAACAATAAGCTTAAACAAATTATCATAGCTCCTTGAGTTAATTGATTAATACCGTTATACTAATTTACTGACTTTAATACAACTTACACAAAAAAAAACTTATTTTTGCTTAACAATAAAATAAAATAATGAATTTAGATGAATTACACAAATTACAGAAGTTAGAAGTTAATATTACTGAATTTTAAAATTTCTAATCAAAACCAATGACTTGAATGCACTTATCAAACATAAATATGACTTACTAGCCATAAATGAATTATAACAATAAACTAAATTAAGGTTTATCATAAAATTAATTAGTAATAGCGCAAAGGAGCTGAAAGAATAGTCTAGTTTCTTAAAATAATACTCACATACGATACACAATGAAGAACACATGTAAAATCAAAATATAAAACCTAAAATTGCGACTATATGGCGGTATTAATCATAGTAAAAGTACAATATTTAAACTCACCTAATGTATTAGGGTTTTTCCTTTAAAATCGTGACACTCCTGACTGGTAAAAGAGTGAAATAATGTATTCGTTGTTAACCGTACTGTTAGGGAATTCTGCCACTCTAACCGCAATTCGTTGGCCTAAATGGTATTAAATTAACCAAATAATTCGCTGATTGTATGGTGATCTGTCTACATTTCGCCGGAAATAAAAAAAAAAAGAAAGAGAAAACCATAAGAATTGGACAAACCACATGAATAAAAGACATGTTCACTTACCACAGAAGATTTCACAAAAATCCGACACGCGGCTTTTCCAATGAATCTGTCCAAAAATAACAACAGAAACTAACTCCAACAACGATTCAAATGGAAAATAAGGTTTAGTTTCAAAAATACAAAATTAATTGTTACGGATGCACCGTGATTTAAAACTTAAACCGAAAAATCTTCTGACTTCCTTAAACAAGTGATCAAGTCGAAGGCAAACAGCAAAATGGCTAAGACAAGCCTTTCCTTTCCACGAAAAATGACACAACCCGAAGATGGCCTCTACCCGTTCTATCCTTAACTCTAAACTACTGTACGACCAGTAAAAGAAGGATTGTCAGCCAACGATTTACAAACGAAAACGGTAATAATTTAATAACAACAAATCAATACTACTTGTCAAAGTAACACCAAAATTCTCAATAGGTACTCAATTTCTCGTTCGTGTCCAAGCTTTAATATGTTAGATGCCAATATAATGAAACACCTGACTGTAGACAACAATATGACGATTTATACGAACAGAAGAAGAAGTGACAATCACCTGTTTACAAATGACAGCGACAATGATTTAAAGTAAACAATACAATAATTTGTGACCTGAACACAATAGATAGACGATAATTCAAAGTAGTATTAGTAACAATTGTGGCCAGAATATAATAAATAGAAGGTGTTTACCTACAAACAACCGAGATTCAACTTGTTCTTAAAATTAAATGACTCTGTTTAACCCTTAATTATGGTGAAATTTATATGGTAAGTAATTAATTATGTTTACTTCTAAAACAATTATACCTAGAACGGATTTCACCCCGTGACAATTAGTTGACCTTCGTGTTTTTTACTATGAATGCCCTTGAATTTGTCACTTATGGTTGACTTTGTTACATCGTAACGAGCAGAAGCTTCCCTTATAGACAGCTTTTTTTATTTTACGCTAGTTTGTATGTATGGGCCCGTTGCGTCAAACAGACTTTACCCCCTCCACTACACCCTCGAATCGCAACAAGGTGCCAACTTCAGGTCGGCCGGTAAGTAAGGGGTCTGTCACCCTGGTGCCAACTTCACCTTAGCCAAGACGCAAACCTCTGTGACGTCATCTGACAGCCGGCCATCGAACCAACAGCGTTTCCAATTTCAGAAAGAAAAAAAGTTTCCCAGCCGTTAAAAATAAATGTTTTATGCTCACCTTTCAAACAATAATAACAACCATTATTTTGGGAATAAAAACCGCGAGTTTAACGATAATCCTATATGTAAAAGCCAGTCCTGTTACCCGGCACACAGTTGAGCGTCATTTACTTTAAATTGAATTGTTCTGCGCATCTTTATCAATCTAATTCATCTCTCGATCCAAACGACGGCTGGCCCCAAGGTCACGCGCTTTGATTTATTTTAGTTTCAGAATATTTTATTGTGACCAAATAGCGTAAAATAGCTTTTTCTACATTTTTCAGACAATAATTTATGTAACTCCTACCCCCAACACTTTTCTATACTTATTAGGCATGTCCGAAGTCACCTGCAACAATGACAAATTTTTTATTAACACCCGCCATGAAAAACGATCGTTAATAATTTTCGGTATAAATTATGTAACCAATTTTATTGAAAAACATGACATGATAAAAAAATAACAAAATGTGTTTTCTCATGGCGGGTGGATAATATTGGATATCTAACAAGTGTTTTCAATTACGATGAACTTTTCTTAATAACAGTTGTCGCTATTTTCAGGTATTTAAATGTACTTTACTCTTGAGTAAAATTCATATTTTTTGACACACCTCGTATACGGCTTAAAAAAATTGATATATGATGGTTGTATTTTAAGTTTTAGACCATGCACAACTTTTTATATAGATTTCTTTTTTTTTATAATACTAAGAATAAATAAAATTTTCGATATGATGCCGACTTAATTGGACACACACTGTATAATATGATATACGTTCTGTTTTGATTTCTTTTGGGTGGAATGGCCAATCTAAGATTTTTTATATGAAATGACTACTGTCCACAGTTTTTCTGATATAATATACGTAATTTTTTTGTTCTTTTGGGTGAAATGGCCCATCTACGATTTTTTGTATGAAATGACTAATTTTCAGTTTTTCTGATATGATTTAAGTATTATTTTTATTTTTTTCAGTTTCTTTACTTATTAAAAGTTAACAGTTTTAGAAAGATAATCCATGATAAATGTAATCTTTTTTTTTAATTTTATCATATAGAACGATATTCTATAAAGTTATGATCATCGTTTTCATCATAAAAATCATTTTTTCACCAAGAAAGATCTCTGTTTCCACCCCAAATATTTTTGTGATGAGAATTGTAACATTGATGGCGAAGTAGATGGCATTGATGACGACGAAGATGGCACTGATGGCAAAGTGGATGGCGATGTATGTGCTGAAGATGACGATTTCGCTTTCGGTGGCTTAGAATTTGGAAGAGCCAATAATATGCCTGAACTAACTGAATCGGTACTACTAGTTGCATCTGAAGACGTACGTACAATAAGCTGAATTTACCGAGACTTGAACGAGAGGAAAATTTTTCATTTCATTTTCGCTTTAACTTGTCAATAGTGACAATTTAGCATTTATAAATTGTGTCTCGTTACAGGCAATAACTGGGAGTGATCCAATTTCTGTGTTTTAAATTTTCATCAAAAACTTAACATACGTTCTTTGTAATCTTGGTAATCTTGGTTAGTAAAATTAATTTAAAACGTGTGTGCAAATCCTTTAGAGTACGAGAAATTGTAAATATAAACAGTTCAAGTGGAAGTGTGGCATTCCTCCCAAAAAAAACGCAAAAAAAGTTATATTACTTATGAAAAAATTTTTAACTGTCAAATGGACATAGTATAAATGATAGACGGGCGGATGAATTGCTAAATGTATGGATAAATTACGAAATAACACCTTATTCTGACACAACAGTAGTTTTAAAAGCACCTTTCAAACAAAGTATTCTCGAATGAAAATTTAAACACAAAAGTATACCTTCAATGAAATTGTAACTGTAATATTTACAGTGCTGCTTATATTTTAGTTTAGCCAAATAGTCACAAGTCTGATGAAATGCCTTAACTTTCATGGGTGTCATATCGTCCACCTAGAATAATAAAGTTATATCTGGCCATACAGCCATTTTGAGAAATTAAAAGCCAAAGTTTCAGTATCTGATAATTATTATACAATTAATTGTATTTATTCGGGATAATTTTTATATTTCCAAAGTGTTTTTACATCACCATTTAATAATTTTGTATTATTTATAAAACTTTATCTAAACCTTGAATTTGTAAGTCACAAACTTAGATAGAACCTTATTAAATTAATTTTTCAGAAATATTTAACTGAACATGGTTTTATCTGCCCCTTACAACTTTGTCACATTAAAGAGTGTATATATTATAAGTAATGGTATTAAAACAAGGTTCTATGTGAATAATTAAGATTTTATTTATTTCTTTTAAATCAAAACAAATTTACTACACAAAAAACTAATTAAATTAAACAAACTAAAGTAAAAACCAAACTAATTAAATGAAAAGAATTAAAAATTTTACTTAAACAAAAAATTATAAATGTATTAGCGCTATATAAAAATCTTGGTCAATTTGCGGCATTGATGGTATCATTTTTTTTAAAGCATTAATTTTTTCTTTGGAAATTTCGTTTTTGCTTGAGAGAACTTTTGGTATAAGACTTGCAATTTCTGGTGGGGCTTTCACTTCGGTAGTTTTTTTGCTTCGACGACGTGGAAGAGCAGGAACAGCAGGACTTATCGAAACTTTAAGAAACTCATTATCTGTGTGACTCTTTTTATAACATACTTCTGTTAAATCAGATTTGGTAAATTGCATACAACACACTTTAGTAAATGGTATGTTATCATACTTAAGCTGTTTTGAACATTCCTCATAGTTCATAAAATCTGATTCTTTCATTTGAATAATAGCAAATGGATTTTTTTTATTTACCTGTTTAAGTTCCTTTATGAACCCCAAAGGTGAAAAAAATTCTATTTGTGACATGTGCCTCTCAATTTGGCTGTGAATATTATCTACCTCCTGTACAGCACCATGTCCTGGAATGGAATATTTCATAGTTAATCGGTCAAGGTCTGGATGATTTCTAAGTATATCTAAAACGCAAAAAGATATGTGGGAATTACGATTTTGGGGGACGCAGCTGTCACTCCAAGTAATAAGTTCATTGAAATGGTTTTCTTCTAAAACCTTCTCAATGATTTTTCTAAAGGCACTAGCTAGGCAATTTCCACTTCGACCTTGAAGGGTTTCAATCCATAATACACAATATGCTTTATTCGTTGTGGATAAATGGCCTGTTAAATTATACATAGTTAACTTTTGTAAATAAAAGTAATTTCCAATGAAAGATTTTGGGCAAGTAATGACATTTTCGAGGTCGAAACATAAAACAGGAATTTCACTTTTCTTGTCATTTTCTTTCTCTTTTCTCATAGCTTCCTTTTCTGCAATGTGTCTTTCCATAGTTTCTGCTTCGGTTTCACTTAACCTCATTTCCTTTTGCTTCAAATAGTAGGTCGAACATATCTCACAAACGTCCTTTTTAGGCTTATGAAAACTATAGTTAAAATTTGTACAAAAAATGTGCCTGTACATAGAGACCTTAACTGGATTTTCTATGTTATTTTCTGCACAGTATGTAAGATATAAATCATACATTTTTGGAATTGTTATTGTAGCTTCCAAGTATTTTTTCTGGCTATTTTGTCTACAGTAATGAGATTCGACAACATTAAATTTTTTAATATGGTCAATAACAACCTGTCTTTTCTCGTTACTTAATTTTCTTGTGCCAGTCTTGCCTCTAAGATCTTTTTTTGGAACATCGCCATCAACAGAATGGACGGTATATACCGGTTTCTGAGATATATTTAGTGTTCCCAAAAAAAATTTTTTGCATACTTGTATTTTCTCCTCTTAAACTTTAAAAAAGTATTTATATGAATAGGCACGACGAGACGCACTTTCCGTAGTTTTGCGCCCTGTAACATACTTTTCTGTAACTTGCTTAAGAAACACATACCTACTTTTCATTTTGATTTAATTCATAGTAGTATTGAAACAATTTTTTTCTGGCATTCTCCCCAATTTTTTTGCTGCACTTGAATTTGCAAGTATTTAGAGAATCTTTATTATTATTTACTACCTTTTTGCTTTAACCTGCTTTCCTCTTGAGCTAATATATTCTTTACCTGCCTGGCATAATTTTTTTCGAATATTATTTTTCCATGTTTCTGCTCTACATAGTTTCTTTCTTACTAGTATTTTTTTTCCTTTCTTGGCTTATTTAATTGACTTTCTTCTATATTACTTTTCATGTGTACGTTGTGCTCTTCCTCTTCTTCTGGCTCTAAAATTTCTATAGATTTTTCGAATTTCTCACTTTGTATAGTCTTTTCAATTATTTCCAATTCTTTGATCTATTTTTTTAATATTTTTATTAATATAAAATTTCATCACCTGCCCTACATTAGTCTCAATTTCAATTTCCTGGGCTACCGTTTCTAACTGTGTGCCAACACATTGATGTGAAACTTTAGAAATTGCTGGGTCACAGTCCATAATTACTTCTGCATTTTCTATTATATCTTGAATCGAATGAAATGAAATATTGTGGGGTATAAAATTTCCATCGGTGGTCATTTCTGGCGCTTCTTGCACAAGATTTGTTTCTTGATTTCTTGGGCCATGTCTTCCACATGTGCCTTAAGACACTGCTCTGGAAGTTTGGAAACAATGTAGGAAGATGAGACGGAGTTAATATCCATAACTACTTCCGCGTTTTCTATATCCTGTATCGAATAAAAGGAGTTATTATTGGCCATAACACTAGCATCGGTGGTAAATTCTGGCGCCGAAGGTGAATTTAGAAACTCACTTGCATTGCTATTGCCATTGCCTTGTATTTCGTTAAAACTATCAAGAGCTAAAAATAATAAAACTAATGTAGAGGAACCACTCAAATTTAAGTTATGTTTTAGGCAGTTGTTACTTACCCATTTTTAATATTAACTCTGTTCTATTCATGGTTATTTAAGTTTAAAATTCTCTCAAACGCAACACATATACACTAACAGAACTTTTAAGGTTATAATATAAACCGCGTAATTAATAATATAACAACGTTGTAACTACGGTTTTCGAATAACAAAGTTGTAAGTGTGGTCAGATAGAACCATATGAAATAAAAATACCAAATCTTTACGGAAGATAGAACTCTGTGTTTGCTCTAGTTTATTCTAGGATGGTTAGATGTCGCTATAATTTATTTAATGGATAGAAAACAGCAGATAGAACCGTATTATGCTAAAACATAGAATTTGATAAAAAGTGTAGTTAGAACTTTGTTATTGTAAGTGAACGATATGTTGTTTCAGTGTAAATTCTAACACAGACATTATCGTATGCGGACTAATATTATTAATATAAGCCAGCGCTGCGAAATATAGACGATCCCTATTATCAAATCGCAAGGAAAAAAAATTCCTTTAAATATCTTTTGGAAAATTTTGTCTGATGTCATTCCGAAAATCTATCCATACATTCGATTTTTGATTGGGTTTGATGATTGACATTGTAGAAACCGTTTCTTTAGTGATTTGAACAGATTGCTTAGAAGAATGAGCAATTGATTTGAAATGGTCTGTAGTATGTAATAGAAAAGAACCATTTCCATCAGTTGCTTGAATTATTTTGATTCTAGTCAGAAACGCCTCTTCTATATTATCCGGCAAATTGTAGTTAGATATTATAATTATCGAATATTGAAATTTTACACTCTTACTTGTTTTATGTTTTCGTCTCACAACAGTTTTTATTTGATCTTTTGTAAAAGATGGAATTTCGATTTTCTCTTTCTGTTTTTCGATTGGTAAAGTGATTTCTCTGTGGATTTCTTCGAGTTTATTGCATACTTTAGTGCAATGGTCATTACACCAAAATTAAAATAAAATAAAATGAATATATAACAACTTGTATTACTGTAGCAAAATAAATACATCTGACTTTTTGTGAAATATCAAAAATAATAATCTATCAAACAACTTGTTTCGCCTTTTTTATATCAACCACGATCCACTGTCTTGGCAACGGTGATCTTCCATATTTTCTATACAGGTTGAGATTATTTTGCTATCCATACGAATAATATCATAAAGCCTTTTAAAAAGAAAATGAATCTTAATCAGTGATTATTAAATCACTGAAAAAGAAAAGAAGAGACCAAATGATCGCCAACGATTGCATATAACTAAAAATCTTCAAATAAAGAAACTTTGTGTGCTCGAAAGAGGCACGAGCACCACACATACTTTTTCGTATTCTTCTTTAGACTTTCTTTCTACATGGTTTTCAGTATGCTAATATCATAATTTTTGTCTGAAAACTCTTCAAATAAAATAATTTTGTGAAAATATTTCTTTAACCCTTCTAAAAAAGGTTCCGTACACGGGAGAAATATTGGAGTTTGTAATAGTTTTTTAACAATTTATTTATAATAAAACTTGATTTTCCCATGTTGAAAGGACCATGTACATATACCTGTTGCAATTTGTGTGTACCCCGTTTCGATAAAAAATTATTATACCACGTTAAAACATAAAATGTTCAACAACAAAACCAACGTATTGTCAAATTCCTGTGAGTTTTTCTTATCTTGGTTATACCAATTATTGCATTGGTACCTTTCCAGAAATTTCAAATGTACCCTGTTGTCAACGATAAACGGATTCATAAAATCTATTTCTCTATTTTGTGATGCCCAATGGAACACTTGAAAATGAAAATTTAGCTCAGATAATTCCTCATCTTCATAATTTTCAGCAGAAATACAATACGTAACTAACTTTTGATTAACGTTAACGCCATCATTTTCGTTTTCCTGCGTTACATATTCGGTATCGTTATCAATTCTATGAGTAATTAGGTTACACCTCAGTCTATTGTACATTTAAATTAAAAATTAGTGTTGTCTGAGCTGAGGAAATATAATATTTTTCTCATTATAGGTACCCGTGAGAGAAAATTTTTTCAAAGCTTATAATAAACGAGATTTACAAATTTCTTGCGGCTCACTACTAATCGCAAACGAAATAGTAATATATTGAGTGGATCTTCTTTGGCGAACATTAGCAGCATCATTATCGTTGTTGTTATTATTATTAGTGGGATTATTAGTATTTGGGAACCGCAGAAGACTTTAATTCAATGGATTTCCAAAAAGAATCACCATAGGTTGTTGGTTCCAGCACCTTTCTGGTAGCACGAATTAAATTGGTTTGAATTCAATGAGATCTGGACAAGGATCTCTTGTATTGATTGAATAAGAACGGTTTTCTTTTGTAAAACAACTGTATATTGAACTTATTTCGACATACAAGGACAAAATATGAAAATTTTAAACTGCAAAAACTAAATGTATGGTATTGGGATCAAAAGTAAATTGTTTAAGATATTATTCAAGTAATTGTAAAATTTGTAAAAATGGCGAGGAGATTGAATTTATTAATGAAATAAAATACATAGGAGTATTAATTGATCCTCAATTAAAATTTAATTGATATAACATCGGAATTGTTTGAATAAACTTGTTCCATTCTGAAAGAATAGTGGGATTAGAAATATTTTCATCCCAGCCTAATTTATAAGTCCAAATGGATTAATTTATTAATTTGCCCGTAATTAAAATTGGAGAAAGAAAACCCAGGGGATCCCATCATTGAGCTACTGAAGATGATACCTTACGCTTTGTAACTGTCCCTAATGAAGAAAAGTCCGGTAAAGAAACTTTAAAAACATCTGTTTCTGGATTCCATTTAAGTCCCAACACCTTGGAACAACTTTCTTTTTCACTTAAAACCAAGTGCTCTTTATCAATATTTGCAATAGGAAGAAATTTAGGAACGTTAGTTTTCCATTTGTGTAATTTAAAACCAGCAGAATTAAGAAGAGTATTTAATTCATTATAAAGAATTGGAGCATCCGATATTTGATCACAACCAGCTAAACGATCATCTACATAAGTTTGTGTCAATAAAGCATCAGATGCTAAAGGAAACATATAATTAATAGACAACGATAATTGCTTAAGTACCCTCGTTGCAAAAAATGGAGCACAATTTGTTCCATAAGTTACAGTTAACAGTTCTATACATCTAAAAGGACTAAAACTATTTTCTCGCCATAAAATCTTTAGAAGGAATCTTTGCTCTGGATTAATAAGAATACATCTATACATCTTTTCGATATCTGCTGTTACAACATATTTGAAGGAACGGAATCGCAATAAAATATCATACAAGTTGTCTTGGACCTTATAACCAGTCAACATAAGATCATTTAAAGAAAAACCTGATGATTTTTTGCAAGAAGCATCAAACACTACTCTAAGCTTTGTAGTGGTACTGTCTTCACGTATAACAGCATGATGCGGAAGGAAATATTTTGGAATGGAGTTATCATGGAATTCTGAAAGTGGAACATATCTACCATGCCCTAACTGGACATACTCATCAATAAATTTTTTATATTCTGTAAAGTAATTACTATTTGCTTTGAATTTTTTCTCCAAACTATAAAAACGCTGTTGAGCCTTAAATAAAGAATTGCCCCAATTTTTTGTACTATAAACTTGGTAAATTAACCTGAAATCTACCATCTGAAATTTGCAAAGTAGTTTTCAAAAACATTTGTTCAGCTAGCTCGTCATCAGGCACCAATGAAGAACTTTTAAGAATTTGTTCAAGGTTCCAAAATTGTTCAACCAACTTTTCTAAAGGCAGTGACTTCTCATCTAAAAAATGAGAACCAGAATCATCATTGCAACCAGATATACACGTTAAAACTGATGAAGATTTCAAAGTATATATAAGAACTGAATTTTTTGAATTAAAGCTCAAAGGAGCATTACCTGCTACAATCCAACCAAAATGAGTATTAACCAAATTTGGAAAATTCTTGCCTAATTTAATATAACCTTCAACCAAAAGATCATAACAGATATCTGCTCCAATTAAAATATCTACCTTAGAAGGTTTGAAATAGCTTTTATCAGCTAATTGTACACCCTTTGCAATAGTTATATCTTGTTTATTAATTTGAACGTGAGGTAAATTAAAAGTGATTTTATTTAAAATCGCACATGTTATTTTTAATTTAAATTCATTTATTTTAGAATGGACTATTATAGAAACCATTTTATTTGACATACTTGAACTTTCTCCTATACCTGAAATTTGCAATTCTTTATTGAACGGTAAATATCCTAATCTTTGCACTAAATCATGTGTAATAAAGGAATGCTGACTGCCTGAATCAAGTACTGCCCTTGCAGATATACATTTGCCTTGATAATCGTATAAATGAATTTGAGCAGTAGCTAAAAGGATATGGGAAAATCGGTTATTAAACGCAGATAGAGACTGAGCATTCTTGCTCTCATGAACTCTTGAACATGAACTTGTTTAAGAAGTTATACCAGAAACAGAAGGCATATTAAGATTTATGGAGGATGTAACGTATTAAATACCCTTGCTAGCTCCAGGGTTGTGGCTTCCTTCTGGCTTTCTTTTTTTTTTAACTCTCCCAAACAATAAAATAAGGGCGCCAAATACAGACACACAAATAATAGAGAAAAAATCAGTTTTAAATTGTTTATTCAAAAAATAATAATTGATTTGTTGTTAAGCAAAATAATTGAAATTAATTGTAATTAATTTAATCTTATCTTTGTTTGTATTTGATGTCTTCTGTCGGAGTCTTCGATAACAAAAGTAGTATCTGGATTTCTACTTTGTGGTCCTCGGAACAAACAGTAATTGGTTGTTTAGAAGAATTGGTGGTGACTTCAGGAATAGTGGTTTCGATTACGGTAAAGTTGTAAAGATGTTATTAAAAAAAAATGGTTGAATCGAGAATTCACAATCTCCCTAGGACCCTCTTCAAAAGTGGCATCAGCCCTAATGAAATTAAAAAAAGGCAATCAATCTCCGACCATAAATTCCTTAATTTCGTACACAATCGCTAAAGGTTTTCTCCAAAGTTCGAGAAAAAATTAATCACTTACTATGTTTATATTTTAACTCAATAAAAAACTGATTCTTGACAAGCGATTGTGAACGAAATAATTAAATGTTAGTAAAGGAATAAACTTAAATATTAAATAAAATATTTACCAATTTTGGATTTTTACAAACTAAAATTAAAATAATTAAATTCTTACTCACCGAAATGAGGGTAGTAGAAAGTGAAGAATCAACTAAACTTAATGAATTCTCAAAATAAAATGAAATTATTTAACGTCGAAACATACCAGCAAATGATGAATCTCCTACCAAAACTGATGCGACGCCGCACAATTAACAAGGAAATTCTAAAAATTTAATAGTCAGTAGGCCAGGCCACAAATAACAATTACAAACGTTACACCACGGTAACCTGGCAGAAAAAAAAGGAATCGAAGATTCTTTTTTTTTTTTTAAAGAGAAACTACTAAAATTTAAATTAAAAAAAATAATAATCCAAAACTGGTGAATAGGTATAAAAAATACAACATTAGTAAATTAAGTAGGTAACCACAAAAATTGATGTAATTCTTAAATGAAAAAATAAAAAAAAATTCTCGATAAAAAAATTCAAGAACACGAGACCTTACTACACTTTACCTCTAGGGAAGGAAAAAAAAATTGTTTTGAGAAAACTCGGGAGCAAGCACCCAGTGCGTAAAAGTACGCACCAGACTAAAACGACGTCGGTCCGTATCGGCGAACCGTGGTCGAAGCCCACCGAGTGAGCGGTATCAATGCACACTTCCAAGGGCGACCTCGCGAAAGATGTTAATCGCGTCATGGTTACACACCCTTGGACCT
Organism: Altica lythri; assembly: GCA_964028335.1. Lineage (NCBI taxonomy): Eukaryota > Metazoa > Arthropoda > Insecta > Coleoptera > Chrysomelidae > Altica > Altica lythri. The sequence continues at coordinate 95,983,550 of OZ034801.1, read as the reverse complement.
CACACCATACAGTATGCAAAGCCCTCTCACCCAGCAAACGACGAACACAGTCCCCACCCACATCTGGACCTCCGTCGGGAAATAACAAAAAACAATTTAACGGTAACAAAGATTATGGTACCGCTGGGACTTCCACGGGACGCCCTGCAAGGTCATCTGACTCTGCCAGCAGTAGTGGACCCCCGCATAGTGACAGTTTTCCCTCAGGTCCCTGCCGGCGAGTAATCCACCTCCCACTGACGGAGCGTAACAATGCAGTTCCACTAAAGGCGACTCCCCGTGCAGCCTCAGCACCCACCAAAACCTAAGGCCAAAGAAAAAGAACACGGAGGGACGTTTTGGGCCTAAGCCCGGGACGTAAAGGGACCCAGTGTGATAAAGTCCACACCCAACTAAAAACCTCTGAATAGTAAAATCAAAAATCAAATAAACCCCCCCAAAAATCCGTAAAAAGATAATATTAACTATCCTAATCAATGTAGTTGACAACGATTTAACGCGATGTTAAAAGAACAAAGGATAATTTGTTCACAAAGCAATTGTGAACAAAGCGAGAAAACAAAAATATGTCTCCAAAATAACCAAACAAGATAAGACTGACATCAAGAGAATCATTGAATACAAACAAAAAATACTCCAAAAGAGTAATCAAATAAGCCAATGGCCAAGGAACTATTCAATGAACGAGAAAAAATTGAAACCAAATATCAATTGAACGAAATTGTGTCCAAACACTAAAAGAAAAATCGATTGATATTCAGAACAAAACAAAACTTGACAGTCTTATCGCTGTTCAAATACGACATATAAACGAAGAAAAGATAATTATTCAACGGTAAAAAAAGGCAAGACATCGCAGAAATAAAGAAATTCAAAAGAAAACACCGATATAGGATAATCAATAAAAGTAAAAACGACGAAATCATTTAGGAACAGGAAACTAATACTCAAACGCTAGAAACACTGAAAGGCAATAATCAATAAGTAAAGAAGAAAAAAAAAATTTGAAAAAGGAACAAACTAAGAATTCAAAAATACAAATTTTTTACTAACGTGGTGGTGCGGCACAGAGGAACAGCGACAGCCTGTACTCGCAAATAAATGCTATCCCTAAGGTACAGTACTGACCTGAACTCACCAACCCTTATAAAAAAAATTTTTTTAAATTAAAAAAAGTTAAATGACAATCAAGGTTAATTAAAAAGTTGAAATGAATTTTGAAAAAGTTTTAAGAATTAAAAGAAAATCTAAGAAATAGAAATTGAAAAGTTAAAAAAAACTAATGCCTTCAGTGTAGTGACTCCAGTGATCAGAACAAAAGTGATTTCGTCAAATATTATCATCATTTGCACTGTCTGAGCCCTCACTATCAGACAAGTTCTGATCAAAATCAGAAAAATCTTTTTTTAAATCAGATACATGATAATTCTCTAAATCATTGCCCTTAGTATCCCTAACGTTATAAACTAGTTTGGAAATAACTTTGTTCACAATACAAGGAACGTATTTAGGAGCGAATTTAGCCGAAAATTTATCAATCTTAGTAGACAGAACATGATTTCTTTTCCAAAGCTTATCCCCTACATGATATTCAATATCTCTTTTACGAAGATTGTATTAATGCGAGTTCCTATCATAGGCAAGTTTTAATTTCTTGCGAACTTCAACAAATAATTTGGGTAGTGATTGAATGTGAATTAAACGACTACTTTTATCGGCAATAGAAACTAAGTTGTTGGCATTATCAGAAATTTCCCCATAATAATCACCGAAAAGAGGAACATTTCTTGCAAAATTTAGGAAGGAAGGGGAATAACCGGTAACTTCATGTTGAGCAGTCCTAATTGCTTGAGCAACGTGATGGATTTTTGAATCCCAGGAGTCATGTGCTTCGTGAATGAAACAACGAATTGCCGTAGTGATACTCTTGTTGGTTCTCTCAGTGTGGTTCGCTTGAGGATGATAAACAGGGTTGTAACGAACATGGACTTTATATTTTTCCATAAGACATTTGAATTCACGACTAGTAAATTGACTACCGTTGTCAACGGATAAAACCTGAGGAACACCGAATATTAAGAAAACTTGATTTTCTAAGAACTTTAAAATATTATTCGTCGTTATAGGGTGGACTAGACAGAATTTGGAAAACCAATCCGTAACAACCAATGCATATCTGTTGCCTAGTTTGGATCTAGGGTAACAACCAATAATATCAGCTGAAATCCATTGAAAAGGAAAATTAATATTTTTATAGTTTCCCATCAGGCCAGCCTTCGGAAGGTTAGAGCTTTTGCACGAAGAGCAAATCGCACATCTGCGAATGTAACGATAGATATCCCTTCTCATTTTAGGCCAGTAATACAGTTCCGAAATACGAGAGAAGGTTTTAGAAATGCCGAAATGACAACCAGCTTCGCTATCGTGAAAATATTTAAGGAGACTAGCCCTATTACCGGTAGGAACCAGAATTTTCCAATCGGAAAGATTACTCTCGATAGGATTTTTCGAGAATATATGTTTATATATAATATTGTTATCGACACGAAATGACGAAAATTTGTCAGGAGAAGTCTGAATTTTCTGGATTAAGGATAAATACCACTTGTCCGGTTTTAAATCGGCAATGTCTAGACTAGCGATATCGGAGTTATAAACACGAGAAAGCGCATCACTCACTACCATGGTAGAACCTTTTCTGTGCTTGATGATAAAATCATATTGAGACAATCGTAAGGCTAGACGGGCTAAACGACCCGAGGGATTAGAGAATTTGTACAGATATTGAAGAGATGAGTGATCAGTTTTTAAGGTGAAAACGGTTCCTTCTACATAACCTCTAAATTTTTCGATTCCAAAAATCGTCCCTAACAGTTCTTTTTCCGTCGTGGAAAGTTTCCTCTCTGAACTAGAAAGGCTACGACTAGCATAAGCAATAGGGTGATCAACACCATCACATTCTTGATAAAGAATGGCACCCAAACCGGTATCACTCGCATCTGTTTGAATAATGAAAGGAATTGAATAATCAGGACTGGATAAAATTGGGCTAGAAGTAAGAAGATGCTTGATTTTCGAAAATGCATTGTCTGCGTCGGGGTTCCAAATTATAGGTTGTCCTTTTTTTCGACCCTTAAGGAGATCAGTAATAGGCGAACAAACCGAAGAAAAATTGGGAAGAAATCTTCTGTACCAACCAATTAAACCAATAAGTCTCTTAATTTCAGTGGTGTTTTTAGGAATAGGATAATTTAAAATTGCCGTAACCTTATCAGGATCTGTTCGCAAACCACACTGATCAACACGAAAGCCTAAATATTTCAAAGAATCCTTACAAAATTCGCACTTATCCATATTTATGATTAAGTTTGCTTCCTTCAATCTAAAAAACAATTTTTCTAATACCTCTAAATGAAGTTCGAAAGTCGGGGTCGCAATAATGATGTCATCCAAATAACAAAAACAATAGGGAATGATAGACGGATCTAAGACTCTATCCATTAATCTTGCCATAGTTTTAGGGGCATTTTTTAAACCAAAACACATAGTCGTGTATTTAAAACTGCCTAAGCCATAGATAGAGAATGCAGTCTTTGGAATAGATGTCTCTGTTAAGGGAATTTGAAGAAAAGCTTTTTTTAAATCAATAGAGGAAAGAAATCTTGCATCTCGTAACTTATTTAGAATTGAATCAATCTGATGCATAGGGTATGAGTCTCAGACTGTGACAGAATTAAGCTTTCTACTATCCAGAACTTTTCGGTAACCGTTATCACCTTTTTTCGGAACTAAAAAACAAGGGGAAGACCAAGGCGAATTGGAAGGCCTTATAACACCTAAGCGTAACAGCTCTTTAACCTCTTTCTTCAAATGAACTAACATTGAAGGAGATAGAGGAAATTGCCTTTGACAAATAGGTTTGGCATCCCCTGTGTCAATACCGTGCGTAATTAAAGAAGTTTTACCAATACTGTCAACAGGAGCAAGGTCTTTAAATAAAGACTATAATTTATCTAGTTTATTTAACTGTACCTCAGAAAGAGAAGACACGGGTTGAATAGAATTAATAGCACACAACGAGGAAAGAACTGAATAAGATAAGGACTCAAAATTTATATCAATCTTAAATAAGTTTAAAAAATCCATACCTAAAATAAGGGAATGAGCAATCGAAGGAATTATTAAAACTTTCAAGGTATGAGTAACCCCTGATAAAGATAACGAAAGGAAAACAAAACCAATGCTTTGCTGGAGATTACCATCTGCCGTAGTGACACAAATGGAATTATCATAGACGATAGGAAGTTTTAAGTGAGAAATCATCTGAAAACCTTGATTACCAAGAATACACGCGTTTGAACCACTGTCCAGAAGAGCAAGCATGTTAATTTTTTCTACCAAGATATTTAAATACAATCTGTTATCATTATGCTTTTTAACAAATAAAGGACTGGATTCTATGCGAGAGATTGCATTACTGTCTTTAGAAGGAGTTCGCAGAGAAGATAAAAAGTTTTTTACAAAAATTAGATGGTTTTTCCACTCGGTTAAGGATGTTACTGGTTTGATCGATGTTCTCGGGAATGGGTTCTTGTTGAATTCAGAGAATCGTCTGGCTGATCTGCTAAAGAATGACCGGGACGGGTAGCCAAATTTCTGTCTCCGGTCTGAAATTCGTTTTTTGAAAACTTTGAACACACCATGAGCAATTAGACTTAATTGTGTTCTTTTTCCCACAACCAAAGCAGAACGGAACCACTTTACGAGCTCTACATTGATTATAAACGTCGCCTAACTTTTCGCAATTCCAGCATTTAATCGGCCTAGAATTCGAAAGTACAGATAAATTCGTTTCCCCAGAATTGGAATTAAAGTTTTTTGAAGAATTAAAGGAAGAAACATTCTGGGCTCTATCGCACCAATTTTTAGATTCCTCAATTTTTTTACACAGGATATTTAATTCATCGATAGTTGAAGGAAATTGAAGGGCAAGTTGATTTACGAAGGTAGGAAGAAGATTGCGTCTAATTTTAGATACTCTTGTTTGTTCGTCTGGACAATGATCCATACGTTTGAAGAGACCCTCCATCGAAGCGATGAAAAGAGCTACACTTTCACCTCTAGTTTGAAATTTGTTGTTGATAACATTTTCTAAATCAAATTGAAAATTTGAGGGAATAAAGTCGAATTTAAGTTTATCAACGAGTTCAGACCAAGAAGAAAATTTATGACGATTGTTCATAAACCAAGTTAAACCTTCATCTTTAAATAAATCACAACTACGCAAAAGTAGGTCACTGTCAGAAATTCCCCGAGAAACTCGCAACATATCAACTTTTTCCAAAAACTCATAAACAGAATTATTACCCGTGAAATAAATATTCCATTTATGAACATCAAGGTTCTTGTGGAAAAATGCCGGAGAAGAAATACCTTCAGGAGAACCCAGCATCATTGGTGTGGAAGTATTGGATTTTTCTTGAACTTCTGCTTCTAATAAAGTTAAGTCATTTTTTAAGACTCGTAAGATATAAAGATGATTATCCTCAGTGCAAGAAATTCTGTTGATTCTACCCGAAATGTAAATAAGTCTAGAAGTAATACGCTTAAAAACAGGAGCAGATTTGTCACCAGTAAATGAGTCAATATCAGGTTTTAAAAAACTAATTGAATCTTTAATACCGAGAATATCTTCATCGAAGGAAAATGTATTTATAATTTCACTAAAACTCCTATTTGCATTTTCCTGAGCTAACAACCCGGAAAGAAGTTTCCGTTTAGCATCAACAGTAGGAGAAATCTCGACACCCCTGATTTTTAATTCATAATCCAATTCTTTTGTTTTTAAATGTGAAGTCAACATTGTAGTAAGGAAAAAAAAAATAAATAAAGAACCTATAATATTCGTCGAAAAATAGAACTCGGTAAATTAAAAATTAAACCCGAAGTATATCAATCATTATTAGTGGTTAGCCTTGAATCTATAGATAATAAAATTCAACCAAATAAAGTAATAATAGAAAAAACTAGTTGTTAGTAAAACAATTTATAAAATATTTGAATGTCTGTATTAAATTGATGGAAAAAATTTAAAATTAATTTATTTTAATGAGAATGATAGGAAAAGTTTCAAAAAGAAAAGCGAGAAGTCTTTAGTTGGGCGCCAATTTGTAACGTATTAAATACCCTTGCTAGCTCCAGGGTTGTGGCTTCCTTCTGGCTTTCTTTTTTTTAACTCTTCCAAACAATAAAATAAGGGCGCAAAATACAGACACACAAATAATAGAGAAAAAATCAGTTTTAAATTGTTTATTCAAGAAATAAAAATTGATTTGTTGTTAAGCAAAATAATTGAAATTAATTTAATCTTATCTTTGTTTGTATTTGATGTCTTCTGTCGGAGTCTTCGATAACAAAAGTAGTATCTGGATTTCTACTTTGTGGTCCTCGGAACAAACAGTAATTGGTTGTTTAGAAGAATTGGTGGGGACTTCAGGAATAGTGGTTTCGATTACGGTAAAGTTGTAAAGATGTTATCAAAAAAAATGGTTGGATCGAGAATTCACAATCTCCCTAGGACCCTCTTCAAAAGTGGCATCAGCCCTAATGAAATTAAGAAAAGGCAATCAATCTCCGACCATAAATTCCTTAATTTCGTACACAATCGCTAAAGGTTTTCTCCAAAGTTCGAGAAAAAATTAATCACTTACTATGTTTATATTTTAACTCAATAAAAAACTGATTCTTGACAAGCGATTGTGAACGAAATAATTAAATGTTAGTAAAGGAATAAACTTAAATATTAAATAAAATATTCACCAATTTTGGATTTTTACAAACTAAAATTAAAATAATTAAATTCTTACTCACCGAAATGAGAGTAGTAGAAAGTGAAGAATCAACTAAACTTAATGAATTCTCAAAATAAAATGAAATTATTTAACGTCGAAACATACGAGCAAATGATGAATCTCCTACCAAAACTGATGCGACGCCGCACAATTAACAAGGAAATTCTAAAAATTTAATAGTCAATAGGTCAGGCCACAAATAACGTTTACAAACGTTACAAGGAATGAGGAATAGAATTAGTATTTTGTCCATCATCAGACACATTGACAGAAGGCATATTCTTATTAAGATTTACAAAAGAATGAGGAATAAAATTAGTATTTTGACTATCATCAGAAACATTGTTAAAAGTCAATTTATTGTCCACTGAATTCAATTTATTTTGTAAATGTAGTAAAGTATGATGCTTTTTTCCACAACTTGAACAATTTCTACTTTTACACTGCGAAACTAAGTGTTTATTATATAAACAATTGGAACACAATCGTTTAGACTTTACAACCTTCCACCTTTCATCCACTGTAAGAGATTTAAATAATTCACGCATGTGAATTTTATGAGCCTGATGGCAATGAAAACAACCTCTGACAGGTAGATTCTTGTTGGAATAGTTGTATGTCAATTTTAACTCTAACGATTGAACATTTGAATGCAAAACTGTTCTATCAGGCTTGTGTGAATCAACTGAACTCAAATTCTCAAACCCTCTACATGTTTCATCTATATGTTGTAAAAAACTTTTAAAAGTAGGTAACTCATTAAAACTCAAATGACCTTTTAGTTAAATAATCAAATTTTTTCTCTTATAGCAAAATTAGGATTGAATCTAGAATTTGTTCAGGAGATAGATTAAGATTTTTTAATGCTTCCCAATTTTTTATTAAATTTGTATGAAATTCCCTTAACGAATTTGCCCCTTTATGAACTGGTTTTATCTCCAACATAGCATTTAAGAGTGAATGAGTTACAACAATTTTATTTTTATATCTATTATGCAAAATATCTAAAACTATCTGAAAATTTGCATTTGTTATTAGGACATTTTGTATTAATTTTAATGGTTCACCTTTTAAGAATGACTTTAAATATATAAATTTTTCTATATTGGATAAAAAGGAATGTTTTATAATAAGAGCATTGAATAGTTGAAAAAATGGAACCCACTCACTTGGTTTTCCGTCAATGTCATGTATCTTAATATTTGGTAACTGAACAGCTGGAATTGACTGAACACCCATATTTATATTTGTAGAAGACTCACCCATATTTGTATTCGTCGAACAGGACTCACCCTTAAGGACTTTTATACGCTTTTGTAAGGCCGTGAGAAGCTTGCAACAACGTTCATCCATTTCATCTCTGGCTTCATCATCACTTTCACTTCCTTCTTTAAACATATCTAACTGATTTTCAACCTCATCCAACTTAGCTAGGGATTGCTGCACTTTCTGTTTTTCAATTCAATGAGTGAAACATCTACTACATCTTTTATTTGTCTGTTAATCCAGCTTTTAATTTTGGTAATGTTACACTTTGAAACTTTTCTTTGAATCCTAAGATGCTCTATTGACATTCCTTCCATGGCTTCATGTAAGTGAATCTACTTAAACATTAATACCACTAAAATCCGGATTAAAGGACCATATTTGGGAACCGCAGAAGACTTTAATTCAATGGATTCCCAAAAAGAATCACCATAGGTTGGTTCCAGCTCCTTTCTAGTAGCACGAATTAAATTGGTTTGAATTCAATGAGATCTCGACAAGGATCTTTTCTATTGATTGAATAAGAACGGTTTTCTTCTGTAAAACAACTATATATTGAACTTATTTCGACATACAAGGACAAAATATGAAAATTTTAAACATTGACAACGACTTCTTTTTTATGACATTCAATAATTTACATTCCGCCTTTTTAGAAAGTTTTTTATATTTTCGCCGTGTTCTGTGTCTCTGTGTCATTCCGTGGAATTTGTAATCGAATTTAAACCTATTTCCCGACTACCTAGAGCTCTGAAATTTTCAGGATAGCTAAGAACTGGATGACAATGCATGTTTCAAGTGTGTTTAGGCATATACATAGATTTCGAAATTTATACCGAATTGATATTAAACATGATCTAAGTTGTGTATAGATAATATTATTTTGAAAGTTATTAAATAAATCGTTCGTGGCGTAGTTGGTTAAGCTGCGGATCAGTCCACTTGTGACAGTTCTGTATGTTATCATAATGGGATCGATTACGCGACAGAGAAGTTTTTTTTCTTTTTTTTTTGTATTATTTTAACTGGTAATAAAATAAACTGTTTTAGAAAGTTTTTAGATACAACTACCCTTGATTTTGTTAACAAGGAAACAATCTTCTCTATGATCAATCACAGCGTTGTATGACTTAATATTTTTACAATGTCAGGGATGCTGTGCATTGTTGAGATGACACAAAATATGATCTATAAATCAGTAAAAAACTTTCTATTATAAAAAGTTCTTTTTGTAAATTGTGCTTATTATATACATATATTGCTATGCAACGTTAAGCAAAAAGGGTTTGAGAATTTCAGTTTAGTGTTTAGTTTTTAAACAATTAGTATCATTATTACCCCGTCTGCGATTAATAGCAGGGCGAACATTATTTCTGTTAGCCATTGTACTCTAAGAAAATTAAATTAATCTTACAATTGTTTGTGTATATAGGACAAGGATTAATAATTGCCAGAAAAACTCAAAAAAATAAAATAAAAATAAGATAAAAAAATTTAATTACCAGAGACGAGAAATAGAACCACTCACAAATAAATCAGAAATATTTTAGAACAGAAGAGCTCAAAATCGGAAGATCGAAGTAAAAGAAAGTTTGTAAAAAAGCACGCTTATTAATAAGCGTGGCAACCCCTAGAATCGAGTAGGGATAATACGTTTCAAATTTTATTTTTCTTGTTTCGTAAATTATATTTAAAATGTATTAAAAAGAAAAGAAATCAAGAAATTTTTGGTACATTAAAAGACCTTAAGAAAATTAAATAACCATTTTTTTTGTCGTAATGAGAATGAAAACATTTAAAAAAATAGAGATGATACCAAATTTTTAAAATAAAATACATAAACTCCCGCTGGATAAAGAAATAAAACGAAAATATTTTAAAATATAAACTTTATTAGGGTAAGGTGGGGTAATGGCGGACACTTGAAGATAATAAGCATTTATTTTATTGGTCGACGACATTAAAACATTAAACCCAAGCAAAAATAAACAACACATATTAGTCTACAAATTGTTAGCAAAAAAATTTTTTTAAATTTTACCACAAAATTAAAAAACATGTTTATAAAAAAAGTTGTTATTGTCCGGTATTACCCTCCATGTTGGGCACCTTTTACAAACAAAAGTCGCAAATAAACTTTTTGTCTTTTAATGAGCTGGAACATGTCTTGTGTGCCCAGTGACCACAATTCACACATCTTAGCCAAAGTTCATTGTTTTTACCAAATTCTCTACACAAAATGTAAATGTCTTCGGTAATGTTCTTATCCCTAACATTGTCATCATCCTCTCTCTCACTGTCCCCGTTCTTCACATATTTTATAGTTTACGGCACTTTTTGGTCGCTTTGATTTTTTCCTTAATGGAGACCCCTCCTGTGTCATGAATACATTTCTTTTAGCCTTGTTATCTGATTTGATTGTTTTTTGATTTTCTTCTCTTCTTTTTTCTCTAGCTCGTCTTTTAGTGGTGCTGACGTAAATACAACAGAATGTTGCTTGTTTCCCTTTTGTCTCTTCACAACATTTTTGTGAGAGCAAGATAGTAGAGGAATTATCTCGGCAAAGGAAATACTTATTTCTGTGTCATTCAAACCATTATTTTTTTCAGGTGTAGTCTCGTGTGTTTGCAGTATTGTTTTTGCCTGGGTAGATTCATGAGGTGCATCAGAAACAATGGATTGAATGGTTTCTGCAGGAGCGAAATCTTCATCTTTAAATACGTCAGGATTGTAGGGGAATATACCTGTTTCTTTAAAACCCTTGATGGCCTTTTCAGGGGTTGCAACTCTACTAAATGCTAAATGAAATAATTTAGCAATCTCACTAGGCGTGATTTTCTCCCCCGGATGGCTGGTCAAATATTTGCAACATTCATAGTTGTAGGCGGTCTTTAGAGAAGAGTAAAAGCTCACATCCAGTGGCTGAAGGCGGTGGGATAAATGCGGAGGGATTATCAGAACAGCAATACCGTTATCTCTACAAAAATTATATGTCTGTAACGTGCAGTGAGTATCATGATTGTCCATGATTAAAAGAACTCGATCTTCAAATAAACTGTGAAAGGCTTTCGCGGCCATTGATACAACTCGATCTTCTTTGGATGATTTTACAAATGCTTGAAAATGTTGTAACCATGCAAGAAATATATCTTCTGTAATCCACCCATTTTTAGAACATGCGTAAATGACACCCGGGGGACCGTTTCGCTGAAGATGGTGTGTCATTCTTTGGCGTGCAAATATAAACATGGCAGGTACATACGTTCCTATAGCGTTGAAAGCATACATCGCTGTGGTTGTTTTCCCCCTTTCCCAGCTGGTAACAAATCCAGCACGCTTCTGACCTTTTTCAGCATATATTTTAGGTGGTCGTTGCACATTGGTGATCCCCGTTTCATCGCAATTATAAATTTTATTTGATAAAAATTCATATTTTTCCATAAGTCTGGATAGATGATTGAAAAAAATTGTAACTTCGTTGCGGTTAAAAACTGTAATTCTGTTAATTCTGGTTTCTTCTGGTTTTCTTAACGTGATATTATGACGAGATATGAATCAATTTTCCCAGTCTTTACCAGCCATTTTTCTTTCTTGATTAAAGGTAACATTTTCTTACTTCCTGGGGAGTTATTCCATAAAAAAGTTTTGCCAGCTTCTTAATTTGAACAGCAAGTTCATTTTTGGCTTTAACTGAGAAAACTGGCTTTCGGCTCAAGGAAGGTCCAGAAAGGACAGTCGGATTTTTACTTCGTTCGTGTAACGTAGATTTTGGAATTGCAAATTTGATTGCTGCTCTTCTCAGCGACATACCATTCTTCATAGCACGCAGTAAATAGTAAATTAAAACAACATTATTTGCATGTATCTCCCAATACCAATGTAAAGAAATTCATTTGGGGTAATACCGGACACAGTGTCCGGCATTGCCCCAAAACGACATATTTCTGTTTATGTTCCGTGGTAATTACTAGAGGAAGTAATGTTTAAAACTACTTAATGATATGTAAAAAATACTACGTAAGCTATGACTTTGCACATAATACCATCAATTTCTTACAATAGAAATGATCAGTACTCACCTTAAAATCAGTTAATCGGTATAATCACGCACTTAATTTTGTAACCTTTGTTATAATTCTGCTTCCAAGCACGTGGCGACGACCAAACTGAGATTCAGATATGTAACGGGCAGCCAGTGATGCGCGCGAAATTCGATAATATGCAGTCGGTTGCACAAATAACGCTGTCCGGTATTACCCCACCTTACCCTACAATTTTAAACCATTAATTATATAAATAGTTTTAAAAAGTAACAAGAAAAAATTTAAATACAAATTTAAAAATACACAACAAAATACATTATGTGTGTATATATAAACAAAGTACCAACATCCTTTGTTCCCAACTACCAACACTTTTGCTAGACAAGTGCAATACTCTTCTTGGTTATGCCGCACTGATGACGGCTAAAGGCTCATGAGCCAGAAACATGCATGTCTGCGGTTACCATTCCTACTTGTATATATATATATATATATATAAAAAAAAAAAAAAAAAAAAAAAAAAAAAAAAAAAAAAAAAGGGTGCCAAGTATGCGTACCTATAACAAACGAAAGGGGGAAAATTAATGGGCATGTACGCAAAAAGGATTATAGGGTCACGAATAGGGAATGGTAACCGCAGACATGCATGTTTCTGGCTCGTTAGCCGTCATCAGTGCGGCATAACCAAGTAAGGTATTGCACTTGGCCAGCAAAAGTGTTGAGTACTTGGGAGCAAAGGATGGTAGGGAAACATGTATTAAAAACCAAAAAACACAAACAACGAAACTCACACAAGAGTCCTATCGCCATTTGTGGCTTCGGCCAGCTGTGCCCACATTTCGGGGCTACGAACAGCGTCGCCGCGTTGGCGAAACGGACTCATTGTGTTTGAGCCGTTCCTAGCCTAGGATGTAAAACAAAAAAGGGTGCCAAGTATGCGTACCTATAACAAACGAAAGGGGGAAAATTAATGGGCATGTACGCAAAAAGGATTATAGGGTCACGAATAGGGAATGGTAACCGCAGACATGCATGTTTCTGGCTCGTTAGCCGTCATCAGTGCGGCATAACCAAGTAAGGTATTGCACTTGGCCAGCAAAAGTGTTGAGTACTTGGGAGCAAAGGATGGTAGGGAAACATGTATTAAAAACCAAAAAACACAAACAACGAAACTCACACAAGAGTCCTATCGCCATTTGTGGCTTCGGCCAGCTGTGCCCACATTTCGGGGCTACGAACAGCGTCGCCGCGTTGGCGAAACGGACTCATTGTGTTTGAGCCGTTCCAAGCCCAGGATGTAAAACAAAAAAGGGTGCCAAGTATGCGTACCTATAACAAACGAAAGGGGGAAAATTAATGGGCATGTACGCAAAAAGGATTATAGGGTCACGAATAGGGAATGGTAACCGCAGACATGCATGTTTCTGGCTCGTTAGCCGTCATCAGTGCGGCATAACCAAGTAAGGTATTGCACTTGGCCAGCAAAAGTGTTGAGTACTTGGGAGCAAAGGATGGTAGGGAAACATGTATTAAAAACCAAAAAACACAAACAACGAAACTCACACAAGAGTCCTATCGCCATTTGTGGCTTCGGCCAGCTGTGCCCACATTTCGGGGCTACGAACAGCGTCGCCGCGTTGGCGAAACGGACTCATTGTGTTTGAGCCGTTCCAAGCCCAGGATGTAAAACAAAAAAGGGTGCCAAGTATGCGTACCTATAACAAACGAAAGGGGGAAAATTAATGGGCATGTACGCAAAAAGGATTATAGGGTCACGAATAGGGAATGGTAACCGCAGACATGCATGTTTCTGGCTCGTTAGCCGTCATCAGTGCGGCATAACCAGGTAAGGTATTGCACTTGGCCAGCAAAAGTGTTGAGTACTTGGGAGCAAAGGATGGTAGGGAAACATGTATTAAAAACCAAAAAACACAAACAACGAAACTCACACAAGAGTCCTATCGCCATTTGTGGCTTCGGCCAGCTGTGCCCACATTTCGGGGCTACGAACAGCGTCGCCGCGTTGGCGAAACGGACTCATTGTGTTTGAGCCGTTCCAAGCCCAGGATGTAAAACAAAAAAGGGTGCCAAGTATGCGTACCTATAACAAACGAAAGGGGGAAAATTAATGGGCATGTACGCAAAAAGGATTATAGGGTCACGAATAGGGAATGGTAACCGCAGACATGCATGTTTCTGGCTCGTTAGCCGTCATCGGTGCGGCATAACCAAGTAAGGTATTGCACTTGGCCAGCAAAAGTGTTTTTTGGTTTTTAATACATGTTTCCCTACCATCCTTTGCTCCCAAGTACTCAACACTTTTGCTGGCCAAGTGCAATACCTTACTTGGTTATGCCGCACTGATGACGGCTAACGAGCCAGAAACATGCATGTCTGCGGTTACCATTCCCTATTCGTGACCCTATAATCCTTTTTGCGTACATGCCCATTAATTTTCCCCCTTTCGTTTGTTATAGGTACGCATACTTGGCACCCTTTTTTGTTTTACATCCTGGGCTTGGAACGGCTCAAACACAATGAGTCCGTTTCGCCAACGCGGCGACGCTGTTCGTAGCCCCGAAATGTGGGCACAGCTGGCCGAAGCCACAAATGGCGATAGGACTCTTGTGTGAGTTTCGTTGTTTGTGTTTTTTGGTTTTTAATACATGTTTCCCTACCATCCTTTGCTCCCAAGTACTCAACACTTTTGCTGGCCAAGTGCAATACCTTACTTGGTTATGCCGCACTGATGACGGCTAACGAGCCAGAAACATGCATGTCTGCGGTTACCATTCCCTATTCGTGACCCTATAATCCTTTTTGCGTACATGCCCATTAATTTTCCCCCTTTCGTTTGTTATAGGTACGCATACTTGGCACCCTTTTTTGTTTTACATCCTGGGCTTGGAACGGCTCAAACACAATGAGTCCGTTTCGCCAACGCGGCGACGCTGTTCGTAGCCCCGAAATGTGGGCACAGCTGGCCGAAGCCACAAATGGCGATAGGACTCTTGTGTGAGTTTCGTTGTTTGTGTTTTTTGGTTTTTAATACATGTTTCCCTACCATCCTTTGCTCCCAAGTACTCAACACTTTTGCTGGCCAAGTGCAATACCTTACTTGGTTATGCCGCACTGATGACGGCTAACGAGCCAGAAACATGCATGTCTGCGGTTACCATTCCCTATTCGTGACCCTATAATCCTTTTTGCGTACATGCCCATTAATTTTCCCCCTTTCGTTATATATATATATATATATATATATATAATTAGTAATAGTAAAAGTGGTTATTGGGTAAACAGCAATACTTAACGTTAAATAAAACTCTTTAGAGTATTTTTAATCCAAGCTTTCGTAATTACTTTATTACATTATCAAGGAGATGTAAGTATAAATTTATAATTTATTTCTACTTGCATTCTGTCACTCTTAATTTTGTAGCTCCTTGATAATGTAATAAAGTAATTACGAAAGCTTGGATTAAAAATACTCTAAAGAGTTTTATTTAACGTTAAGTATTGCTGTTTACCCAATAACCACTTTTACTAATAATTAATTTTTCAGCAAATATTACTATTTAATTATATATATATATATATATATATATATATATATATATATATATATATATATATATATAAACGAAGTGCCAAGAATATGCGTATTAATATAAACAAAAGGGGAAAATTATTGGGCATGTACGCAAGAAGGATCAATAAGGCCACGAGTAGGAATGGTAACCGCAGACATGCATGTTTCTGGCTCATTAGCCGTCATCAGTGCGGCCTAACCAAGTAGGGTATTGCACTTGGCTAGCAAAAGTGTTGGGTACTTGGGGCAAAGGATGTTGGGGAAACATGTGTAAAGAAACATAAAAACACAAAAACAACGAAAGCTCACACAGGAGTCCTATCGCCATTTTGTGCTTTCGGCCAGCTGTGCCAATGGGTTTTCGGCTAGCAACCAGCGTACATGCCCAATAATTTTCCCCTTTTGTATATATATATATATATATATATATATATATATATATATATATATATATATATACAAAAAGGGGAAAATTATTGGGCATGTACGCAAAAAGGATCATAGGATTACGAGTAAGAATGGTAACCGCAGACATGCATGTTTCTGGCTCATTAGCCGTCATCAGTGCGGCATAACCAAGTAGGGCATTGCACTTGGCTAGCAAAAGTGTTGGGTACTTGGGAGCAAAGGATGTTGGGGAAACATGTGTAAAGAAACATAAAAACACAAAAACAACGAAAGCTCACACAGGAGTCCTATCGCCATTTTGTGCTTTCGGCCAGCTGTGCCAATGGGTTTTCGGCTAGCAACTAGCGTCGCAACGTTGGCGAAACGGACTCATTGTGTTTGAGTCGTTCTAAGCCCAGGATATTAAATAAACAAAGTGCCAAGAAAATGCGTATTAATATAAACAAAAAGGGGAAAATTATTGGGCATGTACGCAAAAAGGATCATAGGATTACGAGTAAGAATGGTAACCGCAGACATGCATGTTTCTGGCTCATTAGCCTTCATCAGTGCGGCATAACCAAGTAGGGCATTGCACTTGGCTAGCAAAAGTGTTGGGTACTTGGGAGCAAAGGATGTTGGGGAAACATGTGTAAAGAAACATAAAAACACAAAAACAACGAAAGCTCACACAGGAGTCCTATCGCCATTTTGTGCTTTCGGCCAGCTGTGCCAATGGGTTTTCGGCTAGCAACTAGCGTCGCAACGTTGGCGAAACGGACTCATTGTGTTTGAGTCGTTCTAAGCCCAGGATATTAAATAAACAAAGTGCCAAGAAAATGCGTATTAATATAAACAAAAAGGGGAAAATTATTGGGCATGTACGCAAAAAGGATCATAGGATTACGAGTAAGAATGGTAACCGCAGACATGCATGTTTCTGGCTCATTAGCCGTCATCAGTGCGGCATAACCAAGTAGGGCATTGCACTTGGCTAGCAAAAGTGTTGGGTACTTGGGAGCAAAGGATGTTGGGGAAACATGTGTAAAAAAACATAAAAACACAAAAACAACGAAAGCTCACACAGGAGTCCTATCGCCATTTTGTGCTTTCGGCCAGCTGTGCCAATGGGTTTTCGGCTAGCAACTAGCGTCGCAACGTTGGCGAAACGGACTCATTGTGTTTGAGTCGTTCTAAGCCCAGGATATTAAATAAACAAAGTGCCAAGAAAATGCGTATTAATATAAACAAAAAGGGGAAAATTATTGGGCATGTACGCAAAAAGGATCATAGGATTACGAGTAAGAATGGTAACCGCAGACATGCATGTTTCTGGCTCATTAGCCGTCATCAGTACGGCATAACCAAGTAGGGCATTGCACTTGGCTAGCAAAAGTGTTGGGTACTTGGGAGCAAAGGATGTTGGGGAAACATGTGTAAAGAAACATAAAAACACAAAAACAACGAAAGCTCACACAGGAGTCCTATCGCCATTTTGTGCTTTCGGCCAGCTGTGCCAATGGGTTTTCGGCTAGCAACTAGCGTCGCAACGTTGGTGAAACGGACTCATTGTGTTTGAGTCGTTCTAAGCCCAGGATATTAAATAAACAAAGTGCCAAGAAAATGCGTATTAATATAAACAAAAAGGGGAAAATTATTGGGCATGTACGCAAAAAGGATCATAGGATTACGAGTAAGAATGGTAACCGCAGACATGCATGTTTCTGGCTCATTAGCCGTCATCAGTGCGGCATAACCAAGTAGGGCATTGCACTTGGCTAGCAAAAGTGTTGGGTACTTGGGAGCAAAGGATGTTGGGGAAACATGTGTAAAGAAACATAAAAACACAAAAACAACGAAAGCTCACACAGGAGTCCTATCGCCATTTTGTGCACAAAATGGCGATAGGACTCCTGTGTGAGCTTTCGTTGTTTTTGTGTTTTTATGTTTCTTTACACATGTTTCCCCAACATCCTTTGCTCCCAAGTACCCAACACTTTTGCTAGCCAAGTGCAATGCCCTACTTGGTTATGCCGCACTGATGACGGCTAATGAGCCAGAAACATGCATGTCTGCGGTTACCATTCTTACTCGTAATCCTATGATCCTTTTTGCGTACATGCCCAATAATTTTCCCCTTTTTGTTTATATTAATACGCATTTTCTTGGCACTTTGTTTATATATATATATATATATATATATATATAAGTGATATGATAAACCAAAAAAAGATCTGCGGATGTAGTCAATAAAGTTGGCCTAAGTGAGTAAAACTCTTTGTAATAATTTTGAGCTTTTTATTTTATTGTAAATCTTCATCAGGAAAAATCTGTACCTAAATGAAATTTACAAAATTTTAGCTGTGAACATATCTAAGTCAAGATGATGGACTTACTTTAAGTGAGTTATGCAAGAAACTGCTAACTTCGATTCCATATGTGCCGTTACATTACAGAAAAAAGAATAGAATTACGCTCTAACAATTTACAAAAACACACACACATTTTAAAAATAGTGATAAAAAAATTTTGTTATTGTACAAATAAAATAAACGTTATCTAAAATTTTTACATTTTTATTTTGTTCTTTTAATGCAAAATGGCGAACAAACGCACCAGACGGGTTTGAAGAGAACAATTATTTTTTTTGTTTAAATTAATTCTATTTGATTGAAATTGAAAACCTTGCTGAAATAGTATGCGGTTGAGGACGCACAAGATAAAAACATAAAGAGACAATGTACACACCAAAGATTATACTGGATACGAAACGTAGTCGTTTTTATGAATGAAATCGACAATTTTCTGGTGACCTTGAACGAACCTATCAGAACGTTTGTCCATAAAAGCAATGATATTTTTTGACGTTCCTGAGTGATAGCTTTTGTTTGGTTGAAAGCAATAACCCTCCCAATAGCGGTGCCTTTTGCTATTTTTTTGTATAGTCAATAACCAACAGTCACCGAAATTAAACTTAAACTGAATAAAATAAATAAAGGAAAACAATTAAATTGCCTTATTAAAGGTGTAAAACTAAGTTTAATTAATATTTTACATTTGTAAATATGTGTTGTATAGTTGTTTAAAAGTGGGGTTAGGAATGGAACACATCAAGGTCAAAAATCCAACTACATCCACCTACAGCTTTTTTTGACCACAAAAATAGAACTTACATCTATTAACAT
Source organism: Altica lythri (assembly GCA_964028335.1). NCBI lineage: Eukaryota > Metazoa > Arthropoda > Insecta > Coleoptera > Chrysomelidae > Altica > Altica lythri. The sequence goes on along the minus strand of OZ034801.1, from coordinate 95,964,226 downwards.
TATATGTTCTGCATTTCACAGCTTTTATAATCATTGGTACAACAAAATTGAGAAATAAACAGTGTTGTTTCTAATACTTATATTCTTATTTTTTTGCAGACACCTCATTATTTGTATAAAGCAAGTAATGTTATTGTTGTTTGTTTTCTAACAAATAATCTAAGATTTATGAACACCTGCTATATTTTCCATTAATAGAATCTTCTATTTACGTTGCTTGCATGAATTATAATCGTTTTTGCAACTCTTGTAACATTTATTGTACATCATTAACTTTTATGAACATTTATTACAGAATCTTGTAAAGTATACATATGAAAAGGGCTCCACGAAGTTTCAAATTTTTAGGCCAATTATTTATAACTTTTATCCCATTGTTAATGCCAACAGAGATTAGAAAAAAATTTGATTGAATAACTTATTGAAAAATAGTGACAAAATGATTTTTCCAACTGAATTAGATTCTTCCAAGTATAAGGAAAATACTGGAGTTTTTTCAAATTTTTAAAATCACAGTTTATGTCATAAAAAAAATATTTTATCTGATAGACTCCGTTTAGCGGCAGCGCGCGAATGCTGTAAAAGCCGAGCGGAGCACTATTTTCAACGTCAAATTAAAATTATAAATAATGGAGATAGAGTTCCGGCAGTTCGGACTTTTTTATTGGAAATTTCCTCCTCTTTCAGGATCTTTTTTCAAAATTCCTTAAATCTCATTATTTTAAAAGTTATTAACGAAAAACTAAATACCTTTTTTTTATTATCTTATTTTGTAAATAACAATCGCAATTTTTTATGTGCTAATATACCCTTAAAAAACATTTTTCTAGACGTCATTCCGAATCGAATGAGCTATGGCACATATTTTTTGGAGCTTTATTTCTATTTAACACGTTTTTGAACTCGTGGACTAGACTACCTAAGCCGTTAATAAGACCCCTTTTAAATCTTTGTGTGGGAAGTAACGATTGAAATTTTTGATCCACGGCTTTTAATTGATACATAAGGACGCGGTCGAAATTATCTAGTTCTTGAAAATAAGGGTGACTGAGACCTGACTGAATTGCTAAGGAAACATTCGTATAGGCGGATTTTAAAATATCGATTTCTAATCGTATAGGAGATAAATCATAAAAATGAAGAAATGTATGAATTTCGGATTTAACTTTTGCATTACCTAATTGGAATGGTAAAATTCCGGGATTGTCATGAAGTTAGTTATTCGGATTTCCTGGAGTAGGACTGGTGGAAGCACCAGGATCGGTAGGATCAGAATTATCCTGTAACAATTTACTTTGATTAGTTTTTGGGCGTTTTAAGTTTTGTTTATGTAGCATACAAGAGGAAATCAAAAACATCATTTTACTAGGAGACTGGAATGCACGAATAGGAAATGATGAAAATATGGCATTAGGCTGTTTGGGAAGGTATGGAGAAGAGACGATAAATAGAAATGGTAGAAAAATGATAAGTTTCTGCCAAATAAATGACTTGTTAATAGGTAATTCTTTCTGGTATCAACCGAGGAACGAAAAATATACATACGTAGCAGAAGAAAGAAATGCGAGAAGCATAATTGACTACATAGTATATCCTCGAGACACAGAACTAACGATACAGAATATAAAAACAGAGAACGAAGCTGAACTCGGTACCCAACACAGACTAGTGACAGCAGAGATAAACATGAAACTAATGGAAATAATAGAGAGTCCTCAATATACAAGAATAGCAATACATAAGATGAAAAATATGGAAATGAGGAAGTTATACCAAAGAGAGACAGATAAAATACTAGAACAGTATGAAAACAATGAGGAAATATGGAATATGGAAGAGAGATGGAAAAAATTGAGAGACACGTTATGGAACACTGCAAAACAAGTATGTGGAATAAGAAAGAATCGTAAGAATAATAAAAGAACTGGATGGTGGAATAAGGAAATAAAGCAAGCAGTAAAAAGGAAGAAAGAAATGTGGAAGCGATACATAAACACAAATGAAGAGCAAGACAGAGACAAATACAGAAGACAGAGAAATATAGTGAAAGAACTAGTAAAAGATGCGAAGAAGAAGAGCTGGAAGAAATTCGGTGAAGAATTGAACGAAGGTTTTGGGAATAACAATAAACAGTTTTGGAATAAAATAAGAAGCATGAAAGGAACAAAAAGGAAACAAATAAGAGGAATTAGAAATGAGCGAAATGAATTGAAAACAAACATACAAGACATACTAACCATATGGAATAAGCACTATAAAGAAAAATTCGAGGCAAGTAACCAACAAGATGAGGAGAGAGGACAGCAGGCAAGAGAAGTGGATAGAGACAATCGAGTAGACGAAATTCATATCAAAGATATTGAAGAAGGACTGGCAAGAATAAAGATTGGAAAAGCGGGAGGTGCCGATGACATAGATCCGGAGATGATGAAGTATGTGGGAGAACGAGGCAAGCTTTGGCTGCTGGAAATAACGAGGGAAGCATGGAGAACAGAAAAGATACCGGAAGACTGGGAAGAAAATTTATTGATACCAATACACAAGAAAGGAGATGAAGCGGAATGTGATAACTATAGGGCTATATGCTTATCATCAGTGGCATATAAAGTCTACACCGGGATAATAGAAAGGAAGCTCAGGAAAGAACTGGAAGGAAAACTAGAAGAAGAACAAGCGGCTTTTAGGAAGGAAAGAGGAACAACAGATAATATATACATACTGAGGAATATAATTGAAAGGAAAAACGAAATAGGAGAAGACTTATATATTACGTTTATAGATATTAAAGCTGCTTTTGATTCTATAAATAGAGAAGTAATATGGTCAGTAATGGAAGATCTGCAAATCCCGCAAAAGATAGTAAGAGTGGTAAAAAGTACGTATAGAAACGTACTTGCTAAAGTACAAATAAATGGAAAAAGATCGCCAATAATAAACCTAAGGAGAGGAATAAAACAAGGGGACAGCCTCAGCCCAGTTTTGTTTATATTAGTCATGGATAGAGTAATGAAGAGCGCTAAAAGAAGGTCAAGGCAATTACAGTCAATAATAGGGTACAGGAATTTAGTACCAGTGAGAATGGAGGGATTACTATATGCAGATGACTTAGTAATAATAGCAGACAATAAGGAGAAAATGCAAAAACTAATCAATATATGGGTGGAGGAAATAGAAAATTTGAAAATGGAGGTAAATGTAAAGAAAACGAAGACCATGATAGTAACCCATAAGAAAAACGAAGAAATAAACCAAGCGATATTTAGGTGCAAAAACGAAATAATAGAAAAAGTCTCGACGTTTGAATACCTTGGAGTAATAATATCAGAGGATGGAAAGATAGATCAAGAAATCTCATACAGAGCGAAAAAAGCAAATAAGATCTACTATGCACTAAATAAAACAATATTTGGAAAGGAAGAAATAGATAAAGAAATAAAACTGAAGGTATACAACGCAATCTCTGTGCCAACCTTAATATATGCAAGTGAGACATGGGTAAACAATGCAAAAATAGACAGTACAATAAACGCAGTGGAGATGAAGCAGCTAAGAAAAATAGCAGGAAAAACGAAATTGGACAGAGTAAGAAATGAAGATATTAGACAAAGACTGAAACAGGAATCGATAATAACCAAGATACAAAAAAGAAAATTAAAATGGTATGGACACATTAACAGAATGGACCAGGGAAGACTACCAAAGCAGGTGATGGAATCGAAAAGATATGGTAAAAGAAGGAAAGGGAGGCCAAGGAAGAGATGGATCGATCAGATTATAGAAATTGGACAGGAAAAAGGAAAAACACATCAACAAATGAAAGAGTTAGCAATGGACCGCAAGAAATGGAAGAGATGGATAGAAGATGAATAAAACCTCCGACGCCCCTAAGGGGCATAAGGAGTTTCGAGAAAGAAGAAGAAGTTTATGTAGCATTGTACCTTATTGTGTTAGTATTTTCGTACCTTTGTCTGCTGAAACTGTTTCTTTAAAAAATTTTGGGTTTAATTTATTTCGTATTAAAGTCGTGTATTTTTTCTATAAACGTCGGTATCCTGATCATATTGAACTGGGTCATGTCGGTGTCGGTTATAATACTCAATTACTTTTTCTTTTTCGTTTGCTAGTTTTTGGTTAAGTGTTTTGTATAATTCGGCTGTAACTTGTCGATTTTCCTGAATGTAATTATTTATCAACGTTTTGTCAAGATCTACGTCAAATGGGTCTTTTGAATTAAAATATCCGTTTATAATGTCGATTGGTTTTTGTTTTGTTACCGAATGTATTGAGTTGTTATATCCTAATAGAATATATGCCATATCGGATAAAATGTCAATTTTTCCGTTATTTTTCGCCCTGATAATGCGCAAATGTTCAATCATTGTCGAATGAAACCGTTCTATGGCACCTTTAGATTGTGTACTGTTTGTTGTTACGTAATGTGTTTTGACTTTATGGATGTCAAAAAATTCATGTACGACAGAGTTTTTTAATTCTTTGCCCCTGTCCATAGTTACCAAAGAGGGTAATCCGTGGTGAGACATAAAAGTAAGGAATGCTCTTGTAATTTCTATACCAGTTAGTGATGAAAGCGGATATGCTTGACCGTATTTGGAAAAGGTATCTATTATCGTTAGAAATTTTTGTCCTTGTGCCGATAGCGTATCGCAGAATACTATCTCAAACGGTTTCGAGGGTGTTGGGGTTATCTGCCATTTTTGTTGTGGTGGATTCCTGTCATATTTATTTGCCTGGCAAATTTCGTAACGGTTGATAAAGTCTTTAATGTCGTTTTTCATTCCCGGCCAATAGTACGAGCGCCTAATTCTAGTTTCAGTTTCTAATATAACCCTATGATTTGTTTTACTCTCATGAAACTGTCTAATTGTTTCATGTTGTGCATCTTTTTCTATAACATCTGTGAGTATCTCATTACATTGTACTAGTTTAAAGAAGTGTTAAAGCACTTCTCAGAAATGTTTATTCCTAAAATCGGATCTTCTGCACTAGTGTGAACCAATTCGTTATCGCTTTCAATTTCGTTGTTTTCATCGTTTCCCTGTTCATTTTCTTCTAATGTTTGCAAATCGATTGGGTTAACTACTAGTGACTCATTATCTTCGGTTTGACTCCGTTCATTTCGTGGTAGTTCTGCGAATGAGTTGTTAAAATCTTCCATATATTCAAAGATGTCTTTAGTATTGATTTCAACACGAGATAATGCATCTGCATTGGTATTATTTGAGCCTTTCTTATACTCGATCTCGTAGTCGAATTCCTCCAATTTTAATCTCCATTTTACTAGTCTTGAATTCGGTCCTTTTAGTGACATGAGCCATTTTAGTGGCTTGTGATCACTAAATATTTTAAATTTTCTTCCAAATAAGTAGGGGCGGAAATATTTTGTAGCCCAGACAATAGCTAGGAGTTCTCTTTCTATTGTACTGTAATTTTGTTCCGACTCATTTAAGGTCCTGGATGCATACGCAACTGGCCTGTCACTTCCGGGAGTACCTTGTGATAGTACTGCTCCAAGCGCGAAATTACTAGAGTCCGTTGTTAAAATAAATTCTTTAGTAAAATCCGGATATTGCAAGATGGGATCATTGGTGAGAAGTTTTTTACAATCTTCGAAGCATTTAATAAATTGTGGAGTGTGATTGATCTTAGCACCTTTCTTTAGACATGAAGTTAACGGTTTCGTTAGTTTAGCGAAATCGTTTATAAAGCGCCGATAGTATCCTAACAATCCCAAAAACGATTTTATTTCTCTAGTGGTGTTCGGTATGGGATATCTTTGGATTGCAATAATTTTGTCGGGATTTGGTTTTACCCCGTCGGCCGTTTCAATATGCCCTAAATAAGCTACTTCCTTTTTTAGAAATTCACACTTATCAAGTTGGATTTTAAAATTGGATTGTTTTAATCTTTTGAAAACTTTATCAAGATTGGTAATATGTTCCTGTAAGGATGTAGAAAAAACTATAATATCGTCTAAGTATATTAGACAAATTTCATTTTGTAGGCCTTTCATGATATTGTCTACCACCCTTTGAAAGGTAGCAGGTGAATTTTTCAACCCCATTGGCATTCTCAGATATTCGTAATGTCCGTTCTCTACGCTAAAAGCAGTTTTAGCGATATCATCTGGATTCATTTCAATCTGATAGAATCCACTAGCCAGATCTAAGGTGGTAAAATAATTACATTTTCCAAGTTTGTCTAGGACATCTGTAATATTTGGAATTGGGTATCGATCTTCGATTGTTTTATCATTTAACTTCCTGTAATCAACCACAATCCTCCATTTCTTTTTACCGGAAGCATCCACCTTCTTTGGTACTACCCAAATGTTTGAGGACCAGGGTGAAGTGCTTGGTCGAATGATACCTTGATCTCACATAGATTGAATCTGTCTCTGTACTTCTGCTTTATGTACAAACGGATATCTATATGTTTTACTGTAAACTGGAGTTTCGTCTCTTGTTTTGATAGAGTGTTTTATTCTGTTTGTAAAAGTGAGAGGTTGATCTTCTCGGTGAAAAATACTAGAATATTTTCGACATAGTTTTAAAATTTGTTCTTTTTCTTTAACATTTAAATGGTCTGTCCGCAAGAGATTGTCGATATCTGGCTTAATAGTATTTTTGGATGGTGTAATGTCTACATGGTATAAGTCGTAATAGTTATAGTCCAGGGGAACACTATTTAAGGGTTCAGACAAGGAAAAAATAATTTCATCTTTCGTATTATTTCTAATTTCTATCACAGCAGTTCCATTTTTTGCTGTGGATAGTGAAGAAGGGATTTGACAAGATTTTATAATTTGTCCGGGTATAAAAATATCGCCTTCGAATTGAGATACAGGCATTCCCGTTACAATGTAACTATACGGATCAAGCTTTCTTTTGAAAATAGGAGGTTTGGTCTGTAAATATTTAATCGGGATTTCGGAAAATGTTGTTCCTAATTTAGAATTAACGAAGTCTAAATTTACTTGTAAAAGTTTAAGATTATCTAATCCTATAAGACCGTCGAAAATTTCATGAAAATTAAATAAATGAAATTTGAAAGTTCCACTTTGGTTAAATTCTGAAAATATATGTATATGTGCACAATTTTGATGAATTAAAGATTGTAGTGCAGTGGATACAACGAAAGGTTCCCTAAATATTTTATTTTTGTAAAATTTTTCGGCAATATGGGGATTTAAAAATGATTTTGTAGCACCGGTATCGATTAGCAACTTTAGAGGGGGATCAGCTATTTCGATGTGTGGTAGCTCCTTCTTACCATCAGAGATGTTAAGTTCTACTATGTCAGATTCTGAGTTGAGTCGACCAACGGAAAATTTTCAAATTGGTCGTCGGAAGAATATTCGAAATTTTCGTCAGTAACGTCACGGGGTTCCTCGAATATAGGAGACTTATCGACAGAGTATCCGTGATCTAAAAGGGATTCTGTAGCTACTTGAGTATTAAAAAGTTCCTGGGTGTGAATATTAGGATTAGGATTTACATTTTGAAAATAATTATAATTAGAATTTCGGAATTGTGGTACTGTATTTCCAGAAGTGGTACTCATTGGCGTGGGTTTAGGTTGAGGAATGTTGGGTCTAGGTTTCCAGACATTTTGAGATTTTCCAAACACTTGAGAGTTTGTCGGGTATTTTGGAGTTGGGGGGTTCGGATGTCTTTGAATTTGAATTGGGCCAGTTGGAAATTGCGGTCTTGCAAATGTGGGTTGCTGTGAAAAAGATGAGATATTTTGGCGTTGAAAATTTGGAGGTTGTAAAAACATTCTTGGGGCATTAAATTGTACGTGGTTCTGAGATTTATTTTGATAAGAATTAACCTTTCTGGTGGCTACATGATTATTTTGATCACTAGAGGAATGTTGATGCCGTTGCTTATATTTTATGTTGTCTTCCTCTTGAACTAATTGAATTGCTTGTTCTAAAGTGGTTGGGCGCATAGCCATGATAATAGGACCTAAAGGTTATTTTAATCCTGCTAGAAAAAATTTAAGGGCTTGTTTTTTAAAGAAGGATCTCTTAGATTCTCGTTCTGGAATGTGAAAATGTAGGTCTAAATGATTGCAAATAGATTTTAATAGACTTAATAGTCTTTAATAAAACATATATGGGGATTCATTGGTTAGTTGTCTTATATTGACTAAATCTTTATTCAAGCAATTTTTGTCTCTATGATCCCCAAAATTTTAAATTAATGCGTTTTTAATGTCGGGCCAAAATTTAGCTCCGCTAATAGCTACTACTTCACCAGCTTTTCCTTCTAACTTATTAAGAATTCCATTTAAAAGTAAAACATTTTGAAAAAAGTCTACATTAATTCTGTCATAATAATGTGTCAAAATTGACTCTGTTGCATCAATAAAACGAAATAACTTATTAATATTACCGTCAAAATTTGGAATAACTGATAAATTTTTTATATCTAAAGTAGGTATTGCTGGCTGTGCCATTGTTTCTGTTAATGATAAATCTCGTAAAGTACTACTTAATTCTAAAAAATCCTGCTCACTGATTTTAATAAATGAATCAGAATAGGTATTTTGATTTAAATCTAACTTTTCTTCGCTATCGTTGTCGCAAAGGGATTCGATACTAGAAAAGGAGTCTGTTATGAACAAAAAGTTTCTTACCACATTACTACTCTTCCCATATGTTCTCGATGAACTGCACTGTACGGGACCTCACTGGTTCTGACGTAATAACAAATCTGACAAGCTAGACCAGTCTCTAAACCTATCAACGTTGGCTCTATACCAGTTTAATGCTTTGCCGGAGAAAAGATCTATGGCACTGGAAAATAACTGTTCCTCCGTGATGTTGCGAGCTATTCGAAGTTCTCCAACTCTATCCAGGAAATTATGAACAAAAGACTTAGCATCCCCGGTGAACTTCACATTCCATTTCTCTAAATTCAACGGTTTCGTTTGAGTATAATGAACAGTTCGAGTGAGGTTAGGGGAATTAGAAAGAGCAGAAACACGAGAACTGGTGGAGATTCCTAATCAGAATCGTGGACAATATGACTAAGCTCCGGATTGGGTTTAGCAGCAGTATCAAGGAAATCTAGGGTAGCTAACACCTCCATCAACAATTTACCCCTCTCCGACTTCTCCTCAGTTGTTAATCCGGACTCCGGTATGCCTTGGGTACGATGGTAGATATGGACTAATTTTGACATCGAAGAATTATATTTTCTAACGACATTTTCACCTTCCAGCGTAAAAACCGTTTCTTCTGACAACAACTTACGAATTGACTCCAATTCACCCTTAAGATCTACTACTTAATATGGGGGTAGCGTGAAAGAACCTGATTTCTCCATCTTTAGCATTGGCCGCAGGGCCATCCTCATCTGACAACTGTCTGCTTTGGATCAACTAAAATCCCACGGACTAAAAGTTCATGGGCCAACATACGAAATATCTATTTTATACTTCATAGTATACGATTAAAAGCAAACGAAAATTCAACAATAAACGAATACGAGACTATTACAAGGTTTTACCACAAATAGACAACAAGCTTGTGGTTCAGTACAAGTTAACGACGATGAATAATAATAATAGAAAAAACTTACTAAAGATATTAAAATACACACTCTATAAATCGTTTCGCGATTGGTGTGATCAAGGGTTAATAACGCCAAAGATTAAATGAATGTTAAAACAAGTTACTACTTAGCTGAATTTAAATATATTTACGAATATTTAAAATCCACTAACAATTAACTAAATATTCGCCCCAATTAAACAAATGTGGGCCCCACGTAATAAAAGAATTAAAAGAAATAAAACAATAAATTTGAAAAAATTATCAATTACTTCAAATAGAAGTTCAACTCCTGTTGAGATCGGTAAGTGGTTTCTCTACTGGCAAATTAGTGCCCAGTTTAGCCGTAGAGGGTAAGTACACAAATAATAGTGATTTTGAACGGTTAAAATCGGAAACCCCTGTTGTTCCAGGCACTGACCTTTCTCACTGGAGATAATTAAATAAATTAAGAATATTAATCAAGATTAATTGAATTGCACAATAAAAACAATAAAGTAAGCTAAATAAAACGAGAATATCAAACTAGACCTTCCTTTAATATATATATATATATATATATATATATATATATATATATATATATATATATATAAAATAGTATGGGTTTACAGTACTGTCAACCTTAGCGCCTTACAATGGTATTAATATAAAAGTGAAGAGGGAAAAAAGAAGAATTATCTGAAAAGTGTGATCACACGCACGACTTAAAATTAAAATCTATAGTTACGACTTAATCCACAAGTTACAATGGCTTATATCTTATCTGGTAATCCAGTTATCAATTTCTTCCCGTCCTTGGCTTCAAATGCTTCACCACTAATTGGCCAAAAATTATCTAGGCCTGTACCAAAAATTAGGCCCGAACCAAAAATTAAGCCTGCACCAAAAATTAAGCCTGCTCCCAAAACAAATTAGGCTTACTCCAAACAAATAAACCCGTACCAAGGACTTAAGCCCGTACCAAGGACTTAAGCCCGTACCAAGAACTTAAACCTGTACCAAGGACCCTAAAATCGTAATTCGGAATTAACAATAAGCTTAAACAAATTATCATGGCTCCTTGAGTTAATTGGCTTAATACCGTTATACTTATTTACTGACTTTAATACAACTTACAAAAAAAAACTTATTTTTGCTTAACAAAAAAAAATAATAATGAATTTAGATGAATTACACAAATTACAGAAGTTAGAAGTTAATATTACTGAATTTTACAATTTAATGCACTTAACAAACTTAAATATGACTTACTAGCCGTAACTGAATTATAACCATAAACTAAATTAAGGTTTATCATAACATTAATTAGTAATAGCGCAAAGGAGCTGAAAGAATAGTCTAGTTTCTTAAAATAATACACACATACGACACACAATAAAAAACACATGTAAAACCAAGATATAAAACTAAAATTTGCGACTATATGGCGTTATTAATCATAATAAGAATATAATATTTAAACTCACCTAATGTATTAGGGTTTTTCCTCTAAAATCGTGACACTCCTGACTGGTGAAAGAGTGTAATAATGTATTCGTTGCTAACCGTACTGGTAGGGAATTCTGCCACTCTAACCGCAATTCGTTGGCCTAAATGGTATTGAATTAACTAAATAATTCGCTGACTGTACCGTGATCTATCTACATGTCGCCGAAGATAAAAAAAGAAAGAGAAAACCATAAGAATTGGACAAACCACATGAATAAAAGACATGTTCACTTACCACAGAAGATTTCACAAAAATCCGACACGCGGCTTTTCCAATGAATCTGTCCAAAAATAACAACAGAAACTAACTCCAACAACGATTCAAATGGAAAATAAGGTTTAGTTTCAAAAATCCAAAATTAATTGTTACGGATGCACCGTGATTTGAAACTTAGACCGAAAAATCTTCTGACTTCCTCAAACAAGTGATCAAGTCTAAGGCAAATAGCAAAATGGCTGAGACAAGCCTTTTCTCTCTCCACGAAAAATGACACAACCCGAAGATGGCCTCTACCCGTTCTATCCTTAACTCTAAACTACTGTACGACCAGTAAAAGAAGTATTGTCAGCCAACGATTTACAAACGACAACGGTAATAATTTAATAACAACAAATCTATACTACTTGTCAAAGTAACACCAAAGTTCTCAATATGTACTCAATTTCTCGTTCGTGTCCAAGCTTTAATATGTTAGATGCCAATACAACGAAACACCTGACTGTAGACAACAATATGACAAATTATACGAACAGAAGAAGAAGTGACAATCACCTGTTTGTAAATGACAACGATAATGATTTAAAATAAACAGTACAATAATTTGTGACCTGAATATAATAAATAGACAATAATTCAAAATAGTAATAGTAACAATTGTGGTCAGAATCAACTTGTTCTTAACATTAAATGACTCTGTTTAACCCTTAATTATGGTGAAATTTATATGGTAAGTAATCAACTATGTTTACTTCTAAAACAATTATACCTAGAACGGATTTTACCCCGTGACAATACTAATTCCCTTAATTCATATCATAAATCTTAGCTTGTCAACTGGAAAAATACCTCATCAGTGGAAAGAATCCTTAGTTACCCCTGTGTTTAAAACTGGAGAGCGCAGTAAACTAATGAACTACCGGCCCATATCGGTAATAAATAATTTTACAAAAATATTCGAACAAGCTGTATAGAAAAGACTAGTTAATTTCTTAGAACAACATGAAGTTCTCTCTAAAAATCAGTTCGGTTTTATCAAAAACTCCAGTACAGAGAATGCTGCTCTAAATCTACTTGAGCCAATAGTTAGGGCCTTGGACAGATCAACTTAATGCCTAGCCGTCTTTCTTGATCTGACGAAGGCCTTCGACACCGTCTCTCATAGCAAACTCATAAGCAAAATGAACAATTATGGTATTCGAGGTATACCAGTTGACCTCTTTAGAAATTATCCAATCAATAGAACACAAAAAATTAAAATAGGAAATGAATTAAGCTCTAAATCGATAGTAAAAATAGGCGTCCCCCAATGAACAGTATTGGGACCTATACTGTTTCTAATATATATAAATAGTATTTCTAAAATAAAAAGCTTTGGTGGAAAATTGGTTTGCTATGCTGATGACACCGCACTTGTATTTACCGCAAAATGTTGGAACGAAGTTCAAGAGATGACAGAATCCTGCGTAAAAAAATACTAAAATATGGTTAATAATAATAATAATAATAATAATCTTTATTAACAAATTTAAGTCACACACATTTAAAGTAGGTACCTAAAAGAAATTAAAAGATATATATATATATATATATATATATATAAATGTATAAGTGTAAATAATCCCACTAAAAACATAAATGTAAAAAAGGAGAGCCAAGTTCAATACAAAAATTATGCTTGGCTGTGGGCTTCGCCGCAAAAAGGATAGAGATCTAAATGAGTGCCAAGTTATATGCAAAATCCAAATATGTATTTATAGGAACAATATAACATTATGAACAAATATTAAACTCTATTTCTTTGCTTTATTGAATCCCTATAATAATTGTTGTTATATAAAAATGAGAGATCTTAAAGAAGGTTAGATTTGACTTGGCCAGTTTTCATTAAGTCAGTCATTTTATAAAATTATTCAACATATATTTTTTAATTCTGATAAAAACTGGCCAAGTCAAATCTAACCTTCTTTAAGATCTCACATTTTTATATAACAAAAATTATTATAGGTAATCAATAAAGCAAAGAAATAGAGTTTAATATTTGTTCATAATGTTATTTTGTTCCTATAAATACATATTTGGATTTTGCATATAACTTGGCACTCATTTAGATCTCCATTCTTTTTGCGGCGAAGCCCACAGCCAAGCATAATTTTTGTATTGAACTTGGCTCTCCTTTTTTACATTTATGTTTTTAGTGGGATATCATTACTTTTTGTAAAGAAAACTATTCAAGTATTGAGATTTAATGTTTTTTCTTGCGTTTCCGCTGCATGGTTATATTTTTTAAGCTTTTGTTTACATTCTCTTGAATGTTAGAGAAAATAGTGCGCATTGCGCATTCATTATCTGCTTCTTGTTTATAATTAAATTAGCTTAGTCCGGGCGATATAACGATCTCAGGTGGTTATATTCTACTATTGAACTATAATTTGACTAGGGTCTAGATTAATAAGGTGTACTCTGTCTAGTGTTTTAAATAGGGAACCGTTTCCGGTGAACATATACATTATTTAATATCTGAAACTTAGTCTTGACACGTTCTAGTTCATAAGTTAAATTATTAAATTTGATAATAATTTTACGTGCACTATTGTTTCTATCGACATCCCAGTTTATTTTCTCTATAACTCCAATAGAGCCGTTCACTAGCCCTTTACTAACATGTATGTCTTCTAATCCAGCGGTTAATGATGAATCATCCTCGTTCTTTTTCAGCACTTCCTTTGCTCGCTTGTGGCCCGTGGACAGTGTATTTCATCAATTGAATTAAATTTAATTTCCGCGCCGCTTACGACACATCGTTTGTGTCGTATTTAAGTTTTTTGTATGGGGACACCATTTTATTTTTTAACTTAACTTTATTTTTATATTTTTGTTATATAGCTTATATTGCAATACACATACATATATTGGGATAGTTTCAAATATCTGCTTGTAACGGTTCCAACGCTACAATTAAAAAAATTTTTTTGTATGGGGACACCCTCCATTTTTTAACTTTTTTTATTTTTAGAATTTTTCCTAAACTTACATACAATTAGCGAGCTGGATTCCAAATTTCACCCTTCTAGGTCATCTGGAAGTAAGTTAGGTTTAGGTACATACTTATGTCAGTCAGTCAGTGCTAAAATTTAAGACTTTTTGACCTTCATATCTTTATAACCGTTTGAACTAGCTTCATGAAATTTTGGCCTCTAGATATCCTTATGGATACAATTAAACACAAGTAGTTTTATGAGTTTACGTTAAAGAGGTTTTGAGTTATAGAAGAGTCAAAAGTGGCACCAAGTGGTTCGTGTAATATTACACTTGGCGCTGGCTAGCCAATTCTTTTGCTTGAACTTGGCTTGACACGCTACCGCGTGTCTAGATATAAATGTATGACATTTTTTTTTTACTTTAAAAGTGTCTAGCATAGTACTCTAATAATATCCACCCATTTAGGACCTAGTGGTTGCGCATGGGTAAGATATTACAGATTTCTATGATGACCATGACTATAAAATAAAAACTTAGGTTTATAATATATACTACATTAAAACTAACAAATACAAATGAATAATAATTAATTAATAATATACAATAAGACATGTGGAGATTTAACTTTTTAATGGGAGGTAGGTTTTTTTTTTCTATATTATTTTAGTTTTCAATTAAATTGTGAATTTCGTGACGGTTGGTTAGTAGCAGGAATGTCTTGAAGTAATCTTTAAAAAGATTAAAAGAATTGATTTTGTAGAAATATAGTTTGTAAGTTTCTGGTAGGAAATTGAATATCTGTGATGCTCTGGATATATACGAGCGTTTGCCAATCGTTTTCTTAGAGTGTAGAGTCATGACATGATTTTTTGATTTATTTCGGGTTTGATAATTGTGTACTATTTTCTGTAGTATTATTTTATTTTTATACATGAAACACAAGAGATTAAAAGCATATAGTTGGCGTATATCAAGAATTTGTGTATCTTGGAAAAGGGCATTAGAGGAATATGTAAGTTCTTTTTTATATATAATTTTTAGTATGCGTTTTTGTAATACTAACAAATTTTTTAGGTGACTTTTGCAAGCACTTCCCCAGGCAACTATGGCATATTGAAGGCGAGATTGAATTAAAGCAAAATAGAGGACTCTAAGGTGAGTTATATGTAAGATATTATGTAGATATCTAAATTTGTAGAGTAGCATACGTAGTGTTTTTGCTGTGTTATTAATGTGAATATTCCACCGAAGATGGAAATCGAGAGTTAATCCCAGATATTTAATATTATTTTTCATTTTTATTTTAATATCGTTTGAGGTTTGTTCCTCTAATATATTTAAGTGTTCAAAATTAGGAATTGAGTTTTTGTAGCTTGTAAATGGAACAAAGAAGGTTTTGTCGTAATTAACTGTTAGTTTTTTATGCTTAAAGCAGTCAAGAATAAGTTTTAGGTCCTCTTCTGCCTTCATTTTAACTAGGTCCCATGTCTTTGCATTGTATATTATAGCAGTATCATCCGCAAAACTTATTATCTTTCCAGACGTATTTAATTTTAATATTTTATCAATATACACTGAAAATAGAAGAGGGCCTAGTACTGTTCCTTGCAATACTCCATAGTGAACTTTTCGGAATGAGCTGTAACAGTTGTTTATTTTTACCTGCTGTTCTCTGCTATTAAGGTAGTCATCAAGAAGAGCAAGTGATGTGACGCGTACTGCTATATCCTCTAAAGCCTCCAACAGTTGTTTATGACAAACGGTGTCGAATGCCTTAGCAAGATCCAGAAATACACACAGGACGGGCTCAGATTTATCTATTGAATTGTATATATGTTTTATTAATGCGGCTATTGCATCATTTGTTGATAAACCTTCATGGAACCCATATTGGCATTCAGACAACAGTTTGTTTTTCTCAATAAAATTGCTTAATCTGGATTTAATTGCCTTTTCAACAACTTTAGCTAAGGAAGAAATCAACGATATTGGCCTGTAGTTACTAACGGTCTTACGATCGCCCTTTTTATGTATCGGCGTAATTACAGACTTTTTTAATATGAAAGGAAATTTTCCAGAGACAAAGCAGTTGTTGATAAGGTGTACCACTAAAGGCGCAAGTAAATCCGACGTATTTTTTAGATTTTCCGCAGTAATATTATCTAGCCCAGGCGCTTTATTATTTTTTAAACTATTTATTATTGTTATGACTTCTTTTTCATCTACAGGTTTGAGAAAGAGTGAATCTAAAAACCTCTCCCTGATTGGCGACGGAGTTGCCGGAGGTGGGATATCTTTTGCTAGCTTTGCTCCTATTTCTGCAAAGAATTTATTAAATTCTTCAGCTATATCTTTGTCACTGCTCAACAAGTCCTGGCGCGATGTAAGTATGTTTTTAATTTCAACCTTTTTTTTCTCTCCTTGTATGTCCTTTATTACCTTCCATAGCTCCTTGGAACTTTGTTTATTATTGTCGATTTTATCTGTATAAAATTTTAATTTAGCTGTCTTTATCATTTTTTCTAGAGTTTTTCTATATGTAATATATCTGTGCTTTATTTCTTCATCTTCAGGATTTTTTTTGTAATCTGTATAAAGTTTATTTTTTTCGTTTAAAGAATTAATTAACCCTGTTGTTATCCATTGTTTACGTTTAATTTGACTATATTTAATTTTTCTTTCCGTGGTGCTGTGTTTTATTAGTGTACTCAAGGTTTCTATTAGCATTTCAGCGCTTTTGTTAATATTTTTAGTTTTTAGATAAATGGACCAATCAAAATTCTTTATTTTGTTTCTAAGAGTGTTATAATCAACATATCTAATTATGGTGTTTTGATTTGTTTTGGGGGTTGTAAAGTTATCAAACGGTATATGTGCTATGGCAGCCTTGTGATCATACGTAATTTTACTATTAAATATTATTGATGTTAGGTCATTTTTCATGTCTTTTACTGAGGAAAGGAAAATGTGATCTAGGCAGCTAGATGAATTTCGTACAGCGCGTGTATTTTTGTTGATAAGAGAAACGAAGTCGTATTCACCCAGAACATCCAGATATTCAGAGACATTTGAATTATTTTCATCTTTAATATTAATATTTAAATCTCCTATTAAAATGTGGTGGTTAATATTTTTATTTCTATTTATTTGTTTTAGGTATTCATTTAGACCTTCAACAAATTCCTCTAGATCTGTAGCTGGTGACCTGTAGATTGCTGTAATTAACAGCTTATTGAGTTTATTTAGCTCTATTTCAATTTGTAATATTTTTATATTGCCAATTCTACATATTTCATGTGAAAATGTTAATGTGTTTTTTAAATATACAACTACCCCATCATTTTTATTAACATCTCCTTCGTTATAAACTAGGTTATATCCCTCTATATTAAATAAATTTATGTCAGCAATATTGAACGTTTCTGTTAGAACTAAACAATCATATGGGCAGATTATCTGATTTAAAATAATTTTCATTTCATCAAGGTTTTTATTTAAACTACATATATTTTGATTGAATATGCCAAAGCAGTTTTCTTTTATCTCCCTGTATAAATTATTTAGTGTTAACACTGTATTAATTTCTAAGGTATTTACGGGAACATAGTTAATGTCTCTAATATACTAATCCATATCTTTAAAAATAAGGTGATAAAATGGCAAACAATTATAATAAAAGAAAACTAGTTACTGTTATCAAATAGACAAATTAGATAAAGCAGAAGGTTTACAAGGCAAAAATACTTAAAAAATATTCAAGAAATGCGGCGTTGCAATATTTTGTTTTAGAATGTTTTTTAACAAATAAATTAGACGAAACATAAAGTAACTAATACAATATCACTTCTTTTGTTGTTGGTGAGAGGCTGAATTTGAACGAGTTTTTATTTGATCTCTTTTGGCTTGTGAATTCTGAAGTAGTTTTTCTTCCTTGGATGTTTGTTGTTCTTTGGAAGATTCTTTAATATGATCTTTCTTTGTATTGGTGTCTGATTTTGGCGTGTCCAATAGTTGGGTGAAGTGGTTTTTGTTGGTTTTTTCTGTGTTTTTTTTATCGTTAATCTGTGTTTTCTCTGTATTGACTACTGAATTCCTATTTCCCTGGATGGTTTCCTGTTTGCTCACTTCAGTCTCTCTCCTATTTGCGTTTTGAACAATAAGCGTTCCGGGATCACTGTGCGAGGCGACTTCCTCAAAAGGATCTGATGTTTCTTCAAGATCTGATGGAGAGTATGGTTGTCCATTCACATAAAGCTTCCCATTTTTTATGTAGCAGTTGGTTTCGTTGTTTTGTCTTGCATAATATAAGTGTTGTCTCAGTATTTTGTATTCCTGACGTTGCAAAATCGTAAGATCATGGGCGATTGTAATTTTTGTTCCTTTTAGGTTTTTAAGGTTCCTTAATAAATTTTGTTTTGTAAGATTTAACAAAAAATCAATTTTAATTGGGCTGTTCTGATTTTTACCCAATGCATAGATATTATTAAAGTCAGATATAGTAAGTGATACTTTTAGTAAATTATTTATCTTAGCAATAACGCTAGATATATCTAGTTTATGTTCTTCTCTTTCTAATCCAAAGATTATAATGTTATTCTTTTTAGATTCTCTCTCTAGTAACTCAATTTTGTTTTGTAATAATTCATTGTCCTTTTCTAAATTGTTTATTTTATGTGTTATTTGTTCTATTTTAAAACTTAATCTCGTTTCTGTTGCATCAATAATTAATTTTAGGTCTGCGAACTCTTTTGAGATGTATTGGTACAAATCGTTGTTAGCTACATCCTTACTCATAATTCTAATTCTAGTGTATGGTCTTGTATACTAATAGTTGGTTGCAACAAAAACTGGTTTATAAGCGATTATCTATATTGAACAATATCAATTTTTAGGTATATAGGTTAGAGTTATTATGATGAATATACCGATTTTTTTTTTAGATAGTGATAACAGAGAGGTTTTCACGTCTAATGTGTTTTATTATTCTCAAAGGTTGACTTACTGACTTAAAAAAAGAAAATCCAGTTAATGAATACGGAAATTTTACAAACTGAACAGGAGCACAATTTTTCAACAACTATACTTTTGGGTGACCACACACCACAATGATAGAATATTAAATGATAACTTACTGAGTTTAAATGTTGATAAAACCAAATATATTACCTTTACCCGGACCATAACAGATCAACCCGTATTAAATATAAAATTACACAACCCAAAATGATATTGATTGTAACTGCCCAAATTTACAGAAAACGAGAATGATAAAATATCTAGGCATCATATTTGACGAACATATAAGATGGTCTGATCACATTACCAATCTTACTAAACGTATAAGAGCTCTCATGCATAAATTTTACAATATAAGAGATATTCTATGTAAAAAGAACCTAATTATGATGTACAATTCACTAGTAGAATCAATTCTAAGATATTGCATAGTTATCTGGAGAGGTGCGTTCACAACATCCTTACAAAATTTGCAAACTGCACAAAACACCCTATTAAAAATAATTTTCCTTAAAGACAGACTTTTTTCATCTCAGTTACTTTACCAAGAGACATCATTATTAAAAATCAGACAAATATACACATTTTAATGTATTGTAAGAGCTCACCTTAAACAAGAGTAATTGCCAAAACAATATTGAATACTAGGGCAGCAGCCAACTTAAATGAAAAGACCTTTTCAAAAAATCTGTAACGCAAAGAACCTTCTTCTATTTCGGACCAAAACTGTTAAATTTACTTCCGATTCATTTAAAGCAAAGTAAGAGACCGTTCCGATTTAAAACAGAAATTAAAAACCTGATATTAAAAAATCCAAGAATTTTCGAAATTTTTTAATTAGTTCTCTCGGTATTAAATAAACAAAACATACAACTAACCTACCTTACCTTTCTAAATATCTTTATGTCTACATACCCTTAGATCTCAAGTCTTGCCTCTTTTTGCTGCTATCCCATCGTTTCCTCTACATATTAATAATTGTCTTTGGTTTCTTCGAGGGAGGAGAGTTGACAAAACAGGCACTTGTGCCCAGGTCACTCCTCCTTCGATGAAGCACATACTTATTATGTGTATATATTTATGTATTATGTAATGTGTATCTAAACACAAAATGTCTGGGAGTGGAAATAAAGTTTGATTTGATTTGATTTACTTGAATCCCTTCCTTTAAATGGTAAATTAGTTGTATGTGGTGATTTGAATATTGTCACGCCTGGGGGGTTTAGGAGAATGTGCCATAGTGTTTTGGGATGAGGGGTAGCTTTACTAGAGGCACTTTCCACCCAGGTCGTTGTTATCTAACCCCTGGCCAGGTATCCTGCTGAAGGCAGAAAACTAACCAGGAGGAAGATTATATAAACAACAGGAAACAAACAACAAATATATTAACAAACAAACAATAACAATGAATAATTAAAAATGACTAACGAATAACTAAATACAATAATCTTAACTAATCTTACCAAATAAACTACATGGTGGCATGTCACATTTACTCACGAAAATAAGTCAAGAGTCACAACGGCCCAGACCCAAGGGTCTGTTTTAGGGACACCCCAGAGAGTGACCCTTACAGACAACCTTAGACTCCGAACTCTTCGAGTACGACCTCAACGCCGCTCTTTTATATCCAATTCTTACGCTACGTGAGAATAAGAATTAAACTATATAAGGTCGCCTTGAAATCTAACGTACTGACTTTGGCCTGGATAATTACAATACAAAATAATACAATGAAATCTAAAACAATTAAACAACTCTATTATCGTATGTGACATGCCCCCCTTCCTTTAAAGCCAGCCCCTGGCTTTGCTCGGCTCTGGCTTACAGGGGTTTATGTATAGGACTGAGTTTTACAAAATAATTATAATTCGCCACACTTCTGTCAGAATCTGCTCTTCTCGGAGAATAACTTGTCTTCCCCTCGTCTAGAAACGCCAGGTCCACCGCTGGCTAGGCGGATCCCTTTTTGGTATGTTGGTCTGTCTGCAACTTTGTGAAAACCATCGTCTCATAGCTCCATCTCTCGAGGTCCATGGCCAACATCATACTGTACTCCATCACACCATTCTCCTTAATACATTTTTACAACTATACATTTACAGTCTTCCCATCTTTGGCTACCATCCATTGGGAAGATCTGCTATTGGGATAGGAGTATTGAAGCTGACCATTTCCATTCCTCGACGGAGACCTTTCTTACTCGTTGAGACAAGACCCATACCATACTCAGGATAAAGTACCCTTTCCTTTTAGAATTCCGAGCAAGCATCTCCTGGATTGCGTCTTCTTTGAGTAGATGTGGGGAAAACGTTAAACATTTAAACATTAAAACAATAACTCGGTCCTAAAACATACAAAAACAAATACTATTAAAATTAAATAATCAATGTAATTTGCCTAGAAAGGGCATGAGGGAATCATTACTTTAAACTTCAACATTAACATTAACAAAAAAATTAAATTTTATTTGACTTTATTTACAAGCTATTTACCTTCAACTACAGAAATAAAAATAAAAAAATAATAATAATAATTATACCTTTAGGTGCCCAAGGTCTTACCCTGTACTAAACACCTTATAAATTACACCATTGGATGCCTAGGGTTTTTATCCCTATACTAAACATCTCATATATTATCCCATCGGGTGCCCAAGGTCTTATACCCTGTACTAAACACCGCATAAATTACTCCATTGGATGCCTAGGGTTTTTATCCCTATACTAAACATCTCATATATTATCCCATCGGGTGCCCAAGGTCTTAACCCTGTACTAAACACCGCCTAAATTACTCCATTGGATGCCTAGGGTTTTTATCCCTATACTAAACATCTATTTAATATTTTTGAAACTTTCGGGCCAGGTAAGGTTTCTAGGCCATTCAGTGAAACCTCTCCTCTCCCTAGTTTCCTGTTAAACTCATCTCATTACTATAGCACTTGTTGAAGCTTGTTTACTACTTGATAAAGCCAAACAAAAATGTCACACACAACAAAAATTTTTAAAAACTTTAAATAAACACCATTCTTTGATTCCCTTCCGCTTCTTTCTAGACCTTCCTGTACAATCCTGATACTAAAATATATTAATTTATTTAAATTAAAAAAAAGTTACTAAAACTGTAGTAAAAGCTGAAACAATGTAAAATATTATCTAAATACTGGATTGAATCTTTAAATATAAAAAAAATTAGTATTTTAAATAAACTAGGTATTATAATTGATTTATTATTAATAAGTAATATACAAAAAAATCCTTTGTTTCTACAATACTACGTGTAGAAACAATAATTTTATGTTGGACTTTCGGAGTTTCTGGTCCGGTGTACTCTTACTTACTTTTGACATGCCACCTTTATTTCTAATAACGTTTAAAAAAAAACTATACCGAATATTTGGTATCTGTTTCCCAATTTACAACATATTATAAAAAAATTACAGAAAAACAATGAAGAATAGACTACCTAATTACGTTAACGACAATTGAAATCTTACCATGAAAATAAATAATAAGAAGTTTAAAAACAAAGGTTCAATGTCAATAATCTGAACTAATTACAGCTGTATGTGCAGTTTTGCTATTTCGGAATTAAATAAACAACTACATAGCTGACAAAGAAATAAATAAAATAAAACATTTGACCGTGACCATATCTGTAACCTATATTATACACATCCCACAACAAATAATTAAAAAAGATCACTAAAACCAGAAAAATACCTATTTTTAATTGGTATAGATAGATTATTACATAGATATGGATGGGGTATATTTATGAATATTTATTATTGATTGCACTAAAGAAACTGGAAAAAGATAGAAAATAACACATTACATTTTTTACTTGAAGACAGTTTATTGTTTATCAACAATACATATTGCATACATTATTAAACCTCTATACGATTGACCGTGAAAAAAAACACATAATAAGTGACCTATCCTTAAACATCTCGTATTTCAACATACACATAATAAAAAAATGCTAAATCTGCACTCAGGTCATCATCCTAAATAAATCAATTATTCCACCGTCAAATTTTATATAAAATAGTATACACACAAAAAAGCTTCATAAAAAACTCAAAAAACAATCCTCAATTTCTTCAAGATAAAAAATATTTATGAAAGTATCTCTAAATTGTGCAAAAGAACAAATACTGTGAATAAGTTCACAAATAAAAAGAACACAAGATAATTCGCTTTAAAAAACATATCGAACGGATTAGGAAGAAACTTAAGAAAATTAATAGATGATACTGTTTAGGAAGAAACAGTTAACAGGAACAGCTAATGGTACCTCTACCATGTCACATCAGTGACATGAGGCAAAAAAATGCTATAAAAAAAATGGCTAAGAAAAGTTAAAATTAAACTGATTAGGAAGAATCAGTTTAGGGATCAGAGAACGGCACCTCCACCATGTCACGTCAGTGACATGAGGCAAAAAAAATGCTATAAAAAAAGACAACGAATAGTTAAAATTAAACTGATTAGGAAGAATCAGTTTAGGGATCAGAGAACGGCGCCTCCACCATGTCACGCCAGTGACATGGGGCAAAAAAATGCTAGAAAAAAAATTGCTACAAATATTTAAAAATAAACTGATTAGGAAGAATCAGTTATAAGGGATCGGCCAACGGCACCTCCACCATGTCACGTCAGTGACATGGATAAAAAAATGCTATAAAAAATAGTTACGAATAGTTAAAATTAAACTGATTAGGAAGAATCAGTTCAGGAATCGGACAACGGTGCCTCCACCATGTCACGCCTGGGGGGATAGAGGGAATGTGCCTTAATGTTTTGGGATGAGGGGTAGCTTACTGAAGGCACTTCCCACCCAGGTCGTGGTTATCTACCCATGGCTAGGTATCCTGCTGAAGGCAGAAAACTAACCAAGGGGAAGATGAGATAAACAACAGGAAACAAACAACAAATATGTTAACAACGAAACAAACAATAACAATAAATAATTAAAATATGAATAACGAATAACTAAATACAAATCTTAACTAATCATACCAAATAAACTACATGGTGGCATGTCACACTTACTCACGAAAATAAGTCAAGAGTCACAACGGCCCAGACCCAAGGGTCTGTTTTAGGGACACCCCAGAGGGTGATCCTTACAGACAACCTTAGACTCCGAACTCTTCGAGTACGACCTCAACGACGCACTTTTATAGCCAATTCTTACGCTACGTGAGAATAAAAATTAAACTATATAAGGTCGCCTTGAAATCTAACGTACTGACTTTGGCCTGGATAATTATAATTAAAAATAATACAATGAAATCTAAAACAATTAAACAACTCTATTATCGTATGTGACAATATTGACTACTCCAGTGTTTGTGCTGCAAAAGAATCTCTTCAGAACATTTTCGATCCTTTTGGAATAATCATGCACGCCAACGCGCCAACCAGAACAACTAAAACTAGTTCTACCACCATAGACTATGTTACTTCATCTTTTGATACGAAAATCGTTGACTGTACGGTCTTCAATTCAGGTTTTTCTGATCATAAAGCAATATTAACTACATATTCCCTAAAATTCAAAAGTAAAAATGTTTCGCGCAAATTAGGCCGTATTTTCGGGGATAAAAATTTCCAAAATTTCAAAGAGTTGTGTCTAACATCTGACTGGAATTTTCTATCTGATGACGTCGACTCCGAATTATCTAGATTTGTAAAGATAGTGTCTGATCTTGCATTCAAACCTTTTTCTCTCAGGCCAATTAAAGTAAAGCAACACAAACCCTGGTCTACTAAAGGCTTACGATTATCTTCTAAGAGCATGCGCTGTTAATCAGATTTAAAAGAATTCTTAGATAGCATCTCCTTTCAAAATTATGAAAAACTGTACAGAAAAACTTATATTCAAAACTATTAAAGCCGCCAAGGATATGTATTACAATAGAAAATTGGGAAATGCAGGTTACATTGCTAAAGAAACTTGGTCTATTGTAAATGAATTAAGGGACCGAGGCTCTTGATCTAACAAAATTCCTACTTCACCAGAGAACTTAAACAACTTCTTTGTTAACGTAGCACAAAACTTAGTGAGCTCCATAACTTCTTCCCACGATCCTATTATGTTATATTTTAAGGTTTTTGTATTTTTTTTTGTATGTTTTTTAGCTTTGTCGACAAATTGTATGATTTCTGACAATAAAGCATCTATTATTTTATGATTATATTATATTGTTATAAAATAATATTGTTATTATATATAAAACTGTCTTTACGCCTTAGTTTATAGCACAATTTCCATTAAACCCTGGTTATCTATTATTCCTTTGAAAAAAAGTTATTTAAACCTTTTTTATATAAACACACCAAAAATTCCTTACACCAGAAATTATGTGACTATGTTACAACCACCAAAGTTATAAAAATATTATACATTCTACCTGCACCATTCTGCACCAGGAAGCTGAAATCCTTGGGGACATTGCTGTCAGATCCAAAGTTGTTTAAGTACCCGAAATCGACATGTCTCGTTTGGTACCTGTGTCGACAGTTTGAATATGATCTTCCATTTTCTCCGAAATATCTGTTTGAACTGCAGTGGCGTTTGTTACCTACAAATTGATATTTTTTGTTACTTTAAGATATACAATAAAAAATTAAAATACCTGAAACAAATTCAATGTTGGCACCGCTTGTTTATAACACCGTGAATAACACCAACTTCAAAGTGCTTGCTGCAAACTCTGTATGACGTATATAACTGATCTTGTTTCTTTTCTAAAATATTACTATGACCACAAGCTTCTATTCATTTTTGCCGTATTTCCACTTGACCGGATTTTGAGAATCGAAAAAAATTAATTTCGTTATTCCTAGTACCGTTTTACACACTGGTATAACTGTTTACGGAACACTTGTATTTAATGGTTTTAGCCATAGCAAAATAAAGGCAAAACCAACTTTTACAGCAACAGAAAAAATCTAATACTACTACTACTTACTACTACTATAAACTAAAACTACTGCTACTTGCTACTACTTATCAAGACATAACTTATTGAAGCAAATCTAGTACCACTGTTATTCTTAAAAGAATAACAGTAGAATAATTTAAAAAGTAATATTTTATTATATATCTTATAACCACAAACGTGGATGGATTAAATATGATTAAAAAAGTTTACAACACATGCACAATTTGACATGCACAAATCACAACTAAAACTAATACTAATAAAATATTATAACAAATATTCGCAAAACAATAAAAAACGCTTTAAAATCGCCAAAGATGCACATCGAAGTCGCAGCAAATTTCAGCCAACTCTAGCATTAAATAAGCTGGACACCCTCCATAAGCGAGACAGATCATTTGTAAGCAGGAATAAGTGGGTTCGTTCGATTGATTCTCGAACCATTTTCAGCCAATTGTATCTATTATAGCTCGCTTGACAATTAGCATTTATTCAAACTAATTCAGAACGTAGTGCACGAATAACGTTATAGTAAATTCGTAGTAAAATCTGTCATTTAGAATTTGAATCTTGACCAATCAGACCATCGCTACGTTCAAGATCAACCAGCCCAAATCTCCAGTTTTGTATCTGTTTAATAATTGTTATGACAGACTGTGAGAATACGCTAACCCAAAAATATTTATGTTATCTATTTTAAGCACGAAGTATATTTTAATGTATTGTATTTAAAACATATACTAGTACGCTAGTAGTAGAACATTAGTTACCTATATTAATTGTTCTTGGTCGTTGGTTAAATGTGACTTTTTATTTTGTGATGTTCAAAGGTGTTTTTTAGTGTTTAAAAAGGACAATTTTCCAATTTCAACATGGAGAGTGCTTATTTAAAATCATTATTAGCGGAAAATCCAGATGTTGGCAAAAGGTATGTATGCTAAATATCCCGTGATTTGTTTTCTTTACTTATTGCTTAGACTTTATTAATAATGCAATCAATCATGTTACAATATTATAGTGTTAAAAGTTACAATAATGTTTTTGTAGGTAGATAGATAGATATTTTTTGGGTTGGCTGTTAGCCTATATTACTGCGACCTTTGCAGATCTATTGTGAACACCCATTATCTGTGGAATAGAATTAGAGCATCTTGTCCAGCTCTGCCCTCTTAATGAGACTTAATAGCCTTGACAGTGGCCACTCCGCATAACTTGCAGCAGCCGGTTTCTCCTCTCCCAGTAATAGATACCGCGTCCTTGCAAGGCCTTCACATTGGCATAGGACATGAAATGCAGTTTCCTCTTCCTCTTGGCAGTATCGACAAATGTCTTAATCTGCTAAGTTTAGCTGACTCATGTGTTTTCTGAGAGTACAATGTCCTGTCAAGAGACTGACAATCATTCTGACATCATTTCGCCTTTGTGATAGCAACTCTTCAGTAAACTTCGCCGAGTATCCCTTTATGAAGAGTTTGGCTTGTCGCTGGCCCGGTGATTTTTCCCACCACTCCTGGGCCTTTTCTAGCCTCAATTTTTTAATGGCTGCCTTTTTGAATGTATTAGCAACTCCGCCGAATGGTTCCGGGCCAATCATTGGAGTGTTAGCTCCCGCACGGGCCAATTCATTAGCCTTCTTATTGCCCCGAAACCCTGAGTGTCCTGGTGTCCTTGTAGCAGCCTGTGAGCAGTTGCCATAGTCTCGCCCTGTATGTAGATGTGCAATGGTAGTAGGTTGAGCAGAACCTGTAGTGCGTCCGTTGGGGCGGTCCCCATGGCACCTGTAACATTCAAGCATGCCTGCCTTTGAATGCTTTCCAGCTGCCTGATCGACCCGGAGTGCTGCGTTCTACTCCACCACACCACCGAACCCTAGGTTAACATTGGCCTAATGACTTGTGTATACAACCAAAGGTTCATTTTGGGGTTCAGTCCCCAGTTCTTGCCACACAATTGTCTATACCTGCCAAGGGCTATTGTAGCTGTGCGTGTGACCTTTTGAATGTGTTGCTTCCATGATAGCCTCTGGTCAAATACCACACCCAGGTATTTGGCCTCTGTAGCCATTGGAAACAGCACGTTATAGGTAACATAGTTCACTTTTGCACCTGGTGATAGGTACACCCATATGTGCATGTTAGATATCTTTATATTTTTTATTTTTTTTACAACTTTTTGGTGGTTTCCGTGATAAAAATAAACAATTTAAGTAGGAATAATTAAAAATTAAAAATAGGCTAACTGGAAGAACTAAAAAATATAACAAGAAAAGTAAAAGAAGAGAATCAATACCTTAGAAAAGAAATTGAACAATTAAAAAGGCAAAATAAAAAAAACAGTATTATTATTTTTGGGCTGAAAATAAATACATTAACAGTTGAAACTTTATGTGAGCAATTAGAAAATCTGTTGGAAATAAAAATCGAACCTAATAACATAAACGATTTCTTTAGATTGGGTAAAGATCTTTATTGCCCTATAAAAATCGAACTTTTGTCATCTTGGAAGAAACGAGAGATACTAACAAACTGTTTTAAATTAAAAGGAAAAAATATTTCAATTGCTAATGACCAAACCGAGATTCAAAGAGAAGAGGCAAAAGTTCTCCGAAAGCATTACTACCTAGCAAAACAGGACACTAAGAATACGATAAATTGATTGTAAACAACAAAATCTATAAAGCGGCGGATTTCGAACAACAAGAACAGGAAAGAAAACAAAGTGAAAAAAATAAATCAAACAGTACTCCCTCACTCCAAAACCTGAATACCACGATTACCAAGGAGAACCTGTAGTCCCGATAAAAGAACTACAACACCAGCCGCTATTGCTTGAAGTGCATGACAACATTCCTGTTACACCTCATTCTTCCGACGCCGAAGGTGAGAAAAAAGAAAAACCCCAAAATAGACCAACAACTAGGAACCAACAACTGCGAAAAGGTAGTAATAGTGGTTTTCTATATAAATAAAAACCATGAATCAGTTTATTCAAGACCACAACTTCGATCCATACGATACTGTTGAAATAAGTACTATTAATCTTTTCTTTTATTATTCAGCTTCTTTTTAACTATTATTTTTAAATTATATAATACAAAATAAAACAAGATTTTATAACTGTTTTAAATAGGTTTTTACATTAGTTTAGGGTACTTTTATTTTTGTTTTAAACTATAGGTAATTTATTTTAAATAATGGAAAATTTTGTAGATAATTTTCAAGATGAACAGATTATAAAAACAAATGTTATTGAGGATATGCAAGACTTTACGAACCTAACAAGAGACATCAATTATGACATAAAAATTATTCATTTTAATGCGCAAAGTTTGCCTAGAAATTTGGATAGATTTATTTTATTTTTGGCGCAGTTTCAGGATAAATTTGATGTTTTGGTTTTCAGTGAGACTTTTAGGTTGTATGACACCACAGTGCTTAACTTGGAAGGATATGATTTAATTTATAATGAGGGCAACATAAATAAAAACGACGGTACCGTTATTTATATTAAATCATCGTTTTTGTACACCTATTCAGTTGAAAACATCGGTGCCGTAAAGGCAATTAAATTAAACATCCTACAGCAAACAAAATCTTTTATTTTAACTGCAATTTACAGACCTCCAGGAATGGGACACGGTGGTGCCATGGAATTTAATAGGTCTTTGGTAGATTATTTAAAAAATTTGGAAAAAAATTGTACGCATATCCTAGTAGGTGATACAAATATGAACATAAAAAATAATGACATTACAGACAATTATATTGCTCAGGAGTATCTTAACATTAATAACATATATATTGGTGTGGTCGCGTTAAGAATAATAAGTGTTACAAATAAGCTCATCGAAAATTACTAAATTTTGAGGTATGTACTAAGAATTAATTTCCAAGAATTACATAACCCAAATATTGAAAAATTAGAGAACGTAAATCCAAAAAAAAATGTATAAGAACCAAATAAATTAAAATTAAAATAATATTCAGTACAAATATTTGAGTTTAAAAATAGATAAGTTTAACTATCTTTACCTAAAAACAAGTAATAAACAACAAGTAAAAGAATTCTACGTTAAGGCGATCCACACACGTACTGTTATTTAAATAAATAAATTATGGAAGATGCAAAACGGAATATAACTTTAGATAAAGTATTTGAGGAAATATTACAATTTAAAAAGGAAATTAAAAATTTATTTGCAGCAAGTGAGACTAGAGTACTTCTCAAAATAGAATCTCTAAACAATAAAATCAAAGGGTTGGAAAAGGAAAATGAAACTTTAATAAATCATTTAGAACGTCTAGAACAAGAAACAAAAAAGAAAAATATAATTATTTTTGGTTTTCCCAAGCCGCCGACTGGGGGATACTCAGCACCATTTATAGTTGGCGAACTAAACAAGTTACTGGGTATTAACATTACAATAGCAAATATTAGCAATTTTTACACTATTGGGCGCACTGATCGTAGTCCCCTGAAAGTGGAGTTTATTTCCCAATTAATAAAAACTGAAATCCTGAAGAACTGTAGGAAACTCAAAGGTACTAAAATCTCAATATCGCCTGACTTAACAATAAAACAGCAGGAAGAAAGAAAAATTCTACAAAAACACCTAAATATTGCAAGACAAAGTAGATCAAACAAAAGTTACATCAAAAGAAATAAGCTATATATAAACGATATACCACATTCAGCAGGAGAACTAGAAGACCTGTATAACAACCAAGAACAAGAGCGAGAAACAAACAGTTCACCACCAACCCCCTCACATAACTATAAGAAACAAATAGATAACAGCGACGAAGAACAAGAAGAAGACGTATTTTCACATAAAGAAGATAATATTGAACAAAAAATCACTGAAGAAAACGTAAGGAAGCAAGGAAACTTGAATAAAGAACCGAGCATTCAACAAATTGAAAAACCTAAAACTTACCTAGAAAAAAAACCAGCTACACGGTCCAACTCTGTGACAACTCGTAGTGAAAGTCCATCCAAATTAAAATTGAATATTGGCAAGCAAATCCAAAAAAGAAATAAAACATAACATCTTATTTGATTAATTTTAGTTAATATAGATTAGTATTAGTAATAGTTTTAGCATTGTATCTTACCTATATTATTTTAATCAGTTAGATCAGTATAGATAATAGTTTTTTCTTTCTCCTATTGTATCTGTATATTATTACTCGTGTTATGTTAATATTGTTTTAATCAATTGCTTAAAAAAATGAATTCCTTTATAAGGGACTACAATTATAGTGAATTTCCGACTACTGTTTTACAAACTGCTAAAGATCATAATAACTTAATTAAAAATAAAACCGGATTTAATATTATACACCAAAATATCAGAAGTTTAAATTGTAACTTTAACCAATTTGAGGTCTACTTAAAATTATTTGAAAAACCATTTGATATTTTAATACTAACAGAAACTTGGAGTAATTTTGATGCGAAAATGTTTACTAAAGAGGGATATGATATGATCTACAACAATGCGGATTTCAATAAGGCGGATGGGACTGTAGTTTATATAAAAAAAGGTATTAAACATAGTCATCAAATTAAAAAAATAGATTGTAGTACAGTTACAACAGTAGAGATCAGCAACTCTACGAAAAACATTTTAATTTCATGTGTCTATAGACCCCCATCAACTAATGCTGAGGATTTTGTTAAAAACCTTAATAATTTTTTAGAGCAACTTAATAATGCATGTGATATTAATATTTTTATAGGTGACATTAATATTAATCTTCTTTCAAATGAAAGACTAACAAATGATTATCTTAATATTATGAGTGAATTTGGTTATATCTCCACAATAAACAAATACACCAGAGTACCCTCACAATCTTGTATTGACCATGCCTTTGTGAAAATAAGAAATGGAAGCTTAAAGGATATATGTAGTGCTTGTGTTTTGGATACGCATATTACGGACCATCGTAGTATAATTCTCAATTTTTCTTTACCGTTAATATCATCGTTAGTAAATGAAAATATTACTTCATATAAATATATTATTGATTTTAAAAACTTAAGAAACAAACTTTTAACTGTAAGCTGGGAAGAATTATACAATATAAGTGATGTTCAAGACGCTTGGGATTTCTTTTTAAAAAGAATATCAGAACTAATTAATTCCTACACGTTTAAGCTCAAAAGAAACAAAAAATTTAAGAAAAAAAAAGATTGGATCACTACCGGCATTATAAACTCTATCTTACATAGAGATAAACTCTACAAATCCTATAAACAAAAAAATGATGAACAATCGAAACAGTCCTTTATTAACTATCGAAACAAATTAAATATAATAATTAAAAAATCCAAAATTGAATACCATAAGAAAATTATAAATGAAAATAAAAATAATACAAGTAACTTATGGAAAGCATTAAAAAAAATCAGTGGCAACGACTCAAAGGAAGAAACTATAAAAGAAATCTATAACAAAAACAATATAAAAACAGACCATAAACATGAAATAGCTGAAATATTCAATGATTACTTTTCCAACGTAGGAGCGAATCTAGCTAGCAAAATTCAGTTACCAGACACACCTCTTCCATCAAGAACAGTATGTACAAATTCTATATTTATGCAGCCTACAGATGAAAATGAAATTTTAAAAACAATAAAAGATCTAAAAAACAACAAATCACCGGGCATCGACGGTATAACTTCCGAAAACATTAAGGAAATTGGTTCAGAAATAGCGACTCCTTTGACTTTCTTAATAAATTCATCTATAGAAAAAGGCATCTTTCCTAATCAATTTAAAATTACTGTTGTGAAACCTCTTTATAAAAATGGTGATAAGTGCAAATCATCGAATTATCGCCCAATATCATTAACTACTACTTTCACAAAAATTTTAGAAAAAATAATTAAAATAAGAATTGAATCTTTCTTTATTAAAAATAAAATAATTTCGGACAAACAGTTTGGTTTCCAAAAAGAAAAGTCAACCGAGGATGCTATTGCTGAACTTACAAAAGAAATGTATATGGCACTAGATCAAAGTAAACTATCAGCTGCAATATTCCTCGATCTAGCAAAGGCCTTCGATACTGTTGACCATCGACAATTAATGGACGATTTGCACGATTCGGGAATACGAGGGAAATCTTACGATTTATTCAAAAGTTACCTGTCCAATAGAAAACAGTGTGTAAAAATTCAAGACAGCTACAGTACTTTTCGTCAAATTAATTGTGGTATACCTCAAGGTACAGTGCTTGGTCCCATTTTGTTTAACGTGTATATTAATAGTTTATTATTATTAAGAACCCGTGGAAAAATATTGAGCTTCGCTGATGATACGGTAGTTTTTTATTCAGCTGAATCTTGGACAAAATTGAAAGAAATAACTGAAAATGAACTAAAAACTGTTTTCAACTGGTTCAGTCATAAGCTTTTAACAGTTAATTATAATAAAACACACTTTCTTCCATTAACTAGTTATGAAAATAATCTCCCGAAATTTAAAAAATTAGAAATTTATATTAATCAAGAAAAAATAACTATTAACCAAACCAATAAAGCTAAATACTTAGGAATTACAATCGACAATTACTTGCGATGGAATAACCACATTGATAACGTTGTAAACACTTTAAGAACCCTTTTGTATAGATTTAAATATTTAGCTAATATACTTGAATTGACATATTTAAAAATGTTGTATTATGCTTTGGTCGATTCTAGAATAACGTATGGGCTACTAGGATGGGGCGGAGCAGCTAATGTGTATCTGGAAAAAATTGAAATAATACAAAAACGTTTTTTAAAAATAATGCTAAAAAAAGAACGGACTTACTCATCTGCTCAGTTGTATAATGAAATAAAAGTGCTTGACCCCAGTCAAAATTTCTTTCTTAAGATTGCAAATTTCTATTTTAAACATCCAAACCATCTGAATATCATTTCTCATCAGTACCAAACTAGAGCCAAAATAATGAAAAAGACGAAAGAAACTGCAGCTCGTAAGACAGTAGGACAGAAATGTCACAACTATTTAGCCCCAAAAGTGATTAACTTTATACCACCTAAAATAAAAACATCTCTATCGATCTTTCAATTTAAAAATAGATTAAAAAAATATTTACTTTCATTAAGTAGAGATGTTATTAAAAATTTTCTAATTCCTAAAAATTAAAATTACCTATATTTATAAACCAAAGAACATAACATGAACAAAAGTTCTAAATTTATTACAAATATTATCTAAAAATTACTCATTATTTGTTGTTTTCTAATATTATCTCATGAAGCAATTTTCCATAATTAAATATAATATAATACAAAATAAGTAATTTACGAATAAAGTGCAAAATTACTTTTCCTTACTTACCTGATACCACGGACAGTCTCCGACTTTGTGACCATCAGTGTTTGTTTGTGAAATTTGTATATGTATTTTGTACTTTCATTTTATATTTTGTCTAATTTAATTTGATTTATTTCTATTCTCTTTTATTTAGTCATATACACCTATTTTACTATATATATTTTAATTAATATTTTTTGTAAAATTTGTAACTTGTGTGAAATGAATAAATAAAAAATTATTTTGACCTCGGAAATGCATGAATCTTGCATAAACGACTACACAAGAGTCACTAAAACTTCAAAATCATGCATCGATCATTTTTTTATTAAAAATACATTGAAAACGATAGAAATTATTCCTATTATATATTAAATACAAATAACAGATCACTACCCAATATTACTGTTATTAAAATTTTCTAACGATAATAAACCCAAGCCGAAAAATAATTATATGGAAAAAAAATACACAAATTATCACGTTTTAAAAAACTTGTTATTGGACTTTAATTGGGAATGTCTTTATACGATAAGGGATGCAAATAGGGCATTCGATTTTTTTGTAAAATACCTAAACCACTTTGTAGAACAAAGTACTAAAACAAAAAAACAAAAAACAGACTCGATCAAACATGATTGGATTACTCAGGATCTTCTTAAACTGATAAAAATAAAAAATGAAAAGTTTAAATTATGGAAAAAAGATATTAATAAAAAACAAAAAGAATTAGATTTTAAAACGTTTAAAAACACACTAACAAATAAAATACAACAACAAAAAAAGAAATTTTATTCTGGACAAATACAAGAAAATTGTAAAGATTCAAAAAAATTATGGAAAACAGTAAATAACATTTGTAAAAAATCAATTACGGATAAAAAAGTTTCTGTTATAAAAACCGATGATGGAAAAACCATAGAAAATGAAATAGAAATTGCAAACCTCTTTAACGAGCATTACTCAACTGTAGGATCAAATTTGGCTAAAAAAATTAACAAAACTAAACCAAATTCTGTCAACTTAAAAGAAAAATATGTTCCAAACACATTCGTATTTCTAGAAATATCGCCTCTAGAAATAGAAAAAATAATTCTTTCTTTAAAAAATAAAAAAGCCCCAGGCATAGACAACATAAAATCTGAACTATTAAAAAATATAGCTAAAAAAATATCAGAGCCCTTGGCTTACATCTTTAATTTGTCAGTGGAAACGGGAATTTTTCCAGATAGTCTTAAAGTTGGAATAGTTAAACCACTTTTTAAAACCGGTGATAAACAAAAAATTATTAACTATAGACCAATAACGCTCATATCTTCTTTTGCAAAAATATATGAAAAAATCATAAAATCCCGGTTTGTCTCATTTTTGGATAAATATAACATTATATCTATAAAGCAGTTCGGTTTTAGAAATAATTTATCAACAGAAGACGCAATTGACTCGGTGCTTAAGCAAATTTATAGCTCTCTAGATCATATTAAACCTTGTTTGGGCGTCTTTTTAGATCTCGCTAAGGCATTCGATACAGTTTGTTATAAGACATTACTAAAAAAACTTAAAAATTATGGATTTGGAGGAAACATTTAAAAACTACTAGAGAGTTATCTAGAAGATAGAATACAGTACGTAAAAATAGGAGATAGCCATAGTGATCCGAAAATAATTACTTACGGTGTTCCTCAGGGAACAGTCTTAGGACCGCTTCTATTTACAATCTACCTAAATGACATTCTAGAACTAGATATTAAAGGATATCTGGCCAGCTTTGCTGATGACGGGGTGGTTGTTTTTAGGGGAGATTCCTGGCATGAATTAAAAAAAGTTGCAGAAAAAGAAATAAATGTTCTAAAGGAATGTTTTGATATTCATACATTAACCATAAACTTTGAAAAAACTAAGTTTGTGCCATTTACTACATATGAGGATAAACTCCCAAATTTTGATATGTTGACTTTACCTTACAATGTACAAATAAAAAGATCTAATAAGATCAAATATTTGGGAATTATTTTGGACCCTCACTTAAGATGGAATCACCATATTAACTTTCTAGTTAAAAGACTTCGATGCATGATTTCCAGATTTAAACTCTTGCGAGAATATCTGTCTGTAAACTATCTTAAAACTCTATATTTTGCACTAGTAAACTCGCACTTGAGCTATGGTATAATTGGCTGGGGTACTGTCAATGATACCTACCTGAATAATCTTAATGTACTGCAAAAATGGATTATCAAGACGATTTTTAAAAAACCATATCGCTTTCCTAGCAATGCACTATTCTCTGAAGCTAAAATCTTAGACATCAGACAGATATTTTTCCAGAAATTGGCCATAACAGGCTATAAAAATAAAGAGCACTTAAAAAATCATTCACACAGCTACTCTACAAGAAACCGAAATCAGTATGTGATCGGAAAAGCAAAGTTAAATATTGGTACAAAAAGTTCCACCTATCTGGTTCCCAAAGCATTAAATTTTTTATCAAGTAATATTCAAGAAGTTGTCAATTTAAATCAATTTAAAATTTTAGTAAAAAAAATTTTGTTTAATACAGAAAGATCTAGGATTAAAGATTTCGTAAACCAGAAAGCATAGTATTTTTAATGTAAAGTTTTTATAAAAATGTAAATGTTTAATCCTTGCTTAGTTTAAAATAGTGATAAGATTACCAAAGATAGACTTTCCCGGATTTGACTAAGGTTTCCAGATTTAGACATTTATATCCCGATTGTGTGGCAATATATCTCGGAGTGGACCATACTTTCAAAAAACCAAAACTGTAGTTTTAAAGGGAATAATCACTCATAAGTATCAAGGATATTTTAAAAGTGTACGGTATGTTAAATTTAATTTGCCTTTGTAAAAAAAAAAAATTGTATTTACTTAAAAAATTGTATTTACTTATTTTGCAAATAAACGTCTATTCTATTCTATTCTATAGTTAAAAGTAAAAAACTAAAAACTCTAGTGTACAATAATAATAATAAACAGAGAAAAATATAATAATAAATTAGATGTAGCTGTTATTTAGAAGGTTTTGGTAAAGTAGAAAATTACCTGAAATATAGTGCTTAGGACTTCTTTCTTATTCTACAGGTATTAACTGAAATTGAAAATAATAAATGGCTTAGATCCATAATACACCGTTGATATGAAGAGCCTCAACACTTCTATTGATGGTGTTCCACCAATTACCAATATGGATATTGTTAGTTATCTAGTTCTAACACACAGCTTTTATGCAAATTATCAAATTAAAGCATACAAGAGTTTACAAGCCTACAAATATTTCGAATCTGGGTTTGTTATAAAGGCAGGAACCAAAAGGATAACTGATTTGTTTGTGTTGATCGAAAAGGTATGTAATCTTTCAATATTTATTAGGTACGTTTCAGAGCTGGGTAAATACTTGTATTTACTGTTAATTACCAATTACTTTTATCATTACTTTTTGGCCTAAGAAGTTTTTTAAGTTTTTTTAGTAATTTTAAATATAGAAATACAACACATAATATAAAAAATATAAACAGTAAGCAGATTCTAACCTAACGTTTGAGGAAGGGTCTGGGAAGGAACTCTGCAAGGTCATGAGTCATGCAGGAATTTTTTGTTTTTATTGGTAACAGTAATTTTAATTGGATTAATAAATATTTAACGACAAATTACAATTCCAACGCAAAATTTGCTCTAATTACAATTCCAAATGATTCTAATAGAAAAAGGTATTTAAGTACAATTACGGATTACTTTTTACCACGGAATTACCCAGCTCTGGTACGTTTGTGCTAATATAAAAAATGTATTACATCAGAATCTTTTGATTTTATATTGATTATTGTAAACTTATATTCGGCATTTATTTTAGGTAAAACATTTCCAGCGGTTTAGTGCAAAACCATTAGAAGTATGGTGTATTGTTGGCAATGATGGTGATATACATACAGCACACTGTACATGTATGGCTGGTAATAGTAAAGCTTGCTGGTTTAAGTATGTTTTAGTATTGGTCCAGTTGAAATTGTTTTAGAATTGAAATAAATCTGTATTACATTTATTATTTGTAAGTAAATAAATGTAGTGGTTAAGGAGGAAAGCAATGTTTATTATTATACAAGTAGTGTGTGTGTATATGTGTAACTCTGCAATTAAATTAGTGCTGCATTTTTTGTAAATAAATGTAGAATTAAGTTAGCCTTTTATTAATTGTAAGTTTTTTGTCGATGTTGTCTTGTGGAATTGTTTCTATGACCTTTGGGGTTTTATTTTCTAGTTTTTTTTTCCTTTTGAAAAAATGTAAACTGTTATACAAGAGTTTCATTTTTTTATTGTCTCTAAAATGTTAGACATTTAATGCATTAGAAAAACAATTATTTTGACATGAGTACACTACAATACATATTTCTAGTTTTAACATGATTAAAATCAATGAACGCCTCATTATACAAATATGTTGATCTTATTGCCAAAGCTATCTAAAAATATATTATTATAATAACACTTAGTAAATAAACGTTGCATATTATAAAGAGACAAGATTTATTACTTATTTAAGAACAAACTAATATAAAACATGCATTAAATGTAAAGAAATAATAAAAGTTGCAAAGTAATAGATTTGTTCATAAAAAAATCATAAGCTATTTAAATAATAAAACTATAAAGGAATAAAAGGTGGAGAAAGATTAATCAATGCACAACATACTGTTACAGCTTTATCTAGCATATTGACCTTTTCATTACTGCCTTTTTTTAACATAGTAATTGGAATAGTGTGTACATATTATGAAGAGACAATTATTACTAATTTAAGAACAAACTATATAATCAAGGATTTAAATTTATAGTACAAAATATTCAATATCTGCTCAAAATAGGTAGATGTAGTGGATGCAGAAATTTTAAACCTGTACGCTAAATCTTTATAATGCAAATCTAGTCTTAGTTTGATTAAAGTCAACATAAGTTGATTGAAGCTGCTCAATGCTGTAGTGCTAGTTGTACAAACAAATGGTTCTACTCTTTTGAAAATGATCTATACTGTTTTACATTTAAACCCTGTATAATATTTTTACTTGCTATCATCGGATCCATCATCCATAAGTCCTAAAGGTGAATTTTCTACTTTCAACTCTAATGCTTGCATTTTTTTGAAACTAAATTCATTATGTTCTAATTTGACTGAAAGATTAGCCATTGTAAGATCAGTCTGGGTAGACACCCCAGTCTCCATACATTCAATTTGATTATCCTGCAACTGTTGAGGCATTTCATCAATATCCATGACCTGTTGACAAAGTAATTAATTATAACAATTTTCAGCAACTATCAATACCTACATAATTTAACATTGCTATCACTAGAAACTAACATTCTTTTTATCAAAATAAAGTGCAAAACATACTCATATAGTATCTTTTTCTGACCAGGACGGTCAGCTAAACATATCCCAGTCAATTGTCATCAAGCTCTTAAGACAATTTATATAAAAAAGGACTACTATTAGTTATTTTTTACCTTAGTGTCAGCCAATTTTCTCCTTTTATCTGTGAGATTCTCTGTGTCAACATCTGCAACCCTTTTTTCTAATTTCCGAGACACATGTCCCATATGTTAAGATGGTACCCTGTCATGGTGGTCTTTATCTTCGAGGGACGCAGGTTTGTCTAAAATGAGTTAATACCTACTTGAGTACCTACAAACTACGTATACTAGGAGCTAGAAGACTTGATATACTATTCGAGATAATATTTGATAAGAAGCCTACCTGTTATAAAGTGTTTACTGCAAACTTTCTGGTGTTTTAATATTGATTCGGTCAGATCGTCTCTCTTTATTGCCGCAATCTATGCATACCTGCGAAGTTTGGTCAACTCGTTTTTCTCAGTTGAAAACCTGTTTTTTGTCTCTGCGGGAACGCGATAAAACGAAACTTCATCCCGATTAAAACGGCTTCCACAACCAACCACAACACATATCGAAGGCATTTGACAATACAAACACTTCACTATTTAAAATCCACAATTTACTGCCAAAAAACAGAAAGAAAACCAAAGCATCAACAAAAACTCAAACACTCTACAGTAACTTTGTTGTTTGTTTGACCTTCGCCGCCATATTGAATTTATTTTTTGACACATCGTTGGATTGCCTAATTATGAAAACATAACCCCAAAATTGCACCTTTAGCAGTTAGTTTATGTGCAGAAAATAAGAACAGTAAATTTTAACTTTGTATGAACAAATCATAGAAAAATATTTAATTCTTATGTTGGTGTAAAGAAATTGTTATTAATATTTAAAACCCCAAAAAAAGAGAAGTTTAAATTATTAATGATTGATGAAACATGAGGTTTTATTTTCCATAAAGAGAATGTAGCTATAACAGGAACTCAAGTGCTGAATATCAGTTTTTTTGTTGATGTTGTTAGTAGTTTTATTAATGTATATCATTTCTAAAAAAATCCGTTTGTTATAATTACTTTCCCGTTCAAGATCTTTAATGTTGGAGATGTCAACCGTATGCTTTGTAGAAAGTACGTGTTCAGCTAAAGCGCAAAAAGGTTTTTTAAGTTCGATATCACTTTTATGTGAGGTATGTCTACCGGATAATTGTCGACTTGTTTGACCAATGTATTTTGTTTGGCAATCTTTACAGGTAAGTTCGTAAACTACGTTAGATGTTTCTAGAGGGCTAACTTTGGTTTTCGTTCGTGTGAAGGGACTGCTGGTTGAAAAGACAGTTTT
Organism: Altica lythri; assembly: GCA_964028335.1. Lineage (NCBI taxonomy): Eukaryota > Metazoa > Arthropoda > Insecta > Coleoptera > Chrysomelidae > Altica > Altica lythri. The sequence goes on along the minus strand of OZ034801.1, from coordinate 95,922,891 downwards.
AATGGCTATGGACTTGCGCGGGATCTGTTTAGCGATGGTTATTAATTTCTGAGTAAGATTGTTAATGTAAGGAATTGAGACATAAATGTTAGGTGACTCAACATCGAGTTTTGTAATGGAAAGAGTGTTATTTCTCATGGGATGACTCTCTGTATTGGTGTGATGAATAAGTGTGTTGACCATCTTTTTTGGGTATGAGTTATCAACTATAGGATTGCCACTAAACATTGTAAGTCTTGTTGTCGGAAAGATGGATGTGAAAGTCCAGTTCCGTAGTGTTTTAACTAACTTGATTTTAGTTTTTGGGTGTGATTTGAGAAGAATAGATACATCAAATCTATTGCTAACCATTGGTTTCCTATACCATTGAGTACGAAGCAAGCCAGTATAAACTTTCACATCCAAGAAAGGCAGACAACCCTCATGTTCGTACTCTATTGTGAATTGAATGTGTGGCTCGAAGCCATTAAAAATTGTAAGAATGTCTTCAGCTTTGCCCTTAGGTACTGCCAGAATGAAGTCATCGACGTTTTTTTTTACGAAAGGAATGAGAATGTTAATATTAGAAACAGCTGATTCTACAAGTTCATTAGGACGTAATTGCACAGTATAGGAGAGATTTTTGAGCCCATTGAAGTGCTGAAAACTTGCTTGTTAGTATCATCCTTCGAGGAAAGTGTTAAAGGAAATTTCACAAAAGTCTGATATCTTAGACCATTTGTTTTATAGCGAAATAATTATCGACTCTAACGAGTTCGTAATTTTCAGGTAATTGGTAGTCATTAATAAACTCACTGAAAGCAAAAGTGTCTGTGATGTTGAAATCGGTTTGAAAATTGTATGCAGCCGTGAGGATGTTAGTAAAGTAAGTGGTGATGGGTCCATTTGGAGGGTTTGTAAAAGATACAATTGGTCTGTTACTAAGGGTTGCTTTATGGATCTTGGGTAAGGAGTAAAACCTTGGAAGAGCGGAATTATATATCGTGAGTGTCGATACATGTTGAGGTGGAATAAAATTTCTATGTTTTAGATTACTTACAAGTTTGTTTACTCTTTGTTACAAGGTGGGTCCTGGGATTCTGTTAAGCTTTGTATAGCAAGTATGGTCGTTTAGTAATTTTAAGGTGTTGTCTATATATTCTTGTTTTTTCATTATGATAGTAACATTTCCTTTATCGCTTTTAACTAAGTACAAATCAGGGTGGTCTTTTAAGAACTTTTTACATTTTGCAAATTAAAGGGAGAAAGTATGTTTTATACCTTGTTGCTGATGTAAATAGTTTGTAATTACATTAGTGAATTGAGATCTCAATATTTTTTTGTCATTTTCAGGTACTCCAGCCATAATATTTTCTGAATCTGCAAGTAATGAAGAGACCTTGTATTCCTTAGTGGTAGTATATAGACTGAATTTATTGCCTAAAGATAAAAATTTAAAAGCATCCTTTGTTACAGCGATATCCGACAAATTTTTTAGCCAATTTTTTTTGGTTTTAATGTTGTTCAAAGAGTCAAGTTTGTTAAGTTTAAGTTTTAATTTGCTTTTAGAAGTAGTAAGTATTGTTTTATATTTTATGTTTTGAAAATCATTTATTATTTTCTTTGGTAGCTTATGCGTTAGTCTGACTTTAATTTTAGTTAAGGTTGAATTTAATTTGGTAATTTCAGCAAAGGTTACCTTTATTTCAAGATTTAGGATGTTCTTCCTTATATTATTAAAATTGCTGATGTTGGTTCCTGTTCTGCCTTCACTGTGATGTAGGATAGTGTTAATGTTGGATATGCCGTTGGTGCTGTGCTTAGGATTACAGTCTTAACGGCGTCAATTTAGGAAATATTCTCTTCTGACTTCGAGCTTAGCTAGTTTGGTGTTAATGCATGATTTTAGATCACGCTAAAAGTTGAGTCCGTATTGGTTTAAGATGTCGTTGAAAAACCCTACAAAAATGACAAAAAAACAACTGTACTCAATAATCTTACCTTATGAAACTGATAAAAACACATATGTAGTGGATAAAATTTTAAAACAACGAGGACATGAAGTACTTCGACTACCACCATACCATTGTCATTATAATCCAATAGAACTAGCATGAGTGTTTACTAAGACATATTATAACAAACATAACATCTACTTATCTTAACCACGATAGAGTTAAAAAAACTTGGACAGAAGCATTGACTAAATGTACACCAGACATGTGGCAAAATTTTTGTAGACACACAGACGAACGTATTTTGGCAGATTGGATTTCTTACATGGGAAACTGCTCACATGCCAATATTCCTCCTTTAATTATTTCATTGAAGGAATCAGATTCTGACGATTCCGATTTTGGATTTGATAGTGAATCTGATTCTTTCAGTGAAATAATGGAAGAGGATTGATCATACAATTACACCGACAACATTGACACCCTACATCTAAATCTGCATCTGTATTTGTTTTTATTTGCTTTTATGTAATTTATTAAATTATTTTTTTCATTCTATCGGTTTGAAAGCTTGTTTGTATATCTAACAAATCTTAATTTTTCTGAAAAATTTTTGTTATAAAGAACATTACCAAAACATCTGCATATTTAAGTCAAATGCGGCACCACCTAGGGCGGACCAGGAAAATCAAATTTATACTGGAGTATAATTTTCTTAATTAACCCATTGGATGTGAAATTTTATTATCCTACAGCCACTATTACAATAATGTCACACAACGACGCCATTTGGAGTAAAATAACAGATTTTAAAAAAGATGAATATATACTTTGAGTACAGTGTTTTTATGTCAAACTCAAAAAATGATATAATAATTTTTTTACCACTGCTTGAATAAATTAAAAGTTTTATTATACATTTGTAAAAATGATTTTTGTACTATTGCTTGATTAATTTAAAAGTTGTATTAAACGTTTTTAGTTAATACATGTATATGGGCTACATTTTGAATTTTACTTATTTTATTTATTTTTAATAAAATGTAAATATAAAAGTATATTTTTTCTTGTAGATCAATAAAATAATATGATAATTGACTATATACAGGGATCTGTAATCTAAAGGAATGTGTTATTTTGAATATCAGTCAAAATCCATGTGAATTCAATTAGACCATTCTTGGATATTAATACTACTTGCAGCGAAACCTGATGTACTGATACTTTAGTATTCAATGTAATATTAAATATATTGACTTCTTTTCTGCAAGTTTTAAATTTGGTTTGCAGGTTTAATTACTTAAGATATTTGTTATGAATACACATATTTTTATTGAAGACCTGACAACATCGTGCTTACATTTAAAAAGACCACAGAACAGTAAACTATTCTGTGATCAGACGTATATTGGGCGAATTTCATGTTACTTACAGAGCATACTGAGATAGGAATAAAAAGTGAACGGAGTACACCTATTACAATATTATATATTGAATTTTCTTGATAATAAAAAATGAAATCTAATAATTTTTACATTGCTGAATAGGCAATTAAATGTTCTTTCAAAGGAGGTATCACATGACCCCTCATGCCATTTAAAAAAATGGGGTGCTGAAGTTTGAATTGGGGTGTGGTTTTTTAGCGTCATAAATTGTCATTTTAAATTTAAAAATTGACGTGTTTCAGGATTTTTCCTTTACACGGTTATTAACGTAGAAAATGAATTTATCCGTTATTTTTGGACCTCAATGGATATATACTCCTTGTTAACCGCAAAAAAGATAACAGTAAGGAGAACCCTGAAAGTGCACAAATGATTTCGTACAAGAACGCCTTGCATTCTCGCGTCCTCTGACCGGAATAGGCCACTTTATTTTGTCCACTTTGACTATTATAAATCAAAGGTATTAAGTTGAATAATATAACAAAAATATTCAGGTATCTACTTAAACTATAAAAATATAAACGAAATAATGAAAAAATACATAGTCATACAATACAAAAAGTGAAATAACGTGTACCTAAAGACACTAACGACAAATTAAATTAGATGCAACTCAAAATGAGTTTAATCAAAAACTATTTTTATTGCATGGTTTTGGGTTTAAAATTTTATAACAATTATATACAAAGGTAGAATTGTAAGCCTAAATAATAAATAAATAATTGGTCAAATTTAACCCTTTTGCAATTGTTACAAACATTGTTTTGTTTTTTTTAATCTCAAAAACAATTAAATATTTTTAAAATTAAAAAAAAGATCTGAAAAGAGCAGAAAATGTCACAAAAATAAGTCCATACTCCTGAAACTGTATCTCCAATATTTATAATTTTAACAGAGCCCTAAAGTCATAGCTAAAACGGGGTGTTTTGCGCTTTCGGGCGTTGCGCATTTCAGTCACAGTAAACAAAAGCTTATTTAAATATATTAAATATCAATATTAAAAAATGAAAAAATTTAACCTACCTTTGGAATAAGTTGATAAACAAAAATACGCGCGAATAATTTTTTTTACGTATTTTTCCATTAGTTATGCTATTGTTAATAAACAAAATTGTTGTAACCAAAAGTTAACATAAAAACCTTTATAATTATTTAACAAAAAAGCTCAATTTTTTTCCCTTGGTAGAATTGTTCGGAAGAGATGAAAAAATAGATTTTTGTTGAAATAATTAAAACATTTTTATTTTTTAGTTATTTATAAACAATCTATTGCATTAAAAATTTTAAAAGGTTTACAAAGTTATTGTTTAAAAATTTTTTTAATTCGTAATGATTTCGTTTTTTTCTCATTTAACGTCACCTGAAAATATATATATTTTTTATTTTTTAATGCTATTATTTAAAAAATTGTTAAAAACAAATGCATTATTTTTAAGGTAATGGATATTTTTCTTTTATTCGATGGACCAGAAAATATTAGTTATTTGCTCGGTATATAAAAGAATAATATAAATAATGATTTAAAATAAAAAACGATTTTTTTTTTTAATCATGATCCAGTTTCGGGGGTAGGGACTTATTTTTGTGACATTTTCTGCTCTTTTCGAAGTTCGATTTTCTCTTTCTATTTTTGATTGGTAAAGTGATTTCGCGGTGGATTGCTTCAAATTTATTGCATACTTTTTCGTACTCTTCTTTAGACTTCCTTTCAACATGGTTTTCAGTATGCTAATATCATAATTTTTGTCTGAAAATTCTTCAAATAAAATAATTTTGTGAAAATATTTATTTAACCCTCAACGGAGCTCTGTTAAGAGTAGAACGCTGGTGCAGGAGTCGAAAGTTTTTCGACATTATCATATTTGTCTAAGAGGCAAGTCCATGAAGTAGGATACTTCGTATCACAAATTTCTAATAATGCAATTAAGTTAAAGTGTTCTCCGGTTACAGACATTCTAAGATAGTTTAGTTTTTGTACATTGGGCATAAAAGAGTGCTGATCTATGACTGATGAAAAAGTCTCTTTGAAGAATAACCAATCTTTTTAACCTCCGCAAAACGAAGGAAGATTTATATCAGGAAGCTTAATATAGTTGAAATGTTGGGTATCAGATAGATTTTGATTTGTCGAATTATTTAGGCTACCTGTAGAATTGCTATTGTTTGCTGTTGGTGAGAGAATCTGTTTGGCTTTACTAATACAGGCATAGAATGAGTCTTCAAATTGCAATCTTTCATCGTTATCATCAGACACTTTAAATGATTTAATGTTTAAAAGAATATTATCGAATTTGTCATTTAGTTTCAAAGCATCTTCTAGAGAGATTTCAACTGATCTAAGTGAGGATTGGTATTATCTATAATTTTGGTAGTTAAGGTGTTAAAATGAGATAAAGCTGCTTTGATAGTCTTTTTTGCTGTTTTTAATGAATCTAATGTTTCAGCCATGATTTTGTTATATTTTATAACTTTTAAGATTCTCTGCTGTGTAAACGTGGTTCAACAGAACAATAAGAATGAATGTTTTCAGTGGCAAAGTGTAGGTAAGTACCAGTATCAAAGCGTAATAAGTATCAAGTATAACGAAAGTCTATAATTTATTATCAAAAGTAATAAGTAAAGCAGCTAGGCCGGGTCGAGCGCAAAATCGATCATTTTTACATGTAAATCTCCATAAGAAAATCTAAGGTCCATTCTGGTCATTTTTGTTCCTTTTAGCCCCGCCCACATCACGTGACCGCCGAGACCACGTGACACGATTTTAGTACCCCCTACCTCGACTGAGCCGTTGATAGCTTAGCCTCGTTTAACAATACACATAGCTTCGATTGCCAAAAGGGCATTAACGTTATATCTCTTAAACGGCCGAACTGATTTCAATTTATGACGTATCATTGTAAAGGGGTTGCTGTATAGGGTAAGATAAAGCTCACCTTATCTCACCTTTGATTTATCTGTAATTTCTTTCACCATACCTTGACTACCCCTCATCACTACCCCAATGTCATTTTAATCACCCTACCACCCCTCATCGTCATCCCCAGTGTCCAAATAGAACTTAGAATAATTTTGTATGAGAATAAGGGTAGAAAAAAAATTCTGTGTGATGGTAGTTGTGGGATTCGAACCCACAAACTCATGTGTACAAAGCTGACGTCTTAACCAACACGGCTATTCACTGACTTGCAAAAGAAAGTTGAAATGTGTTAGACAAACAGCTCCGTCTACGTCACATACGGTTGTAGATGATAATAAGTTAGCAAAGGCGTACTGTCGATTTTTAGATATTTAGCAGAGTCGTACCTAACAATTAGCCTAGCCTAGCCTAGCCTCCCAGAGCCGTTGCAAATATATATATATATATATATGTATATATATATATATATATATATATATATATATATATATATATATATCTGGCATATTCTCTCGCTGTAAGATGTGACTATGCAGATATCCTCTGTCCAATTAAATGTTTTTGTAAAATATCTTAGTTAATTATCCAGCAAAGACCACGTGGAGGTGTGAGCAACCAGATATTCAGAGACATTTGAATTATTTTCATCTTTAATATTAATATTTAAATCTGCTATTAAAATGTGGTGGTTAATTTTTTTATTTCTATTTATTTGTTTTAGGTATTCATTTAGACCTTCAACAAATTCCTCTAGATCTGTAGCTGGTGACCTGTAGATTGCTGTAATTAACAGCTTATTGAGTTTATTTAGCTCTATTTCAATTTGTAATATTTTTATATTGCCAATTCTACATATTTCATGTGAAAATTTTAATGTGTTTTTTAAATATACAACTACCCCATCATTTTTATTAACATCTCCTTCGTTATAAACTAGGTTATATCCCTCTATATTAAATAAATTTATGTCAGCAATATTGAACGTTTCTGTTAGAACTAAACAATCATATGGGCAGATTATCTGATATAAAATAATTTTCATTTCATCAAGGTTTTTATTTAAACTACATATATTTTGATTGAATATGCTAAAGCAGTTTTGTTTTATCTCCCTGTATAAATTATTTAGTGTTAACACTGTATTAATTTCTAAGGTATTTACGGGAACATAGTTAATGTCTCTAATATACTGATCCATATCTTTAAAAATAAAGTGATAAAATGGCAAACAATTATAATAAAAGAAAACTAGTTACTGTTATCAAATAGACAAATTAGATAAAGCAGAAGGTTTACAAGACAAAAATACTTAAAAAATATTCAAGAAATGCGGCGTTGCAATATTTTGTTTTAGAATGTTTTTTAACAAATAAATTAGACGAAACATAAAGTCACTAATACAATATCACTTCTTTTGTTGTTGGCTTGTGAATTCTGAAGTAGTTTTTCTTCCTTGGATGTTTGTTGTTCTTTGGAAGATTCTTTAATATGATCTTTCTTTGTATTGGTGTCTGATTTTGGCGTGTCCAATAGTTGGGTGAAGTGGTTTTTGTTGGTTTTTTCTGTGTTTTTTTTATCGTTAATCTGTGTTTTCTCTGTATTGACTACTGGATTCCTATTTCCCTGGATGGTTTCCTGTTTGCTTACTTCAGTCTCTCTCCTATTTGCGTTTTGAACAATAAGCGTTCCGGGATCACTGTGCGAGGCGACTTCCTCAAAAGGATCTGATGTTTCTTCAAGATCTGATGGAGAGTATGGTTGTCCATTCACATAAAGCTTCCCATTTTTTATGTAGCAGTTGGTTTCGTTGTTTTGTCTTGCATAATATAAGTGTTGTCTCAGTATTTTGTATTCCTGACGTTGCAAAATCGTAAGATCATGGGCGATTGTGATTTTTGTTCCTTTTAGGTTTTTAAAGTTCCTTAATAAATTTTGTTTTGTAAGATTTAACAAAAAATCAATTTTTATTGGGCTGTTTTGATTTTTACCCAATGCATAGATATTATTAAAGTCAGATATAGTAAGTGATACTTTTAGTAAATTATTTATCTTAGCAATAACGCTAGATATATCTAGTTTATGTTCTTCTCTTTCTAATCCAAAGATTATAATGTTATTCTTTTTAGATTCTCTCTCTAGTAACTCAATTTTGTTTTGTAATAATTCATTGTCCTTTTCTAAATTGTTTATTTTATGTGTTATTTGTTCTATTTTAAAACTTAATCTCGTTTCTGTTGCATCAATAATTAATTTTAGGTCTGCGTACTCTTTTGAGATGTATTGGTACAAATCGTTGTTAGCTACATCCTTACTCATAATTCTAATTCTAGTGTATGGTCTTGTATACTAATAGTTGGTTGCAACAAAAACTGGTTTATAAGCGATTATCTATATTGAACAATATCAATTTTTAGGTATATAGGTTAGAGTTATTATGATGATTATACCGATTTTTTTTTTAGATAGTGATTACAGAGAGGTTTTCACGTCTAATGTGTTTTATTATTCTCAAAGGTTGACTTACTGACTTAAAAAAAGAAAATCCAGTTGATGAATACGGAAATTTTACAAACTGAACAGGAGCACAATTTTTCAACAACTATACTTTTGGGTGACCACACACCACAATGATAGAATATTAAATGATAACTTACTGAGTTTAAATGTTGATAAAACCAAATATATTACCTTTACCCGGACCATAACAGATCAACCCGTATTAAATATAAAATTACACAACCCAAAATAATATTGATTGTAACTGCCCAAATTTACAGAAAACGAGAATAATAAAATATCTAGGCATCATATTTGACGAACATATAAGATGGTCTGATCACATTACCAATCTTACTAAACGTATAAGAGCTCTCATGCATAAATTTTACAATATAAGAGATATTCTATGTAAAAAGAACCTAATTATGATGTACAATTCACTAGTAGAATCAATTCTAAGATATTGCATAGTTATCTGGAGAGGTGCGTTCACAACATCCTTACAAAATTTGCAAACTGCACAAAACACCCTATTAAAAATAATTTTCCTTAAAGACAGACTTTTTTCATCTCAGTTACTTTACCAAGAGACATCATTATTAAAAATCAGACAAATATACACATTTCAATGTATTGTAAGAGCTCACCTTAAACAAGAGTAATTGCCAAAACAATATTGAATACTAGGGCAGCAGCCAACTTAAATGAAAAGATCGACCTTTTCAAAAAATCTGTAACGCAAAGAACCTTCTTCTATTTCGGACCAAAACTGTTAAATTTACTTCCGATTCATTTAAAGCAAAGTAAGAGACCGTTCCGATTTAAAACAGAAATTAAAAACCTGATATTAAAAAATCCAAGAATTTTCGAAATTTTTTAATTAGTTTTCTCGGTATTAAATAAACAAAACATACAACTAACCTACCTTACCTTTCTAAATATCTTTATGTCTACATACCCTTAGATCTCAAGTCTTGCCTCTTTTTGCCGCTATCCCATCGTTTCCTCTACATATTAATAATTGTCTTTGGTTTCTTCGAGGGAGGAGAGTTGACAAAACAGGCACTTGTGCCCAGGTCACTTTTCCTTCGATGAAGCACATACTTATTATGTGTATATATTTATGTATTATGTAATGTGTATCTAAACACAAAATGTCTGGGAGTGGAAATAAAGTTTGATTTGATTTGATTTACTTGAATCCCTTCCTTTAAATGGTAAATTAGTTGTATGTGGTGATTTGAATATTGTCACGCCTGCGCCTGGGGGGTTTAGGAGAATGTGCCATAGTGTTTTGGGATGAGGGGTAGCTTTACTAGAGGCACTTTCCACCCAGGTCGTGGTTATCTAACCCCTGGCCAGGTATCCTGCTGAAGGCAGAAAACTAACCAGGAGGAAGATTAGATAAACAACAGGAAACAAACAACAAATATATTAACAAACAAACAATAACAATGAATAATTAAAAATGACTAACGAATAACTAAATACAATAATCTTAACTAATCTTACCAAATAAACTACATGGTGGCATGTCACATTTACTCACGAAAATAAGTCAAGAGTCACAACGGCCCAGACCCAAGGGTCTGTTTTAGGGACACCCCAGAGAGGGACCCTTACAGACAACCTTAGACTCCGAACTCTTCGAGTACGACCTCAACGCCGCTCTTTTATATCCAATTCTTACGCTACGTGAGAATAAGAATTAAAATATATAAGGTCGCCTTGAAATCTAACGTACTGACTTTGGCCTGGATAATTACAATACAAAATAATACAATGAAATCTAAAACAATTAAACAACTCTATTATCGTATGTGACATGCCCCCCTTCCTTTAAAGCCCGCCCCTGGCTTTGCTCGGCTCTGGCTTACAGGGGTTTATGTATAGGACTGAGTTTTACAAAATAATTATAATTCGCCACACTTCTGTCAGAATCTGCTCTTCTCGGAGAATAACTTGTCTTCCCCTCGTCTAGAAACGCCAGGTCCACCGCTGGCTAGGCGGATCCCTTTTTGGTATGTTGGTCTGTCTGCAACTTTGTGAAAACCATCGTCTCATAGCTCCATCTCTCGAGGTCCATGGCCAACATCATACTGTACTCCATCACACCATTCTCCTTAATACATTTTTACAACTATACATTTACAGTCTTCCCATCTTTGGCTACCATCCATTGGGAAGATCTGCTATTGGGATAGGAGTATTGAAGCTGACCATTTCCATTCCTCGACGGAGACCTTTCTTACTCGTTGAGACAAGACCCATACCATACTCAGGATAAAGGACCCTTTCCCTCTAGAATTCCGAGCAAGCATCTCCTGGATTGCGTCTTCTTTGAGTAGATGTGGGGAAAACGTTAAACATTTAAACATTAAAACAATAACTCGGTCCTAAAACATACAAAAACAAATACTATTAAAATTAAATAATCAATGTAATTTGCCTAGAAAGGGCATAAGGGAATCATTACTTTAAACTTCAACATTAACATTAACAAAAAAATTAAATTTTATTTGACTTTATTTACAAGCTATTTACCTTCAACTACAAAAATAAAAATAAAAAAATAATAATAATAATTATACCTTTAGGTGCCCAAGGTCTTACCCTGTACTAAACACCTTATAAATTACACCATTGGATGCCTAGGGTTTTTATCCCTATACTAAACATCTCATATATTATCCCATCGGGTGCCCAAGGTCTTATACCCTGTACTAAACACCGCATAAATTACTCCATTGGATGCCTAGGGTTTTTATCCCTATACTAAACATCTCATATATTATCCCATCGGGTGCCCAAGGTCTTAACCCTGTACTAAACACCGCCTAAATTACTCCATTGGATGCCTAGGGTTTTTATCCCTATACTAAACATCTATTTAATATTTTTGAAACTTTCGGGCCAGGTAAGGTTTCTAGGCCATTCAGTGAAACCTCTCCTCTCCCTAGTTTCCTGTTAAACTCATCTCATTACTATAGCACTTGTTGAAGCTTGTTTACTACTTGATAAAGCCAAACAAAAATGTCACACACAACAAAAATTTTTAAAAACTTTAAATAAACACCATTCTTTGATTCCCTTCCGCTTCTTTCTAGACCTTCCTGTACAATCCTGATACTAAAATATATTAATTTATTTAAATTAAAAAAAAGTTACTAAAACTGTAGTAAAAGCTGAAACAATGTAAAATATTATCTAAATACTGGATTGAATCTTTAAATATAAAAAAAATTAGTATTTTAAATAAACTATTATAATTGATTTATTATTAATAAGTAATATACAAAAAAATCCTTTGTTTCTACAATACTACGTGTAGAAACAATAATTTTATGTTGGACTTTCGGAGTTTCTGGTCCGGTGTACTCTTACTTACTTTTGACATGCCACCTTTATTTCTAATAACGTTTAAAAAAAAAACTATACCGAATATTTAGTATCTGTTTCCCAATTTACAACATATTATAAAAAAATTACAGAAAAACAATGAAGAATAGACTACCTAATTACGTTAACGACAATTGAAATCTTACCATGAAAATAAATAATAAGAAGTTTAAAAACAAAGGTTCAATGTCAATAATCTGAACTAATTACAGCTGTATGTGCAGTTTTGCTATTTCGGAATTAAATAAACAACTACATAGCTGACAAAGAAATAAATAAAATAAAACATTTGACCGTGACCATATCTGTAACCTATATTATACACATCCCACAACAAATAATTAAAAAAGATCACTAAAACCAGAAAAATACCTATTTTTAATTGGTATAGATAGATTATTACATAGATATGGATGGGGTATATTTATGAATATTTATTATTGATTGCACTAAAGAAACTGGAAAAAGATAGAAAATAACACATTACATTTTTTACTTGAAGACAGTTTATTGTTTATCAACAATACATATTGCATACATTATTAAACCTCTATACGATTGACCGTGAAAAAAAACACATAATAAGTGACCTATCCTTAAACATCTCGTATTTCAACATACACATAATAAAAAAATGCTAAATCTGCACTCAGGTCATCATCCTAAATAAATCAATTATTCCACCGTCAAATTTTATATAAAATAGTATACACACAAAAAAGCTTCATAAAAAACTCAAAAAACAATCCTCAATTTCTTCAAGATAAAAAATATTTATGAAAGTATCTCTAAATTGTGCAAAAGAACAAATACTGTGAATAAGTTCACAAATAAAAAAAACACAAGATAATTCGCTTTAAAAAACATATCGAACGGATTAGGAAGAAACTTAAGAAAATTAATAGATGATACTGTTTAGGAAGAAACAGTTAACAGGAACAGCTAATGGTACCTCTACCATGTCACATCAGTGACATGAGGCAAAAAAATGCTATAAAAAAAATGGCTAAGAAAAGTTAAAATTAAACTGATTAGGAGGAAACAGTTTAGGGATCAGAGAACGGCACCTCCACCATGTCACGTCAGTGACATGAGGCAAAAAAAATGCTATAAAAAAAGACAACGAATAGTTAAAATTAAACTGATTAGGAAGAATCAGTTTAGGGATCAGAGAACGGCGCCTCCACCATGTCACGCCAGTGACATGGGGCAAAAAAATGCTAGAAAAAAAATTGCTACAAATATTTAAAAATAAACTGATTAGGAAGAATCAGTTATAAGGGATCGGCCAACGGCACCTCCACCATGTCACGTCAGTCACATGGATAAAAAAATGCTATAAAAAATAGTTACGAATAGTTACAATTAAACTGATTAGGAAGAATCAGTTCAGGAATCGGACAACGGTGCCTCCACCATGTCACGCCTGGGGGGGTAGAGGGAATGTGCCTTAATGTTTTGGGATGAGGGGTAGCTTACTGAAGGCACTTCCCACCCAGGTCGTGGTTATCTACCCATGGCTAGGTATCCTGCTGAAGGCAGAAAACTAACCAAGGGGAAGATGAGATAAACAACAGGAAACAAACAACAAATATATTAACAACGAAACAAACAATAACAATAAATAATTAAAATATGAATAACGAATAACTAAATACAAATCTTAACTAATCATACCAAATAAACTACATGGTGGCATGTCACACTTACTCACGAAAATAAGTCAAGAGTCACAACGGCCCAGACCCAAGGGTCTGTTTTAGGGACACCCCAGAGGGTGATCCTTACAGACAACCTTAGACTCCGAACTCTTCGAGTACGACCTCAACGACGCACTTTTATAGCCAATTCTTACGCTACGTGAGAATAAAAATTAAACTATATAAGGTCGCCTTGAAATCTAACGTACTGACTTTGGCCTGGATAATTATAATTAAAAATAATACAATGAAATCTAAAACAATTAAACAACTCTATTATCGTATGTGACAATATTGACTACTCCAGTGTTTGTGCTGCAAAAGAATCTCTTCAGAACATTTTCGATCCTTTTGGAATAATCATGCACGCCAACGCGCCAACCAGAACAACTAAAACTAGTTCTACCACCATAGACTATGTTACTTCATCTTTTGATACGAAAATCGTTGACTGTACGGTCTTCAATTCAGGTTTTTCTGATCATAAAGCAATATTAACTACATATTCCCTAAAATTCAAAAGTAAAAATGTTTCGCGCAAATTAGGCCGTATTTTCGGGGATAAAAATTTCCAAAATTTCAAAGAGTTGTGTCTAACATCTGACTGGAATTTTCTATCTGATGACGACGACTCCGAATTATCTAGATTTGTAAAGATAGTGTCTGATCTTGCATTTAAACCTTTTTCTCTCAGGCCTATTAAAGTAAAGCAACACAAACCCTGGTCTACTAAAGGCTTACGATTATCTTCTAAGAGCATGCGCTGTTAATCAGATTTAAAAGAATTCTTAGATAGCATCTCCTTTCAAAATTATGAAAAACTGTACAGAAAAACTTATATTCAAAACTATTAAGGCCGCCAAGGATATGTATTACAATAGAAAATTGGGAAATGCAGGTTACATTGCTAAAGAAACTTGGTCTATTGTAAATGAATTAAGGGACCGAGGCTCTTGATCTAACAAAATTCCTACTTCACCAGAGAACTTAAACACCTTCTTTGTTAACGTGCACAAAACTTAGTGAGCTCCATAACTTCTTCCCACGATCCTATTATGTTATATTTTAAGGTTTTTGTATTTTTTTTTTGTATGTTTTTTAGCTTTGTCGACAAATTGTATGATTTCTGACAATAAAGCATCTATTATTTTATGATTATATTATATTGTTATAAAATAATATTGTTATTATATATAAAACTGTCTTTACGCCTTAGTTTATAGCACAATTTCCATTAAACCCTGGTTATCTATTATTCCTTTGAAAAAAAGTTATTTAAACCTTTTTCATATAAACACACCAAAAATTCCTTACACCAGAAATTATGTGACTATGTTACAACCACCAAAGTTATAAAAATATTATACATTCTACCTGCACCATTCTGCACCAGGAAGCTGAAATCCTTGGGGACATTGCTGTCAGATCCAAAGTTGTTTAAGTACCCGAAATCGACATGTCTCGTTTGGTACCTGTGTCGACAGTTTGAATATGATCTTCCATTTTCTCCGAAATATCCGTTTGAACTGCAGTGGCGTTTGTTACCTACAAATTGATATTTTTTGTTACTTTAAGATATACAATAAAAAATTAAAATACCTGAAACAAATTCAATGTTGGCACCGCTTGTTTATAACACCGTGAATAACACCAACTTCAAAGTGCTTGCTGCAAACTCTGTATGACGTATATAACTGATCTTGTTTCTTTTCTAAAATATTACTATGACCACAAGCTTCTATTCATTTTTGCCGTATTTCCACTTGACCGGATTTTGAGAATCGAAAAAAATTAATTTCGTTATTCCTAGTACCGTTTTACACACTGGTATAACTGTTTACGGAACACTTGTATTTAATGGTTTTAGCCATAGCAAAATAAAGGCAAAACCAACTTTTACAGCAACAGAAAAAATCTAATACTACTACTACTTACTACTACTATAAACTAAAACTACTGCTACTCGCTACTACTTATCAGGACATAACTTATTGAAGCAAATCTAGTACCACTGTTATTCTTAAAAGAATAACAGTAGAATAATTTAAAAAGTAATATTTTATTATATATCTTATAACCACAAACGTGGATGGATTAAATATGATTAAAAAAGTTTACAACACATGCACAATTTTACATGCACAAATCACAACTAAAACTAATACTAATAAAATATTATAACAAATATTCGCAAAACAATAAAAAACGCTTTAAAATCGCCAAAGATGCACATCGAAGTCGCAGCAAATTTCAGCCAACTCTAGCATTAAATAAGCTGGACACCCTTCATAAGCGAGACAGATCATTTGTAAGCAGGAATAAGTGGGTTCGTTCGATTGATTCTCGAACCATTTTCAGCCAATTGTATCTATTATAGCTCGCTTGACAATTAGCATTTATTCAAACTAATTCAGAACGTAGTGCACGAATAACGTTATAGTAAATTCGTAGTAAAATCTGTCATTTAGAATTTGAATCTTGACCAATCAGACCATCGCTACGTTCAAGATCAACCAGCCCAAATCTCCAGTTTTGTATCTGTTTAATAATTGTTATGACAGACTGTGAGAATACGCTAACCCAAAAATATTTATGTTATCTATTTTAAGCACGAAGTATATTTTAATGTATTGTATTTAAAACATATACTAGTACGCTAGTAGTAGAACATTAGTTACCTATATTAATTGTTCTTGGTCGTTGGTTAAATGTGACTACGCCTACGTAGAGAGGTTGGTTTTAAAAAAGCAACTACATGACCTTATTGTTTTCACTGTTTGAGAAACCTTACAGTTTATTAGCGTTAATTGTATTTATCATGTCTTTTCAGTTATTTAATAAAAGGTATATCATAGTTAGAAAAAGCTTATTGGACAGTTCTTTTACCTTATTAGGCAATCCAAACCACGTGACATTGTTATTTGTTTGACCTCCGCCGCCATATTGAATTTATTTGGACACATCGTTGGATTGGCGCGAGATTGGATTCATCTTCAGAAAGCTGAGGAGTGTGATAGTTATAAAACGATTTGCTTTTTATTTTGTGATGTTTAAAGGTGTTTTTTAGTGTTTAAAAAGGACAATTTTCCAATTTCAACATGGAGAGTGCTTATTTAAAATCATTATTAGCGGAAAATCCAGATGTTGGCATAAGGTATGTATGCTAAATATCCCGTGATTTGTTTTCTTTACTTATTGCTTAGACTTTATTAATAATGCAATCAATCATGTTACAATATTATAGTGTTAAAAGTTACAATAATGTTTTTGTAGGTAGATAGATAGATATTTTTTGGGTTGGCTGTTAGCCTATATCACTGCGACCTTTGCAGATCTATTGGGAACACCCATTATCTGTGGAATAGAATTAGAGCATCTTGTCCAGCTCTGCCCTCTTAATGAGACTTAATAGCCTTGACAGTGGCCACTCCGCATAACTTGCAGCAGCCGGTTTCTCCTCTCCCAGTAATAGATACCGCGTCCTTGCAAGGCCTTCACATTGGCATAGGACATGAAATGCAGTTTCCTCTTCCTCTTGGCAGTATCGACAAATGTCTTAATCTGCTAAGTTTAGCTGACTCATGTGTTTTCTGAGAGTACAATGTCCTGTCAAGAGACTGACAATCATTCTGACATCATTTCGCCTTTGTGATAGCAACTCTTCAGTAAACTTCGCCGAGTATCCCTTTATGAAGAGTTTGGCTTGTCGCTGGCCCGGTGATTTTTCCCACCACTCCTGGGCCTTTTCTAGCCTCAATTTTTCAATGGCTGCCTTTTTGAATGTATTAGCAACTCCGCCGAATGGTTCCGGGCCAATCATTGGAGTGTTAGCTCCCGCACGGGCCAATTCATTAGCCTTCTTATTGCCCCGAAACCCTGAGTGTCCTGGTGTCCTTGTAGCAGCCTGTGAGCAGTTGCCATAGTCTCGCCCTGTATGTAGATGTGCAATGGTAGTAGGTTGAGCAGAACCTCTAGTGCGTCCGTTGGGGCGGTCCCCATGGCACCTGTAACATTCAGGCATGCCTGCCTTTGAATGCTTTCCAGCTGCCTGATCGACCTGGAGTGCTGCGTTCTACTCCACCACACCACCGAACCATAGGTTAACATTGGCCTAATGACTTGTGTATACAACCAAAGGTTCATTTTGGGGTTCAGTCCCCAGTTCTTGCCACACAATTGTCTATACCTGCCAAGGGCTATTGTAGCTGTGCGTGTGACCTTTTGAATGTGTTGCTTCCATGATAGCCTCTGGTCAAATACCACACCCAGGTATTTGGCCTCTGTAGCCATTGGAAACAGCACGTTATAGGTAACATAGTTCACTTTTGCACCTGGTGATAGGTACACCCGTATGTGCATGTTAGATATCTTTTTATTTTTTATTTTTTTTACAACTTTTTGGTGGTTTCCGTGATAAAAATAAACAATTTAAGTAGGAATAATTAAAAATTAAAAATAGGCTAACTGGAAGAACTAAAAAATATAACAAGAAAAGTAAAAGAAGAGAATCAATACCTTAGAAAAGAAATTGAACAATTAAAAAGGCAAAATAAAAAAAACAGTATTATTATTTTTGGGCTGAAAATAAATACATTAACAGTTGAAACTTTATGTGAGCAATTAGAAAATCTGTTGGAAATAAAAATCGAACCTAATAACATAAACGATTTCTTTAGATTGGGTAAAGATCTTTATTGCCCTATAAAAATCGAACTTTTGTCATTTTGGAAGAAACGAGAGATACTAACAAACTGTTTTAAATTAAAAGGAAAAAATATTTCAATTGCTAATGACCAAACCGAGATTCAAAGAGAAGAGGCAAAAGTTCTCCGAAAGCATTACTACCTAGCAAAACAGGACACTAAGAATACGATAAATTGATTGTAAACAACAAAATCTATAAAGCGGCGGATTTCGAACAACAAGAACAGGAAAGAGAACAAAGTGAAAAAAATAAATCAAACAGTACTCCCTCCACTCCAAAACCTGAATACCACGATTACCAAGGAGAACCTGTAGTCCCGATAAAAGAACTACAACACCAGCCGCTATTGCTTGAAGTGCATGACAACATTCCTGTTACACCTCATTCTTCCGACGCCGAAGGTGAGAAAAAAGAAAAACCCCAAAATAGACCAACAACTAGGAACCAACAACTAGGAACCAACAACTGCGAAAAGGTAGTAATAGTGGTTTTCTATATAAATAAAAACCATGAATCAGTTTATTCAAGACCACAACTTCGATCCATACGATACTGTTGAAATAAGTACTATTAATCTTTTCTTTTATTATTCAGCTTCTTTTTAACTATTATTTTTAAATTATATAATACAAAATAAAACAAGATTTTATAACTGTTTTAAATAGGTTTTTACATTAGTTTAGGGTACTTTTATTTTTGTTTTAAACTATAGGTAATTTATTTTAAATAATGGAAAATTTTGTAGATAATTTTCAAGATGAACAGATTATAAAAACAAATGTTATTGAGGATATGCAAGACTTTACGAACCTAACAAGAGACATCAATTATGACATAAAAATTATTCATTTTAATGCGCAAAGTTTGCCTAGAAATTTGGATAGATTTATTTTATTTTTGGCGCAGTTTCAGGATAAATTTGATGTTTTGGTTTTCAGTGAGACTTTTAGGTTGTATGACACCACAGTGCTTAACTTGGAAGGATATGATTTAATTTATAATGAGGGCAACATAAATAAAAACGACGGTACCGTTATTTATATTAAATCATCGTTTTTGTACACCTATTCAGTTGAAAACATCGGTGCCGTAAAGGCAATTAAATTAAACATCCTACAGCAAACAAAATCTTTTATTTTAACTGCAATTTACAGACCTCCAGGAATGGGACACGGTGGTGCCATGGAATTTAATAGGTCTTTGGTAGATTACTTAAAAAATTTGGAAAAAAATTGTACGCATATCTTAGTAGGTGATACAAATATGAACATAAAAAATAATGACATTACAGACAATTATATTGCTCAGGAGTATCTTAACATTTTGACCTCGGAAATGCATGAATCTTGCATAAACGACTACACAAGAGTCACTAAAACTTCAAAATCATGCATCGATCATTTTTTTATTAAAAATACATTGAAAACGATAGAAATTATTCCTATTATATATCAAATACAAATAACAGATCACTACCCAATATTACTGTTATTAAAATTTTCTAACGATAATAAACCCAAGCCGAAAAATAATTATATGGAAAAAAAATACACAAATTATCACGTTTTAAAAAACTTGTTATTGGACTTTAATTGGGAATGTCTTTATACGATAAGGGATGCAAATAGGGCATTCGATTTTTTTGTAAAATACCTAAACCACTTTGTAGAACAAAGTACTAAAACAAAAAAACAAAAAACAGACTCGATCAAACATGATTGGATTACTCAGGATCTTCTTAAACTGATAAAAATAAAAAATGAAAAGTTTAAATTATGGAAAAAAGATATTAATAACAAACAAAAAGAATTAGATTTTAAAACGTTTAAAAACACACTAACAAATAAAATACAACAACAAAAAAAGAAATTTTATTCTGGACAAATACAAGAAAATTGTAAAGATTCAAAAAAATTATGGAAAACAGTAAATAACATTTGTAAAAAATCAATTACGGATAAAAAAGTTTCTGTTATAAAAACCGATGATGGAAAAACCATAGAAAATGAAATAGAAATTGCAAACCTCTTTAACGAGCATTACTCAACTGTAGGATCAAATTTGGCTAAAAAAATTAACAAAACTAAACCAAATTCTGTCAACTTAAAAGAAAAATATGTTCCAAACACATTCGTATTTCTAGAAATATCGCCTCTAGAAATAGAAAAAATAATTCTTTCTTTAAAAAATAAAAAAGCCCCAGGCATAGACAACATAAAATCTGAACTATTAAAAAATATAGCTAAAAAAATATCAGAGCCCTTGGCTTACATCTTTAATTTGTCAGTGGAAACGGGAATTTTTCCAGATAGTCTTAAAGTTGGAATAGTTAAACCACTTTTTAAAACCGGTGATAAACAAAAATTATTAACTATAGACCAATAACGCTCATATCTTCTTTTGCAAAAATATATGAAAAAATCATAAAATCCCGGTTTGTCTCATTTTTGGATAAATATAACATTATATCTATAAAGCAGTTCGGTTTTAGAAATAATTTATCAACAGAAGACGCAATTGACTCGGTGCTTAAGCAAATTTATAGCTCTCTAGATCATAGTAAACCTTGTTTGGGCGTCTTTTTAGATCTCGCTAAGGCATTCGATACAGTTTGTCATAAGACATTACTAAAAAAACTTAAAAATTATGGATTTGGAGGAAACATTTAAAAACTACTAGAGAGTTATCTAGAAGATAGAATACAGTACGTAAAAATAGGAGATAGCCATAGTGATCCGAAAATAATTACTTACGGTGTTCCTCAGGGAACAGTCTTAGGACCGCTTCTATTTACAATCTACCTAAATGACATTCTAGAACTAGATATTAAAGGATATCTGGCCAGCTTTGCTGATGACGGGGTGGTTGTTTTTAGGGGAGATTCCTGGCATTAATTAAAAAAAGTTGCAGAAAAAGAAATAAGTGTTCTAAAGGAATGTTTTGATATTCATACATTAACCATAAACTTTGAAAAAACTAAGTTTGTGCCATTTACTGCATATGAGGATAAACTCCCAAATTTTGATATGTTGACTTTACCTTACAATGTACAAATAAAAAGATCTAATAAGATCAAATATTTGGGAATTATTTTGGACCCTCACTTAAGATGGAATCACCATATTAACTTTCTAGTTAAAAGACTTCGATGCATGATTTCCAGATTTAAACTCTTGCGAGAATATCTGTCTGTAAACTATCTTAAAACTCTATATTTTGCACTAGTAAACTCGCACTTGAGCTATGGTATAATTGGCTGGGGTACTGTCAATGATACCTACCTGAATAATCTTAATGTACTGCAAAAATGGATTATCAAGACGATTTTTAAAAAACCATATCGCTTTCCTAGCAATGCACTATTCTCTGAAGCTAAAATCTTAGACATCAGACAGATATTTTTCCAGAAATTGGCCATAACAGGCTATAAAAATAAAGAGCACTTAAAAAATCATTCACACAGCTACTCTACAAGAAACCGAAATCAGTATGTGATCGGAAAAGCAAAGTTAAATATTGGTACAAAAAGTTCCACTTATCTGGTTCCCAAAGCATTAAATTTTTTATCAAGTAATATTCAAGAAGTTGTCAATTTAAATCAATTTAAAATTTTAGTAAAAAAAATTTTGTTTAATACAGAAAGATCTAGGATTAAAGATTTCGTAAACCAGAAAGCATAGTATTTTTAATGTAAAGTTTTTATAAAAATGTAAATGTTTAATCCTTGCTTAGTTTAAAATAGTGATAAGATTACCAAAGATAGACTTTCCCGGATTTGACTAAGGTTTCCAGATTTAGACATTTATATCCCGATTGTGTGGCAATATATCTCGGAGTGGACCATACTTTTAAAAACCAAAAGTGTAGTTTTAAAGGGAATAATCACTTACAAGTATCAAGGATACTTTAAAAGTGTACGGTATGTTAAATTTAATTTGCCTTTGTAAAAAAAAAAATTGTATTTACTTAAAAAATTGTATTTACTTATTTTACAAATAAACGTCTATTCTATTCTATTCTATAGTTAAAAGTAAAAAACTAAAAAATCTAGTGTACAATAATAATAATAAACAGAGAAAAATATAATAATAAATTAGATGTAGCTGTTATTTAGAAGGTTTTGGTAAAGTAGAAAATTAACTGAAATATAGTGCTTAGGACTTCTTTCTTATTCTACAGGTATTAACTGAAATTGAAAATAATAAATGGCTTAGATCCATAATACACCGTTGATATGAAGAGCCTCAACACTTCTATTGATGGTGTTCCACCAATTACCAATATGGATATTGTTAGTTATCTAGTTCTAACACACAGCTTTTATGCAAATTATCAAATTAAAGCATACAAGAGTTTACAAGCCTACAAATATTTCGAATCTGGGTTTGTTATAAAGGCAGGAACCAAAAGGATAACTGATTTGTTTGTGTTGATCGAAAAGGTATGTAATCTTTCAATATTTATTAGGTACGTTTCAGAGCTGGGTAAATACTTGTATTTACTGTTAATTACCAATTACTTTTATCATTACTTTTTGGCCTAAGAAGTTTTTTAAGTTTTTTTAGTAATTTTAAATATAGAAATACAACACATAATATAAAAAATATAAACAGTAAGCAGATTCTAACCTAACGTTTGAGGAAGGGTCTGGGAAGGAACTCTGCAAGGTCATGAGTCATGCAGGAATTTTTTGTTTTTATTGGTAACAGTAATTTTAATTGGATTAATAAATATTTAACGACAAATTACAATTCCAACGCAAAATTTGCTCTAATTACATTTCCAAATGATTCTAATAGAAAAAGGTATTTAAGTACAATTACGGATTACTTTTTACCACGGAATTACCCAGTTCTGGTACGTTTGTGCTAATATAAAAAATGTATTACATCAGAATCTTTTGATTTTATATTGATTATTGTAAACTTATATTCGGCATTTATTTTAGGTAAAACATTTCCAGCGGTTTAGTGCAAAACCATTAGAAGTATGGTGTATTGTTGGCAATGATGGTGATATACATACAGCACACTGTACATGTATGGCTGGTAATAGTAAAGCTTGCTGGTTTAAGTATGTTTTAGTATTGGTCCAGTTGAAATTGTTTTAGAATTGAAATAAATCTGTATTACATTTATTATTTATAAGTAAATAAATGTAGTGGTTAAGGAGGAAAGCAATGTTTATTATTATACAAGTAGTGTGTGTGTATATGTGTAACTCTGCAATTAAATTAGTGCTGCATTTTTTGTAAATAAATGTAGAATTAAGTTAGCCTTTTATTAATTGTAAGTTTTTTGTCGATGTTGTCTTGTGGAATTGTTTCTATGACCTTTGGGGTTTTATTTTCTAGTTTTTTTTTCCTTTTGAAAAAATGTAAACTGTTATACAAGAGTTTCATTTTTTTATTGTCTCTAAAATGTTAGACATTTAATGCATTAGAAAAACAATTATTTTGACATGAGTACACTACAATACATATTTCTAGTTTTAACATGATTAAAATCAATGAACGCCTCATTATACAAATATGTTGATCTTATTGCCAAAGCTATCTAAAAATATATCATTATAATAACACTTAGTAAATAAACGTTGCATATTATAAAGAGACAAGATTTATTACTTATTTAAGAACAAACTAATATAAAACATGCATTAAATGTAAAGAAATAATAAAAGTTGCAAAGTAATAGATTTGTTCATAAAAAAATCATAAGCTATTTAAATAATAAAACTATAAAGGAATGATAGGTGGAGAAAGATTAATCAATGCACAACATACTGTTACAGCTTTATCTAGCATATTGACCTTTTCATTACTGCCTTTTTTTAACATAGTAATTGGAATAGTGTGTACATATTATGAAGAGACAAGAATTATTACTAATTTAAGAACAAACTATATAATCAAGGATTTAAATTTATAGTACAAAATATTCAATATCTGCTCAAAATAGGATGCAGAAATTTTAAACCTGTACGCTAAATCTTTATAATGCAAATCTAGTCTTAGTTTGATTAAAGTCAACATAAGTTGATTGAAGCTGCTCAATGCTGTAGTGCTAGTTGTACAAACAAATGGTTCTACTCTTTTGAAAATGATCTATACTGTTTTACATTTAAACCCTGTATAATATTTTTACTTGCTATCATCGGATCCATCATCCGTAAGTCCTAAAGGTGAATTTTCTACTTTTAACTCTAATGCTTGCATTTTTTTGAAACTAAATTCATTATGTTCTAATTTGACTGAAAGATTAGCCATTGGAAGATCAGTCTGGGTAGACACCCCAGTCTCCATACATTCAATTTGATTATCCTGCAACTGTTGAGGCATTTCATCAATATCCATGACCTGTTGACAAAGTAATTAATTATAACAATTTTCAGCAACTATCAATACCTACATAATTTAACATTGCTATCACTAGAAACTAACATTCTTTTTATCAAAATAAAGTGCAAAACATACTCATATAGTATCTTTTTCTGACCAGGACGGTCAGCTTAACATATCCCAGTCAATTGTCATCAAGCTCTTAAGACAATTTATATAAAAAAGGACTACTATTAGTTATTTTTTACCTTAGTGTCAGCCAATTTTCTCCTTTTATCTGTGAGATTCTCTGTGTCAACATCTGCAACCCTTTTTTCTAATTTCCGAGACACATGTCCCATATGTTAAGATGGTACCCTGTCATGGTGGTCTTTATCTTCGAGGGACGCAGGTTTGTCTAAAATGAGTTAATACCTACTTGAGTACCTACAAACTACGTATACTAGGAGCTAGAAGACTTGATATACTATTCGAGATAATATTTGATAAGAAGCCTACCTGTTATAAAGTGTTTACTGCAAACTTTCTGGTGTTTTAATATTGATTCGGTCAGATCGTCTCTCTTTATTGCCGCAATCTATGCATACCTGCGAAGTTTGGTCAACTCGTTTTTCTCAGTTGAAAACCTGTTTTATGTCTCTGCGGGAACGCGATAAAACGAAACTTCATCCCGATTAAAACGGCTTCCACAACCAACCACAACACATATCGAAGGCATTTGACAATACAAACACTTCACTATTTAAAATCCACAATTTACTGCCAAAAAACAGAAAGAAAACCAAAGCATCAACAAAAACTCAAACACTCTACAGTAACTTTGTTGTTTGTTTGACCTTCGCCGCCATATTGAATTTATTTTTTGACACATCGTTGGATTGCCTAATTATGAAAACATAACCCCAAAATTGCACCTTTAGCAGTTAGTTTATGTGCAGAAAATAAGAACAGTAAATTTTAACTTTGTATGAACAAATCATAGAAAAATATTTAATTCTTATGTTGGTGTAAAGAAATTGTTATTAATATTTAAAACCCCAAAAAAAGAGAAGTTTAAATTATTAATGATTGATGAAACATGAGGTTTTATTTTCCATAAAGAGAATGTAGCTATAACAGGAACTCAAGTGCTGAATATCAGTTTTTTTGTTGATGTTGTTAGTAGTTTTATTAATGTATATTATTTCTAAAAAAATCCGTTTGTTATAATTACTTTCCCGTTCAAGATCTTTAATGTTGGAGATGTCAACCGTATGCTTTGTAGAAAGTACGTGTTCAGCTAAAGCGCAAAAAGGTTTTTTAAGTTCGATATCACTTTTATGTGAGGTATGTCTACCGGATAATTGTCGACTTGTTTGACCAATGTATTTTGTTTGGCAATCTTTACAGGTAAGTTCGTAAACTACGTTAGATGTTTCTAGAGGGCTAACTTTGGTTTTCGTTCGTGTGAAGGGACTGCTGGTTGAAAAGACAGTTTTAATGGCTATGGACTTGCGCGGGATCTGTTTAGCGATGGTTATTAATTTCTGAGTAAGATTGTTAATGTAAGGAATTGAGACATAAATGTTAGGTGACTCAACATCGAGTTTTGTAATGGAAAGAGTGTTATTTCTCATGGGATGACTCTCTGTATTGGTGTGATGAATAAGTGTGTTGACCATCTTTTTTGGATATGAGTTATCAACTATAGGATTGCCACTAAACATTGTAAGTCTTGTTGTCGGAAAGATGGATGTAAAAGTCCAGTTCCGTAGTGTTTTAACTAACTTGATTTTAGTTTTTGGGTGTGATTTGAGAAGAATAGATACATCAAATCTATTGCTAACCATTGGTTTCCTATACCATTGAGTACGAAGCAAGCCAGTATAAACTTTCACATCCAAGAAAGGCAGACAACCCTCATGTTCGTACTCTATTGTGAATTGAATGTGTGGCTCGAAGCCATTAAAAATTGTAAGAATGTCTTCAGCTTTGCCCTTAGGTACTGCCAGAATGAAGTCATCGACGTTTTTTTTACGAAAGGAATGAGAATGTTAATATTAGAAACAGCTGATTCTACAAGTTCATTAGGACGTATTTGCACAGTATAGGAGAGATTTTTGAGCCCATTGAAGTGCTGAAAACTTGCTTGTTAGTATCATCCTTCGAGGAAAGTGTTAAAGGAAATTTCACAAAAGTCTGATATCTTAGACCATTTGTTTTATAGCGAAATAATTATCGACTCTAACGAGTTCGTAATTTTCAGGTAATTGGTGTCATTAATAAACTCACTGAAAGCAAAAGTGTCTGTGATGTTGAAATCGGTTTGAAAATTGTATGCAGCCGTGAGGATGTTAGTAAAGTAAGTGGTGATGGGTCCATTTGGAGGGTTTGTAAAAGATACAATTGGTCTGTTACTAAGGGTTGCTTTATGGATCTTGGGTAAGGAGTAAAACCTTGGAAGAGCGGAATTATATATCGTGAGTGTCGATACATGTTGAGGTGGAATAAAATTTCTATGTTTTAGATTACTTACAAGTTTGTTTACTCTTTGTTACAAGGTGGGTCCTGGGATTCTGTTAAGCTTTGTATAGCAAGTATGGTCGTTTAGTAATTTTAAGGTGTTGTCTATATATTCTTGTTTTTTCATTATGATAGTAACATTTCCTTTATCGCTTTTAACTAAGTACAAATCAGGGTGGTCTTTTAAGAACTTTTTACATTTTGCAAATTAAAGGGAGAAAGTATGTTTTATACCTTGTTGCTGATGTAAATAGTTTGTAATTACATTAGTGAATTGAGATCTCAATATTTTTTTGTCATTTTCAGGTACTCCAGCCATAATATTTTCTAAATCTGCAAGTAATGAAGAGATCTTGTATTCCTTAGTGGTAGTATATAGACTGAATTTATTGCCTAAAGATAAAAATTTAAAAGCATCCTTTGTTACAGCGATATCCGACAAATTTTTTAGCCAATTTTTTTTGGTTTTAATGTTGTTCAAAGAGTCAAGTTTGTTAAGTTTAAGTTTTAATTTGCTTTTAGAAGTAGTAAGTATTGTTTTATATTTTATGTTTTGAAAATCATTTATTATTTTCTTTGGTAGCTTATGCGTTAGTCTGACTTTAATTTTAGTTAAGGTTGAATTTAATTTGGTAATTTCAGCAAAGGTTACCTTTATTTCAAGATTTAGGATGTTCTTCCTTATATTATTAAAATTGCTGATGTTGGTTCCTGTTCTGCCTTCACTGTGATGTAGGATAGTGTTAATGTTGGATATGCCGTTGGTGCTGTGCTTAGGATTACAGTCTTAACGGCGTCAATTTAGGAAATATTCTCTTCTGACTTCGAGCTTAGCTAGTTTGGTGTTAATGCATGATTTTAGATCACGCTAAAAGTTGAGTCCGTATTGGTTTAAGATGTCGTTGAAAAACCCTACAAAAATGACAAAAAAACAACTGTACTCAATAATCTTACCTTATGAAACTGATAAAAACACATATGTAGTGGATAAAATTTTAAAACAACGAGGACATGAAGTACTTCGACTACCACCATACCATTGTCATTATAATCCAATAGAACTAGCATGAGTGTTTACTAAGACATATTATAACAAACATAACATCTACTTATCTTAACCA
The DNA here is from genome assembly GCA_964028335.1 of Altica lythri. Taxonomy (NCBI): domain Eukaryota; kingdom Metazoa; phylum Arthropoda; class Insecta; order Coleoptera; family Chrysomelidae; genus Altica; species Altica lythri. Next base: position 95,894,329 of record OZ034801.1, on the reverse strand, counting down.
CGATAGAGTTAAAAAAACTTGGACAGAAGCATTGACTAAATGTACACCAGACATGTGGCAAAATTTTTGTAGACACACAGACGAACGTATTTTGGCAGATTGGATTTCTTACATGGGAAACTGCTCACATGCCAATATTCCTCCTTTAATTATTTCATTGAAGGAATCAGATTCTGACGATTCCGATTTTGGATTTGATAGTGAATCTGATTCTTTCAGTGAAATAATGGAAGAGGATTGATCATACAATTACACCGACAACATTGACACCCTACATCTAAATCTGCATCTGTATTTGTTTTTATTTGCTTTTATGTAATTTATTAAATTATTTTTTTCATTCTATCGGTTTGAAAGCTTGTATATCTAACAAATCTTAATTTTTCTGAAAAATTTTTGTTATAAAGAACATTACCAAAACATCTGCATATTTAAGTCAAATGCGGCACCACCTAGGGCGGACCAGGAAAATCAAATTTATACTGGAGTATAATTTTCTTAATTAACCCATTGGATGTGAAATTTTATTATCCTACAGCCTCTATTACAATAATGTCACACAACGACGCCATTTGGAGTAAAATAACAGATTTTAAAAAAGATGAATATATACTTTGAGTACAGTGTTTTTATGTCAAACTCAAAAAATGATATAATAATTTTTTTACCACTGCTTGAATAAATTAAAAGTTTTATTATACATTTGTAAAAATGATTTTTGTACTATTGCTTGATTAATTTAAAAGTTGTATTAAACGTTTTTAGTTAATACATGTATATGGGCTACATTTTGAATTTTACTTATTTTATTTATTTTTAATAAAATGTAAATATAAAAGTATATTTTTTCTTGTAGATCAATAAAATAATATGATAATTGACTATATACAGGGATCTGTAATCTAAAGGAATGTGTTATTTTGAATATCAGTCAAAATCCATGTGAATTCAATTAGACCATTCTTGGATATTAATACTACTTGCAGCGAAACCTGATGTACTGATACTTTAGTATTCAATGTAATATTAAATATATTGACTTCTTTTCTGCAAGTTTTAAATTTGGTTTGCAGGTTTAATTACTTAAGATATTTGTTATGAATACACATATTTTTATTGAAGACCTGACAACATCGTGCTTACATTTAAAAAGACCACAGAACAGTAAACTATTCTGTGATCAGACGTATATTGGGCGAATTTCATGTTACTTACAGAGCATACTGAGATAGGAATAAAAAGTGAACGGAGTACACCTATTACAATATTATATATTGAATTTTCTTGATAATAAAAAATGAAATCTAATAATTTTTACATTGCTGAATAGGCAATTAAATGTTCTTTCAAAGGAGGTATCACATGACCCCTCATGCCATTTAAAAAAATGGGGTGCTGAAGTTTGAATTGGGGTGTGGTTTTTTAGCGTCATAAATTGTCATTTTAAATTTAAAAATTGACGTGTTTCAGGATTTTTCCTTTACACGGTTATTAACGTAGAAAATGAATTTATCCGTTATTTTTGGACCTCAATGGATATATACTCCTTGTTAACCGCAAAAAAGATAACAGTAAGGAGAACCCTGAAAGTGCACAAATGATTTCGTACAAGAACGCCTTGCATTCTCGCGTCCTCTGACCGGAATAGGCCACTTTATTTTGTCCACTTTCACTATTATAAATCAAAGGTATTAAGTTGAATAATATAACAAAAATATTCAGGTATCTACTTAAACTATAAAAATATAAACGAAATAATGAAAAAATACATAGTCATACAATACAAAAAGTGAAATAACGTGTACCTAAAGACACTAACGACAAATTAAATTAGATGCAACTCAAAATGAGTTTAATCAAAAACTATTTTTATTGCATGGTTTTGGGTTTAAAATTTTATAACAATTATATACAAAGGTAGAATTGTAAGCCTAAATAATAAATAAATAATTGGTCAAATTTAACCCTTTTGCAATTGTTACAAACATTGTTTTGTTTTTTTTAATCTCAAAAACAATTAAATATTTTTAAAATTAAAAAAAAGATCTGAAAAGAGCAGAAAATGTCACAAAAATAAGTCCATACTCCTGAAACTGTATCTCCAATATTTATAATTTTAACAGAGCCCTAAAGTCATAGCTAAAACGGGGTGTTTTGCGCTTTCGGGCGTTGCGCATTTCAGTCACAGTAAACAAAAGCTTATTTAAATATATTAAATATCAATATTAAAAAATGAAAAAATTTAACCTACCTTTGGAATAAGTTGATAAACAAAAATACGCGCGAATAATTTTTTTTACGTATTTTTCCATTAGTTATGCTATTGTTAATAAACAAAATTGTTGTAACCAAAAGTTAACATAAAAACCTTTATAATTATTTAACAAAAAAGCTCAATTTTTTTCCCTTGGTAGAATTGTTCGGAAGAGATGAAAAAATAGATTTTTGTTGAAATAATTAAAACATTTTTATTTTTTAGTTATTTATAAACAATCTATTGCATTAAAAATTTTAAAAGGTTTACAAAGTTATTGTTTAAAAATTTTTTTAATTCGTAATGATTTCGTTTTTTTCTCATTTAACGTCACCTGAAAATATATATATTTTTTATTTTTTAATGCTATTATTTAAAAAATTGTTAAAAACAAATGCATTATTTTTAAGGTAATGGATATTTTTCTTTTATTCGATGGACCAGAAAATATTAGTTATTTGCTCGGTATATAAAAGAATAATATAAATAATGATTTAAAATAAAAAACGATTTTTTTTTTAATCATGATCCAGTTTCGGGGGTAGGGACTTATTTTTGTGACATTTTCTGCTCTTTTCGAAGTTCGATTTTCTTTTTCTATTTTTGATTGGTAAAGTGATTTCGCGGTGGATTGCTTCAAATTTATTGCATACTTTTTCGTACTCTTCTTTAGACTTCCTTTCAACATGGTTTTCAGTATGCTAATATCATAATTTTTGTCTGAAAATTCTTCAAATAAAATAATTTTGTGAAAATATTTATTTAACCCTCAACGGAGCTCTGTTAAGAGTAGAACGCTGGTGCAGGAGTCGAAAGTTTTTCGACATTATCATATTTGTCTAAGAGGCAAGTCCATGAAGTAGGATACTTCGTATCACAAATTTCTAATAATGCAATTAAGTTAAAGTGTTCTCCGGTTACAGACATTCTAAGATAGTTTAGTTTTTGTACATTGGGCATAAAAGAGTGCTGATCTATGACTGATGAAAAAGTCTCTTTGAAGAATAACCAATCTTTTTAACCTCCGCAAAACGAAGGAAGATTTATATCAGGAAGCTTAATATAGTTGAAATGTTGGTTATCAGATAGATTTTGATTTGTCGAATTATTTAGGCTACCTGTAGAATTGCTATTGTTTGCTGTTGGTGAGAGAATCTGTTTGGCTTTACTAATACAGGCATAGAATGAGTCTTCAAATTGCAATCTTTCATCGTTATCATCAGACACTTTAAATGATTTAATGTTTAAAAGAATATTATCGAATTTGTCATTTAGTTTCAAAGCATCTTCTAGAGAGATTTCAACTGATCTAAGTGAGGATTGGTATTATCTATAATTTTGGTAGTTAAGGTGTTAAAATGAGATAAAGCTGCTTTGATAGTCTTTTTTGCTGTTTTTAATGAATCTAATGTTTCAGCCATGATTTTGTTATATTTTATAACTTTTAAGATTCTCTGCTGTGTAAACGTGGTTCAACAGAACAATAAGAATGAATGTTTTCAGTGGCAAAGTGTAGGTAAGTACCAGTATCAAAGCGTAATAAGTATCAAGTATAACGAAAGTCTATAATTTATTATCAAAAGTAATAAGTAAAGCAGCTAGGCCGGGTCGAGCGCAAAATCGATCATTTTTACATGTAAATCTCCATAAGAAAATCTAAGGTCCATTCTGGTCATTTTTGTTCCTTTTAGCCCCGCCCACATCACGTGACCGCCGAGACCACGTGACACGATTTTAGTACCCCCTACCTCGACTGAGCCGTTGATAGCTTAGCCTCGTTTAACAATACACATAGCTTCGATTGCCAAAAGGGCATTAACGTTATATCTCTTAAACGGCCGAACTGATTTCAATTTATGACGTATCATTGTAAAGGGGTTGCTGTATAGGGTAAGATAAAGCTCACCTTATCTCACCTTTGATTTATCTGTAATTTCTTTCACCATACCTTGACTACCCCTCATCACTACCCCAATGTCATTTTAATCACCCTACCACCCCTCATCGTCATCCCCAGTGTCCAAATAGAACTTAGAATAATTTTGTATGAGAATAAGGGTAGAAAAAAAATTCTGTGTGATGGTAGTTGTGGGATTCGAACCCACAAACTCATGTGTACAAAGCTGACGTCTTAACCAACACGGCTATTCACTGACTTGCAAAAGAAAGTTGAAATGTGTTAGACAAACAGCTCCGTCTACGTCACATACGGTTGTAGATGATAATAAGTTAGCAGAGGCGTACTGTCGATTTTTAGATATTTAGCAGAGTCGTACCTAACAATTAGCCTAGCCTAGCCTAGCCTCCCAGAGCCGTTGCAAATATATATATATATATATATATATATATATATATATATATATATATATATATATATCTGGCATATTCTCTCGCTGTAAGATGTGACTATGCAGATATCCTCTGTCCAATTAAATGTTTTTGTAAAATATCTTAGTTAATTATCCAGCAAAGACCACGTGGAGGTGTGAGCAACCAGATATTCAGAGACATTTGAATTATTTTCATCTTTAATATTAATATTTAAATCTGCTATTAAAATGTGGTGGTTAATTTTTTTATTTCTATTTACTTGTTTTAGGTATTCATTTAGACCTTCAACAAATTCCTCTAGATCTGTAGCTGGTGACCTGTAGATTGCTGTAATTAACAGCTTATTGAGTTTATTTAGCTCTATTTCAATTTGTAATATTTTTATATTGCCAATTCTACATATTTCATGTGAAAATTTTAATGTGTTTTTTAAATATACAACTACCCCATCATTTTTATTAACATCTCCTTCGTTATAAACTAGGTTATATCCCTCTATATTAAATAAATTTATGTCAGCAATATTGAACGTTTCTGTTAGAACTAAACAATCATATGGGCAGATTATCTGATTTAAAATAATTTTCATTTCATCAAGGTTTTTATTTAAACTACATATATTTTGATTGAATATGCTAAAGCAGTTTTGTTTTATCTCCCTGTATAAATTATTTAGTGTTAACACTGTATTAATTTCTAAGGTATTTACGGGAACATAGTTAATGTCTCTAATATACTGATCCATATCTTTAAAAATAAAGTGATAAAATGGCAAACAATTATAATAAAAGAAAACTAGTTACTGTTATCAAATAGACAAATTAGATAAAGCAGAAGGTTTACAAGACAAAAATACTTAAAAAATATTCAAGAAATGCGGCGTTGCAATATTTTGTTTTAGAATGTTTTTTAACAAATAAATTAGACGAAACATAAAGTCACTAATACAATATCACTTCTTTTGTTGTTGGCTTGTGAATTCTGAAGTAGTTTTTCTTCCTTGGATGTTTGTTGTTCTTTGGAAGATTCTTTAATATGATCTTTCTTTGTATTGGTGTCTGATTTTGGCGTGTCCAATAGTTGGGTGAAGTGGTTTTTGTTGGTTTTTTCTGTGTTTTTTTTATCGTTAATCTGTGTTTTCTCTGTATTGACTACTGGATTCCTATTTCCCTGGATGGTTTCCTGTTTGCTTACTTCAGTCTCTCTCCTATTTGCGTTTTGAACAATAAGCGTTCCGGGATCACTGTGCGAGGCGACTTCCTCAAAAGGATCTGATGTTTCTTCAAGATCTGATGGAGAGTATGGTTGTCCATTCACATAAAGCTTCCTATTTTTTATGTAGCAGTTGGTTTCGTTGTTTTGTCTTGCATAATATAAGTGTTGTCTCAGTATTTTGTATTCCTGACGTTGCAAAATCGTAAGATCATGGGCGATTGTAATTTTTGTTCCTTTTAGGTTTTTAAGGTTCCTTAATAAATTTTGTTTTGTAAGATTTAACAAAAAATCAATTTTTATTGGGCTGTTCTGATTTTTACCCAATGCATAGATATTATTAAAGTCAGATATAGTAAGTGATACTTTTAGTAAATTATTTATCTTAGCAATAACGCTAGATATATCTAGTTTATGTTCTTCTCTTTCTAATCCAAAGATTATAATGTTATTCTTTTTAGATTCTCTCTCTAGTAACTCAATTTTGTTTTGTAATAATTCATTGTCCTTTTCTAAATTGTTTATTTTATGTGATATTTGTTCTATTTTAAAACTTAATCTCGTTTCTTTTGCATCAATAATTAATTTTAGGTCTGCGTACTCTTTTGAGATGTATTGGTACAAATCGTTGTTAGCTACATCCTTACTCATAATTCTAATTCTAGTGTATGGTCTTGTATACTAATAGTTGGTTGCAACAAAAACTGGTTTATAAGCGATTATCTATATTGAACAATATCAATTTTTAGGTATATAGGTTAGAGTTATTATGATGAATATACCGATTTTTTTTTTAGATAGTGATTACAGAGAGGTTTTCACGTCTAATGTGTTTTATTATTCTCAAAGGTTGACTTACTGACTTAAAAAAAGAAAATCCAGTTGATGAATACGGAAATTTTACAAACTGAACAGGAGCACAATTTTTCAACAACTATACTTTTGGGTGACCACACACCACAATGATAGAATATTAAATGATAACTTACTGAGTTTAAATGTTGATAAAACCAAATATATTACCTTTACCCGGACCATAACAGATCAACCCGTATTAAATATAAAATTACACAACCCAAAATGATATTGATTGTAACTGCCCAAATTTACAGAAAACGAGAATGATAAAATATCTAGGCATCATATTTGACGAACATAATATAAGATGGTCTGATCACATTACCAATCTTACTAAACGTATAAGAGCTCTCATGCATAAATTTTACAATATAAGAGATATTCTATGTAAAAAGAACCTAATTATGATGTACAATTCACTAGTAGAATCAATTCTAAGATATTGCATAGTTATCTGGAGAGGTGCGTTCACAACATCCTTACAAAATTTGCAAACTGCACAAAACACCCTATTAAAAATAATTTTCCTTAAAGACAGACTTTTTTCATCTCAGTTACTTTACCAAGAGACATCATTATTAAAAATCAGACAAATATACACATTTCAATGTATTGTAAGAGCTCACCTTAAACAAGAGTAATTGCCAAAACAATATTGAATACTAGGGCAGCAGCCAACTTAAATGAAAAGATCGACCTTTTCAAAAAATCTGTAACGCAAAGAACCTTCTTCTATTTCGGACCAAAACTGTTAAATTTACTTCCGATTCATTTAAAGCAAAGTAAGAGACCGTTCCGATTTAAAACAGAAATTAAAAACCTGATATTAAAAAATCCAAGAATTTTCGAAATTTTTTAATTAGTTCTCTCGGTATTAAATAAACAAAACATACAACTAACCTACCTTACCTTTCTAAATATCTTTATGTCTACATACCCTTAGATCTCAAGTCTTGCCTCTTTTTGCCGCTATCCCATCGTTTCCTCTACATATTAATAATTGTCTTTGGTTTCTTCGAGGGAGGAGAGTTGACAAAACAGGCACTTGTGCCCAGGTCACTCCTCCTTCGATGAAGCACATACTTATTATGTGTATATATTTATGTATTATGTAATGTGTATCTAAACACAAAATGTCTGGGAGTGGAAATAAAGTTTGATTTGATTTGATTTACTTGAATCCCTTCCTTTAAATGGTAAATTAGTTGTATGTGGTGATTTGAATATTGTCACGCCTGCGCCTGGGGGGTTTAGGAGAATGTGCCATAGTGTTTTGGGATGAGGGGTAGCTTTACTAGAGGCACTTTCCACCCAGGTCGTGGTTATCTAACCCCTGGCCAGGTATCCTGCTGAAGGCAGAAAACTAACCAGGAGGAAGATTAGATAAACAACAGGAAACAAACAACAAATATATTAACAAACAAACAATAACAATGAATAATTAAAAATGACTAACGAATAACTAAATACAATAATCTTAACTAATCTTACCAAATAAACTACATGGTGGCATGTCACATTTACTCACGAAAATAAGTCAAGAGTCACAACGGCCCAGACCCAAGGGTCTGTTTTAGGGACACCCCAGAGAGGGACCCTTACAGACAACCTTAGACTCCGAACTCTTCGAGTACGACCTCAACGCCGCTCTTTTATATCCAATTCTTACGCTACGTGAGAATAAGAATTAAAATATATAAGGTCGCCTTGAAATCTAACGTACTGACTTTGGCCTGGATAATTACAATACAAAATAATACAATGAAATCTAAAACAATTAAACAACTCTATTATCGTATGTGACATGCCCCCCTTCCTTTAAAGCCAGCCCCTGGCTTTGCTCGGCTCTGGCTTACAGGGGTTTATGTATAGGACTGAGTTTTACAAAATAATTATAATTCGCCACACTTCTGTCAGAATCTGCTCTTCTCGGAGAATAACTTGTCTTCCCCTCGTCTAGAAACGCCAGGTCCACCGCTGGCTAGGCGGATCCCTTTTTGGTATGTTGGTCTGTCTGCAACTTTGTGAAAACCATCGTCTCATAGCTCCATCTCTCGAGGTCCATGGCCAACATCATACTGTACTCCATCACACCATTCTCCTTAATACATTTTTACAACTATACATTTACAGTCTTCCCATCTTTGGCTACCATCCATTGGGAAGATCTGCTATTGGGATAGGAGTATTGAAGCTGACCATTTCCATTCCTCGACGGAGACCTTTCTTACTCGTTGAGACAAGACCCATACCATACTCAGGATAAAGGACCCTTTCCCTCTAGAATTCCGAGCAAGCATCTCCTGGATTGCGTCTTCTTTGAGTAGATGTGGGGAAAACGTTAAACATTTAAACATTAAAACAATAACTCGGTCCTAAAACATACAAAAACAAATACTATTAAAATTAAATAATCAATGTAATTTGCCTAGAAAGGGCATAAGGGAATCATTACTTTAAACTTCAACATTAACATTAACAAAAAAATTAAATTTTATTTGACTTTATTTACAAGCTATTTACCTTCAACTACAAAAATAAAAATAAAAAAATAATAATAATAATTATACCTTTAGGTGCCCAAGGTCTTACCCTGTACTAAACACCTTATAAATTACACCATTGGATGCCTAGGGTTTTTATCCCTATACTAAACATCTCATATATTATCCCATCGGGTGCCCAAGGTCTTATACCCTGTACTAAACACCGCATAAATTACTCCATTGGATGCCTAGGGTTTTTATCCCTATACTAAACATCTCATATATTATCCCATCGGGTGCCCAAGGTCTTAACCCTGTACTAAACACCGCCTAAATTACTCCATTGGATGCCTAGGGTTTTTATCCCTATACTAAACATCTATTTAATATTTTTGAAACTTTCGGGCCAGGTAAGGTTTCTAGGCCATTCAGTGAAACCTCTCCTCTCCCTAGTTTCCTGTTAAACTCATCTCATTACTATAGCACTTGTTGAAGCTTGTTTACTACTTGATAAAGCCAAACAAAAATGTCACACACAACAAAAATTTTTAAAAACTTTAAATAAACACCATTCTTTGATTCCCTTCCGCTTCTTTCTAGACCTTCCTGTACAATCCTGATACTAAAATATATTAATTTATTTAAATTAAAAAAAAGTTACTAAAACTGTAGTAAAAGCTGAAACAATGTAAAATATTATCTAAATACTGGATTGAATCTTTAAATATAAAAAAAATTAGTATTTTAAATAAACTAGGTATTATAATTGATTTATTATTAATAAGTAATATACAAAAAAATCCTTTGTTTCTACAATACTATTCGATGGACCAGAAAATATTAGTTATTTGCTCGGTATATAAAAGAATAATATAAATAATGATTTAAAATAAAAAACGATTTTTTTTTTAATCATGATCCAGTTTCGGGGGTAGGGACTTATTTTTGTGACATTTTCTGCTCTTTTCGAAGTTCGATTTTCTTTTTCTATTTTTGATTGGTAAAGTGATTTCGCGGTGGATTGCTTCAAATTTATTGCATACTTTTTCGTACTCTTCTTTAGACTTCCTTTCAACATGGTTTTCAGTATGCTAATATCATAATTTTTGTCTGAAAATTCTTCAAATAAAATAATTTTGTGAAAATATTTATTTAACCCTCAACGGAGCTCTGTTAAGAGTAGAACGCTGGTGCAGGAGTCGAAAGTTTTTCGACATTATCATATTTGTCTAAGAGGCAAGTCCATGAAGTAGGATACTTCGTATCACAAATTTCTAATAATGCAATTAAGTTAAAGTGTTCTCCGGTTACAGACATTCTAAGATAGTTTAGTTTTTGTACATTGGGCATAAAAGAGTGCTGATCTATGACTGATGAAAAAGTCTCTTTGAAGAATAACCAATCTTTTTAACCTCCGCAAAACGAAGGAAGATTTATATCAGGAAGCTTAATATAGTTGAAATGTTGGTTATCAGATAGATTTTGATTTGTCGAATTATTTAGGCTACCTGTAGAATTGCTATTGTTTGCTGTTGGTGAGAGAATCTGTTTGGCTTTACTAATACAGGCATAGAATGAGTCTTCAAATTGCAATCTTTCATCGTTATCATCAGACACTTTAAATGATTTAATGTTTAAAAGAATATTATCGAATTTGTCATTTAGTTTCAAAGCATCTTCTAGAGAGATTTCAACTGATCTAAGTGAGGATTGGTATTATCTATAATTTTGGTAGTTAAGGTGTTAAAATGAGATAAAGCTGCTTTGATAGTCTTTTTTGCTGTTTTTAATGAATCTAATGTTTCAGCCATGATTTTGTTATATTTTATAACTTTTAAGATTCTCTGCTGTGTAAACGTGGTTCAACAGAACAATAAGAATGAATGTTTTCAGTGGCAAAGTGTAGGTAAGTACCAGTATCAAAGCGTAATAAGTATCAAGTATAACGAAAGTCTATAATTTATTATCAAAAGTAATAAGTAAAGCAGCTAGGCCGGGTCGAGCGCAAAATCGATCATTTTTACATGTAAATCTCCATAAGAAAATCTAAGGTCCATTCTGGTCATTTTTGTTCCTTTTAGCCCCGCCCACATCACGTGACCGCCGAGACCACGTGACACGATTTTAGTACCCCCTACCTCGACTGAGCCGTTGATAGCTTAGCCTCGTTTAACAATACACATAGCTTCGATTGCCAAAAGGGCATTAACGTTATATCTCTTAAACGGCCGAACTGATTTCAATTTATGACGTATCATTGTAAAGGGGTTGCTGTATAGGGTAAGATAAAGCTCACCTTATCTCACCTTTGATTTATCTGTAATTTCTTTCACCATACCTTGACTACCCCTCATCACTACCCCAATGTCATTTTAATCACCCTACCACCCCTCATCGTCATCCCCAGTGTCCAAATAGAACTTAGAATAATTTTGTATGAGAATAAGGGTAGAAAAAAAATTCTGTGTGATGGTAGTTGTGGGATTCGAACCCACAAACTCATGTGTACAAAGCTGACGTCTTAACCAACACGGCTATTCACTGACTTGCAAAAGAAAGTTGAAATGTGTTAGACAAACAGCTCCGTCTACGTCACATACGGTTGTAGATGATAATAAGTTAGCAGAGGCGTACTGTCGATTTTTAGATATTTAGCAGAGTCGTACCTAACAATTAGCCTAGCCTAGCCTAGCCTCCCAGAGCCGTTGCAAATATATATATATATATATATATGTATATATATATATATATATATATATCTGGCATATTCTCTCGCTGTAAGATGTGACTATGCAGATATCCTCTGTCCAATTAAATGTTTTTGTAAAATATCTTAGTTAATTATCCAGCAAAGACCACGTGGAGGTGTGAGCAACCAGATATTCAGAGACATTTGAATTATTTTCATCTTTAATATTAATATTTAAATCTGCTATTAAAATGTGGTGGTTAATTTTTTTATTTCTATTTACTTGTTTTAGGTATTCATTTAGACCTTCAACAAATTCCTCTAGATCTGTAGCTGGTGACCTGTAGATTGCTGTAATTAACAGCTTATTGAGTTTATTTAGCTCTATTTCAATTTGTAATATTTTTATATTGCCAATTCTACATATTTCATGTGAAAATGTTAATGTGTTTTTTAAATATACAACTACCCCATCATTTTTATTAACATCTCCTTCGTTATAAACTAGGTTATATCCCTCTATATTAAATAAATTTATGTCAGCAATATTGAACGTTTCTGTTAGAACTAAACAATCATATGGGCAGATTATCTGATTTAAAATAATTTTCATTTCATCAAGGTTTTTATTTAAACTACATATATTTTGATTGAATATGCTAAAGCAGTTTTGTTTTATCTCCCTGTATAAATTATTTAGTGTTAACACTGTATTAATTTCTAAGGTATTTACGGGAACATAGTTAATGTCTCTAATATACTGATCCATATCTTTAAAAATAAAGTGATAAAATGGCAAACAATTATAATAAAAGAAAACTAGTTACTGTTATCAAATAGACAAATTAGATAAAGCAGAAGGTTTACAAGACAAAAATACTTAAAAAATATTCAAGAAATGCGGCGTTGCAATATTTTGTTTTAGAATGTTTTTTAACAAATAAATTAGACGAAACATAAAGTCACTAATACAATATCACTTCTTTTGTTGTTGGCTTGTGAATTCTGAAGTAGTTTTTCTTCCTTGGATGTTTGTTGTTCTTTGGAAGATTCTTTAATATGATCTTTCTTTGTATTGGTGTCTGATTTTGGCGTGTCCAATAGTTGGGTGAAGTGGTTTTTGTTGGTTTTTTCTGTGTTTTTTTTATCGTTAATCTGTGTTTTCTCTGTATTGACTACTGGATTCCTATTTCCCTGGATGGTTTCCTGTTTGCTTACTTCAGTCTCTCTCCTATTTGCGTTTTGAACAATAAGCGTTCCGGGATCACTGTGCGAGGCGACTTCCTCAAAAGGATCTGATGTTTCTTCAAGATCTGATGGAGAGTATGGTTGTCCATTCACATAAAGCTTCCTATTTTTTATGTAGCAGTTGGTTTCGTTGTTTTGTCTTGCATAATATAAGTGTTGTCTCAGTATTTTGTATTCCTGACGTTGCAAAATCGTAAGATCATGGGCGATTGTAATTTTTGTTCCTTTTAGGTTTTTAAGGTTCCTTAATAAATTTTGTTTTGTAAGATTTAACAAAAAATCAATTTTTATTGGGCTGTTCTGATTTTTACCCAATGCATAGATATTATTAAAGTCAGATATAGTAAGTGATACTTTTAGTAAATTATTTATCTTAGCAATAACGCTAGATATATCTAGTTTATGTTCTTCTCTTTCTAATCCAAAGATTATAATGTTATTCTTTTTAGATTCTCTCTCTAGTAACTCAATTTTGTTTTGTAATAATTCATTGTCCTTTTCTAAATTGTTTATTTTATGTGTTATTTGTTCTATTTTAAAACTTAATCTCGTTTCTGTTGCATCAATAATTAATTTTAGGTCTGCGTACTCTTTTGAGATGTATTGGTACAAATCGTTGTTAGCTACATCCTTACTCATAATTCTAATTCTAGTGTATGGTCTTGTATACTAATAGTTGGTTGCAACAAAAACTGGTTTATAAGCGATTATCTATATTGAACAATATCAATTTTTAGGTATATAGGTTAGAGCTATTATGATGAATATACCGATTTTTTTTTTAGATAGTGATTACAGAGAGGTTTTCACGTCTAATGTGTTTTATTATTCTCAAAGGTTGACTTACTGACTTAAAAAAAGAAAATCCAGTTGATGAATACGGAAATTTTACAAACTGAACAGGAGCACAATTTTTCAACAACTATACTTTTGGGTGACCACACACCACAATGATAGAATATTAAATGATAACTTACTGAGTTTAAATGTTGATAAAACCAAATATATTACCTTTACCCGGACCATAACAGATCAACCCGTATTAAATATAAAATTACACAACCCAAAATGATATTGATTGTAACTGCCCAAATTTACAGAAAACGAGAATGATAAAATATCTAGGCATCATATTTGACGAACATAATATATTATATTATAAGATGGTCTGATCACATTACCAATCTTACTAAACGTATAAGAGCTCTCATGCATAAATTTTACAATATAAGAGATATTCTATGTAAAAAGAACCTAATTATGATGTACAATTCACTAGTAGAATCAATTCTAAGATATTGCATAGTTATCTGGAGAGGTGCGTTCACAACATCCTTACAAAATTTGCAAACTGCACAAAACACCCTATTAAAAATAATTTTCCTTAAAGACAGACTTTTTTCATCTCAGTTACTTTACCAAGAGACATCATTATTAAAAATCAGACAAATATACACATTTCAATGTATTGTAAGAGCTCACCTTAAACAAGAGTAATTGCCAAAACAATATTGAATACTAGGGCAGCAGCCAACTTAAATGAAAAGATCGACCTTTTCAAAAAATCTGTAACGCAAAGAACCTTCTTCTATTTCGGACCAAAACTGTTAAATTTACTTCCGATTCATTTAAAGCAAAGTAAGAGACCGTTCCGATTTAAAACAGAAATTAAAAACCTGATATTAAAAAATCCAAGAATTTTCGAAATTTTTTAATTAGTTCTCTCGGTATTAAATAAACAAAACATACAACTAACCTACCTTACCTTTCTAAATATCTTTATGTCTACATACCCTTAGATCTCAAGTCTTGCCTCTTTTTGCCGCTATCCCATCGTTTCCTCTACATATTAATAATTGTCTTTGGTTTCTTCGAGGGAGGAGAGTTGACAAAACAGGCACTTGTGCCCAGGTCACTCCTCCTTCGATGAAGCACATACTTATTATGTGTATATATTTATGTATTATGTAATGTGTATCTAAACACAAAATGTCTGGGAGTGGAAATAAAGTTTGATTTGATTTGATTTACTTGAATCCCTTCCTTTAAATGGTAAATTAGTTGTATGTGGTGATTTGAATATTGTCACGCCTGCGCCTGGGGGGTTTAGGAGAATGTGCCATAGTGTTTTGGGATGAGGGGTAGCTTTACTAGAGGCACTTTCCACCCAGGTCGTGGTTATCTAACCCCTGGCCAGGTATCCTGCTGAAGGCAGAAAACTAACCAGGAGGAAGATTAGATAAACAACAGGAAACAAACAACAAATATATTAACAAACAAACAATAACAATGAATAATTAAAAATGACTAACGAATAACTAAATACAATAATCTTAACTAATCTTACCAAATAAACTACATGGTGGCATGTCACATTTACTCACGAAAATAAGTCAAGAGTCACAACGGCCCAGACCCAAGGGTCTGTTTTAGGGACACCCCAGAGAGGGACCCTTACAGACAACCTTAGACTCCGAACTCTTCGAGTACGACCTCAACGCCGCTCTTTTATATCCAATTCTTACGCTACGTGAGAATAAGAATTAAAATATATAAGGTCGCCTTGAAATCTAACGTACTGACTTTGGCCTGGATAATTACAATACAAAATAATACAATGAAATCTAAAACAATTAAACAACTCTATTATCGTATGTGACATGCCCCCCTTCCTTTAAAGCCAGCCCCTGGCTTTGCTCGGCTCTGGCTTACAGGGGTTTATGTATAGGACTGAGTTTTACAAAATAATTATAATTCGCCACACTTCTGTCAGAATCTGCTCTTCTCGGAGAATAACTTGTCTTCCCCTCGTCTAGAAACGCCAGGTCCACCGCTGGCTAGGCGGATCCCTTTTTGGTATGTTGGTCTGTCTGCAACTTTGTGAAAACCATCGTCTCATAGCTCCATCTCTCGAGGTCCATGGCCAACATCATACTGTACTCCATCACACCATTCTCCTTAATACATTTTTACAACTATACATTTACAGTCTTCCCATCTTTGGCTACCATCCATTGGGAAGATCTGCTATTGGGATAGGAGTATTGAAGCTGACCATTTCCATTCCTCGACGGAGACCTTTCTTACTCGTTGAGACAAGACCCATACCATACTCAGGATAAAGGACCCTTTCCCTCTAGAATTCCGAGCAAGCATCTCCTGGATTGCGTCTTCTTTGAGTAGATGTGGGGAAAACGTTAAACATTTAAACATTAAAACAATAACTCGGTCCTAAAACATACAAAAACAAATACTATTAAAATTAAATAATCAATGTAATTTGCCTAGAAAGGGCATAAGGGAATGATTACTTTAAACTTCAACATTAACATTAACAAAAAAATTAAATTTTATTTGACTTTATTTACAAGCTATTTACCTTCAACTACAAAAATAAAAATAAAAAAATAATAATAATAATTATACCTTTAGGTGCCCAAGGTCTTACCCTGTACTAAACACCTTATAAATTACACCATTGGATGCCTAGGGTTTTTATCCCTATACTAAACATCTCATATATTATCCCATCGGGTGCCCAAGGTCTTATACCCTGTACTAAACACCGCATAAATTACTCCATTGGATGCCTAGGGTTTTTATCCCTATACTAAACATCTCATATATTATCCCATCGGGTGCCCAAGGTCTTAACCCTGTACTAAACACCGCCTAAATTACTCCATTGGATGCCTAGGGTTTTTATCCCTATACTAAACATCTATTTAATATTTTTGAAACTTTCGGGCCAGGTAAGGTTTCTAGGCCATTCAGTGAAACCTCTCCTCTCCCTAGTTTCCTGTTAAACTCATCTCATTACTATAGCACTTGTTGAAGCTTGTTTACTACTTGATAAAGCCAAACAAAAATGTCACACACAACAAAAATTTTTAAAAACTTTAAATAAACACCATTCTTTGATTCCCTTCCGCTTCTTTCTAGACCTTCCTGTACAATCCTGATACTAAAATATATTAATTTATTTAAATTAAAAAAAAGTTACTAAAACTGTAGTAAAAGCTGAAACAATGTAAAATATTATCTAAATACTGGATTGAATCTTTAAATATAAAAAAATTAGTATTTTAAATAAACTAGGTATTATAATTGATTTATTATTAATAAGTAATATACAAAAAAATCCTTTGTTTCTACAATACTACGTGTAGAAACAATAATTTTATGTTGGACTTTCGGAGTTTCTGGTCCGGTGTACTCTTACTTACTTTTGACATGCCACCTTTATTTCTAATAACGTTTAAAAAAAAAACTATACCGAATATTTGGTATCTGTTTCCCAATTTACAACATATTATAAAAAAATTACAGAAAAACAATGAAGAATAGACTACCTAATTACGTTAACGACAATTGAAATCTTACCATGAAAATAAATAATAAGAAGTTTAAAAACAAAGGTTCAATGTCAATAATCTGAACTAATTACAGCTGTATGTGCAGTTTTGCTATTTCGGAATTAAATAAACAACTACATAGCTGACAAAGAAATAAATAAAATAAAACATTTGACCGTGACCATATCTGTAACCTATATTATACACATCCCACAACAAATAATTAAAAAAGATCACTAAAACCAGAAAAATACCTATTTTTAATTGGTATAGATAGATTATTACATAGATATGGATGGGGTATATTTATGAATATTTATTATTAATTGCACTAAAGAAACTGGAAAAAGATAGAAAATAACACATTACATTTTTTACTTGAAGACAGTTTATTGTTTATCAACAATACATATTGCATACATTATTAAACCTCTATACGATTGAACGTGAAAAAAACACATAATAAGTGACCTATCCTTAAACATCTCGTATTTCAACATACACATAATAAAAAAATGCTAAATCTGCACTCAGGTCATCATCCTAAATAAATCAATTATTCCACCGTCAAATTTTATATAAAATAGTATACACACAAAAAAGCTTCATAAAAAACTCAAAAAACAATCCTCAATTTCTTCAAGATAAAAAATATTTATGAAAGTATCTCTAAATTGTGCAAAAGAACAAATACTGTGAATAAGTTCAGAAATAAAAAAAACACAAGATAATTCGCTTTAAAAAACATATCGAACGGATTAGGAAGAAACTTAAGAAAATTAATAGATGATACTGTTTAGGAAGAAACAGTTAACAGGAACAGCTAATGGTACCTCTACCATGTCACATCAGTGACATGAGGCAAAAAAATGCTATAAAAAAAATGGCTAAGAAAAGTTAAAATTAAACTGATTAGGAAGAATCAGTTTAGGGATCAGAGAACGGCACCTCCACCATGTCACGTCAGTGACATGAGGCAAAAAAAATGCTATAAAAAAAGACAACGAATAGTTAAAATTAAACTGATTAGGAAGAATCAGTTTAGGGATCAGAGAACGGCGCCTCCACCATGTCACGCCAGTGACATGGGGCAAAAAAATGCTAGAAAAAAAATTGCTACAAATATTTAAAAATAAACTGATTAGGAAGAATCAGTTATAAGGGATCGGCCAACGGCACCTCCACCATGTCACGTCAGTCACATGGATAAAAAAATGCTATAAAAAATAGTTACGAATAGTTAAAATTAAACTGATTAGGAAGAATCAGTTCAGGAATCGGACAACGGTGCCTCCACCATGTCACGCCTGGGGGGATAGAGGGAATGTGCCTTAATGTTTTGGGATGAGGGGTAGCTTACTGAAGGCACTTCCCACCCAGGTCGTGGTTATCTACCCATGGCTAGGTATCCTGCTGAAGGCAGAAAACTAACCAAGGGGAAGATGAGATAAACAACAGGAAACAAACAACAAATATATTAACAACGAAACAAACAATAACAATAAATAATTAAAATATGAATAACGAATAACTAAATACAAATCTTAACTAATCATACCAAATAAACTACATGGTGGCATGTCACACTTACTCACGAAAATAAGTCAAGAGTCACAACGGCCCAGACCCAAGGGTCTGTTTTAGGGACACCCCAGAGGGTGATCCTTACAGACAACCTTAGACTCCGAACTCTTCGAGTACGACCTCAACGACGCACTTTTATAGCCAATTCTTACGCTACGTGAGAATAAAAATTAAACTATATAAGGTCGCCTTGAAATCTAACGTACTGACTTTGGCCTGGATAATTATAATTAAAAATAATACAATAAAATCTAAAACAATTAAACAACTCTATTATCGTATGTGACAATATTGACTACTCCAGTGTTTGTGCTGCAAAAGAATCTCTTCAGAACATTTTCGATCCTTTTGGAATAATCATGCACGCCAACGCGCCAACCAGAACAACTAAAACTAGTTCTACCACCATAGACTATGTTACTTCATCTTTTGATACGAAAATCGTTGACTGTACGGTCTTCAATTCAGGTTTTTCTGATCATAAAGCAATATTAACTATATATTCCCTAAAATTCAAAAGTAAAAATGTTTCGCGCAAATTAGGCCGTATTTTCGGGGATAAAAATTTCCAAAATTTCAAAGAGTTGTGTCTAACATCTGACTGGAATTTTCTATCTGATGACGACGACTCCGAATTATCTAGATTTGTAAAGATAGTGTCTGATCTTGCATTCAAACCTTTTTCTTTCAGGCCTATTAAAGTAAAGCAACACAAACCCTGGTCTACTAAAGGCTTACGATTATCTTCTAAGAGCATGCGCTGTTAATCAGATTTAAAAGAATTC
This sequence comes from Altica lythri, assembly GCA_964028335.1. Lineage (NCBI taxonomy): Eukaryota > Metazoa > Arthropoda > Insecta > Coleoptera > Chrysomelidae > Altica > Altica lythri. The sequence continues at coordinate 95,874,527 of OZ034801.1, read as the reverse complement.
TTAGATAGCATCTCCTTTCAAAATTATGAAAAACTGTACAGAAAAACTTATATTCAAAACTATTAAAGCCGCCAAGGATATGTATTACAATAGAAAATTGGGAAATGCAGGTTACATTGCTAAAGAAACTTGGTCTATTGTAAATGAATTAAGGGACCGAGGCTCTTGATCTAACAAAATTCCTACTTCACCAGAGAACTTAAACAACTTCTTTGTTAACGTGCACAAAACTTAGTGAGCTCCATAACTTCTTCCCACGATCCTATTATGTTATATTTTAAGGTTTTTGTATTTTTTTTTTGTATGTTTTTTAGCTTTGTCGACAAATTGTATGATTTCTGACAATAAAGCATCTATTATTTTATGATTATATTATATTGTTATAGAATAATATTGTTATTATATATAAAACTGTCTTTACGCCTTAGTTTATAGCACAATTTCCATTAAACCCTGGTTATCTATTATTCCTTTGAAAAAAAGTTATTTAAACCTTTTTCATATAAACACACCAAAAATTCCTTACACCAGAAATTATGTGACTATGTTACAACCACCAAAGTTATAAAAATATTATACATTCTACCTGCACCATTCTGCACCAGGAAGCTGAAATCCTTGGGGACATTGCTGTCAGATCCAAAGTTGTTTAAGTACCCGAAATCGACATGTCTCGTTTGGTACCTGTGTCGACAGTTTGAATATGATCTTCCATTTTCTCCGAAATATCCGTTTGAACTGCAGTGGCGTTTGTTACCTACAAATTGATATTTTTTGTTACTTTAAGATATACAATAAAAAATTAAAATACCTGAAACAAATTCAATGTTGGCACCGCTTGTTTATAACACCGTGAATAACACCAACTTCAAAGTGCTTGCTGCAAACTCTGTATGACGTATATAACTGATCTTGTTTCTTTTCTAAAATATTACTATGACCACAAGCTTCTATTCATTTTTGCCGTATTTCCACTTGACCGGATTTTGAGAATCGAAAAAAATTAATTTCGTTATTCCTAGTACCGTTTTACACACTGGTATAACTGTTTACGGAACACTTGTATTTAATGGTTTTAGCCATAGCAAAATAAAGGCAAAACCAACTTTTACAGCAACAGAAAAAATCTAATACTACTACTACTTACTACTACTATAAACTAAAACTACTGCTACTCGCTACTACTTATCAGGACATAACTTATTGAAGCAAATCTAGTACCACTGTTATTCTTAAAAGAATAACAGTAGAATAATTTAAAAAGTAATATTTTATTATATATCTTATAACCACAAACGTGGATGGATTAAATATGATTAAAAAAGTTTACAACACATGCACAATTTTACATGCACAAATCACAACTAAAACTAATACTAATAAAATATTATAACAAATATTCGCAAAACAATAAAAAACGCTTTAAAATCGCCAAAGATGCACATCGAAGTCGCAGCAAATTTCAGCCAACTCTAGCATTAAATAAGCTGGACACCCTTCATAAGCGAGACAGATCATTTGTAAGCAGGAATAAGTGGGTTCGTTCGATTGATTCTCGAACCACTTTCAGCCAATTGTATCTATTATAGCTCGCTTGACAATTAGCATTTATTCAAACTAATTCAGAACGTAGTGCACGAATAACGTTATAGTAAATTCGTAGTAAAATCTGTCATTTAGAATTTGAATCTTGACCAATCAGACCATCGCTACGTTCAAGATCAACCAGCCCAAATCTCCAGTTTTGTATCTGTTTAATAATTGTTATGACAGACTGTGAGAATACGCTAACCCAAAAATATTTATGTTATCTATTTTAAGCACGAAGTATATTTTAATGTATTGTATTTAAAACATATACTAGTACGCTAGTAGTAGAACATTAGTTACCTATATTAATTGTTCTTGGTCGTTGGTTAAATGTGACTACGCCTACGTAGAGAGGTTGGTTTTAAAAAAGCAACTACATGACCTTATTGTTTTCACTGTTTGAGAAACCTTACAGTTTATTAGCGTTAATTGTATTTATCATGTCTTTTCAGTTATTTAATAAAAGGTATATCATAGTTAGAAAAAGCTTATTGGACAGTTCTTTTACCTTATTAGGCAATCCAAACCACGTGACATTGTTATTTGTTTGACCTCCGCCGCCAAATTGAATTTATTTGGACACATCGTTGGATTGGCGCGAGATTGGATTCATCTTCAGAAAGCTGAGGAGTGTGATAGTTATAAAACGATTTGCTTTTTATTTTGTGATGTTTAAAGGTGTTTTTTAGTGTTTAAAAAGGACAATTTTCCAATTTCAACATGGAGAGTGCTTATTTAAAATCATTATTAGCGGAAAATCCAGATGTTGGCATAAGGTATGTATGCTAAATATCCCGTGATTTGTTTTCTTTACTTATTGCTTAGACTTTATTAATAATGCAATCAATCATGTTACAATATTATAGTGTTAAAAGTTACAATAATGTTTTTGTAGGTAGATAGATAGATATTTTTTGGGTTGGCTGTTAGCCTATATCACTGCGACCTTTGCAGATCTATTGTGAACACCCATTATCTGTGGAATAGAATTAGAGCATCTTGTCCAGCTCTGCCCTCTTAATGAGACTTAATAGCCTTGACAGTGGCCACTCCGCATAACTTGCAGCAGCCGGTTTCTCCTCTCCCAGTAATAGATACCGCGTCCTTGCAAGGCCTTCACATTGGCATAGGACATGAAATGCAGTTTCCTCTTCCTCTTGGCAGTATCGACAAATGTCTTAATCTGCTAAGTTTAGCTGACTCATGTGTTTTCTGAGAGTACAATGTCCTGTCAAGAGACTGACAATCATTCTGACATCATTTCGCCTTTGTGATAGCAACTCTTCAGTAAACTTCGCTGAGTATCCCGTTATGAAGAGTTTGGCTTGTCGCTGGCCCGGTGATTTTTCCCACCACTCCTGGGCCTTTTCTAGCCTCAATTTTTCAATGGCTGCCTTTTTGAATGTATTAGCAACTCCGCCGAATGGTTCCGGGCCAATCATTGGAGTGTTAGCTCCCGCACGGGCCAATTCATTAGCCTTCTTATTGCCCCGAAACCCTGAGTGTCCTGGTGTCCTTGTAGCAGCCTGTGAGCAGTTGCCATAGTCTCGCCCTGTATGTAGATGTGCAATGGTAGTAGGTTGAGCAGAACCTGTAGTGCGTCCGTTGGGGCGGTCCCCATGGCACCTGTAACATTCAGGCATGCCTGCCTTTGAATGCTTTCCAGCTGCCTGATCGACCCGGAGTGCTGCGTTCTACTCCACCACACCACCGAACCATAGGTTAACATTGGCCTAATGACTTGTGTATACAACCAAAGGTTCATTTTGGGGTTCAGTCCCCAGTTCTTGCCACACAATTGTCTATACCTGCCAAGGGCTATTGTAGCTGTGCGTGTGACCTTTTGAATGTGTTGCTTCCATGATAGCCTCTGGTCAAATACCACACCCAGGTATTTGGCCTCTGTAGCCATTGGAAACAGCACGTTATAGGTAACATAGTTCACTTTTGCACCTGGTGATAGGTACACCCGTATGTGCATGTTAGATATCTTTATATTTTTTATTTTTTTTACAACTTTTTGGTGGTTTCCGTGATAAAAATAAACAATTTAAGTAGGAATAATTAAAAATTAAAAATAGGCTAACTGGAAGAACTAAAAAATATAACAAGAAAAGTAAAAGAAGAGAATCAATACCTTAGAAAAGAAATTGAACAATTAAAAAGGCAAAATAAAAAAAACAGTATTATTATTTTTGGGCTGAAAATAAATACATTAACAGTTGAAACTTTATGTGAGCAATTAGAAAATCTGTTGGAAATAAAAATCGAACCTAATAACATAAACGATTTCTTTAGATTGGGTAAAGATCTTTATTGCCCTATAAAAATCGAACTTTTGTCATTTTGGAAGAAACGAGAGATACTAACAAACTGTTTTAAATTAAAAGGAAAAAATATTTCAATTGCTAATGACCAAACCGAGATTCAAAGAGAAGAGGCAAAAGTTCTCCGAAAGCATTACTACCTAGCAAAACAGGACACTAAGAATACGATAAATTGATTGTAAACAACAAAATCTATAAAGCGGCGGATTTCGAACAACAAGAACAGGAAAGAGAACAAAGTGAAAAAAATAAATCAAACAGTACTCCCTCCACTCCAAAACCTGAATACCACGATTACCAAGGAGAACCTGTAGTCCCGATAAAAGAACTACAACACCAGCCGCTATTGCTTGAAGTGCATGACAACATTCCTGTTACACCTCATTCTTCCGACGCCGAAGGTGAGAAAAAAGAAAAACCCCAAAATAGACCAACAACTAGGAACCAACAACTGCGAAAAGGTAGTAATAGTGGTTTTCTATATAAATAAAAACCATGAATCAGTTTATTCAAGACCACAACTTCGATCCATACGATACTGTTGAAATAAGTACTATTAATCTTTTCTTTTATTATTCAGCTTCTTTTTAACTATTATTTTTAAATTATATAATACAAAATAAAACAAGATTTTATAACTGTTTTAAATAGGTTTTTACATTAGTTTAGGGTACTTTTATTTTTGTTTTAAACTATAGGTAATTTATTTTAAATAATGGAAAATTTTGTAGATAATTTTCAAGATGAACAGATTATAAAAACAAATGTTATTGAGGATATGCAAGACTTTACGAACCTAACAAGAGACATCAATTATGACATAAAAATTATTCATTTTAATGCGCAAAGTTTGCCTAGAAATTTGGATAGATTTATTTTATTTTTGGCGCAGTTTCAGGATAAATTTGATGTTTTGGTTTTCAGTGAGACTTTTAGGTTGTATGACACCACAGTGCTTAACTTGGAAGGATATGATTTAATTTATAATGAGGGCAACATAAATAAAAACGACGGTACCGTTATTTATATTAAATCATCGTTTTTGTACACCTATTCAGTTGAAAACATCGGTGCCGTAAAGGCAATTAAATTAAACATCCTACAGCAAACAAAATCTTTTATTTTAACTGCAATTTACAGACCTCCAGGAATGGGACACGGTGGTGCCATGGAATTTAATAGGTCTTTGGTAGATTACTTAAAAAATTTGGAAAAAAATTGTACGCATATCCTAGTAGGTGATACAAATATGAACATAAAAAATAATGACATTACAGACAATTATATTGCTCAGGAGTATCTTAACATTTTGACCTCGGAAATGCATGAATCTTGCATAAACGACTACACAAGAGTCACTAAAACTTCAAAATCATGCATCGATCATTTTTTTATTAAAAATACATTGAAAACGATAGAAATTATTCCTATTATATATCAAATACAAATAACAGATCACTACCCAATATTACTGTTATTAAAATTTTCTAACGATAATAAACCCAAGCCGAAAAATAATTATATGGAAAAAAAATACACAAATTATCACGTTTTAAAAAACTTGTTATTGGACTTTAATTGGGAATGTCTTTATACGATAAGGGATGCAAATAGGGCATTCGATTTTTTTGTAAAATACCTAAACCACTTTGTAGAACAAAGTACTAAAACAAAAAAACAAAAAACAGACTCGATCAAACATGATTGGATTACTCAGGATCTTCTTAAACTGATAAAAATAAAAAATGAAAAGTTTAAATTATGGAAAAAAGATATTAATAACATACAAAAAGAATTAGATTTTAAAACGTTTAAAAACACACTAACAAATAAAATACAACAACAAAAAAAGAAATTTTATTCTGGACAAATACAAGAAAATTGTAAAGATTCAAAAAAATTATGGAAAACAGTAAATAACATTTGTAAAAAATCAATTACGGATAAAAAAGTTTCTGTTATAAAAACCGATGATGGAAAAACCATAGAAAATGAAATAGAAATTGCAAACCTCTTTAACGAGCATTACTCAACTGTAGGATCAAATTTGGCTAAAAAAATTAACAAAACTAAACCAAATTCTGTCAACTTAAAAGAAAAATATGTTCCAAACACATTCGTATTTCTAGAAATATCGCCTCTAGAAATAGAAAAAATAATTCTTTCTTTAAAAAATAAAAAAGCCCCAGGCATAGACAACATAAAATCTGAACTATTAAAAAATATAGCTAAAAAAATATCAGAGCCCTTGGCTTACATCTTTAATTTGTCAGTGGAAACGGGAATTTTTCCAGATAGTCTTAAAGTTGGAATAGTTAAACCACTTTTTAAAACCGGTGATAAACAAAAATTATTAACTATAGACCAATAACGCTCATATCTTCTTTTGCAAAAATATATGAAAAAATCATAAAATCCCGGTTTGTCTCATTTTTGGATAAATATAACATTATATCTATAAAGCAGTTCGGTTTTAGAAATAATTTATCAACAGAAGACGCAATTGACTCGGTGCTTAAGCAAATTTATAGCTCTCTAGATCATAGTAAACCTTGTTTGGGCGTCTTTTTAGATCTCGCTAAGGCATTCGATACAGTTTGTCATAAGACATTACTAAAAAAACTTAAAAATTATGGATTTGGAGGAAACATTTAAAAACTACTAGAGAGTTATCTAGAAGATAGAATACAGTACGTAAAAATAGGAGATAGCCATAGTGATCCGAAAATAATTACTTACGGTGTTCCTCAGGGAACAGTCTTAGGACCGCTTCTATTTACAATCTACCTAAATGACATTCTAGAACTAGATATTAAAGGATATCTGGCCAGCTTTGCTGATGACGGGGTGGTTGTTTTTAGGGGAGATTCCTGGCATTAATTAAAAAAAGTTGCAGAAAAAGAAATAAGTGTTCTAAAGGAATGTTTTGATATTCATACATTAACCATAAACTTTGAAAAAACTAAGTTTGTGCCATTTACTACATATGAGGATAAACTCCCAAATTTTGATATGTTGACTTTACCTTACAGTGTACAAATAAAAAGATCTAATAAGATCAAATATTTGGGAATTATTTTGGACCCTCACTTAAGATGGAATCACCATATTAACTTTCTAGTTAAAAGACTTCGATGCATGATTTCCAGATTTAAACTCTTGCGAGAATATCTGTCTGTAAACTATCTTAAAACTCTATATTTTGCACTAGTAAACTCGACCTTGAGCTATGGTATAATATGCTGGGGTACTGTCAATGATACCTACCTGAATAATCTTAATGTACTGCAAAAATGGATTATCAAGACGATTTTTAAAAAACCATATCGCTTTCCTAGCAATGCACTATTCTCTGAAGCTAAAATCTTAGACATCAGACAGATATTTTTCCAGAAATTGGCCATAACAGGCTATAAAAATAAAGAGCACTTAAAAAATCATTGACACAGCTACTCTACAAGAAACCGAAATCAGTATGTGATCGGAAAAGCAAAGTTAAATATTGGTACAAAAAGTTCCACCTATCTGGTTCCCAAAACATTAAATTTTTTATCAAGTAATATTCAAGAAGTTGTCAATTTAAATCAATTTAAAATTTTAGTAAAAAAAATTTTGTTTAATACAGAAAGATCTAGGATTAAAGATTTCGTAAACCAGAAAGCATAGTATTTTTAATGTAAAGTTTTTATAAAAATGTAAATGTTTAATCCTTGCTTAGTTTAAAATAGTGATAAGATTACCAAAGATAATCTTTCCCGGATTTGACTAAGGTTTCCAGATTTAGACATTTATATCCCGATTGTGTGGCAATATATCTCGGAGTGGACCATACTTTTAAAAACCAAAAGTGTAGTTTTAAAGGGAATAATCACTTACAAGTATCAAGGATACTTTAAAAGTGTACGGTATGTTAAATTTAATTTGCCTTTGTAAAAAAAAAAATTGTATTTACTTAAAAAATTGTATTTACTTATTTTACAAATAAACGTCTATTCTATTCTATTCTATAGTTAAAAGTAAAAAACTAAAAAATCTAGTGTACAATAATAATAATAAACAGAGAAAAATATAATAATAAATTAGATGTAGCTGTTATTTAGAAGGTTTTGGTAAAGTAGAAAATTAACTGAAATATAGTGCTTAGGACTTCTTTCTTATTCTACAGGTATTAACTGAAATTGAAAATAATAAATGGCTTAGATCCATAATACACCGTTGATATGAAGAGCCTCAACACTTCTATTGATGGTGTTCCACCAATTACCAATATGGATATTGTTAGTTATCTAGTTCTAACACACAGCTTTTATGCAAATTATCAAATTAAAGCATACAAGAGTTTACAAGCCTACAAATATTTCGAATCTGGGTTTGTTATAAAGGCAGGAACCAAAAGGATAACTGATTTGTTTGTGTTGATCGAAAAGGTATGTAATCTTTCAATATTTATTAGGTACGTTTCAGAGCTGGGTAAATACTTGTATTTACTGTTAATTACCAATTACTTTTATCATTACTTTTTGGCCTAAGAAGTTTTTTAAGTTTTTTAAGTTTTTTTAGTAATTTTAAATATAGAAATACAACACATAATATAAAAAATATAAACAGTAAGCAGATTCTAACCTAACGTTTGAGGAAGGGTCTGGGAAGGAACTCTGCAAGGTCATGAGTCATGCAGGAATTTTTTGCAGGAATTTTTTGTTTTTATTGGTAACAGTAATTTTAATTGGATTAATAAATATTTAACGACAAATTACAATTCCAACGCAAAATTTGCTCTAATTACATTTCCAAATGATTCTAATAGAAAAAGGTATTTAAGTACAATTACGGATTACTTTTTACCACGGAATTACCCAGCTCTGGTACGTTTGTGCTAATATAAAAAATGTATTACATCAGAATCTTTTGATTTTATATTGATTATTGTAAACTTATATTCGGCATTTATTTTAGGTAAAACATTTCCAGCGGTTTAGTGCAAAACCATTAGAAGTATGGTGTATTGTTGGCAATGATGGTGATATACATACAGCACACTGTACATGTATGGCTGGTAATAGTAAAGCTTGCTGGTTTAAGTATGTTTTAGTATTGATCCAGTTGAAATTGTTTTAGAATTGAAATAAATCTGTATTACATTTATTATTTATAAGTAAATAAATGTAGTGGTTAAGGAGGAAAGCAATGTTTATTATTATACAAGTAGTGTGTGTGTATATGTGTAACTCTGCAATTAAATTAGTGCTGCATTTTTTGTAAATAAATGTAGAATTAAGTTAGCCTTTTATTAATTGTAAGTTTTTTGTCGATGTTGTCTTGTGGAATTGTTTCTATGACCTTTGGGGTTTTATTTTCTAGTTTTTTTTTCCTTTTGAAAAAATGTAAACTGTTATACAAGAGTTTCATTTTTTTATTGTCTCTAAAATGTTAGACATTTAATGCATTAGAAAAACAATTATTTTGACATGAGTACACTACAATACATATTTCTAGTTTTAACATGATTAAAATCAATGAACGCCTCATTATACAAATATGTTGATCTTATTGCCAAAGCTATCTAAAAATATATCATTATAATAACACTTAGTAAATAAACGTTGCATATTATAAAGAGACAAGATTTATTACTTATTTAAGAACAAACTAATATAAAACATGCATTAAATGTAAAGAAATAATAAAAGTTGCAAAGTAATAGATTTGTTCATAAAAAAATCATAAGCTATTTAAATAATAAAACTATAAAGGAATGATAGGTGGAGAAAGATTAATCAATGCACAACATACTGTTACAGCTTTATCTAGCATATTGACCTTTTCATTACTGCCTTTTTTTAACATAGTAATTGGAATAGTGTGTACATATTATGAAGAGACAAGAATTATTACTAATTTAAGAACAAACTATATAATCAAGGATTTAAATTTATAGTACAAAATATTCAATATCTGCTCAAAATAGGATGCAGAAATTTTAAACCTGTACGCTAAATCTTTATAATGCAAATCTAGTCTTAGTTTGATTAAAGTCAACATAAGTTGATTGAAGCTGCTCAATGCTGTAGTGCTAGTTGTACAAACAAATGGTTCTACTCTTTTGAAAATGATCTATACTGTTTTACATTTAAACCCTGTATAATATTTTTACTTGCTATCATCGGATCCATCATCCATAAGTCCTAAAGGTGAATTTTCTACTTTCAACTCTAATGCTTGCATTTTTTTGAAACTAAATTCATTATGTTCTAATTTGACTGAAAGATTAGCCATTGTAAGATCAGTCTGGGTAGACACCCCAGTCTCCATACATTCAATTTGATTATCCTGCAACTGTTGAGGCATTTCATCAATATCCATGACCTGTTGACAAAGTAATTAATTATAACAATTTTCAGCAACTATCAATACCTACATAATTTAACATTGCTATCACTAGAAACTAACATTCTTTTTATTAAAATAAAGTGCAAAACATACTCATATAGTATCTTTTTCTGACCAGGACGGTCAGCTAAACATATCCCAGTCAATTGTCATCAAGCTCTTAAGACAATTTATATAAAAAAGGACTACTATTAGTTATTTTTTACCTTAGTGTCAGCCAATTTTCTCCTTTTATCTGTGAGATTCTCTGTGTCAACATCTGCAACCCTTTTTTCTAATTTCCGAGACACATGTCCCATATGTTAAGATGGTACCCTGTCATGGTGGTCTTTATCTTCGAGGGACGCAGGTTTGTCTAAAATGAGTTAATACCTACTTGAGTACCTACAAACTACGTATACTAGGAGCTAGAAGACTTGATATACTATTCGAGATAATATTTGATAAGAAGCCTACCTGTTATAAAGTGTTTACTGCAAACTTTCTGGTGTTTTAATATTGATTCGGTCAGATCGTCTCTCTTTATTGCCGCAATCTATGCATACCTGCGAAGTTTGGTCAACTCGTTTTTCTCAGTTGAAAATCTGTTTTTTGTCTCTGCGGGAACGCGATAAAACGAAACTTCATCCCGATTAAAACGGCTTCCACAACCAACCACAACACATATCGAAGGCATTTGACAATACAAACACTTCACTATTTAAAATCCACAATTTACTGCCAAAAAACAGAAAGAAAACCAAAGCATCAACAAAAACTCAAACACTCTACAGTAACTTTGTTGTTTGTTTGACCTTCGCCGCCATATTGAATTTATTTTTTGACACATCGTTGGATTGCCTAATTATGAAAACATAACCCCAAAATTGCACCTTTAGCAGTTAGTTTATGTGCAGAAAATAAGAACAGTAAATTTTAACTTTGTATGAACAAATCATAGAAAAATATTTAATTCTTATGTTGGTGTAAAGAAATTGTTATTAATATTTAAAACCCCAAAAAAAGAGAAGTTTAAATTATTAATGATTGATGAAACATGAGGTTTTATTTTCCATAAAGAGAATGTAGCTATAACAGGAACTCAAGTGCTGAATATCAGTTTTTTTGTTGATGTTGTTAGTAGTTTTATTAATGTATATCATTTCTAAAAAAATCCGTTTGTTATAATTACTTTCCCGTTCAAGATCTTTAATGTTGGAGATGTCAACCGTATGCTTTGTAGAAAGTACGTGTTCAGCTAAAGCGCAAGAAGGTTTTTTAAGTTCGATATCACTTTTATGTGAGGTATGTCTACCGGATAATTGTCGACTTGTTTGACCAATGTATTTTGTTTGGCAATCTTTACAGGTAAGTTCGTAAACTACGTTAGATGTTTCTAGAGGGCTAACTTTGGTTTTCGTTCGTGTGAAGGGACTGCTGGTTGAAAAGACAGTTTTAATGGCTATGGACTTGCGCGGGATCTGTTTAGCGATGGTTATTAATTTCTGAGTAAGATTGTTAATGTAAGGAATTGAGACATAAATGTTAGGTGACTCAACATCGAGTTTTGTAATGGAAAGAGTGTTATTTCTCATGGGATGACTCTCTGTATTGGTGTGATGAATAAGTGTGTTGACCATCTTTTTTGGATATGAGTTATCAACTATAGGATTGCCACTAAACATTGTAAGTCTTGTTGTCGGAAAGATGGATGTGAAAGTTCAGTTCCGTAGTGTTTTAACTAACTTGATTTTAGTTTTTGGGTGTGATTTGAGAAGAATAGATACATTGTAACCTCTTTTTTTTCAAGATGTTAAAAGGCTCGTTTATCGAGGTTAACAAATGGCGAACGGCACTCAGGGGGTAGGAGGAGAGCGGGCGTGGATTCGGTCGAGCTCGATGAAATCTTACTAGAAAGATATAAGGGGATATATTTGCTAGGAAAAATAAGATATAAGAATTTAAAAGGGACTAAAGAGAAAATGAGAGAAATGATGGATAAGGGAAAGGTAAATGGGCGCCACTTATTTTTTTATCTTAAGGATGGGGAAATATAAGAAACCCAGATGGAAAAAATGTTAAATCTAGAAGTTGGATAAAATAATGTATTAGATGTTATAGATAAAGTTAAAATAAGAAAGATATAAGGGACGTAAGATAAGATGCAGTAATATTGAGTAAACCGGTAGATGTTCTGGTTAAAATTTTTAAATTAAACACTTTTATTAGAAAAACTAGAAAGAGAAAGTTATACTTACTTTTTGTTCTTACTTATCACAACGGCTCTACTTATTTTGATCAAGTCAAAAACTAAAATTTATGAGTGAAATACGTCTTATTCTTGTTGTTAATGAGATTAGATCAGAATAACTTACACCAGGTCAGAAAATAAAACATATAAATAAACAATAAACAATATTTATTACTGTGTGTAATAATAAGTCAAACAGATGAACGAAACAAATAGACATATAAAATATCAACAATTAAATAAGGTAAAATACTGTAAAACACATTAGTGTTTAATCACATATAGAAACAATATTACACATTCAATAACAGCTAAGTATTTTTATATTGTTATTTCTGTGTACCCATTTAAGCAGAATGTGATATGAAAAAGGAATTGAAAAGTATCAAAATTTAATAAAAAATTGTAAATCACTTTTAGCTTAAAAGATGTTTTACTCGAGTAAAAAATTGGGGGTACCATATAATAATTTATATTAAAACATTAAAATTAAGATAAACATCAAGAAACAAAAAAAATTTATCATAAAGGTGTTACAAAAATATTTAGTCAGACCCTGCGTAACGCTTTCACTGTTAACTAAAGCATGTATGCGACGAACTATTTAGAAATTTGCACACTGTAGGAGTCTGTTGATAAGGTACTAGGTTTTTTATAAAAAACCGGTTTCACTGTGGATTTTATGAGCACTTCTTACGTTAATTACCCACACTCTGATATTATTCCGGTGAGTCACAATTAAGTTTTTGTGCCAAAGAAAAAAATGGTATCCCAATCTTTCTGGTTGTTAAGAAATAGTAATTATATTAAAAAACTTACAGTTTGTTTCCTAGATAAGAGAATTTAATGGGGCCACACCCAATTCATACGCTACAGTAAAAACTGGTGATTCTTCGATACTACTAGACAGCTTTTTCATCAGAGAGGTTCTACACTTGCCCACTGACTTTACTTTACTTAGAAACACTAAATTGCAAATAGTTATTTGCAAATTTAAAGGAAATTTGCCGGTATTTGAATCTAGGGGTTATACGAAATCGACTTATCAGCACAAGGACCCACGCTAGACTGACTTTTTGATCGCGGTCAAAATTAAAACCGCGTCGCTTTAAACCACCCCTCTTGCGCCACATCATCTTATTCCTCCGATTTGATTGGTCGGGCTCGAAAAATCGATAGTTTTGACGGTTAAACCGTTAAAGCCGAGAATTTTCTAGAAGGTAATATGATCAGGGTCGGCTTAAGTAAGGAAATATATTAAAAAAATAAAAATTTTGCATAGTGTTTTTTGGACATGCTACAACATCAAATCTATTGCTAACCATTGGTTTCCTATACCATTGAGTACGAAGCAAGCCAGTATAAACTTTCACATCCAAGAAAGGCAGACAACCCTGATGTTCGTACTCTATTGTGAATTGAATGTGTGGCTCGAAGCCATTAAAAATTGTAAGAATGTTTTCAGCTTTGCCCTTAGGTACTGCCAGAATGAAGTCATCGACGTTTTTTTTACGAAAGGAATGAGAATGTTAATATTAGAAACAGCTGATTCTACAAGTTCATTAGGACGTAATTGCACAGTATAGGAGAGATTTTTGAGCCCATTGAAGTGCTGAAAACTTGCTTGTTAGTATCATCCTTCGAGGAAAGTGTTAAAGGAAATTTCACAAAAGTCTGATATCTTAGACCATTTGTTTTATAGCGAAATAATTATCGACTCTAACGAGTTCGTAATTTTCAGGTAATTGGTAGTCATTAATAAACTCACTGAAAGCAAAAGTGTCTGTGATGTTGAAATCGGTTTGAAAATTGTATGCAGCCGTGAGGATGTTAGTAAAGTAAGTGGTGATGGGTCCATTTGGAGGGTTTGTAAAAGATACAATTGGTCTGTTACTAAGGGTTGCTTTATGGATCTTGGGTAAGGAGTAAAACCTTGGAAGAGCGGAATTATATATCGTGAGTGTCGATACATGTTGAGGTGGAATAAAATTTCTATGTTTTAGATTACTTACAAGTTTGTTTACTCTTTGTTACAAGGTGGGTCCTGGGATTCTGTTAAGCTTTGTATAGCAAGTATGGTCGTTTAGTAATTTTAAGGTGTTGTCTATATATTCTTGTTTTTTCATTATGATAGTAACATTTCCTTTATCGCTTTTAACTAAGTACAAATCAGGGTGGTCTTTTAAGAACTTTTTACATTTTGCAAATTAAAGGGAGAAAGTATGTTTTATACCTTGTTGCTGATGTAAATAGTTTGTAATTACATTAGTGAATTGAGATCTCAATATTTTTTTGTCATTTTCAGGTACTCCAGCCATAATATTTTCTGAATCTGCAAGTAATGAAGAGATCTTGTATTCCTTAGTGGTAGTATATAGACTGAATTTATTGCCTAAAGATAAAAATTTAAAAGCATCCTTTGTTACAGCGATATCCGACAAATTTTTTAGCCAATTTTTTTTGGTTTTAATGTTGTTCAAAGAGTCAAGTTTGTTAAGTTTAAGTTTTAATTTGCTTTTAGAAGTAGTAAGTATTGTTTTATATTTTATGTTTTGAAAATCATTTATTATTTTCTTTGGTAGCTTATGCGTTAGTCTGACTTTAATTTTAGTTAAGGTTGAATTTAATTTGGTAATTTCAGCAAAGGTTACCTTTATTTCAAGATTTAGGATGTTCTTCCTTATATTATTAAAATTGCTGATGTTGGTTCCTGTTCTGCCTTCACTGTGATGTAGGATAGTGTTAATGTTGGATATGCCGTTGGTGCTGTGCTTAGGATTACAGTCTTAACGGCGTCAATTTAGGAAATATTCTCTTCTGACTTCGAGCTTAGCTAGTTTGGTGTTAATGCATGATTTTAGATCACGCTAAAAGTTGAGTCCGTATTGGTTTAAGATGTCGTTGAAAAACCCTACAAAAATGACAAAAAAACAACTGTACTCAATAATCTTACCTTATGAAACTGATAAAAACACATATGTAGTGGATAAAATTTTAAAACAACGAGGACATGAAGTACTTCGACTACCACCATACCATTGTCATTATAATCCAATAGAACTAGCATGAGTGTTTACTAAGACATATTATAACAAACATAACATCTACTTATCTTAACCACGATAGAGTTAAAAAAACTTGGACAGAAGCATTGACTAAATGTACACCAGACATGTGGCAAAATTTTTGTAGACACACAGACGAACGTATTTTGGCAGATTGGATTTCTTACATGGGAAACTGCTCACATGCCAATATTCCTCCTTTAATTATTTCATTGAAGGAATCAGATTCTGACGATTCCGATTTTGGATTTGATAGTGAATCTGATTCTTTCAGTGAAATAATGGAAGAGGATTGATCATACAATTACACCGACAACATTGACACCCTACATCTAAATCTGCATCTGTATTTGTTTTTATTTGCTCTTATGTAATTTATTAAATTATTTTTTTCATTCTATCGGTTTGAAAGCTTGTATATCTAACAAATCTTAATTTTTCTGAAAAATTTTTGTTATAAAGAACATTACCAAAACATCTGCATATTTAAGTCAAATGCGGCACCACCTAGGGCGGACCAGGAAAATCAAATTTATACTGGAGTATAATTTTCTTAATTAACCCATTGGATGTGAAATTTTATTATCCTACAGCCTCTATTACAATAATGTCACACAACGACGCCATTTGGAGTAAAATAACAGATTTTAAAAAAGATGAATATATACTTTGAGTACAGTGTTTTTATGTCAAACTCAAAAAATGATATAATAATTTTTTTACCACTGCTTGAATAAATTAAAAGTTTTATTATACATTTGTAAAAATGATTTTTGTACTATTGCTTGATTAATTTAAAAGTTGTATTAAACGTTTTTAGTTAATACATGTATATGGGCTACATTTTGAATTTTACTTATTTTATTTATTTTTAATAAAATGTAAATATAAAAGTATATTTTTTCTTGTAGATCAATAAAATAATATGATAATTGACTATATACAGGGATCTGTAATCTAAAGGAATGTGTTATTTTGAATATCAGTCAAAATCCATGTGAATTCAATTAGACCATTCTTGGATATTAATACTACTTGCAGCGAAACCTGATGTACTGATACTTTAGTATTCAATGTAATATTAAATATATTGACTTCTTTTCTGCAAGTTTTAAATTTGGTTTGCAGGTTTAATTACTTAAGATATTTGTTATGAATACACATATTTTTATTGAAGACCTGACAACATCGTGCTTACATTTAAAAAGACCACAGAACAGTAAACTATTCTGTGATCAGACGTATATTGGGCGAATTTCATGTTACTTACAGAGCATACTGAGATAGGAATAAAAAGTGAACGGAGTACACCTATTACAATATTATATATTGAATTTTCTTGATAATAAAAAATGAAATCTAATAATTTTTACATTGCTGAATAGGCAATTAAATGTTCTTTCAAAGGAGGTATCACATGACCCCTCATGCCATTTAAAAAAATGGGGTGCTGAAGTTTGAATTGGGGTGTGGTTTTTTAGCGTCATAAATTGTCATTTTAAATTTAAAAATTGACGTGTTTCAGGATTTTTCCTTTACACGGTTATTAACGTAGAAAATGAATTTATCCGTTATTTTTGGACCTCAATGGATATATACTCCTTGTTAACCGCAAAAAAGATAACAGTAAGGAGAACCCTGAAAGTGCACAAATGATTTCGTACAAGAACGCCTTGCATTCTCGCGTCCTCTGACCGGAATAGGCCACTTTATTTTGTCCACTTTCACTATTATAAATCAAAGGTATTAAGTTGAATAATATAACAAAAATATTCAGGTATCTACTTAAACTATAAAAATATAAACGAAATAATGAAAAAATACGTAGTCATACAATACAAAAAGTGAAATAACGTATACCTAAAGACACTAACGACAAATTAAATTAGATGCAACTCAAAATGAGTTTAATCAAAAACTATTTTTATTGCATGGTTTTGGGTTTAAAATTTTATAACAATTATATACAAAGGTAGAATTGTAAGCCTAAATAATAAATAAATAATTGGTCAAATTTAACCCTTTTGCAATTGTTACAAACATTGTTTTGTTTTTTTTAGTCTCAAAAATAATTAAATATTTTTAAAATTAAAAAAAAGATCTGAAAAGAGCAGAAAATGTCACAAAAATAAGTCCATACTCCTGAAACTGTATCTCCAATATTTATAATTTTAACAGAGCCCTAAAGTCATAGCTAAAACGGGGTGTTTTGCGCTTTCGGGCGTTGCGCATTTCAGTCACAGTAAACAAAAGCTTATTTAAATATATTAAATATCAATATTAAAAAATGAAAAAATTTAACCTACCTTTGGAATAAGTTGATAAACAAAAATACGCGCGAATAATTTTTTTTACGTATTTTTCCATTAGTTATGCTATTGTTAATAAACAAACTTGTTGTAACCAAAAGTTAACATAAAAACCTTTATAATTATTTAACAAAAAAGCTCAATTTTTTTCCCTTGGTAGAATTGTTCGGAAGAGATGAAAAAATAGATTTTTGTTGAAATAATTAAAACATTTTTATTTTTTAGTTATTTATAAACAATCTATTGCATTAAAAATTTTAAAAGGTTTACAAAGTTATTGTTTATAAATTTTTTTAATTCGTAATGATTTCGTTTTTTTCTCATTTAACGTCACCTGAAAATATATATATTTTTTATTTTTTAATGCTATTATTTAAAAAATTGTTAAAAACAAATGCATTATTTTTAAGGTAATGGATATTTTTCTTTTATTCGATGGACCAGAAAATATTAGTTATTTGCTCGGTATATAAAAGAATAATATAAATAATGATTTAAAACAAAAAACGATTTTTTTTTTAATCATGATCCAGTTTCGGGGGTAGGGACTTATTTTTGTGACATTTTCTGCTCTTTTCGAAGTTCGATTTTCTCTTTCTATTTTTGATTGGTAAAGTGATTTCGCGGTGGATTGCTTCAAATTTATTGCATACTTTTTCGTACTCTTCTTTAGACTTCCTTTCAACATGGTTTTCAGTATGCTAATATCATAATTTCTGTCTGAAAATTCTTCAAATAAAATAATTTTGTGAAAATATTTATTTAACCCTCAACGGAGCTCTGTTAAGAGTAGAACGCTGGTGCAGGAGTCGAAAGTTTTTCGACATTATCATATTTGTCTAAGAGGCAAGTCCATGAAGTAGGATACTTCGTATCACAAATTTCTAATAATGCAATTAAGTTAAAGTGTTCTCCGGTTAGAGACATTCTAAGATAGTTTAGTTTTTGTACATTGGGCATAAAAGAGTGCTGATCTATGACTGATGAAAAAGTCTCTTTAAAGAATAACCAATCTTTTTAACCTCCGCAAAACGAAGGAAGATTTATATCAGGAAGCTTAATATAGTTGAAATGTTGGTTATCAGATAGATTTTGATTTGTCGAATTATTTAGGCTACCTGTAGAATTGCTATTGTTTGCTGTTGGTGAGAGAATCTGTTTGGCTTTACTAATACAGGCATAGAATGAGTCTTCAAATTGCAATCTTTTATCGTTATCATCAGACACTTTAAATGATTTAATTTTTAAAAGAATATTATCGAATTTGTCATTTAGTTTCAAAGCATCTTCTAGAGAGATTTCAACTGATCTAAGTGAGGATTGGTATTATCTATAATTTTGGTAGTTAAGGTGTTAAAATGAGATAAAGCTGCTTTGATAGTCTTTTTTGCTGTTTTTAATGAATCTAATGTTTTAGCCATGATTTTGTTATATTTTATAACTTTTAAGATTCTCTGCTGTGTAAACGTGGTTCAACAGAACAATAAGAATGAATGTTTTCAGTGACAAAGTGTAGGTAAGTACCAGTATCAAAGCGTAATAAGTATCAAGTATAACGAAAGTCTATAATTTATTATCAAAAGTAATAAGTAAAGGAGCTAGGCCGGGTCGAGCGCAAAATCGATCATTTTTACATTTAAATCTCCATAAGAAAATCTAAGGTCCATTCTGGTCATTTTTGTTCCTTTTAGCCCCGCCCACATCACGTGACTGCCGAGACCACGTGACACGATTTTAGTACCCCCTACCTCGACTGAGCCGTTGATAGCTTAGCCTCGTTTAACAATACACATAGCTTCGATTGCCAAAAGGGCATTAACGTTATATCTCTTAAACGGCCGAACTGATTTCAATTTATGACGTATCATTGTAAAGGGGTTGCTGTATAGGGTAAGATAAAGCTCACCTTATCTCACCTTTGATTTATCTGTAATTTCTTTCACCATACCTTGACTACCCCTCATCACTACCCCAATGTCATTTTAATCACCCTACCACCCCTCATCGTCATCCCCAGTGTCCAAATAGAACTTAGAATAATTTTGTATGAGAATAAGGGTAGAAAAAAAATTCTGTGTGATGGTAGTTGTGGGATTCGAACCCACAAACTCATGTGTACAAAGCTGACGTCTTAACCAACACGGCTATTCACTGACTTGCAAAAGAAAGTTGAAATGTGTTAGACAAACAGCTCCGTCTACGTCACATACGGTTGTAGATGATAATAAGTTAGCAGAGGCGTACTGTCGATTTTTAGATATTTAGCAGAGTCGTACCTAACAATTAGCCTAGCCTAGCCTAGCCTCCCAGAGCCGTTGCAAATATATATATGTATATATATGTATATATATATATATATATATATATATATATATATATATATATATATATCTGGCATATTCTCTCGCTGTAAGATGTGACTATGCAGATATCCTCTGTCCAATTAAATGTTTTTGTAAAATATCTTAGTTAATTATCCAGCAAAGACCACGTGGAGGTGTGAGCAACCTTTGCCTGGAGAGGATAGGTATGTAGGAGGAATAGGGAAGGTCAAATAGAGGTGGTTCTTTAATAGGCAACAATTTCCTCTGATCATGCTCATAAGAACATACTGAAAATGCTATACGTACTTAACTTAATAGGTTACTGCGAACCGAAACCCTAAGTTTGTAGTACTTCTCCCTTCGTAAAGGTAACTGACGCGTATCAGTGCAGGAAAAAGTTTAGCACCCTTTTTATACGCAAAGAAACCTCCGATATCTTCTTACTAAATAATTTATAACCTTTGAAGGTCCCTCGAAATTCACAGGCACTACTCAGGAGGCTCGAGGTATGTAAGTAAGATATCTAGACATTGATGATAAGAAACGTCAGCAGCTCCTTAGTAATACTTCACAAGAGGCCATAGGTGGTTCTTTAATAGCCGACAGGCGACAATTTTTCCTGATCATGTTTTATTTTAAACATACAAAAATACTATACGTACTTAACTCAATAGGTGACAACTCGTTTTGTAAGTGAGAATTACAGACACCTTGAATTTACAGTACTTCTCCCACAGTGTGGTACCTGTCATATTTCTGTGCGGAAAAAAGTCGACCACCCTTTTTATACCCGAAGGAACCTCCGATATCTTCTTACTAAATAATTTATAACCTTTAAAGGTCCCTCGAGATTTACAGGCACTACTCAAGAGGCTGGAGGTAAGGAAGTAAGATATACGTTACATTTATCAAAAAAAAAAGTGTACTTTTGTTTATCACATTTGGCATGGTGATCTGACAAATCTGTATGCTTCCACATCAGTCCTAAAACAAACAAACACCACATACTAAAGTAAAATTTTATTTCATAGTTTAATTATAATTATTCAAAATTTAAGTCTGGACACGTTAAAAGTGACGTCACCTTAATTAGATTTTCGCGTAAACCGGAAACTCTTATCAACTAAATTTATTGAAAAACACGTATTTTTTAAAACGTTATCATATCAAAAGTTATATAATTATCAGTGACATATAATTAACTATATTCACTATATTAAAAATAAAAATAAAAAAATACGAGTTATATTTATTTGAACTTGTTTAAAAAATTTCTTATACGAAGTAGTGAAGATATATTTGGAAGTAAATTATTGTAAAATCAGGTACATATCTAAAATTGCAATATTTAGATAAGCCTCTAATTTATGTTGAAAAGGAATTTGCGTTCTCATCAACTTTGTGGAGATATACCGGCGGTATCGCAAGTAAGTGTCTCCTGTAGATTATTGTTATAATTTTATCTTATTACTCTGGATGATGCAATACTTTTTTAAAATTACGCAATATTACGTAATTAAGAATAAGAGATGCTGAACAGATCACTTTTTGGTTTTCAAAAAGGTCACGTGACATGTAAAATTACGGTGTAAATTGAGAGAAATTATTTATTTAAAACTATTTATCAGTCGTTTGATTATTTACCAATTTAAGGCTACCTAATAAGACGGTCGTTATAGAGGGTCCATACTTTGCTCTATTGTGCACTGCTACGCTCTGCTATGATGCTCTGCTACGCTCTGCTACCGTCTGCTACGCTCTGACGTTAAATGGTTGGGGTTTGATAGTTCGCATAATAGCTGGATCGAAAAATCTAATATTTATAAACTCCGTTGTTTCCTACTTTGAACATTTTTTACACGTATTCTTATGACACACAAGATACGTTTTCACAGCTTCCGGGGGCGTTTTTTTGATTCATACCATCTTTTGCTCAAACCGTTCAGTCTGCGGTCCGACTAAAAAGTTTGACTTGGAAAAACATTTTTTTTTTATACAAGCACTGGAGCCAAAAACCATTGCACCAAAACAAAATTAAACAAACTAAATACTTTAATGGAACTAAAAATAATAAAGCTGGTAGAAAGGTACAGCTAAGAAAAAAGTAAAAGCCAAACTAAAGAAAATAATAAATTAAAAGGCTTGAACCTTATTTATTTATTTATTTATTTATTTATTTATTTTTTTAAATTTAGTTTGAAACAAAATGTTGCAAGATAGTGGTTATAGTAGTGAAGACTTGGTGGTGGAGTATTCTTAGAGTAGTAGTGAAGATTCTATCTATATTGAAGAAGTAAATAAAATTTTAAATTTTTATGAAGACAAAGTAAAACGTGAAAATTATTTGCTGTTACAATCATTTTTTATAATTGAGGGGTATGTTATAACAGTTGGTTTATCTCCCGCAAGAACATTTTCTCCAGCTATTATCTTATCAGAATACTGTAAGCCAAGTAAATTGTCGTTTGGAAAAATGGAATGGCTTGATCGTATTGAATTTTTAAGCAGAAGCACATTTTTTATTGAACCACTACCAACCTACGCAGATGAGTATAATCCAGTAACATTTTCATGTGGAGATTTTTGTTCAATACGACAGTTGGTATACGATGACACCAAGTTCATAGAAGTTGCAAAACATGGTGTAGGATATCATCTAACGGAAAAGGATGTAGATGATTTTGTTAGAGTACATCATTTTTATCGTAGCTTATCAGATTTCACTTATAGAAAATATTAACTTTAATTGTTATTATAATAATGTTATAGATATTATTAAAAGAAATTTTAATGATAACTGTTTTCAAGCATTAAATGTATTTTGTGAAATATGTAACGTTCACAACGTTATTTGTGGCCTGGCCTATGGACTATTAAATTTGTATAAATTTCCGTGTTATGTTGTGCGTCGTCGCGTATACTTTATCAGTTTCGGTAGGAGAATAGATTCTTGTTTGCTCGTAGGTTGCGACGTTTAATAATTTCATTTCATTTTGTACTGCAATAAGAATTAGTTCGCTTCACCTCTTATACCCTTCTGGTGAGTAAAAAAATTTAACTTATTATAATTTTTAAGAAATAGTCAAAAATTTGGTGAATAGATTATTGGTTATTTAATTTGATATCTTTACTAACATTTAAATTTTCGATTACAATCATTTGTTAAAAATCAGTTTTTTATTGAGTTAAAAATTTATAAACACATTAGGTGATTAACTTTTTTCTCGAACTTTGGAGAATTCTTGAGTGATTGTAATCGAAACAAAGGATTATTGGGACGGAATTTTGACAGCGTTTATTTTATTTCTTTAGGGCTTATGCCAATTTTACGAAGGGTCTTTGGTGAGGGCTGATCGTGCCGAATCAAATTTATGAAAATGTGTCTTGCAATTGACGAAAAAGACTGGTGCTATCGCTGAGTGAGTCGCTTCATTCCTCACTGCAGGAGACTCATCTTACTTAAAGAAAACCATCGTACCAGAGTCACCCTAGACCGGTGCCCACATTTCCAATAGTCGCAAGTCATCTTTCCGACTAACATCTGGACCTTCAAAGCCGAAGATTGACAAGATAAGTTTGAAAATTAGTTAATTACATAACTTTTAATTAACACTAAATCAGTTAATTATTTGAATAAACAATTTTAAAACTGATTTATTCTCTTTTATTTATATGTCTGTATTTGGCGCCCTTATTTAATTGTTTGGGGAAGGTTAAAAAAGAAAGCCAGAAGGAAGCCACGAAACCTGGAGCTAGTCAAGGGTATTTTTACGTTACAAATTGACGCCCAACTAAAGTCTTCTTGCTTTTTTTTTGAAACTTTTTAGAAAGTTTTTTGTATTTTCGCCGTGTTCTGTGTCTCTGTGTCATTCCGTGGAATTTGTAATCGAATTTAAACCTATTTCCCGACTACCTATAGCTCTGAAATTTTCAGGATAGCTAAGAACTGGATGACAATGCATGTTTCAAGTGTGTTTAGGCATATACATAGATTTCGAAATTTATACCGAATTGATATTAAAAATGATCTAAGTTGTGTATAGATAATATTATTTTGAAAGTTATTAAATAAATCGTTCGTGGCGTAGTTGGTTAGGCGGCGGCTCAAGTCCACTTGTGACAGTTCTGTTATGTTATCATAATGGGATCGATTACGCGACAGAGAAGTTTTTTTTTCTTTTTTTTTTGTTCTTACATGTGAAAACAGTAATTATTATTTTAACTGGTAATAAAATAAACGGTTTTAGAAAGTTTTTAGATACAACTACTTACCCTTGATTTTGTTAACAAGGAAACAATCTTCTCTATGATCAATCACAGCGTTGTATGACTTAATATTTTTGCAAAATCAGGGATGCTGTGCATTGTTGAGATGACACAAAATATGACCTATAAATCAGTAAAAAACTTTCTATTATAAAAAGTTCTTTTTGTAAATTGTGCTTATTCCTAACATTCACGTTAAATTAAATTAAATTTAAATTTTGTCATCAATTTAGTACAGACATCCAAATATTTATAAATTGTTTTTACTAACATCTAATATTTTTTTACCATTACTTTATTTTGTTCGATTTTATTATCTATTGCTCAAGGTTATCCACTTTTGAATTGGTGTATTTCGTTTATAATTATTTTAACTGGTTTTATTTATCAAAAAATAATATTATTCTTGATTTAATTTTTTTACCTTACAATAATGTTGCCTTTACATTTAAAATCGAAAGAATTAGATTATGAGTTATCCATTAGGGATGTCGATATTCCCAATACTGTTGATGCTAAACGGAAACTTCTTTCCGGGTTGTTAGCTCAAGAAAATGCGAATAGGAGTTTCGGTGAAATTGTTAATAAATTTTCCTTTAATGAAGATATACAGGGTGTTAGAGATTCCATTAATTGTTTGAAACCTGACATCGAATCATTTACCGGTGACAAATTTGCTCCTGTTTGTAAGCGTATTACTTCCAGACTTATTCACATTTCGGGTAGAATCAACAGAATTTCTTGCACTAAGGATGATCATCTTTCTATATTACGAACTTTAAAAAGTGATTTAACTTTACTAGAAGCGGAAGTTCAAGAAAAATCCAACACTTCCACACCAATTATGCCGGGATCTCCTGAAGGTATTCCTTCTTCGGCCTTTTTCCACAAAAATCTGGATGTGCATAAATGGAATATTTATTTCTCTGGTAACAATTCTGTTCATGATTTTTTGGAAAAAGTAGATATGTTGCGAGTTTCTCGGGGAATTTCTGACAGTGATCTACTTTTGCGCAGTTGTGATTTGTTTAAAGATGAGGGTTTAACTTGGTTTATGAATAATCGTCATAAATTTTCTTCTTGGTCCGATCTCGTTGATAAACTTAAATTCGACTTTATTCCCTCAAATTTTCAATTTGATTTAGAAAATGTTATTAATAATAAATTTCAAACTAGAGGTGAAAGTGTAGCTCTTTTCATCGCTTCGATGGAGGGTCTTTTCAAACGTGTGGATCATTGTCCGGACGAACAAACTAGAGTATTTAAAATTAGACGCAATCTTCTTCCTACCTTCGTAAATCAGCTTGCGCTTTAGTCTCCTTCAACGATCGATGAATTAAATATCCTTTGTAAAAAAATTGAGCAATCTCAAAATTGGTGCGATAGAGCTCAGAGTGTTTCTACCTTTAAATCTTCAAAAAACTTCAATTCCAATTCAGGTGAATCGAATTTATCTGTACTTTCGAATTCTAGGCCGATTAAATGCTGGAATTGCGAAAAGTTAGGCCACGTTTTCAATCAATGTAGGGCTCGTAGAGTGGTTCCGTTTTGCTTTGGTTGTGGGAAAAAGAACACTATCAAATCTAATTGCTTATGGTGTCGTTCCAAGTTTCCAAAAAACGAATTTCAGACCGTGGACAGAAATTTGGCTACCCGTCCCGGTCATTCTTTAACAGATCAGCCAGACGATTCTCTAAATTCAACAAGAACCCATTCCCGAGAACATCGATCAAACCAGTAATTTCCTTAACCGAGTGAAAAAACTATCTGATTTTTGTAAAAAACTTTTTATCTTCTCTGCGAACTCCTTCTAAAGACGGCAATGCAATCTCGCGCATAGAATCAAGTCCTTTATTTGTTAAAAAGCATAATGATAACAGATTGTATTTAAATATTTTGGTAGAAAATATTAACATGCTTGCTCTTCTGGACATTGGTTCAAACGCGTGTATTCTTGGTAATCAAGGTTTCCAGATGATTTCTCACTTAAAACTTCCCATCGTCTATGATAATTCGATTTGTGTCACTACAGCAGATGGTAATCTCCAGCTAAGCATTGGTTTTGTTTTCCTTTCGTTATCTTTATTAGGGGTTACTCATACCTTGAAGGTTTTGATAATTCCTTCGATTGCTCATTCCCTTATTTTAGGTATGGATTTTTTAAACTTATTTAAGATTGATATAAATTTTGAGTCCTTATCTTATTCAGTTCTTTCCTCGTTGTGTGTTATTAATTCTATTCAACCCGTGTCTTCTCTTTCTGAGGTACAGTTAAGTAAACTAGATAAATTAAAATCCTTATTTTTAGACCTTGCCCCTGTGGACAGAATTGGTAGAACTTCTTTAATAACTCACGATATTGACACAGGCGATGCCAAACCTATTTGTCAAAGGCAATTTCCTCTATTCTCCTCAATGTTAGGTCATTTGAAGAAAGAAATTTAAGAGCTATTACGTTTAGGTGTTATCAGACCTTCCAATTGGCCTTGGTCTTCTCCTTGTTTTTTAGTTCCTAAAAAGGGTGATAACGGTTACCGAAAAGTTCTGGATAGTAGGAAGCTTAATTCTGTCACAGTTTTAGACTCATATCCTATGCATCAGATTGATTCAATTCTAAATAAGTTAAGAGATGCAAGATTTCTTTCCTCTATTGATTTAAAAAAAGCCTTTCTTCAAATTCCCTTAACTGAGACTTCTATTCCAAAGACTGCATTCTCTATCTATGGCTTAGGCAGTTTTGAATACACGACTATGTGTTTCGGTTTAAAAAATGCCCCTAAAACTATGGCAAGATTAATGGATAGAGTCTTAGATCCGTCAATCATTCCCTATTGTTTTTGTTATCTGGATGACATCATTATCGCGACTCCGACTTTTAAACTTCATTTAGAGGTACTAGAAAAATTGTTTTTTAGATTGAAAGAAGCAAATTTAACCATAAATATGGATAAGTGCGAATTTTGTAAAGATTCCCTAAAATATTTAGGCTTTCGTGTTGATCAGTGTGGTTTGCGTACAGATCCTGATAAGGTTACAGCAATTTTAAATTATCCTATTCCTAAAAACACCACTGAAATTAAAAGACTTATTGGTTTAATTGGTTGGTACAGAAGATTTCTTCCCAATTTTTCTTCGGTTTGTTCGCCTATTACTGATCTCCTTAAGGGTCGTAAAAAGGGACAACCTATAATTTGGAATCCAGACGCTAACAATGCATTTTCTAAAATCAAGCAACTTCTTACTTCTAGCCCAATTTTATCACGTCCTAATTATTCAATTCCCTTCATTATTCAAACAGATGCGAGTGATACCGGTTTGGGTGCCATTCTGTATTAAGAATGTGATGGGGTTGATCACCCTATTGCATATGCTAGTCGTAGCCTTTCTAGTTCAGAGAGGAAACTTTCCACGACGGAAAAAGAACTTTTAGGGACGATTTTTGGAATCGAAAAATTCAGGGGTTATGTAGAAGGAACTGTCTTTACGCTAGAAACTGATCACTCATCTCTTCAATATCTTTATAAATTATCTAATCCCTCGGGTCGTTTAGCCCGTCTAGCCTTACGATTATCTCAATTTGATTTCGTCATTAAACATAGGAAGGGTTCTACAATGATAGTGAGTGATGCGCTTTCCCGCGCTTATAATACCGATATCGCCAGTTTAGACCTTACCAATTTAAAACCTGACAGGTGGTATTTGTCTTTAATTTAGAAAATTCAATCATCTCCGGATAAATACCCGTCGTTTCGTGTGGATAACAGTATTATCTACAAACATATCTTTTCTAACAATCCAGTAGAGAGTAATCTTTCCGATTGGAAAATTGTAGTTCCTCCCGGTAATAGATTGAGTCTCCTGAATTACTTTCATGATAGTAAGGCTGGTTGTCATTTTGGCATTTCTAAAACCTTTTCTCGTATTTCTGAACTGTACTATTGGCCAAAAATGAGAAAGGATATTTACCGCTATATCCGCAGATGTGCGATTTGCTCTTCGTGCAAAAGTTCTAACCTTCCTAAGGCTGGCCTTATGGGCAATTATAAGAATATTAATTTTCCTTTTCAATGGATTTCCGCTGACATTATTGGTTTTTATCCTAGGTCCAAACAAGGCAACAAATATGCATTGGTTATAACGGATTGGTTTACCAAATTCTGTCTAATAAACCCTATGCCTAAAGCAACGACAAGTAACATTTTAAAGTTTTTAGAAAACCAAGTTTTCCTAATATTTGGTGTTCCTCAGGTTTTATCCGTTGACAACGGTAGTCAGTTTACTAGTCGTGAATTTAAAAACCTTTTGGACAAATATAAAGTACATGTTCGTTACAACCCTGTATATCACCCTTAAGCGAACCACACTGAGAGAACCAACAAGAGTATTATTACGCCAATCCGTTGTTTCATTCATGAAGCACATGATTCCTGGGATTCGAAAATTCATCATGTGGCTCAAGCAATTAGGACCGCTCAACATGAAGTTACGGGTTACTCCCCTTCTTTCCTAAACTTTGCTAGAAATGTTCCGCTTTCCGGTGATTATTATGGAAAAATTTCGGATAATTCCAATAATTTAGTATCTATTGCCAATAAAAATAGCCGCTTAAATGACATTCAAACGTTACCCAAACTATTTGTTGAAGTTAGGAAAAAATTAAAACTTGCTTATTATAGAAACTCGCATTATTATAATCTCCGTAAAAGAGATATTGAATATCATGTGGGGGATAAACTTTGGAAAAGGAATCATGTTCTTTCTTCTAAAATTGATAAATTTTCTGCTAAGTTCGCTCCGAAATACGTTCCTTGTATTGTGAACAGAGTTATTTCAAAATTGGTTTATAACGTTAGGGATGCTGGAGGTAATGATTTAGGTAATTATCATGTATCTGATTTAAAAAAAGATTTTTCCGATTTTGATCAAAACTTTTCTGATAGTGAGGGCTCAGACAGTGAATGTGATGATACTGGTTGATGAAATCACTTTCGTACTGATCACTGGAGTCACTACACTGAAGGCATTAGTTTTATTAACTTTCAATTTCTATTTCTTAGATTTTTTTTAAATTCTTAAACTTTGTCAAAATTAATTTCAACCTTTTTAAGTTAATTCGATTGTTATTAAATTTTTTTCTCTAGTTTATAATTTATATAAGGGTTGGTGAGTTCAGGTCAGTACTGTACCTTAGGGATAGCATTTATTTGCGAGTACAGGCTGACGCTGTTCCTCTGTACCGCACCACCATGTTAGTATAAATTTGTGTTTTTGATAAATTAGTTTTCACCAAATTAGTATAAATTTGTATTTTTGAATATTTAGCTTGCCTTGTTTCTTTTTCTAAATTTTCTCTTTACTTATTGATGTTGCCTTCAGTATTCTTAACGTTTTGTAGTGTACATACCTGTCCCTTACTGATTTTGACGCTTTTCTTTTATTAACTGTCCTATTTTTATTGTTCACAATATTACCGTTATTTGTTGTCATTTTTAATGATAACTATTACCTTTTTATCTTTTACATTGTCTCCAGTATGCACAGCGTGCGCGTTAAGACTTGTCAAGTTATTTTTTGATTCGGATATTGATTGATTTTCCTTTTGAGTGTTAGTCACATTTTTGTTCAATCGATATTTGGTTTCAATTTTTTTCTTTTCGTTCATTGAATATTTGTTTACCTTTATAGCTTATTTTGTTCTCATTTGTTGAGTATTTTCTTATTCAATGATTTTTGTTGACTACAGTCTTATCTTTATCTTTGCTGTTTTGGTGAGTTATTTTACTTATGGAGACAGATTTTTTTTGCCTTGAATTTCTTCTATAATGCTTTGTGGATAATATTTCTCTTGTTTCTTTTTGACATCTTGTTTGATGTTTTCTTTGTCGACATTTAATTAGGACAGTCAATAATTTTTTTTTACCGATTATGACTTTATGCTACTTAAGTAGCGATTTTGACTTTTTTTGGTACCCTAGAGGTGCTGGTCAATGCGACCAAACTTTATTTAGAGTGGGGGGACTCTCTTACCGATTGTGACTATATTTTTTTGTTCTTTTTGTTATTGCCACTTTTTCCAAATTTTTTTTTGTCTTAACCTCTTTGGCTTTAAATTCTCTCTCTCTTCCCGGCTGGGCGTTGTCTGCCAAATGGAGAAACATGTTCCTGGGGAAGCTTAATTTTCGGAACTCCCTATATATTTTTTTTTTATATTTACCATTTTTTTCTTGTTGTTTATTTTATTTTTTTTTATGGCTGACATGCCATCTTATATCGATGCGAATAACCGTTGGTTATGCCGAGACCACCCGTCTTCACTGAGCTCCTCGCATCCCCTGTCCAGCGTGGAGAAACTTCAGTGTTGACCGTTCCACTTTAGGTTGGCTAGTACCTTGTAGAAAAATCTAGTCACTTCGTCTTGTGACGGTTTAACTACCTGGGTTTCTTCAAAACCTATGGTAATTTTACTTGCTTTTTGAGGAATTCGTTTCACCTTTAGGTTGGCTAGTACCTTGTAGAAAAATCTAGTCACTTCGTCTTGTGACGGTTTAACTACCTGGGTTTCTTCAAAATCCATGAAAATTTTACTTGCGTTTGTTGGATTTCGTTCCATTTAGGTTGGCGACTACCTTTAATAGTAGGTTACTTCTCCTCTCTTACCGATTTAGCCTTTCCTTTTTAGTTACATTGTTGTATCGGTAACATTTGTGTTTTAAAGTTTTATGTGGTTACTTTTTTTGAGAATTACACCAGTTATAGTGGTTTCAATCTTAATTTACTAATTGTTGTAGATCTTATATTTATTCACCAGTTTTGGATTATTTTTTTTATTAATTTTTTACTCTTCTTTATTTTTGAATTTTAGTAGTTTTACTTTATATAAAAAAAAAGAATCTTCAATTCTTTTTTTTCCGTCAGGTTACCGTGGTGTAACGTTTACAACGTTATTTGTGGCCTGGCCTATGGACTATTAAATTTGTATAAATTTCCGTGTTATGTTGTGCGTCGTCGCGTATACTTTATCAGTTTCGGTAGGAGAATAGATTCTTGTTTGCTCGTAGGTTGCGACGTTTAATAATTTCATTTCATTTTGTACTGCAATAAGAATTAGTTCGCTTCACCTCTTATACCCTTCTGGTGAGTAAAAAAAATTAACTTATTATAATTTTTAAGAAATAGTCAAAAATTTGGTGAATAGATTATTGGTTATTTAATTTGATATCTTTACTAACATTTAAATTTTCGATTACAATCATTTGTTAAAAATCAGTTTTTTATTAAGTTAAAAATATATAAACACATCAGGTAATTAACTTTTTTCTTGAACTTTGGAGAATTCTTGAGTGATTGTAATCGAAACAAAGGATTATTGGGACGGAATTTTGACAGCGTTTATTTTATTTCTTTAGGGCTTATGCCAATTTTACGAAGGGTCTTTGGTGAGGGCTGATCGTGCCGAATCAAATTTATGAAAATTTGTCTTGCAATTGACGAAAAAGACTGGTGCTATCGCTGAGGGAGTCGCTTCATTCCTCACTGCAGGAGACTCATCTTACTTAAAAAAAACCATCGTACCAGAGTCACCCTAGACCGGTGCCCACATTTCCAATAGTCGCAAGTCATCTTTCCGACTAACATCTGGACCTTCAAAGCCGAAGATTGACAAGATAAGTTTGGAAATTAGTTAATTACATAACTTTTAATTAACATTAAATCAATTAATTATTTGAATAAACAATTTTAAAACTGATTTATTCTCTTTTATTTGTATGTCTGTATTTGGTGCCCTTTTTTAATTGTTTGGGGAAGGTTGAAAAAGAAAGCCAGAAGGAAGCCACGAACCCTGGAGCTAGTCAAGGGTATTTTTACGTTACAAATATGTACTGATCCTTTATTATGTAACGCTTTGCGTCAGTATATTTACTTTTATAAACCAAATGTAATAAGAGATTTAGAAAATATGTAATAAACTTTTATAAAAAAAAATAATGACTTTTATTTCAAAATCGATAAATATAGCGTCAAAAAATGGTATTTTATCGAGGTAAAATTTATAAACGTCACAGTTCCAAAATGTAAAACGTCAAAACATTAAAACAGCGTTAAAATTTGTTGTTTCAACGTTTTAAAAAATATGTAAGAAGAAATTTTCGATTTACATGTATTTCTTATGGAAAAACATAATTTCAAAGTGTCAAAAATGCTTCAGCTTTCGCTATTTTATCGTTACTAAATTCATGATCGTCAAAGTGTCAAAAAATAGACGTCAACACAACGAATTTGAACGTTATTTTGGTCGTTTTAACGGAACATATTAAAAGAAATAATACACCATATATTCAGATTAAAAATTTATTGTATACCTAAAAAATTTTAGTGGTGTCAAGTGCATATTATAACTAAATTTTAGTCAGAAAAAGCAAAGTCTGTTATCACTCTAACCCTAAAGATTTATGTTTACTATTTATATTTCAATTATAATTTTTTTTTACATTTAAATGTTCCGTTTATGCTAATATACCTACGCTCGTATGCGGATGAAAGATGAACTGCTGAGCTAGTAGAAAATTTATCTCTCTAGATTATCGAAGTTTATATAATAGCATTGTTATACTTGAAATTATTATTAATTAGTTATAACTAAAGCGCGGAAAAAATGCAAAGAAAATCTGTAAAAAATGCACATTTTAATGCACATATTTTTTTTTTTAATGCAATAATATTGTTAAAATAAGCAAATAATGCACTAAATATGAAAATTAGTTCTTTGAAAGTATGAACTCTTTGTTGGATACTTATACACAAAACAACTATTCGTAAGGATTAACAATTTATTTTCTACTATTTAATGATAAAATGTTCCTACCCAAATAACACTATAAAATCTAAAATATAATATATGTATAGAATACAATAATATAAAAAAACAAAAATACGTTAAATATATTAAATTATACACTACTGTACTTTATTATTAAAAAATGAATTTACAACCATGTGCTTTTCTAAATTTTCTACAAGAAACGATTTTCTTCTATCTGTTAGCATATGTTTATGTAATGAAAAGCTTCTTTCCACGTCAACTGACGTAATAGGGGCATATTTTAGATATGGTAATATTTTTTGTTTTAATTCAGTTAAAATTGCCCAAAAAAATATTTGAAACTATTTGTAAATGTTTAAATCCTACATTATTTTCAATGACAGTTACCAGTTTTTGGAATATTTTTGTTCCTATTGTACCCTTTACATTTTTACAGTTTGTATAAAAGTTTTCCACTAAACCAACAGAATTAATCAAAGCTACCGAACTGTTTTCTAACTGTAAAATAATTTTTGACACAAAACTGTAATTAACTTTAATAAAAATAAGTTGTTCTTGTAAATGTTTATCTTTAAACAGTTGCTGTGACTTTATAACTGCCAGGGAAGAATCACTTAAATCACAAATTAATTCTTTTAAGGACTCGTAATAATTGCAGTAAAAAACTGCTGCCTCAAGCCACGTTCCCCATCGCGTTATAACTGGTTGAGGTGGCAACGGGATATCAGGAAGTTTTTCCCGAT
Source organism: Altica lythri (assembly GCA_964028335.1). Classification (NCBI taxonomy): domain Eukaryota; kingdom Metazoa; phylum Arthropoda; class Insecta; order Coleoptera; family Chrysomelidae; genus Altica; species Altica lythri. Next base: position 95,840,462 of record OZ034801.1, on the reverse strand, counting down.
ATAGTTGAATCCTTAAAGAAGCCTTCAAGAAGATTTTCTTGACATTACTTATTAAATCATTGACTAATGGAAATTCGCACCTTATTTGCTCTACAAACTTTGGACTGAAACTAAATTTTTCTGCTACCAAATGATATTAGACAGTATGAATTCATAATATCAATAAAATAACTATTAAAGGACCAGTTAGGGTCCTAATCCCTTAATTACATTTTCATTCTGCAGGTGGGTAAATATTTATAACAATAACTTAGATTAAAATTATAGGTCTAATAAACAACTAATATTGGTTAGGTTCAGGTAAATTTGTCAAAATATGTAAATAAATGCAAGAAGTATCAAAAAAATGCAAATTTTTGCTAATTTAGGTAAAAATGCAAAAACTGCATTATAATGCAACTTGCATTTTATCTGCCCTTTAGTTATAACAATGAGTGAGTCGAAGAAATGTAAGTAAAATAAGTATTTAATGATTATTGTTATTAAAATGACATGTCATAGAAGTGCTTCTAGGATGCCATTGCCATCTCCGCCTCCATTGTCTCCACCGTAAGTAAAATATTTATTTAATCAATATTGTAATTAAACATGTTTTGTCATAAAAGGTCTCTGCTAAATATCTAAAAATCGACAGTACGCCTCTGCTAACTTATTATCATCTACAACCGTATGTGACGTAGACGGAGCTGTTTGTCTAACACATTTCAACTTTCTTTTGCAAGTCAGTTGATAGCCGTGTTGGTTAAGACGTCAGCTTTGTACACATGAGTTTGTGGGTTCGAATCCCACAACTACCATCACACAGAATTTTTTTTCTACACTTATTCTCATACAAAATTATTCTAAGTTCTATTTGGACACTGGGGATGACGATGAGGGGTGGTAGGGTGATTAAAATGACATTGGGGTAGTGATGAGGGGTAGTCAAGGTATGGTGAAAGAAATTACAGATAAATCAAAGGTGAGATAAGGTGAGTGGAGGTGAGCTTTATCTTACCCTATACAGCAACCCCTTTACAATGATACGTCATACATTAAAATCAGTTCGGCCGTTTAAGAGATATAACGTTAATGCCCTTTTGGCAATCGAAGCTATGTGTATTGTTAAACGAGGCCAAGCTATCAACGGCTCAGTGGAGGGAGGGGGTACTAAAATCGTGTCACGTGGTGTTGGCGGTCACGTGATGTGGGCGGGGCTAAAAGGAACAAAAATGACCAGAATGGACCTTAGATTTTCTTATGGAGATTTACATGTAAAAATGATCGATTTTGCGCTCGAACCGGCCTAGCTTCTTTACTGTAATGTTTGCAGGAATTAGATAGAATCAAATTTAAGCATACATACAGAAAGGAGCGTTAAGGAATGCACACTTACCCTTGACTTCTGCTCTAGCAACGATTTTATATTATTCTGCACTGGTATTCGGACGAAGGATCTTAATATGTCTATTTATCTTGCTTTTCGTTATTTATAAAAAAAAGACTATGAATAGTAGATAAAGATAGTAAGATTTTATTTAATTTAATATTTTAGAATACGTTATGTGTTATGTTATACTCATTCAGACGACGCCGTTAGAATGGTAAAAAAAAGTTTGTCGCTTCTTCTGCTCTCTTGCTTGTCGTTCCAGGGTTGCCAAGTTTTGATTGTAGACAGCAACAAGTACTAAAATTTTAAAAATAAATTAAAAAATAACACAAATATATTGATTAATTTCAAATACTTAAATTTACATTTTAAATCCTTAAGCTAAAAATTACCAAAATACAAAATAACTAAATGAATATGTATTTCAATATTTCAAACATATTTTTCCATACTTTAAAATAACAACCCTAACACACCTTATAAAAAGTAAAAATCATATATTACCTCAAAAAGTCACTAAACACACTTTCTTAAATTAAAAAATGTAAATGTAAATTCAAATACAAAAAACACACAAAAAGGAAGCACGTCTTATTGCGAACACCAGATAAAATCAAGTACTTATAATTTTAAAACAATTCAGTATGGTCATCCCCTTTGTTATTGGTTAAAGGATAGATGTTATATTAATAGAGGGAACAGTTTATCACTTAAAGTGAAGGGATCATATTTTTTAGCTTGTTTTCTCTTTCTGTGTATATTTATGCGAAGGTGGTATAATAAGCTAGAGAGAGATAAAGGATCTTGTTAAAATTTCAAACTGTCGATTTACTCAGAATATTTAAATAAAAAAAAGGTGTATGCATTTAAAATAAATTAAACGCGGCTGATTAAACCCTACCTACGAAATATTGTATTAGGTATTTATAAGGTCTTATAAAAATAAAAATATTTTTAATATATTTATTATTTTATAAATAAAGAGACGTAAATACTAAAATAATAATAGTCACCATATTACAGTATTTAGTTTTTAAGCAATGATGATCTTTTATAAGGGACGTTCTCAATAATAATTGGGTGGTATATTATATTTAATAATATTGTAAAAGTAAAAAAACGAAAACAAAAAGTATTGAAAAAAAATAATTAAAGGAATTGGGAGTGATTTTTGAAGAGTGAAAGTATTTCAGATATTATTATTTCCACGAACTACCCCAGATAAAAAAATAATTATCGAAATCGGTTCATTTTTTACCGAGCGTCTTCAATTCAAAGTTGCAGATTCAGTTTGTTTTTGCATCGCGCAAAAAAGTACCCTCCACTATTTCTGTGTCGTCACTTGAAAAGAGTTAAACTTTATTTGTCATTTTATTTCAAAAAACGCTTTAAATTATAAATAACTATAATTAATTGAAAACATAGGTCTGTGATTAACAAAAACCGCCAGATTAATTTCTTAATTGTTATAAATAAAGTCGCTGTGATTTTTGAAAAAATTATGCTAACTCGGCTCCCCTTGGTTTTAATGTTTTGTTTTGTTTTTATTTAAATCTTCGTCTTGATACCAATTAAAAAAATGTAGGATACGTAGGGGGCGCTGCAGCTCTAAATGTTTATAACTGCAATTTTACATCTTCATAATTAACTGTTTTTAACGGATTAAAAATTAGTTTTTTATAACTTTCCAATACAATATGAAAATTAAAGGCTTAAGGAAGAAAATGCGACTAAAATTAACCCTGCACCTAATTTTTCGGCAATACTATAGGCACTGAAAGTTGAAGCTTGCGGGATAAACAAATTGATGTATCTCAGCAACAAAATCGGAGCCCACAACATCTTATTCGATTTGGAATTAAGTAGGCTTGAACTTTATACCTCTAAAATAAACAAAAAAACAATTTCACAATAAATATTACGTTTTTTAATTTTAACTTTTATTCTTTATTTTTGCAATAGCAATTAGATTTAATTAAACGCATTACGGCTTAAACTAAGGATACGTTAATATACTTTTATAGTTTATACAAAAGATCCTTATTACAATACTTACTTTAAATAAGAAATTAAAAAAACACCAAAAATACGTATTTTTCACCTATGAAAGCTCATAAATAAATAATAACCAAACATTTTCTGTGGAATGAACTGGGGGATTGCTTTTCATGTTTCCTTTTATAAATAAGGCCAGGTCACATTAATTCCTAAATTACAGCCCAAAATCATCCTTATTTCCCCTACAGCCTGGGCTATCCGAATACATTTCTTCTCGTGTGGTACATCAAATGTGTAGAAAATTTTCTTGCCTTCAACCTGAAATGTAGGATTTTTTGTAGTTACCCCAATTAACCTCGAAAGTTTGGAAAAATTGTTTCCCATATCTGATACTACAGCTAGAACGTTCAATCCAATATCCATGCATCTCTTAATACAGTCCAATACCAAAGGTTTTTAGTCCAGTTGCGACACATCCTCCATTTACAAATACATATCCCAAGCGCTGCTTCCAGTTGTCGCTAATTCCCCTGGCCATTAAAACTAATGCACTATTTGCTGCCAGCATCTTCTTGCCCATTCCTAAATCATGTAATCCTATAATTTCATCCTTGTTACTGTCATACTGCAGTTCAGCTTTCAGTGACATCTCATCCATTGTTATTATGTTAGTCTATTTCTGGGTTGGTTTATAATTTTAATTTTAAAGCCCCAAAAACAAACTCATTTAATGTTTTTGAATATTTTGGGTAAACTTTTGTAAACATCTAACAGAAGGAAAACAATAATCTTTAATTAATTTCCTGTATGCTTTTGACCCATATAGTACAAAGATAAAGCGTACTGTTTAAATTCCTGTGTATAACGTCTTCCATTTTTTTTTCTATCTTTTAGTTGTACTATCATTTTGACTATATCTGCTATCTTTCCCGGCAAATATTGGTCACATCCCAACATAAAACTCTCCTTCAAACAACTACTTCTTGCTTTAGTTTTCTTCTGCTTCATTAGCTTGTTGTGTTCCTAAATAAAACACATTGTTGTAGTAGTAGTACGAGATGGTTGTGTTTTCGCGTACGTCGGCTATTCCAGTATTGCTGTTTGTTTTCTTTTGATTTGTTTGTTATATTTAAATTTGTTTGTTTTGTTTTGACTTTTCTGGTCTTGTTTTGATATTTTGACCTCTAATCACAAACACCGTGTTTGTTATTGCTATACGTGATTTTTATGATTAGTTCCTGTTTTACAAATTAGTACGTGTGTAATAAACGTGACTCTGACAGAAAGTTATTAAAATGTAACCATACAGCATTGCTAATTTCTCTGTGCTGTTTTTTTATTGTATTTTTATTGACTTTGAAGTATAATCCAATATCCGTTGGGGCATATAGCCCAGGAGGTAGTTGTTTCTTCTTAGTTGAACGGTCATTGTCTTTGAAAATGTTTTTTCAAAAACTTGTAAAGCGTTCAGAATGATATTATATTATTTTTTGCCATCTATTGACAAACGCGCTTTATTAAATATGACAATGATACAGTTTTCTGTAATAATACGTGTAAGTTCTAGTTTGACGTTCAGTTCCAGTTAATTGTTACTATCATCTTTCATCTTCCTTAGTTTCAAATATGTCTGAGTCTAACAAATGCGACAAATGGTATATACCTTTGTGTACCTCCAATATATCGTCAGTGTCACCATGTGATGACAATCCTTGAACATTGAGCTTTATTATTCCATAAATTTTTCTGTATAATTATTAAGTGATAGCTGTCTATATTGGGATGGTTTGCACCTTGCTACTTTTTTTCTAATGACTTTTTTAAAGCTTTCATACTTAAATTTTAATGTTTTTCTTGAATTATATGACCCAGATGAAGATGCAATCATTTTTTTGCAATGTTTTCCCATGCTGGATTTTTTTCCCGCTTTTTGACTTAATTAGTTTCTTTATTCTCCACTCTGTTTGCAAATTGCAGCACAATTTTCATCAAATTTCGGATTTCACTTTCCGTAAATTTCGAAATCTTTTTTTCCTCCACTGCTATCAAACAGATTATTATTGATTATTATTACTGTACTTCACAAAATACTTGTTAGTTTGTCATTGTCACCAACAGTGAACAGCTGATGATGACAAATACCACCGCATGTGTGGTAAACCTTGTAGGATAAGTCCGGGATAGTTGGTCCACTTTTTCAAAATTCCTTATATTTCATTCGCCTAAAATATTCATGGCTCAATTTTTTCAAACCTTCAGCACAACTTCCAAAACCACTTGGTAATCTTTCGTATTGATTAATTCTTAACTTAAGAAAAAAAAATTTTGTCTATCCCGATGCCGATGGATCCCGGGATAGATAAACCAACACCCTTGGGATACATGGACCACTGATTTTTCAATTGAAATTAGAGCATAAAATAGGAAAGAGCGGTTTTAATGTACATTGTTTATTGTAAAAAGTTTACATAATATTTTTCCTATAATATGCAGTTCAGAAATGATTTAATATTCGTTTTAAATATTTTACGATGCTGTTTTCTTACTTTGAATTTCCAGTTTTCAAAACTTCTCACATTTATTTGGAATTGTTGTACAACCCTCGTGGGACCAGCGAGAGCATATCACACACTGAATCCAATCGTCCTCACTTTTAGTTTCGTTGTAGTTCTCTCCAAACGTTTTCATCATCGTCGCAAATTTTATCAATGTCAATCTCTTCTGAATTTGAAGACGTCACATCGTCGGTCTTCTTTTGCCGTTTCTTTATTTTTAATGTTGATTTGCCTTTTTTCTTGTTTTCATTTCGTTTCAATTTCTTTTCTTCCCTTTCTTGCTCCCTTTTTTTCTTACTCTTGATTTTCAATTCTCGTTCTTCTTTTTTCTTTTTAAGGGAAATTATATTTTCTGGAAAGCTCAATACAGTTGATACAGTTTGAGCTCTTCTCTTAACAGTCTGGAGTTTATTGACACAAGGCACTGGATGTATAATGTTTAATAACTTTAAAGGAGTTTTTATGTCAGTTGTGTTCTTGAGCTCATTTGTATCTGCGACTGCTCGATCATTTTAAATGTCGGGCGTTGAACTCGAGCCAGGAACAGCGAGTGCTTCATTTGTGAGACTTGCAACAGCTGGTTGATCATTCATTTCAGTTAAAACTAGGGACGTGCGATACCAAGAAAAGTATCGATACTTGGTTTTTAATTATATTGAAAAGTAAAAATCGATACTGGTATCGTATTATAAGAAAACTATCGATAGAGTATCGAAACATTCTGACTTAAAATTTCAAATGTTCTAAATTCAGTTTTGATATAATTTGTAGAGTTAATAAGGTGTGGATCATCTCATGTCACAAAATAAACGATACTAATAGTTGTAAAGTAAAGGTTTATTCAGGTATATATTCAAACAAGATAGTAATTTTTGGAAAAAAAACATTTTCTTTATAAAATATAATAAAATCAATATTTTTTATAAAAAAAACTAAAGAAAAAAATATTTGCCACAAAACCATAGAAGAACGAAGCCTATTTAACGTTCCATTCACTTTTTGAACAGCTTTCCATGAATAAAAGCTTATTCAGTCGTTTCCCTAATAATCTATGTCGGTCTCTAGAGACCGTAGCCCCAGCTTTGGAAAATAAACGTGTCGAAGGTACTGAAGTAGCTATTATAGAAAGATATCTCTTTGAAATGTTTCTATACTTATAATAAATCTGTAGAGAGGTCAATTCTGTACATGAAATATATTTCCAAAATAACTATCAGGGGGTGATTAGGGATCGATACTGATACCAAAAATGCAATCAGTAAAATTTTTGTCTGTCTGTCTGTCTGTATAACCGCTATAGAAACAAAAACTACTCGACGGATTTTAACGAAACTTGGTACAATTATTTTTCATACTCCTGTGCTGGTTATAGTATACTTTTCATCACGCTACAATTAATAGAAGCAAAACAGTGAAGGGAAATGTTGGGAAAACGGGAGAGTTACTCCATTGTTTAAGCTTCCGTCGCGTGTGCAACATTAATGGTTAAAGCTATACAGAAATCATCTTATTTTTATAATTTGGAGGTTAACTGTGAACGGATTTTACAATATTTTACCGACAAGGGGAGTTGCGGGGGCGTGAAAAATAAAATAAAATTTAAAATCTATAAGTCCTACAGGTTTAAAACTTTGCAAGATAGTTATTTTTATAATTTGTAGGTCAACTGTCAACGGATAGTAGGTAGGCAAGGGGGATTCGAGCGCAAAATCGATCATTTTTACATGTAAATCTCCATAAGAAAATCTAAGGTCCAACATGGTCATTTTTTGCTCCTTTTTAGCCCCGCCCAGACAGCTCCCAGCCGGGCTACCCCCTCCACTACACCATCGAGTTGCAGCAGGGTGCCAACTTCAGGCTAGGGATCTTCATAACCCTCGAATTGTAATAATAACCCACCAGGTTCGGTTGGATTTCTAAATATTTGGTAATAGCAGTAGGATATTTGCTCATCTTTGTTAATTATCCAGCACAGACCACGTGGAGGTGTGAGCAACCTTTGCCTGGAGAGGATAGGTAAGCAGGAAGAATAGGGAAGGTTAAACAGCAGCGGCTCTTTAATAGGCAACAATTTCCTCAGATCATGCTCATAAGAACATACTGAAAACGCTATACGTACTTAACTCAATAGGTTACTGCGAACTTTGTAGATTCGTCTTACCGAAACCCTAAGTTTGTAGTACTTCTCCCTTCGTAAAGGTAACTGACGCGTATCAGTGCAGGAAAAAGTTGACCACCCTTTTTATACCCGAAGGAACCTCCGATATCTTCTTACTAAATAATTTATAACCTTTGAAGGTCCCTCGAAATTCACAGGCACTACTCAGGAGGCTCGAGGTATGTAAGTAAGATATCTAGACATTGATGATAAGAAACGTCAGCAGCTCCTTAGTAATACTTCACAAGAGGCCATAGGTGGTTCTTTAATAGACGACAGGCGACAATTTTCCCTGATCATGTTTTATTTTAAACATACAAAAATACTATACGTACTTAACTCAATAGGCGACAACTCGTTTTGTAAGCGAGAATTACAGACACCCTGAGTTTACAGTACTTCTCCCACAGTGTGGTACCTGTCGTATTTCTGTGCGGAAAAAAGTCGACCACCCTTTTTGTACTCGAAGGAACCTCCGATATCTTCTTACTAAATAATTTATAACATTTAAAGGTTCCTTCGAAATTCACAGGCACTACTCAGGAGGCTCGAGGTAAGTAAGTAAGATATACGTTACATTTATCCAAAAAAAAGTGTACTTTTGTTTATCACATTTGGCATGGTGATCTGACAAATCTGTATGCTTCCACATCAGTCCTAAAACAAACAAAAAATATTAATTATACAAAAGATTGTAACCCTAACCTAACCAGTTGATGTTTAGAAGAGACCTTTGCTGTTAATCGTTGAATATATTCTCAAAACTTATACAATAATATAAAATTATTATATCTAACAACTACCTACATATAGAAATGGTATAGATCGTTTAAATTAATAACTGACCACAAAAGATGAAATTAACTAAAAATAATATCGAAATACAAAATAATATTTTAATAACACATAAGATTCTTTAGATTAACCAATTTTAATATCTAAAATCTAAATCAGATAACTAAAAAGTTACAAAGTTTTTTTTTTGAATTAACCCCAAATAGTAGGTTTCAAAAGATACTTCTATGAATAATATTTTCAAACTAAAGAATGTATGTAGGTATATGACAATTTTAAATGGTTAATATATATATTTCTGTCATGTTTTATGTTAGTCTAATTTTGTCTTTTTCTACAAATCCACCGACATCACAGCAGGGATGAAACTTTTGTTTAATTTTTGTTTAAATCAATACCTTAAACACTTAACATTGTTAAAAAATAAATATTTTTTTTTTGTTTAAATTCGCAAATAGCTCTAATGACCAGTAATATTTCTACTCTTCAAACCTCTATACAATATAAATATACTCACATCACAACAGAAGGTCTAACACTTAAAATTACTAATAACTAATATATACTTTAAATTTTTGAAATATATTTAAGATCCATAATACAAAGTCCAAAAAAAGTAATACATTTTAATTCTTTCATATTGAAAAAAAAAATCAAAATTAATCAAAATTATTTAACTTACCAAGGTGAGAGAGCTCTGAAGTCTGAACACCGCAACATGACACCACATACTAAAGTAAAATTTTATTTCATAGTTTAATTATAATTATTCAAAATTCAAGTCTGGACAAGTTAAAAGTGACGTCACCTTAATTAGATTTTCACGTAAACCGGAAACTCTTATCAACTAATTTTATTGAAAAACATATATTTTTTAAAACGTTATCATATCAAAAGTTATATAATTTTATCAGTGACATATAATAAACTATATTTACTATATTAAAAATAAAAATAAAAAAATACGAGTTATATTTATTTGAACTTGTTTAAAAAATTTCTTATACGAAGTAGTGAAGATATATTTGGAAGTAAATTATTGTAAAATCAGGTACATATCTAAAATTGCAATATTTAGATAAGCCTCTAATTTATGTTGAAAAGGAATTTGCTTTCTCGTAGTAGTTATAGCTAATCATGTTTCAGATCACCTGAAGGTGATCTAGAACATGATTAGCTTTTGAGGGGACTAAGGTGATCTAGAACATGATTAGCTTTTGACGAGATTCAAGAGGTGTAGATAATGATTTTTGATGGTTCTCAGATGATTAGCTTTTTCTTTGGGTATAAAATGAAGAGGTGTTGGTAAGATGAAAAAAATCGCGCCGTGATGTTGGAGTTTTAGGATGTGCGTTGATGGTGAGATGCTGGGCGATGATCGTCTGGGCGTGTGTCGTTTTTTAGCCGGATAATTTTCGGCTGGCAGATGATTTTTTATTGTAAATTTAAAATATATAAGTTAAAGAATAGAGATTGGATAAGAGTGATTATTGTATTTTTGAGGTCAAAGTGTCAGATAACAACTTAATTAATTCCCTTTTTTTTGTTGTTCGGATATCAAAACAAGCTTCAACAAGTTTAAACATGTAAACTTGTAAGTGGGGTATTGTAGTGTTAGCATTAAACATAAAAATATTTTATAATTTAATTATATTTTAAATGACCCTCATTGAACTCTATAGAATATTTTACATTTGATACATCAGCATTTTTTCTATCGGTAGTTGTCTGTAGACAATACATTTGGTTCGATTAACTATTAATTTGCTGACTGCAATAATCTAATAAAAAACACTTGTAAATTAATTAGGTTAGTTTTTAGTTTTCTATTGTCTACTGTATGTATACAATAAATTTTTAATCTGAATCTATGGTGTATTATTTTCTTTTAAATATGTTCCGTTAAAACGATCAAAAAACGTTCAAATTCATCGTTTAGACGTCTATTATTCGATAGTTTGACGTTCATGAATTTAGTAACGATAAAATAGCGAAAACTGAGGCATTTTTGACACTTTGAAATTATGTTTTTTCATAAGAAATACATGTAAGTGCAAAGTTCTATCCATTTTTTAAACCGTTATTGCTAAAAATTTTAGCGCTATTTTAACGTTTGGACGTTTCACATTTTGGAACTGTGACGTTCATAAATTTTGCCTCGATAAAATACCATTTTTTGACGCTATATTTATCGATTTTGAAATAAAAGTCAATATTTTTTTTTTATAAAAGTTTATTACATATTTTCTAAATCTCTTATTACATTTTGTTTATAAAAGTAAATATACTGACGCAAAGCGTTACATAATAAAGGATCAGTACATATTTCACAAAATACATTTAATGCTTGAAAGCAGTTATCACTAAAATTTTTTTTTACAATATCTATAACATTATTATAATAACAATTAAAGTTAATATTTTCTATAAGTGAAATTTGATAAGCTATGACAAAATGATGTACTCTAACAAGTTCATCTACATCCTTTTCCGTTAGATAATATCCTACACCATGTTTTGCAACTTCTATAAACTTGGTGTCACCGTATACCAACTGTTGTATTGTACAAAAATCTCCACATGAAAATGTTACTGGATTATACTCATCTGCGTAGGTTGGTAGTGGTTCAATAAAAAATGTGCTTCTAAATAAAAATTCAATAAGATCAAGCCATTTCATTTTTCCAAACGACAATTTACTTGGCTTACAGTATCCTGATAAAATAATAGCTGGAGAAAATGTTCTTGCGGGAGATAAGCCATTTGTTTTAACATACCCCTCAATTGCGAAAGATGATTGTAACAGCAAATAATTTTCACGTTTTACTTTGTCTTCGTAAAAATTTAAAATTCTATTTACTTCTTCCATATAAATAGAATCTTTACTACTACTCTCAGAATATGACTCACTGCTATAACCACTGTTTTGTGTCATCATCTTCTAATACTTGATAAAACTTGATAAAACTTGTGTTGAAACTAAGTAAAAATAATTGCTTCTTCTTCTAAGGACAGTTTTAGTCGGACTGCAGACTGAACGGTTTGAGCAATAGATGATATGAATCAAAAAGGCCCCCGGAAGCTGTAAAACTTATCTTGTTTGTCATAAGAATACATGTAAAAAATGTTCAAAGTAAGAAACAACGGAGTTTATAAAATATTAGATTTTTCAATCCAGCTATTATGCGAACTATCGAACCCCAGCCATTTAACGTAGATTTTATTGCCTTTTTTCCTCAGCACTTTTTCAACAAGGTAAACATCAGGATTTTTTGACTTTTGTAGCTATTCCTCGTAAAATGCTCCTTTAATTGGTGATCCATGTAAATCTTGCAGTCCGACTAAAACTGTCCTTAGAAGAAGAAGCAATTATTTTTACTTAGTTTTAACACAAGTTTTATCAAGTTTTATTAGGTATTAGAAGATGATGACACAAGACAGTGGTTATAGCAGTGAGTCATATTTTGAGAGTATTAGTAAAGATTCTATTTATATGGAAGAAGTAAATAGAATTTAAAATTTTTACGAAGACAAAGTAAAACGTGAAAATTATTTGCTGTTACAATCATCTTTCGCAATTGAGGGGTATGTTATAACAGTTGGCTTATCTCCCGCAAGAACATTTTCTCCAGCTATTATTTTATCAGGATACTGTAAGCCAAGTAAATTGTTGTTTGGAAAAATTGAATGGCTTGATCTTATTGAATTTTTAATCAGAAGCACATTTTTTATTGAACCACTACCAACCTACGCAGATGAGTATAATCCAGTAACATTTTCATGTGGAGATTTTTGTACAATACGACAGTTGGTATACGATGACACCAAGTTCAGAAGTTGCAAAACATGGTGTAGGATATCATCTAACGGAAAAGGATGTAGATGAACTGGTTAGAGTACATCATTTTATCATAGCTTATCAGATTTCACTTATAAAAAATATTAACTTTAATTGTTATTATAATAAAGTTATAGATTGTAACGATTGCATCGTTTATTTCGAACATTTCTCCTGGACTATAAATATTTTTAAATTATTTATTGTTTTGGCGTGGTAACGAGTGGGAGACTGCAAAGTGGTAGGAGTGTTATTAGCTTCGGAGTCAAATTGCGATTTTATTCTGTTCATTTGAACGTTGAATTGTTTTAATTCAAGTTTTCCGACCAACTTTGCCCTTCTGTCTCTGGGTTATTGCCACCTGAAAGAAGGGCCATAATATTTGGTTTATCAAAATCAACATTTTGACTCCGTCAAGAGATATCATCAGGAAGTCCGTTGCAGTTCAGATTTTCCGGACAGGAAATACCGAAGGGAAATTCCATATCGCCCGCTGTTGTTTAGAAGTCTTAGTGGAAATCAAACTTTACAACTATTGCTTAATAAAACACCGTTATCAAGCCTTCAACAAAAATAAGATAAGAGATTAAATTAATTTTTTTTTATTAACTGTCAACGTAATTAACCAATTTTTATTGAATAAATCACTTGAAACTGATCTATTATTTTATTTGTATGTCAGTACTGGCGCCCTATTAAATATCTTGATTGGGGAAAAAACTAAGCAAAATTTCAGCAGAACCCTTTGGAGCTAGCAAAGGGTATTTTATCGCTACAAATTTGGCGCCCAACGCCAATGTAATTTTTAAAGGGTTTATTGGGTTACAAATTTGGCGCCCAACATCAAAGGCCTGAGTTTTGCTGGTTTTTCTCCTTTCATTTTCTTTCATTTATTCTTTAACATCAAATTTGTACAGACATACAAATATTTGTCAGTTCGGGTCTTTACTAACACTTAATTTGTTTACCCGTAATATTGTTTTGTTCAATTTATATTTAGCTACCGCTCAAGGTTATTCATTATTGAATTGGTGTATTTCGTTTATAATTTGAACTGGTTTTGTTTAAAGTTAACTTTCTATTTACCGATGTTTGATTTGATTTTATCTAAATATTTTGGTATTTTTAATTTATTAGTAATTTTTCTATACCGATTGTCTCTTACGATGTTATTTATACATTTAAAATATTTATTTATCTTGAATTTATCTCTATTATTTCTGATTTATAGGCGGAATTTTCTATACAGTTAGGGCCCTTCTAGGCAGATTTTAATGTGTTTGTATCGTGTTATCAATATGTCCTTTTTTGTTGCTATCTATGCTTTCTTGGTCGGTTTTTTTTTATGACTTTATTTTGTGGTTGTGATAGTTACAGTCAAATTGTTTAGTGTATTCCCTTAATTTCTGTATTATGGTTTTTTCTTTTCTCTCTTTATTATCTCATTACTTTCAGTTAAAATTTGGAAGATGGTTTTTAGGAATTTTGTTATATCTTGAGTGTGGGTACCTTTAGTTGTTTGCCGGGATCATATTTTTGGTGTGGTCTGGAAGACCACATTATTACCGTGTAAGGTCTGTGAGACCTTAGTATCTTATAGGGGTCCGTGAGACCTCTTTATCGTGGAGCAGTTGGTAGTAACTGCTTCTTATCGCTTTTATTGGTGTTCCGATGGATGGGACACAATAGAAATTTACCGTATCTTATCGTATTGTGGGATTATGGTCTATTTTGCTTCTTTTTTTAACCTTTAAGGTTTATCTTTGTGAAGAAAATAGATTTTCCATGTGTTTTTGTACCTACTCGAGATTTTTTGTTTCCCTCATATCATTCTTTCAATTTTTTTTTTCTGTACTGTTTTGTGATGCACCAAATACAGAAATACCTTATAATAGCTTGGACTGTTTCTTCACATACCGAGGACATCTTGATATATATTTTGTGATTTTTTCGTATGTTTCGTTACCTTTGTAATATTTTTTGTAGTAACTTTGCAGTAATTTTTGAGATATCGTTTTATATTTTATCTTTTCTCGATATTTTTAAATTCTCAAATTTTGATATATTTATTTTTGCATTCCGTACACTTGAGTCACTACACTGAAGGCACTTTTTATTAATTTTTCTTTGACTTTTTCTCTTTCTTCCTATTTCATTAATGTTTAAATACTTTAAGTTTTCAAAATTTATTTTAATTTTTTATTAATAAAAAAAAAAATATCGATTGAAATTTTTTTTCTCTTGTTTTTAGTGTAGAATTTGGTTGGTGAGTTCAGGTCAGTACTGTACCTTAGGGATAGCATTTATTTGCGAGTACAGGCTGTCGCTGTTCCTCTGTGCCGCACCATCAAATTAGTATAAACTTGTATTTTTGAATATTTAGTTTGCCTTGTTCCTTTTTCTAAATTTTCTCTTTCTCTTGATTGTTATTGCCTTCAGTATTCTTAACGTTTTGTAGTGTACATACCTGTCCCTTACTGATTTTGACGCTTTCTTTTATTAATTGTCCTATTTTTATTGTTAACATTATTACCGTTATTACCTTTTTATCTTTTACATTGTCTCCAGTTTGCACAGCGTGTGCGATGAGACTTGTCAAGTTATTCTTGATCTGGATATTGATTGATTTTTCTTTTGAGTGTTAGTCACATTTTTGTTCAATCGATATTTGGTTTCAATTTTTTTCTTTTCGTTCATTGAATATTTGTTTAGCTTCTTAGCTTATTTTGTTCTCATTTGTTGAGTATTTTCTTATTCAATGATTTTTGTTGACTACAGTCTTATCTTTATCTTTGTTGCTTTGGTAAGTTATTTTACTTTTGGAGATAGGTTTTTTTGCCATGTCTTTCTCTCTATTTTTTACTTTGTGAACATTAATCTCTCGTTTCTTTCGTTACATCTCGTTATTGTTGTTTTCTTAAACCACCTTAACTAGGACAGTTAATAATTTATTTTCACCGATTATCACGTTGTCTTGTGACGGTTTAACTACCTGGGTTTCTTCAAAACCCACGGTAATTTTACTTGCTTCATCGAGGATTCGTTCCAATTGGGTTGGCTGATACCTTTTGTAAAAATCCAGTCACTTCGTTGTCGATTTAATTTCTTCTTATTTAAGTGTTAGTAACTTTTTGTACTGGTAATTTTTTTTGTGTTTCTTGGGTTTTAATTTGGTATTTCGTATATTTAAGAATTACACCAGTCATCTTGTTAACCAACATTAGTTACTAATTTTTATATTCTTTACTTATTTACCAATTTTGGATTATTACTTTTTATCTTTATTACTTATTTTGAGAAAATTTTCACTTGAAAAAAAAAATCTTTAATTTTTTTTTTCTGCCAAGGTACCGTGGTGTAACGATTGCATCGTTTATTTCGATCAGTTCTCCTGGACTATAAATATTTTTAAATTATTTATTGTTTTGGCGTGGTAACGAGTGGGAGACTGCAAAGTGGTAGGAGTGTTATTGGCTTCGGAGTCAATTTGCAATTTTATTCTGTTCATTTGAACGTTGAATTGTTTTAATTCAAGTTTTCCGACCAACTTTGCCCTTCTGTCTCTGGGTTATTGCCACCTGAAAGAAGGGCCCTAATATTTGGTTTATCAAAATCAACATTTTGACTCCGTCAAGAGATATCATCAGGAAGTCCGTTGCAGTTCAGATTTTCCGGACAGGAAATACCGAAGGGAAATTCCATATCGCCCGCTGTTGTTTAGAAGTCTTAGTGGAAATCAAACTTCACAACTATTGCTTAATAAAACACCGTTATCAAGCCTTCAACAAAAATAAGATAAGAGATTAAATTAATTTTTTTTATTAACTGTCAACGTAATTAACCAATTTTTATTGAATAAATCACTTGAAACTGATCTATTATTCTATTTGTATGTCAGTACTGGCGCCCTATTAAATATCTTGATTGGGAAAAAAACTAAGCAAAATTTCAGCAGAACCCTCTGGAGCTAGCAAAGGGTATTTTATCGCTACAAGATATTGTAAAAAAAAAAATTTAGTGATAACTGCTTTCAAGCATAAATGTATTTTGTGAAATATGTACTGATCCTTTATTATGTAACGCTTTGCGTCAGTATATTTACTTTTATAAACAAAATGTAATAAGAGATTTAGAAAATATGTAATAAACTTTTATAAAAAAAAAATAATGACTTTTATTTCAAAATCGATAAACATAGCGTCAAAAAATGGTATTTTATCGGGGCAAAATTTTTGAACGTCACAGTTCCAAAATGTGAAACGTCCAAACGTTAAAATAGTGCTAAAATTTTTCGCAATAACGGTTTAAAAAATGGATAAAAAGAAATTTACGACTTACATGTATTTCTTATGAAAAAACATAATTTCAAAGTGTCAAAAATGCCTCAGTTTTCGCTATTTTATCGTTACTAAATTCATGAACGTCAAACTATCGAATAATAGACGTCTAAACGATGAATTTGAACGTTTTTTGATCGTTTCAACGGAACATATTTAAAAGAAAATAATACACCATAGATTCAGATTAAAAATTTATTGTATACATACAGTAGACAATAGAAAACTAAAAACTAACCTAATTAATTTACAAGTGTTTTTAATTAGATTATTGCAGTCAGCAAATTAATAGTTAATCGAACCAAATGTATTGTCTACAGACAACTACCGATAGAAAAAATGCTGATGTATCAAATGTAAAATATTCTATAGAGTTCAATGAGGGTCATTTAAAATATAATTAAATTATAAAATATTTTTATGTTTAATGCTAACACTACAATACCCCACTTACAAGTTTACATGTTTAAACTTGTTGAAGCCTGTTTTGATATCCGAACAACAAAAAACAGGAAATTAATTAAGTTGTTATCTGACACTTTGACCTTAAAAATACAATAATCACTCTTATCCAATTTCTATTCTTTAACTTATATATTTCAAATTTACAATAAAAAATCATCTGCCAGCCAAAAATTATCCGGCTAAAAAACGACACACGCCCAGACGATCATCGCCCAGCATCTCACCATCAACGCACATCCTAAAACTCCAACATCACGGCGCGATTTTTTTCATCTTACCAACACCTCTTCATTTTATACCCAAAGAAAAAGCTAATCATCTGAGAACCATCAAAAATCATTTTCTACACCTCTTGAATCTCGTCAAAACCTAATCATGTTCTAGATCACTTTAGTCCCCTCAAAAGCTAACCATGTTCTAGATCACCTTCAGGTGATCTGAAACATGATTAGCTATAACTACTACGAGAAAGCAAATTCCTTTTCAACATAAATCAGAGGCTTATCTAAATATTGCAATTTTAGATATGTACCTGATTTTACAATAATTTACTTCAAAATATATCTTCGCTACTTCATATAAGAAATTTTTTAAACAAGTTCAAATAAATATAACTCGTATTTTTTATTTTTATTTTTAATATAGTAAATATAGTTTATTATATGTCACTGATAAAATTATATAACTTTTGATATGATAACGTTTTAAAAAATATATGTTTTTCAATAAAATTAGTTGATAAGAGTTTCCGGTTTACGTGAAAATCTAATTAAGGTGACGTCACTTTTAACTTGTCCAGACTTGAATTTTGAATAATTATAATTAAACTATGAAATAAAATTTTACTTTAGTATGTGGTGTCATGTTGCGGTGTTCAGACTTCAGAGCTCTCTCACCTTGGTAAGTTAAATAATTTTGATTTTTTTTTCAATATGAAAGAATTAAAATGTATTACTTTTTTTTGGACTTTGTATTATGGAGCTTAAATATATTTCAAAAATTTAAAGTATATATTAGTTATTAGTAATTTTAAGTGTTAGACCTTCTGTCGTGATGTGAGTATATTTATATTGTATAGAGGTTTGAAGAGTAGAAATATTACTGGTCATTAGAGCTATTTGCGAATTTAAACAAAAAAAAATATTTATTTTTTAACAATGTTAAGTGTTTAAGGTATTGATTTAAACAAAAATTAAACAAAAGTTTCATCCCTGCTGTGATGTCGGTGGATTTGTAGAAAAAGATAAAATTAGACTAATATAAAAACATGACAGAAATATATATATATTAACCATTTAAAATTGTCATATACCTACATTCTTTAGTTTGAAAGTATTATTCATAGAAGTATCTTTTGAAACCTACTATTTGGAGTTAATTCAAAAAAAAACTTTGTAACTTTTTAGTTATTTGATTTAGATTTTAGATATTAAAATTGGTTAATCTAAAGAATCTTATGTGTTATTAAAATATTATTTTGTATTTCGATATTATTTTTAGTTAATTTTATCTTTTGTGGTCAGTTATCAATTTAAAGGATCTATACCATTTCTATATGTAGTTGTTAGATATAATAATTTTATATTATTGTATAAGTTTGTCACGGGCTAAATTCTCGTAAGCGATAAATATTTTAATTTGTAAACATAATTGTTTTCTTACCTTATAATTTTCCAATATTAAAGGTTTACTTGAGTCAGGAACCGGTTGATTTGGTTCGGTTATAGATAATCATCAACTAATAAATATATTCTGCCATAAATTATTGCTAATATTGTCTTGAAAGTATATTTATTAAATTCAAATGTGGTGGCATTGTTTACCCCAATAAATCATTCACTGACGTCTGTAAACGGTTGTCAATTCTCTTTCTGGCGTAAAACCCGACATATTGTGGTCTATAGCCAGGCGTTTGGTTATATTGTTATTTTGCATATAAAGATTGGTTATGAATGAGAATTTGAGTGTTATTGAGAATTTTGGTGTTACTATGATAGGTAATAAGATTTATTGTTATTGAACTATCACCGTGACCGTTTGTAGTTGTTGGCTGATAATCCTTGGGTTTTGTCCTTACGGCAGTAGAGGCCACCTTTTTATTTTGAAGTGTGTCAAATTTCATGAAAGGAGATACGTGGGAATTCGTTCTTTCCACTATCAACCTTTGACTTAAAAACGTGGTAGTTAGAAGATTTTTTGGTTTAAGTTTGTAATCTCAGTGCATCTGAGTCAATTAATTTTGGATTTTCGAAACTAAACCTTAGTTTTCCATATTGAATCGCGTGGAGTGTCCCTGTAGTTTTTTTGGAACGGATTCTTTGGAAAAATCGCTTAGGCGAATTTTAGTAAATCTTCGTTGGTGAGTAGCACGTCTCCTTATTCATGTGGTTGTTCAATCCTTATGGTTTTTTTTTCTCTTTCCTTTTGTTTCCCACAAGAGTAGATAGCCCATAGAACAGGCAGTGGAGTATTTGGTAATTCAATACCGTTCAGGCAGCGAATTGTGGTAGAATTCCCGATTGGTGCAATTAGCAACGAGAATATTGTTCCACCCGTTTACCAGCCAGGGGTGTCACGAGTTTAAAGAAATAAAATAACCCTATTTTAATAGGTGAGTCACAATACTATATTTTTATATGATTAATAACGCCGTATAGTCGCAATTTTAGTTTTAATATCATGATTTTACATGTATATTTCTTTGTGTATTGTATGTAGGTATTATTTTTGAGAAACTAGACTCCTTTTAGTTCTTTTGTGCTATTATTAATTAATTTTATGATAAATCTTAATTTAGTTTATTTTTATAATTTTGTTATGACTAGTAAGTCAAATTTAAGTTTGTTAAGCGCATTCAAATCATTAGTTTTGATTAGTAATTGTAAAATTCAGAGTTATCAGCTTCTTAATCTTGTGTAATTCATTTAAATTCATTTTTATTCTTTCATTGTTGTGCAAATATAAGTTAATGTGTTCAAATTGTACTAAATTTAGTAAAGTAGTATAACGTTATTAAATCGATTAATTTAAGGAGTCATTAAAATTTGTTTAAGCTATTATTAATTCCGAACTACGATTTTAGGGTCCTAGATACGGGTTTAAGTCCTAGTTATAGGCTGAAATCCTAGATCCCGGCATAAGTCCTAGTTATAGGCTGAATTTTGATTGCTGACCTGATACTTAGTGCGAGCTTAAGTTATTTGTGATTGGTGCAAGCCTATTGGTTCTGGGAACAGGCTTGATTTTGGTACCGGCCTAAGTATTGGAGAAGCCTAGGATGACGAGGAATCGTATCTAGTTTAACAGATAAGCAATATTAGATTAAGTCGCGACTATAGTTTTAGTTAAAATTTATTTTCCTTCTTATTGCGTGTGATCACACTTAGCAGATAATTTTATTAAGATTACTCGTAATTTTTTTTTTAATATTTGTATTGATAACATAGTCAAGAGCGAGTTTGACATTAGTGTAAATTCTTTACTTTTTTTTATTAAAGAAGGGTCTTGTGGATGTTTTGTTTTATTTAGCTCACTTTATCATTTTTTTTTTGGTACAATTCAAGTAATACTGATTAAAGATTCTAAATTTATTTAATTATCTCCAGTGGGAGAGGTAGTGCCTAGAACAACAGGGGTTTCCGATTTCAACCGTTTAAATCGGTGGCGCACTCACTTTATTTTGGTACTTACCCTCTACGGCTGAGCTGGGCACAAATTTGCCAGTAGAGAAACCACTACCGATCTCAGCTGGAGTTGAATTTCGATTGGAATAAATTGATTAACCTTTTGCTTAGTTTTTCAAAATTTGATTTTATTTTATTTCCATTAAAGGTACGTGGCAAGTTTTGAGAATATATTTAACGATTAACAGCAAAGGTCTCTTCTAAACATCAACTGGTTAGGTTAGGGTTACAATTTTTTGTATAATTAATATTTTTTGTTTGTTTTAGGACTAATGTGGAAGCATACAGATTTGTCAGATCACCATGCCAAATGTGATAAACAAAAGTACACTTTTTCTTTGATAAATGTAACGTATATCTTACTTACTTACCTCGAGCCTTCTGAGTAGTGCCTGTGAATTTCGAGGGACCTTTAAAGGTTGTAAATTATTAAGTAAGAAGATATCGGAGGTTCCTTCGGGTATAAAAAGGGTGGTCGACTTTTTTTCGCACAGAAATACGACAGGTACCACACTGTGGGAGAAGTACTGTAAACTCAGGGTGTCTGTAATTCTCGCTTACAAAACGAGTTGTCGCCTATTGAGTTAAGTACGTATAGTATTTTTGTATGTTTAAAATAAAACATGATCAGGGAAAATTGTCGCCTGTCGGCTATTAAAGAACCACCTATGGCCTCTTGTGAAGTATTACTAAGGAGCTGCTGACGTTTCTTATCATCAATGTCTAGATATCTTACTTACATACCTCGAGCCTCCTGAGTAGTGCCTGTGAATTTCGAGGGACCTTTAAAGGTTATAAATTATTTAGTAAGAAGATATCGGAGGTTCCTTCGAGTATGAAAAGGGTGGTCACCTTTTTCCTGCACTGATACGCGTCAGTTACCTTGTATTAAACTCGCATCTTTAGGTTCTTTGTGCTAAAACTACCTAGGACTGTTGTCCTTAATAAAAGTACCTTTCAGTGCGAACTCTTTTTAATAACTCCCTAATTAAATATATTATATGTACAATGAAATATAAAAAGTACAATCACCTAAGGAATTGCTGAATAGCTTATTTATTCCTAACTATTGGTAAAGCCCGGAAGGAAAGTGTATTGAACTTACTTGCTAATTTGCTAATGCAAATTCATCAAAACTTTATTAATTTTATAAAATAATTAAACAAGTTTAAAATATATTAAATATTTGAATACATCCATTACACCTTTCCCCTTGGCAAAAAAAAATGTGAGCCGTCACGGGACGCCTGGCAGATGTGAAACATCGACATTAACCCGTGCCTAAATCATAAGACATTTCCAATTTAAATAACATGGCATTTTTGCACTTTTTGTCGTTAATTTTTTTTACTGAAACAAATGTAGCTAAAAATAATTAAATATCTATTTCTTGTAGGAAATTTGCAATAAATTTGTCATCAGAGTTAAATTCACGATTTTTTTTTGTAATTTTCACCATAATTTTTATTTATATCAAACTAAATATATATATATATATATATATATATATATATATATATATATATATATATATATATATATATATATATATATATAGGTAATAAAATTAACAAATACAAAATTTGGATACAAAATAAAGTATATTATCGCTTATAAATAATAGTATCACAATGGTATCACAATATTTATTGTACGTTTTCTCAGATTGCTCACAGATGTCGTTAGATTACAGAACGAAAATAAATTTAAAACGTGATTTCGTTTAGCTTTTTATTTAATTGCCTTAAATTCAATAATCTTAAAAAAGAAAATTATTAAAACACAAATTTATATAGAAGTACGTTACTATATTAATATAATTGTAGTTACTTCATAATTTTAGTACAAACAAAAAGCGATAGTAAATAAAAAATAGGAAAATGATGAATTTAACTATGAATACAACTTTATCGTTGAATAACTTTTAAACGGTATTTAAATGGGAAATGTATTATGAATTAGGCACGGGTTAATGTGAATATTAAGGGCTGGTTTGGGTCTGATAATTTTTGTTAGGTCATAATCTAAAAATTTGATGGGTGTTTGGAGAACAAAACCAAATTTGGCAAAAAACGGACACCCTAATCCTATTGTATATAGAGTAGGTAGGTACTCACTCATTTTTATTCAATATTTTTTCATCACTTTCTTTATTAACACTTTGTTTATTTATATTTAAAACAAACACTTTATACACAAATTTTACAGGGCCTATTCACCAACAATCTATTTTGATTAACAAGCTGTCAATTTTACAGGTCAGCAAAATATGTAGGTATATTATGTTGCCTATACAAACAAACATTTTTATATATATAGAATACATAGTAGGCGGAATCCAGTTAGGTTTTTATGAAACAATTCATACCCTGTCCCGCCAAATTTTTGAATCGATGAGCTTCTTCCCCCTATTGTTGGCGCGCCACCGTCGGCGTCGCTCAAAACATGAGACCAATTTCATATAAGGTATCAGTACATCTCTTTATTATATATTATCGATGCGTTAGGTTTTTTACGTCATACGAATCATACGTCACCGTCGCCACGCGAGAAATCTGATTCACGTGCGGATATAGATGTTTCACATCAAAAATAAAAATTTTATTAATTATTTATTTTTTGTTTATTTGTGCTTTTTACAAAGTTTATTTTTTTTATACTAATTGTAAGACTATAATATAACACAATGATATTACATTACAAAATAAAATTACTAAGAGTAAACATAACATTATGAATGATAAATTTTTATCCTATTTTTATGCACTTCTACCGGTTTGTTACCTATTTTTACAATTACATTAGAGTCCTTATTTTCTATTACATTATATGGCCCTACGAAAAGTGGATCATGTTTCTTAACTTTACCATTATTTTTAATAAGTACCTTATCTCCTACTTTAACGTTAATAGTATTTGTGTTTTTATCCCATAATTCTTTACGATGCAATTTTGATGCCAACAAATTATTTTTCGCGTCATTTCACGCTACTTGTAAACGATATATTAATTCAAGTGGGTAATCATTAAAATTATATAGTGGATCTATCTGATTTGCTATACTTGATGGAATTCTACTAATTTTGCCGAACACTAATTCAAATGGAGAGTAACGAGTTTCACTGTGAACTGTATTGTTGTATGCAAAACACCAAAACGGCACCCATGAACTCCAATTATTACTATGATCTGAGGCATAGATACGCAAATACGCGCCTAGGTTTTTGTGAGAGTTTTCTATGGCTCCTAAAGTTTCATGATGGTAGGCTGTAGAGTTTAACTTTTTAATTTTTAGTAATTTGGAAACTTCCTGAAATGTAGCAGATATGAATTCAGTACCGATAATCTGTTAAAATTTCATTCGGAATACCAAAACGAAGTATAAAATTTTCTACAAATGCCTTAGCCACCGAAACTGTTTCTTTATTTTCTATTGAGTATGCTTCAACAAATTTTGTTAAGTCACATTGTAATGTCAGTATGTATCGGTTGTTTTCAATGGGTCCTACCAAGTCAAGGAAAACCTTTTGAAAATTTGTGTCTTTAGCAAGAATCGCAGCGTTTAATAAAACTTTCAATATCTTGTTTAAGTTTTGGCCAAAAATATAATTTTCTTATATTATTATAAGTTCGGTTAATACCGGCATGACCCTCCGTGGGAAGTATATGGTAATCAATAATAATAAGCTGTTGCATTTATATATTGAATACTCTGAATTACTGATATTTTTATACCTGAATTTTTAATATTATTGGGAACTTTAAAAAAATCTTTTATGATAGATGCGCATTTTCTATTCTTAATTATCACCAATTTCGAAATTTTTTCACTTTGACAAATTTTTTTCAGGGCTTCCAAAGTTGTGCCTAGGCCAGACTTTGTTAAAGTTGCCAATCTGTAGGGTTTTATATAAACTGGATTTTCATTATTTGTTAAGTGAATGCTTTGTTTATAGACGTTGGTAACCGTAAATGGATCGTTTTCTAAATGAAATATATCGGCGTATTTAGCACATATTTTGTGAATAGATATTTTTTCCTCTTCATTTAGACCTTCTACATTTATTAAATTTAATATCGTTTCTACTCTTTCTACTGAACAATTAATATCGTTAAATTTATGAATATTAAAATTTGAAACGTGTAACGTGAAAATACCCTTGCTAGCTCCAGAGTTGTGGCTTCCTTCTGGTTTTCTTTAAGTCCCCCCAGACAAATATAAAAGGGTGCCAAAATACAGACAAACAAATAAAAGAGAATAAATCAGTTTTAAAATGGTTTATTCAAGAATTATTGAATTGAAAATTTTCAAGATATTAGTAGATTAAATAGTGAATAACTTGTTTTCTTATCTTTTTCATTGGAATCTTCCTCAAAACAAGGTGAGGACGACGGAGAATTCGGTTCTGGATACTGATGCCGATGGCAAGATGTTTTCATTAACTAATCTTCAATGCGGTCAGGCTGGATACGGCAAAAAAATAATTTCGGCTAGGCCAAAGCTTCTTAGTCAAAAAATTGTTTCCTGGCTTCCAGTCCTTCCTTAGGACCCTTCAAAATTTGACAATCGGCCTATGAAATAAAAATGAAAACCGTCAAAATTCCGTCTCACTAAACCTTAATTTCGATTACAATCGTTCAAGGTTTCTCCAAGTTCGAGATAGAAAAAAAGTTAATCACTTGAACTGTTTACTTATTTTTAACTCAATAAAAACTGATTTATAACAATGATTGTAATCGAAATAATTAAATGTTAGAAACAATATAACCATTATATTTATTAAAATAAATTCACCAAGTTTTTGATTACTACTAAAAATTAAAACAATTTAATTTTTACTCACCACCGAAGGGAGAAGGTATTGAAAGAACTGATTACTTTTGAAGCACAAAATGTAAAGAATAAAAATAGCGACAGTTTTCACGATCGAACTAAAAATTCCCCTCTCATTACTGAAACCAAGTCTGCGGCGACTCCATAGACGAGGAATTGTAAAAATTAAATAGTACGTAGGCCAGGCCAAAAAATAACGTTGCAGAATAGCCGAGATATTATAGAAATTAAATAGTATATAGGCCAGGCCAAAAATAATAACGTTGTAAACGTTACACCACGGTAACCTGACGGAAAAAAAAAGAATTGCAAATTCTTTTTTTTTTAAGTTAAACTATTAAAATCCAAAAACAATTAAAAAGTAAATAATCAAAAACTGGTGAATAGGTAAAAAAAATATACAACATTTAATAATTACAGGTAACCACAAGGATTTGTGTAATTCTTAAATAATAAAAAAAAAAATTCTCGATAAAAAAAAAATTTTTTTAGTCGCACTGCCATAATCGGTAAAAAAAAATTCATTAACTGTCCTAATCAAATGTCGTCAAGAAAACAAAAAACGAGATGTCAAAAAGAAACAAGAGAAATATTGTTCACAAAGCGAATATAGAAAAAACGAAAATTGAAAAAAAGTCAAGGCAAAAACTGTCTCCCTAAGTAAATTAACTTTCCGAAACAACGAAGACAAAGATAAGACTGAAGTCAACAAGAATCATTGAATAAAAAATACTCAACAAATGAGAACAAAATAAGCTAAAAGCTAAACAAATATTCAATGAACAAAAGAAAAAAAAATTGAAACAAAATATCGATTAAACAAAAATGTGACTAACACTCAAAGAAAAATCAATCAATATCCGAATCAAAAATATTTTGACACGTCTTATCGCACACGCTGTGCAAACTGGAGACAATGTAAAAGATAAAAAGGAAATAGTTTTCATTAAAAAATGACAACAAAAAGCGGTAATAATGTGAACAATAAAAATAGGACAGTTAATAAAAGAAAAGCGACAAAATCAGTAAGTACACTACAAAACGTTAAAAATACTGAAGGCAATATCAAAAAAGAGAAAGAGAAAATTTAAAACAAGGAACTAGGCAAACTAAATATTCAAAAGTACAAGTTTATACTAATTTGATGGTGCGGCACAGAGGAACAGCGACAGCCTGTACTCGCAAATAAATGCTATCCCTAAGGTACAGTACTGACCTGAACTCACCAACTCTGATATAAATTATAAACTCGAAAAAAAAAAATTAAATAACAATCAAATTTATTTAAAAAGGGTGAAAATTAATTTTGACAAAGTTTAAGAATATAAAAAAAATCTAAGAAATAGAAATTGAAAGTTTATAAAACTAATGCCTTTAGTGTAGTGGCTCCAGTGTACGGAATGCAAAAATAAATATACCAAAAATCTGATAATTTAAAAATATCGAGAAAAGAAAAAAATATAAAACGATATCTCACAAAATTACTGAAAAGTTACTACAAAAAATATTACAAAGGTAACGAAACATACGAAAAAATCACAAAATATATCAAGATGTCCACGGTATGTGAAGAAACAGTCCAAGCTATTATAAGGTATTTCTGTATTTGGTACATCACAAAACAGTACAGAAAAAAAAATGAAAGAATGATATGAGGGAAACAAAAATTTTAAGTAGGTACAAAAACACATGGAAAATCTATTTTCTTCATACAGATAAACCTTAAAGGTTAAAAAAAAAGAAGCAAAATAGACCATAATCCCACAAATAAACTCCTATTGTGTTCCATCCATACGGAACACCAATAGAGCCAAAAAGAGCAGTTAAACCTAACTGCTACACGATACTAAGGTCCCACAGACCTTACACGGTAATAATGTGGTCAATCAGACCACACCCAAAATGCCCACGGCAAACAACTAAAGGTACCCACACTCAAGATATAACAAAATTCCTATTAACCATCTTCCAAATTCTTAACCAAAAGTAGTGAAATACGAAGAGAGAAAAAAGAAAAACCAAAATTGAAGGAATACACGCAACAATTTGACTGTTACTATCACAACCACAAAATAAAGTCATAAAAAAAAACCGACTAAGAAAGCATAGATAGCAACAAAAAAGGACATATTGATAACACGATACAAACACTTTAAAATCTGCTATGAAGCCGACATCAGCTAAGAAATACCGCCATAAGATAAGAAAGAAACTCTCTAATACTAAATTCAATAATTAGAAATAATAATCTTAAATGTTGAGAAAATATCCCAAGAGACATTCTGTATAGAAAAATTATTAAATGGGAATGCAACATAATTGTAAGGTAAAACAATTTAAGAAAAGATAATAATATTCTTCGATAAATAAAACCAGTTAAGTTAATAAAACTGAAATATACCAATTCCATAGTGGTTTACCTTAAATATATCGATACTAAGCTGCAACA
The DNA here is from genome assembly GCA_964028335.1 of Altica lythri. Classification (NCBI taxonomy): domain Eukaryota; kingdom Metazoa; phylum Arthropoda; class Insecta; order Coleoptera; family Chrysomelidae; genus Altica; species Altica lythri. The sequence continues at coordinate 95,811,981 of OZ034801.1, read as the reverse complement.
AAATAAAGTAAAGATAAAAAGTATTAGATGTTAGTAAAATATTAATAAAATATTTGAATGTCTGTATTTAAATTGATGGAAAAAAATTAAAATTACTTTAATTTAATGTGAATGCTAGGAAAAGCTTCAAAAACAACCAGAATACTTTAGTTGGGCGCCAGTTTGTAACGTGAATTGTGGCCCAAGTGGCCAAAACAATCCCCTTGAGAAAAAGATAAAGATAAAGGTAAAGATAAATCTCAAAGAAATTGTTCAACCACGTTGGGCGCCAGTTTGTAACGTGAAAATACCCTTGCTAGCTCCAGAGTTGTGGCTTTCTTCTGGTTTTCTTTAACTCCCCCAGACAAATATAAAAGGGCGCCAAAATACAGACAAACAAATAAAAGAGAATAAATCAGTTTTAAAATGGTTTATTCAAGAATTATTGAATTGAAAATTTTCAAGATATTAGTAGATTAAATAGTGAATAACTTGTTTTCTTATCTTTTTCATTGGAATCTTCCTCGAGACAGGGTGAGGACGACGGAGAATTCGGTTCTGGATACTGATGCCGATGGCAAGATGTTTTCATTAACTAATCTTCAATGCGGTCAGGCTGGATACGGCAAAAAAATAATTTCAGCTAGGCCAAAGCTTCTTAGTCAAAAAATTGTTTCCTGGCTTCCAGTCCTTCCTTAGGACCCTTCAAAATTTGACAATCGGCCTATGAAATAAAAATGAAAACCGTCAAAATTCCGTCTCACTAAACCTTAATTTCGATTACAATCATTCAAGGTTTCTCCAAGTTCGAGATAGAAAAAAAGTTAATCACTTGAACTGTTTACTTATTTTTAACACAATAAAAACTGATTTATAACAATGATTGTAATCGAAATAATTAAATGTTAAAAGCAATATAACCATTATATTTATTAAAATAAATTCACCAAGTTTTTGATTACTACTAAAAATTAAAACAATTTAATTTTTACTCACCACCGAAGGGAGAAGGTATTGAAAGAACTGATTACTTTTGAAGCACAAAATGTAAAGAATAAAAATAGCGACACTTTTCACGATCGAACTAAAAATTCCCCTCTCATCACTGAACCCAAGTCTGCGGCGACTCCATAGACGAGGAATTGTAAAAATTAAATAGTACGTAGGCCAGGCCAAAAAATAACGTTGCAAAATAGCCGAGATATTATAGAAATTAAATAGTATATAGGCCAGGCCAAAAAAATAACGTTGTAAACGTTACAAACGTTTTCCAATTTTGGTTTAAAGTTCTTTAGCTTAATTTCTCTTTCGTTAATATTTAGAATTTTAACTGGAATTTTATTATAAGTAGGTCTTGCAATACTTCCCGCAACAAAAACACCTTCTGATATTTCTTCTGGGATAATTAGGCTGTCATTTTGTACATTAACTTCAAAATATTTAATAATTTCACAACGAGGTGGAATAATTGTATAGTTATTTTGTTCCGATATTAGTGGAATACTTAAACGTTTATTATTTACATAAAAATAAAACATGAACTTTTCGTAATCTAGAACTGCATTGTGTTTGATAAAGAAATCTGAGCCAAGTATGCCGCTACTATTACTTTCAAAACTATTAATTACGTGAAAACTATGACCTATCCTAATATTATTATACTGTAATGAGATATTTGTTACTCCGAACGTGCTAGTGCAACCCGATATACCTTTAATTTGTATTTTATGTCTATCATCAATTGTTTGATTTTGGCCAATACTAGAGGAAAAAATAACGCTTATGGAGGCACCGGAAATTTTAAAAAATTTTAAATTAATATTTCCGTATTTTAACCGTACGTAATTTAACCCGTTTATATTTAGGACGACATTACTGTTTTTATTGGTTTGAGGGACGAAAAAAATTATTGTTGGTTGCGGTTTCCGTATTTTCTTGGGCATTATTCATGAAAAAGGTACGAGGTTGATTTCGGTTATTTCGCGTGTAATTATTACGTCTATTTTGAGATCTCCATTGATTTTGTCTTTGGCTCCTCGTATTGCCTCATTTAATGAAGAGTAGTTACGCGCTTTCATTATGGTTCTTAGATCATGATTTTTCAAACCATTTACAAATGCGTTAATTGCAAGCTTTTCATTGGTACTTTTCAAGACCTTTGCTGCAGCATCATTGCCGTCAGCCTGTGCCAATGTCAAATTAACCATTAAATCTTCAATTGATTTCGCGTAATCATCGATAGATTTGTCTTTTTGTTTTATGGTATGTAAATTTAAAGATAGGGAAGCAGCCGATTGTTTAGTTAATAAATTATTTTTTATATCTTTAATTAAATTCACAGTGGAGTCATAGGTGGGGTTTAAGCTTAATTTAGCATTTTGTGTTAATCTAGTTTTTAAAACGTATTCAATTAGAAAATATTTCCACTGTCATCTAAAACACTATCGTATAATTCTATGGCATCAATTAATTGCTTTACCGAATCCTCGGTATCATTAATTACAGGGATAAGAGAAGAAGCCGTTTTCAAATCAAACTTTTCATCCATATTTACGCATTTACTATCACTATATTTAAGTTTTCTATTGTTTAATCTATCCCTTAATATATTACTTATTTCTAAAACATTTTTTTCTACCGCAACTATAATTTCTTTTACCTCATTAACTACTTCGGGTTTATGAGAAGATAAATTAAATGTTTTCTTTAAATTTGTTAGGTAACTCTTAAATTTATCTAACTCTAATGTTTGTTGCCTAATGATTTCTAAAGAGTTTCGTCTTTGTTGATTGTCTTTAGCTAAGTTTCTCTTAAAAATCTTAATGCCGTCATAGAACTCATTAAATGCATCTATATTACTCATTTATAATTAAAAAAATTAAAACTACGAATACCTTAATAACACGTCATTTTCACTTTACGCACTACAGCATCCGGTCCTTCACGACACTACACTAAACTAATTCTTGACTTCTCCTGATTTCTAGTCGGATTTTTTTGTCCAAGTATCTTCGGACCCTCTTAACCAGATAACCCATAAAACAGAAAACAGCCATCGCAAATGCTACGATACCAATCAACTCTGCTGTGGAGAGACCATCTTCCTGAGTAACTTTTGGATTCTTCGTAAGACCACCACTGTTACCGGCCTGAGCTATAATCACTTCTTATTTTGCCTGGTTCTGGCCCATTTTTTTTATAATATATTTTTTTTTACTTGGTAATTTGCCACGACTGGCAGGATCGCCATGTATTAAACTCGCATCTTTAGGTTCTTTGTGCTAAAACTACCTAGGACTGTTGTCCTTAATAAAACTACCTTTCAGTTCGAACTCTTTTTAATAACTCCCTAATTAAATATATTATATGTACAATGAAATATAAAAAGTACAATCACCTAAGGAATTGCTGAATAGCTTATTTATTCCTAACTATTGGTAAAGCCCGGAAGGAAAGTGTATTGAACTTACTTGCTTATTTGCTAATGCCAATTCATCAAAACGTTATTAATTTTATAAAATAATTAAACAATTTTAAAATATATTAAATATTTGAACACATCCATTACAACCTTTACGAAGGGAGAAGTACTACAAACTTAGGGTTTCGGTAAGACGAACCTACAAAGTTCGCAGTAACCTATTGAGTTAAGTACGTATAGCGTTTTCAGTATGTTCTTATGAGCATGATCAGAGGAAATTGTTGCCTATTAAAGAACCGCTGCTGTTTAACCTTCCCTATTCTTCCTGCTTACCTATCCTCTCCAGGCAAAGGTTGCTCACACCTCCACGTGGTCTTTGCTGGATAATTAACTAAGATGAGCAAATATCCTACTCCTATTACCAAATATTTAGAAATCCAACCGAACCTGGTGAGTTATTATTACAATTCGAAAGTTATGAAGATCCCTAGCCTAAAGTTGGCACCCTGCTGCAAGTCGATGGTGTAGTGGAGGGGGTAGCCCGGCTGGGAGCTGTCTGGGCGGGGCTAAAAAGGAGCAAAAAATGACCATGTTGGACCTTAGATTTTCTTATGGAGATGTACATGTAAAAATGATCGATTTTGCGCTCGAATCCCCCTTGCCTATCTACTACGGATTTTACAAAATTTCACACACAGGGTGGGTTGCGGGGGCGTGAAAAATTAAAATTAAAATTTCAAATCTATAAGTCCTACAGGTTTAACACTTTGCGCAATAGCTATATTTATAATTTTGAGGTCAATTGTGAACGAATTTTAGAAAATTCCAACCACAAGGGGGCATGCGGGGGCGTGAAAAATAATCTATACATACAATAAATCTGTAGAAATGAAAATTCTGTACATTAAAGATATTTAAAAAATAATTAGCGGGGGGTGTTACTATATCAATATAGAACCCACAAATGTGGTTAGATTTTTTTCGTCTGTCTGTCTGTATGTTTGTGCGAGCATCACATTAAAACTACTGATCCGATTCGAATGCGGTTTTCACTGATGTATTTGTCTTCTTTCAAATTAACATCTAGTATATAAAAATTTCAAGCCCCCCCCCCACCCGTTAACGAATTTGGGGGAGAAATTTTTATATAACAATCAACACGCCACGCGAACTACGTCGCGGGTACAACTAGTTATTCATAAATTTGAAAACACATTTTTCAAATCATTCCATATTTCAAATGCATTCGAGTTTAAAGGTGCCAGAGGGTTCCTTAGATATAGTGTCAGTTCATTCTATGTACTATATGGACTAGAACTGTGCCCTGTCGTTAATTTTTTCTTTTTCTTAGCCACTATTTGTGATGTCTCCAAAATTTTGTTGAATATTCCTGAAATTCTTCTTCTTTTGGCTCTACTTGATCGGATTCTTTTTCTTCAGTTTCATCACACACTGATTTTGATTCCATCATTTTCTTTAATTTTCCTATTGCCCTGCGCACGCTAATGGGTTCATAAAATATATATTTTTGAAACGCGGATCTAGTAACGTTGCAATAGCTAATAGTAAACAATTTGGCCGAATCTCTTGTCCATTGTATTCAATAAAACGGTTTTACAGGTTTTTGTTACTTTATCATCAGCTTTTACAACTACTTCATCTAACTGTTGATATGCACAAAATAACTCTGGGATTATCTTTGAAATCGTTACATATTGTTCTCCTAATAGTTCTTGGTCATAAACTCTAGTGGACGAAGCAGTAAAAATAACTGTTCTATACTTTCTGATTCGGAGGCATTTAAAACAGTCGGACCTTTAGGTGTTTTTAATAAAATTGTATTTACCACCTCTTGTAGATTTACAAATCTTTCGAGCATGTAAAATACTGAGTTCCAGCGAGTTTTAACATCTGAGATGCCAAGAGGAAGAGAAAACTGCATTTCATGTCCTATGCCAATGTGAAGGCCTTGCAAGGACGCGGTATCTAGTACTGGGAGAGGAGAAACCGGCTGCTCCAAGTTATGCGGAGTGGCCACTGTCAAGGCTATTAAGTCTCATTAAGAGGGCAGAGCTGGACAAGGTGGTCTAATCCTATTCCACAGATACTGGGTGTTCACAATAGATCTGCAAAGGTCGCAGTGATATAGCCTAACAGCCAACCCAAAAAATATCTATCTATCTATCTAACATCTGAGATAATGTTTTTTTTTAAATTACCCTCTTGAATGCCTCACTTCCTTTGTTTTTGTCGAATTTGGTCACTGACCACCTCACTCGCTTTTACCCACTTCACAATATCTCTAACTTTGGAAATTAGTGGTGAAATTGTGGGGTGTCCTGTGACTACTTCACTAACCAAATTTAAAGTGTGGGCAAAGCAAGGAATATGTTTGTCTTTCTTAAGTCCTTCGGTTTGATTTATAGCTGCGACCATGTTTGCCCCATTATCGGTCCCACCGCCATGACTTTATTAAGTGGTATATTCTACTTATCAAAGACAGCACAATGACTCTGACTTATATGTGTTGCAGTATGCCGCTCGCTCAATTCTTTTGCACCTAGTGCCTTAGAATTTAGGAAAGTACCTAAAACGTATTCACATTAATATTTTATAGCAAAAATGTATGTATGATATATTAAAAAACTAGGTAAAATCGCTAACCTTCTACATAATGTACTGTAACACCAAGAAAGCTTTTTATTGTCGTAGTTTCTGTCCAAATGTCACATGTGATAGAGAAGCACTGAACATCATTAAATAATTTTAATTGTACTGCCTTAAGTGTCTAAAATTAAAAAGTTCAAGTTTTCAAATACGTGTCAAGTGCCAGGACACGTTCATAAAAAATGAGCAATGTACTAAACTAGTTTTAAAGAAGCTAAGTCCCATATTCGAGGATAAATTTTATTGACAGATTATACAATCTTTCTTTATAGAAATATTACGTTTTAGCGACATACTAAAACGCAAATAACATAATTTTACAAGAAAGTACAAAATGCTTAGGCCAGTAGGTTTTGGTAGAATTCTTTATTCTCTGGCTTTAAAAATGGAATTATTGCTTTAATATCATTTTTCTTTTCTGCGCTTATACGATTCACACAGTCGAGTTGTGATAAATGCATGTTCTTAATTCTTTCAACATTAATGTTTTTCTTTAAAATGTTCACGGATTTCCAAGGCTCCATTTCATTCAAAGTTTGTCTAACTTTAACTACTCTAGGCTTCTCCGCTGAAATCTGCACCCACGTAGCTTTTGAGATCTGAAGCTTTGTTGAGTTCAGTGTTTCCTCAGCAGCAGCTTTAAAATCGACGAAATCTTCAGGTTGCATCATAGTGACAGTAAATGGATTGTTTGGAGTCGCAGATGTCATTAGACGGACTAAATCTAAGGGCACCTCGCATTTTTCCAATCTTTTTCTTTTTTCTATTTGCCAGAAATCTCTATCGCAGCTTAAAAAGGAATGGCCCGACACCAAGAACTTCTGATTTACTTCTTGTACATATCCCTTTGTTACCAAGAATATGCATAAAAATAACATCATTTTATTTTTATTTTGTCCGGCGCAATTATCACTCGATATGATTAACTTTTGCTTTCTTATGATTCCATTATTAACTGCTTTCCATATACATGATGCAATTTCGTTCCCACCTCGTCCAGATAATCCCTTGTGTCATAGAAACATGTGACCTTTATTGGTGTCACCAACGTGGACGCCAAGATTATAATAAGAAAGCTGGCGCAAATAATACATTTGGCTGTGTGTAAGGGCTGGCAGCGAAAGTACTTGTTGAAGGTCCATGGAAACGGTACATACATCACTTAAGAGAAGTTGTGATGTAGCATGGTCTTCTTTCATAACCTTCATGGCCTTTTCCGCTTTTCTGTGATGAAGATCCAGTTTGTGTTTTGAAACTTTGTCATTGGGATTAGACTTGTGTTGATTGTTTAATAAATCACACGTTTAGCAAGTGTCAGTACGTGGATGGTAAAATTTCAGCTTTGGAAATTTCTTATTAAAAGTGGTATAGTAGAAACGATAGGTTATATCAGAATTCGGATAGGCTTCTTGGAAGGCACGGTATAATCTGTTAATGTTTAAATCTTTGTTGAAGTATTCTCTGTCACTCTTTATTCTCCCATAATGACTTTCTTGTCTGGGAAAGGCCGAAATATGTTGGACCACTAAATTTTCAAGTTCTACTGAGTATTTCCTATATTTAGTTTTGTTGCCCCTACGTTCAACATAAGTAATCTGTCCCAGCTTTTTTGCTTTTACAAGAGTTTCAATACGCCTTCTACCGATGCCAAAAACGTGCAAAAAAATCTGCTTACATACTTGCACAACATTTCCCGTTCCATCAGGTATTGTGAAGTAAATACTCGCTTGTCTTCTGGTTTCTTCTGGAGTCTCTGGGAATGCGTAATATTTTTACATTGATATTTACATTTGCAGGTTACCTAAACAGGAAATAAACTCTTAATTATTGTTAATTTAATAACAAGCTCAATAGTTACCGTAGCTATTGGTTCATCCTTCGATTTTACTACTTTATTTTTGTTACCCACGTATTCTTCGCCTTGGCTTCTTCTCAGCTTATTGTAATTTTTCATGCTTCCTTCTCCAAGTTTTCTTTTTCTTTTAGAAGACGACGAACTAGATAGTTTAGTGACTTTGTCCATAATATAGAAACAATAGTATCTTTCAAAGACAGTAACACACGCGTAAATGCAGAAAAAACGTCTGCTTATTAAAACAATTATTAGTGAGGCTATGAGTACGGAACGTTTGACGCTTTTGTCACTTAGCGCGGTTTTCATTTATCGAATCCAAGAACACATGCACCATCTTTCAGAATTTTTTTTGAACTGTTTCTAACAATCCTGGCACTTAGCCCTCTTTATAGGTTGTTGGCACATAACACACGTTTCAGATTTAAAGTAAAATTTTAATATTTTGGCACTAGGCCCGGTTTTCATTACAAGTCTTCATTTAGTCAGCTTTATTACTTCTTCACTAACTTTTGACGTACTTGGAATCGCACTGGGTATTTGAGCGGTAGGAGGTTGAGATTTTCTAGTTGATGAGCTTAAAAAATACCGATAATTAAAACGCCCAAGCATAAACGTTCAGGCATAAATACTTCTAGCTTATAGCAATGTATTATATTTGTACCTAGATGCTATATAAAAAAAACTTACCTCGATTGTTCATTTTCAAGTAAACTAATCTGTTAAGGATGTTATGTTTTTAAATATTTTGCCATATTTGTCGTATTTCCGGAGTATTTTAAACACTTTAAGCACAATTTGCACTGACAATCTGATTCATTTTTCTTAATAAAAAACGCCCACAATTTACTTTTTGGATTACTCATTTTATTTTTATTTATCGTTTTAAACTTTTAAAATGATAGATAAAATATAATCTATTTTGGATTTGGGGAATTACCGAATCAGCTGCAACAATAGAGTATTGTCTAAATGCTGTCTTTGACTGTATACATGTACAGCAATACAACATAAGATCAAAAACACTTGGATTGTTAGTTAGGCAACACTTAGAATTTTTCGATTCGATATTTACTAAAAACTACTGATATTAGTAATATATCGAAAGGATAGTTTCGATACTAAAATGCATGATATCGAAAGAAAGTATCGATACTAGTATCATATCAATAGTATCAGGACGTCCCTATTTGCAACAGCTATCTGTTCAGGTTGAACTTGCATTGATTCTTCAGTTTCAGAGAGACATGCATACTCTGGGATAGCTTTAGGATTAAAAGGTATTATACCACATGTTCTGAAGCCACTAACTCCATTATCAACGTTAGCTGATTTTCCCCAAGCCCTGCTAAGAAGTGTGCCGAATTGAAGTCGAGTTATCTTCCTAGATGGATTATTTATCATGTAATTGTTGCAAGCAAAGTAGTAGTTACTCTTTAAAGATTTAAATAATGCTCGATCTAGTGGATGTAGCCAGTGACTGGTATGTGGAGGAATACTCATTAATACAATGTCGTTGTTGTCTACAAACTCAAGCATTTCAATGCAGCTTGTATGTGACGCATGTTCGTCAAGGAGGAGAAGAACCTTTACTATTGGTTTCCGCGGCGTTTAATGGTTTTTTAACCGATCAAAAAATAAATCTGCATTAACGTATCCAGACTTTTGGGACATTTTCACTTCAGCTCCAGGAGCATTCCGTCACAAAACTCTTGCTTCAAATTCTTACCTTTCATAATACAATAAGGTGGCAAGAATGTTCCCTCTCCACTAAACCATGCCAGTACAGAAATTGTTTCGCCCTTTTCTTTGATTGCGACAACTTTACCTGGTTTATTGTTCAATTGCAAACCAGTTTCATCCATGTTTAACACATGCCCAGGTTTGTCAATCAAGTTGTTATCCTTTAAAACATTTTGTAAAAGCTGAAAATAATTTTCAACAGTTTGTCTGTTAAGTCCTTTTGCCCTCGCGACTGAAACACCTACCGCTTGACGAATCAAAAGCTGTGGGTTTCTATTTAAATAAGACGTGAGCCAGTCATATCCTGCTTGTTTGAGTTCATGGATGAAGTTATGTTTTAACTTCAAACTTTCGGCCAAATAGTAAGCCATTGAACGAACAGAGCCTCTAGTTGGGGTGAAACCACGTGATTGTAGTTTTTTTATGTCGGCGACGATTTTTTTTTCATTTTCGGTACCGAGGAGGTTTTCCCATGGGACCTTTGCTTAAATTGTTCGACTTAAGACGCCTCTTCAAAGTTGTTCTTGGTATGCCGAAGGCTTCGGCTGCAGCATTTATTCCCATTTCTTTTTTTTCTATTGCCTTAAGTATTTTGTAATGATTGTTTAGACCATTTTCCCCTGTTAGATGTCCCCTTTCTTTTATATATAGTAGGCATTTTTCTGAAACAATGAAAATAGTAACAACTAGAGGAAAACTCATTGCATTACGTTACAAAACTACTTGGAAGATATGGTCCATCTATCCCAAATTGAGATGGTCCATCTATCCCAATCGTCTGGTATAGATGGACCACCTCCCTGTTTGCGAAAACGAAGCTTGCCGCCAGTCATTTTAGGTTAGGTTACTACCTGAATAATTGTTTTACTCATACCTCTGATACTACGCCGAAATCGCTTAAACTAACTACAAAATACCTATGTGTAGTTAAAAATAAAAAACTTTTCAATTCACCAAAAGTCGTCAATCACTTTTTCTCGATAACTATGAGTTTTATTGGAGAGCAAATTTAATTACGAACTGACAACACACGGAAGTACTACTCTTGACATTCACGATGACGCTGCCGTAGCAGTGTTGGCATTAATCTAATGATTTTTTAATAAATTAATTAATTTGATTAATATTAATCGTGATTAAAATAGTAATAATTAAAAAAGTAATCTTAGTCATGATTACTGGTGTTAATTATTAATCGTTAATCATTAATTGATTACGTTGATTAAACTTAGTATACGCTTAACAATTTCGTCAGTCCTACGTTAACTAATGCAGGTATGTATGTAAGTGTTATTATTGTAATGATTATTATTATTATTTATTTTAGGTATACTATGCACAAATCCTAGGTGTTAAGTGCAATAAAGAATATAAAATAATAAAAACTACATAATCACATTTTTATTCATTATTAAAAAAGAAGTTTACATTTCTGATTTTTTGATGTTCAAGTTACATTTCATAACTACTTTTTTTTCAAATAAGTCATCAGATAATTTGTGTGCTTTAGGTTTATTCAACATAGTCGCAAAAGAAAACATTCTTTCTACTGAGCCAGAGGACGGCATTGGTGTGTTGTATTTGATAAATATTTTGCCTATTACAGGATAACTTTGTAGAACTTCTCGCTCTGAACTTTTTTCGGCAAAAAAATTTAAAATAATCAAATCCGCTCTCTTTTTAGCACAAACTGATTCTGCTTTACCGTCAGAGTCGGAACTAAAATCAAAAAAGTCGTCTTCCTCGTGGTGTGTATTGGCTGCATATTTACAGCTACGGGTTCTAGGATTTCTGATAGTTCCTTTCTTACGATTGATTTAAATAAGTTTATACACTTGTTTTGATCAGCCGCAGTTAGACATACTAGCCACTTTCTCTTAAATCTTGGGTGACACAGAGCTGCAACTGCAGCATGTTGACTAGTTTCACTCGAGAGAGTGTAAAACTTTTCAAATCTTTTTTCTACACTTTGCAAATATTTTACAGCAAGTGGTTCACAGTATTTTAGAATCTGAATCGTCGTAATCTTCTGTAATTTCTTCTTTAGTGCATGCAAACAAGGCAATAATATACTATAAAATAAATCGTCGCCCTGTAATATATCCAAAGCGATTGCAACTGGAGCAGCGCATTGACAATATTCCTCAATATATTGAAATTCTGAGTCACGTAATGGATTTTTTATACCAAGTGCTCTGGCTAGCTGAGAGTAACTACTTTTGATTTTAAATATATTTTTTAAAGCGTCGTAGTAACTATTCCATCTAGTTATTTCAGGTAGTGTTAACGTATGCCCAAAAATGTTAAATATTACCTCAGCTAATTTTGGGCGAGCAGCAGCACTCCACAAATCATTACATTTTTCCAATACTGTGGAATGCACTTTTCCAAGACATGTTGATTTATCAGTCAACAAGGCTTGGACGTCCTTACTGGCAATAAGGTTTAAAGTATGTGCATTACACCTGAAGTGAAATGGTAACGAACAATTTTGAGGAAGGTTATGTATTAAATTTTCCTCTATTAAAAGATCACCATTTTCGTGTTCCTGTCTCATGTCAAACTCTTCTTCAGTCTGTCGAAGTTCTTCTCCAATCGACTCATCCTCGCTGTCGCTGCCACTCGAAGTTATCGATTCATTATCTTCGTAATATTCGATTAAGGATGTTGTATTTACTCCAAATTTTTTAAATACTTTTACAAAATTTGACCCATTATCGGTAACGCAGCATACTATTTTCCTGGGATCAATGTCGAAATCTGAAAATATTTCAAGAAGCATATCTTTTATGCGGTCAAAGGTATGTGCCTCTTTAAACCGGCGACAAGCTAAAGCTGCAGAACGTCTTTTACAGTCAAGATCAATCCAGTGCACACTAACACCTAAAAAACTTCGTTTTTTCCCTGACCATATATCAGCGGTGGTGCACAAATATTTCACTGCAGCCAGTTTTTCTTTTGTCTTGCAAATCTGATCCAATGATTGTTCAACTATTTTTTTTCTGAGAGATCGTCGCCCGGGAATCTTAATTCCACTATTTGGAACATTTAAATCCTTTATCATCTTAATAAAGTACGGGTCTTCTACGGCTCGAAAAGCAATCATTGAGTTAATGAAAAAATTTACTAAATTATTATCAAAATTTTCTTGAGTGACAGGTGTTTCTGGAGTTTGCCTGAAAATCTGAACTGTATTATTTTTGATCTTATTTTGTTTATTGTCCTTCATATATGTTTGGCATTCCTGTGCTGTGTCAGTGCCATGATTCCGTTTTAAGTGTCCCAAAAAATTAGATTTAGTTTTTCCATAGCCCTTAATTTCTTTTCTTTGCTGGTCCGAACACTTCATACAAACTGCTACTGTGTTCTTGTATGTACATTTATCTAGTAGAAGCTTAAAATAGGTACCGTCAAATAAAGTTGAAGAAGATAGATCCGTTTCAAAATTATTTAACGTGATAGAATCATTCGAAACCGACGTATTATTTGACACATCACTACTATTACAGTCAATAAAGTCATCATCAGGATCCATGTTTGTTTTTAAGTTAAACACTGAGTGAAACAATATCGCAAAATTTAAAAAAAAAATCGAGGGTAGGCGAGCGTTTGACAGTTAACGGGATACAATGCAAACTGACTGACTTACGCGCACAATCACCGCCAACTACGTTTCCCCGAGGAAAGTAATATGCCATGAAAGAATGTGCATAAGAAATATTTACATTTTGATTGAGTTGAGTTGTTTACATCTTATTTGGACATAGTTAATCAAATAATCAAATTAACGATTAATGATTATGATTAATAATCTTAATCATTTTAAATTTGATTATGATTAATTAATTTTAATGTTTTTTTTATTATGATTTTTAATCATTAATTTTAATCGTTAATCTGATTAACTTTAAGCCAACACTGTGCTGTAGTTACTTTGTGAACTACTCGAAAAGTCCGTCTATCCCGGTGGTCCATCTATCCCTGACTTACCCTACACAAAAACAGCATAGCCAACACTAATTTTACATTTAAACTGTTAGATAAGTATCTTTCAACTAAATGCCAAAGGAAATATGTAACCTTGATTTATCCAGCTGGAATAATTATTTATCTTAACGATAGTAATCATTTAGTTAATTTACAATTGGAAACACTGGCCCTTAGTAAGTGGAAAAAAATTACCATGGACCACCTTCTGGTTGACCTAGCAACATTATATAAGGCACAAAGCTTGTCAACCGCATCAACACCAGACTTTGTTAAATTATAAAATTGGATAATTTCAGTATTTTTGTGTATCGTCTGCAACTTCTTGAAGGCCAATATGTATACTTGACATCAAAACAACGGGTTTTCCTTTTTTTGGGACATACCAAAAATACTACTATATTATTGGTTACGTCTTATGGGTGATACAAAAGAAGGCGGAATTTCCCGTTTATTTTTGTGGATAGTTCCTACATATGAAACTTTTTGCTGCTATAACTTTCGGACTTAGTCCAAACTGGTAAACCAATTATCTGCCGTTATATTACGACCAGAATTAAAAATTGGTTCTGCCAATCTCATTACAATACTTGCTACAGAGTTGTTTTTCCCAAAAGGTCCTTCTGGCTGTTGTCCACAGTAAATTTTCATATTGATTGTATAAAATAGTTTAGCATTACTAAGGCAAAATATCTTGATGCCATATTTATTCGGCTTCGAAGGTATGTATTGCCTAAAACCACATTTTCCTCGAAAAGCAGGCAACATCTCGTCAATTGTAACATTCTGTACTGGACTGTAATGGGCCTTTCAGTTTTCCATAAATTTGGAAAAGGTCCCTAATTGGTGCTAATTTATCAGTGGCCCCTCTTTTTTCTCTTGTTTGTCTGTTATCAAATCTTAAATATCTTAATAGAAATCTGATACGTTTCTCAGACATAACCATTCTAAAAACGTCTATTCCTAGGCCATTATTTACCCAAAAATCAGCCAAATGTCGATGACCACCTCAAAAGATTTCGGCAAGGTATAATAACCCCCAAAAACGCCTTTAATTTAACTATATCTTTTGGAAGACAATTTTGAGGCGTTTGCAATTTTGCTTTGACAAAATTTATATGCTGATTTGTATATTCTAACAACATACTAATTATATCTTCACTAAAAAACAAATTCCAGCATTCGGTTTCTGTTTTTGCATTTAGTGCAGTTTCTCCAATAATACCGGGTAATTTTAAAATAATATTATGTGAAAGCATTTTGGAAGTTATGGTAGGGGATTTATCCCATCGAGTTTCATCTTTACCTAGAAAGAAAAGCCTTATGTAACATCATAATGTTTTTATCTACCAATAATTGAATGCCAAAGAAAATTGCCTCCTATTGTACCAATACAATACTTAATTATGTTTTTTTACATATTACAATTATTGCTAATGAGAGTTGTATTTTGAAACACTTGTCAATTCGGAATTTTAATTAACTCACCAACATAACAATCTTTTTGTGGTTGTTGCTCATCTTCCTCTTCAACATAGCTGATTTTGTGATCCGTCTCTAATTTAGTCGATCTAGTTTTAACGTAGTCCTCTGTTTCAGAGTCATCAGACAAATTCAGCATCTGAATTCTTGTCCAGTTCTTCGTCGACAAAAGCCAAACGATTTAGTTCTTCAATATCGTCTAAGTTATTTAGATCATATACCCTTTTACTCATCTTTATGGTTTCAATCACTTTGAATAATCTTATAAAAATAAGCACTTATCTATTTTAGCTCTTAGACAAACGTATCGCACGAAAACTTCGAAAACAACTGACCTAAGTAGCAAAACAAAAATGTAACATGAATAGTCGCGTTGTATCCAGCAGGTACAAATTCCGACAACCCACCGGTTTTGGGCGCACCGTAAATGCGGTACCGATTCCCAGAATCCTTAAGCCAGCGCACAGTGCGGCCGAAGTCCGTTCTTTGCGGCTAAAAGTAAAAAAAAATAACAGTTTCTATTTAGGGTTTTTTCACCTTTGAGTTGGCTGCAATAATCCTTCAAGAAATTAAAATCGTTCATAGTGATGACTAATTCGTCATGCCCCTTCCTTAGGCTTAGTTCGAATGTAGCCTTCGCTCTAGCGTCACTCTACAGTAAATACACTGATAACGGTTATACCGGTGAAAATTTTATATAATAAAGAAAATCAAACAAGACCAAATGGAATCCACTTCTGAAGGTGAGTAGAACATGTAAAAAAAGTACTAATTATCAATTATTAAGTAGTGAATTAGGGAAAACATAAACAAGGGTGCATTAAAACGCTACAAAACGCTGGTTTGAAACCTTATTAAAATGATAATTAAATATATTATCTACCAAATATAAGAATATTCAGCTGCCAAGAGCTGCCTATTTAGCTTTTATGCCCATTTTTCGAAATCAAATAGATAGAGAGCGAGAGAAAGAAACGAAATATACATGGTGCGTTTCTCTTTTATCTTTACTTTTATGGATGTTGATTTAAAATTTATGTATTTCAGGTTGCAGTACTGCCTCTGAAGACCATTTTACAAGACTAAAATTTTACTATTTAGTTTAAAAACATTTTAAAAGATGACGTTACGCAAATTTTCGAAAAAATTAAAGAATATTTGACCGAAAGTACAGGGTCCGAGTATTTTTTATTAGACGAAGAGAAAAAGGAAATATATAATTTAGTATTAAAGATAAAAGCAAGATGGATTGCAAGCAATAGAATTGAAAGCGTCTTTTTAAAAAGAAATAATGATTGGCTGGAAAAAAGGTTGAATTAAAGAAAAACAAACAAACAAAAGATGAAAAAGAAAAACCCACTGTATCCGGTAGACCAACACGGAGTTTTTCTGAGTCATCTGATAGAACTAAACGTAGGAAAACTGAGGAATTAAGAGCATCGGTGTCCGCTGAAGTGCTACTACATTGTACAACTAGCAAATTGAGGTCGTTAGGTAAAACGGATTTTGTCAAAGTCATTCGTGACATTGCAGAAGGAAGTCCTACGAAGGCTTCAAAATACAGAAGATCTCTTGAATCGTCAGATACAAATTTACCTTTTTCAAATGACGAAGAATTGTCTTTATTAGTAGATTTATATCTACTATTCAGCTGGTTCGCAGGTCACGACTTCGGGAAAATTTCACTACAGTTTTTCGTTTTGGGCCCCCTGACCTCAAAAACACCTTCCGTTCAAAAGTTTATATATATATATATATATATATATATATATATATATATATATATATAGTATCAATTGCCTTACTGTCAAAAGTAATAATTTCAGTTTTGAACTGAAATGGTGTCGGTTAGAAATTTCTAACACTTTAAAAGACACCTTGGATGCTGCGATATAAATAGATATAAATATCATTCAACCTATATCAGGGCAAAACCAAACTACAGACACGTGTTTCGCTCTTAGTTTGAGCTCGTCAGTGTAGTACAGGCTATGTCTCTCAAGTCACTAATCAAGAGACATCCCTGCTATAAATTGAACGATATCTATAGATGTCAAATTGCAAAACTGATAAACAGTCGCAAGTGGTTCCATCTTCACTCCAAAAATGGTATTTCAGTGGTAGCTTTGCATCTTGTATATAACCTTAGGCAAGGTAAAATGATAAAACGAACAGAGCGTTTTGTGACAGTCTAAGAATGTCCAAAGATGATACATAAAGTATCAATTGCCTTACTGTCAAAAGTAATAATTTCAGTTTTGAACTGAAATGGTGACGGTTAGAAATTTCTAACACTGACGAGCTCAAACTAAGAGCGAAACACGTGTCTGTAGTTTGGTTTTGCCCTGATATAGGTTGAATGATATTTATATCTATTTATATCGCAGCATCCAAGGTGTCTTTTAAAGTGTTAGAAATTTCTAACCGACACCATTTCAGTTCAAAACTGAAATTATTACTTTTGACAGTAAGACAATTGATACTTTATGTATCATCTTTGGACATTCTTAGACTGTCACAAAACGCTCTGTTCGTTTTATCATTTTACCTTGCCTAAGGTTATATACAAGATGCAAAGCTACCACTGAAATACCATTTTTGGAGTGAAGATGGAACCACTTGCGACTGTTTATCAGTTTTGCAATTTGACATCTATAGATATCGTTCAATTTATAGCAGGGATGTCTCTTGATTAGTGACTTGAGAGACATAGCCTGTACTACACTGACGAGCTCAAACTAAGAGCGAAACACGTGTCTGTAGTTTGGTTTTGCCCTGATATAGGTTGAATGATATTTATATCTATTTATATCGCAGCATCCAAGGTGTCTTTTAAAGTGTTAGAAATTTCTAACCGACACCATTTCAGTTCAAAACTGAAATTATTACTTTTGACAGTAAGGCAATTGATACTTTATGTATCATCTTTGGACATTCTTAGACTGTCACAAAACGCTCTGTTCGTTTTATCATTTTACCTTGCCTAAGGTTATATACAAGATGCAAAGCTACCACTGAAATACCATTTTTGGAGTGAAGATGGAACCACTTGCGACTGTTTATCAGTTTTGCAATTTGACATCTATAGATATCGTTCAATTTATAGCAGGGATGTCTCTTGATTAGTGACTTGAGAGACATAGCCTGTACTACACTGACGAGCTCAAACTAAGAGCGAAACACGTGTCTGTAGTTTGGTTTTGCCCTGATATAGGTTGAATGATATTTATATCTATTTATATCGCAGCATCCAAGGTGTCTTTTAAAGTGTTAGAAATTTCTAACCGACACCATTTCAGTTCAAAACTGAAATTATTACTTTTGACAGTAAGGCAATTGATACTTTATGTATCATCTTTGGACATTCTTAGACTGTCACAAAACGCTCTGTTCGTTTTATCATTTTACCTTGCCTAAGGTTATATACAAGATGCAAAGCTACCACTGAAATACCATTTTTGGAGTGAAGATGGAACCACTTGCGACTGTTTATCAGTTTTGCAATTTGACATCTATAGATATCGTTCAATTTATAGCAGGGATGTCTCTTGATTAGTGACTTGAGAGACATAGCCTGTACTACACTGACGAGCTCAAACTAAGAGCGAAACACGTGTCTGTAGTTTGGTTTTGCCCTGATATAGGTTGAATGATATTTATATCTATTTATATCGCAGCATCCAAGGTGTCTTTTAAAGTGTTAGAAATTTCTAACCGACACCATTTCAGTTCAAAACTGAAATTATTACTTTTGACAGTAAGGCAATTGATACTTTATGTATCATCTTTGGACATTCTTAGACTGTCACAAAACGCTCTGTTCGTTTTATATATATATATATATATATATATATATATATATATATATATATATATATATATATATATATATATATATATATGTATAGTTCCGATATAACGAAATCTGTGGACACGATAGCGGTCGCATTTCTTAACGGATCGAAATGAAATTTGGTACAAAAATCAATCGTCCAAAAATCTCGGTCGAGTTCGTTAATGGGCCAAATCGGTAAGGCCATTTGGGCGTGACATTAAATCAAAATGGAAAAAAATTCGTAACTTTTTTACTTCACCCTGTACAAAAAAATGTTAGGGGACTTTTTTGTTTGTCTTAAAGAAACCTACAACTTTTATCTAAAACATTTTTTTCTAAAACGTATACTTTTAATATATTCAATTAATATAAATCTACTGATGCGCCTGGCTTACCAAGGGCCATTTTTTCGTTAAAATTGGATTATCGCAGGGACAATATCAAAAGTTGCGCAATGCACATCTACAAAAAAAATCCAAGATGCTTCCATCGCCATCGTATAAACAAATACAAAAAGCCAAAGTTCAGTGTTACCCTACATCAGGTCTATCTTTTACAGACAGTGTAGCTGAAGTGAAATTACAACCTCTTTTGGATCACACGATTGATCGTATTATACTGTCAAACGGAAGTTCTTAAATCTTTATCGGAAGAACAACTTCAAAATTTAACTTTAATTGTAAAGTGGGGTTGCGATGGAAGTTCAGGACATACTGAATACAAGCATAAGCTTGATGAAAACAGTGCCAGTGACGAGAGATTTTTTTTACGTCTTGCGTTCCTTTGCAACTTGTGTGTAAAAACACTACAAATCTGACAAAAAAATCAACCAACAATGTAGAACAGCAGGTAAATAATTTAATTCCGTTTGTTACCGCGGTTTGCGGAAAACCTATGTGTGTACGTTACCATTTAACGTTAACAATGATAGACACAAAAGTTTGTAACTCATTGACTGACACAAGTTCCGCAACGCGCTGTTACATATGCAATTGTACATCTAAGGAGTTCACCAAGGTAGAAAAGATGTTGCAAAAAGAAGTTTCTTCTGACAATGTAAAATTTGGCTACATTGTTGGATTCGTTGCTTCGAATTTTTATTACATTTATCCTATAAATTGGAAATCAAAAAATGGCAAGCTCGATCAGCACGGGAAAAAGAATCAGTTAAAAAAAGAAAAACAGCAGCTCCATCTGTACATGAGTTTGAACAATTTCTCTGCCTCAGAGTCATCAGCAGCAGACGTAGATATGGATTCCTACGAAACCAATTTTTTATTCTAATATAATTGACCTACCAATTATTTGCAGTTAAAATTTTTTTGGATATTTTTATGCTCAATAGAAATAAACATTGTTATAACAATATTTAAAAATATTTCTTTCCTTATAACATAAAAACTCAAACCACGAATTTTCTTTGATTACAATTTTTTCTTGAAAGCATTAGCACAAAATATTTCGGATTATAATTTTTAAAATATTTATTCTTGTAACTGTTAATGTTGTAAATTTACAAAATTCCTATTTCATAATCAACTTTTATTTACAATAAACATAAATATATATTTTACATTCTACAATGTATACATACAGATCGTTTTTTTAATTTCTGCATTTTTGGCTGTATTCGGTGTGGCGATATGATGCTATACAAGATTTCAGGTCTATCGTTAAAGTTTTCGAGTTTTGGCTGCAAAGTACGGCCGCACTGTGCGGCGTCAGATCTGCGGTACGGGTTAACTTTATGCAAATTAATATTAGAGTCGGACTGCGGCGATAACACTGGTCAAAATTTTTACTTTTTTTTGTCACACGAAATTTTTTGTCAAATTTTGAATATACTGGGAACTTTAAGCATTATATAAATAAAAATAAAATAAAAATCCATTTATTGGAGACCAAAATGTTATAAGATATCATACAACAAAAAAAAATGTTTCCATACATAAGAATATACATTACAAGATATCATACAACCAAAAAAGTATTTCTATAATTAAGATATAGGTATAATCAAAACAACAATTTCGCTGCACTTCAATATTATAGAGAGATGGAGTCATGGTCATCCAAAAGAAGTGAGCTCAGTCAGTAGGCAAATACCTACCTTCTGGTCTACCGCCCACCCAGGAAATAATTAAAATAAATTTTGGTAGCGCCCCCAGAAAAAAAATATAAAAAGATTTTAAAAGTCGTTGCCTGTCATTGATCAAAGAAATATAATTATAATTATAGTGGATTTCAAAGCATTAATCGTTTAAGTTGATTTTTAAAACTGTTGTATGGCAAATTTTTGAGATGTGCAGGTATTTTATTATAAATAAATGATATGTTATAGGGGAAAGATCGTTTATAAATTTCTAAATGATGTATTGGAATAGATCACAGATCCTTCCTACGTATATTTATATTGTGCACATCTGTTCTAAAACTTATCCTATTATATAAATAAGGAGGACTATTTGATTGTATAATTTTATGATAGAAACAAGCCAAGTGAAGGCTCCGGCGGTCGGCCATGCTCAACCACCCAGTCATCCCAACCATATGAGAAATTCTATTACGTCGGCGCATAACATAAATAAATCTAAGACAAGAATTTTGAACGCGCTGGATTCTGGTCTTGTCTACTGAATCAAGACAAGGCCCATACACGACACCGCAAAAATTAAAGTGTGACAGAACAAGAGATTCACAAAGCAGAATTTTAGTTTTTTTATTAAGAATGTTCGTGTTGGAATAAATCATTTTTAAAGCTAAAATGCTACGCTGTATTAATTTGGTAATATGAAATTTAAAACGTAGAGTAAAGTCCATCAAAACACCCAAGTTTCTGGCTTCATCAGAAACAGGCAAAAGTTGATCTCCTAAAATAATACTCAAATTATCTTTAATTCTTTCGCGAGCTCTGGTAGATCCAAACAAGAGTACTACTGATTTTGATGGATTGACAGTTAAATGACGTTTTGTGTTATTTAAATGTTCAGAAAGGTCTTTATTGATGAATTGACCATTGATAAGAACATCATTTTCAGAAAAAGATCTGTATATCTGAGTGTCGTCCGCATAAATGTGGTGATCACAGTATTCAAGACAATTATATAATGAGCATTATGAGCAAGTATAAATTGTATAAAGTAAGGGTCCTAAAATGGAGCCCTGCGGCACACCAGAAGAAACTTCTGCGAGACGCGAGTACTTACCAGAGATGCAAACCGTCTGCCTCCTTTCAGAAACGTAATCTGCAATTAAAGAAATGGACCTACCACCAAGACCAATGTAATGTAAAATTGATATAAGTAATTTATGATTTATGGTGTCAAAGGCCTTGGAGTAGTCCAACAACACCAAAGCTGTTAGAAGTCCCTTATCAGAGGCAGACAGGATGTCATCAATGATAGAAGCAAGTGCCGAAGGACAACCATATCCTGGACGAAACACAGACTGATTTTCAGGGAGTATGTGTTCGGAACATAGATGCGCTCGCATTTGAACAACTATGATTTTTTTAAAAACTTTAGAGAGGACTGGAAGGATGCTGATAGGGCGAAGGTCACTATAAGTTGTAGGATTTTTTACTTTGCAAGTAGGCTTCACAACAGAAACTTTCCAGCAGGATGGAAAGGTGCCGGTTTCAATACAGTAATTAATAATGTGCCTTAAAAAATGTGCTAACAATGGACAGCAAAGTTTAATCATTTTAAGACTGATTTTATCGCAACCCATCGCATTTGAAGAAATTGAATGAATGGCTTTTAAAACATCATAATCGTTAACTTCCCTAAAAGTAAGGATATTTTGTACAGAGGTTTTGATATTAGTATCGTAAAATAATTTTAAATTAAAATCTGGAAGAGCGCTGCTCTGAACCAACGAAAAATAATTAACTCCATCGTCAGGATCTGAAAGTTGTAAAGGAATTTCAGTAGATGTTTTATTATTTACAATACAACATTGGCGAAGGGAATTCCAAAGTTTTTTAGGATTACGATAAGTAACTTCCTGTTCTATATAAGCTTTACGTTCATGACGCACAGCAAGTGTGGCATAATTTCGTATTGATTTGTAATAATCACGGTCAGATTGACGATTAGTCTGTTTTAATTAACGAAATGCTTTCTTTTTCAAAGATGATAAAAACCGAATATTGTAAGTAACCCAGGGCTTATAGGATTCATCAAATATTCTAGTAATTAATGGTGCGTGTGTATCAAATAAAATAAAAATATTGTTATTTAAAAAATGAACTTTATCATTTACATTATCAAAATCGAAAATTGTATCAAGGGAAAAAATGATACGTCAGGTATTCTTGTGAAACATATATTTACTATTTTTGTATAAATAGAAAAATTAGCTACACTTAAAGAAGTTATTGTTTAATGTACAATAGATAAATTTCATTTTCGGGAATATTTAGCTTCTGGTAGATCTTTTTTAATATTCCAACAATGATAATCTGCTAGCATTCGTGGAATTCATTCCCCTTGGTAGCGCTTTTCCATTAATGAAATATCTTTATGAAATTTCTCGCCTTGTTCATCACTCACAGCTCCCAAATTTGCTGGAAAGAAATCCAAATGAGAGTGCAGCATGTGTATTTTTAATTAACACGCTTTTATTAACTTCACCTGTATGTATGTATGTTTGTTTGTTTGTTTGTAACTCTCCACTCCGCGGCTGCTGCCTCGGATGAGTACGGGACTCATCGTTATTTTTAGTCACCACCTCCCCGTGCCGGGAGTGGGTAATTTGTGCGCCTGCTGAAAATTTCTGAAAACAATACGTTTAATTATAAACGATATGAATGAAATTGTCTTAGGATTAATCTAACAATTCTTTAGATTTCACAATAGTAATTTTTTTTTCCAAGTTGTGAGAACAATACGTTTAATTAAAAACAATTTGAATGAAATTGTCTTAGAATTAATCTAACAATTCTTTAGATTTCACAATAATAATTTTTTTTTCCAAGTGATTGAAACAATATGTTTAATCATCAACAATATGAATACAATAAATATAATTTGAGAATTCAAAAAAACACGCTTTCAAAGCATTTCCAACTAAATAAACGAATAATGATTGAGTGAGGGTCTTGTAATCGTCACAGCAAATTAACGAATCTATTGAAATAAAATAAATTGAACTAAAAAGTAAAAAATAAATATAGTTTAAAAAAACTAAAAAACACGCTTTTATAGCATATGAAACTAACAAGTAAAAAAATAAATGTAATAAAGGAAAACTAAAAAGCATGTTTCTGAAAACATCGAACTAAAAAGTTAAAAATAATTTTCAAAATAAAATTAAAACAAAAATAAATGAAAAATACTAGTATTATTGTGAAAAAAGCGTGGGCGCTTGACATTCGAAAAATATGGTATGCAGCGCCCACGCTTTTTTCACAATAATACTAGTATTTTTCATTTATTTTTGTTTTAATTTTATTTTGAAAATTATTTTAAACTTTTTAGTTCGATGTTTTTCAGAAACATGCTTTTTAGTTTTCCTTAATTACATTTATTTTTTTACTTGTTAGTTTCATATGCTATAAAAGCGTGTTTTTTAGTTTTTTTAAACTATATTTATTAAGAAAATGCTTTATATGACATTAGAAATTCATTTATTAAATCTTTGTAATTTTCCGCTCTATAGTTTCCTAAAATATTTTGGACAATATTCACAAAAATTTTAAAGAAAACTTTTTCTAGATCATTTACTTTCTCTTCAAAATCTTTATCCTTTATCAGTTTCCGTAATTGTGGACCTACAAATATACCCTCTTTAATTTTTGTCTTGCTGAGTTTGGGCAATTTTTGTTTTAGATATAAAAATCCACTGCCGTCTTTAGGCATAGTCTTCACAAAATTTTTCATTCATCATTTCGTAGGTATCTTTCATATTACAACCATAGGCAATCGGTCCTGAATGAAGCTTATTCCCGTTATGCAACAACACCGCTTTCAAGCTAGATTTTGAAGAATCAATAATCGATCGCCAGTGACTTGGATCATATTCAAAATTTAATAAATTTATCAAAACAGGAACGTTAGTACAATAGACTAAATCATCTGCTTTAGAAAAATAAGGTTTTATATCATTGTCACGATGTCGAAAATAAGTGATTTTTTTATCAGAAGAAAGTAAATTCCAGTTATTTAATCTAGATCCCAAAAGTTCAGCCTGTTTTTTTGATAGATTCAAATCAGGTGCTCAATCATTTAAATTACTTTGTGTCAACTTTGTTGAGATGCAATACTTTGTTGACTGAGAACAAATTCCGTACTAGAAGCAGAATCCTGGCTTTGATTTGGGGGCTTTGGAACAGGCAGTTTAGCACTGTGTGGGACGGGTCTGGCGGCCGACGATAAGTTTGGATACTGGATAGTGTGTTTAGACGTGCTTGTAATGCCTTTTGTTTGAGTTAAACAACAATAACAACCGCTTATATGATCTTTTGGTTTTATCCAAATCTTTGTTATAGCAAATGGCAAATGTCTAGGTTCTTGTTTAGCCCAACCTAATAAGAGGCACATACACGTTACACAACATATATGTGTAACCCAGGATTTATCTTGATGCGACACAGGAAATCAAAATAGCACTGTTTAATTAATAGCCTGAAATTTTGACACAGATTTAAAAGTTAAACCTCCACACACATAACAAAAACTGTCAGGGTTGTTTAAACACTTTTGTGGCATGTTTACGATGTAACTAACATAAAAAAAATGTAAGTTAGTTAAATACAGTTAATATATAGTTGTCGAAATAAAGTTTTTCTTACTTAAACGCGTTTTAAAGTTAGAAATCTATTTATAGCTGTCACTAAAAAACTGTACGTGACAGGAACGAAACTATATTTTTTTTTCAATGAAGGGTTACCAACCTAAACAAAAATGACCACTAAGTTCATGTGACAAAAACAAAGTTAAACAGTGTAATTCATCACTCGTAGCTCCCAAGAAACGGGTATGAATTAAACGACAACCGGACTGCAGCTGTAGCCGTCAGGTAGACGTATTAAGGGCAATTATCTTCTATATTAAGGACATATTTACTTAAGTTTAAATATGCAAGGATATTTTATATATAAAGAATATAAATTGTAGTACCTAAATATAAAAAATAGTTACAATATTATTAAATACCCTAAACAAACTAAGCAATATGTCACATTGTTTTGTTGTGATAAAAACTGATTTATAATTTCATTTATTTGTCTATCTAACTGAATATATTTGGTTTTACGTCTTTTTGGCGTTTAAAGTAGTTTCAACTGGCTTCTTTTATTGTTTGAATGTTGTGATTCTTGTTTAAAGCTTGCACAAGCACAAAAATATTAGGATGTGCCTTTCAAATTCGCTTGTTTAAAAGATTATGCCATCCTTCCATTGCATTAGTGGTTCTGTGTTGACGTCCATAGCAGCACCAAAGGGGCTTCAAAAAATCATTTTCCAACCATGTTCCTACGAAATAGTCATTGAAACTCTCTTAATAACGGTTCATCTGGATTATCTTCCATAATACTTAACCAACCTTCGTCCACATATTCCGGTGGTAAGTAAGCGAGCGCAGCACACATTCTTACGTGACGTTGAACTAATTCATTTTTGACATAAAAAGTAGATAGACCAATGCTTTGAACTTTCCTTCATAAGCATTGGTTAAAGTAAAAATTACAACCAAAAGTTGTATGTCTTCAAAACATTTTCTGATCGCTGATATGCCCGCGGATTCGTAATCGCGTTAATGTTTTGGGATTCCTTTTAACCAATTTCTTCAAGAGAGTAAAAAGTCTAATATATTTCGATTCTTGTTTATCTGGTAAAGGGCATATACGGCGGGCAAAATATTCGTTTCATCTGGGGTACTTCTGTTGTCTACATGTATTGTATACAGTTGTGCAAATTGCGGACAACAGCTCTTAAAAGTTCCATCTCCAAAAAAGTTTTCGTTCAGAAAACACTTTTAGATCATCTGAAGAAGCAAAAACTAAAATTTTGTTGTCTCTGCCATCGTCGCAAATCAGAAAATCTTTAGCAAGTGTCGAAGGAAGCACTATCTCTTTCCTAGATTGAAGGACTGAATACCCAAATTTTCCGTCTAGCACCATATAATCTACCTTTGATGCTTCTGAAATTTGGGATCTCGGTAACAATCTCTAAGCCTTTTGAAAAAACTGGCACCATTTCTTCTTCGAATATCTGAGGAACCGATGAGCGAATTTCTTCATGAGCTCTTACTTTGGCTTGACTCAGACATATATGTATCAAAGTCTTCCTGAACAACGTTTGGTAGACATTTGTGATCCGTTCGTCCTAAAATTTCGTCACTGAAATAAAAAAGGAATTAGTCAGCTCATTACTGTAGAGCAAATTAATCAATGAACTAATTAATTTAAGAATAAATAAATTAAAAATCCCTTTTACAACCACCTGTAACGTAGATCTTTCATATTGCGCCTAATATGATAAAACTATAGAGAAAAATGTTATAATCTTTAGAAATAATAATTATTAGACTCTTTATATAAATAAAATTCGTTAAAGATTACAAAAAATGACAAAGCATTATACATAATGACTAGTGTCATATCTCATTCTTACCATGGAACCTCAGAAAGACCTTTTGACTAAGAACTATTAACAAAATCCTAACCTAAAAGGTGCGTTCCGAAAATACATCACCCTTTTTCCCCCCTTAATTTTAACTTATAAAATTAACCTTTCTGGAGGTTTAACAGACCTAGAAGATATTCGCAAACAAGGCTCTGGTCGAGTATCTTTAGTGAAGCTTGCAGGATCTGGTCTCACACTTAAAGATGTACTAGATTTAGGTTGTTCTTTTGATGATTCTTCCATTGCCTCTGACTTGGCATTTATGTCTCTAGACAATACTTCACTTCTTGCCTTTTCTACATCTGTTTTTCCTTCTGATCTTAATTTTATATCTTCTTCTAAGGCAAATAGAAACTGCTATTTTAACTTTATTTCATTTTCCTTGCAAACCAATTTGAATGGCTTTAATGAGTCAGCATGTAGAAATTTTATGTTTCCATTTACCCAAACTAAGTAAGTTACTTTACTAAATGATTTCACAATTTTCCCATAAAGGGGAGACAGAACATTTACGTTATATTGCTCAGGGTGAGTGATCAAAAAAAGATCCAGAGTATTAGCCCATGGCTGACTGCAAACTCTTTAGTTAGCTTGCCTTCTAAGTCCGTTTTGTTGGACTTAAACCATTTTCCTGTTAAGGTAGTCGGTCGTTTGTGATAAATAGTCTAATAGTTCGTCGATGGCCGATAAATACAACATATAAATTTGCTAGAGACTTTTAGTGTAAATTTTAGCCAAAGGATGTTGTGTCTATTGTTTTCTAGTGCAGGTAATCTAGAGCAGGAAACCTGTGTTTCGATAAGAACAAGAACGTGAGGTTTTATAGACTGTAAATAGTGATGGGTTGCGTTAATTTGGCATTTAACCCGCAGATGTTGGTGAATGTTAATATGCAGTCTGTTTTGCGTTTTGGCTTCTGGGTAAAATTGGCTGAACTAGAGGTTAGTCTACTAGTAGATTGATCGATGGCTATGTTATTTCCATCAAGGCTTCCCCAAGATTGTCCCCTGGAGATCCGAATGGGGAACTGTTTTACTTCCGGAACATTTAACTTTTGGAGAACCCATCATGGAATTTTCTAGAAAAGGGTTTAAGAGAAAGACGGGGATTGGAGGGAAACGAAAAGGTGAAAAGGGAAGGGAAAGAACCGACTTAAAACTCAGATGGGGAAACATATCAGAATTGTCATTAAGGAATTTATGTTGATATCTTTGACCATAAATACTTACCTCGCAGATGTCGAATATTGTATAAAAATGATACCAGAAGAAGTCCAAGATTTACAACGAACTATTATTACTTACACCATTACCAATTATATAAAAACAAATAGGCATTTTGAAACCCCCAGTGCAGCAATTGAATCTAAGACAAGGAAATTCCTTAATGACAATCCTGATATCATAGTGACCAGAGCAGATAAAGGAAACACCACTGTTATTATAAATAAAAACGATTATATTACAAAATCCACAAACTT
The DNA here is from genome assembly GCA_964028335.1 of Altica lythri. Classification (NCBI taxonomy): domain Eukaryota; kingdom Metazoa; phylum Arthropoda; class Insecta; order Coleoptera; family Chrysomelidae; genus Altica; species Altica lythri. The sequence continues at coordinate 95,782,908 of OZ034801.1, read as the reverse complement.
GTTAAATGATCCAAATAGTTACAAAAAGATTCCAAAAGATCTGACTCCACTAGTAGAACGGACTACCAATCAGTTAGTGACAGATCTTTGTAAAAGTGGTCACATCACTGCTAAAACAAAAAAAAAGTTAACCAGTTATACAGGTACCTGTCCAAAATATTACGGCTTACCGAAAATCCACAAAGAAGGAAGCCCCCTTAGGCCCATAATCGCATGTGACAATTCTCTATCACAGACATTAGCAAAACACTTCGCTAACACAATTGATGCATCTTTTGTTTCCCACAATACTTTCGGAGTAAAAGACTCGTTTGAATTTGCTGAAAAAATAAATGGGGTCATGATACCTGAAGGTTTCATATTAGTTAGTTTCGACGTAACATCTCTCTTTACCAACATCCCGTTGGATTTGGTTATCACCATTATCACAGACAGTTACCACCTAATAGAAATTAATAACAATATACCGAGAGATATGTTCCTTAAACTCATCACTTTTTTCTACAACCAGACATACTTCAGCTTCCAGAATGAATTCTACTTACAAACGAAAGGCGCACCAATGGGAGGAGCAATATCTCCATCGATAGCAGAAATTGTCATGAAATCTCTGCTCCATTACTGTACTAACCAGGTAGATTTTCAGTTTCCGTTCCTCTACCAGTACGTTGATGATTTACTATGTGCGGTACCTGAAGACAAAATCGATTATACGTTGAAAATTTTCAATTCCTACAACCGTCACCTTAAGTTCACGTATGAAATGGAATGCAATAGAATGGTTCCCTTTTTGGATATAAATGTAATCAGACATTCTGACAACTCTATCCGGTTAGATTGTTACAAAAAAACTACTTATTCTGGGAGATACGTACCCTATCACTCCTACCACCCCTTTCAGCAAAAATATTATTTTAGGCCTAAAAACCTGTATTCTGAAAATCAGCCACCCATCATATCTCCACAAGAATTTGAATTTCCTGTTTGACATATTGAGGCAGAATTTTTATCCTAAGGGACTTCTACAAAAACTAATATATGCAGAACAAGTGATTCGCACAAATTTACCTACAGTCACATTAGGAGAAAATGCAACAGTTGTACATTATGCAAAATTACCATATATCTCTGGATTAGCACCAATTATCACCAGTCGTTTTAGAAAATACAATGTTATCATTGCTAACTCTATCTACAAAAAAATAGGCAAGTTTTACTTACGACTGAAAGATACAACTCCCATTTTACAGAGATCAAATGGGGTTTATTCCTTACAATGCACAGTTTACCCTAAGATATACATAGGACAAACAGGCCAAAAGCTCTCCAAACGGCTGGCACTTCACAAAAGTTAATGTTAATAATACTTCTTATTCTATTGACTATGACAATGTTAAAATCCTGGAAACCGAAAACAATCAATTCAAACGGAATTTCGTCGAAATGGTTTACATCAATAATTGCGTCTCTCCAATGAATACAAAGAAGGACGTGGAAGGCCTAAGTACTATCTACACCTACCTTCTCCACCAAAACATCACAAGTAAGAAAAAAGATGCCAACACCTGAAAAAGACATTCGATTTTCGGTTTTGTTTGTGTTTGTTATGTTATTTATTTTGTAACTTAACCATGTTTATTTCACGTGTCAACGCTGTCAATCAATTGAAATATGACGTGACGTCTAAGTTGGCCTTCCACATCATGAGATCCAGGACTACCTGTTACACTTCTTCATCATAAAAAAAAATAACACGAGTACCTGAAATAATACACTTTGGTTTTTTCGTTTTTTTTTTTAATTTCGGGTTGTTTTGTTACAAATTTCTGAATCAACTGTATTTTCATGTGAGTTAATTGTAAATTGATGCGACTTCAAAAATTTGGCCTTTTACAGCATAAGGTTCTATTACCTTGCAATCGAGAAATTGCCTGAAATTTCTCTGGAATCTTCTGTTTACTCCCCAAAGAAGAAATGACATGTCATTCTGTCAACCATCCTAACATTCCTAACAAAAAAGCTTTTTAACTTCTAATTTTTGAACTGGCTGCTTTCTGGGTTTATTCCAACAAAAAAGAATTTTTCTTGTAACACTATTTTATTGTTCTTTTAAATTTGTCAATTTTTTACAAATATTTTATTAACATTGTATTCCTCATGTGTTATGTAGGACCTAACAGGAGCACAAAGAACGTTTTCCTGGCAAGATTATCCATTAAAAAGAAATATTTTTTTGTACTCACTAACAGTTTATTGTATTTTCCATTATAGGCGCTGATGAAGGCAAAAATAAGTTGCCGAAATATTCGCTATTTGGATTAAAGTTTCTTACTTCGTTCACGGCTTTTATTACCAGCCACCGAACCTCCTGAATTTCTTTAGAGCTTTCCCTAGAGTTACCTAAGAAAAGAAAAGATAATCTGTTTATATATATATATATATATATATATATAAATATATATATATATTACTATTGACAGTATGGCATTAGATACTTTATGTATCATCTTTGGATATATATATATATATATATATATATATACAAAAGGGGAAAATTATTGGGCATGTACGCAAAAAGGATCAATAGGCCACGAGTAGGAATGGTAACCGCAGACATGCATGTTTCTGGCTCATTAGCCGTCATCAGTGCGGCATAACCAAGTAGGGAATTGCACTTGGCTAGCAAAAGTGTTGGGTACTTGGGAGCAAAGGATGTTGGGGAAACATGTGTAAAGAAACATAAAAACACAAAAACAACGAAAGCTCACACAGGAGTCCTATCGCCATTTTGTGCTTTCGGCCAGCTGTGCCAATGGGTTTTCGGCTAGCAACCAGCGTCGCAACGTTGGCGAAACGGACTCATTGTGTTTGAGTCGTTCTAAGCCCAGGATATGAAATAAACAAAGTGCCAAGACAACGCGTATTAATATAAACAAAAGGGGAAAATTATTGGGCATGTACGCAAAAAGGATCAATAGGCCACGAGTAGGAATGGTAACCGCAGACATGCATGTTTCTGGCTCATTAGCCGTCATCAGTGCCGCATAACCAAGTAGGGAATTGCACTTGGCTAGCAAAAGTGTTGGGTACTTGGGAGCAAAGGATGTTGGGGAAACATGTGTAAAGAAACATAAAAACACAAAAACAACGAAAGCTCACACAGGAGTCCTATCGCCATTTTGTGCTTTCGGCCAGCTGTGCCAATGGGTTTTCGGCTAGCAACCAGCGTCGCAACGTTGGCAAAACGGACTCATTGTGTTTGAGTCGTTCTAAGCCCAGGATATGAAATAAACAAAGTGCCAAGAAAACGCGTATTAATATAACCAAAAGGGGAAAATTATTGGGCATGTACGCAAAAAGGATCAATAGGCCACGAGTAGGAATGGTAACCGCAGACATGCATGTTTCTGGCTCATTAGCCGTCATCAGTGCGGCATAACCAAGTAGGGAATTGCACTTGGCTAGCAAAAGTGTTGGGTACTTGGGAGCAAAGGATTCCAAGTTTAGCAGCCGCAAAGGAAGCATCACTTGAAAATGCCAGCTGAGATGTTGGCGAAACGTCGTGAAGACACAAACAACCAACGGATTGAAACCCGGAACACCACTACTGTTCATTCTACCATCCGTGAAACACTACATCATAACATATATATATATATATATATATATATATATATATATATATATATATATATATATATATATATATATATATATATATATATATATATATAAGGTGCCAAGATAACGCGTATTAATAATAAAACAAAGGGGGATAACGGGCATGTAACGCAACAAGGATCATAGGTTACAAGTAGGATTGGTAACCGCAGACATGCATGTTTCTGGCTCGTTAGCCGTCATCAGTGCGGCATAACCAAGTAGGGTATTGCACTTGGCTAGCAGAAGTGTTGGGTACTTGGGAGCAAAGGATGGTAGGGAAACATGTGTCAAAAAACACAAAACAACGAACGCTCACACAGGAGTCCTATCGCCATTTTGTGTGCTTTCGGCCAGCTGAGCCCACATTTAGGGGCTAACAACCAGCGTCGCCACGTTGGCGAAACGGACTCATTGTGTTAGAGTCGTTCTAAGCCCAGGATGTGAAACAAAAACAAGGTGCCAAGATAACGCGTATTAATAATAAAACAAAGGGGGATAACGGGCATGTAACGCAACAAGGATCATAGGTTACAAGTAGGAATGGTAACCGCAGACATGCATGTTTCTGGCTCGTTAGCCGTCATCAGTGCGGCATAACCAAGTAGGGTATTGCACTTGGCTAGCAGAAGTGTTGGGTACTTGGGAGCAAAGGATGGTAGGGAAACATGTGTCAAAAAACACAAAACAACGAACGCTCACACAGGAGTCCTATCGCCATTTTGTGTGCTTTCGGCCAGCTGAGCCCACATTTAGGCACACAAAATGGCGATAGGACTCCTGTGTGAGCGTTCGTTGTTTTGTGTTTTTTGACACATGTTTCCCTACCATCCTTTGCTCCCAAGTACCCAACACTTCTGCTAGCCAAGTGCAATACCCTACTTGGTTATGCCGCACTGATGACGGCTAACGAGCCAGAAACATGCATGTCTGCGGTTACCATTCCTACTTGTAACCTATGATCCTTGTTGCGTTACATGCCCGTTATCCCCCTTTGTTTTATTATTAATACGCGTTATCTTGGCACCTTGTTTTTGTTTCACATCCTGGGCTTAGAACGACTCTAACACAATGAGTCCGTTTCGCCAACGTGGCGACGCTGGTTGTTAGCCCCTAAATGTGGGCTCAGCTGGCCGAAAGCACACAAAATGGCGATAGGACTCCTGTGTGAGCGTTCGTTGTTTTGTGTTTTTTGACACATGTTTCCCTACCATCCTTTGCTCCCAAGTACCCAACACTTCTGCTAGCCAAGTGCAATACCCTACTTGGTTATGCCGCACTGATGACGGCTAACGAGCCAGAAACATGCATGTCTGCGGTTACCATTCCTACTTGTAACCTATGATCCTTGTTGCGTTACATGCCCGTTATCCCCCTTTGTTTTATTATTAATACGCGTTATCTTGGCACCTTGTTTTTGTTTCACATCCTGGGCTTAGAACGACTCTAACACAATGAGTCCGTTTCGCCAACGTGGCGACGCTGGTTGTTAGCCCCTAAATGTGGGCTCAGCTGGCCGAAAGCACACAAAATGGCGATAGGACTCCTGTGTGAGCGTTCGTTGTTTTGTGTTTTTTGACACATGTTTCCCTACCATCCTTTGCTCCCAAGTACCCAACACTTCTGCTAGCCAAGTGCAATACCCTACTTGGTTATGCCGCACTGATGACGGCTAACGAGCCAGAAACATGCATGTCTGCGGTTACCATTCCTACTTGTAACCTATGATCCTTGTTGCGTTACATGCCCGTTATCCCCCTTTGTTTTATATATATATATATATATATATATATATATATATATATATATATATATATATATATATATATATAATAGGGTGGTCCTTATTTTTTGACTTTTGAATTTTCCCCAGGGCACTTTCTCATTCGAATATATACCCTTAAATATGAAGTGAGTTTTTTTATTCATTTTTTTTGTTAAGATTTAGAGGTCGCTACCAGCTGTCAAACTTTGTACAAAAAGCATCGAATAACAGTCTAAATGATAGTCACAGTGATGTTTCATTTAGGTGTTTAAATCACATCAACAAGTGAAACTCGCATAGACAATCGCTGTCTATCCCCTCCAAGCGGTCGAGGGCTCTTCTGTACCGACGCGTCGAGATCTAGCCCGCCGCGCACTTTAGTTTAAATAAGTCATCAACGTGTGCGCGCGCGTTTTGAGTTATAGTGACGTGTTTCAACTTGCAATGGCGTCTACAAGTAGCGGACTCAGTAAAGCTACTAGAAATCAAAGTAAAGTTTGGCTTATCGGTCAATTATTATCCGAATTAAGCCCATCAACGTTGCCATCCATCCGTGAAGTGTTGCGGTACTTTTTTCATTACAAAAATGAAGCAAAAAAAAGCGTCCGTGAATCTGCGACTTTGACGGCTTGTGCAGTTATAAGTTTGTGGGAAAAAACTAATATGCCAATTCAATTAAAAAAACATATCATCAGTAAAATTGAAAAACTATTTAAAGAATGGCAAAATCTAAAAAAAAATAAAGAAAACAAGAAAAAACGTTCAGAAACATTGAAGATAAAAGAACAAAACTGGCAACAAAAATTAGAAGGTTTATTTGACATTGCTCATCGTGATGCTTTAAATATTATGACTTCAGAAGAAGACAAGCAGTTTTTAATAGCAGTACGACAAAATCGACACCAATTTTTAATTGGGTCAGTGGACAGAAAAACTTTAAACAAATGTAAGAAAATGAAGGAAAATAAAAGAAAAGAAGAAAAACGCCTTGAAAAATTGCGCGAGCGTGAAAACAAAAATATCTCGGCATTAACAGAAAAGTCCTCAATTTCTTTATTATCTCAATTTATTTCGTCGTCTGAACCCACCAGTGAAGAAGAAACTTTGCCAAACACCAAACCACAATTGTCCGAAATGTTGCCACCTCAGAAACGAGCTCGAAAAGATATAATTAACAGCCAATTAGCCTCCACTCTTGATGTCTCTAAATTGAGTGATAGGCGAGCAACTATGGTTGTGACTTCTACTTTAAAAAGTGCAGGCTATGATCCATCAGAATTTAATGTCAATAGATCTTCTATTCGTCGGCAGCGTGTGAAAAATCGCAAAGCTGTTGCAGGGTCTCTCAAAAGCGAGTTTAAACATAATTCATCATTAACAATCCATTGGGACGGTAAACTGATAGAAGATATTACTGGACACGAAACTGTAGATCGGCTGCCAATTTTGGTATCAGGACATGGAGTTGATCAACTACTCGCAGTTCCAAAATTGCAACGTGGAACGAGCGAAGCATGTGCGTCAGCTATTTACGAAGCTATAAATTCGTGGAATTTGAGTGATAAAGTTAAATGTTTGTGTTTTGACACTACTGCTGTAAATACGGGCTTAAGAAGTGGAGTATGCGTTCTTTTGGAACGAAAAATGAATAAAAATATGCTTTGGCTTGCTTGTCGTCACCACATAATGGAAATTATGTTGTCAGCTGTAGTGGATCAATTGCTGGCCCCATCTAGTGGTCCTGATATACAATTATTTAAAAGATTTAAGAACAATTGGAACACTATGTAACGTTCCAAATTGAATTTTGAAACGTTAACTTACCCTTGCTAGCTCTAGGATTCGTGGCTTCCTTCTGGTTTTCTTTAACTCCCCCCAAACAAATATTTAAGGGCGCCAAAATTACAGACAAGCAAATAAAAGATGTTAAATCAGTGTAAATTGTTTATTGCCAAAAAAGAATTATTAATTTAAGTTAATAAAGATTGAATAATAATTAACTAATTTCTTATCTTTTACTATCCAACTTTGGATGACGTCTGGAAGCCAACATAAGGATGCGGTCGGGTCGAGGTCTTCCCAAAACTAATGGTTCTGTAGATGGGTTGGCAAGATTTTTTCTAACACTTGACGGATCCTCTGAGGCTTGATGGCAAGATGTTTTCAACAAAAGGAAGCGGTAACTGTTAAAACCTGCTTACAAGCTTCTCTTCAAAAACCAAAAAAATGGCTATCCATAACAGCCCTATCTTGGGACCCTTCAACAAATTTGGCAATGGCCCTATGAATAAAAAATTCACACCGTCAAAATTCCATCTCAATAAATCTAGTTTTCGATTACAATCATCCAAAGTTACTCCAAGTTCGAGAATAGAAAAAAGTTAATCACTTTATCTGTTTACATATTTTTAACACAATAAAAACTGATTTAGACAATGATTGTAATCGAAATAATTTAAAAGTTAGAATAATAAAATTATTATAATCAATAAAATATATTCACCAAGTTTTTGACTATTAATAAAAATTATTAAACAATTAAACTCTTACTCACCAAATGAAGGGAGAAGAAAAACGAAGAGAACTGCTGGCTAAGAAGCACAAAATGGTAATGATATTCAAAATACCGACTCTCTTTTCAAATGAACAACGGTACCCGGTTTTAAACAGAAATCTATTCTGCGTCGACTCCAAAGAATCTTCGATAAACTCGAACCGTCGTAGGCCAGGCCAAAATATCGTAGCAAAATAAACGAGAAATTAATGAAATAGAATATTTGTAGGCCAGGCCAAACAATTAACGATGTAATCGTTACACCACGGTAACCTGACGGAAAAAAAAAAGAATTGAAGATTCTTTTTTTTTTTTTTTTTTTTTTTTTTTTTTTTTTTTTTTCTAAAAACATCAAAAGGGGTGAATAATCAAAAACTGGTGAATCGGTAAAAAAAAAATAAACAGTATTACATAATTAAAGGCAACCAAGAATTTGAGTACTTCTTAAATAATAAAAAAAAACATTCTCGAAGAAAAAACAAAATTTAAAGGCACGAAACCTTACTACACTTTACCTCTAGGGAAGAAAGAAAACAAATTTTTGAGAAAACTCGGGAGCAAGCACCCAGTGAGTTAAAGTACCACCAGACTAAAACGACGACGGTTCATCCGTATCGGCGAACTGTGCGGTAACAATGCATACTTCCAAGGGCGACCTCGCGAAAGATGTTAATCGCGTCATGGTTACACACCCTTGGACCTCACACCATACAGTATGCAAAGCCCTCTCACCCAGCAAACGACGAACAGAGTCCCCACCCACATCAGAACTTCCGCCGGAAAAAATAACAAAAGACAAGTTACGGTAACAAAGATTAAGATACTGCTGGGATTTCCACGGGGCGCTCTGCAAGGCCATCTGACTCTACCAGCAGTAGTGAACCCCCACATAGTGACAGTTTTCCCTCAGGTCCCTGTCGGCAAGCAATTCACCTCCCACTGGCAAAGCGTAACCAATGCAGTCCCACTTAAGAGCAACTCCCCGTGCAGCCTCAGCACCCACCAAAACCTAAGGCCAAGAAAAAGGCACGGAGGGACGTTTTGGGCCTAAGCCCGGGACCTGAAGGGACCCAGTGAAGCAAGTAATATTACCATGGATTTTGAAGAAACCCAGGTAGTTAAACCGTCAAAAGACGAAGTGACTGGATTTTTACAAGGGGTACCAGCCAACCCAATGGAACGGTCAACACTGAAGTTTCTCCACGCTGGACAGGGGATGCGAGGAGCTCAGCGAAGACGGGTGGTCTCGGCATAACCAACGGTTATTCGCATCGCTATTAGATGGCATGTCAGCCATGAAAAATAAAAATAAACAAAAGAAAAAAGGTAAATATATATAAAAAATAAAGGGACTTGACCAAGGGAGTTCCGAAAGTTAAGCTTCCCCGGGAACATGTTTCTCCATTTGGCAGACAACGCCCAGTCGGGAAGAGAGAGAGAATTTAAAGCCAAAGAGGTTAAGACACAAAAAAAAATTTTTTGAAAAAGTGGCAATAACAAAAAGAACAAAAAGGTATAGTCACAATCGGTAAGAGAGTCCCCCCACTCTTAAAAAATTTGCTCGCATTGACCAGCACCTCTAGGGTACCCAAAAAGTCATAATCGGTATTGCTAACATTTAAGTAGCATAAGTCACAATCGGTAAAAAAAAAAAAAAAAAATTAATAACTGTCCTATTTAAGGTCGTTTAAGAAAACAACAACAACGAGATGTAACAAAAGAAACAAGAGATTAATGTTCACAAAGTAGAGAGATACAAGGTAAAAAGTCTAACTCCAAAGGTAAAGTAACTTATCAAAGCAACGAAGACATAGATAAGACTGACGTCAACAGGAATCATTGAATACAAAAAAAAAAATACTCAACTTGAGTAATAAAAACAAGCCCAAAAGCCAAGGAAATATTCAATGAACGAGATAAATTGAAACCAAATATCAGCTGAACGAAAATGTGACTAAACACTAAAAGATAAATCAACTAATATTCAGATCCAAAAATAAGTTGACAAGTCTTATCGCTAAGCAAACAAGAGGCATATAAAAAGATACAAGGTAATTGCTATCATAAAAAGACAAGAAATAGCTGGAGATAATGAAAAAGATAAACGATAATATTTATCATTCAAAATGACAACAATCAACGGTAATAATGTGAACATCAAAAATAGGACAGTTAATAAAAGTAAAAAGGACGAAATCAATCAGGAACAGACAATAAATCTCAAACGCTAAGAACACTGAAAGGCAATAATCAATAAGTAAAGAAGGAAAAAAAATTTTGAAAAAGGAACAAACTAAGAATCCAAAAATACTAAAATTTTTTTACTAACGTGGTGGTGCGGCACAGCGGAACAGCGACAGCCTGTACTCGCAAATAAATGCTATCCCTAAGGTACAGTACTGACCTGAACTCACCACCCTTATAAAAAAAATTTTAAATTCAAAAAAAAAATTAAATGACAATTGAAGTTAATTAAAAAGATGAAATGAATTTTGAAAAAAGTTTTCGAATTAAAAAAAGCTAAGAAATAGAAATTGAAAAGTTTAAAAAAAAAAAACTACTGCCTTCAGTGAAGTGACTCCAGTGTAAAGAAATCCAAAAAAAAAATTCACTCAAAAGTAAGGAATTCAAATATGTCGAGAAAAGATAAATATAAGACGATAACTTAATATTTTTCACAAACAACACAAAAAAATTACAAACAACGAAACATAAGAAAAATCACAAACATTTTATCAAAATGTCCTAGGTATGAGAACAAAAAAACAGTCCTAGATATTAAAGGAATTTCTGTATTTGGTATATCACAAAATCAACACAGATAGAAAAAATGAAAGAATGGAATGTGGAAAACAAAAATCCCGAGTAGGTACACAAATTCATGGAAAGTCTATATGTTTCCCAAAGATAAGCCCTAACGGCCGAAAAAGAAACCAATATAGACCATAATCCCACAACACAATAAGATAAGATAAGATAATTTCTATTGTGTCCCAACCATACGGAACACCAATAGAAGCGATAAGAAGCAGTTACTACCAACTGCTCCACGATAAAGAGGTCTCACGGACCCCTACAAGATACTAAGGTCTCACAGACCTTACACGGTAATAATGTGGTCTTCCAGATCACACCAAAAATATGCCCACGGCAAACAACGATAAGTACCCACACTCAAGATATAAAAAAAATTCCACTAACCATTTTCCAAATTCTTACTGGAAGGAATGAGATAAAAAGAGAGAAAAGAAAAAACCAAAATACAGAAATGAAAGGAATTCAAAAAAAATTTTGACTGTAACTCTCACACTCACACAATAAAGTCAAGAAAAAAGACAAAAGCTAAGATAGCAACGAAAAAAAAAGACATAATGATAACACGACACAAACACTTCAAAATCTGCTAAGAAGCCGACATCAGCTAAGAAATACCGCCATAAGATAAGAAAACACTAAATTCCAAATTTAGAAATAATAATCTAAAATGTTGAGAAAATATCTCAAGAGACATTCTGTATAGAAAAATCATTAAACGGAAATGCAACATAATTGTAAGGTAAAACTATTTAGTAAAGATAATATTCTTCGATAAATAAAACTCGATAAATTAAAAATTTAAACTCGAAGTATACCCAACAATAGCGGTTAGCCTTGAAACTATCGATAATGAATTTCGACAAAACAAGTAAGATAAAAAGTGTTATTTGTTAGAAAAATATTAATAAAATATTTGCATGTCTGTAATTAAATTGATGGAAAATATAAAATTAATTTAAAGTGAATGATTAGGAAAAGTTTCAAAAAACCAGAATACTAAGTTGGGCGCCAGTTTGTAACGTTCCAAATTGAATTTTGAAACGTTAACTTACCCTTGCTAGCTCTAGGATTCGTGGCTTCCTTCTGGTTTTCTTTAACTCCCCCCAAACAAATATTTAAGGGCGCCAAAATTACAGACAAGCAAATAAAAGATGTTAAATCAGTGTAAATTGTTTATTGCCAAAAAAGAATTATTAATTTAAGTTAATAAAGATTGAATAATAATTAACTAATTTCTTATCTTTTACTATCCAACTTTGGATGACGTCTGGAAGCCAACATAAGGATGCGGTCGGGTCGAGGTCTTCCCAAAACTAATGGTTCTGTAGATGGGTTGGCAAGATTTTTTCTAACACTTGACGGATCCTCTGAGGCTTGATGGCAAGATGTTTTCAACAAAAGGAAGCGGTAACTGTTAAAACCTGCTTACAAGCTTCTCTTCAAAAACCAAAAAAATGGCTATCCATAACAGCCCTATCTTGGGACCCTTCAACAAATTTGGCAATGGCCCTATGAATAAAAAATTCACACCGTCAAAATTCCATCTCAATAAATCTAGTTTTCGATTACAATCATCCAAAGTTACTCCAAGTTCGAGAATAGAAAAAAGTTAATCACTTTATCTGTTTACATATTTTTAACACAATAAAAACTGATTTAGACAATGATTGTAATCGAAATAATTTAAAAGTTAGAATAATAAAATTATTATAATCAATAAAATATATTCACCAAGTTTTTGACTATTAATAAAAATTATTAAACAATTAAACTCTTACTCACCAAATGAAGGGAGAAGAAAAACGAAGAGAACTGCTGGCTAAGAAGCACAAAATGGTAATGATATTCAAAATACCGACTCTCTTTTCAAATGAACAACGGTACCCGGTTTTAAACAGAAATCTATTCTGCGTCGACTCCAAAGAATCTTCGATAAACTCGAACCGTCGTAGGCCAGGCCAAAATATCGTAGCAAAATAAACGAGAAATTAATGAAATAGAATTTTTGTAGGCCAGGCCAAACAATTAACGATGTAATCGTTACAACTATTGACCAAAGCGACTTCAAAACAATAACAGATGACTCTGAGATAAATATTCCTGCAGAAGTGGCCACAGACATGATTTTTTTTGCTAAAAAACAACAACAAGTACATCAACCTCGAGATGACTACAGAGAACTGTTGAATCTCACGACCATTTTCTTAGGAGGTATTCCTGAAAAAGGTGTTTCATTTAGGAGGCCTGCTGGTGTACATCGAGCTAGGTGGATGGCAAGAGCCTTATACTGTTTGAAAATTTATTTATTCAAGCATCAGTTCAAGCTTACAAAGAAAGACGAAAAGGCTGTGAGAGAAATATGCATTTTCACAGTGGTAATTTATGTTAAATATTGGTTTCAAGCTCCTAGCGGATGGTCAGCACCAAGAAACGACCTACAATTATTGAAAGACCTTAAGGCCTTCGAAATCTTCAACAAAAATATTGCTTCTGTTGCGCTGAAAAAGATTCTAAATCATTTGTGGTACTTGTCGGAAGAGCTAGTTTCACTTGCCTTTTTCGATGACGAACTTTCAGTTGAACAGAAGAAAAAATGGTAGACGCACTGAGAATTAAAGGCACAGAAGATTGCTTAAAAAGAATAAGCCTTGATATCACACATATCCATGAAAAAACTGTAGAAAATTTCGTGAGTAGTAATTCCTTAAGATTCTTCCAGATCCTAGGTATATCATCAAGTTTTCTGGAAAAAGAAGTTGAAACTTGGAACGAAGACTCAGATTATGTAGCTGCCAAAAATATTGTTTATTCTTTGCGAGTAGTCAACGATTTAGCTGAGCGCGGTGTTGCTTTAATGGAAGAATTTAATAAATTAATTACAACTAATGAAGAACAAAAGCAATATTTGCTTTTGTTGGTAAAAGATTATAGGAAAAAATACCCTAATACTAACAAGTCAACCCTTATATCTTTAAAATAAATGATCTAAATATGTTAATTCATAAGAACAACAATAATTAGGTAATATTTTTTTGTCCTGATTATAAAAATATAAGAATTTGAAAAATACAGATTTTGTGTTTTTATTTGAGATTCAATCCATGGTAGCGACCCCTATATGTCATTAAAAAAACTCAAAAAAAATACTGATTTACTTTCTTATGGTATATATTAAAATTACTTGGTGGCCCGCGTAATTTAAGAAAAAAAATTATTTTCTTAAGAATAAGGACCACCCTAATATATATATATATATTTTGCCACGTATTTTAATAAATTTAAATTTAACTAAAGCAATACAACTCCAGCTGAGTTCGGTAGTGGTCTCTCTACTGGCAAATTAGTGCCCAGCTCAGCCGTAGAGGTAAGTAACAAATACTAGTGAGTCGCGCCACCGATTTAGACGGGTAAAATCGGAAACCCCTGTTGTCCCAGGCACTACTTTACCCACTGGAGGTAATTAAATAAATTTTGAATGTTTAACGGTTCTAATTAAATTACACAACAACTGAAAATGACGATAAGTGAGCTAAATAAAACTAAAATGTTAACTAGACTCTTTCTTTGATAAATAAAAATAAGAAATTGAAAATTTACACAATAGTCAAACCTCGTGCTTGACACGCTATCAATATTTAAAACAACAAATGAGAATATGTGAGAATTATTCCAAAAGAATATTAACAAGTAAGTGTGATCACACGCAATACAAATAAAATAAAAAAAAATAAATCTTAACTACAATGGTTGCGACTTAATTCTAAAATAGCTTATCTGTTAAACTAATAAGTTTTGCCGCAGTCCTAGGCTTCACCAATACTTGGGTCGGTTCCAAAATCAAGCCTTATCCAAAACCAAAAAGGCTACGCCAAACACAAAACGTATGCTCGAACCAAGTATCAGGCCTGCTTACAAAAGAAGCCTGTATCCAAGACTTATGCCTGTTTCTAGGACTTTTAGCCGGTAACTAAAACCCTAAAATCGTAACTTAGCATTAACATTAGCTCAAACAATTTTAAATGACTCCTTGAATTAATTTAATACAATAACATTACTCTACTTTACTGACTTTAATACAATTTAAACACATTGACTGATATTTGTATAACAATGAAAGAATAAAGGAGAATTGAAATGAGTATTACAGCATTTAGAAGCTGATTTTTCTGAATTTATAATTAATGATCAAAACTAATAATTAAAATGTGCTTAACAAACTTAATTTTGACTGGCTAGTCACTACAAAATTATAACAATAACTTTAAATCAAAATTCACATAAAATTAATTTGTAATAGTACAAAAATATCAATTTTAATAGTAAAAAAAAAACTAAAAAGGAGTCTAGTTATACAAAATAAAACCTGCGGACGATACAAAAGAAATATACATATAAAATAGAGATTTTAACCAAGATTGATTATATGGCGTTATTAATTTATTAAAAATATAATTACATGACTCACCTATTTAACATAGGGTTCTTTTCTCGATAACCTTGTGACAACTACTTTGTTGCTAACTGCAATGATGAGGAATCCTGACCACGATTCTCTGTCTGAACAGTCTTAAACTACCAAAATACCACCTGTTTGTTCGTTAGACCACCTACACTCAAAGAAACGAGAGAAAGAAACCATGAGTATCGACGAACCACATGTATAAAGAAACTTGTACTTACCAAATGAAGATTTGATTATTAATCCGGCCTATGCCGTATTTTCCACCGAAATCACCAAAATTCAGAGAAATCTCTCCCACACAATTTTCAATGGAAATGAACGAGGTTAAATTTCGTAAATCCAAACTTAATTGCCTTCGATGATCGAAGATTACAAATTAACCTCAAGACAAATCTCCGATGCTTTCAGCACAAAGGTTCGTAATGAAAAGAAGGAAAGTCTCCCACGTCACTTAGATCACAATAATTTGACATACGTCGAAATAAGATATGGCCTCTACTATTGGGACAAACCGTAGCTTATTCAGCCAACAACTTACTAACAAACAGGGGTCATTTGATACGACCAGTCTAAATATTCATATTGACAACAATAAAAATCGCAACATTACCTAATTTCCTCATTTATTTTGATTTCAATAATAAAGTTATAAATATGGCCAAACGTTAGCTACAGAACTTCAATATACAAGTTATCGACGAAAAAGGTAGGTCAAACGTCCTATTGTCAAAGATTTCAAATGTCACACAATTAATAATAATAAACTTATTTACAAAACCCATCGTTAGCTACAACTAAATAATTTTATGACCGAAATAACATCAACAGTTGGCGTTTTACTATTAATAACCTATATCAACCGGTTTTGCCTCGATAAATCCTACAATATTATAAGGTAAGCCAACGATTTTGTTTACAAATTAAGATCTGTCGCTAACGCAAAATTAACCCGTGACAATATATATATATATATATATTATGGAATCTGCTTTTCTTTAGCTCCGGCTATTTGGGTCGGGCTTCTAATTTGAAACAATGTTCCTTTTATTTAAATTTTATTTTCAACTTTAACTTCAATTACAAAATTTATACATTTTGAAATTACAACTATCTCTTTCAAATTAAAATCAATAATCAACCTCTTTATCCCCCTCATCCCTAGGTAACCTCATCAAAAACAAAAATATAAAACAAAACAAACAACTCTCTAAACACTTTCTGAAATAAAATTTTTAAACACCTATATAAAGACAGTTACCTATTATCAAATACAAAAAAATTTGTAACCAATCAAATCATAACAAAATCCCCCTAAATTTAAAAAATAAAATTTTCTATTAAGACACATTTTATAATTTTAAAATTACTTTCAAATTCTACCAATTTAAAATTTTTTATTTATTTTATTTAATCAATTTCTTCCTCTTTATTTTTAATTTTAATCTTAATTTTAATTTTATCTCAATCTTATTTGCTTTTAATTAACTTATTTTTTTCTTTTTTTATAATTATATATAATGCTCATCCAAATCTTCCTTAATCTTCTATTTATGTTACCATCTATTTCAAAATAATTTATATCATCATCTTCATATGTTTTATGTTTAAACTTCCTTTTACTTTTATTCTTATAATCGTAACTGACTTTAGTTTCAAATTTCATTTTATTCACATAATATAGTTTAATATCATATTTATTTTCTTCAGCTTGATATAATTTAACTTCATATATTAATTCTTTATCTTTATCATCTTCCTATTCATCATTTAATTTTAATTTCATAATTTCATATTCTTGTTTCATTTTGTTTTTATATCTAACATATTCTTTATAATAATTATTTTTACTTTTTCCATTCTGTAAAATGTCTTCATAAATACATTCTTCTTTATATCGTCTCATAGGTTTATTTTTATTTGTTTCATACATTTCTATTAATTCATATTTATCTTCATTTTTAAGTTTATTTTCCCCCATATATTTTTCTACAGAAAATTCAGTTCCATAGTCCTTATTAATTACTGATTTGTCATAAATTGTTATCATATCTTTTATTGTTTCTCTATACATTTCCATTTGCTTCTTCATTTCATCTTTAAATGCTTTGATATTCTTGTTCATGTCTTTTATTTCTTTTTTCATATCTTGTTTTATTTCTTCTTTCATAGAATCTATATTCTTATTCATGTCTTGTTTTATTTCTTCTTTATTTTCTTGTAAATTCTTCTTCAAATCTTCTCTGAAGTGATTATTCATTTTTTCCTGTTTTTCATGCATTTTTTCTAAAAATTTCAACATTCTTTCCATGTCACTTTCTTCATGTTTGTTACCATTACTTTCAATAATTGCATCTATAATTGTGGTATTCTCTTTTTCATCTCCCGATTCATTTGTTTCCATAATATGTATGTCATCATCTTTTTGATGATCTCCTTGCTGCATCTGTAAATCCTGTTTCTTGTTTTGTCTTCTTCTTGCTTCCATTTTATTATTATTTATTATATTCAATTTATTATTATAATATTTAAATTTTAATGTTTATTAGATTTATAATATAGTATAGTATCAATTTAAATTTTTATGTCTTATTGACACTGTCAACAAAATTTCAATTTTTATAAAATATGTCTTAATAAATTATGTATCCCCCCTATTTCAATTATACCCAATAAACTAAAAAAAAACTGTCTTTATATATGAATTTAAAAATCTTAACCCAGAGTACAATTTTTCTAATAATTTCTATATTTCTATCCCCTGGTTTCTTTTCTCTCTGCTAAATCTCCTGATTTCTTTTCTATCAGCTTGGTCTGCTGTTGTCTTTTAAGGGTGTTCTTTTTTTTCAATTTCCTTTTTGGCCCCACGTTGGTTCGTCAATTTATTATGGAATCTGGATTTTTCGTTTCTTGCCCCACGTTGGGTCGACAATTTATTATGGATTTGGATTTTTCGTTTCTTGTCCCACGTTGGATCGACAATTTATTATGGAATCTGCTTTTCTTTAGCTCCGGCTATTTGGGTCGTGCTTCTAATTTGAAACAATGTTCCTTTTATTTAAATTTTATTTTCAACTTTAACTTCAATTACAAAATTTATACATTTTGAAATTACAACTATCTCTTTCAAATTAAAATCAATAATCAACCTCTTTCTCCCCCTCATCCCTAGGTAACCTCATCAAAAACAAAAATATAAAACAAAACAAACAACTCTCTAAACACTTTCTGAAATAAAATTTTTAAACACCTATATAAAGACAGTTACCTATTATCATATACAAAAAAATTTTTAACCAATCAAATCATAACAACATATATATGTAAGCGGATATTATATTTTATAAACAATAATAAACAGCTGTGTGCCCTCGCTCTCGAGTACAACCGAACTTAAGCCAACCTAACGCTGGGATGCCCAGGAGAAAATGAAATAAGTCAGTCAACGACTGAACGTCTTAGCATTGAAATCGTTAAACAATAAATCGTTTTTATAAAAAGATAATAGTTATTTTATTTACAGGGTTTATACCCCATATATTGAATAAATAATACTACTTAGTTTACATCAGAAGTGGGATAGTGCTTTAGTGCTTTGCCGCGCAAAAACAGAATATTTTTAGACTTAAATAAACGTTAAGTGAGCCAAAATGACGGAAGAAAATGAATTTGTGCAACCACTAGGAGATGAAAGTGATTTCCAAGAAGAGCAACCCTTAGGACATACAGGGCATAAACGAGTCAGAATGCATTGGCAAGAAACACTAGTAAATTTAATTGCCACTCAACAACAGCAAATTGCTGAATTAGCACTCCAAACCAAGATGGCAATAGCATCAGCAGGACCGCAGCCTGGCACATCTCGAGACGGTAACACAAGTGCGCAATCTCAGTTGGTCACGCCCGTGTTTGATACATCGTTTAAGATTTCGAGCTTTGACCCGAACAAAAGTGCTTACCCGATAAAAGAATGGTTAAATGATTGTACTAAATTAAAGGAGCAAATAAATGTGAGTGACATTTTGATGATAACAAAGGCTGGAGATGCATTACGTCATCGAGGATATCGTTTTTATTGCGACTGGAGACCGCTCGCCAGTGCCTGGTCAAATTTCTGCGAAGATTTAATTATTGCATTCCCAGATAACGAAACACCCGGAGCTCGTGCTTATACTGCAGCTACTCTTCGAAGTATTGACGCGAATCACTCTGTGATTATGGCAACCAAAAATTGCGAATGATCCGTAGATTTTATGATAAATTACCATGGAACATTGTTCTTAGTATGGTTGAACATAGCCTTAGCCATAGCGAAACAAGTGATGCAATACGAATACATAAATCTAGTTCCGAACGTGAGCTGTTAAAGTTATTTGGGGAGTTTGACGCCCGTCGTGTACCAGCCAAATTCAACGCACGTAAATATGAAAAAAATGAAAGGGAACCTGTTCGTGATTCGAAAAAACGACGATTATATGATCATTCAAAAGAAAAATGTTTTAGATGTGGTCGATACGGACATCTACACAGTGTTGTTAAAAATACTTTTAAAAATGTATTTAAATATAAATACAAATACTTTTAAAAAATGTATTTAAATATTTATTTAAATACTTTCTTGAACAATGTAGTTAAATACAAATACAAATACTTCTTCTTTGTATTTAAAAGTATTTAAATACTTTAAATACATTGCAACATTTTTTTAAGTAAACAGTGTTCGTATACTGTTAAGGGATTCTACTTCTGGATTACTTAAAAAAAAGTAACAATAGATTTTTAATTAGTTTATTTTTATTTAAGAACACACTGGTACATACTGTATCTACTTACTACTACTACTTACAAACAAGTTTTAAAAACTATTTACATATTATCTAAGCTTCTTAAAAGTAATAAATTTTCAAAATGCTCATCGGACAGCTTATTTCTTTGGGGAGTTAATATTTGTCCACCTTCACTAAACATCCTCTTAACAGGAGCCGAGGATGGCAAAATTACATTGTACTCATGAAACATTTTAGGATAGTTGGATACATTTTTAGGGTACAAATGTCTTTTATGGGCGACATTAAATAAGCTAATATTTCGATAAGAGCAGAATTTTGCGATACATTAGTATTGTTACGTTTTTCCATAAATTCAAATAAAATAGTGTCTTGGTGTAAAGGAGACTGTTTTGACTCGTTAATCTCCTTATTGTTATTGCCGACAAATAATTTGTTTACTTCAGTGATTAGCAAATTTTTAATAAACGAAAATTTGTCTTCTTCTTTATCTTTACTAACCCAGTTTAATTTAAATAATGGTAATAAACATGTACTAAATATATACGGTCTAGCTACTTCCTCTTTAAAATATAAAATTTTATTAAATCTAGTTTTCACACTTGTAATTATGAAATCTCTTAAAACAGAACAATACTTTAAATTAACTAACTTCTCCTCATTATGTAAAACTTGAAAAATTGTTGGTAAAACAAAGCCCAAATATGATTGTTTTTCTTTTTGCAAAAAATCAATAGCTATGGCTAATGGTTTTAAAACTAAAGAATATTCACTTAAAAATTCTAGTTCGACTGTTTTTAAAGTAGGTTTACTTAGCGCAGCGCAAATTTGATCGAGCTATACCTTAACTGAAAGTATATTTGAAACAGAATCAAATAATGAATTCCAACGTGTTGGACATGGCACTTTTAATTTAATTTGGCAAATATTTTCCACCTCATCTGATGCTTTAGTATTAGTAGATCTACTAACTGCATTCCAAATTGCTGTTAGTTTACCAAAAACGCTGTAATATAATTTCTTTATAAAAGGAGTAGTGGTCTGAATAGTTTTTTGAATGTCATGAAATTCAGTTTCAAGAAATGTTATCTCAGAAAAATTTATATCAACAATCTCCACATCATCCGTATCATTTTCCAACTGGGAGTGAAATCCGGTATCATTTACTTTGTCCATACCTTGGTCCATACATGCAAAAACCTTAAATGCTTTACTGAAATTAGACGCATTATCTGTCACCGTACCTGCTATTTTATCAACTGCGATATTATAAGAATTATGTATATCATTTAAAATTCTACCGATTTCCAAATGGGTATGTGAAAATTTTATTCTTTTACATGCAAGAAAAAAAGAATCTCTGCAAAGAGTTTCGTTATTTAAAATGTGAGCTGTTACACCAAAAAAACTTTTGTTATTTTTTGACCAAATATCAGCAGTAGTACACACAAATTGCGCATTTGCTAATATGCTTGAAACTCTAATTTTATGTTGTAAACTGCGATTTTCCACTTGTTCCGCTAATGTCTGACGACATACTGGCAAAAATGCACCGCCTGATATGCCTTCTACCATATTCCGAAAGGCTGGTTTGTCGACCATTGATAGGGGTCGCATTTCTTTAACGATGTAAATTAACACCAATTCGTTACACTAAAAAAACATACAAAAGAGAATAATAGTAATCTTAAATTTAAAACATAAATAAATAGCAATTATACCTTTTCTTTAGAAATAATTTTTCTGCTTCCTCCTGCAGCAGCAGCCAATTTAAATGGATTCGTATCAAGTTTTTGTAGTTTACTTTGGTGAGGTTCTGATTTAATATCATCTATGGTCCGTTTCTTAGATGTTCTTGACGTAATCACACTTATTTTGGATATATGATCCGCATGCTTCCTCTAGAAAACGCATTTATATGATGAATTAATAGGCTAAGTATTGAAATCTTAACAGGCAGTCCAGATAGGACAAAGACATTAAAAACGTGTTGGCCTCCAGAAACACTAAATTTATTTTAGACTCTTATTTTTCCATTAAAAAATTAATTAATTAATTAATTAAATTGATTATAATAAAATTCTATATGTATTTAAGCTATTGTGGCCTCTTTAATCACACAAAATAATAAGTTCATTGGCTTGCGTTAAAGATATTTCAATGTATAATTACATAAATTTTTGAAACCCATACGTTAAAAGAGGGTTTAAATGATAAAACATTTAAAAATGTCATTTTTATATAAAATTTTTGCAAATTTACTTATTAAAATAAAGGTAAATAAAATATTCTCAACTGATGTATTCCTACATATCCACGCAAATTGAGGGAAAGTACCATGTGTGACAACACACCACTAGTTGGAATGTGAATATTGTTATAAATATTTCTAAGATAAATAACAAAATTCAAATAGTTTGTTTTATACTTACTCGAACATGAGTTAAAAAATTTGTAGTGGCTTTCAATGAACCATTGTAAGTTTTATTAGAACCAACACATAATAGACATTTGGCTGTAATTTTGTTTTCTTCATTAGTTATCACTTTAAAAATTTAACTTGTTTAAATAGCAGGCAACTTCGCAAAATCACTATCTATTGCGTCTGACTTGAATTCACAAATGTATAAAATATAGGGAAGATAGGGTAAAAATGATCCCTCTAAGGTTTAATGCTATATAACTTCTTCCAGATGATTCCTAAAAATATGTCAATTACACTTTGTCAGGTACAACGTATATACTTTATCATACGTTATTCCCTAAAATGTATTTCCAATTCTGTGGGACATATCACGGTCATTGAAAAGTACTGCAAAGGGATCATTTTAACCTAGTGGGTGGGGTAAAATGATACCTCAATAGAGGTAAAATGATCCCCTAATTTCATGCTAGCTTTATTAGTAAAAAATAAAATAATTTCCTTAAAAAAGGTCAACAAGTTTATTTGGTTTAAAATAAAACAAAATTCTAAAAAAACTTTCAGAAAACAAAATAAAAGCAATATAAAATCTAACTTATAGACTTGTTAACAATTTTTTTTTAAAACGAAAACCCTGACTACGTAAATCGCAAATATAGTTATATTCATTGTCATCAACTCCAGCGCATTTATAATGTGCCCAGTTCAAGCACTTTAGGCATTTTATCCAGCCTTCACCAGCAGCAGAATTTGAATACACTTCTTCACAAAATATGCACTCGTCTTCTTCATTCTCCTTGTCATCCTCAGAAGAACTTTGTTCTATCACCGTCTTTTTTAATTTTTGTTTTCCTTTTGATTTATTAATTTTTGATTTACCCTTAACCTGACGATTTCCTCCATGGTCTTTCTTTTTCTCTAGTTTCCTGCGTTTCGCTTCCAGTATCTTTTCCTGCTTTAATTTTGCTTCCTCTAACATGTTCTTGTAGGGACTAGAAGTTAAAATTACTGTTGTTCCTTTTTTTCTTCCACTTCCATTCATACAGGGGATGTCTCTTCATTAGTGACTGAAGAGATATAACCTATACTGCAATGATGAGCTCATAAAAAGAGCGAAACGCGTGTCTGTAGTTGGTTTTGCCCCTGTATGGGCTGATTAAAATCCTTATACTCCTATTTCGCAGCGTCTACCGGTGTCTTGAGTTAGAAAATCTAACCAAACACCAATCCAGTTGAAAACTGGATTTATTATTGACAGCACGGCACTAGATACTTTTGTATCATCTCTTACATATTGTTATATAAGACTGTCACAAACGCTCTGTTCGTTTTATGTTATTACCTTGCCAAAGGTACTTTTAAGACGCAAAGCGATTTCTTAGTTCCATTTTTGGAGTAAAGATGGGGCCACTTGCGAATGGTTTCTACTTTCGCAAGCGTACATCTATAAGAGTAAAGGTGCTATGACAGTTCAAGACCAAAATCGATCATTTTTACATGTAAATCTCCATAAGAAAATCTAAGGTCGATTCTGGTCATTTTTGGCTAATTTACCCCCCACCACTCCAAACATGTGACTAGACACAAGAGTCGTATCATTATAATGATTCAATAGGGTAACAGGGTCGTAACTGCCAAAAGGGCTTTAACGTTGTATCTCGTAAACGGCCGAACGGATTTCGACGTATGACGTATCATTGAAAAGGGGTTGCTGTATAGGGTAAGATAAAGCTCACCTCCACTCACCTGTCCTACAAGAACTTACCTATGATTTACCTGTAATTTTACCTTTTTCTTTCACCGTACCTTGACTACCCCTCATCATTAGCCCCAATGTCATTTTAGTCACCCTACCACCCCTCATCATCATCCCCAAAGCCCAAATAAAACTTAGAATAATTTTTGGATGAGAAAAAATGTAGAAAAAAAATTCTGTGTGATGGCTGTTGTGGTATTCAAACCCACAAACTCATGTGTACAAAGTTAACGCCTTAACCAACGGGGCTATCAAGTGACTTGTAAAATAAAGTTGAAATGTGTTAGACAAACAGCTCCGTATACGTCACATACGGTTGTAGATGATAATAAGTTAGCAAAGGCGTACTGTCGATTTTTAGATGTGTAATTAAGACTTTTTTATTTTTTTACCGGTTACATATATTTAATTACAGTTGTATTTCGTGAACGATTAAACATATTTCAGAGTGTGATGTATTATTGTAAAGGAAATAAACAATAGGGTAAGATGCGATATCAAAAAGACCTTAAATAAAGTGCCAAAAAGGCATTATAGCTATATCTCATAAACAGCTAATCAGATTTCAGCGTGTGACATATCTTTATAAAGGGGAGGAGCTATCGGGTAAGATGCGATGCCAAAAAGACCTAACATGAAGTGCTAAACAGGCATTATAGCTATACCTCGTAAACAGCTTATCAGATTTCAGCGTGTGACAGATCGTTGGAACGGGGTTGCGGTATAGGGTAAGATGAAGCGTCAAAAAGTCCGTATTGATGTTGCCAAAAGAACATTACTACAGTATCTCGTAAACGGCCAAATGGATTTCGACATGGGACGTATCGCTGTAAAGAGAATGCCGAATAAGGTAAGATAAAGGGTTAAAAAAGACATATATAAAACTGCCAAAAGGGTACTAGGGTAGTATTTCAGAAACGGCTGATGGAATTTGGCGTGCGACATATCGTTGGAATGGGGCTGCGGTACAAGGTAAGATGACGGGTCTAATGGGATCATAACTGTCAAAAGGGCATAAACGTTGTATCCAGTAAACGGTCGAGCGGATTTCGACAAATGACGTATCATTGTATTTTATATCGAAGGAACCCCCGATATCTTCTTACTAAATAATTTATAACCTTTGAAGGTCCCTCGAAATTTAAAGCACTACTCAGGAGGCTCGAGGTAAGTAAGTAAGATATCTAGACATGGTTGATAAGACACGTCAGCAGCTCATAAGTAATACTTCACAAGAGGCCATAGGTGGTTCTTTAATAGCCGACAGGCGACAATTTTCCCTGATCATGATTTATTTTAAACATACAAAAATACTATACGTACTTAACTCAATAGGTGACAACTTGTTTTGTAAGCGAGAATTACAGACACCTTGAGTTTACAGTACTTCTCCCACAGTGTGGTACCTGTCGTATTTCTGTGCGGAAAAAAGTCGACCACCCTTTTCATACCCGAAGGAACCTCCGATATCTTCTTACTAAATAATTTATAACCTTTAAAGGTCCCTCGAAATTCACAGGCACCACTCAGGAGGCTCGAGGTAAGTAAGTAAGATATACGTTACATTTATTTAAAAAAAAAGTGTACTTTTGTTTATCACATTTGGCACGGTGATCTGGCAAATCTGTATGCTTCCACATCAGTCCTAAAACAAAAAAAAATATTAATTATACAGAAATTGTAGCCCTAACCTAACCAGTTAATGTTTAGAAGAGACCTTTGCTGTTAATCGTTGAATATATTCTCAAAACTTATACAATCATATAAAATTATTATATCTAAAAACTACATATAGAAATGGTATAGATCCTTTAAATTGATAACTGACCACAAAAGACGAAATTAACTAAAAATAATATCGAAATACAAAATAATATTTTAATAACACATAAGATTCTTTAGATTAACCAATTTCAATATCTAAAATCTAAATCAAATAACTAAAAAGTTACAAAGTTTTTTTTTTTTTTTTTTGAATTAACCCCAAATAGTAGGTTTCAAAAGATACTTCTATGAATAATACTTTCAAACTAAAGATTGTATGTAGGTATATGACAATTTTAAATGGTTAATATATATATTTCTGTCATGTTTTCATATTAGTCTAATTTTATCTTTTTCTTTAAATCTACCTAGGGGTAAAACTTTTTAAAAATTTTATTGTCTAGAACAATAACCGAAAGCCCTATTTTTCCAAATATGAAAATATTTTTTTTTTTTAGATCAACCCTTAACAAAATGTTTCAAAAGACAGTTATTTGTATTATATTTTTAAGTTAAAAATTGCATATAACAATTTTAAATGGTAAATTTATGTCAAGTTTTCTTAATTTTTTTCTACAAATCCAGCGACATCACAGCAGGGATAAAACTTTATTATAATTTTTTTTTTGTTTAAATCATTACCTTAAACCCTTAATATTGTTAAAAAAAAATATTATTATTATTTTAAAATTACTAACAACTAATAAATACTTTGAATTTTTAGAATATATTTAAGATCTATAATACAAAGTCCAAATAAAAAAAGTAATACATTTTAATTCTTTCATATTGAAAAAAAAAAAAAAATCAAAAGTAATCAAAAATTATTCAACTTACCAAGGTGAGAGAGGTTAAAACACCGCAAAATAATACCACATACTAAAGTAAAATTTTATTTCATAGTTTAATTATAATTATTCAAAATTCAAGTCTGAACAAGTTAAAAGTGACGTCACCTTAATTAGATTTTCACGTAAACCGGAAACTCTTATCAACATCAAATAATTTTATTGAAAAACATGTATTTTTTAAAACGTTATCATATCAAAAGTTATATAATTTTATCAGTGACATATAATAAATTATATTCACTATATTAAAAATAAAAATAAAAAAAAAACGAGTAATATTTATTTGAACTTGTTTAAAAAATTTCTTATACGAAGTAACGAAGATATATTTTGAAGTAAATTATTGCAAAATCAGGTACATATCTAAAATTGCAATATTTAGATAAGCCTCTGATTTACGTTGAAAAGGAATTTGCGTTCTCATCAACTTTGTAGATATATACCGGTGGTATCAAAAGTAAGTGTCTCTGTAGATTATTGTTATAAATTGAGAGAGATTATTGATTTAAAACTATTTATCAGTCGTTTGATTATTTGCCAATTTAAGGCTACCTAATAAGACGGTTGTTATAGAGGGTCCATAATTTGCTCTATTGTGCACTGCTACGCTCTGCTATGCTCTGCTATGATGCTCTGCTACACTCTGCTACCGCCTGCTACGCTCTGACGTTAAATGGTTGGGGTTTGATAGTTCACATAATAGCTGGATCGAAAAACTCCGTTGTTTCTTACTTTGAACATTTTTTACACGTATTCTTATGACAAACAAGATACGTTTTTACAGCTTTCGGGGGCTTTTTTGATTCATATCATCTATTGCTCAAACCGTTCAGTCTACGGTCCGACTAAAAAGTTTGACTTGGAAAAACATTTTTTTTTTTTTTAATTGTTAGCACTGTAAGAGCTTTAACATGTTACAATGAAGAAGATTCTCGAACTGTTTCTATCTCTCTTGCACTTTCGCTATACGTACACGAGTCGAATAGAAATGCTCCAAAGTTTGGTGTCAAACTAACAATAATAATAATTCTTTATTTTCTTTTTGACAAACATAATTTGTATAGAATTAGTCAAATCTACAATATAAAAATAAACAATTGGTCATTAAAGGTTTTAGCTCGTAGGTTCATAACTACTTTTTGTGCGTACCTACATAGTTTTCAGCTCGTTTGTGATCAGTATACAGGGGGTTCTCTTAGCAACGACCAAGAGAATTTAAAAAATCTGTTGGAAACTGCATTGACTGATGCAAAGAAGAAGGTTGGCTATGAAAAGGGTGATAAAATTTAAAAGGTTGTTTATTTAAAATAATGATATTTTATAATTTAATTATAGTTTAAATGACCCTCATTGAACTCTATAGAATATTTAACATTTGACACATCAGCATTTTTCTATCGGTAGTTGTCTCTAGACAATACATTTGGATCGATTAACTATTAATTTGCTGACTGCAATAATCTTTGTAAAAGTATAAAAATTGTTATATGTTTGGCTATTAAAGGTTTTGAGATAAAAACAATTATTATCGGTTTTGAGATAAAAAACAATTATTATCAGTTTAAAATTGATTATTTAAATAATTACAACGGTAGTATAATATTAACAAACCATTGACGTAGATGTTCTGAATTTCTCTGAGTGCAGAGTCCATAAGTAAAATGGTTTAAACATGACTTTGAGTTAGAGTTTAATTTCCCAGTGGCGTGGGGTGTTCCATCAAATTTAACAAAATCCACAATAACAACATTGAAAATTTCAAATTCTTCATACTTCTTTCGCAAAAAATCAGCTTTCTGTTCACCTCTTACATGTGAAGTAAATAGTTTTTCAAAATATCATTAAGTTTACAGTAATGAATATTTCCAGAAGCATATTTTATTCCATGCACATGGTTTTCTATATATCTCACAGTCTTTTTATCTGCATAGCTTAATGATTGATAAGTTTGTGGTGGTTCAAATAGAAAATGTTGTTGTTTGAATCCAAATTCAATGCTAAGTTCTTTAAGATAAAATATTTCATTAATTTGAAAACCTTGAATGTCCTTGAAAGCAATCTTCATAATGTCCCGTTAAAAAATAAATATCACACATTAGCATGGGGTCATCGCGATATAATGCTCGACTAATGTTAATCATAATTAGGAAATAAAAAGCAGTTGTAAATTAATTAGGTTAGTTTTTAGTTTTCTATTGTCTAGTGTATGTATACAATAAATTTTTGATCTGAATCTATGGTGTATTATTTTCTTTTAAATAT
Organism: Altica lythri; assembly: GCA_964028335.1. Classification (NCBI taxonomy): domain Eukaryota; kingdom Metazoa; phylum Arthropoda; class Insecta; order Coleoptera; family Chrysomelidae; genus Altica; species Altica lythri. The sequence goes on along the minus strand of OZ034801.1, from coordinate 95,753,811 downwards.
TTTTCGTTGAAACGATCAAAAAACGTTCAAATTCGTCGTGTTGACGTCTATTTTTGACACTTTGACGGTCATGAATTTAGTAGCGATAAAATAGCGAAAACTGACGCATTTTTGACACTTTGAAATTATGTTTTTCCATAAGAAATACATGTAAATGGTAAATTTTTTCTTATCAGTTTTTTAAAGCGTTATTGCGACAAATTTTAGCGCTATTTTAACGTTTGGACGTTTCACATTTTGGAACTGTGACGTTCATGAATTTTGTAACGGTAAAATAACATTTTTTGACGCTATAATTTTCGATTTTGAAATAAAAGTCACTATTTTTTATAAAAGTTTATTACATATTTTCTAAATCTCTTATTACATTTTGTTTATAAAAGTAAATATACTGACGCAAAGCGTTACATAATAAAGGATCAGTACATATTTCACAAAATACATTTAATGCTTGAAAACAGTTATCATTAAAATTTCTTTTAATAATATCTATAACATTATTATAATAACAATTAAAGGTAATATTTTCTATAAGTGAAATCTGATAAGCTACAATAAAATGATGTACTCTAACAAGTTCATCTACATCCTTTTCCGTTAGATGATATCCTACACCATGTTTTGCAACTTCTATGAACTTGGTGTCATCGTATACCAACTCCCGTATTGTACAAAAATCTCCACATGAAAATGTTACTGGATCATACTCATCTACGTAGGTTGGTAGTGGTTCAATAAAAAATGTGCTTCTGCTTAAAAATTCAATAAGATCAAACCATTCCATTTTTCCAAACGACAATTTACTTGGCTTACAGTATTCTGATAAAATAATAGCTGGAGAAAATGTTCTTGCGGGAGATAAACCAACTGTTATAACATACCCCTTAATTGCGAAAGATGATTGTAGCAGCAAATAATTTTCACGTTTTACTTTGTCTTCGTAAAAATTTAAAATTCTATTTACTTCTTCCATATAGATAGAATCTTCACTACTACTCTCAGAATACTCTACCAAGTCTTCACTACTATAACCACTATCTTGCAACATTTTGTTTGAAACTAAATTAAAAAAAAAAATGTTTTTCCAAGTCAAACTTTTTAGTCGGACCGTAGACTGAACGGTTGAGCAATAGATGATATGAATCAAAAAAGGCCCCCGGAAGCTGTAAAAACGTATCTTGTTTGTCATAAGAATACGTGTAAAAAATGTTCAAAGTAAGAAATAACGGAGTTTTTCGATCCAGCTATTATGTGAACTATCAAACCCCAACCATTTAACGTCAGAGCGTAGCAGGCGGTAGCAGAGTGTAGCAGAGCATCATAGCAGAGCATAGCAGAGCGTAGCAGTGCACAATAGAGCAAAGTATGGACCCTCTATAACAACAGTCTTATTAGGTAGCCTTAAATTGGCAAATAATCAAACGACAGATAAATAGTTTTAAATCAATAATCTCTCTCAATTTATAACAATAATCTACAGAGACACTTACTTTTGATACCACCGGTATATATCTACAAAGTTGATGAGAACGCAAATTCCTTTTCAACGTAAATCAGAGGCTTTTCTAAATATTGCAATTTTAGATATGTACCTGATTTTGCAATAATTTACTTCAAAATATATCTTCGTTACTTCGTATAAGAAATTTTTTAAACAAATTCAAATAAATATTACTCGTTTTTTTTTTTTTTATTTTTATTTTTAATATAGTGAATATAATTTATTATATGTCACTGATAAAATTATATAACTTTTGATATGATAACGTTTTAAAAAATACATGTTTTTCAATAAAATTAGTTGATGTTGATAAGAGTTTCCGGTTTACGTGAAAATCTAATTAAGGTGACGTCACTTTTAACTTGTTCAGACTTGAATTTTATATAATTATAATTAAACTATGAAATAAAATTTCACTTTAGTATGTGGTGTTATTTTGCGGTGTTTTGACCTCTCTCACCTTGGTAAGTTGAATAATTTTTGATTACTTTTGATTTTTTTTTTCAATATGAAAGAATTAAAATGTATTACTTTTTTTTTTATTTGGAATTTGTATTATAGATCTTAAATATATTCTAAAAATTCAAAGTATTTATTAGTTGTTAGTAATTTTAAAATAATAATAATATTTTTTTTTAACAATATTAAGGGTTTAAGGTAATGATTTAAACAAAAAAAATTATAATAAAGTTTTATCCCTGCTGTGATGTCGGTGGATTTGTAGAAAAAAAAATTAAGAAAACTTGACATAAATTTACCATTTAAAATTATTATATGCAATTTTTAACTTAAAAATATAATACAAATAACTGTCTTTTGAAACATTTTGTTAAGGGTTGATCTAAAAAAAAATATATTTTCATATTTGGAAAAATAGGGCTTTCGGTTGTTGTTTTAGACAATAAAATTTTTAAAAAGTTTTACCCCTAGCGTGATGCAGGTGGATTTTATATTATAGTGTGAAAGTTTAAAGAGTAGAAATATATTTATTATATCACTAAAACCATTAGTATTGTCATTCCTTTTTGAATTTGGCGAAAAAATATAGATTTTTTTTTTTTAATATTATGGGGATGGGGATTTGTAGTATCGATTTAAGTATTAAAAAGTATAAAAGTCATATGTCTGCTGTGATGCAGGTAGATTTAAAGAAAAAGATAAAATTAGACTAATATGAAAACATGACAGAAATATATATATTAACCATTTAAAATGGTCATATACCTACATACAATCTTTAGTTTGAAAGTATTATTCATAGAAGTATCTTTTGAAACCTACTATTTGGGGTTAATTCAAAAAAAAAACTTTGTAACTTTTTAGTTATTTGATTTAGATTTTAGATATTGAAATTGGTTAATCTAAAGAATCTTATGTGTTATTAAAATATTATTTTGTATTTCGATATTATTTTTAGTTAATTTCGTCTTTTGTGGTCAGTTATCAATTTAAAGGATCTATACCATTTCTATATGTAGTTTTTAGATATAATAATTTTATATTATTGTATAAGTTTTGAGAATATATTCAACGATTAACAGCAAAGGTCTCTTCTAAACATTAACTGGTTAGGTTAGGGCTACAATTTCTGTATAATTAATATTTTTTTTTTTGTTTTAGGACTGATGTGGAAGCATACAGATTTGCCAGATCACCGTGCCAAATGTGATAAACAAAAGTACACTTTTTTTTTTAGATAAATGTAACGTATATCTTACTTACTTACCTTGAGCCTCCTGAGTAGTGCCTGTGAATTTCGAGGGACCTTTAAAGGTTATAAATTATTTAGTAAGAAGATATCGGAGGTTCCTTCGGGTATAAAAAGGGTGGTCGACTTTTTTCCGCACAGAAATACGACAGGTACCACACTGTGGGAGAAGTACTGTAAACTCAAGGTGTCTGTAATTCTCGCTTACAAAACGAGTTGTCACCTATTGAGTTAAGTACGTATAGTATTTTTGTATGTTTAAAATAAAACATGATCAGGGAAAATTGTCGCCTGTCGGCTATTAAAGAACCACCTATGGCCTCTTGTGAAGTATTACTTATGAGCTGCTGACGTGTCTTATCAACCATGTCTAGATATCTTACTTACTTACCTCGAGCCTCCTGAGTAGTGCTTTAAATTTCGAGAGACCTTCAAAGGTTATAAATTATTTAGTAAGAAGATATCGGGGGTTCCTTCGGGTATAAAAAGGGTGGTCAACTTTGTCCTGCACTGAAATACGACAGACACCACACTGTGGGAGAAGTACTGTAAACTCAAGGTGTCTGTAATTTTTGCTTACAAAACGAGTTGTCACCTATTGAGTTAAGTACGTATAGTATTTTTGTATGTTTAAAATAAAACATGAACAGGGAAAATTGTCACCTGTCGGCTATTAAAGAACCACCTATGGCCTCTTGTGAAGTATTACTTATGAGCTGCTGACGTGTCTTATCAACCATGTCAAGATATCTTTCTTACTTACCTCGAGCCTCCTGAGTAGTGCTTTAAATTTCGAGGGACCTTCAAAGGTTATAAATTATTTAGTAAGAAGATATCGGGGGTTCCTTCGGGTATAAAAAGGGTGGTCAACTTTTTCCTGCATTGAAATACGACAGGTACCACACTGTGGGAGAAGTACTGTAAACTCAAGGTGTCTGTAATTCTCGCTTACAAAACGAGTTGTCACCTATTGAGTTAAGTACGTATAGTATTTTTGTATGTTCTTATGTGCATGATCAGAGGAAATTTTTGCCTGTCGGCTATTAAAGAACCACCTATGGCCTCTTGTGAAGTATTACTTATGAGCTGCTGACGTTTCTTATCAACCATGTCTAGATATCTTACTTACTTACCTCGAGCCTGCTGAGTAGTGTTTTAAATTTCGAGGGACCTTCAAAGGTTATAAATTATTTAGTAAGAAGATATCAGAGGTTCCTTCGATATAAAATACAATGATACGTCATACGTCGAAATCCGCTCGACCGTTTACTGAATACAATATTAATGCCCTTTTGACAGTTATGATCCCATTAGACCCGTCATCTTAACTTGTACCGCAGCCCCATTCCAACGATATGTCGCACGCCAAATTCCATCAGCCGTTTCTGAAATACTACCCTAGTACCCTTTTGGCAGTTTTATATATGTCTTTTTTAACCCTTCATCTTACCTAATGCGGCATTCTCTTTACAGCGATACGTCCCATGTCGAAATCCGTTTGGCCGTTTACAAGATACTGTAGTAATGTTCTTTTGGCAACATCAATACGGACTTTTTGACGCTTCATCTTACCCTATACCGCAACCCCGTTCCAACGATCTGTCACACGCTGAAATCTGATAAGCTGTTTACGAGGTATAGCTATAATGCCTGTTTAGCACTTCATATTAGGTCTTTTGGGCATCGCATCTTACCCGATAGCTCCTTCCCTTTATAAAGATATGTCACACGCTGAAATCTGATTAGCTGTTTATGGGATATAGCTATAATGCCTTTTTGGCACTTTATTTAAGGTCTTTTTGGCATCGCATCTTACCCTATTGTTTATTTCCTTTACAATAATACATCACACTCTGAAATCTGTTTAATCGTTCACGAAATATAACTGTAATTAAATATATGTAACCGGTAAAGAAATAAAAAAGTCTTAATTACACATCTAAAAATCGACAGTACGCCTTTGCTAACTTATTATCATCTACAACCGTATGTGACGTATACGGAGCTGTTTGTCTAACACATTTCAACTTTATTTTACAAGTCAGGTGATAGTCCTGTTGGTTAAGGGGTCAGCTTTGTACACATGAGTTTGTGGGTTCGAATACCACAACAGCCATCACACAGAATTTTTTTTCTACATTTATTCTCATCCAAAAAATTATTCTAAGTTCTATTTGGGCACTGGGGATGATGATGGGGGGTGGTAGGGTGACTAAAATCACATTGGGGTAGTCATGAGGGGTAGTCAAGGTACGGTGAAAGAAAAAGGTAAAATTACAGGTAAATCATAGGTAAGTTCTTGTAGGACAGGTGAGTGGAGGTGAGCTTTATCTTACCCTATACAGCAACCCCTTTTCAATGATACGTCATACGTCGAAATCCGTTCGGCCGTTTACGAGATACAACGTTAAAGCCCTTTTGGCAGTTACGACCCTGTTACCCTATTGAATCATTATAATGATACGACTCTAGTGTCTAGTCACATGTTTGGAGTGGTGGTAAATTAGCCAAAAATGACCAGAATCGACCTTAGATTTTCTTATGGAGATTTACATGTAAAAATGATCGATTTTGGTCTAGAACTGTCATAGCACCTTTACTTATAAGGATTTGGTCGATTCATACAGGGGATGTCTCTTCATTAGTGACTGAAGAGATATAACCTATACTGCACTGATGAGCTCATAAAAAGAGCGAAACACGTGTCTGTAGTTGGTTTTGCCCCTGTATGGGCTGATTAAAATCCTTATACTCCTATTTCGCAGCGTCTACCGGTGTCTTGAGTTAGAAAATCTTACCAAACACCAATCCAGTTGAAAACAATCAGATACTCTATATGATCGATAGAAAGAGAGAGAATCATCGTATGAACATTTGAAGTAATAACCAACGGCTGCAGGGATGTGTTCTTGGTAAGCGGTCTTTTCCGCACATGGCTTTAAAACACTTTCTAGATCAGCGTATACAGCGAAAGGGGCTTTTATTTTGTTTTTAAAATTCTCAAATTTTATCATATTTTTGCCCTCCTCAGGCATCCTGATGGCTGTATCGTTCTTTTTAACACAGTCATCAATGTGTTTAATTAGCTTATCTTCCGAACGGAAGTAGTGTAAACATCTATCACAAAAATACTTTTTATGGTTCTCTTGACTAAGTTGACTAGACAAAAGTCTAGAAAGATTTTTTATCCAAACATAATGATATCTAGTTGGATTAGAATAGTCATCTTGAATAAGAAGCAAGTTTACATGTTTATCTTTCTTTGCAGATGTCAGGTATGTAGGAAGTGTCGTGAAATCCTTTTTATATTTCTTTAATATGTAGACATTTACAGAAATATTAGTTTGTTTTTCAAAGTTTGGAATCTGCTTGATAGTCAGTGGAAACTGAATACCTTTAAGTTTTAATACCTCTGAATAATGTGGGTATTTATTTGTTCTTTGAGGATGGTCCGCAGCTAGATACAAAGCTGATGTAACAGCCCATGCAAAGCAGGCTTGGTCATCATTTTTAACATTAATGCAGGCTTCCTTTCTTTTAATTTGAGGTGGAAGTTCAATATATGATGATCCAAGTTACGGAACAAATTTATTAATATTTACGCCCAAGTTGACTATTCGTTTCAAGGCCCATCCACTGTCACGCTCCTGGAATTCTTCTAGGTCTTTTAGAATAAGTTTTGTTACATTATCATTAAACCATGTATCTATATTTGTTGTTCGGTAGATTGGTAAGTTAGCAGTAGTGAAATATTTATTTTCGTTTAAGATCTTCTCGCCCCTCGCTACTTTAAATTCACCACAAAAGACCATGTTAACTTTTACTGAATCATCTATCTTTGAATTCTTCGTTTGAACAGTGCTTTACAGTCTAGCAGAAAGGCTACTGGATCTTTATGTTTAAAATTGTTTATGATTCCTGTTCGAATTCTTGAATTAAATGCAGAGGATATATCATCCCAATGGACCCTATGTTTTGCGTTAGGTTTTGTTGATTGAAGACCTGCACCCTTTTTCTGTTGGACTTTAAATTGGGCTTGCAACGATTTTACTTCTCGCAGTTGGGCTTCTAATTTCTGCTTCTCTCCAACTGATGTAGCATATCTTAAAGCATTACAAAGTTTTCTTGTAGCTTTTGTACATTTTATAATACCTTCTCTAGCTCGCTGCTCATCATAACTAGAGGTTATTAACCCTAAAAGGGTTGCAATATATATGATAAGTTGAATTATCATATTAGCAATTATTCTTTAAAGACGCACGTCTGATTACTAAGACTGACTAGTTCAGAATGAATCGTGAAGACTTTGTTTTTTAATTTTATGAATTCGAAAGTGAGCGTGGCTTAAAATCTCCAAGAAAGGGATTTTCTTTAAGAAAAAAAATATAAGCTAACTAGAAATTAATACCAAAATATAAGCAAGTGGAAAACAATTTCTGAAAAGTTTAAGTAAAAATTTAAAATCAGAATGTACCAAAATTACACAGGAAAAAGCATAAAATTAATTTTTAATCGTAGTAAAAACCGAACACTGGATTTCAATAACTAAGTAAGTAAAAATTGTAGTTATATTTTATTTTGAGAGTTCGATAACACCCAAAACAATTATGTTGCTCTTACTCACGTCTGATCACTAAGACTGACTAGTTCAAAGAAAAAAAAATGGAAAAGTAGTTTAAATATGAATAATTTAAAACAACTGTCCACAATTTTCAAAAAATTTACGAAAACACGGTTGATATCTAAATTCGGAATATACTAAAATTACACAGCAAAATATAAAATTAATTTTTAACATATTAAAGAAGGAACACAGGATCTCAAAAAATCGTCGTTATACTTTTATTTTTGGGAGGCCATAGGTGGTTCTTTAATAGCCGACAGGCGACAATTTTCCCTGATCATGTTTTATTTTAAACATACAAAAATACTATACGTACTTAACTCATTAGGTGACAACTCGTTTTGTAAGGGAGAATTACAGACACCCTGAGTTTACAGTACTTCTCCCACAGTGTGGTACCTGTCGTATTTCTGTGCCGAAAAAAGTCAACCACCCTTTTTATACCCGAAGGAACCTCCGATATCTTCTTACTAAATAATTTATAACCTTTGTAGGTCCCTCGAAATTCACAGGCACTACTCAGGAGGCTCGAGGTATGTAAGTAAGATATCTAGACATTGATGATAAGAAACGTCAGCAGCTCCTTAGTAATACTTCACAAGAGGCCATAGGTGGTTCTTTAATAGCCGACAGGCGACAATTTTCCCTGATCATGTTTTATTTTAAACATACAAAAATACTATACGTACTTAACTTAATAGGTGACAACTCGTTTTGTATGCGAGAATTACAGACACCCTAAGTTTACAGTACTTCTCCCACAGTGTGGTACCTCTCGTATTTCTGTGCGGAAAAAAGTCGACCACCCTTTTTATACCCGAAGGAACCTCCGATATCTTCTTACTTAATAATTTATAACCTTTAAAGGTCCCTCGAAATTCATAGGCACTACTCAGGAGGCTCGAGGTAAGTAAGTAAGATATACGTTACATTTATCCAAAAAAAGTGTACTTTTGTTTAATTTTTATTTAAATCAATACCTTAAACACTTAACATTGTTAAGAAATAAATATTTTTTTTTTGTTTCAATTCGCAAATAGCTTTAATGACCAGTAATATTTCTACTCTTCAAACCTTTATACAATATAAATATCAAAAATCACAACAGAAGGTCTAACACTTAAAATTACTAATAACTAATAAATACTTTAAATTTTTGAAATATATTTAAGATCCATAATACAAAGTCCAAAAAAAAAGTAATACATTTTAATTCTTTCATATTGAAAAAAAAAACAAAATTAATCAAAATTATTCAACTTACCAAAGTGAGAGAGCTCAAAAAATATTTCTAAGTCTGTTATCTTTATCACCGATAAAGACTTAGAAATATTTTTTGAATTAAATGTTAAAAGCGCGTGACCTTGGCGCAATGTTCGTACGTGATTATAAAATGACATCATATTAATGAATAAACAATAAAAGATAAGAAATGAAATTAAGCGGTTTTATATAATATGTATAAATAAAAATGATGACCTAATTAATGCAATTATTTCTCAGGAAGCTATGAGTCATCCTGATGCATAAAGATGTGGAATTTTTAGACATTAGCGTCACATAATATGATTAGTAAATATAATACTTAATAAACAACATAGAGAATATATGGTAAAAGCAGCAATTAGGTATTAATTTTTTTTATCGCCGCCTATGTGTTTTGATTAAGACACACATTTTAAAGATCGTTTTAAATGTAAATTCTTCATTATTGTTTTGACTCTGTTTACATCCAGTTCAGTTTCAATTGCAAAAGTTTTTTTTTTTTTGTTACATACCCATAAAGGTAAGAATTTTTATTGTAACTTAATTTCATTGTTTCTTGAATTAATACTATTTTTGAGTTTATTTAAGTATTTTAATTTTTAAGTTTATTTATTTATTTGTGTATTTATTTATTTGTTTAGGTTATCTAATTTTGAGTTGAAGTAATTTTTATTTTTCTTTAGTTAAGGTTATTTATCATAATTTATTTACCTAATCTGAATATATGATGTATTATTTCTTTTAAATATGTTTCGTTGAAACGACTAAAATAAAGTTCAAATTCGTCGTGTTGACGTCTATTTTTTGACACTTTGACGGTCATGAATTTAGTAATGATAAAATAGCGAAAACTGACGCATTTTTGTCACTTTGAAATGATGTTTTTCCATAAGAAATACATGTAAATCGAAAATTTCTTCTTATCTATTTTTAAAACGTTGAAACGACAAATTTTAACGCTATTTTAACGTTTTGGCGTTTCACATTTTGGTACTGTGACGTTTATGAATTTTGTAACGATAAAATAACATTTTTACTAACAAAATCCCCAAAATTTGCTATTAAAAAAAAAAAAAAAGTTTAATATACCGCATTAATATGTTCTAATCCAACCCATCGGTTTGACTTGTTCAGACTTGTTTAAACTTGTCTCTGCACCTGTCGACTAACACGCGAATAGATATAATAAAATTGTGGTGGAGGGAGGAGGGAGGGAGTTCCATTACCGAAAACCACTAAGTTTTTCGTCTAATAAGAGTATTTTAAACTGTTGACATGTAATATTGCGTAATTTTAAATAGTATTGCATCATTCAGAATAATAAGATAAAATTATAACAATAATCTACAAGAGACACTTACTTTCGATACCACCGGTATATATTCACAAAGTTGATGAGAAAGCAAATTCCTTTTCCACATAAATCAGAGGCTTATCTAAATATTGCAATTTTAGATATGTACCTCATTTTACAATAATTTACCTCAAAATATCTCTTCGCTAGTTCATTTTCTACACAAGTTCAAATAAATATAACTCGTATTTTTTATTTTATTTTTAATATAGTGAATATAATTTATTATATGTCACCGATAATTATATAACTTTTGATATGATAACGTTTTAAAAATACGTGTTTTTCAATAAAATTAGTTCATAAGAGTTTCCGGTGTAGGCAAAAATCTAATTAAGGTGACGTCACTTTTAACTTGTCCAGACTTGAATTGTGAAGAATTATATTTAAACTATAAAATAAAAATTTTATTTTAGTATGTGGTATTATGTTGCGGTGTTCAGAGCTCTCTCACTTTGGTAAGTTGAATAATTTTGATTAATTTTGTTTTTTTTTTCAATATGAAAGAATTAAAATGTATTACTTTTTTTTTTGGACTTTGTATTATGGATCTTAAATATATTTCAAAAATTCAAAGTATTTATTAGTTATTAGTAATTTTAAGTGTTAGACCTTCTGTTGTGATTTTTGATATTTATATTGTATAAAGGTTTGAAGAGTAGAAATATTACTGGTCATTAGAGCTATTTGCGAATTGAAACAAAAAAAAAATATTTATTTTTTAACAATGTTAAGTGTTTAAGGTATTGATTTAAATAAAAATTAAAGAAAAGTACACTTTTTTTGGATAAATGTAACGTATATCTTACTTACTTACCTCGAGCCTCCTGAGTAGTGCCTATGAATTTCGAGGGACCTTTAAAGGTTATAAATTATTTAGTAAGAAGATATCGGAGGTTCCTTCGGGTATAAAAAGGGTGGTCGACTTTTTTCCGCACAGAAATACGAGAGGTACCACACTGTGGGAGAAGTACTGTAAACTCAGGGTGTCTGTAATTCTCGCTTACAAAACGAGTTGTCACCTATTAAGTTAAGTACGTATAGTATTTTTGTATGTTTAAAATAAAACATGATCAGGGAAAATTGTCGCCTGTCGGCTATTAAAGAACCACCTATGGCCTCTTGTGAAGTATTACTAAGGAGCTGCTGACGTTTCTTATCATCAATGTCTAGATATCTTACTTACATACCTCGAGCCTCCTGAGTAGTGCCTGTGAATTTCGAGGGACCTTCAAAGGTTATAAATTATTTAGTAAGAAGATATCGGAGGTTCCTTCGGGTATAAAAAGGGTGGTCGACTTTTTTTCCGCACAGAAATACGACAGGTACCACACTGTGGGAGAAGTACTGTAAACTCAAGGTGTCTGTAATTCTCGCTTACAAAACGAGTTGTCACCTAATGAGTTAAGTACGTATAGTATTTTTGTATGTTTAAAATAAAACATGATCAGGGAAAATTGTCGCCTGTCGGCTATTAAAGAACCACCTATGGCCTCCCAAAAATAAAAGTATAACGACGATTTTTTGAGATCCTGTGTTCCTTCTTTAATATGTTAAAAATTAATTTTATATTTTGCTGTGTAATTTTAGTATATTCCGAATTTAGATATCAACCGTGTTTTCGTAAATTTTTTGAAAATTGTGGACAGTTGTTTTAAATTAATCATATTTAAACTACTTTTCCATTATTTTTTCTTTGAAAATTTTAAGCCACGCCCCCTTCCGAATTTATAAAATTAAAAACAAAGTCTTCGCGATTCATTCTGAACTAGTCAGTCTTAGTGATCAGACGTGAGTAAGAGCAACATAATTGTTTTGGGTGTTATCGAACTCTCAAAATAAAATATAACTACAATTTTTACTTACTTAGTTATTGAAATCCAGTGTTCGGTTTTTACCACGATTAAAAATTAATTTTATGTTTTTTCCTGTGTAATTTTGGTACATTCTGATTTTAAATTTCTACTTAAACTTTTCAGAAATTGTTTTCCACTTGCTTATTTTTTGGTATTAATCTCTAGTTAGCTTATATTTTTTTTCTTAAAGAAAATCCCTTTCTTGGAGATTTTAAGCCACGCCCACTTTCGAATTCATAAAATTAAAAAACAAAGTCTTCACGATTCATTCTGAACTAGTCAGTCTTAGTGATCAGAGGTGCGTCTTTAAAGAATAATTGCTAATATGATAATTTAACTTATCACATATATTGCAACCCTTTTAGGGTTAATAACCTCTAGTTATGATGAGCAGCGAGCTAGAGAAGGTATTATAAAATGTACAAAAGCTACAAGAAAACTTCGTAATGGTTTAAGATATGCTACATCAGTTGGAGAAAAGCAGAAATTAGAAGCCCAACTTCGAGAAGTAAAATCGTTGCCAGCCCAATTTAAAATCCAACAGAAAAAGGGTGCAGGTCTTCAATCAACAAAACCTACCGCAAAACATAGGGTCCATTGGGATGATATATCCTCTGCATTTAATTCAAGAATTCGGACAGGAGTCATAAACAATCTTAAACATAAAGATCCAGTAGCCTTTCTGCTAGACTGTAAAGCACTGTTCAAACGAAGAATTCAAAACGCTCTGAAGATAGATGATTCAGTTAAAGTTAACATGGTCTTTTGTGGTGAATTTGAAATAGCGAGGGGCGAGAAGATCTTAAACGAAAATAAATATTTCACTACTGCTAACTCACCAATCTACCGAACAACAAATATAGATACATGGTTTAATGATAATGTAACAAAACTTATTCTAAAAGACCTAGAAGAATTCCAGGAGCGTGACAGTGGATGGGCCTTGAAACGAATAGTCAACTTGGGCGTAAATATTAATAAATTTGTTCCACAACTTGGATCATCATGTATTGAACTTCCACCTCAAATTAAAAGAAAGGAAGCCTGCATTAATGATAAAAATGATGACCAAGCCTGCTTTGCATGGGCTGTTACATCAGCTTTGTATCTAGCTGCGGACCATCCTCAAAGAACAAATAAATACCCACATTATTCAGAGGTATTAAAACTTAAAGGTATTCAGTTTCCCATGACTATCAATCAGATTCCAAACTTTGAAAAACAAAATAATATTTTTGTAAATGTCTACATATTAAAGAAATATAAAAAGGATTTCACGACACTTCCTACATACCTGACATCTGCAAAGAAAGATAAACATGTAAACTTGCTTCTTATTCAAGATGACTATTCTAATCCAACTAGATATCATTATGTTTGGATAAAAAATCTTTCTAGACTTTTGTCTAGTCAACTTAGTCAAGAGAACCATAAAAAGTATTTTTGTGATAGATGTTTACACTACTTCCGTTCGGAAGATAAGCTGATTAAACATATTGATGACTGTGTTAAAAAGAACGATACAGCCATCAGGATGCCTGAGGAGGGCAAAAATATGATAAAATTTAAGAATTTTAAAAACAAAATAAAAGCCCCTTTTGCTGTATACGCTGATCTAGAAAGTGTTTTAAAGCCATGCGCGGAAAAGACCGCTTACCAAGAACACATCCCTGCAGCCGTTGGTTATTACTTCAAATGTTCATACGATGATTCTCTTTCTTTCTATCGATCATATAGAGGATCTGATTGTATGCAGTGGTTTGCTGATGAAATGAATCAGCTTGCTGAGGATGTTTCAACCGTATTTTTATGTCCATATGATATTGTAACGGGATAACCGTAAAGGAAGGGACCTTAATTTGAAAGATTGTTGTTGACAGTTGATTTTTAGAAGTTCGAGTCAAGTGTTCAGAAGAGTTCATTGTATGGTCAAGTAGTTAGACGTTATCCAGCAGAGTTCAGTGTATCTTAACAATTTTGTAAATAAATTGTGTAAAAGCCCCCATAAGTGTTTCAAATTGGTGTCAGGTGTGGGGTGAAGATACAAGAATGCCTGGAAAAAAGATAACTGATTTATTTGTGGCTGAGCTCAGAAGAGAGCTCGAGGAATTAGAATTGGAAACTACTGGGAGCAAATCCGTATTGTTGAGAAGGCTCTGTGAATACTACGTAAATAATAATTTGGACCCTGACGCTGTTGAGTTTGAAGACCCAGTTCAAAAAGCAATTTCCCGGCTACAAGAAGAACAAACTCAACAACTTTCCCGGCTGCAAAAAGAACAAGCTCAACAACTGTCCCAGTTGTCCAGTCAGATAAGCAGCCAGCGCGAAGATATGTCCTAGCTGAAAGAGGAGCTATCAGGACGAATGACGAGCCAACATGAGGAGCTATCCAGTCGGATGAAGAGCCAGCGCGAAGATATGTCCTAGCTGAAAGAGGAGCTATCAGGACGAATGACGAGCCAGCAAGAGGAGCTATCCAGTCAGATAAAGAGTCAGCAAGAAGAGCTATCACAACGGATGTCTACCCTATCAGATGAGTTATCCAGTTCGTTCTCCCAGCAAATATTACATCTTCGTGAAGAACAAAATCAGCAAGTGTCCAGCTTGCGAGACGAACAAAATCAGCAAGTGTCCAGCTTGCGAGACGAACAAAATCAACAAGTCGCCAACTTGCGAGACGAGCAAAACCAGATCAACCAGCAAGTGCAGTCCGAAATAAGAAAGCTTCAACGAGAACAGGAAGCTAGCCGCCGAAACCAAACCATCCACAACGGCGACGGAGATGCAAGAAGGATGGAAACCTGCCACGCAGACTTCGAACGACAAAGAAGCGAGGAGACGACCCATGTACGAACGACGATGAACCCCCGACCTTCGACGGGAAGACTTCCTGGCCAAATTACCTGAAACAATTCAACGCAGCGGCCAGAGCTAATGGATGGTCATCCCAGGAGAAAGCATTGTCCCTAACCGTAGCTCTGCGAGGCGAAGCTTTAGACGTCTTGCAATCATTGACACCGGATGAAGCTGACAACTTCAAATTATTGGTGAATCGTCTAGAGATGCGATATGGTCAAACTCATCTACAACCGGTGTACCGAATGCAGTTAAAGAGCCGAAAACAGAAAAATGGAGAAACTATCCAGGAATTTGAAGCGGATGTAGCAAGAATGGTACGACTTGCGTATTCAAATGCAGCGGAGGATTTCCTGGAGTGCCTAGCAGTCCAAACCTTCACCGATGGTCTTCGAGACGTCGAGTTGCAGCGCGCTGTACGGTTGGCGCGGCCGAAGACTCTTGTGGACGCCTTGACCATTGCCCTGGAGTTTGAGGTGGCGACGGAGGCCTCACGTTGAGTTGCTCGACTAAGGGAAATCACCGGTAACTACGACCATGCCGTTCATTCCGTTAGCGACGTTGAAGCGGTAGTAGAGAGGTTTATGAAGTTATCTCCAAAAAGAAGGCGCCCAGTGAGATGCTGGCACTGCGGAGAACTAGGCCATATAAGAAATACTTGCCCCCATAAAGAAAAATCTCCTGCTGAAGTACCCCAGCAGCAGGAAAACTTTAAACGGGTCGACTCCTGGAGGGCGACTTCGACCCCAAACATTCCCGAAGTCCCTCACACCATTAAATTGGCAACTCTGCGACATCACGTGGACAGCTTATATGTAGATGGCCTCCTTGATGGGAAGAATATTAGCATGCTGGTAGACACGGGAGCTACAAAAACTATCGTCCGACCAACCATCATTATGCGAAATAAGATGTTGCCTACCAGTTGGAGACTGCGTACCGCTACCGGAGATTCTGCTAGAGTCTACGGTGAGATACAGGTGACGCTACAGTTTGGTTCAACCTCTCTTGTTCACTCAGTACTGGTGGCTGACGTTGATGAAGATGTTGTTCTGGGCATGGATGTTATGCTCCACTGTGGTTTTCATTTGGATCTTCGCCAACGTATCCTTCGTACTGGTAATGAAGAAATATTCCTGCACCGAAAACAAGTTGACAATGCCTCGATTAAGCTAATCGATGATATCGAACTTCCGGCAAGCTGCGAATGTGTCGTCACAGCGCGGTTGGATGGACTGGAGCCAGATGGTGCCCCAGCCATGATAGAGCCGAAGAACCATGACCATGGATTGGGAAAAGGACTCCTTGTGGGTAAGACTCTTGTTAGATCCGCCAAAGAGGTACCCATCCGAGTTATCAACTTGAACGATCATCCAGTTCTTCTCCGAAAGGACACGGAAATGGGAAGTTTAGAACCAGTAATGGCCATAATTCACAAGATAAATGTTACGGAAACAGATGAGACCAACGAAATTGAACAATTAATGACAAAATTAGACCCCTCTTTGTCAAAATTAGAAAAGAAACAGGTAAGAGATCTACTTTACCGTTATAAACCTGTATTTGGTTCTAAAAGTAAACTGGGAAGAACTGATGTTGTACAACATAGAATTGACACTGGTGATGCACGTCCGATTCGACAGGTACCCCGAAGGATGCCTCAAGTTAAAAAGGAAGAAGCGGACAGAGCCCTTAAAGAAATGATTCAAAATGGCATAGTCGAACCATCCAGTAGTCCGTGGGCTTCTCCTGTGGTATTAGTGAGAAAGAAAGACGGATCAATGCGGTTTTGTGTCGACTATCGAAAGCTAAATGATGTCACTAAGAAGGACAGTTATCCTCTGCCAAGGATTGATGATGCCCTCGACGCTTTGGCGGGTTCTACTCTGTTTTCTACCTTGGACCTTAAAAGCGGATACTGGCAAGTTAAAATGAATCCTGCAGACAAAGAAAAGACTGCCTTTACCAGTGGATCAGGGTTATGGCAATTCACGGTGCTTCCATTTGGCCTCTGTAATGCTCCTGCGACGTTTGAACGACTAATGGAGAACATCCTGCGGGGTTTGTCATGGGAAACTTGTCTAGTTTATCTAGACGACATCATCATAATGGGTAAGACCTTTAAGGAACATTTATCTAACCTGGAAGAAGTTTTTAAAAGATTACAGAACGCTAATCTAACATTGAATGTTAAGAAATGCCACTTGTTCCAGAGACAGGTCAACTATTTAGGACATAACGTAAGCAAGGATGGCGTTGCTGTTGACCCCGCTAAGATACAAGCCGTTCAGGAATGGCCAATCCCTATCGACAAACATCAGCTCCGGAGTTTCTTGGGTCTTTGTTCCTATTACCGACGATATGTCAAGAATTTTGGAGACATCGCCAAACCCTTGACACATTTGACAGAACAAGATAAGTCCTTCTGTTGGGATCAGGAATGTCAAGAGGCGTTTGAAATATTGAAGAAACAGCTTACGTCAGCACCTGTTCTTGCTTATCCACTTCCTGATGGTAAGCTTATTCTGGACACCGACGCCAGCAATGTGGGAGTTGGAGCCGTCTTGTCACAGCTACAACATGGTAAGGAAAGAGTGGTTGGTTACTTCAGCAAAACTTTATCGAAAGCTGAAAAGAACTACTGTGTAACTCGAAGGGAACTGTTAGCAGTTGTAAAATCCGTCGAACACTTTTATAAATATCTGTATGGCAGAAAATTCCTGATCAGAACAGACCATGCTAGTTTAAAGTGGTTATTAAGCTTTAGGAACCCAGAAGGACAGATAGCAAGATGGCTCGAAAAACTGCAGGAATATGATGTTGAAATCGAGCACAGACCTGGAACAAGACATCGTAATGCTGATCCACTTTTCAGAAGACCATGTCGACCTGATTGCCCCCATTGTACTCGTATGGAGCAGAACGAGGAAAAACTTGCCTTAGTTAAGGTTGTGCCAGAAGACGAGAGCTCTATGCTGGAGGAGCAACAAGAAAACGATCCCGTTCTGAGAAAGATTAGGGAGTGGAAGAGAATGGACCGTCGTCCGTTGTGGAGAGAGATATCCTCATCCTCTCCTGCTTTAAAAGCATACTGGTCCCAATGGAACTCTTTAATTTTGGACGGAGGGCTCGTTAAAAGACTTGTAGAAAATTCCGAGGGCACAGAAACAAGGAAACAAATAGTGGTCCCAAGAAATGCTGTACCAGAAATTTTAAAACAGATGCATAATGATAGTTCTGGAGGACATCTGGGTATCACAAAAACGCTGCAAAAGATCCGAGATAGATTTTACTGGGTAAATTGCACTAATGATGTTAAAGATTGGTGTCGTAAATGCACTACATGTGCTGCCAGTAACGGTCCGCACCGAAAACCGAAGGCGGAAATGCAGCAATACCTGGTTGGAAGTCCTTTTGAAAGAATCGCAGTAGATGTATTGGGGCCACTTCCACAGACCGATGTAGGAAACAAGTACATCTTTGTTGTAATGGACTACTTCACTAAATGGGTTGAAGCATATGCAGTTCCCAATCAGGAAGCCACCACTTTAGCAGATATATTGGTTGAAGAATTCGTAAGCCGATTTGGGGTACCATTAGAATTACATTCAGACCAAGGAAGAAATTTTGAGAGCAAGCTGTTTCAAGAAGTTTGCCAGAGATTAGGCATTCACAAAACGAGAACCACAGCGATGCACCCTCAGTCTGATGGAATGGTGGAACCAATGAACCGGACTATAACCAACTATCTGTCAAAAGTGGTGTCAGATTGTCAGAGGGATTGGGATCGACATATTCCACTATTTCTAATGGCAATTCGATCGGCCATCAACGAATCAACTGGCCAAATGCCTGCGAAGGTCCTGTTCGGTAGAGAAATGAGGCTACCATGTGACTTGGTGTTTGGTTGTAAACCTGGTGAAGAAATGGCACGTGAACAATATGTCGCCAACCTTCAGAATCGAATGGAGAATATACACAACCTGGTACGTGGAAAACTACAATTATCTAGTGATCGGATGAAGAGGTACTATGACACACGGACAATGGAAAAGAGTTACCAAGTTGGAGATTTAGTCTGGCTCTATAACCCCCGACGGCGTCGAGGTATTTGTCCCAAATTACAAAAGAACTGGGAAGGTCCTTACACCATCAAGAAGAAGATTAACGATGTCATTTATCGGATCGTTAAAATTCCCAGAGGGAAACCCGTCGTGGTCCATCATGATCGTTTGGCGCCTTACCAGGGAAACCACAGTGGAGATGCGCAGCAACTCCAAGAAGATGGTTTGCTGGCTCAGGGAGAATGCGGGATTCCGATGTAGGAAATAACATTCCAGGAGGAATGAATCTAAGGAGGGGGCAGTGTAACGGGATAACCGTAAAGGAAGGGACCTTAATTTGAAAGATTGTTGTTGACAGTTGATTTTAAGAAGTTCGAGTCAAGTGTTCAGAAGAGTTCATTGTATTGTCAAGTAGTTAGACGTTATCCAGCAAAGTTCAGTGTATCTTAACAATTTTGTAAATAAATTGTGTAAAAAGCCCCCATAAGTGTTTCAATATAAACATGACCCCACAGCAAGAGAGTGATTTTCAAGCATCCACATGTTGCCAAATTTGCACGCTACCCTTTAAAGTTGGGGAAAAAAAAGTCCGTGATCATTTTCACTTAATATCCGAAAATAATTACCGCGGGGCTGCACATAATGAATGCAATGTGAATTATCAAGACACCCATACAATCCCCGTTATATTTCATAATTTGAGTGGTTATGATGCATCTTTTGTAATAAAAGATATCGCAACCCGCATGACTGGCTCTATAGATTTGCTGCCTCTTACTAAAGAAAAATATATTTCTTTATCAAGCATGTTGATAAATCCTGGATAAACTTTAGATTTATTGATAGTTTTCGATTTATGGCATCTTCTCTAGATAAGTTATCATCGTATTTAACAGAATTTCCAAATCTTAAATCTCAGTTTTATAATGCTACAGAAGAAGAATTTAATTTATTAACAAAGAAAGGAGTAATGCCATATGATTACACTGATAGTTTTGATCGGTTCATTGAAACTTCTCTGCCTCCTATCGAATCCTTCTATAATAATCTAGACGACAAGCCTTGCCCCAAACGACTATATAGAAGGGCTCAAGAAGTTTGGACTATGTTTAACTGCGCTACTTTGGGAGACTATGTTGATTTATATATGAAAACCGATATTCTACTTTTAGCAGATGTTTTTGAGCAGTTTAGAATAAGTTGTATTAAAACATATGAACTAGATCCAGTCCACTATTTTACGCTACCTGGATTCACTTGGGATGCTATGTTAAAATATACTAGACAAGAATTGGAGTTGCTGACTGATCCTGATATGTTTTTGTTTGTTGAGCGAGTTATTCGACGAGGTCTTAGTCAAGTTTGCTCTAAAAGAAGAGCCCACGCTAATAATAAATATATGTTGAGTTATAATCCTGCAAAATCGGAAAACTATTTAATGTATTTTGATGTCAACAATCAGTATGGTTGGGCTATGAGTCAAGCTCTTCCATATGGAGAATTTGAGTGGGTGGATTCAAATATTGATGTCACTACAATTGCTAATGATAATGACTATGGTTACATGCTGGAAGTTGACCTTGAATATCCTAAATATCTACATGACAAACATAAGGACCTGCCGTTTTGTCCAGAACATATCAACCCTAAGACTATGAAGCCTCCAGCAAAGTTAAAAGAGACTACTAAACTGATGGCTACACTTTATAATAAAGAGAAATATATCATACACTATCGATCTCTAAAACAAGCTTTAGAACATGGATTGAAATTAACGAAAGTACACAGAGTATTAAAATTCAAGCAGTCTCCATGGTTAAAACCGTATATTGATCTAAACACTGCTCTTCGAACAGCTGCTAAGAACGAATTTGAGAAGAATTTATTCAAATTAATGAACAATGCTGTGTTTGGTAAGACTATGGAAAATGTTAGAAAAAGGGTTGATGTAAAACTTCTGACGGAATGGGAAGGTCGATATGGAGCCCAACCTTACATAAGCAAGCATGAATTTAAGAACAGTACGATATTTAATGAAAACTTGGTTGCCGTGGAGATGTATAAATTACAAATTTATCTTAATAAGCCTATATAAGTAGGCCAATCCATTCTAGACCTAGCAAAAACCACTATATATAGCTTTTATTACGATTATCTGCTTAACAGATTTGGAGAAGACTGCACAGCTTTCTATACCGATACAGATAGTGCAGGGGTGGAAATATTGGGAAAAGATCCATATAACCTTATGAAAAATGATTGCCACCAATACTTTGATACATCAGACTATCCTAGAGATAATATATATGGAATACCACAGGTGAATAAGAAAGTTTTGGGTATGATGAAGGATGAGAATAATGTGCGTATTTTGACGGATTTTGTGGGGTTGCGGTCCAAATTGTACAGCATAAAAGTTTCTACTATAGGGGCTGAGCTGCAAACCCTAAAAAACAAATTACAAGATGAATACTATGATGATGATGAAATTGCTCAAATCCTATTAAATTATGGGGTAACTAAAAAGGCTAAGGGGGTTAAGATGTCCGTTGTAAAGACAAAAATTACTTTTGATGATTACATTGAATGTTTAGAAACAGCTAAAGCGAATACTGCTATACAGCACCTAATACGATCCAAGCAGCATCATGTTTTTTCTCTAGAACAACAGAAAATCCCTCTCAGCTCTGATGATGACAAAAGATATCTAGTGCCAGGTACCTACGATACTTTGCCCTGGGGTCATTACTCTATAATGGAACAAGCAATGGATGTCGATTAGATTTTATTATCTAATAATTTAAGATTGATATTGAAGAATCCTAAGGACTGCAAGTGGGTTTATCAACTAGAAGATTTGTTAACATGTAATTTTAAATTTTTAACTGTTTAATATATGTTTTTAAATAAATTATTGGTTTTATTAACCCTCTCCAAATAAATTTTAAGATGATTTCTTAGCTCGTTATTCACATTAAGAAGTCCATTTATTAGTTTCTACCGTATTCGTTAAATAAAGAAATCTTTTATGATCCGTTAACTCCAGCATCCCATTTATCCTGAAACCTCTTCCATAAATCCTACTTTATCTATGCAACCAAAAATACATCTCACACCGAAATGCATTCAACACAAAAAATGTCATATGGCACTTTGAATACAGACTTTTAAACAGTATTCTCACTCTTTCCCATAACACCGTTAAATCATTATAGCCCTAATGAGCCTTTAGTAGTTCTTAACACATACTTTTAATACTCTAAATAGTGTAAATTAAGATTGTAAGTCGCGCATGCGCAGTATGAAAAAGATACAAAAATGACCAGAATGAACCTTAGATTTTCTTATGGAGATTTACATGTAAAAATGAGTGATTTTGGCCCCGAACCGGTGCAGTATATTTACTTGCGCACGTCCAAAAGGTTTTTAAATTATCATCGCCATTATGTGTTGTTATAAGCTATTTTATGAAAATTTTTAAAAAAATCTTCTGCCGCACAACGTTGTGCCCTGCTTCGTTTTTAATATTGTGTTTGTTTAGTTCCTTGGTCTTCTGATATTAGTTTTAAGTTCTTTTAACCAAGAAACATCTGTGTAAATCCGAAGAAACAACTCAATTTACCAGTGAGACGAGTAGCAATACATTAAAATTATTTTCGAAAAACAAATTATCACCACCACCCAAACACTGAAAAAGTGAGTTCTTTCTAGATCTTATAAACTATGCAATTTAGTTTTTGTATACAAACGAACAACAAACCTGATGGATGTTTTTAATATTATGTTCCTTTAACACATGATGTACCTCTAATATATATTAATACATATATTAATACTGCCTCTAATGTTTCTTTTGGATGAACTTACTCATTACCATCATATTAACAAACTCACCTTGGTAAGTTCAATATTTTAATAAATGACTGTAAAATAACATTATATCCAAACCATTACAGATGTTCTGATGAAGGAAATAAAAGTTTCCGAAAGCTTAACAAATCAAAAAAGAGTTTCACTTTAAACCTTTTTGCCTTGACCACTGTACCTGCTAGTCCCTAACTAGAATATATATATATATATATATATATATATATATATATATATATATATATATATATATATATATATATATATATAATAATGATGGTACTAGTGACTGATTCAATACAACGTGAAGTCAATTGTGGAGTTGCAGTCAACGTTGTGGCCAAGGTAAGTAAAGAAAACTCTTTGATTTTAGTCAAGCTTTCGAATTATTTTAATTCTTCATCAGGACAGCTGTAGTGGAGAACAATTTTTTTATATAATAAAAATATTGTAACAAATTATGACTACTTACTAATCTTGAGGTTATAGAAGAAGCGACGAATAACATTTAAACAACATTGCACTAATAAAACATTTTAAAATAAGTACATCACTTTTAAAAAATACATAAAATTAAATAAAATTGTATACATTTAGACATAAAACTACTTATTTTGTTCTTATTCGTGTGGAGGTTTGTGTGTAAGTGATGATTGAGTGTGTTTTAATTTGTCTTTGGTTTCTATTTTTTAATATAAATGTTTTATATGTATAAGTGTTTTTTATATATAAATATATGGTTTTTATTTTAACACAGTAGGAGAGCAAAACAGTTTGTTGATTTATTTATTTCTGATTTTCTTATTATCAAGTAAAATTATATCAAGTAAAATTTTGTTGTCAAGAAATGTGGGATTTTAAATTCAAAGATTTTTATTATTATTGTGTCCCGTTCTATGAAAGTTTAATAACAACTTCTTCAAACAAATATTAGGCACACCAATGGGTAGCACGTTGTCCCCGATTCTTTGTAACTTTGTACTGGATAACTTGGTAGAGAAAAGTATTAATCAAATACCATTTAGAATTCCTTTTGTCAAGCGTTTTGTTGATGATTTAATACTTGCGATACCATTTGATAAAGTTGACGAGGTCCTTAAAATTTTTAACAGTCATTGCAAACAACTGCAATTCACAGTGGAAAAAGAAATAAATAACAGTTTACCTTTCCTAGATGTAATCGTCCATCGTACACAAAACAACATTCTACAAACTGAATGGTACCGTAAACCAATATGCAGCAATAGGTTTATCAATTTTTACTCTGAACATCCACCAAGAACTAAGATTAACCTAATTTTGGGATTAAAAAACAGAGTTTTAAAACTATCACACCCAAATTTTAAAAACCAAGGTTTACTAAAATTAAAAGGAATATTGTTAAATAATTCATACCCTTTAGGATTATTAAATAAATTAATTTTTAGCACCACGTGCATTTCAAGAATAAGTGACAGCAATAATTTGAATCAACAACAAACATTTGACAATGAGAGAGGTGTCTTGTCCAATGAAATTTTACAGCCAACTTTTGGTTCCTTACCTTACATCCCACAACTTACTCCTAAACTTTTAAAATTGTTTAAAAATTATGAAAACTTTAAAATAGGCACTAAGAATATTAAAACCATTTCTAGACTATACACCAGAACCAAAGATCCATTAAGTACTTTAGAAAGTTCAAATGTTGTGTATGAAATCACTTGTTCGGATTGTGAAAGGGTGTATATTGGAGAAACATGCCGAACTGTACACAGTAGAAACATCTCACATAAAAGTGATATTAAAAATAATAAATATAAAGCATGCGCACTAACGGAACATGCAATCAAAAATGGCCATACTTTTAAGTTTGACGAAACAAGAATTTTAGAAAGGGAAAGGAACCTTAAGAAACGGTTGTTCTTAGAAATGACACACATTGACAGAAGGGAAACATGTATTAATAGAAAATCTGATATAGAAGGGCTGAGCAATATTTATTGTTACATTCTGTCTTTTCAAAAATAAAAATAAACCATTATAAATAAAATTTAATATATAAATTTAAAGTTAACTATAAATAAATTAATACAAAGATAAATAACACTAGGAAAAACAACTTTCATAGAACTGGACACAATAATAATAAAAATCTTTGAATTTAAAATCCCACATTTCTTGACAACAAAATTTTACTTGATATAATTTTACTTGATAATAATAAAATCAGAAATAAATAAATCAACAAACTGTTTTGCTCTCCTACTGTGTTAAAATAAAAACCATATATTTATATATAAAAAACACTTATACATATAAAACATTTATATTAAAAAATAGAAACCAAAGACAAATTAAAACACACTCAATCATCACTTACACACAAACCTCCACACGAATAAGAACAAAATAAGTAGTTTTATGTCTAAATGTATACAATTTTATTTAATTTTATGTATTTTTTAAAAGTGATGTACTTATTTTAAAATGTTTTATTAGTGCAATGTTGTTTAAATGTTATTCGTCGCTTCTTCTATAACCTCAAGATTAGTAAGTAGTCATAATTTGTTACAATATTTTTATTATATAAAAAAATTGTTCTCCACTACAGCTGTCCTGATGAAGAATTAAAATAATTCGAAAGCTTGACTAAAATCAAAGAGTTTTCTTTACTTACCTTGGCCACAACGTTGACTGCAACTCCACAATTGACTTCACGTTATATATATATATATATATATACAGGGTGTTTCGCAATTATTGGTCCAAACTGAAAGGGGTTGTAGAGGGCATCAAAATAAGCTAGTTTTGCATAATAAACTCCTATTTCAAAATTTGTCGTTTGGGCACTAGAGCAAAAAAAAATAGGAAAAAGAAAGATTAGATTAAATCCGCTACTTGCAAAATATTCGTTCATGTCTCACGCACTTTCATCGATATTTTGACTGGACTAATTATTATTAACAACAACTTTTTTGGATTTGTTTGCCCTTTTTTGCCGCATGTTTTTCCTTCACTCAAATATTTGATAGGGCCAACTAAAATTATCAGGAAAAAGAAAGATTAGATTAAATCCGCTACTTGCAAAATATTCGTTCATGTCTCACGCACTTTCATCGATATTTTGACTGGACTAATTATTATTAACAACAACTTTTTTGGATTTGTTTGCCCTTTTTTGCCGCATGTTTTTTCTTCACTCAAATATTTGATAGGGCCAACTAAAATTATCCATTTAGTTTTAGAAGTAACTGAGTTGAGTAAATACTAAACAGAAGTAAATAGCTTTAATTTGGTGGTAGAATGGAGCAATATTTGAATTCGCATCTGGCTGATATGCATTTAATTTACGGAGAAGCTCGGTGTAATGGGAGAAGAGCCGCGCGGCTATACGCCGAACGGTTTCCAGCACGTGATCATCCTGACCATCGCATTTTTGCAAGGATTCATGGACGTCTTCAAGAAAGTGGCAGCGTCAAACGTCTTAGGGGCGCGGGGCATCCATTCAACACGCGCACGGTGGCGTTTGAGGAAGCGGTTCTGCACCATGTAGAAAACAACCCGTCCACAAGTGTACGTGCGATTGCACATGTTATGAGAGCAGCGCCGACTACTGTTTGGCGTGTTCTTCGGGATCAACAACTGCACTCTTACCACCTGCAAAAAGTCCAAGCTATGGGTCCGGATGACTATCTGCCGCGGCGCCTTTTTTGTAATTGGTGGTTGCAGCAGAATTTGAGGCAACCGAACTTTGGCCGCCGTGTCTTGTTTACTGACGAGGCATGTTTTACACGAGACGGTTATTTTAATAGCCGTAACAGTCATATTTGGAATGAAAATAATCCCCATGCCATAGCCTTCCGAAGAAACCAACACCAGTTTGCCATCAATATTTGGGCCGGTATTTTGGGCGAGAAGATCATCGGGCCATATTTGCTTCCACCACGCTTAAACGGGCACATTTATACTCAATTTTTGCAGCATGTGCTTGCGGAGATGTTGGACGATGTTCCACTGGACATAAGAGATGGCATGTGGTTTCAGCACGATGGTGCACCTGCACACTTTAATTTGCAAGCGCGGCAATATTTGGACCACATATTTCCCAACAGGTGGATAGGCCGAGGCGGCCCTGTGCGTTGGCCTGCGCGGTCCCCCGACTTGTCTCCATTGGATTTTTTTGTTTGAGGCCATGTAAAATCATTAGTTTACGAGACACCTGTTCCCAACCAAGAAGAGTGATGGCCGCGTCCGCACAGATCCAAGACATGCCAGGGATATTTCACAGGGTCCGGCAATCAATGAATAATCGAACTCAGCTATGCATTGAACAACGTGGAGGACACTTTCAGCAACTTTTGTAAGATTTATGAATAAACTAATAAAAATCACTAGTTATCTTTTTTTTGTTATGGTTCTCAAACGGTAAATTTTCGGATAGGGGTTTATTATGCAAACTAGCTTATTTTGATGCCCTCTACAACCCCTTTCAGTTTGGACCAATAATTGTGAAACACCCTGTATATGTATGTATGTACGTATATACATGTGTATGTATTGAAATGGATCCTCCTTCCGGAACACCCTTTTTCAATAAAATTCTTGGTCGTGGATTCCAAAATTTTTAAATTGAATGTCCTAAAATAAATTTTAAAAATTATAAATAAAAATAAAAAATTTAGTATCCCGGTCCCTTATTACACAACATAAAAAAAAAATAACTTCCTTTCTTTCTCTGCTTGGTCTTCAATCCAGGTCTCTATTTATTAACTCCTTGATTCTGCTTTTCTATACCTTCTATCTCGTTCTTTCTGCTCTGCTCTGATTTCTGCTATTTGCCTCTATACTAATATGGTTTCAATCTTTTTTCTTCTTCAATATATTTTTTTTATGTTAATTTATATGCTTTTTATTTAAATTAAATTTCTTGTTAAACTATTTATCTGTCATATTTCATTTTTTATATTACAATTTTTTAAATATACGAGATTCATTAATGACAATTTCTAGTTTTTCTTATGACAATCAAATCAATAATAACAAAAATTTCCAAAACAACTTATAAACTAAACAAAAACAAATACAATATCAAAAAAATACTTAATCTAGACAACCGATTTAAAAATCATGACCACGTTCCAACATTTCATTGAAAGAACGTGCACCATGAAGAAAAATCCATATCAATTTCCCCCAAATTTGATTTGACTTGGTGAATTACTTCACCTTGCCAAATCAAATTTCCTTTCAGTAAGAAATTTTTCTTCACCATCAGTTGTCAAGCTTTTAATTTAGAATATTTCAATTTTACTATAAAATACACTACCCCTAGCATATCAATTCCCATCACTATATCTAATTTTAACTTCTTCTTTTATTTCTATTTTTTGTTTTTTTCATTCCCCCTTCTTAACTTTTATCAAAATATAATTTTTTTATAGTAATAAATTTGTTCCTCCTCTTTTGAAATTTACCTATACATATAATTTTTTTTATAGACTCCCCCTCCTAATATTTTCCTATATATAATTTTTTTTTCTAAATTATGTGACTTTACCCCTTTCCTGATATTTCCCTATATATGATTTTCTTATAATTTTAGATACCTTGCCCCTTCCCTGGTATTTCTCTCGATACAAACGTTTTATAAGTTTAAATTGCTTTCCCCTTTCTTGATATTTCCCTCGATATAAACTTTTTACAAATTTAAATTGTTTTCCCCTTTCTTGATATTTCTCTGTATATAACTTTTTTCTAAATTTAGATTGAACAAAATTCCCCCAGAAATAACTCAAAAACATCTTCTTAAATTTTTCCAGCACAAATATTTCTTTTTCTTTACTAGCAAACCATATCTGTGCCTGCCCATCTAATATCTCACACAAGTATTCTCTTATTTCTTCATGGTCTCTACACCATTTTAATTTATTTTTTACTATTCTTATGAAAAATTTTTTATGAGTCTTATTAATATTCCCATTAAATTTATGTTCAATTTTACTTATTTTCATATTATTTTGATTTTTATTTATATTTCTTATTTCCATTTCTTCTAATAACATTTCATGTTCTTTTTCTTGTAATATCTTTCTTTTTTCTACTTTTTCTTCCATCTTATATATCTTCTTTATTGTATTTTGCATTTCTTCTATTACATTTTTCTTTTCCACATTCTCTTGTTTTATAATTATCTCTAACTCATTTAATTTTTTATTTGTATTAGCATTAATTTCTTTTATTTCATCTTTGCATTCCTTTTTAATGATTGTTTTAATTTTTACTTTTTGTAATTCCTCTAATTCTGTTTTTCTCATTATCATTTCAGTTATTATTTCTGTTTTTGTTTCTTCTAATGTTTCTCTATACATTTCCATTTGCCTCTTTATCTTATTTTTGACTTCTTCTTTTATTTCTTTTTTTATAGAATCCATATTCTTGTTCATTGCTTCATTGTTTTTGTTATTTAATTCAATATTTTTGTTCATATTTTTTAACATTTCCATCATTTGTTTCCATGATGAATCCCTTCTATCCCCTATTTTACTATCCTGATTACCCTGATTATCCTGAATATCCTGAATACCCTGACTACCCTGATTATCCTGACTAACCTGATAACCCTGACTTCCCTGACTATCCTGTCCATCCTGACTCTCCTGAATCACACACCTTTGTTTTTTAATAAAGCAAGCTTGACACCTAATAGTTAAGAAAAATCTCTTACCCTCAGTGCCGAAGCAGCCCCACGTTGGGCGTCAATTGAAATGGATCCTCCTTCGGGAACACCCTTTTTCAATAAAATTCTTGGTCGTGGATTCCAAAATTTTTCTCTGCTTGGTCTTCAATCCAGGTTTTTATTTATTAACTCCTTGATTCTGCTTTTCTATACCTTCTATCTCGTTTTTTCTGCTCTGCTCTGATTTCTGCTATTTGCCTCTATACTAATATGGTTTCAATCTTTTTTCTTCTTCAATATATTTTTTTTTTGTTAATTTATATGCTTTTTATGTAAATCAAATTTCTTGTTAAACTATTTATCTGTTATATTGCATTCTTCATATTACAATTTTTTAAATATACAAGATTCATTGATGACAATTTCTTGTTTTTCTTATGACAATCAAATCAATAATAACAAAAATTTCCAAAACAACTTATAAACTGAACAAAAACAAATACAATATCAAAAAAATACTTAATCTAGACAACCGATTTAAAAATCATGACCACGTTTCAACATTTCATTGAAAGAACGTGCACCATGAAGAAAAATCCATATCAGTATATATAGTTATATATACAGGGTGTCCCAGAATTAAGTACGGAAACTTCGTATACGTATTCCTTGATGACAAATAAGTAGGGTCTTTCCTATAAAAAAAATTTTTTTAGAGACTCCTGTCAGAGTTATAACCCTTTAACTCTTTAAATGGTAAAATGTGCGCTACTTGATCGCGATACACAATACTCAATTGACATGGTCCTACATTTTATTTTTTTACTCCAAACCGAAACGATTTCGTAAAAAACGACAAGGAACAAAAAAGTTTCTAAATAATCAAAACTTCCTAAAATAATTTTTTGTTATTGCAAATATTAATTGCTAAGAAAGTTACAAAAAAAAATTAAGAAGGGTTCCTTGATTTGCACCCTTAGAATGGGGTAGGGCAGGTGAAAAGTGGCAGGAGAAATGCGTCTTTATAAAAATGATATTCACCCAAATTTTTAATTTTTTATCTTGGACCAATCAGAAGATATTAAATTAAAACAGTATTTTACCACCCCTCTTTAAAGGGTTATAACTCTGACAGGAGTCTCTAAAAAAATTTTTTTTATAGGAAAGACCCTACTTATTTGTCATCAAGGAATACGTATACGAAGTTTCCGTAGTTAATTCTGGGACACCCTGTATATAAATATATTTTTTTGTTTTTATCAGTTTATCGTTTGATCACTGTTTTGAACGTGATATGACAATTTTTAATTATTTTAATTTTATGTCAACTTGAAATCTTTTAACTTCTGTAAGTCATCCTTTTTAATGTGGTTATTTTTCTTAGTACATAAGATTTTCTTTGTAGTTTACTCCTGATGATGCTGTCAAATAAACAGGAAAATATTGAGTTTTAAGGTAATTTAAGATTTTATTTGTACAGACCGCATACCCGAAAATTTCAATCTTTTCATTCTTATATATATATATATATATATATATATATATATATATATATATATATATATATATATATATATATATATATATATATATATATAAGTTTAATGCACTTACTCAGCAATTGCTGGTAATATTTACCTATCCCGAGCGTAAACGCAAATGGGATTAGGCTCAAAAATTACATATTTAAGAATTTACGAAGAGTGTGACATGTATTTAAAATTGCTGCTTTTTGAAAGTCAATAAAAGTGTTTTTATAAAGACCAAGTTTTTTAAGACTGTCTTCAATACATCTGGAGATAAGTCCAGTTGATGATACGATAATCGGTACCACCTCCACTTTTTCTGCATGCCACATCTGTCCAACTTCTATAGCAAGATCTGTGTACATTGTCATCTTTTCATTATATTTGACCAAAATATTGTTATTGTTTGGAACTGCAACATCGACTAGCAGCACCGATTTAGCTTTTTTATCCACCATCACGACGTCGGGTTGATTATTCGTCACCTGTCTATTATTATTATTATTATTATTATTTTCGGTTATCACACAGTCATGGTTCTGTGGTATGTTTAGAGGATTACCGAGTGCACACCGTGTACTTAGGGTGATCCTTTTCTTCTTATAGCACCTTGCGAATAATGTGCGCAGTGCTCAGAATTACAGTCTTCTGGAGGGAGATCAGATTGTGTTCACCGGGTAATTCTTGGATGGCTTCACTTGTTTTCTTTGAGACCAGACCAGTGGCTCCAAATACAATGGGGACTATCATAGTTTTCATGTTCCACATCCTTTGAATCTCAATTTGGAGATCTTTGTATTTGAGATTTTTTTCGGCTTCTTTATTTGTGATGTTGTAATCGGATGGGATAGCGACATCTATGAGTTGACATTTTCTTTGTTTTTTGTCTTTGATTATTATGTCCGGTTTATTTGCTTTGATGGATCGATCTGTTTGAACCTGTGTGTCCCAAATGATGGTGACGTCTTGGGTGTTCACAACAGGTTCTGGCGCGTGTTCATACCTTTTTTCTGCGACTGGTATGTTGTAAGCTTTACATATGTTGTAGTGAAGGTGTGCTGCTACAAAGTTGTGACGCTCTAGGTATGCCCTTTTTGCCAGGATCGGACATCCTGATATAATATGGTGTATCGTCTTATCGTGTATCCGGCAAAGTCTACATTTGGGGTCTTTGTCGGTTTTCATGATTTTAGCTTGCATGTAGTTTGTGGCCAGCGCCTGTTCTTGACAGGCCGTGATGAGTGCCTCTGTTTCTTTTTTTATATTCGCAGTTGTCAGCCATTTCCAAGTTATTGTTCTATTTATTGTGTTCTTTTCAGCTTCTAGTGCTATTTGCCGATTCATGTTTTTTTTTTCCATTTTGTTAGTTGTTCCTGTTTTATTTTTTTCTTTATCTTCTGTTTTATTGTTTTGACACTTTTTGTTTCAGGTTCAGGTTCTGCAGGGTTAGTATCTTTTGTTTCTTCTTGGCGTTCTGCCTTTTGTTTCTGTTTGTCAGAATTTATTTTATTGTGTCTGTATACCATGCCAAGATGACTATCTTTTTGTTCTTTTAGTTTCAGATAGCTGTTAAGACCTTCTTTTTCTATGGTGTAACTAGTTTCTATGGTTATCATTCCTCGTCCACCGTCTTTCCTGGAAACGTATAATCGGTCAACGTCCACCCTTGGGTGTAATGCTTCGTGCATGTTCATTTGTTTTCTAGTTTTCGTATCAATTTTTCGCAATTCTACCTGTGTCCATTTTATTATACCATAACTGTATTGGATAACGGGTACCGCTAAGGAGTTTATAGCCGTAATCGTGTTTTTAGCATTTAGCTCTGAGTTCAATATGCTTCGGATTCTTCTGATGTATTCGTTTTTTAATTTAATTTTTATTTTTTTCTGTTGTACTTTTATTATTATTATTATTATTATTAAGTCTAAAGTTTAGAAATATTGTTGCTTTACTTAGGAGTGCGGTTTCCTGAGAATACGGGTACAGCAAAAGTCTATGTTTTGGGAGTTGCCAGCATTCCTGTTAAGTTCGCCTGTACCATCTTGAAATAATAGTTTATTCTGATTGGACTGAACTTTGTTACCTTATCTGTTCTATCTTTTCCAAACCCTGATTTTATCTCCTCCCCTGTGGACCATATTCCTAGATTAGTTATTTCTGCAAGAACGCCAAAATCTTTTACGTGGGTTCCGAGTACAGCGTGATGATCGCTTGAAAAGGTTTTTGCCAATCAGTCAAAGATACCAGATTGTAAATATAGAATTCACCAGGTCCTGTGACAGTCATATGTTTGAGAGCTATAATTTTTTTTGTAGTGTTGTCCACTTTATTGTACACGTACCAGACCATAGCTAGTGGTAGGAATATTCTATGGGCTTGGCGTGCAGTAGCGACAGACAAAAGCATGGCCATTACGCTAAAGATTCCCTGCACCTTAGAAGCTTTCTTGCCTTTTGTAGCAGCTAGAATTTCGTCTATGTAGAGTATATGGGAGCAAAACTTCTTGGCTGCGTTTGTCCACTTCCCGGAATATTACCCAGTGCTCCTTGAATGCAATATCATTGTCGTCATTGGTCTCAGATATTGTGCCATTGCTTCTTTTTTTTGGTGAACAAGTACACCCTTCGATCAAAAGATGAAGAGACCCTGTCATTCTGTACTTACGCACAGGAAACATATTTGTGACTCCTTCTTTCTTTGTGACTGACATTTTGGTTGTTCCAATCCTAACCTCTTTAAACCTTAGATCAAACGCAGCAAAGAAATTAAGGTAGGGTATTACAATTCCATACCACTCAGCATGTCTTGAGAAATCGAGCGCTTTCTCCGCAGCAGTTGCCTTAACAATATCGTCGACTAAAATAATAATTTGTTAATAATATTTTGAAATGACAAATGCACTAAATAATGAAATTAAATATTATAATTATACAATGTAATATATTTGGTTACATATTTCAATTTAAATTTAAAAAAAAATAATCTGAACTATCATCGGAAACCGAATGGGAGCTGTAGCTAGGGTTTAAGCTTAAAATATAGTGGGCAGTTTTCTCATAGAATTGACCAGTGGATATTTGCGGTTCAGTTTGT
Source organism: Altica lythri (assembly GCA_964028335.1). NCBI lineage: Eukaryota > Metazoa > Arthropoda > Insecta > Coleoptera > Chrysomelidae > Altica > Altica lythri. The sequence goes on along the minus strand of OZ034801.1, from coordinate 95,719,435 downwards.
AGCTGGGAAACTGAACTACTACATAAAGGTAAATGTCGGTTGTACGGCGGTTGTGTCTGCTGCTCACACTTCCGCTCCCTGATGTTCTTAACGATTTTCAATACCTCCATTTGAAAATCAATTGTGTCAATTTCATTAAAATCTTCAAGAGAAGGAAGTAATCCTTTGAAAAATGAGAAGTGCCGATTTACTGTTTTTCTTAAGGCTAAAATCGTTTCTTTGTAACGGGTTTTTTGAAAGGTGATTTAGATTTTTCAGCCGCTCCAACAATCGATGTACTTGGAACTTGTTTCACAGGGTCCTCTCCTGTTTCAACCATGGCATCCTCATCACCACAATCGTCAATATTTTGTGACAAAGTGTCTTCTGTATTTCTTTCTTGGAATATTTTGTCGAGGAATTGCAACTGAGATGAATAAACTTTTACTTTTACCACCCAGATCCAGATTTTTTAGCAGCCTTAGTTTTTCCTAATTATTTTCGGTACGAGTCTCTCACATGCGTCCACTTTTTTAGAACATGTTTACCTACAAATAAGTATTGAAGTAACTAACTAATCGAAAAAAAAATATAATTTCACTATTCAATGTTTAGATGCAACATTTTTTAATTCTATTTATAATTTTTGTATCATACTTATATTGTATTTATTGATTAATTTATGTTGTGTCGAAAAAAAATAAAGGCATAAAAATGTTGATTTAAAAAATAAAAATTGGAAATGTAAAAATTTACACATAAGTACAGCTATTTAATACAAACCAACATATGATACGTATATATATAAAATACAAGTATTATAAGAATTCCTAATTTATTTTTTTATAAAGTATTAATCTAAAACAATTTTTTGTGAACATTTTTAATATTAAAAATAATTTATTTTAATTTTAATTTTTTATTTTTTTTTATCTATTTTAGGTATTTGGCTAGTGGTTCGTGGATTTGCATTATACTTTTCTCCTCGGGGTTTCAACTATCAGCAAGATCGTTGGAGTAGTTTGCTGTGCTATCTGGTCAGTGCTACGATTAGAATGCATTTCAAAGCCAGATAAAGACAAATGAAAATCGATTGCCAAGAAATTCGAAACTCGCGCCAACTTTCCAAATTGTATTGGTGCAGTTGACGGTAAACACGTCAGAATAGTCCATCTCCCAAATTCGATGCATATAAATTATAAAGGATATTCATCTATAGTTCTGATAGCTGTAGCCGATGCAGATAACCGATTTGTTTATGCAAATATTGAAGCATATGGAAAGGATTGCGATTCTAACGTTTTTCAAAAATGTTAATTGTGGAGATCTATTGTTAACGGCAGCAGCTGAAGACAAGTGTCTTCCAGGCTCGCAAGACCAAAAAATTCCTTATTATCTGGTAGGAGATAAGGCTTTTGGTTTACATAAGCATCTCCTTAAACCGTATAAAATGTGTTATGCCACCAAATTCGACCTGGGCAGCGATGAGTAGCGCAACTATGCGGCGTGGAAGAGAAATACTCTTGTCGGTAGTTTGAAACGTTAAGGCGGTAAAGTTAATTTGCAACTTCGTACTCAAAAAGATATTTTTTATCGTGTTTTTTCATCAATGCACTTTTTGAATAATGATTTTTTTCTTGAATTTGTAAAATATTTTAGAATAGCAGGTAATGGGTCTAGAAAATATATTGTAGGCCAGGGGTGCTCAAACTTGAACTGCTGGCGATCTACCTCAATATTTTTAGACTACTTACGATCGACTCTGAGAGACTGCAAGTGTGTGTGATGCAGGGTTGTCGTACATACACGATACACCCTACCTACTTAGGTAGGGCGTACCGTAGTATATATAGATATTAGCTTTCTGCGCAGTATAGGTACATTATTTTAGTCAAGGTTTGGGTTAGGTTTGGTTAGGTTCTTCTCTACAATATCAATGAAAAAACTCATAGTTATTCAAAATTGCGAGTTTATTGGTTGTTACAAAACAAAAGAGTTACATATGGTGTTAAACTTAACTAAGGAGTGGCTTTGGATGTTGAAGCGTGGCACTGCATGTCCTCAGCATACTTTTCATAAGATGGTACGTAACCACTGAGTGCTAATCGCAAGCATGATGACATATGATCGTCAGTTAGTCGATTGCGATATTTTGACTTAATTATCTTCATTTCAGAAAATGCAGACTCGCACAAGTAAGTTGACCCAAAAAATGCCGTCAGTTGAAGGGCGATTTGCCTTATATTCGGATATTTATCTTCAGATATAAAACACCAGAAATTTGTATCAGATGCTGTACCTTTGAGATGTATATCTAATATAATCTGCACCAACTCATTTTCAACAGAACATGAGTTCATATTAAACTGACTGGCTATTTCAGTAGCTAATTCCTCAATGTTTTTACATGAAAAAGGATAACTCATAAATGATGCTATATTTTCCAATTTACTGCAATCATAAAAACGCATTTCGAATTGTCCCAAAATATTTGATAATTCAGCCTCATACGTATCAAAATTCAACTGAGGAATCCTTGCTTTCAAAGACGGAAAATGTTTCAGATCCTTTCTTTTCAGTTGATCTATCATAAGTTGCAATTTACTTTTGAATGCGTTTACTGCGCTAATCATCTCAATAATAGTTTTTCCTTTACCTTGAAGCTCCAAGTTAACGGTGTTTAAGTGCATTGTGATGTCAGTCAAAAATGCCAAATCATTTAGCCATTTTTCGTTTTTCAAAATCTGAGTGTCATCACCTCTTTCGTCTAGAAAAGCTGTTATTTCGGGCAATAATTCTTGAAACCTTTCTAGGAATTTTCCGCGACTCAACCACCTGACGTCCGTGTGAAGAACTAAATCAGTGTGTTCAGCTGACTCCCTATCTTCCAACTGCAACTGAAAGAGCCGCCGTTGCAAGCTACGTGCACGGATGGAATTCACAATTTTTGTTGCAATGCCCATAATTTCCTCCGTGTTTAAAACTTTTGAACACAAAACTTGTTGATGTATAATGCAATGGAATGAAAAAAATGAAGGGAATTCTTCATTAGCTCGACACAATGCCACAAAACCGTTTTTGTTTCCAGTCATTGCTGGTGCTCCATCGGTCGTAATGCACACTAATTTATATATTGGTAGGTCGTAGTTTTTTACAAAATTGAAGAAAACGTCATATATATCTTCGCCACGGGTCTTCCCCTTCAGAGGTATGATTGTCAAAAATTCTTCCTTAGCCAACATGTCATTGAATACCATCCGAATAAAAATACACAGCTGGGCAGTGTCTGTCATATCGGTGGATTCGTCGAACTGTAAAGAAAAGTATGTACATTCCATGATATCATGTTTTAGTTTATCTGCGATGTCCTGACTCATGACTTCAATACGCCTTGTGACAGTCGGACGAGATAACTGAAGTTCTCTAATAGCAGACATGATTTCTGTTTTATTTTTAAAATCTCCAAATAAAGTCTCACCCGCTTCAATAAATGCTTCTTTCACCACCGATCCATCTTCGAATGGTTTCTTGTGTTTCGCCAATATATGAGATATTTTAAATGACGCGATCGTAGCAGCTTTTGATTGTTTGGCTGGTCTTGTGAACATGGATTGTTCTTTTTTCAAACAAGATATCAAATCACTTACTTTTCGTTTTCTTAATTCACTCTGCGGCGGAAAATCCTTTTCATAGTTTTTATGAACCGTTTTATGATGCCTCTCTAAGTTACCACGCTTAGGTATTGCAACTGACGCACGACAAATAACACAAATGCACTTATCCTTCACCATACTAAAGAAAAATTCTTCCTCCCAATCCTTATTAAAATGATACGTTTTAGATTTCTTCACTGCACTCATTTTCCACTATTTAATAATAAACTTTGTACTTATCGACGTAGTATCGCCATCAAGTTACAATTCAGAATGACTCCAATTCCTGCAGGCGCAACATTTATATTGGCGTGAACGAAAGTCTCGAATGTTCCCGTCAAACGCGCCGCCCGAAACTAGACTGTACTGTCTCTCGTTGTTTCTAGACTAGACTGTACTGTCTAGTCTAGAAACAACGCCGCTTTTCTTTGACAAGTGCCGCGCGTTCCTTTGATAAAGCCACCTTTTGCCGCAAGCAGTGTTATTTTATTACGTAATACATTTTTGTAGTTTAGTTACCTACCTACTTATTAAAATTTTTTTTCTTCTCGAGATCTACTCAAAAAGCACTCGCGATCGACTGGTCGATCGCGATCGACCGTTTGAGCACCCCTGTTGTAGGCGAATGTGTTTTTAATGCAAACCACATAATGTATTGTAGTATTGTAAAAAAGGTTTAAAAGAAAGACTTTGTAGAAATTTTTACTGGGACCATGAATGGAACTGCTGTCTTCTTCAAACATTTTCTTGCTCTTCCAGCTGTTGTACATTAAGTATATTATTTAATGTTGCATTACAATGTTATTGTATTAAAATAATATTTAAAAAAAAATAATGAAAACTTACTTGGTAAATAATATTCTAATTTAAAATGTTTACTGCAAACAAATAATGAACTGCGAGCATGAATATTTACTTTTTTTTGGGCTTAACTTACACTGTATCACCCACTTTCCTCTTAATTCAAGCTTTGAAGGAAATGAATGAAATGTTTTTTCTTTTGATTTACTATCACATCCGAAGATACATGATTTTTATTTTATATTTTTTTAATAAAGAACTTAGTAATGTACAGTTTCCCGCCTAGCTGTCAAACGATAAAAACTACCGACAAGAGTATTTCTCCCGCGATCCGCATAGCGGCGCTACTCATCGCTGCCCAGGTCGGATTGGAATATTTTATGAAAAAATGAATTTAACTTATACTAAGAGGTTGCAAAACACAATCCAATAAGCCAGAGCATTATTTAACAAATAAGCAGAAATTAGAGTTTGGATAGAAACGAAATTTAGCACTAACATAATATCAGATTTGCAGGGTAACAAAAAAAGCATATCTACACAAAATTTAAGTAGGTAACTTTATTGAAATAATCTTATTACAACGAAGCTTAAAGACTTATTTTAATCATCAATTTCCTGTGAAATTGGAATATCCTCTCAAAATTTCTTTCTGTTATTAGGCATTGTACCACAGAGTTTTGATGTTATAAGGTCCCTCCTTTCTGCGGTGATTTCTCTTGGAATCTGTTTTGGTGGGGGTTTTGGCACACCTTGTTTAGCCATTTTAGCATTTAGAAAATTTAGTTCTCTTTTTTCTGAAGTTCAAAATCTGTTTTATACATCAGTGTTGGTTTTCCTGTAAAAAACTGACTTTAACCTTCTCATTAAGGTAAGGGCGAGGAGAGATTTTATTGCGATGTACCATTTTGCCAATTACAAAGGTTGCTTATTTCCATACTAATGACTATGGCATTATTGGCAGCATCTTTTACTGAGTCACTGAAATCTTTGCATTTTAGTTTGAGACACCGTTTAACCTGGTGGTGAAAGGAATCGGCACCCATGAATGTGTGCCCAGGTTAAAAATATTTCACCTTAAGTGATTCAAGGGAAACCTCTGCTGAATTTACAATATGAACGAAGAAAGTAAATACTGTCCAGTTTTTATTTTGAGAGGCGCAATTATCCAACCGCAATGTAACATCTCCGGCATTTTGAATCGATAATAAAAATGCATAGAATGTTCTGGTAATATCGTAAGTAGATCGTCCAGATATTGCTTCGTTCCAAATAACAGCTGTTGTTGGCTTTTGCCGAGTTATCACAAAACTTTCGTTAAACGCAATTATTCGTGGTGTAAAAATGACCTATATGAACATTTCCATTCGTGGAAGCATTATGACCTTCAACAATAAAATATTTGCTTTATTAGTTAAATTAACTTCTTAAATTGTTAAATTAGTGAGATTACCTTTTGCAGATTAGCTACTCGATCTTCTGTAGTGGAGGAATCGTTCTGATATTGTTTTCTAGCCGAAGTGTACGTTTTCTTGTGGACTGCAAATTTGTTGCATTTATCGCAGCTACCGTCCAAGACATCTTTTTTATGGGATGTCAACTTTGAATGTAAATCAAAGCTTCACAAACCCAACATTCCATGTGCCCCTGTTTTATAAATGATATTTTTAAGCTGCTGACCACTACCCTGTATAAATAATATGAAAATTGAATATTCGGTTATGTTAATCGAAAGTGATTGTTCATCATTGTAATAGGGAAGATAGCGCCTCTCGGGTGCATGTTCAAGACGTTAATGCGCAATAGTTGGCCCAAATGATTCTATATGTTTAATTATTAACTCTCTATTAAGTTTTATCTTGTTGTGATTTCCTTGTTGACTCGGCTTAACTGTCACTTTTAAAGTTTTCTTGTTTAATGCATCTCTTAGTACTCTTTCATTCCGACTTTTATATCCTAAAGTTCTGTGATGTCGCACTCCTTTTGCGACAGATAGGATTTAATAAATGAAACGAAGATGCTCCGAAATTACTTGTATTCAACCAGTATACTTATAATTCTAAGATTTATAAAACCACCGTCTCACATCTTGAGGCTCCTACTTAATACTAATCAATCCTTATATCTATCGGTCAGACGGATCCTCAAAAGTAGTACAATAGATTCTGCAAAATTGCAGAATATTGAGGACGTCGGTTCAAGGCATAATTATATTATTAAATTAACAAATTCGCAAACAATTTCAACACAGTGAATTACTAAACAAAAGACAAATATTTCAAAATGATTTTAGTTACCTATAATTGTACTTTGAACATTTTGTTTATTAAACTTATAACTATGACATACTTAATTAATACATCACACCTCCCATGGGGCCGAAAAAAAAAAGAAGCCGATGCTTCTTTGTTTTTTTTTTACCTAACATATGTTACGTCGTCTATATAATTGTTACAATATAGTGTAATGGGTTACAGTTCTTGCTGACGAGCCCATATTATGTACCCACTGCGGTTACTCCTATAACTACAAATATAAATATAAATAAACTTGACCTAGTGTAATATTTACTTAATTAAAAATCTAATAATCGAATAATACTTTATACATGCCACACCACCGCAGGAAAAGAAAAACAATTATATGTTAAATGGTTTTACTCTATTTTTATGTATTTCGATATTCTTATTTCCTATGTTAATAACTATATTTACACACTTATCTTCTATTACTTTAAATGGACGTTTGTATATGGGATCTAGCTTGTCACGTGTTTCATTTATAAGTAAGACGTTATCTCCCAATTTATATTTCACTTCACTGGCTGAATCATCAAGTCTAATTTTTCGTTTATGTTTTGATGCCACCAAGTTTTGTCTGGCATCACTCAAGGCTACTTGTAGGTGAAATTTTAATTCTAACGGGTAGTTGTCAAAATTATATAGTGGTTCTATTTTTCCTGTTAAGTTAGAGGGGAGAATACAGACTTTTCCAAAAACTAATTCATATGGGGTATATCCTGCAGAATGCACTGATGTGTTATATGAGAAACACCAAAAGGGTATCCAAGAGCTCCATGATTCTTTAAATTTAGAAATTTGAATTCTTAGATAAGCATTTAAGTGTTAGTGAGTGTTTTCCAAAGCCCCGATAGTTTCATGGTGATATGCTGTGGATTTAAGTTGTTCAATTTTTAGCAATTTACATGTTTTTTTAAATACATCAGCCATGAATTCGGTACCTTGATCTGAAATAATCCTTTGTGGTATCCCATAAAGTAAAAAGAAAAAAATTTCTACAAATGACTTAGCCACAGTATTGGCTTCTTTATTCTCAATAGGATATGCCTCTACATATTTACTCAGTTCGCACTGTAATGTTAAAATAAATTTTCTATCTTTCTCGTCTGATTCTAAAGGACCTACTAGATCTAAAAAAACTGTTTCAAACCCAGTATTTGCTGTTGATGTGATAACTATAGGTTGTTTAGGCTTTGGTATATGTTTACATTTTTGACAGTCGCTACAACGCTTTACGAAATTTTCAATGTCCTTTCTTAATCCTACCCAAAAGTAATATTTTTTAATATTATTGAACATTCTATTAATTCCACTATGGCCACCAGTGTGTAATATGTAAAAATCATTCAAAATTATTTGTTTTACGGAGTAGTCGTGGACTTCAATTATGTCATTTAATACAGATATTTTAATGTTGGCAATTTTAAATAGATTTGATAGCTTATGTAATTCTTGTATTATAACTGCAGTTTCATTATTTTTCAAAATCAATATTTCACTTATTTTTTCTTGTGCGCACAAGTTTTGACATTCTTTCAACGACGCTCGAAGTTCCGACGTTGAACAAGAATTTGTCATTTTAAAATAAATTATATTTTCCTTATTATCGAAAATAAAGCTATCATTATAGACTATATTGTCTACATTATCATTTTTTAATTTATTAAATTTTTTGACTTCTATTGGCTTCAATTGAGTGACGTTTTTCGGTTCTTTCAAAATTTGAACTATTCCAGGGTGATCAATCCTGTTCAAGTTATCGGGTTCTGTTTTATTAATTGTATTGGTTTAATTTTCTTTTCCATGCAAAGCGTCCCTTGCACGTGCCCGAGTTAAAACGTTTACTGTTTGGTTTTTAGCCATATTGCGTAAATCAGTTACCGGTATTTCGATTCTTGACAAGGCATCTGCTGTTACATTATTTTTTCCTTTTATATAATGGATTGTGAAGTCATATTCTTTCAAAATGAGCCTAAACTTTGTTAAACGGCTAGATGGATTTGTCATTCCGAAAAGATGTACTAATGGTCTGTGGTCTGTATAAATAGTAAATTTACGTCCATATAAATAGGGTCTAAAATGTTTTACTGCCCAAACTATGCTTAATAATTCTTTTTCAATTGTACAGTAGTTTCTTTCCGCTTTGTTTAAAGTTCGACTTGCGTATGCTATTGGTTTTCCATTCCCGTTATTAAGTATAGCTCCTATTGCTATTCCTGATGCATCTGTTGTAAGATTAAATACGTTGTTTTCTGAAAAGTCTGGGTATTGTAGGACAGGAGGTTCTATCAGTCTCGATTTTAGGTTGTCAAATGCGTTTTGGCATTTCGTTGTCCATGTGAACGGGACATTCTTCCTGGTTAGCTTATTTAATGGCTCTGCTATTTGAGCAAAATTTGGGATGAAATCAGTAATTCCTGTAGTAATTTGATAGTGCTACGAATCGTTTTGTACTGCTCGCATCATTTGGCGTAGGAAAGTTTTTTAAAGCTTGCACTTTTTCTGGATCTAGACTTACGCCATCTGAGGAGATGTACTGTCCCAAATACAGTATATCTTTCTTTAGAAATTCGGATTTTGCTCCGTTTAGTTTTAGATTTACTTTTCTTAATCTCTCTAGTACTTTGACTAAATTTTTGTTGTGATCTTTTAGGTTTTTCCCAAAAATAATTAAGTCGTCCAAATAGACAAAACAACTGCTATATGTTAACCCTGACATAGCAATAGTCATTGCTCTGGAAAATACATGAGGACTTGTTTTGAGGCCCATTGGTAACCGTGTAAGGTGGTATTGTTCTTTGTCAGTTGTGAATGCGGTGCAATCTTCGTAGGATGGTGTTAATTCTACTTGATAATAACCCTGTGCTAAATCTAAGTGTGAGAAGTACATGGCTCCACCAAGGGAGTCTAATATTTCAGTAATGTTTGGTAACGGAAATTTATCATTTTTAATATGTTTGTTCAATAGACGGTAATCTATCACAATCCTCCATTTACGTATTCCGTTGTTGTATACTTTTTTTGGTACTAGCAGTAGCGGTGAGGACCATGCTGACTTTGCTGGTTTAATTATTCCGTCCGATAACATTTTTTCAACTTGTTTATTTATTTCCGCTTTTTGTGCATAAGGGAGTCTATATGGTTTTACATAAACTGGAGCAGTGTCTGCTTCTAACTGAATTTCATGTTTGTAAACATTGGTAACGGATAATGGGTCATTTGGTAAGTGAAAGACATCTGTATATTTTGCAATTATGTGTTCAAGTGATTTTCTTTCTTCTTTATTTCATTTATCATATTTTATTTGACGTAATACTTCTTCAACTCTATTAACTGATTTTTTACATTCAGCAAAAGATAATATTTGGAATTCGTCTAAATTAACTATTGTAGGTTTAAATTTTTTTATTTTTACTGTTTCTTCTCTAGTATTTAAAATTTTTACTGGGATTGTATTATTTATTAAACGTGCCACCATATTTGCTACGTGTATTCCTTTGCATATCTCTTCTGATAAAACTACACAGTCGCATCTGTGGTTTGTTTCAATATATTGTATCATTTCACATCGTAGTGGTATATTTATACTGTTGGTGCAGTTGGATTGTAAGGGTAAAACAATGGTTTCCCCATTTATTAATAAAGATACTGTGAACGATTCGTAATCTATTATAGCTTTAAATTTTTCGAGAAAATCTGATCCTAATATGCCGTGCATATCTTTGTTGAAACTGTTAAGTAAGAAAAAATTATGTGAAAATTTTGTATTGTGAACTTGCATCGAAATCTCTGCTGACCCTCTACTGGTTATTTCACCTGATACTCCTTTAATTGTAATATTGTCTGCGTAATTAATTTTATGTGTATGTTTACTAAGATCGTTTTTAAATACTATGCTTACCGAAGCACCACTGTCTAAAAGAAATTTAAATGATTTATTATTATGTTGCAATTGAATAAAATTTACGCTATTGATATTTAAGATTACTTCTTGTTTATTCATGTTGGACACGAAAAAACTAATCAGCTTCACCATCGGTTTCGTCTTGACGCTTGGTTTCTAAATCGTTTTGTGAATCATTTGTTGGGTCATTGTCTGCTGTTTCTGCATAGTATGCATTAAAGTGTCTCTGATTGTTGTTTCTATTATTACGATATCCATTGTATCGACCTTGACCTCGTGAGTAATTATTCTGGCGATATTGTTTTTTATAATTATTAAAAGAGTTTTGATTACTAAAATGATTAGGATTTTCAGCGTAATTGTTATTTTCCCTTTGATTTTCTACTATATCATTTTGTTGATGCCTAAATGAACCCCTAAAATTTCTTTTACTTTTAAAATGAAACACTGACGAGCTACATTGATAACGGACTGTTTGATCCTTTGCTGCATTAATAGCCTCACTGAGGGTTTCGAAATTTCGTGCCTTTATAATAGTCCTAAGTTCATTACTACGAATACCGTTGGCAAATATGTCTATACCTAATTTTTCGTTAATTGACTTAAAAGCATCTTTTACTGCAGCATTGCTATCAGACTGGGCAATAGTTAGGTCTGCCACTAAAGACTCTATTGTTCGTCCATATTCATCAATATTCATATTACCTTGCTTAGTTGTTTGGAGGCGCATTGAGATAGTAGCTGCTGCCATTTTTGGACAAAAATGCTTTTTTAAATCGTCTATGAGATCTTTCGTATTGGTATAAGTATCCTTCATTTTGACTTTATCTTTATATGGAATACAAATTTTCAGTACGTAATTTATTAGGATAGGTTTACTTATATCATTTAGAGACATCTCATCTAATTGTATGCCATCTATAAGTTCATGAACTTTCTCAATGGACGCGTTTAATTTAGGAAGCAAGCTGGATGCAGTTTTAAAATCAAATTGATTTACCATATTTGTAACCGATACTATACTATCTACAGAATTACTTTCAATTTTGCACTTATTCGAATCGCTATTTTCCGCTTTTAATCTTTGTTGTAATATTTGAAAACCCTCGTTAATTTTTGTAGTTATCCTATTAGCTAGATCGTTCAGTTTTTCACTTATTTCAACATTTGCGCTGTGAGCTAGTTCTATTAATGAAGTAGCAGATTGTTTATATAATTCAAGTTCTTTAAACTTACGTTGAGTTAGTTCCTTATTAGATCTTCTTTCGGAGTTGTTCTTCCGGAGATTTTCTAGCCAACTTCTTAATTTATTATTCAACTCTTGTAGTTGCACTAGCACTTCACTCATCACACACTGTCTCTGCTTTTTAATCACACTTATTACAATATTTATTCCTAGACACTTGACGCTGCGTTCAGTTCATCCCGTGACTTACTTACTACGTGCATCTGGATTACTCGCATCATCTTCTTCTCCCTCGTTTTAATAATACGTTTCACTGTATACCCAATAGTTATAGCTGCTACTAATATTAAGAGTACTAATACCATCCATTCAGTACGGTTGAGGGCCTGACTAGCCTGTTGATTTGCATGGTTATTTCCACTTCCTGACGCTTCGACCACTATTTGTTCTTCTTTAGTTTCTGTTTGTCCCATTTTGTCCTATTCTCTTTTCCTTTACAATTTTTGGACCATAACTTTCTTTCAGAATATCCTTCTTTGGAACGGGCCGTATTCTTGGCCTTATAGCAGGATCGCCATGTGATGTCGCACTCCTTTTGCGACAGACAGGATTTAATAAATGAAACGAAGATGCTCAGAAATTACTTGTATTTAACCAGTATACTTATAATTCTAAGATTTATAAAACCACCGTCTCACATCTAGAGGCTCTTACTTAATACTAATCAATCCTTATATCTATCGGTACGACGGTCCTTAAAAGTAGTACAATAGATTCTGCAAAATTGCAGAATATTGAGGACGTCGGTTCAAGGCATAATTATATTATTAAATTAACAAATTCGCAAACAATTTCAACACAGTGAATTACTAAACAAAAGACAAATATTTCAAAATGATTTTAGTTACCTTTAATTGTACTTTGAACATTTTGTTTATTAAACTTATAACTATGACATACTTAATTAATACATCACAGTTCCAAGAAAAAATATTTTGCACACATTTTGCTTACTGCCTCTTACGTCTTTTAAGAAATGAAAGGAAGTGGTAGTTCTTCTTAATATAAGACAACTGGTGGTTTTTCTTTTTATATTTTGTTGGGAGGCACTGTTTAAAATAAAGTTCTTCTGCTTTGTCGACCCTATCTCCCTATATTGAAGGTACCAAATTCCAAGTGATTACTGATCACCACTCTTTACTTTGGTTGAGGAACATTAATAACCCTTCCGGAAAACTTGCACGATGGGCCATGCGTCTTCGACAACACAATTTCGACCTTATCCACCGAAAAGGATCTGCCCACCTTGTTCCCGATGCCTTGAGCCGTGCATTCATCAAACAACCCCAACTATCGTATCTAGAGATTTGATGATTTTCGTACCAAGATTCTCCAACATCCCGAAAACTATTCTTAATGAAAAATTGAGAATGATTTAGTTTACAAATTAATCCCGACTAAATTGTCTTTCGCCATCAATGAAACCGAATGGAAAACTCTCGTACCTAAGCCCCAAAGACCAGATATAATTTTTTCCTGCCATGATCCTTCTACCTGTGCCCATTTAGGTTTTTTCAAAACATTAAACAGAATCCAAGAACGTCATTATAGTGTCACATACGATAATAGGGTTGTTTAATTGTTTTAGATTTCATTGTATTATTTTGTATTATTTTTAATTGTAATTATCTAGGCCGTTAGATTTCAAGGCGACCTTATATAGTTTAATTCTTATTCTCACGTAGCGTAAGAATTGGCTATAAAAGTGCGTCGTTGTCGGTCGTACTCGGAGAGTTCGGAGTCTAAGATTGTCTGTAAGGGTCACCCTTTGGGGTGTCCCTAAAACAGACCCTTAGGTCTGGCCGTTGTGACTCTTGACTTATTTTCGTGAGTAAATGTGACATGCCACCATATAGTTTATTTGGTAAGATTAGTTAAGATTTGTATTTAGTTATCCGTTATTCATTGTTATTGTTTCTTTGTTAAAATATTTGTTGTTTGTTTCCTGTTGTTTATCTCATCTTCCCCTTGGTTAGTTTTCTGCCTTCAGCAGGATACCTAACCAGGGGGTAGATAACCACGACCTGGGTGGAAAGTGCCTTCTGTAAGCTACCCCTCATCCCGAAAACACTATGGCACATTCCTCAATCCCCCCAGGCGTGACATGGTGGAGGTGCCGTTGGCCGATCCCTTATAACTGATTCTTCCTAATCAGTTTATTTTTAAATATTTGTAGCAATTTTTTTTTCTAGCATTTTTTTGCCCCATGTCACTGCATGTCACTGGCGTGACATGGTGGAGGTGCCGTTCTCTGAACCCTGAACTGATTCTTCCTAATCAGTTTAATTTTAACTATTCGTTGTCCTTTTTTTTATAGCATTTGTTTTGCCCCATGTCACTGACGGGACATGGTGGAAGTGCCATTAGCTGTTCCTGTGAATTGTTTCTTCCTAAACAGTATCATCTATTAATTTTCTTAAGTTTCTTCCTAATCTCAATCCCCCCAGGCGTGACATGGTGGAGGTGCCGTTGGCCGATCCCTTATAACTGATTCTTCCTAATCAGTTTATTTTTAAATATTTGTAGCAATTTTTTTTCTAGCATTTTTTTGCCCCATGTCACTGCATGTCACTGGCGTGACATGGTGGAGGTGCCGTTCTCTGAACCCTGAACTGATTCTTCCTAATCAGTTTAATTTTAACTATTCGTTGTCCTTTTTTTTATAGCATTTGTTTTGCCCCATGTCACTGACGGGACATGGTGGAAGTGCCATTAGCTGTTCCTGTGAATTGTTTCTTCCTAAACAGTATCATCTATTAATTTTCTTAAGTTTCTTCCTAATCTGTTCGATATGTTTTTTAAAGCGAAATATCTTGTGTTTTTAATTAATTTGTAAAGTTATGTACTGTATTTGTTCTATTGCACAATTTAGAGATACTTTCATAAATATTTTTTATCTTGAAGAAATTGAGGATTGTTTTTTGAGTTTTTTATGAAGCTTTTTTGTGTGTATACTATTTTATATAAAATTTGACGGTGGAATAATTGATTTATTTAGGATGATGACCTGAGTGCAGATTTAGCATTTTTTTATTATGTGTATGTTGAAATACGAGATGTTTAAGGATAGGTCACTTATTATGTGTTTTTTTCACGGTCAATCGTATAGAGGTTTAATAATGTATACAATATGTATTGTTGATAAACAATAAACTGTCTTCAAGTAAAAAATGTAAAGTGTTATTTTCTATCTTTTTCCAGTTTCTTTAGTGCAATCAATAATAAATATTCATAAATATACCCCATCCATATCTATGTAATAATCTATCTACACCAATTAAAAATAGGTATTTTTCTGGTTTTAGTGATCTTTTTTAATTATTTGTTGTGGTACCTATGTGTATAATATAGGTTACAGATATGGTCATGGTCAAATGTTTTATTTTATTTATTTATTTGTCAGCTATGTAGTTGTTTATTTAATTCCGAAATAGCAAAACTGCACACACAGCTGTAATTAGTTCAGATTATTGACATTGAACCTTTGTTTTTAAACTTCTTATTATTTATTTTAATGGTAACAGATTTCAATTGTCATTAATTCAATTAGGTAAAATATTCTTCATTGCTTTTCTGGTATTTTTCTAATAATATGTTGTAAATTAGGAAACAGATACCAAATATTCGGTGTATTTTTTTTAACTTTATTAGTAATAAAGGTGGCATGTCAAAAGTAAGTAAGAGTACATCGGACCAGAAACTTCGAGACTCCAAAAAACCATTTCTACAGAGATGGTAAAAATACTTATACCTATATATTTTTTATTTTTATAGGTATACTAAATCTTTTACAGTAGAATTTTATTTGTATTTAATAAATTAGTAATTTACAAGATGATTTTTTTTAATCTTTAGTACATTTAGGTGGTATTTCAAATTTATATTTTATTACTTTTAATATGAATTATTTAATATATAATGAATATTTTTAATTGTGGGTAATTATAGAGATGGAGATCTAGGAAGAAGCGGAGGGGAAAAATATATTATTGATGTAGTAAAGTTTTGCATTTTTGTTTAAGTTTCTAGGACAGATGACTACCGAGGATAATTTTTGAGAGAAGTTAAATGAAGTTGAAATATAAGACTAATTGTGATAGATTGAATGAATCAAAGGTTTGCAAGAGCAGTATGAAAGTGAGTTTCAATTTATTCAAGAAAGCTGGAGCCTGACAGTTTTACAAAATATGTCATCTACCGCGGTTAGAAATAGACGGGCTCTAGACTTCTTGGGTGAAGGTATGACGTGGTGCTGTGCAGTGGCAATACAACATAAAATGGATTTATCCGTATAGAATAAAAATTCATTGAATGAGAAAAGTTAAATGAAGTTGAAAAATAAGACTGGTTGTGTTAGAATGAATGAATTAAATGTATTACAAGGATAGTGTGAAAAGGAGTCTAGGGTAGTCAAATTGTCGCGTAAAAAGAAGTAAATGGATTGTTTTTAAAGGTAGTATTTGACTTCTATGTTTCATGTGTAGTTTCCTTTTTCAGTTTTATGATGTTCTGCTAAGATACAGCAGGAAAGCGATAGTTTATATTTGAGGGACAAGTATTCCCCTAACCTAAACGATTAAAGTTGCAAGGGCAACAGTTTAAAGCAGTTGAGAGTTCATGCTTATGTTTTTTTATGTCTGCTGAGGGACAGCAGGCGAATTAGTGTGCAAAATGCACAGATATATGTGATGTTTGTGATGATTGTTTCTGCTAAAGAATAGCGGAATTGTTTTTAGGTGCGGATGAAGCACAGATTATAGGTGACAATATCACCAAGAAGAGCAGATGATGGTTCCTGCTAATGATTTTTTTAGGTATAATGATGTCTGCTAAGAGACAGCAGATAAGTTGGTGTTAAAAAGAAAAAGCTAAACTAAGTTAGTAAGGTGTTGATGAACGAAGTCAAATACCCTTATCGGTATGAGGTCAAAGAGGTTAATGTAAAAATAGTAATTCCCTAATGCTCTTTCTAGACAAATTTTAATGGTATTTGTTTTTGTATGTTTTAGGACCGAGTTATTGTTTTTATGTTTAAATGTATAAATTTATCACCACATCTACTCAAAGAAGACGCAATCCAGGAGATGCTTGCTCGGTACCGGAATTCTAGAGGGAAAGGGTCCTTTATCCTGAGTTTGGTATGGGTCTTGTCTCAACGAGTAAGAAAGGTTTCCGTCGAGGAATGGAAATGGTCAGCTTCGATACTCCCAATAAAAGCAGATCTTCCCAATGGATGGTAGCCAAAGATGGGAAGACTGTAAATGTATAGTTGTAACATTGTATTACGGTGAATGGTGTGATGGAGTACCGTCTGATGTTGGCCATGGACCTCGAGAGATGGAGCTATGAGACGATGGTTTTCACAGAGTTACAGACAGACCAACATACCAAAAAGGGATCCGTCTAGCCAGCGGTGGACCTGGCGTTTCTAGATGAGGGCAAGACGGGTCATTCTCCGAGAAGAGCAGATTCGACAGAAGTGTGGTGGATCATAATTATTTTGTAAAACTCAGTCCTATACACACACCCCTGTAAGCCAGAGCCGAGCAAAGCCAGGGGCTGGCTTTAAGGGAAGGGGGGCATGTCACATACGATAATAGGGTTGTTTAATTGTTTTAGATTTCATTGTATTATTTTGTATTATTTTTAATTGTAATTATCTAGGCCAAAGTCAGTACGTTAGATTTCAAGGCGACCTTATATAGTTTAATTCTTATTTTCACGTAGCGTAAGAATTGGCTATAAAAGTGCGTCGTTGAGGTCGTACTCGGAGAGTTCGGAGTCTAAGATTGTCTGTAAGGGTCACCCTTTGAGGTGTCCCTAAAACAGACCCTTAGGTCTGGCAGTTGTGACTCTTGACTTATTTTCGTGAGTAAATGTGACATGCCACCATATAGTTTATTTGGTAAGATTAGTTAAGATTTGTATTTAGTTATCCGTTATTCATTGTTATTGTTTCTTTGTTAATATATTTGTTGTTTGTTTCCTGTTGTTTATCTCATCTTCCCCTTGGTTAGTTTTCTGCCTTTAGCAGGATACCTAACCAGGGGGTAGATAACCACGACCTGGGTGGAAAGTGCCTTCTGTAAGCTACCCCTCATCCCGAAAACACTATGGCACATTCCTCAATCCCCCCAGGCGTGACAATAGGCCCAAAATGAGAAAAGATATTCTCCGTTATGTTAGATCTTGTAAAGTCTGTGGAGCTCAAAAAATGTCTACCTCCGCTAAGATGGGTTTAATGGGAAAAGAGAAATCTGCAAAGTTTCCTTGGCAAATCATTGCTCTTGACCTTATTGGTGCTTTCCCTCGTTTAAAAAAAGGATATACCTGGCTTCTTGTGGTTACCGATTGGTTCTCTAAATTTACTTTATTACAGCCCTTACGAAAAGCCACCACTAAAAATATCATTAATTTCCTTGAAAACGAAGTGTTTCTCATGTTCGGTGTCCCACAATTTATTAAATATGATAACGCTCGGAATTTAAATAATCCAATAATGAAACATCTTTGTGACCAATATAAGGTTCAAAAGATATGCGGTTTATTCGCCACAGTGTAATTGTGTAGAAAGAACGAATAAAACCATTGGTACTGCAATTAGGTGCTATATCGATGAACATTCTATCTGGGATTGTTGCTAAAATAGACTTTTACTTTTGCACAACATAAGAGAGCTCGGGACTATACTTTAGATAGACCCCGAAAAAGATGTTACTGAAAATATTACCACGCCACTGGATTGATCAATAAATTCAATTTGTAAATATTTAATGTGGTTTATTAAATTAACTATAAAAACAATTAAACGCTACAGTTTCTATACATGTTTTCTTAATTTTCTAAAACGTAATTACAATTTTGCAATAAACACACTATACTAAATTTTGATAGAGTTCCACCAATCGTTTATATAAGAAAAAATGTTTTTACTTTACCAAATCCAAGAAATGATAGCAAAACTGGAACACCAACGTCGCCAACCAACTTCTTTTTACTTTTGACGAGATTCTTAATTTATCAAATTTTAAACAAATGATAGGATGAACTGGAACGCCAAGTGTTTACTGTTGGAGAGATTCTAGATTCTCTAATTTGAAAATAACTGGGATGAGAACACCGAAAATGAATATAATATCAAAATTCTACTTATGTTTGAAAATCAAAAAACTGTCAGAGCGTAGTGACTTTTTGTATCAATCATGCTCGCCGTAGTAACAAATTAGGCTTTTTTTTTTACCTGCAGTGGCGGGCGACATAAAACCAAATAAAAAATAATGCAAAGAATGAAAAAATAGAAAATAAATTCAAAAACTGAAAAATTGTTTAAATCAAATTTAAACATACTGCCCCGCGTTGAAAGCATCTTGCTTTCAAATACTGAGGAAGTGAATAAAGTATAAAATATACCTAATAATTGTTAAATGAGAAAAAAAAACTATTGAACAATAACAAGTAATAATGAGAAAATGTATAAATTATTTTGTTTTAGTGGCGATCAAGTCAATTATTAAACTTTTCAAAGGGTCATGGACACACCTTGGTGACTGGTCGCATGTATTCTCCAGAGGAGGTTTTTACTTTAATGACACGTATCTTATTATCCGGACCAGGATATACCTCCACTATTCTAGCCAAAGGCCATTGTAAAGGTTTAGTATTATCCTCTTTTAGGATAACTAAGTCATTCACAGCGAGATTTCGTGATGAAGTGAACCACTTAGGACGGTTTTGAAGTAAATTTAAGTATTCAATAGACCATCTTTTCCAAAAAGACTGCTGAATATGAGAAATTTTTTGCCATAGAGACAAACGGTTTTCAGGAATTGATAAGGTATCCCTTTCCGGATACGAAGTAAGAGACCTTCCTATTAAAAAATGGCCAGGAGTAAGACTCTGAAGGTCGTTTGGATCATTAGAAAGACTGCAAATTGGCCGAGAATTAAGAATCGCCTCTATCTGAGTTAATATAGTATACAATAATTCAAAAGTTAAATTCGCATTACCTATAAGACGAACTAAGTGAAATTTTACGCTCTTTACTGCCGCTTCCCAAATTCCACCCCAGTGCGGTGCATTTGGAAGGATAAACTTGAAATCTATTTTATTTGCTGAGCAAAAATCAGAAATAGATTGATTTGTACAATTTTTTACTAGAAATGTATGCAGATCGTAAAGTTGATTTCGAGCACCAGAAAAATTACTGCCATTGTCACTAAAAATGTAAGAGGGATTACCTCTTCTAGAGATAAACCTCTTTAAGGCTAATATAAAAGCATCAGTGGAAAGACTAGTTACCAGTTCTAAATGAATGGCTTTGGTAACCATACAAACAAACACGGCAATGTATGATTTAAGGAGAGGGGCCTTACGTAAAGCTGATGATTTTAAACACACAGGACCAGCATAGTCAATACCCACTCGGTTAAACGGCCTGTCTGGAGTTACTCTAACCTTAGGTAAATCAGCCATAATTTGATTATAAGAAATAGGTTTCAAACGAAAACAAGTGAGACAATGATGTATTATCTTCTTTACTTCTCTTAGTCCATTGAGAGGCCAATATTTGAGTCGAACATTCGACAATAGAGTTTGAGCACCTCCATGTCCAAGACGAGTATGCTCATGTTTAAGAATAAGAGATACTAAATGATTTTTTGAAGGAAGTAAGATCGGATATTTTTGATTAAAATCAAGATCTGAATAAGTTAAACGACCGCCCACTCTCAGCAAACCGTCTTTTTCACTTAAGAATGGTTGCAAACCGAGTATTCCTTTATTGGACAATAATTTTTTATTTTTTAGCTCAAAAATTTCTCTAGCAAAGTGTTTCTGCTGAAGAGATTTGATCATAATAAGCACTGATTTTTCTAATTCAAACACAGATAGAGGACCACTGAGTTTCTCTTTTGAAGGATGCAAATTATTTATGAACCTAATAACATACGCCAAAACTCGTTGACATTTATTAAATTAAGAAAATTTTTCAAAAAATGGATCCCAAAAATTGTTAGAATCTTGTTGAAACCTGGCAAGAAGTGTAACTTTTCTTGCTTCGTGACAAGCAGCCTGAACTTCCTTTTCAACTTGAAACGGTTTCAAGTTTAGAAAATTTTGTATAAGAAATGATGGACCGCGCCACCACAAGGGAGAATTTAACAATTCATATGGTTGAACTCCTCTTGATGGAAGATCTGCTGGATTATCCTGCGATTTAATAAAATGCCAACACCATTGGGATGATGCTGATTGAATTTTCGTAACTCTATTGGCAACGAACGTAGTCCACCGATGTGATGGGGAACTAATCCAATAAAGGGCTATTTCAGAATCTGAGTAGAGATGAATTTCAGAAAATGTTACAGTGTCTTTGAACACAGTAAGAAATGCGCCTACCAATTCTACTAATAAAAGCATTGCCGAAAGTTCCAACCTTGGAATTGAAATAACCTTTTGTGGAGCAATTCTAGATTTGGCTGTAGCTAAACAGGAAGAAACAGTTCCATCAGAATAGACAGTTCGAAGATAAACACAAGCTGCATAAGCTTTTGAACTTGCATCAGAAAATCCGTGAAGATGAACTGAAGAAATAACCTTTTCACTGAAAAAATATCTTGGTATTTTGAGAGATTTGAGTAATGATATATTTTTTATGAATTTATTCCATTCACTAATTATAAATTCATCACAGATTTCAGTATCCCAGTCAATTTTCAAATTCCAAGTAGCCTTAATAATCAGTTTACCCAAAACTACTACGGGTGCTACGAAACCTAACGGGTCCCAACATTGTGAAATACAAGAAAGGATTTTTCGTTTGGTAGGGGGACCAAAAAATTCAAATTTTGGAACTGAAATTATAAAACAATCTTCTTGAATGTTCCATTTTAGACCAAGAACTTTGCTGATAGCGTCGTCTTTATTTAAATCAATTTCAGAAAAGCTGGCGAGGGAAAATTCGTTGAACGAATTTTTAATATTTGAATGCCATTTGTGAAGATAAAATCCACAAGGATTTAAAAGAGAATTGAGTTCAATGAATAACTGCTGCAACTCCTCCAACGAATTAGCCCCTGACAGTGTATCATCCACATAAGTTTGTAATAGCAGACTTTTAGTAGCTAAAGGATATTTGGTTTTGTTATCCTTAGCGATTTTATTGAGAACTCTAGTTGCTAGAAAAGGTGCACAATTTGTACCATAAGTTAGAGTTGTTAACTCTATACATTGTAGAGGATTTTCTGGATTCTCTCTCCAGAGAATATTTTGAAGAAATGCCTGATTTGGGTTTACCTTGATACACCGATACATTTTTACTATGTCTCCAACTAAAACATATTTAAATGAGCGAAAGCGAAGAAGAATATCAAATAGATTGGGTTGTACTTGAAACCCTTTATACATAACATCATTTAGTGACAAACCAGAGTCTGTTTTACATGATGCATCGAATACGACTCGCAATTTGGTTGTGACAGCATCTTGTCTCAGTACAGCATGGTGAGGCAAGAAATATTTAAATTGAGAATATTCATTATATTCTGAGAGAGGTACATAACGACCATGACCAAGTTGTACATATTCATCAATAAACCGTTTATATTCTAAAAAGAATTCTGAATCCTTTCGAAATTTTTTCTCAAGATTTAAAAACCGAAGTTTAGCAACAGGCAATG
The DNA here is from genome assembly GCA_964028335.1 of Altica lythri. Taxonomy (NCBI): domain Eukaryota; kingdom Metazoa; phylum Arthropoda; class Insecta; order Coleoptera; family Chrysomelidae; genus Altica; species Altica lythri. The sequence continues at coordinate 95,696,876 of OZ034801.1, read as the reverse complement.
ATCGACCCAATTTTAAGTTTTCACAAGGAGATTTTAAAGGTAAATCAACTTGAAATGAACCATCTTCCAATTGACGCGTTGTTGAAATAAATTTATTCTCAACTAACTGATTCTCAATTGATAACGAAGAATTTGAATCAGATATTGTTTCTAAAGTCCAAAATTTTTCGACTAATGATTCTAAGTTATCAAAATTATTTATTTGTGAACATAATGCTACTGTGCATGGACCTTCATTTGAAAATTGTTGAACAGAATTACGATTTGAAGTAACTATACCTGAAATTGGACAGATATAATTTCTAAAGCTCTGTGGAGCGTGGCCTACGACTATCCAGCCCAACCGAGTTGAAATTAAAACTGGTAATGTCTTACCCAACCTGATAATACCATCAAGTAGCAAATCATAGTAATAATCCGCACCAATAAGAATGTCAATTGGAGAAGGAGAAAAATAGGTTTCATCGGCTAATGTTATATGAGATGGAATTTTAATTTTATTATGATCAATTAAAACTTGTGGAAGGTTTGAGGTGATGTTATTTAAAACTAAACAAGACAACTTTATTTTAAATTTATTTAGGTTCGATTGAACTACTAAATTAACCATACTATTCGAGAAGGTAGAATTTATTGCATGTTGACTACTGAATATTTCACACTTGAGTGTATTATTGTTGGGTTTCAATGAAAAAACGTCTTCAATCTTTGCATTTGATGGTATATTTAGTAAATTTCTAATTGTCTCTTCAATATCGGAAATTTCATAGCAACCTGTATTTAACGTTATTTTCTGCAATTTAGTTTTATCGTTATTTTCGTAATAGTAAAAAGCATTACTGCCATTCTCTACATTCGGTATACTGTTGTACGAAAAGAAAAACAGAAATGCCAACTTGTTTTGTTTCTTTGGATCTAAACTCAAAGGAACTGGAGGAGTCCAATCAAATTGATAATCACGACTCTCTAGCGTTAACAACATAACTGTTGGAGGTTGAACAAAGAAATAAAATTTTATATCTTAAACATTTATTTAAATAATTTTTTACAAGCTCATTACATTTTTCTAAACCTAGATTACATATATTGCAATTTCCTTGTGATTGCGCAGGTCCATCAACATGGGTGGTCCATTCAGGACGATTATGATGAACAAAGCATGGCAGGCAGGTTCGCAATTCAAAATCCAGTCTATATTCAAGCGGCAACTTGCACCAAACTTGTAATAATTCACAAGGTTTTGCGTACCTTTTCAAATAACATATAGGAAAACAAGCCAATTCTTGTTCAGTAAGGTCAATCAGGTTTTTTTCACGATTAATGTACGCCAAAACAGCCTCCATCGTATAGAAATTCTAAACAAAGATGACCACAGTTGATTTGGTTAAAAGTTTGATAAGGATCGTGATTGTAAACAATTTTCGTTGCAGGCCCCAGCTACTGTACAAGTTCTTTCGGCGGTTTCAACTTGCCAAATGAATCAAAATATTCCACGTTATTGTTAATCTTCCGATACGCCACCCAATGAGTTCCATGATTTTTACTTTTATCCAAATTTAGTATTGCGCATTCACGTTGAACAGGACCGGTTTTAGGCAATGTGTCTCGCATAAATACACCTCTGAAATTTGGGATTTTTAGACGTTTAGCATATCGTTTTAGTTCGTTATCATACAATCCTCGATTGGGTAGCGTAATTAGTTTTTTTTAAGAAAAAGACCAAAGCCTCCTCTGGCATTTTTTCGTAAATATAGTCCTTTACCGAGAGATTCCATAGCTTTGTTATGTCGATGTTCTTCTTCCAATTTTTTTGTGCATTTTTCGCATCAATCACAGTTTTAGCGATTCCAGCAGCTTCGCCAGACAACGCCCCGAGTGCACTTAGCCCTGCAAACAACGGAATAAGAGGTAGAAATCCTCCGGATTTTAGTTCGATGGGAATAATTCTAGGTACTTCAACCTGTTTTTTTTTCACCAGCATTTTGTACAGCTACCCTGGCTGCTTTTAGAGCAATACTGGTTGCTCGTTTTAATGTAGCCGAAGGACCAGCTTTTTTTATATCTCTCTCTATTTTACTTATAATATTACGTTTAAACGATTTCGGTTTTTTTACACCCATACCAAGTTTACGTTTAGCTTTCATTGCGGTGGTAGTTAACCAAGCTGCAGTCTTTTCGCCAATTGATGCGTCCTTGGACTTTACTCTTTCCCACGCTTTATTCTCTAGAATCTCGTCCGCTTTATGTCGTTCCGCTAAATCTTTATGCTTAGAATATGCAATGTCGTGTTCTCTGGCTGCGTCGTCCAGCAGTTGTGTTTGAAATGTTGGCAAGAAAAATATGGGACAATGGTTATTGCGAAAGACTTTGATTTAAACAACGGTCGGTATCGAATCGGTTTCGATAAATACATAAAATTGTAACATTGCGTTCAGTATTCGACAACATCTCAGACAATCCAGTTGACATTGCTGTTCGTAAGAGAAAAATTGCCGAACTGGCTCGATCGATTCAAAAAAAATATAAAGCGTTACAATTGGGTAGAGTTGAAACGGATGAGACACTAAATAAATTGTTTAAACCTGTCACGGAACCTCTACACAAAATTGTAAAATCTTCTCTAAACCAAACAGTGATCTCTCATCCTCAACCAGTCAACGAGCCAGAGCCTAAACAAGAACCATCTAAACAAAAAGAGAAACTAACACCACCACCACTACCTAAACAAATAGAGAAACCACCAACTAAACAAAAAGAGAAATCGAGCATACCTGAGTTTGTAAAACTCGAAAATGTTGCCGAAACTACTAGTGATGATGATGAAGTATTCTATGAAGACGACAAACAGGCTGTTAAAGATCTTAACATTTCAGAAGATGTTATTAAGGAATACTTGGATCAGTATCTCCCAATGGCTCATCCATATATTCTAGATCATTGGACACAAAAAGCTAATATAGATACGGTTTATGGTCCTACTTACGATGCTCATACTTCTAAATGGTTTCTGGATTTATTATTACAGAAGGCAAACAGATAAGAGGTACACCGGGTCTGTATGAATTAATTTTTAATGATAATCCTAAAAATTACAATGATGACGATTTTAATCGTTATGGAACAATACTAGAATTAACAAATCCTCATAAAAACATTAAAGGACACCTTAAAGGAACACAACGATTCAAATACACACATATCATAAAACCTCTGGCTACCTCTCACTTGCGAAAACATTCGGGCACTGTGGGCTCTGGGATGCAAATGGTTTACAACGATAATAAAATTGACCTTCAATATTGGGACGATCCAAACGAACTCGTTGATAGGCTTCGGCTTTTAATAGGGTCAAAAGAAGCAGGAAATACTTCGAATGATAATGAAATTGTTGCAATTATCGAGGAATTAAAAGAAGCACGCATTATTGCCTAAACATCATTACCACAATGAGTGTCAACAAATTCGAACGTACTAAACATGATATAGGCAATAAAAAACTATTGCTGATGTCTAAACCAACCTTAGTCCATACTGCAAACGGTGATATTGATTTTGAAAATTTAAAACTTTGTAATGTTAAAGATCCTGACTCGGACAGCGATGCCGTCAATAAAAACTATATGGATAATAATGTGCAAAAGTTGACTGAAAACATGAATGCTATGAATAAAAGTTTAGAATCACAAATAGCGGCTATTAAAAAGAATATTGCTGTTTTGCGATGGATTTGACCATAAAAGCATTGGAGAATCGATTAGTAAAAAATCCCTAAACATTTAGTCACAGTCATGTTTTCAAAGGAAAAGGTTCAAGTCGTTAATGAGCTGCATAAACCGGCTCGGAAAAATTATGCTCGTCGACGAACAATTATTAAAGGTTTAGATGATTTATGGCAAATTGATTTGGCTGAAATGAGTTATTACGCAACTCAAAATCGATCGTTTAAAATGATTCTAGTGGTAATCGACTGCTTCTCGAAATTTCTCTGGACTCGACCGTTGAAATCGAAAACTGGCGAAGAAATCACGAAAGCTTTTGCCGATATTATAGGAAAACGAAACCCGAAAAATCTTCAATCTGATCAGGGCAAAGAGTTTTACAACACAAAATTTCAAAATCTAATGCAGAAACATGGCATAAATCATTATAGTACATTTACCAAGATGAAAGCAAGTATGGCGGAAAGAGTTATTAGAACACTGAAAACGAAATTGTACAAGCATTTTAGCTTAAACGGTACGTACAGGTGGATAGATGTGTTACCGAAAATTACAAAAGAGTACAACGAAAGCAAACATAGAACGATTGGTCAAAAGCCGTCTCAGGTAAACAGATCCAATGAAAAAGAGATTCTGAAGCAACATTATAATCATTTGAAAATAGCAGGCCCGCGAAAATATAAAATTGGAGATGTGGTGCGCATAAGCAAGGCAAAGCATCTATTTGATAAAGGCTATACACCTAATTGGACTACGGAGCTTTTTAAAATTACCAAAGTGAACATAACTAATCCCGTAACATACATGTTGGAGGATTTACATGGATCGCCAATTAAAGGAGCATTTTACGAGGAAGAGCTACAAAAGTCAAAAAATCCTGATGTTTACCTTGTTGAAAAAGTGCTGAGGAAAAAATGCAATAAAATCTACGTTAAATGGTTGGGGTTTGATAGTTCGCATAATAGCTGGATTGAAAAATCTAATATTTTATAAACTTCCTTGTTTCTTATTTTGAACATTTTTTACACGTATTCTTATGACAAACTAGGTACGTTTTCACAGCTTCCGGGGGCCTTTTTGATTCATATCATCTATTGCTCAAACCGTTCAGTCTGCGGTCGACTAAAACTGTACTTAGAAGAAGAAGCAATTATTTTTACGTAGTTTCAACACAAGTTTTATCAAGTTTTAGATGATGACACAAGACAGTGGTTATTGTAGTGAAAACTTACCGTCATATTCTGAGACTAGTAGTAGTAGTAGTGAAGATTCTATCTATATGGAAGAAGTAAACAAAATTTTAAATTTTTACGAAGACAAAGTAAAACGTGAAAATTATTTGCTGCTACAATCATCTTTCACAATTGAGGGGTATGTTATAACAGTTGGTTTATCTTCTGCAAGAACATTTTCTCCAGCTATTATTTTATCAGAATACTGCAAGCCAAGTAAATTGTCGTTTGGAAAAATGGAATGGCTTGATCTTATTGACTATTTAGATAAGATAAGTTTGATCCAGTGGGATCAAGCATTTACATTTTCCTGTGGAGATTTTTGTACAATACGACAGTTGGTATCCGATGACACCAAGTTCATAGAAGTTGAAAAACATGGCGTAAGATATCATCTAACGGAAAAGGATGTAGATGAACTTGTTAGAGTACATCATTTTATCGTAGCTTATCAGATTTCACGTCTAGAAAATATTAACTTTAATTGTTATTATAATAATGTAATAGATATTGTAAAAAAAATTTTTAATTATAACTGGTTTAAAGGATTAGATTATTTTGTGAAATATGTACTGATCCTTTATTATGTAACGCTTTGCGTCAGTATATTTACTTTTATAAACAAAATGTAATAAGAGATTTAGAAAATATGAAATAAACTTTTATAAAAAAAAATAATGACTTTTATTTCAAAATCGATAAATATAGCGTCAAAAAATGTTATTTTATCGAGGCAAAATTTATGCATGTCACAGTTCTAAAATGTGAAACGTCCAAACGTCAAGATAGCGTTAAAATTTGTCGTTTTAACGTTTTAAAAAACTGATAAGAAGAAATTTTCGATTTACATGTATTTCTTATGAAAAAACATCATTTCAAAGTGACACTTTTCATCGTTTTTTTCGTTATTAAATTCATGAACGTCAAAGTGTCAAAAAATAGACGTCTATAGGACAAATTTGAACGTTATTTTGGTCGTTTCAACGGAACATATTTAAAAGAAAATAATACACCATAGATTCAGATTAAAAATTTATTGTAAACATAAAAAAATTTTTGATATACAATAAACAATAGAAAACTAAAAACTAACCTAATTAATTTACAACTGTTATTTAATGTTAGATATACAATAAACAATAGAAAACTAAAAACTAATTAATTTACAACTATTTTTTATTTCCCAATTATAAGTAGCATTAATTGAGCATTATATCGCGATGGCCCCATGCTAAAGTGTCAAAAGATCCATTGCATAAAAAGCGTTTATCATCGTGTGGACTTAGACCGATTTTGGTTTGTTCGATTGTAAACACATTGTGATTGTAGGAACGGAACGTGCATTGGTTAACTGTTTTCAATTTAAAATCTCTTAGACATGAAAGATAATCATCAAAAGTAATTTTCTTTGCAACGACATTCTTTTTAACCCCTTTTGATTTTTTAACGCATTTATCACCCTCTGTTAAATACGAGTACATTTTTGAACGCAACCCCACAAATTCTGTTAAAAGTTTGCCGTTGCATTCATCTTTCATTAATCCTATGACTTTTTTATTTAAGAGTGAAATACCGTACGCATTGTTTGTTTCATAGTCTGAGGTGTCAAATTTTTCTGGATAGGCTAGATCTAACGAGTTTAACAATGCGGTGTTTCCTTATATTAAATAAATAAATAAATAAGGCCTTTATTTAATTAACATATAAACATTAAAAGAGTCACCATGAAAAAAAAAACATATTAGGTGTAAACCTGGCGAAGTCTAGCAAATAAATGCTATTCTACTTAACCAGACGTATATACACCATTTTAGCTTTAAATAGTATAAACGTACAATTTTAAGGAATACAAAAAAATGAAAACAAAGTTAATTTTAATGATACCTAAGATAACATAAAATAATATAATTAAGTGAGTACAAAATAGATATTACCTGCGTAAATGTTCATCAAGTGAAGAAAAAAAAACTATTAACTTTAATGCTTTATATTCAGTGGAGCAGCAGCAAAACCAGTAAAATTTACAAGATAAACAAGGTCAGATGAAATTTGAATCAGGTCGTAAACTCACTAGCTATCAAGTTTGAGTCTCAAAGAGAAATTTTCTTAGCTTAAATTTGAATTTATTAAAATTAAAAAGTCTAAATTCATCCGGAAGAGAGTTGAGTAAACTTATTGCATTATAAGCAAAAGGTCTATTAAACAAGGCAGTACGAAAGCGTGGTATTGTATATTTTGTCTTGCATTTAATATTTACGGAATGCGTGGAGCGTCGTGTCTTAAAAATGTTACGTAAAATATTAAAATTACGGTTATGATGATTCAAGAGTTTATATGTAAAATTACCTAAATGATGTTTCCACCTGTTTTCCATATTAAGCCACCTTAAGTCGGTTATTTTTTGAGAAATGTGATCATGTTTTTTGAGGTCAAAAATTAAACGCGCACAGGCATTTTGCATTACCTGAATCATGTTTTTGTGGAACGCGTCAAGACAAGGAAAATATATAAAATTACAGTAGTTGAAAATTGAAAGAACAAGTGATTCCGTTAATGTCTTTCTAAGTTTAAAATTCAAGTAATGTCTATTTGCAAAAAGAATTTTTAACCTGGAAAATGCTCTGCACCTTAACATTTCTGCATGCTCAGAAAAACGCAATTGAGTATCAATAATAACACCAAGATTCCGAGCCTGATCTACAAATTCCAACTTATTGTTGTTAATATAAATATTCATATTTGACTTAACCAGTTTAACCCCACTTTTACTTCCAAAAACCATTAATTTTGACTTTTTAGAATTTAAATTGAGATTATGTTCATATGAAAGGTCGCTTAATAGTTTCAGATCCTCATTCAGAGACTGACTGGCTTCTGGAAGCGCAGAAGTGTCAAAAGGGATATACAACTGAGTGTCATCAGCATATGCCATAACCTGACACTTCTTCAAAGATGTCAGAATATCAGACGTATAAATAATAAATAGCAAGGGCCCCAATATAGATCCTTTTGGTACACCTGATAAAATTGCATGTTTTTCTGAGCATTTCTGTTTATAACGAATTTTTTGGTATCTCCCAGATAAATAGGAGTTCATTAAAGAAGTTGATGCTTCAGAAAATCCAAAATGTTTAAGTTATGGTTGATCGTATCAAACGCCTTTGAATAATCAAGCAGCGCAAGTACAGTGATGCTGCCATGATCTGTATTTACAAAAATGTCATTTGTTACTTTAGCAAGTGCTGTAGACGTACTAAGGTCGGCCCTAAATCCACACTGAAAGTTTGGTAGTAATTGGTAAGAAAGGAAATAATCATAAATTTGCTTGTACAAAATCTTTTCAAAAATTTTAGAAGCTATCGGCAGTAAACTTATGATACGCAAGTCTGAGAAAACATTAGGATTAGTTACTTTGGCAAGCGGAATTCCAATCGCACTTTTCCAAGCAATTGGGAAATGTTTCTTTTCAATACAGCTATTTATTATGTGCACTAAGAAAATATCAATATATGGACTACAGTACTTAATCATTCTTAAAGATATATCATCGTCACCTAAGCTATCCTTTTTTAATTTATGCAAAATTGTATTAACTTCATCAGTGTCTGTTAATTTAAAAGAAAAAGTATTATGAGCATTAAACAAATGGGAGTTATAAAAGTTAATTTTATTATCGCAATTGTTGTTGACTAATTGAAAAAACTGAGAAAAGTGAGCGTTAATTGCATTAGGATCAGAAATATGAGGTGGTAAATCTTTTTTTGCTGAATTTTTATTATTATGAATATCAAGATTTTGTAGTGCTGACCATGTTTTACGACTGTTGTTTTGGGAAGCAATAAAATTTAAGTAATTTTGTTTTTCACGACGGATCATGGTAACAGTCAAGTTTCTAAGCACCTTGTAATTATTCCGATTAACCAATTTTTTAGTAGATTTAAATCTTTGTAAAGCTTTATTTTTGTCCTCTATAAGTAATCTTAAATTAGGCGTGAGCCATTCAGCTTTGGGTTTTGTAATTTTTCTTGTTTTTAAAGGGGCATGTTTATTAAATAAGCTAATAACAAAATTGTTTAATGTTTTAATCTTATCATCTATGTCATTAATTTTTATTATAGAATACCAATCCAGTGATACAAGATCATTGATGAAATTTTGATAATTAAATGTATTGAAACAACGATATGTCATAATTTTAGGTAAAATTTTAATTTTGGGGGTACTGATTTCGCAATATGTTAATCTATGATCAGAAATTAAATCAGCAATTAATGTTCCATGAGATTTTAGATTCAAAGATTTAGAAATAAATATAGGGTCAATTAAAGTACTTGAGGAGGGCGTTATATGAGTTGCCTCGTTAATAACTTGTAACAAATTGTAAGTCTCCAAGCACGTGAGAACAGGATTGGGAATATTAAAAAAGTTAACGTTGAAATCACCAAGACAAATAATATTGTTATAAATGGAGCAAATATAAGACGTAACATTATCAATATCGGACAAACATGATGTCATGTGGGATTTGGGTGATCTGTAGCAAACTCCTACACAGTATATTATATTGCGTAATTTTACTTTTAAAAATAAACCTTCAAAAACATTACTTACCTGAATATCAAAGTCAATTCTGCTAAACGAAATAGTACTTCTAATGTAAACTAAAACTCCACCACCCCTGCCCTGTTTTCTATCTTCACGAATCATCTTGAAAAGACTAGTTACACAATTCTATAATAGTTTACTAACTGAAGAAGTGTTGTAATAGGTGCACACAGATAGAACTTATATAAGTGGAATTAAAAAACAAATAAAAACAAACAAGTCAAAAGTTCAGTTAATTACTGATTAACTTAAAGTAAAGCTGCTCCACAAAGTAAATATATTGATTATATATATGGTAATACCTAAACCTAAATAAAGAATAAAACTTTCGTAAGGAAAATAGAAACAGAATGTCATGCTAATGCTCACAGCTTAGATAAAATAATAGAAAAAATAATGGATTTTAATGCCTCTAACCCAGTAAAAGAAACAGAAGTAACATTATTCATCTTAAACTACTAAATTATTAACGTTGATAATCAGTATAAAAAAAAACTGTTAAGTAATGATATAGTACAATTAGAAGCTTATAACAACAACAAAACCGTCGAGTTGTTTGATAACAAATTCCAAAATACCTTCTTAACAAAATGAATTCACGTTCACTGTCGAATAATTACATAGATTTATTATCGGGTAAATCCGATTCACTTTTGAGTAACTTTCTAACACCGCGATCATCCACAAAATATACTTATCCGCCAAAAGTCCACGCACAATTGCCGTAGATCGATCTCGCCTTTTTAAAAATATTTAAATTTGCAGAAGTTAACAACTCGGACACTAAGTATCCACTGTTTTTGAATTTCTTTTTGTTAAAATAAACAAGGTCACGGGCCCATTGTTGATAAAAGTTGATAACCAGTGGTCTCGGCCGCTTACTGGAATTTGATGTTTCCTTTTTGCCTAGCCGGTAACAGCCACTTAAGTCTTTTTTGCATAAATTCATAGATAGTTTATTATTTAGAATATTTACAACAACCTCATACACGTCATTATTAGATTCTTTTACTCCATGAATAAGAATGGAATGTTTATTATACTTGAGTTGAATATTCTCCATGGTTTTTCCGAAGACTGCATTGTTCATTAATTTGAATAAATTCTTCTCAAAATCGTTGTTAGCAGCCGTTCGAAGAGTTGTATTTAAGTCAATATATTTTTTTAACCATGGGCTTTGTTGAAATTTCAACACTCTGTGAATCTTTTTCACGTTCAATCCATGTTTTATAGCCTGCTTTAAATTTCGATAATGTATTACGTATTTTTCTTTGTCATATAAAGTGGTCATTAGTTTTTGTATTTTTGATCCTTGGGGTTTTCGATGTTCTGGGAAAAACGGTAAATCGTTGTGTAGATCATGTAAATGCTGAGGGTATTCTATATCCACTTCGAGGATATATCCCTCATCAGCATCGTCTGGTATTTGAGTCACATCGATGTTTGTATCAGTCCATTGGAATCCTCCGTACGGAAGAGGTTGACTCATTGCCCAACCATATAAATTGTTTACATCGAGATACATTAAATATTTTTCAGATTCTGTTCGATTAAAATTTTGCATGTATCTGTTGTTTGCTTTAGCATATCTATTGCTGCATTGACTGACTCCTCCTCTTATACCTTTCTCTATAAACATGATTTGGTCTATATCTTTGAGTATTTCCAATTTAGATTTGGTATATTTTAACATAGCATACCACGTATAACCGGGGAGCGTATAATACCAAGCAGGATCGAGACCATACGTTTTTCGGCATTTTTCACGAAAACATTCAAACACAGATGCTAAAAGCAAGATATCTGTTTTCATGTACAGCATGCTATATTCCTTTAAATTTTTTATTTCAAATGATTGCCAAACCTTTTGTGCATGCGTGTATAAATCGTCAGTAATATTTTCATCTGTCAGTGTGCTATAAAATTTATCTTTGGATGGCAGTTCCGTTTCATTTAATTTTTTCATTGAATCAATGTATTCATAAGGAAACACCTCTTTTCTACTTAATAGTTCAAACTGTTCAAATTGTGAACGTAGATAATGTAGATCTGATGGTTCTAGCAAAGCAGACAGTTTATCTAAGGAGGAATCTAAAAATCGCAGCGAGTCTATGAATCTAAACTTTACTTCGCTCTCGTCATTACTTAGTGTACATGAAATGTATTTTTCTTTGTTTATAGGAAGCAAGCTTATACTACCTTTTTTGGATAAATCTCTAATTAAAAAATGTAAGTCGTATCCCGACAGGTTATGAAAGACTACAGGTACAACAAACTGTTTTCTAAAATTTAAGTTGCAATGCTCATGCGCAAACCCTCTAAAATCTCCGGAGAAATGACAATGGTCTCGTACGATAGTATCCTTCTCTTTGAAGGGGTGCTCGCATATATGACATGTTGTTGCATTAAGTAAACTAGGCTTGACAATCATTGGTTCAATATGTTTAATTTTGTCTTCAATAAATTTAGCCATCCTTGTCATTTCAGCAGCGAACCAATCCATGCAGTCTTCTCCACAATATTCATTATAAAATGATAGCAAACTATCATAGGAGCAATTTAGATAATATCCTGCACTATACGCCTCGTGTTTCTGAAACTTTCGTGTATGTTTTCCCAAGTTCTTGTTATGAGGACGTAGCACTGACTCAAAGTCTGCATAAATGACAAAAGGTGTAGTCTGCTTGTATACATGGTTTTTAAACTCTACATGATCAAATGTTGGGTACGATATTTTGCAATTGTTCAGATCTTTGCAGTATTCATCATGATTGTTTAACTTTTCCTGACTACTAAAGTAATTTTAACATCGATCGCAAATATAATTTTTATGTTCATGTTTACTAACTTGATTTGATATTAGTCGAGATAAATCTTTGATTAAACAATAGTGATATTTGATATCTTCATTTTCCGTATCCATTGATGGAGCTTCATAATCGTTTAATTTTGGAAATTATTTGTCCTGAATAAGCAATAAATTTACATGTTTATTTAATTTTTCTTTTGTTAGTCGGGCAGGATAAATTGTGTAAACCGGTTTATCTTTCACGGTATTTAATTCTAAAGCGTACACATTAATTGAAATTTGATTAAATTTTTCAAATTTGGAAATTTTGTGTAGTGGCATTGGCATGTCCAAACCTTAAGTTTTTAAAACTGCTGCATAGTGAGGATACGATTTTACCAAATCTACATGTTTATTAACTGGATACAATGATGCTGTTACCGACCAGTAAAAACATGCTTCATCTAAATTTTTAATATTAATACATGCTTTCTTTTTTTGTATAGGATCAGGTAGCTTAATGTATGATGAAGCACCGTTACCTATCTCATATTTATTGATGTTAATTTCCAGTGAAACAATTTTGTTTAAAGCCCATCCAGACTCTTTAAGTTGAAATTCCGATAATTTACTCATTACTTTATCAACAATTTTTTCATTGAACCACAATGCAAGATCCGTACCTGCATCTAGTACCGCGTTTTTTGTGTTAAAATATTTAAACTCCAAAATGTCTTCGATTTCCTTAGATTTCTTAATAAATTCCCCGCAAAATGTTGTATTTACTTTAATCATATTAAATTTTTTCAAACTGTTAGCTATTCTACTTTTAACTAGCTTAAACACATCACCAAAAAAACTATTAAGGTCTTTATGTTTTAAATTAACGATAACAGCAGTCCTAGTTCTTGAATGAAAAGCAGATTCTAAATCGACCCATTTTACCCCTGATTTTTCTGTTAACCCCGATCCCTGCTTAGACAAATTAAAAAAATTTTCTTTTATTGATTTTAAATGCCCCAAATTTGTTTGTAAATTTCTTAAAGTCCCACTATCTAAATTTCCCCTCCGAATATCTTTATGAAAACTGATAACATGCTTTTTAATTTGGTTGATTAATTTGTTTGCTTCCCTATGCGAAAAATTGTTGATTAACGCTTTATATGATTTCGATACTTCTTTTACAATAGCATTAGCCCTAATGTTACTCATAATTGCAAATAAAAAAATAAAAAAACTTACAAAAAATTATTCCTTAACTATTTCGAATGTATTGGTAGGATTAGCTTGTCCAATTTGTTTTTTTTCCTTTATATTTGATACAATAATGTCCGCCAGACAATTCTGTCAAGTGAGGCTTCAGTGTTTCAATGGTTCTCTTGGGCAAAAAGCAGAGCCCGTTTTCTAGCTCAACCAAAATTTTTTCGCCAAATTTGCTCTGGACCAGTTTAGCGTTTAATAATTTTTGCGGAACATCCACTGGAAGTTCTCCTATTTTAATAATAGTCTTCTCCTTACTTTTTTCTGCAAGACATAACGAATTAATTTTAGTTAAATCCATCTACAAATAAAAAATTAAATACTTGAATTTGAAAACAAAATTAAATCAACTTAAAAATAAAATTAATTCAAAAACAATACAACTCAACTCAAAATTCGTTAGTTTTTTCTGCAAGACATAACGAATTAATTTTAGTTAAATCCATCTACAAATAAAAAATTAAATACTTGAATTTGAAAACAAAATTAAATCAACTTAAAAATAAAATTAATTCAAAAACAATACAAATCAACTCAAAATAAACATAACTAAAGAAAAATAAAATTAAATCAACTCATAAAATAAAATTACATAAATAAATAATTACATAAACTCAAAAATAAAATTAAATAAAATAAAAATTCTTACCTTTATGAGTATGTAACAGAAAAGCTCTTGCACTGAACTGGATGTCAAGAGAGCTCTTGCACTTAAAACTGGATGTAAAGAGAGCACAACAATAATGAAGAAATTACCTCCAGACCACTCTTTAAATATGTGTGTCTTAATCAAAACACATAGGCGGCGATAAAAATTAAAACCTAATTGCCGCTTTTACAATATATTCTCTATGTTGTTTATTAAATATTATATTTACTAATCATATTATGTGACGTTACTGTCTACAAATTCCAAACCTTTATGCATCGGGATGACTCATAGCTTCCTGATAAATAACTGCATTAATTAGGTCATCATTTTTATGTATATAAAACCGCTTAGTTGCATTTCTTATCTTTTATTGTTTATTCATTAATATGATGTCATTTTATAATCACATTTAATTCAAAAAATATTTCTAAGTCTGTTATCTTTATTGCGATAAGACTTGTTTATTATTTTTTTCTACTATTGTTTGTCACATTTTATTAAATCCTGCGATGGTGTAGTGGCTAACGTATTTGTTTATCATACGGGGGGACCCGTGTTCAATTCTGTAAAGAATTTTTTTTTAAATTTAATTGTATTTAACGCAAAAGTTGGTAGCACTGTACAGTTGGTAGCGAAACGAAGATCTGAACACTTCATCTTACCCTATAAAGCAACCCCTTTACAATGATACGTCACACGTCAAAATCCGTTCGGCCGTTTACGAGATATAGCTATAATGCCCTTTTGACAGCATAAATATGGTCTTTTTGACGCTTAATCTTACCCTATACAGCAACCCCTTTACAATGATATGTCACGTGACGAAATCCGTTCGGCCGTTTCCGAGATACAACGTTAATGCCCTTTTGGCAATATCAATAAGGACTTTTTGACGCTTAATCTTACCCTATACAGCAAGCCCTTTACAATGATACGTCATACGTCGAAATATGTTAGGCCGTTTACAAGATATAGCTATAATGCCCTTTTGGCAGCATAAATATGGTCTTTTTGACACTTCATCTTACCCTATACAGCAACCCCTTTACAATGATACGTCACACGTCAAAATCCGTTCGGCCGTTTACGAGATATAGCTATAATGCCCTTTTTACAGCATAAATATGGTCTTTTTGACGCTTAATCTTACCCTATACAGCAACCCCTTTACAATGATACGTCTTACGTCGAAATATGTTAGGCCGTTTACGAGATATAGCTATAATGCCCTTTTGGCAGCATAAATATGGTCTTTTTGACGCTTAATCTTACCCTATACAGCAACCCCTTTACAATGATACGTCACGTGACGTAATCCGTTTGGCCGTTTACGAGATACAACGTTAATGCCCTTTTGGCATTCGAAAAAGAAGAGTTGGCTGCTTGCGCTAAATGTCAAAGGCCATTTGCAAAAAGAAGAATTGGCCGCTTGTGTCAAAAAAAAGTGAGGTTATGTTTAAAAAAATGGCTAGAATCGGCTTTGTTACACTACTAACGGGACTTCCAGAATTTACCCAACTCAACTTATCCATTGACGGATATAGCTATACGCTACGTGCCGAAAAAGAAATAAAATATTTTGGCGTTTATATAGATAGCCATTTAAGATTAGGCTCCCATATTAATTATTAGTATACCAAAATTAGTATTAACAGATTAATTACAGACATTTGACTAGGGCCATATTCACCGTATATAAATAAGCCAGGTTTAGGATTTAAGCTCGCTTATCTCATGATTTTCGTATGCACGGAATGTAAAATTAAATATAAGCTCGCTTAAATATAAGCCCTCAATTTTGACGGCTTAAATTATTAAACTTTGCCTTGTCAATACATAACCTAACTTATTTAGCTTGGTAATCTTAACCATAGAGAAATAAATAATTTTTTATAACCAAATACATAGATATTAATGATATTATTATTATATATATTTGGTGGATGGCTGTAATAGCATGGAAGTAGAGGATGAATTATTTTTAGATGATGATGTTGATGTCTTGGACATAATAGATTTTGGTTTTCCTAGAAGGTTTTACATTAGACCAAATTACATAGAAGAAATGGACGACCTGAGCTTTTTTCGAAGATTTAGATTAACAAAACCTACAGTAATATCACTTTTAGAACAAATCGAAGGAGAGCTGGAATTTGAAAATGATTTATAAGTAAAATTATGATAATTAACCTATGTAGCTGAAATAGTACTATATCCATCTAAAGTAAAAATAGTGTTACAAATAAGATATTTTAGACAATTTTCCATATTTTCAGAAACAATAGTGTGTCCCCAATAAATCAATTGCTAACTGCACTTATGTTTTGTGCTAGTAGTGCTCACCAAATAAACATTGGGGACTTTATGCATATGGACCAAAGTACAGTTTCACGAATTGTAGTTAAAGTATGTGAGGCTATTGCTGGCTTGAGAAATCGCTATATACAAATGCTAAGTACTGCAGAAAAAATTATGAACTGCCAGAACAATTTTTACCGGGTAGCAAGGTTTCCTCGTGTTATTGGATGCATAGATTGTACACATGTCAAAGTTCGCTCACCCGGTAAGTTCCCTATAAGATATATGCATAATTATAACCTTCATACTTACAGCATTCAAAACAATTTTAGGTGGAAATGATGGAGAAATTTACAGAAACAGAAAATCTTACTTTACAGTTAATGTACAATTAGTGTGCGATAGTGATCTGACAATAAATAATATAGTAGCAAGGTGGCCAGGGTCAGCACATGATGCTACAATTTTTTTCAATAGCCGCTTGAGAACAAGATTTGAGGCTGGAGAATTTGGAAATGGCATTCTGCTTAGTATGTTTGTTTGATCATTTCATTTTTAAAGAGTAATTGATGACTCAAATAGCAAGAGGTATCAAAACATTATTGCATATTTTTTAGGAGACAGTGGCTACCCCCTTAAATCATATTTATTAACCCCACTTGCAAATCCAATAGCCCGTGCAGAACACCTTTACAATGAATCACACATTCGTACAAGGAACTGTATAGAAAGAACAAATGGAGTTTACAAAAGAAGGTTCCCTATTCTGTGTTATGGACTACGTTGCAGTCTAAATAATGCATTAACAGTGATAGTTGCTACAGCAGTACTGCACAACCTTGCTCTATCTATGCATGAAAATGTTCCTCCACCTCTTGTAGGCATAAATGCAGAGGAACTAGATTATGTTATAGAACAAGGGCAAATTCCTGCAGTTAATTTACTCCAAAATATTCTTTATGATTTCAGGAGTGACATTGTGAATAATCATTTTGACAATATATAAAATGTATTTTGCAGTTTTAATTTCAATAAAATATTATTTTTAATTTAAACGGGTTTACTTTATGGCATTAGAAATCCTGTATAAAAATCATTTAAATCCATTCACTATAACTAGGTTCTGAGGTATAAACCTCTTGACTAAATATACAAAAAAAAAATATAAACTTTTTTATTTGAAACATCTGAATAAAGAATTAATTTTTAAAGCTTTGCCTTTTTCTTTTCTATTTCTAACTCCAATAATTGAATTTCTAATTGGTGTTTCTTTGTTATTAATTTGTTTTCAGTCTCCATATGTCTCAGTTGACCTTCAACTAGTTGCAATCTTTTATCAAGTAATAAATCATATTTTTTAGCAATGTCAGATGAAGTCATTGGCTTGAGAATGGTTGTTGGTCTTCTCCGTGATTTTTTTTTGGGGTGTCTGAAAATAAAAATATGTTAACTTCTATCTAACGTATAAAAAAAATAACTGTTAAAAAATTGGTAAACTTAGTAAAACATTTTCAGCCATTTCAAAACATTAAATCTAGAAATACACATACCTTGCATGTTGATTGTACATGTGCAGGACATAGTGGAGTACTGATAGGTGGTTGTAATTTTTCAGGATTATAGTTTTTCCAGGTATGTACATCATCTTCTCTTGTATTTGCTTTTATAAAATTTTCTTTATTCGTATCACTTTGAGTTTCGGTTACTGGTATTATTTTTTTATCGACATTAGTGACATTTGTGATGCTCTTAAAATAATTCAATTGCATGATTAGACAAACCAATATTTCTGTGACGACATACACTCAGAGTGATTAATTATGAGATTATTGGGTACAGTACAGATACATAATAGAATTTGCACATTGGGGTTTTGGACGTTGATATGGAAGTAATACAAACTGGTCAATATATTTATTATTTGTAAAAATTATCAATCTCAAAGTACAAGATTTGACCTACATTTTAGTATCATATAGAAACTCCTGATTAGTCACTCATTTGTGCCTATGTAAACTTAAAAACTTGCTAACAACCAAATAGATATGAAAATCAACAAACTAAACAGATTTTTACCTGCAGTGTTTCTGATCCATCTCCTGTCTCAAACTCATATTCAATTTCTGTATCAATCTCTTGCTGCATGACTTCTACGACTGAAACATCGGCATCATCATCAAAAGGATTGTGAAGGCCAGTCAAAGTTTTTTCATTTATAATGGAACGAAGAATATCATCACTTTCGTTCTTTATTATATTTTGAGGAGGACCACCGCCAGTAAGTAGCACTTGTTTCCTTTCTTCCGCTAATGTATTTCTCAATTCTTTTTTTCTATTCTCGTAGCATTTTTTTAAAGAAATTGCATTTCTATATGTATTGCTACAAGAAGAATTGAACTCGTCCTCGATAGCTTGCCATGCTTTGTCTTTTTTCATTGAAGATACTCTATCAGTCTTTTTATCTTCTAGAATGTTGGCGAATTTATTTGCGATTATACGCATTAAATGTCCTTTTTCGGAATTTGTAAAGTTAGGAACTCGCCTAACAGTGCTCATTTTTAACTCACGTTTTACACTCACCACTGGTATTGCTGAGAATAATGAAAACATAAATTAAATAACCTTAACCTTAAACTGAATTAAAAACACGCTAGACGGATTGTCAATTGTCAGATTTTTAAACGTTGCCAAATTGTGTTGCTGGCTTTGCTAAGCCTCCTTTACTTAACAACGGTGCATAATATTGTGATGGAAGCTCAGTTTACTATTTCAGCGCAGCTTAATTAAGCGCCGCTTTAGAGCTAAAACGGTGCATATGGCCATAATTTTTATAACATACCTTACATTAATTTTTAGATAATTTATATGCGTCAATGTCAATAAAAAAATTTCAATCTGCTAATGTTGATATCAATTTTAAAATACGAAATAATTTATTATTCAATTAATTTAAAGTATATGTGTTTTTATATTTACCTGTTTTTTACATTTGTAAATTATATTCCATGTTTTTATTTATCATCGAATTAACTAAAATCTCAAAAAGTTGTAAGTAAAAATTATATTATATTAAATATTATTATATTTAATTATAATGTTTGTAGCTTCCCTGACGATGGCTGTAGCAACAGCCGAAAGCTCGGAATAAAGAATTTAAAAGAGTACACTTGTTCTTTTAATTTGCTGCAGACCCAATAAAATTTTTATTATTATAATTAATTAGTCAGCAAATAATTCTTATTCATATATATATATATATATTGGTTTACAGGGATTCAGCCAAATTCAGGTTTATAAGTAAGACTCTACTATTACTATTACCGAGCTTTCGAATTTATTTCAAATTCTTTTTCAAGGCTAAAATATACAAAAATAGGTTACAAATTGCTAAAATTTAAAAATATGAAAATTTACTTACAAGCAAATTGAATCATTATAAATTGTTAAAAATATAAATCAATAAAATTGTTGAACACATTAGCAATTTGTAACCTATTTTTGTATATTTTAGCCTTGAAAAAGAATTGTGTTTCTTGACACATGTTTCTACAACATCCTTTGCTCCCAAGTACCCAACACTTTTGCTAGCCAAGTGCAATACTCTTCTTGGTTATGCCGCACTGATGACGGCTAATGAGCCAGAAACATGCATGTCTGCGGTTACCATTCCTACTTGTAACCATGATCCTTGTTGCGTTGCATTCCCATTATCCTCCTTTTTATACAGTGTGTCCAATTAAGTCTGCATCATATGGGAAAAAATTTTATTATTAGTTTTACGAAAAAAAGTTATTCCTTATAAAAAGTTGTGCATGGTCCTAAACTGAAAATACAACCATCAGATATTAATTTTTTTAAGCCGTATACGAGGTATGTCAAAAAACATGAATTTTACTCAAAGTAAAGTACCTTTTTTTTAAATAGCGACAATTGTTATTAAGAAAAGTTGATCATAATTAAAAATTATATCATATGCATTAAAAAACGATCTATAATAATTTTCGGTATGAATAATGCAAATTTTGTAAATAACACTTCAGCAATTTTATTGAAAAACATGACTTGATAAAAAAATTTGATTTCCGTGACATTCTCCATCAATAAAATGCATGTCCGTGAACTTACTATTGGAAAAATTTACCATTGTTCCTAGCTAAGTACTAGCAAAAACACTTTAGCACGGTTAAACGGTTAATTCAATAACTGTTGAAAATTTAATTACACAATGGCTATTTCTTTAAAAATAATAAGGGTTATTTTTGATAGTTTGACACACGCCTACTTTGCAAATGTGCGCTACTTGATCGCGATACACGATACTCAATTGACATGGTCCTACTTTTTATTTTTTTACTCCAAAACGATTCCGCAAAAACGACAAGGAACAAAAAAGTTTCTAAATAATCAAAACTTCCTAAAATAATTTTTTGTTATTGCAAATATTAATTGCTAAGAAAGTTACAAAAAAAAATATTGAGAGGGGTTCCTTGATATGCACCCTTAGAATGGGGTAGGGCAGGTGAAAATTGGCAGGAGAAATGCGTCTCTATAAAAATGATTTTTTACCCAAATTTTTAATTTTTTATCTTGGACGAATCAGAAGATATTAAATTAAAACCGTATTTTACCACCCCTCTTTAAAGGGTTATAACTCTGACAGGAGTCTCTAAAAAATTGTTTTTTATAGGAAAGACCCTACTTATTTTTCATCAAGGAATACGTATACTAAGTTTCCGTAGTTAATTCAGGGCCACCCTGTATATATATATATATATATATATATATATATATATATATATATATATATATATATATATATATATATATATATATATATATATAAAGCAGTAATTGTTTGGTAACGGCTGATTAATTATAGAATGGATCAACAAAAAAAATTTTTTTGGGTTTACAGGGATGCAGCCAAAATTAGGTACTTTAGAAAGATTCTATTTTTACAAATACCAAGCTTTCGAATTTATTTCAAATTCTTTTTCAAGGCTATAAATAAAGAAATTGGTTATAAATTACTTAAACTTAAAAATGTAAAGATGTACTTACAAGTAAAGTGAATCAGTATAAAATTGTTTGTAATGTAAATAGATATAGTTGAGTTGTTAAACACATTTATAAAAAAATATAAACACAAAACCTAAATATTTTAAATTGAAAAGTATCGTTTTTTTGAAATTGATTAATTTGTCAAATTTTTGAATTTAGGTTGTTTGATATTTATAAATTATTTTTAATTATTGTGTAATACTTAACTGTGTAGTATTAATGCAATCATTCACTGTTAAAAGATAACAATAAATTATATTTAAATTTTGAGTTTCATTTCTTTTGTTCATTGTATTTTTATTTTTATTGATATGAAACATTTCCATAAATTTCCTTTTAGTTGTATTATTTTCAATATCTAATATTTGAATATTATTATAATCCATATGGTGGAATTCATCAATTACATGTTCAGCTAATGCACATTTTCTTTTTTTTAACCTAGCATCACTACGATGTTGAGTAATTCTTTTAGCTGATGTAGAATTTTTACTATTTTCAATTAATAGCAATGAACAAGATTTAATTAGAGCTAAAATAACCAACTGCATTACTAACTATATTTATCAAAATAAAAAACTAATAACTATTTAAATAATCTTTTTAAAAAAACGAAATCTTTTTTAAAACAACACAGTGATCTTTTAGTTACAAGAGCAGATAAAGGTAATACTACTGTAATTATGAAAAAAAGTCAATACATTGATCTTTCAAATTCATTACTTAATGACACAACTTATTATAAAAAAATTCAAAGAAACCCTTTATCAACTTTTCAACAAAAAGCACAAGCTCTAATTAAAAAACACAATCAATATTTTAATGATTCTGAAAAAAAGATTCTAAAAGGAATTTCATCAATTACACCTAAATAATACGGCTTACTTAAAATTCATAAAAGCACTTTAAGTTTAAGACCCATTATATCTTCTATTAATTCTCCTAATGGAAAAATAGCACAATGGGTAACCAACATCATGACTTTAGCATATAACTCCAATAATTCATATTACATCAAAGATTCTTTTCAATTTGTTGAAACAATAAAAAATGTTATATTACCTTCAGGTTATGTACTTATAAGCCTTGATGTGGTATCTTTATTCAGTAATATTCCTATTGAACTAGTTAAAAATAGCATTGTTAAACATTGGTCTAATTTAGAATCTTATTGCAAAACTCCAATAAATGCTTTTCTTGAAATGGTCCAATTTATCAGTGATACTTGTTATTTTTCTTTCAATGACCAACTATATAAACAAATTTTTGGCACACCAATGGGTAGCACTGTATCTCCAATTTTTGCACAATATGTAATGGATGATTTATTAGATTTTTGTATCCCTTTACTACCCTTTCAACTTCCTTTTTTAAAAAAATTTGTAGATGATATAATTTGTGCTGTACCAGAGAATGAGATTAATTCCATCCTTGAAATATTCAATAATTGTAACCAATATATAAGTTTCACAGTAAAAAAAGAAATTGATAGATCAATACCATTCCTTGATTGTAAAGTTATAAGAAATACTGACAATTCAATTATATTAGACTGGTATGTGAAACCAACATACTCTGGTAGATATATGAATTTTAACTCTTTTCATCCTTTTAAAATGAAAACCAATTTAATTCTTGGACTAAAATATCGAATTGAAAAAATTTGTCATCCTTCTTTTATTCAAAAAAATCTAAAAAAATTATACATTACATTATTAGATAACAATTACCCATCCAAACTTTTAAAAAAACTTTTATTTAACACATCTACATATGAACGTGTAAATCACACAGAAAATAATTCAAACTTAAGTATCACTTATGGATCAATACCGTATTTAGGTAATTTAACCACTAAAATTATTAAAACTTTTAAAAATTTTAACAATATTAAAATAGCACAAAGAACTTATAAACCTATTGGTTCTCTATATTCAAAATTAAAACAAAAAGAAGATATAATGAATCTTAATAATGTTGTTTATAAAATTCCTTGTTATAATTGTGATAAGGTATATATTGGTCAAACTTTACAAAATCTTAAACATAGAATTACTCAACATGGTAGTGATGCTAGGTTAAAAAAAAGAAAATGTGCATTAGCTGAACATGTAATTGATGAATTTCACCATATGGATTATAATAATATTCAAATATTAGCTATTGAAAATAATACAACTAAAAGGAAATTTATGGAAATGTTTCATATCAATAAAAATAAAAATACAATGAACAAAAGAAATGAAACTCAAAATTTAAATATAATTTATTGTTATCTTTTAACAGTGAATGATTGCATTAATACTACACAGTTAAGTATTACACAATAATTAAAAATAATTTATAAATATCAAACAACCTAAATTCAAAAATTTGACCAATTAATCAATTTCAAAAAAACGATACTTTTCAATTTAAAATATTTAAGTTTTGTGTTTATATTTTTTTATAAATGTGTTTAACAACTCAACTATATCTATTTACATTACAAACAATTTTATACTGATTCACTTTACTTGTAAGTACATCTTTACATTTTTAAGTTTAAGTAATTTATAACCAATTTCTTTATTTATAGCCTTGAAAAAGAATTTGAAATAAATTCGAAAGCTTGGTATTTGTAAAAATAGAATCTTTCTAAAGTACCTAATTTTGGCTGCATCCCTGTAAACCCAAAAATTTTTTTTTTTTTTTTGATCCATTCTATATATATATATATACTAGCTTTTACCCGCGGCTTTGCCCGCGTAAAATTTGGATATTCACAAATGATTTAATGACTATCTATTTTACATATAAAATTTTAATTTTAATCATTCTGTAGGTATATTCTTAGTAAAATAAGTCTGGCATAACTACTTTTAATTTTTTTTTTACTTAAAATTTCATGTTTCTCAGTCAACCACGCTGCAACCAGTGAACAGATTTTTATATTAATAAATCATACAACACCGGTTATGACTATCTTATAATATTGAACTATCACAGTTCTACATTAGACCTAATCATCTGTAGAATATAGTAATTTGTCATTTGTTTTAATAACCTCATAGCGCTATCTAGTTTCGAATATCAAAACTAAATTATACCACGTATGTATGCATGTTGTGTATTATTTCAGTGGTATTTTTGAATGTATCAATGAGATACTTTCATACAAAATCTGAAATCACTCTATTATTCCGTTAAAGGAATAGGGGGGGGGGAGGAGTAATTTTTATACACAGAAGTTAAGTTGAAAGAAGACCAATACATCTGTGAAAAACGCATTCGAATCGAATCAGTAGTTTTTATGTGATGCGCGCACAAACATACAGACAGACAGACAGACAAAACAAATATAACCACATTTTTGGGTTCCAAATCGATTTACCCGCGATGTTCGCGTGGCGTGTTGATTGTTGTATAAAAAGTATCCGACCCCCGTTCAAATCTTATTGATTGATTTCTAGAAATACAATATAAGTACACCTCCACAACCTCTAAATAGCACACATTTTAATTTTCTATTCCCTTACTTCAAAAACATAGGAATTTCATACAAATTTCCAACCCCCGTTTTACCCCCTTAGGGGTAGAGTTTCGTAAAATCCTTTCTTAGCGGACGTCTGGAACCTATAAGGAACTTACCTATCAAATTTCAAGTTTGTAGGTCTTATAGTTTTTGAGATACGGTGATGAGTGACCTTCCGCTTTTATATATATAGATATATATATATATATATATATATATATATATATATATATATATATATATATATATAACGTGAAGTCAATCGTGGAGTTGCAGTCAACGTTTGGCCAAGGTAAGTAAAGAAAACTCTTTGATTTCAGTCAAGCTTTCGAATTTATTCAATTCTTCTTCAGGACATCTGTGGTGAAGAACAATTTTTATATAATAAAGAAATATCAAAGAGTTTTCTTTACTTACCTTGGCCAAACGTTGACTGCAACTCCACGATTGACTTCACGTTATATAGAACCAGTCACTATACCATTATTCGTATATATATATATATATATATATATATATATATATATATATATATATATATATATATATATATATATATATATATATATAGATTAATAGGAATCAACACGTCGAAATGTCCTTCGTTAAAATGTCCGTTAAAACGCATTCTTTTTATCCCTTGTGTCGATTCTCCAAATCTGGCAATAAGTCTGCTACCTTGAAACAGTTGGAATTCAAATGGAAATATTTTTCCAGC
Organism: Altica lythri; assembly: GCA_964028335.1. Lineage (NCBI taxonomy): Eukaryota > Metazoa > Arthropoda > Insecta > Coleoptera > Chrysomelidae > Altica > Altica lythri. The sequence goes on along the minus strand of OZ034801.1, from coordinate 95,671,029 downwards.
TGCTTTCAGTTCGGAAGTTGTGCCATAAGTATACAACCTACCCATATCGGCTACATAAAGGCGTTTTGTATCGTTAGGGGTCCCGGATCGGTCCATAGTAAAACACCTAAATTTTTGGCAATCGTTGGACACGTGCCTTACTATATTAGCTCTAACTTGAGCAGCCATTGAAATATTTTCATAAAGCAAATAAGACAGAGATGAAAATAAACACGCTCCATCGCCAGATATCTCTTTTACTCTACATCGGATTGCTAATCCTTCAACTGTGACTGTTATAATTTCTCCATACATTTTTCAAACAAATGTAAGGACACTTTGATATAAACGTCAGTATAATCAATGAAAAAAAAAACAAATCTAAGCTAGCACCTAATTGGCATGAAACTTTGAAATAAACACAATTTTAATCAAAGAAGAAAAAAACAAATATTACTAACTAATTTGGAACGAAACTTGTACACCTCCACAACCTCTAAAGAAAACATTTTAATTTTCAAGTCCCTTATTTCAAAAACATAGGACTTTCATACAAACTTCCAACCCCCGTTTTACCCCCTTAGGGGTAGAGTTTAGTAAAATCCTTTCTTAGCGGACGTCTAGACCCTATAAGGAACCTACCTGCCAAATTTCAAGTTTGTATGTCTTATAGTTTCTGAGATACGGTGATGAGTGAACTTTCGCTTTTATATATATAGATATATATATATATATATATATATATATATATATATATATATATATAATAAGCTTCGCTGATAACTATTAGGAAAGACCCGAGACTGAGGAAGCAATGAAAGTCAGATGCTTCAAAGTGAGTGCGTTTTATTTACGTCGAGCTTTCGCCTATCGGTTATAGGCTTCTTCAGGACTAAACTACAATGGAATAACATTCGTTACATTTGATGTTAAATACAGGAAAAATCACCCTACCGAAATAGCAGCACATTGGCTCAGTGGTGAATAGTACGAACAAGAATGAAACATTTGTGTTCAGGTAAGATAACTAGACCTAAGTTGTTGAAAATCTTACACTAATAAAACTCTATTAAGTCGATTTGAGTCGAAATATAATAAATTCGATGTTGATTCTTAATTTAAAAGTGAAATTTACGTTGAATCTTTACTAAGTATCGTTGCGACAATCGACAACTTAACTGTCACCTGTTGAGCTGTCGTTTGTCACCTCGTCTTCTGTTTAATTAAGACCGCGGGAAAATTTTACATTTGAATTTCTGATTCAAATCAACTTAATTGTTTTATTTAAAGGTAAAGGGCGGTCCTTGCTCGGATGCCAGTATATACAATTTGGAATAAAAATTTTTTAAAAAATAAGTATAATAAAAAGTTAAAACAGGATTAAAATTTGAAGTTATGTTTTTATGGTTTACGGAGTTGGCACAATTATTAATGTAACACATTTCTAGGATTTTTCGTTGGAAATCTTTCTCAGCTTTATCTAAAATTACGACCTCGTCGTAAAGGACCTTATGTTTGGTCTTATGTACGTGGATGTTGAGGCTGGTGGCTGTAGGTTTGCGATTACAATCGCTTTTGTGAAGAGTTAGCCTTTTACTAAGTCTTTGGCTAGTTTGACCTATATATAATTGACCACACTCACACGGTAAACCATAAATTACATTACAGCACTTAGTTATTGGGGTGCAATCTTTGAGATTTGAATAGAATAAATTAAGTTTTTTGTTGTTATAATTTGCTATTTTAACGTTAAAACTACTAAACAGTCTTGTAAGAGGCTTCGTTAAATTATGAATATAAGGTAAAGTTCCATATTTAATATTAATGTCTGTGTTTGTGTTATTTTGATTCTTAACATTATTCACTTCATTATTTGAATATAACAATTTGTTTAACAACTTTTTTGGATAACTATTGCTAATTAAGATGTCAAATAACAATTTTAAGTTCTTTTCTTTAAATATTGGATGTGAAATTTTTACAATTCTATTTTTCATTCCTATAACAGTATTAATTTTCTGTTTTAGGGGGTGATAGAAGTTAAAAGGAATGTATCTTGCTGAATTCGTGCCTTTTCGGTACCAATCCAGACAGATTACATTATTTTCTGTTCTAACCACCCTAGTATCAAGAAACGGCACCGATGAATCGGCCTCTTCCTCTACAGTAAATTGTAAGTGTGTGTTATATGAATTAAATACATTAAGTGTATTTTGTACCTCATCACGTGGGACTGCTGTAATTAAGTCATCAACATATTGATATAAAAATGGAAATTGGAACTGCACGTTCTAATGTACAAAATATAGTAATTTATTCATAACTATTTCAGCTAGTATTGGGGAAGCAGCCCCTCCCATCGGTAAACCCATCTTTTGTTTGTAAAACTTATCTTGGAATGAAAAGTAAGTATGAATATACAAAAATACAATAATATCTAAAAACATTTTTTTAGATATATTACAATTTGGCTGAATCAAATCAAAATGTTCTTCCATTATCGAAGTTATTAAAACCAGAGGTATATTAGTGAACAATGAAACTACTGGTCAATACCCAGAGCCCAGGTTGGAGTTCTTCCAAGATCAGTACTCTCAGTCGAACTGACGTCTACAGCGACGATATCGCGCTTTTATACCAGTTGACGGCGCTCCCACTCACTGAATGTGTCTGCGCGAATTTGGACGACGTGTCGTATCTTGGCTGCGCATCTCGAACGGATGGTGGGAATACAAACGATGACGCGAGGTTTCTGTGTTATCGTTACACCCCCCTTTCTTTCAAAAAAAAAATGTAGCATACATTTTTTTGCAAATGATGACTTACCTTAAAGCATCTACAGTGGTATAATACTGCTGGTCTTTATTTTTTCCGGCCATTGTTGCAGGTTATCCTGTATTTCACTCTTCCACTCCACATGGTTTCAGGTCTTTGACATGCGCCGTTAGCTGCTTTTGGTTGTCTCTGCCCAGAAGTTTTATCTTTACTATTAGGTACAGGTGACACTACTGCTGTTACAGTTTACAGTGTATGGTCCTGAGTATTTCGGTGCCAGCTTACTAGCGAAAGCATCGGTAGCCCAGGATATATGATGTTCCTTTTTCATGACTTGATCTCCTGGGTGAGGCGGCCAGTCTCTTCGTCTCAGATCGTAATGTTTCCTTTGTTCTTCGACAGCATGTTCCGTATGCACCCTTGCCAATTCTCTTAACGACTCCAATTTACCCAAGTTATCTGCATATTCCTTCGTATTCTGGAATGGTGTTCCGTCTGCTGAATCTAATTCTCGTCCGAAGTTGAGAAGGGACGGAGAAAATCCTGTTTAATCGTGTCGTGACGAGTTTATGGCGCAACAGAATTCTGGAATAAACTTGTCCCACTCTTTAGGGTTATCTTCCACATATGTAGCTATCATTGTTTTTAGCACTTTGTTGGTGCGCTCCACTGGATTACATTGCGGCGAGTAGGGTGGGGTGAGTACGTGGTTTAAGCCATAGGAGTTTAGGAAGCTTTTAAAACTATTACTTGTAAATTGTGTACCGTTATCTGAGATAATCTTCTTAGGAATGCCAAACTGCATAAATATTTTCGAGCGAAGAACATCTATGATGGGCTTTGTAGTTGCCTTCTTTATCGGTTGGGCTACGACCCATTTTGTAAAACGGTCTTGAATAACTATCAAGAAGATGTTTTCTGCTGTAGATCTTGGAAATGGTCCCATTAAATCTATCGAGACAGTATGCCAAGGCTTTTCCACAGTGGACGGTTGCATCTTTCCTGCTGGTTGCATTTGTGACGGTTTATACTGGAGACATTTCGTACATTTCCTGACGTAGTCGGCTATTTGCTTAAACATCTTTGGCCAATAGTATTTTTGTGCTATTCGACAAATGGTCTTAGCAATTCCTAAATGACCCGCTGTGTTTCTATCATGGTTTTCTAACAATATCTCTTCCCTTCTATATCCTGGTATGCATAATTTCCAAGGGTTGTTAAATTCCGGATCCGCTAAATTTCGGCTACTCCAAATATGCTTGTAAAGCCTTCCATTCGTTATTTGGAAATCAGGGAATCTATCCGGTTGCCTAAGTACCTCTTCATACAGTTTATCATACCATGCACAGGTTTCTAGTGCTGATGCTAACAGCTCTAGTTCGGGTTCGTCGCTACTTGTTTCTTGCGGTTGTCGAGATAATGCGTCCGCTACTTTGTTGAGGACCCCTTTTCTGTAAATAATCTCGAAATCGTATTGTTGTAGTTTCAAACTCCATCTAGCTAAACGACCTGAAGGATTTTTGAGGTTTTTCAGCCACTTTAAGGATTGGTGATCCGAAATTACTTTAAACTTGTATCCTTCGATATATAGCCTCATTTGTTTTATGCCGTATACTATTGACAAGCATTCCTTTTCGGTTGTAGAGTATCTTGTTTCGGCGGGTGTAAGAGTACGACTAGCATATGCGATAACCTTATCCTGACCGTCTTCTTTTTGAGTTAAGGCAACTCCCAGGCCGCAGTTTGATGCATCTGTTTGCAGGTAGAATGTCTTGGTAAAATAAGGACAAGTTAATACGGGTGCTGAAGTCAGCTTTGTTTTAAGTTGTTTAAACGCAGCTTCGTGCTTATCGGTCCATTTCCACCTTACATTCTTCTTCAAAAGCATGTTTAACTGCCCTGCTCAGTAATTGCGCTTGTTTTCTCCAGGTCGGTCTTTATACCTTTTCTACCGACAATATGCCCCAAATATCTTAGCTCCGGCTGACAAAATGTACACTTGTCAAAGTTCAGTTCTAAGTTTGCTTCTCGTATCCTTCGGAATACTTCTTGCAAGTGTTTCGTGTGTTTTTGATATAACAACGATGTCGTCTAAGTATGCGAATGCAAACTCTATTTCGGGAGGAATTACCTTGTCTAAAAGACGTTAAAAAGTTGCTCCGGCGGAGTGCAGGCCAAATGATGTGGTCTTAAATTGGTAATGACCTTTTCCGGGTACGCTGAAAGCAGTTATTGGGCGGCTTGACTCTTCTAAGGGTATCTGGAAGTAACCCTGTTTGAAATCGAGTGTAGAAATAAAGTTAGCTTCTTCAAGTCTATCCAGAATTTCAGATATTCTTGGTAACGGATAAGCATCCTTTGCTGATAGCTCATTGACTTTTTGAAAGTCAATACAGAAACGGTATGAGTTATCTTTTTCTTCACCAGTACAATTGGTGAGCTCCAACCACTCGTAGAGGGTTCTATGGTTCCTTCATTTAACATCTTATCTACTTCTTGAATGATAACTTCTGGCATCGCGGGATTGTGGCTTCTGTACGGTTGTTTAACTGGGCTGCAGTTTTTCGTCAATTTTATCCCATGTTTTATTAGGTGTGTCGGTCCTTTTACGTTTTCGGATTTTCTTAGCTCTCTTTTTAAAAATTGTTCTAATGTATTACTCTCGGTTGTGTCCTTTAAAGTGTTGCATTCTTCTTAGTGACGCTGGTTTTCTTGTCCTATCGTTTCTTTGACGAATTTTAGTTCGACAGAGTGTTTTGTCAGGAATTCAACTCCTATTATAGCGTCTTCCGTTAAATCAGGCATTATTAAAAATGTTTCCATTGCTTGTTGATCGTAGATCTCACATTTGATGGTTAACTTCTTAGTTATCTCCGTGAAAGAACCATTTGCTAATTTAGTTCTCCCTGTGTAGTTTTCTAGGTGTTGCTGGAATGCGTTTGCAATTTTCCCTCCGGCATAATTTTTAATAGTGCCTGTATCGATTAATGCTTTATACGTTTCCAATTTTTAATGGTACAAAATGTCGGATGTCTTTTGTTGTGGGCTTTGTAGTGGCAAGGGTACATGGAGTCGAAATTTGATTCACAGACTGGGACGACTCCTTATTTCTCCAGTCTGTTACTCGTTTCCCTGGCGCCTTATGCATCATTCGGTGCTATAAACGCCATCCTTGCCACAACGCGAACAGAATTTTTTCCACGGATTCCTGCAATTTTTCCGAGTATGTCCAGGCTTCTTACATCTAAAACATATTGTTTTAGCGTCATATCTTTCCGGTGTGGTGAATTCTTGGTTTCTTAAAAGGTCTCGGGTATCTCGTCTCTTTTCGTCCTCTATAGCTTCAAATTCTTGGGCTAAGTCTTGCAGCTCCCTTAAATTTTCAAAGTCTCGCCGCCTGATATACAACTTGTAATCGGGTAGCATATTTTTGAATATTCGTTCTAGTTCTTGATTTTCATTTAATGAACCTTCCCGTCTAATCAATGTTCTAATATCCGTTATGTAATTTTCTGCTAGTTCATTTTGCTTTTGCTTCCTGTTTCTAATTTGTTCCTCTAATCGTAACAAATATCCTCTTGGCTAGAAACTTCTTTTAAAATCATCGCTAAAATCTGTCCACGTCTTCCAAGACTTGATATTGTTTCGATACCATAACAATGCATTGTTCCCTAACATTTCCGGCAATGCCTTAAGCAAATCTTGTTTCGGTATTTCATAAGCTGTGCTAAGCTCGTCTATTTTTTCCATAAACCCTATTGCGTCGGTGTGTTTCTTATCAAAGTGTGTATTCCATTTCCGTACTTGGTTTGACGACTCTGCCTGCGACGACGGCTTGGGTTATGTTAAATTATGTATTTCCCTCCTTAGGAGTGAAACTTCCTGAGATAGTTCGTCGGATTCTGATTCCTTGCGTGGTTTAGATTTTGGGATCGTTCCGGTTTGTTCTCCGCGACCCTTGAAAAAATCCCTCAGCCTTAATCTCAGTTCATCGACGGTTCCTTTGTTATCTAAGCCGACTTTTATGGCTTCATTTTGTAGCTCTTCTTTACTTAGTCGGTAAATTCACGACGTACCTGTCGTGGCACCGCTTACTGAGTCGGTGTCTGGGTTAAGCGGCATCTTTCTACCTTTTTGCTTTTTGCTCGGGCGCCAATTTGTAACGGGTAGCTCTTTTAGACACCAATACATGAAAATAAAATATTAATTCTATAAGAAAGAAATAAAAAAACGACTCTGCGATCCCTTTGGACCTCGGATGGATCTCCCTGTAAATAAATAAATTAATTATAGATTACGGTCGGTATTGGATAGCTAGGGTAGGTCCTAACCGATCAATACTCGGTTACGGGGTAGGACAACCCTTGGTCAATACCCAAGGATCGGGACGGTGTAACCGATCAGTACTCGGTTACGGGGTAGGACAGCCCTTGGTCAATCCCAAGGATTGGAACGGTGTAGCCGATCAATACTCGGTTACAGGGTAGGACAACCCTTGGTCAATACCCAAGGATCGAAACGGTGCAACTGATCAATACTCAGTTGCGGGGCAGGATAATCCTTGGTCAATACCCAAGGATCGGGACGGTGTAGCCGATCAATACTGCAATGGCAGGGAAGGTCGGTGGCTACTGGTCAATACCCAGAGCCCAGGTTGGAGTTCTTCCAAGATCAGTACTCTCAGTCGAACTGACTTCTACAGCGACGATATCGCCCTTTTATACCAGTTGACGGCGCTCCCACACACTGAATGTGTCTGCGCGAGTTTGGACGACGTGACGTATCTTGGCTGCGCATCTCGAACGTATGGTGGGAATACAAACGATGACGCGAGGTTTCTGTGTTATCGTTAGTATAGTAGTCTCTTTAATAGAACTTCAGGATAACTATTTTCAGTGAATAATTGGAAAAGAATTTTAAGATTTTTTATTATTATTTAATTTAGATTTAATTCTTAACTAGTCAGCAAAGTCTACTTTCTCTTCTATTATATATATATATATATATATATATATATATATATATATATATATATATATATATATATAACGAACGGAGCGTTATGACAGTCTAGTAATAAACAGAAAAAAATGATACAAAGTATCTTGCGTAATACTGTCAAAATTTGTGCGTGGTTAGATGCAAAGCGACCACAACGGTGCTATTATTGGAGTAGAGATGGCATTGCTTGCGAAATTTACGAGTTGTACTCACTTTCGCGACTATTTACATCAAATATCAGCTTTTCTATACCGGGGATGTCTCTTCATTGGTGACTGAAGAGACAACCTATACTGCACTGATGAGATCTAACAAGATCGAAACATGTCTGTAGTTGGTTTTGCCCTTGTATAGACTAGTTGATATTTATATTCATGTTGCAGCATCAATGTGCATTTGTGTTAGAAAACTCTAACCACGCACAAATTTTGACAGTATTACGCAAGATACTTTGTATCATTTTTTTCTGTATATATATATATATATATATATATATATATATATATATATATATATATATATATATATATATATATATATATATATATATATATATATATATAAAACGAACAGAGCGTTTTGTGACCGTCTAAAAATGTCCAAAGATGATACATAACGTATCTAATGCCATACTGTCAAAAGTAATAATTTCAGTTTTAAACTGAAATGGTGTCGGTTAGAAATTTCTAACACTTTAAAAGACACCTTAAATGCTGCGATATAAATAGATATAAATATTATTCAACCTATATCAGGGCAAAACCAAACTTGAGAGACATAGCCTGTACTACACTGACGAGCTCAAATAAGAGCGAAACACGTGTCTGTAGTTTGGTTTTGCCCTGATATAGGTTGAATGATATTTATATCTATTTATATCGCAGCATTCAAGGTGTCTTTTAAAGTGTTAGAAATTTCTAACCGACACCATTTCAGTTTAAAACTGAAATTATTACTTTTGACAGTATGGCATTAGATACGTTATGTATCATCTTTGGATATATATATATATATATATATATATATATTAGTAAAAATGAATTAGCAAAAGGTACTTGAGAGCAAAGGATGGTAGCGAAACATGTGTCAAAGAACTTGTAATCATCTTTGTATACATTTTTTTGTCTCTACACAATTTTTTTTTCAGCATATTGATTTTTTTAATACATCTAACCATTATATTTATGATATTTCTTGTCAAGCTTGTCAGTTTGTGATGTGACTTGCAGTGACTTGGTAACTTTTAAAGACCAACATGACAAAAACCAATACCAACGTGAATAAATAAAAAAAAGCATGCTAGATATTTTTAAACTTTGAATCGTGGAAGGGTTATGTGCTACGGTATTTATTTAATTTGAATTCATCTAATATTATTAATATTCATTATCGAGAGGTCTAAAGATATAAGTGATTACAAAGTGAAGCAAGCTCCAGTTCAAGTGATGATGATTTAGAACTATTATTTATTAAAGATTTTTGTCGAAAAAATTAAGATTATTTAGGTAAGATTTATGATTATATTATGAATATTCCATTTTTCTCAAAATTCGGAGAGAATTATAGCGATTGTGTTCAAAAAATAGTATTTGAAAATTCGGAGTTTTGATTCCAATTTTATTGATAGGGTTATTGGCAACTAGAAGAAGGGCCCTATTAAGGACTACAAATTGATATATAAAAACTGCACGTTTCGATATCTTCCGGTGAGGTCGACGCCTATTTTCTGTACCTTTCCTCTTCGTTAGAAGATTTCGGCAAGAGGTTCTTTCAGGGATTTTCCATTCCGTTGCAGTTCCGATCCCACTTCGTTAGAAGATTTCGACATGAGGTTTCTACTGGGATATTCCATACCGTTGCAGTTCCGATCCCACTTCGTTAGAAGATTTCGACAAGAGGTTCCTACTGGAATATTTCATTCCGTTGCAGTTCCGATCCCACTTTGTTAGAATATTTCGACAAAAGGTTCCTACAGGGATATTCCATTCCGTTACAGTTCCGATCCCACTTCGCTAGAAGATTTCGACAAGAGGTTCCTACGGGGATATTCCATTCCGTTGCCGTTTCGATTCCTCGTTGTTAGAAAAGCCGAAAAGAAAACTCTACAGGGGAATTCCATTTCCGTTGCTGTTCCGAGTCCACTGCGTAGAAGCATGGAAAATTCTTTTCCTAATTTTCATTACATTACTAATCAATTTTAAAGTAATAAACCATTTTAAACTGATCTATAGAATTTTATTTGTATGTCTGTACTTAGCGCCCTTTAAAACTTGTTTGGGGGGGAATTAAGCAAAAACACAGAAGGAAAGCCACGACCCTCAGGAGATAGCCTGGGGTACTTTTATGGTGACAAAGTTGGAACTTCTGGTCTTCTGGTTTTTGCTGATTTTTTTTCCAATCATTCACTTTATTTAGTTTTAAGATCAAATTAGTACAGACATACAAATATTTGTCATTTCGTTTTTTTTACTAACATTTAATTTTTTACCCATACTATTATTTTGTTTTATTTTTATTCAGCTAACGTTCAAGGTTAACAACATTTGGGTGACTGGTTTAATTATCTGATAATTTTTGAACCTGATTTCGTAGCCGTTATTGAAGAATATTTTTATTCTTTATTTAATTATCTGAAAATTTCTGAAACTTTTTTTTTTCTCGTTATTGAACTTTATTAGTATTCTTATTTAACTTTTTACCTTTACGATTATGTTGCCATCACATTTAAAAACAAAAGAATTAGGTTATGAACTAACCATTAGGGATGTCGATATTCCCTCTAGTGTTGAAGCTAAACGAAAGCTTCTCTCTGGGTTGTTAGCGCAAGAAAATCCGAACAGAAGTTTCGGTGAAAAAATAAATAAATTTTCCTTTGATGTAGATATTTAAGGGGTTAAAAAATCCATTGCTTGTTTAAAACCTTACATCGAATCATTTACGGGTGACAGATCTGCTCAGGTTTTTAAACGTATTACGTCCAGGCTTATTCATATTTCGGGCAGAAGCAACAGAATATCTTGTACTAGGGATGATCAGCTTTCTATATTACGTTCCTTAAAAAATGACCCAACTTTATTAGAGGCGAAAGTGCAAGAAAAAGTAAACACTTCCACACCAATCATGCCGGGATCTCCAGAGGGTTTACCTTCTTCGGCCTTTTTCCACAAGAACCTGGACGTTCTCAAATGGAATATTTATTTCAATGGTAATAATTCTGTTCATGATTTTTTGGAAAAAGTAGATATGTTGCGAGTCTCTCGGGGAATTTCTGACAGTGATCTACTTTTGCGCAGTTGTGATTTATTTAAAGATGAGGGTTTAACTTGATTTATGAATAATCGTCATAAATTTTCTTCTTGGTCCGATCTCGTTGATAAACTTAAATTTGACTTTATTCCTTCCAATTTCCAGTTTGATTTAGAATGATAATAATGAATTTCAAGCTAGAGGTTAAAGTGTAGCTCTTTTCATCGCTTCGATGGAGGGTCTTTTCAAGCGTTTAGCTCAGTGTCCAGACGAACAAACTAGAGTTTCTAAAATCAGACGCAATCTTCTTCCTACCTTCGTAAATCAGCTTGCCTTCAATCTCCTTCTACGATTGATGAATTGAATATTCTGTGTAAAAAGATTGAGGAATCTTAAAATTGGTGCGACAGAGCCCAAAGTGTGTTAAATGTTAAATCTCTAAGAAATTTCAATTGCTATTCTAAAGAAATGAATTTATCTTTACTTTCTTATTCTAGGCCTATTAAATACTGGAATTGTGAAAAGTTAGGCCATGTTTACAATCAATGTAAGGCTCGTAGATTATCCCCGTTCTGCTACGGTTGTGGGAAAAAGAACACTATTAAAACTAAATGCTCTTGGTGTTGTTCTACGCTTTTAAAAAACGAATTTCAGACCGTGGACAGACATATGGACATTCGTCCCGGTCATTCTTTAGCAGATCAGCCAGACGTTTCTCAAAATTCAACAAGAACCCATTCCGAGAACATCGATCAAACCAGTAACTTCCTTAACAGAGTGGAAAAACTATCTGATTTTCGTAAAAAACTTTTTATCTTCTCTGTGACGTCCTTCTAAGGACTGTAATGCAATCTTTCGCGTAGAATCCAGTCCTTTATTCGTTAAAAAACAGAATGATAACAGATTGTATTTAAATATCTTAGTAGAGAAAATTAACATGCTTGCACTTCTAGACAGTGGTTCAAACGCGTGTATTCTTGGAAATCGGGGTTTTCAGATAATTTCTCACTTAAAATTTCCTATGGTCTATGATAATTCAATTTGTGTCACTACGGCAGATGGTAATCTCCAGCAAAGCATTGGTTTTGTTTTCCTTTCGTTATCTTTATCAGGGGTTACTCATACCTTATCTTATTTGGTTCTTTCCTCGTTGTGTGCTAGTAATTCTATTCAACCCGTGTCTTCTCTTTCTGAGGTACAGTTTAGTAAACTAGATAAATTAAAAACCTTATTTAGAGACCTGGCCCCTGTGGACAGAATTGGTAGAACTTCCTTAATAACTCACGATATTAACACAGGCGATGCCAAACCTATTTGTGAAAGGCAATTTCCTCTATCTCCCTCAATGCTAGACCATTTGAAGAAAGAAATTGATGAGCTAGTACGCTTAAGAGTTATCAGACCTTTCAACTCGCCTTGGTCTTCTCCCTGATTTTATTTCCTAAAAAGGGCGATAGCGGTTACCGAAAAGTTCTGGATAGTAAGAAGATTAATTCTGTCACAGTTTCAGACTCTTACCCTATGCACCAGATTGATTCAATTCTAAATAAGTTACGTGATACAAGATTTCTTTCCTCTATTGACTTAAAAATGCCTTTCTCCAAATTCCCTTAACTGAGATTTCTATTCCAAAGACTGCATTCTCTATCTATGGCTTGGGCAGTTTTGAATACACTACTATGTTGTTACAGAAAATGAATTGGAGTTTGTATCATTATTCTGGTGTATTAATTTAATTGTAGGTACCTTATCTGAAGGTCACCTAGTGGTCAGGTACTTTATTAGAGTAGTTAAAATTATCAGCAATAATCTAAATCTTTTGATATCGTTTGAAAACTGTAGAAGTTGCCGTCAGGGGTCTCGAGGTCAGCAACTACGACTTGGAGGCCATTTTTGATGTTCACTTTAATGACTGTGGTGGTATGGTGTGGCACTTAAAGAACAATTTGATTTATTTAAATCATCCGTAAAGGGGGTTATTGTTAAAAGTGACCATTTGAAAACTTGGACTATTGTGTGTATGGTGTTAATGATATGTTGGTGGTTAGTCCTGGTTTTAGCCTTTGAAAAGGGATTATTTTTACCTCCACGCCTTTCTCAAGTGCATTTCAAGGATAAAATTTAATAATTCTGACGAGTTAGTAGTACCAAAACTGCGGTGAAAATACTTCGCCTTGTAATAATTGATAGATTTCCAAATCTCTGAAGGAAACCCCTTATTAAGAGTAAGTTATTATTGTTTTTTTTTTCATCACCTCGTAGATTTTAATTTATTTTTGCTAATAATTAGATAGTCAAAATTATTTACTTCGCACAAATTATTTTTAATATTTTTTTTTATTAACATTGAAAGTAGTTTTTCTTTTAAATTGAGCTTTTCCCTAAATAAAACTTTAATAAAACTCTTTTCTTAGTGGTATTATATATTGTAATATTCTTTTTATAATTAATATTATTTTTCGTGTTTCTCTTTATTTGTAAAGTCAAGGTTAGCATTAGTTTAAAACTTGAAAATTATATTCCGCTGTTGTCAGATGCAAAATATATCTGGGAATTTCGTAGGGGTTTTATCGAATGTTTTATAGGGAATGTTAGGGTAATTTAAATATTTTATTTTGTTGTGTGGTAAAACTAGTTCTTTTTTAGGGTTTTTCTTATGGGTTTTAATTTGCAAGATTCCACACCTACAAGGAATCTTTGATTCTGTCTACTCGCTCCTTGGTTGTTTGTATCCTACTACAACCTTACAACACTACTAGTTGCCAGTTACATCGAGGAATTGTAATAGCTGCCAGTCCCATTGGGATTCATGCAAGTTATATATTAGTTTGCTTATTTATTTTCTTGCTTTACCTGCTTTCGTTTTTTTTCTTAACGATCTATCAGTAAACGTTTTTATGTGCAAATAATATATAAAGTTTGGTAATATTGTTAAGCGTAGATTAATGCACTTTAGCTTCACAAAGTTTGAATGGTTTTGTATAGTGCACATACGCCTGAGCTCAAGCGACGCCGTTGTCATATTTTTTTACTTATGCATTAATATCGCCGTGTTAGTATTCTTGATAGGTTAACCTGATTCTAAATTGCATAAATTAAGTATTGCTTAAATTTTTATGTATTATTTAAAATTAGGGACGCATATTTATACTTAGATTTTTTATATTTTAACTGAGCATCAACACCTAGGAAGTTTGCATGTTAATATGTTTGCGTTTGCGCTGTAGTTATTTACTTATTATCACTTGAAGTTGTCGTAGAGTAGTGCTTGCCAATTACTCGTTGTAAATTGTTAAAATTCATTAATTAATCTTAGAGCTATTGCTGCTACCACCTACTCGCTGTGACTGTTATCATTTCTCATTATTATTATTTTTGAGTGAGTAGCCTTGCTGAAAATATATATATTAAGTTCTTTAATAGCTTCTCTTTTATTCATTTTACATACTAGAACCTACACTTGTTTGGTAAATTTAGAAGTGTTAGGAAGAGGTGTTTGCTGGGGTAAATTTACCTGGCGCCCATATTTAACCATCTTAAAAGAAAATATATAGATATTTAATTTTCTAGAATTCTTAGAACCCCTCCCACTCCACTGCAGCTAGGCGGCAGCACTTATCTTTAAGGACTTTTGTTAACTTAGTAGTCATTTGGGATAAGTCCTAAAAGTTGTGGTTGCATTTTTGGCGCCCAACGTGGGGCCTGTTTAAAAACAAAATATAAAAGAAAAAGACAATGCAAAATTAATCGTGATTTATTGATACTAACTCATAACTATACATCATTCAAAGCTTATTTTTATTAAAGTAGGCCTTGTTAGGGTGATGAATTTCGCCCTGTATATTTAATCTTATTCTCAGTTGTAAATGCGCTGTTGTCACGTCCTCAATAAAATCATAGTGTTAGTGACAATATATAAAATAACAATTGTGTACTCCATTTCAGCTCCATCAAATCATTAAAAATTATTACTTTCACAAAAAAACAAAAATCGTCATTTAAAAATATATATTTAGATATAATGAATGCATTTACAAAATAATAGTACTTAATTAAATGAAAGCAAACAATAAAAACATTTACAAAAAAGTCTTCATTTTCGTGGAGCTTTCCAGGTAGTGCGGTATAATTACATACCAATTGGTTTCAGCTATTTTGATAAGTAGAACAAAGATAAATATTCCCACAAAATGTTATGCTTCAAATAATGGAAATCTGTTTAATATGTGCTCAATAGCTACAGTGCAGTAATTCAGCAAAAAAGCAGATACACTAATGGTAAAATAAGCAAAGTAGAAAAAATGAAACATACAACATTAAAAAAAACATATAAACAACAAAAATTGGAGTAACAGATTTGGTTAAAACTATTGTCACGTTCATCTATTAGTTATGTATTTTTAATTCACCTCCAGTCTCAAAGGTAAAATGTTGTCAAGTGAACAGTTTTTCATGTAATAAGTCCAATCCGTCAAAATAATTTTTTCTGTGTCTACAAATTTTTTTTTACATGTCTGGTGTACATTGTCTTAAAGCTTCTGTCCAGGTTTTGTCCGAATATAAAAATGCAAAATAGAGGTAATCGGTAAATCATGTCTATGTTAGTTTATTATTTTATCTACTACATATGTCTTATCGTTGCTTCTGTATTGTGTAAGTATAATTGTCTTTTTTTTTCAATTTTTTTATTAAATTCGATGTTATTGCTGCTTAATTATCTCTGTAATATCTATTTTCTGCTGAAAATGTAGGTGGTCTGTTTTGTTGTACAGAATGAAATGAAGCATTATCCATATTTACTACACATTTCTCTGGAAAATTAAATAAAGCAGGAATAAGTTAATTAACAATCCAGTTTTTGAAAATATCACCATTTATAGTTTTGTGATAGTCAATGTCAGTATTTGAAGAGTCTAATAACAAATCACATCCCTCTATTGACCCACCATTTGCTCCTGCGAGTAAAATTGTAAATCGCTGTTTCCATCGACGCGTTGGAGTACCATTTTTTTATATCCACGTCTATGTACATGAATCTGATGATTTCATTGCACTTTTTTAATTTTATAAATTTCTGAAGGAAAGAGATTTTGCTATTCTTCGCTGACTTAAAATTTGTCGTCAGTTCACGTTTTTAAGTTTATATATCATTAATTTTGTATAGATAAGTTCGTTTACCGTTTAAATCTCAGTTTTGTTTTGCGTCAGTCAAAAGTTTATCTGAAGTAAAATATTCGTTTTTATAATTGTACGTCCAAATCTGCCACTGCAATTTTTTTTAAATGAAGTTCTTAAATGTATCTGCTTTATTCTTCTTTCTTTTATTTGCCGCTTCTTTACCATTAACGCAATTCTTTTTTAAGATTTTTCGTTTATATTTAACACTAACCTAAAAAAAATACGAAATATTTAAAAAATGTATGAAATAAAAATTTAAATGATATTTGATTGGTCATAGATTAATGAATGAAATATCGATTCGTCTATGTCCTATCAAATTACATTTTAATTATCATTTTGGATCATTGTTATTAAAGAAATTAATGAAAATATTTTATTCTGAAACATTTTTAACTTTTACTACAGTGTGTAATCTGGCAACATTGTAAAATAATGACCGACAGAAGAAATGTGAGGTTAGGTATGCTTAATAAATTATAAATAATTCGAATGTAATAAGAATGTAAAAGTGTATTTAATGTAACAAATAACTTCATATACAACTATTAATGAAATTAAAAATGTTTGGAACTATTTGCTGATGAAAATATTGGAATAATCTTGTATACAAACACAATTACTACTTACATTAAAAACCTAAGACATCTTATATAAATCCCTCTTCTGAAACTTTCTGGTCTTTTCTAAACATGTAATATCATCTTTGTATTCATTTTTTTGTCTCTACACATTTTTTTTTTCGGCATATTACTTTGTTTTATGCATTTACCCATTATATTTATGATATTTGTTGTCAAGCTTGTCAGTTTGTTACTTGCAGTGACTTGGTAACTTTCAAACGGCAACATGAAAAAAACCAATACCAACGTGAATAAATAAAAAGATAGCCTGCTAGAAGTGCTAGATATAAATAAACGTTGAATCGTTAATAATAGATAAATAATAATATAAATTACCAACTTACCGAATGTTTGGTGCAGTCAGGTGGATTTTAAAGATCACTATTTAAGTAAAAGCAGATTTGTTTTTAGGTTTACTAGTAGTTTACTAAGCCAATAGTATGCTTGGACGGTATACTTTAAATAATTTGTTGAAATGCATTTTAGGTAACATCAAGAATGTGTATCTAGCGTTGTTAGGCAATTAATTTCTAGTTAATTGTGTGTTTCATTTTTTTTTTAATTTTTGGTATAATTATAATCGATAAATAATGTCCTCGCATAAGATGGACATATATAAACTTAGTGCTGACGAATTAACCTATGAAGTTAAGATTAGAGGAGTGGCTACAGGAACAGCAGATGATATGCGGAAGAGTTTAGCTGCTGTACGACGGCTGGAAAAACTTGGAGATAGTGTGGAATACCCAACATACCCATATACTCCTGAAGAAGATATCGCGGCTATTAAAACGAAGTTAGACGAGTTGGAACCGTTGATATCAGATTTTAACGACAATGCTACTAGTGGAAATTATAAGAAGTACGAATCAAAGTTAAGTCATGTGCTTCATCGAATTGATAATCTTCCAGAAGATAAAAATGAACGTCCTGTGCTTCGAGGCGAGCTCTACATCTATTGCATGATCTACATGTACTTCAGCAGGCTATTTTTAATGCTAATATAACAGCTGGCAGAAGATCAACCATTGCTCCACAAACACCTGGACAAGCTACTGTACAATCTGAATCAGGTGTATCTACAGCACCTCCTGTAGCAACTACAACGCCACCTCAGAATATAAAAACAATATTACCGAATAAGTGTGATTTAAAATTTTCTGGAGACAAGAAGGGTGTGTCTTTCTGGAACGTGTGGAAGAACTTCTCTTGGCTCGACATGTGTCAAAAGATACTTTATTAGGATCGGGAATTGATTTGTTTTCCGGTAGGGCATACCAATTCTATTTAGCGTATAGAAGTCAAGTATCTAGTTGGGACGAGTTTGTTGCTTTATTGCGTGAGGAATATTTGTCACCTAGTTACAACGAGAAGTTATTTGAAGAAATAAGAAAACGTACTCGATGAGTAGACGAGTCTATAGGTGTTTATATTGCTGTGATGACCGGATATTTCAATCGGTTAACTTGCCACATTCCTGAGGAGACAAAACTTCAAATTCTACTAAGAAATATTGCTCCCTTTTACCAGAACCAATTAGCTTTAGTCGATGTTACCTCGGTGAATCATCTACGAGAGCTGGGTAGAAAATTAGAAGCAAGAAAGGAGGCTGTGGAAAATTTTGTTCCACCTTCTCGAAGGGTAGGTGCCTTAGAACCTGACTTGGCATATGTTGAGGTGAAAGATAATCAAGTTGATAGTTGTCAGGCTTCTGTTTCAGGTACTAATAAATCTCCCCGGGGCGAGTCGAAAGTTGTCATTTGTTTTAGGTGTAACCAACCCGGCCATTTTGCGTGAGGGTGCACAGTCAAAACCAGTAAATTTTGTTACAGATGTAAAAAAGAGGGTGTCACCATTAGGACGTGTCTCAACTGTAGTTCGGGAAAAGACGACCGACATGCTTAGATGACCGTGATATGCATGTCGGAGTAGAGGACTCGGTCGATAAGTATAAGATCTTGTTGGATTATGTCCTAGAGCATGCGGCAGGTGATGAGCGTGCTTACTTGACTGTTGACATTTTGGGAAAATCTTTTTTGGGGCTTTTAGACTCTGGTGCATCGCATACCATTATTGGCAGACAAGGATTGTCTGTTATTTCTGAATTAGGATTAACTATTGGTCGTAGCCGTAAGTCTTCATGTATTGTCGCAAACGGTACTCGATGTGGCACAATTGGGGTGGTCGAGCTGCCGGTCTCTCTTAAAGGTCGTTTAATATTGGTAGAGGCAATTGTAGCACCGGAGGTTCCTCATTTGTTAATCTTAGGAGCAGATTTTTGGCGAGAAATGGGCATTGTACCGGATCTTCGACACAATGAATGGTGTTTTTTTAATGGACCAGTTGTCGTTAATTCAGTTGAATATATTAAGAGCCAAACTCACTTAACACCGTTGGAGAAGGCCAGACTACAGGCAGTAATTGATAGGAATTTTAGTTTGATGGGTGATCAATTGGGCTGTACTAATAAGGTAGAACATGTTATTGTGACTAACAGTGCTCCCATTAAGCAACGCTATTACCGTGTTAATCCTATTGTCCAGAAACAAATCGATAAAGAGTTAGATGAGATGCTTCGACTAGGTATTGTGGAGCCAAGTAATAGTCCGTGGGCGTCTCCAATATTACTTGTTAAGAAGAAAGATGGTGGATTTCGATTTTGTGTCGACTTTCGAAAACTTAACTCGGTGACTGTCAGGAATAGCTACCCTTTACCGACAGTAACTGACACGTTGGATAAGCTTAGAGAAGCTAAATATCTATCTAGTTTGGATGTCAAGAGTGCCTACTGGCAAGTTAAGATGGCAGATGAATCCAAACAATATACAGCGTTCACCGTCCCCAATCGTGGTCTTTTCCAGTTTTGTCGTATGCCATTTGGGTTGCATAATGCCCCTGCGACGTGGCAGCGCCTTATTGATAATGTTTTGGGTCATGATCTTGAACCTCATGTATTTTTGTACTTGGACGATGTTGTTATAGTTAGTTAAACTTTCGAACAGCATCTCTCGATTCTAGAGGAGGTATTTCGTCGACTTCGTGAGGCAAATATTACGGTAAGTGTATCAAAGTGTCAATTCTGTCGTCCAGAAATAAAATATCTGGGGTACGTTATTGATCGCAATGGCTTACATGTCGATCCTGACAAAGTGAGAGCTATGTTGGAACTACCAACTTCAACTTGTGTCAGTGAAGTTCGCCGTTTGGTGGGAACATTCTCATGGTATAGAAGTTTTATCCCGGAGTTTTCTACGATTATTGCTCCTATCACTAGATTACTTAAGAAAAAAGTCCATTTTGTATGGAGTGAAGAGTGTGCTACTGCATTTAAAGGAATAAAATCCTGCTTAGTGACAGCTCCTGTACTCAGTTGTCCGGACTACTCTTTACCATTTATAGTGCAGACTGACGCGACTTAAATGTTGTGTTTTCGAAAAAGGCTTTTTAAAAATAATTTTTATTATTTTACAAGTATAAAATATAATATAATATAAAATAGGTCTTTTCTTTAGTATAGATTATGTCAGAATGAATTTATAATGAATAGAAATATAAAATGTAAGGTCTGGTTGAGATAACTTGAAAAGGCTGAGTTTGCAACTTCTGGTATCTGTTGCGTTGAAAAACGGCATCGGTTGGGTAAATGGGGTTTCTTGAACTGATTCTTCTTTAGTTAAAATGCTGGACATCTCGATTGTTTCGTCTTTGTATTTTTTCTTAGTAAATGGTAAATTTTTTAGGAACCTGAATATAAGAAATATAAACATGATAATTATTATGATTATTGTAATTATGTTCCAATGATTGATTGGAGTCCTTGTTGATTAATTCAGGATGAGTGGTTTTATTCCCTCCTGTGTCCTTTGAATTTCATGGATTTTGTCAAGTTGTATGTTTTTGAGGTGGATTTCTGATATTTCGTCTTTCTCAGGAGACTGTGGAATTGTAATGTTTGGAAGCAACAATGGTTGGCTTTCGGATACCAATTTTTGATTTACGAACGTCTGATTTTCGGTGCTAAATTGGCATTGATATGGAAGTGTGATGAGATAATTTCCAATTATGGTTTGGAAGTCGGTAGTCCCGCAATTGGTCTTGATTTTCGTTGGCCGTACTAGTATGGCAATATAGTTGGAGTCATCAATTTGTTGGATGAAATTTTCTGTGATTCGGACAGGTGTTTCTCGGCATTCGCTGGGGTTGGATTGGATCTGGAGCAATTGGAATATGCAGTCTTTATATTCTCTGATCTT
Source organism: Altica lythri (assembly GCA_964028335.1). Taxonomy (NCBI): domain Eukaryota; kingdom Metazoa; phylum Arthropoda; class Insecta; order Coleoptera; family Chrysomelidae; genus Altica; species Altica lythri. The sequence continues at coordinate 95,649,974 of OZ034801.1, read as the reverse complement.
CAGTTGGTTTTCAATACAGAAGAAGTTCGGTTTTAGATCTTCGCAAGGAAACGATGAGTATTGATACATATTTTCATCCATTATCAGATAAGTATTAGGTGGAATAATTGTGGTTAGGTTGGTAGTAGCGATTGAATATAAATGGAAATAGGAGAATTCTTGTGGGTAAACTATTGGAAAGTGAATAATGAAAACAATTTTCGAGTCCGAATAAAATGCTTCGGTTTCCAAAATATTGTAATATTCGTTTATTTTTGAAATGGGATAGATGAGTTCACTTTCTGAGTGGTATTTTATAACTTGATCTAATATGGATTTCATTTCGTTTGTTTTTATAATACTCGTATGTAACATACCTAGTCTAGCAAATATGACAGCGTTTTCTATTTTTGATAATAATTGTAAAATTATGTTAATGCTTAAACTTATTTGGTCTAAAATATTTCTGGTTACAAGAAAATCTTCAAATTCAAAAATAAATTTATTTAAATCTGTTCGGATGGAATTTAATCCTGAAGTTATTACTTCCTGATTGCTTTTTATTAGGGATACAGTGTGATTGAAATTTCCTACAATGGTTTTTAATATTGAAATTTGTCTATTTAATGCTATAATTTCTTTTTAATTATTTTGTAACTCAGACAAAACTTGGTCATAACGCTTTGCATCGTTGGAATCAAGATTTCCTGTGATACATTTAATTATGGTCCCTAGTCCATCTATGAGTCCTCTTTTAGTTCTATGAGCGGGTAATAGTGACTGAAGTTTTTGTTCTGTTATTTTAATTTGGAAAAGAAGAGCGCGATCGAAATTTTCAAGTTTTGTATAGTAAGGATGACTTAATCCTCGTTGAATTGCGTCAGCAGCATTTTCATAGGATGTTTTTATAATGTCAAATTCATTTTTAATAGGTTCTAAGTCAATATAGTGTAGGAATGTGTGTATACTGGATTGTACTTTGGCGGTGCCTAATTTGTAAGGAAGGATACCAGGATTATTTTTAAGGTTGGTTAGACTGATCTTCTGGAGATCGACTAGTCGAACAACCAGGAACAGGATCGTCGTTAGGTGCCTGTAAAAATTGTTTTGTATTATTTTTGGGTCGTCTTAAGGATTGTTTATGTAAAAGTCGATTAGGAGTTTGAATTTTTAAGGTTTGGTTGTCAATTACGTTAACTTTAGTGAATTTTCTATTAAGTTTATTCCTTACAAGTGTCGTGTTTTTCCTGTAAGCGTCGGAGTCTTTTGCATACTCAAGTGGTTCTTGTCCGTCTTTATTATGGTAATTAATAGTTTTTTCCTTTTGTTCAATTAATTTTTTATTTAATTCTCTGTAGATCTCTTTCGTTTTGTCGCGATGTTCTTGTACATAATTATTTATTAATTTTTGATTAAGGTCAATGTCGAATGGGTCTTTGGTGTTAATATGGCCATTAATTATGTCTATAGGTTTATAGTGTTGTTGTAACCTAGTATCGCATAAGGCATTTGGTTTAAGATATCGATTTTGCCATTATTCTTTTCTCTAATTATTCGCAGATGTTCTATGAGTGTGGAATGAAATCTCTCTATTGGTCCTTTAGATTGCGTACTATTCACTGTAACGTAATGAATTTTTACTTTATGCATGTCGAAAAATTCTTGTCCATGGTTACTAATGTTGGTAGTCCATGATGTGTCATGAATGTAATAAAGGCTTTAACTACTTCTAATCCTGAGGGTCCTGAAAGGGGATAAGCCTGACCATATTTTGAAAATGTGTCTATTATTGTAAGGTATTTTTGACCTTGGCTGGCGAATGTGTCAGCAAAAATTATTTCAAAAGGTTTTGAAGGGGTAGCTGTGATTGCTAATTTTTGATTTGGGGGATTACGGTCGTATTTATTTATTTGACATATGTCGCAACGGTTAATAAATTCTGTGAAGTCATTTTTCATTTTAGGCCAATAATATGTGCGTTTAAGTCTGGTCTCTGTTTCTAGTATGCCTCGGTGGTTTGTTTTGCCTTCATGATAATTTCTAATCAGTGCATGTTGTCGATCTCTATCGATTACATCTTCTAGTAAAAAGTTACATTTTACTAGTTTATAGGCTGAATGTTTAAAGGTTTTTCTTAATATTTCGAGTATTAGAGGGAGGAATGTATCGTTTTTGAAATATATGGCGTGTGTGAATTTTGGATCAATATAGTTTTTAAATGTGCGTATTGTGTCGTCGGCTATATTGTTTTTTGAAATTTGTACGTGAAGTCGTTTTTTGTTGGAGAAAATATTTTCTATTTTAGGTCTAACTGCAGTATGTAAAACAAAATCTATTATTACTTGATGATCGAACAAATTTAAAGATTTTTCGGAAATTGGCATACCTAATATTGGATCTTCGGCACTAGAATGCACAGTATGTCCTTCGTCATTATTTTCATTTTCATTATCCTCGTTAATGATGGTTTCGTTTCCATTATCCTCGTTAATGACGGTTTCGTTTCCATTATCCTCGTTAATGACGGTTTCGTTTCCATTATCCTCATCAATTATATTTTCGTTGATCTCGTTTTCATCAACGTTTACGGCTACAAATTCGTTGTCAATATCGATATTGTTTCTGTCTGCATTATTTGAAAAACTTTCGTTAAATTTCCTCATGTGTTCAAAAAATTCATTACAGTGAATTTCTATGCGAGATAGTGCATCTGCATTGGTATTAAGTTTACCTTTTTTATATTCGATGGTATAGTCAAATTCTTGTAATTTTAGACGCCACCTCACAAGACGTGAGTTAGGTTCTTTTAATGACATAAGCCATTGTAAAGGTTTATGGTCGGTAATAATTTTGAACTTTCTACCAAATAAATAAGGTCTAAAATATTTTGTACCATGCACTATTGCGAGAAGTTCTTTTTCTATCGTGCTTTAATTTTGTTCAGATTGGTTTAGAGTCATTGATGTATAAGCAACAGGCTTATCACATCCATTGGAAAGTTGTGAAAGTACCCCACCAATAGCTACGTTGCTAGCGTCGGTTGTTAGTATAAAGTCTTTAGTAAAGTCCGGATATTGTAATATCGGTTCGTTGGTAAGAAGGTCTTTGCAATTTTCAAAACATTTAATGAATTCTGGGGTATGTTCAATTTAAGCGTCTTTTTTCAAACATAATGTCAATGGTTTTGTAATACGTGCAAAGTCTTTGATAAATCGTCTGTAATAGCCTAATAAATTGAGAAAGCCTTTAATTTCGCGGGTAGTTTTTGGAATTGGATAATTTTTAATTGCAATGATTTTGTCTGGGTTAGGCTTTACACCTTCGTTTGTTACAATGTGTCCTAAATAGGCGGTTTCCTTTTTTAACAATTCACATTTATCTAACTGTATTTTAAAATTGCTTTCTTTTAAACGTTTAAAAACTTTATCTAAATTTACCATGTGTTCTTGAAGGGAAGTCGAAAAAATTGTTATGTCGTCGAGGTATACAAGACAAATTACATTTTGAAGTCCTCGTAAAACGTCGTCCATAACCCTTTGAAAGGTTGCAGAGGCATAAGGCATACGAACATGTAACGATATTACAGAAACACCGCGTCATCGTTTGTATTCCCACGTCGTCCAAACTCGCGCAGACACATTCAGTGATGGGGACCGCCGTCAACTGGTATAAAAGGGCGATATCGTCGCTGTAGAAGGGAGTTCGACTGAGAGTAGTGATCTTGGAAGAACTCCAACCTGGGCTTTGGGTATTGACCAGTAGCCACCGACCTTCCCTGCCTACGCAGCCGAGTATTGATCGGCTGTACCGTCCCGATCCTTGGGTATTGACCAAGGATTGTCCTGCCCCGCAACTGAGTATTGATCAGTTGCACCGTTCCGATCCTTGGGTATTGACCAAGGATTATCCTGCCCCGCAACTGAGTATTGATCAGTTGCACCGTTCCGATCCTTGGGTATTGACCAAGGGTTGTCCTACCCCGTAACCGAGTATTGATCGGTTACACCGTTCCGATCCTTGGGTATTGACCAAGGGTTGTCCTACCCCGCAACCGAGTATTGATCGGTTGTAACCTACCCCAACTATCCGATACTGACCGTGATCTATAATTAATTTATTTATTTACAGAGAGATCCATCCGAGGGCCAAAGGGGTCGCAGATCCATTTTATTTCTTTTCTTGTAGAATTAATATTTTATTTTTATTTTTTATTGTATATAGTTTATTAGAGAAATAACTCTTTATTTAAATCGAAACCGAATTTTACTGAGTCTGGTGTCTGAAAGAGCTACCCGTTACAAATTGGCGCCCGAGCAAAAAGAAAAAAAAAGATAGAAAGATGCCGCTTAATCCAGACACCGACTCAGTAAGCAGTGCCACGACAGGTACGTCGTGGATTTACCGACTAAGTAAAGAAGAGCTACAAAACGAAGCCATAAAAGTCGGCTTAGATAACAAAGGAACCGTCGATGAACTGAGATTAAGGCTAAGGGATTTTTTCAAGGATCGCGGAGAACAAACCGGAAGGATCCCAAAAACTAAACCACGCAAGGAATCAGAATCCGACGAACTGCCTCAGGCAATTTCTCTCCTAAGGAGGGAAATACATAATTTAACATTACCTAAGCAATCGCCGCAGGCAGAGTCGCTAAACCAAATACGGAAATGGAATGCACATTTCGATAAGAGACACACCGACGCAGTAGGGTTTATGGAAAAGATAGACGAGCTTAGCACAGCTTATGAAATACCGAAACACGATTTGCTTAAGGCATTGCCGGAAATGTTAGGGGACAATGCATTGTTATGGTACCGAAACAATATCAAGTCTTGGAAAACGTGGACAGATTTTAGCGAAGATTTTAAAAGAACTTTCTACCCAAGAGGATATTTGTCACAATTAGAGGAACAAATTAGAAACAGGAAACAAAAGCCAAATGAACTAGCAGAAAACTACATAACGGATATTAGAACACTGATTAGACGGGAAGGTTCATTAAATGAAAATCAAGAACTAGAACGAATATTCAAAAATATGTTACCCGATTACAAATTGTATATCAGTCGGCGAGACTTTGAAAACTTAAGGGAGCTACAAGAATTAGTCCAAGAATTTGAAGCTTTAGAGGAAGAAAAGAGACGAGATACCCGAAACCTTTCCAGAAACCTATAATTCACCACACCGGAAAAATATGACGCTAAAACAATATGTTTTAGATGTAAGAAGCCTGGACATACTCGGAATAATTGCAGGAATCCGTGGAAAAAATTCTGTTCGCGTTGTGGCAAGGATGGCGTTTATAGCACCGAATGCTGCATAAGGCGCCAGGGAAACGAGTAACAGACTGGAGAAATAAGGAGTCGTCCCGGTCTGTAAATCAAATTTCGACTCCATGTACCCTCGCCACTACAAATCCCACAACGAGAGACATCCGACATTTTGTATTACTAAAAATTGGAAACCGGACTTTTAAAGCATTAATTGATACAGGCACTATTAAAAATTATGCCGGAGGAAAAATTGCAAACGCAATCTAGAAAACTACACAGGCAGGACTAAATTAGCAAATGGTTTCTTTACGGCGATAAATAAGAAGTTAACCATCAAATGTGAGATCTACGATCAACAACCAATGGAAACATTTTTAATAATGCCTGGTTTAACGAAAGACGCTATAATAGGAGTTGAATTCTTGACGAAACATTCTATCGAACTAAAATTCGGCAAAGAAACGATAGGACAAGAAAACCAGCGTCACGAAGAAGAATGCAACACGTTAAAGGGCACAACCAAGAGTAATACATTAGAACAATTTTTAAAAAGAGAGCTGAGAAAATCCGAAAACGTAAAAGGACCGACACACCTAATAAAACATGAGATAAAATTGACAAAAAACTGCAGAAATTTAGCAGATCCGGAATTTAACAACCCTTGGAAATTATGCGTACCAGGATATAGAAGAGAAGAAATATTGTTAGAAAATCATGATAGAAACACAGCGGGTCATTTAGGAATTGCTAAGACCATTTGTCGAATAGCACAAAAATACTATTGGCCAAAGATGTTTAAGCAAATAGCCGACTACGTCAGGAAATGTACGAAATGTCTCCAGTATAAACCGTCACAAATGCAACCAGCAGGACAGATGCAACCGTCCACTGTGGAAAAGCCTTGGCATACTGTCTCGATAGATTTGATGGGACCATTTCCAAGATCTACAGCAGGAAACATCTTCTTGATAGTTATTCAAGACCGTTTTACAAAATGGGTCGTAGCCCAACCGATAAAGAAGGCAACTACAAAACCAATCATAGATGTTCTTCGCTCAAAAATATTTATGCAGTTTGGCATTCCTAAAAAGATTATCTCGGATAACGGGACACAATTTACAGGTAATAGTTTTAAAAGCTTCCCAAACTCCTATGGCGTAAACCACGTACTTACCCCACCCTACTCGCCGCAATGTAATCCGGTGGAGCGCACCAACAAAGTGCTAAAAACCATGATAGCTACATATGTGGAAGATAACCATAAAGAGTGGGACAAGTTTATTCCAGAATTCTGTTACGCCATAAACTCGTCACGACACGATTCAACAGGATTTTCTCCGGCCCTCCTCAACTTCGGACGGGAATTAGATTTAGCAGACGGAACACAATTCCAGAATACGAAGGAATATGCAGATAACTTGGGTAAATTGGAGTCGTTACGAGAATTGGCAAGGGTGCATAACATGCTGTCGAAGAACAAAGAAAACATTACGATCTGAGACGAAGAGACTGGCGACCTCACCCAGGAGATCAAGTCATGAAAAAGGAACATTATATATCCTCGGCTAACGATGCTTTCACTAGTAAGCTGGCACCGAAATACTCAGGACCATACACTGTAACAGCAGTAGTGTCACCAGTAATAGTAAAGATAAAACTTCTGGGCAGAGACAACCGAAAGCAGATTACGGCGCATGTTAAAGACCTAAAACCATGTGAAGTGGAAGACAGCTTAAACTAATAACGATCACCTTCCCAGAGAAAATCATATAAAACCAAGACCTTAAGTCATCATTCGCAAAAAAATGTATGCTACATTTTTTTTTTGAAAAAAAGGGGGGTGTAACGATAACACAGAAACACCGCGTCATCGTTTGTATTCCCACCATCCGTTCAAGATGCGCAGCCAAGATACGACACGTCGTCCAAACTCGCGCAGACACATTCAGTGAGTGGGACCGCCGTCAACTGGTATAAAAGGGCGATATCGTCGCTGTAGAATGGAGTTCGACTGAGAGTACTGATCTTGGAAGAACTCCAACCTGGGCTCTGGGTATTGACCAGTAGCCACCGACCTTCCCTGCCTACGCAGCCGAGTATTTCTTTAGTTTCCATTGCAGAACGAACACATAATTGCAGTTGATGAATAGTACAGTTTGCATTAGTGAAAAGGGCCGTTCTCACAGCTTTTATCATATTGTATCCTCTGTCGCGTAAAAAACAATGAACTGATTCAATACTTAAGCCCCAATCTTGCAAAATGTTGTTTGAATTATTCGCTATAATCTCACCTGTGTGCCGACCCTCTAATTGTTTACACTTGAGTATTATAGTAACTCCTTTAAAATTATTCGTGATGCCATGAGCAGTAAGACTAAGTAACGAGTCGTTTTGCGCTGGGTTCGGACCACACATCTGTAGTAAATGATAACTTTTCAAATTGCTTCAGTAATTCCAGAATCTTTATTGTAGATATCATTGCACAGTAAATTAGTAAAGTACTGCCGACCTCTAAGATTATAACGTGGTAAGGCTGCTTGGACTAATCTTTGAAATCCCACACCTTCTACAAAATTAAATGGCAAGTTTTGTAACGCAATCATTTCAGCCACTAATTGATCAATTTCTTTTGGTTTGGTATTACTTTTATCCCAGGCACTTTTATTTTTTAAACAATCTGTTTGTGTCTTGTAAAGGTGTCAGCTGTTTGGATATTTGTGATTTATTTGATTGGTTACTTTTTTCCAGCATCAAAAGTTCTTCGTACTTCTCAAAGTGTTGTGAATTAAGATGAAGTTTTAGCAATGTAGTGCCACCTCCTTTCCGTGAAAAGCTTTTACCAAATTGTTTACATTTTGCGTAATCGACAGTCATTTCATTAATAATGTCCAAACTACATTCGACTTAGGACGCATTTTGTACCAATTCAGTCAATTCCCTAACAACATTTTTTGTTTCAATTTGTCGAATTTTAAAATACAAACAAGTTAGTTACGAATTACCAGTATGATAAGACTACAATAGAAGTAAACAAACAATGCGCGCCACTTGTGTGTTTCCCCGCCACCAGACCAATCAAAAAAACTTGTCACAACGTGTCTTAATAATTATGCTCCGCCCCTATCCGATATTATCCGGAACTTTTATTTCTGATTCTGTTACGGTTGCGGATAATTTTTTATGTCGGATATCCGAAAGTTTCGGTTATGGTTACGGAGGTCCCTAACATCCCTGTTATAAAGTATGGTATATTTCGTATAATTGGCTGTTTTCAGCAATATCTGGCTATGTAGGACCATGTAACGTGTAGAAGGACTGTATCTTATAATGATACTACTTAGTTTTAAATATTGGTTGGTTTAGTTCCTATTAATACTTTTATAATCATATTTTAATCAATAAAACACAATTAACACTTCGTTTTTAATACTTTTAATTTCTAAACGAAACAACAACTTTTTTCTTGTACTTAAGGTGGCACTATCGCAATGTTAATTTTCCTATGGTGTCATAGACTCGCTTAAAGTTACTTTTCTCAAAAACCAAAAAATATAAAGCAGTTTTCTAAATATATTTATAAAGTTTAAGTATAAAAGGGTGCAGTAAGTGATATTGGTTGTTAAATTGAGACGAATAACTTCAGAATTAATTATCAAAATAAGGATTATTTTCAGTCCATTTTTATCTACAAATTCGCGAATGTTATACAGAAATTTACAGCTATAGAATGCCCAGATCAGGTTCATGTTTATTTACTGCACAGATAATATATTTAGTTTTCGGAATCATTTCAGTTTTCAATCTAAATTACAGCAGTTTTTTCAAAAAGTAAAAAAGCAAAAATCGTGACATTTTCATTCTATATTTTAAAATATTTCATTAAACTCGAAGCAACCTGCAAGGATAACTGTAAAATCTACTGGTAGAAATTGAAATTCTTCTAAAATTTAGGTCAGACATTTATCAGTAGAGGGCGCTGACTGCTGTACGGACTAGCCCAGTATAATATAGCTTTCAGAATAATTTTAGTTTTTTGGTGGTTACTGTAATGTTTTCAAAAGTTATTTTTCTAATGAAACAGTGACAATTCCGTTCTACTTTTACTTTCCTTCAATTATACATCCCGGTAGGGTATGTATAATACAGGGGAATTATAAATGATTGTGAAAATTTTATTTTTTTTTTCATTGATTTTTACGTTTTGGAGGTAGATGGCTCGGAAAAACATATTTTCCGAAAACTTTTTTGTTGTTGTCTGTTTGGATGTCTGTGTGTGTTTGTGTCTGCTTGTCCGTCTATGTGTAAAGAAATTTCCATCCAAGATTTAGAAAAAACGGCTGAAGGGATTTTGACGAAATTTTAACCAAAAATCGAGCATCTGAAAATTTAGATCTGATTAGTTTTGGGGGAAATAGAAAAGTGGGCAAGGGGCTTAAAAATTAAAAAAATTATAAAAAGGGAAGAAATATCCGTTGGAAACAAAAAATGACAAAAAATATTTACTGTACGAATGCCCGTGATTACATAAAATATTAAATTCATCGGCTCGCAGTAAGGGGATTTTTAGGGGGTTTGAAAATTTAAAAAAATGATAAAAAATAGCGAATAAAATAATTGTAATAAAATTTTATATACAAGTAAACTAGAGAAAAACGTTTTTAATCATACACAATAATAAACTCATTGGCGTACTTTAAGGGGGCGTTTAAGGTATGTCAAACAACAACAAAATAATTTATAGCAATTCATTTTTTTTTTTTTGAAAAATTATTATTTTTACTGCCTAATAAAATGGAAAAAAAACATTTAGTCCATTTGTTTAAAAAAATTTATTTCACAAATGTCTCAAAACACGTGTCTGAAATATAAATTTATTAATATGAACATAAAATAGTAGTAAGTACCGCAAATCAAAGTCCGAAAAAAAACTAGGGTGTCTTTTCAGACATTGTACTTTCCCTGTTTAAAAAGCTATAACTTTTTAACGCGTTTTCATTTTTTCTTTTTATGTTGAATTTCTTCTTGAGCTGCCAAAATAGTAGGGGGGTCTCTACATTTTAAATTTTTTCCCCTTCGATTTAAAATAATTTCGGGACCCAAACAATTCATGTAAAAATCTTTTAATCTTGGAAGCATGAAATCATTCCAAAGCGTTGTGTCTCTGTTGATAACTTCAATGAAGAGATCATTTTTATCCCCTGAATATACAACAAATTGAGCCTGCCTTGCATCGCTTATTGCTAATTGTCCTTGTATCTGTAAAAGTTATAATTTTTTTACAACCTGTATTAAATCATACACAACAAGGGAAAAATAATAATGTTATAGGTTAATAAATAATAAAATTGCCAAACCTGGTAATAATAGTCGTGGTTAGTTTTTATTGTTATTTCACCATTTTTTATATCCAGACAAGAGACATATTTTTTCTCCACCGCTTCTCGTAAGCTCAATCCTGATGCAGCTACTTTGGCCAAACACTTAACTTCGACGATTTCATCTGTACTAATGATTCCTAAAATATTTAAAACTTATTAGCTCAATAACATATTTTCAGAAATGATCATATTTACCATCTGGTGAAGCTCCTAAAAAGCTATATTCTTCATGGATAAACAGTCCTGAAGGAGTTACTCGTTTTCCGGTGATTTCCTGAAATTTATTAATTGCAACTGCTTCGTTCTGTTTACCATAAAGAATTGCTGTTGTTGTAAAACTTTTGATATTTAAAATACTTTTTACAAGAGAATCACATGACGTTGATTTTCGTCTCTTTATAACTGCTCCAAAGAATAATGCAGTAAGGCGATGCATTCTCTCTGTCATATACAAAGGGTTCTCAAATTGTCCAACAGTCTTTCTACTAATCTCCAATCTCTGCTGTGATGTTACCTAAATAAATTATTATATAAATTGTCAAATTGATGATACATCAATATTTAAGCTGATACAAACCTTTAAGCGTTCACATAAGTTGTTAACTTCTATTTGTAAATCAGCATCTGAGATAAGTGTCTCAGAAATGTTCTGCCCATAATCTAAATTTTTAATATTCCGCTTCTCAGAAAAATTAATTTTTCTGGGCTTATTAATCACTTTTCTGTAGTTTCTGTCGTAATCTAACTTAGCCTTTGCTTTTAGCATATAGTTTTCCAAATTACTAGGAGGGCTTTGGTGAAACACCAACTTCCAAGGTTTTTTGTGCCATAAGTGCCCTTCATTATATTTTAGCCCGGTTAACATGGAACGCATTTGGAATCCATCTCTCTGTATAAGATTTAGTCGTTTGCCCATATTAAACCGAGCTAGAATGCTCATAAACAGTTCAGCTCTGTTGTTGGTTTCTCTGTCTCTCAACATAGATGCTTTAGTAGTTAAAGGATTCAATGCACTATATATGTGGTGATGTGCTCCTGTGGCTACTAACTGTGGAGTTCGGTCTTTGCTGATGTCTCCAACATGAGCACATAAATAGTTTTTACAAGCAAAGTGATTTCCAAATACATGATTAACAGTGTTTCGCCTGTCGCTTTTCAAAACATCAACATCCAAAGTAGAGTTTATTGCTGCTTGTACACTTTGCTGTAATCCTTCTTGTAGTGTACTGAGAATGTGGGTCAGACGTGGCAACGGTGTGTGCACTCTGACCTATATCGCGGGAGTACCTACGCAGTTCGATGTTCGATCAGTATTGCATTGTCACTATTCTCAGAGATGATTAAGTGTTCACATGTTTGTACATAAGCGAATAAACGAGTTAAGTTTTAACCGTCGTTTAAATAATTGAACCTCACCCCGATACATTACAGTGGCGACGAGGTTTTTCTTTTCAAATTAACGAACTCACAAAAGTGGTTACAGTAGTGCGTTATCGAATTTCTTTCGAAAATAGTTTGTGCACGTGGAGCGGTTGAAGAAAATGGCGGCGGCTACAGTGATCGGAACTATAAGAGAATTTTCACTCCAAGACTCCGATTGGAGTATTTTTAAAGCCAGGCTAGAACAATATTTTATAGCAAACAAAATAGAAGAGAAAAACATAAAAAGGGCAATACTTTTGAATGCCTGCGACGAAGATGCCTACAGACTGATCCATAGTCTCTGCCTTCCTAAACTGCCAGAGAAAAAGAAGTACGAAGAAATTGTTGAAATCTGTGACAGACATTTTCAATCAACAATAAGTGCGTTTGCTGCTAGATATAAGTTCTACAACGCCAGCAAAAATAGAGAAGAGACTGTGCAGCAGTGGGCAGCAAGAGTAAGATCCCTAGCTTTAAGATGTTCTTTTGGAAACGAATTAAATATGGTATTAAGGGATAAATTCATAATGGGATTGGATAATGAACACATAATGCAGAAACTCTTCGAAGAAAAAGTTACAGTGGAATTCGACAAGGTCATTCAAATTGCCAGTAGTCAAGTCGAAAAACCGGATATAAAAAGTGTTCAGATGAAAGAAGAAGTTTTTTATCATAGCATGGGGGCCAAAATCTGCAACGCCGCAATCGTCATGAGAACCAAGGACAACCGGCGGGGAACCAGAACCAAGCCACCAGAGGGCGTCCATCGCACAACATGGCAACGAGGGCATCGACGTCAGGAGTGTCAACGTCAAATTCCAGCTGTCCAGTCTGCGGGAAACAAAACCACCAAAAAGATAAGTGTTTTTTCAAAAATTATACTTGTAATTTATGTAATCGTAAAGGCCATTTAGCAAAAATGTGTAATAGAAGTAATAGAAATAATTTTTTAACAGGAAATGAAAGTGATTTAAACGATTTTGATGGCGAAATAGGTAATTTCTTAGAATCAATGTTTACAATAACCTCAGAAAATAATCATAAACAAAGCAAGGCCATATCTTTAAAGGTTTTGATAAATAATAAAGTATTTTCATTTGAACTCGACACAGGAGCTTCCGTGTCTGTAATCTCTTATAAATTTTGGGAAAAATATTTTGGTTGTTTTGATTTAAAAGAAACAAATAAAATCTTAATGAGTTATGACAGTTCAACTATTAAGCCAGTTGGTTTTATTAAGGTAAATATAAGTTATAAAAATGTAGAACATTTTATTGATTTGTATGTAGTTAAGGAAGGTGGACCACCATTATTGGGCCGAGATTTTTTTAATTTATTTCAGCTTTCTATAAATAATTTAAAGGAAATGAAGGTTGAAAACAATACTGATTGTCTAAAAAAAACACTTTTAAAACAATTTTCTAATGTTTTTTCTTGTGCTTTAGGTTGCTATAATGGAGGCACCATACATTTGAAATTAAAAGAAGGAGTCAGTCCAAAGTTTTTTAAGCACCGACCATTGCCATTTGCACTACGTGAAGGTGTAGAACAAGAACTGAAGCGATTGTTGGATGAAGACATTTTGACCCCAGTATCCCACAGCGAATGGGGAACTCCAATTGTTCCAGTAGTTAAAAGTGGAGGAGGTATAAGAATATGCGGTGATTTTAAAATTACCCTAAACCCAGTATTACATATTGATCAGTATCCTTTACCTAGAATTGATGAATTATTCAGTAAATTACAAGGGGGTGTGGAGTTTACCAAAATAGACCTGTCAAATGCTTACCAACAAGTTAAACTTGATCCCGAGTCTAAATTATTAACGACTATTAGTACTCATAAGGGGTTATTTGCTTATAATAGGTTACCTTTTGGAATTGCTAATGCTCCTGCCATTTTCCAGGGCATTATGGAAAAAGTTTTAGCGGGTATCGAAGGGGTAGCTTGTTTTTTAGATGACATTTTAATAACAGGGTGTAATCGTTCGGAACATGTAAGCAGGGTTCAAGAAGTTTTAAAAAGATTAGAGGAAAGATCTCTTACAATTTCTATAAATAAATGTGATTTTTTTAAGAAATCAGTTACGTATTTGGGGTACACAATAGATAAAAATGGACTACATACATGTAAAGACAAGGTTAGGGCTATTTTGGAGGCTCCAGTTCCCCAAAATGCTGCTCAACTCAAATCATTTTTGGGATTTGTAAATTTTTACAATAAGTTCATAAAAAATGCTTCAATTCTTTTACAACCTTTGTATAAATTATTAAAGAAAAATGTTCAGTTTATTTGGGGTAAGGATTGTGAGCATGCTTTTAAGGAGGTAAAAAAAGTTTTGGCATCTGCTCCAATTTTAGTTTACTATAATCCGGAATTACCAGTTATTTTTATGGCATTGGTGCTGTAATTCAACATCGTTATAATGTTAACGATGAACGACCCATAGCTTTTGCTTCTCAAATGTTGACTAAGAGCCAACAAAACTACTCGCAAGTAGAGAAAGAGGCTTTAGCTATAATGGTGGGTATTAAAAAATTTTTTCAATATTTGTATGGTAGGAAATTTATAATAAGAACAGATGCCAAATGTCTTTTAACCTTATTTGGAAATAAAAAAGGCCTTCCGGTTTTGGCGGCTCATAGATTGCAGCGATGGGCCTTATTTCTCTCAAGTTATAATTATGAAATCGAATATATCAAAACGACAAGTAATCAGGCTGATTTCTTATCTAGATTACCTTTAAACGAATATGTTAATGAAAAAGATTGTTCAAATCCTTATTTAAATTTCATGGCATCAAGCAATGACTTACCGATAGACTGGAAACAAATTGCATATGAAACTAAAAGTGATTTGTGCATTCAGGAGATTTTTAGATATGTAAGATTGGGTTGGCCAAAAGCCATTAAGGCACATTTAAAACCGTATTTGCAATATAAAAATAATTTATCTATTAATGATGGTTGTTTGATGCTGGGGCATAAGGTCGTAATTCCAGCTTCGCTCAGGAATACGTTCTTAAAAACCCTTCACGCCACTCATTTAGGTATGGTAAAATGTAAAAGTTTGGCTCGATCATATGTATGGTGGCCGCATATTAATAATGATATAGAGAACTTAGTAAAAAGCTGTAAATATTGTCTTAAAACTCAAACATTACCTCCAAAAATGCCATTACAGACTTGGGGAGAAGGAATAAGGAGTACAAAATTAATGATTCAGTAGGTGTAAGAGATTATAGAATACAAAATAAACCATCTTGGATAAGGGGTATTATAACAAAGAAAGTTGGTTCGAGAACCTATTTTGTTTATATACCATCTTTAGAAAAGACTTGGCGTAGACATGTAAACCAAATAATTGATTATAATTTTTCTGTAAATAATAATGATCGTAAAAATGTTTATAGTAAGGAAAATTGTGGAAATTCAGATTGTATAGTTACTCCAGAAGAATGTGAAAATGAAAACCAAGTTACATCTTCGCCTGCTTTTCCTACAAGCTCCAGTTCAAGTTGCCTGGAGGATATTGAGTTAAGGAGAAGCAAGCGTAATGTAAACAAGGTTCCTAAGTATGTATAAAAAGTTAGGTTAGATCATTTTTGTAAATAATTTAAGGGGGGAAAAGTGTAGTGTACTGAGAATGTGGGTCAGACGTGGCAACGGTGTGTGCACTCTGACCTATATCGCGGGAGTACCTACGCAGTTCGATGTTCGATCAGTATTGCATTGTCACTATTCTCAGAGATGATTAAGTGTTCACATGTTTGTACATAAGCGAATAAACGAGTTAAGTTTTAACCGTCGTTTAAATAATTGAACCTCACCCCGATACATTACACTTCTATAACTTTTTTTGTTAACATATTTCTTGCATCTACAGACACTGACTTGGTGTCGTTTTTAATTTTGTGCAATCTTTTGCCACAATTTTTAAGGGCATGATTGATGCATTCGATTTTTTCAACCTAGAAATTAGAGAAACATATTTAAATTAGATTGTTGCAGAATCACTTAGATGTGGATAAATAATTCATAAAATTGACAAAGCAATAAATAAAAATAATTAGTTATATAACCATAATAACTATTTAGTTAATAAGTTTATCATTTTTACCTGCAATCCATAAGATATTCGTTTTCTGATTTGAGAGTACACTGAAGAATCGCCGTCTGCGATAAATTTCATGAATTTTAGTTTAAACATTTCCATGCTTCTGTTGAAACCTTCAACTATTATATCTTGTTCCATGGAAGAAGAAGACCCTGTCCAATTTTTAAAACATTTGTGAGATTTAACGTCTTCTCCACGATTTTCAGCTCTAGCACATATTGAGAAGTATTTATTTCGTACTCCCAAGAATAATAATTTTCCAGTTCGTTTTCCGATTATAACAGCCTAAAAGAAAAAAAAAAGATTTCATTCATTTTCACAGACAAGTGCAAAATACTTACAACACCAGAGTTTGCAGAATATGTGTGGCCATAGCTTCTCTTAGACCATCCACCATCTAAGCAAACCGTTATGCATCCAAAACCATTTTCATCAATTTCATTATTTCTCATTGCTAAATTGTATTCTGCGTCACCCGCTTCTTGCATTATGTTCCACAAGCAACTTTTCCATACCTATAAAAATATATTAAATATACTTACAATAATAAATAACTGTATTTGAATATCAAATGAGAATAGTTACTTCACCCAAACTTCTCTGAATTTTATAAAACATAGTACAGGATAAACTGGGTATGTCCAATACACTTAAAAATTCGTTCATGTGTGTTCGATTTGTAATACGTGGCTATTAATCCTACGGCATATAATGGTATTTTTAATAAATTATTTTTTCAGTGGGTAGGTATGATGTTATTTTACATTTTCAATTTTTCCATGAAGTATTACCTAAACAATTTGTTATTATAAAGGTAAATTAAATTTTTCTTTTCATTTTTTTATATATTTAAAATAATAACAAAAACAATGGTGTGAATAAAAGAAAATATTTCATTTTTTATAGAGATGTTTTATGTTGTAATGTCTTTGATTTTTAGAATGTAATTACACATATATCTTAAATATTTTTTGAGCCATTTGTTTATTAAATTTTTTTAAACAAATTGACTAAATGAATATTTTTAAAAAATGCTTTTTTTCAATTTTATTAGTCAGAAAAATACCAAATGATTCATAATTTAAAAAAAGATCCCTCTAATTTATTTATATTCAGAATTTTGTCAGTTTATTTGTGAATTTTTTTGATCCTCTTCTAAACACCCTTATTATAAACCAATGATTTCTTTATTGTGTTTTGTAATAATAAGTCCCTTTAATGTACTTATATAAAACCAGTGGTGTCTTGTCAGACATGATACTTTCCCTCAAAGTGCATAATTTTAAAAGGGATACTGTAGTTGAAATTATTTTATTTTACTTTTATTCTTTTCCACTCGTTTAAAAATAAAAATAAAAATTTTAAAAAAATATTCTAATTTTTTTTTGAATCTTAAAAATTTGTTCAATTCAGTTTATTCGAAAATATTTTACGATTTTTTTAAATTATCAAACTTTCTAAACACCCCCTTAACGTACACCAATGAGTATATAAAGAGGTGTTATAAAAAGGTCTCTCTAATTTGTTATCAGTTTAATCGTATTTTTTTTAAAAAAATTTTAAATCCTTTTAACTTTCTAAATATCACAATGAGTTTATTATTTGTTATTAAAAAATCTCCAAAGTTTACTAAAGAGATAAATTCATTCTAGTAAATATAATTGTAAAATTTTTTATTTATAAATAATACATTATAATAATTATTGCGAAGAAGTTCTCGTTCAAGAAGCTTTATTTTCATTAATAAATTAGAAGGAGCTTGAATATATAAAACTTTTTTATTGCAAATGTTGAATTCTGAAAGAATTTACGATAGTTTTCTATATTATATCACGAGGAAAATTATTATTGTTAATTAGTATAGTTTATTTTGAAAAATATTTACCTTTCAATTTCATCTTTTAACCATGGGTCATTACAAAAATCATATTCATCTGATTTTTCCGTCTCCTCCATTTGTCGCGAAGTTGAAGCTTTTTCAGATGTCGTTTTTTGTACCGTATAATTTTTATTAAAGGCTTCGTTTATAATTTCATTAAGTATTGCTTTACAATCTTTGGTAGATTGTTTTTCGGCTTCAATTTTTTCTAGTATCTCGTTAAGGATTTCGCTAACTATTTCATTTGCCAATCTCCATCGATGAAATTGAGTCCTTTTTCTAGAAGCTAGGTTTCGCTTTCTTCCCAATGTTGATCTAAATTTCACCATATTTCACTCACTTTTCCTCAAATAAAAAATTATAGAAACACTCTTCAAATAATAACACTTGTTGATTGCACACTGGCGTAAACTAAACTAGGTACAAAATAAAAAAATTTTAACTACTATACGGCGGCTGTCACTCGGACACAAAACGACACTTGTACCTGGTTTGCAGAAAAGGTTACTTAATCCTATCTATCAATCGATTAGGAAAAGTCCAAATTTACTACTTTATAATTGTTATTTATAATTGTTAAAAATACAAAACTTTAAATTTTTTATTAATTTTTTTATTACCATTCAAGTCAATTCCAACTCTTTTTTGTAAAATATTTATTACAACGACATATTGGTAGACATCTTTTTATATTTTTTACACTTTATTATTATTCCCTACGAAAAATAATTATTACTTATTAAAAATTCCACAATTCTTTTCTCATCGAAACAATAACTCACAAATAAGTACAGCTCTGTACGAAGCGACTTTATTTCATAGTTTGAAAATTCGACCTGATGGCAGTAGCTGCTGGGTGCTTCGAGATAGGAAGGGAGGGCTGGAGGCTGTTGCCTTTGTTTATCATCGGAAGATCTAATCCTTTTCTACAATAGTGTCGCCTTAACAAAACCAAACCCCTCTTACAAATAATACTAACCTATACTAATAATTGAGGCATATTTTAGCATACAACATACAACACCACACCCTCGCAAAAATCTTCCAAACCTAAACTATTTTTAAGATTTGAAAAAGGCACACAATGGGTGGTATTGATAAAGAATAGTATTTACTTATACTACTATTTTTGAAAGTATATACTTTAAAATGTATTAATAAAATTTAAGTAGTTGCTCCTGCTGTTAGCATTTGCCGATAAGTATAAGCATCTGCTAATGCTCTCTTAAAAGTTTCAGTAAATGCTAAAATACTATTAATAACAATCAGTAGGTACTTAAAATAATAAATACCTCCTAGTAAATTTATAAGTTTTTTATCCCTTATAGGTACTTACTCAGTTTTAATTGTATTAGTAATGTGTTTGTGTTTGATATTCTCAGTTATTAGCAATCTTTAAAATGTTTGTACGAGTTCGATCACCAAAGGTATATAAACCCCGTCGCGAAAATCCTTCGAAAAGTAACTTTATAAAACTGTATCGATTTACAAGTGAAAATGTTGAATGGATTGCACATCATTTCCTAGAGTACAATGAAGAAACCCGTGGTGGTGCTTTGGACTTGGTAACAAAAATGAAAACATATCTGATTCTGGTAAGTTTTTAGGTAACTGTGTTCAATATGTATATCAAATGGGAAATTAGGTTTTCAGGTAGGAGTGGCTGAAGATATTGGGATCAGTCAACCTACAGTATCCAATGTGGTAAAATTTGTTACTCAGCAAATTGTAAACAAAGCAGATACCTGGATTCATTTCCCACAATTAAGTTTGATATCTATACTTAATCGATTCAAATGATTAAATCAGATATTGTAGGACCCCGAAAGCTAAAAACTACGTTGGTCGGAAAAATATAGGTTTCCTACTGCCATTGGTGTCATAGACTGTACACTTATTGAAATAAAGAAGGTTCATCGAAGACAACATGGCCAGGAATATATATGTAGGAAACAATTTCCAGGCATTAATGTTCAAGCAACGTGCAAAGCTCGGTCCATGACAGCCGTATTTGGAGGAACAGCGATCTGTGCCGGGTAATGAGAAATACTAGGAATGCTGTGCTTCTTGGAGACCAAGGCTACGGAATTGAAACATGTTTAATGACTCCGTATCGAAATTCGACAACTCGACAAGAAGAAGCTTTTAACAGCTTATTGAAACAGGAACGTGTTATAATTGAGCGCTGCTTTGGACAATTGAAGCAACGTTTTCCGTTACTGCAAAATGCTGTTAGGGTGAACTTGAACCTAATTCCATCTCTCATCGTTGCTGGCTTTGTCCTACATAATGTAGCAAAGTATCTTAAAGATGAAAATGTTTTGGATGGAAATTATGAAGAAGATGATGATAATGAAAACGTAGATGAAGATGATGCACCGGAAGGAGCTGCTATGCGTTTAGCTGGACAAAGAAGGCGTAATGAAATTGCACATGTTATTTATCAAAATCTTTAATTTTATTTTTTATACGTATAATTTTTTTATAAATAAAAACTAAAGATTCATATATAATTTATCATTTTCCTGAAGAACTTCTTGCTGCTCTAGGTTTTCTTGAAGCTTTTTCTTTTTTAGGCGGATAAGTTGATGCTCTTTTAACAGTACTAATCTATGTAGTTCGAAATTTGACAAGGTTTTGGTTTCTTAGGTTTCATATCTACTTAAAATATTTTTTTTTTTTATGGAGCGGTGGTGGTGTTGGTGGTCGCTTTGATGTAGACGAAGAAAACTGTGTAGACGGACCACTCTCTATATCCAGAGGGGAAGATCTTTTTAGACCCACTTCAATTTTCCCCTCCAGTTTACTTAACACCGGATTTGACATTTTATCTCCTTGCATCGATTTGTAGATGATGTCTTCTGCTAAGCTAAATTTATTTTTCTTATTGCTGGTTGCAGTAATATCTGTTTTTTTTTCTTTACAGCCGTTTTTAAATTATTTATTTGTTTCAATATTTTCTTTATAGTTGTAGGTTTTCCAAACTTTCCTAAAAATAGCCAATTTAAAATATAACATTTTTAATTATTGCATGCTCATTTTTTATGAAGAGCAAACTATGATTAACTTACTTTCAAACGCTTCCACTAGTAACTTCAATGAAGTAGTTTTCAATTGAGTGATGGCCGGTGTTTTTACCTTATCAATAATTATTATTTGGTCCCTTACGAATTTGGCAACAAATTCCAATTCGGAATTTGATTTTTCCTGAATTTCACTGGAATTTTCGTCGCTGTCGGAGCTCGACATTTTCGGATGACGATAAAAATAAACTGAGAACTTAAAACTAAACAATTGGGAGCTTACTTATATTCAATCATTAATAAAAAAAAGTAGATAAATTTGAAATTGCTATCAGTTGCCTTTAAAAAAAAAAACAAATTTCTTGAAAAAAGTTAGTACATACTGGTGCGTGTTAAGTACATACTTATAGTATTAGCATTTGGTTATTAATATAAATTTTAGTATTTACTTTTAGCAAGTGCTGATACTTAAAGGGTAGTACTAGTAGTATTTTTATTAATACCACAAATTGTAATCCTTCCGTAAGTATATCAGCTAGTTGCTTTTCAGTCTCAATATACTTAATTTCAATGTATCTCTTTTCAAGATGTTCGCTTACAAAGTGATATTTCAAATCTAGCCTTTTATTATTAGAGAGTTTTTTATATTTTCGCCGTGTTCTTTGTCTCTGTGTCATTCCGTGGAATTTTGTAATCGAAGTTAAACCTATTTTCCGACTACCTGGAGCTCTAAGATTTTCAGGATAGCTAAGAACTGGATGACAATGCATGTTTCAAGTGTGTTTAGGCACATACAAAGATTTTATACTGAATTGTTATTAAATTAAATATGTATACATATTATCATTTTGAAAGACTTCATATAAGCTTGCGGTGGCCTATTTGGATAAGCGGTTGAAGCGGTTGATTGTGATAATTCTGTTGGGTTATCGTAATAGGATCGATCTCGTGAGAGAGAAGTTTTTTTTCTTTTTTTTTCTTACATGTGAAAACAGTAATTATTATTTTAACTGGTAATAAAATAAACTGTTTTAGAAAGTTTTTAGATACAAGTACCCTTGATTTTGTTAACAAGGAAACAATCTTCTCTATGATCAATCACAGCGTTGTAAGACTTGTATTGTATTGTATTTTTGCAATATCAGGGATGCTGTGCATTGTTGAGATGACACTAGTAATATGACCTATAAATCAGTAAAAAACTTTCTATTATAAAAAAAACTTTTTATAAATTGTGCTTATTTTAATACTCCCCTTACTCCTTTTATTTTTAATAATAGTGCATAGTCTACTCCACAGGAAGAAAAAGGAAGGGCAGGTATTACACGAGCAGCAGATAACATTCCTATAATGACACTCCTTTTTCTAGGTTTAGCTGTTGTTACGATATATTTGATTTTGATATAGTTGTTGATTGTCATAATAATGTCATATAATTTTTGATAGAAATAAAACGATATAAAACCGATTTAACTTTTGATAGTAAATTACGATTTAAAATTTACATTTGGTCCTTCGATCCTTTGATAAGAATTTGAGAAGATGTGGAACACAGGAAATGGTACAGTTTTAAGATTTGGAAGAACAATCCGAAAGGATCCTCAGAGTAGCCGATTATCCCAAGAGAGGTCGAAAATGTCAAAAGATACCACAGAGATGAAATCTGCAAGGTCTTCAAGGAGTAACTCTGTAGAGAAGGAGTCTTCAAGGTCTTCTGTAAGTAGGTCTGTAGGTAATAGGGATAGACATACAAGGAAATCATCTTTCAAAGTTTCAAGAAAAAGACAAAATTTGAAAGCGAAGATTGAAGCTTTTGAAAAATTAGCTGAAACAGAAAATAAAGAATTTGATTTAGAAAAACGGATACTGCAGAGAGAAAAGGAGCGAGTAAACTTAGAATTGGAAATGAAAGAATTAGAGATAGATGAAGAAGCCGAGGTAACAACTGCATCATCATATATGTCCAAAAACGAATACACCGAGGAATGGATCAAGAATTTGAAGCAAAATGATAGAAATCCCGAAGACAGAAAAGAGGGACGCAACAAATTTCTTGATAATGACATTTCAACAAATTTAAGCCAGAGACATACTCATTTCTTGGATAAGCAACAACATTCTTTCGTTGAAAAATTGGTAACTCGACAGTCTGTTAATAAAGATCTGCCTTCTTTTTCAGGAAACCCAATTGAATGGCCAAACTTAATAAGTCAGTTTAGGGAGACAACTGATTTATGTAACTTCACTAATAGAGAGAATATTAGCAGACTACAAAAGGCTCTGAAAAAAAAAAGCTAGAGAAGCAGTTTCTTCATTATTAAATTTCCCTGACGAGGTATTGAATATTATTAGTATTTTAGAAAAACGCTTTGAGAAGACACAGGACATCTTAGAGCAGGTATTTAATCAGATTAAATATATTAAACCTATAAAGGATGATAATTTAGAAAACGTTATTGACATGGCAAATGTATTAAGAAATACAGTTGTTATCCTAAAAAGTCTTAGCATTAAAGAATATCTCATTAATCCACAAATTATTAAAGATTTAGTAGAAAAATTACCTTTAATTCTAAAAATTCAGTGGGGAAAATATATTAAAACATTAAATATTAAGATTATTTCAATAGAAAATTTTGTAAACTGGCTAGATGACTTTTCTGAGGAATTTGATTACATACATTCCTCAATTGACAAAAAAGACAAAAGGCCAAAACATATTTTCACCATAAAACCTAATAAAAGAAAATCCTATTGCATTCTGTGTAAAGATGATAAACATGTTATAACTAGTTGTGATGAATTTATTAGTAAAACGATTGATGATCGATGGAAAATTATAGTAGATAAAAAACTATGTTTCTGCTGTTTATATCCAAAACATAGATCAAACAAATGTCGAAATAAACAAAACTGTAACATAAATGGGTGTTCTAAAAGTCATCACAAACTTTTACATAAAGAACCTGAAAATGCAATGCCTTCGACTAGTGAAAACTTACAAACCAACAGTTCTGTTTATCATCTTGACTCCAGTGTGCCAGAAATCTTAAAAATTTTGCCAGTAGTACTTCAAGGACCTAGAGGAACATTGGTTACATACGCGTTGTGTGATGAAGGTTCTTGCCTCACTTTAATAGAGAAGTCTATTGCAGATTTTCTTCAATGTACAGGGGAAAAAGAAACATTTACAATGAATCGGACTAATAATAATTCAAGAACAGAAATGGACTCTACAAAAATTTCTATTAAGAAAATGGGTAAAAATGAAAGAAAATCATATTTTATTAGCTATGTTAGAACTGTTAAGGATCTTAGTCTTCCAGTTCAGTCAATACCTGTCAATAGGATAAAGAAAAATTATGGACTTTTAAAAGATTTTAATCCGGAAGATTTTAAACACGCAAAGCCAACTATTCTGATTGGACAAGATAACTGGCAATTAATAGTGGCAAGAGAAGTATACTATGAATCATGGGATGGTCCAGCACTATCAAAATATTTATTAGGTTGGTCCATTCATGGAACTTTACAGCTTAGAGATAATATTCCTAACTCTAACTTTCATATATACAGTGAAGATTCGTCGGAAGAAAAAGATCTTCACGACCTGGTGATGAACTATTTTTCTTTGGACTGGGATGGAATAAGTTCAGAGAAAAATAAGTTTGAAAAGGCCGAAATTTCTATAGATGTACAGAAAATTGAAGAAAATATCAGACGAAATGAAGAAAACAGATGGGAAGTTGGATTAATTTGGAAAAATGAGAATGTTGTCCTTCCAGAAAGTCGAAGTACAGCTTTAAAACGACTAAGTTTTATAGAAAGTAAAATGAGAAAAGACAATAATTTTGCTGAAGCTTATACCAAAGCCATAGAATCGTTCTTAGACAAAGGATATGCTAAAGAATTGACAGAAGAAGAAAGTAAGGTAAAGACTAATAAGACATGGTACCTACCTCACTTTGCTGTTTTCAATCAAAACAAACCAGGTAAACTTCGTTTAGTTTTTGATGCTGCTAGCAAAAGCCATGGAGTAAGCCTCAACAGCAACTTGTTAGAAGGTCCAAATTGTTTTAATAATTTGACAGAAATTTTAATGAAATTCCGAGAAAAAAGGATAGGTTTTTTAGCTGATATTAAGGAAATGTTTCCACAAATTAAAATTAAAAAAGAAGACAGACAAGCACAGAGATTTCTATGGAGAGGCAAAGATGAAGGCGAAATAAAAGAATATGAGATGACATCCATGATATTCGTAGCCAACTGCTCTCCATGTTTAGCACAAATGGTAAGGAACAAAAAAGCTTTTGTTAAGCATTTTATTTTATAATCTATTTGTTTATTTTTTTTGCTGAGACGCCACTGCGCACCGTGATAAACAACGTGGCAGACGACGAAGCGTTTTTCAAGTGTTCTGTTCATATATAAAAAAGTCATTATTATAAAAGTTATTATGTTAACATTTTTCGTTATTATACTTTTAATTTAAAAACAAGAGTTTAATTACTCAAAACAACAAAATACATACAAACATATATGGTCCTTCGTACCGAATGAAAACACTGCAATAGTTTGAATATTGCATTTTATTCTTCACCGCTTGGAAAAGTCCATTCTTCAGAACAAAGGAAGCCACATCCTACAACATTTGGGAATCCTGCTAGTCGCTTAAGAATAAGGTCAGAGGTCAGGTCAGTGCATTTCCTTCTTATTTCCTTCCTTTATACCTAATACAACAAGATTCTATCTGATTTAATTACATATTATTTATTTCTTTGACAAAATTTAATATTTCACACGGTTTCGTCTATTTTCCATTTCATTTTATTGTTTTAATTTTAAATATGCAAGTTGCAAAACAAAATAGACGGACCATAAAAGGTTCTTTAACACGTTTCGTTGCATATTTTAACAATGTTAAAGGTACACAACTTAATTCGACGAAAATTAACGAGTTACAAAATAAGACTCAGTGTTGCCGAAAAATTATTAGACTCTTTTAATGATGCTCAGATTCAAATCGAATCAAATGATCCAGAATATGACGCGAATATTGATACTACTTATTTAGTTGAACGGGAAACTTTTGAAAATAAATATTATTCAATTATAGCAGAAGTAAAACAGTTTATTGCCGATTTTTATGGTTCAGAAATTATTCAACAAACGCAAAACAGTTTCTCAGGTTCCAATCATGGTGCGGTGACAGATTTCAAATTGCCCTCATTAAATTTACCTGTTTTTGATGGAGAGTACGATCAATGGCTATTTTTTAGAGATACATTTTCTTCTGTCATAGATAATAATTTATCTTTAACAAAAATTCAAAAATTTCACTATCTTAGACTATCTTTAAAAGGTATAGCTGCTGAAACAATAAAGTCTCTTGAAATTTCCAGTGAAAATTATGACATAGCATGGAAATTAATTATAGAGCGATTTGAAAACAAACAAATTTTGGTAAACAATCACATTAAACAAATTTTTAATTTACCTCGCCTTGAGAAAGAATCTAATCATGGATTAAGGCATTTGCTTGATGGATTACAAAAGCATCTTAGAGCACTTGAAGTACTCAAGTTACCAATTGACAAATGGGACGCTATAATAATTAATTTAATTGCCACAAAATTAGATAATGCTTCTAGGCGCGAATGGGAATTATCAAATAAGTCCGAAAACTTACCTTCTTTGACTGATTTTCTTAGCTTTCTAAAGGACCGCTGTCGACTACTAGAAACTTTAGAAGCTCGTAAAGAGTATTCTAGCAAAAGTTCTCATAATAAATCGAATTCACACGCGTTCAATAAAAATTCAAAAACCTTTCTTGTGTCTTCTAATCAAAATTGTTCTTTCTGCAAAGGGAATCATTTGATATACACTTGTCCAGATTTTCTTAAACTAGAACCGTCATTTAGGCTTAATGAATCAAAACGCTTAGGGCTATGTATCAACTGTCTTCGTTCAGGTCATTTAACAAAGGATTGTAAATCTTCTGGTTGCAGAAAATGTCATAAAATACACCACACTCTTCTTCATTTTCCCAATATACAAAGAGCTGATAGCAGCAATACTTCATCGATCCAACCTGAACAATCTTCTAGTCAAACCGATTGCGGCTCTGATACTTTACAAGTCAAAACTGTACAAAATATAACAGATGGGATTGTTTTAACTTCGAACAATGTCATTACAAAACCTATGGTTTTATTATCCACTGCAATGGTCAAAATTTCTGACAGACATGGAAACTGGCATGACTGCAAAGTTTTGTTGGACTCCGGATCTCAAAGCAATTTCATTTCTGAAAAACTTTGTAAAATCTTAAACTTACCTTTAAACAAAATTGACTTTTCAATTTCCGGAATTAATCAAGCCACTTCCAACATTAATTATCGAACGTCCACCAAGATTCAATCAAATCATAACGGTTACAGAATCACGATATCTTGTTGAGTCTTACCATTTATTGGTGGGGAAATTCCCTCATTTACTTTTGATCATAAACTCTTAAAATTGCCTGATAACATAACATTAGCTGATCCATATTTTAATGAATCCACTCCTATTGATTTACTAATCGGAGCTGAAATATTCTAGGAAATTGTCAGCATTGGACAAATTAAATTAGGTAAAGACCAACCGATCTTACAAAAACTAAATTTGGATGGATTATTTCTGGTCCATTTTATTTTATGCAATCTAAATCGAACACTATTTGTAACTTAAGCACAGATGATTTATTAAACGACCAACTTCAAAGGTTTTGGGAAATTGAAAACTTTCCAAACAAACTATTTTTATCTGACGAAGAAATTTCTTGTGAAAAACACTGTAAAGAAAACACTTACATTAGACCAGACGGTCATTTTTCTGTTTCATTACCACTAAAACATTCTCCACAAGTATTGGGAGAATCAAGGAATACTGCTACCAAAAGATTTTTATCTCTTGAAAACAAATTATTCAATAACCCTGATCTATTAAACCAATACCACGATTTTATAAAGGAGTATATCTCATTATCTCATATGTCTTTAACTGAAAATGATGATAACACCAAAGGTTTCTTTCTACCTCATCATTGCGTGATTAAAGGGTCTAGTTCTACCACCAAATTACGTGTCGTCTTCGATGGAAGTGCAAAAACATCTTCTGGTTATTCTTTAAATGACATATTGATGGTCGGTCCAACTATTCAAGAGGACTTGTTCTCTATTGTACTTCGATTCAGAAAACATAAATTCGTTTTAACTGCTGACATCACAAAAATGTATCGCCAGGTTTTTCTCAACGACGAAGATCGTTATTTACAAAAATTTCTGTGGCGTTTTAATCCTGAAGATAATATTTCTGTTTATAATCTTAACACCGTTACATACGGTACGGCAAGCGCTTCGTTTCTAGCCATTCGTTCTTTGCATGAAGTTGCATATATTTATCAAAAATGCCATCCTCTAATTGCTTCTGTTATACTCCATGATTTCTACGTAGACGACTTACTTACTGGTGGTGATTCTCTTGAACAAATACAATATATTAAAGAAAATTTATCTGTGCTCCTTGAAAAACATGGTTTTCCACTTAGAAAGTGGATTTCAAATTGTACAAACATACAAACCCATGAAGATTTCATGCTTACAATTGGTCGTAATGAACCTAACAAAACGTTGGGTCTGCTTTGGAATCCTCTTCAAGATAATTTGGAGTATTCCATATTTCTAACTCTTTATCAGGAAAAATCACAAAACGTCAAATATTGTCAGCCATATCGCAAATATTTGACTCCCTTGGTTTACTTTCTCCTGTTACTATCATTGCGAAAATCATACTTCAAGAGCTTTGGAAATTAAAAATATCTTGGGATGAAAGCATTCCTATGAATCTTCACACAAAATGGTTAATCTATCGCAAAGAACTCAATGAACTGAACGACATTAAATTTCCTCGACACGCCTTGTGTCCAAATCCCAGTTATACAGGGTGTCCAGTAAAGAATGGGACAAACTTCGGATATAGTTAATTTGGACCAAAATATGACGATTTAAGTCAACTTACCTTAGTGCAATTTTGCTTGCTTTAGAAGTTACAGGGTGTAACAAATTCCTTAACAAATTATTGTAAATTATGTAAAACTAAAGTTGAAAGTGCGACTAAGTACATTTGACAGTTACTTACTAGATTGAACAGTCTGAAATTAAGAAGTCCTAGAGTTTTAAGTAGAAAGTAGGTTCTCCATACATTCGCAGGGTCAGATCAAAGTTAAGTTATCTCTGAAATGGTGTATTTTAGCGACATGTAACAAGAATAACTTTTTTAAAGCAAATAGAATGAGGATTCATAGTAAGTGTCCATTTTTCAAAAATTTGTGTTCCTAAAAAAATTGAAAAAAAATCTACTAGTGGCATTGCAGTTCTGAACACCCTGTACATCTATCATAAGAAATAAGCCTATATTCGTGTACAGCACCCCAAAAAACCTGTTTTGCCAGAAACTTGAGTGCATTTACTCAACAAAATAACTTCATTAATTTAAAAAAACGAAATAAAAAAGTTATGTTCTACACCCTGTAACTTCTAAAGCAAGCAAAATTGCACCAAGGTAAGTTGACTTAAATAGTCATATTTTGGTCCAAATTAACTATATCCGAATTTTGGCCCATTCTTTACTGGACACCCTGTATAGAGTTGCACGCATTTTGTGATGCGTCAGAAAATGCTTACGGCTGTTGTATCTATCTAAGGTCCATTGATTCTCTAGGAAAAATTCATTGTAATATTCTATGTGCCAAGACCAGAATAGCACCTTTAAAACAATTGACTATCCCAAAACTTGAACTTTGTGGTGCTGTACTTTTAGTTAATCTTGTAAATAAAGTAAAGGGGTCTTTGCAAATATCCATTGATAAATTTTATTATTGGTGCGATTCAACTATTGTTTTATCTTGGATACAATCTTCTCCTAGTATTTTGAAAACCTTTAATGCGAACAGAGTAGCTCACATACAAAATTTAGCTGAGGCAAATTGCTGGCATCATATTTCCACTACTCAAAATCCCGCCGACCTCTTATCGCGTGGAACTACCGTTTCTAAATTAATCCAATCAAATCTATGGTTTTTTGGTCTTACTTGGTTGACACTCTCTGAATCTGAATGGCCAACAAAACATACATCTGTTATACTTTCAATAAACGAACTCCCTGATATAAAATCTAACAAAACTTTTATCGCTATCGATACAGACTTCATTGAAAATATCAATAGATTTTCTCGGCTTACTAAGCTACAGAGATCTTTTGCTTGGATTATTCGTTTCAAAAACAATGCCAAATTACCTAAAGATTCAAGACAATTTGATCCACTAACATTTGCAGAAATGCAAGAATCTTTAAATATCTTAATTTTTATTGTTCAAACACATGCGTTTCCTCAGGACTACCTAATGATTTCAAAGGGGCAACCCTATAAAGGTAAACTTTCTAGTCTTCACCCTTTTATGCATTCCGATCAAACCATTAGAGTTGGTGGAAGAATTCGCAATTCAGAATTTGACTTTAACAAAAAGCATCCTGCTATTCTTCCGGCTAATTATCATTTTACTATGTTGGTGGCCAATCATGAACATCTTCGCTTGCTTCATGCGGGACCTCAATTACTTTTAGCTTCTCTTCGTGAAAGGTATTGGTCGCTTTCAGGTCGAAATTTGGTCAAAAAGGTTGTTCGCAACTGTACAAAATGTTTTCGCTTTCAAGCAAAGCCTGAAAAACACTTAATGGGTGACTTACCTAAGGAAAGAATCACACTATCTCGTCCGTTTTCAATCTGTGGTGTAGATTTTGCTGGGCCGTTGGTTATTCGCGATAGAAAAACCAGAAAGTTTTAAACTACTAAGGCTTATATTTCTTTATTTATTTGTTTCGCCACTAAGGCAATACATTTGGAGGTTATTAGTGACTTAACAACTGAATGCTTTTTAGCGGCCTTGAGGAGGTTCTTTTCAAGGCGTGGTAGGTCCACTAAAATATTCTCTGACAATGGCACAACCTTCGTTGGTGCAAATAATGCTATACAAGAGTTCTTTACAAACTATGGAGAAACTGTATCTTCTGAATTAATCGCTGAGGGTATAACGTGGAGTTTTATTCCTGCCAGGGCACCGCACTTTGGTGGAATCTGGGAAGCTGGCGTCAAAACTGTTAAACATCATCTAAATAGAGTAGTAGGTAATACCATTCTAACATACGAAGAATTGTCCACAGTTTTATGTCAGATAGAATCTTGTGTAAATTCCCGACCATTATACCCCATGTCAAACGATCCAAGTGATACCCTTCCTTTGACCCCCGCACATTTTCTAATTGGTGACACCATGACCTCTATTCCTGACCACAACTGGATAGAAGTTCCTATGAATCGACTAAACAGATTTCAACGGTGCCAACAAATCTTACAAAGCTTTTGGAGCAAATGGTCCAAAGAATACATATCTCATTTGCAACAGAGGGTCAAATGGAATAAACATTTTAATACTCTGCTCAAGCCTGGTGTTTTGGTTATGTGTAAAGAAGACAATCTTCCTCCACTTAAATGGAGCATCGGTAGAATAATTCACTTACACCCTGGAAAAGACAATATAATTCGTACTGTTACTTTAAAGACTGCTACTGGAATTTACAAACGACCAGTGATAAAATTGTGCGTGCTTCCAAATCAAGACTGATTGGTGATTGCTGTTGAAAACCTGGAGGCTTTCAAAGGGGGCGGCATATATGTTAAGCATTTTATTTTATAATCTATTTGTTTATTTTTTTTTGCTGAGACGCCGCTGCGCACCGTGATAAACAACGTGGCAGACGACGAAGAGTTTTTCAAGTGTTCTGTTCATATATAAAAAAGTCGTTATTATAAAAGTCATTATGTTAACATTTTTCGTTATTATACTTTTAATTTAAAAACAAGAGTTTAATTACTCAAAACAACAAAATACATACAAACAGCTTTGGAATTCAAGAATGATTACAAGGAAGCTTCAGAAGCAATAGTTAATCTTCACTATATGGATGATTATTTAGATGGCGAGGATAACCCGGAAAGAGCACTGCTTAAAATACAGGAAGTAATCATGATCCATAAAAACGGTGGTTTTCAAATTTGCAATTGGATTTGTAGTTCACGAGAGATTCTGAATAGGATACCAGAAGATTTAAGGGCTCCATCAGGTAAAAATTTAATGGAAAATAGTATATTACCTGTGGAAAAAGTATTAGGAGTTTGGTGGGATTCCCAAAATGATACTTTTAAATTTAGAAACCATTTGAAGAAAATAAATCCTGAGATAATGGAGGGAAAGAAGATGCCTACTAAAAGAGAGATGTTACGAATATTGATGCTAATATATGATCCACTTGGATTTATCATGCAAATTATTATACAGGTCCGAATTTTACTGCAAGAAATTTGGAAAAATAAAATAGGATGGGATGAACTTATTTCAGATGATATAAGAAACAGTTGGCTTAAATGGATTAATACTTTAAAGTTACTAACTGATTTAGAAATTCCTAGGTTTTACTTTGGTGGGTTAATACAGTCTGTAGAACTACATGTTTTCTGTGATGCTGGAAGTAAAGCATATGGAGCTGTAGGATACTTCAGATTTAAGGTAGTAAATGAAACTAAATTAATATTTTTTACAGCAAAAGCAAGAATTACCCCACTTAAACCTGTAAGTATCCCAAGAACTCAACTAATGGCAGCATTG
Source organism: Altica lythri (assembly GCA_964028335.1). NCBI lineage: Eukaryota > Metazoa > Arthropoda > Insecta > Coleoptera > Chrysomelidae > Altica > Altica lythri. Next base: position 95,617,141 of record OZ034801.1, on the reverse strand, counting down.
TTAGGAGTTAGACTGGGCACTATGATCAAGAGAGGACACATAGTTGTGATAGAACGAACTTTCTATTGGAGTGACTCCAAAACAGTCATTTTATGGCTTCGTTCTGACATTTCAAAGTACAAACAGTTTGTTACTATTAGAGTAACTGAAATTCTAAGTCTATCAAGAAAAGAAGAATGGCGTTGGATTAACACGAAGAACAATCCAGCTAACTGTCTGACAAAATCAAAAAAAGTTGATGTTAATGAGTGGTATAGTGGACCACCTTTTTTAAAACAAGAAGAAAACTTTTGGCCAATAGAACATTTCAAAAAAGACGAAGAATGCTTGATAGAAAGAAAGAAGAGCAGCTATGTTGGAATGATAACAGATGTCGAATATTTGCCAAAAGTAGATAAATTCTCGAAATATTTAAAACTAGTTAGAACAACTGCTTGGATTTTAAGATTCATAAAAAAAGACATTTTCAGGAAAACATAAAAGGAATAGGGAAATTGAAGAGAACGGTATAAGAGAACTAGATCCAGAAGAAATTTGGGAAGCAGAAAAATTATTATTACGAAGGGCTCAAAAAGAGATGTTTAAAGAAGAAATAGAAGATCTTGAGAATCATAAACCTATAAGCAGAAGTAGCAGTATTTATAAACTTTCACCATATTTAGACTCAGAAAATATTGTAAGAATGAGAGGTATATAGACTGAAACATACACCACATCTAGAATATGGACAAATAAATCTAATTATATTAAGTAAGAAACACAGATTTACTGAACTCGTTTTGGCTTACTTTCACGAGAAATTTCATCACAATGGAATAGAGACAGTAATAAATAAAGTAAGGTCAAAATATTGGGTTCCTTACTTAAGAAATGCCGTTAAAAAAGCTTTTAACAGTTGTCTATTTTGCAAGAACAGGAAATTAAAACCGATAGAACCTGAGATGGGTATTTTACCAAACCCAAGAATTACTGGATATGTTCGTCCATTCACCAACTGTGGAATAGACTACTTTGGTCCAATGACTGTTAAAATTGGAAGAAGACGGGAAAAGAGGTATAGGGTATTGTTCACCTGTCTAGCGACTCGGGCAATCCATTTGAAACTATCCCATTCTTTAAACACTGATTTAGCTATATTAGCTATTGAGAGGATGATTTCGAGAAAAAGCTGCCCTAAACATATATATTCGGATAATGCTACAAATTTCAAATCTGCAGATAAAGAAATCAAGAAATGTTTAAAAACCTTTAAATATAACAAAATTATTAAAGAATGTAGAATGCAAGATATTAGATGGCATTTTATACCACCTGTTGCTCCAAATTTTGGTGGATGTTGGGAAAGAATGATAAGAACAGTGAAGAATAGTTTAAAAGTAATACTGAAGGAGGCGGTCCCAAAAGAAGAGACTCTTCAGACACTCTTATGTGAAATTGAATTCAGCGTTAATAGTCGTCCCCTTATCTACATACCTACAGAACCAGAAGAGGAATGCTTGACGCCAAATCACTTCCTCATAGGCAAATCGATCGGATCACCAGCTCTTGATATTTCAAATCTAGATCTTCGAAAACAATGGCACCTGGGACAAAAGATAGTAGATAATTTTTGGAAGCGCTGGCTAAAGGAGTACCTACCCTTATTGAATCGGAAAAATAAATGGTATGGAAAAACAGAAAATCTCAAAGAAGACGATGTAGTCATTATAGCGGATAGCAATTCTCCTAGAAATCATTGGCCCAAGGGTAGAGTGATTAGAACATACCCAGGAATAGATGGAGTGGTGCGAGTCGTAGATCTTCAAACAGCGACTGGAATATTGAAAAGACCGGTCAATAAATTATGCAAAATTGCCTGTACTGAAACCTGAAAACGAAGAAGAGATGATTTGTCATTTTAATTTCATGTGTTACTTATTTGTTTTTTTTATATTTTCTTCGGGCGGAAGAATGTTACGATATATTTGATTTTGATATAGTTGTTGATTGTCATAATAATGTCATATAATTTTTGATAGAAATAAAACGATATAAAACCGATTTAACTTTTGATAGTAAATTACGATTTAAAATTTACAGCTCTAAAACACCTAACACATTCATACACTATTTTTTTGGCTAAAGTTTGGCCTCCTACAGGCCAGTATTTTTCTCGTAATGAATACAAAAGCAACTGAGGCCCAGCATGACATAATCTAATCTGTTCATGCTTAAATATTAAACCTGTAAGATAATGTTTACTATCTAGCATCAATAGATGTTTTTTCTCAAAATCAAAATTAAATTGTTATAACCTTCCACCTACTCTTAGGAATCCTTTGTCATCTAAGAACGGGTTTAGTCTTTTAATTTTACTACTTGTACTCATGTAGTTATTCTTAGACTAATCTGAAATTTCTCCATGCAAAGTTTCCTGTTGTGAAATTTTAATTAACGTCAAAAGAGCTTCATTAAGCTCAGACATTAGGATCTTTCTCACTCAATTTCTTAGGTATTTTTCTTTTTCGACAGGTTTAAATGAATCTAAGGCAACAAGTTCGCCCCCCCCCCCCCAAAAGTCATACATGTTTAGTGCGTAGGTTAGGAAAATCTAAACATGCGTGGAAAATCGTTAACCACGAAAGGAATTCCCAAACAAAAACAAATGCTCCAAAGATAAATATTTCACCAGACGCGTTTAATGATTTTTTCGTCTCTACAGCGCAAAAAATTATATCTGATCTACCAAAAATGAATCACACTCCGCAAAAACACTTAGACAGCATACCGCAGGTAACTAGTACTTTTTGTTTAGAAGATATTTCAAGTGATGATGTTTTAATTACCCTAATACAGCTCGAAAAGTCGTACTGCTATGACGCGTATGATATAAATAGTGTAATAATACACGTAACCGCAGACTATTTGATAAAACCATTAAAGCACCTCTTTAATATTTGTCTAAAATCAGGGGATTTTCCAGATATTTTTAAAGTTAGTCGAGTTACACCAATTTATAAAAAAGGCGGCTATAGTGAGGTGAACAACTACAGGCCTATTTCGATTATCCCTACATTTGGTAAAATTTTCGAAATTATCATAAAAAACAAGATGTCTGACTATTTTGAAGGAAATGACCTACTTAACTTTAATCAATTCGGTTTTAGGAAAAATAAGTCCACAATCAAAGCACTTTTGCGTATTGTCAACGGCATAGTCGGGGGCTTTTGGGAGGGCAAAAAAACATTGCTGACAATGTGTGACCTCTCCAAGGCCTTTGATAGTGTCTCACATAGTATCCTAATAGACAAATTAATTCACTATGGTGTGGGTGGATCGATTTTGCTAGTTCTCAACGGAAACAATTTTTTTCTCTTAATGAATACAGGAGTTCCGCAAGGATCGGTCTTAGGTCCGCTCCTTTCCATCATTTATATAAATTATCTTTTTATAATTTTCCACAAAATAATTGTATCGCATTCGCTGATGATGTTTCAACTGAAGCTTCAGCGAGTGACATACAAGAATTAAACATTATTTCTAAAGAATATGACCAAAATGCTTTAGAATGGTTTACGTACAACCATTTATTGTTGAATGAATCTAAAACGAAAAAAAATATTTTTTCTACAAATCGAGAACATAATGATGGCAGTTCTGCCTGTCTTCTTGGGGTTTATCTGGATAGCTCCTTGAGCTGGAGCACCCATATTGAGTCCCTAAAGGGTAGATTGGCATCTCAATTGTTTCTTTTGAGGCGATTAAAAAGCTATGTTAGTTTTAATGTATTAAAAACAACCTACTTTGCATTATTTCATTTGATAATCAATTATTGCGTGGTCTTGTGGGGAAATTCCACGTTAGCTATAGATATTTTTTGAATGCAAAAGAGAGCTGTGCGTATTATTTGCAATGTTGGATACCTATAACATTGTGGTCCTTTATTTAAGGATTATAAAATTTTACCTCTACCATGTTTGTACATATACGCAAATTTGGTGGAGATTCATTCAGAAAAAAGTAACATTGTTTTGCAGTCTGACTGTCATTTATACGATACCAGGTATGCAAATAACCTTAGAATTCCATTACACAAATTAACAAAATAAAAAAAAAATCCCTAAACGTTGAACTATATAATAAACTACCAAATGAATACAAACAGCTAAATTTAAAACATTTCAAAACTGCTGTTAAATGTAGTCTACTAAGACACTGTTTTTACTCATTAAACGATTTTTTTGCTAACATTAAACAATTTTAAATCGGCGACTTATTATTGCATTATGTTTGTATTTTCAGTTTTTTTCTCGTATCTCAATGTTAATGTTAATACTAATATTATAGTTCTGTTTATATATATGTTTTTCTTATTTGTTAATATGTATTTTGATGTATTTTTTAAATTTCATCCATACTAGTCTTTACATTACTTTTTATATTGACTTGCTGTAAAACGTAAAACAGTTAAATAAACTCTCTTTCTTTCTTTCTTTCTTTCTTTTCTTGGAGGGTCTATGTTCAAGAGAGTAGAATTTTTTCCATTTCCATCCTTCATTGAGGAGTTTTTTAAGGAGGTCATCCACAAGTGCTGACCACAGCAGAGGTGACAGTACAGTTACTAATGACCGTTCGATAAGTTGTTGAGGAAACTTTGCTCCAGGTGGCTTCGTGATGGTCGCAGAACATATCGCTGACACAGGAATACAATGTCCTACCACAATACCTTTATTCACTGGAATAGTTTCTTCGACTTTTTTTAGAGCTTTAGCGATTAATAGGTCTTTGTTGTTGGTTCTTTAATTATTCTCAGGCTACCGTCCCTGCAATACCCATCAAGACTGGTCATTAGGATTTTTTCGCTACGGCCTGGTATGGTTATGTCATAAGTAGTTGTTAAACGGACAAAATCTTCTTGTTCGTCATGGAAGGGGAGCTCTTCTTTGCCGACCCTGAGAGAGCCATTTTTGACATCTACTATGGCCCCCAGTTATTTTAAAAGATCCATACCCAGAACGAATTGGTCTGCTATCTCGGCTACTAATACTTGATGTCTAACACTGGTCTTTCCTAGCTTTATGAGCACAATTCTCTTTCAAAAAACATTAAATTAAAACCATACCATAGAGTAAAAAAATATATAGGAAAGTGGATTATTGAAAATAATTTTACCATAAGCTATGTGGCATAGAGTTCTATTTTATTTTAATTTTTTTTTTACCCTTTGGTATTTTTTATCTTTCATTTTATTTTTTTGTAACCAATTATTATTATTATATTTATGTATTTATTATATTAGCAGGACTACTTATTTACTTTGTTGTAGAATTTATATTATCTTTATTTTAATTATTAAATACCTCATTAGAGAAAATTAAAATGGTAATGACACACACACTGTATTCTAAATACCATTGTGGGTCACTAAAACTAGCAGTAAAGAATTTGTGTTTACATAAGATAGTTATAATTATGATAAAATGTTTGACTTACTGTACTATTGCTAATAAATAAATAAATATTGGCTTCTCCATAGGTCTTTATTATCTCGCCAGTAGCCGTTCTTAATCTTACTGATGTCGGCGATAATATAGATTGCTCTTCCACCAACTCTGTAATGGTTTTTGTTGCTCCTGTGTCTATTAACATAGAAGTGTTCCTCATATTCGCAAATCCGTCGATGTACAAACTGGGGACTCCACCAGAAGATGTTACGTTGACCGTGACTACAGGGGCTTTACTCTCCAGGGTCGACGCTCTCCCCTTCATGTCGACCCGCTTTAGTTTTCCGACGGCTGTTTCTTGCAATTGCGGCGTAGGTGAAATTCGCCGCAATTCCAGCACCTTGGTTCCCGTCTCGTCTTCGTTTTGTCTTGACGAATGATTCTTCTTACCTGTTCTTCGAGGCTTTCAGTCTCTGATTCTTTTCCAGTCGTTCTTAAACGGTGACCCCGCGAAGTTTGGCTTGCCGTTTCATGTTCTAGAGCTATAGCGAGAGTTTTATCTAGTAGCTTCGGTCAAGCCAGTTTCAAAGCTTTCTGTAAATCGTTGTCCCTCGAGCCATTATAAATGTGTCGACTGCTATTTCTTTCAGAAAGCTATCGGGCGCCATAGGATATGCCAACCGAACCATACGCGCAATGTCCGCCTAAAATTCTTGCAAGTTCTCGGTTGCGCGTTGATTTCGGGTGCGTAATTGGGCTTTATAAACATGCTGTAAGTAGCGGTTTTCCAATCTGGAGAAAAGCGTCTGATAGCAGTACTCTTAATCTTTAGGTATTGATCTCAAAATATCTGCGGCGTCACCTCGCAGAGCAGCGGTCAATAATATGGCTTTTTGTTGTTGCCATCGATTGGCCATCACGATTGCGTCGAACTGTTTGATATACGTGGACTAGGACAATTTACCGTCGAAATTCGACCATGTTTTGTAATTGTCTGATTTTGTTTTCTAAGCATTCGAACATTTCTTCGACTCGTTCAAACTTTTCTTCGACTTGTTCAAACTTTTCTTTGAATTGTTCAAATTTATGGTCAACCGTTTTAACAACTTCTTCTAGCTTTCCTTCAACGTTCTTAGCATTTTCCTCCAGCTTTTCTTCAACCTTCCTAGCATTTTCCTCCAGCTTTTTTTCAAGCTTCCTAGCATTTTCCTCCATCTTCCATTCAACCTTCTTAACATTTTCCTCCATTTTCGCCAAGATTGATTCCTCGGTGGAAGAAAATTCAAAAGTTTCTGGGTCACATCCCTCTTGGTTTAATGCTTCTCTTAAATTTTGCACAAGGGTGGCTTTGGTGCCAGCAGTGTCTCTATCACGTTCTTTTAACTGTTTAACCGTTAACTGTATTAATTTCATTTCGTATTATCTTAATTAGCACTTCGGCAAAGAACCGTCCAAAATGCCTAAAATACCGAAACCGGAAAAAGTTTTATAACAAAATTACAAAAACTGCACTGGAAAGGTCCACTAGTTAAATTAAAATACCCCTCACCTACAACAATTGTAACGTTTTTATCAAATAAAAATACAAGTTTGATTTATTTATAAGTGATTTATTTCTAACGAACAACTACACTAAACTATAACAGTACTAAACACTAAAGTAACAATAATTTATCTATACTCTTAGATACTGCACTATTTAAAAGTTTAAATATTTGCACGATACTGGATTCTAACTGTGTCCGCATCTCCACTCACGATTTTATATATACCGCGGCGTCATCTTTCGATCATTCCAGAGAGTTCGAGAAGGGACCCTATTCTCTTTATTCTTTTTGGTACCAGAACATTCGCCCGCGGCGCCATCTCTCGATCATTCCAGAGAGTTCGGGAAAGACTCTTTTTTTTTAGTACCAGAACATTCGCCCAGTGGCGTAGTTTCGTTACAATATCATACAAGGCTGGTAACATTTTATTAAAGTAAAAGTTTTCACACACCAGTACAACACTTTTCAAAAAAAATCATCTCTTACAATTCGAATATTGAGACTTGGTACTGGTGAGTATAAGAACAAATCACATTCACTCATTCCACTAATATACATTTCATATTGGCACTGAGTATAGTACCTATACATGACTCTGGGACAGTATCACTTCATCGTCGATGAATTTTAAGCATATAGCATTACACTTTTTGGATACAAAGTCCAATACAGGTACATTTGCACAGGTTTCTGAACATTGAATTTTCACTATTTTAGTAATACAGTCATTTTCAATAACTATACCATCTAATCTCGCACAAGCCTATGGTTGCTTTAAACTTACAATAAGTCCAACTTTAACTACTTTACAGTTTAACATTTGTTCATACAATATTCTAGCAATATTCTCATTATTATTATTATCCCGAAGAATGTCATTAAGTAACTTTTCTTCAGTTTTTGATTTTCTTGATATATTATTATTATTATTATTATTATTATTATTATTATTATTATTTTTATTATTATTATTATGATAATATTAAAAGCATTTTTGCTTCCTGAAATTCTCATTCTTCTTTCTGGTCTCCACTGTTTACTTTTTGATTGTCCCAATGTGTCACAGCCAAGTTTTCTAATTTCTTCTTTGAATTTTACAATTGTTTCTTTATAAAATATTTGCAAATGTTTTGGCAATCAAGTTATATCAAACTTCGAATAAACTGTAAAATCTTCCACAAAATATAAACAAGTTTCTATTGAAACTTCACACTCAATTTTTCGTAGGATCAGATCTACGTTATCTAACTGACACTTATCTTTTAAACTTTCTGATATATTTATCTTTAAAGGTGAGGGACTAGTTAGCAGAGAAAAATCAAAATTTGTTGTCTTTGTTTGCTTTTTTTGGAGGAGTAAACATTTCAAAAAAAAATCTTCCTTTTGAGAATCTTTCATGTAAATACTGTATCATTGAAGGTTTCCCTCATAGTTGCTCTTGGTTGGTTTTCGTTAAACTTTCACAATTATTTACTGCAAAAATAAGTGCTGCAATATGTTTGCACTTCTCACTCTGATTGGATAGGCCGTTGCAAGAGGTATATGTTACATGTCTATTGGCATTTATCTAAAACATATATTCAATAATATTTATATATCTTAAAGCATCTAAAAATAATCTATTTAAATTAACAGTGAACTTACCTCTAAAGAACATTTATAAGGTGTTGAAAAAACTGAAGCCTGTCGAATGACATCAGCTTTTATTAAATATCCTTTATATTAAAAATATAATATTTATTACTTACAATGTTTTATATTGATAGAAGATTTATTTTATTGCATTCAAATGCACTAGTTTTGTTTTTTAATGTAAACTGGTCTGCCGATTTTGTGCATCCCGATAGGTGCCGCTACCAGTTTATCTCATAGCGAAACCTGCTTATTTTCATGACGGTATCCATGAAATGAGTCTTTACTGTGAGAAGTTTGAGAATCCTGATCAGTTTGATGACGATGCTCTTCTAGGTGTTCTTGAGACGAGTTGCGGCTTCGTGAAGTTAGATTGTTTTTAAGCGTTTTTTTTAAGATCGTTTAGGCATTTTTAAGTGAACACGTGCATTAAGAAGACACAAATAATATAAATAAACAATTAGCTGTTGTTGTGTCGTTAATTAGTTGCTCACAATAAAAAAAAATAGTATTATTCGCCAATAGATGTCAGGAAGAGTCATATTTTTCAGTTTAAATTGGGACTACTCAAACGCCACTTTTTTGTTATTTTTCTTTCAATAAAAAAAGTAACTTTATGTTTAAGTTGATTATCGATAAAACACGAATAAAATGACATTTTCTAAAAATGCTTCCTAGCTAGATCGATTTATCGCCCCCGCAACCCCCTTATACAACAATTTATGAAAATCGTTGGAGTCGATTCCGAGATTCCAAAAAACATGAATAAAATGACGTTTTCTAAAAATGATTCCTAGCTAGATCGATTTATCGCCCCCGAAACTCCCTATATACTATTCTATAGGTTTCGTGTGCTGGTAAAGACACACACGTTATTTTAAGCTCCGAGAAAAGTTATTTTTGCATTAAAAATAGTGTTTAGCTTTTAATAAAAAGTTACTTATAGTGTAATTTAGAACATCTACAACCTAGAAGAAAAAAAAACTGTAAGTATAGATCGCCCAACGAAAGTTTGGCACAGCCACGTGGCCTCTCGTTCAATGCGCAGTGGTTATTATTATTATTAACAAATCTGTATTAACGTTCTATATAATATACAAAATTACAATAAATAAAACAGCACAAGACATAAAATATATACAACTTATATAGGATTATATCCCTCGTTCTATTTTGTTATTTTGTGTACATTTGCATATACTGCTATCTCCTGTCCTATTGGACTTATATAGCAGTTATAGCTTGGTCCCTTCGGCAGAATGGCTTTGTCTTCGATTTCTTGGTTCTCATGTACAATAATTTTGTTGTTATTCACTGAGAAAACTGTTAAAAAACTCAGTGGTGGTCAGTTGCGTAACTACAGTTATGTCGGTTGTCGTTTGCTGGTTTTACATCGGAGGATCTCCCCCGATCTAGGATTGGGTTCCGCCCATTGCGATGGTCGACTCCCTCTCCCTGTCTAAGCGAGCTCCTCCCACGTCCAACCAGCTGTCCCGCCTAGCTGATCTCGGCTACTCTTGTCTGTTATTTGTCTCCGTCGAGTTTGTTTGTTATTCCCAGAATAGTGGAAGCCTCTCGTGTAGCATACCATGCCTTCGATCCGGTAGGTCCGCCCCCCTTGTGTCAATGATATGTTTTATGTTGTCGGGTAGGCATTTTAAGTAGAATTTGTTCGAATTTTTGGTTATGAACTCCCGTATCGTCGGCATGGACGCCTCCCGGTGAAGATCCACTACTCCGGTGTATCTGTCCTTGTCTAGTGCTAGTCGTAAACAGCTGTTTTGTATCCTTTGTAGTCTGTCCATCTGTGTGTCCGTGATGGAACAGAATGCCTGTTGTCCGTACGTTAGTGTTGGTCTTATGATTTGTTTGTATAATAGTAGTTTGTTGTTTGTATTCATTTTACTGTCATTGGCTAGTAAAGGGTATAGTTTTTTTATTAGTCCGTGCATGTGATTTGTTTATTAAGTTGTTTAAATGTGTGTTGTGGTTTATTTTCTTGTCTATTGTGTAACCTAAGTATTTTAGACTGTCTTTTTCTTCTATGTCTTGTCCCAGGATTTGTAATTTCTTAAATGGTTTGATATTTGTTTTCCTTTTTGTCATTGTCAATAGTTCCGTTTTTCTTGCATTAATTTTCATTTTGTTTCTTGTTATGTAAGGTATGATTTGTCTGTTTACGTGTATGTCTAGTTTTCTCGTCGCTATCTCTGTCATGTCAGATCTATTGTATAGGCATATGTCGTCGGCGTATAGTGCGGTTTGCACCGCAGGGTCCTTAGGTATATCGTGGATCATTAATGAAAATAGCGTTGGTGACAGTGCTGATCCCTGCGGCACACCAGCTTTCATTATCATTTTGTTAGATGTAGTGTCATTTATTTTTACTTTAAAGTGTCTTTGATGTAGGTAGGATTTAGTCAGTTTTATTAAGTATAATGGAAATCCCTTTCCAGTCATTTTGTTGATAAGTCCGTCTGTCCACACTGTGTCGAATGCCTTTTCCATGTCTAGGGACACCATTACAGTGGATTGTCCCTTTCTGAATCCTTCTTTTGCATAGTGAAGAATCCGGATTATCTGGGCCACTGTACTGTGTCCCTGCCTAAAACCGTATTGTTCGTCAGGTATCAGTTTGTTTTTAGTGATTGTTTTGTTTAGTCTTGTTAGTATTATCTTGTCTATTATCTTTGCTGTGATGTTTAGTAATGAGATTGGTCTGTAGCTTTGTGGTTTTTTCTTGTCCTTGTTTGGTTTTAAAATCGGTATTATTGTCGCTTCTTTTAGTTTGTCTGGGTAGTGTTGTAATGAGAGAATTGCATTACCTATGTACTGTAATTGTACAATTGCTTTTTGAGGCAGATTTTTGAACAAAATTGGGTGTAGGTTATCCGGTCCTGGAGCTTTTTTGGATTTTAATGCATGTATTATGTCTGTGATTTCTTGCGGGGTTACCCTGTCGTTTGCAGGAATCCCTGTGCTGTTCTGTATATTTGTATCTCTTAAGTAAGTTTGCTTTGAGTTGTGTGTGTCATTAGTAAAACAAGACTGGAAATACTCTCCCAGTGCATTCGCCCTATCTTTGTCCGTAGAGTATGTTTTATTGTTGTCATGTAATATTTGTATTTTTTCTTTTTGTTTTGTTAGGTTCTTTGTCAGTTTCCATATTGAATTGTCTTGTGGATTGATATTTTGTAGAAAAGTCTGCTATTTTGTGTTTTTGTAGTTTTTTATTTCTGTGTTTATTTGTTTTCCTAAGTCTATCATGTTGATCCTGTCAGTGTCATGTCTGTGTTTTTGCCATGTTTTCCTAATTTTCTTTTTTTCTTTTATTTTGTCTAGTATGTTCTGTGGGAGTTCGTCCTGTATATATGTACCATGTTTCTTATTTGTCGAATTGTCCCTGGCTTGCGTTATGATTTTTATCAGCGTATATAACTCGTTTTCTAAATCTGTTATTGTTCTAATGTTGTTCTTTATATTTAAATTATTATTTATTAAAGTCCTGAATTTAAACCAGTTTGTCGTCTTGTAGTCGTAGTAAGTTTTGTTTTTGTTGTTGGCGTTTGTTGGTTTACTTTCGATTTCAAAATATACAGGGTCATGGTCCGATGTCATTGTCTTCTCTGTTTTAATATTAATTATTTTGGTGTTTTTGGAAATTATTAAGTCTAATGTACTTGGTGTTGTGTTACTATAGGGGAAGCATGTGGGAGTATCTGTGTGAAATATGCAGAGTTTATTTAATTCCGCAAATTTCAACAGTGTATCTCCACTCCTGTTTGGCGTAATGCAATTTTCATCCCACGCAGGGTGTTTTGCATTAAAATCCCCAGCTATGATAACTTTGTTACCCAATCTTTCTAGGTTATGCAATTCTCCCAGTGTCAGGTAGTTGTGTGGCGGGTTGTATACTCCTGTTATTATGAGTCCATTGTCTAGTCTGCATGTTATATGTTCCAGTCTAGTGTCTTTGTCTGTGTTTTGTAATCGTTCATGGGTTATGTCTTTTCGGATAAGTATTGCAACCCCTCCGTGCCCTGAGTCTCCTGGTCTGTCTAGTCTGTGTGTTATATATCCTTTAGGTTTAAATTTGTCTTTTGTCTTAAAGTGGGTTTCTGTTAGGATTATTATATGAAGTTTGTGTTTGCGTATATGTTCTAGTAGTAAGTTTAGTTTGTTCGTTACTCCGTGAGCGTTATATAACATTAGTTTTATCTTGTCGTCTTTGTCTTTCATAATTGGTCTTTAAAAGTTATATTTGTCGATGTTTTGTACGAAATTATTGTACACTGTGAATTTTTCTCTATTACTTACGGCTTTTCTTAGCTGGTCCCTGAGGTCCCTTGCTGCTCGTGCCAATTCTGCCAAATTGACCATGCTATTTACTTCCGATAAAATTTCATTGATTTCTTGAAATTGAGCAACGTTGTCGTCTCTTTCTATGTGCTGGGGTTCTTGAGCTCTTGGGGTTTGTTTTGTCCTTAGTGGTGGAAAATCCTCCTTTGTTTTGGCGTTTTGTGTTCTTGTGTTTTTATCCCAGGGATTTTTTGTAGGGATTGGCGCCGGTATGTATTGTTTTGTTTCCCTTTTCATGTTTTTCTTTTCTTCCAATATTTCTACCTTTTTTATGTATTGCGGGCACTCTACACTATTGGCGGGATGAGGGATATTACAGTTTATGCACTTTGCTGGCAATTCTTTTGGTTTTGTGCATATTCTAGTGTGATGATCACCTGCACATTTGAGGCATTTTGGGGCTCTACCACAATTTGATGTGGCGTGACCCCATGCCTGGCAATTATGGCACTGTATGATTTTTCTTGTGCTTTTTCTCAGTTCCCATGTTACCCTGATGTTATTAACAATTCTCACATTTTTATTGAGGTATTCTAGCGTGATCGCCCTGTCCGTTGTAATAAGATATAGTGGTCTGTACGATGAAGTCATTTAAAATATTTCTTTTATATTTATTTCGTAGCTTGCTTGGAGATCTTCTATGATTTCTTGTTTTTCCATACCAAAACCCAGTCCTCTTAGCACAAATGCGTGAGTCCGGTCCTTGTTCTGTGTGTATGTATGATAAACTGCTTTTTCTTTATTTAGATGTTAAATTATCTTTTTGTGGTCTTCCTCTTTTTCTACATTAAGGATAATAAGGATAAGGAGTTGTTTGTATATTTGATGTTTAATTTTCCTTTAATACACTCCTTTAATGATTGATAAAATTCAGTGTGATTATCTGTCATCCCATCTAATACTATAGGAGGGCAGAATTGTAGTTTTTTGCCAGTTTTATTGATATTTTTTTGATTTTTCTTTTTAGGTTGTGATGTTGTTTGGTTTTTCTCCATTGGGCTTTCTTCTTCCTCCGATTCGGAGAGTGAGTCGTATTTATTCTTTAATTCAATGCTCTCTTTTGCCTTTTTCTTAATAATATTTTTCAACTTTCTATGTTTCTTAGGTTTGCTGAATCCTTCTTCGTCGGAAGTGTTTTTATCAGTTTCTTGTTGGATATTCTTTTTTCGGATATTCTTTGTGAACGTACTAAATGTGCTATTTGGGGATGTATTTTCCTTTGTAAACTTCGTGGTTATTACATCAGTCTCCATGTCTTCTTGGGGTGTAATAATTAGCGTGTTATGTGTGCCCGGCGGTATATCCGATGTTTGGTAAGAGATTTTTATCTCTGCGTTTTGCGCGTATTGCGAACTGAACTCTGTGTTGGAAACATTTTTAAGTTTTTTCGCGTCGTTTTCAGTTATATTTACATTTATCGTTTTGGTTGCTGCTTCAGAGTTGCCCGTTGTTTTGATTCGCCTAGTTTCGACTTCCGAATCTTTACTTAACTCCACCTCCGTAATGTTTTCGTTAATAATTATGGTTTCTGGTGGTGGAGTTAATTCGTTAGTTTTGTTATTATTTATATTTTGTTCCGAATCCGCACTGGTTATGTCTTTATTATTTTTATTTTGTTCCGAAACCGCACTGGTTATGTCTTTCGGCATTGTCTTGTTTGGATTTTGCTCCGGGGAGCTACTCTCCTCTCTTTGTCGCTTTTTAATATCTTCAGTGTCCGTGTTTTTTATTATTACACTTGAAATTAAGTGGTTAGTTAGTTTACGAGCGTTACGATAACAACGACCGTTCTGAAAGCTTGTCAGTGTGGTAGCTGGAATGGTTTTGTAAACTGTATTTAGATACGAATATGCTGAGAGAGTTTCTGAGTTGTTTTTTAAATGTATGTATTTTTTAGTTTAAAGTGGGCAGTAACAAAGTTATATAAAATAAATTCTTCTTAATTATGTTAGCATCATACATTAAAAATTAATTTAAGATGTATAATATATTTTTATTTCCGTCCGCCACTCCGCCTACCTGCGCCGACTAACACGTGGCTGTCACAAACCTTCGTTGGGAGACCTATAAATGTGCGGTAGTTTAGCAATAAGCGTTTTTTTGTATAAATAAACAACACTGCAAATTTAAACTAAACGAAGCAGCAAAAACCGGTACTACTGATAAGCGTTTAGTTTTTTGTGATCGACGGAAGTATTTAAAAAATGCGATAAAGAGGATTCAATATGAAATGAAAAAAATTATGAATTATGGAAATTTTTTATTTGTTTCAACTAATGAAATAAGCCAAGATGTAAAAGGGATTAAAAAGGAATTGAAACAGTACAGAAAAGACGACCTTAAAGAAAAAGCGGAGTTTTTTGAGTTAGAAAATGCATCTTGATGATATCTTTTCAAGAAAAAATCCAAAGGAAAAAAATATTGTGATATTTGGTGTAGCAGAAGAAGAAAATCAATTAGAACAAGAACAAAAACTGTTAAATATTTTTTTAAAGAAACTTGAATTAAAAATAGTAAGATCGGATTTGGATGCATTTTACAGACTTAGAGAAAAACGGGAAGGAATAAATGGGCCCTAGCGAAATCCCAAAAAAAGACGTTTTGAGAAAACTGTACAAATTAAAAGGCACTGGTATAAGCATTGCACAAGATCTTTTGCCAGAAGAGAGAGAAGAAAACCAGATATTGTATGATTTTCTAAAAACGGCAAAGGAAAAACAGCGCAAGGCTAAAATTTTTAAAAATCAATTGATTATCAACGGAGAATACTACACAGCGGAGAATTTAAAGACGCTAGATAAAGAAGATTTTTTTCTTTTCAAAATAAATAAATCGACGCCTTTTCCTGTGCACCAGCGACATCAACAATAATCAAAAATCTTGAGCAGGCGTCAGAAGAAGTTTTTCTGGAAACGGAGGAAAGGGAACCAGAATTAAAATCTAAAACGAACGAGAAAAAAAAATAAACAAGGCAAACTTCTAAATCAACTACGAGTAACCAGATACTTGTGCAGACTCCTGAATTAAATCGAACCAGTCGATCTGGTTCTAACAGTAACTCTCAACAAACTGAGAGTCGGCAAAAGGTGGCACTAACGAAAGAAAAGAAAATCATTTTCAAAGAAACTAATACTCATTCTAGTCAAACTATTTCAAGCAAAATTTTTTAACTATTTTTTTTAACAATATTTTTTAACTACTTAACTTCTTTTCTATCAGTTCGTTCCTGTCATTTTTTTTGTCCTTATTTTGTTCTTATGTGTTTTATGTTAGATTCAAATAGTTGATGTCTGTAATTTTCCTAGTTCTATATTTGTCTATGTTTTAAAATTTGGATGCATTTTAATTAATAACTTAAAAATTATTTTTAACTGTTCAAAAATAATAATAATAATAAATAACTAAAAAAAATGGATTCTTATTTACAAAATTTTGATGAAGAACTAGTAAATACAGATAAATTGAAAATATTACACTTTTCAATAAAAACCGCACAATTTTCAACACTTTT
This sequence comes from Altica lythri, assembly GCA_964028335.1. Taxonomy (NCBI): domain Eukaryota; kingdom Metazoa; phylum Arthropoda; class Insecta; order Coleoptera; family Chrysomelidae; genus Altica; species Altica lythri. Next base: position 95,600,669 of record OZ034801.1, on the reverse strand, counting down.
AAAATTTTTCATATAAACATATGTAGTTTAAATGCTAACTTTAATAAACTATGTATATTTCTTAATAGACTAACATTTCAATATGACTTTATTATTTTAACAGAAACTTTTATACAAAAAAACCTCGAGAAAAGTCCTTTTTACATAAAAAATTATGATTTGTTGTACAATGGGGGTGATTTGAATAGAAATGATGGCGTGATTATATACGTCAGATTAAATCTGGATTACCAATATTGTATCGTGCCTCCTGTTCAAACAAAAATTCTTGAAGTATCATTAAATTACGAAAACAAAAAAATGTTAATATCTGCAATTTATAAATCTCTACAAATAAATGAAGACATATCTAACGACAACTTAAAACAATATTTAGAGCAACGGAAAAAACAATGTTTTCATATATTAGTTGGAGATATAAATATAAATTTATTAAAAAATGAGGGATATATTGAAAACTACAAAAACATAATGGCAAATTATAGATTTAAATCCTATATAAATAAAGTAACTTGCCCCAAAACTAAAACCTGTTTATAGATCATATATTTTTTAAGGCTGACTTTGATACCATGGATGGATCTAAATCTTTCATTTTTAAACAGGACATAACAGATCATTATCCGATTGCTCTATTTTCTCCCTATGATCAACAGCGTCCTTCAAACGAAAAACGTAAATCCTGTTTTATTCCGTGTATAAATTATCCAAACATACGTAAAGACCTAACTAAAGAAAACTGGACAGATATATTAACAACAAAAGATATAAATGTTAGTATGGATAAGTTTATCAACAAATTGACTATTTTTATTAAAAATAATACAAAATATGTTAAAAACGGAGATAAAGAAAAGTACCATAAAGAGTGGATGACACCTTAAATAAAAAAGCATACTGAGGAAAAAGAAGTGTATAGGCAATTATTAAAAAATCCTGATGACATAAACATCAAACAAAAATATAATCGATATAAAAATAAAATTCGACTTTTTATTAAACAGGCTAAAAAACAATATTTCCAAAAACAAATAAAGACAAACCATACAAATAGATCAACTCTGTACGACTATGTAAATAAAATTTGTAATGCAAACAAAAAACAATTTAAAATTCAAGAAATAAAAGACTTAAATAACTTATTGCTAAAAATAAACAAGAAATATCTAATGCCTTTAATAATCATTAAAGTGACTTAAGCAAAAACTTTGCTAAAAAAATTATACGTCGCAGTGATTTTAAAAATGATATAGAGAAAGTTGAAAATAGCATGTTCTTAAACCCAACATCTAACAAAGAAGTAGAATCAATAATAAAAACATTGAAAAATAAAAAAGCTCCAGGTTGGGATGGTATCAAAAGTGAGACTATAAAGCAGATTTCTCTACAAATTTCTCCTATATTAAGTTACCTTATTAACAAATGCTTTGAAGCAGAAATATTTTCAAATTGCCTTAAACTAGGAATAATTAAACCTTTATACCTACAAGAGTGGCGACAAAACAAAAATTGTTAACTTTAGACCTATTTCACTATTGTCTATATTTTCTAAAATATTTGAAAGAATATTAAAAAATAGGATTGTCAGTTTTTTAGATAGGTTTAAAATTTTGTCAAATCAGCAATTTGGCTTCAGGGCAGGGAGATCCACACAAGATGCAATACATTTTCTTACTACACAAATAAATAATGCTCTTGATAAAAGTAAACCATGTATGTGCTTGTTCGTGGATCTCTCAAAAGCATTTGACACAGTTTGTCGTGAAACTTTACTTCAAAAACTTGAATTATACGGTCTCAGGGGAAAATATATATAATATTGTAACGGGATAACCGATTAAGAAAAGGACCTTTACGTGAAAGACTATTTTCGAGTTATTTGTTCTAGAATGTTTTCTCTCTTTCTAGTATATAATTAAGTTCGATTTATGTTTCGCGTTCATTCCAGAATGTTCTTTTGTTTTATATAAGGAGATGTATAGATAGTTAAGGAAAGTTCAAATAATAGTTTATTGTATTGTCAGTTTAAACGTTAACCAGCAGAGTTCTGTGTATCTTTACAATTTTGTGAATAAATTGTGTTAAAGTCCCCATAAGTGTTTCAATATAATTAAAAATTATTTAACTAGACAAAAACAACGTGTTAATGTTGACGGTGTCGTCAGCGAAGAAAAAGAAGTTACCTTCGGCGTCCCTCAAGGGACAGTCCTTGGACCGCTATTGTTTACAATTTATATTAAAGACATGCTAAAATTTAAAATCAAAAGTTCCATCGTTTGTTTTGCTGACGACACAGCAGTATTTTGTAAGGGCCAAAATTGGCAGCAACTAAAAAAGCAGATTGAAAATGATATACTAAAATTAAAGAACTGGTTTAGCTTTAACAAACTGACTCTTAATATTGACAAAACAAAATATATGCCTTTTTCAACTTATAAGAATCATTTACCATCATTAGGTAACATTAAAATAGGCAATAGTGAAATACCAGAAACTGCATCAATAAAACATTTAGGAGTAACCATCCACAATCAACTAAATTGGAAAATACATGTAAATATTTTAACTAACAAACTTAGGGGTCTTTTGTCTAAATTCTCTTATTTGAAAGATTTTCTGCTGCAAGAAAAATGAAAATTTTATACTTGTCTTTGGTACAAAGTCATCTCACCTACGGCATTCTTGGGTGGGGAAGAGTGGCTGAAAATCACATTAAAAGTCTAAACTCTATTCAAAAATGGTTTATTAAACTCATATATGGCCGAGAAAAAACTTTTCCGTCGGACGTGTTGTTTCAGGAAAGTCGGTTGCTAGACATACGACAGTTATATTGTTTTGAAACTTTAAAAAACATATCTGGAAATAAAATAAAAGAGCAAATACCAAATCACAGTGTTAACACTAGACAAAACAACGGTCAGCCTACAGATCCAACGATTGCTTTTAAAACACATTGGCAGCGGTCAGTAAACTATTTTTTACCCTGCTTGTACAATATGTTACCTGAAAATATACTTTTCCTAAAAAACCGTAAAACGTTTAATTTTCAAACTCAAAAATGGATTATTGAAAAGGGGAGAAAAATATTTAATGATATAGTTAATTTAAATTATTTAAAATAGATATTTAATTCTAATAATTTGTTTTAAGTTAAATTTATAAAATTATCTGTAACTCTTTAGCCTAATGTGACATTCTTTTTTAACTAATATGTGTCTTTCTCTACCAATATGTGACTTTTTACCAATATGTGTGTCTTATTACCAATATGTAACTTTTCTTTTACAAATATATGACTATTTTTATCAATATGTGACTTTTTTACCATAATGTGACTAATCACCTACAAGCATGTAAATGCTTCTGTGATTTATCGTTACGTTTATAAGAAATACCTACTTTATTGTTGCTGTAAGATGTATTTTAACATTTATAAAAAAACGTTATATACATATATATATATATATATATATATATATATATATATATATATATATATATATATATATATATATATATATTATTGTGTGCCATTTTCGGGCAACATTTTTTTTTTCAACTAAAAAACAGGCTAAAATTTTTTAGGAAGGTAGAAAAAGAGGCCTCTAAAAAGTTAAACTCTTAATATTAACCTTAAGTGATGCCTGTTTCTAACTTTCCATTTTCCATTTAAATAACATGTAAAAATAATTTTTCTTTTTCCTTCTTTTTGTAGGTTGACATTTGAGCATTGTAAATATAAACTTAAAAATTATTTTTGTAGAAAATTGAACGCTATACAGAAAAGTTCTTATTTATTTTTCATAAAGTGAGCCGTTTTGAAGATATTCAAACTTAAAGTTGCAAATGTATGAAATTATGACTTTTATTTTATTAAACCAATACTGATGACTTTTTTATGCCTTAAAAATTATTTCTCATGAAAAAACTGGTTTTTAAGCACTGACATTGTTAGAAAGTTAAAATGAAAAAAAAATTACTACTTAGATATTATTTTTTTTAATTAATTATTGAAAAAAAGTAATTAGAAATTAAATTGGTAAAAGTTTTATTTTATACCTTGAAAAAAAAATTTTTAACAATCAGTGTATTGAAATTTTGAAACTTATTAGAAATTCTAATGCCTCAGTAGAATTAAATTATGTAACTATATTTGTTGAAGAGTTGTTTTATTACAATTACGAAATTTTCGTCGGTGCTCTAATACCACTTGTAATAAATATTGAAATTGCTCCTCATCTTTAGTCAGGCATCGATTATATTCTTCTACTAATGCGATACCTCGTTCCGCAACGTCACTGACAACTTTTAATTGTTTGAAATCCTCCAAATTTTTTTGATAACTTTTATTATCTGGTCACGCTAGTATATCTTCATTCAGAAAGTCGTACGGCAAATCAAATTTATCAAAATTTATCCAATCGTGAAGAGTTCTCATATGCTAGTCAAATTATTTTTATGTATTTACTACATAAATTTTGATCATATTAATAATAATAATTTATTATAAATTTTGAGATTAACATTAGTAACAGGTGTAGATAATCCAATTAAATAAAATATTACAACATAATTTACACATTTTACATTTAAAAACCAATGATTTCCATTAATTTATAGGACATAATAAAAATTGAAATCGTTGGATATTTCTATATTGTTTAGAATGTTTATATTATGTATATTATTAAACTTACCTTTGGTTAGGAGATACTCTAATGAGAAGATCATCTTTTGCTTGATTCATTATAACTATTATATTTTTTGTAAACACTTTCAAGAAAGTTTCAGTGACAGTTAAATATTATATATTATATCATAACTGTCAACATTGTGTCTATCGTATACTGAACACTGAGTAGAGACTATATAGCGTTGTGTGGAGACTAGTGGTAACCTGCCTACTAGATATAGTGGCACTATTACAAGCGTTACGGTTTTTTTTGTTACGGTTTTTTACTATTACATTTTTTCAGTTCGGTCACGCCACAAAATCCCTATCTTATCCAAGCCTGCCGTAAGGAACATAGTTCCAATAATAGTGCCTACTAAGATGCAACTATATAGCTCTCTACTAAGAAAGCGGTATTTATAAACAACTTAATAGGCTATTAGTCCCTAATAGCCAACTAAATTCTTAGTAGCGTGGCAAGCTTGTTTTGGCGGTTTAATAGCAACAACTTAACCTCACAAATCTCTACTGATTAAATAATAATATGTAAAAAGTTTTAAAGAATTCAGATAAATCTAAAATTTTATGTCTGAAATTTGCAACCAAATTGTTTCGTGGAAACTGACATCGACTCATACCTATTATCTAACACCAAAAATCTGTATATGAAAATATTTTTCTCAAATTTTACATACCTACTAATGCGGCATTTGTTAAAATATTTAGATTTAAAAAATTGTAAAAATTTATGTTAATGTTAAATGACAAGAAAGACCTTAACTAATAGCAAAAAATAGAAATTGATAATTACTTTTATTAAAATAAAAAATACAAAAGTAAATGTATGTAACTGTAACCAACATAGGGACAAAATTAAAAAAAAAATCCATTAGAAATATTTCAAAAATAATTAGTAGACAACTATAGGAAATTATTAATTCATATTTGATATATTTCTGCTATAAAGATTTCGTGTACCGTACTTGTTGTAAATAAATTTTTAATATGACTTAAATGTTGTGTTTACGAAAAAGGTTTTTTTAAAAATAATTTTTATTATTTAACAAAGTGTAAAATATAAATATCTGTTTTCTTTATTAGGAATTAAGTCAGAATGAATTTGTAATGACTAAAAATATAAAATGTAAAGTCTGTTGTTGATACAACTTTTGAAAAAGCTGAATTTGCAATTCTGGTATCTCAGCGGATACCTACATATTGCATTTTCTTGCTGGCGTGGCTATACGCTATAACTCATGTCAATCATCTTTCGAAATTATATTTGTTAAAATACACTTAACAAACTATAACACATTTAAATATTCTTTTATTAAAAAAAATCTTTAAATTTTAGGACTTAGTTAAAAAAGTATATAATTACACCGGAAGAAATGGAGTTAAGATCCAATAAAAATTCTGTAAGTAGTTAAACATTCATGTATCATTTCGACACGTTAGACTACTGAACATTTTTTTTTACAGATTTTGAAAGCTAAAAAAGTTTGATTCAAGATCAACTTAATAAATCTGCCGATAAACAGAAAAATGCACCGCGAAGTGTTAGTTTTGCAACCACCCATTTTGTGAAGTAAGCGCTTTTTTTATGAAATATTCTTTTAATTTAAGGAATATTCTGTAATTCGAAACAATTTTTAGACCATTTTTAGAAGATGATTTTGAAAATACCATATGGGATTCTACCATTGAAGAACAATTAAATGAAGATTCAATTAACCATTCAAATGTTCACAATGTAGATAATAAGACATATGTTAAAGAAGAAAAACAAGGTAATTAACACAAAAAAAATATTAACATTTTAAAATCATTGTTTTCCAAGAAATTTTGGTAAACTTTGTTAACTTTCACCTTTCTTGCTTTTAAATAGATTTTATAAACTCATCTGTGACTGTGAACCTTGCAGTTTGAGTGGATTAGGTAGTTAGGTACTCGCATTGGCCATTCCTGACGTTCGTGTCTATCTACGTGGAATGATATTTTAGACAGATATTTGGAAACCATGTAGTCTGATTTCATATCCCAGATCTCTTCTCTAATTTTCTGCTTTTTTTGTTTTTGTATCCTGATCTAATTAAAACGGTTGCTAAGATTTTCTCGCAGCTTCTAAAAGTTAATTTTTTAATAATAATGTGAACAGGAGGAAAGTAACAGAATGTCTAATGGTGCTGTTTAAGTGCCTTTCAGAGCCCATGTTATGCCAATGCAAACAAATCTTTGAATCTTTTGTAGTTGAAATCTTTGGCTACCATTTCTCAGTAATACAATGGTTATCGCACTAAGCTGGTGATTTCAAGTAAGCTTTGAGTTTTATATCACTTCAAGGTGTTTAATTCCTCCCACAACGTAAGGAATTATTGGCAATATTTGTTTACAAAATAATACGGCTAATATGTCAGTTCAGTAAAATCATAGTCAAAATGTCTTTAAGGTGATACTGATTTACTTGTAACTTGTAACGACTTAGCATGTAGTTTTTTATTTTTTAAAATTTTCCAAATTTTTAAAAATTTTCAAAATTTCCAGAATTTTCAAAAAATTTTAGAATTTTTAAAATTTTCAAAATTTTCAAATTTTTCAGAATTTTCAAAACTTTCGAAATATTTAATTTTTTAAATTTATACACATATTAATGTACATAAAATTTAAGTAATAGGCAAATTTTTTCTCAATTTAAAAAATTTCAATATTAAATAGTTCAACTTGGATTAGTTGAAGTTATCATTTCTGTCGCGCGTCCTGAGACGCACACGTTTTATTTTCTTTTATCTCGCGCTCGGAACATTGAAAAAAATCCTAGGGTTATACTATTTTAGATTCATTATTTGTTAAATTGTTTCAATAGTGTGTAAATTGAATCACACAATATATTGTAATGGAATCAAAATGAGTCTTTGTCTCCGGCTATCTTGGTCTGGGTTCTTATTATTTGAAACAATATTCAAATTATTTAAGTTTTATTTTTACACTTTAACTTCAATTACAACATTTCAAATTATAAGTATCTTCTTCAAAGTAAAATCAATAATAATCCCTATTTATCCCCCTCGTCCCTAGGTAACCTCTTCAAAACAAAATATAAAACAAAATTAAACAACTCTCTACACTTTCTGAAATAAAATTTTTAAACACCCATATAAAGACAGTTACCTGATAAAAATACAAAAATTTTATTAACCAATCATATCATAACAAAATCCCCCTAAATTTAAAATTTAAAATTTTCCTTTAAGACACATTTTATAATTTTAAATTTATTTTCAAATTCTATCAATTTAATAATTTTTATTTATTTTATTTAATCGATTTCTTCCCCCTTTTTCTGATATTTCCCCATTATTTATTTTCCTCTTTATTTTTCATTTTAATCTTAATTTTAATTTTATCTCAATCCTATTTGCTTTTAATTAACTTATTTTTTTCTTTTTTTATAATTATAAATTATATTCTTCCAAATCCTTTTTAATCTTCTAATTTCATCACATATTTCAAAATAATTTATATCACCATCTTCATAAGGTTTCTTCTTATTCTCCTTATTGCAATTGGATTTAGTTTTATATTTAATTTTATTCTTATTATCATAATAATATCTATTTTTATATTTATTTCTATCACCTTCATATTTTTTAGTTTCATATTTTGCTTCTTCATTTTTACAATATTTATCTTTATAATTCTTCTTATCATCGTTATATTCATTATTTAATTTTAATTTCATAATTTCATTTTCTTGTATTACATTTATTTCTTTTTCTTTTTCTTCCATCTTATATATCTTCTTTACTGTATTTTGCATTTCTTCTTTTACAATTTTCTTTTCCATATTCTCTTGTTGTATAATAATCTCTAACTCATTAAATTTTTTATTTGTATTAGCATTAATTTCTTTTATTTCATCTTTATATTCCTTATTAGTAATTATTTTAATTTTTACTTCTTGTAATTCCTCTAATTCTGTTATTCTTGTTATTATTTTAGTTCTCATTTCTTTCATTGTTTCTTCCAATTTTACTTTGTTTATTTCCATTTGCTTCTTCATTTCATCTTTAAATACTTCCATATTCTTATTCATATCTTTTATTTCTTTTTTTATATCTTCTTTTATTTCTTTTTTCATAGAACCTATTTTACATTTATGGCTTCCATATTTTTATTTATTTCTTCTTTATTTTTGTTAATATCTTGTTTTATTGCTTCTGTATTTTTGTCTTGTTTTTCTTGATTTTCTTTTAAATTATTATTCATTTTTTCTAAAAATTTAAACATCCTTTCCATGTCACTTTCTTCATGTTTATTACCATTACTTTCAATAATTGCTTCTATAATTGTGGTATCTTTGTTTCCATAATCTGTATGTCATCATCCTTTTGATGATCTCCTTGTTGCATCTGTAAATCCTGTTTCTTGTTTTGTCTTCTTCTTGTTTCCATTTTTTTATTATTTATTATATTTAATTTATTATGATAATATTTAAATTTTACTGTTTATTAGATTTATAATATAGTATAGTATTAATTCACCCTGTATATCAATTTAAATTTTTTTTTATGTCTTATTGACACTGTCAAAATATTTCAATTTTTATAAAATATGTCTTACTAAATTATGTATCCCCCTTATTTCAAACATAAACAACAAATTAACAAAAAAAAACTGAACTGTCTTTATATAAGAATTCAAAAATCTTACCCCAGAGTACAATTTTTTTACTAAGTAATTTCAAATTCGGCTATCCTGTTTTCTTTTCTATCGGCTATCGGCAACTTCTTGTTTTCTTTTCTATCAGCCTGATCTGCTGTCGTCTTTAAAGGGTGTTCTTTTTCTTTTGGGCCCCACGTTGGTTCGTCAATTTTGTAATGGAATCAAAATGAGTCTTTGTCTCCGGCTATCTTGGTCTGGGTTCTTATTATTTGAAACAATATTCAAATTATTTAAGTTTTATTTTTACACTTTAACTTCAATTACAACATTTCAAATTATAAGTATCTTCTTCAAAGTAAAATCAATAATAATCCCTATTTATCCCCCTCGTCCCTAGGTAACATCTTCAAAACAAAATATAAAACAAAATTAAACAACTCTCTACACTTTCTGAAATAAAATTTTTAAACACCCATATAAAGACAGTTACCTAATAAAAATACAAAAATTTGATTAACCAATCATATCATAACAATATATTTGTTTTTTAGATCATGGTGAAATCGAAGATTCATGTGGAAAAACTTTAACAAATCAAAAAATGACTAATTCTCCTGAAAGATATAATGCTTTTCTGTCTCCACGTAAACTGGATAATTCTCCTTAAAGATATAATGCTTTTATGTCTCCACGTAAACTGGATAATTCTCCTGAAAGATATAATGCTTTTATGTCTCCACGTAAACTGGATAATTCTCCTGAAAGATATAATGCTTTTATGTCTCCACGTAAACTGGACAATTCTCCTGAAAGATGTAATGCTTTTATGTCTTCACGTAAACTGGATAATTTTCCTGAAAGATATAATGCTTTTATGTCTCCATCTAAAATGGATAATTCTCCTGAAAGATATAATGCTTTTATGTCTCCACGTAAACTGGATAATTCTCCTGAAAAATATAATGCTTTTATGTCTTCACCTAAACTGTATAATACTACATACGAATTCCAAATATTTGAACAGCCATTTCTTCAAGAAGAAAATGATTTAAATAATTTTGTTTCCACCACCACATTCGCACATACACAAATTAAAAATGTTACAAGTATCCAAGTACCGTGTGAAGTTAATTTGAACAAAGAAAACATCAGTTTTTATCCAATAAACAGTAGTACAGAAAATCAAAGTTTTAAATTACATGCTACTATTCTAATGGACGAAACAATGGAATTTATTAAAAATTTAAATGATTTACTAAATCTAACAAATAAAGAAAATAAAAGTATGGATTTAACGAATATTGAAATGGAAAATATAAATTTACGAGAAAACCTTAATTATGAATCACAAATGAAACATAGTATGGAATTTACAAAAAATATTTTATCAGTAAATGATACTAAAAATCTAAATGAAACAATTACGAATAATACAAGTATGGAACTTGTTAACAATTTGGAACATAATAATATAATTCAGTGTACCCCATTAAATGAAATTGAACCATTAATATTAGAAGACTCAGCTACTGAAACAAATCCGGGAACGAGTATAAATGAAACTTCAAATATTTCTCAATCACCATCTATTGTGAACCCAGCTGACACTTAAAATGGTAAGAATTTTTTTATTAATAATTTTGAAAACGGCCATATTCGCTCGAACATATTGTACTTTACTCAAGGAACAAATTGCATATTTAGCTCGTTTTTTTAGCTTAAACTGTAACGTTTACAACGTTATTCGTGGCCTGGCCTATTGACTATTAAATTTTTATAATTTTCGGGTTATTGTGAGTCGTCGCGTATACTTTATCAGATTTGAGAAGCGGAATTTCTCGTTCGATCGTAATTTACGTCGCTATTTACATCCTTTTCAATTTGTGCTTCGACAGAAATAGTTCTCCTCACTTCATACTCCCTTCTGGTGAGTAAAATTAAATTTGTTATAATTTTAAGTAATCGTCAAAAATTTGGTGAATATATTATTGGTAGTTTTATTTGATATTTTACTAACATTTAAATTTTTCGATTACAATCATTTGTCAAGAATCAGTTTTTTATTGAGTTAAAAATAAATAAACACAACATGTGATTAACTTTTTTCTCGAACTTTGGAGAAACCTTGGATGATTGTAATCGAAATTAAAGTTTATTGGGACAGAATTTTGACAGTTATTATTTTAATTCTTAGGGCCTTTGCCAAATAGTGAAGGGTCTTAAGTGAGGGCTTATCGAGCCAATTTTTCCAACCAAAGGGAAAAAAACCAATTTAGCCAGCGACTCCGTAGCCTGTGTTATTCCATTTCGGAAGATATCTTTAGTTCTCCTTCAGGGAAAACATCTTGCCAGCGTCACCATAGACCGTTGCTGTTTCTTCAGTTTACAGCTAAGAAAAAAACATCTTGCCAACGGCACCATTAACCGGTGCTCACTAAATTCCATCCAGTAATCTCCACAACAACGAAACCGAAGATCACCAGAAAAAAGATAAGAAATTAGTTAATTACTTTTCCACTAATATTTTCGAGTCATTTTTTTTTTAATAAACAATTTAACACTGATTTCTCTCTTTTATTTGTATGTCTGTACTTGGCCCCCTTTTTTATTTGTTTGGGGGGAGTTAAAAAAGAAAGCCAGAAGGAAGCCACGAACCCTGGAGCTAGCCAAGGGTATTTTTACGCTACAAATTGGCGCCCAACGTTAAGTCTTCTTGCTTTTTTTGAAACTTTTCTCAACCATTCACTTTATTTAAATTTCCATCAAATTAGTACAGACATTCAAATATTTTTTTTATATAGTTTACTAACATTTAATTTTTATCGCTACATTCATTTTGTTCGATTTGTTATCTTTTATTCAAGGCTAACCACTATCGAATTGGTATATTTTGATTTTAAATTAACTGGTTCTATTTATCGACGAATATTTTTGTATTTTTATTCTTTATTTAATTGTTTTACCTATACAATTATGTATACCCATTTAGTAGTTTTTCTATACAGATTGTCTCTTGGGATATTTTCTCTACATTTAAAATTATTATTTATAAATATTGAATTTATTGTTAGGAAGTTTCTTTCTCATCTTATAAAGATATTTCTTGGCTGACGTTGGCTTCTTTATGATTTTAATGTGTTTGTACCGTTTTATCAATATATCCTTTTCTCGTTGCTAACTAAGCTTTTGTCTGTTTTTATATAACTTTATTTTGTGGTGGTGAGAGTTACAGTCAAAATCTTTTCGTGTATCCCTTCAATTTCTGTATTTTGGTTTTTCTTTTCTCTCTTTTTTATCTCATTTCTTTCAGTTAAAATTTGGAAGATGGTCATAAGGAATTTTGTTATATCTTGAGTGTGGGTACCTATCGTTGTTTGCCGTGGGCATTTTGGGTGTGGTCTGGTTGACCACATTATTACCGTGTAAGGTCTGTGAGACCTTAGTATCGTGTAGGGGTCTGTGAGACCTCTTTATCGTGTAGCAGTTAGATTTGACTGCTCTGTTTAGTTCTATTGGTGTTCCGTATGGATGGGACACAATAGAAATTTATTTTGGGGATTTTGTTTTATTTGGTTTCTTTTTTTTAACCGTTAGGGTTTACCTTTGCGAAACAAATAGATTTTCCTTGTGTTTTTGTACCTACTCGGGATTTTTTTGTTTTCCAAATACCATTCTTTCATTTTTTTTTTCTGTATTGATTTTGTGATACACCAAGTACAGAAATATCTTTTAATAGCTTGGACTGTACCTATTCCTCACTCCTAGGACATTTTGATATAATTTGTGATTTTTTTTCTTATGTCTCTTTATATTTGTAATATTTTTGTAGTAACTTTTTTTGAAAAATATTAAGATATCGTATTTATTTTATCTTCTCTCGATATTTTTACATTTTGTAATTTTGATATAGCTTTTTGCTTTTAACACTGGAGTCACTACACTGAAGGCACTAGTTGTATTAACGTTTCATTAACTTTCTCTTTCTATTTTAATTTTTTGTAAATGCTTTTAACTTTTTTAAAATTCATTTCAACTTTTTAATTAACTTCGATTGTCATTTAATTTTTTCTAGTTTAAAATTTATATAAGGGTTGGTGAGTTCAGGTCAGTACTGTACCTTAGGAATAGCATTTATTTGCGAGTACAGGCTGAGGCTGTTCCTCTGTGCCGCACCACCAAGTTAATATAAATTTGTATTTTTAAATAATTAGTTTTCCTTGTTCCTTTTTCTTAATTTTTCTCTTTTCTTGTTGATTATTGCCTTTCAGTATTCTTAGCGTTGTGTATTGGCTTCCTGTTCCCAAGTGATTTCGTCGTTATTTCCTTTATTAATTATCCTATATTAATGTTTTCTTTTGGTTTTAATTATTTCTGCGATGTCTTGTCTTTTTTACTGTTGAATAATTATCTTTTCATCGTTTATACGTTTCGTATTTGGACAGCGATAAGACTGTCAACCTATGTTTTGTTCTGAATATCAATCGATTTTTCTTTTAGTGTTTAGACACATTTTCGTTCAATTGATATTTGGTTTCAATTTTTTCTCGTTCATTGAATATTTCCTTGGCTGGTGGCTTATTTTATTACTCTTTTTGGGAGTTTTTTTGTTGGTGTATTCAATGATTCTGTTGACGTCGGTCTTATCTTGTTTTGAAGATATATTTTTGTTTTTTCGCTTTGTTCACAATTGCCTTGTGAACAACTTATCCCTTATTTCTTTTGACATCGCGTCAAATTGTTGCCTTAACGACATTGATTAGGATAGTTAATATTATTATTATTAAATTTTATGTCGACAATTTTTTTTATTATTTATGAGAATTACACCAATCCTTGTGGTTACCTACTTAATTTATTAGTTGTTGTATATTTTATACCTATTCACCAGTTTTGGATTATTATTTAGTAGCTTCACTTTATAAAAAAAAAGATTTTTCAATTCTTTTTTTCTTCTGTCAGGTTACCGTGGTGTAACGTTTACAACGTTATTTGTGGCCTGGCCTATTGACTATTAAATTTTTATAATTTTCGGGTTATTGTGAGTCGTCGCGTATACTTTATCAGATTTGAGAAGGGGAATTTCTCGTTCGATCGTAATTTACGTCGCTATTTAAATCCTTTTCAATTTGTGCTTCGACAGAAATAGTTCTCCTCACTTCATACTCCCTTCTGGTGAGTAAAATTAAATTTGTTATAATTTTAAGTAATAGTAAAAAATTTGGTGAATATATGATTGGTAGTTTTATTGGATATTTTACTATTATTTAAATTTTTCGATTACAATCATTTGTCAAGAATCAGTATTTTATTGAGTTAAAAATAAATAAACACAACATGTGATTAACTTTTTTCTCGAACTTTGGAGAAACCTTGGATGATTGTAATCGAAATTAAAGTTTATTGGGACAGAATTTTGACAGTTATTATTTTAATTCTTAGGGCCTTTGCCAAATAGTGAAGGGTCTTAAGTGAGGGCTTATCGAGCCAATTTTTCCAACCAAAGGAAAAAAACCAATTTAGCCAGCGACTCCGTAGCCTGTGTTATTCCATTTAGGAAGATTTCTTTAGTTCTCCTTCAGGGAAAACATCTTGCCAGCGTCACCATAGACCGTTGCTGTTTCTTCAGTTTACAGCTAAGAAAAAAACATCTTGCCAACGGCACCATTAACCGGTGCTTACTAAATTCCATCCAGTAATCTCCACAACAACGAAACCGAAGATCACCAGAAAAAAGATAAGAAATTGGTTAATTACTTTTCCACTAATATTTTGAAGTCATTTTTTTTTAAATAAACAATTTAACACTGATTTCTCTCTTTTATTTGTATGTCTGTACTTGGCGCCCTTTTTTATTTGTTTGGGGGGAGTTAAAAAAGAAAGCCAGAAGGAAGCCACGAACCCTGGAGCTAGCCAAGGGTATTTTTACGCTACAAAACACACTCGCTGTAATATGCAATTTACTCCACTCGTAAAGTAATATAGGTACTTTACGTGTTAAAAAAAATGTTTACAAATTCTGTTATTTCAAATATTTCATGTATTGCCTTGAAATAATTTATTGACTATAAATGTTTCCAACAGTTACAAAATAAATTTTTGTTAATGTATTTGTTAAATTTTATTATCCACACATGAGTTTTTATATTACAATTTTTTATTTCAGTTTTAGTCGATGATAAATCACTTCCAGTTCCCTTTTCTAACTCCAGCAATAATCCAGAACATCTTCTGGATAATATCAGACCTAATAGTATACATGTAGACTCATTTGAATCTAGTGATGTCAGCAAACCGATGGATGATCGTGAATCCGTTTTGGATAGAATTAGATCCCAATTAGTGCAATCCGAGTCATTTGATGAAAATATTTGGAAGCGTTGGAGGGAAGAAGTTGCTAAATTTTCAGATACAGTACAAAAATATATAGCGAAGATAAAAAACCAACAAGAGACAGAATTAGATTCGAATGATAGCATTATTTTATCTTGTTCCTTTACTGACAATCCACTAAATACTACAAGTGATTATAATAAGACGGTAGAAAAGTTATCAAATAAAATTAAAAATACGGAGTCAAGGTAAACATACTATATTTATTGATATGGTCATTTATTAAATATTTTTAGGTATTTTAGCTGTTCAGAATACTGGGAATTTATAAAAAATGACGGAGATTATTATTTCTTCTATACATTGTACGGAGGTGTTATATTCAAGGTACATTTAGATCCAGAAACTGGAGTTTTCCGTGATAATGAAATTTTTAATAATTTAGAGGGTAAGAATGTTTTCTATATTAATATTGATTTATTTGAGTTTGAAAAACTTTTCCGGTAATTTGTGTAAATTTTGTAAAAGATATTAAGCAATTTACGAATTTTTTATTTTTATTTTGCAACCAATGTCAAATTTTGCAATGCAAATTAGATTTAAATATTTTTAGAGTGAAGTGAATAATTTTATTTGTTTTAATGTTAGTAAATAAAGTATACCTACAGATATGTGGGTACTTGATAAAAACCAAATAATTACATCGTACCTACTTTACCAGAAAAAAAACAGAGCAGTGAAGGGAAATATTGGGAAAACGGGGAAGTGACTCCATTTTTTAAACTTTCGTCGTGTGTGTAACCTTAATTGTTAAAGCTATACAGAAATCATCTTATTTTTATAATTTAGAGGTCAACTGTGAACGGATTTTAAATAATTTTACCCACAGGGTTGTTGCGGGGGCGTGAAAAACAAAAAAAAAAAAAATTAAAATCTATGAGTCCTACAGGTTTGAAATTTTGCAAAATAGTTATTTGTATTATTTTGATGTCAATTGTGAATGGATTTTACGAAATTCTACCCACAAGGGAGGATGCGGGGGCGTGAAAAAAATGAAATAAAATTTAAAATCTAATAAGTCCTACAGGTTTGACACTTTGCAAAATAGTTATTTTTATAATTTTGAGGTCAATTGTGAACGGATTTTACGAAATTCCACGCACATGGTGGTTGCGGGGACGTGAAAAAAATTCAAATCTATAAGTCCTACAGGTTCAAAACTTTGCAAAATAGTTATTTTTATAGATAGATACGCATCATAATAAACACAAACACAGATTCAACAACGATGTACATAAGTATAACACACGCAAAAAACTGGATATACATTTAAACCAATTCAAAAGAATGCAGTATAAGAAATCTCCACTATATGAAGGGGACTCTACTATAACCTTATATCCTCTGAATTGAAAAACTTAAATAATAACAGAATCTTTAAGAGTAGACTTAAGAAGTTTTTATTGGAGAACAAATTTTATTCGCTAGATGAGTACATTAAATTTAATATTTGATACTTGCTTAGATATTTATTATTTCATTTTGTATTGTTCATAGTTATCTGTATGTTTCTATTCTACTGTTCTTTACGGACAATCATAATTATGTAGGGGAACGTGGGGTATGATCGGACACTTAACAAAAAAAATTATTTAAATTAACATGATATTTATTTAAAAAAATAAAATTAGGAACATTCTGTTTCATAGACATAAGCCCATCGAAATAACACATAATGAGAAAAATATTGCTTTCCAAATATGAGCAAAAAATATTTTTTATAAAATTGTGCCTTGTCCGGTTGTGTCCACATCTGGGGGCAAAATCGGCCGGCACTTGGAGTAAAACCGGACCTATAGGACATTAACAAACAATACATTTGTCGCACTTAAATGTACACAAATCACTTTCGTTTAGACCTGTACAACCTTCGTGTGCCCATTTTGAGCACCCAGTACATTGCACCCATCCATCGTTTCGCCTTGTTTCATAATATGACTCGCCACAATATAGGCATAGCTCTTCTTCATTGTTCGAAGATTCATCGCCATCGGAATTTAAAGGCGTCGGTTCCTTTCTTTGTTTTTTGGTTTTGTTTCGCTTAGTATTTCCTGTTAAGTTTCTTTTTACGTTTTGAGTTTTCTTTTGTTTCTGTTTCTCTAATGCTTCTTCGAGTTCATTTTTATATGGAGATTCAGTCAACACAACCGTTTTGCCTCGTTTTCTTGTGGGCTGCCTCGATCTTTTTGCCTGTGGGACTGGAAGAAGGTCTTGTGGAGATGAAAATTGGAATGCGGAAGTAGATAAAACTACATCGTTGTGGTCTACTTGAAAGACTAATTTATTTATACCAGAAGGTCCTGGTTGAGGTGAAACTGGTAATATTTCCTTATGATTTGGACTAAGACTAACCCCATTGTTAAGGACTACTTTACGTACTAAGTCCTTTGAAACAGGTGAAACTTGCAATATTTCCTGGTGATATGGACTGTTATTTAAACCAGAAGGTCCTGGTTGAGGTGTAGCTGGTCTATTTGGACTATGACTAACGACATTGTTAAGGACTACTTCAGGAACTAAGTCCTTTGAAATAGAAGGTTCTGGTTGAGGTGACACCGGCAATATTTCCTGGTGGTTTGGACTGTTATTTAAACCAGAAGGTCTTAGTTGAGGTGTTGCTGGTCTTAATTCTTCGCGGTTTTGACTAAGAGATTGGGTTCTTTGCTCTTGGTAACCTGGTTCTTCTAAGTCAACATTTGACTGACTAACAAGAGATTCTAAATTTTGTTCCGGAATTTCTCGTTCAGTAGATTCGGCTGCAGCGAAATCGGCCTCTTCAAAAATATTTGGATCAGTTGGGTAAATCCCAGTCTTTCTAAAACCAGATGTGGCGATCTGTAGAGTAGCTGCTTTCTCGTAGGCTGCTCCAAACAATTTACTAATTTGGTACTGTGTCACTACACGTCCAGGGTTGTTGCGGAGCCAGTTTTTCTGCTCTTGACAATAATACGCACTCAGTGGTGCCATAAAGCTCACGTCAAGGGGCTGGAGGCGGTGCGTGCAATGCGGGGGGAAACACAACATTACGATTCCATTGTCACGAGCATAGTTTATTACGTCTAGATTTTTGGTATGGGTAACATGCCCGTCCAGTAATAAAAGAACGGGATCATCAATAGATGGTTTGAAATGTTCGGAAAAATGTTTCATCCATTGTAAAAAAATTTCACTTTGCATCCAACCGGAGGTGTGACATGCAGCAACAGTTCCTAAAGGAGCTCCGTCTAGTAATTCTGCTTTCATGCGCACACGTGGAAAAATTAATAGTGGTGGGACATAGTGACCAGATGCTGAAAAACATAGTTCCGCAGTAACAGTTTGCCCCCTTTCTGCAGATGTTAATGTGCCAACTTGTTTCCGACCTTGTTGTGCAATTATTTTAGATTGACTTTTTGGCACTGTTGTTATGCCAGTTTCGTCCACATTATAAATTCTATGTGATTTTATATTATATTTATCTATGGTGGCTGTTAAATTATCGAAAAACTTAGACACTGCAATTCTGTTAAAGCCCATGGCCCGCGCTGCTGACGTTGGTTCAGGGCTTCTTAAACTTAAGTCTTTTAAAAAAGCCATAGAGCCAATCAAGTCCTGCAATATTGTTTTTGAAGTTGTGCACAATATTATTACCTTCGGCTAACTGAAACGCTAAACGTCTAAGATCTTTTGTTGTCAAACCGAACAGCCGGCTTTCCATTAACTTTATATAGTTAACAATTTCTAATTCTTGGACATCCGTAAAGGTTTTCTTAAAATTACCCATACCTGTAACAAAGACCCCCGCTTTAAAATACACATTGAAAAATCAACCTAAGTAGAGGATAGTCCTTACCTTTTAAAGCAGCACTTTCCATCGAAATATTACTATTTCTAAACTTCTTTAATCTATCTTCTAATGTAGATTTCGGCACACTGTAAGACTGTGCTGCTTTTCTTATACCCATTTCACCTGTATTAACAGCTTCTATAGCTTTCTTTATTTGCGAGGAATCTCACGACTGCCTCGTTGTTTTTCTTCTATAATTTCTCATGCTTATGACAACTAAAATATGAAAAACATATTTATTTATAACATCTATTTTACCAGAGGGCAATACCGGCCACCCTCGGGGTAAAACAGGACATATCCGGTGTTACCCCGTCCGGTCGTACCCCAATTGCCCCTCCAAACAAAATTTGTTTTTATTGTTATACATTCATAACATTTGACTTTAATTTTCGTACTAAAAGTAAGTAGTAGTTGGCCCTATCGGTCCTATATAACAAAGATTCTGATAACTAACCTGTAACATACACATAGTAACATACAGCTAGTATATTAATATATTATAATGACTAGCTGTACCCGCGACGTAGTTCGCGTGGCGTGTTGATTGTTATATAAAAATTTCTCCCCCGAATTCGTTAAAGGGGTGGGGGGAGAAATTTTTATATACCAGATGTTAAGTTGAAAGAAGACAAATACATCTGTGAAAACCGCATTCGAATCGGATCAGCAGTTTTAATGTGATGCGCGCACAAACATACAAACAGACAGACAAAAAAAAAACTAACCACATTGTTGGGTTCTATATCGATGTAGTAACAACCCCCGCTAATTATATTTTAAATATCCTTAATGTACAGAATTTTCATTTTTACAGATTTATTATATGTATAGATTATTTTTCACGTCCCGCAACGCCCTTTGTTGGTGATATTTTCTAAAATCCGTCCACAATTGACCTCAAAATTATAAAAATAACTTTTGTGCAAAGTTTTAAATCTGTAGGACTTATGGATTTTAAATTTTAATTTTTGACCCCCCCGCAAGACCCCTGTCGGTGAAATTTCGTAAAATCAGTTCACAATTGACCTCAAACTTATAAAAAAAACTATTTTGCAAAGTTTTAAACCTGTACGACCTATAGATTTTATTTTTTTTTACGCCCCCGCAACCCCCATGTGGGTGAAATTTCGTAAACTCCGTTCACAATTGACCTCGCAAAATTATAAAAATAACTATTTTGCAAAGTGTCAAACCTGTAGGACTTATAGATTTTAAATTTTATATTAAATTAATTGTACTGACCCTTACTATTTGAAAGTCCATTTTATTAGGAATAATAAAAATAATAAAAAACTCTTGTTTTTTTATAAAACTTTCACTTTTAATTAAAAACTTTTAATGTTTTTTAAAATAATGACTTGCGATATATATAGGTCAAACACAAAGAAAATTTGAAATAAGATTTAATGAACACTTAAGAGCATATAGATTAAAACAACCAGATAAGTCAAATTATGCAAAACACCTACTTGAACATCCAACCTCACTCTTACACAACAATGACATCCAAATTCTACACATTTGTAATAAAAAACAAAATTTAGATTTCCTTATAGAACTTGAAATAAAAAGACATCTAGCAGATCCACAATTTAAAGTTGTTAATGAACACATAAATCTTAGAAATTCTCCACTATTAAACTGTTTACTTTGATTGAGTCTTCATTTTATACATAGATAAGATATAATTGTAATACAAATATATTAAGTTATTGTAAAGATCAGCAGATATAGTTTTTTCCTGGTTTTTCTATATCATTGCACAGTTATACTGATCTTAGAGGGAAATACATCCAGGATAATCCCTTAGGGCTAATAACATTTAGGCTTTAATATTGTTATATCTTATTACTTCCATACTTAATCTAGCCTTAATATTACTTATTCAACATCAGATAGTTAGCTACAAATAAACAAAATGTAACTTTATATGTCAATCTGACGATGCTTAGTAAAGCGAAACATGTCATTATTTTAAAAAACATTAAAAGTTTTTTAATTAAAAGTGAAAGTTTTATAAAAAACTAAGAGTTTTTTATTATTTTTATTATTCCTTTCAATTTTATTTTTTTTTATTTTTCACGCCCACGCAACCCCCCCTATGGGTGAAATTTTGTAAAATCCGTTCACAGTTGACCTCCAAATTATAAAAATTAGATGATGTCTGTATAGCTTTAACCATTAAGATTGCACACGCGACGGAAGCTTAAAAAATGGAGTAACTTCTCCCGTTTTCCCAACATTTCCCTTCACTGCTCTGCTCCTATTGATTGTAGCGTAAGGAAAAGTATACTATAACCAGCACAGGAGTATGAAAAATAATTGTACCAAATTTCGTTAAAATCCGTCGAGTAGTTTTTGTTTCTATAGCGGTTATGCAGACAGACAAAAATTTTACTGATTGCATTTTTGGAATCAGTATTGATCCCCAATCAGCCCCTGATAGTTATTTTGGAAATATATTTCATGTACAGAATTGACCTCTCTACAGTTTTAATATAAGTATAGATTATGATGACTTAATTTTTTTTATTTATTTATTTATTCTTTTCTTGGTTTAACATCATATTTACGTACATTAATATTAGTAATATTATCTGTTTCAGTAGTTTTAGAATTATTAGTATTAATATGAACCCCAAATATGTCTTTAGCTACATTATCAATTTGAGTCCTTCAAGATTACTTTCAGATTTTTTTCAACAATTTGTTCTAAGCAAATCTAATCGATTACGTTTATTTCTGTTAAACATCCGTTTGGCAAGGCATCTTTCTGTTAAACAACGGTAGTCTAGCAAAAAACAATCCATATATTCATCACTACGTTTATTTTCAAAATTAATTTTTTAATGCATTTATTTTTTGTAGTCTACGGGCTGCATAGATTTTTTCCAAAATAATCACAAGTGCCTGACGATCTGTGTACGAAGTAAACAAAAAATAAATATAAACAAGTTATAATGGTGTCGTGGGACACCAGGTAGGAACTAAGTTCGTTCAGCTAATGTAGAATCGACACTACTCGCTTGTGTATACGACTGTAGCGCATGCGCCCGTCTCATTTAACGGTTTTATTCCATAGACTTTTTGTTACGGTTTTACTATTACTTTTTTTTTCAGTTCCGTCGCGCAGCAAAATCCCTATCTTCTCCAAGCCTTGTATTATACTATACTACGTTATAGATTAATAATTACATTTTTTTGGTTGTACATATTTTCATAATTTGTACTTTTCGTCTGGGCAGCTTATATATCAATAAATTCTCTAAAGATATAATTTGTATATTGATAATGATCGGAATAAGATAATTGAATTAATTTTATTTAAAGTTAAAATAATATTTATAGTTTTTTGTTTAACACTGGAAAAAACCAAAAAAAAATTACCATCCCGCGAATTCGATACTCCAACGATATCCAATCGTGAAGAGTTCTCATATGCTAGTCAAATTATTTTTATGTATTTACTACATAAATTTTGATCATATTAATAATAATAATTTATTATAAATTTTGAGATTAACATTAGTAACAGGTGTAGATAATCCAATTAAATAAAATATTACAACATAATTTACACATTTTACATTTAAAAACCAATGATTTCCATTAATTTATAGGACATCACAAAAGTTGACATCGTTGGATTTTTCTATATTGTTTACAATGTTTATATTATGTATATTATTAAACTTACCTTTGGTTAGGAGATACTGTAATGAGAAGATCATCTTTTGCTTTATTTATTATAACTATTATATTTGTTGTAAACACTTTCAAGAAAGTTTCAGTGACAGTTAAATATTATATATTATATCATAACTGTCAACATTGTGTCTATCGTATACTGAACACTGAGTAGAGTCTATATAGCGTTGTGTGGAGACTAGTGGTAACCTGCCTACTAGATATAGTGGCACTATTACAAGCGTTACGGTTTTTTTTGTTACGGTTTTTTACTATTACATTTTTTTCAGTTCGGTCACGCCGCAAAATTCCTATCTTATCCAAGCCTGCCGTAAGGAACATAGTTCCAAATAGTTCTTGCTGTAACATTCTTTCGATTTGAACACACGTTCCGTTAAATTTACCTGGTTAATAAATAAGAACAATAATTAGTAAAACGAAGAACATTAACTGGTGGATGCAATAAAAGAATGAGAGTAAAATTCGTAAAATCAATAAATCACGTAAAATGAAGTATTAGTTATGTGAGAAATTAATAGCAAAACTAAAACGCAATAGATTACCTGTGTTAACAGATAAATTGATAATTACCACTGTGATCCACTTCCATCATGTTATCATTGGTAGCTGTAGATATTTCTAGAATATTTTTGTCAATAAATCCGTAACGAGTATCAGATTTTTGGGACAGAAAAAATAATTTCTTTTCATCGTCGAGTAATTCTTCCACGTTTTTTTTTCGAAATATCAAATAATTTATTTATAGTTTACAAAAAAAGGTCCTCTGTTTTTCTTTTGTGTAACAGACTTTTTTTGTTTACAATTTTTTTGTAACAATTTCCAAGAATTAAAAATTTTTGTAAGTTTTATTATTGCGTATTGTAATCCACGTGTCGGTATTTCAGCAGCACACCATATTTTATTAACTTTATTAATTGTACTTTTACAACTTTCTTTAATTGTTTTTTTAAGAAATCTGTGTTCATAAAAAAAACTGACATAACATCTTTTACAAGTGGTAGCTTTCTGCCAACAAAATTTTCATTGCTATCACCAATCAAATAAATTGAATTCTTCATGATTAGTTAGCTTCTTATCACAATTATATTAAATATTCCAAAATTAATAATGAAAACTATTATTAAATCACAAATACCACTTAAACAGTTCAATCAAGTATTTGGAAGGAAGTAATGTCAAAACAAACCTCCCCCTATACTTCCACGAAAGAATTAATCTGAACGGTAACTTATCGACGTAACCGATATAATCGTTTTTGTCAACTTAAAAAAAAGATAATATAGCTCACGCAAAATTATAAAAATAACGAAAAATTATACATTCAATAAAATAACGAATTAATTATTTTATTTAATCTTACTATAAATAAATAACTTTTTTAAACCGTAAGAAAACTTATCAGTATTAGTTTAATTAAATTAAAAGTCATAATTTCATACATTTGCAACTAAATAAAATTTTTTCATATTATTATCCATCTTTTTACATTTTAGATAATTGTTTTGTGTCATTTAGAATAGTTGTACCACAGCATTTGACAAAGACACTGTGTGTCGAAACGTGCGTCATGCAAATTTGTTAATATAGTGGAAATTTAAACCTTTTTAAGTGTTTTATTACGTTTGAATAAAAAATGTTGCTCGAAAATGGCACACCCTAATATATATATATAATAATAATAATAATAATAATAATAATGTTTATTTAAAAGAGTAAATGCAATAATAATACACTATTAAAAATAAATAAATAAACATAGGAAAAAGTCCGCTGAGGTATTGTATACCTGTGTGCGACATTTTTTTTTATATTTTATTTTATGCTTATGTATAGTTCTGCTTTTGTATATCTGTGAGTGTACATTAAATTTCTATAATAAATACGATACAAGACATTAAATTTATACATTAACATTTTTTACGTGTAGATTACAAATATTTTATAAATTACCTTTACAAGTAGAAGAAATATGGATTGATTGGGTATGTAATAGCAAGGTCGGGGCCTTTTTAGGCTTCTTATATAATAATAATTGGGAGAATTCTTTTTTTTTATTATTATTATTTTAAATGTGTCATACGTCTATTTTAAGTTTCTAGGACAATTTTGGTTATGGTCACAATTAAAAATAATTCGTTTCTGAATATACAATTAATACTGATTTTTCGATTAACTAATAATATATAGCGAAAATACAAGTCTTAAATTAAATATAAAACTTTTTAACTTATTTTAAGTATTTTAGATCTATTAAGTTGTTGAATATACACCTACCACTCTGTTCAATCCATTTCTTTATTTTGTTTTTGTAAAACCTTAATTTAGTTATTTGTTTAATTTCATTCGGTAACAAATTACATAATCTTGGTGCAAAGTAGATTGAGCATCGCTGGCCGATAGTTTTCTGGCTCATTGTTAAGTAGGTGTATTGTTTTCTAGTGGGGTATTTATGTTGGGGATAATCTACAGATATTCTGCTTTTAAAGATATTCACAAGAACGTTTTGACAGTATAATTGTCTTATATCGAATAATTTACTTTCCTCAAATAGTGTTTCGGTGGGATACATTCTTGGTTTTCTATATATAAGTTTTATTATCCATTTTTGTAATGTGTTCAAATTTTTTAACTAGCATTCAGCCACACTACCCCATCCAAGAATTCCATATGTAAGGTGCGATTTTACTAAAGAATTGTATAGTATAATTAATTGGTTATGTTGTAAAAAATCTCGTAAATATCTAAACTTATATAATAGTCCCCTAATTTTGTTTATAATATTTTTAATTTGTAAATTCCATTTGAGATGTCGATCTATAATAATTCCTAAATATCGAATTAAGGATGATTCTGGGATTTTTATGGAGTTATCTATATTAATTTCGCCAAAATTTGGTAAATTATTCGAGTAAGAAATAAAAGGTAGATACTTTGTTTTTTCTATATTTAATGTAAGTTTGTTAAATTGAAACCATTGTATAAATATTTGTAAATCTTCTTCAATTTCTGCCTTTAAAGTTTCCCAGGTCGAAGATGTGTACGTGATTACAGTATCGTCGGCGAAGCTAATGATGTTACCTTTTGTGTTCAGTGAAAATATGCTATTCATATAAAGAATAAAAAGAAGAGGTCCAAGAACAATCTCCTGTGGAACCCCATAGGTAACTGTTCTTGGATCACTAAGTACTCCATTTACATTCACATACTGCTTTCTATCTTCTAAGTTACTATTTAATATGTTATGGATCTTTCCTCGTAGGCCATATAATTTAATTTTATTTAATAAAAGTTTATGAGAAACCGTATCGAAGGCTTTTGAGAGGTCTACAAAGATAGAAATAGCAGGTTTACTATGGTCTAGTGCTTGGTATAAACTTGTTGTTAATGCATGTATAGCATCTTCAGTTGACCGTTCTTCTCTAAAGCCGTATTGATTCGTATGCAGTACACCTAATTTATTAAAAAAATTATTTATTCTTTTTATAAGAATTTTTTCATAAATTTTTGAGAACACGGAGAGCAAAGATATAGGTCTATAGTTTTGAGTTTCTGTTTTATTTCCACTTTTATATAAAGGTTTAATTACACCAATTTTTAAGCAATCTGGAAAATATTCTAAATCAAAACTTTTATTTATTAAATAAGTTAGCGGTTTTGTAATTTCTTTAATAGTTTCCGCTCTTATGTTATCCCAGCCAGGTGCTTTTTTGAGTTTTAATTTATCGATTACCTGATTTATTTCGTCCTCATTTTTATTATATAAATACATACTTTTTTTTCAAATTCTCTATGTGTTCCTTAAAGTTATTTGAGTTTGGTATTTTATTTGCATAATTTTGTCCCAATTCACTATAATATTTATTAAATTCATTAGCAATATTAAAACTATCTGTAATTATTTGTCCCATACCTGTTTTTAACTGATCAATCTGAGTTTTGGGCTTTTGCATGTCACATATGTTGTTTATACATTCCCACAAGGCTGAAGATGAATTTTTATTTTTGCTAATAAAATTATTTATATAATTTCGTTTGGAAATTTTTATTAAAGAATTTATTTTATTTTTATAATTATTATATTTTATCTTAATAGTAGGATTTTGTGAATGTTTTAGCATCTGATGGTACATATTATTTTTTTCTTTAATAGATGTTGCTAGACCACGCGTTATCCAAGGTTTTCTTATTTTTAGTTCCTTATTTTTTATTTTAACACGTATCGTGTGTTTGCCTAAATAATAATTTATTTTATTTATGAATAGTTCAAAAAAAATATTAATATTATTTATTTTATACAATTCATCCCATTTTTCATTTGTAAGGTCTTCTCTTAAATTACAATAATTAGTATAAGTTTTATAAATTGACTTATCTACGTTTCTATTTTCAAGTTCTGTATTTAACGCCAGCAAAATTGGTGAATGGTCTGTAATATCACTTTTAATTATAAAACCGCAATGATTATTTGTATATTCTTCCGTTTTTAAGAAAAAATGATCTAAACATGATTTGCTTTTAGGTCTTGTGATTTTATTTATGTATGATATGAAATTATATGAATTTAAGTAATTTTTATATTCTTCAACGTATTCGTTGTCACTTAATAAGTTTATATTCATATCTCCTACAATAATATGTGTTTGTTTACTTTTAGTTTTTTCTAAATAACCTAACAAGTCAATATTTAACTGATCGTATGTTGATAAAGCATTAGGTGATCTATAGAGAGCGGTTAAAAAAATACATTTATTTTTCAAGGAAATTTCTAGTTCTGCAGCTTTATGATCACCGATAAATGTTGTCTTGAATGTGTAATTAAATAAAGATCTAACATAAATAATTATACCATCATTTTTATTTAAAGTTCCGTTATTATATAAAATATCATACCCTTGCAATGAAAATGTATTTAAAGAATTACCTAATTGAAAAGTTTCAGTTAAAACAATTACATGAAATTCTATTTTTATATCATTTAGAAAAATGCATAAATTATCAAAATTTTTATTTAAACTTCGTATGTTGATGTGAATAATTTTAAATGAATTTTGTAAGTGTTTTGTATGTATAACATTAAAAATAGGTGTATCTTCAACAACAACAGTACCTATTTCTTTAGGTTTATAATTTTGCAGATATGGATTCATATTTTAAAGTTTTTTTTTTTAGAATATTGACTTAAAATTTATTGCTACCTGTTGATCCAAATCGCGTTTTGGGTTTTGTGACTATTGGGTTTGCCACTTTTTCCACCTTTTTGTTTGTTTTTTCGGTTGGATTTTTATTAAATTGTGAATTTGAATTTGAATTTCCTCTTCTGTCGATGTTGGGTGTTCCTGGATCGCTATGAATTTCTGCTGGATTTCCTTCAGCTTCTTCGATAGCTAATATATCATCAGCAGTGAGTATTGCGTTGTCGACAAACAATTTTTCGCCTTTAATAAAACACCTGTTTGCTGAATCTTTAACTCTTATTAGATGTCTACTTAGTATTCTATTTATTTCTCGTTGAGCTTGTGTTAGATCGTGAGATATTATCACTTGAGTTCCCTTTAATTATATATATATATATATATATATATATATATATATATATATATATATATATATATATATATATATATATATATATATATATATAAAGTGAAATCCAAAATGTCACGGCTGACTAGTTAAAGAACAAAAAAGGTATCACGGGGATGCAGCCTTGGTAAGGGTCTAAAAGTGAGACTCTGGTTTACAACACCAAGCTTTCGAATTATTTATTAATTCTTTTTCAAGGCTACAAAAAGGGTTAAATTTAATACAAAAATTGTAACATTAAAAATCTGAAGTTACTTACAGTAATATGAATCTATAATGAAATTGATGAAAAACATGCATATTAAATCCATTATATTAACAACATGATGTCTTTGAAGAATAACTATTGATGAAATTTTAATTTTATAACATCAAAAATCCACGAGGATGAACAAAATGATGTAAAGTTTGACGACGTGTTTATCAAAAATTTAAAAAGTAAACTGGAATGGTAAGTTTTTTTTGGACTAGAATAACTATAATATTATTTGAAATTTTTAGTTTACAGGTATGCTATTGCCAACTTAAAAACAGCGGTAAATTGTTTCCGATTTGAATTTTGAAACTTTTAATTCGTGTGTTATTTTAGGTTTGATTGTTATTTGGTTTAATGGGTATTATATAAAGCGGTTTGAACATAATATAAAATATGTCATTATTATTTAATTATTGTACTAATAGTTGGTGTTTTATTATTTTTTAAGTTGGGTCTAGTATATAAATGCAAAAACTGTAACCATTCATTGAGAAGATAAAAATGCACAAATCTAGAATTGGAACAGTGAGATACCCGGAAGGGTAGTTGTTTCTATCATTAGTATGGTAATATTTAGTGTTGTAGATCAAACAATTTACATTTAAACCCTTAGACGTATAGTATTAGAGAAACAGAAAAGTACCTACGGAGACATTTGGAACACAATAACAAAACGTGTTTTACAAAACAGATGAATAATTAAAAAATTCTACTTGCCTTCTGTTATCTAATGATAGTAAGTAACAGTATATTTTGTTTAAATCTTGTGTATCTGATTTTTTATTCATTGTGTGTGGTGTTTTGTTGATGTGTACCATTTCTAGGAATTTTCTTTTATTAATATTTCTTTCAGTGTCTAAAACTTTAGCTTCATTGTAATTGATGTGATGTAATTCATCAATCACATGTTCGGCTAATGCACATTTTCTCTTGTAAAGTCTCGCATCGCTTTTATGTTGTGTAATACGTTGCTTTAGATTTTGTGATGTTTGACCTATGTATTGTTGATTACAATTAGCACATGGTATACTATATATAACGTTTTTCATGTTATAGACATCCTCTTTTTGTTTGAGTTTAGAGAAAAGTGTGGCAATAGGTGTGTGTTTTTTCTGAGCTATTTTTATATTATTAAATTTACTGAATGTTTTAATGATTTTTGATGTTAAAATTCCTAAATATGGTAAGGATCCATAAGTGACTCTTTCTATTACTTGTTCATTAATACGAGGAATTGGATTATCTAATTGATTGTTAAAAATTAATTTTTTTAAAAAAGGTGATGGATAACTGTTGTCTAGTAGTAGGTTGTAAAGTTTTTTTAGGTTCTTTTCGGTTAGAGAGACATGACTGATTTTTTGTATACGGGATTTAAGGCCAAGGATTAGATTGATTTTCATCCTCAAAGGATGGTATGAGTTGAAATTCATATATCTGCCTGAATTCGTTGGTTTCACATACCAGTCTAGTATTACAGAATTGTCAGCCCTTCTGATAACCCTTGTATCCAAGAAAGGTACTGAACGATCTGTTTCTTTCTCTACAGTAAATTTCAGATGTTCATTATAGTTGTTGAATACATTTAGAATGGTCTGAATATCATTCTCCGGTACAGCGCAGATTATGTCATCAACATATTTCTTCAAAAAGGGTGGTTGGAAAGGTAAGGTGGGGATGCAACTGTCCAACAAATCATCCATTACGTATTGTGCAAAAATAGGTGACACGGTACTTCCCATAGGTGTACCAAAAATTTGTTTATAAATGTGATCATTGAAAGCAAAAAAACAAGTATCACTTATGAAGTCTACTAATTCTAAAAAAATTGTTAAAGGCGTTTGACATTTTTGTTGAATAGTATGCCAGTGTTTATTTATGCTTTGTTTGACTAACTCTATGGGTACATTGCTAAAAAGGGACACCACATCTAGACTGATGATGACATAGTTTTTCGGTAACTGGAATTCTTGAATGAATTCTGAAAATTGGAAAGAGTCTTTTATGTAATAGTTATTATTCGTGTCATATGCATCAGTCATGATGTTGGTAACCCATTGAGCAATGTTACCATTTGGTGCATTCAATGATGAGATAATTGGTCTCAAACTGAGATTTGCTTTGTGAATTTTTGGGAGTCCATAAAATTTCGGTAAAATTGATAGAAAAGTGACACAAGTCAAAATTGCTAATTATTCGGTAGGACCGATTTAAGTTTTCAGATAAGAGAAAACGACGTGTAGTTAAGCGAGAGAAATAGTTGAATGACATATTTTTATTTTTAATGTAAGTTTATACTGTATTGTTGAAAATGGTTAAGTGTTTTATTGATATTATAACAAAACCACCCCCTTAATATAAGGGTGTTCTATCCCTTGTTGGATTTGTGACACTTTTCCATAAAAACTAGACGTCATGTTTTTATTTTGTTGTTTTGTTGAAATAATACGAAAATAATATTTTTTTGTAGAAAAAGATATTTTATTATAGAAAAACATATTTAAACGAAAACAAAAAACTTAATTCTTACAAATTCTTATAAAATTCAGCGTGGCAAACAGGGATGTGCTTCTTCGTCACAAGTTCCAATAAACCCTTTTTCTTTTAATCTGAAATTTTGATCTTACTGTTATACAATGGATGCAAACTAAAGTTGTTGCTGTTTATTGATGAGAGTCTTCAAGTAGGTCTCTTTATTTTCAACTCCTTAAAGTTATCTTCGACATAAGAAGTCTTATAAAGTATTGTAAACGGAGCGGCTTTCTCAATTTTTATTACTTTCATGAAATTCAACTTGTTATCGTTGCTTCTTGTAGAACTTTCCATGTTTCCAACTATTTCAGTTAATCGCTTTAAGTCAAAAAAATCAGTAAACAACAATTCCTTCACCAAAAATGGGTTTCCAGTTTTTCTTGCACTTTTAATGACACCAACGTATTCAGCCGGTAGGAAAATAGGCCCCGATTTTAAAGAGCGTTTTATTTGGCGTTCATTATCGCCCTCGTTTTGCGTGTGTCCGACGATCAAGAACTTATGCGTTATTGACTGTACATTAGGGAATTTCAACAAAGCATAGATGTTTATGCTTAAAATAAAACGATTTTTTTGTTGCCCCACGCAATTGTCCAAATACAAAACAAAATCAATGTTTTCATCCGGACTCAGTTTGGACCTTTCTTCAATGAATTTCAAAAGACATGAACCTATTTCATTGGCTCCTCTATGTCCCTGAGTCTCATCCCAGATATAGCAATAGCACTGGTCACCATTGTTATTTTGATCTATCTCATATACCGTGAAGTTGAAAACATTAAGTTTGCTTTTATAATAAAAAGAAGAAGTATACCCCTTGGGGCACGGCGTCACTGCCTGCAGATCAAAGCAAGCCATAACATTATTTTTACTAATATTGTCTTTATCAGACTGTTTTTCCAAACGAGACAAGTCTTTTTCTGATAGATGCATTTCGTACTCATCTTTGAGATTTTGCTTTTCCTCTTCTCCTGAATTTGTGTATGTGGCACAAATTCCACACTGATCCTTTTTTGGTGTGAAAAAGGAGATGTTAAATTCACGAGTGAATACTTGATGGTATATCAGATATTTTCCATAAGGTAAATTATTTTCGGTGCACTCTTTAACATAGTCCCTATGCAGATCCCGTAAGGATTTTCCACCTTCAATAAACTCACGGGAAGAGCGAGCTTTTGTGTAGTGGCTGTCAATTCTCGGTATAGAGTCAATATGTTTTCGAATTCCCTCCTTGATATTCGCATCCAGTCGATGATGTTTTCCATGCTTTCCTCGAAAATCAGGTGAGGTCATTCCACCAACTGGATCTCGCTTACTAATTACAGTTCTTATCGGTCTGTCAGTTATGTCTAGAGTAGATTTAAAAAAGTTTTGCACACGCGAATAGGAATTCCGTCAATATTAAAATGAAATGCAGTATTATCACGACGTTTAGATTCATGTCGATGGTATTGGTACTTTGGTTTGATAGGAATCTTGCATGATGCTAAATAGTCTCGTTGTCTCTGTGAACTCCCTAGGGCCCAATAACTTTTGAAAATTTCTTTCCCGGACTCGTCATTGATTCTCGTATTGCACTTGAGTTTGCAAGTATCCTTACAGGGAGGTTTAATTTCTCGGGCAGCTACACATTTTTGGGAACTTTCACTTCCAGAATGTAAATAATCAGGGTCTCTATCGCTGTCATCGGAGTTGTGGAATGGGTCATTGTTTTCTATATTATCAAAATTTGGGGAACTAGCACCAGGTACAGTCAGCAATATGTAAGTGTCAACTGAAGGAGCCTTTAAGTCATTTTTACTCAGCTCTGGAAAAGGAGAGCTAAC
Organism: Altica lythri; assembly: GCA_964028335.1. Taxonomy (NCBI): domain Eukaryota; kingdom Metazoa; phylum Arthropoda; class Insecta; order Coleoptera; family Chrysomelidae; genus Altica; species Altica lythri. Next base: position 95,567,214 of record OZ034801.1, on the reverse strand, counting down.
ATCTTTATTCTTAGTAGACATTACAATCTGATTTTTTTCTATGATTGTGTTATTATCAATACTAATTTCTATTGTGTTGTTGTCAGCATCAGGTATTGTAATATTAGTGGGAATAGTTTGCATAATAATATAATCAGTATCATCAGAGTATTGTGTAGTACTACTGTTGCCAATTTCGTTGAGGATCGGTGGCAAGGCATCCTCTAAAACAAGCAACCTTTTTCAGAGATTGGCGTAGATCTGAGACGTGGATGGTCTTCGTGAATAACCTCCCAGCATTGCATGTAACTATCGGCAGACTCATTTTGTTTTTGGACTAATTGTACTATCAAGTGTGCTCTTCGGGACATTATTTTCGTGAAAATCATACAACCTAAAACTGTCATAATTACATCAATAATTTGAAGAAAAGTGTCACATCTCTAAATTTCAGGTTAAGAGGAAGACATAAAATAGAACTTTTGTTTCTGAAGTTTAAAGAAAAAAGACACTTTATGGATAATGACGTTCTGTTAGTTCACATTAACACATAGAATCGATCACTTTATATGGAAAAAAGACACAACTCCAAAAGTGACGTTTTACAACAGAAATGAATTGATGAAGTAAACTTACCTTCTAATGTAAAAGCGACACAAAACCAAATAAGACGTTTTTCTATAAAATTTTCTCACAAACAACGTTTCCTCTCAAGATCTAATGCACAACTGTCACTTTTCTATAAAAGTAAGCGGTTAATTACCAAAATGAACAAAAGACACTTGCGCCTCCCAGCGGCGACTGGTTAAACTTATAGTTATGTCGTTTTTCCACATAACTCTACTACGATTTCAGGTTGTTTTTGATAAATAATATAAAAAATGATGAATTTTGACTTGTGTCACTTTTCTATCAACGGAGCGAAATAATTTAAGTAATGTTTATTATTATGATTATGATTGTAGTTTGTTATACAATTCGTGATTTTTGCTCTAATCAGATCCTGTTCTGTCCTCTCTACATCAAAAAGTAAATTTTCTACGTCAGCTAATAGTTTGGGAATTGAAATTGTATTTAATTCAGGAGGAATTGCAAATTTGTGACCTAATGAGAGAAACACCCTGATATCCATGGGAATGTCAACGTCTGTTAAATTCCGTAGCCAGTTATCTTTGACGTATATTGATTTTAAGTTATTGGAATGTAGATTATTAATTTTTTTAATGTTATTCTTTTTGATATTATTAAATAACTTGTTAAACGAACGCGACTTATTATTTTTAAAATCTAACCAGATATTATTAGGTAATTGTGTACTGATTAGGTCTTCAAGACGTCTTACGGATTTTAGCAGTTTGTTGACAGTCTCATGTGTGAACTTAATCTCTAAATTTAGTAGTTTGTTCTTTAACCTGTTATCAAATTTGTGCATTTGTTCTATTCCTTTGGTGTCCGTTTCTATCAAGTGTCCTATGTTCTTGGTATTGTTGTTGATATGTGATGGAATTACTCCTTGTTTTCTGCAATTAAGGAGGAAGAGTTTCCGGTTTTTCATTTTCATCAATTTGGTGGAATTTTTAACCCATTTTTTTAAATTATCCGATACATATTGGCCGTATGTTCTGCCTATGTCCTGATAAAACCCCATATTTTCTACAAAAAGTGAAATCCAAAATGTCACGGCTGACTAGTTAAAGAACAAAAAAGGTATCACGGGGATGCAGCCTTGGTAAGGGTCTAAAAGTGAGACTCTGGTTTACAACACCAAGCTTTCGAATTATTTATTAATTCTTTTTCAAGGCTACAAAAAGGGTTAAATTTAATACAAAAATTGTAACATTAAAAATCTGAAGTTACTTACAGTAATATGAATCTATAATGAAATTGATGAAAAACATGCATATTAAATCCATTATATTAACACCATGATGTCTTTGAAGAATAACTATTGATGAAATTTTAATTTTATAACATCAAAAATCCACGAGGATGAACAAAATGATGTAAAGTATGACGACGTGTTTATCAAAAATTTAAAAAGTAAACTGGAATGGTAAGTTTTTTTTGGACTAGAATAACTATAATATTATTTGAAATTTTTAGTTTACAGGTATGCTATTGCCAACTTAAAAACAGCGGTAAATTGTTTCCGATTTGAATTTTGAAACTTTTAATTCGTGTGTTATTTTAGGTTTGATTGTTATTTGGTTTAATGGGTATTATATAAAGCGGTTTGAACATAATATAAAATATGTCATTATTATTTAATTATTGTACTAATAGTTGGTGTTTTATTATTTTTTAAGTTGGGTCTAGTATATAAATGCAAAAACTGTAACCATTCATTGAGAAGATAAAAATGCACAAATCTAGAATTGGAACAGTGAGATACCCGGAAGGGTAGTTGTTTCTATCATTAGTATGGTAATATTTAGTGTTGTAGATCAAACAATTTACATTTAAACCCTTAGACGTATAGTATTAGAGAAACAGAAAAGTACCTACGGAGACATTTGGAACACAATAACAAAACGTGTTTTACAAAACAGATGAATAATTAAAAAATTCTACTTGCGGTCTGTTATCTAATGATAGTAAGTAACAGTATATTTTGTTTAAATCTTGTGTATCTGATTTTTTATTCATTGTGTGTGGTGTTTTGTTGATGTGTACCATTTCTAGGAATTTTCTTTTATTAATATTTTTTTCAGTGTCTAAAACTTTAGCTTCATTGTAATTGATGTGATGTAATTCATCAATCACATGTTCGGCTAATGCACATTTTCTCTTGTAAAGTCTCGCATCGCTTTTATGTTGTGTAATACGTTGCTTTAGATTTTGTGATGTTTGACCTATGTATTGTTGATTACAATTAGCACATGGTATACTATATATAACGTTTTTCATGTTATAGACATCCTCTTTTTGTTTGAGTTTAGAGAAAAGTGTGGCAATAGGTGTGTGTGTTTTCTGAGCTATTTTTATATTATTAAATTTACTGAATGTTTTAATGATTTTTTATGTTAAAATTCCTAAATATGGTAAGGATCCATAAGTGACTCTTTCTATTACTTGTTCATTAATACGAGGAATTGGATTATCTAATTGATTGTTAAAAATTAATTTTTTTAAAAAAGGTGATGGATAACTGTTGTCTAGTAGTAGGTTGTAATGTTTTTTTAGGTTCTTTTTGGTTAGAGAGACATGACTGATTTTTTGTATACGGGATTTAAGGCCAAGGCTTAGATTGATTTTCATCCTCAAAGGATGGTATGAGTTGAAATTCATATATCTGCCTGAATTCGTTGGTTTCACATACCAGTCTAGTATTACAGAATTGTCAGCCCTTCTGATAACCCTTGTATCCAAGAAAGGTACTGAACGATCTGTTTCTTTCTCTACAGTAAATTTCAGATGTTCATTATAGTTGTTGAATACATTTAGAATGGTCTGAATATCATTCTCCGGTACAGCGCAGATTATGTCATCAACATATTTCTTCAAAAAGGGTGGTTGGAAAGGTAAGGTGGGGATGCAACTGTCCAACAAATCATCCATTACGTATTGTGCAAAAATAGGTGACACGGTACTTCCCATAGGTGTACCAAAAATTTGTTTATAAATGTGATCATTGAAAGCAAAAAAACAAGTATCACTTATGAAGTCTACTAATTCTAAAAAAATTGTCAAAGGCGTTTGACATTTTTGTTGAATAGTATGCCAGTGTTTATTTATGCTTTGTTTGACTAACTCTATGGGTACATTGCTAAAAAGGGACACCACATCTAGACTGATGATGACATAGTTTTTCGGTAACTGGAATTTTTGAATGAATTCTGAAAATTGGAAAGAGTCTTTTATGTAATAGTTATTATTCGTGTCATATGCATCAGTCATGATGTTGGTAACCCATTGAGCAATGTTACCATTTGGTGCATTCAATGATGAGATAATTGGTCTCAAACTGAGATTTGCTTTGTGAATTTTTGGGAGTCCATAAAATTTCGGTAAAATTGATGAATTTGTTTTTAAGATTGCTTTATCCTGATCATTGAACCACCTAGAATGTTTTCTTACTAATGCTTATGCTTTCTGTTGAACGGTGGATAATGGGTTTCTGTTTACTATTCTGTAATATGTGTTATCGTCTAGAATTTCGTTACATAATTCGTTGTAATGAGACTTATTCATTAATACCGTCACATTGCCCTTATCTGCCCTTGTAACAATTATGTCTTCATGATCTTTAAGAAAAGTTTTAGTTTTTTTAAACAAATAATTTAAGTAATGTTTATTATTATGATTATGATTGTAGTTTGTTATACAATTCGTGATTTTTGCTCTAATCAGATCCTGTTCTGTCCTCTCTACATCAAAAAGTAAATTTTCTACGTCAGCTAATAGTTTGGGAATTGAAATTGTATTTAATTCAGGAGGAATTGCAAATTTGTGACCTAATGAGAGAAACACCCTGATATCCATGGGAATGTCAACGTCTGTTAAATTCCGTAGCCAGTTATCTTTGACGTATATTGATTTTAAGTTATTGGAATGTAGATTATTAATTTTTTTAATGTTATTCTTTTTGATATTATTAAATAACTTGTTAAACGAACGCGACTTATTATTTTTAAAATCTAACCAGATATTATTAGGTAATTGTGTACTGATTAGGTCTTCAAGACGTCTTACGGATTTTAGCAGTTTGTTGACAGTCTCATGTGTGAACTTAATCTCTAAATTTAGTAGTATGTTCTTTAACCTGTTATCAAATTTGTGCATTTGTTCTATTTCTTTGGTGTCCGTTTCTATCAAGTGTCCTATGTTCTTGGTATTGTTGTTGATATGTGATGGAATTACTCCTTGTTTTCTGCAATTAAGGAGGAAGAGTTTCCGGTTTTTCATTTTCATCAATTTGGTGGAATTTTTAACCCATTTTTTTAAATTATCCGATACATATTGGCCGTATGTTCTGCCTATGTCCTGATAAAACCCCATATTTTCTACAAAAAGTGAAATCCAAAATGTCACGGCTGACTAGTTAAAGAACAAAAAAGGTATCACGGGGATGCAGCCTTGGTAAGGGTCTAAAAGTGAGACTCTGGTTTACAACACCAAGCTTTCGAATTATTTATTAATTCTTTTTCACTATTAGCTGACGTAGAAAATTTACTTTTTGATGTAGAGAGGACAGAACAGGATCTGATTAGAGCAAAAATCACGAATTGTATAACAAACTACAATCATAATCATAATAATAAACATTACTGAAATTATTTGTTTAAAAAAACTAAAACTTTTCTTAAAGATCATGAAGACATAATTGTTACAAGGGCAGATAAGGGCAATGTGACGGTATTAATGAATAAGTCTCATTACAACGAATTATGTAACGAAATTCTAGACGATAACACATATTACAGAATAGTAAACAGAAACCCATTATCCACCGTTCAACAGAAAGCACAAGCATTAGTAAGAAAACATTCTAGGTGGTTCAATGATCAGGATAAAGCAATCTTAAAAACAAATTCATCAATTTTACCGAAATTTTATGGACTCCCAAAAATTCACAAAGCAAATCTCAGTTTGAGACCAATTATCTCATCATTGAATGCACCAAATGGTAACATTGCTCAATGGGTTACCAACATCATGACTGATGCATATGACACGAATAATAACTATTACATAAAAGACTCTTTCCAATTTTCAGAATTCATTCAAGAATTCCAGTTACCGAAAAACTATGTCATCATCAGTCTAGATGTGGTGTCCCTTTTTAGCAATGTACCCATAGAGTTAGTCAAACAAAGCATAAATAAACACTGGCATACTATTCAACAAAAATGTCAAACGCCTTTGACAATTTTTTTAGAATTAGTAGACTTCATAAGTGATACTTGTTTTTTTGCTTTCAATGATCACATTTATAAACAAATTTTTGGTACACCTATGGGAAGTACCGTGTCACCTATTTTTGCACAATACGTAATGGATGATTTGTTGGACAGTTGCATCCCCACCTTACCTTTCCAACCACCCTTTTTGAAGAAATATGTTGATGACATAATCTGCGCTGTACCGGAGAATGATATTCAGACCATTCTAAATGTATTCAACAACTATAATGAACATCTGAAATTTACTGTAAAGAAAGAAACAGATCGTTCAGTACCTTTCTTGGATACAAGGGTTATCAGAAGGGCTGACAATTCTGTAATACTAGACTGGTATGTGAAACCAACGAATTCAGGCAGATATATGAATTTCAACTCATACCATCCTTTGAGGATGAAAATCAATCTAATCCTTGGCCTTAAATCCCGTATACAAAAAATCAGTCATGTCTCTCTAACCGAAAAGAACCTAAAAAAACTTTACAACCTACTACTAGACAACAGTTATCCATCACCTTTTTTAAAAAAATTAATTTTTAACAATCAATTAGATAATCCAATTCCTCGTATTAATGAACAAGTAATAGAAAGAGTCACTTATGGATCCTTACCATATTTAGGAATTTTAACATAAAAAATCATTAAAACATTCAGTAAATTTAATAATATAAAAATAGCTCAGAAAACACACACACCTATTGCCACACTTTTCTCTAAACTCAAACAAAAAGAGGATGTCTATAACATGAAAAACGTTATATATAGTATACCATGTGCTAATTGTAATCAACAATACATAGGTCAAACATCACAAAATCTAAAGCAACGTATTACACAACATAAAAGCGATGCGAGACTTTACAAGAGAAAATGTGCATTAGCCGAACATGTGATTGATGAATTACATCACATCAATTACAATGAAGCTAAAGTTTTAGACACTGAAAGAAATATTAATAAAAGAAAATTCCTAGAAATGGTACACATCAACAAAACACCACACACAATGAATAAAAAATCAGATACACAAGATTTAAACAAAATATACTGTTACTTACTATCATTAGATAACAGACCGCAAGTAGAATTTTTTAATTATTCATCTGTTTTGTAAAACACGTTTTGTTATTGTGTTCCAAATGTCTCCGTAGGTACTTTTCTGTTTCTCTAATACTATATGTCTAAGGGTTTAAATGTAAATTGTTTGATCTACAACACTAAATATTACCATACTAATGATAGAAACAACTACCCTTCCGGGTATCTCACTGTTCCAATTCTAGATTTGTGCATTTTTATCTTCTCAATGAATGGTTACAGTTTTTGCATTTATATACTAGACCCAACTTAAAAAATAATAAAACACCAACTATTAGTACAATAATGAAATAATAATGACATATTTTATATTATGTTCAAACCGCTTTATATAATACCCATTAAACCAAATAACAATCAAACCTAAAATAACACACGAATTAAAAGTTTCAAAATTCAAATCGGAAACAATTTACCGCTGTTTTTAAGTTGGCAATAGCATACCTGTAAACTAAAAATTTCAAATAATATTATAGTTATTCTAGTCCAAAAAAAACTTACCATTCCAGTTTACTTTTTAAATATTTGATAAACACGTCGTCAAACTTTACATCATTTTGTTCATCCTCGTGGATTTTTGATGTTATAAAATTAAAATTTCATCAATAGTTATTCTTCAAAGACATCATGTTGTTAATATAATGGATTTAATATGCATGTTTTTCATCAATTTCATTATAGATTCATATTACTGTAAGTAACTTCAAATTTTTAATGTTACAATTTTTGTATTAAATTTAACCCGTTTTGTAGCCTTGAAAAAGAATTAATAAATAATTCGAAAGCTTGGTGTTGTAAACCAGAGTCTCACTTTTAGACCCTTACCAAGGCTGCATCCCCGTGATACCTTTTTTGTTATATATATATATATATATATATATATATATATATATATAGAAAAAGAAGTTTTTGCTGAATAGAAATATGGTTTAAAATTTATTGGGTTTGCAGCAATATGAAAGGTGTACTCTTTTAAATATTTATTCCAAGCTTTCGGCTATATTTATAGCCATCATCAGGGATCTACAATAATTATAAACTAAGTGTTAAAATATAAATAAAATCAATAATAAAACTTAATGAAATTATTTCATAAACGATGTTGTATAATATATATGTAAGTTTAAATTTAAATTCTCAGCCACTAACAATATTGATTTAAATCAAATTAGTAATTAGGTATATGTTATAACGTTGGACCATAAAATTATCTTAGATAAGTAAAATTTGATTAATTTTATGAAAGATGACAATCCCACAAGAAAATGTCAATATACAATTTCAATCAATATAAAATCAATGGTTGTGGTCGAAAGTCATGAAAGTTCAGAATATACAATAAAACATGCTTAAATTAATAAGTTAATTAGTAATTTCCAAATATAAAATACATCAAATTGCATGCTTTTTATCTAAAAATAGGAGATAAGAAAACATTTCATTCAGGTGACCTATATCTGATCTATGATAATATTAATAGGCAACCTGAATCAATGAATCATAGATCAGATATAGGTCACCTGAATGAAATGTTTTCTTATCTCCTATTTTTAGATAAAAAGCATGCAATTTGATGTATTTTATATTTGGAAATTTTAAACTATATATATATATATATATATATATATATATATATATATATATACTCCTATTTAATATATTCCTATGTCTTGAGTTAGAAAATCTAACCAAACACCAATCCAGTTGAAAACTGGATTTATTATTGACAGCACGGCACTAGATACTTTTGTATCATCTCTTACATATTGGTATATATATATATATATAGGTATATATATATATATATATATATATATATATATATCTATATTTATATATATTATAACATATATAACTTGCTAAGAATTATAATATATAAGTTATTATGCTATAAATAAAATTTGCCTTGTAGTTTATAAATTTTGAACGTTGAATTTTATTTAAAATTTTTATATAGGCAAATTAGTTTTTTTTTATTTTAATTTTATGAATTTAGATTATATTAATTAATTAATTTATTTATTTACCCGACACTGACTCTTTTCTCATTTGCAGAATTCAATGCAAGTTTAAATAAATTATATACTATTGGATAAATATAAAAAATTTACTACTCTTATATACCAAATGACATGATTGCGTTGAGAACTTAGAAAGAGAAGAAAATTTATAACCTAACTTTTTTTTAACAAGCGATTGAAAATTAAACGAATGTTTAAAAACTTGGCTTATTAAACAAAATGAAAATGAAAAATCTGATAATTATTACAATTTGAAACAACAGAAATAAACTTATATACTAAGGAAATAGTGATTAGTGAAATAGTGAAAATGTTCGTACAATATTTATAATAAAACACAAAAGTTTTTTATTGTTAATAAAGAAAGAACTTATACCAGTTTCTTGTAGAACTTCTTAAACATTTAGATGACTTCAAACCTGGATTTAAATATGATTATCTCCATAACCATTAAAAAATTTCATCAAAAATCTCTGGATAATGCTAACTCTATATACTGCTCTAAAGGTAAGTGAATTCTGTTACTTTAACGTATTATCTGCTACAATTCTCTTCTAAATTTACTTATAAAGTGTCTCATACAATCTACAGCTCCACTCTGATATTTCTGGACGTTATTTTCTATCTAAATCAGATTTTCTGCTTACCATATATGCTCAATTACTTCTTCTTTATATTCGCTATACTTTTATATCAATTATACTCGATTATTTATATCTTTTTTAATAAAAACTCAATTTAAAAACAGAACAAAATTTAATACGTCTTTTCTCTTCAATCTCCAAAAAACAAGAGAACAATTACCAAATCAACAACTGAACAATTGCGAAATTCAACAAACTTCGACTACCTATCTATCTAGTGTCTTTTACCTACTTGATAATTTTTTTACATAAATTACAAATCAGAATACTCGGTTTCTAATACAGATTTAAACAATTATTTAAATTCAAAATCCTGTTACCTTTGAAATGAACTTAAAATCACATATTTATTAAACTATAATCGAAAATACTTTTCTATTTTAGGATTTTTCATTTTCATCAAAATCAATTCTATCAAAATAAATATGATGCTTTAAAATTCCAATATTGATTATTGTAAACGTAAGTAAGTTCTAATTTAATACATGATTTAAATTATTCTTAGTTTAAAATTTATATGTCTTTAGCATTGATATTTTCACACACAACTTTCTTATTCTATTTAAATATGATTTCTTTATTTAAATCATTATAAAACAACAATATGTATTATTATAAATTTATATAAAATCCTTTTTTATTATTTTCAAATATTTAATTTTCTTATTTTGTTTCAAAAAAAAAATTATTTAAATTTAAACTATAACAAACAACTATATGCTATTTTTTGTTACAAATAGATATGTTTTAAAACTCACATTGGATATTCTATTTACTTATATTTATTTTCTCTTTTTTAGGAAAGAAGAATGAAAACCAAATACTTAAATATTAACAAAATTTGAACAAACTTATACTAACTGTATGGCTTTGTATTCTACCCAGAGATCAAAATTGTCCTCGTTTAATTACTTTATAATAACTTTATTTAATTTTTTTTTTTTTATTAATTATAGCATACTACCTCATATCATCTCAATATATATATATATATATATATATATATATATATATATATATATATATATATATATATATATATATATATATATATATATAAACAAAGTGCCAAGAAAATGCGTATTTTATTTATTTACCCCTTTTGTATATATATATACAGTGCTTTTCAGATAAAAGTATCCACCTTTAATAACTTTTGTAATACTGGTATTTAGAAAAAATCCAAAAACACGTCAATTTATGTTGAAAGGGGCAAGCATTATGGCTTATTTAAACTTACTGGAAAAGCCACCCCCTCACCCCTAGCAGCATCCCCTTTATTTTTTTAAATTACTTCTCATATTTTTTATGTAAAATTTGGATACTCCTCTTTGAGCTGATTTCAAAAATGTATAATACTTGTAGGTTAAAGTGGTTAGTTTATGAGATAAACAATTTTTTTTTTAAGAGCACAAATTTTACTTATTTTTTACTTTCACCTTATTTGCCTGTACTAAAATGGGTTGTGCAACAGTTCCAACTCTTTAATCTTTTTAACTGTGCTATTTATTCTACTTCAAAAATCCAAATTGATAGTGTAATTTGTTACATTATTTATTTTGTTTCGCTGAAATGGTTTACTCTTTGCAAGAAAGAATTGAAATTGTAGGTTTATACTTTATACTACCAAGATAATAATTGTGCAAGAGCTGCTGCTAGAATATTTAACGAATTACATGACGGAAGACATGCAACTCATAAGTATGTAATTCAACTGATGTAGAAATTTACCACAAGAGGGTCTGTTTGCAATAAAGTGCATAAGCGAGAGGGACTCGTAAATAACGAAGCAATTCAAGTGGCAATTTTAGGGCAAGTCAGCTTAGAGGCTCAACAACCCCAATTGTTGTCAACAATAAGTAGAGCGATCGGTGTTTCATCTTCTACAGTTTTCCGAGTTCTACATAAATTCAAGTAGGTACCACCCATACAAAGTTAAGTTGGTGCACGAGTTGAATGAAGATGATTTTGATCATCGTCTAGAGTTTTGCGAATCAATGACGCAAATTATCAATAATAATCCACAATTGTTAAACAATATTTGCTTTTCTGATGAATGCTCATTTTCATTAAATGGCTTAGTAAGTAGGCATAATTGTAGATATTGGGCTGAAAGTGATCCACATATTATGCGTGAATTCCATACACAACATCCCCAAAAGTTAAACGTTTGGTGTGGTATCCTAGGTGACCACATTGTCGGACCTTTCTTCATCAACGGAAATTTAAATGGTGAATCATATCTTGAGTTACTCAGGGAAACGGTTGACCCACGTATTACAACAATAATAGAAAATGATGATAACCTTTCCGAAGATTTACTGGTATTTCAACAAGACGGAGCTCCCCCACACTATGCTATGCCTGTCCGACAATTTTTAAACGAAACATTCCCCGCTCGATGGATAGGTAGAAGAGGGCAGATGATGGAGGGGCCACCTAGGTCACCGGATTTAACACCCCTAGACTTCTTTTTATGGGGGTATTTAAAAACAAAAGTTTATGCTACCCGACCAGGATCTCTGGATGATTTACGAGAGAGGATAGAAAATGAATGTCGACAATTAAATTCAGCCGTATTAAGCAATGTCAGAGAGGCATTTCAAAATATATTATACCATTGTATGGAAGTGAATGGTACTCATTTTGAACACTTATTGTAACTTCATAATAAATAGCACAGTTAAAAAGATTAAAGAGTTTGAACTGTTGCACAACCCATTTTAGTACAGGCAAATAAGGTGAAAGTAAAAAATAAGTAAAATTTGTGCTCTTAAAAGAAAAATTGTTTATCTCATAAACTAACCACTTTAACCTACAAGTATTATACATTTTTGAAATCAGCTCAAAGAGGAGTATCCAAATTTTACATAAAAAATATGAGAAGTAGTTTAAAAAAATAAAGTGGATGCTGCTACGGGTGAGGGGGTGGCTTTTCCAGTAAGTTAAAATAAGCCATAATGCTTGCCCCTTCCAACATAAATTGACGTGTTTTGGATTTTTGGATTTTTTCTAAATACCAGTATTACAAAAGTTATTAAAGTTGGATACTTTTATCTGAAAAGCACTGTATATATATATATATATATATATATATATATATATATATATATATATATATAGGTCAATTCTGTACATGAAATATATTTCCAAAATAACTATCAGGGGCTGATTGGGGATCAATACTGATTCCAAAAATGCAATCAGTAAAATTTTTGTCTGTCTGTCTGTCTGTATAACCGTTATATAAACAAAAACTACTTGATGGATTTTAACGAAACTTGGTTCGATTATTTTTCATACTCCTGAGCAGGTTATAGTATACTTTTCATCACGCTACAATCAATAGGAGCAGAACAGTGAAGGGAAATGTTGGGAAAACGGAAGAAGTTACTTCATTTTTAAAGCTTCCGTCGCGTGTGCAATCTTAATGGTTAAAGCTATACAGAAATTATCTTATTTTTATAATTTGGAGGTCCACTGTGAACGTATTTTACAAAATATCACCAACAAAGGGCGTTGCGGGACGTGAAAAAAATAAATTAAAATCTATATAAGTCCTACAGGTTTAAAACTTTGCAAAATTGTTATTTTTTTAATTTAGAGGTCAAATGTCAACGGATTTTACGAAATTTCACCCACAGGGAGGTGGCAGGGGCATGAAAAAAAAATAAAATCTATGAATCCTACAAGTTTGACACTTTGCAAAATAGTTATTTTTATAATTTTAAGGTCAATTCTGAATGGATTTTACGAAATTCCACCGACATAGGGGGTTGCGGGGGCGTGAAAAGAAATTAAAATCAGGTTTAAATTTTGCAAAATAGTTATTTTAATAAGTTTGAGGTCAATTGTGAACTGATTTTACAAAAGATCACCCACAAGGGGTGTTGCGAGGGCGTAAAAAAGTTAAGAGTCATAGAGGTTTGAAACTTTGCACAATAGTTATTTTCATAATTTTGAGGTCAATTCTGAACGGATTTTAGAAAATTCCAACCATGATCTATACATATAATAAATCTGTAGAAATGAAAATTTTGTACATTAAAGATATTTAAAAAATAATTAGCGGGTGTGTTGCTTTATCGATATAGAACCCAAAAATGTAGTTAGATTTTTTTGTCCGTCTGTCTGTATGTTTGTGCGCGCATTACATTAAAACTACTGATCCGATTCGCCACGCGAATTACGTCGCGGGTACAGCTCGTAAAAAAAAGGTGCCAAGTATGCGTACTTATGACAAACAAAAGGGGAAAATTAACGGGCATATACGCAAAAAAGATCTTAAGTTAATATGCTATAATAAAAATTTACCTTCAAATTTATAAATTTTGAAAATGAAATTATATTTAAGATTATTGTAAAGGCAAATTGATTTTTAAGATTTTAAATATTATGAATTTATTTTTTATTTACCCGACAATCACTCGTCTCTCAGGGCAGAATTCAATGTTTGATTAGATTAATTATATACTTTTGTATGTAAAATATAAATTTATTACGCTAATGTACCAAATGATGTTATATTGTTGAGATTTTGGAAAAAGAAGAAACTCTATAACCTAACTTCACTTTAAACGGTTGAATGATTAAGTGTAATTTCAAAGCTGTAATTTCAAAGCTATACTTATTAAATCAAATGAAAATGAAAAATCATGTAACTATTACAACTTGAAACAATTAAAATGATCTTATATACTAATGAAAAAGTGTTCAGTGTAACAGTGAAAAATGTTCGTTAACTATAAAAAGTAAAACACACAAAGTTCTTTATTTTTAAAAGGAAAATTGATACCGTTTTATTAAAGTGCTTCGTCACCCCTCAGCTGTCTCCAATCCAAGTCCAAATATGAAAATCTCCAACCATAAAAGTTGTTAAAACCTTTGGATTATTTGCTAATTCTGTTAACTGCTACACTGGTAAGTAAATCCTAGTACTTGTTATCTATTGACTGCTAATATACTCTTCTAAATTCGATTAAAGTATGTCTCATACAATCTACTGCTCTGCTTTTGCTGTTGTCGACTTTATTTTTAATTACAAATCAACTTCTCTGCTTATCAAATATATTCCATATTAGAACGGGCAAATATGATGAAAGTAAAATGCGACCCGTTAAAGTTGTATTGGAATCTAATAAAGCTGTGGTAAATATCCTTAAAAACCGTAGAAAAATCAATGACAAAATTCCCTCAGTCAGAATCTTTGCTGATCAAACAATTAAGCAACGTGAATATTATAAACAATTAAAATCTAAATTAAATGATATGATTAATGCTGGTGATACTTCAAAAACAATTAAATATATTAATGGAATTCCAAAAATAGTTAAGCAAAACCCAAAAAACTAAATTGTAATTTAGATGGAAATAAGTCGACAACAATAGATTTTAAAGCAGATATAGTTTATATAAATATCGAAAGTTTGCTAGCGCACAAAGACCAACTAATAGCCAACATTACCTGTTACCATCCAGCTATTATACTACTTAGTGAATCTAGAACTACGAATGAGATAAATAACTTTGAACTCGAAATAACAGATTATTCACTTATAAGGTGTGACTCCCACTCAAGACACACAGGAGGGGTAGTTATCTATGTCAGAAAAGATCTACAATATACAAGGGGAAAAACTTATGTTCAAAATGGGAATTACTGGTGTAAATTTATATCTGTAAGTTTTAGCAGTACTAAATGGATAATAGGAACCCTTTATCACTCACCTAATGGAAGTCATGCAGCTTTTCTTGATCAAATGGAGAATATATGTGAGGAAGTATTGTGTAAAAATTCTCGGGTAGTACTTGCAGGTGCTTTTAATTTAGATTTTTTGTCTAATGAATTTTATGTTAAAAAAATCAAGGACCTTTTCCATGCTTATGGTATTTGTCAAAAAGTAGATACATATACTAGAATAACTAACACAAGTAAAACTTTAATAGACTATGTTCTAACAAATATTGAAAATGTACAAGCTATTGTTATGGATGAACCCAAATTGACTGATCATTCAGTAATAACAGTTAAATGCTTTAATCTTAACAGATCTTCTCTGGCTAGTAAATATACTAAAATGGTTAGAAATTTAAGTTATGAGAAGCTACACAACATAAATTTAAATCTAATTGATAGTCAATTTTTACTTAATAGTACAGATGTTAATGATATTTATAATAATATAAAAGATGTTGTGGGATCAGTTGTTAATGAGATTGCACCAATAAAAACAGTAATGTATTACGAAAATGATTTACCTTGGTATGATGAAGACATAAAAAAGTTGAGTAGGGAGAGAGATAATGCATATAAAACATTTAAAAGTATTCCTAATAACACTAACTGGGAAAGCTACAAACACAAACGAAACGCAGTAGTTAACTTAATAAAAGAAAAAAAGAATATCTACTACTACAATGAAATTGACAGGAATGTGAAAAATCCGCGATTAATGTGGAAAACGTTAAAAAAATTAATTAATCCTAAAAACTACAATAGTAACTTTCATAATGGTGTTAGTTTTGAAAACAATGGTCAGGTTTATCTTGTAAAGAATAATCATGAGCTTTCTAAAAACTTTAATAAATTTTTTGTTAGTAGCATTAGTGATATGGTGTCTAGCATCGAGAATATTGAGTTTAAATGCTACATTCAAGAGTGTGAAAAAGATTATAGTAATTTTAAAACGATTTCGTTACGAGAGTTGGGGTCCGTTATGAAATCTTTAGAAAATAAAGGAACTACAACTTACGAACTTAATAGCCAAGTAATAAAAAACAGTTATGAAGTTATTGGGCATGTATGGTGTCATCTTGTTAATGTATCACTGGTAAGTGGAATATTCCCTGAGGAACTGAAAACAAGTATTGTTACGCCTGTTGAGAAAATTGCTAATACTACTAATAGCAATGAATTCAGACCAATTAATTCTTTACCTTTTGTGGAAAAACTATTGGAGTCAGTAGTTTATCAACAGTTATTGGAACATATTGAGTCAAATAAGTTGTTGTTTATTAATCAGTCTGGTTTTAGATCCAAACACTCATGTGAATCAGCTATCCAACTGACTGTCACTGAGTGGAAAAACAATATGAGCAAAAATATGTATACAATAGCAGTATCATTGGATCTAAGAAGAGCTTTTGAGACCGTCAATAGAGCAATTCTGCTTATAAAATTAGAGAAGTATGGTGTAAAGGGTAAAGTACTCAATTGGATAAAAGGATACCTTACTAATAGAAAACAAGTAACTAAAATTGGCGATACTCTATCATCTCCTGTTGAGGTAGAACATGGAGTTCCTCAGGGAAGTATTCTAGGTCCTCTCTTGTTTTTATTGTATATAAATGATATATATACATATGTTGAATGTGACTACATTCATATCTTTGCAGATGATACATTAATATCAGTATGTGATGAAAATCTAGACAGGGCATTGTTTAAAATAAATAGAGTCTTAAGAATTATGAATGAATACTTAAAAATAAAAAAAACTAAAGTTAAATGTAAATAAAAGCAAGGCAATGATAATTACAACACCATATAAATATAATCAAATAAACACTAATCAAATTAGTATAGAAATAAATAATGAAAAAATTGAAATTGTCAAAGAAATAAAATATTTAGGAATAATGTTGGACAATCATTTAATACTTAATAGTCACTTTGAGTATATCAAAAAGAAAATTTAAAAAAAACTTTACTTTTTTTCTAGAGTCTCTCAACATTTAAGTCTAAATTCTAGAATAACCGTTTATAAGACCATTATTCAACCTCATTTTGAGTATTGCCCAACATTACTGTTCTTTGTTGATTTAAATAAGATGTCCCAACTACAAAAGTTACAAAATCGTGTAATGAGAATTATATTAAGATGCAACAGAATGACTCCTATACCTATGATGCTCGAAACTCTAAACTTTTTCACGATAGAAAGGAGGTTACATTTTTTAGTTATGACTTATATTTATAAAATGATAAATAATCTCTTGCCGCCATATTTTTCTGAATATATTACATTTACCAATGCTATTCACACCTATAATACTAGAAACCAGAATCACTTATATGTAAGGACACAAAAACATTCATTTAATATAAAGAGTTTGTTCTTTAAAGGATTCGTCCATTACAATAGCTTACCAGAAAATATTAAAAAATCAAAAAGTCTATCTCAATTTAAGCACAATTTAAAAATATACTATAAATAGAGAAAATGTTATAGATAATGTTGCTTATATAATCTTGTTGTGATTATTTCTTTTGTCTATATTTGTTAGTACTTCGGCCTTTATATTTCCATGTAGTTTTAAGAATTGTTTGATATATTTTTATTATTTCTTTTCCTTTTATTCTAAAACTAAGATACATAATATTGTAAATTAGGATTTTCCTATTTAAATAAATACTACTACTACTACTACATAACTTCTTCTTTGTTTTATTAATACTTTTATTACAATTAAACCTTTTTTTTTTGAATATTTTTAAAAAAAAACTCAAAATTCAAACAGGAACAAATTTAATACAACATACTTCTTCAAAAGACAAAAAACAAGAGAGTGTTCAAAGAATCAACAAACTGACAATTGAACAATTATAACAATCTTAAACTACATACCTATCTGGTTTCACCCTACTTGATAACATGTCACATAAATTACAAATTCGAATACTTAATTTTTGATTATTACTTACACAATTTGTTATACTAAAATTCTATTACATTCAAAATGAATTTAAAATTTCATATTTATTATTTATTAAACTATAATCTAAAATACTTTTAAATTTTAGAATTTTTCATTTTCTTTAAAATTAAATCAATAAAAGCAAATATTATGGCTTTGAAACTCCAATATTGATTATTTTAAACGTAAGTAGTTTTTAATTTGGTTCATAATTTAAATTATTCTTTATTTGAAATTATGTATCTTTAGTATTGATGTTTTCACAATAAATTTTCTTGTTTTATTTAAATATAATTATTTAATTTAAATTATTTCAAATCAACAATATATATCATTGAACTTTATATAAATTTTTTTTTTTAATTTAAAATATTTAATTTTCTTATTTTACTTAAAAGTGATCACTTTAATTTACAATATAACAAACAATTATATGCACTTTTTAAAATATATATATTTTAAGAATCTAATTTTATATTCTATTTTCTTATTTTGATTTCCCTTTTTTAGGAAAGAAGAAAAAAAAACAAAAAATTTAAAATACTGAAGAAAACTGAACAAATTTATACAAAATCTAATACCTTGCATTCTACTCTGGGATTCAAGAATATCCTCGTTTTATTAATTTAATCATAACTTTATTTAATTTAGTTTGTTAATTATAGCATATTATCTCATATCATCTCAATAAATATACATATATATATATATATATATATATATATATATATATATATATATATTAGTAAAAGTGGTTATTGGGTAAACAGCAATACTTAACGTTAAATAAAACTCTTTAGAGTATTTTTAATCCAAGCTTTCGTAATTACTTTATTACATTATAAAGTAATTACGAAAGCTTGGATTAAAAATATAAAAAAAAAAATACTCTAAAGAGTTTTATTTAACGTTAAGTATTGCTGTTTACCCAATAACCACTTTTACTAATAATTAATTTTTCAGCAAATATTACTATTTAATTATATATATATATATATATATATATATATATATATATATATATATATATATATATATATATATATATTATAACATGTATGAATAATAATAATAATAAGTTTTGATAATATCAATCACTATGTTATAAAATATTCCTTACCTTTAATTAATTTTAAATTTTAAATATAAATAGTGAATAGGTAAGAATTAACTCAGTGTAATTATTTTCCAATATGATTAATTAAATATGCTACCGGCTATTCCCTTATGTCAAGGTCAGAGTTCAAATATTCAACCAAACTAGATTCAAAATCAATTAATACACAAATTTGCAATAAAATGACTGTATAACCGCACTATCCTAGACCATCAATACTTTCCAGGCATGAACTGCATATAAATTTCTAACCTTTCTAATTCAAAATGTGTCAAACTTCAAAGATACCGTTGATAAACCAAAACATGCATCAAATATATAAAATGAAGTATTCTGACTTGAGTTACTGAACAATTTAGATTAAACTTAACAAAAAGTGAATAAAAATAATTTAGTTAAATACATAAAACAGTGAAATAAAAATGTTCATCAAAATTTCAAAAATCAAACACATATAAAACTCTTTATTATAACGAGTGCAAAGTTGTTACCATTTGTGTGAAGCTTCACCCTCTTCTGGAATCAGGATTCTGTTCTTAGGAAAATCTACTTTCTTCCTCCAATACAGCAAAGATTTCAGGAAACTTTATGAAGATCAAATAATCACTTCCTCTTCAAAACCAAGCGATGGATGGCTACTATTTTCTTCTGGTAAGTGTAATTAAGACTTTCTTTCTTGTTAAATATTAATTTAATCTTCTTTAACTCAATTAAAATACAGTTATACCATAAAGTGCTCAGCCCCATAAATTGAAATATCTATTTCTTCATAAAATCATATAAATTTCTCTTACCAATTGCTCTCTCTGGTTACCTTGGGATAATCTTTATACTTTAAACTGTTTAAATACTTTCTATCCTCAATACTTTCAAAAAAAACTCAAAATTTCTACGGAGCAAATTTTTAATACAACTTCTCTTTCAACAACCAGAAAACAACTGAGACATATCTTCTACAAACTTCTTAACTAATTATTTAAAATATAAATCTTACTAATCTCCTTTTAACTTTCTTTTAACATCATAATTTTTACAAAAATCTTCATCGAAACTTTTTACATCCTTCCTCTTCAGAAGGTCCAAAACAAGCGAGATTCTATCAGAATCAACAAAAAAACAATTGAAAAATTCAACAAACTTAAATCTATACATCTTTTCCATCTACTCGCCTACTAATTTCTTATTCAAATAAAATTTTTAACAAAATCTAATTCTTGATTCAATATTACAATTTAAAACAATGATCATTCTTTTTTATATTCTTATGAAATTTACTAGCACTACAAACTAATAATTTTCTCTTTTTCAGAATATTTCATTTGGCATTTGAACTATTTATAAATTAGAATATGGTTGGTAAATACGTATACTTTAAAAGTAAGTAGAAGTTTTAACATGTAATTTAACTATTTGTGATGTCTTTTTTTTTTTTATAATTTAATTTTCTCATTTACTTACACCCCTAATTCATTTAAAATTAATGTTTGATTACTAACGTATTGGCAATTTTATAAACTTTTAATTATCTACTTTACCCATTTATCAATTTCATAATTATCAAAACTTTATATAATGTAGATTAATCATTTTTGAATCTTTAAATAAAAATCTTTGAAATGTATTTGTATTTTTTTTTTTATTATTCTATTTTCTTTTTTCTTTTTTTTAGGAATTATGAAGAAGATGATGATAATCAATCCCAATGTTACTAAATTTGCGCTCTGACTCGAAATAAGAAAATCTCCTTTCTCTACTTTCCATTAGATTTTCCTTCTACATTCTTATTTAATATAACATAGTAACTAATATCATCTCAATATATATATAAAGGAAGGATAACGGGAATGCAACGCAACAAGGATCATGGTTACAAGTAGGAATGGTAACCGCAGACATGCATGTTTCTGGCTCATTAGCCGTCATCAGTGCTAGAACGACTCAAACACAATGAGTCCGTTTCGCCAACGTGGCGACGCTGGTTGCTAGCCGAAAACCCATTGACACAGCTGGCCGAAAGCACAAAATGGCGATAGGACTCCTGTGTGAGCGTTCGTTGTTTTTGTGTTTCTTGACACATGTTTCCCCAACATCCTTTGCTCCCAAGTACCCAACACTTTTGCTAGCTAAGGCAATACTCTTCTTGGTTATGCCGCACTGATGACGGCTAATGAGCCAGAAACATGCATGTCTGCGGTTACCATTCCTACTTGTAACCATGATCCTTGTTGCGTTGCATTCCCGTTATCCTCCCTTTTTTTTTACTCTCGGTAACGTTTTTAGGTCTTAAAAAACTGCGTCGAATGCCATCTTGAACATCAAAATCGAATAAGGCGTTAAAAAGTTATGGCTTTTTAAACATTTCAAAAAAAGTCAAAAACGTCAAAATACGTCACGTTACTATAGCTTTGCGGTTAAAACTAGCGGGAAGTTGCAAGGATGGCCTTTAAGGTCAACCTCTTTTCGAATTTTTTTAAATAAGGAAGCAAAAGAAAACAGGTGCTTCAATGCGAGTGTCTTTATTCTTTAGTCAAGCTTTTGCCAACTAACGTATGGCTTCATCAGAACTTGCTACAATTGAGAAACAAACTTACAATAGAATATAGTTATTAATTTTTAATTTAATCTTACCAAAAATTTGACACAATACTTAAAAGTATGAAGTATATATATATAAAGAATAAAGACACTCGCATTGAAGCACCTGTTTTCTTTTGCTTCCTTATTTAAAAAAAGGGTTATTTCCAAGTTAACCTCAAGAATCTATTATTTACTAGTAACCCGTTACTACCCTCACTTTCTTTATAGAAAACACAAACAATGGGAACGTTCTACAATAGAATCCGTACGAACTATGGAACAGAAGCAGCAATGTCATTAAAACAGTTAGACACTTTGCATCGAAAACTAGCATCTCACACAAACCGTAGGATTTTCCTACTAGAATGCAGACGTAATTATGTAATCCCTTCCTTTATAAGAAACGGTACACAGAACATCTGGTCCACGCCACAGCATCTAGAATCAACTAACATTCATAGGCTAGAAAATATGACCAATCAGGTAAATAATAGACTCCTGAACGTTGCTATAGATGACACTTTTAGACATGTCTCATATCTTAGATCTAAAATTGATTGGTACATTGACAAACTTTCTCGATTACTTCCACACGACATTTTAGATGACTTCTTATTTAG
The DNA here is from genome assembly GCA_964028335.1 of Altica lythri. Lineage (NCBI taxonomy): Eukaryota > Metazoa > Arthropoda > Insecta > Coleoptera > Chrysomelidae > Altica > Altica lythri. The sequence goes on along the minus strand of OZ034801.1, from coordinate 95,544,561 downwards.
AAAAAACAACGATTATAATAAAACGTTTAATAAAATAAAAAAGAACAACATAAAAAAACTTAATAACTTAATTAAAATTAAAAATAATGCATATAGCAGCTCCAATGATAAATGGTTAAAAAATATCTCTAGTATTGAAGTCCCCACACCAATTAAAAGTTTTCTCGCGTTAGGTCCTAAATTCAGCCTTCCAACATCCACAAAGGACATAGACATTTATAAATTAATAAGTGAAGTTGAAACAATTATCTCGTGGACACCTGAAAAAGATCAAAATTATATTAGAAGTGAAGCAACTAATTACATCACCAATTTCATTAAAAACAACAGAAATGTTAAGTCTCCTTCATCATCTATAGAAAAAGAAACTAAAACTTTCCTAAAAGATAATCCTAACTTACTTATTACGAAATCTGACAAAGGTAATGTCACGGTCCTAATGGACAAAGATTCATATATCCATAAATCATTGGAATTGCTTAATGATCGAGAGACATATGTACCAGTGAATAAAGATTCGACATCCACAATGGAAAATGCTTGTTTTAAATTGGTTGGAGAACTCAAAAGAAAAAAACACATTTCACCTGAAACAGCAAAATCAATTTCAGTTTATAATGGGATTTGCCCTAAATATTATGGTTTACCTAAAGTACATAAACCTGAAGTACCACTTCGACCAATAGTATCGTGTATAAACTCACCCACTCAACCTTTAGCTAAACTAATTTCAGAAATATTGGCTGTTTCTTTTGAGGACAAATTTAGAATCAAAGACACTTTTGACTTTGCACAAAAAATCAATAATATAGTTGTCCCGGAAGGTTTTGTTGTCGTTTCCTTTTATGTAGTGACTCTATTCACGAATATTCCACTAGATTTGATTAACTCAATCATAGAAGAACATTTTAACCTTATACAACCTAATTGTAATATTCCAAAATCAATGTTTGTTAAAATTATCACGTTCCTTTATAATAATACTTATTTCTCGTTCAAAGATCAGTTTTATAGACAAAAATTAGGTGTACCGATGGGTGGAGCAGCCTCACCAGTGATAGCTGAAATAGTAATGAATAAAATTTTATATTTTGTTACTAGTCAAGTCAATTTCCAATTTCCTTTTTTATATCAATATGTAGACGATTTGATAACATCAGTACCGATTGGAGAAGTACAAAATGTGTTGTCTGTTTTTAATTCTTTTAATCACCATCTCCAATTCACTGTTGAGGAAGAGTCTAACTCTTCGGTCCCTTTCTTGGATACGTTAGTAGTTAGAACTGCATTAAACACTATCTGTCTAGATTGGTACAGAAAGAACACTAATTCGGGTCGATATATCCCCTTTAATTCATACCATCCGATGAAACAGAAGATTAACACAGTTCTAGCTATGAAAAACAGAATCATAAAAATTTCTCATCAATCCTTTAAAGAAAAAAATCTAAAACTGCTTTTTGAAACACTAAAAAACAACAATTACCCCAAAGGAATGCTGAATAAATTACTGTACACTGACACACAACATCAAACAACCACCACAACAACTAACATAACTAACAACGATAATAATAATGAAATACAGGTGAAATATGGAACACTACCCTACATTAATAATTTAACACAACCTCTCGCAAGGCTGTTTAGCCAATTCAATATAAAAATAGCCAATTACAATTTAAAAAAACTTAATTCATTCTACACCAAATTGAAAGATTCCACTCCAACTGAAAAGAACAACAATGTTATTTATGGTATCCCTTGTGAATGTGGCAAAATCTATATTGGTCAGACAAGTCAACGTCTCCAAAAGAGATTGGCCCTTCACAAAAGTGATTGTAAACACAAACCTTTGTCGACGAGTCTTAGTATACATGTCAATGACAATGACCACCGTGTATTGTACAACGAGGCTGTTATCCTCGATAAAGCAACTAAAGACTCGCATCGAAAAATTCTTGAAATGTGTTACATTAATAATTGCTCCAACGCCTTAAATCATAAAAAAGATGTGGATGGATTAAGTTCTATTTATACTTACTTACTTAAACAAAACTACACCAAAATTAAAAGGCTTCCACAATCTTATGAGAGAGTTTCTTAATTTGTGTTTCCTCCTGTCAATAATAATAACTATTATTTGTTGCAAAGTGTTCGTCTGGTTTTCCATATTCCATCTTTAAATCAACAATAATTCTTAATGTGTTATTACAAATAGTGTTTATTTTAGTACTTACCTGACATGTATCTCCATATTTTTGTAATTATTATATCATAATCATCAAAAACAAATCTATTGTAAACAAACTAACATAACAACTGTAAAAATGACAAGTTATCTCAAAATAATTTAATAACAATAAAAGCATAACCTAAAATAGGATTCTGTTTTTATACTTATCTAGTCTTTGCTAATTTAGGTAACACAACCACTGTTTTTGTTTATAATGTTGATTAGAAAAAAACTCATTTTCCAATACTTTATGTTTGTAAATTTACATAATACTATCTAATATAAGGTAATTCTTAATTGGAACAATAATAAACATTATAGATTATGGAGATGACAAATTTTAAATTGATTTTAACTAGTACTTATTCAGGTACCTTGTTTTTCTACATCTAAAACAGAAGATTAAATGTCATATTTGTAAACGACGCCGGTCTGACAGTTGACTTACGGTTTCTTCTAGATTTTTCTAATTTCAAAGAAACGTGGTTTTTAGTTTCTTAACAACTCTTAACTGTAATTACGTGTTTGAAATCAATTTCAAAATGCTTATTGCTGTTCCTTCATACTTTTAAGTATTGTGTCAAATTTTTGGTAAGATTAAATTAAAAATTAATAACTATATTCTATTGTAAGTTTGTTTCTCAATTGTAGCAAGTTCTGATGAAGCCATACGTTAGTTGGCGAAAGCTTGACTAAAGAATAAAGACACTCGCATTGAAGCACCTGTTTTCTTTTGCTTCCTTATTTAAAAAAAGGGTTATTCCCAAGTTAACCTCAAGAATCTATATATATATATATATATATATATATATATATATAATAATAAATAATTTCAGTAAAGGTTAAATTTCAAAACTTAAAGTCAACGTCTTTCTAACTGCTCAGCAGAGAAGGTGTCATGGCGGATCAGCCACAGCGCAAGTTCGTTAATGACAAGATGACAAAATGAAATTGAAAAAAGCGTCGTTGCTATTCTACCGGCCACGTTCTTTTAATACTTAAATAAAATTAATAAGTTGGGTAGGTGGGGGTAAAGCCCCGCAACTTTCAGTTTTTATATAATAGTGGGAAGCAAAAATAGCATTTTTCTTTAAATTTGTGTGGATAAATTAGGTTAGCTTCTTATCCAAAACTTCATTCAAATATACGTTGTGTATGACTATCCGTTATTTATAAATTAAAGATTTAAGAAAAAAATAAATTGCGGGGATTTGCCCCTTGAAGTGGGGCAAATCCCCGCAATGCGGGGGCTTACCCCAGTGGTAGATAAATTGTATGCATAAAAAAATCTGTTTCATTAAAACACATTTAATAGCATCTTTTAAGATTTTTATATTACAGAAATAAAAATATAACACAATAAAAAGAAAAAGAGAAAGAAAAGTCACTTAGTATAAAGTAAAAGACGTCAAATCCTCTGTAAAAGAAATCGCGTTGTGAAATCTAGAAGAGTTTATCTCAGTAGGCTTCGACAATCGTAAAACTATATCGTCATCAGCAACGAAGGACTCTTCATTGGTTTCTGAAAATTTGTAAGTCTGTGGTAGTCTTTTGTAATATACCACTTCATAACCTCCTTGATAAATAGCAATAACTTTAGCTATATAGTGTCGGAAAGAATTTTTTGTTTTTCCCTGAACCTTAACAATAGCATAATCATTTGCCATCATTGATTCAGAACTTCGTAGTAAGTCGTCATCCTCATGAATGTTGTTCTCATCATCAGATGATAAATGAAAATCAGAGCTACTATCATGAATAGAATATTCGGCGTCGGAGTCTGAGGAAGATTGTTCATTGCAATTCTTTTTTCTTTTATTTGGGATGGATGTAGGAAAAAGTTGCTTTGTTACATTTTCCGTTAGGCGTCTCTTTCTTTCTATAGAACGCTTTTCCTTTTCAGCTATTTGCCTTTCTTTTTCAGTTGCCTCTTTTTCCATTTTTTCTTTGTTAGGCGTTGATGTTAACAGCTCTGACTTTAGTCCCTTCCTATTACGTTTCCGCTTTATTTTTATTTTGGGAAGAGGTATAATATCTTTCGGACTTGTTAAAGGAACTTTGGAAGGAAATGCTACTTCTTTGGCAGTAAGAATTTTAGTGTGGTTGTCTCGCGACATATCCCGTTCTTCTCTTGCATTATTAGAAGTAGACGGTTGATCATGATGAATTTCTACGGAGACAGCAGGAAAATTCTCTATATTGATATCATCATTATTAAACATTACTAACTGCCTATCATCGTCATCGTCTAGGTCTTCATCTGGAGGCTGATCGGTTACCTCCGATGGCAAAAAATCTACGTCTGAAAAAGTATTCGGATTGAAAGGAAAAATTCCAGTCACTTTAAAGGCTTGAACTGCATTTTCAAGTGTGCTTGCTTTTTCAAACGCTACTTTAAATGATTCGGCTACATTATAAACACTAAAGGTTTCTCCTGGATTAGAAACATTCCAGGAATCAACAGCTGCATCATAATACGCCTTAAGGGGTCGGAAAATGCAGCGGTCGAGGGGTTGGGTCTTATGACTGCTGTGAGGTGGCAAGGTAAGCATCTCAATATGATTAAGTTTGGCATAGTTTACTACTTCTATATTAGTGTGGGAAACATGGTTATCTAGTATTAATAAAATTCGATTGTCCTTAGTTGGATTTGTGTACTTCCGAAAATGTTTTAGCCACTTGACAAATGTAGGAGTATTCATGTATCCTTTATCGGTCACAGCCATGTCACATCCTACTGGACCGCCCTTAATTAAAAGTCGATTTTCCCTTTTTCGAGAGTAGATAAAGAAAGGAGGCACAAAATTTCCTAAAGGATTTACCGCACACACAGCGGTGACTGTTTGGCCTTGCTCCGCTGCCACAGCCTTAGCGACTTCCTTTTTTCCCGTAGGAGCAACATGTTTCGGAAGTATATTCGGAATTGTTTGTACTCCAGTTTCGTCCATGTTAAAAATTTGGCTAGGACCAAAATTAAATTTTTTCATGACATCCTCTAGGTTGGAAAAGTATTGAGAAAGTTGTTGCCTATTAAACCCCATAGTTCTGGAAATGCTGGTTTTTCTGGGAACGCGCAGGGAGAGTTTATTCCCTTTCATGAAGTTACGGGTAAAGTCCCTTCCCGCAAGTTTCGCCTCAACGGAAAATTTGTGAGGAATGTTGTTCTCCTCAGCATATTTATATAAAAGAAATCTAAGGGATTTTAATGTGAGACCAAAAAATCGCTTGTCCAATTCGATACAGTGACGAACTATCTCTGATTCTTGATCCGATGAAAAAGTGGCTCGAAATCGTCCAAGCTTATCCCCCCCTCCTTTCTTGAGTCTATCTCTTAATGTCGACTCGTGAAAGCCTATCTCCTTGGCCGCCTGACGGATGGAGATACCTCTTGCAATCAGCGAACGTGCCGCAGTCAGCTTTTCTTCTGTCATGGGCATATACAAGGTTTTTCTTTTATAGTTTCTGGAATAGAAACACTTATTTCAAACGAATGCAATATGCAATAAGTTTTGTATGTTGTATGCATTTATTTATAACAATGGTTATAATAAATAAATAACAAAATTATAAATAAGTACAGATTACAATGTAGGTATACACAATACACATGTTTTGAGGCACAATGGGGCAAAGACCCGCACGCGGGGCTTTGCCTCTATATACTGCGGCGCTTTACCCCATAATGCCATTGCTTATTCCAAACATTTTTACAATCTATGTAAACCAAGTTAAGTAAAATATATGTATACCAAAACAAGGGCAAACAATCACACTATTAACCGATAAATCATTTTTTTAATAATTCTAAACCAAACACATAGACTATTCGACCAAGTTAATGAAACAATTATATCAAAGCCAAAAAAAATCAACTTACCTCATTTTTTCGATTCACACGCGTCCTGTCACCACAAGATTTTGTGACACACTGAGTAATGTAAACACCGATCTATTAGCCAAACGACTGGCTCGGGAATTATGCGCGGGAAATTTAAAAAGCCGATGCGTGGCTTTGCCTCGTGCGGGGCTTTACCCCCACCTACCCTTTATTTTTTTTTAATTTTTAAATTTTAAATTTCTGACCTTCTTGGTCGCAGTGGCGTATACCGGACCATGTTTTTAGGTGCGGGGCTTAACTTGGCTCCACCTACAATGCATAGTGGGGGGTCAAAGGTGCGGGGCATGTGCATTAAGAAAGTTACAACATGATTTACTTTTTTAACCCTTCGTCAGTGTGCTGAAAAAAAATCACACAAGCAGTGTGGTGGGGTATGATATATTCCATAGTATAAAACGTCTATAAATGATAACTATCACCAAATTTGTAAATATTATAAAATTATTTTGTTATTTATTGTACTTGAACTAAAATAAAACGAACAGCTTGTTTTTATTGGCCATTTTAAATGATTTACAAAACAAAACAACAAAGCTCTATAAAATCTTTGACTTACTAACAATTTTATAAAACGAAAATAACAATTCTCTACTAATATAAAAAGTGCTAATGTTGCTTACTAATCTGTATGAAAGCATAAAATAGTTATTTATGATATGAGTGTTAAAAGTGAGGTTTTATTTTGTGAGTGAAAACGTTTGTGAAATGAGCGGAGCGAATTGAACAATTTCACGAACAAAATAAAATCACTTTTAACACAAATACCATACAATGTTTTTTGTACAACTTCCCTATTTTGATAATGAAACGAGCGAATTTGCAATGACAATAAACCAAACCGTGTTAAAAGTAAACTAAACCGTGTTAAAAGTAAACTTGTTTACATGGCAACGTGTTAAAAGTATTTTTAACACGCTGTTATGTAAACAATCGTTTTTAACATTATTTGCTATCATTAAAAGTGTCTCTTTTAATGACAGTTGTACAAAAAAAAAATTAACTAACAAATCACAAATAACAAACTTTTTACACTGTTTCAAAATCAGTGCAATTTGGGCATGTAAAAACCGCAAGTTCCAGACACACTGAGATACTGCAACGGCTGCATCCATAAAATGTCTTTCTGTCTTTGGTTCTTGGGCATATTTGGCATCTTTTGCCAGTTCCCATCCTCTTGGTAGGGGGAGGAGTACAAAAATTTTCTTTTTTTTCTTGTAGTTCCCTTGGAATCAACGGATTTTGAGCTTTTCGTGTTTTATGTTCGCTAAGCAACTGCATACCCAAGTCTTTGAGAAATTCACGCCTTGACGCTTTTTCAAGATTATTATTCGCTTTATATATTACTCTAATATTCACACCCGCTGTATTTAAAAGCGAAAAAAACAAAGTAAGGGGCCATCTCTTACAATTTCTAGTGACATTGTAATAAGCAGAGAGCTGATCGAGAGTGTCAACACCCCCTTTAGTTTCATTATAAAAAAGCACGATTTCCGGCTTCATTTTATAAGCCACTTCAACTAATGTGTTGTCATGATGGAGGGTGGAAAACAGTATGACATTCTTAGATTTTCTTAGAACATACGAAACAGCCGTTATGTCTTCCTTGAACGCAAATTTTGAACTGTTGGGCTCTTTACTTCGTGTATCTAGCAAGGATGTTGGAATCTCCCTCTTATTCTTTCTAACAGTACCTACAGAGGTCAGCTGATGACTGTTTAAGACTTATCATCAAATCGTATGAGAAAAACCAATTATCGAAAGTAAAATTGCGCCTTGTACCTGATATTGGCGCTATGAGTCTCTCTACTACATCTTTGGCCTTATTGCTAACTTTATAAGGACCATTTGGCTGCACTGGATCAATATATTAAAGATTTCAAAATAGAATCGATAGAAACCTACAGTTTGGAATCAGAAATAGAATGTAAAAAAATTATAGAAATAAATGAAAATAATAATAACTTTAAAAGAATCTACAATAATATAAGAAGTATAAACAAAAACTTAGACGAATATAAAATATTTTTAGATAACCTCAATGAGGAACTTGATAGTATAGTCTTTACAGAAACATGGAAAATTCCAGATTGTAGCATATTTACCCTACCGGGATTTAACCTGATATATAATGAAGGAAATAACAACCAAAATGACCGGGTTATAATTTATATAAATAACAAATATGATTATGAATTTGAAATAGTTAAAATAGATAATATGAATTTTTTAAAAACTAAAATAAGCACCTTAACAAATAATATCACCATAACCGCAGCTTATAGATCACCTGCAACACAAATTCCTGAATTTAATCAAATACTACAAAATTATTTTGAAAATAATCAAACTGAGACAGATGATTATTATTTATTTTTAGGCGATATAAATATCGATATTTTAGAACCAGATGAAAATGGATTGGAATATTTAAACATTTTAAGCGAATACGGTTACGTATCTACAATTAATAAACCGACTAGAAAAACTAGCTGCCTTGACCATATATTTTTAAAATCTAAATTTTATATCAATGATATGGTTATTCCAATAATAGTTAAAAGTTCCGTAACTGACCATTTCTCTACTTTATTACAGATTGGTATCGATAAAACTAAAAGTCCAAGAACTAAAAACAAAACAAAAAAATTCTTAAATTCTAAAAAGTTATTAGAAAATACAGCTAAAGTCAATTGGCACTCTATCTTTGCAGAATCGGACCCAAACAGAGCAATGAATAATTTTCTAACAATATTAGCAGAATCAATTATTAATTCATTAGTAATTACAAAATGCTTAAGGAAAACCACAAAACTAACACCATGGCTCACAAACGGAGTATTCTGATCAATAAATAAAAAAAATAAATTGTTTAAAAAAACATTAAAATATCCTAATAACATCGAAATCAGAAATGATTACATTACATATAAAAACAAGCTAACAAACATTTTAAAGAAAACTAAAGCTAACTATTATAAATCCCAGATAGATAATAGCGTGAATAGCTCTAAACATTTTTGGGAGGTAGTAAAAACAATAACTAAGTCGATTAAAGTAGAAAGGGACCCACTGTAGCACACTTTGACCTTTGAACCTGTGACGTCATCTGACAAAACGTTCAAATTCATCGTTTAAACGTCTATTATTCGATAGTTTGACGTTCATGAATTTAGTAACGATAAAATAGCGAAAACTGAAGCATTTTTGACACTTTGAAATTATGTTTTTCCATAAGAAATACATGTAAATCGTAAATTTTTTCTTATCAGTTTTTTAAAGCGTTATTGCGACAAATTTTAGCGCTATTTTAACGTTTGGACGTTTCACATTTTGGAACTGCGACGTTCATGAATTTTGTAACGGTAAACTATCGAATAATAGACGTTTAAACGATGAATTTGAACGTTTTGTCAGATGACGTCACAGGTTCAAAGGTCAAAGTGTGCTACAGTGGGTCCCTTTCTACTGAATAATAAATTAAACAAAATATTTGCTTTAAAGATTTCAAGTAATAAAGAACTCAAGTAATAAAGAAATTACGACTACTTTGGAAATAGCCAATGAATTTAACGAACAATTTAGTAATATGGGAAAGAAATTGGCTGAACAAATAATAGTAGATCCTGAATTCAAGCAAAATAAGTCTAGACTGCCAAATACTATGATTTTGTCTCCAACAACTCCAATCGAAATAAATACCATTATTAATAACCTCAAAAATAAAAAATCAACTGGAATTGATCAAATTCAAACAGAAACTTTAAAAACATTAGCTCACTTTCTTACTGAACCTCTAAGTTATATCGCAAATCTTTGTTTTACCAGTGGTATTTGGCCTGAATCATTTAAAAAAACTATTGTTGTACCTATCTACAAAAGAGGAGATAAGACCATAGTTACCAATTATCGTCCTATATCTCTTATTACTGTCCTGTCAAAAGTATTTGAAAAACTAGTAAAAGTTCGTATGAGGAAATTTATAAATAAATATAATCTGATTTCGACAAAACAGTATGGCTTTAAAGAAAAATCCTCAACTGAAGATGCAGTTTTAGCATTAACTGGAAAAATACATGATGCTTTGGAAAAGGGAAATCCATGTTTATGTGTATTTATCGACCTTACCAAGGCATTTGACACGGTAAGTCATCTGAGAGTGCTTGAAGATTTAGAGAGTTATTTAAGCGATAGGACCCAAGTAGTTAAAATTGAAGACTCAATAAGTCAAGAAAAGGGTATCACTTATGGTGTACCCCAAGGAACTGTCTTGGGTCCAATCCTCTTTAACCTCTACATTAACAATATTTTCTCTCTAAACACCACTGGTCAAATTTTGGGTTATGCTGACGACACTGCAGTATTTTATGAGGCGAAAAATTGGACAGAATTAAAGTCTAAAACAGAAAAAGACTTTGAAATAATAATGAAATGGTTCAACAATAGTCTGTTAACAATTAATATGGAAAAAACTAACTTTTTGCCATTTAGTTGCAATAAATCGAATATAGCACCTTTTAGCTCGCTCAAAATATGTCACCAGGGAAGTTACTTATTAATAAATTCTGTAACTAGTAGTAAATACCTTGGTGTAATTAAAGATACCCACCTCAGATGGGATAAACACATAACTTACGTTATACGTAAACTTCGAACAATTTTATATAAATTTAAATATTGTCACGGGCTAATTTCTCGTTAACACTGAGATATTTTAATCTATAAATATAGTGTATTCTTACCTTGAAAATTCCTATTATTAAAGGTTTAATGGGTCGAGAACCGGCTGATTTGGTTCGTTAATAGTTAATCGCCAACTGTTGTTTATTATTTTCGACCATAAATTATTTTTAGTTGTTGCTAATATAGGTTTTGTAAGTAATTTATTATTCGTGTGTTATTGTTTGAAATCACTGACAGTAGTTCATCTGATCTACCCTATCGTCGATAACTTGGATATTGTGGTTTTGCAGCCAGCGTTCGGTCATATTTATAACTTTATTATTAAAATCGAAAATTAATGGGGAAATTAAGTAATGTTGGAAAATTTGTTGTTAGCTATTTAAATAATAAGATTAAACGTATGAAATGACCCCTGGTTGTTCGTAAGTTGTTGGCTGAATAAGCTATGAATATTGTCTCTATAGTAGTAGAGGCCATCTATTTCTTTCTGAAGTGTGTCAAATCGAGTGAAGGAACATACGTGGAAAAATTCTGTCTTTTTCATTTACCAGCTTCTGACTCGTAAAGGTGTTAACCAGAAGATTTTTGAGGTTTTAATTTGTATCTCTGTTCATCGGGGTCAACTTAGGTTGGATTTACGAAATTAAGCTTCATTTGTTTCCATCGAATATTGTGGAAGAGATTTTTCTGAATTTTGGTGAATTCGGTGGAAAATACGGCATTGTGTCCGGATATTTGGTAAAATCTTCTGTTGGTGAGTACACGTTTCTTATTCATGTAATTATTCGATTCTTATGGTCCTTTTGTTCCTTATGAAGGGTAGGAACCCATAAAGCAGTCAGTAGGTAGTTTTGGGAGATTTAAAACCGTTCAGACGGTGAGAGGTGGTAGGTTACCGCAATTGGCAACGAGGAGATTGATTTACCCGTCTACCAGCTAGGGTGGCACTAGCTAATGAAAGAAACAACTTCATTTTAATAGGTGAGTTACCAAATTTTATTTTTATAAGATTAATAACGCCATTTGATCGCAATCTTGGTTAATATCTCTATTTTACATATGTATTTCTTTGTGTCGTATGTAGGTTTTATTAATGTGAAACTAGACTCCTTTTTGCTTATTTTTTTTTACTATTATTAATTAATTTTATGTAAATTTTGATTTAATTTAATTGTTATAATTTTGTTGTGACTAGCAAGTCAAATTTAGGTTCGTTAACTAACTTTAAATCATTAGTTTTGCTCATTAAATATAAATTTAGAGAAGTCAATTGCTAAATGTTGTAATATTCATTTAAATTCACTTTGTTCTTTCATTGTAGTATAAATTCAAGTTAATGTATTCAAGTTGTATTAAAGTTATTAAGTCAGATTAATTCAAGGAGTCATTTAAAATCTGTTTAAGCTATCGCTGATTTTATATTACGATTCTAGGGTCCTAGATACAGGCATAAGTCCTAGATACAGGCATAAGTCCTAGATACAGGCATAAGTCCTAGATACAGGCATAAGTCCTAGATACAGGCATAAGTCCTAGATACAGGCATAAGTCCTAGATACAGGCATAAGTCCTAGATACAGGCTTCTTTTGTGAGCAGGCCTGATACTTGGTTCGAGCATACGTTTTTTTTGTGTTTGGTGTAAGCCTATTGGTTTTGGAGAAGGCTTGATTTGGTACCGACCCAAGTATTAGACAACCAAAGGACTGCAGGAACTTATTAGTTTAACAGATAAGCTAAATTAGATTTAGTCGTTAGTTAAGAGTTATTTTTCTTATACTTTTTTTCATATTACGTGTGATCACACATATTTTTTTTTTGGGATAAAAATTCTCTATTAATATAATTCATATATTCTTTTTTTTTTTTGTATTTATATAAATATCAATAGCGTTGTCAAATACGAGGCTTGACAGTTTTGTAATTTGTTACTTTTATTAAAGAAGGGTCTAGTTGATATTTTAGTTTTATTTAGCTCACTTATCGTTGTTTACTGTAATTGTGTAGTTCAGTTGGAACTGATAAATATTCAAAATTTATTTAATTATTAGGGGTTTCCGATTTTGACCGTCTAAATCGGTGGCGCGACTCACTAACATTTGTTTACTTACCTCTACGGCTGAGCTGGGCACTAATTTGCCAGTAGAGAGACCACTACCGAACTCAGCTGGAGTTGTATTTCCTTTAATTGATTTATTTGGTTTTCAAATTCGATTTTGTTTTAAATTCATTAAAATACGTGGCAAATTTTTGGCGCCCAACGTGGGGCAGATTTTGTTAATTGTGGCCGTTTTGTTAATTGGGGCCATTTTGTTAATTGGGGCCATTTTGTTAATTGGGGCCTATTTTGTTAATTGGGGCCATTTTGTTAATTGGGGCCATCTTGTTTATTGGGGCCAATTTTGTAATTTGGGACGTAATTATGTTTTGGGTGGATTTAAATCCCGGTAGTTGAAATTTTTGTAAATGCTACATATAAAGTGAGCTAAGTAGTAACTGTATTTTTAATATTTTTAATCATTGGCGTTATTGACTTTTGATCACACCAATCGCGAAATAATTTTTATAGATTATGGATTTTAATATCTTTAATAAGTTTGTTTATTATTATTCATCGTTGCTAATTTGTATTGAACCTCAAGTTTGTTGTCTGTTTGTTGGAAGGCTTGGTAGTAGTCCCATTCGTTTATTGTTGAATTCGTTACGTTGTGTGAGTTTTATGATGGATTCTGTTTGGTGTGATTTATCGTATCTTTTAGCTTATCGTAATTTACCGTATCTCAACTGTGATATTTTATATAGTTATCTTTGCTGGGACATAACTCACACGTTGCGAGTTCAGAACCTGTTTGTCTTTGAATTTTGTTGTACGTTCTTTTACTCTTTTATTGTTGTATCTTTTTGATGTTTGTTTTTTTTACGCCTTGTGGCTGAAGGCGTAAGAATTTCACCACCCGAGGATACTCCAGGCGGGGTGGGTAGAAGTCCCCCAACCTAACCACTTTCTGGATCCAAATTTCGTTCTGCCTTAGTAAACTTATCTTTACCTTATCTATATTTTGTTACATCGTTTTCCTGCTTCGTTGGCTTTAGAATGACCTCATGGTTTTGGTTTTATTCGTAGTGGATCTACGACACATTTTGTGGATTTCGAGGCCAAACCTTTGATTTTCCGACCGGGCCATTGGTTGTTAAGTGTCTGGTGGAAAAACCACATAGTGGGATTTGTAGAGGAATTTTTCGGAGTCTATTTGGTAGGAACTTAGGTATTGTTCACTTATGGTATCTTTCATTATTTGGATTCAGACCCTTGTTCAACATAACCATCGTTGACTCTTCGTGCCTTGTGGCTGGTGGCCTAAGAATTTCACCACCCGAGGATATTCCAGGCGGGGTAGGTAAAAGTCCTTCAACCTTAACACTTCTGGATTCAAGTAATTTCCTTATCTTTGCCTTAACTTCCCTTACCTTTATCTTACCTTATCTTACCTTTGTTGTTGCTTGCTTCGTCGACTTTAATTACCCTCATGGTTTGGGTCTCTATTTTATGTGGCCGTGGTGCTGTTTCACATTTTGTGGATTTTGGAGGCCAAACCTGTTTGTTTTCCCGACTGGACCATTGGTTTTGGGTGTCTGGTGGGAAAAAGCCTTAGTGGTAGTTGAGAGAGATTCTATGAAGCGGTTCAGAGAATCCTACGACCATCCTATCTTATCTCTCCTACCACCTTTTGGGATTTATCGAGGAATTTTGGTCGACTTAGTGGGAAACATGTGTTCGTTACCCTCTTTACCTTTTGCTACGTTACTTGAATCCAGCCAATTCATCAACTCCATCGTTGATACCTTTCTGTGTTTTTCTTTTGTTTGTTTGTTTGTTTGTCGCTTTTCTTTCTTTTGGTTGTGTTGTGTTGTTGGTTCGTATTCTTTATGAAATGGTTATGCGAATATGGCGTTTTATATATTTGGACATATCAACAATTTGTTCGTAGCTATTGTTTGGGCTTGTTGTCTCTTTCATTGTGGTTGTTGGCTATTTCATACTTATTGAGTTATCGTCAAAAATCTTCGGTAGATTTTCTCCTTTCTTAGGGGAGGGGATGTTGTCACGGGCTAATTTCTCGTTAACACTGAGATATTTTAATCTATAAATATAGTGTATTCTTACCTTGAAAATTCCTATTATTAAAGGTTTAATGGGTCGAGAACCGGCTGATTTGGTTCGTTAATAGTTAATCGCCAACTGTTGTTTATTATTTTCGACCATAAATTATTTTTAGTTGTTGCTAATATAGGTTTTGTAAGTAATTTATTATTCGTGTGTTATTGTTTGAAATCACTGACAGTAGTTCATCTGATCTACCCTATCGTCGATAACTTGGATATTGTGGTTTTGCAGCCAGCGTTCGGTCATATTTATAACTTTATTATTAAAATCGAAAATTAATGGGGAAATTAAGTAATGTTGGGATATTTGTTGTTAGCTATTTAAATAATAAGATTAAACGTATGAAATGACCCCTGGTTGTTCGTAAGTTGTTGGCTGAATAAGCTATGAATATTGTCTCTATAGTAGTAGAGGCCATCTATTTCTTTCTGAAGTGTGTCAAATCGAGTGAAGGAACATACGTGGAAAAATTCTGTCTTTTTCATTTACCAGCTTCTGACTCGTAAAGGTGTTAACCAGAAGATTTTTGAGGTTTTAATTTGTATCTCTGTTCATCGGGGTCAACTTAGGTTGGATTTACGAAATTAAGCTTCATTTGTTTCCATCGAATATTGTGGAAGAGATTTTTCTGAATTTTGGTGAATTCGGTGGAAAATACGGCATTGTGTCCGGATATTTGGTAAAATCTTCTGTTGGTGAGTACACGTTTCTTATTCATGTAATTATTCGATTCTTATGGACCTTTTGTTCCTTATGAAGGGTAGGAACCCATAAAGCAGTCAGTAGGTAGTTTTGGGAGATTTAAAACCGTTCAGACGGTGAGAGGTGGTAGGTTACCGCAATTGGCAACGAGGAGATTGATTTACCCGTCTACCAGCTAGGGTGGCACTAGTTAATGAAAGAAACAACTTCATTTTAATAGGTGAGTTACCAAATTTTATTTTTATAAGATTAATAACGCCATTTGATCGCAATCTTGGTTAATATCTCTATTTTACATATGTATTTCTTTGTGTCGTATGTAGGTTTTATTAATGTGAAACTAGACTCCTTTTTGCTTATTTTTTTTTACTATTATTAATTAATTTTATGTAAATTTTGATTTAATTTAATTGTTATAATTTTGTTGTGACTAGCAAGTCAAATTTAGGTTCGTTGAGTACATTTAAATCATCAGTTTTGCTCATTAAATGTAAATTTAGAGAAGTCAATTGCTAGATGTTGTATTATTCATTTAAATTCACTTTGTTCTTTCATTGTAGTATAAATTTAAGTTAATGTATTCAAGTTGTATTAAAGTTATTAAGTCAGACTAATTCAAGGAGTCATTTAAAATCTGTTTAAGCTATCGCTGATTTTATATTACGATTCTAGGGTCCTAGATACAGGCATAAGTCCTAGATACAGGCATAAGTCCTAGATACAGGCATAAGTCCTAGATACAGGCTTCTTTTGTGAGCAGGCCTGATACTTGGTTCGAGCATACGTTTTTTTTGTGTTTGGTGTAAGCCTATTGGTTTTGGAGAAGGCTTGATTTGGTACTGACCCAAGTATTAGACAACCAAAGGACTGCAGGAACTTATTAGTTTAACAGATAAGCGAAATTAGATTAATTCGTTAGTTAAGAGTTATTTTTCTTATACTTTTTTTCATATTGCGTGTGATCACACATTTTTTTTTGGGATAAAAATTCTCTATTAATATAATTCATATATTCTTTTTTTTTGTATTTATATATATATCAATAGCGTTGTCGAGTACGAGGCTTGACAGTTTTGTAATTTGTTACTTTTATTAAAGAAGGGTCTAGTTGATATTTTAGTTTTATTTAGCTCACTTATCGTTGTTTACTGTAATTGTGTAGTTCAGTTGGAACTTATAAATATTCAAAATTCATTTAATTATCTCCAGTGGGTAAAGTAGTGCCTGGAACAACAGGGGTTTCCGATTTTGACCGTCTAAATCGGTGGCGCGACTCACTAACATTTGTTTACTTACCTCTACGGCTGAGCTGGGCACTAATTTGCCAGTAGAGAGACCACTACCGAACTCAGCTGGAGTTGTATTTCCTTTAATTGATTTATTTGGTTTTCAAATTCGATTTTGTTTTAAATTCATTAAAATACGTGGCAATATTTAAAAATATACCTTCCAAAAAAGACTATGAAATCATTATATTCTTCTTTAGTAGAGAGCCACCTCCGATACTGTATCGTAGTGTGGGGAAGTGCACTACGTGTACATATAAATCAACTTCAAATTCTTCAAAAAAGGTTTTTAAAATTAATAATGTCTAAAGGTCATAGATATCCGTCTGATCTACTATATTTAAAAAGCCAAATTATGGATTTGAGACAGTTATTTTTTTTAGCAGTTATTATTAAATTTTACTTTTCGGCAAACAAACTTACTTCCCTACATGCTTACCATACCAGAAATTCAAATCAAACAATCCCACCAAAAGTAACAAAATCCTTAACCCAAAGATCATATTTATATATATACAATAAGATTTATAACTATGTTCCAGGTGATCTAAAAGCCATAAAAAATAAATATACTTTTAAAAATAAGTTAAAAATTTATATATTGCAGACTGAGAGGAAACTATTTTTAAATATAATGGAAAATTAAAAATAAATAAAAAATATATTTTGCATTTGAAATTCTATAAAACAATATTAACCCTTTAACGGCGAAATTTGCTTTCTTGAGTTTTATCACGAAACGGTATTTATTGTGCAACTATAAGTAGATATTTAACAAAAACAAAAAGATACTTTTGAAAAAAATTGTATATTTTGAGAAAAAATTACCGTTACCTTAACGTAACGCTAGCGTAATGTGACATAAAATTAGTTAGTGTGGAAAATTTCGTTACATTCTATACATAAGCCTACATCACACTTTCGGCATTTTGTTATTACACTGGAGCTACAGCCCTCACCGGCGCATCTTCTTCTTTTGCTTCCATCATTCGGCACAAGCAAGTGGTTGAGACCATCATACCTCAAATCATCTGATACCCTGTTCAGACTTATACTGGACCGTGATGTTGCGGGCCTTCCTGCTCCCTTCGGCGGAACTGAATATTTAGTAAGATATGTTTGCACTATCTGCCTTCTAAATACCAACTGTGGAATATTTTCGTGCTGTCTATAAATGTTCCATGCATTCACCACTGAAACATCCAATAACCAAGTGAAAATTGCCCACCACCACTTTTTGCGCCTAATACTTATTCTATATCTGGCAGTATTCTCATCCATCAAATCAGTACCACCCATAAAACGATTATATTCCGTTATAAGTGATGGACGACTGACATAGATCTTCTTCTTTTCCACTCGAGAAAATCGTTTTACGATTGTAGTTGGATTTGTACCATGACACGTGGAAGCTACAGCGACGACATTATTATCCACCCATTTTGCAACAATAATAACATCGTCTTTATCAATGACAGAGCAGTAATCGCCTCTATTGCTTTGCTTCTGAAAAACTTTATTTTTCGCCAATGGACAACACTTAGGTATACGGTTTTCTCGAATTGTTCCCGTACCATCATATCCATTCTGCTTCAAATAATATAAAACATTGAAACCAGTAAACAAATTGTCGAAATAAAATTTAAATGGCAATTTTCTCATAGCTTCCGGAAACTCGTGAATCATGACTATCATTGGTGCAATGTTTATTCCAAATTCCTTTTCGAAAGTGCCCTGCCCTTTTGGATTTTTTCCTTGATATAAGTCAAAGTTAACTAAATAACCTGATGGTGTATTTAGACACCACATCTTGTATCCGAACCTAATGGGTTTCCCGCGAATGAACTGTTTACAGGAATGGCGTCCAAAATATTTTATCATTGACTCATCAAAGTCTAGGTGTTCCTCGGGGATCCAGTTTTCCAGAAATTTTTGCTTAACCATATCCATAAAAGTTCTGAGTTTCCATAGTTTATCTGATTGATCAGGTTTTGTATTATCTGCGCAGTGTAAATATTTTATTATTTGTCGAAATCTATCCCTTCGCATAGCTTGGCTCACCATATGATTTCTCATATCATCGTTGACATCCCAATAGAAATCTCTACCGGGTAGTTCAGCATAGCCTGATAAAATAAGAATAGCTAGGCAACATTTCATTTCATCACATGTTATTTTTGGATAGGTTTCATTCAAAAATAATGCATATTTATTTGATTGGTCGACAAGAAATTCAACAATTTGGTCGTCAATAAAATTTTCAAACATTTTAACAGGCGACAAATGGACATTAGAAAATATATTTGATTGTTTTGGAAATTCTCTTGGAGATGGAATTAGGTCTCCGTCAATCCAACTTATTTTGATTTTACCTGGTCGCTCCGCAATCTTTTGTGAGGCACTAGCTGCAGCTTCAATTTGATCTGCAGCTTCAATTTGATTATTTTCCTCTCCATTATGAATTCTCACTTCAACATGAGCTGAGAGTTGTTGCCTGTTGAGATTGTCGATCATGCCGCCATCATCCTCTTCACCAGAGTCCTCATCTGTGAGGACATTTGAGTCTGGAGGTTCTATAAAAATATCTCTAACATCAATATCATTCTCATAAACCACATTCAACGCCTCTTCAAGAGTAAAACCGCGCCTAGAATAAAAATAATATTTTTTAATATTTTGCCCCCGCCACTGGCTAGCGTTACGATAACGTAACGGTGAAAAAAAATCAACAGAATAACAAAACCGTGCCAGTTAACTAGAAGTTTACTATTCGGTTATAAATTTCAAACATTCTTTTAGTATTATTTACTACTACCATGAATGTTATCATAAAAACAAAAATCTGTGAGTACTTACTCTAACCGAAAGTCCATTATCTGATCACTCATACTATATATTCAACTTGAACACTTTATAAAACAGAAATTAAAAGTAAAATCAAAAAATCTCTTACTGTCACCGATTGTATGACTATCTGACAACTGATTACCATAACCTAAAATCTTGTTTACCGCTAAAGTTGGGACAGAACCATAAAAATAGAGTTAGGTGCGGCCGTTACATAAACGTAACACTAGCCGTTGATGGGTTAATAAAACTAACCCGTAACAAATACCTTAATTAATATATTGATCCAAAATATCCAAAAAAATTAAAAATATAACTAAAAATAATAAAAATATATATATAAAAAAACTTTATAGTATAGTATATAATTTTTGTATAGTGTAGTATAGTATTAATTTTTGTCGAAACAAGCATATCTAGTACTTATCGACTACTACTTTATTTATCAAAATGTCCATTATTTTAAATATTGTATTTTTCTTACTAATTTTTTATAAATTTTTATTATAAAGTTCTTTATTATATTATTATTATTATACTCCAACGTAGACTTCCATGTTGACTAAGTAAAAGGTTTTAGCGTCGACTGAAGCAAAAACTTTGAGCCCGTATTTAGCTTTTTTGTTTGGAATATACTGTTTGAAGTCAACCCGTCCTCTGAATGCTTCAAGATTCTCGTCCACAGACAGATAAGCTCCAGGTGAATAACATGCCTGACAGTTATCCACAAATTTATCAAAAATTGCCCTTATAGGTGTTAGCTTGTTAGTTTTTTTCGTTCATCTCTATTATTTATATTGTCGAATCGAAGACAAGTCATAATAAAACTGAATCTTTGGAGAGACATTGTTGCCCGAAATATTTCAATGCTGGTACCATCTGTAGACCAAAGGTCTTCTATGTTCTGCCTATTAGATTTGAATAAGCCTCCTAAGTATAATAAGCCCAAAACTGCTTTGATTTCTGCTTTATCTGTTGGTTTGCAGACGTACTGGTGTCGCTCATCGTAATTATCAACTTTTGTTAGTATCTTGATGTTAGTATATTTTACAATATTATCCAGCATTTCACCAAAGAACAAATCACAGCATTCTAAGGGAGTTTTCGCTTGCTTTGCTCGTTGCTTCACACCAGGTAACTCTAAAATAATATTTTCGGCTCTTGTTCTTACTTGCCTATTGCTGTGTTCTTTCGACCACTTTTGTGCGTTTTTGTCTCGAAAATACTTAGATTCAGCTTGATCACTTTCAGTTTCATTTTCTTCTAATCCTTTATCTTCTTCAGAATGGTCTGAGCTTACATTCTCTGCATTATTTTTTTCTTCTTCGTTATTTTCATGTTGCTCTTCATCACTACTTTCTTTCTCCCAGTTCATTTCTTCATCTTCGCTGTCTAAAGTGTCCCATAATCTTTGTATTTCTATTTGTTCCTGTTCATAGTTGTGGTATGTTTTTGAGGGAAGCATCTAAAAGAATTAAAGGTAGATTATAAAGCTAAAATATCAACAAACAATGTTCACAATCTCACTGAATATGCAAGCTAAGCTTTACTTACCTTATGTCAAAAAAAGTTACACAAGAAGTGTGCTGGGGTATGTGGTACCCAAACTAATTTTGGTAGCACCTATCTATTCAACAATCACAGATCAACTGAAATGTATACTAGCAGGCTATTGCCTGTATATTCATTAACAGCTACTGCCATCTAGGAACCAGTGATCACAGTATTAATTACAGGGCAGCTGTAACAGCACTGGTCTGGGTATGTCATACCCCAGCACACCGTCCAAGGGTTAATGGACATAGTTATTTACAAGTTTATTAACGTATTATTTCAAGAATCACAACTTAAATAATTAGAATTCATTTTGAAAAGAAAGAAATATACTTTTGCTGTATCTAAATCTTTATTAATTGAACAATATTGAAAAAATTAAATTAAACAAAATTCTACATGAGTTACATGTTAGTTTATTTTAGACCAGGGAATGACAAAATTTTTATGAAACGTTTTTTACCAGATTAATCCTTTAAATGGTTATAAAAATATATAAAAGAATACAAATATGAGACACAATGTTCAATTTGCTCATTATCTTTGCTTACATAAGCACGTGCACATTTGATATACTTTTTACTTCCTTCCAGAGTCTTTCAATATGGTTTGTGGTAATTAATAATTCGATGTTGCAACCACCTTCTGGATGAGAAATTATAATTTTTTTGGTAAACTGTTTAGAACGATTTATTCTGTAGTGCTTCTCCATGCCACATCCAATACAAGTCGTTGTATCATATGGCTTGTCAAGTTCCAAGTAACCTTTCCACATATCAGTATGCACAATTGATCCAAGACGGACACGTCTTCGAATAATATCGTGCAAGGTTAGCTTGTCTCTAATAGACACCTTTTCTACAAATATATTTCCTTTTTCTTCTTTACCACCGACGACCCAAACCATTGATGGATTTGATTTTTCACGGTTATAATTGGGAGTGTATAAATGACACTCATCTATTTCCACCTATGATAAAAAGATTAATAAAATATTTTAATCTGATAAAATAACTTACAACAATGCCAGGGCCACCAATTTTTGAAGATAAGTTTGCTGACTCTCCTGCAACTTGACGACAATAGTTATACCAATTTACTACTGTGTGTTGTCCAACTTGAAGATGCTCAACGACTTTGTTGTTCGGCATTTGAGCCACCCAACAGAAAGTAAGGCAAAACACTTTCTTTAGAGGAAGTTTAGTACCCTCAAACCATGAAGATTGGCCGGGACTCCATGTTTTTAAACATCCATTTACTGAATATCGTTTGCTTCTGTCACTTTTAAGTTTCCTACTGGTACATTTTATGCGATAACCAGCATTATATCCAGAGTCTTCACAGCAAGCCAACTTTTTGTCGCAATCTTGTGACGGACAAGGCTTGCCTTGAAATTCCGTTTTCGGAGTATTTAACCCAATTGCTGTTGCAAACTCTCGACACTTCTTTTCTGATCTAAACTTTTCTTCAATATTAAAAAGTG
The DNA here is from genome assembly GCA_964028335.1 of Altica lythri. Classification (NCBI taxonomy): domain Eukaryota; kingdom Metazoa; phylum Arthropoda; class Insecta; order Coleoptera; family Chrysomelidae; genus Altica; species Altica lythri. Next base: position 95,521,712 of record OZ034801.1, on the reverse strand, counting down.
ACAAATGTTCCATAAAATTTAGAATATAGTTACTATTTTCCATCTAAAATTTAAATTGATCTTGTTTATTTTAAATAAAGAATATGTGCAGTTTTAATTTTCTTCAGCTCTCAGAAAGTATAAAAAGTTACTTACCACTCTAAGTTGCAACAATCTATGCTATCTGTTTGTAATACTATTTCTTTAGATAATATTGTAACGGTTAGTCCGGAATAAAACTACAAAATTATCCAAACGATTTTATTCCAACTGCACAATAGCTCTCTTTAACTCGTACTGATTTATTTTACCCAAAAACTAATAATTAAGAATTATATAAATTTCAATGAGTCACAATGAATCACAATTAGTTTGAAAAAACAAATTAATCAATGATACGATATAAATATAAATATAGAAAAGAAATAATTTGTAATTACAATAAATAATGCTCAATATTAACAATAATAATAATAATCAATAATTTATATATAATAATCCATAATCAGTAACATTCGGCCATCCTGTTTCTTAGTCGTCCTCGACTTCTTACTATTCCTATAAAAGGAAAAAAGAAAATTTTATTATATTTAGAGAAAAGAAAAAAAAAATTTTTTACTACAATATTCTAATTTATTTTGATTCAATGCTCTCTAAAGCTTTAGTTTTATTTTAAATTTTATGCTATTAGAGCTTTTTAGATTTATTTAAAATTTTATGCTCTTTAGAGCTATTTAGTTTTATTTTAAACTTTATGCTCTTTAGAGCTTTTTTTAGTTTTATTTTTTTAATTTTATGCTCTTTAGAGCTTTTTTTAGTTTTATTTTATTAATGTTATGCTTTCTAGAGCTCTACTATTTTATTTTATTAGCCTTCTAAGAGGTCTATTAATTCGTCTGTGCTGTTAACTTCGCTATCTGAATCGGATTCATGTAAAACACCACCTGTGTATTTCCTTAATTGGTCTACATGCACTTTAACGGAATACTTTTTATAACCTTTCATTCCCTTTAGAGCTGAAATTGTGTACCTGTCTTTTGAATAAACCTTAATTATTTTGTAGGGTCCACCGAATTTGAGACTTGTTTTTCTATGTACTTCTTTCTGCGAATTACCCTATCCAGACCAAAGTACTAGATCGCCAACTTTATAAATAGTTGCTCTTTTTCTTTTGGCATCAAAATAACGTTTCATTTTCTTTGCTTGTTTGTCCATGTTAGTTTTAGCCCTTTCTGAATCCAATTTTCTGTCTACCTCTGAGATATGGTCGTCTAAGTCGGGATGTTTTAATTGGTCGAACCCAAACATCAATTTGTGAGGCGACATTTCTATACTGGAGTTGACGCAGTTGTTAATTTCCCACACTACATCGGGTAGAACAGAACACCATTCACCACAAGGTTCTATTGTACCTTTCAACTTAACCGTTTGATCTAGGCGAAACAACGGCATTAAGGATATGTTTAAATTTGTATTCTAAAGCAAATTCTTTAAATTTCTTACTTGTAAAAGCTTTTCCACAATCAGAAACAATTCGTTTAGGCACAGAAAATAAACTAAAAAGATCTTTAAGTATCATTATTGTTTCAGTAGCTTTTACTGATTATGCAGGTCTCGCGAAGAGATATTTCGAATATGAGTCAACCACCATGAGAATATATGAGTATCCCCCTGCACCTTTTACATAGGGTCCAAGGTGAGCAATATGTCAAGTATGTAAAGGTTTTGCTGGTTTATCAATTGAAAATAAGAAACCTTCCTTCTTTCCGTATTGACTTCGCTTAAAAGCGCAGTCTAAAGATGCATAAACATATTTTTTTTATGAATCTCGTCATTCTTTAAAACCAGAATTTATTTTTAATTAACGATTCAGATTTTTTATATCCCAAATGACCTATATCGTCATGGTATTTTCTTAAAATATTAAACCTAGCAGGTTTTGGAATGAAAAGTTTTTCTTTACCATCTACTGTTTTTCTATATAACCTTTGGATTTTTATAAGATAGGTATTTTTAATTTGTTTATCACAATTGTCAGATTTTAATTTTTCGCAAATTAAATTTAAGGTAGAGCCTTGTAATTGTATGCTCAAAAACCAATCATTGCTACCAATAACCAATGTAGTTACTTCGGGTATGTTGCGACTATGTGCGTCGACATGAGACATTTTAAATTAAAAAAAAAAAAAATTAAAACTTAATTAATTTTATTTAAGTATTAAAAGAAAGTGGCCGGTGGAATAGCCACGACGCTTTTTTCAATTTCATTTTGCTATCTTGTCATTAACGAACTTGCAACTTGCGCTGTGGCTGATTTGCCATGACACCTTCTCTGCTGAGCAGTTAGAAAGACGTTGACTTTAAGTTTTGAAATTTAACCTTTACTGAAATGTTATTTATTTGATAATAATGTGATATAAAATTCAAACAAAACTTGAATTTAAGTTTAATCGTGTCAAATTGTAATATGTTTGTGATGTCTTTAATTTCATCAATTTTAACATTTAACAACGTGTTGGTAGAAGTCTGAATGACGTAAGTTTTATCTTTATATTGTTAAGTATTACTTTAACTTATGTAATTATTTAGGAGGCTCTGAAGATGGTTTTGTGAACCGAAGCGCTTAACCGATTATTAAAGATTTTACACACTTTGTACCAATTTTCATTTCCTTCTGGTATCTACAGTGTGTACTCCATAATTTGGTTACTAAATTAATAAAAGGTTATAAAATTAAAGATAAAGCAAATCTAAGAAATATTTTAAAATTGGAATAAATTATGAGAGAGAAAAGGGAATATTACGAATAAAACAAGAAAAGTATATTGATGGAATATTAAAAAGATTTAACTTTGGAAATTGTAGATATGTAATACACCTGTAGATCCCAAACTAAAACTGGAAATTAAAGAAAATAATAATGTTGAGAATATTTAATATTGGGAACTCGATATAAGGTTTGCATATTAATTATTATAGCAGATTTTATGATAGTTTGGATAGAGTTAAAGTGGTTAGTAAGGTACATAAAAGGAACAAAAGAATTAAATTAAATACACATGAATTTGGAGTAAAATGTTAAGTTGATTCAGACAGGACTGGCGATGTCAGTGACAAAAATCGGTTACAGGTTTTATAATTAAAGTATTTGGAAATAATGTAATTTGGAGGAATATAAAACAACATTGCATTGCACTCTCAAGTTCTGAAGCTGATCTGATTGCGTTATGCGCAGCAGTTCGTAAGTGTTTGTTTATTAAAAAATTAAGAGATATGGGTATATTAGTAGAAAAGCAACAGTAGATGAGGAAAATCAGGGATAAAACAACCTGAAAATAACATGAGAATTAAACATATAGACATTAAATATAAATTTTTATAATTCACGTTCACAAAGTTTCTATTTCGACACTAAAAACAGTATCGAAATAGATTCATTGTAGCACTGTTTTTGGTAACTTTTTGTTTTACACAATTGGTTGCACTGCACTGATTTTCAACGAAAGAGTTCAGGTAGTAAATCAAGAAGTATGTTGTAGTAAATTATTAACTACATTATCAGCGTTATTGCTAAATTCGGAATATTTTATACAAATTTGACAAACATTCTAATTTAAAATCATTAAAACTGACAAGTGTCAAAACTGTCCAGATTGCCAACATAAATAAATATTTCGAAAAACACTCATTTTACTTTTTTTTATACTTTTAAAAGTTCATTATAAAAAATAGTATGTAACACTCGAGTTACAATGACGGTTTGTAGTACTCGTTCTTTGCGAAACTCACCGCTTCGCGGTTCGTTTCACAAACTAAACTCGTACTACGAAACCTCTGTCATTGTAACACTTGTATTACAATATACTATTGTATGTGATCATTATAATAATGGGACTATATTTTGACCAAGGCGCAAAGCAGAGATCGGTTTTATTTTGTTTAAAATAGATTTAAAATGAGTAAAACTATTATTGTTGTACATATTTAAGTTTTTCTTTTCATTTGATTGTATTTTGGTGTTCAAAACATTTATTTTTATTTTTATTTGTGTAATGACAAAAAGAAATCATTAAGAAAGGGTGTTGAATAGTAATGATTTCTTCTTTACTTAGTATTTGATAATTGTATTAAATATGAGATGGCGCTACATGTCATCTTTCTGGAATCTGTTGAGTTACATGTTAAGATAACTTCTTTTTAGTTCTGTATATTTTCGAAAAAACGTATTTGAACTCTCTCCTCCATTTCAATAAGACGTGCTGGTGGTGCAGTAGCCACTGACACCTTTGGACGGTAGGGAAAAAATGGATTTAGTCGAATCCTCAATTTTCTGTGAAGATACAATTCCGCTGGAGAATTTCCGCACACCGGTGGTGTTGCTCTGTATCTTAACAGTATGTTCTGAATTTTTTCTTGTATTGAAGATCTGTCTTCAAAAGCTGCTTTGAGGCGATTCTTCAATGTTTGGACTGAACGTTCCGCCAAACCATTTGTTGCTAGGTGACCTGGAGCTATAAATTTTTAAAAAACTCCTCTGGATTCACAGTAGGTGTGAAAAATATCACTTTTGAAAATAGATGCATTATCGGATACCAAAACTTTAGGATAACCATGGACAGCAAAAATTTGTTGTAGTAACTCAATGGTGTTTGTACTTTATAATTTTTATCTCTAGCCATTTTGAACGTGCATCGATACATAATAGAAAATTGTGATTTTGAAAAGGACCTGTATAGTCTATATGTAATCTTGCCCAGTTCTCTTCGGGCGGATCCCAAGGATAAACAGCTGCTTTCGGTAGGTTTGTTCTGGTTAAAGCACAGATTCTACAACTTTTGACTATATTTTCAATTTCTTTATCGATGCCTGGCCAGTATACATATATCGTCTTGGAAGTTGTTTCATTTTGGCGATGCCCAGGTGTGTTTCGAGCAGTTCTTCTAGAATTTTAGTTCTGAGATTGAGTGTAATATAGATTCGTTCTCCTCTAAACAGAATTCTATTATCCAATGAAATTCTGAATTAATTGAAATGTTAAGTAAATTTTGACGAATAATTGAAAGATCTGGATCTTGTTCTGTTTCTTTTTTTATTGTAGTTGATGTAATCTCATAATTTGATATCTGAAAAATTGATTGTGCTTATATTTGACTTACTTCTACGCCGATGGCTTTATCAACTGATGGTTCAGGTTTCTGAATCGGTGGTCTTGATAAGCAATCAACATTTTCTTTTTTTTTACCAGATTTGAATTTAAGTGTTTAATTGAAACCAGAAAGATAAGATGCATATCGTAGTAATCGCGATGATGTCATCTGTGGTAAAGCTTTGTTTTGACGAAAAATTCTAGAAATTGGTTCGTTACCTGTAACAAGAGTGAAGTGAGTCCCAAATAAGTAGTAAAAATAATGTAAAACTCCAAATATCACCGCCATAGCTTCACGATCTATTTGACTGTAGTTGCATTCAGCTTCTGTAAGTGAGCGTGGAGCGTATGTAATCGGTTTTTTGACTCCTTGGATTGTATGACTAAGAATTAAAGCTACACCTGTTGGACTCGCATCTGTCGTAAGAACTAGTGGTAGATCTGGATTGAATGGCATGAGCACTCTGCCATTGGAAAGTTCAGCTTTAATTTTCTGGGAAGCTCTTTTGCACGCTGAAGACCAAAACCATTTGGTTTCTTTTTGTAATAAACGTCGAAGCTGGTAAGTTAAGGTTGATGCGTCAGGAATAAAACGTGAATAATATGAAACAAGTCTTAAAAATCTTTAACATCTTAAACCTTGGAAGGACGTGGCATCTCTTGAACAGCTTGGATTTTAATTGGAAAATTGCTAATTTTGTTGAATTCTACTACTCGTCCTAGATATTCAATCTTTTCTTGAAAAAATAGACATTTCTGCTTGTTAACGTGGAGATTGAAATCTGTTAGTCTTTGTAGGCAGGCTTGAAGGTTGAACATGCATTCTTGCTTTGTGGCACCATGGCAGATAATGTCATCGAAGTATGGTAACCCTTTTAGAATTTGTGATAAGATTCTATTGAAATCTAAAGGTGCAGTTTTGATGCCAAAGCTTAATCGATTTACTCTATATGTTCCTCTGTGGGTTGTTATTGTTTAAATTATGCTAGCTTCTTCGTCAACATGAAGATGTAAGTAAGTTTTGTACAAGTCTATTTTACAAACATAACGGAAGTTTAACAGGCTGTCAAGTACATCATCAATGCGTCGAATTGGATAGTTAGTCTGAATAAGTTGATCATTGACCCCACATTTATAATCTACACATAGGCGTACGCCTTCATCTGATTTAGGAATTATTACAAGCGGAGAGTCCCAGTCGCTTACTGGAACTGGTGTTATTATTCCATAAGCTTCAAGTAGGTCCAGTTCTCGATTTACTCGTTCATGGTACACTGCGTTCTCGATTAAATATAGGTTTTGCCCCCTTACGTAAGTGTAGTAAAATTTTTAAGTTTGGTATACATCCAACCTTTTCTTCGCATATGTGGTGAAAATGTCATTAATTGAATTGAGTGGTTCGATTTTAAGTCTTGAGGAAGTCTGAATTTTCTCATTGTCAAGTTCGTAAAGTTGAATATTTAATCCTCTGATCCACTGTCGACCTAGCAGTGCGTCGTGGCCTGTTGGAACAATGTAGAGTTCTCCCTCTATTTCTTTTTTTTTATATGGACCATAAAGGGTTACTCTTCCCTCTGGTTTAATGGTTTCACCAGTATAAGAACGAAATATTAGTGTTGACGCTTCCATTTGAACATTTAAGTTTAATCGATCGAAATTATTTCTTGCAAAAAGGGAAAATTTTGCGCCGCTATCTACTTCAAATTGTTGAGGTTTTCCATTTAAATTATCACAAATTATATATTTATCTGAATCTTGGCCCAATTCGTATAGATCTGTGACATCGTATTGTTGTTTCACCGTTTTGATTTTGTTGAGTCCATAGCTAGTTCCAGAGATTGAAGTTGAATCGTTATTTGTCATTACTTGTATTGAATTCGTTAAAATATTATGTTTATTTTTATTAAACATTAAAGTCTTAATGCAAACTTTAGCTATGTGGCCTTGTTTGTTGCAAGTATTACATTTTAGTTTAGATTTCTCTACTCAACAATCTGAACTTATACGATTATCTCGACCGCATCTTAGACATAGGTTTTCAATACCTAATGTTCTTAAATCTATAGGTTTTCTATATTTTTACTGATTTGATCTTGCTGAATTTTGATGAGACTGATGTGGGCCATTTTGATATTTAGATAAACTGGATATTTTCTTAACATCGTTAAAAATTTGGATGGTTAGAATTCGTACGTTGTGTAAGTTCTTTACTTTCTATTTTTGAAGCTTCCAGTGACACTGCTTGATCAAGAATGTCTGCAAAACTGGCTTTGCCTGACTGGAGAATTTGTTCTCTCAACCAATCGTCTCTTAGACCTCTTATGAACTGTGCTCGTAAAAAAAACATCTGCGATTGATAACATTTTGCTACATTCGCATTCAACTGTGAATTCGCATTCCGACAAATCACGTCTCACTGCCAGTACGAATCCCGAAACTGACTGTCCTTTTTTTCGAAAAACGTTTAAAAAGTAATGTTGAGAAACCACTACATTCTTTTTAGGAATCAGCATGTTTTTATATTCTATAATTAATTGTTCATATTCCATTGATTTAATTGGTTTTTCTGGTTCTAAGAAAGGTGCTAAGCCGTTATAATGTTCAGTTCCAATCGATACACATAGAAGTTGTGCGATTTCACTTAATCTGTGAGTCCTTTCATTGTATAATAATTCTCAAAACGTTGCAAATAATTAGTGAATTTTTCTCTTCTATTTTCGTAATTTTCAAAAGGGGCTACGTTTGACATACCAACTGTCGTCGTGACTGGTTCTCTAACTTGAATTGACATTGTTTGAAAATGTTTAGAAACTTCTTTAATAAGAGCTTTTTGTTGATCGTTGAATACTTTCATTAACGTATTAAATTGTTCTAAATCCATTTTTTACTTCTTAAATCTTGATATTGATGATTATTTTAGAATGTCTTTAATATTGAATTTACTTTGCTTCCTCGTCACCAATTATTGTATTTTATGGTTGAGTTAAGCTATTTGTATTCAATAACTTTTATTAAATTCACAACTTAAAAAACATGAACAAATTAATGATTGACATAATATATTGTAATAGACATTCTGTTTTTTTTGTTTTTATTAGTTACCGTTATAATGGATACAACAGAGTTTAAAAAAAATGACCAGAATTTGCTAATATTAAAAAGAGCTTATACCGCCGTCGTATAGTAATCAACAAATCTGGAATTACTGACAGAGTTTTGGCAATAATTGGCGTTAGTGCCACTGGTACTGCATCAAAATTTGATTCAGATGATGGTAGTTATATATATATATATTGAAATGGATCCTCCTTCCGGAACACCCTTTTTCAATAAAATTATCGGTCGTGGATTCAAGAATTTTTAAATTGATTGTCCTAAAAATAAAGTACAAAATTATAAATATAAAAAATAATTCTTTCTAAATCTTTCTTCCTCCGTTTTTCCACTCTTTCTCTATATCTTCCTCTTCCAACTACTTTCCAACTCCTTCTTGCTGCTGCCTTTCCATCTATTTAATACCTTTCTGCTGCTCAGCTCTTTCTCTATACCTTCCTCTTCCTATAACTCTGACCTCTCTGTATACTCTCATCTAATTCCAATTACTTTTTATTTATTTATGAACTCTTCTTATTATATCTTTCTTATATTCTTTTTATTTCAATTTAAATCTCGTTATATCTTACTATTTTAATCAAATTCTATGTATTTTTATTAACTTTTTATTTTCAATGACTTTTTAAAATTTACAATCTTTGACAATTCAATCAACAATAATCATCCTAACAACATAACATCCTATAATCTAAACAAAAACAATCAAGATACCAAAAATTACTTAACCTGGGCAACCAATTTACAAATAAATGGATCACGTTCCAACATTCCATTGAAAGAACCTGTCCCAAGAAGAAAAATCCATATCAATTTCCCCCAAATTTGATTTGACTTGGTGAATCACATCACCTTGCCAAATCAAATTTCCTTTCAGTAGGAAATTTTTCTTCACCATCAGTTGTCAAGCTTTTAATTTAGAATATTTCAATTTTACTATAAAATACACTACCCCTAGCATATCAATTCCCATCACTATATCTAACTTTAACTTCTTCTTTTATTTCTATTTTTTTTTATTCCCCCTTCTTAACTTTTATCGAAATATAATTTTTTTAAAGTTTTAGATTTGTTCCCCCGCTTTTGGAATTTCCCTATACATAAAAATTTTATAGACTCCCCCTCCTAATATTTTCCTATATATAATTTTTTTTTAAATTATGTGACTTTACCCCTTTCCTGATATTTTCCTATATATAACTTCTTTCTAAATTTAAATACCTTCCCCCTTTCCTGATATTTCACACGATACAAATTTTTAATAAATTTAAATTTCTTTCCTCTTTCCTGATAGTTCCCTCGATACAAACTTTTTATGAATTTAAATTGCTTTCCCCTTTCTTGATATTTCCCTTGATACAAACTTTTTATAAATTTAAATTGTTTTCCCCTTTCTTGATATTTCCCTGTATATAACTTTTTCCTAAATTTAGATTGAACAAAATTCCCCCAGAAATAACTCAAAAACATCTTGTTAAATTTTTCAAACAAAAATATTTCATCTTTACTGGCAAAACATATCAATGCCTGCCCATCTAACATCTCACGCAGGTATTTTCTTAATTCTTCATGATCTTCACACCATTTTAACTTATTTTTCACTATTCTTATGAAAATTTTTAGATGAATCTTATTAATATTTCCATTAATTTTATGTTCAATTTTAATTATTCCCATGTTATTTTGATTTTTATTTATATTCCTTTTTTCCAGTTCTTCTAATAACATTTCACGTTCTTTTTCTTGTACTACCTTTATTTCTTCTACTTTTTCTTCCATCTCACTTATCTTCTTTACTGTATCTTGTTTTATAATCTTTTCTAAGTCATTCAATTTTTTATTTGTATTATTATTGATTTCTTTTATTTCATCTTTACATTCTTTGTTAATAATTGTTTTAATTTTTACTTCTTGTAACTCCTCTATTTCCGTTATTCTCGCTATTATCTCAGTTCTTATTTCTTTCTTTGTTTCTTCCAATTTTTGTTTGTTTGTTTCCGTTTAGTTCCTCATCTCATTTTTGAATTCTTCTTTTATTTCTTTTTTTATAGAATCCATATTCTTGTTCATAGCATCCATATTTAAGTTTATTGCTTTAATATCTTTGTTTATATCTTTTTTCATTACATCCATATTCTTGTTCATATCTTTCATTTCTTTTTTCATAGAATCCATATTATTGTTTATTTCTTCTTTAATATCTTGTTTTATTTCTTTTTTCATAGAATCCATATTCTTGTTTATTTCTTCTTTAATATTTTTGTTCATATTTTTTAACATTTCCATCATTTGTTCCCATGATGAATCCCTTCTATCCCCTATCCTACTATCCTGATTACCCTGATTATCCTGAATACCCTGACTACCCTGAATAACCTGATTACCCTGACTTCCCTGACTATCCTGTCCCTCCTGACCCTCCTGATTATCAATATTATCCCCTTGCTCTAACATTCTATCTGTAATTTCCTTTCCCCCTCTTAATTTCATACAACTATTTATAATTTATCTAATCTTTCACTCCGAATCACACACCTTTGTTTTTTAATAAAGCAAGCTTGACACCTTATAGTTAAGAAAAATCTCTTACCCTCAGTGCCGAAGCAGCCACACGTTCTGGGCGCCAATGAAATGGATCCTCCTTCCGGAACACCCTTTTTCAATAAAATTATCGGTCGTGGATTCAAGAATTTTTAAATTGATTGTCCTAAAAATAAAGTACAAAATTATAAATATAAAAAATAATTCTTTCTAAATCTTTCTTCCTCCGTTTTTCCACTCTTTCTCTATATCTTCCTCTTCCAACTACTTTCCAACTCCTTCTTGCTGCTGCCTTTCCATCTATTTAATACCTTTCTGCTGCTCAGCTCTTTCTCTATACCTTCCTCTTCCTATAACTCTGACCTCTCTGTATACTCTCATCTAATTCCAATTACTTTTTATTTATTTATGAACTCTTCTTATTATATCTTTCTTATATTCTTTTTATTTCAATTTAAATCTCGTTATATCTTACTATTTTAATCAAATTCTATGTATTTTTATTAACTTTTTATTTTCAATGACTTTTTAAAATTTACAATCTTTGACAATTCAATCAACAATAATCATCCTAACAACATAACATCCTATAATCTAAACAAAAACAATCAAGATACCAAAAATTACTTAACCTGGGCAACCAATTTACAAATAATGGATCACGTTCCAACATTCCATTGAAAGAACCTGTCCCAAGAAGAAAAATATATATCAATATATATATATATATATATATATATATATATATATATTCCCAGTACTACTGGCTGAAAGGTACATAAAAAACATATTTTAAATGAAATTTAATATATATATATATATATATTTATTAAATTTCATTTAAAATATGTTTTTTATGTACCTATCAGCCAGTAGTACTGGGAATATTGAGAGGGGGGAAATTTTTGTTGCACCCATTACATTCTCTGAAGTAACAGAGCATAATTTAATATATAAAGAAATACATGTCGAAAATGCTTAAAATTTAGATACTAATAATACAGCTATTGAAGCAGAAGAAGTAAGTTTAAAAGTTTAAATTTATGTTTCAATTTGAATTGATTAAAACATTAAATTATTTAAAGGAAATATTTAGCTGGTCTCAATGGAGCCCATTAGATTTAAAAAGACCAAAGCATCCGTCATTAGCTGCAGAAGATTCTACTAATATATCCTAATAGTTGGAGAAGTTTGCTTTAAATTTTAATAATGTTTATGGAGAAAAACGTAAAAATAAAATTATAGATCATAAAGCTCTCTTAGCAAAAAAATAGAGTAGTTAGATTTACGAATAAAACTGTTGCAAGAGGAGCATGACGCCAAGGAAAGAAGGCTGCAGGAAAAATATGAATGGAAAATGAAAATTTTATTAAAAACATATAATAATTTATAGAAAAATAATTAATTAAAGTATTAGATAATAAAACAAATTCCTACCATTGAAACTATATTTTTAATATATAGTGTAGGCCAAGGGCGGATCCAGGGGCGTGGTCAATGGGGGTCATGACCCCCTCCCTGGACTGGATACAGATATTCAGAACCTAGCTGGATCACTACCTAATTAAAATTCTTAAACATAATGTTTTTATACATTTTTGTCAAAACATAGATTTTATTTCAGTAGGTACTATCAATATTTAATTTATTTAAAATAGGTATACTTTATTTACAAACGTTAATCGGGAACGAATGCATCGAAAATTTAAATTTTACCGCGCCACCAGTGCCACCACCACCACGGTCGCCCCTTTCATACTGTCACATTTCGTGTGATAATTGCTTGCGCGCTTTTTGTTTCGACGAACGTCTAGCTCGACCTAACATCAATCAGAACGACTAAACTTTAGTAATAAAGTTGTAAGTAAAAAAGGTTAAAATTCCAATACAAGTAATAGTATTGAACAAAATTGTTGCTGCAAATTCATTGCAAGAAATGGTAAGTAGTTAACAAGTTTATTCATTATAGCAATGAATGTGTGTTCAAACTCAAATGTTATTTTTGTTAATGTTCTTAAAGTACCTGATAGGTAAATAAGTAGGTACCTACTTACTGAAAGAGTGCGACTTATGTACCTACCTACCTTATATTTTTAAGCTATTGCATAGCTTCTATCGCGGGCCTTGACCGTGGAGACCGAATGCAGAAATTCGGCAACGAAAATAAAACCTAACATCAGGCTCAAAAAGTTAAATTAATATCAAAGAAAAACAAAGGAAAAAAAAACGTAGATGCGTTTTATCGATAAAATGTGTTTGTATATATATAAAGGGTTTTTGTAAAATGTTAAAAATGTCAAAAAAAAATTATAAAAAAAATATTTTCATTGGTTCGAAAATTTTCATTAGTTCAAAAATTTTCAATACAATGATTAAATTAACGATTTTTTTTAATGAACAAAAACATCATTTGGACTATACTAATTATAAAATTGACGATTTCTTTTAAAAAAATTAGTAAAAACATCATTTGGACCATGACAATAATAAAATTTGACAATTTATTTATTTTTTTATTCATTTATTTATTTATTTATTTATTTATTTATTTATTTATTTATTTATTTATTTATTTATTTATTTATTTATTTATTTATTTATTTATTTATTTATTTATTTATTTATTTATTTATTTATTTATTTATTTATTTATTTATTTATTTATTTATTTATTTATTTATTTATTTATTTATTTATTTATTTATTTATTTATTTATTTATTTATTTATTTATTTATTTATTTATTTATTTATTTATTTATTTATTTATTTATTTATTTATTTATTTATTTATTTATTTATTTATTTATTTATTTATTTATTTATTTATTTATTTATTTATTTATTTATTTATTTATTTATTTATTTATTTATTTATTTATTTATTTATTTATTTATTTATTTATTTATTTATTTATTTATTTATTTATTTATTTATTTATTTATTTATTTATTTATTTATTTATTTATTTATTTATTTATTTATTTATTTATTTATTTATTTATTTATTTATTTATTTATTTATTTATTTATTTATTTATTTATTTATTTATTTATTGAAGTGATAACTTCTTATGGGAGGGTAAACTGATTTTAGTGTAACGCGTTGAAAAAATGGTTTATCATAACGTGTTGTTTATCGTTGTTACACGCAGGCGCAGTGTGTACTGAACTCGTATTATTAGTGAAATTAAAGGCATTGATGCTTCAACTTCATTTATTGAATTCGAATTAAAATCAATTTTTAACAATAAAAGAAAACTTAAAATAATCATGTTGCTGGTGTCAGCAATAAAATAGCACACCTCATTTTAAAGTGTGGAAAGGAAGTGTAATGAACTGTTTGTTCGTTCTACTATCAAAATTGCAACTAAGTATTATTACCAATTAATAAAATAAGAAAATGAAATATGTAATATGAAATATTACCATAATAAAATAATATATTTAATGTTTATTCACTACACCTCCCTTGCTGAGTAAACAAAAAATTTTATTACAATAACAATTTTTTTTTTTTTAACTTAAAAGTAAAATGTTAAACTGGATATTTTAATTGTCAAATGCTAATATTTATTCTGTTTTTATGGACTTCAACAGCTTTATTTCCTATACTTAAAACTACATTAGAATCCTTAACATCTATGACCTCATTCGGTCCCTTAAATAGAGGCTCATATTTACTAGTACTACCCATATTTTTAATTAAAACCTTATCGCCTATATTAACATTAACCATATTTAAATTTTTATCCCATTTTTCTTTTCGATTCAACTTTGATGCCAGCAAATTATTTCTCGCGTCATTCCATGCGACTTGCAATCGATACTTTAATTCAATCGGATAATCATCAAAGTTGTATACAGGATCTGTTTGATTTAAAAAGTTTGTCGGTATTCTACTTTGTTTTCCAAAAACTAAGATGTTTCGGAATGGACGGAATTGTTATACGCAAAACACCAAAAAGGAATCCACGAACTCCAATTATTAATATGACTTGAAGAATAGATGCGCAAGTAAGCACCTAAATTTTTGTGAGAATTTTCTAATGCACCCAAGGTTTCGTGATGGTATGCCGTAGAGTTAAGTTTTTTGATACTTAACAAATTACACATTTCGTTAAAAGTAGAAGACATGAACTCTGAACCCTGATTGGTTAATATTTGCTCTGGAATACCAAATCGAAGAACAAAATTTTGGACAAAAGCTTTAGCAACTGTTACTGTCTCTTTGTTTTTAATAGGATATGCCTCGACGAATTTCGTTAAATCGCACTGCAACGTTAAAATGTATCGATTATTATCATTGTCTTGATCTAAGGGGCCCACCAAGTCAAGAAATATTTTTTGAAAAGCCGATGTTGCAGTACTTGTAATTGTTAACGGTTGTTTTATATTTTTAGAATATTTATAGCGTTGACATGCATCACAACGCTTAATAAATTCTTCTACATGCTTTCGAAGTCCTGGCCAAGAATATGACTTTCTGATGTTATTGTACGTACGTTTATTGCCTGCATGGCCTCCCGTTGGAAGCATGTGAGAGTCGTTAATTATTAATTGTTGTGTTTCTTTGTTGTTAATATTTTGAGTACCCATTATTATATTTAATTTAATACCTTACTTTCTTATACTGTCGGAAACTTTTAAAAATTTATTAACTACTGAAGCGCATTTTTCATTTTTAATTATGACTAATTCCGGAATTTTCTCATTGTCACAAATTTCTTTCAGGGCTCTCAATGCTGTGTCTAAGCCAGTCACTGATAGAGTTTCCTGGTTTACATAAATAATTTTCGATTCTTTATCAAATATAGTAGCTACTGTTACGCCTTCGTTATATATTTTATGTGTTCCCTGACTAATTTTATCATTAAAATATTTATTATTAACAAATCGTAATTCGACACATTCTGATGGGGATTTCAATAATTCCACAACTCCTGGGTGATCAAGCCTTTCGTTAGAAGGAACATTAGAATCCTTCACAGAATTGTCGTTGTTTTCCATTTTCTTTTTACGCGCTCTTGTTATTACATTAACAGTTTCAGTGTTATTTGAACAAATTGACTTTAAGTCATCTGAACTTATAGTTACCCTAGATAAAGCATCAGCTACTACGTTTTCTCGACCCTTAACGTATTCTATTATAAAATCGTATTCTTCTAATGTTAGCCTAAATTTGGTAAGTCTACTTGAGGGGTTGGTCATACTAAACAAATATACTAATGGTCTATGGTCAGTTTGTATTAAAAAATTTTTAGCAAATAAGTAAGGTCTGAATTTTTTTACTGCCCAGCAAATAGCTAATAATTTCTTTTCTATGGTACAGTAATTTTGTTTGGCTTTATTTAACTGTCTACTCGCAAAAGCTACAGGTTTATCGTCGCTATTTGATAAAACTGCTCCTACTGCCACGTTAGAAGCATCTGTTTTTAAAATAAATCTATTTTCATCGGAAAAATCAGGATAAGCTAATATTGGAGGGTTAAGAAGTGCACTTTTTAAAGTTTCAAACGCTTTTCCACATTCCGTAGTCCATTGGAAAACTACTCCTTTCTTACTTAATTGATTTAGTGGTGCAGCAATATGTGAAATTTTTTTTAAAAATTTTCTGTAGTAATTCGCGAACGCTACGAAACGTTTAGTTTCGTTTGAATCTTTAGGCACTGGATAGGATTGAACTACTTTAATTTTTTCCGGATCTGGTAAAATACCCTTTGTTGAAATTACGTGACCCAGATATAATATTTCTTTTTTCAAAAATTCGCAGTTTATTGGATTTAATTTTAAATTAACTTTTCGTAAACGATGTAAAACTTTTACTAAATTTTGATTATGTACTGTTAAGTTGTTTCCGAAAACTACAAGATTATCCAGATAAATAAAACAATTTTCATAATTTAAACCCGCCATTGCTATTGTCATTGCTCTCGAAAAAGCACTCGGGCTAATTTTTGAACCCATCGGTAGTCTAGTCATTTAAAATTGTCCCCTGTCTGTAGTAAACGCTGTACAAGGTCGCGATTCCTGTTCCAGCTCCACCTGGTAATAACCTTGAGACAAATCTAAATGAGAAAAATAGACTGCGCCCGATAAGGAATCTAAAATTTCATCTATGCACGGCAAAGGAAATTTATCATCGATAATTTGTTTATTTAATTGTCGGTAGTCTATAACAACCCTATAACGTTTTTGACCGTTGACGGGATGTTTCTCTACCAGTAATAATGGGCTGGAAAATGCTGACTAAGCCGGTTCGATTATACCGTTCTCTAATAACTTATCTAAAGTTCATTTCACAATATTTCGTTGACTTGGTACCTGTTTTAACTGCTCTTAAGGGATTACTAATAAAAGGTGGTTAATATTTCTTCGGACTTTGGCCGTAAACCGGTGAACTATTTACAGAAAGGTATTATTTATTTTTGTCCAGGAAGATATATTTTGGATTTTTTATTTTTCAGGTAAAATTTTAAATTATTATTACTGACCATCAATAGTAAATCATTAGTAAATGATTTTTGATTTTCTTAATTATCTTGGAAGAGAAAGTGGGAGTTTCGGGGTAATTTGTTTTTAAAATTCTGTTCTAGAATTTTAGTTTGTACTAAACATTATACTCTGAAAGTAATCTTGTGTTTATAACTAAGTATGTACCTTTTTGAAGATTGGTTTGAGAATTATTTATTGCCGAATATACCGGAAAAAAGTATAATTGTAATGGACAATGCAACTTTCCGTCAATTAAATAAAGTACCAAATAGCAACAACAATAAATGGGAAATTCAAGAGTATTTGTTAAAAAATGACCTTTATTTTGAAGAATCGTACACAAAACGTGATCTCTTACAAGTTGTAGCAGCGTTCGGTATTGAAAAAGAATACGTTTGTGATACTATTGCTAAAAATATGGGCCACACAGTGTTACGGCTTCCCCCATATTATTGCATGTTCAATCCTATAGAACACATGTGGCATCAGCTAAAATCCAAAGTTAGATCGGAAAACGTTTCACCCACATTAAACTCAAGTGTTATAGAGTTAATCAGAAATGTGACAAGTAATATTCCCATTGATAGCTGGAAAAATTCGATTCAGCATATTATTAAGGTTGAAGGTACATATCGAAATGTTAATGTAACTGTAGCACTCTTAGTTATTAATTTAAATGAAGACGATAGTGATACTGAACTACATTTAGATTAAATAGTTGTAAATAATGTAGAATTAGTTCATTTGTTTAATTGCAGTTAATAAATAAAGTTAAAATTTGTTTTTAAAAAATTTCGTAATTTTTTTTACAAAATAAATTTAAGGTTTAGTAAATGTTACTGAGTTTTATTTAAATCTATTTTGAAAACCGGATTACGGATCTGTTAATGTTTACTGTACAGTGAGAAATTTATAACCTTTCATTACTAATCCCCTCAGGTAAGGTACCGAGTCAACGAATTATTGTGAAACGTACTTTACTTGCTTATGGATTTCTGATTTTTGGGCATGAGGTAATCGATATGGTTTAACATAAACTGGATTTGCATCATTTTGTAGTTTAATTTTATGTTTATAGATATTTGTTACAGTGAAAGGTTCATTATCTAAATAAAAAACATCAGCATATTTTGCGCATATTTTTTGAATACTCGTTTTTTCTTCTTTATTTAACCCTTTAATATCTATTAATTTTAATAATTTATCAACCCGATCTACTGAAAAGGGGATATTTCCAAATTGATGTATGTCAAAATTCGATATATTCTGGAGCGTTGGTTTAAAATTCTTTAACTTAATCTCCCTATCATTAGTATTTAATATTCTAACTGGTACTTTACTACCGCTTGGTCTTGTTATAATTCCTGCTACGAAAACACCTTGTGAAATCTCTTCTGGAACTACCAAACTATCATATTTACTTCCAACTTGAAAATATTGAATAACTTCACAACGAGGAGGAATTATTGTATAATTACTTTGTTCAGACTCTAATGGTATAGCTAATTTTTTATTGTTTGCATAAAAATAAAAAATAAATTGTTCATAATCTAAAACAGCCTGATGTTTAATAAAGAAATCTGATCCGAGTACCCCGTTTATATTACTCTCAAAATCATTTACTACCTGGAACTTATGACCTATCCTAACATTATCATATTCTAATAAAATATTTGCTGACCCAATGGTAACTGTTGATCCTTGTAATGCCTTTAATTGTTATCTTGTTTGAAGTGTCGATGAACTGACTTTTGTTTATACTAGACGAAAAAATTAATAGATGCACCGCTATCTAATAAAAATATTAAATTTTTATTTCCATATTTTAAGTTTATATAATTTAGTCCATTTATATCAAATACCGTGTGAATATTTTTAAAATCATTATTAGGGACGAAAAAAAACGTCTTCGTTAGTTTCCGAGACTTGTTCATTATTATTTATTAGGAAATTTCGCTGTACTCGTCCTTCATTCCCATATCTATTAAAATTATTTCTGCTACTTCTAGTACCTCGATGGCCCCCTCTATTTTGAAACCTAGAATTCTGATTCCCATAGGAATTATTAAAAAACGTTTGATTTGCGGAAAAATTCGGTCTATTTGGAGCATAATTGCGTAATCCTCTACTGCGAGTAAAATTCCGTAATCCTCGGTCTCGTGATCAGTTATCGCTATTGAAAGATCTAAAATTTGTTTTACCCCGCATGCTAAAAATTTGAGGGTTTGAATTTCTCGTTATTTCTTCATCTTTAGCTCCCCGTATCGCGCCGTTTAATGATGTATAATTTCGTGCTTTTATTATTGTTCTTAAATCGTGATTCCGTAAACCATTTGAAAATGAATTTATTGCTAATTTTTCATTTGGTGCCTTTAACACGTTTGCCACGTTCTCGTCACCATCAGCTTGCGCCAATGTTAGATTAACCATTATCTCTTCGATTGACTTTCCAAAGTCATCGATTGATTTATTATTTTGCTTTAGAGTGTGCAATTCTAAAGATAACGAAGCTGCAGATTGTTTTGTTAATAAATGGTTTTTAATGTCCCTAATTAACTCTGCGTTAGAATTATAATTTTGTTTTAATTTTAATTTTGCACTTTGTGATAACCGCGTTTTTAAAACATATTTAACTGGAAAATCTTTTCCGTCGTTATCTAACATGCTATCATATAATTCGATGGCATCAATTAGTTGTTTGACCGAGTCTTCAGTATTATTAATTGTAGGAATTAAACTTGAAGCTACTTTTAAATCAAATTTTTCCCCCATATTGACTAAATTTTCTTTATTTGTCAATTTTTTCCTTTCCTCTAAAATTACTTTCAATTCAATAATTATATCCTCAATATACCCTACAGTTTCCTTAACAGAATTAATTGTTTCTACCTTATGACTACTTAAATTAAATACATTTCTTAATTCCTTAAAATATGTTATTAATTTCGTTAGTTCAGAATTATATTGTTTATAAACTTCTACATTGGTACGCCTTTGTTGATTGTCTTTCTTTAACTTAACTTTTAATGGCTTTAGTGTTTCATATAAATTATTAAAACTATCTATACTACTCATTTGAAACATAAAATAAAAACTTATAGCTACATATACCTTGTCCCATTTTAATTGTCGTTATTAGCACTATTCACTTTTCACTATTATTTCTTTAACTTTTTTAACTTTCACTACACTAATTCTTGACTTCTTGTTATTTCATGCTTTATCTTCTTTTCAAAATATTTCTTACATCTTCTGATCAAAAAATAAATTACTACCGCTACAAATCCAACGAATGCAATAATTCCCAACAACTCTGCTGTAGAAAATGAATCATTCCCCTTTATACTAGGGCTGTTTGTAAGACCACCACTGTTGCCCGCCTGAGCAATAATTACCTCTTCTTTTGATGCTTGTTGTCCCATTTTGTTGATTGTTTGTTTTTTGCTACGATTTTGCACAAACAATATTAAAACATTTGTCGCAGGACTGGCAGGATCGCCATGTACTGAACTCGTATTATTAGTGAAATTAAAGGCATTGATGCTTCAACTTCATTTATTGAATTCGAATTCAAATCAATTTTTAACAATAAAAGAAAACTTAAAATAATCATGTTGCTGGTGTCAGCAATAAAATAGCACACCTCATTTTAAAGTGTGGAAAGGAAGTGTAATGAACTGTTCGTTCGTTCAACTATCAAAATTGCAACTAAGTATTATTACCAATTAATAAAATAAGAAAATGAAATATGTAATATGAAATATTACTATAATAAAATAATATATTTAATGTTTATTCACTACAAGTGAAACATAATAATATCATTTCTCTCTCTCTCTCTCTCTCTGTCTCTCTCTCTTTCTATGCTTTTCCCAATGTAAGTTTTAAGTATATTTGAATTTACCGTTTTATACAGTATTAATCTGTCACTAAATACAATTCATTACTTTTTATTAATTATCAAATATTTATATCCATTTAATATCATAAAAATTAGGTTATTTTCTATATCTTCGTATATAAAATACTTTTTAAAAAAAATTAAACCGCCTTCAAAAAATTTACTCTAAAAAGCCAGAAATAAAATCTTTATTTCTTAATAAAATTGAAACCAACTAGGCATCTGATTTCGATTTCCTTGAAGTCGGCTCCAATGGTTTATATCTTTGTAACTAACATTTGAAATCTAGATTTAATAGCTAAGATTAAAATAGAGGGTAATTTGCCATTGGAGCCGACTTCAAGGAAATCGAAATCAGATGCCTAGTTGGTTTCAATTTTATTAAGAAATAAAGATTTTATTTCTGGCTTTTTAGAGTAAATTTTTTGAAGGCGGTTTAATTTTTTTTTAAAAGTATTTATTTTATCATTTTTAGTTGCTACTTGATTCATGATGTACTATTTTCAAAGACTTTCAATAACCGTGCAAGAGGTACTGAGTTTAATCCCCAACAATCCCGATATGTACCAATGTGAGTTTTTGGAGACATAAGTAAATTGTCTAACACCTAAAAACACGAAGCACGCACGGTAAAGAAAAACATCGTGATGAAACGTGAAATAAATTGTCTGAAATCACCAACTCGCAGTAAGCAAGAGAATTGATTAAATGCTCATACCTTCTCCTTGTGAGAAGAGGTCTTTGGCTATAGAGTGGGACAGTAATGGGCTAATTATTCTGTTTTTATGTTATACATCATTATTAACAAATTAACTGAACTGCAGAGCTTATTCTGTTGATTTTTGTGGTATTTCTTGAAATATCTTCCACATTGGTAACCAGCCTCTAATCAAATTTCTATGGGACCACACGGACACTCTACTCTTTTGAATACAAAAAGAATTTTTAAAAATCGGATTATAATACCGGAGATATTCGCTGAAATGCTGATTTTTGTGGTATTTCTTGGAATATCTTCTACATTGATGACCGGACCCTAATTAAATTTCTATGGGACCACACGGACACTCTACTTTTTTGAATGCAAAAAGATTTTTTCAAATCGGATTATAAGTACCGGAGATATTCAGTAACGTATATAAAAAAATATGGTCAAACTGAGACCCTTCTCCTTATTTCCTTGAATATCTTTCACATTGATGACCAGACCTTAACCAAATTTCTATGGGACCAATGGGACACTCTACCCTTTTGAATGCAAAAAGAATTTTTAAAAGCGGGTCATAAATACCGGAGATATTCGGTAACATCCATAAAAAAAAAATAAAAAAAAATTGATAACCTTCTCCTTTTTTGAAGTCGGTTAAAAACTAATTTAATCCCTTTTAAATATAATTTAAATTCATAATTTAAACGGTTCGGTTATCATATTAATGTAGGTACATAAAATTTAAGTAATAGGCAAAGTTTTTCTCAAGTTAAAAAATTTCAATATTAAATAGTTCAACTTGAATTAGTTGAAGTTATCAATTCTGTCGCGCGTCCTGAGACGCACACGTTTTTTTTTTCAATTTTGTTTGCTGAAACAACAGATATATCACATATCTCGCAGCTGAGCCTATCATTTCGATATTTTCATAATGGTATCATTAAGGAACATTTCGTGACTTTGTGATACATACGATACTCTTAGGCGAAAAGAAAATAATTCAGGTGATACTGAGCCTCGATTGACGAATTGACGAAAAGAGCCATTCATGCGAAACGTTGCCCGTGCAACAACCATGTACTTAATAACTCGTTGGCTAGATTATCCAAAGTAGTTTCCTGTCGCAATACATCGGGCACAATGAAAAAAGTTGAAGCATTTGCCAATGCATCCGCTAAGAGGCATGAAATTTTTAAAAAAGAACTAGGAGTCGCCTTACAAGGTATCTGTGAGACACGTTGGGTAAAAAGGCATGATGGACATCTTCAATTTCAAGGAGACAACTTAGTCAAAATTTGTAGCGGTTTGAAGAAGATTTCTACTTGGCAATACAGTAAAACTGTTAATGATGTTTGCTACAAACATTGCGCAGTTCTGACTTTATTATATCCTTCATCTGCTTAAATGATGTATTAGGTGGGTACTTACCTAAATTATGAATTAATTTCTTAACTTTGTTTGGTAAATGAACATTCATAATATTACACTTACTTGAATATTATGTTGCTATTTTGCTAATATTTTTTGTGTTTCAACAAAAACAATTTAAGCTAGCGTTTATATTTAGTCTTAGACTTATTAATTCATACGGACAAACAGTCACTTACTAACTTTCGATTTTTCAGGTACTACTGTATCTTTAAGCAGAATACTGCAATCAAACTCAATTGATTTAAAAAAAGCTGCAGACGCTATTAATAATACTATAAGTGTTCCACAAAATAAAAGAGAAAATGCGGACTTAATTTACCGACAGCTTTTCAAAGAGGCTAAAGAAGTAGCGGAGCAGCTAGATGTAGAAATTAAATGTCCCAGAATAGTGTCGAGACAAATACTTAGGGCCAGTTACCAACATGCTCAATCTGCTGAAGAGTATTTCCGCAGAGCCATATAAATCCCTCTTCTAGAATCAATAATAAATGACCTACAGGACCGTCTATCTCCTGAAATACTTAATTTATTTCAGCTAAGCGTTTTTATGCCAAAAAGTGAATACAGTCATAAAGACATTGAAACCGTGAAACAGCTTGCGACCGATTATACATTGTTACCGGATAACACCCCAGTTTCTGTCGTAGTAAAGGAATATCGGCTGTGGATGGTGAAGTGGCAGCGGAGTCAGGACTTACCTCAGTCGATTTCTGATCTTATTTTAAATTGCGATATTGAGATGTATCCTAATATCAGAAAATTTTTATGTATAATTGCTACACTACCTGTGTAGCGACAGCGGAAGATCATTTTCTACGTTACGAAAAATAAAATCGTGGCTAAGAGCTTTAATGGTTTCGGGAGAAGATATAAAAGAAAAATTGATTTTGTTCTTTAAAATACAAGTAGGAATGGTTAAGAACATTATTCAGATATATTAATAAATTACCTACTTATTACTGGCATCTATTGTTAAATTAGATTTTGTGACTTGACCTCGAGTATGTGTACCTCCCCTGGCGACAAAGTTGGATCCGCCCTTGGTATAGGCATTGAATATAGATAGAGGTTTCTACTTTGTGGATTTATATTTTAAAATAATCATTTTGATTTTATGTTTAATATTAGATCTATTGCAGATGCAAATGTGAATACAGAAAAATGAATAATAAAATCCAAAAAACACATAATTTTATAATAAATTTTGAAAATGATTATTTATAAGGTATAATCGCCTTATGTTATTTTCTATATTTATTTTGTGCACAATATTATTATCGTTTATGTTTACGTTTTTTTTTCCACTTGCTGTGTACCTTCAATTTGAGGCTCTCCGTTTTTATAAATTATGGCCATATTGTAGAGCACTGCTGTAGTCACAATTAGTGTTTTCGACGTTTCTAAACAAAATCGAAATCCAACGCTTAATATTGGAAACCGTTTCCATAGGCCATAAGATAGTGCTCCAAACTTTTCCTTGTACGTACTTGCGATTCGTTAGAAAGATTTTCAGCTGACGTTGTAGAATTTGCCACAGGTGTAATTAAATAAATGGTATTGAATTAGAAATTCAAAAATAACTTAAAGATGATATTATTGAAGAAAGCCAATCTCAGCTCAGGTTTTAGTAACCATCTCTGATAATAATAAAAACATGGTCGTAGATTACTCTCAGACTATTAATAAATTTACATTTCTTGATGCATTTCCTCTTCCCCTTGTAAACGATATAATTCAAAAAGTATCACAGTATAGAGTTTTCAGCTCTATTGATCGTCGTAGCGCTTATTATCAAATTCATATTTAAATATCAGATCGCCCCTATACTGCTTTGCAAACTGGTAAGGGGCTATATCAATTTAACCCTTAGATGACCAAGTCTCAAAAGTTACGTCGATGTAAAGTGAGGTCCATACCGGACCCCAGTCGAATATTTTGTATTCTTACCTCTTGAGAATGAATAAGCGTATAAATTTGAAGTTAGTTTATTAAAATTATCATAACAACGAAAATATGTAACATTTACATCATTCTAAGATTAAATCAAATTCTGAATTACATATGAATTCAAATTTCTGATTTGCGTCATAGATTTTTGCGGTGAAGGTACCACTACGCCGCAATCTTGAAGGGCCTGAGTTACTCGTAAAGGTAGGTTTTTTATTTTCGCACGACGTTTTATTTCAGGTTCAGTAAGCTGTTCACCCAACTTCATTATGAAAATTCTTCAGCGATGCGATTTATTTTTTTTTAGTAAGAATACTTCTGAGTATAAAGAATCAAGGAATTTAGAGCGCATATGTCCAAAATGTTCATAAAGATTCTGAAATGCCATCGAACTGTTCGTCTTGTAGATATATACTCTCTAACCAATTTATCAGCATTATCTACGCCACCTGTAGTTCCATTATAATCAAGGACCATAATAGGTATCTTGTGATCTTTTTCCGAAACGGCATCATCACAATGTTCAGTTCAGTTCAGTTCTCTTTATTTCCAAAGAAAAAAGTTACAATTTGTATAGGAATTGTCAAAAATGGTCTTAAAACTAACTAAAGTGTTACAGAATATAATATACCGTCTCATTTTCATGTGTGCCTATAATTTGCCTTGATTTTCTATTTCTGTGATTTACCTTCGTCCAGCCATTATTTGCTTCATCACTGTTGTAGTTTTGTGAGATTGTTGCCTGTACCGGTCTAATTCCTTCCTGAACTTGGTTTTTGGATATAAAATTGTTTGTTTTTTTCACTATTTGCATGATTTTTATCCCCGAATGATGGTTGTTTTTCGGCTATATGTTTCTTTTTGTTTTGTGTTGACTTATTTGTTCCGGCATTAGTGGATTGTTCATTATTTTGTTGCCTGTCTGTACTTGACGATTTTTTCTCCGATGTGGCATCGCTGGAGCTTGCTGCATCGGCTTCATCATGAGTTAAGAGCTTAATTATCAGTTCTTTGTCTTGTATTGTCCTTTTTAACCCTTTATTAAGGATTTTTAAGTAAATTACCTCAGTATCAAGATACTTAATTTCATTTTTTAGGGATAAGGTAGATTCTAGCCTCTCATTTTTCTCCTCGTGCTTATTTGCTGTTATATCGCTGTTCCTGTCGTAAAATGTTGTACAATCACAAATCTCAATAAAAGACTTAACATTTTCACTGACTTTAAGTTCACTTGGTACTTTTCTTTTAATGATGATCTCAATTAATTCACTTTTTTGAGCCGATCTAATTCTTGAGCGACTATTTCATTGGTGATCATCTTGCCGATCGATTTATGAAATATTAAGAATTAAAAAGCAAAATTTAAAAGCACGGCACTGTTAATGTCTAAAATTAAGTTTAGTATTGTTATCAGTAAATGTTTTTTGTTGGTACAGGTTTTATCAAAATAAAGAACCAAAAAAGATATTTTGTTAATCACACAAATTTCAGAATAAGAAACTTTTGATTACTACAGTCCAATGCACCACACAATTAAGTATCACCATACATTGGAAAACAGCACTATTTCTGCTCTACAGTTTGATATAATTTCAAAACCCAAATTCGAGGCTTTGCCACCAAAATGTACTAAAAATCACTATTAAGTGACTGTTTTAAGTGTAAAGATATTTCAAGTCTTTCCACTCATTGGTCGACCACATTTCCTTTACAGATTCTCTTCGACATCGCAGCATTCATCAGAAAATCGAAAATATCTTTCGTAGACAAAGCTTCTTTGGAATAGTTAGTCAATCCTGGACTGGCATTGACAGTGTTTCGCTGAAGTCGACGAACTGTCTTTTTTGGCTTGTTATTCCATACTAAACCTGACTTTGTTGTAAATATGACTTGTGAATCGCTCTTAGAAATATTACTATCATCATCATCTTCAGGTTCACTATAATCTGAATATTCTCTAAACACTTCTACTTTATCTTCACTTTCTTCACTTTGATCTACATTTACAGAAAGCGACAACAATGTAGATCTGGGAGGAGCAAGTATTCCTCAAAATGATCAATATACAACTGATTCTTGTGCCGTGTGCCAAGAATTATTACCAGTATCCGACTTATCACAGTGTCTGCAGTGTAACGAAAAAATTCATATCAAGTGCGGAATTTTAAAGATACAAAATGAAAATGTAACAGAATTACAATGTTTCCTTTGTGAAAGAAAATCAAATATTTTTATTCATCGTGTAGCAGCCAAGAGAGGCCTAGAAACGCAAGCCGATGCAATGCTGGCACTCTCAAATAAAAAATTCAAACCTGCTAATATTGGTTATAATGTTTTGGTACGAGTTCCAGACGTTGACCGTGGAAGATTAGCTCCCAGAAACGTGATGGCAGTTATTAAAGCAGTGGAAGATGGATTTTATAAACTAGCTACAAAAAACGGAGTTTTGCAAAAACTGTTTTGTCGAAATGAGTTTCAATTAGCAGACAATAATGGTTTTGTAACAGATGAAATTCTTGATAATAGTAATACAGAATTATCAATTAGAGCTTCTTCATCAAAGGAGTCTGGTTCAGCACAGGGTTTTGTGTCATGCATGTGCAATAAAAAATGTGCAAATAAGGCTTGTTCCGGTAGAAAGTAAAACGTATTGTGCCATTTAAAGTGCCACCATTCCAGTTCATGTTTGAATAAATAATTTTTGGTGAAATACTTGTGCTTTCCTAATTTGTCTGTTAGAAAGAAAACGTATATGTTATTAAAATAAAATTTCATTTTTTTTGTATTTTTCATATAATAAATCTATGTTTACAAATCAATTGTGTGCTTTAGTTTATCAAGTCCACTATTAAGCAGTGGAGAATGCGCAATACTAGTTTTGTGAATTGAAAGATGGACAATTCTAGTTTTGTTCAATTTTGATTGCGCAATATCCGTTGAGATGTGAGATTTTGGGTGCTGAAAACTAGTTCTGAGCAAATATTTCGGGCAATGCCCGAATTCAGGTACGGAGCGTAACATATACACGATATGCGTCTTGTTTCACTTGAAATATTTGTTTCACTTGTTGCACGTGAGTTTTGGTGTTCTTTCTGAAACAAAATCGATATTCGCTAGTATGTTTATATTTATAAAAAACGTGTTTTTATTGTTATTTTTAAATGATTATATTGTGACAATGACTGAAGCAATAAATGAGAAAAAAAGTAATTAAAGAAAAGCTTGTAGTGTCAATTGGTCACGACATTCAACTTAATCGAACTATACGAATCCCATTCGAATTTATGGGATTGCTCATTAGAGCAATACAAAAACCAAAATATTAAAAAAATCTCCATTGATGCTATATCAGAAGTTATGGGAATATCTGCTCAAGAGGTTAACGATAAAATTCAGTCTTAGATGTCAATTTCACAGCATAAATAGAAAACAGAAAAAAACTTAAAGCGGTCAGGCTGCAGGAGATAAATTTGTTGTAAAATGGGAGTTTTATGAAACACTAAATTTCATAGACATGCCAACAAGTGGTTTAAATGAAGCAACAATCGACTCGTTAGTATTTTTTTATTATTATTTATGCATACAGTGCAGAAAAAAATAGAGAATCGCACTCTATGCTTTTGCATAGAACCAAACATAGTAGTTTATATTTATATTGCCACGGAACTTCACCTTCCTCTTGAAAGTATTTTGTTAATTCTTCTTATACTTCCTTGGTATTAAGATTTCCTCGAATATGTCGATTAATTTTTGGTGGCAATTTTTGAAATTTTCAATATCAAACCTGCCATTAGGACCATAAAGTTTTCGAACGGGCCAATAAAAAATTATGTAAAACGCATATTGCCGACACTATAATGTATACTTTTTCTGACTCTAATTCAATTGGCTGTCTCAAAATACGGAACCTAGCTGAAGCAATACCAAAACAATTTTCAATTATTCGTCTTGCACGAGATAGTCGATAGTTAAACACCTGCAAGTTTCTAAACGTGTAAGGTTTCATAATATATGGTTTCATGGCAAAAGCGTCATCTGCTTCGATAACAAATGGAATGTACGTTAAAAATTAAAAAAATTAAACAACCCCAAATTTTTCGAACTTTTAGGGATTATACAGAATTCGATTATAATAAATTTCCCATAGTTTTGTCGCTTATAGATTGGAAACATATTTATGATCTTGCAACTATTGATGGAATGGTGGAATTTTGGAATTTAAATATAAAGAAGGTTTTTGACTTAAATGCGCCTGAAAAGACGGTGAGAATAACAAAGGCACCAGCTCCTTGGCTAACCAATAACTTAAAATATATGATGAAGCTTAGAGATAGAGCGTATACTAGGTACAAGAAGGTTAAAACGGCAGCGTCATGAAATTATTACAAAGAATTAAGAAACATTGTAAATACATCTGTAAAATTAGAAAAACAAGCTTTCTTACAACAAAAATTAAAAAATAATCCTAAGGAATTTTGGAGAACGTTAGAGTATCTTAATATAAACAATAAAAATAACAAATATTTCTCCACTGATTTCAATGACGCTGGCGAATTTAATCACTTTTTTATTAACAGTATACCTCATGAACCTCGAAGGGATGAAAGTGGGGATATATTGGGCAATTATGACGGAAAATACCCAGGCATTTTTTCTGAACTAAATTTCTCTCAAGTTTCAATTGAAAAAGTTGAAACTATCTTTAGAACCATTAAGTCAAATGCGAAGGGAACTGATAACATAGATCTAAAAATGATAACTTTAGTTCTTCCGTATTTAAGTGAATATCTAATATTTATTATTAACAAATGCATAACATCAAACGTGTTTCCAAGTGCATGGAAAGATTCTAATGTTATTCCTATCCCCAAGAATGCAAATCCAACTGATCTTTTACATTTTGCCTGTCGTCTCAAAAATATTAGAAAAAATTATTGCCGAACAAATTAGTGAATTTCTGGATAAACAGAAGATTTGCACAACAACTGCTTTATTACATGTACCAGATGACATATTTAGGGCTAATAATAAAAATGAAAACACCGTTTTAATTTTGTTAGATTATAGCAAAGCTTTTAACACTTTGGATCACGAGATTTTGTGCAAGAAGCTCAAATATTTTGGTTTTGGTAATTTGGCGGTAACTTTTCTAAATTCCTATCTGCTAAATAGACGATACAGAGTACTGCTAAATGGAAATGCTTTAAACTTGGCAATTAATAAAATGGGTGTTCCACAAGGTAGTGTTCTAGGCCCCTTGTTATTTTCAATATATA
The DNA here is from genome assembly GCA_964028335.1 of Altica lythri. NCBI lineage: Eukaryota > Metazoa > Arthropoda > Insecta > Coleoptera > Chrysomelidae > Altica > Altica lythri. The sequence continues at coordinate 95,491,176 of OZ034801.1, read as the reverse complement.
CCCCTGATTGTCACAGATATCTCAAATTTAGTTCTATACACCAATACGCAGATGACACGCAAATTTACCTAAAATTCTCTCAACATGAGTATAATATAGCTGCTGATAAAATTAATCAAGATTTAGAACAAATGATTCAAGTGTCAAATGCACATGGGCTTATTTTAAATAAAAATAAGACCGAGGTATTGTTGTTTGGAAAACATAAAGAGAAGCTTATGGAGAATCGTGATTTTAATATTCTAATAAATAACCAAACCTTACCCTTTAGCAAAAATTTTAAAAATCTTGGAGTACTGCTAGATGTAGAATTAAAGTTTACAGATCATGTCAAAATGCTTTTTAAAAAATCTTATTTTAAATTAAAGTTATTATATATGCATAGAGACTATCTGTCAAGTGATGTGAAATTTAAATTATGTGACTCTTTAATTTTGTCTGCCCTAGCATATTGTGATGTAGTATATTGGCCAGCATTACTTAAAAAAGATCAAGAAAGTCTGCAAAAAATCCAAAATAATTGCTTAAGATATTCTTACAACCTTCGTAAGTTTGATCATATCTCTGAGAAGCTTCAAAAAAGTAAATGGCTCACTCTACAGGAGCGCTATAAACTACACATGGCATGTCTCATTCATAAAGTAAATGATAAAAAATGCCCTAAATACTTGTTTGAGAAGTTAATTAGAAGAGCTGATATACATAATTGCCTTACTCGTTTTTGCAACTTATACAATGTTCCTAGACATAATACTTCCCAATTTAAAAGATCGTTTATATATAATGCAACTCACATATTTAACACCATAAACAGTAAAATTAGTTTAAATTCCAGTCTACATCGTCTGAAAAAACATACCAAAGAACTCCTGATCGCAGAAAGAAACTAATCTATGTATTCTGTAGTATATATTTAGTGCAAATTTATATGTCACGTATATTATAAAATTTTATGTACACACATTTCTATATATAGTATTGTATGGGGGGTTACGTGGAAGAGCAACCTAGTTGAACGTCGCCTCCTCGATGTAATAATATTGTTAACTATCTATGTTTGCAAAAGAACAATAAAGACACATTATTATTATTATTATTATTATTATTATTATTTTCTCTTTGTTTAATCCAATCGCGTACCCAAATTTTGTGTGATCTCTTTTTTGTAAAGCCTGTCACGGGTCAAAATCTACTATAGTTAAAATAACTAAATTGCTTACCTTAATTTGTTACCATTGTAGTGTTTATTCAAGTAAGAAATCGGTTGATTTGAGCTCGTTTATAGTTAGTTATCAATTTATAAATATATTCAGTGGTTGCTAAAATTAATATTATTTGTTTATGGTTTGAATTATTGACATTTCATTTGCATCTGTTTTGTAAGTGCAACTTCGTTCTTTTGTCAATGGTCTGACGTGTAGTGGGTTGCAGCCAACGTTCAGCCATATTTTTAACTTTATTATTGGTAAAAAAAATACATAGGGAAACTAAGTAATGTTGGATTATTTATTGTTAGTTAATTAAAATAATAGGATTAAATGTATCAGATAACCTCTGTTTGTTCATAAGTGGTTGGCTGAATTAACCATGGTTATTGTCAGTATCGTAGTAGAGGCCATCATGTTTCTGACTGAAGTGTGTCAAATCTAAGTGAAGTTGGATAATCGAACCCTCTTTCTTTTGACTCCTGTCTCTCGTAGTGAACGCGTGTTAATCAGAAAATTTTTGGGAACTTAATTGCATCCCTGTACATCGGGGGCAACGTAGGTTGGATTTGCGTAATTAAGTTTCATCTGTCTCCATCGAAAACTGTGTAGAAGGTATTTTTCTGGATTTTGGTGAATTTGGTGGAGATTTCGGCTTGTCCGGATTTTTATTGAGATTTTCTATCGGTAAGTAAGACATGCTTCTTTATCCATGTGATTATTTGATCTTTATGTTTCTTTTTGTCCCTTATGAAACAGACAGTAGCGGGGTCTGGTATTTTTGAAACCTTTCTTTTTTGGATAACCATCGTGGTTGGAGCTTGTTCGACATTGCATTTAGCAGCGAGGAAATTGTTTTCTTTTGTCCTAAAACTTACCCAACTATCAACTGGGATATCGTCTCACGAAGTAAAAGAACCCTATTTTTTTTTTAATAGGTAAGTTATATAGTTACATTTTTAATAAATTAATGACGCCATATAATCAATCTTGGTTAAAATTCCTATTTTATATGAATATTTCTTTTGTATCGTCCACAGGGTTTTATTTTGTTTAACTAGACTCCTTTTAGTTTTTTTTTACTATCGAAATTGATTTTTGTACTATTACAAATTAATTTTATGTGAATTTTGATTTAAGGTTATTGTTATAATTTTGTAGTGACTAGCCAGTCAAAATTAAGTTTGTTAAGCACATTTTAATTATTAGTTTTGATCATTAATTGTAGATTCAGAAAAATCAGCTTCTAAATGCTGTAATACTCATTTAAATTCACTTCTATTCTCATTGTTATACAAGTATCAGTCATTGTGTTTAAATTGTATTTAAGTCAGCAAAGTAGAGTAGTGTAATTAATTCAGATTAATTCAAGGAGTCATTCAAATCTTTTTAACCTAATGTTAATGCTTAATTACGATTTTAGGGTTTTTAGTTACCGGCTACAGTTTTTAGTTACGGGCATAAGTCCTTGAGTCAGGCAGAATTTTGGTTACTGACCTAATACTTGGTACGAGCTTTGGTTATTGTGTTTGAAGCAAGCCCTTTTGGTTTTGGATAAGGCTTGATTTTTGGAATCGACCCAAGTATTGGTGAAGCCTAGGACTGCGCAATTCATTTAAACTTACAGATAAGCTATTAGTTTTAAGTCGGACTTAGTTTTAGTTAAGACTATTTTTCCTTGTTTTTGTGTTGCGTGTGATCACACATTTGGATAAATTTATTTTTTTTATTGTTGTTCGCCTAATTTACTTTTATATAGTTATCAATTGTGTTGTCAGGCACGAGGCTTGACAGTCTGTATTCTAGAACTTATTTATTAAAGAAGAGTCTAGTGGATATTTTAGTTTTATTTAGCTCACTTATCATTATTTACAGTTATAATTTAATTCAGTTAGAACCGTTAAATATTCTAAATTTACTTGATTATCTCCAGTGGGTGAAGTGGTGCCTGGGACATCAGGGGTTTCCGATTTTAACCGTCTAAATCGGTGGCGCGACTCACTAGTATTTGTTTACTTACCTCTACGGCTGAGCTGGGCACTAATTTGCCAGTAGAGAGACCACTACCGAACTCAGCTGGAGCTGTATTTCTTTTAGTTAATTTCTATATTATTCTTAATTTGATTTATGTTTTAAATTCATTAAAATACGTGGCAAATTTTTGGCGCCCAACGTGGGGCGGATTTTGTTAATTGGGGCCGATTTTGTTGATTGGGGCCATTTTGTTAATTGGGGCCGATTTTGTTGATTAGGGCCGTTTTGTTAATTGGGGCCGTTTTGTTAGTTGGGGCTAATTTTTGTAATTGTGCCAATTTTGTATTTTGGGTGGATTTAAATCCCGGTAGTTGCAATTTTTGTAATCGCGTTTATATAAGTGAGCTAGGTAGTAACTGTATTTTTAATATTTGTAATCTGGCGATATTAACTTTTGATCACACCAATCGCGAAATAATTTTTTTTATAAAGTATGGATTTTAATATCTTTAATGAGTTTGTTTATTATTATACATCGTTGCTAATTTGCATTGAACCACCAGTTGTGGCCTATTTGTTGAAAGGTTCGTAGTTGTCACTTATACGTTTGTTGTTGAATTCGTTACGTTGTGTGAGTTTTATGATGGATTTAGTTTGTTGTGATTTATTGTATCTTTTAGGTTATCGTAATTTACCGTATATCAACTGTGATATTTTATATAGTTATCTTCGTTGGGATATAACTCACACGTTGCGAGTTCAGAACCTGTTTGTCTTTGAAGTTTGTTGTACGTTCTTTTACACTTTTATTGTTGTATCTTTTTGATGTTTGTTTTTTTTTCACGCCTTGTGGCTGGAGGCGCAAGAATTTCACCACCCGGGGATACTCCAGGCGGGGTGGGTAAGAGTCCCCCAACCTAACCACTTTCTGGATCCAAATTTCGTTCTGCCTTAGTAAACTTATCTTTACCTTATCTTATTTAGTAACATCGTTTTCCTGCTCCGTTAGCTTTGAATTACCCTCAAGGAGTCATTCAAATCTTTTTAACCTACTGTTAATGCTTAATTACGATTTTAGGGTTTTTAGTTACCGGCTACAGTTTTTAGTTACGGGCATAAGTCCTTGAGTCAGGCAGAATTTTGGTTACTGACCTAATACTTGGTACGAGCTTTGGTTATTGTGTTTGAAGCAAGCCCTTTTGGTTTTGGATAAGGCTTGATTTTTGGAATCGACCCAAGTATTGGTGAAGCCTAGGACTGCGCAATTCATTTAAAATTACAGATAAGCTATTAGTTTTAAGTCGGACTTAGTTTTAGTTAAGACTATTTTTCCTTGTTTTTGTGTTGCGTGTGATCACACATTTGGATAAATTTATTTTTTTTATTGTTGTTCGCCTAATTTACTTTTATATAGTTATCAATTGTGTTGTCAGGCACGAGGCTTGACAGTCTGTATTCTAGAACTTATTTATTAAAGAAGAGTCTAGTGGATATTTTAGTTTTATTTAGCTCACTTATCATTATTTACAGTTATAATTTAATTTAGTTAGAACCGTTAAATATTCTAAATTTACTTGATTATCTCCAGTGGGTGAAGTGGTGCCTGGGACATCAGGGGTTTCCGATTTTAACCGTCTAAATCGGTGGCGCGACTCACTAGTATTTGTTTACTTACCTCTACGGCTGAGCTAGGCACTAATTTGCCAGTAGAGAGACCACTACCGAACTCAGCTGGAGCTGTATTTCTTTTAGTTAATTTCTATATTATTCTTAATTTGATTTATGTTTTAAATTCATTAAAATACGTGGCAAGCCATTAAACAATAACAAGTAGCAGCTTTTCTATTTTTTTTTTGTAGCCATTACAATGCACAAATAAGTAAGTCACCGTGAAAACAGGAGAATACTATACTTCCTGTCTCATGAATTAAAAACTTTAAACAATCGCGACTGAAAAAACATTTATGTCCTCGTGACATCGCACAACGAAACAAGTGTTTCATGAAATTTTAATTTCATTATACTTCGATGAAAGTATTTCTTTCTCACTAGTTCTAATAGGTCTTAAAAGAAACAGATGATTTTTGATCGCGCAATATAGCGTAACCAATGTCATTCCGTTAACAAGTACACGTGGTTGGTAAGAAAGATAGTATGCTCCGTTTTAAAGGGACAGAAAATGGGTCTATTGTATATGTAGTTCATATCTAGATAGGGTAAGTAAATTATTGTATAATTTTTATAATTTTGTACTATAAATAGAACATATTTTGTTCGAATTAGGTTAAATAGAATCAAATATATTCCAGCGTTGATATAAGTCCTAATATAGCGTAACCACGCTTATTCCTTGGTATATGCGTGGCTTATGCAGTAATAACAAATGACATGCAAATGTTGTTTACAACATTTTTCGTTTTTGTTTATTTTTTTTTTAAATCAGATAAATGCGTTGTTAAACTTATCCATTTTTGCTTTACAGATGTCTAACAGAGGAATGAAATTGGTGGCAATGGCCCTGAATAACAACGCAACTAAATGTAAATGATATGATAGTAAATACCCCTTACAAAGTTGAAGTTCAAGAACAAAATTCTATTACTTGTCTACAAGAAATAAACGACCTAAACATTTTACAAAAGCTGGAACAACATAATACCATACAAATAGATCTCGAGGAAAATCCGGAGCAGATAAGCAATAATGATCGGAGTGCATTCAAATGAGAGAATATACAATTTTTACAAAAATAAATTGAAGAACAAGGGGATGAACTTGCAGAAATACAGCTCTTACAGTTTTCAGAATTAGAGGTACAAAATGTGATTAAAATAATATAAGAAGAAAATGGAGAAAGCCACGCCAACCATAATGAAAATAGCGATTCATTGAAACACGTCAATATAAAATCAGGCGAGGGTGAAATTGAGAATTTGGGCGAACTGAGGGTGGAGGAAATTGAGCAAAAAGATGTACAGGAACAAAGAGACGTAAAGAAACTAGAATCTGAAGAAGATGATGATCCGGAATTTTAGCCTCGCATGGAAACTCTAGACGATGAGCCAGAGAAATGAGGATGGTGATTGAATACGGAGTCAGGGAAAGGAGACACCTGTTGTTAGGCTGCGACGCCAACGCCCACCACAAGGCCTGGGGAAGCAGTGACATCAACGAAAGAGGTGAGTGCTTGTTAAGCTTTATAGCTGAATCTAATTTAGTTATATTGAACAAGGGCTCCAAACCAACCTTTAGGCAGAGGAGAGGGGTAGCACTAAGGGAAGAGGTTTTGGACGTAACTTTGGCTAGCAATTATGCGGCGACAAAAGTTGCAAACTGGAAGGTATCCGATGACCATTCGGCGTCGGATCACAGTTACATTGAATTTACTATAGGCTCGATCTGTACAAAAGAGTCCTATAGGAACGTAAGAAGGACAGACTGGAACCAGTACCGGGAGGTGCTAGGGGACAGACTAAACCAACTAAAAGACATAAAAGGGCACGGAGTGGAGGGTATGGCAAATTCTCTGAACGAGGCCATATTAAGCTCGTACCATGAAACCTGCCCAGAGACTGTGAAGAACACACGCAGGCAAGCCTGCTGGTGGAACAGTGGGTTAGAAGCCCTGAGACATGGGGTCTGAGCCCACAAATGACTAACTGGCTATACACTAGGGTTGCAAGACCGATGATGGTGTATGGCTCGATAGTCTGGTGGACCAGACTATCCAAGGTGATGCAAACTACCGCTGTAAAGAGACTACAAAAGATCCAGCGAGTAGCGTGTCTTGGCATCACAGGAGCCATGAGAGGTACTCCAACTGCAACCCTGGAAGTAGTGCTAAACCTCCCACCTCTCGACATTATTGTGAAAGGGGAGGCAAGGATGGCAGCCTACAGAATGGGTTGCAGTGGCAACTGGAAGTATAACGCCGCCAGTGGGCATACAAGGATTGTGGACACTGTACAGATGGACACCTTGGAAATGCTACCAGACAGGATGGTGAAGATCACAGATCTAGAAAAGCCATACAATGTTAATATTATTGACAGGGCTGCCTGGGAGAAAGGTGAACCTGAATATATGAAAAGGGGGATCACTTGGTATGCGGATGGCTGGAAGAAGCCAACAGGTACTAGGGCGGGAATATATGGAGTCAGACCCAAGGCGCAGTTTTGCGTAAGCCTGGGTAAGCTGGCTACTGTTTTCCAGGCTGAAGTTGTTGCCCTATCAGAGTGTGCAAGGAGCGTGGGATGACAGACCACACCATATACATAAACTCGGATAGTAGAGCAGCGCTAATGGCACTTGACAGTTTTGACTTTACCTCTAAAGCAGTATGGGACTGTCATCAGGCCATGAAAACCCTGGGAGAGTACAACAAGGTTATACTTAGTTGGGTTCCGGGGCACAAAGGTATCGCTGGCAATGAGGGAGCAGACAAGTGGGCAAACAAAGGAGCTGAAAGCCCGCTCATTGGCCCAGAGCCGACGTGTGGTGTTGCTTACAACACAGCACGAAGAGCTGTTCGCCAGTGGATGGGCATAGAACATCAAAAGAGCTGGGAAAGAACAGAAGGTAAAATACAGTCAAAGAGAATGCTGCAGACACCTACTGGTGCTATAGCGGCAGATGCCCTTGGGCTGAGGAGGAAGACCCTGCGGAAAGTGGTTGGCTTCATCAGCGGCCACTGGGTATTCCGCGGACATCTACATAAGATGGGAATTCAAGTTGAAAACCTCCTATGTAGAAAATGCGGTGAGGAGGAGGAAACAGCCTTCCACGTGATATTCATGTGCCCAGCCCTGCAAGGTCTGCGTGTGAGATCCCTTGGCCTACCGACTGGAGATCAAAGGGAAGAACGGGCAACCATAGTCAAAAGGATTTCTTGGTTCATTAAGAACCTGGGATTTGACGGAGAATAAGAACCTGTGAATGAGGGTGCACAATAAGCTGTACTAGCTGCGATGCAAGCCCATGGACTACCCCTAAGCCTGGCCCTCTTTAAAAAAAAAAAGGTACTGAAAAAATCAATAATGAAAGAAATAAGTTGCAGGAATGAAACGTAAATATTTTAAATAATAAAACAAGTAATCAAAAGAGGAAAAATAAATCTGAAAGCAAATCTTGGGATCAAAATATTAATAAAACGAAAAGAATAATGGGAGAAGAATACATCGGATACTCAACATCCAAAAATTGTAGTCCATTCCAACATTACTATCGAAAATACATCGTTTTCGAGGTGCAGTCTGATTTAAAGGAAACAAATGAATTAAAGGTAAATGCTGATACGGAGAAAAATATTTATGAAGAAGGTTCATCAAAATCTAGTTTTGGTATGTAGTTTATAACTTGCTTATATCTATTGTAACCTATAATTTTAACTATTACGAAATAACCGTATATTATATTTTGCCTCGAAAAATTCTAAAAAAAATAACAATAACAAACCTGCAAAATATACTCAAAATCAGGTCTACTCGGTTACATAAGTTTCAGTTGTTCCGGTGACAACCTTCGGCCATCGACTAAGCTCAAAATCGAAGAAGGGGTGGATACCTTTTTTTAATAATCCGGACAAAAGTAGACCGTAAATATTTATAAGCGCCAACTGAATTTTTCCACACTGGCCTATCAATGTAAGTTTTCCATGCCTAAACTCAGTAAAAGGCAGGGATGAAAATAAAAACTAACCTTTCACTTATGTTCCTTTCTATTAATGCAATCTATTTAGCAAATTGACAAAATTAATTCTAATTAAACAAGTTAACCAAAAAATAATTTAATAATCTATGTGCTTATTTGAATATGATGTACGGTTTAAGAAGAGGTAACTATAAGGTGTCTTCGCAATTAAAGTAATTTGGAAAATAAACAAATAGAACACTATAAACTTCCGCAATTCACACGGTAGGTCTTGGTACCAAGGCGCATGAGCAATGGTTTCAATATAAAAATACAACACCTTAAAGTATTTAAAAAAAGTACCTCGTACAATAGATATTAAAAAAAATAAACTGTCAATATAAAATCCAATATAAGTATCAAAAAGGTAAAAAAGTATACTAAACAAACCCCCTGAGCTTCCAACCCACGTCCTGATCTCCCTCAATTACTTAATTGTGATCTTTGAATCTAGTTGAATACAACCGGTCTCGGGTAGAACCACTTTGAGTCCTAGATTATGATCCTGGGATGAATTCGATACAAGATATTCTCGTTTATTGTACTGGATCACAGTCACGCACACAAAGATCCGAGAATTCGGACTTGAAGTGTTTAGTACTTGAGGTAAACCAGATCTTAATACTTAACCCACTATTGGAACTTGGGTGACCCCTACTATCTGAATAACAATTAGACAATGTAACACAACCACTTTACCTGTATTAAACAGAACATATAAAAGAAACAACAAAATAGACATACCTTTTCCTAAAAAAAGGGTTCGGACAATCTCTTCCTTTATTTTTATGCTTCAATGCTTTACGCCAGTTGATACAACGGCAAAACCACTTTTATTTGTATATTTCACCGCTTCTCAATACAATCCAAGTACAATCGTGGTCTACGGGTGGCGAATAAATCCCATTTAGGTATGTGCACGGTTCCAAACAACAAAACGAGAAGAATATCCAAAACAACTTCTTCCTCAAAACTACAAACTTCCGCAATCGCACAAATTCGAATTAATCGAAAATCTATATATCCCAAAACGGATTGACAATGGTCAAATAAAATAATAGCAGATTTATCGATTACACACCACTTGCATGAAGTCATAACAGGAAGGAAAACGAGAAATGACTGTCCTTCACTTTTCACTAGACAAGACAAAAATGACACTCAAGCTAATTGACATAAAACAGAACAATTAAGAAAATGGACAAACGAACTACTCGAGAAACTACGTCACACAAAATCACATCTCGAAAAACAGACTACGGGTAGGTACAATTGTAGTAATGTCAAATACTTAAACAAGTTGAATATTTATAAACAAATAAATACGAGACAAAATACTGAAAAATACATAGCAAAAGCAACGAAATAACGATCACCAACAAATTTCCAGTTCTTATTTACAATAATAGTAGCAAATATCTATAAAAATCATATTAGTACCAAGGAGCTTATACAAAATATATATAACCAATAAAATGAGAAATGAAGTACCGAAAACAACATTTAGGATAACTACGTGAATTTAAGGTAAACTATTTAGATCGTATTTTGCATGCAGTGTTGTTAAGTAATTAATTACAATTACTTTAAAAAGTAATTAAATTACTTTTATTGTAATTGGTACGGTAATTAATTACTTTCTACTCAACTGTAATTCATTTGTAATTCAATTACTCGTTACTGTACAATTACATTTTACAATTACATTTCAATTACATTCGATGAAATGAATACTTTTAATATTTTAATATTTTCAATAGCTTATAGGATAGGTACGTGAAAAAATCCAAACCAGGTAATAGAATACAATGCAAGCGATAACCAGATCGGCGAGCTACGATAAGAAATATTATTTCTCGGGATTTTGAAACAAATAAATACTTAAACCCAAGCATATTGTAAAAGAATTATTTCTTCTATTATTTTCTTGTTTCCAGGAAAAAGTTAATGATATTTTTAAAAGTAAACTGGAAAAACCATACTTTTCGAAAGAAGGGTTTGCAAGAAATTCAGTTCAACGTTCTACTCCGGAGCTACGTAATAATATTGACGAAAATGCCTCAAATATAGAATTTTTTGCATTTGTACTCTCCAAATAAAAAATTAATATCTATAAAAGATTATCCTACTGTGTTTAAGATTTTTAAAAAATATAATGTCATGTTACCTTCATCCGCTCCTGTTGAGCGAATGTTTAGTTCCGGTGGTCAAATTTTAACGGCTAGACGAAATAAATTGTCTGACGACCATTTCGAAAAATTATTATTTTTAAAACATAATAGTAGTTTATAAATATAAGTTATTGTTATTATAATATTAGTTGTATATAATAAATAAGTAGGATAATAATTACTAACATGAAAGATGTAGGTATCTGAATTTTGAGGTAATATGTACTAAAAATTATATCAATTGAAAAACAATGTTTTATTTTTAAAACAACTAGGTATAGGAGTAATATATTGTTTTAAAACATTGTCGAACTTTCTACCTGAAAGGAAGACGTACCTAACTAATTAATTAAAATTGCACCACAGCGTGTAATTATATAATTGTAATTAATTACATTTCCAATTTTGTAATTGTAATTAATTACAATTGCAAATTTTGTAATTGTAATTGTAATTAATTACAATTTGACCAAAGTAATTGTAATTGTAATTAATTACATATTTTAAAGTAATTTTAACATCACTGTTTGCATGTTACAGATTAATAGTTTCATTTAGTATTTATTATAAAACATTCAAATTATTTATTTTTATTTTTAGATCAACAATTTACAACTCCTAAAAATAGAAAATGCTTTGAACCAAAATATTTTGGTGAGGTAAGCACTCCTGATGTGGCAACTTCTAAATGGGCTAGAAGAGTGTTATTATTAGCGAAGAGACAAATAAATTTCCATAAAAAAAGGCTGAAGCTTTAAGACTCCGAAAAAAAGTAACATCACTTTAAACACTTATTTATCACCTTGAACAAAAGAGCATTTTATCTGAAGATGCAGAAGGAATAATAATGGTAAATAATATTAAATAAGTAACTATTTGTAAATTTAAATTAATATGGGTTAATTTATTTAATTTTTTTATTATTTAATTGTAATTTTCCATTTTATTGAAACACTAAACACTAAAATACTCTATATACACATAAAATGTTATGTGACATAAACTAGGTTATTTTTATAAATATTTTGAAAACGTTATCAATATAATTTCACATTATTTTTATATTACAGCAAACTCTACCAGAACCTATTAAAGCTATGATAGGAAGAAAATTAAAAAAAGGTAAAACAAGGAACTATTCTTCTGAGATAAGAACATTTGCCTTGAGTCTGCAATTCTATTCTTCTGCCGCATACAATTACGTAAGCAAAACTTGGAAGAATTTATTGCCTTACCCATCAACTTTATGTAGTTGGTATAGCGTGGTTAATGGCAAACCAGGTTTTACCAAAGAGTCTATTAATGCCCTGAAAATTATTTCACAAAATAAAACATTTATTTGCAATCTTGTTATAGATGAAATTTCCATTCGAGAGGAATTGTTGTATGACAGAAACCAATTTTATGGCACTGTTATCAGGGGAGACAATTTTTCCCAAAGTGAAAGTGATAGTATGTTTTTGACCAGGAATGTCTGCGTTTTATGGTGGTAGCCTTGAATTATAATTTCAAATTACCCATAGGTTACTTCTTAATTAAAGGTCTTATAGGTAGTGAGAGGGCCAATATGCTTAAAAAAGCTATAGAAATAATAGACCAAACAGGTGTAATAATAAAATCCATAACATTTGATGGAGCTGCATCGAACATCAGTTTATTACAATATTTAGGAGCTAACTTAGATTATGGTAGTAGTGCATTTAAACCATTCTTTTTGCACCCAGTTACAAAAACAAAAGTTTATGCTTTTCTTGATGCCTGCCATATGGTTAAACTGGTACGGAACACAATATTGGTGACAAAGGAATAATTGTAGATGGCGATGGTAATAACATTTTATGGCAAGACTTCCAAAATCTTCACAAATTACAAACGACGGAAGGATTGCACTTAGCCAATAAAATATCAAATAAACATATATTTTATAATAATAACCGAATGAATGTCCGTTTGGCAGCTCAAACGTTGAGTGAGAGCATTGCCAATGCCTTCATTTAATTGAAACAAACAAATAGTTTATTTTAAAACACGGAAAGAACTATGGCAACATGCCTTGTGACGAGAATGTTTATAAAGAACTTGATCGTTTAAAAAAAGTCAGATTTACTAGAAATTTTATTAACAAAAAAAGTGCCAGACTCATTAAAAGTCAGTAATAGTGTCAGAAAACTTGTGACATGCAACGAAACTAGTAAGTCTACAGATAATAGTGCGTTAAGCTGCGATTCATTTAATTTAAGGTTAGAAAATAATAAGCTAACATGTGATTTAAAATGCGCTTATATTGAAACTGAATACTTAAAAGCTATAAACAATGAACTTACAAAGAATAATCAACATCAGGATGAAATAATATCCCTGTTAAAATCAAAAAACAACTCTTTAAGTGCGCCTACTATTTCCAATGTTGGAATCGTTGGACAAAACAGCTAAATCTCATAATTCTAATGTTGCCAAATCTACAGAGAATGAAGAAAATCAAACCAACCAAAACCGAGGTAAAAATGCAAAATCATCATTTAGTGAAATATTGCAAGAAAAAACAGGGGGCAGAAGTAAATTAACCTTCACTTATTTATCTAATTTTCATCCGTCCACTCAAACTAGTGACCTTATTGCGGCCCAGGAAACAGTTATGTCTACAATTGTCTCTTTAGGTGAAAGTAGTTCTTCTGAAAAGGGTAAATGGGAAGAAGTAAGTTATAAAAATAAGAAAAAGAGGCAAATGGTTGTGGGTACAAGTACTGAGGGCACCATAAAAGGTATACCAAAATTCGTGGACCTGCCTGTGTACAGAATAGATCCTACTACAACTGTTTCTTCCATGGAAAATCTCCTTAAACCCCATTTTCCAGAGGTTATTTGTGAAAGCATGAATTCGCGTTATCCAGAGCTCTACGCATTGTTCAAAGTAAGAGTATATGAAGAACATTTCGAGAAAGCAATGGATCCTGCAGTATGGCCGAAAAATGCTTGCATTAATAATTTTTTATATCTTCGGAGGCAACCCCACACTCAGAGGTGAATTTCAATCCAAATTTAATGTTGTTAAATATTCAGAGCATAAATAGTGACAAAATCTGTGATATTATTTTAGAACTTAATTCTTATAAAAATATTAACATTATCTGTTTAACTGAATTATGGGAATCAACAGATTCTATTGGTAATATTAATATTGAAGGTTTTATCTTAGCAAGTAGTTATTCCCGAGATATCTCAATAAGAGGTGGCTGTGTAGGAATCTGGGTTAGAAAAGGTCTCAATTATAATAACACCCTTAACTCTGGGATCAAACAATATTTTAATGATAAGCACTCGGAATTTTGTACTGCTTCATTTAGAGATAAAAAAAATAACACATATGTTATATTAAATTGTTATCGATCTGCTTCTGGAGATTTAAGTAGATTTTTACATAACCTCGAAAGTATTCTGAACTATTTATATAAACCGAACTTATATTTTGTAATTTGTAGAGATTTTAATGTCGACACTAGAAGTATTCATGTCAATTTATTAAATATTTTATCAACTTTTTATATTAACATTAATCTTGTTAAGTGGCCAACTAGAGTCACAGCCTTACAATATTAGATAATATTTTTATAAATTTCTAAAACTTTGGTTTATCATGTGTATTTGACAACACTGTATCTGACCACAAAACTGTGGAACTTGACTTTGAAACTAATGAATCACCGTGCTATGTTCAAAAAAGACAATTTAGTGAGAATGCGATAAATCACTTTATTTTTAACCTTCTAACCGAAAACTGGAATCAGGTTAATGGTATTTTAGACACAAATGTAGCATTTCAAGTTTTCATAAATATATTTATGTACCATTTTAATAATAACTTCCCGTTGATAAGGAAAAAAAATAAAACAACTAAAAATAAATGGATTTCTGACGAAGTTCGGAAATCGAGTTTTGAATTACGAAATTGACATTCGTTATCACGGGCAGTCCCAATTCTACGAGATTTTTATCAACAACAAAAGAAAAAACATCGAAAACTCTTAGCACAAACAAGAAAAACTCATTACCAAAGACTTTTTACTTCGTCACGAAAAGTGCGTGGAAAATTGTAAATCATTTGTCAAAAAATACAAATAACAATGTTACTGCTTATATTATTAAGTCTGTAGATAATAATATAATTGATGATCCACAAGAGGTAGTATGCACTTTTAACACATTATTTAAAAATGCACCCATTGATATTCTTTTAAAAATTCCAGGCAATAATACACATATAAATGTGGATGTCAGCAATTAACAGAAAATGAAAATTGCTTTCTATTATGCCCATTTACTGAGCGCGAACTTTATGAACTCCTGCAAAGTAAACTTAAAAACAAATCCTCCCCTGGTTTTGATGAGATCCCTGCATTTATAGTGAAAAGGATTTTGATTTTTTTAATCAATCCTATAACTTACCTTATCAATTTATCCTTCTGTAACGGTGATTTTCCTAACTACATCAAAATAGGTAAAATAATTCCCTTTTTTAAAAAAGGTGATCCAAAATTAATTAGTAATTATAGACCAATAACAATTCCTAGTATATTTTCAAAGTTATTTGAATATGCCTATTTGGAAAGACTAAATGAGTATCTGAGAAACAATAAAATCGTAACTATAAATCAGCATGGTTTTCAAGCCAGATCCACTAATACGGCGATTTATTCATTTTATGCACACTTAACAAACTTGATTGATGCAGGCGAGTGCCCTATTGGGATCTTTTGTGATCTCAGTAGGGCGTTCGACTGTGTCAACCATGAAGTATTATTTCAGAAACTACAACGGGTAGGTATTGCAGGGAATTCACTACAATGGATTATGTCATTTCTGAAGAATCGACAGCAATATTGAGTCTTCCAGATGCGGATCGAGAATTGTTTAACCAGTTGTAGATCTAATATGGTTACTACAAATATAGGTGTTCCTCAAGGATCTATTTTAGGACCAACTCTGTTGACATTAACGACATAATACAAGTGGACACCTCTGTAAAGTTTACTTTGTACGCGGATGATACATCAATTATTATATCTAATTCATCTAGTGAAATCCTTCAACATCAATGTAATGATTTCCTTACGTCGTTATATACCTGGTTTTGCAATAACTCTTTACATCTCAATGCTCGGAAAACGCAGGTAATAGATTTTCGTAATAGACAGAAACAGCTGGAAAGCTGTCAGATAATTTTTGACAATAAGAAAATAGCTACAGTGTCTTCTGTTAAGTTTTTGGGTTTACTAATTGATGAACATCTTGATTGGAAGTTGCATTGTGGATCTGTTGTTTCGAAGGTAAATTCCATTAACTATCTAATAAGAAATTTAAAATATGTTTTAAGAGAAAATCAGATAATTATGATATACCATGCACTGGTAGAATCCAGACTAAGGTACGGCTTATGTTTCTGGGGTACCTCTAGTTGTGCTGATGAAGTTTTCGGTGCACAAAAGAAAATATTGAGTTGTATTGCTGGTGTCTCACGTATCACTAGTTGTAGAAAGTATTTTAAAAAATATAAAATTTTAACATTAGTATGTTTATATGTTTCTGAAATATGTGTTTGTTTTTAAAAATTTGAATGATTTTAAAACGGGTGCTGACATTCATAGTATTAAAACTAAGTGCTGTAATAACCTCTATGTACCATTTTCTAAAGGGAACATTATGTACAAATCTCCCAGGGTATTTGGGCTAAAGTTATTTAATCATTTGCCCTTAGTTATAGAGTCGACTAATTCGATAAATATAAAATAAATTTAAGGAATTTTTATATGAGAGTGCATTTTATTCAATCGAAGATTTTCTGAGAACTTAGATGTCTCTTAACTGTAATTAGTGTTTTTTTTTTCGTTTTACGTGTGCTTGTTTATTTTAGTTAATCTGTTTAATTTTTAGTTATTACTTGTAACTCTTTGACTAATTCTATACAAACCATGTTTGTCAAAAAGAATATAAAGTATTATTATTATTATTATTATTATTATTAAATTTTGTTTATTTTTCACTTACATTTTTGATTTATTAAACGTCAAAAATAAATTTGGAAAAAAACTCTGTGTGCATTGATGAAAATTCGTTTAATTTTTTAACAGTTGAGGCCCAAAAATTTATAAATTATATAGAAAACCTTAAAAGTAGTGATGGCATGCCATTATTAAAGGGGGAAAGAAAAACAGGATTTTTAGGTTTTATTGTTGATTTAATAAACATTTTTGATTTGTATTTAGATATAAAAGATAAGATGAAGTATTTGTCACTTAAATTAAGCCAGGATTACATGGAAAATTTTTTTAGTGCCATTAGGCAAAGAGGCGGCTTGAATAATAACCCAAATGCAAAACAATTTGAATTTGCTTACAAAAGATTATTAATCAAAAACGAAATAACATATTTCGCCAATTCAAATTGTTTGGCAGATGGGTTACAAATACTTGATGTTTCATCATCATCCAAAAGAAATAATTGTAATGATATAATTGACGAAAGCGTCACAGCCGATTTATTTGACCATGATTATATTAAAACTATGTGGTCTTTGGATATGTGTATAGAAAATGTCGTAGAATACATAAGTGGTTTCATTGTAAAAAAAATTATTGTTGTCAATACATGTGAAATAAGGAAAAATGCCCTGGAGATTAATTCAAATAAAAAAATAAATTGATTTATCCATCAGAAGATACTGTAAAAATATGTAAAATGGGTGAAAGAATTTTAAGACAACATTTGAATATAAAAACAAAAAATTTAAAATTAATATTAATAAATAAAATGTTTCATGAATGCAAAGATGTATTTAACAGTTTAGAAATGTTAGAACACATTTACGAACAGGACCCATTTAATAACCATTTGCATCATTTAATAAAATTAATAATTAATACCTATATTAAAAAACGTAACCTCGAAAATGCGAAATTTACGGTTACGTTTTTTAATATATATTGTAATGGATTTTTTTAACAACCCCGTTGATCACATATTCAAAGTTTGTCTGGGTGTGATCACTCCTTGAAAAAAAACTGTAAAGGGTTGCCAAGGGAGAGGGAACTGTTGATTTTGATTTGATTAATGAAGAATTGCAAATGTCACCATAATTTTGAAAAATATAAATTTAGAATCAATATAATTGGTATAATTTACTAAAAAACACAAACTGAATCAAATTAAATAACTGAGAAAACGTATATATAAAAAATTAAACCAGCACAAGTAAAGAAGATTTAACAGTAAAAAAAAGAAGGAACTTATGAATAGCCGAACCATCTAAGAGTTGGAGGAAATGAAAGAAAGTATGTTGAAAGGAAACATATGAGAATAGGAACAGTCCATAGGATCGAAGAAGTAAGGGAAAGTTAAAGGAACAGAACCAACAAAGATAGGCCGGAGAGAAAAAGAAGTTTTTATAAAACAGGACGTATAATTTCATTAGTTATTTATTGTGTTTATTTAAATTTAAAATATATAATTGTAGATCTCATATTCAAGGAATGATCCCAGCCCAGGAGAAATTGTGTATGTAGTTAAGAAGACCAACGGCGGATAAGTAATGGATAAAAAATTTCCATTACAAAATGGCGCCCAACGTGGGGCTTTAACACTTTTGAAATATTGTAAAATTTTAACCAGTATCGTAAGTTAAAAAAAAAAACATTTAAAATTTAAACATCATATAATCTAATTGCCATAAAGGTAATAGTTAATTTAAAATTGTTATACTGCTATAATTTTTTACCTTCCGAACAGCAACGCTGTTATAGGAAGGTATTGTGATCGCGAAAAATTTCGATCTCGGGTTTTTAGCGGAAATACGCGTTTTAGGGTTCCCTGAGCCTAAAAAACCCAAAAATAAAAAATGTCTGTCTGTCTGTCTGTCTGTGTGTCTGTCTGTGTGTCTGTGAACACATTTGCGGCTAAACGGCTAATCGGATCGGAATGAAACTATAAAACCTTACTTATAATCACCATCGGAGGAATCTGATAGAATTTGAGTAAAATCGGCCGACCGGAAGTGGACGTTTACTCTTATCAAAAAATGGAATTTTTTAAAAATATTGGGTTTTTATATAGTTATTGGCAAAATATTTATACTTTGTGGAAAGAACATGTAATTTCCGACATTTTTGAAAGAATACATTTTTTTGATATTTTCATTAGTTTTCGAGATATTGACACTTTTATCAAAAACTGGAAATATGTGAAATAAAAATTGTGGATTCGCTTTTTTTAAACAAAAATTGGTAGTTATTATATTTTCAACATCTGACAGCTGTCAAATTATGTTTTGGCGTATTTCAACATTTAATTTTCTATATTTTGACATCTGACAGCTGTCAAATTATGTTTTTTGAGAGTATCAACTTTTGACTAGTGTCAAATTATTTTTTTTTATATTTTTGACATCTGACTACTAACTAATTAGTTTTTTCGATATTTTTGACATCTCCATACTATGGCCACTCCAATTCTACCACCCACTACTTGTTAATATCAGTCAGATTAGCTCCTTCTATATTTTGACATCTGACAGCTGTCAAATTATGTTTTTTGAGAGTATCAACTTTTGACTAGTGTCAAATTATTTTTTATATTTTTGACATCTGACTACTAACTAATTAGTTTTTTCGATATTTTTGACATCTCCATACTATGGCCACTCCAATTCTACCACCCACTACTTGTTAATATCAGTCAGATTAGCTCCTTCTATATTTTGACATCTGACAGCTGTCAAATTATGTTTTTTGAGAGTATCAACTTTTGACTAGTGTCAAATTATTTTTTTTTATATTTTTGACATCTGACTACTAACTAATTAGTTTTTTCGATATTTTTGACATCTCCATACTATGGCCACTCCAATTCTACCACCCACTACTTGTTAATATCAGTCAGATTAGCTCCTTCTATATTTTGACATTTGACAGCTGTCAAATTATGTTTTTTGAGAGTATCAACTTTCGACTAGTGTTCGGAAGGTCGTGTGGTGCCCACACCAGATTTTTTACCTTCCGAACAGCAACGCTGTTATAGGAAGGTATTGTGATCGCGAAAAATTTCGATCTCGGGTTTTTAGCGGAAATACGCGTTTTAGGGTTCCCTGAGCCTAAAAAACCCAAAAATAAAAAATGTCTGTCTGTCTGTCTGTCTGTGTGTCTGTCTGTGTGTCTGTGAACACATTTGCGGCTAAACGGCTAATCGGATCGGAATGAAACTATAAAACCTTACTTATAATCACCATCGGAGGAATCTGATAGAATTTGAGTAAAATCGGCCGACCGGAAGTGGACGTTTACTCTTATCAAAAAATGGAATTTTTTGAAAATATTGGGTTTTTATATAGTTATTGGCAAAATATTTATACTTTGTGGAAAGAACATGTAATTTCCGACATTTTTGAAAGAATACATTTTTTTGATATTTTCATTAGTTTTCGAGATATTGACACTTTTATCAAAAACTGGAAATATGTGAAATAAAAATTGTGGATTCGTTTTTTTAAACAAAAATTGGTAGTTATTATATTTTCAACATCTGACAGCTGTCAAATTATGTTTTGGCGTATTTCAACATTTAATTTTCTATATTTTGACATCTGACAGCTGTCAAATTATGTTTTTTGAGAGTATCAACTTTTGACTAGTGTCAAATTATTTTTTTTTATATTTTTGACATATGACTACTAACTAATTAGTTTTTTCGATATTTTTGACATCTCCATACTATGGCCACTCCAATTCTACCACCCACTACTTGTTAATATCAGTCAGATTAGCTCCTTCTATATTTTGACATCTGACAGCTGTCAAATTATGTTTTTTGAGAGTATCAACTTTTGACTAGTGTCAAATTATTTTTTATATTTTTGACATCTGACTACTAACTAATTAGTTTTTTCGATATTTTTGACATCTCCATACTATGGCCACTCCAATTCTACCACCCACTACTTGTTAATATCAGTCAGATTAGCTCCTTCTATATTTTGACATCTGACAGCTGTCAAATTATGTTTTTTGAGAGTATCAACTTTTGACTAGTGTCAAATTATTTTTTTTTATATTTTTGACATCTGACTACTAACTAATTAGTTTTTTCGATATTTTTGACATCTCCATACTATGGCCACTCCAATTCTACCACCCACTACTTGTTAATATCAGTCAGATTAGCTCCTTCTATATTTTGACATCTGACAGCTGTCAAATTATGTTTTTTGAGAGTATCAACTTTCGACTAGTGTTCGGAAGGTCGTGTGGTGCCCACACCAGATTTTTTTTAAAAGTAATTGGGAAAAGAAATGAAAATTTTTAATAATTGCCAAATTTAATGTATAAAGGTGTTATAAAAACAAATAGATATTAATATTGTGCGGTGCAGTCGGATAATTGGACAAACTTTGCTAGGGTTTAGTAAGAGTGTGTTAAATAATTATAGTGTTATTGTAGTTAGTGATTTTTTAATAGGTATATTAGAATCAAATATAGTATTAAATAATGAGCAAATGATGGAAGAGAGGCAGGAAAATATTGGAAAAACATTGATAGAATTAAAAGTTAAATCTTCTTTAATTGTTATTCCACTTCCTTTTAGTATTTTTCTGTTCTGGATTATTTCCTTTTTCTTTATGTTCCTGTTTAATGCGATTTTTAGTGTGGCTGTACGAGTATTTCCAAGGGTATAAAAATTATTGATATTGTAATCCTGTAGTTCTACTCCAATTCTATCTCTTAGCTCGTTTTTAATTATACTAATGTAAATGTCTGCAGAAAGCTTATTTAGGCCAAAAATTAAAAAGTTATTTTCTTTTTTTTCTCTTTCTAGTTCCTCTGCAAGTTAGGACGAGTGTGGAAAACGTGGGGAGGTAAGGAGTACCACAATCTGGAGACCCTGGTGATTAAGGAACGATCGAATCGATCCGTTCTCGATGTCGGGCACTGAACAGTATAAGGGTGCATGGAGTTGGCACGATTTGTTGCTCTGGCTGGTCTGGCAAGTGGAGGCATTATAGAGCGGAGTTCTTCTGAGCAAAATCCGTTTATGTATCGGTAAAACAAGAAAAGATCAGCCACTGCTCTTCGGTGGGATAATTGGGCTAGGTTTTTGGTGATACTGATGTCGTTTATTAGTCGAACTGCCCTTCTCTGTATTGCATCAAGAACTCCGAGCCTTGACGGAGCCGCCAAACCCCATACATGCGAGCAGTATTCAAGAATAGGCCGTATTTGGGCTTTGTAAAGAGTAGCCAAGTTGGATGGAGAAAAATATTTTCGTGCTCTAAACAGAAAGCCTAATTTCTTTCCTGCTGCAGTTGCTATGGATGCAATATGTTCGTTCCAGAGTAAGTCCTGGGATATCGTTATACCAACCAGCGTAATGGAGTCGCCCGCTACCAGTGTCTGATCGTTTATTGTAATGGATGAGTCGCATGTTTGCCTCTTGTTGGATAGGCAACATGTCTTTGTCTTGGGAGCGTTGAAGTTAACAAGATTCTTTCTTCCCCACTCGTCTACAATTCTCAAATCTTGATTGAGAAAAGCCGTTGTAGATCTTCTGTCTTCTTCCAGAATATCTAGAGGTATGGGACGGTTGTGCACTTTGCTACAGTGTAGGTTGCTATCATCTGCAAAACCTTGTATCGGGTTATTAGAGGCTTGTGGTAGATCATTAATGTGTAATAAGAATAGAGTAGGAACTAGAGCCGATCCTTGAGGAACTCCAGCGTTGATCTTGTAGAGGTTGGAAGAATGTCCATCTATAGCAACTTGGATGTGCCTGTTGGAGAGAAAGTTGGATATCTATCTGCAAAGGTTTTGCGAGAGTCCGTATGAAGGCAGTTTGTTCAAAAGAGCTGCATGCCACACTTAATCAAATGCTTTTGAGATGTCTAGTGATACTATTTCAGTCTCCCCATAGCGGTGGATGGCATCACTCCAGACATGAGTTACATATGCTAGTAGATCGGCTGTTGACCTTTGTTGGCGAAAACCATATTGCCTGTCACTTAAAAAGTGGTGTGTCTCAAGGTAGCTCAGGATCTCGTGATTGACGTATTTCTCAACAGTTTTACCGATAACAGATAAAAGAGCTATGGGTCTTTAGAAGGCTGGGTTTTAGAGCCTTTCTTCGGGACTGGTTTTACTCGAGCAGTTTTCTAGGATTTTGGAAAAATACCAGTATCATATAATAGTTAAAATAGTATAGTGAAAATTGGCGCTAGTTCAGGAGCACAACATTTTAAGAGTAAAGCAGGTATTTTATCCAGGCCGCTTGCTTTATTTGTATTTAGAGTAGCAAGGACTCTCTGCACCCGCTTAACCCTAAATATGATATTTTTCATTGTGTGGGGAGCCCGTGGAATAGAAGGTAGCTCTATGTTTTCCGGTGGGTTAAGTGTCGAGTTCGAAAAGAATATTTTGGCAAAGAGTTCTGCCCTTTCTGTGGAGGACGTAACTATTGAGCCGTCATCTGATGTGAGTGGAGGGAACGAACTAGTTGTGAAATTGTTGTTGATATGTTTGGCGAGAGTCCAAAAGGACCGGGTTCCATTAGGGTTTGACATTACTTTCTCTCTTATTCGAGCGTTAAAGAGACAATTGGAATTGGAAATAGTGGTGTTGTATCTGTTTCTAGCGTTTATATCATCCTGTTTTGTTTCTTCTGCATAATGGAACTTTCAAACGACATATCCTACTGATATTCTTTTTTCTAGCATCTTTGTTTTCTTCACTTCATAATTGTCTTTACTAACTAAATTACTATTTGCACTAAAGCACAAGGCAGGTGTTTTCAACTAAACTGCTTAATTTTCATTATCTGGGTGTTTTATTTTCGTTGGTCCACGGCCAAATACCTTTTAATTAACACTTATCCCTTGCAGGGGCGCAGCCAAGAATTAAGTCTGGGGGGTTTTATTGGACACTAATACCGAAGGGTCTGTGGGGCATGGAATACCCCCAGGAAAAGCAGGGGGTCTGAGGGCCCTCCCCTTGAAAATTTTTGACATAAATGGTTCAAAATTGTGAGTTTTACAGCTTTCTGAGAGCTATTTTTTAATCCTTACCCTCGTCGATAAGTAAGAGTAAATTCATTTAAGTAAAACAGATTAAACTTAAAACTATTTTATAATAATATACAGAAATTTTAAAGAACATCAACACAAAATTATAGTATACTATATACTACTAGGTATATACTTTATATAGTAACTTATTTTTTACAGTCATAGCAGTCTTCATGTCAGCCGAAAGATCAAGGTTTTCTTTCTGTAGATACACACTCAGAGGTAATGTCAGTGAAAACACATACTCAATAGAAAAGAGGCTGATAAAAAAATCACATTTCTTAATTGCACACTGAAGAAGCTGAGCGTCAATAGCTGTTTTTTTATCACTCCAGGTTTTGATTTCATCCAGCGCTGCCAGTATAGGGCGGAGTAACTCCACAAAAGATTGAACAGAATCATGACGTTCAACCCATCGAGTTAGACACATTCTTTTCAGCTTTTCTTTTTTTCGTTGGTCATTGTCCATTTTTTCAATCTGTGCTGATAGAATTGTTTGCCTTTTTGGTGTGTTAAAAAAGTTGTATGCACTCTCAATTGTACCCATGCAGTTTCGCACTCCTTGAACAGAACAACCTTTTAAAATGCAAAGATTTAAGCAGTGTGAACTACAATGAACATAGGGTAGATGTACCGTTTGTGGCCACCAAATTTCACATTTTTATTAAAAGTGTAAGGAACTTAAATAAAGTATTTAGGAGGGGAATAGGAATTAATGAAATCTTTAATGCATTGGTTGTTAAATAATAAAACGCGAAAAATTTTTAAATTTACTGTAATATGAAAACATACGAATATTTAATCATACCTGCTGTTTCACCAGTAGTGGCCACAGAAGTACTACTTTTGGCCATCAGTTGTACCACTTTTGGTCATAGTGATTAATATTTTTTGGTGAATGAAATATTAAAAATGTTTATTCCATTCATAACCAATATATCGATTTATTTTGAACATATTAAAAAAAATAAAATTAAATTAATACACATAGAATATTAAGTTACTTTTTAGAATTTTTTCGTGGTTTTATAGTTTTTTTGATAGATAATTTCGCTTTGGCTAATTTTTTTTTAGGTTTTTCCTCTATTTTTTCTTGTTTTATCTGATTCATTTTCTTACGTTTCTCTTCTCTGTTGATTTTTTTAAGTTGCTTTACTTCTTCTTTATCATTTTTTTTGTTTGTCTTTTGCCTCCATAATTTCTATCCATTTATCAGCTGTTATTACTGATGGCAAGTGTTCAATAGCACGTTTACCCTTTGATGGCTCTTTTTTAGACAACATAACTATTTGATCTATGATAGCACCTAACGAGTTTCGACGCATCGTTATGGTATTAGAATTTGATACATTTTCCGTGCTGACACTAGAAACTGCATCAGGTTCTATTACTTCAATAATATCAGGTGATAATTGGATATCTTTGGTACTGGATGAGAGAATGGTTTCAACAGTGTTTGGATTTTTATAAATACCTAATGGGATAGAAGATTCAGGTGAAAGAGTTACTCCAATATCAGAGGTTGGATTAGGACTTGGAGAGTTGAAGGATTTTAATTGTTCTTCAACTAGAAAAAAGTAAAAAATAAAGTTAAATTAAAAAATTATTTTAAAATTAAATATTCATCCATGGAAACAAATTAGTCCACCGCGCACAACACTTTTTTCGAAATGATTAATACATTCTTAAAATTTTGTGTATAGCTTCCTATTGACGAGTCCAACAAAGGTTGAAATTATCTAAATTTAAAACTGCTGCTTTTTCGAGCTAGAAATAAACGAAATTTTTAAGCTGTCGGACAGCAAAAACTCAGCAATAAATTTGTCGGACAATGTGAGCATTTAATTTAATACTTAATTATAAACAAATTGTGTAAAAATGAATTATATATATATTATTTATATTAAAAAACGTAACCTCGAAAATGCGAAATTTACGGTTACGTTTTTTAATATATATAATATGTATATATAATTCATTTTCATACAATTTTTTTATAATTAAGTATTACATCAATTGCTCACATTGTCCGACAAATTTATTGCTGCGTTTTTGCTGTCCGACAGCTTAAAAATTTCGTTTATTTCTAGCTCGAAAAAGCAGCAGTTTTAAATTTAGATAATTTCAACCTTTGTTGGACTCGTCAATAGGAAGCTATACACAAAATTTCAAGAATGTATTAATCATTTCGAAAAAAGTGTTATGCGCGGTGGACTAAATCTGAAAACCAATCAATATAAAAAATTTCTGGTTTAAATTTGTTTTGTTTAATCATACTTACTTTCATCAACAATAGGCTTAGAAAACTCGGGAAATGAAAATTCAATAACATGGTTATCGAATGAAATCGATGGAGAACGATCATTAGATGCTAGAGGAAAACACGATGAAGATTGCAGTGAATTTTCTACATTTTTATCACTTTCTACAGTCTTAACCCAAAGATCATACAAAAGCTCGTATTTGTCTTCAGCGTCCCATCCAATGCTTGTGTCTCTTGCATTCTTAAATTTTTGTAGAACATCTGCATCAATCTGGCTTTCAACGAACTGTCTATGAGATAAAACTGATTTTTGTGAATCAAGTTTTTTAGAAATATTTTTATCGTTTTGATGTTCTCTTATTTCAACGCATTAACTATAATCAACTGCGTCCGCGTTAAATGGAAATATTTCGAAAGCTTTGAATCCGCTCTGAATAACATTCGATAAGTTCTCCTCATTGATGAGCTTTGACAAGAAGGCTGGAACATTATGTTTTTGGACCTCAGCACCGTTGTTTTCTATTCTCCAATTCCGAATTAAATTCTTCCATCTTTGTTTCAATGGGATACATCGAGTGGCTGTAGAATATGTGTCGAGTGGGGTACAGAACTTACTTAGATGGATCGACATGTGAGAGACATGACCATCTAAGAATACAATCACTGGAAGTTCAATTTCACTTTTTTCAAGGAATGGATAAAAAATATTTGTGAAGTATTCATAAAATGATTCACTAGTCATCCAACCATTTTTCGATTTCCCTATTCCCCAATCTTTTGGAGCAGAATGGTTACAAATTTTGGGTAAACGTTCATGTTTAAAAATAGTTAATGGTGGTGCAAATTCCCCCGCAGCATTCACATTAAACAATGTCGTTACGTTTTCTTTCTCATTACCAGCTACACTATAGACAGCCTTTCCTCTCTCGGCCAAAACAAGACCACCCTTTGGTGCAAGATATATTGCTGTTTCATCCATATTAAAAACTTTTCTAGGATCTTTACGAATCTTAATGTTTTCACCAAGCTCTTTTGCCAAGAAACCAAGAACGTATACTATTTTTAGTGACGATTGACCGAGCTTTGCAAAGGTGTTCAGCTCTTTTTTGTCCAATGCGTGGATGACGCCTGAGGAAACCTTCAAACCACTTACTTCCAGGAAAATTATTTTTAAACGTATTACTTATCCCTTCTGCTTCCACCAATTGCTTTACAGAGTGCATTAAAAAATACTCGTTAATTAGAAAACCCATTCAACTAGTCCCTAGTAACTACTTCTCCAATTTGTCTTCGATATGACGACCAAGTATAGATTCCGGACCAACACGACCTGAAGATTCAGGTGCTTTTCCGTTCAGTTTATTACGCAATGTTGTTCTCGGAATGTTATATTGTTTAGCAGCCGAAGCAATCGGAGTCCCGTTTCTAGATAACTTCAAGGCTTTTTTTAAATCAGATTCTAAATACATTAAAAAAGTCCTTTTAGATTTTCTAGCTGTCGCTTGAGAAGATTTGGAATTTTTTTTCACGTTTTTTTTTTACTTTTGATGGCATTTTAATCTACAAAATAGATTTAATAAAAAGAATTAGTTATTCGTTTGTTGACTGAAATCATTTATTAATTATTTTATTATTTATAATTTAATAATATACTTTAGTAACCTAACATACTTCGCAAATAGATATGATGGCCAAAACATAAAAACATATGCACCACTTGTGGTCATGGTATGACCAAAATTAGCACTTGAATGTTTTTGATGTACCAGTTATGGTTATGGGATAGTTTACCCATATATTAGGTTAAAATTAGGAAATAATGATTTTTTATAGAACTTTGAGCTATTTCACCTGTATACAATATAATTATTAAAATAATATTAAAATTTACAATTAATCTGATAAATTTACTTACCAGGTTCGTTCTGCAGATTCTTATTAGAAAAAAAATTAAAAATCATCAGAAACATTACACATCAGAATATGTTTTTAATTATTTCTGACACTATAATTTTGACGTTTGGGGAAGAGAGTTCACAATGTTGCCAACACATTAAAAAAATTTGTAAATGTACTACAGGTACAACCGGAAAAATTAAAGATTAAATATTTACTTATCAATGTCAAAACGGCCACAAACGGTACAGTGGCCACAAACGGTACTTCTACCTTTTAAGGCTTTGGGGTACTTTTTCTTTATAATAGCTTGAATACCATTCATATGACCACTCATAGTCCCTGCGCCATCGTAAACTTGACCTACCATAAATTGAGGTTGAAGACTTAGATCGTTTATAGTTTTGCATATTACGGCAGCCAAACCGTTTCCATTCATGTCAGTGACAGGAATGAATTGTAAAAATTCTTCGTGAACTTTTTCATTTTCTACAAACCTAACACAGAATGTCCTTTGAGCTATAATTCCTACATCTTTTGTTTCGTCAACAAGAATAGAAAACCACTGAGCATCCTTAACTTTCTCAACTAGCTTTGCCAAAATCATTGTGTTCATGGATGTGATTGCCTCGTTCTGTATTTGCCAGCTTGTGTAAGTTGCATTTGCTCATGCATTCTCCAAGTGATTCTGCAAGACAGAATCACCAGATTGAACCTTGAATCTCAATAAGGATTTAAAATTTCCCTTTCCTCTTTCACTAGGCTCGTTGAGCAAAACAGGTCTAGAGTCCCTAGAATGATAACCCTTTTCTTGCAAGAAATATTGCTGTAGATATAATTGGCTTTAATTGCTCTCTGTTCTTGTTTACTTGTGCAGCATGACCTGCATCTAACACCTTGTCAATACTCGGGATTGTTTCGTTTGTTGTAGCTACAAATGTGCCTGCTGTTTTAAGACAATCAGAATGATATTTTGCGTTTTCATGCTCCCGAAAAACTTCCCTGGCATCTTTCCAGCTTTAAATGGAACCGTTACTAGTTTTCCATGACACGATCTTTGTTTTACAACAGTAATACAAAATAAAGCACAGAAGTTACAATATGCTCCGTCTTGGGATGGTGAATATACGAGCCAATCCCACTTTCCACACCATTTTGCAACAAACTTCAAGTTTCTTGGCCCAGACGACGGAAATTTGTAACTCAAGGTAGGTGTTCAAGGGTTTAGAAGAAGTTGTTTCCTAGTGCTGGCATCAATCTAAAATGAACAGAAAATGATTAAACACTGTAATAACCCACAAATGAGACAGATAACTACAACAAACCATTTTAAAAATGTGT
Source organism: Altica lythri (assembly GCA_964028335.1). NCBI lineage: Eukaryota > Metazoa > Arthropoda > Insecta > Coleoptera > Chrysomelidae > Altica > Altica lythri. The sequence goes on along the minus strand of OZ034801.1, from coordinate 95,461,542 downwards.
TATCAATTTTTTCTTTATTAGGGGACCTACTAAAAACTGTTGAAAGTATTTGTTTTAAATTGAGTGATTTATAACACAAAATTTAATTTAAATTTGTTATATAGTACATCACTTAACTCATACTCGTGGCACCCCCCGCCCTCACTCCAAAAGTAGGGTGAGTTGTAAACCAGGCAAAGATAAAATTTTTCTCATTGGTAGTGACAGCCCATTGCAATAGGTTTATCGCGTTTATTACTACTACTTCCATTATTATATGGAGGGACCTGAAAAAGAATTAATATTCGCGCACAGGCACGCGAGCGTGATCAAACTCAGACAACAATTAAATTCATACACAATTGATTATTACCTGTTTTCCAATCTTTAGGCCAATATCGTATTCAAAAGTTGTTGTAGAGCCCATTACTTGTACAACAGTGGGGGACCCAAAAAAAGTTGGCATAGAAGTATAATAATTGCCAATATTTCTTAAATGCTCCTAATTGCTCATCAATTGCTCAATTATAATCTGCAATTGCTCACATTATTAATTAATTATTTAATTAGTTATTAACAAATAAAAATACAAATAATTTTTTCTCAATTACGTGAGGAGCATTCAACTTTTATAATAAATCTTTTCTTTAATAAATTGCTCACAATTTGCTCAATTATAATCTGCAATTGCTCACAATATTAATTAATTATTTAATTAGTTATTAACAAATGAAAATACAAATCATTTTTTCTTAACTACGCGAAGAGCATTTAACTTTTCTAATAAAGTAAATTCACCTGAATATCACCTGATGGGGATATGCTACGAATATATATGCATCATCCGTATGCTTGACAAGAGGAATCACAGAATGCATGAATTTCTTTTTGGACTGCTCCCTTGCAAAAAATTGAACGCGAAATTTCTAATGAATTCAAGTGAGAAAGTTCCTTTCTGAAGTCAAACCACCTAGTGTGCAATTCCGTTGAAACAGCTTCATCCCAGCTTAATTTTTGCATCCAAAGTTGCTGTAATATTATTTTTCCTGTAATAATACAGAGACTAACAAGCCCTAACGGATCGAACACTTGTGCTGTGTCGGACAAAATAGAGCGTTTAGTGATTGGTTTGTTAAAATTGAAATTGCCAATGCTATACATCAATTTGTCTGAAGAATATGCCCAAAAAAGACCTAAAGTTTTAGTCAGTTCATTGTCACCTATCTTAAAAATTGCGGAAGGTTGAATCTCCTTTACATGATTTAAAAATTTATCGGAATTTGAAGCCCATTTTTGTAACTCGAAACAACCCGTCCTTAAAATGGTTATAATTTGATCAGAGAGCTCGATTGCGTCTTCGACTGACTCAGAGCCTGTCAAAAGATCATCCATATAAAAGTCATTTTGAATAACGTCTGATGCCTTGGGTTGGGTTTCGGAAAATTCTAACGATAATTGTTTAAGACCTCTGACTGCCAGCCAAGAAGCTGAGGCAGTGCCATAAGTCACAGTATTGAGTTGGTATTCATCAACGTCTTCATTTGGAGAGAATCTCCAGAGTATTTTTTGCAAGTGTCTTTGTTCAGGGTTAACGTATATTTGTCGATACATTTTGACAATATCTGCGTATATCACAACCGCGTGCTGCCTGAATCTCAGCAAGATGTTTACCAAATCATTCTCTATTGTCGGACCAATTAGTTGAAGGTCATTTAATGAAACTCCTGAGTAAAGGGGCTGCACCGGTCCGAGGCCAAAATCGACCAATTTCCCATGTAAATCTCTATAAGAGAATCTAAGATCCATTTCGGTAAATTTTTGCTCTTTTTGATACTGCGCGTGCGCGACTTATAATTTGAATAAAATTTCGTTGTGACGTCATTGGAATGGTCGGATGGGACATTTTTTCAATGGGGGGTATTTAGGGAGGCCCATTGGCGCATCTATACTTGTAAAAATTGGATGAATAGTTAGTAGACATTCGATATTTGATTTATAATACATAGATGGCGTTTTATTTTTCATGAAGAGTACTGCACAATATGCAATTGACATGTGATTCATATTACATAGATGGCGTTGGGGATGGGCGAGTACTCCGATTGGTACTTTTAACATTTGATTCATATTGCATAGATGGTGTTTTATTTAAACGGAAAATGAAAGTGAATGTATTTTATGTTTTTGAAAAAATGTATATTTGTGTTAATTATGCAAGGTCTATCTTTTAATGATTTCCATATATGATATTTTACATTCTAATAATGAAGGTAATAATTACATGTAGAATTTTTTCATTTAACTGTATATATACTCGGTTTCGATACTAAGTATTCAGTTTGTGAAAATAAGAAAACTAGTTTTACTTTCAAAACAAAAGTAAGTTATTAACATTTTATTTTTATTTTATTGATAGATATTTATTTATAAATAATTTTAGATGGATCTCAAACAAATAAATGCAATTTCTATTATAGAAAACATTAAAAAACCTATAATAAAATTAAATGATATGGTTTTGGGACAACCACACAAAATTATAAATGTTAAGGCTGTGAAAAGAAAATTTGAAGAAACGATTTTGGTGGAATTGGAGGAAAACGTAACGTTCCTTCCTCAAAGAGTAACGGAAAAATATAAACCGTTCATTAATTATTTTGGAGGTGAAAAATATGGATTAGTATTTAAAAGTTCAATTGATGTAGGGAAACAGCATCCAGCTGCTTCGTTTGAAATTGTTGAAATTTAAATTTTAGTTTTAAATTATTTATTTTTTTATTATTGTTATTATGGATATGGTTGGGGAATTAATAAATAATCATTTACAAACAAAAATTACGCTAAGTCTAGACAATGAAAATGAATTATCAAAAATATTTTCACATCGGTTAATGTCGGTTTCTTTCGATAAACTTTACTAAGCTTGTTACATTGAATCGTACATTTTGTATCAGGGAACTATGAAATTAAATTATTAAAACTAGTATTATTATTATAGATTAATATAAATTAAGAAATTTATTGTATGTAAAGGGTAATATTGTAATAAAATACTTTATTTTGTAAATGTTTTATTTTTTATACCTTACATTCTTCAATAGCTAATTTACATAAATTACACTTTGATTGTGATACAGGTGATCCATCTACAAGAGTTTGCCATTCAGGACGATTATGATGTATGTAACAAGGTAGTTGTATTTGTAAATAAAAATTATTTCTATATTCGACGGGTAATTTGTGCCAAGCAAATAAAAGGTCTGAAGGTGAAACTTTTTCAATTATGTACTGTAAAGGAAACAATTTAAGTTCTTCTTCACTAAACTCACACAATCTTCTCTTAAAACTCCAATGATCTTTTAGTGGACAATCACAATTATACGTGTTATGTTTATACATTTTATTTCAAAAACTAAACAAAATTTAATAACCTCTTATATATTTATATAATTCCCACTCTATAATATAAAATTCTACAAAACATTATTTTTATTTATCCAAGAATTATGTGATTTATCCATTCCTAACCATTTAACATACACTTTATTTCCTTTTTTTCTTAAAACTTTCTCAACTAAATATGCATTTGGATTTTTAACTTTTTGTAATTCTTCGGTATAGAAACAACTTTGAATTTCTTCGTTTCTCGAATCTTCTAACAAATATGTTGTAGGATTGGTGTAGCGAACTTTCCGAATTTTAAAAATTTCGTTTGTCCACAAAGGTGTGTAACCTTGAATGAAATGAAATTTCTTTATTGAAATAGGAACACCTAATATACAAACATTTTTTTTTAAATATGTAAAAAACAACACTTAAAAAGTAGTATGTCAAAATATACATGCAAAAGCATGTCGATACTTGCTAATTCTAACGTAATCACCTACTTTAAATTTATTTTTTCGAGGATCCACAGTTTTTAAATGATTAAATACTTGAATAAGTTTAGCATTTTTTTCATTTATTTTATTTGGCATATATCCAGTTGTCGAATGTTTGGTATTGTTGTATTTTTCAATAATGCCTGGAAGAATATTTTTCCACTTGTATGAACCCTGTAAACTAAATTGTTTCCATATTAATGACTTTATGGTTCGAATTGCTCTGTCTGCAATAGAAGCTTTTAAATTTGAAAAAGTACTATAGTGGTTTATACTAAATGATTCCACAAGCTTTTTAAAGTTTGAATTATAAAATTCCGTTCCATTGTCGGTTTGTAAATTTTTTGGTGGTTTCTTCATTTTAGATAAAATTATTTTCATTGCATTAGTCACATCTTTACCATTTTTCGTTTTAAGTGGTTCAGCCCAAATGTATTTACTAAATGCATTAATAACAACCAAAATATAACGATAACCAATATTTAATTTTGCATAACGGTCCATAATAGCCAAATCAGCTTGGATTAAATCATTTAAACCTTTTACTATAACACGTCTTCTTTTGTATATTTTTCGTGCAGGTTTGTGAAGCTCGTTGACAATTTGAAACTTTACATCAGACATTTTTTTCGAGAGGACACTGTAAAGTGATTCTTACAAACACATTATCGCTTGAGTTTAATTTAAATGAAATCTTATCTCCTATATTTATATCTAAACCTTTTAACTCATGGTACTTGTACTGAGTGCCATTTACTTCAACCAAATTAGAAAATGCATAATGTTGAACAGATTCGATTTTTCCTTTAACTGAAAATACATATGTTGTGCCACCATGATCAAGCACATAATAATCTTTATTTAGGGTTATTTTCTTTTCTCCTTTTAAAAAAATTAAACATTTGCTGTGAAAAGATGATGGATCGCATACAAAGTATAGTGGAGCTGCTTGTTGATTATTTGGTGTAAAGTCACTACAAGCTTTGGAATCAGTTAAAAAATGTGAGCCAAATTTATTAATACGCATATTTATTGTATAACACCTCCTTCTTTAAGTTCCTCTATAATTGATACTATTTCATTGGTGTGACCGTTATTTCCAGCAGCCTGGGATGCTATCAGTAGTTGTAACCTTTCTACAAGTTTATTAAAGTCATCAAAGTATTTATACTCTATCGGTTTCCTATTATATTCCAATAATGTTAAACCCTCACCAGTTTTCTGTTGTTTTTTAAGATTTTTTGTTTTATTTCTTGTAAGTATGTTTGTTAACATAGGTGCAGAACTTATCCTAGGTCTATATGGTCTACTTTCTAATCTTGGTTTAATAACGAAATTATATTTGTCTTTAATTTTACTCTCTATTTTTCTTAATGGTAATTCGGGGTTGTTATCTTTGTGTAGAGCATTTGTTCTACGTAGAATGTCAACATATTCGTCTGCATCTTTTGATGTAAAAATATTAGTACTTGCTTTAAACAATAGCTCATAGAGTCCTGGTGTGCCTTTGTATTTAATTCCTTTGATTTGCATATCAGGACAAATAAAATCTATGTTAGAGTCACCAATAGAAATTTTGTCAGTTGTAAGATCATGGTGAACTCCTAAAACATTATCAAAATTTCCTTCAAAATCCTCTATATTTCCTTTAATGTAATCTAGTGGAAGCGGTTCCGAAAAACTTGAGTAATAATCTTCCATTACATATGGATTATGAAATATTTGTGTAAGTTCATGCAATGCTGCAGCATAATTTGGTTCATGTTCTTCATATAGGTAAGAAAGGGACCTTGCTATGCTTTCAGCGAAGCAGTTTCGGCGACCCCCACTCCTCCTACCTTCTCTAGGCCACTCAGCTACCAAAGATTCTTCTTGTAATTAAATACAGCAGAAAAGCCAGTGTTTACCGAATTTAACCGAAACCAGTCGACATTTCTCTATAAAATCCTGTGGTAATCCTATTTTCATTTAGTACTTTCTGTTCGCCGAAAGTGTTAACATGAGCACCTCTAAAGTGTTTAACATTTCCCAACTGTACGGGAGGAAGATCAAGCCGACCAACAAGAGATTCGGACTTTGGCTATTGTTGGAAAATCTGGACAACCTACTAACGGACGTTGGAGATATAATTTATACGAAAGAAGAAAAGTTACTTGCTGGTAAAGATTCGCTTATTCCCATTACGGATCCGTTTTGCGATAACATTATGCTCGTTAAAGTATGTGGTTTGAAAGACTGCGAAGCAGATGGAAAAAGTCTGATTGTCAAAAAGGAGATTTGTGGAGCTTTTAACAGTTATCTTAGAGGAACATTTAAAAAATTTGTGTCGGCCAGACACGGCGTCAAAGCTAAGTTACCATTCCACTTGCTAAATGGAAAGAGAGAAATCGGAAAAGTAATTGGCAGAGAATGCATGGAACAAATTTGCAGTAAATATAAGAACCCTGTTTGTATCCCGTACAAAGTGGAACTAGCAGACGTAAAATTGGAAAATTTACTGGAAGAATTGCCGGATATACTGATCCAACTAAAAAAACAGGACTACTACCTAATGGACTTGGATATTACTCAGGATTTCGCGGGGATATTTAACAAAGAAGAAATGCGAGAGTATTTAACTCATAATTTTAATTTTTGCCTCCAAGGTGAGGTTGAGGAGGGGTCCAATGTAATTGTGGACAATGACAAAACAGTTGGATTAGACTGTCTTACCTGGCTAACATCGAACGCTCGAGTAAAAATATACAACAAATTTGTATGTCAAATTACTAGTCCAGGTGTCAATAAGCAAATTGGAAACCACATTGTAGACTTTATCGCATGTCCAGACAAAAGGTTAAAGGATACATTTTCTACCACTCTGGCGAAAGAAAATGGAATTACCAGGTTAGAGGCTACTATTTACAGTGTAGGTATTGAGTACACTTCGCACAATGCTTATAATCCTCTAAAAGACTGTTTAGCCCTGTTGGAAAAGAGCAAAGAATATTTGCGTAATGGTCCCATCTATTCCGTTTCGATAGCGAACATGTGGAGAAAATTGACGGATAAACTGCAGAACAGCTGCTGCGTTGTGTTCGGTAATATCCTGCAATACGCATATTGGGGCAACAAAAGAACAAAAAAATGTACCGGTGTGCAAGTAAAGCTGCCAGACAATCCCAATGACATTGATAAAATAATAAAATACGTTATAACTGCATTTGGTTTTGACTGCTTGCCTGTAAATTATGTAGAGATCGTAGAGGATCCCGGAAACAAGGAGGAAATAAGAATTACGCACAAAAGTTACATTAAGAGTGGCGAAACCCTCTTCTCCAAATCTAGGTGTCTATTTTCCAGTATTCCGAAGGGCGCTGACATCCCGGGACAGGGGTTGGTTTGCACTAATAACGTACGTCCTCAAGTCTTAAGAAAAAGAGTTAATATTACGAATAAACTCTTACCAAATGCAATTAAAGAAATTGATGCAATTTCCACGATTAATTTATTATCCGTAAAGAAACGGAAGCTAGAGCTAGAAGAAGTGGCATCGAAGAAGAGGAAACTGGAATATGTACATAGGACTACAGCTGTTAAAGAAAAATATAAACATCTCCTAGAAAAGGAACAAGAATTGGAGGAGTTTAAATACAAGCTTTCGAGTTTTTTTGCTAGACAGTGGAAAAATTTAGATACAACTGGTTTTTATCGTGTTTCCGCATTTACAGTAAATAACAAAGGTAAATACCCGTTTGTTGGAGTGCTTGCGGAGAAAGATGGAGAGAAAGACGTATACTTTTTAAAAGGCTATCACAAAAACCTATTGATACATGCCTTTTCCTCCAAGGAAGACCTAAAGGAAGAGGGTTTTGTCACTATCCAAAACAATGGATTAGATATAATTACACTGCCTTCGGAGGAAATATTCCTAAAATTTACTACTAACGGAGTCACTAGTTATAATGGACATACGTTTGCGAAAATAGAGAATTTTGAATTTTCTACATCGAAATTAAGAAACATGGCAGATATTAGTGTTAAACAGGTGGAGATGGAGCAGTTTAATTCTATTTTGATGGAAGAAATAAAGGAAAGGTTAAACTTTCCGAATGTCGTAGGTTGGAAGAGTTAGAACAGGGAGCAGAGTTGGTTATTAAAGGACTTAAAGAGAGCCGTCATAGACAGAAAACTAGATACATTTTGCCGTTCGAAAACATAGACTCATTGTACGTGTCAAATTATTGTTTGGAAAAAGAACTAGAAGAAAACAATTTGGATATAAACTATAAAATAAAGATTAAAATAGAGGCATTAAAACATAATCCTATTAGACACAAAGAAAGAGTTGTTTTTTGTGTTTAAGTATTACTCCTCTAATTTTAGTGTAATAAACGTCACTTTTCAAAAAAATGTGTTATTATTTTTCCTTGTTGATCTTTGGTAGCTGAGTGGCCTAGAGAAGGTAGGAGGAGTGGGGGTCGCCGAAACTGCTTCGCTAAAAGCATAGCAAGGTCCCTTTCTTACCTATATGAAATTGAACAAATCTTATTAAATTATGGTGTTATTAAAAAGCAAAGGGAGTTAAGTCTAATGTTGTAAAGAACAACATAACAACTTCAGAAAACCTTATACGATCGATGGGTCATCAAGTATATTCGATAGTCCAAAAAAAAATAGCTCTTAGCCCCGATGTCGATAAAAGATATATTATATCAGATACATACGAGACATTGCCCTGGGGTCATTATCCTATTAAAAAGAAAACAACCACGTCTAGAAGCAGTGTGAGTAAAATTTATGGTAGAAAATTGATCAGACTGTAACAACATTTTATTTGGTGAAATAAGATTTATATATGAGGAGCTGTTTTATATATATTATATATTGTAATAAATGTAAAAATTAAAAAAGTGTTTTATTGTTAAAGTAAATATATAAATTACCTACTAACTATTCTTCCACATAAAAAAATAATGAGTAACCAATTTTAACAAGTATAGATGGGGCTCCCCTAAATAACCCCCTTTGAAAAAATGTCCTATTTGCCCATTTACCTATTTGACCTTGAATCCTTAATATCTCCACCCCAGACTACATATCACGAATTTTATTGATATTATTAAAATTAAAAAATTATTTTATTGTTAAAGTAAATATATAAATTACCTACTAACTATTATTCCAATATAAAAAATGATGAGTAACCAATTTATACAAGTATAGATGCGCCAATGGGCCTCCCTAAATACCCCCATTGAAAAAATGTCCCATCCGACCATTCCAATAACGTCACAACGAAATTTTATTCAAATTATAAGTCGCGCATGCGCAGTATCAAAAAGAGCAAAAATTTACCGAAATGAACCTTAGATTCTCTTATGGAGATTTACATGGAAAATTGGTCGATTTTGAGTTAGAACCGGTGCAGCCCCTTTACTCTCCTGATTCGGTTACTGCTGAGGGGTCAAATATGACTCTCAACTTAGTTGTTTGATTTTTCTCGTTAAAAATACCATGATGAGGCAAAAAGAAATCGATCTCCTCTGGGTTTGATTCGATTTTGGACATATGACCAAGCTGATAATATTCTTTCAAGAAGTCAGAATATAGCCTTTGGAAATTAATGTTTTTTGCAAACTTAGTCTCCAAGCTTTTTAAACGAGTCATTGCAGAATTTCTAGATTTTCCTAATTTCGAAATTGAGTCCCTTAAGGGAATTTGAACAATAAACCGTCCGTCTACGTTCCGCCTTGTAGTTCTTTTAAAAATATTCTCGCATAAAATTTCTTCTTCAGAAAAAAAAAAACGTTTTTGGAAATTAGATTCCTCAATTTCCCAAAACTTTTGCACCAAGCTTTGGAGGTTATCGTCAATTGTGGAATGACTGCAAAGTGTTGAGGATGAGGCTACATGTGAATTAACCGACCCCGAAACTATCCAACCTAGAACAGTTTTTTGCAACACAGGTAGGTTATTACCCAACGATATCTGACCAACAAATAACAAATTGTAAAACAGTGCCGCACCTATAATTAGATCAATTCGACTACTTTTTCCAAAACTCGGATCAGCTAATTTTATATTGTTCGGGATGTTCAAATTCGAAGTATGAATTGGTTTCATTGGAAGACTTTCATTGATTATGGGGATAACGAGACAGGTTAAGTTTGATTTCCATGAACTGCAAAGAGATTCTACGCCTACTTCACATTTATAGTTAATTACAGAGTTTATTTGATTGATGCCTGTAACCGACATTTTAATATTACTCTTATGCAAACCTAAGCGACTACAAAATTTATCTAATATAAAATGACTTTGCGACCCTGAATCAAGTCCTTTACTTGCACAATTGCTGTAGATAATAAAACATTTAAGTTTATTGAATGGCTAGATGATGCCTGAAAACAAGATGAATTTGGAGAATTAACCTCATTGCTTCCAGAGATTTGCATATGTTGTTCAACGTCCCTGCTTGGAACACTATCGCGACCCAAATGTAAAAGTGTATTGTGTTTAGCTGAGCATTTTTTGCAATGACCTGCATAATAATTTCTTTGCAAATGATTTCCTCTAAGACAGTTTATACACAACTTCAACTTTTTTATATTTTCAATTCTAACGTTTACCGAAAGCCTGATAAATTGAGCACAGTTTTGAATAAAATGACCTAAATCCTTACAAAAAACGCATTTACTATTATTCAATGTTTTATTGGCATTATGATTTTGGAATGAGGCATAAACAGCAGATTTGTTAACGACAATGTTTCCAAAAGATCGGCTTTGTTTTTTATGAATTTTTTAAATTCTTCCAAAGTTGGTAAATTTGCATTATTTGATATTTTTGCTTCGTGTTCTTCCCATTCCCTTGCAGTAATTTTGTCTAGTTTTCCAAAAAGAATATAGATAATAATTGTATCCCAATGTTTAACTGGTTGACCAAGGCTTTCAAGTGATTGCAAATGTTTGGATAAAATATCTAGCATTTTTCTAAGGTCAACCAATGATTCTTGATTTAAGATTGAATATTGAAAATAGATTTTACATGATTATGTACCAATAAACTATCATTATTATACCTATTTAATAATGCAATCCACGCCACTGGGTAATTTGAAGACGAGAATTCAAGTGAGCGAATAACTTGTGCCGCACCACCTTCCAGCGCCGCACGCAAACAATGAAATTTTTGAATTGCAGTGATTGAACTATTTTTGTTTATTAACGAGTCAAAAGTATCCCGAAACTCGAGCCAGCTTTCGTACGAACCTGAAAACTTTGGTAACTGAATTTGAGGTAGTTTTATATTTTGTTGCACGTTTGCAGGTATTGACTCCGAACTTATTGTATCCCCCTGTATGTTACTATTTTTTGAATTGCAAATATTGTTTGCATTGTAAAACTTAGAAATATATTTTTTGCACAATGATATTGACTGGTAAAAATTTTCATCAAAATTCTCACGCTCCCCTACAAGTTCCGCGGAGCTGTCGACCAAGCATTCAATTGATATCAACACATCTTCAAACTATTTTTGTAAATTTAATTGTCTTTCAAGACGTAATTCGAGCTCTAATATTTTGCATTTATCGATCTCTTGTATGGATGTGTTCTCAAGTAAGTTTGAAAATGCGTCAATCTGATTTTTGAAAAGAGTTTGACTGTTTTTAATTGCATTTAATTTTTTATAAAAAGTTTTTAACTCATTCGTTGATAGAAAATTAACTATGCGTTGTCGTTTTAAATAGTTTTATTTCCTATTGCATATTACAAGTTACACTGAATTTTTTGTTGCCACGCAGGGCTCAGAATTTGACGGTTACAATTGCATGTTGCCACGTCTACAGTACATAAAATTAAATATGAAAACAAAACAATTTATACATGGGTTTGCATAAACAACCACTAGGCACTGTTTTAACAGTAGTTCATACACAATGCGGCCAAATATAGGCTATAAGAAAAATGGAAGATTACGTTTACCTTCACACGCTAATGTTGAAGATTCCTTTGATGCAGAAGCATCCACACTTTGGCTAAAGAATCTCCTAATATCCATTTCTGCTTTTGCCTACTAGCAGCCACAACACTTATGAGAATGATAGTCATTCCCGAACAAACCTAAACCTAAACATAGTAACACATAAACGACGCAGATTCGTTCGTCGTTCATGCGTAAGGTCAAACCAACACGGCGGCGCATGCACGCTCTGTCTCCTGTCTCACCCAGCCGACTCAATTGTAAACTCTATTCTGTGAATAGTTTGATGTTTTGTTTGTGAGTCATCTGTCCCCATAATACTAGTTTAATATATTTGACTCATTAAAATATTTTTTCTAAAAACAAAACGCTGAGCTCTGGGGGGTTTTAACGCCCTAAACCCCCCTCGGTGCGCCACTGATTCCTTGCAATACTTTCACTTTGGCTGTGTACCAGAATTTGACTTAAATTTAAACTAAGTTATAACAAAACACCCTATTGTTATAAATGTATTATAATGAATAAAGTTCGTTAAAGTTCCTGTTTCTGACATGAATTGGGGCAAATGCTCCAATATAACACAAAATAGAAGGGAGATACCAGCATTATCAGCTTGGACGTGGGCAATTTATTAAAAACATGCTCTAATTTAGGACGTATGACACCACTAATGTATGTTATTGATCCTTTTGCCTCAGAAATTGAAAAAATTCCTTAAAGGTGTAATATCCAAGTTTGATATTTTTAATGAGATAAATGTAACAAAAACATACTCTGAGTTAATTTCAATTGCAAAAGGCATAGATTTTTCTGTTACAAAAGAAGAAATTTCAGAAATAGAAAAGGCTTCTAGGCAGCACAGTGAAAATAAAATCTGGTATGCCCAAAGAGCTGGCAGAATCACTACATCCAAATTTAAATTGGTTTGTGGAACAAATAAATCAAACCATCTTTGTCTTTACTAAAGGCAATTTGTTATCTAACAAAGACGTTATTTAGCACAAAAGCAACAATCTGGGGATTATCTCATGAACATATTGCAGTAAAAAGATATGAAAAATATATGCACACCAGTCTTTGGTTATAAATGAGGTTGGCCTTTTAGTAAGTCAAAAATGGCTTAGTGTTTTGAGAGTGTTTTAAAGTGATATGCCCATATTTATTAAAAGACATTGCAGATATCGATGATTACCTTGATCTGAAAAGTTCATGTCTTTACGAAGATAATGAACAATTTTTTTTTTTTGAAAACTAAGCATACTTATTATTTTCAAATGCAAATATTTGTATCAAATTTATTATATTGTGATTTTGTTGTATGGTCTCCCAGTATATTTTTTAAACAAAGAATTTATCCAGATTAGAAGTTTTAGCTTAAAAATTCAGAAAATGCAATCAAGTCTCATGCTGAAATTATAATGCCAGAACTCTTGGGTAAATTCTTAACAAAGGAAATGGGTGCTGCACAAATTAGATAGTATTGTATTTGTAATGGAATTGATGATGGTAGGCCCATGATCCAATGTGATCAAGATGATTGTGAGACAGAATGGTTTCATTTTGAGTGTATCAATTTAGACACTGTTCCTAATAAACCTTGGAATTGTAGTAATTGCTCCAAAGCAATAACTAGGTAATTTTAAATAAAGACTTTTTTAATAAAACAATTTTGTTTTATTTTTCACTTTTAATTAAAAATCATTGTACAAAATATCTACATTATCATCTATAGATATTTCCTACTGGAAGTTTTGGGAAACTGAAACATACAGGGTGAACATCAAAATATTAAGATTTAAGCGAAAGGATAAAAACTTTTGTTTAAACTATATTACTGTTTTTATATCCTTCTTTTTTGCTTAACTAAAATAAACATATTAGTATTAGATTATTCCAATATTTAGTTTTATTCTTTTTGTTTTTGTATTAATAGTAATTGTTATTAACTCAACATTTAAAATCATTTGTCTTTACCAACAATACTATTAGGTTACTATTTTTTGATTCATGATCGCTTATATTCAACACTTGCGCTAATATTACTTTACTTGTCTTTTTGTATTTGTTAGTTAATGTTAGATTAAGTTACCATGCTATTTAATTATTTAATTTTTAATCTTATTTAAATCACAAATTTCACGTTTTATGTATTATTGTATATGTATTTCATGGTTCTATATCTTTGACACTTCGACATTTGATTGCCTGCCTTGATGACAATTTTCGTTTTTAAGTTTCCGCACATGCGCATTAGTCCTTCTTGATACTACAATTTGTCGTGCTGTTTCCATCTTTGTTAAACCTGCTTCTGCCAACGCCTACAGTTCTTATGAAATGACAGTTTTTATCATTGAAGTTATTCTCATATACTTTCTGTGTTAGTGCTTTGTTATGGATCACAATGGTTCTGGAGCTGATGTTTCTGACAATGGATTTGGTTTGGGTACCTTACATCTGTTTTGTCCATTTTTTTAAAGACTTCTTCCGTACATACCTCTTTTTTAGCCTTTATTCACATATACCTCTACCATTTGGCTTATTACTACGCTACTTAGTCCTTTCTTACTTTGTTCTTGGATGTTCTAGATCCTTCCTTGTTCTGTGGATGTTTCTTCCACAATTTTTCAATCTCAACAATTTCTTTTCCAAGGTCAGAGATTGTCCTGGTTATGCACACCACACATTAACGGTTCTTTCTTTAATTTCTGGTGTTGTACCAACCGTACAAATTAAACATCTTGTTTTCTTCCAGCCCTTAGAGGGCTTTTATTATTTTCTGACCTTCATCCCACCTGATTTGGATCTTTCATCTCCAAGTTTTTTTTTTTTGGACTTATGCCTTAACCAATGTTAAAGCTCTTAGTTCCATTTCCACATTTTAATGTGTTTTATTTCTTCACTATTTTATTACTAACTATTTGTTCCTGTGTTGATCAATTTTTTCGTACCACATTTACTTTGATCCTCTATGAGTCTACCTCTACCTGCTGGCTCTTTTTACTACACACTTTTTTTGCTGCCGCTGGACTTTATTTTTGAAGATATAGCAACCTGATACCACTTAGTTTCTTTCCATTTAAATTTTGTTTGGATATAATTGTATTTTATTACTTTACTTTGAATTTGGTAAGTTGTTAAACTCTTACTTTTAATTTCATTATTTTTCTACCATTTCCATATTTTTTCACAGACCTGATGATGACCTTGTTGGTCGAAACTAGTTGTCAACACTTTTGATCTTACAATTAAATATTTGTGTGGTACGAGACTTTGTGTTTTCTTTGGTATTATTAAGATTTAGCCATACATGTCTAATACAAATGTTGCTAGTTTTGGAGCCAACAAAATTTCAAATTAAATCTTTGACCAAAGTAAATAAGAAGTATCAGCAATACATTCTTTATTAAGTTAAAATTATTTATTATTTGATAAAACACTTAGAAAACTAAAAGATTTATATAGTAATAATCATATTCACATAATTCAAATAAAAAGTTATTGTCTAAATTTTGTACTAATAAACTAATTTAAAGACTTATTATTAACAAGTGCACAGCAGGATATTACAATCTTGTCCAACAAATTATGTTCTCCATCACTATCATTTTTCAACATACTTATTTGAATAGTACAATTCAAAATATGAAATTTATTTTTTATGAGTCCAATTACTTTTTCAATATGTATTCCTAGATGGGGTGTCGTGTTTCTTCCAGATCTATTGGATGTTACTGATCCTTACCCTTTGTGAATGCAGGAATCAATACTTTGGTTTGAAGTACAGCTAAAGACTTTTTAATTAGAAAACCTCCATCAGCTATTACAATATTCCCGGGTGAAATATGATTTAAAAAATTCGTATTTTCACAATTTGTTTATCAGAAGCCTTCCCTCCCCATGCATTACTTATAAAACAAATTAAACCTTGGGGTGTAATACCAATTAAAAATTTTACGGTATTGTGGTGGTTTTTAGTTTGATCAGAATTGTTGTTGGGTTATTATTACATACGGTGAATTCTTTATCTTTTTCTTTAAATCTTCAATTTTTTTGGCAGTAAAACTTATTTGTTCAAAGTTTACAGCCAGTTGATCCATGGTTAAATCTGTCTGAAGAGATGTTCCAGAAAAATGATCCTTTTCTTGGACACAAGTACTGGTACTTTCATTAATATTAGAATTTGTTTCCTAATAATAAAATTAAACTATTACAAATTAGCAGCAAGTATGGAGTACACACTGATAACGAATTATCAATAAAACACAATGTTTTGTACAAAGTGTGTAGTGTGTGTATTATCGGCTAAGCGCTTTCGGTTATATAACCATCATCAGAGCCTCCTAAATACAAAATCGATTGTAAATTAAATATTAAAGTAAATTAAAGTTAAATTTACGTCATACAAAGTATCTACCACGTGGCGAAATTTCAAAGTCTTTAAAGACATAATATTAAAACTTAATATAAAATCACAACAAATACATAAACCTTTAAAATTTGCTTAAAAGGACTAACAAACCCTTTAACGGGACCAAAATGGTTTTAAAAATCCAAATTTATTAAACATTTTGACAAGGTGTCAGGCTGAATATTCACAATACAATGGTTGCATTCCACTTAACGTCCGCAACGATTGCAACATCCATTGTATCGCGGTCGTCGCGAGCGGTCGTTCGACGTCATAAATGACGTCACTGTTCTCGACCACATCGAGCCCGCTTCGCCCACCCAGAATAGGTGGGTTGACGTCGGCTTCAGTAGAAATTTGGCGCGAATTTAAACTAGACTATAACCTATAACGATGACGACCAGAAGCGTAACGTTGTACAATCCAGAAACTGAGACTGCTGTAGAAGTAACAATGTCAGAGGAGGATGCAGTGCGTGTGGAAAATGGTAAGTGTTTCCTTAATTCTACAGATTACATAACATTTTTAATCGAATAACTTTGGTTGGGGAAAAATTTTTTCTTAACTTAACCTCAAGATGAACTTTTGTATTGTGTGTGTAAGGTGTTTTCGGAGACAAAGATCATCTTTATGTAAAAAAAAATAGAATGAATCATTATATTTTCTAAATATTAACATGAATATATTAAATGACCTAAAGAAAAAATTTAAAAAAAGGCCGCATCCAGCGGGACTTGAACACGTAACCGCGTAGAGCCGTGGCTTCCTCCTCAGGAATGTCTACTAAAAGAAGCCGGGACTCAGAGAGCGAAGTGCCATCAGGTATGTTAATTAATTAAATTTTTTAACAGTTGGTTGCAACTCCAAATTTTATGAACGCTTTTCATTTTTTAGATTCTTTTTTCTGCCAAAACAAGAAAGAAACCGTGGCTTCGCTTCTCGAGAAACGGCTTCAACAGAAAGCGCCACAAAGAGAAAATGGAAATGGACCAAAAATTTTTGGATATTATGAAAAAATCGGTTAAAAAAAAATATGCATATAAGTGAAAAGAGTTTTTTATAAAACAAAATATTTGCAATTTTGTTTTTGGAATAAAATCTAAAACTTTTTTTGAAATTTTTCAATTTATTTCTTCATATAATAGATACAAAGGTTTTGCTTGTGATTCAAAAACTTCCATCCTTAAAATTACAAATAATATAAATTATACTCAATATTAACGAAATTTCTTAACTCAATTGTGGGAGATTTTCCATAATCCTGATTCTTTTCTGGTTCGCAGCGTTCTGATTTGCTACTTGATGAACATAATTTTCTTGATTTCCATTAACATTTTGAGGTAACATAACCAACAATATGGATTCCGTAAAATCCGCTCTACTACTCAAGCAGTAAAAAACTGGTCGCTGATATTGTCGAGGGCCTTAAAAACGGTGAACACACCTCTGTCACTCTGTGCGACCTGAACAAGGCATTTGACTGTGTCGACCACTCAGTGCTACTTGAGAAGCTCGAGCGATATGGCATTAGGGGAACTGTCCACAACTTCTTTGATTCTTACATCAAAGATAGGTCTCAGTTCGTTTCGTATAATAACTTATTGTCTGAAACCAAACCGCTAACTATGCGAGTGCCCCAAGGATCCACTCTTGGACCTCTCTTGTTTATCATATATGTCAACGACATTTTTTACCACATCCTTCAAAAGGAATCATATTTGCAGACGACAAGACCTACTATAATACTGGCAAGGACCATCTTGCACTATTAAACAACAATATTTTGACACAGACAAATATCGATAACTGGCTTATCCCAAACAATCTCGTAAACAATCCAAGTAAAACACAAAACATACTTTTTTCAACTCACCATAACTTTTCTTTCGACGAACATGTCAAATTATTAGGTTTTTCAATAGACTCCAAACTTAAATGGCACATACACATCGAAACACTCAGCAAGAGATTATCAACTAAATTATATGTTTTAAGAAATCTGAGAAAATCACTAAATGATAATATACTGAGGACGTCCTACTTTTCTTTATTCCACTCTCATATAACATATGGTATAACATTATGGGGTAATTCCTCTCAAGCTAATAGAATATTTTTTTTGGAAAAGAAAGCGGTTAGAATCATTGCCGGGGCAGCTTCTACTGAGACATGCAGACTTTTATTTATTAAATATAAAATCATGACACTAACTAATGTGTACATTTTCCATAATCTATTAGAAATTCACAACAATAAGTCCATATATACTAGACACAATCACGTGCATTCATATCAAACACGAAACCAAAATCTGTTACGGAATCCCAAATTTAGATTAACAACTTTATCTAAAAATTCCGTAAATGTGAATCTATACAATAGGCTTCCAGAACCGGAGCAGGACATTTGGGCGCCGCCGTTTGGGCGCAGCCATTTGGGCGCTGCCGTTTTGGCGCTGCCGTTTGGGCGCCGGCCGTTTTGGCGCTGGGACATTTTGGCGCCGAAGCGGTAACATTTTTTAAATAAAACCTATACCTTGTATTATTACAGATTCGTAATCTACGAGAAAAAGTAAGCAATATTTGTGAGGAACACTGGACATTTGTTAAATGCATTAAGCAAAACTAATACCCGAAAATTGAAGTTTTTACCAATTTTTACTCAAAAGGTTTTAAACAAAGAATGCAAAATAGTGTAAGTTATTTAGGAGAAACTATTAAAAAATATCTAGGGATGGGGTTAAAGTAATAATAATAAATCGACTTTATTCAGCAAACGTACATATATTTGCCCTGAAAAGGCGAATATTAGCTAAGCTACTCTTAAACTTTTAACCTTTCCAGTTTACAGTTTACAAACTAAATAAAAAAAAAGGGTTGAAAAATTAAAATGACCAATTTTAAGAAGTTTCGTTTGAAAAATTCCTGCAGAAGGGTACTTCGTTTGCATTATAATGACACCTTGTATAATATGCATTAAAATTTTGGGAAGAGGCATACAATTTAATAAACAAGGCACTAATTTTTTACAAAAAAGGGCAATTTAAATAAGGAAAAAAGGCAACTAAAGCAACAAAAAAAGGCAAAAAAGGAGCAGATTACCGGTGGCATCGTATATTAATTTTGTTAATTTCTCGACATGACATGAAACGCATAATGATTTCCAAACAGTTCTAGACACTACTGAAAAGGTCCACAAAACTTTTACCTATTAATTCTTATTTTACTCTTTCCTATTAATTCAGAAACACAGTAATTTTCATACATATACAGTCACCGCTCATCATGGTTCCCTGGAATTCCCAGTTCTAAATGGTAGGTAATTCTGGGTAATAAATAGGATCGGCCGGATGCTATAGAGCATTGTATTGAACCGTTTGTCTTTAGAGCCGTTTGGTGTCACCTCGGAAATTCCCAATGAGAGACCGCAATCTCAGTGCAAGTTTTAAGTAGCTTGAGTACAGAAGTACAATAATTCAGTAGTATCATGTCTGCAAACATTGTTACTAATCGTGGTAAAGCCAAGTTGTGTGTTAGTGGCTACATGTATACTTTCGACAAATTTAGTAAAGACAACACCAAGGCTTTTTGGAGATGTGTGCGGAAAATGGAAGGTTGCGGAGGAAGAATCCACACCGATTTAGAACATGCATTTTTAAAATGCGTCAAGGAGCATAACCATGGTGCGGATCCTGCTTCTGTAGAGGTTGAAAAAATCAAGGTACAGCTTTGTGATTTATTACCAGGGTTTGTATACTCCGCTTATTTTTCGTCACTACTCAAGAAAATTTTTAGATTGTACAGAAACCCTTAAAATTAAAAACAAACTAATACGTACTAGTAATTTAAAGTGGTTGTCATCGAAAAATAAATCGATTTTTTTAAGAGTTAAAAATATAATGATAGCCTTGTATATTCCTAACCCAACCATAAGCTTCAAAAAAATTTCAGAACCCATTTTTATCCCAGGAACGGGATAATATTCGTTTGAATTTATTTAATACGTCGTTTTTTTTGTTTACATATTACTCATTTATATGATATGCTTAAAATAATTTCATACATGAAGTTTTTTAGATCAACTTATAAACAAAACAAAACGACGTATAAATAAAAGTCAAAAGAATTTCTTCCCAAGTTAATTGCTTCAAAATTTTTGGAAGTTTGTGGTGTGGTTAGAAATACGTCGAAGCATAATTTTTTATTATTTAATTTGTTTCAAAATGAAGTTTCGGAAAGAAAAAAAAAACATTACACGGGGCTATCCGAGCCCACCTTCTATTTTTTTTCTGACTTTTTAAAGTAATTGAAATTTTAAACGTTTTATAAACAGAACACCGTTTTAAATTGTTACTTTTATTGGTTTTTCGAAATTCTCTGTAGGTATATATTCGAAAAAAATTTCTGAGTAGTGTTACTTAAAAATAAGGGGAGTACAAATTTTTTTTTTTTTTTAATAGAAAAAGAAAAATATAGTTAACGAAGAAATCCCACTCTGAAAACTAGATAATTTGCGGGAAATGTTTTTATAATAAAAAAGGAGAAAAAAAATTAAAAATGACAATCATCTCAAAATTTCCGTTTTTTTATCGAAAACTTTCAAAAATAACGTTGAAGATGGATATCTATACTTTTTCTACATTTTTCTTTAAATCCCACTCTGAAAACTAGAGAATTTGTGGGAAATGTTTTTATAATAAAAAAAGAAAAAAAATTAAAAATGACAATCATCTCAAAATTTCCGTTTTTTTTTCGGATATTTTAAAAATCTGAAATTCAGAAATGTTCTAAATGTGCCAAGATGGGACACATCCGATTATAATTAAAAGTCAGATAGTAAGGCCAGAATAATTCGCGATAAAGTCACTACCTTTTCTGTTTATTTGAGTGTGTAAAATGCGTTACTATAAGTATTTGTTTTCTACACTATATTGTGACATCCTGTAATTTTACTGGAGATTATGGATAAACACCTGAAACCTAGAAAAACCAATATTACGAACCCGGAAAATCCAACCTAACATATACATTTTCTTAATCAGGTTCAAATGAAACGAAGAGCGGAAGAAACAATGGAAACTTCAGTTCAAATTACGAATCATGTTCTTGCTGACACTGGACCAGCTGTCCAAGGAAAGATGCCAGACAAGGAAGCAGTAAGGAAGTTAATCCAAAGGAAAAGAAATAAAATAGCCGCTATGCCTCCCACTCCCACAGATTTAGAGAGCCTTAACATTCCAAATTCTTACAAATTTTATGAACCGGTTCCAGGACGGGTAGAGCTGTTTTTACTTATTGATACTGGGCCAGAAGATCCCGACAGAATTTTAGTATTTGGTAGAAATAGCAACATTGAATGGTATGACCACATGAAATCACTTTTTATGGATGGCACATTCCGTCAAGCACCACCACTTTTTTCACAAATTTATGCAATACTTGCAGAGAGACAAGGATTTGTGTTTCCGATCTTATATGCATTACTGCCGAATAAAAGACGGCAAACGTATGATAATCTGTTCGCTAACATTAAAACTATGTGGCCAAATTTACAGCCTGATTCTATATCAATTGACTACGAGCAAGCGGTCATTGGTGCTCTAGGTGAGGCCTTCCCAAATTCCAATTTAAATGGTTGCCTATTCCACCTAATGAAAAATATCAAAAAAAAAATGCAGAGTGCCACCTCACAAGAAACTTCAATGAGGACGCAGAGTTTAACATGGCTGTGAAATGCATAGGATCTTTAGCATTTGTTCCACCAATACATGTGAGCCGATATTTTGAACGTTTGGAAGAATCTGCACCAAATGGGCTCATTCCTGTACTAAACTGGTTTGAGGACAACTATATCGGACGACCAAACCGAAACGGTACTA
Source organism: Altica lythri (assembly GCA_964028335.1). NCBI lineage: Eukaryota > Metazoa > Arthropoda > Insecta > Coleoptera > Chrysomelidae > Altica > Altica lythri. The sequence goes on along the minus strand of OZ034801.1, from coordinate 95,439,431 downwards.
AACGTAGGCCACTGTTTTCCCCACATATCTGGAGTGTATATGACAGGGTATTAACCGATGAAAGCAGAACCAATAATTTTGCAAAAGCGGCCCATCGGCGACTACAAAGCGAACTAGATTTTGACATCCCTCGATTTGGAAATTTATAGATGGGCTCAGAACAGTACAAAAAGGTAGAGACAATTTTTTCGAAAACTTTTTGCGTGGTGATCTACCCCCTCCAAAAAGGTTGAGATATGTGCAAGCTGATCAACGAATTAAAAGCATTGTAAACACAATAGAAATAAGAACTGAATTAGAATATCTTAGAGGTTTAACGCACAATTTTATGCTAGAATAATATTAATGTTGTCTAATAATGACTAATGTTAATGAATAATGTCTAATAATATGTCTTAATAATATTAATGTTTATAAAATGTGGTCTTTATGTAAATTGAATATATATTATATCTATTTTGTAAGTCAAAATGTTTCCTTTGAAAAGTAAATAAAAACAAATAAATGTCATGTATACGTTTTGCTTTTAATTTATGGATTCAAACTTTCAAAACATTTCCTCGGACCCAAACGGCGGCGCCAAAATATCCTCGCGCCAAAATGTCCCCGCGCCCAAACGGCGGCGCCAAAATGTCCTCGCGCCAAAATGTCAGCGCCCAAACGGCGGCGCCCAAATGTCGCGGACCGTTCCAGAACACTTTAAAGATTTAAATAATTTTAAATTTAAACAAACCATAAAAGAAATGTTACTCTGACACAGTTTCTATTTTTTAGAGGAATATTTCCAAACCAATTTAAATGTTTAATACCCATCTATGGTAAATTTCTATTATTTTTTAAATTAAGTAACTTTATATTTTATATATATTATGTGTTTGTATTACATTAATTACTATTTCCTTTTATTTAGTAATTTGTATTTATATGTATTTCTATTTTTTTTTGACGTGTACAATGAATGTAGTTTCAAGTTACGAATAAACTATCTATCTATCTAATATGTCAATAAAGGATGTCATATAATAGAAATTGGATTTAAATTGTGGAAAAAGTGTATAGAAATAAACTTTATTGTCATTTCTTTGTTTACAGGTATGTTACCTATACCCTTTATATTTTGGTTAAGTGTTTAATTCTAAATTTGTATTTACAAAATAAATCTTTGTTTACAGAGCAACACAACACCTTATTCTAATTAAGTCTACAAGAGAAAGAAAGATATTATAAACCGACAATAAAGTTTATTTCTATACACTTTTTCCACAATTTAGATCCACTATTATATTTTATAAAATGAATTCAACAATTGCTATGACATGACATCCCTTATTGACATATTAAACACGGTAACCGAGAAAATGACAAAACTGTAGAACTGATACCGTGTGAATAGCCAAAATTCAAAATAAAGAATTAATATAAAATTATATAAATTAAATTAATTAAAAATGAATATTGGGATAACAGCAATACTTAACGTAAATAAAACTCTTTAAAGTTTTTATCCAAGCTTTCGTAATATGTTTATTACATTTTCAAAGAGCTACAACATTAAAGTAAGAAATTAATTATAAATTTATACTTACATCTCTGTGAGTTTACAACGTTATTATGTTTACAGAAATTAACATGAGTAAATATTAAAAATTGAAATATAAAATTAAAATGATGTTTTTTTAAAAACATGTTCTTTATCTCAAGATATTTGACATAAATTGACAATAATGATTAAATAATCATGTAACTATGACATCAGAAGTAATAAAATAGAAAACTAACTATTAGGTAGATTTTAGTATTTACTCATAAGCTAACTCGAAAGCTTTTTTTACACATTTGAAAAGGATTTAAATCTAGATGAAGTAAATAAGAATATAAATCACTTAAATGGTCAATATCTGATTTTTTAATTATACAATTATTATTTTGATACATTAAGGTCATTTTAAGAAAGGTTCGTTTTGTTAAATTTTTTTCAGAAGTTAAAATTTTTAATTCATTATAATTCATTAAATGGCCGGTTTTATTAAGATGATTAGATAAAGCACAACGTGGAAAAATAATTGGGTGTACAGCTAAAAGATTAAGAGTACTCTTTATACTAAATTCCAATATATACTCAGTGACATTAGAAGTGTTACACCCAGAAGGAATAATTTCTTAATCTTAATTTTTTGGCAACATGGTAGATTTACATCGAGAATAAAACGATAAAATTTTCAAGAATTTTTAATAACGTATAAAAAAAAATTAATAATGTGTTTGGCGACCCCGTAACTACATACACTCATGTACACGTCTAGGCATTGACAAAATGAGATGATCAATATCTGCTTATGGTATCTCGTTTAAAGCGATATCTTCGAGAATATTAAATAATTTTTGATTAGTTGAACTACATTTATTAGGCAACAATGAAAACACTAAGGGAATGTAGTGTCCATTAAAATATCCATGTATAGTAAAGAATTGGCAAAAAAATTGTGGACAATAATTAAATGTGCCGTCTAAATAAATTCGATTAACTTTTCCCAAAAATTCAATATTTGACTTGCATGAAAATACAACGATCTGGTCTATTTTATTACTAAATAAGATAAATGGTTCACCAGTATTTGTTCCAATGTTTTGTTTTTTAAAATATCGAAAGTTTCATCGATGTTTTTTGGCAATGCCGGCTGCATTTTCCTACGGGAGCAGTACATATACCTTCTAATATTTGCTACGTCATTTGTTGTAATGGTTGATGGCAGATTCTCTTGAAGTACACGACGAATAATTTTTGCAGGCTTTTCGGACAAGTCTTTAACTGCCTTGCTTTTGCAAGAAGAGCTTACAATTTGGCGATTCAATTTTTCTATATTTGCGCTATGACAATGCTCTTCAATATGTTTTGTCAAAGTTATATCTTTCGATTCACCCAAACTAAGTATATATGATTTACACTTTTTATTTGTACATATCCAACGCCTTTCTCCACTTTTTAAGCACTTTTGAAAACTATATTTAAAGTTATTTATCACTAACATTTGTTTTCCTTTTTCACTTAAAATAATATTTATATTCATTTTTAAAATGTTTAAAACAACAGACAAATTGATCTGAAATATGAAATGCACTCAATGAAATATAAACAATGAATGAAATAGTATTTAATTGAAATATTCAGATACAATGAAAAGAGGGAGGATTGGATTTCCGAAAAGAGGTACCTACATTTCCCCGAAGAAAATCTTCAGGTAGTTAAATACCATTGGGACCCAATACGCCTATAGATAAAGGGATTAAAATTTACACATTTTAATCTATGACCTGCCGGGACCCAATCCATCAACACCGCATAATACTATAAGTTTTGAAGAAATATTTTTGATTTTATAAAAAAATTATATGTACCTAACTTTTTTTAGTGTTTCAAGTGTATATTGGTATTAAAGTTATGGTTTTATTAAAATTTGTTTATTGTTTAGTTTTTATACTTATTTACCAAAATATAAGATAACTAGCGGCCGCCCGCGACTTTATCCGCGCAAACTTTAGTTTTTTGTCACCGAATTTCATACAAATTTTCAACCCCTATTTTAAATCCTTATGAGTGAAATTTAAAAAAGTCATTTTTTAGTACACCGCTACGTAATAAAAAAAAATATTCTCGAATTTTCAAGACTCTACGCATCTATCGACAGTGTCATGTCAGCCAGCACAGCGTTCTACCGCCACACCGCTCCACACACCCCGCACATTAAAGCGCGAGTGTTATTAGACTATTATTATTTTAAAACCATAAAAACTTGCATGCTATATGCATGCAAAATCTCAGCTCGATCGGTTTGAAATTCACACAGTTTTATACAAACTTTCATCCCCTATTTTATCCCTTAGGGGTGGAATTTATCAAAATCCTTTCTTAAGCGATGCCTACGTCATAGTAACTATATGCATGCAAAATCTCAGCCCGATCGGATTAAAATTGACAAACTTTTATACAAACTTTCATCGCCTATTTTATCCCCTTAGGGGTGGAATTAATCAAAATCCTTTCTTAGGGAATGCATAGGTACGTTATAGAAGCTATATGCACGCAAAATCTCAGCCCGATCGGCTTAAAATTGACAAAGTTTTATACAAACTTTCATTTTATCCCCTTAGGGGCGGAATTAATCAAAATCCTTTCTTAGAGGATGCCTACGACATAGTAGCTATATGCATGCAAAATCTCAGCCCAAACGGTTTAAAATTGACAAACTTTTATAAAAACTTTCATCGCCTATTTTATCCCCTTAGGGGTGTAATTAATCAAAATCCTTTTTTAGCGGATGCTTACATCTCTTTATTATATTATTTTTGAGCTCATTATAGTCAAAGTTAACCTTGTTACCGGCATGCTTAATGTGACGCTCAAGAAAAATTATTTAAAAATTAATTGAATTTAAATAATTATAAATCCATTTACTTAGAAAAGAACAAAAATATTATGGATTAGTTTGTGTCGAAGGGGCGCTATTAAATTGCACCACGGCAACGGGGGGTCTAAAATCCTACCTTTAAATTGCACCACGAAAATTGGGATATAGGATTAGGAACCCCTGCAGATAATATTGCACCCTTTTTCTATTGAATAATATAAACTTACCTTTTAAGTCCACCCTATTTAAATTAAGTATACTTTGGAGTTTTAAATATATGTATAGGTAGGTATATCAAAAAATATATAATTAAAATATTTATTAAAAAATAAAAATATAAACATTTACATAAAGATTATAATATACAGATATGCAAAAAGATATAGAAGCTTAAGAGTAAAAAAATAAAATTAAATTTATTTTTACATTCATACAGTATTTAAAGCGTTGTAGGTACTTACCAAAATCCATGGTTAATTTCAGCGGTGGACAACAATCAAATGAATTTAAATTTCAAATATTTTGACAGTTTAATCACTTTTAAAACAATAAAAACAAGTTCAACTTATTTCAATGATTAATTTTAGCCGTGGACAATAGTCAAATGAAGTTTTCCTTCGGTTAATCCTACTCTAAAGAGGCAGCTACCTGTCGACCCCCTGTAGCGGTTAGTGGTGCTATTTAAGTGTCTGCTTAATCCCTTATTTTCACGTTTTGTTTAATATAAGAAATTGGTGGTGCAATTTAAAGACACCGTGTCGAAGTGGTATTTTAAAAACAATTAATGTGTAGACAACAAAAAACTACTGAACATGTAAGTATGGTTTTGTTACGTTTCCTTTCCATTGAATTATACATTTCAAAGAAATGTGTAATTATTTTCTTTTATTCTAATTTAATTTAGTGATCTGTCTTGAAACAAACATATTTATATTTGTTTATTAGTGCAAAGGAGGTATAATTTTGGTTAAAGTTTTTCGCGTCACCTCTTACCTGAGCCCAGTAAAGTGCTAATAAAAGAGACCTTTTCGCCTACCCTTACTGCATGTGGTTATGCATTCACAATTTTACAATCTATTGTTTACATTTAACAAATACATGTGTTTAATTTTTTATAAATAAAAATAAATAAATATCAGAAACGTAAAGATAATTTTTTCTGATTTCAACAATATATAACACTTACGCAAAATTTTGTAGTTTACTGATAGGACACCAAAATATTCTAAATTACACTGAGAAATAAACAAGAGATAATCTGGTAATGAGATTTTGAAAATAAATATTGATTTCTTTTAGCATGTTGGTGATGGGTATATTTATGACTGTTAATAGTATTAATATTTATTGACAAGTCCTGTTAGATACAGGCGCTAAAGGTATTTTATGTTATATTGGGTGTTGTTTGTTTCTCAGCGTAATTTAGAATATTTTGGTGTCATATCTGTAAACTACCAAATTTTGCGTATTATATATGGTTGAAATCAGAAAAAAATATCTTTACGTTTCTGATATTTATTTATGTTTATTTATAAAAAATTAAACACATATATTTGTTAAATATAAACAATAGATTGTAAAATCGTGAATGCATACAACCACATGCGGCAAGTGTTGGCGAAAAGGTCTCTTTTATTGGGCATAGGTAAATTGAGTCCCGGGCATCGTAATCCTTCTAATTACCTTGTAATACCTTTCTAATTTGTAAGTACTTTCTAATTTGTACTTAAGCATATTTAGAAATATTGTTATTACTTGCAATAACAAAAGAGGAATAAAAAGATTTTATTGGTTATGCATTTATGGTAATCTAATATGAAAAAGCAATATCCTACAAAATATTAAGTATGGTGCGGTCTATCTGTATACGATACGGTGTTAAGTTGATTGCCAGAATGAGTTTAGTGAAAATTGTTCTTAGTGAAAAAGGAAAACAATTGATTGTGTTAAATGGCTTCAAATATCGTTTTCACAAATCTTTAAAGAATAACGACAAGCGTTGGATGTGTTGTGCGCAGACGAGAGGATAATGTAAAGCATTTTAAAAACCCAAGGTGACAATGTAGTGACGGAAATTCCGGATGAACACAACCATAGCGAATTAAACGAAAATGCACTTAACCGGCAAATGTTAGGTAACTCCTTAAAACGAAAGGCCGTAGAAGACATCGGTGAAAGACCTATGAAAATTTTGCAAAAGAAATTGCGAAATGAAGATATTAGTACCTTGACTACCAAAGACCTGGCATTGGTTTCGAAAAAATATGTATAACGCCCGGCGATCTCTTCTGCCTAAATTACCAAAAAGTATGGAGGAAACTCATGATATATTAAAAACATTTCCAGTGAAAACCAACAAAAACGATGATTTTCTAATGGTGAACGACATAGAAAACCAAATTATTATGTTTTCCTGTAGCAGCAATTTAGAATTTTTAGCAGATTTGGACACCATTTATATAGATGGAACTTTTGAATATTGCCCAAAGTTTTTTAAGCAAATGTTCTCCATCCATGGTCTAAAAGAAGATCATTATATACCTTTGGTTTTCTTCTTATTGCCAAATAAACAAAAACATACATATACACTGGCACTTAAATACCTAACAGAACAAGTTGAGAATTGCAATAAAAAACTGGCTTTAAGAACGGTATTTGCAGATTTTGAAGAAGCAATTCAGCAAAGTGTCACTGAAGTTTGGACTAATGTTTCATTAAAGGGCTGCCGATTCCATTTAGGAAAATCCTGGTAAGTAGTCATATTTGAATCTTTTTTTTGAATGATGATGATGTGTATGTGTGTTTTTTGTTTTTTGGTTTTTTTTCTACTGATATCCCATATGCCACGCTGTTGTAATTTTCCTGGTCCTGATAAGTAGTCATATTTGACCTGTTTGAATCTTTTTTTTGATGATGATGATGATGTATATGTAAACTTTCTGTTTTTTGGTGTTTTTTACTAATTTCCCATATGCCACGTTGTTGTAATTTTCCTGGTCCTGATAAGTAGTCATATTTAACATACGATTATTTGAATCGACAAAAAGAGTGATGTAGAAAAATATTTAACATACTGCTTTGGAATGCCATTTCTCAACCCAGAAGATGTAGGAGATTGTTTTGTTGAAGCTTTATTATCAATACAGCCACAAAATCATAGAATAGTAGAATTTGCGGACTATCTGGTAGATAATTAGGTCTCAGAATCGGCTAAGTTTCCGCCAGAAATATGGGCAGAGATGTCAAGCAGTTTACAACGGACGACGAACGCATGTGAGAGTTGTTTTTATTCCAGGTTTTACTCGTCATTTTATCTAGCTCATCCTCATATTTTTCAATTTTTGACAGTTTTAATAGACCTTCAAAGTGAAACGTATGTTAAAATTAGAAGTGTACAAAAAAAAGTAAAAAAAACATTATTCTGCACAAACCCTTACACCAAAAAAATTTGTAGATAAGCAAATTTTAAAATTAAATAAAAGATTAATATCAAAATTTGATTACCTCAAAAGTGTAGGTGAAAAATTTAGAATAGTTAAATAAATGAATTAGCATGTAATTCTAGCTTATATTGCTTTTTGTAAATATTGTAGGCTATACATTTTTGTAATAAAATTATATGCTCTAAAATAAATTATTGTTTTCTAATTCCTAGAAATCATTACGTACACCGACTAAGCCCCAGGTAGACACGGGACTCAATTTACCCATCTTTGGGACTCAACTCGTCTATTAGAAATACGGATCATAAATTCTGTGACTCAACTAGGTTACTCCGCTTTTATTAGCACCCTACAGGGCTCAGGTAAGGATGACGCGAAAGACTCTCTAACCATAATTTTAATTATGACATTAAGAAAAGTAATTTAATATTATTGAATATTTATGCTTAATAAATATACTTACTTAAATGGATATTATTGAATAGTAAATCAAATCACAGTCATTAATTAAGAACTTGATCAGTTTTACTTATTTAATTTTTTCTTACGTTATTTAAAAAAATATTCATAATAATTTGCAGAAGCATTTTTTACATCAGTCCATTGATTTTCAAAATTTTGGTAATTATGTTTCTCATAAGTCTTGAACATTATTTATAAAAAAAAACAATATTTATTCAATTTAATTGGTATAATTTTAATTAAATTTTATTATTAATTAAAAAAAATACTACTCATCCTATATTTTATTGTTGTTTAGTATCTGGGTAGTTACAATTATTTGAATCTATTCTGATTTTTTTTTATTCCCGAAAATTAATATAAATCGTACAGTTGAAAACTGCACCCAGAGATACACAAATGAAACAGAAATAATTAAACATTTGAAAGAACACATTGAAGATGGAATGACAATAACCTGTTTATCCTGATTGCGAAAAGAAATATCAGCTATCGAGTTTTTTTGCATCACATATATCTAAATTTCACAAAAACAAACAAGCACATCTTCACCTGAATACCAAGAGAAAAATGACAATCTTGATTGTGAAAAAGAAATTTTCTTTGAGGATAGTTATTTAATGAACTTAGTTCATTTTTTCTTGAAAGTAGAATTTAAATTCTGTTTACCAGCATCAACAGTTCAATTTATTGCCACAGAAATAAGTACAATAACCCAACAAAATACTAAAGTTCATAAACAAAATATATCAAAGCATTTAGAACAGTTCGGCCTTCCATAGCCAACTAATGAAGATATTATTAAAAAAACTTTAGATAATAAAATGCTTGACATTGACAATCGATTAGGTACTATTTTTAAACAGCGAAAATTTTACGAACAAAATTTTCCGTACGTAAATCCTATTCAGGTTCCTTTAAATAGTGTGAATAATAAGAAACGGTTCTTTTATTACGTACCCCTTCAAGACACTTTGAAACATGTATTCAATAATAAATCACTTGGACATAAATTGTCATTTAAACTTCCAAAATCAAGTAGTGAAGTATTTAAAAATTTTACAGACGGCAGTGTTTTCAAAAATAATCCTTTCTTTCAAGACAATCCCGATGCGCTCAAATTAATGTTGTATCAAGATAGTTTTAAAATCGTTAACCCGCTTGGATCAGCAAAATCCAAGTATAAAATTTTGGCTGTCTCTTTAAGTATAGGAAATTATCCAGACGACATCAGATCTCATGTTAATTCCATGTATTTTGTAGCTTTATGTAAAAAGAAATTATTTGACCATGCCAAAGTATTTGGGAGAATCGTAAAAGATTTAAAAGAAATTGAGACTAACGGAATAAAATTGTCCTCCCAGAAAATTATCAAAGGATCGTTGGTTTTTGTAACTGGAGATAACCTAGAAAGCCATATGTTAGGAGGGTTTGCAGAAAATTTTAGTAGAAGTGAATATTTTTAAAGATATTGCCTCGTCACCAAAAAATATTTCGAAACAAAAGATGGATTTATGAAAAGTTATCCTGTTAGAACTATCCAGTCTTACGAAAAAGTCATAGATCGTTTAAGTAAAAAAAGTACTTTCTACTAAAAAAAGGCCGATACTAAATAAACCGTTGATAATAGAAGGAATTAAAAGTAACTCAGTGTTCAATAAATTAAATTTTTATCATGTTTGTCTTCCGGGGTTGCCTCCTTGTCTTGGACACGACATATTTGAGGGAGTTCTTGCTTATGACTTTAAATTATACCTTGATTACTTAGTCGAAGAAAAATGGTTTTCATATAAATTGCTAAATCGGAGAATAGAAATTTTTGAATATTCAGTAGAGGATCAGCGCGACATTATGTCCTATTTCTACGACTTCCAGTAGGCTTTCAGGCGGTGCGTGTCAAATGTAGAATTTTTTGCGACTATTACCGTTATTGATTCACGACAAAATTGAAGATATTGAAGATGATGTATGGATTTCTATTTTATAACTTACTGAAATAATCAAAATAATATGTGCTCCAGCAATACACGAAACCTGTATTACTTATTTAGATACATTAATTATAGATTATATTCATTTACGGAAATCGTTGTTTGATCATCCTCTTCGTCCAAAACATCATTACTTGGCACATTATCCTTCGTTAATCCTTCAATTTGGACCTTTAATGAAATCTTGGACACTTAGTAAGCACTGCTTCTTGAAACGATCAATGAGATATTTACAAAATTTTATTAACGTCACCAAATCGCTGAGCATTATACACGAAATGTACCAATGTTTTGTTCGTTTAGGGGAGAAATGAGCTCTGATGTTGAATGTAAAAGTTGTGAAAAGTTAAGTTTGAATTTATACAACGAAAAAATAAAAAATTCTCTGTCACATATGATACTAAGTCAAGATATAATGGAATGTAAAGAAATAATAAAAAATGGAATTTCGTACCGGACTGGAAATGGATTATTTATTGATCGCAGTGGCTATCAATATGAGATCGTAATTGGCCGAATTTGCAAGATATTATATGATGAAATAGAAATATATTTTATTTTGGAAGTGATGCAAACTAAATTCATAGTACACTTAAGGGCATATAAAGTGGTCGAGCTGTCACAATTTAAATGTTTGTCATTTAAAGAACTCATAAGTTTTGAAAAGTTACACATCTATAAACTTGGTTCCAATTATTATGTTAAACCTAAATATGGTTCAGTTAAATTCGGTTTATAAAAAATTTATCAATACAATATGATAATAGTGTTTTTGATTTTAAAATAATTTTACAAAAAAAATTACTTTTCTTCAATATAGCTATAAATTAATAAAAATTATTTTTACCCAATTTTTGTTTGAAACTGAATTTTTTAAATTCAAAATTTACTAAATACAATGATTAGAATCTTTATTTTTACGATAAATATCATTTTGAGTTGAAGTAAGTTTTTTAATAAAAAAATAAATTTGTTTACTTATACAAAGTATAATAAATTTATATTTATTTTAATTATGACTTCCATAAGATACTACGGCTGTTTGGAAAGCGTCTTTAAATCAGCTGCATAAGCCAACAATAGCTCTTGCTCACGAAAATGAACTGGTTGCAAGCAGCAAATACCGCAAAAAACATAAGAATGCAGCTTTACCATCAGAATTATTATGTGTTTTTAAAAAAATCAAAGAAGCCAAAGAATTCAGCGATGCGGCTCAGAATGACAATTCTTATTGCACTATTATATTTGATTTTTTTGTTAAACGGATGGGAGGAAAAGAAAATATAACGTATTTTTATCGCATCATTAATGTAATTAATAATTTTTTTCTTTAATTAATTTTTTTAATATTTCACATTAAATTTTTTTAATTACGACTTTTTTTAGGAAGAAGTTGGCGATGACGAACTACTCCAAGTTGTTAATTCCGTATTAATCATAAGAGGTACTTATAATAATTTATGTGAAGTATTTAACTCATTAGTTTTTTTTTTCTGACAACAAAAGAAAAAAAAAATAGTTACAGTATTGTTATTTTTTTAGGAAAAAACTTACATGATTCATCCAATTTGTAGGATGTATTGTTTACAAAAAATAATTATTCGTGTGAGTTCGTTTCTCGAGGAAATTTTGGTATCTTTTTTGAGCTACTACATTTTTGGATCTGTATATCCTCCACAAATTGAGGGGACGCTGGAAACTATTCAACAGTGGGTGTAAAATAAATATTATCCATCACACTTTCTATAAAAATAACCAATAACTTCCTCAAACATTTGGAAAAAATATTTTCATTTGATTTCGGAGTTTTCGTAATTATTAAGGATCAGTGATTTTACTGTAATAAAATTTTAATTCTAAAAGATTTCCTAAATTTTCTGAAATGCTGCAAAATTTTAGACTTGGTTTTATTTATTAAGGATAACTTCGATCAAAATAATTTTAAAAGTGCGCCGCGTAACAGCGAATTCTATTTTTATTTCACATTATTTTTAAAAATTGATTCGCAAAAAGGCAATAAGCGAGGTGGTAAGAGAAAGGCCTCTGTTCAACACCCGAAGCTTACCAAATTTATGGAAGAACTTAGCCAGCATATAATAGATGATGACAGTTAAATGTTTTATGCTATTTTTATTCTTACTTATGCCCAAAAACTTATATGAAAAAATATTTTGAATTTATTTGCTTGTTTTTTTAGTAACATTCCTAATTCCTAATTAAAAGTTGTTAATGATGTTGAGAACCTTCTTTGAAGTGTATGTTAGAATATTGAAATTGTATAAGTTTCAGAAAACTTAATCAATTCACTGAAGTTCGCGATACTCAACGCTAGTATTTGAGAACAAAATTAGGAAACTAATTTAATCGCCACGAAAAAAAAAGAAACTGTTATAAAGAAAATATTTTGTGGAAATCTGAATCGAGTATAATTACAATACACAACTTTTTTCTTTAAAAACATATTTATTTGTCAATTAACAAAACTTAATTGCGAAATTACGTAACAAAGAGCTTGTTGAGTAAAAGCTCGTAGCATGATTAGTACTTTTACAAATTAAAATCGGACCAAAATTACATGTAATATTGCAAAAAGGTTTTTCAAAATTTCTAGACGTATAGGACCTTATATGTTTGGTAAAATTACAAAACGGATGTACAAAATTGTAAAACTAATAGGAATTCAAATGTTTTGTAAAACTACAAAACAACCTTAAAAAATTATGAAACTAGTAGTACATTATAAGCTTTGTAAAATTACAAACTAATTTTACAACATTGCTAAATTAATAAGACTTTTAATGTTTTGAAAAATTACAAAACGAATTTACAAAATTGTTAAACTAATAGAGCCTTAAGTGTTTATTATAATTAGAAAACGAGTTTGTAAAATTGTAAAGCTAGTAAAATTTTATATGTTTGTAAATTCACCATAATTCGGTGTTATTTTTCTGAACATTTTTCAAAATGACTTGTATTGTAAATTTACTATACTTGCTTGAAAATTTCGCAACCTCAAAGTAAACTAATTGTAAAAAAATATTTGGTAATATTGATAGACTTATTTTGTAGTATTAAGTAACACGTAAGAATAAATAATTTTTTCATTTTTACTAAGCCGTTTTTGAATATCGACAACATATTTTGCATACTAGTTTCCAATACATTTTTTGTAATTTTATCATAGAAATTTTTAACAGTGTGGGCAACAATGGATTAGAAGTCTGCATTTAGGCTCCCGTACCCATATTGCAAGCTTGCTATTATCCGTTCACTTCTTATTCCTATATCAGTAGACTATGCATTTTATTTCTTGGATTGGCATTTCAGTTTGTTGGGTTGGTACCTACTGTCGAAATACTGACAGCACATTGTCAAAGGTAAAATTTTTGAAGATTTAATTAAGAAGTAAAGTTACTTCGTGGGTTCAATAGACAATGCCAAAAAAAATCAGTATAGAAATACATAACAACATCTTTAGATGTTATGGTATGTTTAAGAAGCAAAGCAACAGCTGCGATAGTGTTTATTTAAATCAATTGGATGAGATCTTTCAAGTAAGTACACGATTATTTCTATTTCTTTTAAATCAATTCTAGTTCGCTTACATAAATTTATATATTTTGCATTAGATTAATTAAGAGAGGTTTTTGTAATGAATTTATAAATAAAATTTATATTATTAAAATAACACATAACCTTTTTTGACAGATATTATAATAAATTATATACAATGTTGTCAGATTTCAAATTTCGAAATTATACATTTTTCTAACTATAATTTAATTGAAAATTTTGTTAAATATTTTTAAATCTCTTAATTACCATTGTGTAACTAAGGTATATTTTTTGAAACTAATTAATATGACAAATATTCTAAATGGTTAATTTTTTTAGATCAGTGTTTGGAAAATACGGAAAATTATTAAGGAAGGATTAAAAAATAATGAGAAAGTGGCAGATAAAGAATGTAAAGCTGATACATTTGAGAAGTTTATTTTAAAAAAAGACTTAGGGGAAGGACGGGCATTATGGATAGGGCGGGCATAATGAATACTTGGTCTAGATCACCGCTGAACTGATAGATAGAGAAAAATGTGATTTTATTTGGTGCGCCACATACAAGTGGTGGCAAAACAGTGTACTGGTGACAGTTCAAATAGATAAACAATTTTTTCCGTGCTCGCAAAGGATTTTGTTTAAAAAATTATTATAAAACCACCGTAAGTACTATTTGTTTATTATATTTTGTTAAATATTATCGGTCTTTGAATATTATTAGTAAAATTTGATGCTATTAGACGTGCAAAACGCATTATTTATTTTGCGTTTTTATGAACCGTATTAATTTGATGTTGAGGTTATGTCAAAATGTACCCGACGGGCAAAACGGAACCGGGTAAAATGGACAGTATCCATTTTGCCCTCCTTATTCATTTTACTAACAAATAATGTTTTTTTGCAGATGGTGTATACGTATAAGCGTAAGAGTACTCGGGCTAATTGGTCAGAAGAAAATTTAGCTAAAGCAATAAATGAAGCTAAAAAAACTTCAATGTTAAAAGCAAGTAAGATGTATGGCATTCCTTATGCAACCTTGCACAGACACATTAAAAGTGGTTCTTCTAAAAAAAAAATTAGGCCGCTTTGTATCTGTTTTCACGCCAGAGGAAGAAGAAGAGCTTTTATTGTATGTTCAAAAAATGGATTCCTTGTTTTATGGCCTCACACGAACCGAATTTTTGCAAATAGCTGGAGAATTTGCTACAAAAAAGGGAAAAACTGGCGTTTTTTCCGGAAATATAGCTGGAAAAGGATGGTTTAAAAATTTCAAGCTTCGCCATCCAACACTGACACTGAGATCTCCTGAATCAACATCAATAGCTCGAGTCAAAGGATTCAATAGAGAAGCTGTAACTAGATTTTACAATTTATTGGAAGACGTTATAAATAAAAACGATATTGCACGGGATATGATTTTCAACATGGATGAAACTGGAGTTAGAACTTCATCAACAAAACCGCCTAAAGTACTCTCGACATATGGAAAAAAAAACAAGTTGGAATTGTTTGAAGTAATGAGAAAGGAGTCTTGACGACCGTAGTTTGTTGCTGTTCTGCCACGGGAATATTTATCCCACCGTTTTTCATTTTTAAGAGAAAGAGACTCAATCCAAGGCTCTTAGACGGTGCTCCTCCTGGTGCAGAAGCCACGACTACTGTTAGTGGGTGGATTAATTCGATCAAGTTTTTAGACTGGCTACAAATGTTTGTGCAAAAAGTGCGCCCCACTAAAGAGCATAAAGCACTTTTAATTCTAGGCAATCATGAATCGCACAAAAGTTACGAAGCACTTGATTTTGCTACGAAAAACAATGTCATATTCTTGTGAATACCACCCCACACGTCACACAAATTGCAACCTCTAGACGTTGCAGTCTACGGGCCAATAAAAACTCACTTTGAGATCGAAATTAACACTTTCCAAAAACAACATCCAGGCAGAATCATCAGTCAGTATGACATTGCAAAACTTTTTACGGGAGCGTATTTTAAACGAGCTACATCAGCGAATGCAATCAGTGGATTCCGTGCAAGCGGCATATATCCATTCAATAGTAACATTATCGGGGATGAACATTTTGCACCGTGTGACGTTTATCAAGAAAGTGCCGCAAATATCGTACCAGAAACTAGCGTCATTAGTCCTGAAAGAGAAGATAGGCAAAATACATCAGTGGCTAAACTAAACACATCCTTATCAGCCAATCGCTGTTCACCATCGGACAAAGTCTCCTCTACAGGTGTACCACCAATTGTCGCCGACTCTTCTCATACAAACACCGCCAATAAAAAAAATCAAAATAACTTCAAACCTGATTCGAAAATCTTAGAAGAAATCAGGCCAATACCGGTTCAGATAAAGACAAGAAATCTTCAGTCTTCGAACAAACAACAAAAATCTGAAATTTTAACCAGCTCACCAATAAAGTTGGCACAGAAAAGAAAGATGGATGCTGCAGCAGCAAAAACAGCAAAAAAGAGCGCTTCTTTCGTCACCCCAGGTCCATCAAATATTCGAATTCGAAAGACGTCTGCCAAGAGATGTCCATCTAAAAGCAAAGAAAATATAAAAAAAAAATTTGCACCGTTTGCAAAGAACAGTACGAACACCCTCCAATCGAAGATTGGATTCAGTGTGATGTTTGCCAAGAGTGGACCCATGAAGCATGTTCTTCATATTCGGGCCGAGGATCTTATTTTTGCGATGATTGCTTCGATTAAATTTCATTATTCGTTTTGCCCGACCCAAGTATTCATTTTGCCCGACCGGTGTATTCATTTTACCCGCCGTGGGTGGGCAAAACGGATAATACATAAATTTTTGAAAAGTTGTTTGATTTCAAAAAGATTCGAGTTTTTTTTTAATTTCTAAGTTTTTTTGTGATTCTGCAGTGCCTAAATATTGTAACCAAAAATGTCAATTATAAGTATAATTATGATATGATTTATTTTTTTATTTCTAAAATTAACATATCCTTCTTGCCCGTCCATCCTATACAGCGACAGATTTGGATGTACCATGCTAAAAATGAACATTTTTTTTAGACAAACTTTTGACTGATGCTAAACAAAATTTTTATTTTAAAGGCGGACGTACGACACTTTACAAACTTATAAAATTAATGGGATACAAATAAAAAAATGGACGACATATTTTATGTGAACAACGATACGTTAAAATTAGTAAGATCGCTTTCATTCGGAAATATAAACAACTAAAAAGTCTTGCTGAGAGAGTTAGATTCGTGTACCTGGCTGAAACATGGATCTATCAAAATGGTAGTTTAGTGCGTCAGTGGGTGCACGATTCTGACCTGAAAAGTAATCCAGCTAGTGTAAAATCTGAAGGATAGCGATTTACTATTTTACACGCTGGGACTGATACTGGATTTTTGGAAGGATGTGACTTGTTACTAGAATCTTCGAATACAGACATTGACTATCTCAAAAGTATGAATGGTGATCTTTTTAAAAACTGGGTTGTTAATCAACTCATTCCTGCACTATCTGTATTTAAAAAAAAAAATGTGTGGTGATCAGGGACAACGCGCCATACCATTCAGTTCAACTTAACAAACCACCCTCTTTTTCAGCGAAAAAAAAGCGATGTTGCAGGAATGGTTGATTAACAATAACATTACGTTTGACACAAAAATGACAAAGAAACAACTGTACTCAATAATCTTACCTTATAAAACTGACGAAAAGACATATGTAGTGGATGAAATTTTAAAACAACGAGGACATGAAGTACTTTGACTACCACCATACCATTGTCATTACAATCCAATAAAACTAGCATGGGGGTTTAATAAGACATATTATAACAAACATATAATATCTGCTTATCTTGACCAGGATAGAGTTAAAAAAACTTGGACAGAAGCATTGACTAAATGTACACCAGGCATGCGGCAAAATTTTTGTATACATACAGACAAACTTATTTTGGCGATTGGACAAGTTACATGGGAAACTGCTCACATGACAATATTTCTCCTTTAATTATTTCATTGAAGGAATCAGATTCTGACGATTCCGATTTTGGATTTGATAGTGACTCTGATTCTTTCAGTGAAACAATGGAAGAGAATTGATCATACAAATACCACGACAACATTTACACGTTACATCTAAATCTGCGTATGTATTTGCTTTTATGTAATTTATTAGAACATTATGAAAATATCTGCATATTTAAGTCAAACACGACCCCAACTGGGGGGACCAGGAAAATCAAATTTGTACTGGAGTATAGTTTTCTTAATGTAAAATCTTATTATCCTACAGCCACTATTACAATCACACTACGATGCCATTTGGATGTAAAGTAGCAGACTTTAAAAAAGATGGATATAGAATTTGAGTTTTTATGTTAAACTTTAAAAATTTTATTATACATTTGTAAAATGGATTGTTTTACTATTGCTTGATTAATTTAGAAGTTGTATTAAACGTTTCTAGTTAATATATGTATATGTGCTACGTTTTGAGTTTTACTTATATTATTTATTTGTAATAAAATGTAAATATAAAAGTATATTTTTCGTTCTAGATCAATAAAATAATATGATAATTTACTATAAACAGGAACCTGTTCTGTGCAAAAGAATGTGTTATTTTAAATATCAGACAAAATTTATGTGAATTCAAATAGACCTTTCTTGGATATTAATACTACTTGCAGCGAAAACTGACGTATCTACTTTAGTATTCAATTTAATATTAAATACATTGACTTATTTTCTGCAAGTTTTAAATTTGGTTTGCAGATTTAATTACTTAAGATATTTGTAATGAATACACATATTTTTATTGAAGACGTGACAACATCGTACTTACAATTAATAAGACCAAAAAACAGTAAACGATTCTGTGAGCAGACGTCTATTATACAGGGTGAATTTCATGTTACTAACAGAGCCTACTGAGATAGGAATAAAAAGTGAACGGATATGTATAATTTAGGAAAAATAAAAAGATCCTAATAACATTTCTTAACGACTTTTTTTCGGTATAGTCACAAATCAAATTCGACAATTTTTTTTTTTGAACAAGCATAAATGAACCCTAAGTATGTTCATTTAAAACATAAACAACTTTTACAAAAATATTTTAATTTTTTAAATTACCGCCTTCTGATGTCTTTCACTAAAACTGAACTGGTTTTTTTTACACGGTTACGTTTGTTACCCATTTTTATTTAAAATTAAAAGTTTATAAACTATCCTCTGTAAATTAATAATTATTGCACTTCACTGTGTCAAATAAAATAAAGACTTATGGAACTATAAAACATAAAAGTTTAGCGAACAAGCGTCTATAATTAATTAATAACTATTGCACTTCACTAATACAATAAAAACGAAAAATGTGTCTACTCATTGTCAATCTCTACGTCTATCTACCCAAAGAAGGTATTAACTATTAACTACCAAAAAATGTCTTTGAATCTTTGCAGCTGCATTCAATAAACGAACTGGTAACAATAAACAGTTTAAATGATTATTCAACTAAAAATTTGTCACTACGCATCTTCATAATATTTATAAATAAAGAATATTTTCAAAAGCCGAATTCAAGAAAAGCACGTAATGATGAGACAGACTAATAATTTAAGCGATTTGTTTATAAATAAAAATAATGGCATTCATTTTTTAACCGAAACTGCAAACTCAATGTAACTACAAATTCCATAAAAAAAAACTTTAAAAAAATAAATAAAATTAAAACATATTCCCATTTGTGAAATCATGTTTGTTATAATTCATCATGACTCTACTTATCCCAATAAATTGCGCGGCGTCTGTCCGCGAACTTGTTGCTCTGACTGTACGCTGATGAGTCGTGGTAAAGAGGGCGCCATATTACGGATGTAAATTTACTGATTTTTGAAAAATTCCTATAACTAGATGAATGGGAATTAAGAGCTGAAATTTGGCAGACGTATTCACTATTTCATCATCTAGGGCTGTGAGTATGGATTTTGGAAACAAGTGTTTTTTAACAATCTTCAAGGTTGTATGTCAATTATTTTAAAAGACTAATTGCTATGCATACTCACAGCCCTAGAAAAATAGCACTATTTTAACATCCCCAAATTTGAAGCCTTAATCTTTAACGGTTTAAAAGATATGATTTTTCAAAATTTCGACGGGGTATTATGTTCCTCTTAAGGAAACCGGCATGGTCAGCTAGGGAGGTCCTGAGAGTTCGAGTCAACTTCTTGAAAATGTTATCCGTGATTAGGAAATTGTTGGCTTTAAGGAACTCCTCGGTTTTCTTAATGTATTCAATCTTATCCATGATAATGAGACAATTGCATTTATCTGCTTTACTAATATGGAGACTGGATTCATCAAAGAAAATAGTTCTAACTAGCCGAGAATCGATTGTTTGATGGTGGCGAATTTCTTTGCTACAAACAAAGATTTTTGTTCAGCGGAACTTCGGAACGTGAAAACATCTTTGTAAGTATAGTTATAAATTAAAATAACAGTTAACTATAAAAGAACTTATCCAGAATTTATCCATTTCACCTATTTTTTTTATATTTACAACCAATTCAAAGTTAGGTTATGTGCAAAAAGTTAAACATCTATTACATAGTATCTAATATTTGATTGATTGTTCATTTCAAATCTTCAAGGGACTCATATGGAGATGATGCTGTTGGATACGTGCAGTTGAAAAGAGAAACAGATTCGTGTACGTGTACGATTAAATGTCGTGTTTGCCCCGAACACAAAGTTCGCCATACACAGTTACCGTTATTGTGGATGAAAAAAATAGTTTAGTTATAAGTGCTCATTGTCACGATTGTGCTGCGTCGGCGGGTGGATGCAAGCATGCCGTTGCATTTTTGATGTGGCTACATCGAAGAAGCGAAGAGCCTTCTTGTACCCAGATCGAATGCTACTGACAAAAATCGCAATTATCCAAAGTTGGAACAACACTGAAATTTATAACAGCTTCAGAAATGGCCAAATCAACATCTTCAGATTGCAGCGTTTTCGAAAAATTTATGAAACATGCTACAGCCAAGAGAATTAGTAATTGTAAATTAATGAGGTATGTGCAAAACACCACAAAAGAATTTGAAGAAATCTCTATGTACCAGTTAGTGTTGAAACATAGGGAGCAAGCTAGTGAAGTGTTCATTAGAAAAATAGCTTCATTGTTCACAACCGACATATTAAAAAAAGTGGAAGAAAGCACCAGAGATCAGTCCGGGAGCAACTTGTAACACGAGTTAATGTTTGCTAGGATAACGGCTTCAAAAGCTTATGAAGTTATGAAATGTAAGACGAGTGATGGTCCATTGGTATCATTGATAATGGGAGGTAAAATTTCTGACACACCGGAAATAAAGCGAGGCAGGATACTTGAATAAAAAGTACTTCAAGTAGTACAAAATACATTTGGAAAAAAATTAAATGTGGCCTTTTTATTAGCAAACTGGCAGCCCGCCCCGGCTTTGCACGGGAATTAAAGGAAAATAACAAAAGCCACTAAATATATTGGGTCAACGCTTTCCTGTAAACAATATTACATGTTGCTTTATTTTCTGGCAACAAAATAAATTGATAAACAGGTGCTCGACCCACCTTAGGCGGTTGGCCATGAGAAAAACCGATCCCTACTAATTGGAAGGTTTGACCTGGAGGTATTCTCAGCTCACGCGATGTAAGGGTTTTAAGGTCATTTTTGGTTACATTAATGGCATTTTAGTATGGATCCCTGTCTTTTTTGAAAATAAAACATAGCCTATGTCACTCGGGAATAGTGTAGCTTGCCAACGGTAAAAGAATTTTTGAAATCGGTGCAGTAGTTTCGGAGCCTATTCATTTCAAACAAACAAACCTTTCCCCCTCACTAAATATATTGGGTCAACGCTTCCCAGTAAACAATATTACATGCTGTTTTATTTGCTGGTAACAAAATAAATTGATTTTCAGGTGCTCGACGCGCCTTAGGCGATTGGCCATGAGAAAAACCGATCCCTACTAATTGAAAGGTTTGACCTTGAGGCTAATATTCTCAGCACACGCGATATAAGGGTTTTAAGGTTAGTTTTGGTTACATTATTGGCATTTTAGTAAGTATCCCTATTTTTTTTTGAAAATAAAACATAGCCTATGTCACTCGGGAATAGTGTAGCTTGCCAACGGTAAAAGAATTTTTAAAATCGGTCCAGTAGTTTCGGAGCCTATTCATTTCAAACAAACAAACCAACGAACCTTTCCTCGCCACTAAATATATTGGGTCAACGCTTCCCTGTAAACAATATTACATGTTGTTTTATTTTCTGGCAACAAAATAAATTGATTTTCAGGTGCTCGACCCGCCTTAGGCGGTTGGCCATGAGAAAAATAGATCCCTACTAATTGGAAGGTTTGACCTTAAGGCTAGTATTCTCAGCACACGCGATGTAAGGGTTTTAAGGTTAGTTTTGGTTACATTATTGGCATTTTAGTAAGTATCCCTATTTTTTTTTTGAAAATAAAACATAGCCTATGTCACTCGGGAATAGTGTAGCTTGCCAACGGTAAAAGAATTTTTAAAATCGGTCAAGTAGTTTCGGAGCCTATTCATTTCAAACAAACAAACCAACGAACCTTTCCTCGCCACTAAATATATTGGGTCAACGCTTCCCTGTAAACAATATTACATGTTGTTTTATTTTCTGGCAACAAAATAAATTGATTTTCAGGTGCTCGACCCGCCTTAGGCGGTTGGCCATGAGAAAAACAGATCCCTACTAATTGGAAGGTTTGACCTTAAGGCTAGTATTCTCAGCTCATGCGATGTAAGGGTTTTAAGGTTATTTTTGTTTACATTAATGGCATTTTCGTAAGGATCCCTATATTTTTTGAAAATAAAACATAGCCTATGTCACTCGGGAATAGTGTAGCTTGCCAACGGTAAAAGAATTTTTAAAATCGGTCAAGTAGTTTCGGAGCCTATTCATTTCAAACAAACAAACCAACGAACCTTTCCTCGCCACTAAATATATTGGGTCAACGCTTCCCTGTAAACAATATTACATGTTGTTTTATTTTTTGGCCACAAAATAAATTGATTTTCAGTTGCTCGACCCGCCTTAGGCGGTTGGCCATGAGAAAAACCGATCCCTACTAATTGGAAGGTTTGACTTTAAGGCTAGTATTCTCAGCGCACGCGATGTATGGGTTTTAAGGTCATTTTTGGTTACATTAATGGCATTTTAGTAAGGATCCCTTTTTTTTTTGAAAATAAAACATAGCCTATGTCACTCGGGAATAGTGTAGCTTGCCAACGGTAAAAGAATTTTTGAAATCGGTCCAGTAGTTTCGGAGCCTATTCATTTCAAACAAACAAACAAACAAACAAACAAAAATACAAACAAACAAACAAAAAATCAAATTTTTCCTCTTTATAATATTAGTATAGATGATTGCTGGCTCACCAGATGGAATAGGCGAGCAGTTTTTTATTGAAATGTCCCTTCAGCGAAGACTCCATTAAAAACTACTTGGAAGATGGAAAACCAACAAAAATATGTTATGCACAAATACATGTATGTTTGTGACATAAAAAATTGCTACTTTTGTATTGCAGATAGCAACTTCTAAAATAATAATATAGTAAAAATTATTTCTGTGAACTTTGATGAAGAATATGTAAAGTCATTACTGGAGTCGTTAATTACATGCTGAAAAACAAAAATTTATCCTTTATTGTACAGAATGTCAGAAATATCATAAAAGCCTATAAATATTTTCATTATAGTTTTATTTTCACTCAAAATTATTTATTACAATACATTAATCAAAAATATTAAGATAAATATTTATATACTAGCTTTTACCCGCGGCTTTGCCCGCGTAAAATTTGGATATTCACAAATGATTTAATGACTATCTATTTTACATATAAAATTTTAATTTTAATCATTCTGTAGGTATATTCTTAGTAAAATAAGTCTGGCATAACTACTTTTAATTTTTTTTTTACTTAAAATTTCATGTTTCTCAGTCAACCACGCTGCAACCAGTGAACAGATTTTTATATTAATAAATCATACAACACCGGTTATGACTATCTTATAATATTGAACTATCACAGTTCTACATTAGACCTAATCATCTGTAGAATATAGTAATTTGTCATTTGTTTTAATAACCTCATAGCGCTATCTAGTTTCGAATATCAAAACTAAATTATACCACGTATGTATGCATGTTGTGTATTATTTCAGTGGTATTTTTGAATGTATCAATGAGATACTTTCATACAAAATCTGAAATCACTCTATTATTCCGTTAAAGGAATAGGGGGGGGGGAGGAGTAATTTTTATACACAGAAGTTAAGTTGAAAGAAGACCAATACATCTGTGAAAAACGCATTCGAATCGAATCAGTAGTTTTTATGTGATGCGCGCACAAACATACAGACAGACAGACAGACAAAACAAATATAACCACATTTTTGGGTTCCAAATCGATTTACCCGCGATGTTCGCGTGGCGTGTTGATTGTTGTATAAAAAGTATCCGACCCCCGTTCAAATCTTATTGATTGATTTCTAGAAATACAATATAAGTACACCTCCACAACCTCTAAATAGCACACATTTTAATTTTCTATTCCCTTACTTCAAAAACATAGGAATTTCATACAAATTTCCAACCCCCGTTTTACCCCCTTAGGGGTAGAGTTTCGTAAAATCCTTTCTTAGCGGACGTCTGGAACCTATAAGGAACTTACCTATCAAATTTCAAGTTTGTAGGTCTTATAGTTTTTGAGATACGGTGATGAGTGACCTTCCGCTTTTATATATATAGATATATATATATATATATATATATATATATATATATATATATATATATATATATATATATATATATATATATATATATATATATAACGTGAAGTCAATCGTGGAGTTGCAGTCAACGTTTGGCCAAGGTAAGTAAAGAAAACTCTTTGATTTCAGTCAAGCTTTCGAATTTATTCAATTCTTCTTCAGGACATCTGTGGTGAAGAACAATTTTTATATAATAAAGAAATATCAAAGAGTTTTCTTTACTTACCTTGGCCAAACGTTGACTGCAACTCCACGATTGACTTCACGTTATATAGAACCAGTCACTATACCATTATTCGTATATATATATATATATATATATATATATATATATATATATATATATATATATATATATATATATATATATATATATATATATAGATTAATAGGAATCAACACGTCGAAATGTCCTTCGTTAAAATGTCCGTTAAAACGCATTCTTTTTATCCCTTGTGTCGATTCTCCAAATCTGGCAATAAGTCTGCTACCTTGAAACAGTTGGAATTCAAATGGAAATATTTTTCCAGCTGCTTTCAGTTCGGAAGTTGTGCCATAAGTATACAACCTACCCATATCGGCTACATAAAGGCGTTTTGTATCGTTAGGGGTCCCGGATCGGTCCATAGTAAAACACCTAAATTTTTGGCAATCGTTGGACACGTGCCTTACTATATTAGCTCTAACTTGAGCAGCCATTGAAATATTTTCATAAAGCAAATAAGACAGAGATGAAAATAAACACGCTCCATCGCCAGATATCTCTTTTACTCTACATCGGATTGCTAATCCTTCAACTGTGACTGTTATAATTTCTCCATACATTTTTCAAACAAATGTAAGGACACTTTGATATAAACGTCAGTATAATCAATGAAAAAAAAAACAAATCTAAGCTAGCACCTAATTGGCATGAAACTTTGAAATAAACACAATTTTAATCAAAGAAGAAAAAAACAAATATTACTAACTAATTTGGAACGAAACTTGTACACCTCCACAACCTCTAAAGAAAACATTTTAATTTTCAAGTCCCTTATTTCAAAAACATAGGACTTTCATACAAACTTCCAACCCCCGTTTTACCCCCTTAGGGGTAGAGTTTAGTAAAATCCTTTCTTAGCGGACGTCTAGACCCTATAAGGAACCTACCTGCCAAATTTCAAGTTTGTATGTCTTATAGTTTCTGAGATACGGTGATGAGTGAACTTTCGCTTTTATATATATAGATTAAGATTCTTTAGGTAATGTATTAGTTACTGGGCTTCACCAAACTCACTTTTAGACAAATCAGAAACATTTAACAAAAATTAATGGTTACATATCAATGGACCTAAAGTTCATTCATTCAAGAACTTTTTACTAAATGATATCTAACTTTAAAAATCCCTAATGATCGACTACTGCCCAAATAGTTCTTTG
This sequence comes from Altica lythri, assembly GCA_964028335.1. Lineage (NCBI taxonomy): Eukaryota > Metazoa > Arthropoda > Insecta > Coleoptera > Chrysomelidae > Altica > Altica lythri. Next base: position 95,413,294 of record OZ034801.1, on the reverse strand, counting down.
GACTTTATATATCAATTTACTAAAATACCTAATTTAAATATTTATTAAACTTAATATTTATTAAAACTAGGTGTTTAATGAATTTTTTTTATTAGATCAATTAATTATGTAGCCTTACATTATTTTTTGTGAACTCAAACCTTTAGGGTCTTTGCAGACAGGAGGCGGTCTCATGTTCAGGTGTTCTTTATTTATCTCTAAACTAAAATAAATACTGTTCAGTTAACTATACTTGGGGGGCATACTATGCATAACAGAAAGAATAAATACTTTTTAAACAGGAACAAAAACAATAAACTCAGAATGTATGAATGCCTCCTGTCTGCGAAGACCCTTATGTCCAACGTCCATTTCCCTACTTAATTAATGAATCCTGTAAATTTATAAGTAGAGCAAGATATAACTATGACATCATCAAGTTTTCCTAAAAGGTAAATTGTTTATGCAAGCATGGGGCTTCAACATAGAGAACTCTCTTAACCATCTGATTACTCGTTCTATATGAATCCGCAGACACGCAATTTGTTTTGTCTCTTTAACTTTCTTGTTTGATAGTTTACTACCTGATTCAACACTGGGTGGCCGTATCAGTCGACACCCAACCCCAAGTTTCAATATACTTAAAGCCCCTGTCAGCCATGACAAGTGAGCCACTTGGTAAACAGTTTAATAAATCACAATTTTCAACCAAACATACATCACATTTGGTGTACTAGAAATAAGATATTTTATTGTGTTAGCCTTTTTATATTCAGACCAATTTAGAGACTGATGTAAGGCTTTACTGGTTTTTGAATCTCTATTTCTACACAATCAATAATGCAAGTTACATTATGATATTTTTTCTAAATGCTATTGGCAAACAGCTTTTAATTGCAGACTTATCTAAATTTACAATAAAAGGCCTCATGGATTTTTTTTTCTAAAAATTTTACTTGCATATGAGCTGGTGGTTGCAAACTCATCACCAAGTTCAAAAAACTTGCTGTCTAATCGAATCATCTTTAACCACAATAAAATTTAATGCTCAGGAAAACTAGTATGTTCATATATAATTTTAATAAAAAAATAACATCCTTTTTGTACACCAATATAGAATTGTGATTTTTTTTTAATTTTATCTACTTACTATTAAAATTATATTATTGGCATCTTCTTTTTTTAGGTCTGGTTCATTAAAACTACTAGTATCAGATGAAGTTTTCGACAGACCTGAATGAGCTACAAATGGAGTGTACACTGATATGTCACTGTCAGATTTGTCATCATTACTTTTCCTATGTACACTCAAACGAAATGGTTTTAACTCAAAAACTTTAAATGGTGATGTAGATACTAAAGTTGTAGTTGATTTTATTGGGAAAGTCTGCTTCGTATGTCATTTAATTTCTGTCTGAGTATTTTTACTTCGATATCTAGCTGCGATGTATATCTAGACTGCTTTATCCATTTTTGTTTTTTCTTGTTTTTCTTGATGATGCGGATCTGATGAAGAAAAAATAAAAAGTGATATAACAACAATTTCCCAATTAGCTTAATTTCTTGTTAGTTATTTTTATGTAGTTATTGTTGAACATTAAAACCTAAACTTGGGTCGACTCATACCTATTTGAAAGTAGAACTATGTAAGTTTTGACAGTTCCAATATTGTTGTATTATTCAGCTACCTAAAACTTGGTCTTTTTGTTTATTTTCCACCTGGCAAGAAATTGAGTGAGCGGTCGCCATTTTTTGTAGCAGTTTTTAATTTCACTCCTTAATTAGCGTCATAAACGTCAAATGTCAAATATGTAAAGTTCTTTTTTTTTAAATATTTTGAAATTGAGTTTGAAAACAAAAAAATTATATGTTACGAGACGAAAGAAGTTAAAGAACGTTTACTAAACGGTATGTATAGAATAATACATTAGATGTGTTAAAATTTTTGATTTAGATTTGGAGTTTTTTAAAAACTATTGGGGTTTGGCGCTACAAAAAACAGGGCAGTTGGAAATTATTCAAGGGATGGACGTATTGCAGGATGCAGACGCCTCTGGTTTCAGATGAAAGAAACGAAGCATTTCGGGATCCAAAATATAAAAAGAAGGTGCTGTGGGGCAAATGCAGGAGGAATTAAAAAAAAAGGGATTGAAATTAGTACAGAATTTTAGATAAAAAAATTAGAAATTTAAAAAAAGCAAAAATATTTTGGAAAATAAAAAAAACTGGGAATTGTCAAATTACTTGCGAATTTTTTGGGGAATGCCAAAAAATTTTTAGGGAAGATAAGACCATTCATTTTATCCCCACAATATCTTCTTTACCAGAGGAGTCTCGACCTTCTAACAAAGTACAGGCACCCAAAACAAAATTTGTTGGTAGCATCTCCAATAAATTTTGAAAATTTGTTTCCGACTCCGACAACATCAGGGACAACTAGAACATTAATACCGTTAAAAAACATATGAACTAGAATAATTAAGAATAGAAGAATTAAAAAGCATAAGAGAAGTCATAGAAAAAAAAACGACATCCAAGAACGAAGGACTGAGATTATGATAAAAAAGAATATTCTATTGGAAAAATTAATAGAAAAAAAAATTAAATCCTACCTATTATGATTTTGATAATAATAAATCATACAACACCGATTATCACTAACTTATAATATTGAAACACTTATGGGGACTTTAACACAATTTATTCACAAAATTGTTAAGATGCACAGAACTCTGCTCGTTAACGTTTAAACTGACAATATAATGAACTATTATTTGAACTCCCCTTAACTTATATAAAACAAAAGAACATTCTAGAATAAACGCGACACATAAATCGAACTTAAATAGTACACACTAGAAAGAGAGAGAACATTCTAGAACAAATAACCTAAGAATAGACTTTTAAGTATAGGTCCCTTTTCTAATTAGTTATCCCGTTACACTGCCCCCTCCTTAGATGCATTCCTCCTGGAATGTTATTTTCTAAATCGGGATCCCGCACACTCCCTGAGCCAGCCAAACCATCTTCTTGAAGCTGCTGCACACCTCCACTGTGGTTTTCCTGGTAAAGCGCCAACCGATCATGATGGACCACGACGGGTTTCCCTCTTGGGATTGTTACGATCCGATATATGACATCGTTAATCTTTTTCTTGATGTTGTATGGACCTTCCCAGTTTTTCTGTAATTTGGGCCAAATGCCTCGACGCCGTCGGGGGTTATAGAGCCAGACTAAATCTCCAACTTGGTAACTCTTTTCCATTGTCCGCGTGTCATAGTACCTCTTCATCCGATCACTAGACAATTGCAGCTTCCCACGAACCAAGTTGTGTATATTTTCCATTCGATTCTGAAGATCGGCGACATAATCTTCATGGGCCACTTCACCAGGTTTGCAACCAAACACCAAGTCACATGGTAGCCTCATTTCCCTACCAAACAGGACCTTTGCAGGCGTTTGGCCCGTTAATTCGTTTATGGCCGGTCGAATGGCCATTAGAAATAGTGGGATATGTGGATCCCAATCCCTCTGACACTCTGACACCACCTTTGACAGGTAGTTGGTTATAGTCCGATTCATTCGTTCCACCATTCCCTGGTCTGAATGTAATTCTAGTGGTACCCCAAATCGGCTTACGAATTCTCCAATTAATATATCTGCTAAAGTGGTGGCTTCCTGATTGGGAACTGCATAGGCTTCAACCCATTTAGTGAAGTAGTCCATTACAACAAAGATGTACTTATTTCCTACATCGCTCTGTGGAAGTGGCCCTAATACATCTACTGCGATTCTTTCAAAAGGACTTCCGACCAGGTATTGCTGCATTTCCGCCTTCGGTTTTCGATGCGGACCATTACTGGCAGCACATGTGGTGCATTTACGACACCAATCTTTAACATCGTCATTAGTGCAGTTTACCCAGTAAAATCTATCTCGGACCTTTTGCAGCGTTTTCTTGATACCCAGATGTCCTCCAGAACTACCATTATGTATCTGGTTTAAAATTTCTGGTACAGCATTTCTTGGGACCACTATTTGTTTCCTTGTTTCTGTGCCCTCGGAATTTTCTACAAGTCTTTGAAGAAGCCCACCGTCCAAAATTAAAGAATTCCATTGGGCCCAATATGCTTTTAAAGCAGGAGAGGATGAGGATATCTTTCTCCACAACGGACGACGGTCCATTCTCTTCCATTGTCGAATCTTTTTCAGAACGGGATCGTTGTCTTGTTGCTCCCCCAGCATAGAGCTCTCGTCTTCTGGCACAACCTTAACTAATGCAAGTTTTTCCTCGTTCTGCTCCATGCAGGTACAATGGGGGCAATCAGGTTGACATGGCCTTCTAGAAAGTGCATCAGCATTACGATGTCTTGTTCCAGGTCTGTGCTCGATTTCAACATTATATTCCTGCAGTTTTTCGAGCCATCTTGCTATCTGTCCTTCTGGGTTCCTAAAGCTAAGTAACCACTTTAAACTAGCATGGTCTGTTCTGATCAGGAATTTTCTGCCATACAGATATTTATAAAAGTGCTCGACGGATTTTACAACCGCTAAGAGTTCCCGCCGAGTCACACAGTAGTTCTTTTCAGCTTTCGATAAAGTTTTGCTGAAGTATCCAACTACTCTTTCTTTACCATCTTGTAGCTGTGACAAGACGGCTCCAATTCCCACATTGCTGGCGTCGGTATCCAGAATAAGCTTACCGTCAGGAAGTGGATAAGCGAGAATAGGAGCAGACATCAGCTGTTTCTTTAATAGTTCAAAAGCCTTTTGACATTCCTCATCCCAACAGAAGGACTTGTCTTGTTCTGTCAAACGAGTCAAGGATTTGGCTATGTCTCTAAAACTCTTATCGTCGGTAATAGGAACAAAGACCCAAGAAACTTCGGAGCTGATTTTTGTCGATAGGGATAGGCCATTCTTGAACGTCTTGAATCTTAGCGGGGTCTACAGCAACGCCATCCTTGCTTACGTTATGTCCTAAATAGTTGACCTGTCTCTGGAACATTTAATGTTAGATTAGCTTTCTGTAATCTTTTAAAGACTTCTTCTAGGTTAGATAAATGTTCCTTAAGGGTCTTGCCCATTATGATGATGTTATCCAGATAAACTAGACAAGTTTCCCATGACAAACCCCGAAGGATGTTTTCCATTAGCCGTTCAAACGTCGCAGGAGCATTACAGAGGCCAAATGGAAGGACCGTGAATTGCCATAACCCTGATCCACTGGTAAAGGCAGTCTTTTCTTTGTCTGCAGGATTCATTTTAACCTGCTAGTATCCGCTTTTAAGGTCCAACGTAGAAAAGAAAGTGGAACCTGCCAATGCGTCGAGGGCATTATCAATCCTTGGCAGAGGATAACTTTCTTTTTTAGTGACATCATTAAGCTTTCGATAGTCGACACAAAACCGCATTGGTACGTCTTTCTTTCTCACTAATACCACAGGACAAGCCCACGGACTACTGGATGGTTCGACTATGCCATTTTCAATCATTTCTTTAAGGGCTCTGTCCGCTTCTTGCTTCTTAATTTGAGGCAGCCGTCGGGGTACCTGTCGAATCGGACGTGCATCGCCAGTATCAATTGTATGTTGGACAACATCAGTTCTTCCAAGTTTACTTTTAGAACCAAATACAGGTTTATAACGGTAAAGTAAATCTCTTACCTGTTTCTTTTCTAATTTTGACAAAGAGGGATCTACTTTTTTTATTAATTGTTCGATTTCCTTGGTCTTATCTATTTCCGTAACGTTTACGTTGTGAATTATGGCCGTTACTGGTTCTAAACTTCCCATTTTCGTGTCCTTTCGGAGAAGAACTGGATGATCGTTCAAGTTGATAACTCGGATGGGTACCTCTTTGGCGGATCTAACAAGAGTCTTACCCACAAGGAGTCCTTTTCCCAATTCATAGTCATGGTTCTTTGGCTTTATCATGGCTGGGGCACCATCTGGCTCCAGTCCATCCAACCGCGCTGTTACGACACATTCGCAGCTCGCCGGAAGTTCGATATCATCGATTAGCTTAATCAAGGCCCCGTTAGCTTGTTTTCGATGCAGGAATATTTCCTTATTACCAGAACGAAGAATACGTCGGCAAAGATCCAAATGAAAACCACAGTGGAGCATAACATCCATGCCAACAACAACATCTTCATCAACGTCAGCCACCAGCACCGAGTGGACAAGAGAGGTTGAACCAAACTGTAGCGTCGCCTGTATCTCACCGTAGACTCTAGCAGATTCTTCGGTAGCGGTACGCAGTCTCCAACTGGTAGGTAACATCTTTGTTTGCATAATGATGGATGGTCGGACGATAGTTTTTGTAGCTCCAGTGTCTACCAGCATGCTAAAGTTCTTCCCAACAATGAGTCCATCGACATACAGAGTTGCCAATTTAATGGTGTGAGGGGCTTCGGAAATGTTTGGGGTCGATGTCGCCCTCCAGGAGTCGACCCGTTCTAGTTTTCCTGCTGCTGAGGGACTTCAGAAGAGGATTTTTCTTTTTGAGGGCAAGCATTTCTTACATGGCCTAGTTCTCCGCAGGCCCAACACCTTACTGGGCGCCTTCTTCTTGGAGACAACTTCATTAACCTCTCCACTACCGCTTTGACGTCGCTAAGGAATTAACGGCATGGTCGTAGTTACCGGTGACTTCCCTTAGTCGAGCTACTCCACGCGAAGCCTCCGTCGCCGCATCAAACTCCAGGGCAATGGTCAAGGCGTCCACAAGAGATTTCAGATGTGCCAACCGTACAGCCGGCTGCAACTCGACATCTCGAAGACCATCGGTAAATGTTTGGACCGCCAGGCACTCCAAGAAATCTTTCGCTGCATTTGGATATGCAAACCGTACCATTCTTGCCACTTCTGCCTCGAAATCCTGGATAGTTTCTCCTTTTTTCTGCTTTCGGCTCTTTAACTGCATTCGGTACACCGGTTGTAGATGAGTTTGGCCATAACGCATCTCTAGACGATTCGCCAATAACTCGAAGTTATCAGCTTCATCCGGTGTTAATGAATGCAGGACGTCTAAAGCCTCGCCTCGAAGAACTACGGTTAGGGACAATGCCTTCTCATGGGGTGACCATCCATTCGCTCTGGCCGCAGCGTCGAATTGTTTTAGGTAATTTGGCCAGAAAGTTTTACCGTCAAAGGTCGGGGGTTTCATCGTCGTTTGTACCTGGGTCGCCTTCCCGTTTCCTCGTCGTTCGACGTCTACGTGGCAGGTTTCCATTCTTGCTGCATCTCCGGCGCCGTGGTGGATGGTTTGGTTTTGTAGACAAGCTTCCAGTTCTCGTTTAAGCTTTTCTATTTCGGACTGCATTTGCTGGTTAATCTCGTCTCTAAAGTTAGTCACTTGCTGATTCAGGTTGGCCACTTGCTGATTTTGCTCGTCTCGCAAGTTGGCTACTTGCTCATTTTGCTCGTCCCGAAGATGTGATATTTGCTGGGAGAACGAACTGGATAACTCTTCTAATAGGGTAGACATCCGTTGTGATAGCTCCTCTTGTTGGCTCGTCATTCGTTGCGACAGCTGGGAGAGTTGTTGTGTCTGTTTCTCTTGTTGGATCGTCAGTCGTTGTGATAATTTCGTTGTGACATCTGGGAAAGTTGTTGAGTTTGTTCTTCTTGCAGCCGGGAAAGTTGTTGAGTTTTTTCTTCCTGTTTGCTCGCCAATCGTTGTGATAGCTGGGACATATCTTCGCGCTGGCTGTTCATCTGACGGGACAACTGGGACAGCGATTTTTGAACCGGGTCATTGAACTCCACAGAGTCAGGGTCCAAGTTATTACTTAGGTAGTATCCTCGGAGCCTATTCAACAATACAGATTTGGTCCCAGTAGTCTCCAACTCCGATTCTTCGAGCTCTCTTCTAAGCTTAGCCACCAATAGTTCATTTATCTTCTTTCCAGGCATTCTTGTATCTTCACCCCACACCTGACACCAATTTGAAACACTTATGGGGACTTTAACACAATTTATTCACAAAATTGTTAAGATACACAGAGCTCTGCTAGTAAACGTTTAAACTGACAATACAATGAACTATTATTGGAGCTCCCCTTATCTGTCCATACATCCCCTTATATAAAACAAAAGAACATTCTAGAATAAACGCGACACAAAAATCGAACTTAAATAGTACACCCTAGAAAGAGAGAGAACATTCTAGAACAAATAACCTAAGAATAGTCTTTTAAGTATAGGTCCCTTTCCTAATTAGTTATCCCGCTACAATATTGATCTATGACAGTTCTACATTGGACCTAATCATCTGAAAGATATAGTAATTTGTGAGTCATTAGTTTTAATAACCTCATAGCGCCATCTAGTTTCGAATATCAAAACTAAATTATAGCATGTATGTCTACATACCTACGTGCTAGAATACATCTGTGAAAACCGAATTCGAATCAAATCAGTAGTTTTCATGTGATGCGAGTACAAAAATACAGGCAGACAGACAATAAAAAATCTAACTACATTTTTGGGTTTTATACCGATGCACCCGCGACGTCGTTCGCGTGGCGTATTGATTATTGTATAAAAAGTAGCCTATGTCACTCTTCATGCTTTCAACTGTCCCGATACAAAAATCATGCCAAAATTTTTATACACCAGATGTTAGATAGATAGTTTATTTGATCATGTTATGTACAAAACATTTATGACAAGTCAAAAAAAAAGTGTATAAATGATACTAATCATAATACATTAAATCTGTAAAACTATTTACATTAAAACTAAGTTTTAAAATAACGAAACACTAATAAAACTTTATAAAAATAGTTATAATAATATATAGTAATACTTAAAATAAAATTTATATGACATTTGAAGGCAAATTTTAAAATAATAGAAAATTTGTCTACATTTCAGAGATCGTTTTAAGATATTCCAGATTTGAATAAAAGCAGCGATCCAATAAGATATTCTTGATACGATTTTTAAATCCATTATAGTTTAATTCCTTAGTTGCTACTGGAAGTGCATTGTAAAGTTTAACATTTAGAGAATTACGGTTTGTCAACTCCAATCTCACCCTTGGTGCTCTCAAATAAGAGGTGCTTCTGGTAGGGAAGTCATGGAAGTCACCACCAACCAAATAACGCTCTTTGTTTTTATGTATTTCTAGCAGTGTGTAATTATTAAAAATTGATGGTAAAGGCATAATTTTAAAGGTTTTAAATAAAGGTTGGCAATGCTCGTTAAATTCAGCTCCTGCCAGGACCCTTATGGCCTTTTTTTGCATTCGAAATGCTTTGATTGAATGTGTCGATTGACCCCAAACAAGAACTCCATATGTCAAGTGGCTATAAAAAAGTGAGTAATATGTCATAAGTAGAACATAATGGCTTAAAACTCGTTTTAACTGTCTTAATAAAAAGAGTTGGGTTGCAAGTTTATTACAAAGTTGACTGAAATGTGATTCCCAGTTTAACCTATCATCAATAGCAATACCCAATAGTTTAACTGTATTGTGAGATGTAGTGTTTCGGTTTGAGAAAATGATTATTTTTTGAGTTTTATCTTTATTTAATTTCAATTTATTTATCATTAATGTAAACAATAAATAGTATAGGACCCAGAATAGACCCTTGGGGTATGCCAAGATGTCCATTACTACACGTAGCTTGTTTTATATCACCTAAGTATGATTTAAAAAAATTTAATGGAGTACCTCGAATTCCGTAGTACAGAAGCTTTTCTAAGAGGATATCGTGATTAACACAACCAAATGCCTTGGTCAGATCCCATAGTGATACAGCAGTTAATTGGCCTTTTTTTAAGTTCGAGACAATATTTAATACCACCTCAGAAACAGCCTGAGTGGTTGATCTCTTGGAATAATTTACCGAATATTGGTATGATAGATATGGGACGGTAGTTATCAGTCAAATTGGGATCCCCTTTTTTAAATATAGAAATAACTTTACTCACTTTGAATATATCCGGAAAAATCCCTTCTGAGAAACAATGGTTAATTAAATTTGTCAATGGAACAATTACATAAGGGAGAGTTTTTTTTATTACATAACTATTTAGGTTGTATATATCCAAACAATTAGTTTTTTTAATCTATTTATTGTGTATGCAACGTCTACTTCAGACACTGGATTCAAGAAAAAGGAATCACTAGGTCGAGGAAGCTTTGCTAAGAAATCTATTGCAACCTTGTCACAAGACAACAAATTTTTTATAATGTTTTTTGCAACACCTGTAAAGAAGTTATTAAATTCATCAGAGGAAATATTCTTGGTTACAGAGTTATTTGCTGACGAATTATTTCGTTCATAATTTACCAGTTTCCAGGTGTCCCTTTGTTTATTTACAGATATTTCAATAAAATTATCATAAGAATTCCTTTTCGCCTGAGCTATGGTTAACTGATAATGCCGTTTAAAGTCCCTATATGCCTTTTGGTCGGTGGGATGTTTGGTAGCTAAGCTAATAGTTTGAAATAATTGCAAAGTATCTCGCATCATTCTTAATTGATTATTAAAGAAATTAACTGGTCGCTTTTTGTGATTTCTAATACTTTTTATTGGAAAGTGATAAGATACAAGTGAACTATATAGTCCAGCACGAATCGGCGCATGAGTACCGAAAACTATTCCACCTCAATTTTTTTATGCGATCCTCTTCAAATTGCCCTACTGATTATATAAATGCATGTTGCCAGGGGGCAACCCCGTGCCAAATTGTTTATAACAAAATTGTTTAAACAATAACATGCAATTGTTATTTTTTAACCGGACAAATTTTTTTTATAGTCTTTATTGAAATACAAAGAAAAAAGGTCCCTTGAATTTTTACGATAAAGTTAATATTTTCAGAGATATGATTTTTTAAAATTTCGAAAAATCTCAAATTTGGGAACTTTCGACCATTGAAAAATATATATAAAAAAATAACATATAAATAGTATACATTTTTTTAAATTCTTTATACAATAGTTAATAATGTTATTAATAGAGATTTTAAAAAATTTAATTATTTATACCTGTTTTTTAATTGTTAATTTCGCGCGCTTACAAGTACGCGTCGCTTACCCTTCTGGGTCTTGAATCGTTTTTTATCATTTATCTTAAAAACTATCAACTTTATCAAGATTGCTAAAGAAAGCAATGTTATTAATAATTAAATTGTCTACAACTTTTTTTGTATAATTTTTTTTCTGAAATCAATTTTTCAAATGTTATTTAAGCGTTTAAACAATTTCGTTATAAACAATTTGGCACGGGATTGCCTCCTGGCAACATGCATTTATATAATCAGTAGGGCAATTTAAAGAGGATCGCATAAAAAAATTGAGGTGGAATAGTTTTCGGTACTCATGCGCCGATTCGTGCTGGACTAATAAGTATCATTTATGCAATTTGCTATTTCATTTACACTTTTATTAGAACCTAACTGCCAATTTATTTGGTTAAGAGAGTTTCTAAGTCCTACCAAACCTTTATCTGTTATAGATCTTACACTAATAAAATCAAGTTTTTTTTTGTGAATAATTTGAAATAAATAAATATTGACCAGAGTGGTCGCCGATATAGGGCTCAGTAAAACCAGCTCGACATAATGATTTATTTAGATTTGTAAAAATATTGTCAATACAGCTTGATGTAGAAGGTGTAACCATAGTGGGATCAGTTACTTTAGGTTTTAAGCCAAATGAATTAAGCAAGTTGAGCCAGGTTTTAGAGATATAATTACCTTTCATCAAATCAATGTTAAAATCACCTGCTAGAATGACATTTTCGTATTTTCTGGTTATCGCTGTCAGAAGCGCCTTCACTTTCTCAAAGAATAGATCTAATTCCTTTGATAAAGAAGACCTGTATGTAGTTATAAGGGGTGTTTTTAACTTGGTAATTTCGACTCCGCAAAACTCTGAATGTTGCTCAGTACAGAATTCATTTAATGGTATAGGTTTACATTCTATAATGGATCGTGCGAAGATTGCGACTCCTCCATGTATCATATTTTCTCTACAAAAAAAATTAATTAAATTGAAGTTATTTATATTAACTATTTTTAAACACTTTTGGGTAAGCCAAGTTCACTTATGCAAATGATGTCTTGAGGCTCCTTCTCCATATAAAGCTGTAATTCTTCAATCTTATTTGATAAACACTGAACATTCAAGTGAAATATTTTCAAGCTGCCTTCATGAGGATTGGTTTGGTTATTGCCTTCTTGACGATTGTTTTGATTGGTGCTTTGATTGTTTCTGATTGTTTCTAGATTTTTCATATTTGAGTTTGTTATAAAAAATTCTCTGCTCTGGAATCAAGATATGAGTGGTACTTTTTAAAATTAAATCTTTTAAAAGCAACATTTTTAGGCCAGGAAGTAGATTTGTAGATTTCCTTTTTGTGGTCCCAGTCAATCCCAAACATAAAACATTTATTTAGTATTTCTTTGGTAGGTAATTCTTTCACGACTACTTGGGCATTTTTAAAGTTTTCTTGATTTTTTATAAAGTTTGTAATGTCATTTTCAGTAATATTTCTTTTTATACGATACAATTAAATCCACACTTTCTTATCTGCTGCGAATACTTTGTCACCCTGAAGATCTACGTTTTCTCCATAAAGTTTCCCAATTTTTTGTTTTCTTTCTTTCTTTTTATGAGTTACCTTAGTAAAGCCATCATTGTCTTCATTCTTAGCTAAATCAATTACATTATTTAAGATATTTTTTTGATGCTGTTCTTCATTAGATTATTATTTATATTTTCAGAATTAATCACCGTTGTGTTGTTTTTTTTTTGCTTGGGAATCTCTTTATTTATTTTGATATTACTTATCTCTTCACTGAGTGTTGTAGACGTTTTTGTTGGAAGTTTTTCATTCTCGTTTTTACTAGCCTGTGTATATTTGGGTAATACCATATTCCTAACTATGGTTAGATCATTACGATCAACCCCCAGCTAAGCTAATCCTACGTCCGAATTCCTAAGTGCATACAAAAATTATTTTATTTAGTTTAATAAATCTAAAAAGTCTTCAAATTTTTAAAAACGCATTGTAATTTGGAAAATTTTACATTATTTTTTTGTACGATTCATTAATTAATTAGTTTTACTCGTAAAAGTATCGCAAGTTAAAATCTTGAAATGAAGATTTTTAGTGAAGATAAACTATAATGTAGAAGATAACTGTTTCAAGTAATTTTTTTCTAACTTCGTGTGATTAATAAAATTAAAAAAAGTTCAAAATCGCAATTATACATTTATTTTTAACTTCCCTGTTTCGTTGATCATTGTTTAAAGTATATTGCCTTCAATATATAAATCAGTTGATTAAATCAAAATTTAAAAAAAAAACTTAAACTTTTTTTATAAAAACAGTAATAAAGTATCATTTTTCTGTAATTATAAATAATAATAGAATTACCGTGAATACGTACAATAAGATGATTGAAAGATTTTTTAAGTAAAACTTCTTTAGCGAGACTAGGAGTAAAAACATTATTCTAACTGACGTGACGTCATTCTAATAACAGAAACCGGAAACAAAACCTAATTACAAAATACCTGACACGATTTTTCATGGGCGCCGGCAGCAGGGTGCAAGAGGGTGCGCTTGCACCCCCCTGCTATGGAAAAAAATACCTTAATTTACCAGAAAATTATATATTTTTTAATTTTTTTATTAAATTATTGTTTGAATAAAAACTAAAGGCGTCGCGGTTGCTGTCCAAATCATTCTAAATTCTATGTATATTAGATCATAATAGTGTGTAGATGAAAATAATCCTGGCGGCGCTCATGCGATTCTGCCTACTATATTAAATAAAATTAAATCTGTAATTGAATGAATTGACAGCTTTTTATCTTGTCAACCAAAATACATTGCTAGTAGTTTTTTGTGTATAAAGTGTTTGTATTAAATATGAATAAACAAAGTGGATTTATTAATGAAGAAAGTGATGAAAAAATATTGAATGAAAATAGTGAGTACCTATAATCTATATGCATACATTTTATTTTTGGTGTGTAATTACACTATTTATACCTTATTATTTATACCTATTATTTATACCTAGCTATTTTCGTTTTATAGACTTAAAGAGCTAAAAAGAAATTGTGAACGTCAAAGGGCATATTATAAGCGCCAGAAAGATTTGAAGAAAAATGACAAAAATGAAAAAATGACGAGACAGCCACATTCATTATGATTTGATTAAGTAAGTTTATATACATACATATTATGATAGTAAATAATTGTTTATACGGAATCTTTACGTTGAGTAAAGAAGCATGTTGCACGTTTTTGTTCATAAAATAATAATATTCCAAATATTTTAACACTTTCTTATACTTATTTTAGGTTTGGTTAGGTAGCCATAAAGGCCATAAAACCACTAGTCAGGATTCTTCGTAGACGTGAAGGAAACAAACTTAACTAAGGATTTTAAATTTTATGGAATATGCTATAAAATGATACAAAATGAAATGGTTATCTAACTATCGAAGGCTCTTGTGTTGTGATGTATTACAATAAGGTAGATACAGCTACAAAATCACACATTCTAAACGTAAGGTGTGTATATTTTTAATATTGTTTACCTATTATTGAAGCAAAACTTCTTTAGTTGCGACTAGGGGTTACTCTAACGTTAGATTCTAACATAAGATTCTGATGGAATTAACTGTGTAATTTCAGCTATGGGAGGAGCTTAAATTTTCGAAATTTATTTATGAAATTTTCAAACGGTTTCAAATACATTAATGGTATTTAGAGAGTAAAATCTATGTCTTACATTTTAGTTATCATAAACCTATTATTTCATATATAAAAAAAATTATGATAACTTTCAAATTCCTATTTCTAATGAATAATATAAATATAATATCTCATTTTTTTGTAAAGTATATAGGCAATAAATATGATTGAATTGTAATTAAATATTTATTTTCCGATACGTACGTCAACAAGTTTTACTTCAATCGCGCGTAAAGGTTACACGCACACTCTTTTTATTTTTTTTAACTTGTCACTTGTTAATTGAACTTAATGATTACTCGGTTAATGAACGTTAAAAAGTTTCGAAAACAACTAAATCAAATTTGCATAAAACCCTTAAACATTTTGTTAATATCTCTGTTTCAAGTTTTTAACCAATACCGAATTCGCATTTTCCCCTTTCATTTTTATTATAATCCAAAAATCTAGTTTACAATTCTATTGGAAATTCCTAATAATATTACTATTTTTAAGTACTAATTAGGTGAAATATTTCTTTTCTTCAATCCGATTAAGATATCTAAAGTTGTCGCAAAGATCAGGTAGAAAATGTTGAGTTAGAAATTCGGACATAGGATTACCGAATTACTTACTAATCTCCAAATGTTATGACCACGGTTAGGAATTCATATATCCCGGTATATTCGCTTATCTCTGGGTTTTTACTTTCTTGATAAATTTGCCTTTCTAACAATGCTTTATTTTTATTTAATAGATAAATATTTTGTTGCAATACCTTATTTTTGGATTCCATTTCATGTAGAAGCTTCTTTAGCATTTGATTTTCGAACAATAATTTTTAAAAGTCACTACGAACATCTGTCTGTTCACCTGCTGTTTCCAATTTATAACTTAAGTTGTCATCGTCCTCACCAACTTTTTTACTCATAAGTAGCTGATTTTCGCAACAAATTTTTCGTTGTGAGCAGCTATTGTGAAAGACTGCATCACAATTTATACGTTTAACTTTTTTTTTTCACGTTTTTACCACAATATAGACACGATTTCTGCAGAGCGTTACCAATCGCGTCCGGCTTAGTTGCCGCCATCTTACGAACTTTTTCAAGTTGAAAGAAAAAAAAATACATCTGTGAAAACCGCATTCAAATCGAATCTATAGTTTTTATGTGATGCGAGCACATACATACAGACAGACAAAAAAAATCTAACCACATTTTTGGGATCTAAATCGATATACACGCGACGTCGTTCGCGTGGCGTGTTGATTTTTGTTTAAAAAGTATCCGATCCCTGTTCAATCCTTATGAAGGGGGTTGATTTCTAAAAATATAATATAAGTAGAATACCTCCACGATCTTTAAAGAACACACCTTTTAATTTTCTAGGCCCTTACTTTAAAAACATTTCATACAAATTCCCAACCCCCGTTTCACCCCCTTAGGAATAGAGTTTTGTAAAATCCTTTCTTAGCGGACGTCTAGACCATATAAGGAAACTAGCTACTAAATTTCAAGTTTGTAGGTCTTATAGTTTCTGAGATATGGTGATGAGTGACCTTTCGCTTTTATATAATTATATAGATTTAAATACAGTCTGAAAATTGTGTTTTAAATACATTTAAAATACTATTATGGAAAGAGTGTTTAAATTCGTATTTAAATAGTACTTAGAATGTATTTAAATACTAACAACTTACTTGTATTTACTTGTATTTAAATACTAACTACCTACTTGTATTTACTTGTATTTAAATACTTAACAACCCTGATTATTAGGGAACCTTTTTATAAAGATTTTGATGGTTTAATTATTTTTTTTTATACATCACATTAAGAAGCAGTACACTTTAAGTTTAGATTTTATTTTTTACCGCAGTCCTACTTTTTCCCGGTGCTTTTTTCCGCGGGATCATTTTTCTGCATTCAACAGTAGTGTAGGAGTAAAGGTCATGAAAATTTTGTATCAGTTATTTTTGTATCTATGACATAATGTATTGTTATGTGTTATTACGTGATTTTACGTGAATCTAAACCAAGTGTACGTCATTCGAGTAGAAAAATTAGGTGGGGTTCATCCAATAATATATGCCTTACTGCCAAATAACCAAAGTGGAACATACTGACGTCTCTTGGATATGTTGCTTGAACTAGAAGTACGCTTAAATCCACATCGAGTTTCTTGTGATTTTGAATTGGCTGCAATAAATGCTTTCCAAGAAAAATTTCAAGACGTTCAAATGCAAGGCTGTTTTTTTCACTTGGTCAAGATTTTAAAAAATATCTTGCTGAACTAAATTATTTGGGTAGATACCAGAACGAACCAGATTTTGACAACATGGCAAAAATGATAACTTCGTTGGCCTTTGTACCTATCGAAAATCTCGATTGGTTCGAAGATTTTTATGTGGGGCGACCAAACAGACGTGGAGGTGTGCGAAGACCACCTATGTTTCCTCCAACTTTATGGTCTGTTTATGAAAGGGTTACCAACGACATTCACAGAACCAACAATTTTGCTGAAGCTTCTTACAGGAGGCTTCAAACGGAGTTATCGATGGATCATCCATCAATTTTTTCATTTGTTGATCTACTGAAGAAGGTGCAGGTCTCAAGAGATATGTATATTGATCAATTAATAGCGGGACACGCACCCCTTAAAAAACTTAGAAAATACGTTGAATGTGATAAAAGAATTAAGAATATTGTAGAGAATTTCAATAATATAGGGGTGATAGAATATTTAAGAGTATTATATTATAATTATAATATCGATGCCTAAATCATTATGATTAGTTATTTTTTTATTTTTTAAGTTTGATTTGTGATATTGTAAAAAAAATTATCTTATTAAATTTCTATAATCCAGTTTACTTTTTTCACTTATGCCATTTTCAATATTGGCAATAATTATTAAATGTATCAGATCAGGTTTTTAAAATGTATTAAACGTTCCGATTTTTAAAAGGTTTTGTTTGTTGACGTTTTGGTATTTTTAACTTAATTAAATTAACACCTTCCAAGAATAAAAGAAATTTAAGTGCCTTGCATCTAACTTGTGTTTTCAATTATTTGCGCCATACAGTCCTCACGCCAGAGCGTAACTGCGCCAGATAGGCCTTGCGCCCGAAGCGGTCTGCGCCCAAACGGACCTGCGCCAGTACGGCCGCACCAGATCGGTCGCGCCATAACGGGCCTTTCCGGGCGGAGCTTAGCCGCTTGGTGCGGCGCGGCGCCCTCATACTTGCGTAGGCTGCGGTGGCCTAGGTTCGATTCGGGTCTTTTCGTTAATGAGCGAAGTTCTGGACTATCCTGCGTGTGGGAAGTTATTTCACATGTAACTGCTTTAAAAAAATACTTAGATAAAGCTGAAACTGAGCAAAGAACTCCTGATTTATCACAGATGCGCGCTTCGTTAAAAGCTAAATTAGAAATTCGTTTTAATTCCATAAGTCAAGACTCAAAGTACTTAAATGCCACTTACCTATACCAGAGATTTAAAACAAACTTTTTGGTGGTGATTGACGCTGAAAGAGCACGCCAGGAGATCTTGTTGGAATATTTAAAAATGTCTTGTGAAGAGTGCTCAAGGAGCAGTTCATCTTCAACACCGGATAAAAAGATTAGAGGAGAGGAGACAGAGTCACCTGTATCTCGCAAAGCTCATGACACGTTTTGGGATTGCTTTGATGAGGTAGCAAATGAAAACAATACTGGCCACGTTCAACGCGATCACCTGTGAGCTGGATCATTATCCAAAGTCAGTGCAAATTGATCGCAATTGTGACCTTTATTCTTTGTGGGCAGTTAATGCCAAACAATACCCAAATTTAACAAAGTTTGTTAAAATCTATCTTTCAGCACCTTGCAGCAGTGTGTACAGCAAAAGAGTTTTTTCTGAATCTGGCCTTATTTATGAAGAGAAATGAAACCGCCTGCTACCTCTCAATGCAGAGAAATGAGTTTTTATTCAACATAAGTAAAGGGGCTGCACCGGTTCGGGGCCAAAATCGATCATTTTTACATGTAAATCTCCGTAAAAAAATTTAAGGTCCATTCTGCGCATTTTTGTCCCATTTAGCCACGCCTCCCAATCACGTGACCTGGCTGAGTAGCCTGGGGACCAGGGGTGTGAATTCAATTCTTCTTTTCGCATTTTTTCGCGGTTTGCCTACATTTTTTAATTTTTTCACGATTTGCTGTTAACTGTCATTGTACTAACTTTACAGTGCCACCAACTTTCGCGTTAAATATAATTAAATTAAAAAAATTCCAAGCAGGGTCGAACCCGAGTTCCCTCGCATGATAAACAAATACGTTACACCATTGTAGAATTTAATAAAATCTGACAAATAATAGTATAAAAAAAGTAAAAACAACCTTATCGCAATAAAGATAACAGACTTGCAAATATTTATTTTTGAATTAAATATTAAAACCGCGTGACCTTGGCGCACTAGCTGGTTCGCGATGTGTGACATATCGTTTTAACGGGGCTATAGTATAGGGTAAGATGAAGCGTCAAAAAGAGTGTATTGATAGTGCCAAAAGGACATTATAGCTATATCTCGTGAATGGCTTAACGAATTTCGTCGTGCTACATATCGTTGTAAAAGGAATGTTGTGTAGAATAAGATGAAGTGTCAATGTAGTATATATATTAATAATAGTGTCTATGTTTTATAGCTCTTTTGTTTGTTTAGTATTTTGTTATTTATGTAGTTACCAAATATTGATGACATTGTCAAGTTATAGTTATAACGTTCAATCTGTTAATTAAAACCTGATAAAGGTCTGGTCGTTTATTATCATTTATTACAATTATTTAATTAACAGATTAATAATTTAATATGGATCGTCTTCTCAGACCAGATCGCTTTAATGTGGATCCTAACAAACCTGGTGCTCCTTTAGAGGGGAAACATTGGTTTCAGACCTTCGAAAACTTCCCGTTAGCTACCAAGATCCCAAATAATGACAGTAAAATAAAATTGGATTTACTTCTAAATCAATATTTACAAAATTTAAGGTCCCTTAGTAAAGATTGCTCATTTAAGGCAGTATCAGCCGATCAATATAGAGATCAATACATTAGAGATGCTTTTAGTAGCGGTTTACTTTTCGGAGCAATTAGACAAAGACTTCTAGAAAATACCACTCTTTCTCTTCAAGAAGCCATTCATCAGGCGAAGTCTATGGAATCAGCTCAGTTGCTTTCTAGTTCTTATGATGCCCCTCTAGTTATAAATTCCACTTCTCCCGATCCAACTAGTGACTTAATTGAAGATACTCAGCTATGCGCTACACAACGTTTTCAATTTTCATCCAAATGTTTTTATTGTGGACATATATATCACTCAAGAGAAAAATGTCCAGCTAAAAACACTGTTTGTGTAAAGTGTAAGAAATCCGGACATTGGGCGTCAGTTTGTAGATTCAAAATAAAGTCAAATTCAAAACAGTCTGCTTTCACTATCTGTGAAGATAACAATCCTTTAGTTGCAGCTTTTCATCCAAGTTTAGTTTAATCAACAATTCAAGTAAAAGTTAACGATGTTTTTACTGATGCTTTGGTAGATACTGGTAGTTCTGAGAGTTTTATAGGATTAGACATTGTGCGTTCAAGAAATATTTCTTTGTTCTCATTTCAGGGTAAAGTTTCTATGGCATATACTTTCCTATGCGGCAAGATAGTTGGATATTGTATAGTAAATTTAAAGGTACTAGAATATGAATATAAAAATTTTAAAATATCTGTTCTGGATCAGTTATGCTCTGATGTTATTGTTGGGCACGACATTCTACGTCAACATTCTCGATTAGAATTACAGTTTAATGGAACAAAACCTCCAATTCGTGTTTGTAATTTAGCTGTAGCTGAATTACCAGAGGCTTGTTTATTCGAGAATTTGTCATCTAATTGTAGACCTATTGCTGTGAAATCTCGAAGATATTCCCAAGATGATTTAAAATTTATTGAATTAGAAATTCAAAAATTACTTAAAGATGATATTATTGAAGAAAGCCAATCTCCTTGGAGAGCTCAGGTTTTAGTAACCATCTCTGATAATCATAAAAAGAGAATGGTCGTAGATTACTCTCAGACTATTAATAAATTTACATTTCTTGATGCATTTCCTTTTCCTCGTGTAAATGATATAATCCAAAAAGAATCTCAATATATAGTTTTCAGCGCTATTGATCTTCGTAGCGCTTATCATCAAATTCCTATTAAAATATCCGATCGCCCTTATACTGCTTTTCAAGCTTGTAATAGGCTATATCAGTTCAAACGAATTCCATTTGGTGTTACGAATGGTGTAGCAAGTTTTCAGAGAGTGATTGACAAATTAATTTCGAGTGAAAATCTTAAAGATACTTTTGCTTACCTTGATGATATTACTGTATGTGGTAAAACTAAAGAAGAACATGACGCTAATTTCAGAGCATTTCTTAGTGTTGCTAAAAAGTACCATCTAACTATTAATGAGAATAAATCCAAATTCTCGACATGTGAGATAAATTTGTCAGGACATACTATAAGTAATGGTACTATTAGGCCTGATGCATCTTAAACCTCTTCTAAATCATCCAGAACCACAAGATATTCCGTCATTACGTAGAGCTTTAGGGTTGTTTGCCCATTATTCTCAATGGATTTCTCGATTTTCAGAAAAAATTCGTCCTCTAGCTCATTGTGCTCAATTTCCGTTAAACATTGAAGCAAAAGAATCATTTAATACACTGAAACATGATATAGCTTCATCTCTTGTTGTATCTATTAATGAAGTTGAAACACTAGTTGTCGAAACAGATGCATCCGAGTTTGCTATAGCTGCCACTCTTTCACAGGCAGGGAAACCAGTAGCGTTTTTCTCTAGAACTCTGACAGCTAGTGAAAGGGGTCATTCATTTATCGAAAAGGAGGCCTACGCTATAGTGGAAGCTCTTCGCAAATGGAGACATCTATTATTAGGTCGACACTTTCAATTAATCACAGACCAAAAATCAGTTTCTTTTATGTTTGATAATAAATCTCATGGTAAAATTAAAAATGATAAAATATTAAGGTGGCGTCTTGAATTAACTCCGTTTAAGTATGATATAATATATCGTCCATGGAGATTCAATCAAGCAGTGGATGCTATATCTCGTGTTTCTGGTTCCGTCCATCATAAAGTTGATCTTTCTAAATTACATGTCATCCCAGAGTAACTCGTTTTTATCATTGGATCAAATCTAAAAATATTCCTGCTTCCTTAAAGAAACTCGAGAAACAATATCTTGTTGTAAAATTTGTTCAGAGCTGAAACCACGATTCGTAAAATCTCAAGGAACCTTAATCATCTTCTTTTGAACGTCTCAATGTAGATTTTAAAGGGCCTCTTCCTTCTTGTACTGGAAAGCTGTATATGCTAACAGTGGTTGATGAGTTTTCTAGGTTCCCTTTTGCGTTTCCATGTTCCAACACTTCGTCCTCAGAAGTACTAAAACATCTTAAAAATTTATTCTTTACATACGGAACTCCATCTTATATTCATTCTAAGGAATTGAAGGATTTTCTTGATTCTCTGGGAGTAGCCTCTAGTAAATCAACTCCTTACAATCCTCGTGGAAATGGACAAGTAGAAAGATATAACGAAATTATCTGAAAGACAATTAATCTTGCACTTCGATCTCGTGGTTTGAAAATATCTCAATGGGAAATAGTTTTACCGGAAGCTCTTCATTGTATTCGATCTCTATTATGTACAACTACGAACACTACTCCTCACGAGAGAATGTTTATACATCCCAGACGTTCAGGAAATGGGATATCACTTCCACCTTGGTTATATTCTCCTGGACCAGTTCTAGTAAAAAAATTTAATCGGCTAAGTAAGCATGATTCTTTGATTGAAGAAGCCGAACTATTAGAAGCCAATCCTCAATATGCTTATATTCGTTATGCTGATGGAAGAGAAACTACAGTGTCTCTGAGGCACCTAGCTCCTACTAGCATTGAACAGCAAAATAACAGTAATCAAGAGAATGTTCCTGAAATTTCATATGAAGAACATGAGAGTCCGCTTGTTAATGATCAAGATACTAATAAATCGGACATTGTACAGATAGAAGAACAACAGAGTCCTCTTGGTAATACAGAAGGAAATTTTTTAAATAAGTCACAAACTCCTTCTGGGAATATAGAAAATGAAAATTCTACGGTCCCATCTTTACGACGATCATCTAGGTTGAAGAAACCTCCTAGTTATTTAGAAGATTATGTTAAAATGTAAAGGTGGGGTGAATGTATTATTTAAATTAATAATAGTGTCTATATTTTATAGCTCTTTTGTTTGTTTAGTATTTTATTATTTATGTAGTTACCAAATATTTATGACATTGTCCAGTTATAGTTATAACGTTCGATCTGTTAATTAAAACCTGATAAAGGTCTAGTCGTTTTTTATCATTTATTACAGTCAAACAGTCTTTATGTAAGATTGAGATTCGAGAACTTGAAAATAATTCTGAAAACGCTGATGTTCAGCAGACAACGAGTAAGAAATTCTTACAAAATCTACAAGACAATATCGACGAAAATCTAAAAAAATGTAGAGATTACCGTTGAAAATGATGCGCAAAGGTAGGATGTTTTTTTTGTGATAAAACTTGTAAAATTTATTACTCAACTTACAAGTATGGCAAGAAATGGATATTGTCTCATTTTATCGCTCATTTTAATTCACATCTTAAAACTACAACTACTGCAAAAAGATCGAAAAGGCCTACAGATCTTTCACACCTGAAGAGAGGATCCAAAAAGAAAAAAGAGACAACATTATTGTCCTTTTTTCAGATTAGTGGACCAAAACCAGTGGAAGCAGAAACCGCACAAGTAATGGATCCTATGGCTTTAAATCCCATCGTTTTAAATACTATAGACCCACCCGAGGACCCACCACTAGCGATGTTAGATCTAAGTAATAAGGACACTCAAAAAAAATAATTATTCAATAAAACTTATAAATAAATATATAAATAAACATAAAAATAGAATTATTAATAATACAAAACTTACTAGAAATAAAAACAAAATATTTTTTAAATTTCCATATATTAAAGGATTAGCTAAAAAAATCAATAATTGTATTAAAAATAATAACGGAACTGAAAATATACAACTTGCTTTTTATCCTATTAATACAATAGAAAAAATATTCAGTAAATTAAAGGACATCACACCAATTGAAAACTGTTCAGAGTTAATTTATATAAAAAAATAATTAAAAAATAACAAAAAACCCGCCTGCATGGATAGCTACAACTAATTTTCGTCTTGTTTCAGTCTTTTCAGTTGATTTTTAGTTGTAGCTATCCATGCAGGCGGGTTTTTTGTTATTTTTTAATTATTTTTTTATTTATGTCTTTTTAGTTTAGAGTGCTTATTCATGAAACTAAACAACTTTCGCCAAGGAACTTAGATCGAAATACAAAAAAAAAATCCGATTTGCTTTGCAAAAAAAATATTCATTTCTTTTTTTATCGTTCTATTTAATATTAAAACTAAAAGTTATATACATATTTAAAATTTGTGTTTAAAATCCTTCATTTTGATACCCCACTCGATATGCTTGGTACAATTTATTTTTTTATTACCTCACAATGTGGCGTTAAACATCCGCTATTTTGATTTTTTTTAAATGTTACCTATCTAAGAACACTTGGGCTATTAAGACAAATCTAACGATACCTCAAATGTGAAAATCCCTTTAGCGGTTCTGGAGATACATGGTAAGGAAGAATATTACAGAGATACAAGATACGCGCTGAAAA
The DNA here is from genome assembly GCA_964028335.1 of Altica lythri. Lineage (NCBI taxonomy): Eukaryota > Metazoa > Arthropoda > Insecta > Coleoptera > Chrysomelidae > Altica > Altica lythri. Next base: position 95,388,784 of record OZ034801.1, on the reverse strand, counting down.
CATAACCCTCCGGCAGTCGGGTAAAAATAGATTGTAAAGACTGTGACAAATGTTACATAGATATGACAAAACAATTACTAAAAAATCGTTTATATCAACACCAATATGACTGTAGAGAAAGAAATAAAGAAAAAACTGATAAAACGGCTCTAGCAAAACATCATTTTGATATTGGTCATAATTTTAATTTTGATCACCCTACAATATTGGACAAAGAATCAAATTATTATAAAAGATCCATAAGCGAAATGATATATATTAATATAAATAACACAATAAATCTAAGAACAGATACTGAAAAATTAATTAATATATATATACATACTTTTAAAAAAAATACAATGAAAATTATAACCGTACTAGATAATTTATAACTATAAACCGGACTATCAAATATAAAATGTCAAATATCAAAATTTTAAATAACATCATTCAATTTGAATCCAATTAATAAAAAAATTATTATATACAGGGTGTTTCGTTAGGAATTATCCATATAGTAACTGGAGAAACCTTAGCACGAAATATGAAGATTTAAGCCAAAACACTTAAATAAAATATTCCTCCTAACCGAGATATAGGGTGTTTTATTTTAAATATTCTAAATGATTGTATCCCATATTTTTGACACCTTCCAGTATTTTTTGTTTATACTTAGCAAAGAGTTTACACATATTCGGTTACTTTAAACAGTGGCAAAAAAAAGTTTTTCTCTATTACCAGAGGCGTGCGGTAGGGATGGATAATTCCTTTTATCCCCTTACGCCACTGTTGTAATAATTATATCTTCATGTTTTTTTTATTCTCCGTCACTTTCTACGTAAATATCATCCTCTTGTCTCAATACGATAGAGTGAGTAGTTTTCGAGTTATTTGCATTTAAATGTAATGTTTAAAATATCCATTTTTGTTTTATTGCTTATTTAACATGAGTGTTCTTAATAATTTAACCACCCTGATGATAAAATTTGTTAATTCTGACCGTAAATTCACATGAGTCAATAACTGTTTTACTAAATAAATAAAATTTATTAGTTTCAGTAAATTTCATTTCAAAAGATTTTTTCATAATAATGTTTATCAATTTTAAATTTATGAAAATTCAGAAATATGATTTTTGTTATCAAATACTAATAAATAAGATAAAATTCGTAGCATTTTCATTTTGTTACCATAATTCTTGTTGGGTATTATCAACATTACAATGATGGGTTGTTGGGCTTATTTATTGACAAAAACTAAGTAGGCTGATGTCACTTATTTGCGTTACAACTGTCAGACAGATAATTTTAATTGAAACGCGTAAAAATTGTTACTGTTATAAAAGAGTTTTTTGTGAAAATGCCTCGTCATAGTAATTTCTTAAACGCAGAAATGCGTAACATGGTTTGTGTTTATGTGCAAGCAAATTATACAGGGCGTGTTACTGCTCAAAGATATTTACAATTATATCCTAACAGAAGACAACCCCATTACAAGATAGGACAAGATAGGACAAATGTAAATAACAATTTTGTTAGCAATATCCTTTTTAGTGATGAAGCCACTTTCAAACGTACAGGCGTTTTTAACTGGAGAAATTGCCATATTTGGGATAATGAAAATCCACACTCCGTCAAAGAGGCACATTTTCAACATGAACTGAGAATAAATGTTTGGGCGGAATTTTTAGAGATAATTTAATAGGTCCTTTTGAATTACCTGCAAATTTAAATGGCCGTTCATATCTATAATTTCTTCAAAATCCACTTTTTGATGAGCTGGAAAACTTACCATTAAACCAAAGAAGAAGTATGTGGTTTATGCAAGACGGCGCCCACCACATTATCCTTTAGCGGTGCGAAATTATCTAAACAATACATTTCCTCATAGATGGATAGGGCGACGAAGTGAATTTCCATGGCCTGCTCGGAGTCCCGATTTTAATCCCCTAGACTTTTATTTTTGGGGACATATGTGACACTTGTGTACGCTCAAGAAATTAATACCCGACAGGAATTATGGCAGCAAATAGAAAATGCTGCAAATTTTATTAAGAATGAACCCAACATATTTCTAAAGGTTAGGAGAAATTTTTCCAAACTGATTAATAAATGTATAGATGTCAATTGAGGCCACTTCGAAAATTTACTATAATGTTAACTAACTGGATTTTTTGTTACAGTAGTCTAAATAAATAATTGTTTCAGTACGTTTATTTTCTGTATTCATCATGTTATTTCATAATAAAAATCATGGTTCTGTTTAGTCATAAATTTAAAACTGAAATTTTGATAAATATTAATATGAAAAAATCATTTGAAACTAATAAATTTTATTTATTTATTGAAATAGTTATTGACTCATGTGAATTTACGATTAAAATTAACAAATTTTATCATCAAGGTGGTTAAATTATTAAGAATACTCATGTTAAATAAGCAATAAAACAAAAATGGATAGTTTAAACATTATATTTAAATGCAAATAACTCGAAAACTACTCACTCTATCGTATTGAGACAAGAGGATGATATTTACGTAGAAAGTGACGGAGAATCAAAAAAACATGAAGATATAATTATTACGACAGTGGCGTTAATTGTAGGGGAATTAAAAGAAAGTATCCATCCCTACCGCACGCCTCTGGTAATAGAGAAAAACTATCTTTTGCCACTGTTTAAAAACCCAATCTGTGTAAACTCTTTGCCAAGTATGAACAAAAAATACTGGAAGGTGTCAAAAATATGGGATACAATCATTTAGAATATTTAAAATAAAACACCCTATATCTCGGTTAGGAGGAATATTTTATTTAAGTGTTTTGGCTTAAATCTTCACATTTCGTGCTAAGGTTTCTCCAGTTACTATATGGATAATTTTTAATGAAACACCCTGTATACGTATTTAGTTATATTTATAATATTCTAACATCAATGGCAAGAAGCATATCTAATTAAAAAGGTATTATGTAATTTATAATTTATTTTTTTGATATATGTATTTATTGAAACAATTTTTTTTTATTATTATTGATATATAAGCATCTATGTACCATATTTTAGCCTTGAAAAAGACAATAATAAAAGTCGAAACGTTGGCAATTTAGTAAAAGCTTTTATTATTCCTTTGCCTGTCCTCAAATCCACTAAGAACATTCTGATTAATCTTGAGTCTGATCATGGCAATCCGGACACTTTTTTTGCCCTCTGCGGAGTCACCCATTCTGAGGCCGGTAACTCTGCAGAAATACAATCGCCTCAAGCCACTCAAACTCGTACTCAAAGCTTCAAAAAATGCGAATCAAAATGGAAAGCTGATTTATACTCGGATTTATACAGCAGACGGCAAAGAAATTTCCGGAAATTTGAAATATTCGATGAAAAACAATTAAAAATTACAACATTCTTCGATGTTGTAGAATCTGTAGAAAGTTTAAAACAAAAATTATTATATAATTTCAAAAATTTTTATGAAGAAAATAATAGAATATCTGATATACATAAATATAATGGTAATACTTTAATAAAGATGTTAAGTGAGATTGCTCTAGAAAATTAAAAAAAAAGTAGATACGCGAATAGATTTTCTGATCCACTCAAATTATTTTCTGTTTATATTTTCCTAACAGGTGGTAAATTGCTTTATGAGACATTACAAAATAATTTGAAAAACCACATACCTTCCATTTCTTCAATATACAGAACATTGTCTAGAGAAGGATCGGAGCATATTGTAGAAGGTAAGGTCAGAATTAAAGAGCTGAAGGAGTTTTTGGTCAAAAGAAACTTACCCAAGAACATATTTATAAGTGAAGATCAAACAGCTGTCATAAGCAGGATAGAATATGATACGAAAACTAATAAATTGATGGGAATTGTGGCTCCTCATACAAAAAATGGGTTTGCAGACACTACATGTTTTACCGTTAACAATTTAAACGATATAATTCAGGCCTTCTCCGAAAATTCTGAATGTAATATTGCTAAAAATACTTATGGACAACGCTCCTGCTTTCATGTTAGTGGCGTTTGGCACCCATAATAAGTTTACCAACGAAAATGTTTTACACAGATGGAATTTCATAGTAGAGGAAGCTATAAAAAAATATATTAAAGTTCAAGGAATTGCGTCTGATGGTGACTCAAGATGCTTGAAGGCAATGGAAATTCGTTCAAAACTACCAAATCTAACAATAAATAATGAACTTTACAAACCGTATTTTGTCGTAAGTTTCATACGAGGTCATTATAGACCTTGGGCCCACACTTAAAAAAAATTATGATTACCTCCCTTATGAGACTTCGTTTATTCAATTATTCATGTCGAGTCGGACAACTTTTCTATTACGAAAAATTTTCGGGAGGGGGGCGTTTTTTGTGGAATTCAGTGAAAAGTCGTCTATGTGATGTATTTAACAAATTTATGACCTCCATGAATATTTTCTGACAATCGGAAGTTTTTTTTATGCAAAAAACAAAAATCATTTTGTCGGACAATTAAAGGGGGTATTTTTGCACGTCCGACACCCCAAACATGGCATAGTTATGAAGTCATAAAATTTACAACCTCACGACTGATTTTTGCAGGATTGTTTGATAAAAATATTTACAATTAACTGGTAATATTGGCCGACAAATTTTAAAGGGCACTCCAGCTGTCGGACGCTCCAAAGTCGACGATTTCATGCGACCTCTATATTTATTACCTCTTGTCGGACAAACAAATGAACATGTTGTGTAAGATATTTCTTGATAAAAAATATTATTGTCCGACAAAAACTAATGGGTAAAAGTAGTTGTCCGACAAAAACAAGAAATGTTTTATTAATTTTTTGCAATTTTATAATTGTCTGTGTAGCATTATTAAATATTAAAATTCCAAGAAATTTTTAATAAATTATTATTATTATTTTAATTATTATTATTGTTAGTATCATCATTTATTAAATTCAAAATACATTATAATAAAAAATAAGAATTAATCTGCTTCGGATTCTTCAGATTCACTTTCTGACTCCGAGTATTCCTCATTATCCTCTGAATCATCATTAGTAGAATCTACAAAACGATATTTTAAAGCAAATTCACAACATTTTTGCTCAAAAATAATTTTGCGAATCTCCTCATCCTCTATGGATTGTAATTCTGCAACTGCTGACATAATGTATACTTTATTAGAAATAAACTCAAATTTTATTTAATTTTTAAGATGTTTTTTTATAAATACTTTTAAGGTATTTGTTGTAAAAAAAATTTTATATTCAACTTCTTCGAGTTCATATAGTTCAGTTAGAAATTCAAAATAGCATTTTCCTAAATAATGAAGAGATAAAATTCTTGAATTATTAATAACTTTATTTGCAATATAATTAAGTAACCGCGGACGTGCTATTAAAATCTCGTTTACTTTATCATCTGAATCATCAACACAAATATCATCTGTTTTGTTGCTTTTCTCCTCATTTTCAACATATTCATCCTCATCATGGCGTGCATTGATGGTTAAATAATCAAAAATATAATACCGTTGAAGTTCAGGAGGTTCTGGTTTCGCAAAACATCGACCACAGTATAAACCACCTCCTGCTGGGTAGTAAAATACTAACATACAGGTACTCACTCACGAATATTAAGTCTATTCGAATTAATTGTAGCAGATGAAAATGATGAGCAAGTTGTGTCGTTCCCTGATGTAAATTGTTTTGCATCACTAAAATTTCAATAAATAATATATTAAATTGTTAATAATCAATATTTTTTCAATAACAAATTTTTCTAACCATGAGCTGGATAAAGCGGGAGAATCTCTAGCTGAGGAGTTTGAATGTTCTCAATAGAATACGTAATAATAGCCGTAGTAGAAATTTTAAAATGAAATATTAAAAATGTTTCATTTTTAATCAAACAAACTTTAGTAATAAACAAAACTTTAATGATTTTAACAATTTTTAAATATAAAAATGAAGTTTTAAATAATTTAATTATAATCCAAATTAAAATATTTATAGTATACATAATTTTTTTACTAATAATAAATATAGAATTTCTTTTGGTGTAATGTTTTAGAATTCACAATCACAAATTTGAAAAATAATTGAAAAATTAAAAAAAAATGTTTATATTATATTACAAAACATTTAAAGATACTTTTTTTCACACTAAACTCTTTATAACAGGAAGAATGATATCCAATCTCCCCATTTTGACAATTTGGAGGCAATGTTACTTGGATATATTTGTGCTTGTAATGCTGCCGTGCTCTTAAATATTCATTGCATAAAACCAGTATATCCTCTGTAAATGTTAATATTTTTGGCTTTTTTTTACAAACCTAGGATTGTTTTGAATAAAAATATTACACAATAAACAATCCATTTTTATTAACTAAACATACACAAATACATGAAACTACAATTGTTTAAACTTTTTATTTTTAAAGCTCAAACAAGTAACCAGTGCTTCACTTGAAAAATAAATAATGATGCCTTTAGTTTATGACATTTGTGTTGGGCATACTAAGTTAAATGAATTTCACGTAACATGTAGAGAAGCAGTAGTTGCAGCTTTATTAAATTTTACAATTTTTAAGCCGAAATATTAACAAAAAAATGTATGCAACGATGGGGATAGATATTATAAATTGTAAATACGATATTCATAAAAAAAAATAATTTATTTAATATTATTTAAGCAAATTATTTAAAAATTTCGACAAAAATTTTAATTTTATTTGATTTATTTTTTAAAACATTAAAAATAAATTGTATTTTCTCTCTTTTTTCGGAAAATCCCCAATATTCTTAACGGCCAGATGGTTCAATATGTTATTAATATCACTAGAAAAAGTAACAAATCAAAATTTTGCTGGAGGTAATAAATATAGAGGTCGCATGAAATCGTCGACTTTGGAGCGTCCGACAGCCGGAGTGCCCTTTAAAATTTGTCGGCCAATATTACCAGTTAATTGCAAATATTTTTATCAAACAATTCTGCAAAAATCAGTCGTGAGGTTGTAAATTTTATGACTTCATAACTATGCCATGTTTGGGGTGTCGGACGTGCAAAAATACCCCCTTTAATTGTCCGACAAAATGATTTTTGTTTTTTGCATAAAAAAATCTTCCGATTGTCAGAAAATATTCATGGAGGTCATAAATTTGTTGAATACATCAAATAGACGACTTTTCACTGAATTCCACAGAAAACGCCCCCCTCCCGAAAAATTTACGTAATAGAAAAGTTGTCCGACTCGACATGAATAATTGAATAAACGAAGTCTCATAAGGGAGGTAATCATGATTTTTTTTAAGTGTGGGCCGAGGGACTATTACTATTACTATTTTAATTATATTCAAAATTTTTTAGGTGGATTCTAATCTCGAAAAACCAACTGTATTTCAAGATACAATTCATATTGCCACTAAAATGAAAACCAAATTCCTTAAATATAGTTTCTTGCCAATGGGCATGTATAAAGTTCCAGTAGATCACATTAAAAGTTTGATGAACAAATTTACAAAAGACAAACATTTTCTAACCCAACGTAATTTAGACAGTTAGTATGTTTAAGTAACTTTCTAATCGTTTGAATTATTCATATCAGAATAATACCACTCTTATTCAAATCGGACTCTATTCGTTGTTGATAAACAGTTGTTATTAACGATGAAGATATTATTAATTTTGTATATTGTGGCATTATTAGTAAACAAGTTGTTGTCGGGAACTTATGCGATTTTTTTCCTATAGGTACGGATAAAATGAATTTTGAGTCTATAAACAATTTTTCATTTAAAGCTGTATTGAACTTGTTAGCAAATGAAGAAGACTTTAGTGCAACTAAGCAATATTTGCAGATCGTAAGAAATGTTTTAGATGCATTTATGAAAATGAACTGACTGCCTCAGAAAGATTATTAAAAATTTGGAATTCAATTTTTTTTCTGAGAAGATGGAGGAGTTGGTTAAAAGAAAAAATTTTAGTTGGCAAAAGAATTTTATAACCTTAAATGCCTAAACATTCATTGAATTCAATGGTCATTGCTTACTTTTATTGATAGAAAAATGTAGATTGAATGGAGACCCACTTCTTCCATGGCTTTATTCTAGTCAACCTTGTGAGCCAATATTTAGGCACACAAGATCAATGACAACAACCCAACTATTCAATAAAGGATCTTATCCAAAAATTGAATAGAATAAGCACGGATTTAAGTAGGTTTCCACAATTTTAACACATTTATCTAAGAACTTATTGAACTATTTTATTTAATCTTGACTTTTTTAGAGTCAACATTTAATTTTCCGAGGGAAAATAGAAAAATGGGAGAAGGTGAAACGAAAGAAAACTTGCTACCATCCAAAAATGAAATTTTTGAGATTTTGAAACAAGCAGAGATTAAAGCAATGACTCTGGGAATGTTTTAAAACAACTTTAATATTTGCGATGCGATACTTAGAACAGCTAACGACAAAACTGCAGAAGAAAGCGAAGATCGAGGCGAAGATTCTAATGAAGAAGAAATTATTGATCAGATTAATGAAGAACATATTGTTTCAGAAATGGAAGAAGAAATAAATAAATAAGAGAAGAATTGAACAACTTAAATCTTGACGACATTGACCTTAAAGATAAGACACATACAAAAACAACAAATCTGTTATCCTAAAAAATGGCAAAACTAAAACCATAAAAAAATCAACACTGGTCTCGCTATTTCATGAGAAGAAAGGAAGAATATCATCTGATAGAATTATGAGAGTGAGAGGTACTATTAAATGAATACAAAAGTTCGTGCCCGATTTTGATCCATGATTTATATTTCCTTGTATAAATAATCTTTTTTTTTTTTCGTCGACATCCTTTTAATAAGATCATATTGCTTTCTTTCATTTTAGCGTAAAATAACCTTTAAATAGGTTGATTTGTGAGTAGACATTTGCGGCATATAATGCTATACGAATTTCGGAAATGTGTGAGTGTTGGGGCTGCACAAAAAAACATTTCCGAAGTTTATGGAGATCGTGGTCCTACTCTTAGAATAGCTAAAAAGTGGTTTGGCAGATTTCGACTCGGAGATTTTAACCTGGAAGATAGCATTGACAATGAGACTTTTTATGCTATGGTGAAAAAACTCCTAAAATTACAACGGAAGAGGCTGAATATCGACCACTCGAAATTGATTAATTGAATATTTTTTATAATTTCACTTGTAAAAGTTTGTCTTCAAATCAGGCACGAACTTAAGCATTCATCTAATATTACAAATGACCAAGATAATGGCCTAGAATTCCACAACCTAAATTCAAATAATTTTAAAATATTGGCCCAGAATCAAATAATATTAAAAAACTGAATTGAAGAAATCCAAAACTTTATAAAAGACATAAGTATAGGAAAAATAGAAACTTATCACTACTTTGCCATAGAAAAACTTATTTTGCAATTTTATATGAGTTTTCAAATAATCTATGACTTGCTAGGAAAAATCGAAACTGTAGATCGTCGATCCTAATGAACTATTTTCTGAAATATTAGCAATCAACAAAAATCTTTATAACAATAATAAATTCCCTTTTAATGTAGATTATGAAAATATTCTATTATTTAAAAAAATATTGAATATTAAATGTTACAGTAAACTTAACAGCATTGTGTTTGTATTAGAAATGCCAATAGTGGAAGGAAACGAATATAACTACTATCATTTATACTCTTTACCCATACATTCTAAGAACTCCTTTAAAACCATTGTACCTCATTCCAAATTTCTTTTAATCAATGAGCAAGAATACGGACTCACAAACGAACAGTGCGAAGAAATCAATCCAGAAAACGTTGTCAAGAAATCCAGTAACTTCAAGTTTCTTCGAATGCAACAGTGAGAGGCATATACGTGTGCAGTGCATTCGTCTGTGTCGCAGGAGGGCTGTGCAGGGAAATAGGTGGAGTGATAGATGGGGACTGGAAGGTCGGAGACGGGGTTGCCCTGACTGGAGAGGTCAAAACTGAGGTACAGGCCATGCTTACACCAGAAAACATAAGAACAGCGTTCACGATCATCCTTGCAATGAAGGTCAACTGGTGGCTTACAAACCATCACACCAGCAAGGGTGCCGTTCAGGGGTATGTGAAAAAGGTGTTGCAGAACAAGTTTGGGGAGATGCATGGACCTAAGGTTGGGCAAGCAACATCAATATGCTTAACTTGGCAGAAATACAAGGCCTGAGGCAGCCATCTGACCCAAGACCTGCTGCCACCATCAACTTCACACTGTTAGCAGATGCAAAGATGAGATTTGACGGGCTTTCCAGCTGGCATTCACAGGCTGTTAGTTGCTCATGAGGGGCTAAAAAGATTAGCCACGTCCCAGCTGGACAAATTCTGTCCAAATCTATTAGACATGAGCTCAGTCCCAGTGGTCAGGGCAACAATACAGAGGAATAGAGCTGGGTACCATATTGGCATATCATATCTCACAAGAAGAGCCAAAGAGATCTGGCAGGATACTGATGCAGAGCAATACCTTGGAAGAATAGACACATACTGATGATTGGTAAGTCAACACTAGCGCAGAGTCCCCATCTGACCCAGTCGAAAGTGGCATCCTATGTTGACTATTCGCCTGAGTGGGCAAATGTCCTAAACACCTACGAGGCAAATGCCATGTCGTCCGCCAATCAAGCGTTACAGGCAGTCGGGCAGCTGGCATTAGTAGTGGCCGATGACGATCTTGCGTTATTTAAGGCAAATTTCCAGTAGGTCCTCCTGTGTCTGCTCGCCCTGTCATACTTCCTGATCAGGCTCCGCCAAAGAGAAGAGATCAAGATCCAGATGCAGCAGATCAGCCTCAAGACGATTACTTAGTAACGAGGAGATGCAGGTATCCAAGGTATAGAAACAGAAACCAGCCTAGGTGATGGGGTTGGAGCTAGGAAGTATGGGGGTGCACGTGTCAATGGGGCAAGCAAGCTCAGGGGTGAGGTACATGTACATAATCTTTTGGGGAGGAAAAGACTGAGTAGCGTTTAGTTATTTTACAGGCATACCTATCTTATGTGTTTTATTATTAACAAATGCAATTCCACAAATGTTGTTCATTATTTTACCTTATTGTTTACATTTCTTTTACACTTGTATACGGGTATGTACTCAGGTATGTTACCATGCACCAACTATTAAAATTCCCAGTTCACAAATTCCTATTAAGATTAACGACGTCAAAATTCAAAAATTGGGAAAAAACATGTTGATCGTATTTACACCTAGAAGTTTAGTTTTCCTTCAACGATGTGGTAAAAAGATTGACAATGTGCCATTAAACATTAGTTACCTAATTGATTTAAATAACTGGTGTGAGTGTCAATAGGTCAAATGTCGAACTTTCAAATTCAAAACTTTTATTAGATTTAGACTTTAAAATAAATTCATTAAATATTACTCCGGTAAAAATAGACTCAATCAAATTCGACGACCTAAATTACAATCAAGGAGTCCTACAGAAGGAAAAAACAAATCTCCAAAAAATTGACTTATCCGTAATACATTTTGGAAAAGTTAGCTTCTATACTGTCTTATTGTACATTTTAATTATAATAAGTATAGTGGTTGTATGCTATAGGTTTTTCATGAAAGGGAAGAGAGATTTGATGGAACATGAAGAAATGAAACCATAAGTGGACCTCAAGAATTTTCCCAACATTTCGGCCTCTGGTGTTGCCCCATAGCCCTTTACTTCGTCGGGAGGAGTTACGTTTATGTAACAGCTTCCATAGTAATAATAAAACTGTTTAGTTGGCATTCTGTATAAAATAATAAATATAGGTAAAATCTAATTTAATTTCAGAATATTGTTAGCTTTCAAGCAATACACTTCTCATTTTAATTTGTGGCTTTGTTTTTAAAGTTATTTCTGCGTCACAAAAACTTAACTCGCTAGTGATGGAGGGTTAAGAAAGGACGTCGGTTGTATCTCGGAAACTATTAATCGCAGTGGCTTGCGGTAAAAAAATTTATTACTAGGGAAAATGCTGGAAAATATTTTCAACTTTCTTAAACGACCGCAAGAAAACGTATATTTTAAGTAGGATCACAGTAAACTTTGGGTTTTTTTCGTTAAAGAATTTTTAGTCTATGTCATAAAATAAAGTGGTAGGGGAGCGTCGAACAGGTTTTCATTAAATAGCCAGAAATCTTAAACGGCCAAACGGAATTTAACAAACTATATGTCGTTTGAAAGTGCTTTTTTAACTTAACAATCCACAGTTTAAACATTACCAAAACATATTTTACTGCGATGGCCCAAAGGTGCTGTTTGGCAACGCAATAATTTTTGTGCATTTTCATGAAAAATTTAAATAGCACCCCCTACATTTTTTAAGATGGCTGAATAGAGGACAAAATTCCCTAAAATTTACCACAAACCACAACCTCCTACCTTTTTTCTAACCGAAGATATTAAAACACTTATGGGGACTTTAACACAATTTATTCACAAAATTGTAAAGATACACAGAACTCTGCTGGTTAACTTTTAAACTGACAATACAATGAACTATTATTTGAACTCCCCTTAGCTATCTATACATCCCCTTATATAAAACAAAAGAACATTCTGGAATGAACGCGAAACATAAATCGAACTTAATTATACACTAGAAAGAGAGAGAACATTCTAGAACAAATAACCTGAAAATAGTCTATCACGTAAAGGTCCTTTTCTTAATCGGTTATTCCGTTACACTGCCCCCTCCTTAGATTCATTCCTCCTGGAATGTTATTGTCTAAATCCTGCACATTCCTTGAACCAGCTTAACCATCTTCTTGGAGCTGCTGCGCATCTCCACTGTCGTTTCCCTGGTAAGGTGCCAACCGATCATGATGGACCACGACGTGTTTTCCTCCGGGGATTTTCACGATCCGATATATGACATCGTTAATCTTTTTCTTGATGGTGTATGGACCTTCCCAGTTTTTCTTTAATTTGAGGCAAATGCCTCGACGCCGACGGGGGTTATAGAGCCAGACTAAATCCCCACTTGGTAACTCTTTTCCATTGTCCACGTGTCATGGTACCTCTTCATCCGATCACTAGATAATTTAAGTTTCCCACGCACCAAGTTGTGAATATTCTCCATTCGATTTTGAAGATCGGTGACATATTCTTCACGGGCCACTTCACCAGGTTTACAGCCAAACACCAAGTCACATGGTAGCCTCATTTCTCTACCATACAGGACCTTCGCAGGCGTTTGGCCTGTTGATTCGTAAATGGCCGATCGAATGGCCATTAGAAATAGCGGAATATGTCGATCCCAATCCCTCTGACACTCTGACACCACTTTTGACAGGTAGTTGGTTATGGTCCGATTCATTCGTTCCACCATTTCATCAGACTGAGGGTGCATCGCTGTGGTTCTCGTTTTGTGGATGCCTAATCTTTGGCAAACTTCTTAAAACAGCTTGCTCTCAAAATTTCTCCCTTGGTCTGAATGTGATTCTAGTGGTACTCCAAAACGGCTTATGAATTCTTCAACTAATATACCTGCCAAAGTGGTGGCTTCCTGATTGGAAACTGCGTAGGCTTCAACCCATTTAGTGAAGTAGTCCATTACAACAAAAATGTACTTATTTCTTACATCGCTTTGTAGAAGTGGCCCCAATACATCTACTGCGATTCTTTCAAAAGGACTTCCGACCAGGTATTGCTGCATTTCCGCCTTTGGTTTTCGATGCGGACCATTACTGGCAGCACATGTGGTACATTTTCGGCACCAATCTTTAACATCGTTAGTGCAGTTTACCCAGTAAAATCTATCTCGGACCTTTTGCAGAGTTTTCGTAATACCCAGATGTCCTCCAGAACTATCATTATGTATTTGTTTTAAAATGTCTGGTACAGCATTTCTTGGAACCACTATTTGTTTCCTTGTTTCACTGCCCTCGGCATTTTCTATAAGTCTTTGAAGAAGCCCACTGTCCAAAATTAAAGAGGTCCATTGGGCCCAATATGCTTTTAAAGCAGGAGAGGATAAGGATATCTCTGTCCACAACGGACGATGGTTCATTCTCTTCCATTTCTGAATCTTTTTTAGAACGGGATCGTTTTCTTGTTGCTCTTCCAGCATAGAGCTCTGGTCTTCTGGCACAACCTTAACTAATGCAAGTTGTTCCTCGTTCTGCTCCATGCGAGTACAATGGGGGCAATCAGGTTGACATGGCCTTCTAGAAAGTGCATCAGCATTACGATGTCTTGTTCCAGGTCTGTGCTCGATTTCAATATCATATTACTGAAGTTTTTTGAGCCATCTTGCTATCTGTCCTTCTGGGTTCCTAAAGCTAACTAGCCGCTTTAAACTGGCATGGTCTGTTCTAATTAGGAATTTTCTGCCATACAGATATTTATAAAAGTGCTCGACGGATTTTACACAGTAGTTTTTTCATCTTTCGATAAAGTTTTGCTGAAGTATCCAACTACTCTTTCTTTACCATCTTGTAGCTGTGACAAGACGGCTCCAATTCCCACATTGCTGGCGTCGGTATCCAGAATAAGCTTACCGTCAGGAAGTGGGTAAGCAAGAATAGCGGCAGACGTCAGCTGTTTCTTTAATAAATCAAATGCCTTTTGACATTCCTCATCCCAACAGAAGGACTTGTCTTGTTCTGTCAAACGTGTCAAGGGTTTGGCGGCGATGTCTCCAAAATTCTTACCGTCGGTAATAGGAACACAGACCCAAGAAACTTCGGAGCTGATGTCTGTCGATAGGAATTGACCATTCTTGAACAGCTTGAATCTTAGCGGGATCGACAGCAACGCCATCCTTGCTTACGTTATGTCCTAAATAGTTGACCTGTCTCTGAAACAAGTGGCATTTCTTAACATTTAATGTTGGATTAGCTTTTTGTAATCTTTTAAAGACTTCTTCCAGGTTGGTTACGTGTTCTTTAAAGGTCTTTCCCATTATGATGATGTCATCTAGATAAACTAGACAAGTTTCCCATGACAAACCTCGGAGGATGTTTTCCATTACCCGTTCAAAAGTCGCAGGAGCATTACAGAGGCCAAACGGAGGGACCGTGAATTGCCATAACCCTGATCCACTGGTAAAGGCAGTCTTTTCCTTTTTTGCAGGATTCATTTTAACCTGCCAGTATCCGCTTTTAAGGTCCAAGGTAGAAAACAAAGTAGAACCTGCCAAAGCGTCGAGGCATCATCAATCCTTGGCAGAGGATAACTGTCTTTTTTAGTGACATCATTAGGCTTTCGATAGTCGACACAAAATCACATTGATCCGTCTTCCTTTCTCACTAATACTACAAGAGAAGCCCACGGACTACTGGATGGTTCGACTATGCCATTTTGAATCATTTCTTTAAGAGCTTTATCTGCTCCTTCCTTCTTAACTTGAGGCAGCCGTCGTGGTACCTGTCGAATCGGACGTGCATCGCCAGTATCAATTTTATGTTGGACAACATCAGTTCTTTCAAATTTACTTTTAGAAACAAATACAGGTTTATAACGGTAAAGTAGATCTCTTAACTGTTTCTTTTCTAATTTTGACAAAGAGGGATCTAATTTTGTCATTAATTGTTTGATTTCATTGGTCTCATTAGTTTCCATAACGTTTACCTTGTGAATTAGGGCCGTTACTGGTTCTAAACTTCCCATTTCCGTGTCCTTTCGGAGAAAAACTGGATGATCGTTCAAGTTATTAACTCGGATGGGTACCTCTTTGGCGGATCTAACAAGAATCTCTCCCACAAGAAGTCCTTTTCCCAATTCATGGTCATGGTTCTTTGGCTCTATCATGGCTGGGGCACCATCTGGCTCCAGTCCATCCAGCCGCGCTGTTACGACACATTCGCAGCTCGCCGGAAGTTCGATATCATCGATTAGCTTAATCAAGGCCCCGTTAGCTTGTTTTCGATGCAGGAATATTTCCTTATTACCAGTACGAAGGATACGTCGGCAAAGATCCAAATGACAACCACAGTGGAGCATAACATCCATGCCCAGAACAACATCTTCATCAACGTCAGCCACCAGCACCGAGTGAACAAGAGAGGTTGAACCAAACTATAGCGTCACCTATATCTCACCGTAGACTCTAACAGATTCTCCGGTAGCGGTACGCAGTCTCCAACTGGTAGGTAACATCTTCTTTTGCATAATGATGGATGGTCGGACGATAGTTTTTGTAGCTCCAGTGTCTACCAGCATGCTAAAGTTCTTTCCATCAATGAGTCCAGCTACATACAAGCTGTCCACGTGATGTCGCAGAGTTGCCAATTTAATGGTGTTAGGGGCTTCGGGAATGTTTGGAGTCAATGTTGCCCTCCAGTTTTCCTGCTGCTGAGGGACTTCAGCAGAGGATTTTTCTTTTTGAAGGCAAGCATTTCTTACATGGCCCAGTTCTCCGCAGTTCCAACAACTCACTGGGCGCCTTCTGAAGGTGAAGGTTTGGACCGCCAGGCACTCCAGGAAATCCTCCGCTGCAGTTGGATACGCAAACCTTACCATTCTTGCCACTTCTGCCTCAAACTCCTGGATAGTCTCCCCATTCTTTTGCTTTCGGCTCTTTAACTGCATTCGGTACACGGGTTGTAGATGAGTTTGGCCATAACGCATCTCTAGACGATTCACCAATAACTCGAAATTGTCAGCTTCATTCGGTGTCAATGAATACAGGACGTCTAAAGCCTCGCCTCGCAGAGCTATGGTTAGGGACAATGCCTTCTCCTGTGATGACCATCCATTTGCTTTGGCCGCCGCGTCGAATTGTTTCAGATAATTTGTCCAGAAAGTCTTCCCGTCGAAGGTCGGGCGTTTCATCGTAGTTCGTACCCGGGTCGCCTTCCCGTTTCCTCGTCGTTCGACGTCTACGTGGCAGGTTTTCATCCTCTCTGCAAATCCGTCGCCGTGGTGGATGGTTTGGTTTCGACGACAAGCTTTCTGCTCTTGTTGAAGCTTCCTTATTTCGAACTGTATTTGTTGGTTGATCTCCTCTTGAAAGTTGGCCACTTGCTGATTTTGCTCGTCCCGCATGTTAGCCATTTGCTGACTTAAGTTGACCAGTTGCTGATTTTGCTCGTCCCGAAGAGTGCACACTTCGGAGCGCAGATGCGATATTTGCTAGAAAAATGAACTGGATAACTCTTCTGGTAGAGTAGACATCCTTTGTGATAGCTGGGACATCTCTTCTTGCTGGTTCGTCATTTGTTGTGATAGCTCCTCCTGCAGCCGGGAAAGTTGTTGCGATTGCTGGGAAAGTTGTTGGGCTAGTTCAGAATTCGCTTTTTGGTTTGGGTCTTCGAACTCCACAGCATCTGGGTCCACATTGTCCCAGTAGTTTCTAACTCTACTTCTTCGAGCTCTCTTCTAAGCTCAGCCACCAATAGTTTATTTTTCTTCTTTCCAGGCATTCTTGTATCTTCACCCCAAACCTGACACCAATTTGAAACACTTATGGGAACTTTAACACAATTTATTCACAAAATTGTAAAGATACACAGAACTCTCCTGGTTAACTTTTAAACTAACAATACAATGAACTATTATTTGAACTCCCCTTAACTATCTATACATCCCCTTATATGAAACAAAAGAACATTCTGGAATGAACGCGAAACATAAATCCAAACCACGTGACTTTGTTATTTGTTTGACCCCCGCCGCCACATTGAATTTATTTTGACACATCGTTGAATTGGGGCGATATTGGATTCATCTTCAGAAAGCTGAGGAGTGGTATAGTTATAAAACGATTTGCTTTTTATTTTGTGATGTTTAAAGGTGTTTTTTAGTGTTTAAAAAGGACCATTTTCCAATTTCAACATGGAGAGTGCTTATTTAAAATCATTATTAGCGGAAAATCCAGATGTTGGCAAAAGGTATGTATGCTAAATATCCCGTGATTTGTTTTCTTTACTTAATGCTTAGACTTTATTAATAATGCAATCAACCATGTTACAATATTATAGTGTTAAAGGTTACAATAATGTTTTTATAGGTAACAAAGTTTACTTTTGCACCTGGTGATAGGTACACCCGTATTTGCATGTTAGATATCTTTATATTTTTTATTTTTTTTTACAAGTTTTTGGTCGTTTCCGTAAAAAAAATAAACAATTTAAGTAGGAATAATTAAAAATTAAAAATAGGCTAACAGTTAAAAGTAAAAAACTAAAAAATCTAGTGTACAATAATAATAATAAACAGAGAAAAATATAATAATAAATTAGATGTAGCTGTTATTTAGAAGGTTTTGGTAAAGAAGAAAGTTAACTGAAATATAGTGCTAAGGACTTCTTTCTTATTCTACAGGTATTAACAGAAATTGAAAATAAGTAATGGCTTAGATCCATAATACACTGTTGATATGGAAAGCCTCAACACTTTTATTGATGGTGTTCCACCAATTACCAATATGGATATTGTTAGTTATCTATTTCTAACACAGAGCTTTTATACAAAGGATCAAATTAGAGCATACAAGAGTTTACAAGCCTACAAATATTTCGAATCTGGGTTTGTTATAAAGGCAGGAACCAAAAGGATAACTGATTTGTTTGTGTTGATCGGAAAGGTATGTAATCTTTCAATATTCATTAGGTACGTTTCAGAGCTGGGTAATTACTTGTATTTACTGTTAATTACCAATTACTTTTTGGTCTAAGAAGTTTTTTTTAGTAATTTAAAATATATAAATACAACACATAATATAAAAAATATAAATAGTAAGCAGATTCTAGCCTAAAGTTTGAGGAAGGGTCTGGGAAGGAACTCTGCAAGGTCATGAGTCATGCAGGAATTTTCTTGTTTTTATTGGTAACAGTAATTGTAATTAGATTAATAAATATTTAATTACAAATTCCAATTCCAACAAAAAATTTGCTCTAATTACAATTCCAAATGATTCAAATAAAAAAAGGTATTTAAGTACAATTACGAATTACTTTTTACCACGGAATATACCCAGCTCTGTTACGTTTGTTCTAATATAAAAAATGTATTACATCAGAATCTTTTGATTTTATATTGATTATTGTAAACTTATATTGGGCATTTATTTTAGGTAAAACATTCCCAGCGGTTTAGTGCAAAACCATTAGAAGTATGGTGTATTGTTGGCAATGATGCTGATATACATACAGCTCACTGTACATGTATGGCTGGTAATAGTAAAACTTGCTGGTTTGAGGAAGTTTTAGTATTGGTCCAGTTGAAATTGTTTTAGAATTGAAATAAATCTGTATTACATATATTATTTGTAAGTAAATAAATGTTGTAGTTAAGAAAGAAAGCAGTGTTTAAGATTATACAAGTAGTGTGTGTGTATATGTGTAACTCTGCAATTAAATTAGTGCTGCATTTTTTCTAAATAAATGTAGAATTAAGTTAGCCTTTTATTAATTGTAAGTTTTTTGTCGATGTTGTCTTGTGGAATTGTTTCTATGACCTTTGGGGTTTTATTTTCTAGTTTTTTTGTTTTGGAAACAAGTAAAGTGTTATACAAGAGTTTTATTTTTTTATTGTCTCTAAAATGTTAGACATTTAATGCATTAGGAAAACAATTATTTTAACATGAGTACATTACAATACATATTTCTAGTTTTAACATGAGTAAAATCAATGAACGCCTCATTGTACAAATATGTTGATCTTATTGCCAAAGCTATGTAAAAATATATTATAACAACACTTAGTTACATAAACGTTATACATATTATGAAGAGACAAGAATTATTACTTATTTAAGGACAAACTGATATAAAACATGCATTGAATGTAAAGAAATAATAAAAGATGCAAAGTAATAGATTTGTTTATAAAACAATCATAAAACTATTTAAATAATAAAAGTATAAAGGAATACTGTAACAGCTTTATCTAGCATATTGACCTTTTCATTACTGCCTTTTTTTAACATAGTAATTGGAATAGTGTGTACATATTATACATATTATGAAGAGACAAGAATTATTACTAATTTAAGAAAAAACTATATAATTAAGGATTTAAATTTATGGTACAAAATATTCAGTATCTGCTCAAAATAGGTAGTACAGTGGATGCAGAAATTTTAAACCTGTACGCTAAATCTTTATAATGCAAACCTAGTCTTAGTTTGATTAAAGTCAATAGAAGTTGATTGAAGCTGCTCAATGCTGTAGGTAGTGCTAGTTGTACAAACAAATGGTTCTACTCTTTTGAAAATGACCTTTACTATTTTAAATTTAAACCCTGTATAATATTTTCACTTGCTATCATCGGATTCATCATCCATAAGTCCTAAAGGTGAATTTTCTTTCAACTCTAATGCTTGCATTTTTTTGGAACTAAATTCATTATGTTCTAATTTGACTGAAAGTCTCCATACATTCAATTTGATTATCCTGCAACTGTTTAGGCATTTCATTAATATCCATGACCTGTTGACAAAGTAATTAATTATAACAATTTTCAGCAACTATCAATACCTACATAATTTAACATTACTCTCACTAAAAACTAACATTCTTTTTATCAAAATAAAGTGCAAAACATACTCATATAGTTTTTTTTACTGACCAGGACGGTCAGCTAAACATATCTCAGTCAATTGTAATCAAGCTCTTGAGACAATTTATATAAAAAAGGACTACACTATTAATTATTTTTTACCTTAGTGTCAGCCAATTTTCTCCTTTTATCTGTGATATTCACTGTGTCAACATCTGCAACCCTTTTTTCTACTTTCTGAGACACATGTCCCATATGTTGAGATGGTACCCTGTCAGGGTGGTCTTTATCTTCGAGGGCAGCAGGTTTGTCTAAAATAAGTTAATACCTACTTGAGTACCTACAAACTACGTATACTAGGAGCTAGAAGAGTTGATATACTATTCGAGATAATATTTGATAAGTAGCCTACCGGTTATAAAGTGTCTACTGCAAACTTTCTGGTGTTTCAATATTGATTCGGTCAGATCGTCTCTCTTTATTGCCGCAATCCATGCAGCCCTGCGAAGTTTGGTCACCTCGTTTTTCTCAGTTGAAAACCTGTGTTTTGTCTCTGCGGGAACGCGATAAAACGAAACTTAATCCCGATTAAAACGGCTTCCACAACCAACCACAATACATATCGAAGACATTTCACAATACAAACACTTCACTATTTAAAATCCACAATTTACTGCCAAAAAACAGAAAGAAAACCAAAGGATCAACAAAAACTCAAACACTCTACAGTAACTTTGTTGTTTGTTTGACCCCCGCCGCCATATTGAATTTATTTTTTGACACATCGTTGGATTGCCTAATATACTAGAAAGAGAGAGAACATTCTGGAACAAATAATCTGAAAATAGTCTTTCACGTAAAGGTCCTTTTCTTAATCGGTTATGCCGTTACACTATTAACAAAATAATAATTATATATAAATCGGTAAATATATGCACTTTATCAGCAAATTTATATTAAATGTTCGGATTTCCGTCCATCTTTTTCAATGCATTTAACATTTTTTTTAATTATTAAATTTAGCAACTTAAGTAATATGCAATGTCTTATTCTTTTTATCATATTATATTCTGATAATAAGATAGCTGTGGAAAATTGCCATATAGATTAATAGGCTTAAAAATATAAATGTCAAAATCATTTAACTATTTATAAAGCTGATATTTAATTGTTTGATATTGTGTGTTACTTGAGTTTTCTTGTTTTCGTCTAAGTTTTTTGTTTTCGTTTAACGGTTTGCAATTTTGTTTTAAGTTTTTTTAGGACTTTTAAATTTTTATTTTTTAAGATTTTTTTGTTTGTTGTTACATTTTTGAGTTTGGGTTTTGATTGTTTTCGTTTCAATTTTTGTTTTCGTCTATAAGCTTAAATGCGTTTTACAAGCAAAGAATTGTTTGATATCTTAGCAGTTTATTTTGAATGTGCAAGAAATGCTACAATTGGAGCATAGACATATGCTCAACAATATCCTAATTGACGCCACCCTACTAGAAAAGGTTTTTTAAGAATCATACACCGTTTACGAACAACTGGAAGTGTTCATCTTCCTTTATTCCAGGGACATCGTAGAAGTCGCACTGACGAGAATGTTATAAATTTATTAGCTTATGTTGCATTTGATCCACATCTTAGTACTCAGATAATTTCACAAGACCTGGAACTACGGTCCAAAAATTTTTAAAGGAGCATAATTAACAGAATTTGTGTAAAAAAATAATAATATTGCAATAAATCAGTGATCGCCATTTTGTTTTAGATTATATTCGTATTATTTAGTCCAGCACCAGCCTTTAACTGTTGAGGATTTTGATCAAAGGCTTAATTACTGTCACTGGCTTTTGGGTATGGTAGCAGAAGATCGGGAAGTTCTCTCTAATATATTATGGACAGATGAGGCCTCTTTTCATAGCAATGGAGGTGTAAGTCTTTTTAATTCACATAACTGGTCTAAAACCATTCCCCCTGGATGCGTGAAGTACAACGCCAAGGTCGATGGACTGTAAATTGTTGAGCAGGAATTTTGGGAGGGCGAATTATTGGCCTATTCTTTTTTGGCGGCTTTTATCGATTGTCGAACAGAAGCTAGTGCTCCAGGTCGTACAGTGGCCAAAGATCGGATAACGTTCATGCCCTGTTCTAATTCAAGTGGCACACATAAACTTAAAGTGCTCGTTGTTGGACAAGCTAAACATCCGAGGGCTTTCAAAAAGGTTCAATTACCGGTGATATACAAAAACTAGAGCAGAGCATGGACGACTAAGCAACCTTTCGCAGAATGCTTCTACAAAGAATTCGTGCCATCAGTGAAACATTTTCTTAAGAAGAGAAACCTGCCACCAAAAACGTTGCTTATTTTAGACAACTGCCCAGGACACTCTTATTCGGTGGATTTGAAATCAGACGACAATTTCGTACGTGTCATATTTCTTCCCCCAAACGTCACGCCGATTTTACAACTTAGGGATCAAAATGTCTCCAAATCATCAAGATGCATTATAAAAAAAGACTTCTTTATAAAATTTTATCAAAGGACAGCAATCAAAACATTGTCCAGATTCTCAAAGATACGAATTTCAAAGATGTTGTTTTTTCTTTGGCTAATTCATGGGACAGTATCAAAGAAAAAAATGTGGTTTGCGCATGGGGTAAGTTATGGCCTGATATGGCCTCATATGGAACTTCTGGAAATGTATAAGGATCAAAAAAAGGATAATAAAGGTTTCTCAGAAAACGATCCAGACGACGACATTCAAGCCGAGCTACCGGCGTTGCAAAAATCCCTGCAAATTTGGTTAGCCGGTTCAGCAAATAAAAAAGCGAATAAGGCAATCCAACGATGTGTCAAAAAATAAATTCAATATGGCGGCGGGGGTCAAACAAACAACAAAGTTACTGTAGAGTGTTTGAGTTTTTGTTGATCCTTTGGTTTTCTTTCTGTTTTTTGGCAGTAAATTGTGGATTTTAAATAGTGAAGTGTTTGTATTGTGAAATGCCTTCGATATGTGTTGTGGTTGGTTGTGGAAGCTGTTTTAATCGGGATTAAGTTTCGTTTTATCGCGTTCCCGCAGAGACAAAACACAGTTTTCAACTGAGAAAAACGAGTTTACCAAACTTCGCAGGGCTGCATGGATTGCGACAATAAAGAGAGACGATCTGACTGAATCAATATTGAAACACCAGAAAGTTTGCAGTAGACACTTTATAACAGGTAGGCTTCTTATCGAATATTATCTCGAATAGTATATCAACTCTTCTAGCTCCTAGTATACGTAGTTTGTAGGGGCTCAAGTAGATATTAACTCATTTTAGACAAACCTGCTGCCCTCGAAGATAAAGACCACCCTGACAGGGTACCATCTCAACATATGTCTCAGAAAGTAGAAAAAAGGGTTGCAGATGTTGACACAGTAAATCTCACAGATAAAAGGAGAAAATTGGCTGACACTAAGGTAAAAAATAATTAATAGTAGTCCTTGTATTGATAGTTGCTGAAAATTGTTATAATTAATTACTTTGTTAACAGGTCATGGATATTGATGAAATGCCTCAACAGTTGCAGAATAATCAAATTGAATGTATGGAGACTGATCTTACAATGGCTAATCTTTCAGTCAAATTAGAACATAATGAATTTAGTTCCAAAAAAATGCAAGCATTAGAGTTGAAAGTAGAAAATTCACCTTTAGGACTTATGGATGATGAATCCGATGATAGCAAGTGGAAATATTATACAGGGTTTAAATGTAAAATAGTGAAGATCATTTTCAAAAGAGTAGAACCATTTGTTTATACAACTAGCACTACAGCATTGAGCAGCTTCAATCAACTTTTGTTGACTTTAATCAAATTAAGACTAGGTTTGCATTATAAAGATTTTGCGTACAGGTTTAAAATTTCTGTATCCACTGCATCTACCTATTTTGAGCAGATATTGAATATTTTGTACTATAAATTTAAATCCTTGATTATATAGTTTGTTCTTAAATTAGTAATAATTCTTGTCTCTTCATAATATGTATAATATGTACACACTATTCCAATTACTATGTTAAGAAAAGGCAGTAATGAAAAGGTCAATATGCTAGATAAAGCTGTTACAGTATGTTGTGCATTAATTAATCTCTCTCCACCTATTATAGTTTTATTATTTAAATAGTTTTTTTTTTTTTTTTTGAACAAATCTATTACTTTGCAACTTTTATTATTTCTTTACATTCAATGCATGTTTTATATTAGTTTGTTCTTAAATAAGTAATAATTCTTGTCTCTTCATAA
This sequence comes from Altica lythri, assembly GCA_964028335.1. NCBI lineage: Eukaryota > Metazoa > Arthropoda > Insecta > Coleoptera > Chrysomelidae > Altica > Altica lythri. Next base: position 95,364,029 of record OZ034801.1, on the reverse strand, counting down.
TATATATAACGTTTATGTATTAAGTGTTATTATAATAATATATTTTTACATAGCTTTGGCAATAAGATCAACATATTTGTACAATGAGGCGTTCATTGATTTTACTCATGTTAAAACTAGAAATATGTATTGTAATGTACTCATGTCAAAATAATTGTTTTTCTAATGCATTAAATGTCTAACATTTTACAGACAATAAAAAAATAAAACTCTTGTATAACAGTTTACTTTTTTCCAAAACAAAAAAAACTAGAAAATAAAACTCCAAAGGTCATCGAAACAATTCCACAAGACAACATCGACAAAAAACTTACAATTAATAAAAGGCTAACTTATTCTACATTTATTTACAAAAAATACAGCACTAATTTAATTGCAGAGTTACACATATACAACACACACTACTTGTATAGTCTTAAACTTTGCTTTCCTCCTTAACTACTACATTTATTTAGTTACAAATAATATATGTAATACAGATTTATTTCAAATCTAAAACAATTTCAACTGGACCAATACTAAAACATACTTAAAACAGCAAGCTTCACTATTACCAGCCTACACCATACTTCTAATGGTTTTGCACTTAACGGCTGGGAATGTTTTACCTAAAATAAATGCCCAATATAAGTTTACAATAATCAATATAAAATCAAAAAATTCTGATGTAATACATTTTTTATATAAAAACAAACGTACCAGAGCTGGGTAATTCCGTGGTAAAAAGTAATTCGTAATTGTACTTAAATACATTTTTTTATTAGAATCATTTGGAACTGTAATTAGAGCAAATTTTTTGTTGAAATTGTAATTTGTAATTAAATATTTATTAATCTAATTACAATTACTGTTACCAATAAAAACAAGAAAATTCCTGCATGACTCATGACCTTGCAGAGTTCCTTCCAGACACTTCCTCAAACGTTAGGCTAGAATCTGCTTACTGTTTATATTTTTTATATTATGTGTTGTATTTATATATTTTAATTTACTAAAAAAACTTCTTAGACCAAAAAGTAATTATGAAAATAATTGTTAATTAACAGTAAATACAAGTAATAACCCAGCTCTGAAACGTACCTAATAAATATCGAAAGATTACATACCTTTCCAATAAACACAAACAAATCAGTTATCCTTTTGTTTCCTGCCTTTATAACAAACCCAGATTCGAAATATTTGTAGGCCTGTAAACTATTGTATGCTCTTATTTAATCCTTTTTGTATAAAAGCTATGTGTTAGAACTAGATAACTTACAATATCCATATTGGTATTGGAGGAAAACCATCAATAGAAGTGTTAAGGCTCTCCATATCAACAGTGTATTATGGATCTAAGCCATTTATTATTTTTAATTTCTGTTAATACCTGTAGAATAAAAAAGAAGTCCTTAGCACTATATTTCAGTTAACTTTCTACTTTACCAAAACCTTCTAAAAAACAGCTACATCTAATTTATTAATATATTTTTCTCTGTTTATTATTATTATTGTACAATCGATTTTTTAGTTTTGTACTTTTAACTGTTAGCCTATTTTTAATTTTTAATTATTTCTACTTAAATTGTTTAATTTTTTTTACGGAAACGACCAAAAAGTTGTAAAAAACATAAAAAATATAAAGATATCTAACATGCACATACGGGTGTACCTACCACCAGGTGCAAGAGAGAACTATGTTACTTATAAAAACATTATTGTAACCTTTAACACTATAATATTGTTACATGATTGATTGCATTATTAATAAAGTCTAAGCATTAAGTAAAGAAAACAAATCACGGGATATTTAGCATACATACCTTTTGCCAACATCTGGATTTTCCGCTAATAATGATTTTAAATAAGCACTCTCTATGTTGGAATTGGAAAATTATCCTTTTTAAACACTAAAAAACACCTTTAAACATCACAAAATAAAAAGCAAATCGTTTTATAACAATAACACTCCTTATTTTTCTGAAGATAAATCCAATCTCGCGCCAATTCAACGATGTGTCAAAATAAATTCAATATGGCGGCGGGGGTCAAACAAATAACAATGTCACGTGGTTTGGATTGCCTTATAATAAGGATTTTGACTGTATAAATTGCACTGACTTGGTGTCAAAGTTAGGGTCCTGTCTACCAGCGTTCCACGCTTTTACAGGCTGCGACTACACTGCAGCTTTCTACAACAGGGGTAAAATCAGGCCGTATAAAATTTTTGTAAATAGGGACGCTGTGACAATGACAGTGTGCATAGTTTGCAATACTGCTTTTAGTATTGCTCATGGTGGGTGTTCAGTAATAGAACTTGAGTTGTAAACGAAATTTAGAGCTTTTTATTTAACTCAAGCCTTCCATAATACGATCAAACACCACCAAAGCTGCAGGTCAAATGATTGTATCAATAAGATAAAAAGCGTCATGTCTAGTGATTTTATAACTGCGTCTAATTTTAGCTATGCCAGAACAAAGAAGTCAACTCTGGTAACTGGTGTTTAAGCTTTAAAGTCAAAGTTATTGAAAATTGCTTCAGATGAAATATCTAGTTTCGGCTAAAATTGTATTGATGAGTTCAAATTAAATAAAAACAGGTAGCGACAATACAAATTCAAATTTTCGTATTTCAAAAATTAAAAACTACGTTCCATGGTGGTATTGAAGGTGTGGGTTGCACTGCACATACACATTACATAACATTATTTGTACAGTAACATATAGATGAACCTGTGACATCAAAGGTATTATTATCAAAATCTTCTCTTATTTTAGCCAATAAAAACAGAGAAGCTAAAAAGTAGTTGTGAAATGATCGACGTCGAATAGCACTATTTTAGCACATTAAAAAACTCGTTGGCTGTCTTCAGAATTTTAAAACGGTTTGATGCTCTAAAGTATTTATTTTAAATGAGAAACAAAGCTACAAACATTTTGTAATAATTTTTTTAATAATCCTTTAAGTGAGGCATATATATCTCTGTTTTGTTCCATAACCAATTTAATTTTTTTCATCAAGGAAATAAAAGGAATGAAGGATGTACAAAAAAGGTAATGGAAGTTAATGATGTATGGAAATCTAGTCTCTTGGCTTTGATCAGAAGAGTAACAGCTCAGTAAAATCCATTCTTAAGCGTGGTTATATTATGCAACAAGACGAAATTCAGAACCAAAGTTATGAAACAGTATTTTGACAGATGGAAATTACCGTTCCCTAGTCCCGTACAGTTTAAATGGATGTTTTAAAAAGAAATCCCCAGTTAAAGAAACTATTTGTTACTTGAATGAAAAAACCATTGACATAAATCATACTTTGCTATTTGATCAACTGGCACCATTCCAATATAGCTCTATTCGACACATCCAATACAAATCTTAGAGTAAGAATTTACGAGTCTCTTTAGATATTATAGACACAAAGTATTGCGAATTAACTAAACTATTTTGGTAGAAATGTAAGAGCATTTTTTAAGATTGCAAGTATTTTTTTCCGGTGCTTACACCTCAACTACAACAGAAAGGTCGGTGATACATTTAGAACCATAGTGTTACGTGTTACTATTATAGCAGTTACTGTTCTGAAGATCGCTGCTGTTATAAAACTGTTCTGAAATTGAGACAGTCCATAAAACACTCTTTGTTTTTGGTTATATTTCTAATATTGAATAGGGTTAAAATGGAGTGCGAAATTGGCAATTAAAAATTTGTTCACTTAATAGTAGTGATGCAGAGCCGATTCTAGCGCACTACTTCCAAATTTCGCCGCTAGATGACGCAACAGGTGGCGGCGCTGCAATCTTTTGTTTTTCAAATGGCCTTTGACGTTTGGCACAAGTAGCCAACTCTTCTTTTTTCAAATGGCCTTTGACATTTAGCGCAAGCAGCCAACTCTTCTTTTCGTTATATTTTTGAATTTTTTCGCGCTTCGCTGTCATCGTACCAACTTTTCATGCAACCAACTTTACAGTGCTACCAACTTTTGCGTTATAACAATTTAATTAAAAAAAATTCTTTACAGAATCGAACCCGGGTCCCCCCGTATCATAAACAAATACGTTAACCACTACATCATCGCAGGATTTAATAAAATGTGACAAACAATAGTAGAAAAAAAAATAAACAAGTCTTATCGCAATAAAGATAACAGACTTAGAAATATTTTAAATTGGTTTATTCCAAAAGAATTTAATGTGTTACGTATCATTGTAAAGGGGTTGCTGTATAGAGTAAGATGAAGCGTCAAAAAGACCGTATTTATGCTGCCAAAAGGGCATTATAGCTATATCTCGTAAACGGCCAAACGAATTTCGGCGTGTGACGTATCATTGTAAAGGGGTTGCTGTATAGAGTAACATGAAGCGTCAAAAAGACCGTATTTATGCTGCCAAAAGGGCATTATAGCTATATTTCGTAAACGGCCAAACGGATTTCAGCGTATGACGTATCATTGTAAAGGGGTTGCTGTATAGAGTAAGATGAAGCGTCAAAAAGACCGTATTTATGCTGCCAAAAGGGCATTATAGCTATATCTCGTAAACGGCCGAACGGATTTCGGCGTATGACGTATCATTGTAAAGGGGTTGATGTATAGGGTACAATTAAGCGTCAAAAAGACCGTATTGATGCTGCCAAAAAGGCATTATAGCTATATCTCGTAAACGGCCAAACAGATTTCGGCGTATGACGTATCATTGTAAAGGGGTTGCTGTATAGGGTAAGATGAAGTGTTCAAATCTTCTAAAATATTAAAAGCGCGTGACCTTTGTGAATTAGTTGTTAAAATTATATCAATCTTGAATAAAAAATCGAGTAATTTAAATTATAAAACTTAACAATTTTTAAAATAACGAAAAATACAACAAACTTTAATAAAAAAAACTCAAATATACTTTTAAGCATCAAATTTTAAAAGTATAAAACTTAAAGAGTTTTTAAAGTAACAAAAAATATATTAAACTTTAATAAAACTCAAATAATATACATTCTTAGAAGCCAAACTTTATATCATAAAACTAAAAAATTTTGAAGGCAACGATGAAATGTATATTTTTTACATCAATATAATGTTTTCAATTAAAAAATTTTTAAATAAAAAATACTTATTTTAATAATAAAAAGGAATAACATACAGTTATCAAAACAAAAATTCGGTTTTTATCAGGAAGCTGTGGTTTGTGTCGATGAAAATAGGATACCGCAAAAACAAAAAGCTATGACGTTTATTTGGTTGAGTTATGGTATACATAGACATTAGCGTCACATGTGATTGGTAAATATAATATTTAATAAACAACATATAGAATATATTGTAAAAGCAACAATTAGGTTTTAATTTTTATCGACGCCTATGTGTTTCGGCTAAGTCGTGCATATTTAAAGAGGGTCCTAGATTTAACTTGCTCATTATTGGTTTGACTCTCTATACATCCAGTTCTGAGTTCAGTTTCAAGTGCAAAAGTTTGTTTTTTTTTGTTACATATCCATAAAGGTAAGAATTTTTATTTTATTTCAAAATTTTAATTTAATTTAATTTTTGAGTTGATTTAATTTTATTTTTCTTGAGTTAAGTTTATTTGTCATAATTTAATTTTTTGTAATGATTTAATTTTATTTGTAGTTGGATTTAACTGGAATAAATTTAAAAGAGAACTATTTCAACACTGAAGTCCACCTGCCAGAAGAAGTGTCTGCCGGAACTTATTAAATCAAAATATAAAGGGAAAAAGCAAAATTGGGGAAAGCTAATCACTCCGATACATTTGAAATAGTTAAGGAATATAACTTCTTCTTCTTCGATATTGTTTTCCTCTCTTTACAACCACCACACACACAAAGGTAAGAATTATTTTATTTTTAAGTTGATTTAATTTTTTTTTTCTTTAGTTATGTTTATTTTGAGTTGATTTAATTTTTTGTAATGATTTAATTTTATTTTTAAGTTTATTTAATTATTTGTTTAGGTAATTTTATTTTGAGTTGATTTAATTTTTTGTAATGATTTAATTTTATTTTTAAGTTGATTTAATTTTTTATTTTTAGATGAATTTAACTAAAATTAATTCGTTATGTCTTGCAGAAAAAATAACGAGAAAACTATTATCAAATTAGGAGAACTTCCAGTGGATGTTCCACAAAAATTATTGAACGCTAAACTAGTCCAGAGCAAATTTGGAGAAACAATTGTGGTTGAGCTAGAAAACGGGCTCTGTTTTTTACCTAAGAGAACCATTGAAACACTGAAGCCTCACTTGGCAGAATGGGTAGTACCGAATTCCTAACTATGGTCAGATCATTACGATCGACCCCCAGCTGGGCTACCGAACTCAGAACCTCTCCGTTAATCCTATGTCCGAATTCCTAACTGCATACAAATAATATTTAATTCTGAATTTAATAAATCTAAAATAGTCTTTAAAATTTTAAAAACGAAAAATGTGTTTTGAAAAATTTTACATTATTTTTTTTTGTAAGATTCAATAATTAATTAGATTTTACTCGTAAAAGTATAGCGCGTTTAAATCTTAAAGTGAAGATAAACTGTTTGAAGTGTTTTTTTCTAATTTCGTGTTATTAATAAAATTAAAAATAGTTCAAAATTGCAATTATATTTTTGTTTTTGAAATTTTTCGTTTAATTAATAAAATTAAAGAAATTTCAAAATTGCAAATATATATTTATTTTTGTTAATTTGATAAAATATTTACATACATGTCAAAATATATAAAAAAAAATAGTTGAAATAAATATATACATGAATAAATTAATTTTAAATTAACAATTATTAAATTTATACGAAATACATTTGATAAGTTTCAAGTACTACTCAGATGAAATAATATTTCTTTTCTTCAATTTGATTAAGAAAATCTAAAGTAGTCGCCAAGAACAGGTAAAAAATGTTTAGTTAGGAATTCGGACATAGGATTATGACCACGGTTAGGAATTCGTATATCCCGGGCAGAATTGTCTGGCTGGCATTATTTTATCAAATATAAACGAAAAAAACAAATTGGTCAAGCTAATCCTACCGATACATTTGAAATAGTTAAGGAATAATTTTTTGTAAGTTTTTTTATTTTATTTCTTAATTATGGCTCATGCTATTGTTAAAGATATTTTCAAAGCATATAAAGCGTTAATTAATAGTTTTTCACATAGAGAAGCAAATAAATTATTAAAACAAATTAAACAGCATGTTATCAGTTTTCATAAAGATATTCGTAGGGGAAATTTAGATATTGGGACACTTAGAAATTTACAAACAAATTTAGGACATTTAAAAACGTTTAAAGAAGCAATTATTAACTTGTCTAAGCAGGGATCGGGGTTAACTGAAAAATCAGGGGTAAAATGGGTCGATCTAGAATCTATTTTTCATTCAAGAATTAGGACTGCTGTTATTGGTAATTTAAAACATAAAGGCCTAAATAGTTTTTTTGCTGATGCGTTCAAGTTGATTAAGGGTAGAATAGGTAACAGTTTAAAAAAATTTAACATGATCAAAGTAAATGCAACATTTTGCGGGGAATTTATTAAGAAATCTAGGGAAATCGAAGACATTTTAGAGTTTAAATATTTCAACACTAAAAACGCGGTAATAGATGCAGGTACGGATCTTGCATTGTGGTTCAACGAAAATATTGTTGATAAAGTAATGAGTAAATTATCGGAATTTCAACTTAGGAATTCTGGATGGGCTTTAGACAAAATTATTTTATTGGAAATAAACATCAATAAATATGAGATAGGTAACGGTGCTTCATCATACATTAAGTTACCTGATCCTATACAAAAAAAGCAAGCATGCATTAATATTAAAAATTTAGATAAAGCATGCTTTTACTGGTCGGTAACAGCATCATTGTATCCAGTTGATAAAGATCCACAACGAACAAATAAATATCCTCATTATACAACGGTATTGAAAACCGAAGGATTAGACATGCCAATGAGACTAAACAATTTGTCCAAATTTGAAAAATTAAATCAAATTTCAATTAATGTGTACGCTTTAGAATTAAATACCGTGAAAGATAAATCATTTTCCACAATTTATCCTGCACGCTTAACAAAAGAAAAATTTAATAAACATGTAAATTTATTGCTTATTCAAGATAAATACTTTCCAAAATTAAACGATTATCATTGGATTATCATTGGATACGGAAAATGAAGTAATTAAATATCACTATTGTTTAATCAAAGATTTATCTCGCTTAATATCAAGTCAAGTTAGTAAACATAAACATAAGAATTATATTTGCGATCGATGTTTAAATTACTTTAGTAGTCAGGAAAAATTAAGTAAACAAGAAGATTACTGTAAAGATATGAACAATTGCAAAATATCGTACCCACCATTTGATCATGTAGAGTTTAAAAACCACGTATACAAGCAGACTACACCTTTTGTCATTTATGCAGACTTTGAGTCAGTGCTACGTTCTTATAATAAGAACTTGGGGAAACATACACGAAAGTTTCAGAAACACGAGGCGTATAGTGCAGGATATTATCTAAATTGCTCCTATGATAGTTCGCTATCATTTTACAATGAATATTGTGGAGAAGACTCCATGGATTGGTTCGCTGCTGAAATGACAAGGATGGCTAAATTAATTGAAGAGAAAATTAAACATATCGAACCAATGATTGTCAAACCTAGTTCACTTAATGCAACAACATGTCATATATGCGAGCACCCCTTCAAAGAGAAGGACACCATCGTTTTAGACCACGACCACTTTACGGGGAATTTTCGAGGGTTTTCACACCAAAGCTGCAATTTAAACTATAAAAAAAAGTTTGTTGTACCCGTAGTCTTTCATAACCTTTCGGGATACGACTTACATTTTTTAATTAGAGATTTATCCAAAAAAGGTAATATAAGCTTGCTTCCTATAAACAAAGAAAAATACATTTCATGTACATTAAGTAATGACGAGAGCGAAGTAAAGTTTAGATTTATAGACTCGCTACGATTTTTAGATTCCTCCCTAGATAAACTTTCTGCTTTACTAGAACCATCAGATCTACATTATCTATGTTCACAGTTTCCCAATTTAACATCTGAACAATTTGAACTATTAAGTAGAAAAGGGGTGTTTCCTTATAAATACATGGATTCAATTGAAAAATTAGACGATACGGAACTGCCATCCAAAGATAAATTTTATAGCACACTGACAGATGAAAATATTACTGACGATTTATACTCGCATGCACAAAAGGTTTGGCAATCATTTGAAATTAAAAATTTAAAGGAATATAGCATGCTGTACATGAAAACAGATATCTTGCTTTTAGCATTTGTGTTTGAATGTTTTCGCGAAAGATGCCGAAAAACGTATGGTCTCGATCCTGCTTGGTATTATACGCTCCCTGGTTATACGTGGGATGCTATGCTAAAATATACCAAATCTAAATTAGAACTACTAAAAGATATAGACCAAATCATGTTTATAGAGAAAGGTATAAGAGGAGGAGTCAGTCAATGCAGCAATAGATATGCTAAAGCAAACAACAAATATATGCCTGAATTTGACATGTCACAACCATCCAAATACTTAATGTACTTGGATGTAAATAATTTATATGGTTGGGCTATGAGTCAACCTCTACCATATGGGGGTTTTAATTGGGTTGACACAAACATCGACATAACTCAAATACCAGACGATGCTCCAGAGGGTTATATCCTCGAAGTAGACTTGGAGTATCCACATGATCTACATAATCTACACAATGACTTACCGTTTTGCCCAGAACATCGAAAACCCCAAGGATCAAAAATACAAAAACTAATGACCACTTTATATAACAAAGAGAAATATATCATACACTATCGAAATTTAAAGCAGGCCATGTTACATGGATTAAAAGTGAAAAAGATTCACAGAGTGTTAAAATTTAAGCAAAGCCCCTGGTTAAAGTCTTACATCGACCTAAACACAACTCTTCGAACAGCTGCCAAAAATGATTTTGAAAAGAATTTATATAAACTAATGAATAACGCTGTATTTGGCAAGACGATGGAGAATATAAGAAAACACCGTATTGTTAAACTCGTTAGATCTTGGGAGGGTCGATATGGAGCAAAGAACTTGATAAGCAGTCCTAGGTTTAGTTCGAGCAAAATCTTTGATGAAAACCTTTTAGCGATAGAGCTTTATAAAACCGAACTTGTATTCAATAAACCGTTGTACATTAGCATGTCGATTCTCGATATTTCAAAGACTTGTATGTACGACTTTTATTACACCTTTCTGCTTCCTACGATGGGTGTAGACAACTGTAAACTCTTATACACCGATACTGACGCATTTCTTCTTGAGCTGCGATGCAATCATATTTATACCGAACTAATTAAAGCCTATCCAAATAAATTTGACACCTCAGACTATGAACCAAATAATGCATATGGTATTTCACTCTTGAATAAAAAAGTCATTGGACTAATGAAAGATGAATGCAACGGCAAACTTTTAACTGAATTTGTGGGGTTGCGTTCAAAAATGTACTCATATTTAACAGAGGGTGATAAATTCATTAAAAAGAATGTCGTTGCTAAAAAAATTACTTTTGATGACTACCTTTCATGTTTAAGAGATAGTAAATTAAAAACAGTAAACCAATGCACGTTCCGTTCGTACAATCATAATGTTTATACAATCGAACAAACCAAAACCGGTCTATGTCCACACGACGATAAACGCTTTTTATGTAATAGATCATTTGACACTTTAGCATGGGGCCATCGCGATATAATGCTCGAATAATGTTATTCATAATTAAAAAATAAAAATGTGAATGTGTATTGTAAATTAATTAGGTTAGTTTTCTATTGTTTATTGTATATCTAAAATTAAATAACAGTTGTAAATTAATAAGTTTTTAGTTTTCTATTGTTTATTGTAGGTATATCTTAAACTTTTTATGTTTACAATAAATTTTTAATCTGAATCTATGGTGTATTATTTTCTGTTTAAACGATCAAAAAAACGTTCAAATTCATCGTTTAGACATCTATTCATGGCATCTATTATTCGATTGTTTGACGTTTATGAATTTAGGAACGAAAAAAACGATGAAAAGTGTCACTTTTTGTCACTTTGAAACGACATTTTTCCATAAGAAATACATGTAAATCGTAAATTTCTTTTAACCAATTTTTTAATACGTTATTGTGACAAATTTTAACGCTATCTTGACGTTTGGACGTTTCAAATTTTAGAACTGTGACGTACATAAATTTTGTCTCGATAAAATAACATTTTTTGATGCTATAATTATCGATTTTGAAATAAAAGTCATTATTTTTTTTTATAAAAGTTTATTGCATATTTTCCAAATCTCTTATTACATTTTGTTTATAAAAGTAAATATATTGACGCAAAGCGTTACATAATAAAGGATCAGTACATATTTCACAAAATACATCTAATGCTTGAAAGCAGTTATCACTAAAATTTCTTTTTACAATATCTATAACATTATTATAATAAATACCAAAGTTAATATTTTCTAGAATAACAATCTGATAAGCTATTATACAATGGTGTACTCTAACAAGTTCATCTACATCCTTTTCCGTTAGATGATATCTTACACCATGTTTTTCAACTTCTATGAACTTGGTGCCATCGTATACCAACTGTCGTATTGTACAAAAACCTCCACAGGAAAATGTTACTGGATCATACTCATCTGCGTAGGTTGGTAGTGGTTCAATAAAAAATGTGCTTTTGCTCAAAAATTCTATAAGATCAAGCCATTCCATTTTTCCAAACGACAATTTACTTGGCTTACAGTATTCTGATAAAATAATAGCTGGAGAAAATGTTCTTGCGGGAGATATACCAACTGTTATAACATACCCCTTAATTGTGAAAGATGATTGTAGCAGCAAATAATTTTCACGTTTTACTTTGTCTTCGTAAAAATTTAAAATTCTGTTTACTTCTTCCATATAGATAGAATCTTCACTACTACTACTACTCTCAGAATATGACGGCAATTCTTCACTACAATAACCACTGTCTTGTGTCATCATCTTTTAATACTTGATAAAACTTGTGTTGAAACTAAGTAAAAATAATTGCTTCTGCTTCTAAGGACAGTTTTAGTGGGACCGTAGACTGAACGGTTTAAACAATAGATGTTATGAATCAAAAAAGGCCCCCGGAAGCTATGAAAACGTATCTTGTTTGTCATAAGAATACATGTAAAAAATGTTCACAACAGAGTTTATAAAATATTAGATTTTTCGATCCAGCTATTATGCGAACTATCAAACCCTAGCCATTTAACGTAGATTTTATTGCCTTTTTTCCTCAGCACTTTTTCAACAAGGTAAAAATCAGGGTTTTTTGACTTTTGTAGCTTTTCCTCGTAAAATGCTCCTTTAATTGGTGATCCATGTAAATCTTCCAACATGTATGTTACGGGATTAGTTATGTTCACTTTGGTAATTTTAAAAAGCTCCGTAGTCCAATTGGGTGTATAGCCTTTATCGAATAGATGCTTTGCCTTGCTTATGCGCACCACATCTCCAATTTTATATTTTTGTGGACCTGCTATTTTCAAATGATTATAATGTTGCTGTAGAATCTCTTTTTCATTGGACTTGTTTACCTGAGACGGCTTTTGACCAATTGTTCTATGTTTGCTTTCGTTGTACTCTTTTGTAATTTTCGGTAACACATCTATCCACCTGTACGTACCGTTTAAGCTAAAATGCTTGTACAATTTCGTTTTCAGTGTTCTAATAACTCTTTCTGCCATACTTGCTTTCATCTTTGTAAATGTACTATAATGATTTATGCCATGTTTCTGCATTATATTTTGAAATTTTGTGTTGTAAAACTCTTTGCCCTGATCAGATTGAAGATTTTTCGGTTTGCGTTTTCCTATAATATCGGCAAAAGCTTTCGTGATTTCTTCGCCAGTTTTCGATTTCAACGGTCGAGTCCAGAGAAATTTCGAGAAGCAGTCAATTACCACTAGAATCATTTTAAACGATCGATTTTGAGTTGCGTAAGAACTCATTTCAGCCAAATCAATTTGCCATAAATCGTCCAAACCTTTGATAATTGTACGTCGTCGAGCATAATTTTTTCGAGCCGGTTTATGCAGCTCATTAACGACTTGAACATTTTCCTTTGAAAACATGACTGTGACTAAATCTAATGTTTAGGGATTTTGTACTAACCGATTCTCCAATGCTTTAATAATATTTACAACATTTTGCAGAGTATTTTGATTTATAGTTATTGTATTAAGCAAATCAGCAATGTTTTTTTCAATAGCCAAAATTTTTCCAGAGAGTACATTTACATTTTTCGTTACAGAGTGAGTTCTTTTAAGAATCTCATCCAACAAATCTTGACGTATATCTGGAATATCCTGATTATATAATTTTATTATCGCTTTCTCGATTTTATCTTTTACGTTTTCTACTGCATTTGTTTGATTTACAGCTAACTGTGCAGAGTTTGCATTAATCGTTGCTATTTGTGATTCTAAACTTTTAAGCGAATTTTTAATATCTCCTCGTAGGTACTGTTTTGCGGTGACAATTGATTCATCAACATACTTTTTATTAGCCATATGTTTGCTGGCTAACGGAGGATCTCTTGATATAAAAGTGTTTATGGCCATCAAGTCATTATTAAATGTAAGTTTCATAGCATTTATGTTTTCAGTCAACTTTTGTAAATTATTATCCATATATTTTTTATTGACGGCATCGCTATCTAAATCAGGATCTTGCACGTTTCTAAGTTTTAAATTTTCAAAATCAACATCTCCACTTAAAGTATGTGCTAATGCTGGTTTCGGTATAAACAATTTTTTATCTTCAACGATTTTTTTGGTACGTCCGAATTTGTCGACACTCATTGTGGTAATGATGTTTAAGCAATAATGCGTGCTTCTTTTAATTCCTCAATAATTGCAACAATTTCATTATCATTCGAAGTATTTCCAGCTTCTTTTGACGCTATTAAAAGCCGAAGCCTGTCAACAAGTTCGTTTGGATCGTCCCAATATTGAAGGTCAATTTTATTATCGTTGTAAACCATTTGCATCTCAGAGCCCGAAGGTTTTCGCAAGTGAGAGGTAGCCAGAGGTTTTATGATATGTGTGTATTTAAATCGGTTTGTTCCTTTAAGGTGTCCTTTAATGTTTTTATGAGGATTTGTTAATTCTAGTATTGTTCCATAACGCTTAAAATCATCATCATTGTAATTTTTAGGATTATCATTAAAAATTAATTCATACAGACCCGGTGTACGTCTTATCTGTTTGCCTTCTGTAATAATAAATCCATGCTTTTTATCAAAGTCGATTTGTTTTTCACCCAGAAACCATTTAGATGTATCACCATTGTAAATGGGACCATAAACCGTATCTATATTATCTTTTTGTGTCCAATGATCTAAAATATATGGATGAGCCATTGGAGGATACTGATCCAAGTATTCCTTAATAACATCTTCTGAAATGTTAAGATCTTTAACAGCCTGTTCTTCGTCTTCATAGAATACTTCACCATCATCATCACTAGTAACTTCGGCAACATCTTCGAGTTTTACAAACTCAGGTATACTCAATTGCTCTTTTTGTTTAGGTGATTCCTCTTTTTGTTTAGGTGATTCCTCTTTTTGTTTTTTAGATGGTTTCTCTTTTTGTTTAGATGGTTCTTTTTTAGGCTCTGGCTCGTTGACTGGTTGAGGATGAGAGATCACTGTTTCGTTTAGAGAAGATTTTACAATTTTGTGTAGAGGTTCCGTGACAGGTTTAAACAATTTATTTAGTGTCTCATCCGTTTCAACTCTACCCAATTGTAACGCTTTATATTTTTTTCGAATCGATCGAGCAAGTTCGGCAATTTTTCTTTTACGAACGGCAATGTCAACTGGATTGTCTGACATGTTGTTGAATACTGAACGCAATGTTACAATTTTATGTATTTATCGAAACCGATTCGATATCGACCGTTGTTTAAATCAAAGTCTTTCGCAATAACCATTGTCCCATACTTTTCTTGCCAACATTTCGAACACAACTGTTTGAATTCTTCAAAACTCATATCCGGTGACACGTGTTCATCAAAGACATGTTTCAAATTAATAGCATCTTGTTTAAAAAGTACAATTAGGTTACTGTTATCTCTACAAATTTGTTTACAGCATTTCGAGTAGGTTTGTGAAAGAAATGCGCTATCTATATCCCGATGTCGGCCCAAGCTGTAGTATTCTCGAATCTTTTGCTGGTTCTCACATATGACGTCATCAAAAATAAAAATTGAATTTGGCTTTGCATCATTTGGGCTAATAATTTTATCGTTTTCTTTAAACGGAAAATATCCCACTCCTTTAACTTTTGATAGCACTTCTTCCAACAATTTATACTTGGGTTGATACAATGACTTTGAATAAACGTAAATATTTTTAAATTTCGCGCCATGTGGATAAAACAGTAACGATAACATAACGTTCGTTTTGCCACACCCACTGGGTCCACAGATTAGCGCCCGAAACGAATTTGGTAGCAATGGTCCATGTTTACTGCCAGCGATTCGATCGTTTCCTTCATCTTAATTTTCAATCGGAAGCGTCTGGTCTTGTTGAATGATCTTCATTGTTTAACATGTTTTTTAATGTTTCAATGTATAAGTAGAGTAGTAATTCTTAAATCATTTCATTTCTCATGTTGGTGTTTGAAGGTGAAGGTGTGCTCAACAGTTTAATTAATAATCTGCCGTTTGAGTTATATTATCCCAGTTACAACTTTTTGGGACCAGGCACCAAATTACATAAAAGACTTGCACGTGGAGATACGGGTGTTAACCTGCTGGACGACGCAGCCAGAGAACACGACATTGCATATTCTAAACATAAAAATTTAGCGGAAAGACATAAAGCAGACGAGATTCTTGAGAATAAAGCGTGGGAAATAGTAAAGTCCAAGGACGCTTCAGTTGGTGAAAAAGCCGCAGCTTGGCTAACCACAACCGCAATGAAAGCTAAACGCAAACTTGGCATGGGTGTTAGGAAACCTAAATCGTTTAAACGCAATATTATAAGTAAAATACAAAGAGATATAAAAAAAGCTGGTCCTTTGGCTACATAAAAACGAGCAACCAGTATTGCTCTAAAAGCAGCCAGGGTTGCTGTACAAAATGCTGGTGGAAAAAAACAGGTTAAAGTACCTAGGATTATTCCCATCGAACCAAAATCCGGAGGCTTTTTACCGTTAATTCCGTTATTTGCTGGACTAAGTGCACTGGGGGCGTTATCCGGTGGAGCTGCTGGAATCGCTAAAACTGTGATTGATGCGAAAAATGCACAGAAAAAATTGGAAGAAGAACATCGACATAACAAATCTCTCGGTAAAGGACTATATTTACGAAAAAATGCCAGAGGAGGCTTTGGTCTCTTTCGAAAGAAGCAAAAAAACTAATTACGCGCTACCCAATCGAGGATTGTATGATTACGAACTAAAACGATATGCTAAACGTCTAAAAATCCCAAATTTTAGAGGTGTATTTATGCGAGACACATTGCCTAAAACCGGTCCTGTTCAACGTGAATGCGCAATCCTAAATTTGGATAAAAGCAAAAATCATGGAACTCATTGGGTGGCGTATCGGAAGATTAACAATAACGTTGAATATTTTGATTCATTTGGCAAGTTGAAACCGCCGAAAGAACTTGTACAGTATCTGGGACCTGCAACGAAAATTGTTTACAACCACGATCCTTACCAGACTTTTAATCAAATCAATTGCGGCCATCTTTGTTTAGAATTTCTATACGATGGAGGCAGTTTTGGCGTACATTAATCGTGAAAAGAACCTGATTGACTTTACTGAACAGGAATTGGCTTGTTTTCCTATATGTTATTTGAAAAGGTACGCAAAACCTTGTGAATTATTACAAGTTTGGTGCAAGTTGCCGCTTGAATATAGATTGGATTTTGAATTGCGAACCTGCCTGCCCTGCTTTGTTCATCATAATTGTCCTGAATGGACCACCCATGTTGACGGACCTGCGCAATCACAAGGAAATTGTCATATATGTAAACTAGGTTTAGAAAAATGTAATGAACTTGTAAAAAATTATTTAAATAAATGTTAAAGATATACAATTTTATTTCTTTGTTCAACCTCCAACAGTTATGTTGTTGACGCTAGAGAGTCGTGATTATCAATTTGATTGGACTCCTCCGGTTCCGTTAAGTTTAGATCCGAGGAAACAATACAAGTTGGCATTTCTGTTTTTCTTTTCGTACAACAGTATACCGAATGTAGAGATTGGCAGTAATGCTTTTTACTATTACGAAAATAACGATAAAACTAAATTGCAGAAAATAACATTAAATACTGGTTGCTATGAAATTTCCGATATTGAAGAGACGATTAGAAATTTACTAAATATACCACCAAATGCAAAGATTGAAGACGTTTTTTTATTAAAACCCAACAATAATACACTCAAGTGTGAAATATTCAGTAGTCAACATGCAATAAATTTCGAGCGTGAAGACAGTATAGGCAGAATGTTGGGTTTCTCAAAGAGGATTCTGGAACCGAACGTAAGACATAGTTCTGATCTACCTGTGGAAATTGTTAAAGTACGAACGATTCGTTTCAAAACAAACATTACCACCGGAGCCTTCTACAACAACAGACCTACTCACACTATCCACGAGTTTGGTATATCCGTCGACCCTGGTTACGCTATCGACGAAATTCCGAAAAATATCACGTATTTGCCTGTGATTGATATACCTGAGATTACAAATATTACTATACTGGCATTGGATCAAAATTCAAGACCTGTACATTTTCAAGGTGAAAGAAGCATATTGGGTTTGGAGTTGAAAAAATGGGATTAATTTTCAACTATATAGCACCTTCATATTTTCGGAAGCCTGCAGTATTGAACAAGTCGTTAAAGTGTTCAGTAGGACGACGACAGCGGCGACAACTTACTAGAGACAACGTTTTATTTTTAAAAGCTCTTGGTTTCAAAGTTTTTAACAATAATACTAATAATGAATCGTATACGAACAATTCAAGATCCAATGTTTGATCTCTATCGAGAACCAACTCAGGATGAATCGATTAGAAAATCCGAATACCGATGTTACACACCATTCATCAAATCGTTTAGCTGCAGCGACATTGTAGAATTTAGTGTAAATCAGAAGGACTCATTCTTTGCAATGCATGATACGTTGTTGGCTATTAAAGGAAAATTGGATGTAACTGGTAATGGCGATGTTAGTTTGACACCAAACTTTGGAGCATTTCTATTCGACTTGTGTACGTATAGCGAAAGTGCAAGAGAGATAGAAACAGTTCGAGATCCTGGAATTGTTAGCACTGTAAGAGCTTTAACATGTTACAATGAAGAAGATTCTCGTCACCTCGCCATTGCCGGTTGGAATTATCCCGTAAGTCTCATTCTCAATCCCGATGATAAATCATTTAGTTTACTGATGCTGCTTAAACACATCTTCAACATTTTTAATGATTACCCAATGGTAACTTGTGGACGACAAACGATTCGATTCGTTCGAGCTCGTAATGATCTCGATAGCGTTATTGTAACAGAGAAACGAGATGCCGGTGGCGTACCTACTGTTACAACCGTACAGATTATGATTCATTCGATGGAACTAAAAGTTAAACATATTTATCCAAATGATTTTGTTAAAGAACAATTGATGCGATCAATTCAAAGCGATCGTCCAATCGTAATTCCGTTTAGAAAATGGGAACTACATGAGCTACCATCTTTGACCGCAGGAGCAAAACAAGAAATTTGGGCTGTTAAAACGACGTCTGCAATAGAGAAACCTCGATATGTTATTGTATTTTTCCAAACTAATAGGAGAAATCTGAAAATTGCAGATCCTTCTTTATTTGATCACGTAAATCTACAAGGTCTCAGACTCGCATTGAATGGTGAATATTTTCCCAATGAAAGGATGCAACTTGATTTTGAAAAAGGCGACTTTGCGCTAGCTCATTACAACTACAGCGAATTCAATTCCAGTTACAACAGAGTATCAATGAAACGACCATTAATGGATTTTCTAGCATTTCGAAATCGTGCTTTGTTTGTTATCGATTGTTCTAAGCAAGAAGAATCGATGAAATCATCGACTGTTGATGTACGACTAGAAATTGATGCTAATGAGGGATTTCCCAAAAATACTAAAGCATATTGTATCATAATTCATGATTGTTTATTGGAGCATTATCCCTTAACGGAAGTAGTTAAAAATATAATATAAACTACTACCTATTTAGTATTTGCTCGGCTTTCAAAGAAGTTTCATCGTCGTCGTCATCATGAGAATTGCAGTAGTCGACATCCAAGGATTTATAATCGATGAAGTTTTTTATCCAAAAGAAGTCGCTATTCAGATTGGTGGTATAAAATCGAATTTTTTATTTAAACCTCCTAAACCATTTCACGAGTTGACTGTTAAAGACAAGAAAACTACGCGGTATTTGGAAAAATTTATACATGGAATACGATACGATTCTGGAGATGTAGATTATTCCGATGTCAATGCAATTATGGAGAAACACCTACTTGGCAACGTTGATTTGATTTATGTTAGAGGAAATCAAAAAATTGACTTTTTAAAAGCAAAATGTGAAGAACTTGGACTCCATGTATTAATTTATGATGTTGCAATTTATAATGGGACACCCTGTGCAACGAAAAATTTTGAAGCTGTATATTCAGGATGTCCTCACCACGCCAACGGTAAATTTATGTGTGCATATAATAATATTCTTTCTTTGTATAATTGGTTGTATTATACTGTATTACCTAAATAAAGCTATAAAACAAAAATTAAGGTTTTTTATTAAAACACCTTTTACAAGTTTACAAATATTTATTGTTATTATTATTATTTAAAAATACATTTCGTCGCTTCATTCTTCTTTTTACCTCTTTTGATATAATTTTGAGAATTAATAAGTAAACTCCTACTAACGTTGCCCATTCTATTTGTACGATTTGGCACATTTTCTTTTGCATTGGACCCTCCATAGTAATTTCTAGTTGTTGCATTGGGATTTGAAGATTTGATCGCCATTCCCCCACTCCTTCAGAGTTATCTTTAAAAATTAATTTTAGCTTGTAGTTCAGAGGTGATTCTGTTAAATTCAATGCAAACACCTTTTTGCAAGGCCATGGTTTTATTCGTCTTGTGGGCGTTGATGATGTTGGTAAATATTTTTCAAAAACTTTGTCCCACAAACTTAAATTTTTAATCTTTTTTAACACTTCTTTTTGGTCTTCGTACATACAAATTTGTTTATTTAATTTTCTTATATTTTCACAAAACTCTTCAAGTTTTTGACTGTATTCTTTCGAAGCCATTCTAAAACTAAATATTTACAATGATATGTTTTATTATTAATAGCAAAAGCAAAGTCTGTTATCACTCTAACACATCAGTCGATTACGTCACACATCGCGAACCTGCTAATGCACCAAGGTCACGTGCTTTTAATATTTTAGAAGATTTGAACACCTCATCTTACCCTATACAGCAACCCCTTTACAATGATACGTCATACGCCGAAATCCGTTTGGCCGTTTACGAGATATAGCTATAATGCCCTTTTGGCAGCATAAATACGGTCTTTTTGACGCTTCATCTTACTCTATACAGCAACCCCTTTACAATGATACGTCACACATTAAATTCTTTTGGAATAAACCAATTTAAAATATTTCTAAGTCTGTTATCTTTATTGCGTTTACTTGTTTATTTTTTTTTCTACTATTGTTTGTCAAATTTTATTAAATCCTGCGATGGTGTAGTGGTTAACGTATTTGTTTATGATACGGGGGGACCCGGGTTCGATTCTGTAAAGAATTTTTTTTAATTAAATTGTTATAACGCAAATGTTGGTAGCACTGTAAAGTTGGTTGCATGAAAAGTTGGTACGATGACAGCGAAGCGCGAAAAAATTCAAAAATATAACGAAAAGAAGAGTTGGCTGCTTGCGCTAAATGTCAAAGGTCATTCGAAAATAGAAGAGTTGGCTGCTTGTGCCAAACGTCAAAGGCCATCTGAAAAACAAAAGATTGCAGCGCCGCCACCTGTGGCGCCATCTAGCGGCGAAATTTGGAAGTAGTGCGCTAGAATCGGCTTTGCATCACTGCTCTTAATTTCGTTTTAATTTTCTTCAAAATAAACCTAACAACTGGTAATCTTTTATTTGAAACTACATAACTAACTAATATTGTAATATATAAATAAATACTATGCCTTAAAGCAATTAGTTATGTATAATTCCAAAACATATAAAAAAGCAAATTTGTTAGGAGTGTAATAAATTAGTAGAGAATGCGGTGATTTGGACAGACTGGCGCCGCCAGCCAGACAGCCTTTACCCCCTCCACCACACCCTCGACTTACAGCAGGGTGCCAACTTCAGGCTAGGGATCTTCACCTTAGCCAAGACGCAAACCTTTTGTGACGTCATTGTATCAACAGCCTTACCAACTTCAGGCCGTTTTTAAAATAATAAAACGTTTAATAATATTTAAGAAAAAAATCCTTGAACCGTAAAATTTATCACATTAAATTATAACCAATTCGTTATCAGAAGGTATATTTTCAAAGTTTGTTCGTTATATCACCAGTCAATAGAGTTGAAAAACATATAAACCGCATTCGGCGATTAATATAAAACATTTTACTTTTTATAATACTTTTTAACGTAATTAGGTCACGTGACATGTAAAAATTTGAAAGAACAACATCAGTTTTTTTAAAAGAATTAAAGATTTTAAAAAATTAAATAAAAAAAAGATCGGGTCGGCAACCTGCGACTCGCGAGCCACATGCGGCTCTTTGGATGTAAAGCTGCGGCTCTTTAGTTCCATACACAAATATTATTTTTTTATTAAAAAAATATATAAAAATTCTAAATCGATTCACGAGGATTAGGCACCATTTCTATCTCTTAGCCACTTGTACCATCCGTACTGTTAGATATTCTGTGCCACTATTCACTTTTCACCGCACCCCACCCCTCCACCTTTTATTCGCTTTCGAGGCAAGACAGTTTGGCGCAGAGACAATATAGTTTCTCTGGTTTGGCGTCTTCACTAGTGATTTGGCTGTTGCGTATAGTTTGTTGTTTAAATTAGAAGAGTTGAAGCGAATTATCTTCTCAAAGGTGTGTAAGTACATATATAATAACAATAATAAAACCGAAGTTAAAGTAGATAACATAATAAGTATTACATTTTTAATAAATACCTACTTGTATGAAATTAATAAAAATTGTCAAAAAAGTACCTACTACTATTGTTGGATATAGCCGCGTGTTTTATTTTAATATGTAGGTATATACATATTGAAACACTTATGGGGACTTTAACACAATTTTATTTACAAAATTGTTAAGATACACAGAACTCTGCTGGATAACGTCTAAACTGCTTGACAATACAATACCATTTGAAGTTGAACTGCCGTTAACTGCCGTTAACTGCCCATACATCCCCTTATATACAACAAATGAACATTCTGGAAAATTCTAGAAACATTATTTAATCTAGTCAGTGTGTTTAGAAGTTTCTAGAATAACCGAAAAACAATCTTTCAAATTAAGGTCCTTTCCTTAACGGTTTTCCCGTTACAATATTTAATAAATTAGTTTCGTTAGTTATCTGTTTTCTTCTTTTATTATTTAAAAATAATAATTATGACTGTGAAAACCTATAAATTATTAATTAATAAACCTATTTTCGAACTCTAAGGATTAAACTAGAGGTATTTGTAGTTTAAGATTGTTTATATGTTTGACAATTTTCATTGATTTCGGCAAAGCTGGGCATAACGATTTTAGGTATACCTTGACATAATAAATTTATTGCAAATCTTGTTATCTGCTGTTTTGGATACCTAAATAATAAATTTAAATTGTCATTAAAAAAAATCTTTACTTCAGCTTCACCGCAAGCATGGCATCTACAAAAAAAAAGGGAAGAACTGAAGAAGAGCATCGAGAATTCAATCTGGATTGAACGGAGTCATTCGCTTTCAGATGCAACTCAGATGGCCTTCCGACTTGTCTCATTTGTCACGAAAAAATCGCACACAATAAGAAATCTTATTTAGAGAGGCACTTTACAACAAAACATTCTCAGTTTGCTAGTAAACATCCAGTCGGCGAAAAACGAAAAAAAGGTGTTGACGAGCTCCAAAAACAAAACAGCAATCAAGTTCCATGTTATGTAACTGGACGCAATCTACAAGTAATCTTAATTTGGCAAGCTTCGCGGTATCACTAGAAATGGCAAAAAAATGCAAAACATTCACAGATGGTGAGTATGTTAAAGAATGCTTCATACCTGCATCTGAAGTACTGTTTCGTGATTTAAAAAACAAACCAGAAATCTTTAAAAAATCAAAGATTTTCCACTATCCGCTTAAACAGTACAAGATAGAATAGCTAAAATGTCTTCAAATGTAACATATTTGCAGGTCGAAGACATTCAACAGGCTTCTGCTTTATCACTTGCTATAGATGAGTCTTGCGATATAAAAGACATTGCACAAGTTGCCCTTTTTGTCAGGTACATGTTTTCCCAAGGTCCAAAAGAAGAACTTAATTGCTACCACTCTCGGGACAAACTGGAGGGGAAGATGTAGCGAATGCCGTGCTAAAATTCCTCAAAGATAATAAAATCGATTTAAATAAAATCGTATTAATAGCAACTGATGGAGCCAGAAGTATAACAGGAAAAAAGAAAGGGGCAACACCGATTCTTCAGAGCAAAAGAAGAACTTAATTGCTACCACTCTCGGGACAAACTAAAGGGGAAGATACAGCAAATGCCGTACTAAAATGCCTCAAAGACAATAAGATCGATTTAAATAAAATCGTATCAATAGCAGCTGATGGAGCCAGAAGTATGACAGGAAAAAAGAAAGGGGCAACACCGATTCTTCAGAGCAAAATAAACCACGAAATTCTCACGTTTCACTGCACAATACACCAAGAAGCGCTTTGTGCAGAAACAATTCCGGTCGAAATCGTTGAGGTCAGGAATATGGTAATCAAGATTGTTAACAGCATCTTGTCAAAAGCACTTTACCATCGACAGTTTAAAAAATTCTTAAACGAAATGTAGACTCAATATTCCGACCTCCTTCTTCATAATAAAGTGTTATGGCTTTCCAAAGGTAAGGTGTTGAAACGTTTTGCTTTTTTATTGAATGAGATAAATACATTCCTCAATGAAAAAGGCATTAATCACAATGAATTAGAGAACGGCGAATGGTTGCAAAAATTTTACTTTATGGTGGATATCACGGCAAAATTAAATGAGCTGAATCTAAAACTGCAAGGAAAGGGAAACCCTGCCTATGTTTTGGTAGAAGAATTGTTTTGTTTTGAAGAAAAATTAATTATATTTGCAGAAGATATTCAGAGCAGTAAATTACTTCATTTTCATTTTTTAAAGCAATATCGCGATACATACAATACCTCTGTTGGCAGAAATTACTTCAGCACAGTCATAAAAAAAATTAAAGATGAATTTGCTGAAAGGTTTCAGCAACTCAAAACCAAGAAAACCACTCTAGCATTCATAGTAAATCCTCTTAACACAATTAGTAAAGAAATCCATACTGAGCCATTTGGAGTTGATACAGGATCTCTAGAAATGCAATTGATCGATTTAAAAAGTAATTCTTTGTGGAGTGGTAAATTTACAGAGCTGAAAAGCAAGTTGGAAGAGTTGGATGTTCAGAAATGTATGTACACAACGCAACAAAAGTGGACAGCTTTAAAAGAAATGCCGCGAGTTGAGGGACTTATATTTGGCACATGGAATAGTCTTCCAAATTGCTACAATGAGGTGAGGAAGTTGGTATTTGGAGTGCTAACTATCTTTGGATCGACATATTCGTGCGGACAAACGTTCTCTTGCATGAATATAATTAAAAGTAAAGTAAGAAGCCAACTAATAAATGAAAACTTAGAGTCGTGTTTGAAACTTAAAACAAGTTATGAGCCAAATTTATCGAAACTTTCAAAAACCATGCAAAGTCAACGATCGCATTGAAATTGTTTGCTTAAATGTATGTTTTTTTTTTATTTTTAGTAGAACTTACATCGTTTATTAAAGTTTAAATTTTCTACTTAAATAACCATGCAAACCCATCACTCCCATTAAATTTGTTTGCTCAATTATTAGTTATTAAAGTACAAGTTAGTGTTGTAAGTAAATGTTTATTTGTTTTAAATTACATAGATTTTAAAAAATATCAAAAAACTTTATTTATGCAAGTCCTTTTTATTGTTAGAACGAAAAAATTTTGTGTCTCTTTAAAAACTTTGAAATTTTGTAAAGTTTAATTTTTGACTCTTTCGACTCAAAAGGTTACCGAACACTTATATAGTTCAATGGAAGAACGAATGCTAAACCCTGCCTATGTTTTGGTAGAAGAATTGTTTTGTTTCGAAGAAAAATTAATTATTTTTGCAGAAGATATTCAGAGCAGTAAATTACTTCATTTTCATTTTCGACTCAAAAGGTTACCGACCACTTATATAGTTCAATGGAAGAACGAATGCTAAACTTAGATGTGTAAATAAAGTTCACACCACAGATAAAGTTTAAGTGGATACTGAAATAAAAAATCAACTATACAGTAGTCATTTATTGAAAGAATATATACTGGATTAAAAAACTTACCACACCAAACAAAACGCCTTATTGACTTACATATTACATCTGAAGAATGGTTAGTTAATGTTTAATCAATGAATACCAGTATGTTCTCATTGTAATGGATGTGACGTATCTCAATCAAAATGTAGAAAAAAATATCAAAAAATGTAATCCAAAAAGGGAAAACCCACGAATGTATTTAGCTAAAAATACTAAAATTGAGTCAGACTACTATTTATATGTTACTGATAAAAACTGCTACAGCAAACCATCAAATTCTACTTAAATACCATTATGAATTCAATCCCATTAAGAAAAAAAATGAAGTATCTCATCAAAAATAAAAGATTAATATATACTGTTGTGATATTAGTGACTTATGAAAGGTAAACAATGAATCCAAATTATTTTGAGGTTATTATTCAATAATTTATCAGTTTTTCCTGATGTTAATATTAAAGCTGTAAATATTTACTAAAATAAAATTTGTTAATTTAAACTTTTACACAAAATTTGTATACTTTTACATTTTGTGTAAATAGCAGCGGAAATCCTGATTTACTACCCACTAACGTAGGTACGTTTTTACTCACTATCCATTCCTAAAATTTGAAAAAATGAGCAGGTTTGTAAAGCCTTTTTTTTAGTAGATATTATCAAACGACGTTTATGTTATCCTGTCTTCTTCTGTAGCTTCATTTCTGAAATAAACAATCACCTATTACCTAATCTGTTTTTCGAAAGCGGCAGGCCAACAGGCTGATATAAAAATCTACTGATCTTTTAGTTAACCAATTAAGGATTAGTAGATATTATCAAACGACTTTTATGTTATCTTGTTTCCTTTTGTAGCTTCATTACTGAAATAAACAATCACCTATTAGAAATAACTACAACGCCGTAAAATAATTAGTTACAAATGTAATTTAAATTTACAATATTTCTTTCTCTAGGGTTAAATGGATTTCAATCATATTAAATAAACTTAATTCAGGCACAATCTCAAGAATAATTATCTATTACAATAATGAATATCAAAAATGAAAAGAGAGTTAGTTCTATGTTATGATGTTACATATTTAGAAACCGAGAAAGGATAAAATTGCACATTATTTACATTCTTCACCTGTAATACACGTTTTTTTTTATATCTTATACATAGTATTATTACTTTTATCAATTAGTTTTTAAATTTACTAAAAACTGTAGATACTTTCATGGATTAGTCCAAACGTTGATGAGTTTTAAATATTGTTATATGTCTTGTAACATGGGTTTGCAAGATCATACATTTTTTTTAGCACAAACCTGGTATCATAAGTTATAATATATATTCTCCAAAGCTATCGATAGTTAAACTTTTAATAAACTGTGTAAAAGATAATTGATGAGCCAATTTTTAAATAGCGGAACATCAAATCAAAAAACGAACATTTTTTTTTTCGTGAGACTTTTTACACTGTCATGCTGAATGTTTATTAAGCAAACTGTCATATTTAGATTTTAAGGACAAAATATAATATCTCAGTGCTTCCTTTAAGACCGAAAACAAGTTAAAAAAGAACAACATCAAAACAAAGTACTGAGCTCTTTATTTGGCCTACTGCTTTAAGCGTACCTTAATGTCCTGTTTTACTCTATTTACTTTAAACTATACATTTTTATCAGACTCATTTATTTCCAGATGATATTCCAGTGTGTTATCAGTTTAATTCTTTTGAAGTACAGTGAACCAATTAGCACAATTAAACTGTTTGATTCAAAATTCATTAAAATTCGACAATTTTTATCTTTGAAACCGATCTGATTGTCGAAAGCTTGGAAACTAAATTTATTTTAATTTTTGTTATGCATTTTCAGTTTTGAAAAAACGACCCTTGACAAAGTAGATAAATAAGCAAAGGTCATTTTTAAACTATTGATTTAACATTTTATTATTTTGATTTTAGTGGCAAAATTTCCCCAATTAAAGAAGTAAATAGCTAGATCTAATATTCAAAAAACCTTTGGTCTGGTAGATTTTTAGTATGATACACATGGAAGTTTAATCAAGAGCTTATTAATTTGTGAAAATATATCCAAAATTTTATAACCCTACAATATTTTCTTATGTCTTCTTAAGACTTCAAATTAAAATTCACTTAAATTCTTCCATTTTATCATTTGATTTTAAATTCTTAGATCCAATTTCTAAATATTCTAGAGTTTGGCAAATGTTATGTTCTTTTTCGTCATGATCTTTAATACACAAAAATTCTAGTCATCATCAATTTGAGTTTATTTTAAGAATTATCTGTTTAGTTAAAGATTTATTTAATTTATTCGCTGTAATTCTGAATTGTGCCGTGAGCGGTGTTTCTGTATAATTGTCTTTTCTTTCACGTTGCGATTAGTAATTTTAATTTTATTTTACTATCCGTCCTCTCGGTGGTACCTACTCTTCAAAATACAAGTAAGTCGATTTTAATGTTTTTTTTTTATTTTAATTAATAGAAGTGTCTTAAATTGGGGTGATATTTTATTAATACTAACAACTAATATCAAGTAGTTTCACTTTCGCCAAACATTAGTTTTCGTGATCTTGAATAAAATTTGAGACCGTTTTTTTACGTGTTTTACTCTCAATAGATCCAAATCTAAAGAGGGGCACGCAGGAGTTTAAATATTTTTTTGAGGTGGCACCAAAATTCCGGAATTTTGTGGTGAAACAGGACAGTATGGAAACCTAGTTTCTCACTAAAAATGAAAATTCAAGGAAAATCTCCCCAGTACAATTCGATACCGAAAACAACAGAGGCTTTGGGGAGGCCTGATTGAGCTCTTAAAAGAAACCTAGACCTAGTGAGCTAGCTAGGAGATTAAAGCCCTTTTATGAAGTTTTAATGTTACAAGTTTTTTTCAACTATATTTATTTTTCACTTTTTAGTTTAATGTGGTTTAAAAGTGTGATTATTAGTATTTTAAACTAAAAATATGGCGAAAGGTTTTTCTTTCGGCATTAACAAATTAAATAAGAAGAAGGAAATATAGCAGTCACAAATATTTTCTTATAAAATTGGAAATTTTGATCAGGTGTTTGCTAAAATCAAATGCGCACTGAATACAAATTTACAGTAGCGACATCTAGTGGTAATAAGCACAGTCCAACGGATAGTTACATACCCACAAACATACAAGTGAATCTATTATAAGCGTGTTAAAAAAAAGAAATTGTACGGAATGTTACAAACTGTTAAGAAAAACAATAAAAAGAAGCTGATAGAAAGAAAACTAACGTTACTACATATGCTTTTATGTTCAATTAGTGTTACGAGATGGAATAGCTTAGTAGCAATAGTTTCCTACATATTTGTATAAAAAAAATCAAACAGTTATATACAGTGGGCGAGGAAAGTCCGTTTTAAAGTTAAGTAATAAATAAATCTTATGAAAACCCTACCTGATACAAAGAGAATTCCAAATGTCTTCGGGAAGACCATTAGATCGCCTTATATTATCTTGGACCACAGTGGATTTATCTTAGATGTATTTATATTCTGTGCCATATTTTACCAGCAACGGATCACCTCCTAGACACCTTCCAATCACCAGAAAACTTTAGCTTACTGGTTCAGTATTGGGAGTGGTACTCGCTGACACCCGCTGTTTTAAAACGACCTAGGATGACAACCCTACAACAATAGCGGCGATTTCTTTTAGGATAACTAACCTTTTTTAATTATAATCAATAAACCAGTTGCACTTAGACACTCAGAGTAGTTTTAATTTGTAAAGTTTGTATTTGACATCCTATTACCGTGAAGATTGGTTAGAAGGTTCTTAAAAGATTAGAAATTATAAACATTTTTTGGAAATGGAAAAATGTTTGAATAATTGTAAGAAATAAATTATGGTGAAATGAAAAATCACCTAAAAACCAGTAAAGAATTGTGAAAAAACAAAACAATTGAAAACACGGGAAAAACGTAAATAATTAAGTTTTTATTGCTCCGGCTGCCTCCGGGTTGAGTTTTCCTTTTATAATTTATATATCCTTTTATTTAATTAAAGATTGTTTCTTAATAATTTTATTTTTAACTTTAACTTCAATACATTTCATGAATGACAATTTTCAAAAATTTCATTAACAACAGTCTCTCCTTACATTTACCATTTACCTACTATTTATAAAAATTTAAAAACATCGTCTCAATTTTTTTATAGTAAGACTAGCAGCCGCCCGCGACTTTATTCGCGTGAACTTTAGTTTTTTGTCACCGAATTTCAAACAAATTTTCTACCCCTATTTTAAACTCTTAGGAGTGAAATTTAAAAAAGTCATTTCTTAGTACACCACTAATAAAAAAAAAAATTCCCGAATTTTTAAGACTCTGCGCGTCTATCGACAGTGTCATGTCGACCAACAGCAGCGTGCTACCGCCTCACCGCTCCACACACCCCGCACATTAAAGTGCGAGTGGTATTAGACTATTATTATTTTAAAATTATAAAAGCTTGCGTGCATGCAAAATCTCAGCCCGATCGGTTTGAAATTCACAAAGTTTTATACAAACTTTCATCCCCTATTTTATCCCTTAGGGGTGGAATTAATCAAAATCCTTTTTTAAGGAATGCCTACGTCATAATAGCTATATGCATGCAATATCTTAGCCCGATCGGTTTGAAATTGACTAAGTTTCATACAAAATTAATCAAAATCCTTTATTCGGGGATGCTTACGCGATAGTAGCTATCTTCATGCAAAATCTAAGCCCGATTGGTTTGAAATTACCAAAGTTTCATGCCATCCTTTTATGCCCTATTTTATTCCCTTAGGTGTGGAATTAATCAAAATCCTTTCTTAGGAGATGCCTACGTCATAGCTATATGCATGCAAAATCTCAGCCCGATCGGTTTAAAATTGACAAACTTTTATACAAACTTTCATCGCCTTTTGTATTGCCTTAGGGGTGAAATTAATCAAAATCCTTTCTTAGGGGATGCCTACGTTATAGAAGCTATATGCACGCAAACTCTGCCCGATCGGTTTAAAATTGACAAAGTTTTATACAAACTTTTATCCCCTATTTTATCCCTTTGGGGCTGAAATTAATCGAAATCCTTTCTTAGCGGAAGCCTACGTTATAACATCTACCTGCATACCAAATTTCAGCTCCATCCGTCCAGCGGTTTGGGCTGTGCGTTGATAAATCACTATGTCAGTCACCTTTGAGTTTTATATATATTGTTATGATTTACTATCACCAAATATATATATATATATATATTGTTGTTGGACTCTTCAGGGTGGGTTCATTGATTAGCATTAACTAAAATTTAAATTT
Organism: Altica lythri; assembly: GCA_964028335.1. NCBI lineage: Eukaryota > Metazoa > Arthropoda > Insecta > Coleoptera > Chrysomelidae > Altica > Altica lythri. Next base: position 95,332,987 of record OZ034801.1, on the reverse strand, counting down.
TTATACAACTTTTAATGTAACATTTTAACATATAATACAATAGAATAATACAATTGCAATAACCTTTATTCAATTAAATACTTATAACGACTCTTAATTTTAAATAAATTTTGCCCCTTTTCCTAAATCCCTGTAATAATTATCTCTATTATAAAATAATACTATCAGCTGATACTACCTTTATAACAGAAATACTTATCTTAATATAAATTCTTCTTATAATCTTCAAATGATAGTCTCAATCTATGTATTTTATTTTAAATTCCAATTTCCACATTGTAATTCCATATTCCCTTTCTATTTAATTATATTAACAATATTTTATCCATTATTCCATTATATTTAATTTTATATATTTTTTTATTATAATTCATATGACATTTCTAAAATTTCTTTGACTCAAAAAAATCAATCATCCCCTCAACAACGTAGCAACTGCTTTTATACCCTTTTTTTTTCAATTATTTTTATCCTTACTTGATAAATTCCATAGACTGACATTATCAAATTTTATAACTCGTTAGTCTTAAACATATTTACACTATACACAAAGACAATTATTTTGAACCATAACAATTCCCCACAATTAAAAAAAAATAAAATTTTCTGCCAAGACATATTTTATTTTTTTTTAATTTACTTTAAACTTTTGTTTTATTTATTTTCTTCCATATTTTTATTTTAATCTTAATTTTAATTATATTTTAATCTTATTTTACTTTTATTTAAATATTTTATATATATTATTATGGAATCTGCTTTTCTTTGGCTCCGGCTATTTGGGTCGTGCTTCTAATTTGAAACAATGTTCATTTTATTTAAATTTTATTTTAAACTTTAACTTCAATTACAAAATTTATATCTTTTTAAATTACAACTATCTCTTTCAAATTAAAAATCAATAATCAACCTATTTATCTCCCTCATCCCTAGGTAACCTCATCAAAAACAAAAATATAAAACAAAACAAACAACTCTATAAACACTTTCTGAAATAAAATTTTTAAACACCTATATAAAGACAGTTACCTATTATCAAATACAAAAATTTTATGAACCAATCATATCATAACAATATATATATATATATATATATATATATATATATATATATATATATATATATATATATATATATACATATATATCCTTTTGCGTACATGCCCGTTAATTTACCCCTTTTGTTTATCATAAATACGCATACTTGGTACACTTTTTGTATATACATATATATATATATATATATATATATATATATATATATATATATATATATATATATATATATATATATATTTATAGTTGTATATGATATCTTTCCCAATCTTTTTTAATTTTATTTCAAACTAATTTATATCCTCATCTTCGTACGTTTTCTTCTTAAATTTCCTTTTATTCTCATTATCACAGTTAATTTCAGTTTTATATTTAATTTTATTAATATAATAATATACTTCATTTTTATATTTTTTCATCAACTTCATATATTTCAATTTCATATTTTGCTTCATTATTTTTATAATATTTATCTTTATCATTCTTTTTATTATAATCATATTCATCATTTAGTCTTAATCTAATTTTTTTATATTCTTTTTTTAATTTGTCTTTGTAAGTTACATATCCTTTATAATCATTATTTATATTTTTTTCTTCTTGTACATTGTCTTCATGACAAATAAATTCTTCACATTTTCCCGTAGGTTTATTTCTATTTTGATTTATATTTGTATCATAATCCACCTCCTTAAATCCATATTTCAATTGGTCTACTATTTTTGTATTTTAATATTTTCTTCTTTAAAATTATTTTTCATTTCATTTATAATATCTATTTTCATATTATTAATGTCTAATTTAATGCCTTCTATATTTTCTTTTAAAATCTTTAACTCTTCCTTATCTTCTTTTCTATAATTTTCTTGTTTTCTACTATTTTCATCCATTTTGTTCCATTTTTTCCAAAAATTTAAACATTCTCTCTATCTCTGTTTTTTCATGTGGTTTTGTACTAGTCGCATCTCCTATTACATCTACATTTACAAACTGAATAGCTGTATTTTCTTCTCCTTCCGAAGATCCATCATTTTCCCTTATACCAATATTTTCTATTGTTTCATCTACATCTTGTCCTATACCATCATTACTTTTTGTTTCATGCCTTTTTGCACTGTATTCTTGTATTCCATCTTCTCTTCTTCTATTTCTTCTATTTCGTCTTGTATCCATTTAATTTAATTATTTTTAAGTAATTTATTTTTAATTTAATATATCAACTTGTTATATTTATTTAATTTATATGTATATTTTTAAAACAAATTTCTTTAACTTAATGGTCTTTATGTATATATATATATATATAAATACTATTAAGATTTTCACCTAATCCCCTTATTTCTATTATAATTTGTATTATGTTGTATTTCAATGCTTTACTGCTCTAGTCTGCTAATCACACTTTTGTCTATTTCACCCTCAATATACTGCTTTCTGCAAACTGGACTACTCTATTTAACTGCTTTACTTGGGCCGCACGTTGGGCGACAAATTTTGTTATGATTTACTATCACCAAATATATACATATATTGTTGTTGGACTCTTCAGGGTGGGCTCATTGATTAGGATTAACTAAAATTTTAATTTTGATTTTTATACAACATTTAATGTAACATTTTAACATACAATACAATAGAATAATACAATTGCAATAACCTTTGTTCAATTAAATACTTATAACTACTCTTAATTTTAAATAAATTTTGCCCCTTTTCCTAAATCTCTCTAATAATTAACTCTATTATAAAATAATACTATCAGCTGATACTACCTTTATAACAGAAATACTTATCTTAATATAAATTCTTCTTATAATCTTCAAATGATAGTCTCAATCTATGTATTTTATTTTAAATTCCAATTTAAACATTCTAATTCCACATTCTCTTTCTATTTAATTATATTAACGATATTTTATCCATTATTCCATTATATTTAATTTTATATATATTTTTTTATTATAATTCATATGACATTTCTAAAATTTCTTTGACTCAAAAAAATCAATCATCCCCTTAACAACGTAGCAGCTGCTTTTTTTTCAATTATTTTTATCCTTACTTGATAAATTCCATAGATTGACATTATCAAATTTTATAACTCGTTAGTCTTAAACATATTTACACTATACACAAAGACCAACTAGTTCATACCATAACAATTTCCCAAATTTAAAATTTTACTATTAAAAAAAAAATTAATAATTTAAAATTTAAAACATACAACAATTAACACTTTATAACAAATTCTGAAAACTTTAAGTTTCTTTAAAATACCTACACAGGCTCTCAATATTAAATATTCCTCTAACATTTCTTGTTATCAGATCTTCAACAATATAACTATTAACACCTTTTTCATTTACTACCCTATAAGGTCCTTCAAATATACAGCTTTTAATTTTCCTGATTTATTTTTATTTAAATTTCCACTTATATAAGCTTTTATTATCACCAATTCTCCCTTCCTAAACTTTACAGGATATCTCACTTTTTTCTTAATTTTTTTATAATATTTTTCCCATACATCCATTAATCTTTTTCTTACTTTTTCAATAATTTCGTCATATCTTTTTCTTTCTTCATCTTCTTTCCAATTTCGTTTTGATTTTCGACCTAACATTAAATATGTTGGTGTTTGGTAACCAAGAAGAGTATTGCACTTGGCTAGCAAAAGTGTTAGGTACTTGGGAGCAAAGGATGTTGGGGAAACATGTGTCAAAAAACACAAAAATAACGAACGCTCACACAGGAGTCCTATCGCCATTTTGTGCTTTCGGCCAGCTGTGCCAATGGGTTTTCGGCTAGCAACCAGCGTCGCCACGTTGGCGAAACGGACTCATTGTGTTTGAGTCATTCCAAGCCCAGGATGTGAAACACAAAGGGAGCCAAGTATGCGTATTTATGATAAACAAAAGGGGTAAATTAACGGGCATGTACGCAAAAGAATCATAGGATTACGAGTAAGAATGGTAACCGCAGACATGCATGTTTCTGGCTCATTAGCCGTTATCAGTGCGGCATAACCAAGAAGAGTATCGCACTTGGCTAGCAAAAGTGTTTGGTACTTGGAAGCAAAGGATGTTGGGGAAACATGTGTCAAGAAATACAAAAACAACGAACGCTCACACAGGAGTCCTATCGCCATTAAGTGCTTTCGGCCAGCTGTGCCAATGGGTTTTCGGATAGCAACCAGCGTCGCCACGTTGGCGAAATGGACTCATTGTGTTTGAGTCGTTACAAGCCCAGGATGTGAAACACAAAAGGAGCCAAGTATGCGTATTTATGATAAACAAAAGGGGTAGAATTACAAGTAAGAATGGTAACCGCAGACATGCATGTTTCTGGCTCATTAGCCGTCATCAGTGCGGCATAACCAAGAAGAGTATTGCACTTGGCTAGCAAAAGTTTTAGGTACTTGGGAGCAAAGGATGTTGGGGAAACATGTGTCAAGAAATACAAAAACAACGAACGCTCACACAGGAGTCCTATCAACATTTTGTGCTTTCGGCCAGCTGTGCCAATGGGTTTTTGGCTAGCAACCAGCGTCGCCACGTTGGCGAAACGGACTCATTGTGTTTAAGTCGTTCCAAGCCCAGGATGTGAAACACAAAGGGAGCCAAATATGCGTATTTATGATAAACAAAAGGGGTAAATTAACGGGCATGTACGCAAAAGAATCATAGGATTACGAGTAAGAATGGTAACCGCAGACATGCATGTTTCTGGCTCATTAGCCGTCATCAGTGTGGCATAACCAAGAAGAGTATTGCACTTGGCTAGCAAAAGTGTTAGGTACTTGGGAGCAAAGGATGTTGGAGAAACATGTGTCAAGAAATACAAAAACAACGAACGCTCACACAGGAGTCCTATCGCCATTTTGTGCTTTCGGCCAGCTGTGAAAATGGGTTTTCGGCTAGCAACCAGCGTCGCCACGTTGGCGAAACGGACTCATTGTGTTATGATTCTTTTGCGTACATGCCCGTTAATTTACCCCTTTTGTATATATATATATATATATATATATATATATATATATATATATATATATATATATATATATATATATATATATATATATATATATATATATATATATATATATATATATATATATATATATATATATATACTTGTTTTATTTTAGATATAAGTAATTGTATTACAAAAAAATAATTTTAGTCATTTTCAAAAACTTGAATGAAATAGAAATGAAAATTGTACAACAAGAAACTGATTTTAAAATAGAAAATAATATATTTGAAGAGTTAAATAAATCGAGAATTTCCAAACATGGGAAACTATTTCCCACTACATTTAGATGTATAATAGTGGGACCTTCTAATTGTGGAAAAACTAATGTTGTGGTTAATTTATTCGAACATCCAAATGGGTTAAAGTTTGAAAATGTATACCTTTATTCAAAATCGTTAATGCAACCAAAATATCAATATTTGGAGATGTTATTGAAACCTGTTAAAGAAATTGGCTATTATACATTTAGTGGAAGTGAAAATATAATGCATCCATCTGACGCTAAACCAAATTCAATTTTTATTTTTGATGATGTGAGCTGTGAAAATCAAAACGTAATTAGAGAATATTTTAGTATGGGACGACATTCCAAAGTTGAACCGTTCTATTTGACACAGTCATATGCTAAATGTCCAAAGCACCTTATCCGTGATAATTTAAATGTTTTAATTGTTTTCAAACAAGATGATTTACATTTACGACACATCTACAATGATCACATTGGAACGGACATGGATTTTAACGAATTCAAAAATATTTGTTCCATATGTTGGAATATTCCATATGGGTTTTTATCAATTTTCAAAGACTTTAAAATCAACAAAGGTCGATATGGAAAAATGCTTGATGAGTTTATAATAAATTCACATTAAAAAAAAAAAAAATCAAGTGTAAATTAAGAATTAGTAAAATAAAAATCTATTAAAAAAATATTATACCTTTTATTTTTATTTTTTGTAAAAAAATTGTATTAATTATTATTATTGTTATTATTCAAATTTTTCACCATCTTCTTCACCCGTTTTTCCTTTGTCATCCATCGTCATCATCATCATCATCATCATTTAATAAGGGAGGCAGTTCAATCATTCGGCTTGTGCTTTTTGAAATCATTTTTTGGACCTCATCAGCATCCTCTTCAACAAAGTTGTACCCATAAGTACGTACGACCCTTTCGATGACTTTGAAATCGTCCATGCTCTCAATTTTAAGTCGCATGTACTATTTTGGGCAACTGCTGAAATTTTCGTTTTGTTTCGGCCCGTGGTGAATATGATAACTGCACAAACACTTTATCTCCCTTAAGAGAGATGTTTTTTACACCATACCTAAGTAATAATAAAGAGAAATATTTTAAGTAGTATAATATTAATAAAAAAAGAAAATTAGAGACTCACCTAAAAAGTTTCTTTATAAAAATCAGAACATCTTTTGGTGGAAAATTAGCTTTAACTTGTGTGAAGATTACTAAAGTTGATGGTACAGATGCCATTTCGATTTTTTTTTTTTGGATTTTTAGTTAAGACGCAGACACTAATATAAAAAGCACTAAAACTTTTTTGTACAAGTACTAAATTATATTTGAATAGTTAGTTCCTTTTATATGCATTATCTTAGTCTAATCTTTCACATTTCTAAATATAATTATTTTTCAAAATAACAAAACAAGCTTATTATTACCAAATTATTCTGATTATTTCAGTTTGATGAAACATTAATTTTTTTTTTTAGATAATGTTTTTCAAAATGATATTACAAAATTCATATCACGCCATAAAAACTTTAAATTTAATTAACTTTGATAAGAGATAAAGTCAATTTAGTAACACTAATTAACATTAAAACTTTAATAAAAGATAGAAGTTAATTTCCATCAGTCAGATATGTTGTTTTTGTTTTTAAGAAATTGATAGAAATGTTGTAAGATTGTGATAAAGTCACGTTGATGGAGATGAACCCATGTTTAAATTTTGGATTAGGTTATCTCAAATTAAACCACACACACACACACACACACACACACACACATGTTAATGATTATGATAAACTTTTTGTTTAAATTTTGTATTGGTTTATCAAATTACGATGTTGATTATATGAACCCCCCTATTTTAAAATTTTGTTGATCAGGATATCAAGCCATGTTTTTTTCTCTTTCACTATATAAATACAATTCAAAAAATAACTGCCAGTCATTAGTTTGATACTCGCTCTAACAGTAAAAAACCAGAAAAAAATGAACACCAACACCAACGTCACCGCTGCCGCCGCCGCAACCACTAGTAGCAACAACTGTAGCAGTAGAAGCAGCAGTAGCAGTAGCAGCAGCAGCAGCAACAATAATCAATTGGACAAATTGTCTAGTGAAACAGTTGAGAAAATAAAATCTGTAAGTAGAATAATTAAATCACAAAAAGATTATCGATTTCATATTAAAAATTTAAAAAGGGTTATTTTGATTTTAAAAAGGGGACTTAGGAAAAGGGATCAAAATTTGGGTAATTTTTTAAAATTGAAAGTAATTTGACAATTTTAAAATATTATTTAAACAAATTTCAAATTAATTTAAAAACTTGTAAAAAATTTAAAAATAGGCAATTGATTTGGGAAGACTTAGATTCTTGTTTAAATAATCGTATTAAAACTGGACTTATTATGAATTTAAAATGTAAGGATTCAAAAGTCTTTCTAAATAAAGCTGTCAAAATTTTTGTTAACCGAATTAAAAAGGAATTATTAAGATCATTATTAAAAGTTAATGTGATTCTAGCTGCTGTATTTATTAAACCGTCTCAAAGTGTAGAACGTTTAACGAAATATTTTACAACAAAAAATAGTATAATTGATCGTACTACTGATTTCGTTGAGTGGTATACAAATAATATAAGCAATAAAATTTTACATAATATGGAGGAGTTTCAGGAAAAAGATAGCGGTTGGGCGTTAATTGAAATTCTTTATTTAAAAGTTAATATTAATTCATACAATCCAATACATGTTGGTTTTCAACATACATTAATTTATCAGCATTTATTCAAAAAAGAAAGGCTATAATTAATATTAAAAATAATGATGTATATTGTTTTCTTTGGGCTATTGTTGCAGCATTACATCCTGCACCCAAAGAAAAAAAATCATATTGTACATCATCTTACCCTCATTTTAGTAAAGTCTTAAAATATGAGGGAATTTATTTTCCAATTGAGTTGAAGGATATTCCAAAATTTGAAAAAATGAATAAATTATCTATTAATGTCTATACAGTTTTAAAAAAGGAAATATTACCGGTAGTTTTATCAAAGACTAACTTTTCTATTAAAATTAATTTAATTATGCTTTCATTTTATTAGGTAGAATCTCATTCAACTCAATATAACAATAGAAAATTGGATAGTATATATCATTTTGCTTATATTAAAAATTTGGGACGGTTAATAAATAGGCAACTAGGAAACGTTAAAAATAATTTTATTTCGGAATCAAATTTAAATAAACACATTGCAGATTGTAAAGAATTGAATGATAGTAAAGTAAAATATCCCCATAAGGGTGAAAATATATTGAAATTTAAAAATTTTAAAAATAAATTAAAAGTACCATTTGTTATTTATGCAGATCTTGAAAGCATTTTGATTGATTATATGGATATCAATAGAACGAAAAAAACCGAAAAGGTTTAAAAACATGAAGCATTCAGGATTGCCTATTATTTAAAATGTTCATATGATGACTCTTTGTCAAAATTTTCATTGTATACAGGAAAGGATTGTGTGGTTTGGTTTACTAGAGAGCTAAAAAAAATTGCCAATGACATCAACGAAATTTTTCTAAACCCTTTACCTCTATTTCCCATGACATTAGAAGAGAAAAATCACTTTACAAGTACAAATATTTGTTTTGTATGTGAAAAGCCTTTTCTATTGGGAGATAGAAAATGTTTAGACCATTGTCACCTTACGGGAAAGTATAGAGGACCTACACATAATTCTTGTAATTTAAATTTAAATTACTCTCATAGTATACCAGTAATTTTTCATAATTTATCAGGTTATGATAGTCATTTTCTAATTAAAACACTTTGTACAGAAATTAAGGGAAATATATCTTTACTGCCTTTAAACAAAGAGAAATATATTTCGTTTACAAAATTTATTGAAAATACAAAATTAAATTTTAGATTATTAGATTCTTTTAGATTTATGTCGAGTAGTTTAGATAAACGTTCATCGTATTTAGATGATAGTCAAAAAATTATTATTAAAAAATATTTTCCTGATATTTCTCAGTTTAAATTAGTTACCAGGAAAGGTATCTTAATTGTTGGGAAAAGTTACAGGATACTTGTCTTCCACCACGTTACAAATTTTTTAGTAAAGTTCAAAATTTAGAAACATCAGACACTGACTATCGGCACGCTTGTAATGTTTGGAATACATTTCAATTAAAAACGTTAGAAAACTATTTAGAGTTGTATTTGAAAACGGACGTTTTACTTTTGGCTGACATTTTTGAAAGTTTTAGAACAACTTGTTTAAAAACTTACAACTTGAATGCTTTACATTACTATACAGCACCCGGTCTTGCATTTGACAGCATGTTAAAAATGACAAAAATTGAACTTGAACTATTTACCGAAGATCAATCTGACATGGCACTTTTTATTGAGAGAGGTAAAAGAGGGCGAATATCTCAGTGTAGCAATAGATATGGAAAGGCAAATAATAAATATATGGGAAAGGAGTATAATTCCAATGAAAAAAACTCGTATCTCATGTATTTCGATGTTGTTAATTTGTATGGTGCTGCAATGTGTTGTTCCTTACCGTATGGAGGTTTTGAATGGTTGAACGATATTGATGTATACAATGAAAATTTTATGAATGTTTCAGCTGATAGTCAATATGGTTACATTTTAGAAGTTGACATTGATTATCCTAAACATTTATTTGGAAGTCATAAAGATCTACCACTCTGTCCGGAACATTTAGTACCACCAGTATCAAATTCGGAAATACCAAAATTACTACATTTTATAAAAAGAAAAGATATGTAATTCATTATTTAAATTTACAGCAAGCTGTAAATTTAGGTTTGAAAATTACGAAAATTTATAGAATTTTAAAATTTAAACAATCTAAATTGTTGAAAATATTTATTGATTTAAACACTGAATTGAGAAAAAAAAGTAAAAATGAATTTAAAAAAGATTTTTATAAACTTATGAATAACTCACCTTTTGGCAAGACAATTGAAAATGTTCGAAAATATAAAGATGTTAAACTGGTCACTAAATGGGAAGGACGGTACGGTGCAAACTATTACATATCTCAACCAAATTTTTATAGTTGCGAAGTGTTTAATAAAGATATGATATTAATTGAGATGAAAAGAACGAAAATTACATTTAATAAACCAATTTTTGTAGGTATGGCAATATTGGATATTTCAAAAACTTTTTTATACAATTTTCATTATAAATATATAAACCCAAATTATAATTGTAAATTAAAGCTTTTATATAGCGATACTGACTCTTTAAATTATCCATTTTACGACGATGACATTTATAAATATATAAAAAATGACATTAATATGTTTGATACATCTGACTATGCTGAAAACAATGTTTATGACATCCCACAAAGAAATAAAAAGGTTTTGGGTCTTATAAAAGATGAAAATAATGGTCAAATAATGTTGGAATTTGTGGGATTACGTTCTAAAATGTACAGTTTTAAATTACAAATTGACAAAGACAATATAGATAAAAAAATACAGGAACAACAATTGGAACGATATAGTGAAAATTATATGAAAAATTTTATATCCAATATTGGAATAGTAAAAAAAGCTAAGGGTATTCAATCATCAGCTCTCCGTATGATTTCTTTTAATGATTACAAAAATTGTTTGTTTTATCAAACACAATATACAATCAAACAAAATGTGATTAAATCTAAAAAACATAATGTTTTTACTATTCAAGAACATAAATCAGCATTGAATCCTTATGATGATAAAAGAATTGTTATTCATACAAAAACAGACACATTACCATGGGGATTCAATGATTGATTTTTATTTTTTTTTATTTGTTTTAGAAATACCTAAATTATGATCCTGCATTGCTAATAATTGTTAGAGAAGAGGTAGTAAAAATTTGCAAATTTTGCTACACACCTCTTAAACCATCATCACACAATTATCATGTAAAAAAGTATCATAAAAAAATAAAAAAAAATCGTTAATCTTGTTTGATTTATTTGTTCTATTTACTAATTTTATTCTCTTACAAGACACAGACGACTACGGCAATGACTTTGACCAACAACAACAACAATCACTATTATTATGATGGAACTCTTTGGTGTAAATCATGTGAAAAACATTTCTGTTTTTGTCGGAATTCAATTAGACGTCACAATATGTAAAACATAAAAAAAAATCTAGTACTACTACTTGCCACGTATTTTAATGAACTTAAAACAAAATCTAATTTAGAAAAATAGAGAAATTTAACTAAAGGAAATACAACTCCAGCTGAGTTCGGTAGTGGTCTCTCTACTGGCAAATTAGTGCCCAGCTCAGCCGTAGAGGTAAGTAAACAAATTCTAGTGAGTCGCGCCACCGATTTAGACGGTCAAAATCGGAAACCCCTGTTGTTCCAGGCACTACTTTACCCACTGGAGGTAACTAAATAAATTTTGAATATTTAACGGTTTTAATTGAATTACACAATAACTGAAAATAACGATAAGTGAGCTAAATAAAACTAAAATATCAACTAGACTCTTCTTTAATAAACAATTTTCTAGAATACAGACTGTCAAGCCTCGTGCCTGACAACACAATTGATATTTATAAAAAAAATTATGCGAACAATAAAAAAAAATTTATCAAAAGGTGTGATCACACGCAATACAAAAACAAGAAAAAATAGATTTTAACTAAAAACTTAAGTCTAAAGCCCGTCTTAAGACTACTATAGCTTATCTGTTTATCTGAATAAGTTTCCGCAGTCCTGGGCTTCTCCAATACTTAGACTGGTACTAAAATCAAGCCTGTTCTTGAACCAAAAGGCTTGCACCAATCGTAATAACTTAAACTCGTACTAAGTATAGGATCAGCAATCCAAATTCTGCTTAGCTAAGACTTATGCCCGTAACTAGAAATGTAGCCGGTAACTAAAACCCTATCAAAATAGGGATATTCTTTTCTCGGTAAACTTGTGACACAATTACTTCGTTGCTAAGTGCAATGATGGGGAATCCTGACCACAATTCTCTGTCTGAACAGTCTTAAACTACCAAATACCACAACTGTTTGTTCGTTGGACCACCAACTGAAGATTTAATTAAATATCCGGACGATGCCGTATTTTCCACCGAATTCACCAAAATTCAGAGAAATCTCTCCCACAATATTCGATGGAAATGAACGAGGTTAAATTTCGTAAATCCAAACTAAATTGTCTTCGATGATTGAAGATTACAAATTAACCTCAAGACAAATCTTCTTAACGATGCTTTCACCACAAAGGTTCGTAAATGAAAAGAAAGACGATTTCCCACGTCACTTCGATCACAATAATTTGACACACGTCGAAATAAGATATGGCCTCTACTATAGGGACAAACCGTAGCTTATTCAGCCAACAACTTACGAACAAACAGGGGTCATTTGATACGACCAATCTAAATATTTATATAGACGACAATAAAAATCCCAACATTACCTAATTTCCCCATTTATTTTTGATTTCAATAACACAGTTAAAAAAAAAAGACAGAACGTTGGCTGCAAAACTACAATATACAAGTTATCAACGAGAGATTGGATCGGATGAACTACTGTCAGTGATTTCAAACCATAACAAAAATAATACTTGACTACAAAACCAACAACTGAATATAATTTTATGGCCGAAAATAATAAACAACAGTTGGCGTTTTACTATTAACGAACCTAAATCAACCGGTTTTGCCTCGATAAATCCTACAATATTATAAGGTAAGCCAACGATTTTGTTTACAAATTAAGATCTGTCGCTAACGCGAAATTAACCCGTGACAACATCCCCTCCCCTAAGAAAGGAGAAAATCTAAGATTTTCGACGATAACTCAATAAGTGCTAAATAAGCCAACAGTCACGATGAAAGGGACAACAAGCCCATACAATAGCTAACGACAAATTGCTGTAGCAGCCAAGCCAATAAAACGCCATATACCATTTCGTAAAGAATACGAACTAACAACACAACAAAACCAAAGAAAGAAAAAGAAAACAAAAATTTCGAGTAATACTCGGGAACAAAAGCACCCAGTGCAATAAAGCTGCACCAAACTGAAACAACATTGGTCCTTCCATTTCGGTGGACCGCATTCGAAGTCCACTTAGGTAAGCGGAAGCAGTGCACACTTCCAGGGGCGACCTCGCGAAAGATGTTAAACGCGTCATGGTTACACACCCCTGGACCTCACACCTTACAGTGTACAAAGCCCTTTCACCCAGCAGCCAACGAACACAATCCACACCCACTTCTAGACCTCCGCCGGTGAATAACAAAGGGACAAGTTAAAAGGTATCAAAGATTCCGGTACTGCTGAGACTTCCACGGGAGGCCCCGCAAGGTCATCTGACTCTGACAGCAGTAGTGAACCCCCGCATAGTGACAGTTTTCCCTCAGGTCCCTGCCGGCGAGCAATCCACCTCCGACTGACGGAGCGTAAGCAATGCGGTTCCACTGAAGGCGACACCCCGTGCAGCCCCAGCACCCACTGGAGCCTAAGGCCGTAAAGCAAAGAAACACGGAGGGACATTTTGGGCCGAAGCCCGGGACCTGAAGGGACCCAGAGTGATAAAGTTCACCCCAGACTAATAACCACAGAAAAAAAAAGAAACCCCCCCAACTAACATGATTCCTAGTAACCTAGGGACTAACAATATAACAAAATTAACCGTCCTAACGTACTCCCAGTACTAAACCGCAAAAAGGACACTTCAAACCTGAACCAGACCAACATCCAACTAAACTGGACTAATATCCACAACACAGACCCAACAACAACATTACCCCTAAACTGTAAACTCATAGGGTACAAAAATGTAGGTACAGTATGCCTAATCCTCGCTCCAGACACGAATAGGGTAACGCAGTGATCAATAAAACATAAAAGAAAAATACTTGGAAGGAGGAAAGAGACGGTAGCATACTCGAAAATGCTGATGGAAGCAACACAATACAATTACTGATGGAAGTAACGTAAGATAATACGGATTCGGGGACTGGAAACAAGATAAAATGAAAAACAGATAACAGAAGCTCCGAATCCTGTAGTGTTAAGGTTAGGGGACTCTTACCCGCTCCGCCTGGAATATCCTCGGGTGGTGAAATTCTTAGGCCTCCAGCCACAAGGCGCAAAAGAGTCAACGATGGTCGTGTTGAACAAGGTTTGAATCCAAATAACGAAAGATACCATAAGTTTACAAAACCTAAGTTCCTACCAAACAGACTGAAAATTTCCTCAATAAATCCCAATAAATGGTTTTTCCACCGGACACTCAACAACCAATGGCCCGGTCGGAAAATAAAAGGTTTGGGCTCGAAATCCACACAAAACGTGCCGTAGAACCACTACGAATGAAGCCAAAACCATAAGGTCATTCTAAAGCCAAACAAGCAGGAAAACGATGTAACTAAATATAGATAATGGTAAAGATAAGTTTACTAAGGCAGAACGAAATTTGGATCCAGAAAGTGTTAAGGTTAGGGGACTCTTACCCACTCCGCCTGGAATATCCTCGGGTGGTGAAATTCTTAGGCCTCCAGCCACAAGGCCGAAACAAACAAAACACCAAACGGAAAAGTGAGAACATTAAGAGAAATAACGAAAATCACAAAAGAGAAACAACCAAAGATTCAAACATACTACAAGGAATTGTCGTCTGGAGCGAGTGATTCTCCTAACTCGTCCTGGAGTTCATAGGACCAAGAACCACACCTACGCTTTACAACAAAAGGACCAAGATACGCTGGCGCTAATTTTGCCGAATAGAATTTCAGAGCATCAGACAGGACTTTATTCTTTCTCCAAACTTTATCCCCACAACTAAAAGATAGAGGTCGACGACGCAGATTATACCGATTTGCATTTTGCACTCTTGCGGACTCTATACGCTGTCGAACTTGTAGATATAGCTTCGCAAAGCTCTCACGACGGTTTTTAGCGTAGTCGTTAATTTCTATTGGGTCCGTCCGAAGTTTATTCTCGTAATCCGTTCCGCAAAGTTTGTGTTCCCGACCAAAAAGAATAAAGTATGGACTATATTTAGTGGTTTCACTCGGCGTTGTCCTGATTGCACAACCGATTTCGTTAAGATGCTCATCCCAGGTCCTGTGGTTGTCTTGCTTTACAAATGTACGTAACATGGTCTTAATAACTCCATTGTCCGTTCGGTGGGATTAGCGCGTCGATTGTAATGTGCGGTAAAGAATATTCTGATATTATATTTTTCGCACAATCTCCGGAATTCGTTCGATTTCATTTGAACACCGTTATCGCAAGTTAAAGTCATGGGTGCTCCATACAACAAAAAGAAACCTTCCATAATTTCTGTCAAGTTTTTGGCAGTAGCGGTTCGACACGGATATAAGAAGACTGCCTTACTGAAACTATCAGACACAACTAGGATATACTGGTAACCTTTTTTTGATCGAGGAAGAGGTCCAATGCAGTCTAGACTTATTGCCTGGAAGGGTTCGGATATTACAGGACGATCGCCCATCAACCCTGCTGGTGCTTTTTGCTCAACTTTATTCTGAGCACAACTCTTGCAACGACGAACATACCTAGACACATCAATTTTCATTTTGGGCCAGTAAAAGTTATGACAGATTTTCCCAAAGGTCTTATTTACGCCTACGTGTCCAGCAGATGGTAAATCATGACAGCGTTGTAGAATGGGGCCGCGTTGGTCTTTAGGCACCACTAATTTCCAATCGTTTAAAAGAGGCGACAAATTAGGAATACCAGGCTTCACGAACTTATAAAGGGCACCATTTTGTACACGCCATAACGGATACTTTAAGGGGTTGTCCTGAACCTTCAATAACATCCTAGCGTACCACTTGTCGGTGGTGGTTTCAGGGGTGACGGTACAGTTGTCTACTACATTTACTGACGAATTGGTCGTGTTAATACGGCACTGGGAGAAAAGGTCACGACCTAACGATTCTCCCGGGATCCGTTTCCCTGCTGTTTACATTTCAGACAGTTCTTAATGGTAACGTTAATGGCACCACAGCGATAACAATAAACCTTCCTAGAGTTGGGACAATTCCTATTGACGTGTCCGGGGTTTCGACAATTTCAACAAATTGGAACACTGGAAGAACGACCAGCTCTACTAGTAGTCGTGTCAACTCTACCTATTCCCGACTGTTGAAGATCGGGGTTCTCCCGAATAGGTTGTACCTCCACAAAAGCAAAGTCAGGTTCGACAAGTTGATTTCTTTTACGGGAAGGTGGCACATAATTTTCTACCCTATACTTCTTCGTTTCTAATTTCATACACTCTTCCTCTAACTCCTCAATGGTTCGAACAACAGGCAATTAAGTAATATAGAATGGGGATAGATTCCTTATTAAGAGGTCTAATTGCAACTCTGGAGTAAGACTACCATGACGCCGAAACAACGCTTTCATACAACACAAATAATCAATTATACCCTCGGTGGTGTCTTTGGTTCGTTCTAAGATTTCTTTAAAAAGCCTAGCACGATAATCGGGTGGTTCAAAGTGACGTAATAACAAATCTGACAAACTTTGCCAATCTCCAAACCTATCAATGTTGGCTCTAAACCAGGTTAATGCTTTACCGGAGAAAAGATCTATGGCACTGGAAAATAACTGTTCCTCAGTGATGTTACGAGCTATTTGAAGTTCTCGAACTCTATCCAGAAAATTATAAACAGAAGACTTAGCATCCCCGGTGAACTTCACATTCCATTTTTCTAAATTTAAAGGTTTCATTTGAGTATAATGAACAGATGAAGATTCCTCATCTAAATCGTGGACAATATGACTAGGCTCCGGATTGCGCTTAGCAGCAATATCAAGGGAATCTAGGGCAGCTATCACCTCCACCAACAACTTATCCCTCTCCGACTTCTCCTCAATTGTTAATCCAGACTCCGGAATGCGTTGGGTACGATGGTAGATGTTATGACCCTACGCTTATGATTATGTATATAAGTGATTGCTTAGCAATAGAAATTGAAATGTCTAATAAAAGATAAAAAAAGCATTCATCTTTATTTATTAGCAAATTCAAAATATAAACTATTATTCAAGTTATAAAGATACAACAATTTGGCGACGAGGATTAAAACCGAAATACATATTATCAATAGTAATTAATTTCAAATACATCCATTTAAAAATGAATGAAGAACAATTTCAAAAATTTTTGACAACCGTGACAGCCAGTCAACAAGCCCTAATTGATCAAATTCGAAGTCTTTCATTACCAGGACAGCAGTCGTCTACCGGAATTAATATGAATTCATTAGTTCCCGTCTTTGAAAATTTCAACTCCCAAAAAGATTTTCGAAGTTATCGTCAACGATTCCAAAATTATATGATTATGAAAAATGTTTTTGTAAATAAGGTATACACTGCTCAGATGTTTCTGAACTCAGTAGGGCCTTCAACATACAATACTTTAACAGCGTTAGTCGCACCTCAAATTCCTAGCGAAATTGAATATGAAACACTAATGGACACCTTAGAAAAACATCTTTGTCCAAAGAAAAATGTACTCATATCACAACACAGATTTTTATCAAGTTATCAAGAAGAAAATCAATCGATTTCAGACTATGCTGCTACCTTAAGAGGCCAAACAATCAATTGCGAATTGAATTCTCCATGTGATTGTAAGATGAACATCTCAAACATATTTCTCAGAGCTCAGTTCATTAGAGGAATTCGTGACAATTCAATTCGAGAACAATTACTTCAATCTAGCGACAATGAATTCGAAGAGATTTTATCGAAAGCCTTAGCTTTAGAAACATCAAAGTTAGATTGCAAAGAATTATCTACGACAACCTCATCTAGCATCTCTTTGTTAGATCCTGTAAATAAAATTCAACGATCGTCCAGAAATACTAACTTTCAACATCAACGCAACCAGATACATTCGAGGTCTCGCCGAAATTTTCGTTCGAAATCTAGAACACCCATTAATTATTTCGAATTAGGTATTGATAGACTTTGCATTCGTTGTGGACGAAACAATCATCAAGTAAAAGATTGCAAAATCGATCCCAACAAGTTAAAATGTAGTGACTGTGGAAAAATTGGTCACATTGGGAAGGTGTGTATAAGTACATTGTTAGCAAACAAAAAAGGAATCAAAAATGAAACACATCTGGTTACTGAAACTGAATTTCAACATTATTCTCCAGAAATCAACAAAATTATAGACATCTTCGACAACAAACAGTTTCTAGATTCAAAAAAATTTTACACCACAGTTTTAATTCAAGGAAAACCTCAAAGATTCGAAATCGATTCAGGAGCAGGAGTCACATTATTACCCGAATCAAGTTATAAGAAACTTGGATCAAGCCTTGTACTTCAACCTGCAAATATTGCGTTTAGGTCTTACACCAAAAATATTTTCCACGCTCTTGGTAAAGTTAACGTTAATGTCAGTTACAAAAATAAATCATCAAATGAAGAACTCTACGTTGTTCCAGACCATTTCGAACCACTATTAGGACGTGTATGGATTCGTCACTTAAATATCAAACTCGAACACTTAGACGATACTAATCAGATAAATTTTCAACCTATATTAAATTTTAATCAGATTAAAGACAAATTTCCAGAAATTTTTGAAGCCAGAATTGGAAAAGTACCAAATTTTAAAGTTAGTTTGCAGCTAAGACCAAATGCGAAACCTGTATTTCACAAAGAAAGAGAAGTACCGTATTCATTGCGTGAAAAAGTGGAAAATGAACTAGATAGTCTAGAAGCTTGTGGAATTATTTCAAAAATCAGTAATACCGATTGGGGTTCACCTTTGGTTGTAATTCCAAAACCCGACGGAGGTGTTCGACTTTGTGTGGACTATAAAATAGGCGTTAATGAAAGGTTGGTATCAGCAAACTATCCGATTCGACGTATCGATGAAATTTTGAACAGCTTAAAAAATTCAAAGTACTTTTGTCGTCTTGACTTATATAAGGCATATCTTCATCTAGCTGTTGATGAAGAAAGTAGTTACATTCAAACGATGTCAACCCATCGAGGTACTTACAGATTTCATAGACTTTCTTTCGGAATAAAAACAGCCCCATCTGAATTCAACAGAATCATTGATCAAATTCTATCAGATTTACCTAAAACTATGTCATATTTCGACGACATTAAAGTCCATGGTTCAACCAAAGAAGAGTGTCAACAAAACCTATTTGCTTGCCTTGAAAGGTTAAAGACGTTCGATTTGCACTTAAACGAGAACAAATGCAATTTTTATCAAACCAGCATCGATTATTTAGGACATGTTATTGAACATAACAAAATTTTGAAAAATCCTGTCAAAGTAAAGGCCGTTATGGATATGCCATGACCTACTGATGTCGACGGAGTACGCAGATTTCTAGGTATGGTCACATATTATTCAAGATTCATTCTAAACCTATCAACGATAACTTATCCATTACGACAACTTCTAAAGAAAAATTCGAAATTCATGTGAATCAGCCTTTATCAAACTCAAACAAGAAATATCTAGTAATCGAGTTCTAACCCCGTATGATCCAAACCTGCCATTAGTATTGGCATGTGATGCTAGTCCGACAGGTGTCGCTGGAGTCCTGTCACATATCATAGACAATGTCGAAAAACCAATTGCTTTTGCGTCACGTTCTCTATCGTCAAGTGAACGCAACTATAGCCAATTAGATCGTGAGGCTCTTGCGATTATTTATTCTGTAAATCATTTTTTTATGTATCTTTATGGCCGCAAGTTTAAACTACTCACAGATAACAGTCCTCTTACAAGAATTTTTCATCAACATTCCAAATTACCAGCTTTAACGTCAGCCAGACTTCTAAGATATGCATCATTTCTCTCAGGTTTTGACTATGAAGTAGAATTCAAGAAAGGTTCCGAACATACAAATGTAGACTGCTTATCTAGAGCAAGTCTTGTTCAATCGCATGCTTCCACAGATACAATCTTAAACACAGAGGTTAATCAACTATGTCAAATATCAATATATGAAATTTTAACCCCAGATTTAACCAGTGAACATATTCGAATCGCGACAGAAAATGATAATGTTTTGTCAAACATCATAAGCGATCTCATGTCAAATAAATTTTCAGAAAACGAATTTTTGTTAGAAAATGGAATTTTATTCAAAGGTCAAAGAGTAGTTATTCCACGAGTACTACAACCGTTAGTTCTAAAGGAGTTACACAATACACACATTGGAATTACCAAAATGAAACAATTAGCCAGAAAATATTGTTATTGGAAAAATATTGATAAAGATATCGAGAAAATGGTAAAATCGTGTCAGGCTTGCGCAACAATTCGTTCATCACCAGCAAAAGTTCCAGTCCATCATTGGGAATTACCATCCGAAAATTGGGACCGAATTCACATTGACTACGCTGGTCCATTGCAAGGATTTTATTTTCTTTTAGTTAACGATGCAAAATCTCGTTGGGCAGAAGTTAAAATTACCAAAGATTCTCCTACATCCATAAAGACTATTGAATTGCTGCAAGAGATATTTTCTTTTCATGGTTTTCCAACTGTTATTGTTTCAGATAATGCTACAATTTTTGTAAGTAGTATTTTTCAATCATTTTGTAAAGAACATGGAATTTTTCAAAAATTCTTTGCACCAGGACACCCAGCGACTAATGGTTTAGTTGAAAGAAACGTGCAGACCCTAAAAAATCGACTAAAAGCTATGACGTCGGAACCTATATCTATGTTCAGGAAAGTTCAAGAAATATTATTCAAATATCGAGCTACACCATTGGCGGAGGGTAAATCACCTGCAGAATTATATTTGCACAGACATTTCCGTATTAAACTTGATGCCATGCGACCGTTCCAGCATAAAGAGTCCAAAAGTGAAGGTATAGGAATACGCAAGTTATACGTCGGAGAAAGAGTCCAAGTCAGATTCTATGAAGGGAACCGAGAAACCTGGAAATTTGGGAAAATTACCCAGAAATTTGGTCATGTACATTACCAGGTAGAACTAGATAATGGTTATTCGCTGAAGCGTCATATTGATCAAATACGTGTTACTCAAGTTCCGAAGAAGAAAGTGACCTTTGCCGACGAAGCAGAAGTGTTCCAAGACCCCAAAACAAATATTGAACAGACTAGAAGAAAGCAACAGGAAGAACAATTACAATATCAGTTACTAAGTAGTACCATGGATACAGGCATCATTCCTGATCACGGAAAATGTGAATATCAATTACGCCGATCCCAAAGACAGAGGCGTAAGCCAGAGCGATTCGGCGTAACTTCGTAATTATCTATTATTTACCAGTGTAGTTGTTTCTCATTTTTTTTAAATAGTTTTATCTAAGCGTGGGAGACTGTTATGACCCTACGCTTATGATTATGTATATAAGTGATTGCTTAGCAATAGAAATTGAAATGTATAATAAAAGATAAAAAAAGCATTCATCTTTATTATTAGCAAATTCAAAATATAAACTATTATTCAAGTTATAAAGATACAACAGTAGATAAGGACTAGTTTCGACAACGAAGAATTATATTTCCTATCGATATTTTCACCTTCCAGCGTAAGAACCGTTTCCTCTGACAACAACCTACGGATTGACTCTAACTCACCCTTAACATCTGCTACTGTATATGGGGGTCTCGTGAAAGTACCCGCTCTCTCCATCTTTAAAATTGGCCGCAGGGCCATCCTCATCTGATCGACCGTTGGCTGTGAATCAACTAAAATCCCACGGACTAAAAGTTCATGAACCAACATGTCCTTTTTAAGGTATGAAATATCCATTTTATACTCCATAATATACGATTAAAATAACGACAATTCAACAAAATTCAACAATAAACGAATAAGTGACAACTACAAACTTTTCAACAAATAATCAATAACTTGTGGTTCGGTATCAATTAGCAACGATGGATAATGTTAAATAACTTACCAATGATATATATATATATATATATATATATATATATATATATATATATATATATATATATAAATAAGAAAATATGCAACTATGTAAATCGTCTCACGATTGGTGTGATCAGGTGTTAATAACGCCAATAATTAAAATATAAAAAAAAGTTACTACTTAGCTCACTTATATAAACGCGATAATAAATGATAAAAAAAAACTATCAATTACTCGCCCAATTAAACAAATATATGCCCCACGTTGGGCGCCAAAAATTTGCCACGTATTTTAATGAACTTAAAACAAAATCTAATTTAGAAAAATAGAGAAATTTAACTAAAGGAAATACAACTCCAGCTGAGTTCGGTAGTGGTCTCTCTACTGGCAAATTAGTGCCCAGCTCAGCCGTAGAGGTAAGTAAACAAATTCTAGTGAGTCGCGCCACCGATTTAGACGGTCAAAATCGGAAACCCCTGTTGTTCCAGGCACTACTTTACCCACTGGAGGTAACTAAATAAATTTTGAATATTTAACGGTTCTAACTGAATTACACAATAACTGAAAATAACGATAAGTGAGCTAAATAAAACTAAAATATCAACTAGACTCTTCTTTAATAAACAATTTTCTAGAATACAGACTCTCAAGTCTCGTGCCTGACAACACAATTGATATTTATAAAAAAAATTATGCGAACAATAAAAAAAAATTAATTTATCAAAAGGTGTGATCACACGCAATACAAAAACAAGGAAAAATAGATTTTAACTAAAAACTAAAGACTAAAGCCCGACTTAAGACTACTATAGCTTATCTGTTAATCTGAATAAGTTTCCGCAGTCCTGGGCTTCTCCAATACTTAGACTGGTACTAAAATCAAGCCTGTTCTTGAACCAAAAGGCTTGCACCAATCGTAATAACTTAAACTCGTACTAAGTATAGGATCAGTAATCCAAATTCTGCTTAACTAAGACTTATGCCCGTAACTAGAAATGTAGCCGGTAACTAAAAATGTAGCCGGTAACTAAAACCCTATCAAAATAGGGATATTCTTTTCTCAGTAAACTTGTGACACAATTACTTCGTTGCTAAGTGCAATGATGGGGAATCCTGACCACAATTCTCTGTCTGAACAGTCTTAAACTACCAAATACCACAACTGTTTGTTCGTTGGACCACCAACTGAAGATTTAATTAAATATCCGGACGATGCCGTATTTTCCACCGAATTCACCTAAATTCAGAGAAATCTCTCCCACAATATTCAATGGAAATGAACGAGGTTAAATTTCGTAAACCCAAACTAAATTGTCTTCGATGATTGAAGATTACAAATTAACCTCAAGACAAATCTTCTTAACGATGCTTTCACCACAAAGGTTCGTAAATGAAAAGAAAGACGATTTCCCACGTCACTTCGATCACAATAATGTGACACACGTCGAAATAAGATATGGCCTCTACTATAGGGACAAACCGTAGCTTATTCAGCCAACAACTTACGAACAAACAGGGGTCATTTGATACGACCAATCTAAATATTTATATAGACGACAATAAAAATCCCAACATTACCTAATTTCCCCATTTATTTTTGATTTCAATAACAAAGTTAAAAAAATATGACCGAACGTTGGCTGCAAAACTACAATATAGTTATCAACGAGAGATTGGATCGGATGAACTACTGTCAGTGATTTCAAACCATAACAAAAATAATACTTGACTACAAAACCAATTTTAGCAACAACTAAATATAATTTTATGGCCGAAAATAATAAACAACAGCTGGCGTTTTACTATTAACGAACCTAAATCAACCGGTTTTGCCTCGATAAATCCTACAATATTATAAGGTAAGCCAACGATTTTGTTTACAAATTAAGATCTGTCGCTAACGCGAAATTAACCCGTGACATACTACTACTACTACCAATGATTTACAGAATCAATTTCAAAAAAAACTTACAAATTATTATTGCAGCTTCGTCATCGCTTTGATGTTTGTCAGGAAGACTATGATATTCCTTCTCAGGACCGGGTGGTCATTGTAAAACGACAACTAATTGGCCACCTACATCGACACTTTCAACGCTACCAGTCCCAACCCAGAGACAATTTTGAATGGGGGTTAATGGAAATTGACTATGTAGAATCGAAAGAACTAGATGAACTGGGAAGAGAATATTGGACAACCATCAAACATCATCTATGGTATCAAGCGATGGTGTATAGATTTTATTTAAAAAAATCGTGTAAACGAAAATTGCTGTAATAAAAATATTTACAACTTTATCGTTTATTTTTTTATATAAATACCCACACACACACACACACACACACACACACTCACACACACACACACACACACACACACACACACACACACACACACACACACACACACACACACACACACACACACACACACACACACACACACACACACACATACATACGAACTAAGAGGAGTTTATATTAAAAATACAAGAAGTGCAATGTTATATGTCTATTAAATAATTAGTAATATCTGTACAACTTTTTTTTTACTATCTATAATTATTATAATTTACAAAACGGGAGCATCATGTGTCGTATATTGACTATTTGAAGTGTTCGATAATAAAGATGTTCCACGTGGTTCTGGGCCTTGACTTCTTATATATCTAGCATATTCTCTTGCTGTAAGATGTGCCCATGCAGATATTCTCTGACCAATTAAATGTTTTTGAATAGTATTTTTCTTTCCCATTTTTAGAGTTTTTGTCTTGTGTGTAGCAATGCACAAAATGATTAAAATTTCATTAAATCTCTACCTTACAACGTTTACAACGGTTTTGGGAGGCTAGGCTAGGCTCGGCTAATTGTTATATAAAAAAAAATATCAACTGAGTACGCCTCTGCCAACTTATTATCATCTAAACAACAACTGTATGACGTAGAAGAAGACCGAGCTGTTTGTTTTACACATTTCAACTTTCTATTGCAAGACAGTTAATAGCCGGGTTGGTTAAGGCGTCAACTTTATACACATGAGTTTGTGGGTTCGAATACACACGATCGAGAATTTTTTTTTCTACATTTATTCTCATCCAAAAATTATTCTAAGTTCTATTTGGGCACTAAGGTTGATTAGGGGTGGTAGGGTGATAAAAATAACATAGGGGTGGCTGATAAGGGGTGGTTAAGGTAGGGTGTAAAGGTAGGGTGACAAAAATGACAGGTAAATCAAAGGTGAGTTCTTGTAGGACAGGTGAGTTTTTGTAGGACAGGTGAGTGAAGGTGAGTTCAGGTGACGTCAGGTGAGGCTCCTCGATGGCATGCTTACCTTCGGTCCTGGGAGCCCGCTTGTTATACTACTGATATCGATATTACTTTGCTAATGACCTATAATTAAATGCGAAAAAAAAATTATTACCGGAATAACACACCTCTAAACTTTTTGTAATTTTGCATCTGTTTATTGATCACCCTGTATACCATGAACATTTGATTATTTTTCAAAAATCATTTTGCTTCATGTCATCTAGACGAAATGGGCTTTAGCATACCGAAATCCACAGCTAAAAATGTTGCTTGTCCCTATTTTTTTGGCGAGCAGTTTAGTTACCAGGAAAGGTATATTTCCATATGAATATCTTAATTGTTGGTAAAAGTTACAGAATACTTATCTTCCTCCACGTCACAAATTTTTTATTTAAGTTCAAAATTTAGAAATCTCAGACACTGACTATCGACACGCTTGTAATGTTTCTAGGCGGTACTGTACTTGCAATGCAATACAAATTAATCAATTTGTTACCCCACAAAAATTACATTCAATACAAATCAACTTTGTGGGGTATATGTAATGAAAATAATGCTGTAAATCAGTATAAAATGATTATGGAAGAAGAAAGCCATGAATGTTGCCAAGTACATGAAGTGGGACTAATCATAAACAAGAAGTGGCCACAATTGGGTGCATCTCCAGACCGATTGGTGTACTGTGAGTGTTGTTTAGGAAGGTGTCTGGAGGTTAAATGCCCCTATTTATTACATATTGATAATGTACAGAACAGACATGATTATTTAAAAATAAAAAGTTTATGTTTAGTGAAGCCAGAGGGGTTAATATCACTTAATAAAAATCATACTTACTATTACCAAGTCCAAATGCAGATATTTATCTCACAGTTAAGGTATTGTGATTTTGTCATATGGTCCTCTATTATATTTTTCAAACAAAAAATCCTACCAGATGTTAAATTTTGGGAGAAGGGCTGTGAATCTGCACTTAAATATCATTTGGAAGTAATCATGCCAGAACTTTTGGTGAAATATTTCACAGCTAAGGAAGGTTCTGCCAAAATTACCCACTACTGCATATGTAATGGTGTTGATGACTGACAACCAATGATCGAATGTGATGAAAACGATTGTGAGATTAAATGGTTTCACTTTGAATGGGTTGGACTGGTACAATTTCCCGATTATGCTTGGTATTTCAGATGTCTGGCTTCTTGCTCATCTAATGTTATTTTTGTCAATAAATAAATAGTTGTTTATTTGTTGCTTTTACTAATTCAGTCAAGTACCTTCAATATCATGGCATTGTTAAGTGCTTAAAAAAAGTATCAGATTAGGGTTTCATCTTGAGAATTTTATTTTAGGAAAAAAAAGACTCGATAAATCAATTCCATGGGCTCGGTAACTGAAAAAACGCACATACATATAACATGTTATGAGTTTTTTTGTTGATTATTTTGCGGGCTACTGGTTCAATTTTAGTTGGCATACTATGCTTAAATTAAAAAATAGTATTGAAACTTGATAATGTCATCAACAAAAAATAGTTTATAAATATAAAATACACTTTTGGTCCTCCGTCCAGAAACAATACTATTAATTACTTCAAAATCGACCGGAAAATGACATTTTCCGGCCTAGGCCGGCAAAGTACCTTTTAGATTATCTAAAGTGATGGCGCTATGAGTCATCATAAATATATAATGAATAATACAAATTTTAATTAAA
This sequence comes from Altica lythri, assembly GCA_964028335.1. Lineage (NCBI taxonomy): Eukaryota > Metazoa > Arthropoda > Insecta > Coleoptera > Chrysomelidae > Altica > Altica lythri. The sequence continues at coordinate 95,305,669 of OZ034801.1, read as the reverse complement.
TTTATTTAAAAACAGCGTATAATTTACTAAACCAATAACTTTTTCTAAATGCAAGCAGGATTATAATTTACATTTAATTTCTCTCACAACTTTTATTTTAAAATTGACATTTATGTCAATTTACAACTACTTATCATTCGATTATGAAAATACACATCTCGATTTTATTTGTGCTCATTGAACCAAAATAGTTTATTGTTTCTACTATTTTTATATAAAATTATTAGATATTAATATTAATATTTTCAATACAACAATTTTTACTGTGCTGCTTATTATTCTTATGTATAAAAATTAAAGATCTTGAAATCGATTTTTAGAAAATCATTTCTCATAACTAATTCGTTTAATCGTAAAATACCTAAACTTGTATGTCACAAAGTAAAAAGTTTCTGAACTTATGAAAATATTTAAAGTTGGTCGTACCAAAAAATAGTGGGTGTTACACGTCCGGAAAATGCAAGTGCTCGTATTGTTTCGCCTCGGTGCTACGCACCTCAGCTACACAACCTCACTCGCTCTCGCAAAGTGTCATTTTCTGTCCTTCTGTCACAAACAACTATTTTAGTCCAAGTTAGTAGCAAAATGTTTGCTTTTTTTAACAAATTTTTTGTACTTATCTAAATATGTAGATACTAAAAATGTTGTTGATTTAACATTACCAATTGTTTTTTATTTCAATAAAGACTGTTGTACATTTGGAACTGCTACCGACTCAATAATTATAAAAAACTCAAGTACAACCCTACTCTACTTTTTGCATAGACCAGTCGAGTATAGTTTGTTTAATTTATTATTTATATGTTAATTACCGAGTGCAATTTCCGGTAACTAAAAATTTACCGATTTAATTGATCTCATCTAGCAGTCTAATTTGTAATGAAGCAAAAATTTAAAAACAACATTGATTTTATTAGGAATTTTAAAATTTCTCTAAAGATCCTGGTTCAAATAAAAAAAAAATCAATAAACCCTACATCCATAACTCAATATTTTCAAAAAAAAATATCACAATATTAATGATCCCTGGTATAACATGTGTTTTACTTTCTACGAATTCAAATAGTTTGTCAAAATCTTACATAACAGCACCGTTAGAACTTTCTCGAGTATTTCCACAATTAGCTGAAATATTTATAAGGGTTAGATTTATATTAAAAAACAAATTTCAAAATATTCTTATTTATTTAGAATGTATATGTTAGACTCAATCGCCGAATTCGGCCAATTGCCAAAATAAACAAGCAAACTTAGGACTGAGCAAATGAAGATGATCAGATGACGAACTAAGGGAACATTTCGTCACCTTAACATCGAAAATTACTCAATTCGCAAACTGAGCACCACGCTTTTGCTCAACTGCCGATTGTTCACGCGTTTCCGCGACTGAGCTGATATATTTGCTCAGATCCCGGTTTGTGCGAAATGAAAACGTACAGAAGCCAATAGACTGGATATTTTTCACCCTGCCTGCAGGGTGCGCTGTCTCTAAAACATAACCCAATTGTTGTATGGTAAGTGGTTTTACTACATGTGTTGTGTGTTTATAGTGTTGCTAAACAAAGAGGTACTTATAAACTTCTGCCTGCAATACTAAGTAGTAAGTACATGTGCTATTGCGTCATGGAAAAGATTCCAGTCTGCGTATCCAACTCTGTAAACCTAGAAATTTTCAATGAAAAAGTGTCTCAGTTATTTGCACAATTCAGCAACAATAATTTTACTTGCCTATTATCAGAGGAGAAAATTAAAGAGATAATAAGTGATGTAAAAATAAGTAATGCAAAGAAGGCTGTAAATGAAAATTCAACAATTCTGGACTATCGTCGGTTAAATAGATTTAAGATAATTACGATCAGAGGAGTAGATAAGCTGATATACACAAAAAAAAGAAGATTCTTCGCCCATAAAATATTATTGAGGTTCGGTTGAATTGTATGAAATCAATGACACTGGGCATAAGAGAACACTGTGCATGGAAAAAGAAATACTGTAACATTAGTAGGAGCGTTGTTGAAGAATACCTTCAATTGTGTTTATCGTGCCAATTGAAGAAAAAGATAAAGAAGAAGGGTTTTGTTGCCAAACCTATAATTCCAAACAGTTTTAATAAAAGAGGGCAAGTGGATCTCATTGATATGCAAACTGAGCCCGATAGGGAGTTTAAATTTATTTTAAATTATCAGGATCACCTTACTAAATTTCTTTTTCTGAGACCATTGAAATCAAAAAGGGCGGGGAAAGTTGCTTACAACCTGATGGATATTTTTTGTATTGTTGATGCTCCGTGTATTTTACATAGTGAAAAACGGGCGCGAATTCGTAAATGCTACAATCTCCAATCTGGCTGACATGTTTAATGCAAAAATAGTTCACGGTAAACCACAGCACTCGGAAAGCCAGGGATCGGTCGAAAGGCCGAACCAAGACGTTTGTGATATTTTAATTGCATGAATGAAAGAACACGAAACTACTAGGTGGTCTGAAGGGGGAAACCCACGTTTGGCCGGTAATCATTCGCCGTCATCACGATTCACCGGCATCACGATTCGATTCGTGAACATGTTATTAATGCTAATTAAACATCGTCACATCTTTAATTTATTAATGGCATTTAGAATTAATAACTTGGGAATTCCTGCCCTTAACATCCCTATTATTTATATTATAAAGATCTTTCTATAAAATTTTCTTGAATTATGGGAAATCCCTTCAACGGGCTTATTTTAATCTTTTCTGTAGAATTTTAAGCAAGTAATAAAAAAAACATTAGTGCTAATCACAAACAAGCACAAACTTAAAAACTCCGAAAAGAAAGACAATTACTTACTTTTCTAAACAGTTAGAGTGCAGTCATGGAGACGAAAAGAAATGGTAGAATTTTTAGTGATGACGGATTAATGTACATATTTGATTCGCTTAGTGCAGACGGCCAAAAACAATATTTTCGGTATCGAAGACGAGACATACAGTGCAAAGCTAGAGTACATTTATTATTAAATAATGAAATTCTTAAAAAATTTGCATGATTTTTCAGCAGCTAAAATAAAGGTAAGTTCTATGTGTGAGTGCTAAATAAAGAAGTTTAATTTAAAGTGAATATTACATAGATGTTTGATCTCAAGGTCTTTTTATTTTAAAATAATTCAAATGATTTTAAAACTACATACGTATATTTTAGCTCGCTACAATGTTACTTCATTAACAAGAAGAGCTATGGGAACACAGGAAACACCAACGGTGCTTATAAATAATAGTCAGCAATCTTTATCTGTATCTGCAGCTGGAATTTGCCTTTTAGAACTTTAAAAATGCAAATAAAAAGAGCGCGGAAATTAAATAACAATGCTCCTGCTGCACCTAATTGTTTGGAAAATTTGGAAATTTCTATAGCTTATAAAGAGTATATTTTAGAAGATGGCACCACGGCAAATTTTTTACCAGCAGACAACGGCCCACAACCTAAACGAATATTAATAGTTAGACGTCAACAAGGAATTGAAATTTTACAAACATCAATTTCTTGGTACGTTGATGGTACTTTTAATATTGCACCTATGTTGTTCAGTCAGGTATTCGTCATTATGAATAGTACGGGGGAATTCATCCTTGTGTGTATGCACTTCTACCGAATAAGAGACAAGAGACATACGAAAATATGCTTCAAATGTTAATAAACTTAGAACCCCGGTTAAATCCTACAAGGGTATCCGTTAATTTCAAAATTTCCATTCAGACTGCTTCTCGCAATATGTACCCAGAAATAGAAATTAATGGCTGTTTCTTTTATTTAATAAAAAACTTAAAAAAAACTATTGGGCAAAAATAGTTAACAAGGTATGATATCAGTATTTTTCCTATAAGAACCTTTTTAATTACTCATATGCCGTTTCTAGAGAATACCAAAATAACGCAGATTTTGCTCTTCAAGCAAGGATGATCACCGCACTGGCTTTTGTACCTATTGAAAATTTAAGTGAATGAATCAAATCAAATCAAAAAGTGCTTTATTGTCTGAAGTAAGGAAACTAATTGACAAAGCTGGTAAAAAAAGAAAGAAAACATAAATAAATAACAAAGATACAAAAGAATAAACAACATACATATATATTAAATTACATTTAAAACGTTAAAAAAGTTAAAAAGAAGTTAAATACTCTTATGTGTCGTTAAAAAATGCCGCCAGTGTGTAATAAGCCTTCACAGATAGAACACGTTTAAGTTGCCTCCTAAAATTCTTCTCAATACTTATCTGTCTTATTTCCCAAGGCAAGTGGTTAAATATTTTTTTACCATTGTAAATTATTGATTTCTGTATAAGAGCAGATGATGGTATTGGGAGAGGCAAGAAAAAAGTCAACCTAGTGCCATGCACAGAAGCTTCACGAATATCATTTTTATATTTTTTAAAAATCAAGCAGGCCATTTCCAGAATATACAAATTATATATAGTTAAAATCTTATATTGTAAGAAAAGTGGCCTGCACGAAGTAGTAGTAGAAACTTTGCACATGTTTCTTATTGCCCTGTTTTGAAGAAGAAATATCTTATTAAGTGATTCCTGCGACGCTGAGCCCCAAAAACATATTCCATAACGTGGATGTGATTCAACAAGAAAGAAATAAACATTTCTTGCCACAGCAAAATCAAATTGTGTGCTACAGATCTACTGGCGTAACAACCTGATGATAACTTTTTAGTTAAGTAGTTTATATGATTGTCAAATTTTAGATTGGAGTCTATGTAGATTCCCAGAAACTTGGTCTCCGCATTATTTTTAATAGTTAAGCTACCTAGGGACACATTATTTAACTTACATTTAAAAGTAATGATACTGGTTTTACTGATATTAAATGTTAAATAATTAGCATCACACCAATTTTTAACCTTAGTAATATCTGAATTAATTATAGCTGTTAACTCCTGTTCGTCACGTGATTCCCACAAAATTGTAATATCATCAGCAAATAATGTAAAAGATCCCCTTATATTAATATTTGTTAAATCGTTAAAGTAAATAAGAAAAAGCAAGAGCCCTAAAACAGATCCTTGGGAAACACCACATTTAATATGTGTTTTGCTGGAAGCTTGTTTTTTCACTAATACTCTCTGGTATCTGTCAGTTAGATATGACTCTATCCATTTCAGTGCTACACCTCTAAACCTATATATTTCCAACTTTTTTAATAAAATTTCATGATTGACACAATCAAACGCCTTCGATAAATCACAGAATACCGCCGCCGAGATGTTATTGGCATTAAGATTTAAGAGCACTCGCTCGAGGAAATTAAATATGGCATCTGTGGTGTTTTTGGAAGATTGGAACCCAAATTGAATAGCAGATATAAGATTGTGTGCCTCAAGGAATTTTAACATACGTTTTTTTACTAACTTTTCCACAATTTTCGATAATGTTGGTAATAATGAAATAGGTCGGAAATTGGAGGGGTCATTGTGCTCTCCTCCTTTATAAACAGGCAAAACAGTTGCCAATTTTAGACAGGTGCTAAATACTCCAGTTTGAAATGAAATATTAATAGCTTCAGATAGAACTCGCATGACTTCCTCAGGGAGCTTTAAAAATATTTTAACTGACATTTCATCCCATCCCACAGTGTTTTTATTTTTAATCTCAGACATAACTTCTTGAATTTCAGAAATATCAGTTGGAGCAAAGTAAAAAGTATATTATCTAAAAATTGTATAACATTACAGGTTGGTCTCCTATTACTTGATAAATTGGGACCAATAGAGCAATAATATTCATTCAATTTTTCTGGAGATATTTCAACATTAATAGGAGCTGCTGACTTACCCCTCAAATCATTAACAATAGCCCAAGCCTCCTTTTGTTTATTGTGAGCATTATTTATTCTGTTTTCAAAATATAATTGTTTGGCTATCTTAATAGTTTTTCTATATATTGTTTTATACTTATTATAGTAATTAATAAAATTTATGGTGTTATAAGAATACCTTTTAATTAAGTCCAGAGAACGAAATAGTTATTTATGATATGAGTGTTAAAAGTAAGGTTTTATTTTGTGAGTGAAAACGTTTGTGAAATGAACGGAGCGAATTGAACAATTTCACGAACAAAATAAAATCACTTTTAACACAAATACCATACAATGTTTTTTGTACAACTGCCCTATTTTGATAATGAAATGGGCGAATTTGCAATGACAATAAACCAAACCGTGTTAAAAGTAAACTAAACCGTGTTAAAAGTAAACTTGTTTACATGGCAACGTGTTAAAAGTATTTTTAACACGCTGCTATGTAAACAATCGTTTTTAACATTGTTTGCTATCATTAAAAGTGTCACTTTTAATGACAGTTGTACAAAAATTTCTTAATGATATTCTTAATCCTTTAGTAACCCAACTTTTTTTCTTTTTATTTCTTATTTTCCTAGGAGGAAATGCCTTATCAAAATTTTTTTGTAACTGACTATGAAAATGTTTCAACGGTTCAGCTTCTGTTAAAATACCATGCCACCTTACATTATTACATATCTGTGAAAACCTACTAAACGCTGACTGACAAAATATACGTCTATAAGAAGGTGAGCTGTTATTTATCTCCATGTTTTGATAGACATCACATATAACCGCATCGTGATCAGAAAAACTACAAGTTACAACATCGCAGTTAATATTTGCTTTACTCACATTAGTGCAAATGTAGTCTAAGGTACTTGTAATTCTTGTAGGTTCTCTTACAAGCATTGTCAAATTAAAACAATTTAAAACAGTGGTTAAATTTCGTACATATTGTTATGATCTCTATACTCATATAATTGTATTCTTGTGACTCTTCAAGGTTGGGTTCTTCGATAATATTAAACTAAAAAGTCCATCTCAATTTTAACATCATTTAATATATAAATATATTAATTCTTTACAACATTAAAAAAAAAAACAATATAACATTCATCATTTATCCTGTCATAAACTTAACACTAATTAATTTTAAATGAAATTTTGCCCTCTTTTCCTAAAATCCCCGAATAACTATTTCTAATATACCTCTATTACCAGCTGATAACAAATTATACCAGAAATACTTATCTTTATAAACTATGCTTATTTTATTTTGAAAATCCAATCTATGCAAATATCCAATTAATCTTCTCTATATATATCCATTTTATTCCATATTTACCTCTACCATATAGTTATTATAACATTCTATTCATACATTAATCTTCTTTTATAATTTTTATATTTATATTCATTAACATTCAGTATTTATCTTCATTTTCAATTTCTATTATTATTATATTTACTTTATAATGGTTTTTAAATTTTTAAAATTCTATATAATTCCCTAAACTTTTTCTCTGACTTTACTCTCCAAAATTCTATGACATTCTATCCATAATTTTTTTTTTTATCCCCCTAGAAACCTCGCAACCCAAATTTTTTTTTATTTATGATTCCTTGATAATTTGCATAAATTGATTATTCAATTCTAATATCTAGTTAGTCTTAATTACACTTATATTACATATAAAGACCAACTATTGAATACCATAACAATTTCCCAAATTTAAAATTTTATAAATTTTAGAAAAAAAATTTTAATAATTTAAAATTTAAAGTATATAACAATTAACATATTAACACAAATTCTGAATACTCTAAGTTTCTTCAAAATACCTATATAGGCTTTCAATATTAAATACTCCTCTAACATTTCTTGTTATCGGATCTTCAACAATATAACTATTAACACCTTCCTCATTTACTATTCTATATGGTCCTTCAAATATAGCTTTTAATTTCCCTGATTCATTTTTCTTTAAATTTCCACTTATATATGCTTTTATTATTACCAAATCTCCTTTCTTAAACCTTACAGGATATTTCACTTTTTTCTTAATTTTTTTATAATATTTTTCCCACACATCCATTAGCCTTTTTCTTACTTTTTCTATAATTTCATCATATTTTTTTCTTTCTTCTTCTTCTTCCCAATTTCGTTTTGGTTTTTGACCTAACATTAAATATGTTGGTGTTTCTTCTGTTATTACATTTGGAATATCATTGATATACATTTCTACTTTATTAATATAATTTTCCCATTCTTTATGTTTCTTTCCATTTAAACTTATTCGTAAAAATTTTATCACTTCTTTAATATATCTTTCTGCAGGATTTGCTGCAGGATGTCTTATACTAATACAATTCTTTTTGATTCCTTTCCTTTCTAAAAATTTTTCTAAATTCTGTCCTTGAAAATACGTTGCATTATCCATTACACATGTCCTTGGTTTACCTATTTCTTCTATAAATTTTTGTAAACAATTTTTAATACTTTTATAATTTGTCCTTCTACATGGGTATAATTTTATAAATTTTGTAAAAACATCGACAATTACCAATATATGTTTATTATTATTTTTACTTCTTATTAGATTACTAATGAAATCTATTGCTATTATTTCCAATTTTTCCATTGCTGTAACACTTTTCCCAATATTTTTATTCACTTTATTCTTATTTTTATTCAATTGACATATCTTACATGTTCTTGTTATTCCTTTTGCTATCTTTTGATCTTTTTTCATGATAAAATTTTCTCTAAATAATAACCATAATTTTCTTAAACCTATATGTCCATATGTTACATGTAAATTTTTTAATATTTGTTTTCCTAAATAACTCTCAATTACATAAACTTCTTCATTTCCTATTTCCTTTATATAATATCCATCTTTAATTAAAGTATTCTGTTTTTCTTTTTCTGTTAAATTTTGTTGACTTCTTATTATTTCTTCTTCCGAAAACATACCTTCATCTTCTATTAATTTGTTCATTCCAATTTGTATTATTCTTCCTTTATCCTTATTTTCACTACTTTCTCTTGATAATGTATCTGCAATAATATTTTCCTTTCCTGATAAATATCTAATTTCAAAATCATATTCTTGTAATAATAAACTCCATCGATATATCCTATTATTATTAAATCGATTGACCATTACATTCTTCAAAGCCATGTGATCGGTTTCAATTATAAATTTTTTTCCAATTAAATAAAATCGACATTTTTGCACACAAAAAACTATACTCGCAAATTCCAATTCTGATACACTATAATTTCTTTCATACATTTTTGTGACTCTAGACATAAAACATATTGGTACTTCTATTCCATTTTGTACTTGTATTAAAACCCCTGCTAACTTATTAATTGATGCATCTGTTCTTAATATAAAATCTAATTCATAATTTGGATGATATACCTTCAAATTATTAGTAAACATTTTTTTTAAATCATTGAATGCTTGTTCTCTTTCTTCATTCCAGTTCCATTTTACATTTTTCTTTAATAATTCTACTAATGGAATCTGTTTTTCTGATAGATTTGGTATTAACTTTTTATAATAATTCATCATTCCCAAAAATCCCCTTATTTGCTTTAAACTTTTTGGTTTCTCAAATTTTAAAATTTTATCTACTCTTTCCGTATCCATCTCTACTCCATTTTTATTAATTTTAAATCCTAAATATATCACTTCTTTTAAGAAAAATTGACATTTTTCTTTATTTACTTTCAATCCCGCTAAATCCAATTCTTTTAACACAATATTTAAGTGTTTTTTATGTTCTTCTTCACTTTTTGAATAAATTAATATATCATCTACATAATGAACAACAAAATTTTCATATTTGTTTAAAATTTTATGTAATGCTTTAACCAAAGCTGCACATGCACTTTGTATACCGAATGGTACTACTTTAAATTGATATACTACACCATCAATACTAAAACCAGTATATTTCCTACTACTTTTATGTAGAGGTATTAACCAAAAACTATGTTTTAAATCTATTTTACTAAAAATTTCAATTCCTGTTATTCTACCAAATATTGCTTCAATATGCATAGGTTTCTCATATTGTGGTATTGAAAATTTGTTAATATTTCTAGCATCTAGACATAACCTTAACTCTCCATTCCCTTTTTTCACAACTACAATTGGATTAATGAAAGATGTATCACTTCTCTCAATTATATTATTTTCTAGCATTTTATCTATTTCTATAGCTACTTGTTTTCTATATTGATATGGAATTGGATAAGTTTTAACTCGAAAATTTTCTATATTCTTTACTTCAAATCTGTGAGTATATTCTTTGGCAGTATTATTCTCTAATGTAATTAAATTTTGATATTTTTTAAATAACAAATTAATTTCATCTTTATATTTATCATCACTTTTTATATCTTCTCCTTCTTTCATCATTTCCCCATTAATTCTTAGTTCATTTATATGTATTATCTCCTCATTATTGTTTATTTTATTTAATTTGATTTGTTCTTCTTTCAATTTTATCCAACCTTCTTCATAATTAATAATAACATTCATTCTTTCTAATTCATCAGTACCTAATATTATATCATACTCCATATTTCCTATAATCAAACCTTGTATTTTATATATACTATTTCCAATTTTAATACTAATATTTATAGTCTTATTAATTTCCCCTAATTTTTTTCCATTAGCACCTATTAACTTAATTCTTGGAATTTTAATCATTTCTTCTAATTTATTATCCTCAATAATTTTTTCATTTATCAATGTTGCTTCTGATCCGGTATCTATTAAAATTCTAATTTTCTTATTTTCTAAATTTCCTTCAACAACTACTAATCCAATTTTATCTTCTAATTTATTATTATTTTCTTCTAATTTTATAAATTCACTAGGATGTATATAACAACATTTAACATTAAAATTTTGTAGGTGCTTATTTAAAAATTTTCTTGTTCTGGTTCTACCCTAACATTTTCCACATTTTCTTCTATTTCTCTACTTTGCATATTAATTTGATTTATTCTTCTAGGTACATTATTGTTTCCATTTCTATCTTCTCGATTATTATTATTATTATTATGAATTTCATTTATATTTCTATATCTTGATCTTTCATATCTTCCATTATTTACATTTTGAAAACCATTTTCATTTCTGTTATTTCCATTTCTTATATTATTATTATTATCCATATTATTTCCATTTCTATATGTATTTCCGTTTATACGATTTCCATTTTCTCTCCCATTATATCCATAATTATAATTTCCATTGTTTCTATTACGCATTTCTTCTCTTACTCTATTATATCCATTTCTGTTTTGATAATTTCTAAATCTATCATTTTCATAATTTTGTGATCTATTTTCATTAATCTTTAAATTTCTTTCAACTCGATTTAAATACTCAATCAATTGTTCTTTTTTTTTAATATTTTGTATAACTATTGTTTCAGAAACTGTTATATCATAATGTCTAGAAATATATAAAATTATTTCCTCTTCTCTCATAGGAGGTTCCAAATATTGTGCAACATTATATAATTGTAACGCATAATTAGTTAAATTATTCCCTAATCTATAATTGAATTTTCCGACATATAATTTTTCCCTACTCACCCCTTGTTTTGATTCACCCCAGAAATATTTAAGAAATTCCCTTTCAAAATCATTAAAGGTTAATATTTCATTTTCCTGTGTTGCATACCATAATGCAGCATTATCTTTCAAAGAACTTCTTATAATTTCTTTCCAATCTCTTTTGTTCCTAGTCTTAGTTTTAATCATATTCATATACGTGCATGGATGTAATATACTGATATTCCCTGTAAATTTTACTGCTCCTTCTCCTCCATGTATTATCATATAGGAACCATCCTCAGTTCTTTCATTTTGCATTTCTTGTAATTTTTTTTTTTCATCTTCAAATTTCTTTGCTACTTCCATTACATTCCTTTCCATAGTTTGTAGTATTCTTTCATTTTCTTTCTTATTTTCATTTTTCTGCTCCTTCACATTTTTTTCTATATTATTAATCTTCTCCTGGTGTATATTACCCATTTCCTCCATCGCCTTAATTCCATCTTTCAATTGATCGACTTCTTTTTGTATTTTGATATTTTCTTCTTTAATAATATTTTTCATTTCATCTTTAAATGTTTCCATATTCTTGTTCATATCTTTTATTTCTTTTTTTATATCTTCTCTTATTTCTTTTTTCATAGAATCCATTTTTCTATTATTTTCATCAAATTTATTTTCCAAAAATTTAAACATTTTCTCCATCTCTGTTTCTTGATGTGGTTTTGAACTAGTCGCATCTCCTATCACATCAGCTTGTACCACTTGAAACATTGTTTTTTCTTCTCCTTCCGACGATCCATCATTACTTTCTGTTTCATGCATATTTTCATTAGATTCCTGTATTCCATCTTCTCTCCTTCTATTTCTTCTATTTTGTCTTGTATTCATTTTATTCAAATCTTTTAATTATTTTATATATTTATTTAATTTATAATGTTAACTTATTATATTACTTTATTATATTTATTCGATTTGTATTTAGTTTTAAAATTTTCAAAATTTTATGGTCTTTATATATAAATATAAATATACTTAAAACTCTCACCTAATCCTCTTATTTCTATTATAATGTATTTATGTTTTATTTCAATTCTTCACTGTTCTAATTTTCTAATCACTTCAATTGTCTATATCACCCTCTCAATTTCAATATACTGTTCTATTTTAAACTGGATTCTTGTTTTATTCACGCCCCACGTTGGGCGCCATAATTGTTATGATCTCTATACTCATATAATTGTATTCTTGTGACTCTTCAAGGTTGGGTTCTTCGATAATATTAAACTAAAAAGTCCATCTCAATTTTAACATCATTTAATATATAAATATATTAATTCTTTACAACATTAAAAAAAAAAACAATATAACATTCATCATTTATCCTGTCATAAACTTAACACTAATTAATTTTAAATGAAATTTTGCCCTCTTTTCCTAAAATCCCCGAATAACTATTTCTAATATACCTCTATTACCAGCTGATAACAAATTATACCAGAAATACTTATCTTTATAAACTATGCTTATTTTATTTTGAAAATCCAATCTATGCAAATATCCAATTAATCTTCTCTATATATATCCATTTTATTCCATATTTACCTCTACCATATAGTTATTATAACATTCTATTCATACATTAATCTTCTTTTATAATTTTTATATTTATATTCATTAACATTCAGTATTTATCTTCATTTTCAATTTCTATTATTATTATATTTACTTTATAATGGTTTTTAAATTTTTAAAATTCTATATAATTCCCTAAACTTTTTCTCTGACTTTACTCTCCAAAATTCTATGACATTCTATCCATAATTTTTTTTTTTATCCCCCTAGAAACCTCGCAACCCAAATTTTTTTTTATTTATGATTCCTTGATAATTTGCATAAATTGATTATTCAATTCTAATATCTAGTTAGTCTTAATTACACTTATATTACATATAAAGACCAACTATTGAATACCATAACAATATATATTAATGATATTTCTAAGTGCTTCATAAATACGAGATTTTTAGAGTTTGCTGATGACACGAAATTTTTCCTTAAAATATCTAATCCTTCTGATAAGCGTCTGATTCAAGAGTATTTAAACCGTCTCGAACTTTACTGCCAACAAAATTATCTTTATCTGAATATAAAAAAATGTAAATATATAACTTTTTCTAGGAATAAAGATATTATTGATAATGAATACTTCCTTAATAATGAACCTTTAAAAAAAGTTTATGTGGTCAAAGATCTAGGTATTTACATCGATTCCAAACTCCTATTCGACGAACACATTGATTATGTTTCAAAAAAAGCTAATAAAGCCCTAGGATTCCTTATGCGCGTTTGCCATGACTTTAAACAGGTGGAGTCTGTTCGTAGTCTATATATGGCTTACGTCAATAGTGTTCTATGCTTCGGTTTTGTTATTTGGAATCCTTACTATAATTGCTATATCGACCGATTACAAAAAATCCAAGATAATTTTATAAAGCATGTTACCAACAAATTTCAGGCTTACTCAGACTTCGAAACTTGTAAACGAGAACTGAAACTCATATCACTGGCTGACCGACGTCAACTCTCAGATGTCAAATTTATCTATAAAATCATTAACGGTCAAATTGAATCTAGTGAAATCTTAAGCAAAATCGGATTTATTACTCCACCATATAATACACGAGAGAAAAATGTCTTTAAAGTCAATCACAGCTCTACTAATTACTACTTAAATTCTCTTCTGCAAAGATGCAGTAAGTCATTTAACACAATCTCATCAGTCACTGATGTAGATATCTCCTCTTCCTCTTTGATAACTTTTTCGAATACTATTAAAAAATTATATTTGTCATATCTTGACTAGTTTTTAATACACAATATATTTTTTCAACCGTTGTTAACTTATGTTTAAATCTCTATTTTGTTGTAGTTAATTAATAGTGAATACTGTATTGGGCTCGTCCTGTTTGTATTCTTATAAATAAATAAATAAATAAATAAATAAATAAATAAATAAATAAATAAATAAATAAATAAATAAATAAATAAATAAATAAATAAATAAATAAATAAATAAATAAATAAATAAATAAATAAATAAATAAATAAATAAATAAATAAATAAATAAATAAATAAATAAATAAATAAATAAATAAATAAATAAATAAATAAATAAATAAATAAATAAATAAATAAATAAATAAATAAATAAATAAATAAATAAATAAATAAATAAATAAATAAATAAATAAATAAATAAATAAATAAATAAATAAATAAATAAATAAATAAATAAATAAATAAATAAATAAATACAGTGCTGAGTGAATTGTCTAAATAATTGACATTAAAATCACCCGTCAGAATGGTGGTAGCATTCACTGGCAATTTTGATAACATTAGTTCTATTCTAACTAAGAATTCTTGAAAATTTAATGAAGGGTATCTATAGATAACTATTATATAAAGGTTTAATTTTGAACAGTATACAATTGAAAGTTCATATACTTTCTCACTTACTAAGTTAGAAAATTTATCAACCTTAACAAAACAAAACAAAACTTATTTAAAAACTCTTTTTTAATAAGCACCAGCACACCACTATGATCAAAATTAATTCTACAAAAGCATGATATTAACATATAATTAGGGATTAAAATAGGTTTTTTATCTTTCAGCCAATGCTCAGTTAGTAATACAATTTCAGGATAATTAAAACTATTTAGAAACAATTCAAATTCCTCAGTTTTGTTTCGAATCGATTGGACATTTAATAATATCAGTCTAAATTTTCCGGTTCCGGTTGAATTATGTTTGTCTCTAAAAAAGAGTTTTGTAGGTTTTCCACCGTTTCATTACTGCAAATACTTTCGTTATTGTCATCAATATGAGAGTCAGTTACATTTATATTTATAAATTTAAGGTTACTAATTTTTTTACTATATTTAATTTCGTTTATAAGTTTGGATACTATTTCATCTTTGAATATTAACTGACCGTTTTTATTTAAGATATCTAAAAATGTAATTTTTCCTTCAGAGTATCTATCAAGGTTAACCACATATTCGTAAAATTTGTCATTAAATTTATTGATACAATAATTTATATTCCTAGAATAACTGTTCGGAATTTTAGTGAAAATTATATTGGTATGTGTACAAAGTTTAACTATATTATGTATTTGCCTAACTTTAGGGTATTTATAATTTTTAAAATTATTTAATCCTCCGAGGATTAGAATGTAGTCATTTACAGTATATCCTTTCGAAATATTAATTAAATCCTCAATGACGCTTTCGAAACATGCTCCCGGTTTGATAAAAGTCATCACCTTAAAGTTAAGATTCTTTTTCAGCTTAGGTCCGATACCACGACCTAAATCATCACATAAAATTAAAATTTTTTGTTTAATATGTTTAGTACGATTGGCAATATTTTCTACACTGGGCTTATCCATATGAGTAGTCTTTTTTAGCTGCTGTCGAAGTGATATTAATTCTGAAGCGAATACATCTCTATCATTTTCTAACACCTTAATACTTGTAATCATTTCCCTATTAATTTGATAAATCAAATTCATATTTTTTTAACAATACAAGGTTTTGCTCAATTTTTATTCGATATTCTTCCTTCTTACGTTGTAAATTAATAATATCTTTATTTAACACTTCGATCTCTCTCCTGTATTGACTTACTTGCTCAGCATCAAATACTTTATCATCAAAATCCTTAGTGTTCCTTTTCCGTCCGTTTATAAACCTATCTTTACTATCTTTTTCTATTATTTCTTTTCTTAACTTATCAAGCTCTTCTCCCACTGCACTTGCCTCCTTATCTTTTTTGTGAATTATATCTGTTGACTTCTTTAAGAAAATTAATATTTTGATCATTATTCTTAAATTTATTTTCACATTCCTCAGAACATATAATTTTATTTCCACCTAATTCAATCAGATTTATATTTTTTCTATTTATGCAGCTTGGATGGTAAACACCCCAACAGCCGACACAGCAAAAGTTTAAGAAATCTTTTTTAGGACAACATCTAAATTTATTTTCCATTGTAAATACAAAATACCAAGATCTAACACCTCATAAATCCAAAATGGTACGCCACTGTACGGTACCGGAACAATAATAGTTTAACAACTTGGATTCTAATCAGTAACCAGTTTTTTTTACCGAAAATGTTCCAAGTATACGAAATTAAAAATACACTCACAAATTCAAATTATGCAGTTTCTGGCCTTATTTTGAACCACATTTTGACACTTATATTCCCTTAGGATTCACGTTAATTTTAGCTACATTTTGATATACTTTTTAATATTTAAATATGCTTTTTACCACTTATATTAACACTTTAACTCAACTCACTTTTATCAGTCGATACAATCATTTGCTGTTTTGTACGATTCTCTGCCAGAGCAATTACTACAAGTAGCCAACTGGTTTGAAACAAACTACCTGGGTCAACGCAATCAAAGAGGAAATGGTCGACGTCAAGCACTTTTTCCTCCAAATACTTGGAATTTGCATAACCGAGTTTTGAATGGAATACAGGTAAAACAACTAATAAACACTTTTTTTGTAAAAAACATGTTTGTAATAGGTACTTACCTACTCATTTATGATTTAGATGTTTTGTGATATAATTAATTAGTTCACTATTGTACATTGTGTATAGTATTATAAAAAAAAAATCATGGGCTACTACACAAAAGTTCACTTCGAAACGTTACGGGCGAATAGTACTTTCGACGAATAGTTCCCGGTGAAACAGTACCGGCGAAACGTTACCGGCGAAACGTACCCTATCCGTCTAAAGGCTTAAAATTTGTCCAAATGAAGAAAAACCGGTCCATTTATAAGGGCATTCAACGAAGTCCATATGTCCAATGTTCGGAGTTCCGATGATAAATGGCCTTAAGAATTCTAGTTTGCCACTAAATCTAATTGAAAACATTCACGACGAGGAAGGGCTTGATGAGATATTGTTGGAGCGCAACAATACTACCAATGAAAACACTGTCAGCAATGTAGCAGAGGACGAACGTAGTACAGATGATGTAGAAAACATAGACAGTAAAGGAGAAGAATCTGTTAACAACCCCCAAACGGTCGACGAAAGAAATAAGGAACAAGACAATAACAGGTTATATTTACACAACGAATTATTATTTCTTATTACTAAGAGTAAATTGTTTATTGTAGGCAAATAGAAACTAGATTAATTAACAACCAACGATCACAGAGTTTACAGAGCTTAAAATGTCAGGCGGAAACTATGCTGCAAAGAAATTCCAAAAAATTTCCCGATGTAACGGTCGGAAATAATGTTCTGGTTAAAATACCCGATGTAGACAAGGGACGTACGGCACCACGAAATATAATGGCGGTAATTATATCTGAGGATAATGGCCCTTATAAACTAGGCACATCTAGTGGCGTCCCCGACAAACTGTATTCCAGAAACGAATTTCAGATAAGCAACAATTTTCATTTCTACTTTACATCGACATTAACATTGGTTTTTGAAGGTGTTTGACTTTTTATCCATTCATGATGTTCCTATCAATTTATTGTCACTGAGACAAACTGCAGCTACGCAAAACAATTTGAGCAAGGTGTTGTGAAGTGTAATTGTAAAAAAAAAATGTCGTGATAAAAAGTTTTGAACAACATAAAATGTAACAGTACCCGCTCCCTCTGTTCTCAAGTTTGCAGATGAATTTTTATTAGCGCATCTAATTTGACCACATTCTCGATAATCAAATGATTTGAAAATTACTTTACCATTTCTTAAATGCTCAGTTGCACCCGAATGAGCAAGAAATTTTGTAAATATATTACCATTCTCATAATAATTAGTATTTGATAATAACTTACCTCTGCCTTGTGCTTCGTTTAAATTCGCATCTACGCTTCTCTCATTTGTTTTCTTTGGAGTCCTCTTGTCCTGTGTTTTTCCGCCTCTATAATTACTTTTTCCTCTATATGGCTTTCTTCGTTTCGCATCATCACTTCTCTCGTCATAATTCTTCCTTTTCCAGCTTTGTTTGATGGAATCTAAACTAATTTTTTTACCTTCTACTTGTAGAACTATGAGGCCCCTGGTAAAAGTACGGTTAGAGGTTCTACCTCTTTCGAATTTTGGATACTTGCTCTTATTCAATGGACATTCTATGGCTTTATGATTTGTTACCTGATTACACTCATAACATTTTTTCAGACCAGTTCCTTTGAATCGGCAATAAATAGCTTTACGACCATTGTCATCACACTCATAACATCTCTCTTTACTTTCTCGACTTTGAACGTTCATTACAGCTCTTGTTTCGGACGATGTAGATACATTTTTATTAGCTTCAGATTGCAGAATGAAAAGTTTCAGTTTATCGTAACTGAGTCCCTGGCCAGTCGAATTCTTAGTCATGAATTCAATAGTCATTACAGCATTGAAAAATGTGTCTTTCTTTTTAGTTTCTGACAGTGGCATCACACCAGATAAATTTTCGTAGTTTCTAACGACATCTTTAAATCTCTCGCAAAATTCTAATGCCTTTTCTTTGTTTGGATAATATTGCATGCTGTATAACTGTTTTCTGAGTGTGCTAGATGTTAAATTCGTTAATTTACTTTTATGTTTTTGGTTTTCTGAAGTTTTAATAAAATCTAGTTTTGATTTATATGTGCTGTTCAGTATGATTTCCTCTGTAGTAAAAGACCCAAACACGTTTTTCTCATAATTTTAGCATATTTTAATGAATCTTATTGTCCTGGTCACAAAAGCAAAGTTTCCGAGGAATATCAGGTGGTTTCCATACTTTTAAGACATAACAGACTAGGACATAACAATTACATCCCAAGGACTGAGAAATTTTTTATTTTTGTTACATAGTATAATCGTTAGTGAATTTATTCAGTGAAACGCCATACAGTGTGTGCATTTTATTCTGATCACATCGTGGTTGCCTTAATAGGATTTTGAATGCTAACACTATCAATAATCTAAGCCTCATTTGGTGAATATTCCTTTGGTGATATTTTCTTTTTTGTGGGTAGGCTTGGGATATTTCCATTTTGTGGGCTTTTTATTTGGTTAATTCACGTGAATGATTTGCTAAAAATTTCGATACGTGGATTCGTGGACTACCAAAATAGGATCCCGAAAGAAACGATACAGGGTGTTGTGGGAATAAAACATCGTCGGACTGACTGCTTTAACCCCTAATTACATAAAGGGGATCTTGGACATGGCGAACATTTTTTTGGTCCTGGCTGAACATTCGTGGTCCTGGCTAATCTTTCTTGGACCTGGCGAACATATTCTTGGTCCTGGCTGAACATTTTTGGACCTGGCTAATCTTTTTGAGCCTGGCGAACTTTCTTGGATCTGGCGAACATTTCCTCTGACAGGGTTATTATTTTGGAACAATAAACTTTGGACTCGTTCATCATCCTTAATCCAGGGGTATTAATCTAGAACAACGCAGCCTGACACCTTTACCCGAGCAGTGAGGCTATTACAGGAAGCCTCTCATCAACAGCATCTACGCTAGAGAAGCGTAGTTGCAGTTAAGCCTAATTGAATTATTAATTCCGACTTTTTTATATATATGTATATATAGATATTGTTTTTTTGCGGATGTAATACTTTGTATTTTTTTTTTTATTCTTAGGTTCTAATTATTTTATGCGCTGGGTGATCACTCTTGCTTTGTGTGCCATTAGTTGTGTGGCATTATTTTTTTATATATTTACGTACCACTATATATATTGTTGGGTTTATTCTGATTTTTCTTATTATAGTGAATATACGAGATAGATCTATTTTGGTGTCTTACTTAGTCAGTCACCCACTCACCTCACCTATTCAAATAATAATTTTGATTGAGATTCTTTCTTTATTTATTTATCTCCAGCGAGATAGGTGAGTGCCTGGAACAACAGGGGTTTCCGATTTGTACCGTCTTAATCGGTGGCGCGACTCACTTTTTTTGTACTTACCCTCTACGGCTGAGCTGGGCATAATTTGCCAGTAGAGAAGACCACCTACCGATCTCAGCTGGAGTTGGAAATTTCAATTCAAACCATTTGAATAATTTTTCAAAATCTGATTTTATTTTATTTTTATTAAAAGTACGTGGCAAATTTTTGGCGCCCAACGTGGTGCTACATTTTTTTAATTGGGCAACATTTTTTTTTAATTGGGCGATTGTTTGTATTGTGCAAAATTTACCTTTTTTTAAATCGTTTATGATTTAATTTGGTGAGCTGAGTAAGACTGAGTAACATTTAAACATTTAGGTATTACATCATATAATTTTTTATATATATATTGAAATGGATCCTCCTTCCGGAACACCCTTTTTCAATAAAATTATCAGTCGTGGATTCAAGATTTTCAAATTAGTTGTCCTTAAATACAAAAATAAAATAAAAAATTTAGTATCCCGATCCCTTATTACACAATATAAAAAAAAATAACTTCCTTTCTTTCTCTGCTTGGTCTTCAATCCAGGTCTCTATTTATTAACTCCTTGATTCTGCTTTTCTATACCTTCTATCTCGTTCTTTCTGCTCTGCTCTGATTTCTGCTATTTGCCTCTATACTAATCTGGTTTCAATCTTTTTTCTTCTTTAATATATATTTTTTTATGTTAATTTATATGCTTTTTATTTAAATCAAATTTCTTGTTAAACTATTTATATGTTATATTTCATTCTTTATATTACAATCTTTTAAATATACAATATTCATTAATGACAATTTCAAGTTTCTTTTATGACAATCAAATCAATAATCACAAAAATTTTCAAAACAACTTATAAACGAAACAAAAAATCCATATCAATTTCCCCCAAATTTGATTTGACTTGGTGAATTACTTCACCTTACCAAATCAAATTTCCTTTCAGTAAGAAATTTTTCTTCACCATCATTTGTCAAGCTATTAATTTGGAATATTTCAATTTTACCTAATACACTACCCCTAACATATAAGTCCCCTATCATTATATCTACTTTTAACGTCTTCTTTATTAAATTTTTCATTTTTACTGTTTTTAATAAAATTTATTCCTCCTTCTTTATCAAAATGTGTTTTTTATAGTTTTAAATTTGTTCCCCCTGTTTTGAAATTTCCCTATATATATAATTTTTTATATACTCCCCTTTCCTAATATTTTCCTACATATACTTTTTTTATATAAATTTGGATACCTTGCCCCTTTCCTGATATTTCTCGCGATACAAACTTTTTATAAATTTAAATTGCTTGCCCCTTTCTTGGTATTTTTCTCGATACAAACTTTTTATAAATTTAAATTGCTTTCCCCTTTCTTGATAATTCCCTGTATATAACTTTTTTACAAATTTAGATACCTTTCCCCTTTCCTGATGTTTGCAAATATGGAATATTCTTATAAATTTACCCTTTACCCTTTCTTCTAATAACATTTCACGTTCTTTTTCTTGTACTACCTTTATTTCTTCTTCTTTTTTTTCTATCTCACATATCTTCTTTACTGTATTTTGCATTTCTTCTATTACATTTTTCTTTTCCATATTCTTTTGTTGTATAATTATCTCTAAGTCATTTAATTTTTTATTTGTATTAGTATTGATTTCTTTGATTTCATCTTTAGATTCTTTTATTTCATGTTTACATTCCTTGTTAATAATTGTTTTAATTTTTACTTCTTGTAACTCCTCTGTTTCCGTTATTCTCGCTATTATCTCAGTTCTTACTTCTTTCTTTGTTTCTTCCAATTTTTGTTTGTTTGTTTCCATTTAGTTCCTCATCTCATTTTTGAATTCTTCTTTTATTTCTTTTTTTATAGAATCCATATTCTTGTTCATAGCATCCATATTTAAATTTATTGCTTTAATATCTTTGTTCACATCTTTTTTCATTACATCCATATTCTTGTTCATTTCTTTTATTTTTTTTTTATAGAATCCATATTCTTGTTTATTTCTTCTTTATTTTTGTTCATGCCTTCTTTCATTGTATCCATATTTGAATTTATTGCTTTAATATTTTTGTTATTTGCTTCTATATCTTGTTTTATTTCTTTTTTCATATCTTTTAACATTTCTATTATTTGTTTTATCACTGATTCCTCACTAATCCCTTTCTTACTATCCTGATTACCCTTATTATCCTGATTATCCTGACTAACCTGATTACCCTGACTATCCTGAGTACCCTGACTACCCTGATTATTAATATTATCCCCTTGTTCTAACATTCTATCGGTAATTTCCTTTCCTCCTCTTAATTTCATATAATATACCTATAATTTATTTAATCTTTTACTCCAGAATCACACACTTTGTTTTTAATAAAGCAAGCTTGACACCGAATAGTAAAGAAAAATCTCTTACCCTCAGTGCCGAAGCAGCCCCACTTTGGGCGCCAATTGAAATGGATCCTCCTTCCGGAACACCCTTTTTCAATAAAATTATCAGTCGTGGGTTCAGGATTTCCAAATTAGTTGTCCTTAAATACAAAAATAAAATAAAAAATTTAGTATCCCGATCCCTTATTACACAATATAAAAAAAATAACTTCCTATCTTTCTCTGCTTGGTCTGCAATCCAGGTCTCTATTTATTAACTTCTTGATTCTGCTTTTCTATACCTTCTATCTCATTCTTTCTGCTCTGCTCTGATTTCTCCTATTTGCCTCTATACTAATCTGGTTTCAATCTTTTTTCTTCTTCAATATATATTTTTTATTTTATGTTAATTTATATGCTTTTGATTTAAATCAAATTTCTTGTTAAACTATTTATATGTTATATTTCATTCTTCATATTACAATCTTTTAAATATACAAGATTCATTAATGACAATTTTAAGTTTCTTTTATGACAATCAAATCAATAATCAAAAAAATTTTCAAAACAACTTATAAACTAAACAAAAACAAATACAATATAAAAAAAATACTTAATCTAGACAACCGATTTAAAAATCATTACCACGTTCCAATATTTCATTGAAAGAACGTGCACCATGAAGAAAAATCCATATCAATATATACAAACACTTACTGACTTCCGCTAACACCCTGGTAATTTTAAACATTTATATTGTTGCGATTTTATTGTAAGACACATTAGTACTTCGCTTTAACCGTTGCGTAACTATTCGTGAATTTTGGTTTCGTGTTTTATCTTTAGTAATATTTGTAGTTTATTTTCCCGTATCGTAGGGAAATTTTCTTTATTGTTTTAATCATTGTTGTCCGGTTAGTTTTCTCGGTATTTTATTTTAAATCATGGATTATAAAATGGATGTTTCCTACCTTAAAAAGGATATGCTAATTTACGAACTCGTGGTACGTGGAATAGCCGCCGATTCTAAACAAACGGTCGAACAATTAAGATCCGCCTTGCGTCCCATCTTAAAGATAGAGAAAATGGGAACATTTACCGCTCCTCCATATCTCTTTGTATTGGGGGAAGAGATAAAACAAATTAAAACTTTTCTGGAACAAGCAAAAGAGGCTATGCCGACCATCGACGGCGAGAATTCACAACAGAAATATAATTCCACACTCTCTAAATTGGTGCCCATTTACAACCGGGCTAGTCGTATACCTGTAGCTGATCTGGATAATGACGAGCGTGCTAAAAGGACAAAGTGGATCATGGAAGCTCTAGCGGCCCTGGATACCCTAGAAACCGTAAGCAAACAAAACCCAGAGCTGAGTCATATCCTCCAAGAACCTGAGGAAAAGACCACTTCCACACCAACTACCTCACACTCAAGGTTACCACCTATGACATCGTATTCACCACCTAGTGCGAAACCGCATACCATTGACAAGTGGAATCTCAAATTTGACAAGGAAGGTAAAACATCAATACATAATTTCCTCGAACGAGTACAGGAACTGCGCAGGGCTCGCAATATTTCCGAAAAACAACTGTTCGACAGTGCCATAGATCTGTTTTCAGGTAAAGCACTGAATTGGTGCCGAGCCAACTCTCATAGATTTGTCGATTGGACCAGTCTATTAGACCTGCTTCGACGCCATTTCGAGCCTCCAGATTACCGAACTCGATTATTTCGAGAGATGCTTGATCGAACTCAGGATACGTCAGAGAGTATCATCGATTACCTAACCTGCATGCAGATGTTGTTCCGACGCCACGGAGGGTTGACAGAAGAGGTCCAGTTGGATATCATTTCTCGCAATCTGTCCCCGTTCTATAGCACCCAACTTCCTGTGGTGACAACACTTAAGGAGTTAGAGTCTGAATACCTGAAACTCGAGACCAAGAAACATCGAGTGGACTCTTACGTTCCACCGTCCAGGAGGAAAAACCAGTTTGTTGAGCCTGATTTTGCCTTCGTAGAAAGTACTCCCAGATCATCGAAGCAGATTCCCTCGACGGAGGAAATTCACCAAATCGATCCTCCTCGCAATAGGCCACCAACTAGAAACGTAGTTTGTTGGAATTGTCAACAAACGGGTCAAAGAAGTCGGAACTGCCGAAATCCGCGCAAGGTCCATTGTTATCGCTGCGAAACGCAGAACGTAACTATAAGAGCTTGTCCCAAGTGTTCTGGTTCGGGAAACGGATCGAGGGAGAACCGTTAGGTCGTGACCTTCTTCCCCAAACTACTCTAACGACCTATTCGCTAGATATAGCTCATTAAACACTATTAGACTATGTAATCGCGGACGCTCAAGGTGACCAACGACCTTACTTAAGCATAAATATATCTGGCTACCCTATTTTAGGATTACTCGATTCGGGTGCTAGTCGTACTATCGTCGGACTACCAGGGTACGAAATACTCTTGCGTTTAGGTTTAAAACTTGTAAAACAATCCACTACCTGCACCGTAGCTAATGGTGAATCATGTGCTAGCATCGGTTATATACAAACGCCTGTCACTCTAATGGACAAGACTCGCATGATCGACATTTTAGTACTACCAACTTTCCCACAACCTCATCTTGGGAATATGCTTCTGGCGAGCCTCTCATCAACAGCATCTGCGCTAGAGAAGCGTAGTTACAGTTTTTTTTGCGGATGTAATACTTTGTAATTTTGTTTTAATTTTAGGTTCTAATTATTTTATGCGCTGGGTGATCACTCTTGCTTTGTGTGCCATTAGTTGTGTGGCATTATTTTTTTATATATTTACGTACCACTATATATATTATTGGGTTTATTGTGATTTTTCTTACTATATTGAATAAAATTCAGTCAATCACCCACTCACCTCACCTATTCAATTATTAATTTTGATTGAGATTCTTTCTTTATTTATTTATCTTCAGTAAAGTAGGTCAGTGCCTGGAACAACAGGGGTTTCCGATCTCAGCTGGAGTTGGAAATTTCAATAAAAACCATTTGAATAATTTTTCAAAATTTGATTTTATTTTATTAAAAGTACGTGGCACAGGCCTCACTTTGAAGTAACGATCATTGTTAATTTCTTCGTTGTTCACAAAATGAAGATTACGTCGCAATACTTGGTACCTTTTTAGAGGCATAAGATTTGCAATTTGAGGAAATCGTGTTTCTTGGGCCCATTAGTCAGTGTATGCCGGCATATCTACAACACCCATTATGAGTTCTATCCCTAAATAAGTTTTAATTTCTTCCCGATTGGTATCAATGCATTTACTGAACTGCTGAGTAAAATAAAAATTAGTTTGTTCTATTAATAGATTTATTATAGCATCACTAAAGAAAGTTTTAAAATATTGCAAAGGTGACTGCAGCTTATTTGGTTTTGGAAATTCGTCTTAGTCTATATAAACTTCGTAGTCAAAATCGTCGCCAGTCAATTGAAAATCTCTTACAGTTTTCTGAAATTTTCTTTTGACTGCAGGAACCGGTTTTAGAACAGGCGGAGTTCTAACGGACTTACGTGTACCACGACGGATGTTCGGCGTTTCAGGAACATGGACAATCGGAACAGGTAGCAGTGTTGCTAAAGTAGCATCTTCGTCACCGTCTTTAAGTCTTTCAGAGGGCTGCGGTAATGGTTCGGCTTGTTCTTGAGAACTTGCTTCAAATAATAAGTCTTCGGGTTCAGAATCACTCTCAAGATCACTTTCCGCCCCAACTGGCGGTAATAAAGCAAAAATACGGTCAATTCCTTTTATCTTACTCTGAAAATAAAATTAAAAAATATAACACCAAACTTGTCAGTGTATCTTGTAGGATACATAATATTAGCATTCATTTTATGACCAGAAACAGCAGGAGTTTCAAAATTATTTCTATATCACAACAAATATAATACATCCAAAATCTAACTACCACCTAAATTGCCTAAAAGAAATTTAAAAAATAAACAAAAACAATAAACTTACCAGCTGATGCAAGGGCGAAACTCTGTAGGCGACCGTTTTTGCCAGAGGACTAAACGAAATTTACGAATATCGGCGCGTAATTTAAAATAATATGAATGAGTAATGATGCATTCATGCCACGACATGTCGCCTGTAGTATACAGTACCAAGATAAGGTGGGCGAATATATCGAGGAGCAACTAGGAATTTTTGAATTATATGTATCCTGGAAGATACATCGTCAACTTAAGGGTTAAATATCCCGGGATGGTTTTTTCCTTTTGTGACGACTTCTCTGGTCAGGTACAAAATGGCTGACGGCTTGTCAGCCTTTCTTTATTTGTTGCAAGATAATTCTCCTTCTAGGGCCCTTCTTGATTTGGTAATATACCTTATTATTGAATGGCAGAAGTATTATAATATGTTTCTAATTAGTTGAAAACACTACGAGAAAGTGCTCGAATCGAAATAATTTGCTGACGAAGAAAACACTTCGCCCGTCTTCCCACCACAGCGACACAATAAAACTTAAAATAAATACCAACCAATGTCAGGTGGATTTCGGCACAAAAACGAACGTCACAAACATCGCGAAAGATAAACTACCTAGTGCAATATTAGATTCGTGATGATAAGAGTAAAGAAAAATTGAAAAAGGCTAATCTAAAAATAAAAGATGCTAAAAGCAAACGACATTGCCAAACAGTCAAAAAAGAAAATGGCAAGTCTGAAAGATAATACAAAGATAGAGAGCTCCAGAAAAAATAAAACTTTATGCACTTTTTGTAAAAAAACTCGATGCGATGCTGTAGGAGACGAAGAGAAATACATAGGCTGTAATAAATGCTCTGGTGATATCACCTGAAGTGTACTGATAGGGCAGAATATTCATGATGACTGTTATTATAATTCACCGAAATTATATAACCATCCGATAAAATGTAAATAATATATTACAAAACAAGTATTTATTTTATTATAATTAACAAATTTAATTTACATTTTTTTATAAAATAAAATTACAAAATACGGCACTCCGCCATGGTGTGTTTAACGTTAATCAGTGCGAATGACGTCACAATGTTGTAAATAAGCTGTGTAGCTTATAATTTCCCTTTTAAGGGATTATAACCCTACGCTAGCTCAATTGAGTTCGTGGCTTCTTTTCTGAGTTTTAACAATTTTTTCCAAACAAAAATTAAAATTACAGGGCGCCAGATTACAAAACAAAGCAAATAACACTTAAACACCAGTTTAAAATGATTTATCAAACAAATCACTCAATAATAACATTCATAATTATAGCGAAAAATTAATTAAATCTCTTATCTTTATCAAAGGGTTTCGATAAAGAAATTTCTCCTTGGGATGGACTAAATATTCTTCCGAATATTATCAAACTAAATTTCTTCCAGGAATGGTATTGATTAGGCTTCGATAAATTTCAACAATCTTTAAGTCAGATAACATCCCACAAAATGGCTGACGGCTCGACACGTCCTCAAATTAAAATTTCTATCTCCTAATTAGGACTCCTCTAGATGTGGCATAAACCCTAATAATGAAATCAACAATCAAAACTCCATCCTTTAATGAATTACTATTAAGTAGAATCACTATCTGGTTTCTCCATATGATCGAGAAATAATTAATTTAAATACACGTGTATTATTTAGTCTATAATCAAATAAAAAACTGATGTTTGATAATAGCGTGTCTACTTAAAATTCACCAAAATTTGGACAATTTAATAAAAATAAAATTAATTACTGAAACGATATAATTACTTACTTTTATACTGAGGAGTTGTTCAAACGGAAACAGATATTAAAATGAACGCGAAATAATCTATTAAAGCAAAGAGAAAACTTCGGTTATCGGAGAGCCTTGACTCCCACTTAAATCGCGGCGAAAAACAATAAAATAAATCTCTTCAAATAATCAGGTGGCTTTCTGAACTAGAACGATCCACTAGGTCGTTACAGCTGTCAAATTGTTTTGTTCTCGTACTGGTGGTTTCCCCGATTTTATTTACGATTGAGTTTTGTTAAATTGTAATAAAATAGAGTAATTCATGAAACAAGGATTTATGAAGGCACGCAGCGATAATTTGCCGAATTTAAAAGTTTGGTTTAACAAAAAAAAAATTGTTAAATTTTGTTTTAAAGATCAACACATATAAATAAATAAATTATACGATCGTGATCTGTGTCAAATTAATAAAAAAAATTTTTTGTACCCACGACTCATAAGTAAATTGCCTATTTTTTAACCTATACCTCTGTCAGTAAGTGTCAAATTATTGAGGAGTTGTGTTATAGTTTTATTTACTGCACTAGTGGAGTAAGTAAATAGAAACCTGTATTATTATGTTTGTTGTCGACTGTATACATTAAATTAAACTAACATTTGACAGTTCTCAGACAGAACTGTCTGCGAAATCAAATATTTTTGACAACTTATACCAAAATTTAAATTTTATGATTGTTATTTTTAGTTTTATACAAAACCATTTAGTAAGTCGTGGGTAAAACATAGTACTTTACCCGAGGAACAAATTGCATATTTAGCTCGTTTCTTTAGCCCACTCGCACGCAAGCTCGCTTATGGGCCAAACACACTCGCTGTAATATGTAATTTACTCCACTATTAAAGTAATCTTATATTATACGGAATAGATCATCTTCTGTGCCCTGAAAATGTTGATGCTGTGATTAAACAAAAATCTCTAAATATAATACTTAGCTCAACTCCTGATGGGTATACGTTAACTGATCTGCGTCTGGAAGGAATCCTCACCAAAGAATCGGTATTTTTACCAGAAATGACAACTTGTATGCATGTAGCTGCGACTATCTTGCCGCAGTAAAGAAAGCGTTCAAAAGGGAGTGTCCTGCCGGAAGTGCAGTAGGTCTAGTTGGTTTGGAAGATCTACAAAATAACAAATGCATACGTGTTAAATTTTTCTTAAACTGCTACTGCTCCCACATTTCAAGACGTCGCCGTTCTGTTTGGTCATCAACTTGTAAATTATTTATTTATTTATTTATTTATTTATTTATTAATGTATAATTACAGTCATAGAATTTTGTACAAATTTTACATATAACAACACAGAGCCTCTAAACCACGTAGTGGCTTGTCGAGGTGTTTGTAATTTTACTTATAAATACTATCCATTGTACATTTCATGACAGTCAGAGAAAATATTAAAAAATATTACATATAGTCATAATTCAATTATTAAGGAAAAAATATAAAATATAATATAAGAAACAACAAAAAGAGAAAAAGCACTACCAGAATGTTGTTAGTATGTTTATTTTATTTCTTTTTTTAATAAATTTGGTAAAAGTGGAGTCGTTTACCATGGTTAAATGTCATTCACTTTAAAAAATCAAAAAGTGGTTTTCTATTTCTTCTATATTATTTTTTAACCATTCGATTATTTTAATAATAAAAACCTTTTTTGTATTTATTTCTTTAATTTTTCTAGGTACTAGATTGCATAGTTTTGGTCCGATAAATGCAATATGCTTTTGACTGCAAGCAAATTCCATTCTTATTATATTTATAGTTTGATTTGTTATAGCTCTAGTAACAATATTATGTTCAGTTTGATTTTTATATTTATTGTTAAAATGGATATATTTTAATATTTTTGTGAAATATAGTTCTTTTAATGTAAGCATTTCACTCTCTTTAAATAAATCAATTGATGGATATCTTTTAGGTTTTCTTAATATTATTTTTAGGATATATTTTTGAGTTGTTACAATATTATTTAATCCAGGCGTACAAGCACTTCCCCAGATTCTTAAGCCATAATTTAGAAGGGACTCAATCAAGGCTTTGTATATTATAAATATAAGTTTTTTTGACATAAACTCTCTAAGTTTGTAACATTTATAAATAGTTTTCCTAAATTTTGTAGTTACATATTCAGCATGTACATTATATTTTAAGTTATTGTCTATATATACCCCCAAATATTTTATATTTTTTTAGATTCTATGGTTGTGGTACAGTACAGTTATCATTTTGAATTTTTTTATGTAGCAGTCATAGTTATGTATTTTTAAAGTGTGTTTTTCTATTTTGTTATGATTGCTCATTTGAAATTTTATGAAATGTGTTTTGGTATCATTTAACGTTAATAAATTTTGGTCCAACCAAAATTTTATAATTGACATGTACTTTTCGGCCAAAGTAAAAGCTTGGTGCCATGTTCTGGCTTTTATAAGACATACAGTATCGTCACAATAACAACCAATCCAACAGTCATTTTTTGGCAAAATGTCCATTAAATTATTTATATAGGGTCCTAGGACTGTTCCCTGTGGTACACCGAATTCCATATCTCCTTTAACACTCATATGATTGTTTATTTTAACTTGTTGTTTTCTTTCTGTTATATATGAATAGTTGATATTCATTACCTTGTATTTCTATGTTTTTGAGCATTTGTAATAGAATTGGGTGTGCCACAGTGTCAAAAGCTCTAGCCAAATCAATAAACACTTCTATGGTTTTGTAACCTTTATTAAAATTATGAATAATTTGCTCAGTCATACTCTGTACAGCATCTTCAGTACTAATATTTTTTCGAAAACCAAATTGTGAGTCTGATAAAATTTTATTATCCTCCAGGTAATTGTTTAATCTTAATTTGATACATTTTTCCAAAAGTTTATTTATTGTGCCTGTTACTGCTATTGGTCTGTAATTTTCTTTATTTTGTCTATCGCCAGATTTGTACACCGGGGTTATTATAGAGTTTTTTAGTTTTTTAGGGTAAATTCCTGTTCTAATTACTAAATTTATAATATGAAGGATGGGTTTAACTAGGTTATTTATATTTTCTTTAAGTATTTTAGCTGATATATTGTCAGGCTCACAGGGAGACTTATTTTTTAAAGATTTAATTTGTAGAATAAGTTGTTCAATTGTTATCTCATCGAAATGTGCTATTGAGTTAATTTTTTTATAATTAGATTTATATTGATTGTTTTTTATTTTTTCACTTAATTTTTTACCAATGTTACAGTTCTGTTTTAAAAATATATCTGCTATTTTTTTATCATCAGTTATAAGGTTGTTATCTTCAAGTAGAGAGTTTAATTTAGAATTTTTTTCTTTTGTTTCGTTTGACGCTTCTTGTACGATTTCCCATACTCTTTTTATATTACTTTCATTTTCTGTTAATTTGTTTTTAAAAAAAGAATATTTAGTTTTTCTAATTATGTTGTTTAGGGTATTCCTATATTTCTTATATTTATTTACTAAAGTTATGTTTAAAGGATCCCTGATTGAGTCTCTTTTCAATTTGTCTCTAGTTTTTATTGATTTTATAATTCCTAGCGTAATCCAGGTTTTTTTCTTAGTAGGATTTTTTATATTTATTATTTGTGTAGAACTTTCTATTATATTGTTAATTTTATCAATAAACATGTTAACTGAGGATTCTGTTTCATTATTTTGAGTTATATTTTCCCAAGGTGTTGAAGCAATTAGTGCAGAGACCATTTCATGATTTATTTTTTTATTATAATTTCATTAGATTTTTTTAAAAAGGGATTTGTATTGTTTTTAATGGATAACATTATAGGATAATGGTCGGTTATACTATTTTCAATTATGTAAGAATTTATAGTTAAGGTATTTTTCGAGTTCTTAACAAAAAAATGGTCAATGCATGTCAGCGAGGTTTCTGTGACTCGGGTATGTTTATTAATATAACTTATATATCCAAACTCATTGAGATAATTAAAATAGTTTATTGTATGTTGGGTCCTATTATTTTCTAAAATATTTATATTTGTGTCTCCACAAAATATTTCTATAGGGTGTTTTTCAGTTATTTTAGTTTGGAGCATCTCCTTTAGATTGTTTATAAAAATATCTTTATTCAAAGAGGGTGAGTTGTAAATGGATGTTATTCCCATTTTTATTTGATTTTTTATAAAAGTGACTCTTAAAAATTTTGAAAAATTGAGTTTTATTATTTCAGTCTTAGGAGATAAGTTTGAATTTATTAGAATTGCTATGCCATCGCACTTGTTGAGGTTGCTTTCATTGTAAAATATATCGTAATTTGGGAATTTAAAATTGTTTATGTTGTGTATTTTATGTGTTTCTGATAATTTTATTAAATCAAGATTAAGTTTACCAATCATTAGAAAAGCTATTAATTCATCATAGTGAGCATTAATGCTGCATATATTAAAGTGAATTACATTTAACCATGAGTTGTTCTCCAGTAATGATATTTTGGATATGCAGTCACATATCATGGTTTCAACATTCTGATAGTCATCCAATAGAGTATTTTGGTCTGCCATTTTCCTAAAATAGAGTATATATACGAATAAATGTAACTTTATATTATCAGTTCATTAAGATCTAGTGCCTAACACTATGTCATTAATTTTTTAATATCGTCCTCGCAGTTTATTCTTATTACAGGGCTGGTGTCTGTTTTTCTTACCAGTATGTTTCCGTTTTTTGACCAAACATGTTTAAAGTCTTTTGTCTTTAATTCTTTACTTTTTTTTAATAAATCTATCTGCTCTTTGGTCAAATTTTCATTAAAGTAAATAAATGTATCTTCCCTGTAGTATAATCCGCAGTCTTTAGCCTTGATACTTCCTTTGTTTTTTCTTTGTGTAATAAATTTACTTTTTACTGCCATTGTACTGAATTCTACTGTTATGGGTGCATTAGATTTTTTTGTATTTGTTAATTTAATTGTATATTCCTTCCTTTCTATTTCCGGGCATACATATTTGATTGCTTTTTCAGCATTTTCTTTGGTTTCTTTAATAAAATTGGTGTTCTCACTGGTTTCGTATTTTTTACCAACAATAATCATGTTGTTCTTTCTCTGCTTGTTAGAGTTTGTCTTTAAATTCGCTTTTATCTTTAACACTTCGTCAATTAGGTTTTGGTTTTGCTTTTTTAATGTGTCAATTTCTTTCTAAAAACGTGTAAAAAATCATGAACTTTTATTTTAGGATTTTTGTATTTCAAGGGATTTTTTTATAAATTAACTATTGAAAATTTAGTTTTATAAAATTTTAATTACTAAAGTTGTATTATTGTTTATTATATTAGTGGTTACGTCTTTATATTAAACTTTTAATTGTTGATTATTACGTTCTTCTTAATTACTCTTTTATGTTTTTTAGATTATCTAATTTTAACATTTGTATGTCATGGTCATTGAATTAAGTTGCAATAATTAAACTAGGCCGTCGACAATACAAAAAAACTATACGGTAAGCACTAAACTACACTAAAATCACGAAAACTTGTTTCGCAATCAAAACAAAAACAAAACAGAACAATATTTACAATACAAACACGACCGAGTTCAACGGCGGTCAATTAAAAACTCATTGGACATAGAACAGAAACACAGAAAAAGGCTGACACTTGAGGCTTTTTACATCCAAAGTAACCAACCTAGTATGAATAAAAGGTCTGATACAGTCAACATCAGTCAGATATACATATATTTATTTAAAATATCTAATAATGGATTGGGGGTGAGTGGGTTATTAGATTCCACATCTTAAACACCGGTTCACACATCGGTTAGTAGTGGATATTTTCTAATAAGTTTAACAACAGGTAAAAAATTTTTCAAGAAAGATTAAGAACAGTCTGTAAAGCCATGGTAGGTGGAGATTATTAACGTCAATGAGTGAACGAAACACCTTTCAACATAGCAACTGCAATTTACTCGTATCAAAATTATGAAAATTAAGTCATGATTCCTACAGCCCAACCTTTCTGTCCACAGGGAGACGCAAAGGTGGCAATTTGGGCCTTCTTGTGAAAAAAAGGGTCCCCAGAAATATATTTTCAAATAATAACAGGGAAATGGCAGCAGGCAACTGTCATGAGGCAAACTTTTGCAGATAAGAAAGAAAAGGGAGAAAGGAAGGAAAAAAAGGCCAACTTTTCATCCAAACAGGGAGGCACAAAGGTGTTAATTTGTATGCCTCCTTGTCGGGAAAAAAAGTCCCCAAGAAATTAAAAAAAAAATTGTAATTTTTTTTTTCAATAAAAACAGGGGTAATGACAGCTGGCAACTTTTGTATGGCAAATGATTCATTGCTGTAAATTGTAAAAATTCAAATTAGTATTTCCGCGCCCATCATTTAAGTTGGTACAAGTAATGTTGGGTGTCCTGAACCATCAAGGATAACAAATCTAAATTAGTAAAAACTTAGTAGATAAGGAAAGTTCCATTCGTTTGTAAGAACAATGTAGATAATTTATAAAATTCATAACAAACAAATAAAGAAGGAAAGGTTTACTGTTTATGAAAAATTTTGTGGTTTTCTATTTATAACCCACGTACTAGTAAGTTTTCTCATTGTTTTACACCAAAAAATTTGTATAATAATTGATATCTTTTTGTAGCCTTGATAAAGAAATTAAACAATTTCGAAATATTGGTAAGAGTTTCTCTTTTTTCCCGTAACCCATACACAGGCTGGTTCCCCGTGAAAACGAAGTTTTTGGTTATATATCTATATATTATTTTTTTGTGTAATTTTAGATTTACATCTCGGCGCTTTTGTGACCAAATTAATCCAGACAATACGGTATTTCGTATAATATAAACGAGAAACGTTGATATTAATGCATAAAAATGCATTGTTAATTTTATATTTCCAATTTTAAAATCGACTTTTTTAATCTGTTTTTGAAATGTCAAAAACCCCATGTTGGGTTCCGACGTGACGTCACTCCAATTGAAAAAACATTGTCGTGCTTTGAGAAAATTTGTAGAAATTGTCAAGTTATTAAGTTTGTGAACGTTTGTCCATTATTTTGTCTTTGTTTTATTAACATCGCATCATGGAAGACGGATTTGTGAAAGCAAAAAGTACAAATCTACCAATGATAAATACTTAAATGGTGGCAAATTTTTTTGTGTGCAATCCCGATGTCGGTTTTGCAGACTTGAGAAATGTTAAAATAGCAATGTAAGTATCTATTGCATCAAATATTATCTAGTGTCTTTACTATAAAATAACCTACAATACATTATAACCTATTTTTTGTTATTAAGTCTGGAAGAGAATATACGGGGACGAGACAATAGGTTATGTGCATCTAAAGCGGGTTCAAAATACATGTGTTGTTAAGTGTACAATATGCCCGGAACACAACGTGCGCTCTAAGCTCTATGCAGCGACTGTTATTGTAAACGAACAGGAGGAGATTGTGACTAGTGTCCAGTGCCACGATTGCCACTCGTCAAAAGGTGGCTGCAAGCATGGTGTTGTATGTTTACTGAAAGAAGTCAAATCTAGCGAAGGTTGGCTCATCAATAAAAATTTTGAGTACCAAAGAAATTTGTAAAAAAAAACCTAAGGAGATAGTTCCAGACAGCAGTGTTTTAAATGAATTTGTGTTGATACATGCCAGTTTTTGAAGCACGAACCTGATTATTATAGTAATACACTATCAATGCATCACCTAATAATTAATTTTATTAATGAAGACTGTGACATTTTTATATCTGAAATTTCTCATATTTTTAATAAAAAAGCCATAACATTAAGTGAAAATAAAGATCAGCATAAAACTGGCTTGTGGTATGAACTCAGATACGGCAGGATCACAGCTTCGAAGTGAATTGAAGTGAGCCAGTGTAAAACTGTGGATGGCACCCTGGTAGCTATGATTTTTTGTGCAAAAGTTCCAGAAACTCCAGCAACATTAAGGGGTAAAAAAGTGAAAGATAGTCAGGCAAACAATGGAAAAGAAAATAGGAATGAAGATGAAAAAATGTGTTTTGTATATTTCTGAGGCATTCTCAAAGATTGCAGGCTCCCCAGACGGGATTAATAACAAGACTACTATTGAAATTAAGTGCCCGTCTAGTCAAAAACTGTGCAAAATTATATAGACAAAAATGGTACAATATCAAAGCAATATTTTGCACAAGTACAAATGTATTATTCTAAATGAAACAAAAGCTACTTTTGTGTTGCTCATGGTGATTTTAAAAATAATAACCAGGCCACTATTATTCCAGTAGATTACGATGATGGATATGTAATGAAGTTATTAGACAGCGTTAAAGTTTGTATGGGATTGATTTTTTACAATATATTTGTTGCCGTGAAAGACCGAAGGTAGTGAATGTCGACATACACCGGTGAATGTCGACAGACACAAAATGTGTTGTTGAAAGACCGAAAATTTATTAGTTTCATTATAAATTCGGACCTTCACCCGTGTGTGTCGACAAACACACATAGAGTTGGGTGGATGTCGGAAAGGAGAGGGGACAACTGTTTTTCCCGATTTCTTCGGTTCCCTTCCGAGTGGACTTGTCAGTTTCACGCAAGGTTTGACTGATAGCGTGTGTGCAGTCCTACTTATTTAATTTTATTGTAAGTTAGGTGTTGTAATTTGTGTTCAATGGCTATTGCAGTAAATAGTGATCAGTTTTTTAAGAAGTTACATACTGTAATTGGAACTAAAAAAAAGACAATTGTTCTTATTTTTCTCAAGAAAAGTACTCTAAAATCGTCTCTGAAGTAATTTCAGCTAAAACTAAATATAGTACACCTTTGGACTACCGACGTTTAAAACGTTTTGACGTTGTAAGAGTTGGTGACGAACAAAAGCTAATTGTGGCATTAAAACCAGGAGAAAAGAATATTCAATATTATGTTACAAATGAAGAGTTGTTTGATATCCTTTCGCAAACTCACATACGAACAGGCCATGAAGGAAGAACACGAATGCTTAAGGAATTGCAAGTTAGATACGAAAATATTACTTATGAAGTTGTAATGTTTTATTTAAATTTGTGTAAACAATGTCAAATAAAACAAAGTGCACCTAAAAAAGGTATTGTTGTAAAACCAATGGTCAGTTTTGAATTAAACTCTAGATGTCAAGTCGATTTGATAGACTTACAATCACACATCGATGGCGATTACAGGTTTATAATGGTATACTAAGACCATTTAACAAAGTTTGTTTAGCTACGACCTTTAAAAACCAAGAGAGCGGAAGTAGTAGCATATCACCTTCTTCACATTTTTTTAATATTTGGTGCTCCCGCTATACTTTATTCGAATAATGGCAGAGAGTTCAGTAACCGAGTCATATCTGAACCATGCGCTATGTAAAAAGAATTTAAAATAGTACACAGAAAGCCTCGTCATAGCCAAACACAAGGCTCCGTCGAAAAAGCCAATCAAGACATACAGAATATGTTAACTGCGTGGATGCACGATAATGATTCAAATAAATGGTCAGAAGGGTTGGCGTTTGTCCAATTCGCCAAAAACACAATTTATCATGAAGGAATACGCCAAAGTCCATATGAAGCTCTGTTTGGCGTTAAACCAAAAAGAGGCATAGCATCGTCATTTCTCCCTAACGAGCAAATCACAAACATTGAAACCGAGAAACAGCTAGAAGCTTACGTTATTGAAGACCATTTTGATACACTGAACCAAAAAGATTTATTGATATTATGAACAAAATTATTTTCAGTATAATGACCATATCGATGATCATGTTTCAGATGAAAGTGACATAGATGACCAAAATACCATTGGCGCCAATCAACCTTCATCTCAAGTATTGACTGATCCACAACACAGCACCTCTCCATCTCAATTGTGGGCTGATCCACAACCCAGCACATCTCCACTAGTGGGTAAATAAAAATATAAGACATCCCTTAATAATTTGACACTTACTACCAGAGGTATAGGTTAAAAAATATGCAATTTACTTATGAGTCGTGGGTAAACACTATATCATCATCATCTGGGCATTAAAGAGTCGTGCCCTTATACAGGGGGGTAAGCAAACTCATTTGTAGGTGTCGACTATAACAACTGATATTAATGGATATCATTAGGTAGTTACACTGCATATGTTTAGTTACACAATGTAAACAAACGAGCTATTATACACATTGGCAGATGGAAAAGAAATGATCAAAAATAGAAATGAAATTAAACACTGAAACCAGGCTGTTTTTAAAAATTGAGTCACTTTCTCAGAGAGTTAAAAATTTGGAAAAGGAAAATTTACAATTAAAAAGTAAAGTTGAGACCTTAGAAACAGAATCCAAGAAGAATTATATCCTTATTTTTGGACTTGAAGTGACTTTATTACTCTTGATCAACTAACAAACTCTGTCAAACAGTTAAAACATGTTAACATTCAATCAATAGATATAAAAAAATTCTACGTATTAAAGCACCTGATAAACAAACCAGTAAAAGTAGAGTTCATATCATTCTTCAAGAAAGTCGAATTATTGAAAAATTGTAAGAAACTAAAAGGTACAAACATAAGCATTTCTAATGATCTAACAAAAAATCAACGTGAAGAACAGTTTGTCTTAAGAAAACACTTGAAGCTAGCTAGAAATAATCCAGACAACATTGCCTACATCAAAGGACATAAACTCTATGTAAATAATAAGCCCTATAGAGCCGTAGATCTAGAACCAGAAGAAGAAATAAAAGAAATTGTTGAACACAATAGTATACCTCCTACACCAGGACTTAAAAATATCCAAGAAGAAGAAAATTGTAATGCACAAATCCAACATACTAATTAAATTTAAATTTATCACAGAATGCATCTTTAACATGCCAAATTCTCTTACTCTTCTAATGACCCTCTCAATGTGTATTCTAAGACTGGCTATTTGTTTTGACAGCCGCGCTTCAGCTTTCGTTAACTTAGAGCCAGCAGAAAGACTTCGCGGTCTTAGCAAAGGGATTTTTTAGATAAAAAACGCTTAATGTTTTTAAACCCTCGGTCAGCTAAAATGCAAGCATTTAGTGGTAAACAATCTAAAAATTTACTGTGTTTAACCAAGTTGGCGTCTCTTATTTTGCCTGCATATCCAGTAGATACAAAGCTGACAAGACCATCAGGTGTACATGATATTAGATATTTTATGGTATTTGTTTTTTTGTACTCCGACCAAGTCAATGCTTGGTGCATAGCTTTTTATGATTTTTGGATTTCTATTTCTAAGCAGTCTATTATATAAGTGACTTTATTATATTTATGGCTAGAAGCAATAGGTAGGTTCTTTTCTAATGTATTTGTTGAAAACTGTTTAATAAATGGTGAAAGTACTTTGACAATTTCTGGCATTGTGTTGAAAAATATATTGCTAGCTTAAGTAACCGATGTATCAAAGTCATCAGCAAGTTGTGAATATGTGTTATTTAAATGTAAGTTAAAATCTGCTTAAACTTCATAGAAATCAAATAGATACTTACCTCGGCTGCAAGATGGTAATGATATGACATTTTCATTTTCTACAATGGTCTTTTCAATATCTTTAATAGCAGACATTCTTTGCCTTTTATTAAAGGCATGCAGAGGTTTACTTGGAGTAGACTTGCGTTTCCTGTCTGCTTGGCAATTAAATCTGCATGGTACGCATTGTGGTCTTATGCGAATCCGCTTAACATAGCCCATTAACCTATACTGTGTATAATTCTCCGTATCATTTTCTAGCTGAAATATGTAGAAACACAATACATATATAAAATTTCAATTCACTACATAACCTCACAGACCAACATAACCTATAAATACATTGATGCAAATCGTCACGTTTGTTTTGTAGTCTAGCCTAGTCTTTGTGGACAATGATTTTAGATCTCTTCTTGGCAGTTTTAACCAAGTGTGTTTCATAGTAATATCACTTGGAACTTAGATCCCCAATTTTTGTGGCGGTTTTACACTCGTATTTTTGTATCCAGGTACAAGACACCAATAATACGATTTTCGAAAATATTTTCACTTGGGTCTCTAACAAAATCGTATTATTTACTATCGGAGTGACGTCACAAGTAGAAACAGCATGGCGGCTACTGTTTCCATGCGTAATTTCAAAATCATAAATAAAAAGTAGGTTTTATGGCATTTTTCGGTAATTAAAATAAAAATTCTACTGGTTCAGTAAAACTTCAAGATTGATTTAAACCAA
Organism: Altica lythri; assembly: GCA_964028335.1. Lineage (NCBI taxonomy): Eukaryota > Metazoa > Arthropoda > Insecta > Coleoptera > Chrysomelidae > Altica > Altica lythri. The sequence goes on along the minus strand of OZ034801.1, from coordinate 95,264,907 downwards.
TTTTCACAAAAGTGCGTAGTAGCCTATTGCAATAAACAACACATATTTGTCGACAAAGATACAAATAATGATAATTTTTAACAATTAGGTGTATTTGTAATAAATTCAGATTCTCAATTAGATCAGCAAAAAATGCATATGATGGAAAATACTGATAAAAACGTCGAAATAGGTACAATACAGATATAAAATCTATATATAGACCTACAGAAGCAAAAACAAAATTCTTTACATGTTTACAATTTTTTAAATTACTATTGTGTACTTATTAATCAATATAGTAATTCCAAAAGAAACAACTTGCTTAATAACTGATAATTCATATAAAGAACATGAGCTGAAAAATGTATTGTTTATTATTATGTACAATCGGTGTTTGGGAAACATTGTAGATAAGTTTCAATGGACCGATAATACCACAAAACTGCTGTTAGCAGAATAAAAATTACACGTTCAAGATTTCATAAATAATAAAAAAACAGAATTCTGTCAACTGTTCTGGCTCCACGCTTTCCGGATCTCCTCCTCATCCTTTTCCTTCCCCGTTTCGTACCCTTCAATCTCCTCCTCGATATCTGTTGGGTATTCTTTTTCCCTAACGGGGAACTCCCGCTGACAGCATATGCCTGAGCTCTGTGTCAGGAGTCATTTCTCTTGTCTTTCTGTCCGCCCTCCTTGTCTGTTTGTTTTCAACAATTCTGCCTTTTTCCATTTGATTTCCTGCTTGTTTTGGTTTTTTTGTTTTGTTTGAGTGCATGTAGTTCCCACGAGTATAGGTGAAATAACGGTCCAGCGAGGCAGAGCACCCCGTGCCCCGCTAAGGCCTAAATACTACTGGGTTCGACCAGGTGCCCAGTAGGCATCGTTCGCGACCACGTCGGTGTGGCCATGCAGTCCATTGGCACGATAGCTTACACCGTGGCTTCCGGATTTTTTGCCGCTGGTTTACTCCATCGGGTTTTCTGTCAGGGTTTTCCTTCCCTTAGTCAGAGGGGTCTCAGTTTTGTGGCGCCGAGAACTCGCCTTCGCCTTTCTCCATTCTGGAAAAAGACTTGCACAGTTAGCTCGATGTTTTGGAGCTCGGACCAGTGTTTCTTCTACAGCCCTTTTATTGGTCTTATGGATCTGACTTCCATAATCCCAGGCTGTGTCCTCCCGGCCATTTTTTGCTAGGGTCCGTGGTGGCGCAGCTCACCAAAGAGTGTGTGTGGCCAACCAGCATTCATAAAGAATTCTGGCAAGCCACACACTCTCCCCCTTGCGGGGAACCTAACCTAAGCTAACCTAACCTAACCTAACCTAACCTAACCTAACCTAACCTAACCTAACCTAACCTAACCTAACCTAACCTAACCTAACCTAACCTAACCTAACCTAACCTAACCTAACCTAACCTAACCTAACCTAACCTAACCTAACCTAACCTAACCTAACCTAACCTAACCTAACCTAACCTAACCTAACCTAACCTAACCTAACCTAACCTTTTTTTTTGGGTTTTATGAGGGTTTTAAATCTTCAAAAGACACTGGGAAGGGGACTCAGTAGTGTCGGATTCACCCACCGAAGTGGGCGCCTACCGACTAAAACCATTCCTTTGCTCCGGGTAATCGAGCAGGAAACCGCCCTGGTATAGGCATAACGTCTACTCAATTACCCTGCCTTTCACACCTCTACTAACATTGGCCTGATTTAATGTCAGGCTGTCTTTTCCTCCTCTTTTTTACTTATCACACTTCTTACAAACCCATGTACACATTTCCATACACTCTCGTTGCCTACCATTAAAGACACCAACTCCTGAATAGAGCCGCCATCCCATCCACATTCACTCAGCGTCTCTCTCTCTTCCATCCATCTATCACATTCCAACATCGTATGTTGGACAGTATCCAAGGCCCCACAATACGGACACTCGGGCGTTTCCGCCCTATGGAACCTGTACAGGTATGACCGAAAACACCCATGTCCAGTCAGTACTTGGGTCAGAGCGTAATCTGTAGAACGGTGTTTACACTCCAACCAGGCTCTTATGTCCGGAATGAGTGACTTCGTATACTGTGCCACATCTTCTGTCCCATTCCATTCTGTTTGCCACATCTCAATAGATATGGCTCTCTCTTCACGCCTCCCATTTTCGCCGATGTCCGCCTCACTACGTCGACGGTACATCCTCGCTCGTTCGTCCGCCACGATGTGTGTTGGCACGCAGCCCGTTACAACCCAGAGGGCCGCAGCGGACACTGTGCGGTAAGCACACGACACCCTTAGCAGATTTGAGCTGTCAACCCTGGTGAGAAGCCTCCTATAAAAAGGAACTCCGGCTGTTTCGTACCACACGGGAGCTGCATACAATACAATGGACTGTATGCAGGAGTGAAGAGCCCTCCTTCTTTGGGGTTTGGGCCCTCCAATCCTTGGCATGATGCCCCCGAGTGCCTTTGCACGTTCGCGTGCCTTTGAACTTACTCTTTTAAGGTGCTCTCCAAATCGTCCATTCTCGTGCAGAGTCACTCCTAGATACTTTACGTATCGTTTCGGTGTGATCTGCACCCCATCTACGTCGAAGTTCACTCCTTCTTTCTTCCTAGGGCCTCTGAGGACCACTGCCTCGGTCTTGTCTGCCTCCAAATTCAGACCGTTCTCTTTCATCCAGTCCACTATGAGACCACTTGCATAACAAGCCCTATACATAAGTTCGTATTTGTCCTCAGCTACTACTAGCACAGCAAGGTCATCAGCGAATGCGATAAGGGTTACACCTTCACTGCATTCTAACCGCAGGACCCCGTCGTATGCCAGGTTCCATAGCGTAGGACCTAATACGGACCCTTGTGGAACCCCAGCCGTAACATCTACTACCACACCTTTCTTGACAGAGATATTTGGAGCCTTCTGTCGGTTAGATACTCACTTACTATGTTGCATAAGTGCATGCTTACCCCCCTATCGTCTAGAGCCTGTCTAATACCGCTCCATTTGGCCGTGTTAAATGCGTTCTTCACATCCACAAAAAAGACCACACCCCATCGTGTTCTCCCACTGGTGGCTAAGCCAATCACTTTTTCGACCGCATCGATCGTGCTTCTTCCAGCTCTGAACCCATATTGGTTTTGGGATATCCCTCCCACTTCTTCTACGTCCTTCAGCAGCCTGTTGCGGATCAGGATCTCGAACAATTTCCCCAGCACATCTAATAGGCATAACGGCCTGTACTTGTTCTCGGGCGCCCCTCCTCCCTTAGGAATCAGGGCGACCCTTGCTGCCTTCCATGCGTGGGGTATGTTTTGTTGCTTCAGGAGCTCATTCATTGCGTGGAGTACTGCCTGTGGCGCGTGCTTTACCGCCGCCTTTACGCATTCAGAAGTTATCCCGTCAGGCCCCGGTGCCTTTTTTGATCGCAACCTGCTGGCCGCCTCTATCAGCTCCGCACTCGTAAACGGGGCAGGTGCCCTGCACCTTTCCTTACCTGGCATGGGCTTGTCTCTGGTGGGAGGGAATAACTCTCCTACCACCCTCACTCTTTCGGCAAGTGGCATTTCATAAGGCGTCAGCAGGTGCTTAAGTTGTTGTGTCACTATCTTGTAACCACGGCCCCAGGGATCCTCCTCCACTTCCTCGCACAATTTCGCCCAGGCGGCGGTCTTGGCCCTTTTGATTTCTTTTTTAACAGCTCGCCTTGCTGCCTTGTACTCCACCTCTAGCGTATTAATGAGCTCCTCGTCCCGATCCGCACGCGCCCTTGCTTTTGTAAGCTCCCTTCTTTTTTGCTGGCACGACCTTCTGCAGTCTCTTATCGCATCATTCCACCAGTGGGGTTGACTCCCTCTGTATTCGCCGTACTTTTGCGCTGCTGCCTGGGCACTCTGTAGGCATCTTGTGACCTCCTCTATTTTGAGGCCCTCCCTCAGAGTCAGTGCCATCGAATTCGCCAGCGTGGTCTCGTCCAGGAACCTCTTCTTTCATATCCCCTTCGGCCTCTTAGCCGCATCTTCCACTTCGAAGACGATGTATCGATGGAGGCTAAGCGATTCCTTGTCATCCAGGACCCTCCACTCCTTTATCTTTCGGGAGACCCTGTGCGTTGAAGCCGTAAGGTCTAGGAACGACTTCTGGGCCCCCCTGCAAAAAGTGGGCTTCTGTCCGTCGTTTGCTACAACCATGTTAAGCGATTGCAGCCAGCCACTCAAATATTCTTCTCTTAGGTCCTTTAGGGTGCCTCCCCAGAGGGGAGACATTGAGTTCAGGTCCCCTAGGATGACAGATTCTTTTCTTTCATTCCGTATGTCCTCCATCACATCGTCTATGTAATCCTGGAAACATTGTCTATTAACGTTCGGGGATATGTAGCAGTTATAAATGGCCATTTTTTCCAGAGAGAGTTTGACCACCCCACTCCAGACCTTATGGCCCTCCACTCCGCACCTTCTATTTGCACAGAAAGTGGCCACCCTCTCATCTGGGTCTCTTATCCATCTCCCATCCTTGCGTATATGGGAGAGGTTTGGTTCCTGTACGCAGACCAGATCTGCATCCAGTTCCGCAGCTGTTGCAATCGCCAGGTCATCCGACGCTTTTCTCCTATCAACGTTTATTTGGAGTACCTTGATGGGCATATGGTCCCCTTTTATAAAACATCACTAGTTTAATAAATAACATAAACAGCATATATAACATGATTAACATAAATAACATAAATAACAACATAGGCAGTGTAAATATAAAAGGTTCAAAAGAACTTATGAGGTAAAAGATTAAAAGAGTGTATAGATAAAAGTGTATAGATAAAAGTGTATAGATAAAAGTGTATAGATAAAAGTGTATGAATAAAAGTGTAAAAAAAGGTGTAAAGATAAAATGTTAAATATGTATATATAAAAGCTTGTATATAGCTAGTTAAGAGTTAAAAACTAAAAAGCGTGTATATATATATAGAGTTGAAAAAAAGAAAAAGATGTATGAACAAAGGCTTGTAAAGAGCTAGTTACAAAACAATAATTATATCAATAATGCAGTGCTAACTGCTAAGGGCTTTGAGGGAGTCACCTACGTATCCGTCAGGGTCAGTTGGACCTCCGTTTCCTTTTCCGCAGTCCCCGTGTCCCGGTCGCGTGGCCTCTCCTTTTCTTCATCCTGGATTAACCTAGGAGTGTCCTGGCTAGGCTCCTGGACCTTCCCCCTTTTGCGTGCCCTCTGCAAGGCCTCCTTGAAGCTCTGGCATTCCTTCGATCCTTGCCTATGATCGAAGGCGTATGCATTTTCCTCGCATGCAGTGCAGGAGGGCTTGCTACCGCACTCCTGTGCTGTGTGTTTCGCCTTTCCGCAGATGTAGCAGTACGCGGATCTGTCCAGCCCTTGGCATTTGGAGGACTCATGTTCATACGACCAGCACTTCCTGCACTGGTCCACCTTTAGCCTTTTTTCCATTAGGCCCTTGGCCAGGCCTATCTTAAGGTGTTTCCTTTCCAGGAGCCTAGCTGCCATATCCCTATCTGCCATTACGGTAACCGCAACCGTATTAGTCTTCATGGGGCGGGTTTCACTAAGTTTAAACTCGCCCTCAGCTGTGGCCTTTATAGCTTTCTCAATCTGTTCTTTGGTTATTCCCTCCTCTAACCCTCTTATGTACAGGGTCTCGTTAAATTCCTTTCCCACCCTTGTGGCCTTTAATTCAGGGGCATTCTCTTTGAGGATCCTCCCCAAGTTGGTGAAGGCTTCCCTGTCCCTGTCAACGACCATCAGGAGCTTGCCTTGTCTGGTGCTTCGCACCGCCCTGATGGCCTCTCTGTCCGCGCTCTTATCCAGAGCATTTCTTACCATACTTAGGACTTCCGAGTATGGTCTGTTGCCCTCGCCGATGACCATGCTGTATGTGGTCGGGGCCCTGTCGCGTTTGTTGTCCTTGGCGTCGTGACGGAAACTTGCTGTGGTGTAGATCTCTATTCTACTTCCAGAATCTTTAAAGATGGCCCCTACCATCTTTCGTAGGGTCACCAGCGACTGCGAAACCACGTGATGCATGGCGAAGGGCTCCCCTATCGCCAATGTTTCCTTAAGCTTGACGAGCTTGGCCCAGAGGTCCTCTATGGTGCCATCCTGCTTGATTTTCACCACTTTTCTGGTGATAGGATCCTTTTTCGCTCCAATTTTGGTGCTCTGCTCCAGGACCTCTAGGTCCTCCTCAGCCCTGATTAAGTCAGGGAATTTTTCCCTGTAGAGCTTTTGGATGCTGGTGAGCATTTCCGGGTCATTAGGCTCCACCAGCACCACTTTGGTTATTTCATCCGAGGTGTCTAGGGGGTTTCCCGTCTTAACGGTCACAGCGGAGAGCAGGTCCTCCTTCCATTCTTTATCCACGATTTGGCGAAAATCGTCTACTCCCTGGATTCCTTCCAGCGTAAATATATGATTTGCGCACTCGCAAGGCAAAATCTGGTTGGCCGCATCCTGCCTTACCCTACCGGGGGGAATTTTAGATATGATCCTTTTCACGTTCCCCATGTATCCTCTTACCAGACCTCTTATGTCATATATATCCGTCACATGGTTTTTGATATCAGTTTGGGCATTAGGGTTTTCTTACACTAGCCTCATTAGCTTCTCTGCCTTGTCTAGCAGTCCTCCCAACACCCGTTCCAGTCCACGCATCACTCCCTCGCTATCCTCCACGTTGTCCCCTTCTGTTGGGAGTAAGTTACACTTCCCTTGTTCCGTTTCCTCGTAATCCGATCTTGGCCTTTTGTTGTTTTCATTAACTGGGCTCGGCCATACTGGAGTAGCCTCTTTGGTTTCGTCGGCCGTTGCGGGCGACGTCTGACAGGATGCAAAAGTTTCGCTCGCCGTCCTTCCCAGCCGGACCTTGAGTTCCTTGGTTGGCGTTCGACTAACCGTTGCTCTGTTCTGGCTCCACGCTTTCCGGATCTCCTCCTCGTCCTTTTCCTTCCCCGTTTCGTACCCTTCAATCTCCTCCTCGATATCTGTTGGGTATTCTTTTTCCCTAACGGGGAACTCCCGCTGACAGCATATGCCTGAGCTCTGTGTCAGGAGTCATTTCTCTTGTCTTTCTGTCCGCCCTCCTTGTCTGTTTGTTTTCAACAATTCTGCCTTTTTCCATTTGATTTCCTGCTTGTTTTGGTTTTTTTGTTTTGTTTGAGTCCATGTAGTTCCCACGAGTATAGGTGAAATAACGGACCAGCGAGGCAGAGCACCCCGTGCCCCGCTAAGGCCTAAATACTACTGGGTTCCACCAGGTGCCCAGTAGGCATCGTTCGCGACCACGTCCGTGTGGCCATGCAGTCCATTGGCACGATAGCTTACACCGTGGCTTCCGGATTTTTTGCCGCTGGTTTACTCCATCGGGTTTTCTGTCATTTATTTATGAGCGAAGTAGATAATTTAATAGAAAAACTAACAGAAAAAGTAATAGAAGAAACACAAAGTAATAAAATAAGTAATATTAAAACCGGTAAAAACAAATCTATCACAATGCCAGAAATTAACTGGAATTTATTAAAATTTCGTCTTTATAATGTTAAACCGTTTGATGGAGACTGTAACACTTTAAATAAATTTATAAAAAGATGTGAAAGTTTAATTAACGATTATAGAGCCACTAACGATATTGAATTAAACAAATACATTTTTGAAACAATTCAAGAAAAACTTGTAGGCCGTGCCGAAATTTTAGTTGGTAGCCGCAGCGAATTAGATGATTGGCCTAAATTAAAAGCCGCTTTAATTCAATGTTTCTCAGATCGTAGAGATTTAGATTGCTTAGTTCAAGAGCTCACTCGATTACGACCTTTCAAAAACGAACATCTAATTAATTTTAGAAATAGATTACAGTTACTTAGAAGTAGTATTGCTCAAAAAATCGGTAACGATTTATCTTTAAGTCATGAGAATAAAGTATGCCAAATAAATCGCTATGAAAAAACTGCTCTTAACACTTTTATTGCGCGTTGCAACAGCACCCTAAGGAATAACATGCATCTTAGAAAACCAACTTCTCTTGAAGACGCTATGGCATATGTTATAGAATTTGAAATTTTTTTAAATTTATACGATAATTCAAATGACCATAAAATATTTCCTAAGCAGACTACAAACCGACAAATGATTTCAAATACATCAATACAACCACAAACTTTCACAACTTATCCACAACATAGACAATTTAATGATCCAAATGTACAAAATTTTCGAAACAACTTTTAGTTCAACCAAGCAGAAAAATCTTCATTCCCATGTCAACCCATAAATGTGCAACCACGACAATTGCCATTTCAAAAATTTCCAACCAATAAAGAAGTCTTTGGCCCTCCGAAAAATGTATTTCGTCCCAGGCAAATTCAGCCAAATCAACTTTATAAACCAACACCTATGTCAACCACTTCAAGAATCCCATCCACTATAAATCAAATACCGAATTCCACCCCAATGTCAATTAGTACTAGATTTTCTTCTCAAGCACCTACAAATCGAAATGGAAATTATCAAAATTACACCCAAAATCGCCCAAAATATCCTAATCAATTTACTTCTAATTTTATGTCCGAAGAATTATTTAATAATGAATATGAACCAGAACAAGAGTTATTATATTCATACAATTATGATTCAGGTAAAAATTTCCCAGAAGAACTTGACACAAACGAGTTTGCTGACACATACTATTCGCAAGAATCGTATGTAACAAATGACGAGCTTTATTATAATCCCACGAATACTGAAAATACGAATATTAAAAATTTTCGGGAAACCAGCCCACTAAATCAAAATACATAGCGGAAATCAATATTTCTTCCAATAACTCCCTACCATATGTCCAGATTTATAAACCAAACCTAAAACTCCTAATAGACACAGGAGGTACTTGTTCGGTCATCAAACCTTCAGTTATAGAACAATTTTTCCCATACTCGATATCTAACACCGACGCTGTAATTAGAACTGCAACAGGACAACGAGACATTAAATATGAAGCTACTATAAAAGCATTCCCAGAATTTAAATCCAACCGTGAGATAAAATTTTTATTATTCGACCTCCACGATTTCTTCGACGGCATTATTGGACTAAAAGATCTGATTAACATGAATTTAAATATTGACCTGAAAAATCAAAGACTAATTGGTATTAACGTACAAATTCCGTTCAAATATAGACAGCATAACGAAAAAGAATTCTCATTTTCACTAGAAGCAAACGAGAAAGCACTTAAATTATTACCAGTCGATGTTTACGAAGGCGATATCCTTACAATATCAGGAACTATTAATGAACTCGAAATTCCTCAAATTCTAACAATTCTATAGGAAATTTATAAAAAAAATTGACAAAATAACCAAGCCAATGACACAGTGCCTAAAAAAGAACGAAAAAGGAGTGCACACAATAGAATTTGTTGATGCTTTTAATATCTGTAAAACTTTATTGACATCAGAACCAGTACCTACTAGCATACCCCGACTTTGAAAAGGAGTTTGTATTGACAACCGATAGTTCTAATTATGCTATTTGGGCAATTCTATCGCAAAATGACCACCCTGTATGCTACGCTTCACGTACTCTTAATCCGGCAGAAATTAATTATTCTACGATAGAAAAAGAAATGCTAGCTATTGTATGGGGTTGTAAATTTTTCAGGCCCTATTTATTTGGACGAAGATTCAAAATACAAAGTGACCATAAGCCCCTTCAGTGGCTTTTCTCTCTCAAAGAACCAAATTCTAGGTTAATAAGATAGCGACTTAAGCTTGAGGAGTTCGATTACACTATTACCTATAAAAAAGGTTCTACAAATCAAGTAGCCGATGCCTTAAGTAGATATCCATACAATGAACTTCATCCTTTAAAAACATTTTCAGTCCAGAACAACCCAGGAGACACTAACGATACAATAGACGAATACCTAAATAATTCAGACGAATTAGAAGAATATTTAAAATATCCCGATCGGTTACCTAACATTGATAGTCCATCTCTTAGAGAAATACTGGTTATCGATCAACCGACAGAAAAATCTGAAATAGAGAATCCGAAAGTAAAAATATTATCTGATATAACAATAAAACCACCTGACAATGTCAATATCAATGTAAACAATAATAATAACGATGACGATGATGACTCAGATCTAGACACAATACACACGTCTCAAGAAAATCCGATTTTTTCAATACCTATAACCGACCGTCCTTTAAACATATACAAAAATCAAATTTTTATAACTACTGGAGATATAAAATCCATTATAGTCAGAATAGTATATTAAAGTATAAGTGCATAAAAAGGTCTTTAAAACACGCGCGATTTTTCAAGCACGACGGCGCAGCCGGAGTGCTTGAAATAGAGCAAGTGTTTTTAAGACTAGTTATGCACGAATACTTTACGCTATTTTTTTTTATTGGTGCAGTTTTAAATCATAAATACTGGTATTATTACTAAAAAAAATGGGAGTTAAAAATGGTCGAATTCGTGATATGAAATAAATATACCTTTGGTTGTTATGGAAATGAGAATATCAAAAATTGATCGCAATCTGTCATCAAAGAATAATTGTTGTCACCGCAGTGCTTAAAAATGAATTCTAATATCGATTTTTTAAATAGTAAAGCAGAATCGCGGTTGATACCGCAAAAATCTAAAGACGCATATGAAAAAGAATACGCCAAGTTTATCACATGGTTGGAAGATCAAAAGGTAACAGATATAAATGAACGAGTTATGCTTGCTTACCTTCAGAAAATGTCGGAGCAATACAAGGCGTCGACTATGTGGGCTATCCATTCGAAATTGCAATGTTTGTTGAGGTTAAACAAAGGAGTTGATATAAAATCATTTGTAAAAGTGCACGCATTCATGAAGGCAATTAGCAAGAATGATGTAGCCAAGAAGGCGTATGTTTTCAAAGAAAATGATTTGCGGAAGTTTTTCATAGATGCGCCGGACATAACGTATTTATTTTTGAAGGTGGTAGCCATTTTCGGCATCTTTGGGTCTTCTAGAAGATGTGAATTATGCGATTTGCGCTTACATGATATCAAAGAAGAAGGAAGCGTATTGGTTATTACTATCCGACCGTCTAAGACAATAAAGGCTCGGCGTTTTACTGTAGCCGATAATGATGCAATTAGTTATGTGCGTTTGGTGAAGCAGTATTTATCATTGCGCCCGCAAAATGTAAGTACAGACCGAGTTTTCTTACGATATGATAAAGGGAAATGTACCAATCAAGTAGTTGGTATTAATACATTTGGATCATGTCCGTTGCAAATTGCACGTTATCTTAAATTGGATGATCCTGAGAAATACACGGGACATGCATTTCGACGTACGTCCGCTACCATTATGGCAAATAGTGGCATGACAATAGATCAAATCCAACGACAAGTAGGATGGAAATCGGCAGCTGTAGCGAGTGGTTACGTTGAAGAGAGCATTAACAATAAGAATCATGTTTCAAACGTTATTGGTAGTGCCATTAATGGAAGTGAAACCTCATTGTGTTCAGAGAGTGTTAGCGGTATTAATTTAAATAGCATTTCCTCCGATTTAAAAAATCGACAAATTACTATATCAAACAATACTAACTGCACTATTCATATTCATTTAAAAAATTAAAATTACTGTTAAATAATGTTTGAATAAAGGTTTTAAATTTGTTAGTAATATTTTATTTGACGTTACAAGTATACTCCTGTCAAATCAATAATAAAAAAATTGTCATTTACAATGAACGTTTTTGAATTTGTTATGTTGCCATGGTAACTTTAAAAAACGCGCGTGTTTGAAAGTTCGATTTAAACACGCACAGGCGTGCTTTAAAAAGGCAAAATAGGGTCCCAATAAAAAAAAAGAACGATTTTTCACAAATACACGTATATATTTAACTCTACCGACCGTAAACATAATTTCCCATATAATTAAATTCGTAAAAGAATATGTCTCACCAAAACATACCTATGCAATATTTTTTTCAAAACCCAAAATCATTGCTACTTTCACAACGACAATGCAAGCCACTTTTAAACACTCATCTTTCAAAATGGTACAATGTACTGTAGTACTTGCAGATATACTAAGAACAGACGATCAGAATGAAAAATTAAAATTTTATCATGAAAGCAAAACGTGTCACAGAGGTATAAACGAAATGAGACTTTCTCTTACTAAAATGATTGACGACATTGAAAACTATATAAACAATTGCGAAATTTGTCAAAAGAACAAATACGACAGAAAACCACCTGTTATAAAATTTAACTTAACACCAACTTGTTCTCGACCTTTTAAACACATTCATATCGATGTTTTCCAAATTTCAAACCATACATATTTAACAATAATTGATAGCTTCTCACGTTATGGACAAGCATATCCTTTACCATCAGTAAATGGCGTCTCAATTACCGAATGTCTTTTTAATTTTATTACACATCACGGACTACCATCAAAAATAACTACAGACTCAGGTACTGAATTTAAAAATAAAGATCTAGAAAACTTTTGTAAACTCTACAACATAGAACTTCATTATACGACAGCTCGTCACAGTAACTCAAACTCACCTGTAGAACGTTTTCACTCGACGCTTATAGAACACTTCCGATGCATGAGAGAGGAAAACAATAAGCTTACACCTGATCAATTAATAAAAAGAGCCATACTTGGTTATAACAACAGTATTCACAGTGTAACAAAGTACACCCCATTTGAAATTATAAAAGATCATATAAATTCGACAGATCCATTCGATCTAAATGATAGTTTCAGATTACGTACAAAACCACAAACAAACTGCAACGAAACTTTACGACCAGATTAAAGAAAATAATTATCGAATTAAAACAGATATTATCGACAAACGAAACGAGACAAGAGACAATCCTCCTGACTATAAAAATCAAAATGTTACCTACATTCGAACAAAACATCGTAATAAGAAATTACCAAGATTCGAGAAAAATAAACTTCTTGCACAAACGAAAACAAAACTAATAACCGACAAAAATATCTGTCACAAGTCCAGTGCAAAGAAACCAAAAACTAATAACAAACAATCGTTACAGGTTCCCGACAATCATGATACCAATAATCTAGATCCTGGTACAAGTGTCACAATTCGTGAACAGTGACATACAGCTAACACCAATCAATAATCCAATTTTACCTATTCAGCTAGGTAACTCCAAAATTATTTATAGTAAACACACATTTTTTTATTATATTAATTTAAATCCTATTATGGAGCAATTAAATAATTTAGAAAAACAATTCTTTCTTATCAAGACAAGTATAAACAGAGAGAACGTTACGAATCATATTTCATATCAAGCCTTATCACAAGACATGTTACTAAGAACAGAATATCTCATGGAAACAATACATATGAAACTTGATAACCTTATCCCACATATCCGCAATAAAAGAGGGTTAATAAATGGTATAGGTAAATTGCAAAAATGGGTTTTGGCACACTTGATTCGGATGACGAAAATCGTTATGACGAAACAATTAAGTTATTAGAACAAAATCAAAAGAATATTATAAACGAAGTTAACTAGCAAAGTTCGTTATCGAAAAGACTCATTAAAACTTATAATAAAACCATTCAAATTCTTTCTGCAAATCAACAGAACCTAGCGGACAGCCTACAATTTTTTCAACTATCCGTCCAAAAAAAATAACTTGTTTAAATGAATACATTACCTTTCAAGCAGTAATTTCACAAATTAATTTAGACTGTTAAAACATTATAACATTTATGGATAACTTAGAAAATTCAATTACTTTTGCAAAACTAAATACCCTACACAATTCAATTATTTCAAGTCAAGAATTATCAGAAATATTACTATACTTAAGAAATATATATAAAGAATATGAAATTCCAAAATTCAAGAACATTTTAACTTATTACAAGTTCTTAGGGATTCAGGTTACAGTTTCAAAAAATAAATTTATATTTGACATTCATGTACCAATCATTAAATCCCAAGTCCTAACTTTCTATCACCTCTACCCAGTCATCCAACAAAATTATATGTTTATTCCAAAATTCCCATATTTGGCACAAACAACTTCCTTAAGCCAATTTGAAGAAGATGCCCGTCCAGTTCTAGAAAACACATATTACTGTACACAAAAATTCTTTCAAGAGGACAATTGCACCATCCAACTCATAAGTAACATACCACCAATATCATGTGAAGAAATCCACGTAAGCATCGAAGAAACCATTGTTGAACAAATTACTCAAGAAGAAGTATTGATCATTCCAAATACTACCCAAAAATTACTTTCAAAATGCAGTAAGTAAGTTAATTTTATTGTTTCATTTTAATTATTTTATGTGTATAAATTTCTTAAATTGAGGTGATTCTTTTAGATATTACTAACATCTAATTTCAAGTAGTTTTAATTTCGCCAAGCATTAGTTTTTGTAATCTTGAATGAATTGTTTACACGTTATTTAAATTTAATTTATTCTCACTAATATGGAAAAAAACAGAAAGTGATTCTACTTGATGGTAATTCATTAGGAAAAAAAAGCCGAATTTCGACTATCATTTAAAAAGGCAACAATTTATGCCAAGAAGAAATTTGTCCTAGGGAATCCTTTCCGAAGAAACATCAACAAAGATATGAGATGAGAAACTTTAAATGTTGTCATCTTAAAGATTTTACAAATTATTGCTGTATAATTTGTCATGGCATTTTTCATCCCAGCTGTCTAGACCGTAACAACGAGGTAATTAGAATTAAGGGGTACAAAATATACTGCTCCAAAAAATGCCAAACGTCATCGGACGATTATGAAGACAGAATTAATGACCTGGAAGGAGTTATCCAGAAATTGTAAGAGGACTTAACCGATAAAGATAATTATATAAAGAGATTGAAACGTAATACAGTAGACTTGACAAAAGCCGCTTCAGAGGTTAAACAAGATCTAAACTCTCGGCTCATTGAACAAAGAGATCGTAATGCCGAGTTAAATAATGAACTAATCGTACTTAGGAAAAATTGTGATACTTTGCAAAATCAGTTAGTAAATTCTTCGGAATCATACAAAAAACTTATGAGTGACATGGATGGGCTATCTACCATCAATAAGCAAATGTTAAGTTCCATAAATACTTTGGAGAATGAAAACACAATCTATACTACGAAATTGAAAGATCTTCGTAACAAACCCTTTGAGAGTAATACAACAACAACTACCAACTCCCTAATAGAAAGTGATTCATCAAACTCAAAAAATCTAAACCAACTATTTCAGTTAATAGGAGATGTACGTGTTCAGGTACAAAATCTCCAAACCACAACTAGCAATAGCTTGCCACCTCCTGTATCTGATGAATTAATGCTTACTGAACTGGAAGAACGTCGGAGAAAGTCCAACACCTTGATGATGTTTAACTTACCGGAAAGTAATGATGACAAGTCCAAAGTAATTGAAATTTTGCAGGATTTAACTAACTCACCTTCATCAATTTATAGGAGTGCAGCGACTAGGAAAAAATAATTCGAACGGGGCAAGGGCTCTTAAAATAACTTTTAATTAGTAAAGGGGCTGCACGGGTTCTAACTCAAAATCGACCAATTTCCCATGTAAATCTCCATAAGAGAATCTAAGGTTCATTTCGGTCATTTTTGCTCTTTTTGATACTGCGCATGCGCGACTTATAATTTGAATAAAATTTCGTTGTGACGTCATTGGAATGGTCGGATGGGACATTTTTTCAATGGGGGGTATTTAGGGAGGCCCATTGGCGCATTTATACTTGTAAAAAATGGAAGAATAGTTAGTAGACATTCGATATTTGATTTATAATACATAGATGGCGTTTTATTTTTCATAAAGAGTACTGCACAATATGCAATTGACATGTGATTCATATTACATAGATGGCGTTGGGGATGGGGGAGTACTCCGATTGGTACTTTTAACATTTGATTCATATTGCATAGATGGTGTTTTATTGTTTATAATACATAGGTGGCGGTTTAGAATTTATAATTATTTAAATGGAAAATGAAAGTGAATGTATTTTATGTTTTTGAAAAAATGCAGATTTGTGTTAATTATGCAAGGTCTATCTTTTAATTATTTTCATATATGATATTTTACATTCTAATAATGAAGGTAATAATTACATATTACACAATCTTAATATACAGTTGAGATTTTAAGATGTGTATTGCATTAATTAATGATAATTTAATTAATTGAAATATGGAATTATTGTAGAAAAGTGATAGTAGGTAGATAGAATTTTTTTCATTTAAGTATATATAATCTTGGTTTGTATACTAGGTATTCAGTTTGTGTAAATAAGAAAACAAGTTGAACCTTCAAAATAAAAGTAAGTTATTAACATTTATATTTATTTTATAATATGAATCATTATGTTAACGTATATTCCAGTGGTGTACACTTTAAAACAAAAATTAATAATATATATTATCCGTAGATATGTGTAAATGTAAAGAAGAATGTCTCTGTTTTGAGCAGGAGTTTGATAAAATCAAAAATAAAGAAAAAGAAGTAAGATATTTGATTTTACTTATTATACTGAAATTTATATATTGTGGTTTTAAGGTTTTGAAGGTGGTTAAAATTAGTAGAGAGGGATTTATTCCAACAAGAGCAACCTCTCAATCTGCTGGTTGTGACATTCAAACCCCAATAAATTTTGTAATACCCCCCTGGGAACGAGTGCTTGTAGATAGTTTAATAAAAATGGAATTTCCTTCTGGAACATATGGTCAAATAGCTCCAAGATCAGGATTAGCCTTAAAAAATGGGATCGAAATTTTTGCAGGAGTTGTTGATGCAGACTATAGGGGGACCATTAAAATTTTGTAATACAATTCAACATACGAACCAGTTTACTTCTTTAGAGGTGATAATATTGCCCAAATAATTTGTGAAAAATGTTTCATTCCAAGTATTGTTGAAGTTGATACTTTAAATTGTACAGAAAGAGGGGAAAATGGGTTTGGTTCTTCTTCTCTCATATAAAAATAAAATTAATATTAACCACTATATTAATGTGTTTTATTTTAGTATTATTTAATCTCTATATGTGAATACATATACCTACACAATTAAAATGGTGTTATTAAAAACAAATTATATTATCTTGGTGGCAATTGTAAACAAAATATTGTATACCAATGTTCCTCAGGGTGTAAAACACATGGCAATATGTTTTGATATGAAAAATAGTAAAGAAGATTGCAATCGTACTTCTTGGAAACTGTTAAGTATAGCTCAAGAAAACAGTGGTCGATTACCTGTCTATCATATAGAAATCCCAAAAATTAATACATCTCAGTTCAATTACAAATTAAAAATAATATTTCCGGATAATTCTGAAGGTGATCAAGATAAATGGCAAGTTGTAAATCAAGAAATACCCATAAAAAATGATGATGTTTTTGAAGAACTTTTTAAATTATATGTTATATCTTACGTAATTTTATTTTTATTATTAATTATCAATAATATTCAGATATGTATTCAATTATTTAAGTCAAGGTTACCAGAGTCATATAGTGCAACTATAAATAATTAGAATTTAATTATTTTAATCTTAGAGTGAATGTTTCAACTGTGAAAACAACATCAAAGTGCCTAAAAAACAATGAATGATAAACAAAAAGGTGTTTTTTTAGGAGAACGTTGTTTTTATTTTAATTCGAGAAAATCAAAGTTTGTGTCAATTTGCTTATCAGTGGACTTTGAGTTTGCTCCGTGTGTTATAATTTCGGGTGGAAAAATTAATTCAACGGTAGTTTTGACACAACAAGAATGGAATGATATAATAGCTAACAAGGAGTTAATAAATAGTTTTATATGTAAAGCAAACAGCATCAATTCAATAGATATAGGAAGACTGGCTGTTGAATTTGTACAATTACCACAATGTATAAGAATTTACAGTGGTGACGCTGGAATACGCTTAAGCACAAATTCATTATCAAAATTATGGCAGATTTCACCACTAATTCAATTTAGACTAAATGTTTTAAAAGACTTAGAATTTCCACTGGTAATGAGTTTATTAAAGGGAGCTGAAGAAGACATGTCTTTGGGAATATTGGAAACAGTTAAATATTTGAACCCTGAAATATATACACTTGGACTAGAAGTAATTTATTATTATCCTGAACTACTTAAAAAAAGTAACCCACTTGATGAGAAGCCTTGGGAATAGGAAGATTGGTAATAATAAACAATTATAAATATAAAATATTTATTTTTAATAAATAGTATAAAATATTTTATGTGTTTTATTTTTCTTGCATAATAAAATTTTCATATATAAAAAAGACATTTGTTAATGCACATATACATTTTTCTGACATGTGATATATACACCTTGGTTCCATTGGCGACAAAGATGGATGTTCTTCTACTTTAAAAACTGGTGTCTTACAAAATTTTTTTAAAAAATCACATTTTTCCTTTCCTTTCACAAAAACACTGTCAACATTTTTTGTCAACTCTTGAATAATGTTACCAAATTTGAATACATTTGTATATCCTGAGTTCCAGTTTATACAATGGTGATTTCGCATGAGCCACGTCACTTGCTTTTCAATATCTGGTGATAGCATTCTAAATGGAAATGGTGGTGCAAATACATAATGAGTAATGTGATTTCCATCAAATGCAGCCAATTCTTTAACAATAAATTTATTGTTTTCTAGTTTAAAACCTTGAACATCTATTACCAGCATGATATATAGTCAACTTTTCAAACAGTATTTCAATCTTATCGCGGATTAGTTTATTATATTACGCGTGTCTCAGTTAAGGTCTAGGTCTAGAATTTACCTGGCCATTAAGAAAAACGTAGATCGACAGGATCCCCTCTTATAATTATATGTCAGCTAAATTTGGAAAAGTCATGAGTTCAAATAAAGTTTGCAATTATTGCAATAATAAAGTTACAAAATACGTATCTTGCGATTATTGTGAAGGGAAATATTACCATCACAGCTGCTCAGTAAAGGTTTGTGTGAAATCCGATAATTTAATAAAATGCCCAGAATGTGTAAAAAGTGATGTTAGAGGATCCAATTCTGACACGAGGGAACCAGTTGCTAGTGACTTGGAACTCAAAAAAATGTCTAATGCAGAATTAATCTCCACAATTCAAGCCTTGAAAACCTCTGTGGAATATATGTCTGACAAATTTGATCGTATTTTATCCCAAACCAAAAATTTCCTAGACGAACTAAAACAGGTACGGAGTGAAAATACTATATTAAAAAACAAAATTAAAAGTCTTGAACAACGTGTTAATGTACTAGAAACCGAAGATACAATAAGTGCTATTGAAATATGTGGAACGCAAGTTGATGATTCGGTTAATCCAAAAGCAGTGACTATGGAAATCATAAACAACTTACTCCAATGCAATATTCAAGACGGTGACATCCAAAAATGCTACAAAAAATCGACGAAAAAAGGTCCAATTATCATAGCAAAATTCGCAAATAGTAATATTAAAAATTGTGTGATGCAAAAAAGAAAAGGAAAAAAGCTGGATAGTGGTATGTTAACTCATCTACCAAATATTCAAAAAGACAACTCGAAAATATATATTAATGAGCAACTTACATCTTTTAACAGAAATCTATTCAATATGGCTTATAAAGTAAAAAAAGAAAAAGCATATAAATATATTTGGTCTAAGAATGGAAGGGTATATGTTAAAAAGGATGAAGGTATGTCAGCAATACATATTTGCAATGAAGATATTGTTAATTCACTCTAACTCTCCTTTATGGTGAAAGTCTTTCATACGCTAAGTGATTTTTCAACAAACAACTCTAAATTTAATATTTTGTACCTCAATGCTAGATCCATTCGAAATAAAGTTGCAGATATTGAAGTACTGTTAGAACTGGTAAAACCTGAAGTTGTCATTATAACTGAAACCTGGCTTAATTCCAGTGAAGAAAAATTCTTCAATTTTCCTAATTTTAATGCTGTGTATGCTAGTAGAGATAAGCAAGGTGGTGGTGTTGGAATTCTGATAAAAATCTGTTATCCATATAAAATAATCTCTAAAGTTGAAGAAAAATGTTCAATGCTTTTTATCCACATAGAAAAAATTAATTATGTAATTGGTGGTATTTATCGCCCTACAGACTATGATATCAATACTTTCTTCTCCAAACTAGATGAGAATCTGGAAACATTAAATGAAAATGGGAAGAGGTGTTGGATTTTTGGTGATTTTAATATTGACTATCTGGTGAATAATGTGCATAAACGGAACCTTGAATTCACAATTTTTTCTAATGGATTTATTAATATTAATGAGGATATACCGACAAGAGTTACCCCAACCTCAAAAACTCTGATAGACTACACAATTAGTAATAATAATGAAACAAGTGATCTAGCAATTGTCGATGGAAATATTAGTGACCACAGATATCAAATCTTGCAGTTTTTAACAACAAAGTCTGTAATTAATAGGAATTGCACAATTAATAAATTCAATAGGGCTAAATTTAGTCAATTGCTCCAACATATCAGAACAACTACCTGGCATGACCCTAGCATCCTTTGTGTCGAAATTCTAAGATCCTTTAATTGTTGTGTAGAACAATCAATCAGGAAAAACCGATTTAGAGGCAATAGTGCACCCTGGTTTAATGTTCAAATATATAATTTAATAACTAGTCGGGATTACCATTACAAAAGGCATAAAAATTTCCCTGGCAGTGATTACCTGAAAAAGATGTATAAAAGTGTTCAAAGTTCTGTAAAGTCAGCTATTGAAGAAAGGAAAAGAGAGTATTATCAAAATCAATTAGCTAGTGCTGGGAGTGATCCAAAAAAAATGTGGAAAACTATAAATACCATTATTAATAACTCTAAAAAGAAAAAGTGTTCTGAAATCTCCTCATTGACAATAAATAACTCTGTAATTATTGACTCAAAGTCGATTGTGGAAGAACTAAATAGCTACTTTACCAGAATAGGACCTGAACTTGCCCAATTATGTGAGCCTGTTGAGAGGGCACCGTCCTGGTCATATAATGTAAATAACTTTAACTTGCAGCCAACCACTACTCAAGAAATTAGCAGCATACTTCTATCACTGAAGAAAGATAAAAGTCCTGGAAAAGACAATCTGACAGCTGAAATACTAAAGGAATTCAATAACGACATATCTCAAATTTTAAGTACTCTCATTAACTTATCTTTTACATCTGGCTCTGAACCAAGTACACTTAAAGTAGCAAAAGTTATTCCAATATTTAAAGGGGGTCATTGCTCTATGTCCAGTAACTATAGTCCCATCTCTCTTCTTTCTGTCATATCCAAAATAATGGAAAACTGTGTGAATTCAAGGATACGTAGTTTCCTAGATCAGAATAATTTCTGGTTTTCTGGTTAATACGGGTTCCGACCAAGATCTAGTACATCTAATGCTGTAGTGGACTTAATAACTAGTATCCTGGATAAGAAAGATAAGGGCTTTGGATGTATATTTATATCATTGGATTTAAAAAAGGCATTTGATACCGTGAATCACTGCATGTTACTTAGAATCCTGGAAAACATTGGAGTTCGGGGCAAGTCACTTGAATGGTTTAAAGACTATTTTGAAGGCCGCATCCAATATGTACATTCAAATGGAGTGGATAGCAATGTGTCAGACATTGTATGTGGAGTACCACAAGGATTAATACTGGGACCAACTCTGTTTCTGATTTATATCAACTCCATTTCTAAACTGCCACTAAAAGGTAAGATTGGACTATTTGCAGATGATACTGGTTTGACGTTCTTTGGCAAAGATAAGGAAGAGATAAGGAATGATGTTGAACACGATCTGATCCTTATAAAGGATTGGCTTAGTTACCATAAACTAACTTTAAACATAAATAAATCAAACTTTATGGTAATATCTAATGATAACGAATGGCATCAAATTGATTTATCTATTGGTAATGAACTCTTAACTAAAACTCATTGTATAAAATATCTTGGTCTATTAATAGATGAAAAATTGTCTTGGGAACAACACATTAACTACATTTGCAAAAAGATAGCACCCGTTATTGGCATTCTTGGAAGAATATCATATCTCTCTGTGCACTACAAGAAAATGATTTATAACTGTCTTGTCAACTGCCATCTGACATACTTGACACTTATCTGGAAATGCACATTCAATGTTAAAGTTCAACCACTTCTAGTGCTGCAAAACAAGGCAATAAAGAAAATCTTCAATTTGCCTCGATTACACCCAACATCAGAGCTATATCTGCCTAATAAGATAATGGATCTTGAGTCAATACATATATATCAAGTGTGTACATATATACACAGATGTCTGCACTATGAAATGAACACAAATATTCACCTTATTACCAACAGTGAAATTCACACCTATGATCTGCGTAACAGGAATGACGTGAGAGCACTGCCAATGAAAACTTCAATGGGACAGAGAAGTCTAACAAGTAATGGTATCAATATATATAACACAATTCCGGAAAGAATTCGAGGTCTACAAACAACTTCCTTTACAAAAGAATTAAAGAGACTAATATTTGCAGGTTTCTTCGCAAATAAATAAACTCTGAAGAACTTAAGTTTATTGATTTACAGAAATTTTTTTTGCTGTTACTTTTATACTACAAATCTTCGTATTCCTCTTCTTCATATATACTTATTGTTAATATTGTTATCTTTTTAGTTTTGTTTTATTTTTATCTTATCTACTTTTGATCTGGAGAGCTCATATAGCTCCTATAGCTCGAGGTCAATTATACGCAGTGTTTACTATTGTAATGTTGCTCATATGTAATAGATTACATACTTGGAATAAATAAATAAATAAAATAAATAAATAAATAAAATAAATAAATAAATCTTTTTTCTATCTTCAAAAACTTTAATTTGTTTTTTTATTAATGAGATATTTTTAAATAATTTTTGTAATCTATATTCAAATTCACGATTCATAATGAA
This sequence comes from Altica lythri, assembly GCA_964028335.1. Lineage (NCBI taxonomy): Eukaryota > Metazoa > Arthropoda > Insecta > Coleoptera > Chrysomelidae > Altica > Altica lythri. Next base: position 95,241,887 of record OZ034801.1, on the reverse strand, counting down.
CTAATTCTATTTATCTCAAATATTAGAATTTATACTCTTTGAGTGACATGCGCACTGTTAATTTTGTCTTACAATTTTTGTTAATGGATTATAGGAAAATTCTTTTTCGTGTAATATTAAACAATATGCAGAAACATCGGTAGTGGTTGCTTCATTAGTCTCGAATTCAATTCGTAAAAACACAGAACCACTTTGAATGATTTCTTTTTGTCTGGAACAATCTATATGAATTAACGGAGCATTTTTTTTAAAGTTTTGTGGATTAAAAATAGGCTGATTTTGTATTTGATGATAATAACTTTCTTGCAAATTTGAGTACATTTCATATAATGCCGCAAATCGTCCAGTTTTAAAATCTAACCGTAAATCATTATACGGATATCTTTCAGAATTTAAAAACACTTTAATATTTTTTAAGGTACAGTGATCAAATTTACTCATGTCTGCAGTAATTTTAGATTTACGACCCTTTTGAAAGGCAACAATTATATGTCTAGGAGTTTCAATTTTAGTGCTTGTTTTGACAGCCCAAGTATGTCTAGTTGAATTATTGAGTGAAGGATACTCTATAAGTTGCCATGATCGAAACGTGATGGGTAAATCCACATTACTATCAGCTATTTTATTTAATCGTAATTGTTCTTCTATACTAGGGGTAACATGCGGCACTTCCCATAATACTTTGTTTAACACAACTTTTGGGTGATCTTTGTCATCGACTGACACAACTGCATCCAAATCATCATTTGCCCGTATTAAGATTAATTCTTGTTTCATACTCATAATGACTTTTTTATAATCTTTAAAAAAACCTGAAAGTATTCTTAAAGGTATACAAACGTTAAAATTTCCATCAGAATCAATTAAAATAGTTTGTAAATCGGATCTTTTGGGAAACCAGCCAGCATTTTCTAATTGAACACTTTGATTTTCGTTAATACTTAAATAACTTTTAATAGTAGATACAACACCAACATCACGAACAGAATCAATTATAACTCCATTTAATTCGTATCTTAGTTCTCGAAAAAGAAATGCTATACCATTGTTTACAAATTTCAGTTTTGTAGGAACTGTATTGTCCTGGGTTAATAACTTACCTTCTACATAAAGAATGGATTTAGAAGGAACTGTCAAACTGTCAACGTCAGAGATAGGTATTCTTATTTCATCATTATAGTTAAGATTACCGGGGATGTACGGTTGGTACGAGTGAAATTGATAATCTTCAATTGATGTGTCATTGAAAGGTTGTTGCATGACTTGCAAGCGTTTCCATTATTTTAAAACTTTAAAACCTAATGATTTTAGAAACAAACGATTTGCTGGTGTAAGTGAAACAACAGTTTTCTTTAAACTGACAGAAGATGTGTTTTTGGAATTTCTTTTATAGTAATTTTGCTTTAGATTAGTTTTTGAAAAATTTAAAACCATTTTAAATTCTTCGTCTGAGATGTAAGTTGACAGTTATGTCTTCTCCTCTGAAATTGATTAATTTACCTTTTCGATTAACAAGTTTAACTGTTAGGTTTGTAATTGCTCTAACGTTAACTGGATAATACAAGATATTTTGTGGTGATTCAACTATTTTATGCCCAAATGGAACTGTTGGAAAAAACTGATGAATTATATGAACTGGATTTTCATTCATATACGAACCGGAAGCTAGATTACAATCAACACATATTGCATTGGTGTCTAAAATTTTAACTGGCTCGGATATATAAGTTTTATTTGCCTCTAGTCTTTTTATTTTAAATCCCAGTAAAGGACCAATTGAATTTTTTGCATTAAAGGAAATGTTTCTGTTACACATAATAGATACACAGGATGTATTCATATCAGGAATCATTTTTAATTCAGCCTTAGGATCTACTTCACTCATGTGTTGTTGTAAAACATGAGTAATATCGTTAAGCTCGTATGATCCAATTGGAATTTTAAAAGTGTTCATTTTTAATATAGTTCCCCACATGAACACATTATTGTCTTCATCAATATTGGGAATTGAATTAAAAGTGTATAAATTAGTTAAACCAATCTCATAATCTATATCCTCTTCTAAATATATTGGTGGATTAAAATTATAACTTAAAAGTGATGAATTATTGGAAAGTGTAAAGTTGTATGACATATTGGTTACCTACTGATTCGTTGAATTGTAATGATTATATAGAAAAAGTAAGGCTAGATGACCACATTTATAAGAATTAAAATTTTGAAGTCTTTCATAATTATACCTTATTTTAACATTACCATTACTATTAAAATACTTTATTATATTGATTGGTGGGGGTAAATTACCAAATGAATCAAAATAAACAACATTTTGATTGTGTTTTACATAGGGAGTCCAGTGGGTTCCCTCACTATTATTAGAATCTAAATTTATTATTCCACATTCATATTTCTTAATTCTTTTTGGTAATGTGTCGTTCATAAATACACCATAAATTTTACATACTTTATCAAATCGAAATTTGTTAAAGCATGTTGAGGTAATTTTAGTTTTTTGAATATGGTTTCAAATATAAACCATAACCCTTAGTTGGTCCTAAATATAAACCTTTTCCTTTTTGTTCCATTACTAAATTATGTCGCTTAAGTTCTTCAAGTTGTTGCGTGTTTGTTTTTGCATCGTTGACAGCCTTTGCGATCCCTGCAATTCCCCCTCCCAATCCTCCTAACGCTGCGAGTATGGGTAATAATAGCGGTAGGAAACCTCCTTTTTTTGGAACTTTAATAATACATTTTTTTCTAGTACGTTTCTTTAGAAGAGCACCACCTCTTTTTTTACTCATCTTTTTAAGTCCCATACCAAACTTTCGTTTTCCTTTCATTGCTGTTGTAACTAGCCAAGCGGCAGTTTTTTCTCCTAATGAAGCGTCTTTTGATTTTACACGTTGCCACGCTTTATTTTCTAGTTCTTTGTCTGCTTGGTGTCTATTCTCTAAGTTAACAGTTTTTGAATAAGCAATATCGTAATCTTTACAAGCTTTATCTAAAATATTTATACCCTTATCACCACGATCAAGTCGTTTTTGTAATTTTGTACCCGGTCCACAATATTCGTAGCCTGGTATATGTAATTCAAAAGGTAATTTATTAATAATACTGTTTAATAGCCCGGCACCTGTTGATGTTGTTGTTGTTCGCTTGAAGGTTCGACTCGAATTAAATTTACTTGTTTTTCTCTTCATGTTTTCTTATATATAGAGGTGGTATAACCCGACAACCTCTATATATATAATCTCATAAAATTTGAACCATGATTCTTAAAAAACAAAAGTTCTCTCTTCCTATCACTAACCATGATGATATTGTTAAAAATCAAATAATACAGAAACACGGAAATTTAATTGGAGGCAATTCAAAAAGATGTTTAATTGTCGGACTTTCGGGGTGTGGAAAAACTAACGTATTATTATCTCTAATTGAGCATCCAAACGGTTTAAGATTTGAAAATATATATTTATATTCAAAATCGTTATACCAACCAAAATATGTATATTTACGTAATTTGTTAGAACCTTTAAATGAAATTGGTTATAATGAATATAGTAATCCTGAAGATGTGCCAAATCCGGAAGATATAAAAAGTAATTCACTTGTTATATTTGATGATGTTGCCACTGGTGATCAAAGTATTATTCAGAAATATTTTTGTTTTGGTCGACATAAATCCACTGATTGTTTTTTTATATGTTAAACATACAGTTATGTGAATAAAAGAATGCTTAGAGACAATGCAAATCTTTTGGTAATTTTCCAACAGGATATGACAAATTTAAAACACATATATGATGATCACATATACGATATTTCTTTTCAAAAATTTAAAGATTTATGCACTCTTTGCTGGAAAGATAAATACAGCTTTGTAGTGGTTGACAAAGATTGTTCAATGTCAAATGGGCGATATCGTAAGGAATTTGATAATTTTATTACTATATAAATAATCGTACATATGTGATATATAATTAGTAAAACGATGAACACTCATTTAACTAGACAGCTACTAAAATCGCGAAGAGCTTTAAAAAAAAATATATAAAAGTTTAAAAAGCGATATAATTAAATCACAGTCCACTTAAGAGAAAAATTATGAACCTATAACTCAACCTCTAAAACAATTGATAAGTAATTTGGAAAAATCTAACCCAATTAAACAAGAAACGGTTTCCCCTAAAGTTGAAGTGTCATCTTATAAATTAGTAGCTATGCACCCAAAAGATCCAACTATAGAATAGCGTTTAATGATGATGATGATGATTTATCAATGGCTCCTAGCACACAAGCAGTTGAAAACTTAACTTCGGGCTTGGAAGAGGTGTTTGAAAATATACCAGAAAGTAATGATAATAATGAAGAACATGAACCAAATTATGCTGCAGCATTGCATGAACTTACACAAATATTTCATAATCCATATGTTATGGAAGATTATTACTCAAGTTTTTCGGAACCGCTTCCACTAGATTACATTAAAGGAAATATAGAGGATTTTGAAGGAAATTTTGATAATGTTTTAGGAGTTCACCATGATCTTACAACTAACAAAATTTCTATTGGTGACTCTAACATAGATTTTATTGGTCCTGATATGCAAATCAAAGGAATTAAATACAAAGGCACACCAGGACTCTATGAGCTATTGTTTAAAGCAAGTACTAATATTTTTATATCAAACGATGCAGACGAATATGTTGACATTCTACGTAGAACAAATGCTCTACACAAAGATAACAACCCCGAAATACCTTTAAGAAAAATAGAGAGTAAAATTAAAGACAAATATAATTTCGTTATTAAACCAAGATTAGAAAGTAGACCAAATAGACCTAGGATAAGTTCTGCACCAATTTTAACAAACATACTTACAAGAAATAAAACAAAAAATCTTAAAAAACAACAGAAAACTGGTGAGGGTTTAACATTATTGGAATATAATAGGAAACCGATAGAGTATAAATACTTTGATGACTTTAATGAACTTGTAGAAAGGTTACAACTACTGATAGCATCCCAGGCTGCTGGAAATAACGGTCACACCAATGAAATAGTATCAATTATAGAGGAACTTATACAATACTTATACAATAAATATGCCTATTAATAAATTTGGCTCACATTTTTTAACTAATTCCAAAGCTTGTAGTGACTTTACACTAAATAATCAACAAGCAGCTCCACTATACTTTGTATGCGATCCATCATCTTTTCACAGCTAATGTTTAATTTTTTTAAAAGGAGAAAAGAAAATAACCCTAAATAAAGATTATTATGTGCTTGATCATGGTGGCACAACATATGTAATTTCAGTTAAAGGAAAAATCGAATCTGTTCAACATTATGCATTTTCTAATTTGGTTGAAGTAAATGGCACTCAGTACAAGTACCATGAGTTAAAAGGTTTAGATATAAATATAGGAGATAAGATTTCATTTAAATTAAACTCAAGCGATAATGTGTTTGTAAGAATCACTTTACAGTGTCCTCTCGAAAAAAATGTCTGGTGTAAAAATTCAAATTGTCAACGAGCTTCACAAACCTGCACGAAAAATATACAAAAGAAGACGTGTTATAGTAAAAGGTTTAAATGATTTAATCCAAGCTGATTTGGCTATTATGGACCGTTATGCAAAATTAAATAATGGTTATCGTTATATTTTGGTTGTTATTAATGCATTTAGTAAATACATTTGGGCTGAACCACTTAAAACGAAAAATGGTAAAGATGTGACTAATGCAATGAAAATAATTTTATCTAAAATGAAGAAACCACCAAAAAATTTACAAACCGACAATGAAACGGAATTTTATAATTCAAACTTTAAAAAGCTTATGGAATCATTTAGTATAAACCACTATAGTACTTTTTCAAATTTAAAAGCTTTTATTGCAGAGAGAGCAATTCGAACCATAAAGTCATTTATATGGAAACAATTTAGTTTACAGGGTTCATACAAGTGGAAAAATATTCTTCCAGACATTATTGAAAAATACAACAATACCAACCATTCGACAACTGGATATATGCCAAATAAAATAAATGAAAAAAATGCTAAACTTATTCAAGTATTTAATCATTTAAAAACTGTGGATCCTCGAAAAAATAAATTTAAAGTAGGTGATTACGTTGGAATTAGCAAGTATCGACATGCTTTTGCAAAAGGTTACACACCTTTGTGGACAAACGAAATTTTTAAAATTCGGAAAGTTCGCTACACCAATCCTACAACATATTTGTTAGAAGATTCGAGAAACGAAGAAATTCAAGGTTGTTTCTATACCGAAGAATTACAAAAAGTTAAAAATCCAAATGCATATTTAGTTGAGAAAGTTTTAAGAAAAAAAGGAAATAAAGTGTATGTTAAATGGTTAGGAATGGATAAATCACATAATTCTTGGATAAATAAAAATAATGTTTTGTAGAATTTTGTATTATAGAGTGGGAATTATATAAATATATACGAGGTTATTAAATTTTGTTTAGTTTTTGAAATAAAATGTATAAACATAACACGTACAATTGTGATTGTCCACTAAAAGATCATTGGAGTTTTAAGAGAAGATTGTGTGAGTTTAGTGAAGAAGAACTTAAATTGTTTCCTTTACAGTACATAATTAAAAAAGTTTCACCTTCAGACCTTTTATTTGCTTGGCACAAATTACCCGTCGAATTTACAATTAATTTTTATTTACAAATACAACTACTTTGTTACATACATCATAATCGTCCTGACTGGCAAACTCATGTAGATGGATCACCTGTATCACAATCAAAGTGTAATTTATGTAAATTAGCTATTGAAGAATGTAAGGTATAAAAAAGAAAACATTTACAAAATAAAGTATTTTATTACAATATTACCCTTTACATCCAATAAATTTCTTAATTTATATTAATCTATAATAATAATACTAGTTTTAATAATTGAATTTCATAGTTCCCTGATACAAAATGTACGATTCAATGTAACAAGCTTAGTAAAGTTTATCGAAAGAAACCGACATTAACCGATGTGAAAATATTTTTGATAATTCATTTTCATTGTCTAGACTTAGCGTAATTTTTGTTTGTATATAATTATTTATTAATTCCCCAACCTTATCCATAATAACAATAATAAAAAAATAAATAATTTAAAACTAAAATTTAAATTTCAACAATTTCAAACGAAGCAGCTGGATGCTGTTTCCCTACATCAATTGAACCTCTAAATACTAATCCATATTTTTCACCTCCAAAATAATTAACGAACGGTTTATATTTTTCCGTTACTCTTTGAGGAAGGAACGTTACGTTTTCCTCCAATTCCACCAAAATCGTTCCTCCAAATTTGCTTTTCACAGCCTTAACATTTATAATTTTATGTGGTTGTCCCAAAACCATATCATTTAATTTTATTATAGGTTTTTTAATGTTTTCTATAATCGAAATTGCATTTATTTGTTTGAGATCCATCTTAAATTATTTATAAATAAATATCTATCAATAAAATAAAAAAAAAATGTTAATAATTTACTTTTGTTTTGAAAGTAAAACTAGTTTTCTTATTTTCACAAACTGAATACTTAGTATCGAAACCGAGTATATATACAGTTAAATGAAAAATTTCTATATGTAATTATTACCTTCATTATTAGAATGTAAAATATCATATATGGAAATCATTAAAAGATAGACCTTGCATAATTAACACAAATATACATTTTTTCAAAAACATAAAATACATTCACTTTCATTTTCCGTTTAAATAAAACACCATCTATGCAATATGAATCAAATGTTATAAGTACCAATCGGAGTACTCCCCCATCCCCAACGCCATCTATGTAATATGAATCACATGTCAATTGCATATTGTGCAGTAGTCTTCATGAAAAATAAAACGCCATCTATGTATTATAAATCAAATATCGAATGTCTACTAACTATTCTTCCAATTTTTACAAGTATAGATGCGCCAATGGGCCTCCCTAAATACCCCCCATTGAAAAAATGTCCCATCCGACCATTCCAATGACGTCACAACGAAATTTTTTTCAAATTATAAGTCGCGCATGCGCAGTATCAAAAAGAGCAAAAATGACCGAAATGAACCTTAGATTCTCTTATGGAGATTTACATGGGAAATTGCTCGATTTTGTGCTCGGACCCGTGCAGCCCCTTTACTACTACCTTTGATGTGCATAATGTTATTAAAAAACGGTATAAACTTAAGGGAAAGCATATCTTCCTCAATTTTGATCTTACACGCAAACAAATGGAAGCAGAAAACTTGCCAAAGAAGAACTACGCCGACGACGTGAAAAAAGGGAAAATAATCTTGCTATTAAGTTTATATATAGATGTCCAAAAATAATTAGTTTAAATCAAAAAAACTAACCAACCAGAGCCCACCTTCTAATAAGTTTTCTTCAAGTTTAATTTACTACCAAAACGTTAGAGGATTAAGAACAAAACTAAGCAAACTTATTTCCAATGTAGCAACTGTATCCTACGAAATCATCGTTTTCACCGAAACTTGGCTGACAGAAGACTTTAGTGACGCTGAACTTGGCTTTGAAAATTTTAACATTTACCGCAAAGACAGATCTGCACAGACCAGCTCATCTTCCAGAGGAGGTGGAGTTCTTATAGCAGTTTCCAAATCTATAAGCAGTACTTTGCTAAACTCTTCACAAGAAATTGAACAGTTATTTATTCTTATAGGAATTGGTAAAAGTACTCTTATTTTAGGAGCTGCTTACTTTCCCCCAATGTCAGCAAATGATAAATATATGTCGTTCACTGAAAATCTAGACAATTTGTCAGAAAAGTATCCTCAGGCGCAAATTTGCATTTTAGGTGACTTCAATTTACGTAAGGCTATATGGACCTCAAATAACCTATGTTCAGCTGCTACCTCGTCCCCCGGAACTAGACCTGATGAATCTGTTGCAATTAATATTATCATCAACATGTGTGCCTTTCATAATTTATTTCAGAACAATGCAGTTCAAAATGATTGTAATACTACTTTAGATTTAGTTTTTTCTTACCAGTCTTCAACAAAAAAACACACACCGTGGATGACAGAGCAAATACGAGAGGTTATGTCAGATCGTGACAAGTATTTAGCAAGATATAAAAAATAAAAGCTTTTATCAGACTTAAACCCCTACAAACAACTAAAAAATCGAGTTAATTATGCAATTGAACACGAAAAAAAAATTACTATAGCAGTCAATTAAGGCAAAACGATAAGTGCAAGTCTCTTAACTTGTTTAATCTAAATAAAAAAAATACGAAACACGACCTGCCACAACATCTTAGCGATCCTGAGATTATCAACAATTATTTCTTAAGTTCAGTTCCTAAAAGTGCACCAGATCATTTATTAGTACATTTTTACCGTTCGAACAGAAAATCAAATATTACCGAGGAATTTAATTTTAAGGTGGTATCTGAAATAGAGATTTTAAATATTATTGATGTGAAACATCTATAGCCGCACGTAAATCAGATTTCTGGCGTGGTGACGGTGACGTATGAATGTATGACGTAAAAAACCTAACGCATCGATAATATATAATAAAGAGATGTACTGATATCTTATATGAAATTGGTCTCATGTTTTGAGCGACGGTGGCGCGCCAACAATAGGGGGAAGAAGCTCATCGATTCAAAAATTTGGCGGGAGAGGGTATGAATTGTTTCATATAGAAATACACTTTTAAAGCTCATATTTTAATTTTTAATATTTTTACTGATGTGTAAAAATATTAAAAATTGAAATACAGACTTAAAAGTGCATATTATCTTATAATATTTATTGATGTGAAACATCTATAGCCGCACGTAAATCAGATTTCTGGCGTGGTGACGGTGACGTATGAAAGTATGACGTAAAAAACCTAACGCATCGATAATATATAATAAAGAGATGTACTGATATCTTATATGAAATTGGTCTCATGTTTTGAGCGACGGTGGCGCGCCAACAATAGGGGGAAGAAGCTCATCGATTCAAAAATTTGGCGGGACAGGGTATGAATTGTTTCATATAGAAATACACTTTTAAAGCTCATATTTTGATTTTTAATATTTTTACTGATGTGTAAAAATATTAAAAATTGAAATATAGACTTAAAAGTGCATATTATCTTATAATATTTAGGTAAATAAATATAAAAACTAAATAATAAACAAATTTTGGATTTCTGGCATGGCGACGGTGACGCAAAAACCATATATATATATATATATATATATATATATATATATATATATATATATATATATATATATATATATATATATATATATATATATATATATATATATATATATATATATATATATATATATGTGTGTGTATTTTTCCACGGAAAAGGTATTTTCAAAATTTTTAGAATTTTTCAAATTTTTAAAATTTTTCAAAATATTTTAAAATTTTCAAAATTGTGAAGATTTTTAGAATTTTTAAATTTTCAAAATTTTTCAAAAACCGCGTTACCAGCTACCCTTCGCAGATGATATTTAGTGCTTTTAATCCCTGCCTTCCATAGACCACCCCAGTGCGGACTATTAAATGGCGTCGATTGATTTAGTTCAAGTTAAAAATGAGCTGCAAAAATTAATTAAAAGCGACCTGATTAATTATATAGTTTATCAAAAGTTACCTTCTGGTGTTGTGTTTAGTGAACAGGTACAAAAATTTCTGGAGGAAAAAATTTCGGAAGATGTTTTTCATGACTCCCAAAAACTGGACGAGGTATGCAATAATTTAAGTTGTATTAATCAAAAAGCAGATTTACGTATAGCAAAATCTGAACTACTGCTAAAAGATAGACTAATTCACGAAATGGAAAACTCAAACAAAAATTTGAACACTATTATTAATTTGTTACAAAGCAATCAGTTATTAAGTCCGGTTAACCTAGAATGCCGACAGAAATCAAAACAAAATGCTGAACAAATACCAACAGGGGAGTCAGGTTGTCCCACGAGCGAGTGGAGCACCGCAGTCTCATCGGGCCCGAGCGGCGAAGGCGGTACCCCAGCCGGTTCTCAACATCGGTACGCTCACAGTAGTCACAGCGATACGAAAAGTAGCAGAAATAACAGTCGAGGGAACAAAACGAATGCAGGAGTATCGGTTGCGACGCAACCGCCGAGATCTGCACTGAATAATATAACTCAGCAGGATATGTCACGGGCGATATTGGAGGCAAAATCGCAGCAAGTTTTAAATAATTTAACTCTAAATCCAGAGCAAATAAACAACAGCGACTGGCATACTGTTCAAAAAAGGCGTTCTTATAAACGTAAAAATCTTACCGTTATAGGAACAGATACAAATAACAGTCTAAAAGCTGCACCCATTTTCTATTATTTTCATGTGTTTAGACTTGATCCTGTTGTTACTGAAGATCATTTAAAAACCCAGTTGCAAAAATCTTTCCCAGAGGTCACGTGTAGCCAACTGCTTTCAAAATATCCGAATGAGTATTCGTCGTTTAAAGTAGGTGTGTATGAAGTTAATAGAGAAAAATTTTTACAGCCAACTATTTGGCCCAGAGGAGTAAAAATTAATAAGTTTTTTCAGTTGAAAAATCACAACGAGGAAAAGAAATAGACACTTTTGGTTTTTCTGACACAGAAAATACTATTATTTTCCACTGGAACATTCAGGGTTTGACAAACAAAATTGACGAACTTTCCTTTTATGTTAATGAACAAAATTTTAATATAATTTGTATAAGTGAGCATTGGTGTAAACAAAATATTTTAAATTGTGTAAATATATGTAATTATAAATTAGCTAGTTCTTTTTGCAGAGAAACATATGGAAGAGGTGGAGTATGTATATATGTTAGGTCATATCTGCATTATCCTACTATAATATTATATAGGCGAAAGTTTGTTTGGATGGATGTATGGATGTTTGTTCCTCTTTCACGCAAAAACTACTAAACGGATTTTAATGAAACTTTACAGTAATGTAGCTTATAGATCAGAATAACATATAGGCTATAATTTATAAAGATATTGTGTGAATTGTCCAAAATATAACGATAAATGTCATTTAAGTCTAAAAAAATTCTGCAATCTGCGAGCTACTCAGGCGTGTGCTTACATAAAGACCTTGATTTTATTCGAATTACACGCAGACGACGTCGCGGGCAACAGCTAGTAAAGTAATAAATTTAGACGCTTATTGTCATGAGCTCGACGGTGAGTTCTGTGCAATAGAAATTGTTTCACATAAAATTTTAATAATTGCTCTATATCGTTTGAGTTCTAATGGTTGCAAAAAAAGATTTTTGGAATTACTGGACCAGCTTCTCTTTGAAATTTCTGCTAATTTTCAGAAAATCATAATTGTCGGTGATTTCAATATAAATTTCTTAGCTGATAGCGAGGACATAAGAGAGTTGAATAATATTATTCACAGTTACGGAATTGAAAAAACTATTTTTGATTATACGCGGGTTAGAAATAAATCAAAATCATGTCTAGATAATATTCTCACCAACATAAATAAAAGTAACTTTATAAGTTCTGTCTGTTATCCGGGTCAATCAGATCATGATGGACAGTTTATTAAATTGAATTTAAGTTTAAAGACCAACTTACAGGTCAAAAAAATGAGAAAAATTACCCAATCTGGTTTGGATAACTTAAAACATTCGTTAGTGGCGATGGATTGGTCGCCATTTTTGTTATCAAATGATGTAGATTTTTTGGCTTGTTTCTTGGTAAACAGTTGTCAAAAATTAATACATCAAGAGTTTCCTTTAAAAAACATACACAATACTAAACAACCGTTTAACTGGTTTAATCAAGATTTAAAAAAGCAACGTACGATTTTATCGTTGGTGCAAATACTAAGAGACTTCAAAAATGACACTTATTATAACATGCTTTACAAGAAATTAAACAAAGAATACAAATACAACATAAAACTCACCAAAAAGGAGTCTTTCTGTAAATTTATTGACAATTCTAACAGAAGAGCAAAGGATGTATGGACTCTTGTAAACTATGAGCGCGGTATTTTACGTCAGGAATCCGGTGGTGGAAATGTATCGTCAGAACAGCTGAATAATTACTTTGCAACGGTGGCAGATCAAATTTTAAAACTCCTAAAGGTTAATGAAAGAACGCAGAATGATATTATTAGTAAAATTCCAAAAAGAAAGGCAAGTTTTTCATTCATGTTAGTAAATGAATCCCATGTCCATAACGCGATTTGTAACCTAAAAATTACAAGCTCCTTTGATATATATGATATAAATGCAAGGATGGTTAAGGAAATGTTGTTTCAGCTTGTAGTTCCGCTAAAAATGCTATACAACAAATGTATAAAGCAAAGTATATTTCCTACTTGTTTTAAAGTGAGTAGAGTTGTGCCACTGTTTAAAAAGGGGGATAAAAACTTAATGGATAATTATAGACCAGTGTCAATTGTACCCATTTTTGGCAAAAATTTTGAAATTATTATAAAACAGCAGTTGGAAAATTATTTTGTTGCTAACAACATTCTTAACAGCTCCCAGTTTGGATTTACTGAAGGTAAATCGGCAGTACAGGCGGTATCTAAAGTGGTTGAAATGATAGTCGGTGGCCTTGAGCAGGGTGATAGTGTTAATCTAACATTATGTGACCTGAGCAAGGCCTTTGACTGTATTTCACATTCAATCTTACTAAAAAAATTATCCAGATATGGAGTGAAAGAAGCGGACCTAAATCTAGTAGGGTCATATCTTTCTGGGAGAGAGCAATGCGTTGACTTTGAGGGGCAATTGTCATCGCTTCAACCAGTTAATAGTGGCGTACCACAGTGGTCCATATTGGGTCCTTTGCTCTTTATTATATATATGAACGATCTGTTTGAATTCATTGACCCGTTTGACTGTTTTTGTTATTGTGATGATACATCTTTAGGATGCTCTGCTGAGGATGAGCAAGTATTATCTATTAAAAAACAATCTTTGAATGAAAAAGCTAACATTTGGTTCACTCAAAATAATTTAAAATTAAATCTTGATAAAACTCAAGAAATAACGTTCTCAACTAAACCTGATTTAATTAATAATAAAACAGTTAAGTTGCTGGGAATTACCCTGGATGGTAGACTGAACTGGAGACCGCATATTGCCATAGTGTCTGGAAAATTATCTTCAGCCATTTTCTCCATTCGTCGACTAAAGGGGATTTTAGATAAAGATACACTTACTGTGGTATATTACGCATTATTTAACTCGCACCTATCATATGGAATTGAACTTTGGGGAAACTCTTCGGATTCTATTAAAGTTTTTACATTACAAAAAAAAGCAGTGAGAACCATAGCTGGTGCAGGATATAGGGATCATTGCAAACCATTATTTAAGAAATTAAAAGTAATGACTGTGCCTTGTTTATTTATTTTAAGTCACTTGTTAGAAATACATAGGTGTAAAGACAGCTTTAAAAAAAATTCAAAATTTCACAAGTATGACACAAAAACCGCCGACCTTATAAGGCCTTCTAAATTTCGTCTTGAATTATCGAGAAAAAATTCATTGGATATCGATATGTATAATAATCTGCCTCTTAATATTAAATTATTGGACCAAAAACATTTTAAAATTAAAATTAAAGAGTTTTTAATCAAACATGCATTTTATAGTGTGAATGAATGTAGATCATTTTTAAAGAGAGAAACAAATGTTGTTTTATAAATTCCAATTATTAATGTGATAGTAATGTATTTTTTTTTTTAATAATTGTGTTAATTTTTATTATGTGTTGTATGTAGGATATTTCTCTATATCTATAATTACAATATGATACTTTTGTGTAATCTGTTTGACTTGCTACAATTGTATTTTTTTTTACAAAACGTAGTTAAATAAAGATTCTTGATTCTCTTCTCTTGATTCTAGGAGGAATAAATTTCCATTGGATCTCCCTAGTAGATAAAAAATCCTGAATTTGACAAACATGCCCCTTAAAAAATTTATATAATTCATGCAAAGTATTATTTGCACCTTTAAAATTAGTTGCATTATCGCTGCTTATTGAAATAGGATTACCACGACGAGATATAAATCGTTTTAATGCTAGCAGAAAGTCCTCTGTATTTAAACTAGTCAATGTGAATAGCCTTTGTTGCCATACACACAAAAAGCGCAATGTATGCTTTTGACACCTGAGCTTTGCGTAACCTCGACTCTTTAATCATGATTGGTCCTCCGAAATTCAGACCTGTGTGCAAAAATGCACGAATCAGTTGTGTTCTTTCAACAGGCAAACTTCCCATAAGTTGTTTTGACCCAGCAGCTCTAAATCTGTGACACCTTACACATTGAAGCAAAATCGCCTTTATTCTTCGTACAGATTTTATTAGCCAAATAGATTGCCGTAGACTGTTAACAACTGCTCGAGGACCAGCATGTCTCAACCTTAAATGTTGACTTTCAATAATTATGTCAGTAACATGACAACTGCTCGGAAGAATAACCGGATGTTTGGCATCAAAAGACAAAGGCGCATTTTCTAAACGTCCCCCTATTCGTAATAAACCATTAGAATCTAAAAAGGAACCAAAGACAAAATTTTACTATTTTGTGGTAACGGTTTGTTTTCCCTTAAACATATAATTTCTTTCGAGAAATATTTTTCTTGGACCATTCTAAAAATGCAATTGCGAGCCCTAGATATCTCATCTACACAAAGAGGACCGTAAATTTTTAAATTATTCTTCTTAGTATTTTCTATAAACCTAAACACATAAGCAATACATCATTGCATCCTATTAAAAGAAGAAAACCTTGATAGAATGTCCAAATCAATAATTGTTGTAGCTTGAAAATGAGAAACTTGCCTTTGTTCAGGCAATGAAGATGTGTCCAAATCGATTTGTTCTAAATGTAAAAACAACCAGGGTCACTTAAAAATCAGGACCTTTAAACCATACTCTACTATCTAACAATGCTTCAGGCTGAATACCGCGAGATATATAATCTGCTGGATTTAAATCGGATGAAATATGTCTAAACTCAACGTCCAGTGTTAAATCCTGAATTTCCAAGATCCGATTAGCGACAAATGTCGTCCATCGTGATGGAGTTGATTGCATCCAAGATAGCACAATTTTTAAGTCGCTATATAAAATAGCTTTGTTAAATTTAAATTTCATGCATGATTTAAACTTATTATACATCCGAGCTAAAAGCAAGAGTGCACAAAGTTCTAGCCTTGGTAAAAAAACCGTTTTAAGTGGCGTGACTCTTAATTTTGAGTAAACGAGATGACAAGAAACAGAATTATCATCGTATAAAGCTCTTACATATAAGCAAGCGCCATAAGCCATCATGCTTGCATCCGCAAACCCTATTAATTCTACCGATTTAAAGTTCCCAGAGAATATCCATCGTTTAACGTTTAGTTCTTTTAACCTTGAAAATTGTCTATAAAATGTCAACCACTTAGTTAATAAATCAGAAGGTAAAATATCGTCCCATTGAAGTTTTTTGGCCCATAGTTTTTGCATAAAAAAGAATTAGATTGAATTTTAGATAGGTCTTTAAGCTGTTAGAAATGTCTATATGCTAAAAATTTGAATTAAGGTTATGGGAGACCTTGATTTTGATTGGTTTTAATTTGGTTTATAATTTAGTTGGAGAATTAGATTGAATTTTAGATAGGTCTTTAAGCTGTTAGAAATGTCTATATGCCAAAAATTTAAATTAAGGTTATGGGAGACCTTGATTTTGATTGGTTTTAATTTGGTTTATAATTTAGTTGGAGAATTAGATTGAATTTTAGATAGGTCTTTAAGCTGTTAGAAATGTCTATATGCCAAAAATTTGAATTAAGGTTATGGGAGACCTTGATTTTGATTGGTTTTAATTTGCTTTATAATTTAGTTGGAGAATTAGATTGAATTTTAGATAGGTCTTTAAGCTGTTAGAAATGTCTATATGCCAAAAATTTGAATTAAGGTTATGGGAGACCTTGATTTTGATTGGTTTTAATTTGGTTTATAATTTAGTTGGAGAATTAGATTGAATATTAGATAGGTCTTTAAGCTGTTAGAAATGTCTATATGCCAAAAATTTGAATTAAGGTTATGGAAGACCTTGATTTTGATTGGTTTTAATTTGGTTAATAATTTAGATAGGAAATTAGATTGAATTTTAGATAGGTCTTTAAGCTGTTAGAAATGTGTATATGCCAAAAATTTGAATTAAGGTTCTGGGAGACCTTGATTTTGATTGGTTTTAATTTGGTTTATAATTTAGTTGGAGAATTAGATTGAATTTTAGATAGGTCTTTAAGCTGTTAGAAATGTCTATATGCCAAAAATTTGAATTAAGGTTATGGGAGACCTTGATTTTGATTGGTTTTAATTTGGTTAATAATTTAGCTAGGAAATTAGATTGAATTTTAGATAGGTCTTTAAGCTGTTAGAAATGTCTATATGCCAAAAATTTGAATTAAGGTTATGGGAGATCTTGATTTTGATTGGTTTTAATTTGGTTTATAATTTAGTTGGAGAATTAGATTGAATTTTAGATAGGTCTTTAAGCTGTTAGAAATGTCTATATGTTAAAAATTTGAATTAAGGTTATGGGAGATCTTAATTTTGATTTTTTGGTATTGTGATTTTAGTTATTTTATTTGGTAAATATATTAAAGCTAAATTTTTAATTAAATTTAGATAAAACTATAAATATTTAGTTTTTCAAATTATTATTTTAGTCTTTAAAGGGAGGAACGGTAATTATATGTTTATTAAGTTTTAAATATTTATAAAAATTTTATTTTGGTTTAGAAATTAGGTTTAAAATTTTATTATATATAAATTTTTTTAAATAATAATTATATAGTAATTAAAATTAATTATTTAATAGTTTAAGAATTAGAAATTTTTATTATTGTTAACAAAATTTGTGCCAGCAGTTGCGGTTATACAAATAGCAAAATTTAATTAATTCAATTAAAATTAAAGGAAATCGATTTATTAAAAAAATAAATTTGTTAGGTGGAATTTTAAATTTATTTTTGATAAGTTTTTATATTGAAGTTTAGAAATTTTTATTATAAACTAGGATTAGATACCCTATTATAAGAAATGTAATAAAAAGATTAGATTAGTATTAGTTAAGTTCTTGAAAATTAAAAATTTTGGCGGTATTTTAATCTATTCAGAGGAACCTGTTTAGTAAATGATAATCCACGATTTTATTTACTTTTTGTTTTAGCTTATATATCGTCGTAAAAAATATTTTACTAGAATTTTAATATTTAAAATTTTTAATAAAAATATAATTCAGATCAAGGTATAGTTTATAAGAAAGATTAAATGGGTTACAATTAATTTATTAAAGGATTTATAATTTTAAATTATAATGAATTTGGATTTGATAGTAATTTTAATAATTTATTAAAATGATTAAGTTCTAAAATATGTACATATCGCCCGTCGCTTTCATTTAATATGAAATAAGTCGTAACAAAGTAGGTTTACTGGAAGGTGAGTCTAGAATACAAATTAAAGTTTTAATAGTTATTTACGTAACGAGTTATGAAAAGTCCAATTTTGTTTAACGAGTGTGATGTTGCAGCAAGAGCGAAGCGAGTGCTGCAAATGAACACGAGTTAAACAAAATGGCGTTTTATAACGAGTTCCGTACAAGATTTTTTATCATTTTGACGAAATTCCATAATTAAAGAAAATCATAATTATCTAATAATAATTAAAAACAATACATCTAGTTCTCGTGTTTATTTTGCATTGACACCTTTGTAATGACAATTCTATTTAATACAGATATAATTAAAAGGTAAGTTTCTGATTTACCTAAATATTAAGTATACCTACTTATTTAATTTTTTGTTTAAAAATGTCTGCTTTTAAATATTTCTTTAATAAAGTTAGTATAAAATATTTCTTAGTTGTTTACTTATATTTGCTTTATATTTTTCGTAACTTGTTTTGAAATGAACTTTTCAAAACTAGTTACGTAAAGTTTTACTTTTCAAAACTAGTTATGAAAAGTAATGACTTTCAAAACTGACAGCAGTTTTGAAAAATGTCACTTTACTTGTCAAAATTATAAAAAAATATTTTATTTACATTAAAAAGTTAATTGTGAAATCAATTTAATTTGAAAATTATATATTATTAAAAATTTAATTTTATTGTTATTAAAATAAGTATATTTTAGTTTTATTAAATTTATTGAAATAATTTTATTAATTATAGTGGAATAGTATTGTTAAAGAATTATTAAATTTTTTAATAAGAAAATTTAATTTGTTGTACCTTGTGTATCAGGGTTTATTAAATAAAAATTAAAAATTTAATATTCTCGAATTTAAAAGAGCTAAAAAGTTAAATTTATTAATGTGGAAAAATTAAATGAAATTATTTTTTAGTAATGAAATGTTATTCGTTTTTAAATATATCTAGTTTTTAAAGAAATAAATTTAATTTAAAATATTATTAATATAGTTTTATTTATTTAATTTTATATTAGTAATAGAAAATATTTTTAGGGATGAGCTTAAAAATAAAATATTATTAGAATTTTGTAATTAAAATAATTTAGGATTAGAAATTTTCATAATTAAAAGTATGTTATAATTTAATTTAAAATTAAAGATTTATATGTATTCTATAATTTTTTTATTTAAATGTAATTTAAAATTTATAAAAATTAGTAATAATGATAAAATTAGTATAATTTAATTTAAAAATAAAATAAATTTTTAGGTTATTATAAGGAACTCGGCAAAAATTTTTTCACCTGTTTAATAAAAACATGGCCTATTGTAAGTTAATTTTAGGTCTTACCTGCCCACTGAGAATTTAAATGGCCGCAGTATTTTGACTGTGCTAAGGTAGCATAATCATTAGCTTTTTAATTGAAAGCTAGTATGAAGGGTTTGATGAAAAAAAAACTGTCTTTTAATAATTAAATTAAAATTTTATTATTAAGTTAAAAAGCTTAAATTTTTTTAAAAGACGAGAAGACCCTATAGAGTTTTATTTTTTTATTTTATATAATATTTAGAATTTAAAATTATATATTTTATAAGAAATTTAATTGGGGTGATTGAAAAAATTAATAAACTTTTTTTATTTCTATTTATAAATTTATATATTTTTGATCCATAATAAATGATTATAAGATAAAATTACCTTAGGGATAACAGCGTAATTTTATTGGAGAGTTCAAATCGATAATAAAGATTGCGACCTCGATGTTGGATTAAAATTAAATTTTGGTGTAGCAGCTAAAAGATTAAGTCTGTTCGACTTTAAAAATTTTACATGATCTGAGTTTAAACCGGTGTAAGCCAGGTTGGTTTTTATCTTTAAATAGTTAATATATTTTAGTACGAAAGGATTTAATATAAATAAAATTTATTTATTTTTGAATAAGATTATTATTTTGGCAGAATAGTGCATTGGATTTAGAATCTGAATATATAGGTTTCTATAAATAATACTTGATTTTTTTAGATTTAATTTTACTATTTTTATCTACTTTTATTTTAATTATTAGAGTATTAATTGGGATTGCTTTTTTAACTTTAATAGAACGAAAAATTTTAGGTTATATTCAAATTCGTAAAGGTCCTAATAAAGTTAGTTTTATAGGAATTTTACAACCATTTAGAGATGCAATTAAACTTTTAGTTAAGGAGCAAAATTTACCTTTATTATCAAATTTAAGATTGTTTTATATTTGTCCAATAGTAAATCTTTTTTTATCTTTATTATTATGATTTTGTATACCTTTATTTTCTAGCCATTTAAGATTTAACTATTCAATTTTATTTTTTTTGAGAATTTCAAGGGTAAATGTTTATACAATTATATTAGCAGGCTGGTCTTCTAATTCTAATTATTCTTTATTAGGGTGTATTCGAAGAGTTGCTCAAACTATTTCTTATGAAGTTAGTTTAGCCTTAATTATGTTATCTTACTTATTTTTAATTTTAAGATTAAATTTATTAGATTTTTTAAAGTTTCAAGAATATATTTGATTTATTTATTTAATATTGCCCCTTTGTTTTATATGGATTGTAAGAAGTTTAGCTGAGACAAATCGTACTCCTTTTGATTTTGCTGAAGGGGAATCAGAATTAGTTTCAGGTTTTAATGTTGAGTATAGGAGAGGTGGTTTTGTAATGTTATTTTTAGCAGAATATGGAAATATCTTATTTATGAGAATATTATGTGTAATTATATTTTTAGGGGCTAATTTATTTAGTTTTATATTTTTTATTAAGTTAGTGGGTTTGTCTTTTTTTTGAGTTTGAGTTCGTGGTACTTTACCACGATATCGTTATGATAAGTTAATATATTTAGCATGAAAAGGTTATTGACCTGTTGCTTTAAATTATTTAATTTTTTTTATAGGATAAAAATGTTTATTTTTATCCTATTTATTTAGTTAATTATTTTTAGTACATGTTAATAGAGAATTTTTATCTCTTTTTTATATTTTTAAAATATAGACTTAAATCAAGTTCATTAACTATTTAAAAATAATTTTATCTCATATTTTAGTAATTATTGGGTTTATAATAAAATATAAAAAATAAATGACAGTTAAAATTTGTCCTAATAAGATATAAGGATCTTCAACTGGTCGAGCTCCAATTCATGTAAGTAAAATAATTGTAGAAAATAATGATCAAAATATTAATTTATTAATTGGATAAAAGTTATTTCTTAAAAATTTTTTTTCGTTTGTAAAAGGTAGAATATAAAGAATTGCAATTGATATAACAAGAGCAATTACCCCCCCAAGTTTATTGGGAATTGATTGTAAGATTGCATAGGCAAATAAAAAATATCATTCTGGTTGAATGTGAACTGGAGTTACTAAAGGATTAGCAGGAATAAAATTGTCAGGGTCTCCTAATAAATATGGATTAAAAAGAGTTAAGAAAGTTAATAAGAATAAAACAATTAATCCTCTCAATAAATCTTTAAAAATAAAATATGGGTGGAATGGAATTTTATCTAAATTTAACTGAGTTCCTAAGGGATTATTTGACCCTGTTTGATGTAAAAATATTAGGTGAATAATTATTATTGCTAAAATAATAAATGGTAAAATAAAATGAAAGGTAAAAAATCGATTTAATGTTGCATTATCAACAGCAAACCCCCCTCAAATTCATTGAACCAGTATTGTTCCTAAATATGGGATTGCAGATATTAAGTTTGTAATAACGGTAGCACCTCAAAATGATATTTGGCCTCAGGGTAGTACATATCCTAAAAATGCTGTTGCTATTGTTAAGAAAAAAATAGTTACACCAATTGTTCAAGTTTCTAAAAGTTTATAGGACCTATAGTAAATTCCTCGTCCAATATGAATATAAATACAAATAAAAAAGAATGAGGCCCCATTAGCATGTAGGGTTCGTAATAGCCATCCATAATTTACATCTCGGCAAATATGAATTACTCTATCAAATGCTAAAGATACATTTGGGCAATAGTGTATAGCTAGAAATAATCCTGTTAAGATTTGTACAATTAAACATAATCCTAGTAGAGATCCAAAATTTCATATTGTGGAAATATTTTTTGGGGCAGGAAATGTAATAAGGGAATTATTAATAATTTTAATTAGCGGAGAAGTTTTTCGAATTGGTATTTTCATTAAAATTTTTGACGTAGTGGTCCATAAGAAAAGTGAATAATTTTTATTACAGCAATTAATGTAATAAATAAGTAAATAATTATCATTATAAAAATTAAATTATTAGGGTAATTTAAATATTTTAGTATTGATGTTTGAAAAAATTTTTGTAAAAAAAAATTTTTTATTTCTTGAATTTGGGCTATATCAAAATATAAAAAATTTATTAAATAAAAATACTAATAATTGTTAATAATATAAAAATTCTAATTATATTATTAAATTTAAATTTTTCATTAGAGGCGATTCTTGTTATATAAATAAATAAGATTAATAATCCTCCAATTATAATAAGAAAAACTATATATGAGTATCAAAAATTTAAATTTAAAAGTCCTGAAAGTAATGCAATGAAAATAGTTTGAATTAATAGAATACATCCATTTGTTAGTGGATGAGAAATAAATAAAAATATGAGGTTACATATTAAAATTAATATAATTATATCAGATATTAGTTTAATTAAAATATTAATTTTGGAGATTAATGATGAAAAATTTTTTTATGTCTGAAGTTTTAAAACAGTAATCTTAAAGATGATTTACAAAATCATTATTTTTATTTAAATTATTAAAACTATAATGTTAATATATTTTCAAATTATTTTATTTTTAACAGGTATTTTTATATTTGTAATAAATCGTAAACATTTACTTTTAATATTATTAAGATTAGAATATTTGGTAGTAGTCTTGTTTTTAAATCTTTTTTTTTATTTAAGAATTTTAGAAAATGACTATTTTTTTAGTATAATTTTTTTAGCAATAAGAGTTTGTGAGAGTGTACTAGGCTTATCAATTTTGATTATTATAGTTCGAGTTCACGGTAATGATTATATTATAACATTTTCTAATTTATGATAAAATTTTTAATTAGATTAATTATATTGATTCCTTTAGTTTATTATATTGAATATTGATTTTTTCAATGATTATTTTTAATTTTTAGATTTATTTTTATATTTAGGTATTTTAGTAGTTTAATTTATTCTCAGATTAGAATAAATTTTGGGTTAGACTTAATATCTTTTAGATTAGTATTATTAAGTTTTTGAATTTGTTCTTTAATAATTATGGCTAGAGCTACAATATTAAAAGATACTTATCAAAAATTTTTTTTATTGATAATAGTAGTTTTAATAATTAGATTGTTTTTAACTTTCGTATCATTAAATTTATTTATTTTTTATTTGTTTTTTGAAGTTAGTTTAATTCCTACATTAATTTTAATTATTGGATGAGGTTATCAACCAGAACGTTTAGAAGCAGGAATTTATTTATTGTTTTATACATTATTAATATCATTACCAATATTTGTGATGGTATTTTTTATTTATAATAATCAAAATTCTTTGAATTTTTTAAGTTTAAAATTACTTATGTTGAATTTTGGCTTTATATTTATTTGTTTAAATATAGTTTTTTTAGTAAAAATTCCGATATTTTTTTTTCATTTATGGTTACCAAAGGCTCATGTAGAAGCACCAATTTCTGGTTCTATAATTTTAGCTGGAATTATATTGAAACTAGGGGGTTATGGGTTTTTACGAACAATTTATATATTTAAAAGTCATCTTTTAACATTAAATACTTGATTTATTTCATTATCTTTAGTAGGTGGAAGAATAGTTTCTATAATTTGTATTCGACAAAGAGATATAAAATCATTAATTGCTTATTCTTCTGTATCACATATAAGATTAGTTTTAAGAGGTTTATTAACTTTAAATTATTTAGGTATTTGAGGAGCTTTATTGATAATACTAGCTCATGGGTTATGTTCATCAGGTTTATTTTGTTTAGTGAATTTAATATATTTAATATAGTCGTAGAATTTATTTAAATAAAGGCTTACTAAATTTAATTTCTTCATTTAGTTTATGATGATTTTTATTATTATCTTCTAATATGGCAAGGCCTCCGTCATTAAATTTAGTTAGAGAAATTATCTTAATTAATTCTTTAGTTGATTTTTCTTTTTTTAATATATTTACTTTATCATTAATATCTTTTTTTGGAGCAGCTTATTCATTATTTCTGTATTCTTATACTCAACATGGTAGATATTATAGGGGTTTGTTTACTTATTTAAATTGTTCAATACGAGAATTTTTACTATTATTCATACATTGATTTCCTTTAAATATATTATTTTTAAAGTTAGAAATTTTAACTAAATGATTATATTTAGATAGTTTAATAAAAATATTGATTTGTGGTGTCAAAGTTATAGGTTTATTCTAAATTATTTGTTATATTTTTAGATTTATATTTCTAATTTTAAGGTTAATTATATTTGAGCTATCTTTTATGTTTTTAATAAATGATATAGTAAATTTAATTGAAATTTGAGGATTAACTTTAAATTCTACAAATTTTGTTTATATTATTTTATTAGATTGAATATCTTTATTATTTATATCAGTAGTAATATTTATTTCTTCTATAGTAATTTTTTATAGTGAAGAGTATATAATAGGAGATTTAACAAAAAATCGATTTATTTTGATAGTAGTAATATTTGTTTTTTCTATAATATTTATAATTTTATCTCCAAATTTAATTAGAATTTTACTTGGTTGGGATGGTTTAGGATTAGTTTCATATTGTTTAGTAATTTATTATCAAAATGTAAAAAGGTATAATGCAGGTATATTAACTGCTTTATCTAATCGGATTGGGGATGTGGCTTTTTTAATGGCTATTGCTTGAATAATAAATTTTGGGGGATGAAGATTTATTTATTATTTAGATTTTCTTTATAATGATGAAACTATAATATTAATTAGGGGTTTAATAATTTTAGCTGCAATGACTAAAAGAGCTCAAATACCTTTTTCTTCATGGTTACCTGCAGCTATAGCTGCTCCCACCCCAGTTTCTTCTTTAGTTCTATAGAATAGAATAGAATAGAATAGAATAGAAATATGCTTTATTGTCACTGAAAATAATACAATTTTATGGACAAAGCTAAATATAAATAAAACAAAATATAAAAAATAAGTAATATATACCAAAAAACAAATACAAACAAACAATTTATATCAACTTTCATACGTCGTCGCAAACCTAATAAAGAAAATTAGTAAAAAAAAACAACATAATGACTACAAAATTTGAATGAATTTAAAAATCAGCAGGTTATAATAATATGCAGATAATAATTAAAAATATAAAAAAGATGAAGTTACTGAGAGTGATACCCAACTGAAAATAATACTATTTTATCCCCTGTTATTGATTTTAATCGTTTAATTCATTGAAAAACTCATCAACTGAATAATACGGTCTTGTAGAGAGGTATGCTTTTGTCATATAACGAAATCTGGTAAAAGATGTTGCAGATTTAATGTGTATCGGAAGATGATTATATAATCTTTTTGCGGAATATAGTATAGATTTTTTTGCCAATTCCGTAGACGGGATCGGTAAATAAACATCATGATCCGATTTTCTTGTGGAGTAGCCATGGTTAGGTCTTGTCGGTAAAACATGTAGGTGTTTGCGAATTAAACAAACAGATTCTAAAATAAATAAAGAGGGAAGCGTCAGAATTCTATGATTTTTAAAATAGCTCTCGCAATGCGCTGTTTGGTCAAGACCAAATATATATCGAATTGCTCTTTTCTGTAATCTGAAAATAGCATTGAATTGGGCAGCTGTACCAGAACCCCAGAAAGGAAGACCATATCGAAGATGAGACTCGAACAAAGAGAAATATGCTATTTTGGCAGATGATAAATTGATTTCTTTCGACACAGATCTTATTGCAAAGCAAGCTGAGGCCAGCTTCTTATTCAAGGAATCAGTATGAAGGGACCATTTAAGATTGCTGTCAATAAAAATACCTAAAAATTTTACGGACTCAACTATATTGATTTGGCTGTTATTTAGAAGCAGTGGTTGAAAGGCTCCCTTATAAGATAAAGCTACTGTCTTATCTACGTTAAAGCAAAGTAAGTTAGAATCAGACCAGGCCTTTATTTTAAGTAAATCGGCGGTAATAATTGCATAAAGAGTTGAAATATCCGAATTGCTCCAGGTAATACTAGTGTCATCAGCAAAGAGAGAAAATTTTCCATTAATGTTTAAGCAAGTGATGTCATTAATGAAGAGCAGAAAAAGAATAGGACCTAATACAGAACCTTGAGGTACTCCACAAGTAATCTTTTTACAACTAGAATCAGCACCATTTGCTCTAACCAATTGTTTCCTATTCCCCAAATATGACTTGAACCAGCTTAAAGAAATTCCCCGAATCCCATAGAAATTTAGTTTTTTTAATAAAATATCGTGATTCACACAATCAAAAGCTTTAGCATAGTCACAGAAAACAGTGGCTGTAAAGAGATTTCTGTTTAGTGCTAGATATACCTCATGTAATACAGAAAACATGGCATCAGAAGTACAATTATTAGACAAAAAACCGAACTGATTTTGTGATAAAATGTTGTGTTTATGGAGAAAGGAAATAAGTCGGATTTTTACAAGCCTTTCAATAATTTTGGATAGTACCGGAAGTAAGGCAATAGGTCTATAGTTGCAGGTGTTAGATTTTTCGCCACCTTTATGAAGAGGTATTATAATGGCTGTCTTTAGGCACTCTGGAAATGTACCTTTTTCCAAGGAATCGTTAATTAGGGAGACTAAGCTGACTAACACATTATCCGGAAGGTTTAAGAAAATTTTTGCTGATAGTCCATCGGTACTACAGGACGATTTGCTTTTAATACTTTTGATTGTTTGCATTAGTTCAGATTTATCAACCGGTCTTATAAAGAATGTATCAACGATATTTTTTGAGTTGGGGAGGTAGGAAATAGGATCGTTTTGTGGCAAAATAGTTGACGTTAAATTTTTACTAACATTAATAAAGTAATCATTTAAATTCTCAGGGTTCGGAAAGGAAAAAGTATGATCCGTCGTATTACTTTTATTTCGAAGGTCGTTTATTATAGACCAAGTTTCTTTTGAAGCATTTTTGGAGTTAATTAGACGATTTTGATAGTATGTTTTTTTTGCTATTTTAATTAATTTTAGGTAAGTTGCTCTGTATTTGTTAATATATTCGATCACTGAGACGCTGTCAGTAAATTTTTTAATATTTAGTAATGCACGCATATTTTTGGCTGAGATGCGGATACCTTTAGTAGTCCAAGGTTTGTGATGTTTTGGCCTAATGGTTATTAAAGGAAATGCCTTATTAAAGTTAGCTACTAATTTAATCAAAAATTTACTGAAGTTACTGTCAATGTCGCTAGAAGAAAAATTCCAGTCAGAAGTCGAACATAAATTTTGAAATTTACGGAAATTTTGAGCGGAAAAAATCCTACCTAAACGTCGAGGTTTCGCGGAAGGTACTTTTAGAATTTGAAACTTAGTGTATACTGCTTCGTGATCAGAAAGCCCCGCACTAATAACTGTAGATTGAACATCAGGAAGTGAGAAATCTGAAACAACATAATCAAGTATGGTAGAAGATGTTTTTGTGATTCTTGTTGGAGAATTGACGTGCATTGAAAGACCATGGGATTCAAATATAGTTACCAGAAAGAGTTGGGCAGCACAAACAGTAGCGTAGTCAATGTTAAAATCCCCACATATAATTTTTCTGCTTTTAATGGGCAGTGCATCTAACAAATTTAGCAGATTCTGAAAAAATAGTTCAGTATCAGAGCTAGGTGATCTGTAAATGCAAAGTGTGTATAGATTGAGTTTCTTATTATAAACTAAAGAAAACTCAAAAAAGCCTTCACCCAGCAGATAGTCATATTTAGTTACCGGAGTGTAATCATTATTTATAGAAAGAATTAGGGTTCCACCGCAAGCTGAACTTGTACGGTTGTATCTAGCAATTGTGGTATACTTATTAATAAAAAAGGGCTCATTAGCTTCAAGCCAGTGCTCAGTAATTGCAACTAACGGAGGAAATCCTAATTCCTCTAGAAATAAAAATAATTCATCTATTTTATATCTTAATGAACGTATATTAATATGAACCATGCTAAAGTTGACATCGTTAAGAGAATTAGAGGATTCTAGATCCTCGGAACACGTCGAATTATTTAAAAATTTCGTTTAGGAGAAACAGCGGAAAAGTAGTTCAGGTGACATTCCCTTGATCTTTGCTGATGAATAATCCTAACAGAAGCAATGAAGGACCTATATGTAGATAGATCAGCTTCCACCTCAGCTGGACCAATTCCATAAGCATCATGAAATTCCAAAAATATTTTTCTTAGATCTTCAGTGTTAGTAGGAAGTCCTTCTGAAGCCAAAAAGAGTTTGACGCCTGTATTGGTATACCCCTCATAACATACAGAGGCGGGTTGGGCTGGTCGTGCAAATAAGCGAGATGTAGCTTAATGGCTTTCAGGATTTCAGGTTCTCTTAATCTTGCAAGAAGGTATCTACTGTCTGAATTCTTAGTAAGTCTAACCTTCGGTGGGGTCAAAGGATCCAGATTTGTGGTAGGTTCTGACACATTACTCTTAATGAAATTGACATTGGCATGAGTTTTTGTGTTAGTTTTGCTAAGTTCAATGGCATGCTTGTCTGAAAATACATTTAAGTTTATGTTGTCCTGTTCTTTTGAGATGTTGTTTGAAATGGTACATGGATTTTCCAGTCTGACTGGGTTTGTGATGTTTTTGCACCTTTTACTGTATGACTCAGGAGGAGGCGCCGCTAAACTCAATGATTCGGAACATGTGGATTCAATAGACCATCTAATGCAGACGTTAGGTGGCCAAATTGCTTTATTAAATAATAGGTTAATAGTAGATTTAGATTTCATACCTATTTTGAATGTTGAACCATTTGCAGTACCATTTTCCTTAAGCAGGGCGTAACATCTAATAAACTCTTTAAACCCCAATTTCTCTTTAATGAAATGAACCACTTGTATAGGTGTATATTCTGGTGTTAAGTTGCTAACAACTACATAATGCCAATTTTCTTTTATAGGTTTTGAATTTTTTTCTGGAATTACTTGGGAATCTTTGACCTCATCTGTTTGGGTGGCTACAAAATACGATTTTTCTTCTGTGGGTTTTAAACTTTTCTCCGGGATTACTTGGGAAACTTGGACCTCATCTGTTTGGGTAGCTGAAGTGGCATACAAAGTATTTTTCTTTACTTCGTTTTTTGTTGGTATGCTTATTTTATTGTTAAGGTTGCACATTAGATTTGATATCTTACTGATACTTGAAGAGAGCCTTTCTAACCCCATTTTAATTTCAGTCGAATTAGAATCATGGACATGAACCTTAATTGTTTCATCGGAAGAGCCAATGAAGACTGATGATAAATTAAAAATATCTTGTTCCATCTGCCTTAAAGATTTTTGAATGTTTCTAGCATCAAGAAGGTCACTTGCTTTATGGATCTCTTCAATCTTTTTTGTGAGATAGTCAAGTTTGTTGTCATTTTTTGTTAATAAATCGTAAGACTCGATAAAAATAGGCAGATTGTCAGTAATCTTTTTAGTTAAATTTATTAGGTATTCAAGGTTCTCAACGGGTATTTGGTTTTTACTTAATTCAGTTATTTTTTCATTTATGTAACTTAAGCTTGGTGAGTTACATAAGGTGCAAAAGAACCTTAGATGGGGCTCATTTTGGCTTAATAAAGATTTTGTGGTCGTTTTATTTAGGCCAGAACATTTCATGCAGAAGTTTCGACGGCAATCTCCACTGCATCTTAATTTATTATATTTGTCACTCTCTGCAAATTCCAAATTACAATTTTCACATTTGTAGGTCATGGTCATTAATTTAAGTTGCAATAATTAAACTAGGTCAGCGACAATACAAGAAACTACAAGGTAATCACTATACTACACTACAGTCACGAAAATTTGTTTCGCAATCAAAACAAAAACAAAACAGAACAATATCAAACACTGAGTATGTAGCCGTTACAAAAAAAACAAACACGACCGATTGCGACGGTGGTCAACTTTAGTTACAGCAGGGGTATATTTATTGATTCGGTTTAGAAATTGCCTAAGTTTTATACATTTGTATTTTTTATTATTTATTGCTTCTTTAACAATATTTATGTCAGGATTGGGGGCTAATTTTGAGTATGATTTAAAAAAAATTATTGCTTTATCTACTTTAAGGCAGCTTGGGTTAATATTGAGTATTTTAGCTTTAGGAGAGTCAAAGTTGGCCTTTTTTCATTTAATTGTACATGCTTTATTTAAAGCTTTATTATTTATATGTGCGGGTAATATAATTCATAGATTAGGAAATTGTCAAGATATTCGATTTATGGGAGGTTTAGTCAATCATTTGCCTTTAACTTGTATTTATATAAATATTGGTAATTGGGCTTTATGTGGAATTCCTTTTATGTCAGGGTTTTATTCTAAAGACTTAATTGTAGAAGTTATATCAATATCAGTATTAAATGTTTATATTTATTTAATTTTTTATATTTCTATTGGATTAACAGTAGCTTATAGATTTCGTCTTTCTTATTATAGTTTAATTGGGTCATTTAACTTTTTATCTTTAAATATAATTAAAGAGTCTAGATTAATTATATTAAAAGGAATAAGGGGATTAATTTTATTAGTAGTTTTTATAGGGAGATGTTTTAATTGAATATTATATTCAACTCCTACATTAATTATTTTACCCTTTTATATAAAAATTATAACATTATTAATAGTTTTAATTGGGATAGTATTAGGTTTAGAATTTTCTAAATTTAGTTTAACTTATAAAATAAATTTTTTTAATTTAACTTTTATAAGGTTTTTAGGATTAATATGAAATATACCAATAATTTCTACTTTAGGGGTTAATTTAAATTTTCTAAAAATAGGTAAAGTTTATATAAAGACCTTTGACCAAGGATGAATTGAGTATTATGGTAGAAAATCTTTATTTGTTTTATTAAAAAAAATATTAAATATTCAAATTATTTCTATAAATCATTTAAAAATTTTTATAATATTATTATTTATTTGATTCATACTTTTATTATTACTAATTTATCTAAATAGCTTAATTTAGAGCATAATATTGAAGATATTAAGGTAGTTTTAACTTTTAGATAGTTATTTATAAGATAAAATCTAATTTTACATTGAAATTGTAATGTTTTTATTAAACTATATAAATTTATAGAAGTAAAAACGTATTTCAACGCTTAAAAAGTAAGTTAGAAGCTTCTTTTTAAATTCCTTACTTCTTTAATTGGGAAAATCCATTTTTATCATTAACAGTGATATACCTCTAATTTGGTTTCAATTAAAAATAAGGATTATAAATCAAATTTTTAGGTCGAAACTAAATGCAAATTTTTTGCTTCTTATTTATAAGATAAATTGAAATTCAATACTTTTTAAATGCAACTTAAATGTTATAATTAACTATTATCCTATTTTTGTCAAGTTAAAGCTCCTTGATTTCATTCATGATAAATTCCAATTAAAAGAATAACAATAAAAATTAAAGTAATTAAACTATAATTAACTAAATTAGTAAATTTTAATGTTAAAATTAAAGGAAATAAGAGAGTAATTTCTACATCAAAAATTAGAAAAATAACAGTAATAAGAAAAAAGTGTAATGAAAAAGGTAATCGGGAAGAAGTTTTAGGGTCAAACCCACATTCGAATGGCTTATTTTTTTCACGGTCATAAAAACTTTTTTTAGAAATTAAATTTAATAGTATTGTTAATGCAAAAATAATTAAGATAATTATAATGGATAATTTAAAGATTAAAAATATTACTTATACTAAAAATTTAGATTTTTTAATTGGAAGTTAAATATAATTATTTATATTATATAAGTAATTAATAACCTCATCAGTAAATAGAAATATAAAGGAAAAGTCAAACAACATCAACAAAATGTCAATATCAGGCAGCTGCCTCAAATCCAAAGTGGTGTCAGTATGAAAAGTGATTAAAAAAATGTCGAATTAAACAAATTCCAAGAAATGTTGAACCAATTAATACATGTAATCCATGAAATCCAGTTGCTATAAAAAAAGATGAACCATAAACGGAATCTGCAATAGAAAATGGGGCTTCTAAATATTCAAACCCTTGAAGGATAGAAAAATAAATTCCTAAAAGAACTGTAAGGATTAATCCTTGAAGAGATTGGTTGTAATTATTTTCTATTAATCTATGATGGGCTCAAGTTACTGTAAGACCCGATGTCAGTAAGATAAGGGTATTTAATAGAGGAATCTCTAAAGGATTAAATGTAATAATTCCTTTTGGAGGTCATTGTAGCCCAATTTCAATAGAAGGTGATAAAGATCTATGAAAGAACTTTCAAAAAATTGAAAAGAAAAAAAGAATTTCAGAGGTAATAAAAAGAATTATTCCTCATCGTATTCCATTTGTAACTAATAAAGTATGTAATCCTTGATAAGTTCTTTCTCGAGTAACATCACGTCATCATTGAAATATAATTAATCTTGTAGCTAGTAATCCAATTATAAGTAATTTATTATTATAAAGATGGAATCATTGAATTAATCCCACTATTGTTGTTATAGCTCTAATAGCCCCTAAAATTGGTCAGGGTCTAATATCTACTAAGTGGTAAGGGTGATTTTTATGTATTGACATAAGTTTCTCTAGAGTATAAAGTTCTTAAAACTGCAAATACATATGATTGGATAATTGCTACTGCTGATTCAAGAGTTAATAGTAAAATTTGTGTAATAATTAAAATATTAATAGTTAAAATTGATAAGAAATTTCCAGTTTGTCCTAATAAAGTTAAAAGAAGATGACCTGCAATTATATTAGCAGAAAGTCGCATTGCTAGAGTTCCAGGTCGAATAATATTTCTAATAGTTTCAATACATACTATAAAATGTATCAAAATAGCAGGAGTTCCTTGGGGAACTAAATGAGCTAATATATGTTTAGTATTTATAAATCAACCAAAAATTATAAATCTAGTTTAGGTTGGTAGAGCTAATCTTAGTGTTATAGATATATGACTTGTTCTAGTAAAAATATATGGGAATAAGCCTAAAAAATTATTAATTAGGATAAAAGAAAATAATGTAATAAAAATTAAAGTTCTTTCTTTGTTTTTATTATTTATTTCAATTAGTATTTTAAATTCTTGATGTAAAGTTAAAAAGATTTTTATTCATAAAATTTGAATACGAGAAGGAGAAGTTCAAAAAAAAGATGGGATAAGTAAGAAAATAATAATTGTTCTTAATCAATTAAGGGAAAGTCTAAAATTTGAGGTTGGATCAAAAGAAGAAAAAAGATTTATTATCATTTTCAGTTAAAATTAAGTTTTTTAATTTTTAAGCTATTTTTAGATTTATTAGTTAAAAAAGAGAAATAAATAAAATTATTTACTAAAAAGTATGTTAGATTAAAAAATATAAATAGTAATATTCAGTTTAATGGTATTATTTGTGGTATAGAAAATTATTCTAAAAAATTATTTTAATTTGACAAATTAATGTTATGTATTAACTAAATTTTCCATTAGAAATAATCGTTAACTTATTATATAATGGTTTAAAATTCCATTGCAAACTTTCTGCCATCTAATGAATTTAATTTAGAAATTCAGTTAATAAAATATTTTGGTGAAATTCTTTCAATAACAATTGGTATAAAGCTATGATTAGCCCCACAAATTTCAGAACATTGCCCAAAACACAATCCTGATCGATTAATATAAAATCTTATTTGGTTTAAACGTCCAGGAGTTGCATCAACTTTAATCCCTAGAGATGGAATAGTTCATGAGTGGATTACATCTGCTGCAGTAATTAGTATTCGAATATTAGTTTCATAAGGGATAGTTATTCGATTATCTACATCTAGTAGGCGAAAATTAAATTTTTCTAAATCTGTTGTTGGAATTATATAGGAGTCAAATTCAATGTTTGTAAAATCTGAATATTCATAGGATCAGTATCATTGGTGGCCAATAGTTTTAATTGAAATTATTGGATTGTTAATTTCATCTAAAATATAAATTAATCTTAGTCTTGGAATTGCAATAAAAATTAAAGTAATTGAAGGTAGAATTGTTCAAATAATTTCAATTATTTGCCCTTCTAATAATATTCGATGAGAAAATTTATTAAAAAATAGTGAAATTAATAATTGTCCTACTAATATAGTGATAATGACTAAAATTAGTAGGGCATGATCATGAAAGTAGGCTAATTGTTCTATTAATGGAGAAGCTCTGTCTTGAAGTGTAATATTTTTTCAAGCTGAAATTTCTAAAAAAAGAAAATCTTTATTTTCGGGGTTTAAATCCGATGCACTATTCTGCCATATTAGAAATTTGTTAATTGTGGCAGTTCAGAGTATGAGTGTTCAGCTGGGGGATTAAATTGAAGTCATTCAATTGATGAAGATATTCTTAATGGACAAATTCTTTTTCGTTGTACAGAAAATGCTTCTCAGAAAATAAATAATAAATATAAAACTCCAATTATTGAAATGAGTCTTCCAATTGAAGAAATAATATTTCAGAGTAAATATCTATCTGGGTAATCAGAGTATCGTCGAGGTATCCCTATTAACCCTAAAAAATGTTGTGGGAAGAATGTAATATTTACTCCAATAAATATAATAAAGAATTGGATTTTTAAGTAGAAGTTATTTAAGGTTAAACCTGTAAATAATGGGAATCATTGAATTATACCTGCTATAATTGCGAATACTGCTCCTATAGAGAGAACATAATGAAAATGGGCAACTACATAATAAGTGTCATGTAATACAATATCAATTGAGGAGTTAGCTAATACTACTCCAGTTAACCCTCCAACAGTGAAAAGAAAAATAAAACCTAAAGATCAAAGAGTAACTGGTGAGAAGTTAATAATTGTTCCATGAAATGTAGCTAATCAACTAAAAACTTTGATTCCTGTTGGAACTGCAATAATTATTGTTGCTGATGTAAAATAGGCTCGAGTATCAACATCTATTCCCACTGTAAATATATGATGTGCCCATACAATAAAACCTAATAGTCCAATTGCTATTATTGCATAAATTATTCCTAATGTTCCAAAAGCTTCTTTTTTTCTTCTTTCTTGTCTTACAATATGGGAGATTATTCCAAATCCAGGAAGAATTAAAATGTAAACCTCAGGATGTCCAAAAAATCAAAATAAATGTTGATAAAGAATTGGGTCTCCTCCACCAGCTGGTTCAAAAAAAGATGTATTTAAATTACGATCTGTAAGTAATATTGTAATTGCACCGGCTAGGACTGGTAAAGATAAAAGTAAAAGGATGGCCGTAATAAATACTGCTCATACAAATAAAGGTATTTGATCTATTGACATTCCTTGTGGTCGTATATTAATTATTGTTGTAATAAAATTAATAGCCCCTAAAATTGACGAAATTCCTGCTAAATGGAGACTAAAGATAGCTAAATCAACAGATGGCCCATTATGTGCAAGATTTGAAGATAGGGGAGGATAAACTGTTCATCCAGTTCCAGTCCCTCTTTCTGTAAACCTTCTTATTAATAATAAAAAAATTGATGGCGGGAGTAACCAGAATCTTATATTATTTATTCGAGGGAAGGCTATATCCGGGGCCCCAATTATTAGTGGGACAAGTCAATTTCCAAATCCTCCAATTATTATTGGTATCACTATAAAAAAAATTATAACAAAGGCATGAGCAGTAACAATTACATTATAAATTTGATCATTTCCAATTAATGACCCCGGTCTTCCTAATTCAGTACGAATTAAAAGTCTTATGGAGGTACCAATTATTCCAGCTCAAATTCCAAATAGAAAATATAAAGTTCCAATGTCTTTATGATTAGTTGAAAATAATCACTTGTTCGATCAAATGGCTGAGCCTAAGCAATAAACTGTAAATTTATTTACGAATTTAAATTCTTTCATCAAAATAGCCTTATATTCATTTTATGATAATAAATTGCAAATTTATAGGTAAATTATTTAATTTTAAGGCTTAGAAAATCTTCTCTATTTTTAACTTTGAAGGTTAAAGGTTTACTTAACCTAAATCCTTAAAGATAAAAGAAAATATTTGTACAGATAAATAGTCTAAATAAGGTAATGAAATTAAAAAAAATAATTCTAGATGTTTTTCATTCATTATTAAAAATTAAAATTTCATTTGAGGTGAATATTAAAGTAGAAAATGTTAATCGAAGGTAGAAATATAGAGTTACCAAAGTTATAAGAATTAAAATAATTCTTAATCCGTAAGAATCATTAGAAACTAGGGTTTCGATTACTAATCATTTAGGTAAAAATCCTAAGAAAGGAGGTAGGCCTCCTAATGAAAAAAAAATTATTAGGAAAAGAAGCTTTAATAACTTATTAGAATTTAGACTAATAGAAATTTGAGAAGAAAGAAAGATATTAAGTTGTGAAAAAATTATAATAATAGAAATATTGATAGTTGTATAAATAGCAAAATAAATCCCTCATAAAGTTTTTATATTAAATAATCTTGCTAGTATTCAGGCAATGTGATTGATTGAAGAATAAGCTAAAATTTTTCGTAATCTAACTTGATTGAATCCTATTAATCTACCAACTAATCTTCTAAAAATAATAACAATTGAATAGAATACAAAATTAATATTATACATTAATAAAATTATGGGAGCTAATTTTTGTCATGTAAAAATAATTAAATTATTTAGTCAATTTAATCCTTCAGATACCTACTTCTGGGAATCAAGCATGAAATGGGGCCGCTCCCAATTTAATAAAAATGGCAGAATTAAGAGTTATTATTATAGAATAATTTATATACTGTGGGAGAAAGTCAGATAAATTTAATCTTCTAATAATAGCAAATAAAATTAAAGAGGAAGCTAAAGCTTGTGTAGTAAAATATTTAATTATTGCTTCTGTTGGATATTGATTATTGGGAGATTTTATTAAGGGGATGATTCTTAATAAATTAATTTCTAATCCAATCCATATTCTAAATCATGAGTATGCTGAAATTGTAATTAAAGATCCAAGGGTTAAAGTAGTAAAAAAAAGAATTTTATAAGATTTAAAAATTAAAAAGAAAAGGAGTAAAACCTTTATAAGTGAGGTATGAGCCCAATAGCTTTTTTAGCTTATCTTTTTATATTTTAGTATTTAATGTACATTAAATTTTGATTTTAAAAGAAGAGATCTTAAGTCTCTAGATATAATTCGGTTTATAGAGGTGGGGGGCACATGATTAATCCTATCAAGATTATCCTTTAATCAGGCACTCTATATAAATATATAATAATAGAAAATTCTATTATTATATTAATATTTTAATTAAGTTTAATTTTCAATAAACATGTTTAAAATTTTAATAGGGAATTAAATTGCATTTAATGCCAATTTGGTTGAGCGAAAAATGACCAAATTTTGTCATTTTTTTTCATCGTTTTTTTGGCGATTTTTTTAGTGAATTTTTGTTAATTAAAATAGTATAAGGTTATGTCTCTCCAGGAAAAACGTTATATTTTTTTATTTAATAAATGTTTAATGAATTAAAATAATATAAATATATATATATATAATAAATTTATTTTATAATATAAATGTATCTATATTAATTATCTATAATAATAATAATAATTTATTTAAAATACCATATTTATAAATTGTTAGGGTATTTAATCCATATATAAAGATAACTTAATATACCATATTTATGGATATAGGATCGTTTACTAAGAAATTTAGAGAAATAATATAAAGATTTACTTATAATATTAAAATAAATTCTATATCAAAAGAAATATAATATATATATATATATATATATATATATATATATATATATATATATATATATATATATATATATATATATATATATATAAAATAAATCTTTAACAATTATTTTTAATAATATAATTATCTATTTAAAATTAAAAACTATAAACTTTAATATAAATAATTATATATATATATATATATATATATATATATATATATATATATATAACTATTTATTATAAATATTAATAAATATAACTTTTATATATATATAAATTTAAAAAAAAAAAAAAACTACTTAAATTAATTAACTATAAGCTTTTGTATAAGTAAAAATAAAAAATTATAAAATTTTTTATTTAAATTATTTTGTTAATTACTTTTATATTTTCATACAAAATGGAAGGGCGGAAAAATGGGGGTTTAATTATATGTTTACAGAAAAAAAATATTCATAAAAGTTTTGTTTTACAGGCTAAATTTAAAAAAAAAATAATTTGAAATTTTAAACGAAAATTGTTTTAAAAACACTAACGTTTTTTTTTGATAAAAAAAATGAAAATGGCTTTGTTTTAGAAAACGAATTATTTTTAAAAAAATTTTAAAATTTTTGTTGTTTGGGGTTTCAATGGGCCTTTGAAATCAGGCTTATTTTTGTCAAAAAAAAAACGTATAATTTGATTTATTTACAAAAGCTTATAGTTAATTAATTTAAGTATAAATTTATTTAAAAGAGATTTTCATATAAATTGAAAATTAATTTGGATTTTGATTGGTTTTAATTTGGTTTATAATTTAGTTGGAGAATTAGATTGAATTTTAGATAGGTCTTTAAGCTGTTAGAAATGTCTATATGCTAAAAATTTGAATTAAGGTTATGGGAGACCTTGATTTTGATTGGTTTTAATTTGGTTAATAATTTAGCTAGGAAATTAGATTGAATTTTAGATAGGTCTTTAAGCTGTTAGAAATGTCTATATGCCAAAAATTTGAATTAAGGTTATGGGAGACCTTGATTTTGATTGGTTTTAATTTGGTTAATAATTTAGCTAGGAAATTAGATTGAATTTTAGATAGGTCTTTAAGCTGTTAGAAATGTCT
Organism: Altica lythri; assembly: GCA_964028335.1. Classification (NCBI taxonomy): domain Eukaryota; kingdom Metazoa; phylum Arthropoda; class Insecta; order Coleoptera; family Chrysomelidae; genus Altica; species Altica lythri. Next base: position 95,202,330 of record OZ034801.1, on the reverse strand, counting down.
ATATGCCAAAAATTTGAATTAAGGTTATGGGAGATCTTGATTTTGATTGGTTTTAATTTGGTTTATAATTTAGTTGGAGAATTAGATTGAATTTTAGATAGGTCTTTAAGCTGTTAGAAATGTCTATATGTTAAAAATTTGAATTAAGGTTATGGGAGATCTTAATTTTGATTTTTTGGTATTGTGATTTTAGTTATTTTATTTGGTAAATATATTAAAGCTAAATTTTTAATTAAATTTAGATGAAACTATAAATATTTAGTTTTTCAAATTATTATTTTAGTCTTTAAAGGGAGGAACGGTAATTATATGTTTATTAAGTTTTAAATATTTATAAAAATTTTATTTTGGTTTAGAAATTAGGTTTAAAATTTTATTATATATAAATTTTTTTAAATAATAATTATATAGTAATTAAAATTAATTATTTAATAGTTTAAGAATTAGAAATTTTTATTATTGTTAACAAAATTTGTGCCAGCAGTTGCGGTTATACAAATAGCAAAATTTAATTAATTCAATTAAAATTAAAGGAAATTAATTTATTAAAAAAATAAATTTGTTAGGTGGAATTTTAAATTTATTTTTGATAAGTTTTTATATTGAAGTTTAGAAATTTTTATTATAAACTAGGATTAGATACCCTATTATAAGAAATGTAATAAAAAGATTAGATTAGTATTAGTTAAGTTCTTGAAAATTAAAAATTTTGGCGGTATTTTAATCTATTCAGAGGAACCTGTTTAGTAAATGATAATCCACGATTTTATTTACTTTTTGTTTTAGCTTATATATCGTCGTAAAAAATATTTTACTAGAATTTTAATATTTAAAATTTTTAATAAAAATATAATTCAGATCAAGGTATAGTTTATAAGAAAGATTAAATGGGTTACAATTAATTTATTAAAGGATTTATAATTTTAAATTATAATGAATTTGGATTTGATAGTAATTTTAATAATTTATTAAAATGATTAAGTTCTAAAATATGTACATATCGCCCGTCGCTTTCATTTAATATGAAATAAGTCGTAACAAAGTAGGTTTACTGGAAGGTGAGTCTAGAATACAAATTAAAGTTTTAAAAATATTTTATTTACATTAAAAAGTTAATTGTTAAATCAATTTAATTTGAAAATTATATATTATTAAAAATTTAATTTTATTGTTATTAAAATAAGTATATTTTAGTTTTATTAAATTTATTGAAATAATTTTATTAATTATAGTGGAATATTGTTAAAGAATTATTAAATTTTTTAATAAGAAAATTTAATTTGTTGTACCTTGTGTATCAGGGTTTATTAATTAAAAATTAAAAATTTAATATTCTCGAATTTAAAAGAGCTAAAAAGTTAAATTTGTTAATGTGGAAAAATTAAATGAAATTATTTTTTAGTAATGAAATGTTATTCGTTTTTAAATATATCTAGTTTTTAAAGAAATAAATTTAATTTAAAATATTATTAATATAGTTTTATTTATTTAATTTTATATTAGTAATAGAAAATATTTTTAGGGATGAGCTTAAAAATAAAATATTATTAGAATTTTGTAATTAAAATAATTTAGGATTAGAAATTTTCATAATTAAAGGAAGTTATAATTTAATTTAAAATTAAAGATTTATATGTATTCTATAATTTTTTTATTTAAATGTAATTTAAAATTTATAAAAATTAGTAATAATGATAAAATTAGTATAATTAAATTTAAAAATAAAATAAATTTTTAGGTTATTATAAGGAACTCGGCAAAAATTTTTTCACCTGTTTAATAAAAACATGGCCTATTGTAAGTTAATTTTAGGTCTTACCTGCCCACTAAGAATTTAAATGGCCGCAGTATTTTGACTGTGCTAAGGTAGCATAATCATTAGTTTTTTAATTGAAAGCTAGTATGAAGGGTTTGATGAAAAAAAAACTGTCTTTTAATAATTAAATTAAAATTTTATTATTAAGTTAAAAAGCTTAAATTTTTTTAAAAGACGAGAAGACCCTATAGAGTTTTATTTTTTTATTTTATATAATATTTAGAATTTAAAATTATATATTTTATAAGAAATTTAATTGGGGTGAAATTAATAAACTTTTTTTATTTCTATTTATAAATTTATATATTTTTGATCCATAATAAATGATTATAAGATAAAATTACCTTAGGGATAACAGCGTAATTTTATTGGAGAGTTCAAATCGATAATAAAGATTGCGACCTCGATGTTGGATTAAAATTAAATTTTGGTGTAGCAGCTAAAAGATTAAGTCTGTTCGACTTTAAAAATTTTACATGATCTGAGTTTAAACCGGTGTAAGCCAGGTTGGTTTTTATCTTTAAATAGTTAATATATTTTAGTACGAAAGGATTTAATATAAATAAAATTTATTTATTTTTGAATAAGATTATTATTTTGGCAGAATAGTGCATTAGATTTAGAATCTGAATATATAGGTTGCTATAAATAATACTTGATTTTTTTAGATTTAATTTTAATATTTTTATCTACTTTTATTTTAATTATTAGAGTATTAATTGGGATTGCTTTTTTAACTTTAATAGAACGAAAAATTTTAGGTTATATTCAAATTCGTAAAGGTCCTAATAAAGTTAGTTTTATAGGAATTTTACAACCATTTAGAGATGCAATTAAACTTTTAGTTAAGGAGCAAAATTTACCTTTATTATCAAATTTAAGATTGTTTTATATTTGTCCAATAGTAAATCTTTTTTTATCTTTATTATTATGATTTTGTATACCTTTATTTTCTAGCCATTTAAGATTTAACTATTCAATTTTATTTTTTTTGAGAATTTCAAGGGTAAATGTTTATACAATTATATTAGCAGGCTGGTCTTCTAATTCTAATTATTCTTTATTAGGGTGTATTCGAAGAGTTGCTCAAACTATTTCTTATGAAGTTAGTTTAGCCTTAATTATGTTATCTTACTTATTTTTAATTTTAAGATTAAATTTATTAGATTTTTTAAAGTTTCAAGAATATATTTGATTTATTTATTTAATATTGCCCCTTTGTTTTATATGGATTGTAAGAAGTTTAGCTGAGACAAATCGTACTCCTTTTGATTTTGCTGAAGGGGAATCAGAATTAGTTTCAGGTTTTAATGTTGAGTATAGGGGAGGTGGTTTTGTAATGTTATTTTTAGCAGAATATGGAAATATCTTATTTATGAGAATATTATGTGTAATTATATTTTTAGGGGCTAATTTATTTAGTTTTATATTTTTTATTAAGTTAGTGGGTTTGTCTTTTTTTTGAGTTTGAGTTCGTGGTACTTTACCACGATATCGTTATGATAAGTTAATATATTTAGCATGAAAAGGTTATTTACCTGTTGCTTTAAATTATTTAATTTTTTTTTATAGGATAAAAATGTTTATTTTTATCCTATTTATTTAGTTAATTATTTTTAGTACAAGTTAATAGAGAATTTTTATCTCTTTTTTATATTTTCAAAATATAGACTTAAATCAAGTTCATTAACTATTTAAAAATAATTTTATCTCATATTTTAGTAATTATTGGGTTTATAATAAAATATAAAAAATAAATGACAGTTAAAATTTGTCCTAATAAGATATAAGGATCTTCAACTGGTCGAGCTCCAATTCATGTAAGTAAAATAATTGTAGAAAATAATGATCAAAATATTAATTTATTAATTGGATAAAAGTTATTTCTTAAAATTTTTTTTTCGTTTGTAAATGGTAGAATATAAAGAATTGCAATTGATATAACAAGAGCAATTACCCCCCCAAGTTTATTGGGAATTGATCGTAAGATTGCATAGGCAAATAAAAAATATCATTCTGGTTGAATGTGAACTGGAGTTACTAAAGGATTAGCAGGAATAAAATTGTCAGGGTCTCCTAATAAATATGGATTAAAAAGAGTTAAGAAAGTTAATAGGAATAAAACAATTAATCCTCTCAATAAATCTTTAAAAATAAAATATGGGTGGAATGGAATTTTATCTAAATTTGACTGAGTTCCTAAGGGATTATTTGACCCTGTTTGATGTAAAAATATTAGGTGAATAATTATTATTGCTAAAATAATAAATGGTAAAATAAAATGAAAGGTAAGAAATCGATTTAATGTTGCATTATCAACAGCAAACCCCCCTCAAATTCATTGAACCAGTATTGTTCCTAAATATGGGATTGCAGATATTAAGTTTGTAATAACGGTAGCACCTCAAAATGATATTTGGCCTCAGGGTAGTACATATCCTAAAAATGCTGTTGCTATTGTTAAGAAAAAAATAGTTACACCAATTGTTCAAGTTTCTAAAAGTTTATAGGACCTATAGTAAATTCCTCGTCCAATATGAATATAAATACAAATAAAAAAGAATGAGGCCCCATTAGCATGTAGGGTTCGTAATAGCCATCCATAATTTACATCTCGGCAAATATGAATTACTCTATCAAATGCTAAAGATACATTTGGGCAATAGTGTATAGCTAGAAATAATCCTGTTAAGATTTGTACAATTAAACATAATCCTAGTAGAGATCCAAAATTTCATAGTGTGGAAATATTTCTTGGGGCAGGGAATGTAATAAGGGAATTATTAATAATTTTAATTAGCGGAGAAGTTTTTCGAATTGGTATTTTCATTAAAATTTTTGACGTAGTGGTCCATAAGAAAAGTGAATAATTTTTATTACAGCAATTAATGTAATAAATAAGTAAATAATTATTTATCATTATAAAAATTAAATTATTAGGGTAATTTAAATTTTTTATTTTTTGAATTTGGGCTATATCAAAATATAAAAAATTTATTAAATAAATAATAAAAATACTAAGAATTGTTAATAATATAAAAATTCTAATTATATTATTAAATTTAAATTTTTCATTAGAGGCGATTCTTGTTATATAAATAAATAAGATTAATAATCCTCCAATTATAATAAGAAAAACTATATATGAGTATCAAAAATTTAAATTTAAAAGTCCTGAAAGTAATGCAATGAAAATAGTTTGAATTAATAGAATACATCCATTTGTTAGTGGATGAGAAATAAATAAAAATATGAGGTTACATATTAAAATTAATATAATTATATCAGATATTAGTTTAATTAAAATATTAATTTTGGAGATTAATGATGAAAAATTTTTTATATCTGAAGTTTTAAAAGAGTAATCTTAAAGATGATTTACAAAATCATTATTTTTATTTAAATTATTAAAACTATAATGTTAATATATTTTCAAATTATTTTATTTTTAACAGGTATTTTTATATTTGTAATAAATCGTAAACATTTACTTTTAATATTATTAAGATTAGAATATTTGGTAGTAGTCTTGTTTTTAAATCTTTTTTTTTATTTAAGAATTTTAGAAAATGACTATTTTTTTAGTATAATTTTTTTAGCAATAAGAGTTTGTGAGAGTGTACTAGGCTTATCAATTTTGATTATTATAGTTCGAGTTCACGGTAATGATTATATTATAACATTTTCTAATTTATGATAAAATTTTTAATTAGATTAAATATATTGATTCCTTTAGTTTATTATATTGAATATTGATTTTTTCAATGATTATTTTTAATTTTTAGATTTATTTTTATATTTAGGTATTTTAGTAGTTTAATTTATTCTCAGATTAGAATAAATTTTGGGTTAGACTTAATATCTTTTAGATTAGTATTATTAAGTTTTTGAATTTGTTCTTTAATAATTATGGCTAGAGCTACAATATTAAAAGATACTTAATAATTAGATTGTTTTTAACTTTCGTATCATTAAATTTATTTATTTTTTATTTGTTTTTTGAAGTTAGTTTAATTCCTACATTAATTTTAATTATTGGATGAGGTTATCAACCAGAACGTTTAGAAGCAGGAATTTATTTATTGTTTTATACATTATTAATATCATTACCAATATTTGTGATGGTATTTTTTATTTATAATAATCAAAATTCTTTGAATTTTTTAAGTTTAAAATTACTTATGTTGAATTTTGGCTTTATATTTATTTGTTTAAATATAGTTTTTTTAGTAAAAATTCCGATATTTTTTTTTCATTTATGGTTACCAAAGGCTCATGTAGAAGCACCAATTTCTGGTTCTATAATTTTAGCTGGAATTATATTGAAACTAGGGGGTTATGGGTTTTTACGAACAATTTATATATTTAAAAGTCATCTTTTAACATTAAATACTTGATTTATTTCATTATCTTTAGTAGGTGGAAGAATAGTTTCTTTAATTTGTATTCGACAAAGAGATATAAAATCATTAATTGCTTATTCTTCTGTATCACATATAAGATTAGTTTTAAGAGGTTTATTAACTTTAAATTATTTAGGTATTTGAGGAGCTTTATTGATAATACTAGCTCATGGGTTATGTTCATCAGGTTTATTTTGTTTAGTGAATTTAATATATGAGCGAACTCATAGTCGTAGAATTTATTTAAATAAAGGCTTACTAAATTTAATTCCTTCATTTAGTTTATGATGATTTTTATTATTATCTTCTAATATGGCAAGGCCTCCGTCATTAAATTTAGTTAGAGAAATTATCTTAATTAATTCTTTAGTTGATTTTTCTTTTTTTAATATATTTACTTTATCACTAATATCTTTTTTTGGAGCAGCTTATTCATTATTTCTGTATTCTTATACTCAACATGGTAGATATTATAGGGGTTTGTTTACTTATTTAAATTGTTCAATACGAGAATTTTTACTATTATTCATACATTGATTTCCTTTAAATATATTATTTTTAAAGTTAGAAATTTTAACTAAATGATTATATTTAGATAGTTTAATAAAAATATTGATTTGTGGTGTCAAAGTTATAGGTTTATTCTAAATTATTTGTTATATTTTTAGATTTATATTTCTAATTTTAAGGTTAATTATATTTGGGCTATCTTTTATGTTTTTAATAAATGATATAGTAAATTTAATTGAAATTTGAGGATTAACTTTAAATTCTACAAATTTTGTTTATATTATTTTATTAGATTGAATATCTTTATTATTTATATCAGTAGTAATATTTATTTCTTCTATAGTAATTTTTTATAGTGAAGAGTATATAATAGGAGATTTAACAAAAAATCGATTTATTTTCATAGTAGTAATATTTGTTTTTTCTATAATATTTATAATTTTATCTCCAAATTTAATTAGAATTTTACTTGGTTGGGATGGTTTAGGATTAGTTTCATATTGTTTAGTAATTTATTATCAAAATGTAAAAAGGTATAATGCAGGTATATTAACTGCTTTATCTAATCGGATTGGGGATGTGGCTTTTTTAATGGCTATTGCTTGAATAATAAATTTTGGGGGATGAAGATTTATTTATTATTTAGATTTTCTTTATAATGATGAAACTATAATATTAATTAGGGGTTTAATAATTTTAGCTGCAATGACTAAAAGAGCTCAAATACCTTTTTCTTCATGGTTACCTGCAGCTATAGCTGCTCCCACCCCAGTTTCTTCTTTAGTTCATTCATCAACTTTAGTTACAGCAGGGGTATATTTATTGATTCGGTTTAGAAATTGCCTAAGTTTTATACATTTGTATTTTTTATTATTTATTGCTTCTTTAACAATATTTATGTCAGGATTGGGGGCTAATTTTGAGTATGATTTAAAAAAAATTATTGCTTTATCTACTTTAAGGCAGCTTGGGTTAATATTGAGTATTTTAGCTTTAGGAGAGTCAAAGTTGGCCTTTTTTCATTTAATTGTACATGCTTTATTTAAAGCTTTATTATTTATATGTGCGGGTAATATAATTCATAGATTAGGAAATTGTCAAGATATTCGATTTATGGGAGGTTTAGTCAATCATTTGCCTTTAACTTGTATTTATATAAATATTTGTAATTGGGCTTTATGTGGAATTCCTTTTATGTCAGGGTTTTATTCTAAAGACTTAATTGTAGAAGTTATATCAATATCAGTATTAAATGTTTATATTTATTTAATTTTTTATATTTCTATTGGATTAACAGTAGCTTATAGATTTCGTCTTTCTTATTATAGTTTAATTGGGTCATTTAACTTTTTATCTTTAAATATAATTAAAGAGTCTAGATTAATTATATTAAAAGGAATAAGGGGATTAATTTTATTAGTAGTTTTTATAGGGAGATGTTTTAATTGAATATTATATTCAACTCCTACATTAATTATTTTACCCTTTTATATAAAAATTATAACATTATTAATAGTTTTAATTGGGATAGTATTAGGTTTAGAATTTTCTAAATTTAGTTTAACTTATAAAATAAATTTTTTTAATTTAACTTTTATAAGGTTTTTAGGATTAATATGAAATATACCAATAATTTCTACTTTAGGGGTTAATTTAAATTTTCTAAAAATAAGTAAAGTTTATATAAAGACCTTTGACCAAGGATGAATTGAGTATTATGGTAGAAAATCTTTATTTGTTTTATTAAAAAAAATATTAAATATTCAAATTATTTCTATAAATCATTTAAAAATTTTTATAATATTATTATTTATTTGATTCATACTTTTATTATTACTAATTTATCTAAATAGCTTAATTTAGAGCATAATATTGAAGATATTAAGGTAGTTTTAACTTTTAGATAGTTATTTATAAGATAAAATCTAATTTTACATTGAAATTGTAATGTTTTTATTAAACTATATAAATTTATAGAAGTAAAAACGTATTTCAACGCTTAAAAAGTAAGTTAGAAGCTTCTTTTTAAATTCCTTACTTCTTTAATTGGGAAAATCCATTTTTATCATTAACAGTGATATACCTCTAATTTGGTTTCAATTAAAAATAAGGATTATAAATCAAATTTTTAGGTCGAAACTAAATGCAAATTTTTTGCTTCTTATTTATAAGATAAATTGAAATTCAATACTTTTTAAATGCAACTTAAATGTTAGAATTAACTATTATCCTATTTTTGTCAAGTTAAAGCTCCTTGATTTCATTCATGATAAATTCCAATTAAAAGAATAACAATAAAAATTAAAGTAATTAAACTATAATTAACTAAATTAGTAAATTTTAATGTTAAAATTAAAGGAAATAAGAGAGTAATTTCTACATCAAAAATTAGAAAAATAACAGTAATAAGAAAAAAGTGTAATGAAAAAGGTAATCGGGAAGAAGTTTTAGGGTCAAACCCACATTCGAATGGCTTATTTTTTTCACGGTCATAAAAACTTTTTTTAGAAATTAAATTTAATAGTATTGTTAATGCAAAAATAATTAAGATAATTATAATGGATAATTTAAAGATTAAAAATATTACTTATACTAAAAATTTAGATTTTTTAATTGGAAGTTAAATATAATTATTTATATTATATAAGTAATTAATTACCTCATCAGTAAATAGAAATATAAAGGAAAAGTCAAACAACATCAACAAAATGTCAATATCAGGCAGCTGCCTCAAATCCAAAGTGGTGTCAGTATGATAAGTGATTAAAAAAATGTCGAATCAAACAAATTCCAAGAAATGTTGAACCAATTAATACATGTAATCCATGAAATCCAGTTGCTATAAAAAAAGATGAACCATAAACAGAATCTGCAATAGAAAATGGGGCTTCTAAATATTCAAACCCTTGAAGGATAGAAAAATAAATTCCTAAAAGAACTGTAAGGATTAATCCTTGAAGAGATTGGTTGTAATTATTTTCTATTAATCTATGATGGGCTCAAGTTACTGTAAGACCCGATGTCAGTAAGATAAGGGTATTTAATAGAGGAATCTCTAAAGGATTAAATGTAATAATTCCTTTTGGAGGTCATTGTAGCCCAATTTCAATAGAAGGTGATAAAGATCTATGAAAGAACCTTCAAAAAAATGAAAAGAAAAAAAGAATTTCAGAGGTAATAAAAAGAATTATTCCTCATCGTATTCCATTAGTAACTAATAAAGTATGTAATCCTTGATAAGTTCTTTCTCGAGTAACATCACGTCATCATTGAAATATAATTAATCTTGTAGCTAGTAATCCAATTATAAGTAATTTATTATTATAAAGATGGAATCATTGAATTAATCCCACTATTGTTGTTATAGCTCTAATAGCCCCTAAAATTGGTCAGGGTCTAATATCTACTAAGTGGTAAGGGTGATTTTTATGTATTGACATAAGTTTCTCTAGAGTATAAAGTTCTTAAAACTGCAAATACATATGATTGGATAATTGCTACTGCTGATTCAAGAGTTAATAGTAAAATTTGTGTAATAATTAAAATATTAATAGTTAAAATTGATAAGAAATTTCCAGTTTGTCCTAATAAAGTTAAAAGAAGATGACCTGCAATTATATTAGCAGAAAGTCGAATTGCTAGAGTTCCAGGTCGAATAATATTTCTAATAGTTTCAATACATACTATAAAAGGTATCAAAATAGCAGGAGTTCCTTGGGGAACTAAATGAGCTAATATATGTTTAGTATTTATAAATCAACCAAAAATTATAAATCTAGTTCAGGTTGGTAGAGCTAATCTTAGTGTTATAGATATATGACTTGTTCTAGTAAAAATATATGGGAATAAGCCTAAAAAATTATTAATTAGGATAAAAGAAAATAATGTAATAAAAATTAAAGTTCTTCCTTTGTTTTTATTATTTATTCCAATTAGTATTTTAAATTCTTGATGTAAAGTTAAAAAGATTTTTATTCATAAAATTTGAATACGAGAAGGAGAAGTTTAAAAAAAAGATGGGATAAGTAAGAAAATAATAATTGTTCTTAATCAATTAAGGGAAAGTCTAAAATTTGAGGTTGGATCAAAAGAAGAAAAAAGATTTATTATCATTTTCAGTTAAAATTAAGTTTTTTAATTTTTAATCTATTTTTAGATTTATTAGTTAAAAAAGGGAAATAAATAAAATTATTTACTAAAAAGTATGTTAGATTAAAAAATATAAATAGTAATATTCAGTTTAATGGTATTATTTGTGGTATAGAAAATTATTCTAAAAAATTATTTTAATTTGACAAATTAATGTTATGTATTAACTAAATTTTCCATTAGAAATAATCGTTAACTTATTATATAATGGTTTAAAATTCCATTGCAAACTTTCTGCCATCTAATGAATTTAATTTAGAAATTCAGTTAATAAAATATTTTGGTGAAATTCTTTCAATAACAATTGGTATAAAGCTATGATTAGCCCCACAAATTTCAGAACATTGCCCAAAAAACAATCCTGATCGATTAATATAAAATCTTATTTGGTTTATACGTCCAGGAGTTGCATCAACTTTAATCCCTAGAGATGGAATAGTTCATGAGTGGATTACATCTGCTGCAGTAATTAGTATTCGAATATTAGTTTCATAAGGGATAGTTATTCGATTATCTACATCTAGTAGGCGAAAATTAAATTTTTCTAAATCTGTTGTTGGAATTATATAGGAGTCAAATTCAATGTTTGTAAAATCTGAATATTCATAGGATCAGTATCATTGGTGGCCAATAGTTTTAATTGAAATTATTGGATTGTTAATTTCATCTAAAATATAAATTAATCTTAGTCTTGGAATTGCAATAAAAATTAAAGTAATTGAAGGTAGAATTGTTCAAATAATTTCAATTATTTGCCCTTCTAATAATATTCGATGAGAAAATTTATTAAAAAATAGTGAAATTAATAATTGTCCTACTAATATAGTGATAATGACTAAAATTAGTAGGGCATGATCATGAAAGTAGGCTAATTGTTCTATTAATGGAGAAGCTCTGTCTTGAAGTGTAATATTTTTTCAAGTTTAAATTTCTAAAAAAAGAAAATCTTTATTTTCGGGGTTTAAATCCGATGCACTATTCTGCCATATTAGAAATTTGTTAATTGTGGCAGTTCAGAGTATGAGTGTTCAGCTGGGGGATTAAATTGAAGTCATTCAATTGATGAAGATATTCTTAATGGACAAATTCTTTTTCGTTGTACAGAAAATGCTTCTCAGAAAATAAATAATAAATATAAAACTCCAATTAATGAAATGAGTCTTCCAATTGAAGAAATAATATTTCAGAGTAAATATCTATCTGGGTAATCAGAGTATCGTCGAGGTATCCCTATTAACCCTAAAAAATGTTGTGGGAAGAATGTAATATTTACTCCAATAAATATAATAAAGAATTGGATTTTTAAGTAGAAGTTATTTAAGGTTAAACCTGTAAATAATGGGAATCATTGAATTATACCTGCTATAATTGCGAATACTGCTCCTATAGAGAGAACATAATGAAAATGGGCAACTACATAATAAGTGTCATGTAATACAATATCAATTGAGGAGTTAGCTAATACTACTCCAGTTAACCCTCCAACAGTGAAAAGAAAAATAAAACCTAAAGATCAAAGAGTAACTGGTGAGAAGTTAATAATTGTTCCATGAAATGTAGCTAATCAACTAAAAACTTTGATTCATGTTGGAACTGCAATAATTATTGTTGCTGATGTAAAATAGGCTCGAGTATCAACATCTATTCCCACTGTAAATATATGATGTGCCCATACAATAAAACCTAATAGTCCAATTGCTATTATTGCATAAATTATTCCTAATGTTCCAAAAGCTTCTTTTTTTCTTCTTTCTTGTCTTACAATATGGGAGATTATTCCAAATCCAGGAAGAATTAAAATGTAAACCTCAGGATGTCCAAAAAATCAAAATAAATGTTGATAAAGAATTGGGTCTCCTCCACCAGCTGGTTCAAAAAAAGATGTATTTAAATTACGATCTGTAAGTAATATTGTAATTGCACCGGCTAGGACTGGTAAAGATAAAAGTAAAAGGATGGCCGTAATAAATACTGCTCATACAAATAAAGGTATTTGATCTATTGACATTCCTTGTGGTCGTATATTAATTATTGTTGTAATAAAATTAATAGCCCCTAAAATTGACGAAATTCCTGCTAAATGGAGACTAAAGATAGCTAAATCAACAGATGGCCCATTATGTGCAAGATTTGAAGATAGGGGAGGATAAACTGTTCATCCAGTTCCAGTCCCTCTTTCTGTAAACCTTCTTATTAATAATAAAAAAATTGATGGCGGGAGTAACCAGAATCTTATATTATTTATTCGAGGGAAGGCTATATCCGGGGCCCCAATTATTAGTGGGACAAGTCAATTTCCAAATCCTCCAATTATTATTGGTATCACTATAAAAAAAAATATAACAAAGGCATGAGCAGTAACAATTACATTATAAATTTGGTCATTTCCAATTAATGACCCCGGTCTTCCTAATTCAGTACGAATTAAAAGTCTTATGGAGGTACCAATTATTCCAGCTCAAATTCCAAATAGAAAATATAAAGTTCCAATGTCTTTATGATTAGTTGAAAACAATCACTTGTTCGATGAAATGGCTGAGCCTAAGCAATAAACTGTAAATTTATTTACGAATTTAAATTCTTTCATCAAAATAGCCTTATATTCATTTTATGATAATAAATTGCAAATTTATAGGTAAATTATTTAATTTTAAGGCTTAGAAAATCTTCTCTATTTTTAACTTTGAAGGTTAAAGGTTTACTTAACCTAAATCCTTAAAGATAAAAGAAAATATTTGTACAGATAAATAGTCTAAATAAGGTAATGAAATTAAAAAAAATAATTCTAGATGTTTTTCATTCATTATTAAAAATTAAAATTTCATTTGAGGTGAATATTAAAGTAGAAAATGTTAATCGAAGGTAGAAATATAGAGTTACCAAAGTTATAAGAATTAAAATAATTCTTAATCCGTAAGAATCATTAGAAACTAGGGTTTCGATTACTAATCATTTAGGTAAAAATCCTAAGAAAGGAGGTAGGCCTCCTAATGAAAAAAAAATTATTAGGAAAAGAAGCTTTAATAACTTATTAGAATTTAGACTAATAGAAATTTGAGAAGAAAGAAAGATATTAAGTTGTGAAAAAATTATAATAATAGAAATATTGATAGTTGTATAAATAGCAAAATAAATCCCTCATAAAGTTTTTATATTAAATAATCTTGCTAGTATTCAGGCAATGTGATTGATTGAAGAATAAGCTAAAATTTTTCGTAATCTAACTTGATTGAATCCTATTAATCTACCAACTAATCTTCTAAAAATAATAACAATTGAATAGAATACAAAATTAATATTATACATTAATAAAATTATGGGAGCTAATTTTTGTCATGTAAAAATAATTAAATTATTTAGTCAATTTAATCCTTCAGATACTTCTGGGAATCAAGCATGAAATGGGGCCGCTCCTAATTTAATAAAAATGGCAGAATTAAGAGTTATTATTATAGAATAATTTATATACTGTGGGAGAAAGTCAGATAAATTTAATCTTCTAATAATAGCAAATAAAATTAAAGAGGAAGCTAAAGCTTGTGTAGTAAAATATTTAATTATTGCTTCTGTTGGATATTGATTATTGGGAGATTTTATTAAGGGGATGATTCTTAATAAATTAATTTCTAATCCAATCCATATTCTAAATCATGAGTATGCTGAAATTGTAATTAAAGATCCAAGGGTTAAAGTAGTAAAAAAAAGAATTTTATAAGATTTAAAAATTAAAAAGAAAAGGAGTAAAACCTTTATAAGTGAGGTATGAGCCCAATAGCTTTTTTAGCTTATCTTTTTATATTTTAGTATTTAATGTACATTAAATTTTGATTTTAAAAGAAGAGATCTTAAGTCTCTAGATATAATTCGGTTTATAGAGGTGGGGGGCACATGATTAATCCTATCAAGATTATCCTTTAATCAGGCACTCTATATAAATATATAATAATAGAAAATTCTATTATTATATTAATATTTTAATTAAGTTTAATTTTCAATAAACATGTTTAAAATTTTAATAGGGAATTAAATTGCATTTAATGCCAATTTGGTTGAGCGAAAAATGACCAAATTTTGTCATTTTTTTTCATCGTTTTTTTGGCGATTTTTTTAGTGAATTTTTGTTAATTAAATGTAATTAAAATAGTATAAGGTTATGTCTCTCCAGGAAAAACGTTATATTTTTTTATTTAATAAATGTTTAATGAATTAAAATAATATAAATATATATATATATAATAAATTTATTTTATAATATAAATGTATCTATATTAATTATCTATAATAATAATAATAATTTATTTAAAATACCATATTTATAAATTGTTAGGGTATTTAATCCATATATAAAGATTACTTAATATACCATATTTATGGATATAGGATCGTTTACTAAGAAATTTAGAGAAATAATATAAAGATTTACTTATAATATTAAAATAAATTCTAAATCAAAAGAAATATAATATATATATATATATATATATATATATATATATATATATTGTTATGGTATTCAATAGTTGGTCTTTATATGTAATATAAGTGTAATTAAGACTAACTAGATATTAGAATTGAATAATCAATTTATGCAAATTATCAAGGAATCATAAATAAAAAAAAATTTGGGTTGCGAGGTTTCTAGGGGGATAAAAAAAAAAAAATTATTGATAGAATGTCATAGAATTTTGGAGAGTAAAGTCAGAGAAAAAGTTTAGGAAATTATATAGAATTTTAAAAATTTAAAAACCATTATAAAGTAAATATAATAATAATAGAAATTGAAAATGAAGATAAATACTGAATGTTAATGAATATAAATATAAAAATTATAAAAGAAGATTAATGTATGAATAGAATGTTATAATAACTATATGGTAGAGGTAAATATGGAATAAAATGGATATATATAGAGAAGATTAATTGGATATTTGCATAGATTGGATTTTCAAAATAAAATAAGCATAGTTTATAAAGATAAGTATTTCTGGTATAGTTTGTTATCAGCTGGTAATAGAGGTATATTAGAAATAGTTATTCGGGGATTTTAGGAAAAGAGGGCAAAATTTCATTTAAAATTAATTAGTGTTAAGTTTATGACAGGATAAATGATGAATGTTATATTGTTTTTTTTAAAATGTTGTAAAGAATTAATATATTTATATATTAAATGATGTTAAAATTGAGATGGACTTTTTAGTTTAATATTATCGAAGAACCCAACCTTGAAGAGTCACAAGAATACAATTATATGAGTATAGAGATCATAACAATTATGGCGAGCCAACGTGTGGCGTGAATAAAACAAGAATCCAGTTTAAAATAGAACAGTATATTGAAATTGAGAGGGTGATATAGACAATTGAAGTGATTAGAAAATTAGAACAGTGAAGAATTGAAATAAAACATAAATACATTATAATAGAAATAAGAGGATTAGGTGAGAGTTTTAAGTATATTTATATTTATATATAAAGACCATAAAATTTTGAAAATTTTAAAACTAAATACAAATCGAATAAATATAATAAAGTAATATAATAAGTTAACATTATAAATTAAATAAATATATAAAATAATTAAAAGATTTGAATAAAATGAATACAAGACAAAATAGAAGAAATAGAAGGAGAGAAGATGGAATACAGGAATCTAATGAAAATATGCATGAAACAGAAAGTAATGATGGATCGTCGGAAGGAGAAGAAAAAACAATGTTTCAAGTGGTACAAGCTGATGTGATAGGAGATGCGACTAGTTCAAAACCACATCAAGAAACAGAGATGGAGAAAATGTTTAAATTTTTGGAAAATAAATTTGATGAAAATAATAGAAAAATGGATTCTATGAAAAAAGAAATAAGAGAAGATATAAAAAAAGAAATAAAAGATATGAACAAGAATATGGAAACATTTAAAGATGAAATGAAAAATATTATTAAAGAAGAAAATATCAAAATACAAAAAGAAGTCGATCAATTGAAAGATGGAATTAAGGCGATGGAGGAAATGGGTAATATACACCAGGAGAAGATTAATAATATAGAAAAAAATGTGAAGGAGCAGAAAAATGAAAATAAGAAAGAAAATGAAAGAATACTACAAAATATGGAAAGGAATGTAATGGAAGTAGCAAAGAAATTTGAAGATGAAACAAAAAAATTACAAGAAATGCAAAATGAAAGAACTGAGGATGGTTCCTATATGATAATACATGGAGGAGAAGGAGCAGTAAAATTTACAGGGAATATCAGTATATTACATCCATGCACGTATATGAATATGATTAAAACTAAGACTAGGAACAAAAGAGATTGGAAAGAAATTATAAGAAGTTCTTTGAAAGATAATGCTGCATTATGGTATGCAACACAGGAAAATGAAATATTAACCTTTAATGATTTTGAAAGGGAATTTCTTAAAT
The DNA here is from genome assembly GCA_964028335.1 of Altica lythri. Lineage (NCBI taxonomy): Eukaryota > Metazoa > Arthropoda > Insecta > Coleoptera > Chrysomelidae > Altica > Altica lythri. The sequence continues at coordinate 95,185,032 of OZ034801.1, read as the reverse complement.
ATTTCTGGGGTGAATCAAAACAAGGGGTGAGTAGGGAAAAATTATATTTCGGAAAATTCAATTATAGATTAGGGAATAATTTAACTAATTATGCGTTACAATTATATAATGTTGCACAATATTTGGAACCTCCTATGAGAGAAGAGGAAATAATTTTATATATTTCTAGACATTATGATATAACAGTTTCTGAAACAATAGTTATACAAAATATTAAAAAAAAAGAACAATTGATTGAGTATTTAAATCGAGTTGAAAGAAATTTAAAGATTAATGAAAATAGATCACAAAATTATGAAAATGATAGATTTAGAAATTATCAAAACAGAAATGGATATAATAGAGTAAGAGAAGAAATGCGTAATAGAAACAATGGAAATTATAATTATGGATATAATGGGAGAGAAAATGGAAATCGTATAAACGGAAATACATATAGAAATGGAAATAATATGGATAATAATAATAATATAAGAAATGGAAATAACAGAAATGAAAATGGTTTTCAAAATGTAAATAATGGAAGATATGAAAGATCAAGATATAGAAATATAAATGAAATTCATAATAATAATAATAATAATCGAGAAGATAGAAATGGAAACAATAATGTACCTAGAAGAATAAATCAAATTAATATGCAAAGTAGAGAAATAGAAGAAAATGTAGAAAATGTTAGGGTAGAACCAGAACAAGAAAATTTTTAAATAAGCACCTACAAAATTTTAATGTTAAATGTTGTTATATACATCCTAGTGAATTTATAAAATTAGAAGAAAATAATAATAAATTAGAAGATAAAATTGGATTAGTAGTTGTTGAAGGAAATTTAGAAAATAAGAAAATTAGAATTTTAATAGATACCGGATCAGAAGCAACATTGATAAATGAAAAAATTATTGAGGATAATAAATTAGAAGAAATGATTAAAATTCCAAGAATTAAGTTAATAGGTGCTAATGGAAAAAAATTAGGGGAAATTAATAAGACTATAAATATTAGTATTAAAATTGGAAATAGTATATATAAAATACAAGGTTTGATTATAGGAAATATGGAGTATGATATAATATTAGGTACTGATGAATTAGAAAGAATGAATGTTATTATTAATTATGAAGAAGGTTGGATAAAATTGAAAGAAGAACAAATCAAATTAAATAAAATAAACAATAATGAGGAGATAATACATATAAATGAACTAAGAATTAATGGGGAAATAATGAAAGAAGGAGAAGATATAAAAAGTGATGATAAATATAAAGATGAAATTAATTTGTTATTTAAAAAATATCAAAATTTAATTACATTAGAGAATAATACTGCCAAAGAATATACTCACAGATTTGAAGTAAAGAATATAGAAAATTTTCGAGTTAAAACTTATCCAATTCCATATCAATATAGAAAACAAGTAGCTATAGAAATAGATAAAATGCTAGAAAATAATATAATTGAGAGAAGTGATACATCTTTCATTAATCCAATTGTAGTTGTGAAAAAAGGGAATGGAGAGTTAAGGTTATGTCTAGATGCTAGAAATATTAACAAATTTTCAATACCACAATATGAGAAACCTATGCATATTGAAGCAATATTTGGTAGAATAACAGGAATTGAAATTTTTAGTAAAATAGATTTAAAACATAGTTTTTGGTTAATACCTCTACATAAAAGTAGTAGGAAATATACTGGTTTTAGTATTGATGGTGTAGTATATCAATTTAAAGTAGTACCATTCGGTATACAAAGTGCATGTGCAGCTTTGGTTAAAGCATTACATAAAATTTTAAACAAATATGAAAATTTTGTTGTTCATTATGTAGATGATATATTAATTTATTCAAAAAGTGAAGAAGAACATAAAAAACACTTAAATATTGTGTTAAAAGAATTGGATTTAGCGGGATTGAAAGTAAATAAAGAAAAATGTCAATTTTTCTTAAAAGAAGTGATATATTTAGGATTTAAAATTAATAAAAATGGAGTAGAGATGGATACGGAAAGAGTAGATAAAATTTTAAAATTTGAGAAACCAAAAAGTTTAAAGCAAATAAGGGGATTTTTGGGAATGATGAATTATTATAAAAAGTTAATACCAAATCTATCAGAAAAACAGATTCCATTAGTAGAATTATTAAAGAAAAATGTAAAATGGAACTGGAATGAAGAAAGAGAACAAGCATTCAATGATTTAAAAAAAATGTTTACTAATAATTTGAAGGTATATCATCCAAATTATGAATTAGATTTTATATTAAGAACAGATGCATCAATTAATAAGTTAGCAGGGGTTTTAATACAAGTACAAAATGGAATAGAAGTACCAATATGTTTTATGTCTAGAGTCACAAAAATGTATGAAAGAAATTATAGTGTATCAGAATTGGAATTTGCGAGTATAGTTTTTTGTGTGCAAAAATGTCGATTTTATTTAATTGGAAAAAAATTTATAATTGAAACCGATCACATGGCTTTGAAGAATGTAATGGTCAATCGATTTAATAATAATAGGATATATCGATGGAGTTTATTATTACAAGAATATGATTTTGAAATTAGATATTTATCAGGAAAGGAAAATATTATTGCAGATACATTATCAAGAGAAAGTAGTGAAAATAAGGATAAAGGAAGAATAATACAAATTGGAATGAACAAATTAATAGAAGATGAAGGTATGTTTTCGGAAGAAGAAATAATAAGAAGTCAACAAAATTTAACAGAAAAAGAAAAACAGAATACTTTAATTAAAGATGGATATTATATAAAGGAAATAGGAAATGAAGAAGTTTATGTAATTGAGAGTTATTTAGGAAAACAAATATTAAAAAATTTACATGTAACATATGGACATATAGGTTCAAGAAAATTATGGTTATTATTTAGAGAAAATTTTATCATGAAAAAAGATCAAAAGATAGCAAAAGGAATAACAAGAACATGTAAGATATGTCAATTGAATAAAAATAAGAATAAAGTGAATAAAAATATTGGGAAAAGTGTTACAGCAATGGAAAAATTGGAAATAATAGCAATAGATTTCATTAGTAATCTAATAAGAAGTAAAAATAATAATAAACATATATTGGTAATTGTCGATGTTTTTACAAAATTTATAAAATTATACCCATGTAGAAGGACAAATTATAAAAGTATTAAAAATTGTTTACAAAAATTTATAGAAGAAATAGGTAAACCAAGGACATGTGTAATGGATAATGCAACGTATTTTCAAGGACAGAATTTAGAAAAATTTTTAGAAAGGAAAGGAATCAAAAAGAATTGTATTAGTATAAGACATCCTGCAGCAAATCCTGCAGAAAGATATATTAAAGAAGTGATAAAATTTTTACGAATAAGTTTAAATGGAAAGAAACATAAAGAATGGGAAAATTATATTAATAAAGTAGAAATGTATATCAATGATATTCCAAATGTAATAACAGAAGAAACACCAACATATTTAATGTTAGGTCAAAAACCAAAACGAAATTGGGAAGAAGAAGAAGAAAGAAAAAAATATGATGAAATTATAGAAAAAGTAAGAAAAAGGTTAATGGATGCGTGGGAAAAATATTATAAAAAAATTAAGAAAAAAGTGAAATATCCTGTAAGGTTTAAGAAAGGAGATTTGGTAATAATAAAAGCATATATAAGTGGAAATTTAAAGAAAAATGAATCAGGGAAATTAAAAGCTATATTTGAAGGACCATATAGAATAGTAAATGAGGAAGGTGTTAATAGTTATATTGTTGAAGATCCGATAACAAGAAATGTTAGAGGAGTATTTAATATTGAAAGCCTATATAGGTATTTTGAAGAAACTTAGAGTATTCAGAATTTGTGTTAATATGTTAATTGTTATATACTTTAAATTTTAAATTATTAAAATTTTTTTCTAAAATTTATAAAATTTTAAATTTGGGAAATTGTTATGGTATTCAATAGTTGGTCTTTATATGTAATATAAGTGTAATTAAGACTAACTAGATATTAGAATTGAATAATCAATTTATGCAAATTATCAAGGAATCATAAATAAAAAAAAATTTGGGTTGCGAGGTTTCTAGGGGGATAAAAAAAAAAAAAATTATTGATAGAATGTCATAGAATTTTGGAGAGTAAAGTCAGAGAAAAAGTTTAGGAAATTATATAGAATTTTAAAAATTTAAAAACCATTATAAAGTAAATATAATAATAATAGAAATTGAAAATGAAGATAAATACTGAATGTTAATGAATATAAATATAAAAATTATAAAAGAAGATTAATGTATGAATAGAATGTTATAATAACTATATGGTAGAGGTAAATATGGAATAAAATGGATATATATAGAGAAGATTAATTGGATATTTGCATAGATTGGATTTTCAAAATAAAATAAGCATAGTTTATAAAGATAAGTATTTCTGGTATAGTTTGTTATCAGCTGGTAATAGAGGTATATTAGAAATAGTTATTCGGGGATTTTAGGAAAAGAGGGCAAAATTTCATTTAAAATTAATTAGTGTTAAGTTTATGACAGGATAAATGATGAATGTTATATTGTTTTTTTTAAAATGTTGTAAAGAATTAATATATTTATATATTAAATGATGTTAAAATTGAGATGGACTTTTTAGTTTAATATTATCGAAGAACCCAACCTTGAAGAGTCACAAGAATACAATTATATGAGTATAGAGATCATAACAATATATATATATATATATATATATATATATATATATATAAAATAAATCTTTAACAATTATTTTTAATAATATAATTATCTATTTAAAATTAAAAACTATAAACTTTAATATAAATAATTATATATATATAACTATTTATTATAAATATTAATAAATATAACTTTTATATATATATAAATTTAAAAAAGAAAAAAAAACTACTTAAATTAATTAACTATAAGCTTTTGTATAAGTAAAAATAAAAAATTATAAAATTTTTTATTTAAATTATTTTGTTAATTACTTTTATATTTTCATACAAAATGGAAGGGCGGAAAAATGGGGGTTTAATTATATGTTTACAGAAAAAAAATATTCATAAAAGTTTTGTTTTACAGGCTAAATTTAAAAAAAAAATAATTTGAAATTTTAAACAAAAATTGTTTTAAAAACACTAACGTTTTTTTTGTAAAAAAAAAACGTATAATTTGATTTATTTACAAAAGCTTATAGTTAATTAATTTAAGTATAAATTTATTTAAAAGAGATTTTCATATAAATTGAAAATTAATTTGGATTTTGATTGGTTTTAATTTGGTTTATAATTTAGTTGGAGAATTAGATTGAATTTTAGATAGGTCTTTAAGCTGTTAGAAATGTCTATATGCTAAAAATTTGAATTAAGGTTATGGGAGACCTTGATTTTGATTGGTTTTAATTTGGTTTATAATTTAGCTAGGATATTAGATTGAATTTTAGATAGGTCTTTAAGCTGTTAGAAATGTCTATATGCCAAAAATTTGAATTAAGGTTATGGGAGACCTTGATTTTGATTGGTTTTAATTTGGTTTATAATTTAGCTAGGATATTAGATTGAATTTTAAATAGGTCTTTAAGCTGTTAGAAATGTCTATATGCCAAAAATTTGAATTAAGGTTATGGGATACCTTGATTTTGATTGGTTTTAATTTGGTTTATAATTTAGTTGGAGAATTAGATTAAATTTTAGATAGGTCTTTAAGCTGTTAAAAATGTCTATATGCCAAAAATTTGAATTAAGGTTATGGGAGATCTTGATTTTGATTGGTTTTAATTTGGTTAATAATTTAGTTGGAGAATTAGATTGAATTTTAGATAGGTTTTTAAGCTGTTAGAAATGTCTATATGCTAAAAATTTGAATTAAGGTTATGGGAGACCTTGATTTTGATTGGTTTTAATTTGGTTTATAATTTAGTTGGAGAATTAGATTAAATTTTAGATAGGTCTTTAAGCTGTTAGAAATGTCTATATGCCAAAAATTTGAATTAAGGTTATGGGAGACCTTGATTTTGATTGGTTTTAATTTGGTTTATAATTTAGTTGGAGAATTAGATTGAATTTTAGATAGGTCTTTAAGCTGTTAGAAATGTCTATATGCCAAAAATTTGAATTAAGGTTATGGGAGACCTTGATTTTGATTGGTTTTAATTTGGTTTATAATTTAGTTGGAGAATTAGATTGAATTTTAGATAGGTCTTTAAGCTGTTAGAAATGTCTATATGCCAAAAATTTGAATTAAGGTTATGGGAGACCTTGATTTTGATTGGTTTTAATTTGGTTAATAATTTAGCTAGGAAATTAGATTGAATTTTAGATAGGTCTTTAAGGTGTTAGAAATGTCTATATGCCAAAAATTTGAATTAAGGTTATGGGAGATCTTGATTTTGATTGGTTTTAATTTGGTTAATAATTTAGTTGGAGAATTAGATTGAATTTTAGATAGGTCTTTAAGCTGTTAGAAATGTCTATATGCTAAAAATTTGAATTAAGGTTATGGGAGACCTTGATTTTGATTGGTTTTATTTTGGTTTATAATTTTGTTGGAGAATTAGATTGAATTTTAGATAGGTCTTTAAGCTGTTAGAAATGTCTATATGCCAAAACTTTGAATTAAGGTTATGGGAGACCTTGATTTTGATTGGTTTTAATTTGGTTTATAATTTAGTTGGAGAATTAGATTGAATTTTAGATAGGTCTTTAAGCTGTTAGAAATGTCTATATGCTAAAAATTTGAATTAAGGTTATGGGAGACCTTGATTTTGATTGGTTTTAATTTGGTTTATAATTTAGTTGGAGAATTAGATTGAATTTTAGATAGGTCTTTAAGCTGTTAGAAATGTCTATATGCCAAAAATTTGAATTAAGGTTATGGGAGACCTTGATTTTGATTGGTTTTAATTTGGTTTATAATTTAGTTGGAGAATTAGATTGAATTTTAGATAGGTCTTTAAGCTGTTAGAAATGTCTATATGCCAAAAATTTGAATTAAGGTTATGGGAGACCTTGATTTTGATTGGTTTTAATTTGGTTAATAATTTAGCTAGGAAATTAGATTGAATTTTAGATAGGTCTTTAAGCTGTTAGAAATGTCTATATGCCAAAAATTTGAATTAAGGTTATGGGAGACCTTGATTTTGATTGGTTTTAATTTGGTTTATAATTTAGTTGGAGAATTAGATTGAATTTTAGATAGGTCTTTAAGCTGTTAGAAATGTCTATATGCCAAAAATTTGAATTAAGGTTATGGGAGACCTTGATTTTGATTGGTTTTAATTTGGTTAATAATTTAGCTAGGAAATTAGATTGAAGTTTAGATAGGTCTTTAAGCTGTTAGAAATGTCTATATGCCAAAAATTTGAATTAAGGTTATGGGAGATCTTGATTTTGATTGGTTTTAATTTGGTTTATAATTTAGTTGGAGAATTAGATTGAATTTTAGATAGGTCTTTAAGCTGTTAGAAATGTCTATATGTTAAAAATTTGAATTAAGGTTATGGGAGATTTTTTTTTACAAAACGTAGTTAAATAAAGATTCTTGATTCTCTTCTCTTGATTCTAGGAGGAATAAATTTCCATTGGATCTCCCTAGTAGATAAAAAATCCTGAATTTGACAAACATGCCCCTTAAAAAATTTATATAATTCATGCAAAGTATTATTTGCACCTTTAAAATTAGTTGCATTATCGCTGCTTATTGAAATAGGATTACCACGACGAGATATAAATCGTTTTAATGCTAGCAGAAAGTCCTCTGTATTTAAACTAGTCACCAACTCAATGTGAATAGCCTTTGTTGCCATACACACAAAAAGCGCAATGTATGCTTTTGACACCTGAGCTTTGCGTAACCTCGACTCTTTAATCATGATTGGTCCTCCGAAATTCAGACTTGTGTGCAAAAATGCACGAATCAGTTGTGTTCTTTTAACAGGCAAACTTCCCATAAGTTGTTTTGACCCAGCAGCTCTAAATCTGTGACACCTTACACATTGAAGCAAAATCGCCTTTATTCTTCGTACAGATTTTATTAGCCAAATAGATTGCCGTAGACTGTTAAGAACTGCTCGAGGACCAGCATGTCTCAACCTTAAATGTTGACTTTCAATAATTATGTCAGTAACATGACAACTGCTCGGAAGAATAACCGGATGTTTGGCATCAAAAGACAAAGGCGCATTTTCTAAACGTCCCCCTATTCGTAATAAACCATTAGAATCTAAAAAGGAACCAAAGACAAAATTTTACTATTTTGTGGTAACGGTTTGTTTTCCCTTAAACATATAATTTCTTTCGAGAAATATTTTTCTTGGACCATTCTAAAAATGCAATTGCGAGCCCTAGATATCTCATCTACACAAAGAGGACCGTAAATTTTTAAATTATTCTTCTTAGTATTTTCTATAAACCTAAACACATAAGCAATACATCATTGCATCCTATTAAAAGAAGAAAACCTTGATAGAATGTCCAAATCAATAATTGTTGTAGCTTGAAAATGAGATACTTGCCTTTGTTCAGGCAATGAAGATGTGTCCAAATCGATTTGTTCTGAATGTAAAAACAACCGGGGTCACTTAAAAATCAGGACCTTTAAACCATACTCTACAATCTAACAATGCTTCAGGCTGAATACCGCGAGATATATAATCTGCTGGATTTAAATCGGATGAAATATGTCTAAGCTCAACGTCCAGTGTTAAATCCTGAATTTCCAAGATCCGATTAGCGACAAATGTCGTCCATCGTGATGGAGTTGATTGCATCCAAGATAGCACAATTTTTAAGTCGCTATATAAAATAGCTTTGTTAAATTTAAATTTCATGCATGATTTAAACTTATCATACATCCGAGCTAAAAGCAAGAGTGCACAAAGTTCTAGCCTTGGTAAAAAAACCGTTTTAAGTGGCGTGACTCTTAATTTTGAGTAAACGAGATGACAAGAAACAGAATTATCATCGTATAAAGCTCTTAAATATAAGCAAGCGCCATAAGCCATCATGCTTGCATCCGCAAACCCTATTAATTCTACCGATTTAAAGTTCCCAGAGAATATCCATCGTTTAACGTTTAGTTCTTTTAACCTTGAAAATTGTCTATAAAATGTCAACCACTTAGTTAATAAATCAGAAGGTAAAATATCGTCCCATTGAAGTTTTTTGGCCCATAGTTTTTGCATAAAAACCTTAGCTAAAATTATAACAACGCCCACGAAGCCCATTGGATCGAATATTTGACCTATAATTACTAAGACTTCACGTTTAGTAAATTTATCTTTTTCAATCACACTTGGTACCGATACGCGAAATGAGTCTAAAACTGGGTCCCATAAAACACCTAAAACCTTGGATGATTTTTCCCCTTGAAACGAGACCAAAGCCATGTTATTTGAATTCCACTTATGTAACAAGAATCCTGCAGACTCTAAGAGAAAACTTAATTCATTTTGAAGGTTATGTAAAACATCCAATGTGTTCGCCCCAACCAAAATATCATCCACGTACGTTTGTTCCAATAACGTTTCCGCAGCTAACGGATATGACTCTTTACCTTGTTTAGCTAACTCCATTAACGTCCGAGTTGCTAGAAAAGAACTGCAGCTACATCCGTACGTAACTGTTTGTAATTCTAAATGACGTATGGGAAGTGAAGGATCATCTCTCCAAATAATATTTTGTAAGACCCTATCGTCTGAATGAACTCTGACACACCTAAACATTTTTTGAATGTCACTTGTTAACACAAATTTAAATGTTCGAAATCTAGCAATAATATCAAACAAATCAGATTGAACTAAACTACCTGCTAATAATATATCATTCAAACTTAAACCCGAACTAGTCTTCATTGATCCATCGAAAACTACCCTGTATCTTGTTCTCAATTTGTCTTCTCGAACTTCACAATGATGCGGAAAATAGTACCTGTGTTGCTGTAAGAGTTTAGCATCCTTAGTAATGTCCAGTGCACGGCCCATGTCTAAATATTCCTTAATAAAAGCCGCGTATACCCTTTTTAAATTTGGGTCCTTTTGAAACCTTTTCTCTAGTGACAAAAATCTCTTTGTAGCCATAGGAAGAGACTCGCCCAAAGAAAGAGCAGTATATTTTTGTTTTATAGGTAACCTAACCTCAAAAACACCAGATTGTAACCTTTTAGAAGTTGAAGAATAAATATCATCACATATCTTGTCTTCAGGACACATATGTCTTTTATTTGTGACCTCCTCTAACCTCCAAAATTGTGGGATCAATTCGTTTAAATGCGGACCTTGTGAATATAAAGAAACCATAACATTCGAGCAAATATTATTTGCATTGGGAATACTCCCCCCTATGACCCAACCAAACAAAGTATTATGGAGAATGGGCAAGTCATCACCTAACCTTAAAATACCACCACTCATTACATCGAAATAAATATCAGCTGCTAGTAGTAAGTCTATCTTTGCTGGAATACCAAATGAAGGATCAGCCAAATCCAAACCCTTAGGTATATTTAAAGAATCGTTATCAACGTAAGAGTGGGGCAATGGACAAGTAATTTCCCTTGGCATTATACCACAAACTGCCGAAATTCTTTTTGTTGGATTATATTGAGATTCCATCTCAATATTAACAACGCTTGTGACTTGAACATCACATTTTCCAATTCCAGAAATATGAATATTAGCCGAAGTTTTGGCAACCCTAGTTTATCCCCCATGCGTGATGTAATGACTGAACACATAGAGGCCGAATCCAAAAGTGCTCTAGTCTGAACCCTTGAACCGTCATGGCAGACTAAATTGACCATTGCTGTGGCCAAAAGAATTTGTTTATTTATATTAAACATGGAGAAAAATTTGTTTCATCCGAAGTGGATACCAATGACGTAGACGCAGAAGGTGCTCTATCAATATTTTCCTGAACCCTAGAACTATTCTGGTCATTGTCCCTTTGTTGTCCCTTAAATGTATTTTGATTTGGATTTGAAACCAAATTGCTATTTCTTTTTCCATATTTGTCCTCGTGCAATGAAGAATGATGTCTTCCCTTACAAATCCTGCAACCATCTGAATTGCAGTAATTTGCTGTATGTCTAAAACCCAAACAATTGTAACAAAGTCGATTTTTATTAATAAACTTACGCTTTTGTGCTAAGTCAAACCTTTGAAATTTGTTACATTTATGCATTGGATGTGCATCCAAATGACAACAAATGCATTTACCCTTTGCCGTATTTGTTGATTCAGTCATTGAATAACAACCCGCCTTTACGAATTTTTGCTTGTACTCTGGTTTTATTAAAGATTCTAAAGCTAAACACCGCTTATCTAAAAAATTTAAAAAATCCGAAAAAGTTGGCAATTTTGTACAATCACGCTCGAGTTCATAAGCCTTGTGTGTATTAAAATCTAATTTAGATGCCAATATGTAAACCAAAATTAAGTCCCATGTCTCTACAGGTACCCCAAGAGCAGAAAGAGCATTATAATTTTGTTTAATTTTTGTTATAAAATCCCGCAACGCTGATGAATCACCTTTTAAAACTTGTGCTTCCATTAAAACCCTAATATGACAATTAATTGTTATTAATTTATTATCATATCTTTTATTTAAAATATCAAGTGCCACATCATAGTTTGACTCTGTAATTTGCAAATCCTTAATCATTAAAAGTGGTTCATCCCTTAAAACCGTTTTAAGATAAATAAATTTTTGTGTTTTATTAAGATGTTGATCACAATTAATAAGAGAATTAAATAATTCAATAAAAGAGCTGTAATCTTCATACTTGCCAGAAAAAATAGGAATATTAATGCTTGGCAGTTTAATTTGAGTAGGGGGTAATGCAGAGTATAAAATTTCAGAAGAATTTGTACGTAAATTATTCGCAGACCCACTTGATTCCCCCTAGTCGCACTTTGCAGTACTTGTGACCGATTGAAAATTATTGTTTTAATTTTACTAAACAGTGAAAAGTATTGAGCTTCAACTTCTACCCTATCACTCTCTTGGCAACCCTCCATTTCCTCAAGTTGTTCTTGTACATATTCATAATCACTATAAGTTTTTACAAGCATCGATTCCCTAACTACAAAGTCATTTACATCTATTGACATGTTATTTCTATTTGAATTTACATAGTTCTCCAACCTAGTTATTTTTGAATTAATTCTGCCTCTTTTTTGTATTAACAATGTTTTATCTTCCTCTCCCATTTTGTTTAATGCTCAGAAAAAATTATAAATAAATTGAAATTACACAAATACTTAATTAATAAAACACAGTTCCGATTTTTTTTATCAACTAGATAAAACTCGGTCAAATACCTAAACTTTAACGCACAAATGTTAATTGAAAATCACCATTAGATGTATTTTAAATGTTCCAAACGTTATTGCCTTTTTTCTTTTAAAAACCCATGTTTTTTTTGTAAAAATCCAATAGAAAAAATCCAAAAAAGTCTGTCAAATTTCCTGGCAAAACGTATTCACAATATCCCTTATGCTGTGTAATAATAATAAAGAAAGATCTGACCTTGTTTCAGCAGTCTTCTTTACTCCTTCTTAGTATAATACCATGTAAAATTTCCATGTAACAGTAGTCCGCTTACTACCAGTTCCATATACAATTTATCAACAATCTACCATGTACTAGTCCAGTAACCAATCTGGTATGAATTGGCTTTACATTTGTAAAAATACCTTGCATAAATTGCTAATGCAGCAGCCAATTCGAATCCCGTTACAGTGCCAAATCACTGGTGTAAAAATCCTCTGTGTTCTTCAGCAACATCCGGCTCGAAGGACCAAATGTTGAGCCCCAATAAGCAAAAACTCCGGTAGTTTATAACAAATCAGCTTTATTTAAAAGCTTTAGAACTCAACCAATATTATTATAAACTACTTAAAATTAAGGAAAATGGACTGTATTTTTTTTGACAACGTAAAATACCCTTAACTCTTAAAATTACATATAGCCGCACGTAAATCAGATTTCTGGCGTGGTGACGGTGACGTATAAATGTATGACGTAAACAACCTAACGCATCGATAATATATAATAAAGAGATGTACTGATATCTTATATGAAATTGATCTCATGTTTTGAGCGACGGTGGCGCGCCAACAATAGGGGGAAGAAGCTCATCGATTTAAAAATTTGGCGGGACAGGGTATGAATTGTTTCATATAGAAATACACTTTTAAAGCTCATATTTTAATTTTTATTATTTTTACTGATGTGTAAAAATATTAAAAATTGAAATATAGACTTAAAAGTGCATATTATCTTATAATATTTATTGATGTCAAACATCTATTGCCGCACGTAAATCAGATTTCTGGCGTGGTGACGGTGACGTATGAAAGTATGACGTAAAAACCTAACGCATCGATAATATATAATAAAGAGATGTACTGATATCTTATATGAAATTGGTCTCATGTTTTGAGCGACGGTGGCGCGCCAACAATGGGGGGAAGAAGCTCATCGATTCAAAAATTTGGCGGGACAGGGTATGAATTGTTTCATATAGAAATACACTTTTAAAGCTCATATTTTAATTTTTAATATTTTTACTGATGTGTAAAAATATTAAAAATTGAAATATAGACTTAAAAGTGCATATTATCTTATAATATTTAGGTAAATAAATATAAAAACTAAATAATAAACAAATTTTGGATTTCTGGCATGACGACGGTGACGCAAAAACCTAACACCACTCCGCATACTATCTATTCTATAAAAATGAATGTTTGTCTGTATGTTATCGATGAACTCAAATACTACTGGATTATTATGAAAATTGGTATATATATATATATATTTGTATTTTTTCACAGAAAAGGTATTTTCAAAATTTTTAAAATTTTCAAAATTTTTAGAATTCTCAAAATTTTTAAAATTTACAAAATTTTCAAAATATTTTAAAATTTTCAAAATTGTGAAGATTTTTAGAATTTTTAAATTTTCAAAATTTTTCAAAAATTTGAAAATCATGATAATTTTCAAAATTTTCAGAATTTTTCAAATTTTCAAAATTTTCAAAGTTTTTAAATTTTTCAATGTTTACTTTAATCGCGCGTAAAGGTTACACGCGCACTCTTATTTTTATTGAATACAGCATATACTTTTACAAAATAATGTTGATGTTTCACATCTGCCAGGCGTCCCGTGTCGGCTCACTTTATGTTGTTATTACCTGGGAAACGGTTGGTCAGCCAAAAGGTGAATACTTAAGTATTAATTCTCGGTACAAAGTACGTACTAAAGCACGGCTGGAGTGAGAATTTATAATTCGTGAATCTGACACCATCTATTCTAAGTAATATTTATTATGAGAATGATTTAAAAAAAACCCATTCAGAACTTATGCTTATTTAAAAAAATATTATTATTGATGTTAATATGGAACAAAGGAATGTGATAGAGAAAGTTACAAGAAAGTAAAGTGCAAGCCAGAACTGGTATATTCAGAAAGCTGGAAGAATGACAGCTTCAAAATTTAAAATGGTTTGTAGGAGAAAAGAAACAAACCATCCTTAATTAATAAAATCAATTTGCTATCCCACTAAAATCCTTCTTAATACAAAACCAATTCAGTGGGGATTGTCACATAATAAATATAGTTTAAAAAACTAAAAAACACGCTTTTATAGCATATGAAACTAACAAGTAAAAAAATAAATGTAATTAAGGAAAACTAAAAAGCATGTTTCTGAAAAACATCGAACTAAAAAGTTAAAAATAATTTTCAAAATAAAATTAAAACAAAAATAAATGAAAAATACTTGTATTATTGTGAAAAAAGCGTGGGCGCTGCATACCATATTTTTCGAATGTCAAGCGCCCACGCTTTTTTCACAATAATACTAGTATTTTTCATTTATTTTTGTTTTAATTTTATTTTGAAAATTATTTTTAACTTTTTAGTTCAATGTTTTTCAGAAACATGCTTTTTAGTTTTCCTTAATTACATTTATTTTTTTACTTGTTAGTTTCATATGCTATAAAAGCGTGTTTTTTAGTTTTTTAAACTATATTTATTTTTTACTTTTTAGTCCAATTTATTTTATTTCAATAGATTCGTTAATTTGCTGTGACGATTACAAGACCCTCACTCAATCATTATTCGTTTATTTAGTTGGAAATGCTTTGAAAGCGTGTTTTTTTGATTTCTCAAATTATATTTATTGTATTCATATTGTTGATGATTAAACATATTGTTTCAATCACTTGGAAAAAAAATATTATTGTGAAATCTAAAGAATTGTTAGACTAATTCTAAGACAATTTCATTCATATCGTTTATAATTAAACGTATTGTTTTCAGAACTTTGAAAAAAAAAGTGTGCGTGTAATCTTCACGCACGATTAAGTAGAACTGTTAAGAAATGCCCATTTTCGTTATAAACTTGATCATTTATTGGCGACTCTTATAAGTTATTACCTCTTACAGCTCGTTCAGACGGCATGCACGGGACGGTTTTGGATAAAAACCGGTCACCGTGATACTCATTCACAAGACACACGGCGACCGTGATACAAATTGACACGACACCTGGCGAAAGGAAACGAATTTCTATATTCATAGCGCTAGTTGGTTTCTTGCAACAATAAAAATGGATGTGAATACGTTTGTTATGATGTATTGGTATATAAAACATATTCATTGCTATAATTTGAGGTAGTTGTATTACATGTCATTTGGCATAAAAAACATAAATTAATAAAATAGTACGAAAAAGGTGTTTTTTCAATTATCTCGGTTAATGGTTTATGGATTGAAATAACTTTTATATTAAAAAACTTTTTAAAATCTTTAATTTTTATTTTAACTGTTTGTCTCATAATAATAAAAAAAAAATTATTAACCAATAAGTTTTTTTTCGATTTTTGTAATTGTTAAAAAACAAACAGGTCAAATTTAGCAGTATGTATACGGATTTTTCAACTACTACCTTCCAAATACCCATTTCGACCCTTCAAATACCTTAAAAACATTTTTTATTGTGTCACGGTGCACGGTTTGCAGTGACAAACCCGGGTGTAAATACCGCCGGCAACGGCAAGATGTCCCAGCCCGGTGCACCGTCGACTTCGGTGAAGACGCACATTTAAAACTATGCGCCACAAAGAAACTCGACATCCGATACACCGTCCCGTGCATGCCGTCTGAACGGGCTGTTAGTCGAGTCATTTCATCTAATGCGCAGCAGCCGCGGAGTGGAGAGTTACAAACATACATACATACAGGTGAAGTTAATAAAAGCGTGTTAAAAATGATGCTATTGAACAGTACAAAACTGAGATAGAAAAAGAAAAACACGTTTCATTAGCTATTAATGAAGTTGGACTCATAGTCCAGACAGATTAGTATTCTGTGAGTGTTGTCAAGGCAGATTTTGGAAGTGAAGTGTCCATACTTATTATTTTCTGAGAATGTATTGAACATAGATCACTATTTAAAGATGAAAAGTTCATGCCTTGTAAGAGAAAATGGTGAAATTGTACTGAATAAAACTCATTCATAGTATTACCAAGTACAGATGCAAATATTTGTCACTGAATTACATCCCAATGTTTTTTTCAAACAGAGAGTTTTACCAGACTTTGAATTTTGGGAAAAGAACTCCACAGTAGCCTTACAATTTCATGAAGAAGTCATTATGACAGAACTATTAGGAAGGTTCTTTTCCAAAGAAGATTGTGAGGCCAAAATTATACATTGGTGTATCTGCAAAGGTGTAGACGATGATTGAGTGCTCTGGAGATGACTGAATAACGTGTGGTATTGCTAGAGTTGTGTGGAGAAACAAATTGTTTAGCTAATAGCCTAATAATTGTATTAGGTGTAACTCTGCAATTAAATTATTGATGTATTTTTTGTAAATAAATGTAGAATTAAGTTAGCCTTGTATTAATTGTAAGCTCTTTGTCGATGTTGTCTTGTGGAATTGTTTCTATGACCTTAGGGGTTTTATTTTCTAGCTTTTTTTTTGTTTTGAAACAAAATAAACTGTTATATAAGAGTTTTATTTTTTTATTGTCTCCAAAATGTTATACGGTATTTCAAAAGAGTGTAGAGTAATAAATCACGAAGTGTCAAGAAATTTGGCTGAATTTCGGTGTCGTCTATGGGCGTAGGCAAATCTTAGAATTATTAAACTTAATAATTAAAGTAAATTAAAAATTATAGATAGATAATAATAAAAGGCCATTTTTGGAAAGTAATTTGGTCTGAAATTTAAGTATTTAAGTAAAATTTCTTAAAAAAAAACACTAAGTTTAGCGGTTTTTATAAACTTTTTTAATCTGTAATTTGGATTCATTTATTTTAGCATGATTTCTCAAAAAAGGATTAACACTTAGTTCCAGAGGTATCATGTCATTATAATAATCCCTTTTTGACCCTAAGAAAAGAAATTAAAATTAAAGAAACAAACAAATCAAACGGTTCACCAATCATACAATACCTATTAAAAACAGGTAATTAAAACCTTTAATGCGCCACCAGTTGAAATAGACTGGTAACTACGTTTACAAATAATGCGGTCAAAAATAGATACATGCATTTCCATCTTGCGGTGAACATACAAACCAAAGTAGTTGGTAAAATATAATATTAAAGATATCTATTCTTTTGTCGGAAAGAGATCTACTTAAGCAAAGTGTCATCTAATACCAGACATATCCGTCTGGTAACGCACACAAGTAATTTTTTTTCTATTGTGGGATTCCCAGACGAATTCAATTGGTATAGGGTATACCTAATTTAGTTTGTGATTCCCAGTTTTCTGAGTGAAGCAATTAAGTGTATTAGAAATAATAAGTGGAATAAGTAATAGAACAGAAAAACTGACAAAATTAGCGTTGGGAATAAATCAACAGAATAGTTTTGACTTAGAGGAAGAACCTTTTAGTGAGAATTCGGACTGTGATCCTAATTACTCCCCTTCAGAATCCTCATTTAGTTCGGATGATATCAGTACCCAAAAGCAATGATGAAGTTGGGGATGTCGGTAAGTAAACAAAAGACTTTTTCCCTTCGTACCATTATTTTGCAATGAAATTTGTAGGAGACCAAGCATTTTCATCGAGCGATATTTTGAAAACCGTTGCAACCCCTGATGCATGGAACCTGATGCAAGAAAATGATTCTGTAGACTTAAGTATTAATGAACATTCATTGTACTCCGTAATTAACTTCCGTACTGACTCTATTAAACCTCTAGAATCATATTTATTGTTTATAAATGACACTGTCATTGATCTCCTAGTTACAAAAACCAATCGATATGCATCCCAACAAATCAGCAGGAACCTACTAAAGCCTAAATCTAGACAAAGGTCGTGGAAACCTATACATCAAAAGGAGATGAAAAACTTTTTAGACATTATAATTTGTACAGGATTGACAAATGTTCCTGCTTTACAACTGTACTGGTCAAAAAATCCTCTTTATCAGAATAGTTTTATAAGTAGCATCATGACAAGGGACAGGTTTTTACTAATCTTAAAATATTTGCATTTCAATGACGATGGGGGTTAAGGGGTTTGCAAAATACTACAGACAAACTATACCGAATTAGGCCTTTATTGGATATTTTAAATAACAAATTCCAAGAAATACTGACTCCTGGGAGAAACGTCGTTATTGACGAAAGTATGGAGCCTTGGAGAGGACGCTTAGGGATGCGTCAATATATTAAAAAAAGGCATAAATATGGTGTAAAACTGTATAAAGTTTGTACAACAGATGGTTACACTTATAAAATGAAGGTATACTGTGGTAAAGAAGATCCAATTGCAAGTACCCAGGCAACCACATAACGTCAGGTGACGTTTATAAAACGTCTCATTTTGGTCATATTGCTGACGTTAGGTTACATTACGTCTAATAAACGTAGAATTTTGGTCATGTAATGACGTAAATATTAAAATAATATTTTGGTTACACTTTTTAAGTAAATTGTAAAATAATCGAAGAAAAATTCTTGATTTAGACATTTATTTAGATTAAAGATTTAAAAAAATAATTTTATTCACTGAGCTTCATAGATCTGAAGACTGTCATTTTAAATTTGGAAAGAAGAAGAATTCAAATTCTAACCTCAAATCATGCAGCATGCCGCGATTGCCGCGAAAACATTCTTTTTGCCCGCGAACTATAGTATAAATCAGTGCTGGTGATATGGCTTATGTAGTTGTGGAGTTAGAAGGTGGGGAATTAGGTGTAGTATTGACAAATGGCTAAGTCCAGATAAGGGAGAAGTGTATTGGTCCCCTTACAAGGACAATTATTATACATTCAAGAAATCGCTTGAAAGGAGGGAAGAACCAAATGGAACAACTTGGGCGTTGTATCCCATAAACCGTTTTTTTATGAGACTGGTATGTGCATTTTTCAATTCGTATTTTCTTAATTTCTTAATTCATTCCAAACTTTTTATATTGCTTTTTATATTGCTTGCTTAAGAAGATCTCACCAAAGCATTAAAAAAACAAAAAGAAGCCGAATACACGTCAAACACTGACATTGATGACGAGGTTGTAGGAAAAAGGATTTTAATAAAAAGATATTTGGATAGTGATACTGATGAAAAGAAAGAGGATCAATGGTCAAGAAAACGACCCGTAATTTTCAATAAATATAAATCAAGAAGAAAGTTGTCTTTTGTTGGTAATTTTTAACTGAACTTTTTTTGGCATATACAATGAAGTTTTCTTTTTTTTTAGACAAAAGCATTAAAGAAGAAAATAAATCCCAAACAAATAAGGCAATACCAGAATGCATTCAAACTAACTCTTATTCAGTTGCCACTGAAAGTAAGTATATTAAACTTTTTTAGGCATATACAATGAAGTTTTCTTTTTTCAGACAAAAGCATTACAGAAGAAAATAAATCCCAAACAAATAAGGTAATACCAGAATGCATTCAAACTAACTCTTATTCAGTTGCCACTAAAAGTAAGTATATTAAAATTTTAGGTTCTTATCTTATAAAAAAATTATTGTTACGTTTTAGTTTATAACCTAGTATTACCACATCTTATTACACTGATAGAACAAAACACCCAAATACTGGAAGCTATAAAAAATAGGGTCATTGTTGAAGATAAAGAAGTGCAAAGGCTAATGAACACAACATTTCCCCTAAATAATAATACTGAAGTCGATTCATAAGAAAATGAACGAATGAACATAAGACTAAAAGTTTGGTAATGTTTCTACACCTTAATTAAAACATTTTTTTTAACCCAGTTTTATTTTCAGGCATCTTATTTATCAAGTTTAGGAGGAGAGAATATTGTCACCAACAAGCGGCGGTGGCAGTTGGCGGTGCGGCAGACAGTTGGTAGTTAGTGATAATGATAAGTGCATGGTGCATATTACGGTCTAGTCCACTGTTTATTTGCATCTTTATCTTTACTAAATTGTTTGTGCCGTGTAAAGTCCCAGCTTGTGTGTAAAATAAGTGGAAAAAAGAGAGATGGTACTCTGCTATCTTTTTTCTCTAAAAAGACTAAGCCTAATGACGACAATCAAAAATAATATAAATATAGTGCCAATAGTGCCTATTGCAAATCCACATTTTGACGAAGTCGAGATCGAGAAAGTAGTGGAGGATCCAGTTTCTTCCGCTTCAACCAGTACAAACTTAGAACCGCCAGCACAGGTAGTAGTAGTACACTAGTACTAATTAGGGCTCGGATTTATATGCATTTCCATGTTCCTTTTATATGTAGTATTATGCTAAGTTAAATTTCTACATGTTTCATCCACATGTGAAACACATATGTAAGTTTGAAAGTGCATATGTTACCGGCCAAACCCGATTTCAGGCTAAACTAGTGTGGCCTAGGATGAACTAGTTCATCCTGACCGCCTTAGGAAAAACACATATGAATGCATTTTTTTTAAGGTTTTTATAAACGGATGCATACTTTTGATTATCCGAGCAAATTTGCATATTTTTTATACTAATTTCAAATTTTCTTGCACTTCAGATAATTTTTTTTTATAGTAAATGCATTTAAAATCTTGTATTATTTTAAAAATTTGCTGAATTACAGTTTTTAGGCAGTTTCTGCCTGTTTATACACTTTTATAATAATTTTCAAGTCGCAGCTTGCTTAAAAGCAGGAAGTCGTAAACATAAACTCATAAAAAATATAAATGCAAGGCCACTAAGGGTTAAGTTTCTATTTTATTTTGATTGAATGGTTAGAATGGTTTCTCAGAACTATTTGCAAATTTGCATGGGTCGTGTTTATCTTCTAAAGCAGGAAATGATTAAAAGATTAAGACTCAGGTTATTCAGTCGTTTTCTTCAAAAATGTGTCTATTTATCAAGTTTATTTACTTTTTTTAATTTAATATTAGAAAATTATAATTATTTATAGTGTGAAAGGCCTCTACACCCACGGGTTTAAGAGGATATGATAATGATGATTGTAATTATAAAATTACATATGTTTTAGGTTAATAAATTGTAATATTGAGATTTATTTTTAAAAAAACTAACCATAATTTAAAAAAACATAAAAAACTTGTGAAAGTGCATATTCAACAAGATTTTATATTATAAATGCATAAATTGCATATTTTAAGTGCATATATAAGTGCATATTTAATACATTTATAGTGCATAAAATAAATGCATTCATATTTTTGACATTTTAAGTGCATATAAATCGGAGCGCCCTACTAATAACTAAGAAATATAATATTGTGAACTTAGAAAAATAATACACATTGTATTGTTTAATTTTTTTTAGCTATCGAACCAATTTAATATGCACAATATTGGTGCACACATTAAAAAAAAATTGAATGATACCGATTTAGCAGTTGTACTGAGAAATACATGGAAACCAAGCTGTACATACCAATTTGAGGTAAAAAAGTTTGGGATGAAGATGCGCAAGTTCAATTTGTCATGGCTAGAACGTTGGAACTGGGTAGCATACTCAGACATCCAAAAGGGAGCATTCTGCAAATACTGCGTACTATTTTACGGCCAACAAGGCGCTGGGAAAGGAATGCATTCACCACCCATATCATTGGTTGCTTAACCGTTTAGTAAGTGGAAAGATGCAGTTGAACTTTTTAATATACATCAAAATAACACATACCATAGATTTTGCACGATAAAAGCTATTGAATTTTTAAAAATATTTAATCAAAAGCAAAATGACATTTTTGCCCACTGCATAAGAGAAATGAAAATAAAATAAAAAGGAACAGGGAGATACTCAAAGCTATAATTAATACTATTGAGCTATGTGGTCGCCAAGGACTAGCACTCAGGGGTGGTGATGACTTAGGTGACCTGGAGTTGGATACTCCTATCCAAAATGACGGTAATTTTAGAAGTTTTTTGCGCTATCGAATCCAAAATATTCAAAATGACGACGATGTGTTTTTAAATCATGTAAAAACGGGTGGTAAGAATGCAACGTATATTAGTGCCGATATACAAAACCAGCTAATTTCTATTATCGCCGAGTACATTCAGCGTCAAATATGTAATCGAATAGAAAAGGCAAAATATTTTACAATACTAGCCGACGAAACTACAGACATTAGCCGCATCGAGCAGTTCTCTTTATGTATTCGATACTTAGATGAAGATTGTTCCAGTTCCGAAAAATTCAAAAATATCAATTTAAGAGAAGATTTTCTACAGTTGGTTCCAGTCCATAGCACTACGGGAGTTGAACTGGCCAACAACATTATTAGTACCTTGACATCTTTGGGATTAAATTTGGAATATGCACGAGGACAAGGGTGCAGCAAACATGCGAGCTACTTTTAGAGGTGTCCAGGCAATTTTATTGAAAAAATATCCAAAAGCATTTTATACACATTGTTTGTCCCATTGTTTAAATTTATGTATTAACGATGCTTCAAAAGTACAACAAGTACGAAACACTTTAGGGACAGTACAAGTGCGTGTTTTCGTATGTTAGCCAAACGATCAAATATATTACGACTAAAGTTAGAATCCAAATCTTTCTCTGGCTTGAAAAAATTTTGCGAAACGAGATGGGTGGAAAGACACGAGGCCATTTCGATATTTGTTGATGGTTTCTTGGAAATTGTAAGTGCACTAGAAGAACTTATGTTAGATGACAAAGTTGCTAATTCTTTACACAAAACACTTTGTAGTTTTCCATTTTTAATCACAGTATGTATAATGGAAAAAGTTCTTGGAATTACATATTTTATTTCGCAATTTCTTCAGACCGAAAATATGGACATAATGACAGCTTTGTATTCCGTTGAATCAACTATTCAAAAACTAAAAGCAATAAGAGATGAAGAGGCGTTTGCTGTGATATTCAATCGGGCATGTGAAATGGCAAAACAAGTTGGCGTGTCTCCGACTGTACCACGGATAGTTGGGACCCAAAGGCACGAAGCAATTATGAAGAACACAACGGCGATTGTTCTTCGTACTACAGGCAGTCTATTTTTTATCCCTATTTAGACGACTTACTTTCATCCTTTAATGAAAGGTTTAAGTCCAACTCAAACATTATAACTTCACTTTCTTATTTATTGCCCTATAAAGTGGGTAACTCAAACTTTAGGGATGCGAAGCCAGCTATCGAATTTTACAGAGTAGATCTATGTAAAGTGTAACGATTGCATCGTTTATTTCGATCAGTTCTCCTGGACTATAAATATTTTTAAATTATTTATTGTTTTGGCGTTGTAACGAGTGGGAGACTGCAAAGTGGTAGGAGAGTTATTGGCTTCGTAGTCAATTTGTGATTTTATTCTGTTCATTTGAACGTTGAATTGTTTTAATTCAAAGTTTTCCAACAAACATTGCCCTTCTGTCTCTGGTAAGTTATTTATTACCTTGGTTTTAAATTTAATAGTTTAATAATCCAAAATGCGGTGAATGTAATATTTTATTTGTTTTACTAATATTTTAAATATTCGAATACAATGGCTTAATTCAATACTAGGTCAGTTTTTGTGGTATTTTTTTTATTATTTATACTTAAAAGATAATTAATTTTTTCTCGAAATATGGAGAGACTGATAGCTATTGTGTTCGAATAAAAGTATTTGAAATTCGGAGTTTTGATTCCAACTTTATTGACAGGGTTATTGCCAACTGAAAGAAGGGCCCTAAAATTTGGTTTACCAAAAACAACATTTTGAATTCGTCAAGAGTTATCATCAGAAAGTCCGTTGCAGTTCTGATTTTCCGGACAGGAAAACCGAAGGGAAATTCCATATCGCCCGCTGTTTGTTTTTAGAAGTCTTCAGTGGAAATCAAAACTTCACAACTATTGCTTAAGAAAACACCGTTATCAAGCCATCAACAAAACAAGATAAGAGATAAAATTAATTTTTCATTAACTATCAACAATAAGTAACCTAATTTATTGAAATAAATCATTTTGAAACGGATCTAGTATTTTATTTGTATGTCAGTACTGGCGCCCTATTAAAAAACTTGATTGGGGTAAAAACTAAGCAAAATTTCAGCAGAACCCTCTGGAGCTAGCAAAGGGTATTTTAACGCTACAAATTTGGCGCCCAACGCCAATGTAATTTTTAAAGGGTTTATTGGGTTACAAAAGATATATCCGGCAATCCTAGAAGCAGAGTTCGACTTTTGGAAATAGAAATGGTTAAACGAAAAAGATGTACCAAAAAGTCTTTTGGAAGCCCTAAGACAATGTCTTAAGGAATTTTTTCCGAATATCCGAGTGCTATTATCAATATTTTCCGTATTGCCTGTTACTACAGCGTCCGTCGAAAGGAGCTGTTCTTGTCTGAAAAGAATTAAAACATACCTACGAAATTCGACCAGCGAAACACGACTAAACGGCTTGGCTCTAATGAACATCCACAGAGAAGTAAATATTGATGCCGACATTGTAACAGATATGTTTGCATCCAAAAAAGAAAGGAGATTGGATTTCAAATTATGAAGACTTAAGTAAACATAAACTGTTTATTATTTCATTATTTCATGTTCATTTCAAATACTTTATATTTTATCGTTCAGTAAAATAATTTTATTAGTATATTATTACACGTAATATAATTTCCAACAGTTGATAGATTTTTTCTCAACTAAAAATGGACTATGGGGCCCCCCAAAGAAACTTTCTGGCTACGGCACTATCACCATACATCACAATATAATTTTATTGGAAAAAATAATAAGAGGGCCTTCAGCTAGCTAGGGTTAAACAAACTGGTTATAAGTAAGTTAACATTTTCATAAGTCCATTTCTGAAATTTTTTAAAACTTAAAAGTAATGTGATGCAAAATTGCAGATTAAAAACAACTCTTTTATTGCAGTCCTCACTTTTTGGAAGGTGTAGTTACAAGGTTGTAATAACCAATTTTGTTTTAGATGTTGTCAAGGGTAAAATCAAAGTTACTGATATTAAAGTTGAAAAGGCAATTAAAAATTGGCTTAAACATGCCCCTCAACGCCTTAAATTAGCTGCAATAAAAAGTGACCAGTTAAGAAAGAGACAATAGTAAATTTGTTTTTTAGAAGTTGTGTTAATTTTAGTGTCTCTCCCAAAAAAGACATGTTCCAAAAGCATAAATTAAAAGCCATTGTCAGTAAACGTCAACTTCAAAAAAGAATTATAAAAAAACATTGGGATGTAATTCAGTGACAAATATTTGCATCTGTACTTGGTAATACTATGAATAAGTTTTATTAAGTACAATTTCACCATTTTCTCTTACAAGACATGAACTTTTCATCTTTAAATAGTGATCTATGTTTAATACATTCTCAACAAATAATAAGTATGGACACTTCACTTCCAAAATCTGCCTTGACAACACTCACAGAATACTAATCTGTCTGGACTATGAGTCCAACTTCATTAATAGCTAATGAAACGTGTTTTTCTTTTTCTATCTCAGTTTTGTACTGTTCAATAGCATCACTTTTATGTGACAATCCCCACTGAATTGCTTTTGCATTAAGAAGGATTTTAGTGGGATAGCAAATTGATTTTATTAATTATTA
This sequence comes from Altica lythri, assembly GCA_964028335.1. NCBI lineage: Eukaryota > Metazoa > Arthropoda > Insecta > Coleoptera > Chrysomelidae > Altica > Altica lythri. The sequence continues at coordinate 95,159,015 of OZ034801.1, read as the reverse complement.
TTAATTAAGGATGGTTTGTTTCTTTTGTCCTACAAACCATTTTAAATTTTGAAGCTGTCATTCTTCCAGCTTTCTGAATATACCAGTTCTGGTTTGCACTCTACTTTCTTGTAACTTTCTCTATCATATTCCTTTGTTCCATATTAACATCAATAATAATATTTTTTTAAATAAGCATAAGTTCTGAATGGGTTTTCTTTAAATCATTCTCATAATAAATATTACTTAGAATAGATGGTGTTAGATTCACGAATTATAAATTCTCACTCCAGCCGTGCTGTAGTACGTACTTTGTACCGACAATTAATACTTAAGTATTCACCTTTTGGCTGACCAACCGTTTCCTAGGTAATAACAAAAAAAAGTGAGCCGTCACGGGACGCCTGGCAGATGTGAAACATCAACATTATTTTGTAAAAGTATATGCTGCATTCAATAAAAATAAGAGTGTGCGTGTAACATTTACGCTCGATTAAAGTAAACATTGAAAAATTTAAAAACTTTAAAAATTTTGAAAATTTAAAAAATTCTGAAAATTTTGAAAATTATCATGATTTTCAAATTTTTGAAAAATTTTGAAAATTTAAAAATTTTAAAAATCTTCACAAATTTGAAAATTTTAAAATATTTTGAAAAATTTAAAAAATTTGAAAATTTTGTAAATTTAAAAAATTTTGAAAATTCTAAAAATTTTGAAAATACCTTTTCCGTGGAAAAATACAAATATATATATATATTATATATATATACCAATTTTCATAATAATCGGTCCAGTAGTATTTGAGTTCATCGATAACATACAGACAAACATTCATTTTTATAGAATAGATAGTATGCGGAGTGGTGTTAGGTTTTTGCGTCACCGTCGCCATGCCAGAAATCCAAAATTTGTTTATTATTTAGTTTTTATATTTATTTACCTAAATATTATAAGATAATATGCACTTTTAAGTCTATATTTCAATTTTTAATATTTTTAAACATCAGTAAAAATATTAAAAATTAAAATATGAGCTTTAAAAGTGTATTTCTATATGAAACAATTCATACCCTGTCCCGCCAAATTTTTGAATCGATGAGCTTCTTCCCCCTATTGTTGGCGCGCCACCGTCGCTCAAAACATGAGACCAATTTCATATAAGATATTAGTACATCTCTTTATTATATTTTATCGATGCGTTAGGTTTTTTACGTCATACATTCATACGTCACCGTCACCACGCCAGAAATCTGATTTACGTGCGGCTATAGATGTTTCACATCAACAATGTACAAGCGTCTATTTTGAGACATAACAGTGTCTCTTGTATCAATATTTCTGAGAATGACAATAATGAAATAGAAGATACTTTTGAAATTGCTAATAATGTTAATTTCTCTACTGCTGAAACAGTAAATACTGGGCAGTCTAATGTTTCTGCGACAATGTGTAAACCAATGCCTTCTACATATGTTTCAACTAACAATATTGGTAATACAAATTAAAATGATTCAGAGTCTGATAGTATATTTCACGTAATAAAAAACTGGGCAGAGTTACGAGGGTCTAGACGAGAATCCTGCTGAGCCAGTAAATAATTTATCTCTTTAGAGATAAGAAGTTTATATATAGAAGTGTAATTAATTAAAATATCATAATTGTTTTTATTCTTTAAGCGAAAGCTTCATTGTAAATTAGAAATAAATTTTTAAAAACGGCTTTTCGGTTTCAATAAACATATCTGGCGCAGTCAGTAGGATTTGTGCGAGTCGTGAAAAACTGTTGTATCGTTTCAATCGAAAAACAGTGATTTTTTGGGACTTTCCTTACGTTTTAACGTGTTAGGCGCAAATTCAACAAACCTACCCTTCAGTGGACTTCACCCTTCAGAGGACAAGTGAAACTGATCCAGCAAGCCGTAGGAAAAGGATATACTGGTATTGAACCATCGAGGTAAGTGCCAAGTTTCTTTTTGCCTTTCTTTAATCCTTTCTTTGGAATCAAGAAGGATAGTTGATAACGGCCGTATTCACTGCTACCAAATTTAGCCGGTTATTCGTCGATTAAGCATTAACGCTAGTTAAAGCTATTCACTGCCATCAAAATCATAGTTGACAGTAGTTAAATTTAATCGGTCAAATTTGTACGATTACCGAGCGATTAACGTTTTCTAACCTCGTTTTTGTGACAGATCAGATAAAAAAATTTTAAGTGCATAATAGTAAGGGTAGTGTTTAATGCAGAATTACGTTAATTTTAGTCGTAAGTATGATTTGTATTATGTTTGTAACATAATACTTACTTTTACTTACACATTATATTTCTCACTTATTATATGCTTTTAATTTTTTTTACTGCTTTATAATGGAGTTTGAAGACGAAACTATTTTAGAAGATGACTTTGATGCGATTGATTTACTGGAGTTTGGTTTCCCTCGCAGAGAGTATACAAGAACCAACTACTTTGATGATCTGGATGACTTATCTTTTTTTCGAAGGTTTAGATTAAGCAAAAATGCAGTAATGTCTATTTTAGACTTGATAGAAAACCAACTGGAATTTGATAATGATAATGGGTATACCTTTCTTGAGTTAAAAAATAACAAAATTTTGGTATGATTTTCTATTAACTATAATTACAAATCTTCTTCTTTTAGAAATAACAGTGTATCGCCAATAAATCAACTACTATTAGCTCTAAGGTTTTATGCGAGCAACAATCAGCAAATTGGATTAGGAGACTATATTGGATGTAGCCAGGTAACTGCCTCAAGAATTATTCGAAGAGTAACAAATGCTATTGCGGGATTAAGACCTCTTTATATAGAAATGCCAAATAGAAATAATATGTTATTAACCAATGAAGCATTTTATGAAAAAGCAGGGTTTCCAAGGGTTGTAGGATGTATCGATGGTACACATATAAAACTACAATCACCAGGTTAGTCTCTCGAACTGTTCCTATTACCCTATTATATATTTAAATAGTAGTATACAAACAAAATATAGACTTTATTATATCTAATTAGGTGGAATCGATGCTGAAGTATATAGAAACCGGAAGGGTTATTTTTCAATAAACACACAAGTAATAGGTGGCCCAAATTTAAAAATTTTTGACATTGTCAGCAGATGGCCCGGATCGACCCATGACCAAACAATTTTTAATAATTCTCGAATAAAGGCAGCATTTGAAGAGGGTGTATTTGAAAATAATGTTTTATTAGGTAAAGTCAGTTGTATTTGTATTAGTTGGTTTCTACATATACAATTAATTTACTTACAGGTGATAGTGGTTATGCACTGACAAATTATTTACTAACACCACTAAACAATGTGAATACAAGAGCTGAACGGCTATACAACTCTGCCCATATACATACTAGAAATACTGTTGAAAGACTGTTTGGTGTATGGAAGCGAAGGTTTCCGGCTATTGCATATGGTTTAAGGTGTAATGTTGATACTAGTATGGCAATAATAGTAGCTACTGCAGTTTTGCACAATATCGCAATAGCCAGGAATGAACCTGAACTACCTCCAATCAATAATGTTAATGCTGTTGAATTAAATCATCTAATAGAACAAGGAAATATTCCAGATGTTCCTGTTGCAAATCTTGCTAGAAATTTGGCACACAATTACCGACAGTTGTTAATTAATAATTATTTTTCAAATATATAAAATTAACTTTTTTTAATATGACGTATTATTCCAAATAATGATTTAGTGACTTAAAAAATCCTTTTTTGTAAATATTTTAAACTTTTAATAATTCTATAAATATATTTTTCTTGTAACACTCTTTAATGTAAATAAAATACTGTGGAAATAAAACATCGTTTAATTAAAATTAACTTAAAACAAACAACAAAATAATTTACAAGGAACAAGAACATATTACATTAGTTTCTTTTTCTTTAACTCAATATCTAGTTTTAGAGACTGAATTTCTATAGTATGTTTTTCTAATTTTATTTTTTCTTCTTGTTCAAGCATGTTAATTTGCTTATTCACAAAAAACAAACGCTTATCCATCAATTCATCATATTTTTCTGCAAACTTAGCAGAAGTAATATTATGAATTTTCTGAGTTGGTCTTCTCTTACTTTGGCTTGTAGCAGAAGGGATCTAAAATACAAGCAAATAATTATTAATACTTTTTAATGCATTATTTATAAATTTGGTATACCTCTTTGAATACAGATGTACTAGGCCTACTTAAATGAAGATCTTCAGCATGTGTATTTAGAGTTACGCTTGTAGCATCTTTCTCAATGTTTGCTGCATTTTCTTTTAACTACAAAATAAAAAAACGGATGACAAAAATACAACCCATACAATGTGAAACTCCTTGTTAAGAAATTTTTACATACTTGGTTATGCAAATCCTGCGAAAACTCAAAATTAATTTCTTCATCGGGCTCTACTGGATAAGAAATGGTAATCATCTGTAAATTTACTTTGATGTAAATGTAACTATATTATGTGACTAAAAAATACTTACTTCAGCATCAGAATCAAATGGATTATCACATCCTCTAGTAGTTTTCTCATTAACAATTCCTAACATCACTTTATCACAATTGTCAAACTGAGGTAAAGTTGTTGATGGTCCACCCCCCGTCTTGAATATTTCAATTCTTTCTTTAGATAGCTTCCTTCGCAATTCTTTTTTTTTTGGTTTTCATAAAAAAGTTTCAGACTGCTCCACTGCCTAAATATACCTGATTTACTTGTAGAATTAAAAAGTTTTTCAATATCTTTCCACGCCCTTAACTTCGTACTAACCGATTCTTGATTTGTTTTTTTATTTTCTAATATTGATGCGTATTTATTCGCAATAATTGATACTAATAATTCTTTTTCTTCTGGAGTAAAATTCGGCGATCTCCCTTTTTTTATAGATGACTCCATTTTTATATAAAATCTTATTTCAATTACCTATAATAGTATTCGTATAATGACGTTGGATTAAAATAAAAGAAGATGTATGGGAAGTAACTAAAGAACTACTAATTGCTACCAACATATTTATATTAAACTAAAATTTTCCTACTGTGTACAGCGATGCCAAATTGTTATTGATAGTTAGTTAACTAAGCAGCAGTGAATAACAAAGTGACAATAGTTTGTAAACTCCAGTTTGCCAACTGAAGTTAACTTTAAAAGCAGTGAATACGGTTATATTGTAAAACAAAATAATAATATTTAAATAATTTTATGAGTACAGACGAAGAATTGTCGAAGTTTTTTAGTAATCTCGCTGTAAAATCAAATAAAGATTCAAATTCAGTTAAAATGGCAACTTCAGTAACAAGACCTATTAATTGGGATCTTTAAAATATTTCAAATATTCTTATTTTTGTATTTTGGCAACACTGTCAACCCCGCGTCATGTGATGCGAATTCTTGTAACGATGGAACGGGTGACAAGTTGCGAGAGAGAGTTGATTATTAGACGTAGAAAAGCAAACAGTTTTGTATTTGAAAGTAGCTGTAATAAAAATTCAAATTACTTCGTTTATCTTGCTGTGTTTCATTACAATTTCTCGAAGTGGAGTGTGCCCCTGAAGATATTATCAACAGTCACACAACACAAACATTGGTCCTTCTCGTCGAATAAGAAATAAGAAATCTAAATAATAGAAACAGTACCGGCAGCCATAACGCATCTCGATAGCAGTCAGAATCAGCACCCTGCAGCGAGACTACAACGAAGACATCACACAATCAGGTCAGATCATCTCTTTTTATCACGTAACCATTACTATTTGCCTTCCTTTTTCATTTTCAACCGCTTCGGCTACCACTTGTTGTTTTTAAAATATTTTACAATTTTTAATTCCGTTTTTTGAATGGTGTTTAGGCAGATTGTATTGGCATTTATTTGGTTTGATCATATACTTTCAAATACAATAAAATATTACTCACATACAAGTTGAATACAATAAATTGATACTGAATAATTTCATGAGATCACTCGACTCGTTATTTTACGATAATTTCATGATTTAACTCGACTTGTTATTTTACGATAATTTCATGATTTAACTCGACTCGTTAGCTTACGATAATTTCATGATTTAACTGTACTCGTTATTATACGAGAATTTTTATGATATAACTCGACTCGTTTTTTACGATAATTTTTTTTTATATTCTCTACCTACTCGAATCACAAACTTTACGATAAGCAGTACATAAAAAAAAACACGAATTTAATCAAATTATCAAATATCGAAAATAAAAAACAAGGTTCTCTCGTTTTCACTTAAAGTTTATTTAATTTATTACATTTTAGTCCTTTTGCTTTACATACTCGTAATTTCACGTAAGTTATCATGAGTGATAATATAACAAAAAGGCTTAAAGCTCGTCGCGCACAAATTAAAGCTGAATTGACACGATTTAAAACGTTTTTAGACAAATGTCAAACGGAACCAGGTTCGCTAACTCAATTAGAGACACGTTTAGACACAGTTCGTGATATTTTATCTGAATTTAAGCAAATTCAAAGTGAATACGAAGATGAGTTGTTAATAGAGGGTGCTCTAGATGAAGAAGCAGCTTGTCAAGAAAGGCATGAGTTCGACACAAAATATTACGATGCAATGTCTCTCGCTAGAGAACTTATGCAAAACTTAACGGGTCAAAGAGCATCTGCAAATTCAGCATCTTATGTAAACAGTCCTACTATTGCTTCAAATATCTCGGTTCCTAACTCATCGGCAAAATTACCGCATCTGAAAATTCCCGAATTCTCAGGCTCATATAGTGAGTGGCAACGATTTCATGATACTTTCACGGCGTTAGTTCATAATAACAATTACTTACAAGATATCGAAAGGTTTTATTATCTTCAAAGTTCTTTAAAGGGTGAAGCAGCACAAGTCATAGCTTCTCTTCAAATTTCTGATGTAAATTATTCTAAAGCTTTTAAATTATTGCAAGACAGGTATGAAAATAAAAAGGCTATAATTAACTCACATTTAAAAGAAATTTTTGATTTACCGTCCATTCCTAAAGAGTCTCACGCACACTTACGAAAATTTAATGATTCCTTTCTGAGAAACTTGCGTGCTTTAGAAAGTTTAGGTGAGCCAGTCGTTAGCTGGAACACAATGCTCATTTATATGATCATTTCTAAATTAGATTTTTATTCTAAGCGGGAATGGGAAAATTATAGTAAAGATATAGATAAACCTAGTTTAGAAGATTTTACAAAATATTTAAATCAACGATGTCAGATATTAGAATCCCTGGAAACAAAATCGGGTACAAACCGTCGTAGTCATGAAACAACTAAATCATTTTATACATCACGGCCAGATTTGACGTTATCATGCACAGTGTGTAACGGAAAGCATTTCATCTATTACTGCCCTAAGTTTAAGAACTTATCGAATGAAGCAAAATGGGAACAAGTTAAACAATTACGATTATGCACGAATTGTTTGCGCAAAAATCATTTAAAAGCCGATTGTAAATCATCTGGTTGCAAAATATGTAAAGCAAAACACAATACTTTATTACATCCATCGCGATCTAATCAGTCTACACATTTACACAATAATGGAAATCCAACCCCGAATAATAATCGAAATAATGAATCTCCAAAAACAAATGTTGATTATAACAACGAACCTCAATCCACGAACAATCATCGCAATAACGAAACCTTATCAATGGTTCAAGAAGAAATACCAGCTCAAACGGTCTTATCGCATTATATTAGAAAATATCCAGAAAATTTGGTGCTATTATCTACGGCAATTGTAAATGTATATGATGACAAAGGTCAAGCTATACAATGCAGAGTTTTGCTAGATAGCGGATCTCAATCCAATTTTATTACTCGCGATCTACTCAAAAGGCTAAACTTGCCTACAAGGAAAATCAATTTACCAGTGTCTGGGATTAATCAAATTAAAACTAATATATCACAACAAACTACTATAAACATGTCTTCGCTTCATCATAATTTTAACGTAGAAATCTCTTGTCTCGTGATAGACAAAATTACCGATTCTTCACCACAAAGTTCTTTTGATATTTTAAAATTGAACATACCAAATGTTCAGTTAGCCGATCCAAGCTTTAATATCACATCTGGCATAGATATGCTCATTGGTTGTTCTATATTTTTTGATTTATTGTGTGTTCGTCAAATTAAATTAGGTAAAAATTTACCCACTTTGCAAAATAGTTTATTAGGATGGATAATTGGTGGAAATATACCTATGTTACAACAGCAGTCAGCATGTTTTTGTTTAAAAACAGACCAAGAAATAAATTTAAGTAAGCAACTCGAAAGGTTTTGGCTTTTAGAAGAAATTCCTCGAAACTTTAAAAATATGTGGACAAAGGAAGAGCGTGAATGTGAACAACATTTTTGTAAAAATGTGGCCAGAGATGACACAGGTAGATTTGTAGTCAAGTTACCGTTGAAAGAAACTGTTTCGAAATTAGGCGATTCAGAAAAAAGAGCTTTAAATAGACTTTACGCTCTGGAGCAAAATTTAGCAAAAAATCATGAATTAAATAATCAGTATCAGTTATTTTTAACTGAATACGAACAACTTAAACACATGACAGAAATAGATAAGTCAAAGGATTCTGATTCAACTAAATATTATTTACCGCACCATAGTGTTTTAAAACCAGATAGTGTTACTACTAAGGTAAGAGTAGTGTTTGATGCTTCGGCAAAGTCATCTTCGAATTTATCTTTAAACGATATATTAATGGATGGTCCAGTTATTCAAAATGATTTATTTTCTATTTTAATACGTTTTCGAAGACATGAAGTAGTACTTATTGGTGATTTGACAAAAATGTATAGGCAAATCCTGATACATCAGGATCATAGAGATCTTCAACGCATTGTTTGGCGCAATAATCCGAACGAAAGTGTTAAGTATTTTGTTTTAAATACCTTGACTTACGGAACTAAACCAGCATCTTTTATTGCAACACGATGTTTAAAGCAAATTACTATTGATAATAGTGACAAATACCCTGCAGAATGTAATATAATCAAAAACGATATGTATGTGGATGACATATTAACAGGTGCTTCTAACAGTACTGAATTAGAAAAAATACATAAAAACCTTTCTGAGCTTTTATCAAGTTATGGGTTTGAAATAAGAAAATTTCAATCAAACGATTCAGATCTTTTACAAAGAATTGGTCAAACGTCCGATTCACCGTACATTATAACTGATGATGCCTCAACTAAAACTTTGGGTATTTCTTGGTTTCCATCTAAAGATATCTTTCAATATAAAGTTAACGAATATTTAAATCACACAAGCCACGTTTCTAAAAGAACAATTTTATCTTTCATTGCTAAAATTTTTGATCCATTGGGTCTCTTGGGTCCCCTTTTAATTAGATTTAAATTTTTACTTCAAATGTTGTGGCAACTAAAAGTAGGTTGGGACGATCCCATTCCATCAGATATACTTGAGCAGTGGATTGATTTTCAATATCAAATTTCCAAAATTCCTTCAATTCAAATTCCAAGACATGTTATCGCAACCAATGCTAAATGTCTAACATTGCACGGTTTCTCTGATGCAAGTGAAAAGGCTTATGGATGTGCTATATATATAAGAAGCCTAGATTCTTATGGAAGTATTGAATGTCATCTTCTATGTGCAAAATCACGCGTAGCTCCGGTTAAGCCTGTTACGCTACCTCGTTTAGAGCTCTGCGGAGCATTGTTATTAGCTCGTTTAATGTCTAAATGCTTAAGCATTTTGGATATAAAATTAGATGATGTTTACAAGTGGTGCGATTCTACCATCGTATTAGCTTGGATAGCAGGTGAGCCACGATTATGGAAAACTTTTGTATCAAATCGGGTGGCAGAAATACAAGATTTGTCGGTTATTCATTCTTGGAATTATATATCTTCTGAAAACAACCCTGCGGATATTATATCACGGGGAACTAACTTGGCTTATTTGGTTAATTGTGATCTGTGGTGGCACGGTCCTTCTTTTTTACTAAAACCTGAACGCGAATGGCCAAATGACACTAATATATATAAATTTTCACGAAATCTAGAAAAGGAAAAAATTCCTGAATTCAAACCGTCATCAGCAGTTTGTTTATGTAGCGATATATCAACAAATTTTGACATTTTTAAAACATTTTCTAAGTACACAAAGCTCGTACGAGTAATAGCTTATTGTTTAAGATTTTTAAATAATTGTAAAGGTTCAAAGGAAGACAGACAGGTTGGTCTTTTAACAAATTTAGAAGTAGAGCGCAGCGAAATTGTGTTAATCAAATGTGTACAAAGAGAATGCTTTTTAAAAGATATAACATGTATTAAGCAAAATAAAAATGTAGATATTAGGAGCAATTTAAAGTCGTTAGCACCATTTCTTGATGAAAGTGAACTCTTGCGCGTGGGCGGTAGATTAGAAAACTCCGAACTCGCTTTTGGCATAAGACACCCTATAATTTTACCAAGTAAGCATCCATTAACAAAATTAATAGTTTTTCATGAACACGAACGTTCATTGCACTCCGGTGTTCAAGGCACTCTTTCACATGTAAGGCAAATTTTTTGGCCAAGAAGAGGAAAAACTACAATAAAATCTTGTATTAGAAAATGTTTGAAATGCTTTAAAGCTAAACCTTTAGATTTAACTGCTCAAATGGGACAATTACCTAAATCACGTGTTACTCCCTCGAGTCCGTTTGCATCTTCCGCTGTTGATTTTGCAGGGCCCTTTGACTAAAAAGGTAGCAAAACAAGAAATAAAAAGATTATAAAGGGTTATATATGTGTTTTTGTATGTTTAACAACCAAAGCTGTCCATTTAGAGCTTATCTCTGATTTAACAACAGACGGATTTTTAACTATGTTGAAAAGATTTGTGTCTAGACGCGGACTCTGCACAGATTTATATTCTGATAACGCGACCAATTTTGTAGGCGCGAATAATGAAATAATAACTATCCATAAGTTCGTGATACACGAGTTGTTTCAAAATTATATGAACAATACACAAATCAAATGGCATTTTATACCGGCGCGCTCGGCACACTTTGGCGGCTTGTGGGAAGCAGCCGTTAAATCTGTCAAACACCATTTAAAGCGAGTTTTAAATCAAACCCCTCTAACCTATGAGGAATTTTATTCCATTTTGGTACAAGTGGAAGCAGTATTAAATTCCCGACCTATCACTCCCTTATCCGACGATCCTGATGATCTGGAGGCGTTGTCACCTGGTCATTTTCTGATAGGCAGACCACTAACAGCTGTCCCACAACGAGATTTTACTGAATCCAAAGTAAATCATATTAGAAGATATCAACATATGCAGCAAATATTTCAGCATTTTTGGGCCCGTTGGGTAAAGGAATATTTGCATAATTTACAACAACGTAGTAAATGGCAATTTCAGCGAGAGTCAGCTGTGAAAATTGGTTCTATGGTTCTGGTGAAGGAGGATAATGTTCCACCTCTCTGCTGGCCTTTGGCAAGAGTCGTCGCACTGTATCCTGGTGGTGATAGTGTAGTGCGAGTAGTTGGTTTAAAAACAAAGAGTGGAGTGATTAAAAGAGCTATTACAAAACTGTGCGTATTACCAATAGACTAATAAACGTGTTTATTATTGGTTCATTTTTAAGACATTTTTATGTTTTTTATTCTGTTATTAAGACTAATAACTATTGTTTGTTTGAATTGTATTTATTTTATTTGGTTTTGAAAGCCTAGCCTTTCAAGGGCGGTGGTATGTATAAGTTTAATTTAAAATATTTCAAATATTCTTATTTTTGTATTTTGGCAACACTGTCAACCCCGCGTCATGTGATGCGAATTCTTGTAACGATGGAACGGGTGACAAGTTGCGAGAGAGAGTTGATTATTAGACGTAGAAAAGCAAACAGTTTTGTATTTGAAAGTAGCTGTAATAAAAATTCAAATTACTTCGTTTATCTTGCTGTGTTTCATTACAATTTCTCGAAGTGGAGTGTGCCCCTGAAGATATTATCAACAGTCACACAACACAAACATAAATAATTTAAAAACTTTTGATGGCGATGCCAATAGTTTAAGTAAATTTATTGCGCGTTGTGAAAGTTTAATAGCAACATATAGGGTATACAATGATCAACAATTAAGTGATCATATTTTTGAATGTATACAAGGAAAATTAGTAGGTAAAGCAGAAGCTATGGTAGGAAATAGAATTGAATTAAATACATGGGACTTATTAAAACAAGCCCTTATACAATGCTTTTCAGACAAACGCAATTTAGACTGTTTAACACAGGAATTAACGAGAACAAGACCAGAAAGAAACGAAAACATGATTGACTTCGGTAGTAGACTACAGCTACTTAGAAGCAGTGTAATTCAAAGAGTTAGTAACGATATGACTCTGACACGAGAACAAAAAACCTGTCAAATAAATCATTATGACAAAACAGCCTTAAACACATTTATTGCAGGGTGTTCAGGGATGTTGAAAAATAACATGCATCTTAGACAACCTTCTTCTTTAGAAGATGCGATAGCATATGTTAGTGAATTTGAAAATTTCGAAAGACTTTACGGTAATTTTAATAATTCATCACAGAAACCTTTCCAAAATTCAGGCGCAAAACCTAAAAATTATCAACAATATCAACCACAGCCCAATTCACAGACTTATTTTCCAAGACAAAATCACTCTTATACTAATTCACTCCCTCAACAACCAAATTTCCAAAGGTCAAATCAACAAAATTCTTCATTTCAACAACAAAATTCTCAAAAACCAGTATGGCCTAATCAACCCATAAATATTCAACCACGACCTCAATATCAAAGACATTATCCAACAAACGCTCAAGTTTTCGGACCCACAAAAAATGTTTTTGAACCAAAAAATATTCCAAAAAGCCAATTACCAAAACCACAACCTATGTCCATTACAAGTACTCTTCCAGCTGTGAATTCAAGAAGAGCCTTTAATCAAAACAATACATCGAGAAATAATTACTTTTCTCAAAACATTGACCCAAATCCGAAAGTAATGGTCGAAGAATTATTTGTTAATAGTTGTGACGATGACGAAATAGACAACCTGGAAAACAATCCATTTGTAAACCTAGTCGAACATGACAATGACAACGAAGAATTTGAAGATAACGACGAAATGTTTAACCCAAATTTTCACGTTGGCGATCCGAAAAACGAAATACTCTAGTAGAAATAAATGTTATGTCTAACAATCCGCTACCTTATATTGAGATAAAAAATCCAAAATTAAAAATGCTCATTGATACCGGCAGTACCAAATCTATAATCAAACCCACTGTTGTCGAGAAATTTTATCCTAATTGCATTTATCATTCAAATGTATCACTTTCAACTTCGCTTGGCACTAAGAATATAAAATATCAAGTGGAAATACCGGCTTTCCGAGAATTTCAGCATAATTATACAATGAACTTTATACTTTATGACTTCCATGAATTTTTTGACGGAGTAATAGGAATAAATGACTTAATCGCAATGAACTTCAACATTGATTTACAAAATAGAAGATTGATAAGTAACCACGTAGTAATTCCTATAAAATTCAGAAAACCCACAGATATAAAATTAAGAATCTCTATTGGACCTAATGAAAGAATATTAAAGAAAGTTCCTGTAGATATTTCAGCCGGAGACATTTTTATAAATAGAACTCAGTTAGGCGAAATTTATATACCAGAAATGTTAACAAAAGCAGACGACGGACTAGCTATTGTAGAAGTTGTAAATGAAACTAATAAGAATATAAGCATTTTTTTAATTAGACCAATTCCCGTAAATTCCTATAAATCATCCGAATTTGAAACCTACAAATTTGAGTGTTTTAAAGACGAATATAGAAATGACGCAAAAGGAATCGATATTCAAGATCTAATAAGAACAGATCATATGAACTCGGAAGAAAAACAAAACATTATTAAATTATGTCGTAAATTTTCATCAATATTTTTGAAACCAGGTGATCCACTTAATTTTACCTCAAAAACTAAACATAAAATAAAAACTAAAGATGAAATACCGGTACATGTAAAATCATACAGATATCCGTACGCACATAAACAAGAGGTTAAAAGACAAATTGATGAAATGTTAGATAAAGGAATAATCAGACCATCCTCTAGCCCATGGTCAGCACCAATTTGGATAGTGCCTAAAAAACTAGATGCATCAAGTCAGCAAAAGTGGCGACTAGTGGTAGACTATCGAAAATTAAACGAAAAAACTATAGATGACAGGTATCCAATACCGAATATAGAGGAAATCCTAGACAAGTTGGGAAGAGCACAATACTTCACCACTCTTGACCTCGCTAATGGATTTTACCAAATAGAAATGAGTAAATGTTCCATTGAAAAAACAGCGTTCAACGTGAACCACGGTCATTATGAATTTTTAAGAATGCCGATGGGATTAAAGAACTCACCAAGCACTTTTCAACGAGTAATGGACGAAGTTTTAAAAGATTTGCAAAATAAGATATGCATGGTGTACATGGATGACATAATCATCTTCAGTACTGGACTACAAGAACATATACAAAACCTAAAACTTGTCTTTGCAAAACTGAAAGAAGCGGGACTAAAAATCCAGCTAGACAAATGCGAATTTTTACGAAAGGAAGTGGAATTTTTAGGACATGTAGTGACACCACAAGGAATCAAACCTAATCCAAAGAAAATTAAAGCTATTCAAAATTTTCCCACTCCTCGAACTCAAAAGGAAATTAAATCATTCCTAGGCCTTCTAGGCTATTATCGAAAATTTATTCGGAACTTCGCAAAATTAACTAAACCCTTAACCATTTGTCTAAAAAAGGATCATAAAGTAGAACATACAAAAGAGTTTATTAATTGTTTTCAACATTGTAAAAATCTTTTAATATCGGAACCAATTTTGGCATATCCTAATTTTGAAAAACCATTTGAACTCATGACAGATGCCTCCAATTATGCAATCGGAGCTGTACTTAGCCAAGACAATCACCCAATATGCTACGCCTCAAGAACCCTCAATTCGGCGGAGATAAATTACTCTACCATTGAGAAAGAATTACTAGCAATAGTCTGGGGTTGTAAATACTTTCGCCCTTATTTATTCGGACGAACATTCACAATTTTAACAGACCATAAACCATTAGAATGGCTGTTCTCCCTTAAGGAACCAAATTCACGTCTAATTCGATGGCGACTTAAACTAGAAGAATTCGATTATAAAATAAAATTTCAAAAAGGAAAAAATAATTTAGTCGCTGACGCATTATCACGTAAACCTGCGAAACACGATCTAAATGCATTAGAAACTGCCTCTTTAGATGTAAATCTTGACGACATAGATAACATTATTGCAAAAGAAATTGAAGAGATAGATACACCAAATATAGATATATTGCAAGATATTCAACTAAAGCCACCAATACCAGCTAATCGTGAAAATACGGATTTAGAAACAGTACATAGTTCAGCCGAAGAACCAATCTTATCAATACCAATTTCGGAACGCCCAGTCAATCAATATTAAAATCAAATTTTAATAACCTGTGGAGAAATCAATGAAATTCAAAGTAAATTAGAAAAAATATTCGAAAATAATAGGTTAAATATCACTTTACCTCAAAGAAACTTAGAAGAAAATGTTATAAAATTTGTTAAAGAATTTCTAGATCCTAAACGTACATATGCAATATACTTTAAAAATCAATTGTTACCAGGAATCTTTGTAACAACTCCTCAGCAATATTTTAAAAACTCTGCCTATAAGTTAATTCATTGCACGAAACTTTTAAATGATATAATATCAATCGAGGACGAAAAAGAAAAACTAACTTATTATCATATTTACAAAAAGGGTCATAGAGGAATAAATAAATTAAAATCTTCCTTAGGCTCAAATTACTATTGGCCGAAGATATTGAAAATTACATCAATAATTGTGAAATATGTTTAAAAAATAAATATGATCGAAACCCTCCGGTAATTAAATTCAATCTAACTCCAACAGCTTCAAAACCCTTTGATCATATACATATAGATGTATTCCGGATTTCGAATTTGCCTTTCTTGACAATTATTGACTCCTTTTCTAGATATGGTCAAGCATATCCAATTGACACTGTTAGCGGAGTAGCTATCGTTGATAATATATTAAACTTTATATCTCATCATGGCCTCCCTTATAAAATAACAGCAGATTGTGGAAGCGAATTTAGAAACAAAGACCTTGAAGGTTTTTGCAAATTACACAAAATTGAACTTCATTTTACTACACCTAAAAATAGTAATTCTAACTCTCCTGTTGAAAGATTTCATTCTACCCTTATAGAATATTTCAGATGTCTTAAAGAACAAAATAAGGAATTAACACCTTGTCAGTTAATTAGACATTCCGTATTAAGTTACAATAACTCTATCCATTCAGCAACAAAATTTACACCATTCGAGGTTATAAAAGGGCATATAAATAATCCTGATCCCTTTGATTTAAATGACCACCTTGTTTTATCTTATTATGTCCAAAATCACAAAGAAGCCAGTAAACAGCTATATAATACTATTAAAGAAAGAAATGAAAAAGTAAAAGAAAAGTTCTTAAGTAAGGTCAACCAAAAACGTTCAGAACCACCCGACTTTTCAAACCAAAGAATAGCCTATGTCAAAACGAAAAACCGTGACAAGAAACTACCTAAATTTAAAAAGACAGTAATAACGTCAGACAAAGGTGTCCTATTAAAAACCAATAAAGGCACCTATCATAAAAGTATAATTAGGAAACCTAGAGCTAATACGAATAACATTTTACAGGGTCAACGAGACAATGAACTCCTTGACGATCCTAATATCCTTGGTCCTTCTACTAGCCAAAGCTAACTGTAACACGCAAGATATAAGAATTACACCACTAGACAATTTGTTACTTCCCGTAAAATTAGGAAACTCCAAATTAATTTATAGCAAACATACATTTATACATTACCTAGATCTAAAAGACCTGACTAAGCAAGTTCAGACCTTAAAAGAACACTTCTTAGTAATTAAAAGAACTATTATTCAAATTAATGGGTCAAACCCTATTTCGTACCATGGACTAAGCGAAAATATGATGGAACGAACCGAATTTTTAGTAAATTCTCTTGAACAAAAATTTGAAAATATACTACCTCATATTCGTTCTAAAAGAGGGTTAATAAATGGGTTAGGAAAACTCAATAAATGGGTATTTGGAAATTTAGACTCCGATGACGGAGATCGATATGATAATGCTATTAAACTATTACAGCAAAACCAAAAACAAATTACAACCGAAATAAATTTGCAAACTTCCCTTTATAAAAAACTTATTGATCATTATAATCGATCATTAACAATTTTATGGAAAAATAAAGAAAAACTTCATAATAATTTAGAAAAATTTGAAGCTTCTATTCAAAACCAAGTTAATACTTTAGGGGCCTATATAACCTTTCAGGGAAAAATTAGTCAAGTCAACCTAGATTGTCAAAATCTAATGTCCTTCCTAGATAATCTCGAGAACGCAATCTTATTCTCAAAAATAAATTCTCTTCATAGTTCTATAATATCAAGTCACGAAATTTTAGAAATGGTAAAATATTTACATTCTATTTATGATCAAAGTATAATTCCCAAATTTGAAAATACTTTAACCTACTATCTATTTCTTGGAACCCAAGTAGCATTTTCAAAATCAAAAGTAATTTTTGCCATCCACTTTCCTCTCCTAAAACCACAAACCCTAGAATTTTACCATATATATCCTATTATCCAAAATAAACAATTATTCACACCCCTATACCCATACTTGGCACGAACCAAAGGAGAAGTCCAATTGAAAAATGAAGACTGTCCAAAATTAGAAAATATTCGTTACCGCCAGGATGACCAAGTACCAGAAGATGAATGCACTTTACAACTCCTTGAAGGGAATTTGCCAAAAGGGTGCAATATCATAGAAGTTATTAACCACGAAACCATTATTAAACAAATTACCGAAAATCATATAATAGTAATTCCTTCTAAGCAAGAAAAGGGTTTATCAAAATGCATATCAGATCAATACATCGATATTATCCAACCAACCTTGATCGAACTTCCAGAGGGATGTGAAATCTATATGGGAAAGCTGAAATTTACAAATAACCCACAAGTTTATAAAGGAAAACCTTTACTACTTCCAAAATTCGTACCAGGCCTTTTTGGAATCATCAAAAAGTTATAGAACCACGAATATAACCAAAATCAATTTTGAAAACCTATATGAGATGAATAAAATTGCCCAACAACTAACACCGATAGAAGAACCAAGAGACAACCTGTATAAAACAACATTAATAATTTCACCATTTTTATTAATACTCATTATTTTAATAATTTCATATTATATTTTCAAAAAGTTTTATCAAAAGTCAAAACCAAAAGAAAATGAAGATATTCAAGAAGTGGAATTGGAAGAAGTCCCTTTAGAAGCTTGTTCCAAAAATCACTCCGTTATTTTTGCCACTTAGGGAAGGAGGAGTTACGAGGGTCCAGACGAGAATCCTGCTGAGCCAGTAAATAATTTATCTCTTTAGAGATAAGAAGTTTATATATAGAAGTGTAATTAATTAAAATATCATAATTGTTTTTATTCTTTAAGCGAAAGCTTCATTGTAAATTAGAAATAAATTTTTAAAAACGGCTTTTCGGTTTCAATAAACATATCTGCAGTAACAAAAAACGTTCCTCATTCATCAGTTAAAAAAATTTACATGGGCTTCATAAATTTCATCCACAGTTACCGTTAGATTGTAGGACTCTTTTAAAAACCCCTAGAAAAATTGTTACTAAGAAATTAGAAACTGGGGAATATGTTCATTTTAGTCTAAGAAAAAACTTGACTCGTATTTGTGAGAATTATTTAACAGTAAATATTAATCAATTACTTTGGAGCTTCAATGTAGATGGTCTACCTCTGTTTAAAAGTTGCAACCTGCAATTCTGGCCAATTCTTTGTATAATTAAAAATTTAAATTTGGAACTATTTGTTATAGGAATTTTTTGCGGTAATTCATTAAATGAATAGTTAGCAGATTTTATTACTGATCTTTCAGATTTAATTGAAAATAGCTTCAAAATTAAAGGAAGAGATTATCCAATAAGAGTATATACTTTTCTTGCAGATGCACCTGCCAAAGCTTACTTAAAATCTATAAAACAACATGGTGGCTATTCTTCCTGCGATAAATGTACTGAATACGGCCAGTATATCGAAGGAAGAGTAGTTTAGCCAAATATTGACGCTGCTAAGAGAACTGACGAAACATTTATTAACCAGGTAGATAAGGAGCATCATACAGGCATTTCTCCACTTACTCGTTTAAATATTGGTCTTGTCTCTCTGTTTCCGATAGATTATATGCATGCGGTGTGCCTTGGTGTTATGAGAAAACTTTTGAATTCTTGGGTTGAAGGAGATTTAAATAATAGGCTCCAATCTAGGCTAATTAAAGATATATCTACAAATTTGGCTAATTTAAGAAATTGTATACCCGCAGAGATTAATAGAAAACCAAGAGTGAATTATCTCGATGGAAAGCCACAGAGGTCAGATCATTTTTATTGTACCTAGGTCCAGTAGTCCTGAAAAATTGCGTTGATACGGCTGTATATGATCATTTTCTGCTGTTACATTGTGGAATTTCAATTCTGTGCTTTTGAATTTTGTCACGAAAATTTTATTTACATCCTGTCTTTGCCTCCTCATACATCGCACAAGTTGCAACCTCTCAATGTTACATTTTATGGCCCCCTAAAAAAACATTATTTCGTGAATGTGACTTATTTATGAAAATACATGCTTATAAAAAAATTCCACAAAATCATATCGCTTCTATTTTCAACAAAGCTTATACTCGAGTGGCTGCAATGGAAAAAAACTGTCAAAAAATTTAAAGTAACAAAGATATACCCTTTAAATCCGCATATTTTTGACGACGATGACATTCTAACTTCTGATCCTATTGTGGAAGAAGCTACGTCTTCCGGACAAGTTCATCGATCTGAAGCTGCTAATCATCCACTTATAGACTCCATTACTGGCCCCGATGAATCTACGCGTAGCCTATCAACATCACAATCAATTTTAAGCCAACCTAAAGATTTAACACCTGACGCTCCCAGACGACAAAGTAACAAATATCAGTATATGGAGTTAGTTGCTGAAGAACCGCCATCAGGATTCTGAAGACAAGAATAACAACATAAGAACAGATGATGTTCTACTGAGCACATCGCGGCGTGTTTTAAAAGAATTGAGCCCCATCCCACAAAAAATATAAAGACACAGAGACGTTTTAAAAGCAACGCTCCATTATTTTGACATCAACACCATTAAAGCAACAGCTACAAAAAAAAACGAAAGCGAAAAGTAAACAAATGAAGACTGAAAAAGACAAGAATTTAAAAGGATAGAAACAAATTAAAGGTAAGTTTTTAACTAAAAGAAAAATGTTGAACAGCAGCGAAAATAGTAAGGATAAAAACTGTCTGAAAAACAAAAAGGTAGACTTCGGAAAAGGAAAAAGGAGACCTAAAGTTAGATCAAAGAAGTATGTCAGCACCAGTGGTGATAGTGAGGATGATATTCCCATCGCTCAGCTATGCGATGATGATGTAGAGAATCGTGATATTTGCACCGTATGTCAAAAATTTGGACGTAATGGAGAAATTTGGTTCCGTTGTTACAGATGCTCGAATTGGATACATAAGAAATGTAGCGCAAAGACTCTCCCAAAAATTTTATATGTGATTTTTGCGTTGTTTAATTCAAAGTTATTATTGAGACTGACTAGTTGTATTCTCGTTTACAGGTTTACTAATTTTAATACCTAGATAGTTATTATTAAAATAATAATGTAAGTTTTGTTGATTTAAAGTATCTAATTTTCTGTGTTTGTTTTATTATACATATTTTATAATCGTAATTTATTTATCTAGTTTCGAAGTAACTAATACGTTAATAAAAATAATACTTATAGTATGTACCTAATATCGTTTTTAAGGTATTTTTAAGTTTATTTTATTGTTACTTATGGAAATTCATGTTAATATCGGCACGGTTTAGTCAAACCTCGCCACGATATTATCCAACCAGTCCGTGAATACCACGTTTTTCCGTCTTTCAAAAAAAATAGCAATAATTACTTTCTGTTTATTTGTTTAAATATTTTCCATAGCTGTAAGTGTAGCTTAATAAATTCTCCAAAGCTTGAACGCATTTTTAAATCTGTATATATCCAAACCCTTTCCAAATAGGGTTAAGTTCTTAGGGGCACGGTATTATCCAACTTTCCCCTAATCCCTTTTGCGTTTACGTCCATACTACTGTATTTTTAATCCAATTGAAATGGTTTGAAGTACTGTAAAAAAACGTTTACGATAATATTACCAGTCACCAACCTTAAGCGCAGTTGTTCTTAATAATATTCGAGAGGTTATTAGTGGCATTAATAGCGATGTATGGCAAAATTGCGAAGCTCATGTTATAAAAATAGAAAAGGAATATCCTGTTATACCGCCAATAGAACCATTAGTTATTCAACCTGGTAACGATTCTACTTCAGAAGACTGACAATTCTTGATAGTTCCTTTACAACTATCGTGATGTATCTTGAGAACTTGTTTTCAAAAAGAAAACTAATTTTATATTCTTACTAACATACCCAACCCTTTCCTTTCCAGGCAAGTAAGGCTCATACCTCCTCGTGGTCATTGCTGGACAGTGCGTGAGTGATGGCCAATCGACTTCAAAGACATTTTATTGTCGCTTAAGTTGAGTTAATGACTCAAAATGACATTCGTCACGAGAGCGTAAGGTCGGAGGACATAATTCTGTTAACAACGAATTTGGATGTGGCTGGCTATAAGGCGCCTCTTCCTTAACGCTTGCCAATATGCCACATGCCAAATTCCAATGAGTGTTGTGGCCAGAAATAAGCCGCTCTGATTGATATAATTGCAAGTGTTATGGATGCGATGCCCGGGTCAGTGTGCGCACGAATTCTTTTTTTTTACAAAAGCTGCCTGCCACTGAAACAGTTAATTCATTTAATTTATTTGTGGTCATTTAACTCTTCTCAGTACTTTATGTCCTACGAGTGCCGCATTGGGTAGGAAGCAAGCCACACGACCTGGTGTTCTTTCTGCCGCGAAATTTGCGGTCAAGATCTCTTCGTCAATCCTCCAGTTAATGAGGGATGAGACGAGAATGGACAACCACAAGTTGTCGAGATCGATAAGAGTAAATTTGGCCGCAGAAAGTACAACCCTGGTCGGGTTAAAGGGGGCCATTGGGTGTTTGGTGGAATAGAAAAAGGGAGTAGGAACTATATCCTAGTTCCCGTGGCAAACAGAACAGCGGACTTTTTACTACCTCTTATACAAGAGTAATTATTATATTTTTATGTATATATTTCTTTTATACTTTTGTCTATTAATTTAACAGTAGTAGTAATAATTTAAATTGGTAGTAGTAGGAACAATTTAATTAATATTTTTATGTAAGTTTGCACCTACATGCTTATCGCTTATTCAAAAATTCTTTTTAGGGATATATTCTTATTTTGTCTGTTTTATACACTTTGATAGAATGTTCTACTTATATAGTCGATTCAGATAGAAGTGTCATCAAGTAGGCTCTGGAAAATTTAAATTTGTAGTGGCATTTGCTCGCCATCTGTCTATTTGCCTGTCACGTCTGAATATTTTGCTTGGTCTTTTGGTCTTGTGATATAATTATTGCAATTTTGCTTTGTTTTATTTGTTATTCTTGTTCATATATCAAAAAAAGTTCTTTTTCTACAAGCATGCGTAAAACAACACTTTCCCGCACGCATTTTAATTCAGAAAATATCTCTTTCCCGCACGGAGTGCGGGAAATACTTTTTCCCGCACGGCGTGCGGGAAAGATTTTTTCCCGCACGCATTTTTTTTTATTAATTAGAGATGTTGTTCGATAACTTTTTTGACAAATTATTGTATTATTATCTTTATCTTGTTGGACTACATACAAATAGTAAAAAAAATTAAGATTATTTTACATGAAAATAGGGATTTTTAAAATGTTTGTTTTTAAAAAAATCATAATTTATTAAATCACCCCTGTAAACCTTATTCAAAGCAACAACAAATTCACCTGTTTAAGTAGGGTTGCTATAGCTGCAGTCGTGTATTTATTGACACTATGAAAGATTTAATTGTCAGAATTGCATCTTTTCAAGTATCTGAATAGTAATCCAGGTGATTTTTAAAGTTTTGATTCAAAAAAATTAAATGGATAATTGCGATGAAGACCTTCCGCACAGTATTTTGGAGGCTGCTGCTGAGGCCAACCTAGAACTCCTTCCTGCGATTTCCAAACAAAGTGTAATAAAACATCTCTTTCATATATTTATTCATGAGTTTTACTTCTTAATTATATTAAAAACACATCTTACCAGTTTAATAGTTTTTATTAAAAAGCCCCGATTTTCGGTCACTCACTCCGACGAGTTCATAACTCTTGCTGAGTCGTCGGAATTCGTGACGACATAATTTACATTATTTCTAAATACTAATATGCTTAACTAAACTTAAATAGTTTCTCAATAATCGTAATAAATCTACTGAGTGTTTCCTAATTAATTATAGATATAAATACATAAACCTATAAATATAAATATAAATACAATTACAAATATAAATACCCTTATAAATATAGCTCTATATTACATCTCCCACGGGAAGGAGAAAAAAAAAAATATTCTTTACTTAACCAATTAGACATATATATATATTTTTTTTTTTTTTTAACTATTATATAACTTTATCCTATTTTTGTGAATCTCTATTATACGGTTCTCTATTTTTATAAAAATATTGGGATCTTTCTCCTCAATCACCGTATATGGACCTATATACAATGGTTCTAATTTATTTTTAATTACATTTTTTAACATTACTTTATCCCCTACTTTATATTTTACAGATTTTATGTCTTTATCATACATAGATTTTCGTTTGCTTTTTGATACCTCTAGATTGTGTTTTGCATCATTACATGCTTGTTGTAATCTATATTTTAGTTCGTGAGGGTAATCTTCAAAATTATATATAGGGTCTATCCAAGAATTTAAATTAGAGGGGATTTTTGCGAGTTTTCCGAAAATAAGTTCGTAAGGGGTATATTTTGTTTCAGTGTGTACTGTTGTGTTGTAAGCGAAACACCAATACGGAACCCAAGAACTCCATGCATTCTGAAATTTTGCAACTTGAATTCGCAAATAAGCACCCAAATTCTTATGAGAGTTCTCAAGAGCGCCTAGTGTCTCGTGATGATACGCGGTTGAATTAAGTTTCTTAATTTGTAAAATTTGACAGACTTCTTTAAAAATACACGCCATAAATTCAGTACCTTGATCTGAGACAATTTCATCTGGAATGCCGTAACGTAATATGAAATTATTAGTTAGTGTAGTTGCCACTGTATTAGCTTCCTTGTTTTTTAATGGATATGCCTCTACAAATTTAGTTAACTCACACTGTATCGTTAAAATATATTTATTATTTTCTACATCTTCTTGGAGTGGACCAACTAAGTCTATAAAAATTTTTTGAAATCCTGATGAAGCAGTTGTGGTTATAGATAAAGGTTCTTTGTTTGGATTGAAATGTTTACACCTTTGACAATGGTCGCATCTTTTTACAAAACTTTCTACATCCTTATTTAAATTTTGCCAAAAATACCTCTTTTTAATATTATTGTACATCCTGTTTATACCTGCATGTCCTCCAGTAGGGAGAATATGAAAATCATTTAGGATAATTTGTCTAGTTTCATTATCTAAGATATTTTCTACATCTTTTATAATAGATATTTTGATACCTATATTTTTAATCTCGTTACGGAATTTCATTAACAATTTAATTACTTGTGCACTTTTTCGATTCTTTAAAATAATTAATTCCGGAATTTTATTTTTATTATAAATATATTTCAGGTCTCTCAACATCGTACCTAAGTCTGATGATGATCGAGGATCCTGATAAAAATATATGATTCGCGAATCTTTATCACATATTAAATTTCCAACTATATAATTACCTTTTTTATTTTTACGTACTAAATTGTCAAATTCCTTTTTTGAAATTATATTTAAACTAAACGAATCTTTAGGCGGTTTCAATAATTCTAAAACTCCAGGGTGATCAATCCTTTCGTCAGAATCATCTTTAAAACTACTTAAAAATTCTTTTTCGACGTTTTTTGATTGTGCTCTTGTGGTAACAAAAATTGAATCGCACACTTCTTTATTTAAATTTTTTAGTTCTTCTGAAGATATATCGATACGTGATAGCGCGTCCGCTACAACATTATCTTTACCCTTAATATATTTTACTGTAAAATCGTATTCTTCGAGAATGAGTCTAAACTTAATTAATCTACTGCTGGGATTTGTCATTCCAAATAAATAAACTAACGGTCTATGGTCGCTCAAGATCAAAAATTTTCTACCAAATAGGTAAGGTCTAAAGTGTTTTACTGCGAAAACGATTGCTAAAAGCTCCTTCTCTATAACGCTATAGTTTTTCTCGGCTTTATTAAGAGATCGACTTGCAAATGCAACAGGTCTATCATCTGAATTAGATAGTACAGCACCTAATGCATAATTTGATGCATCGGTTTTAAGTATAAATTCATTTTCTGGTGCAAAGTTTGGATATTGTAGAACCGGTGGATTACTTAGAGCCTTTTTTAGATTTTCGAAAGAATTTTGACAATCGTTAGTCCAAATGAAAGGAACATTTTTTCTCGTGAGATAATTTAAAGGTTGAGCAATTTTTGCAAAATTTTTTACATATTTTCTATAGTAATAGCAAGTTCTTTAATATTAGTTTTAATACGAAAATCTATGTCTGATTTATTAAACAAATCTTTTAAATTCTTATAACTATTTTTACACTTAGCTAAAGTTTCTAACTTACGATTTGTAACACTTTCATCCGTCCTTCTTTCGGTATTGTCTTTTATTAAGTTCTTATAAAACACTTTTAGTTCTTCAGCAAAATTTTGGAATTGTCTTTCTAGATCCATTCATTTTATACTTAATTGCAAAACCTAAAAATAAAATCTTCTCTATCTTCTTAAACTAACTCTTGGCTCGCCCTTATATGTCTGTCGATTTTCCTTTCTACCATATTTTTACATTTACGGTATAAATATGCTAATACCATAAGAAAAGCCAATGTAATAAATATAATTTCTAGTACCTCCTTTACTCCATTGGATTGAGTATTATTTGTTTGGCCTCCACTGTTACCAGCTTGTGCAATTATAACTTCCTCTTTTGATTCTTGTTGTCCCATTTTATTTATTAAAATAACAGAGTAGCCCATTAACATTAACCAAAGTGATAACGCTGGACTGGCAGGATCGCCATGTAATAAAACATCTCTTTCATATATTTATTCATGAGTTTTACTTCTTAATTATATTAAAAACACATCTTACCAGTTTAATAGTTTTTATTAAAAAGCCCCGATTTTCGGTCACTCACTCCGACGAGTTCATAACTCTTGCTGAGTCGTCGGAATTCGTGACGACATAATTTACATTATTTCTAAATACTAATATGCTTAACTAAACTTAAATAGTTTCTCAATAATCGTAATAAATCTACTGAGTGTTTCCTAATTAATTATAGATATAAATACATAAACCTATAAATATAAATACAATTACAAATATAAATACCCTTATAAATATAGCTCTATATTACAAAAGGTATGAAAGGCAGTATGATCATTTTGTTCAGTGGGCTCGTCAAAAGGGAACCAACAATCTAAAAAAAGAGGAAGTTTTACTGGCTTATTTTTTAGAACTAAGTAAAGTTATAAGACCCAATACTCTTTGGTCCCGATTCTCAATGATAAAGGCTGTTATGAAACTAAGAGAAAATTTCGATATTGGCAACTTCTACAAATTAATTACATTTTTAAAAAAACAATCTGTAGGCTTTTCCCCAAAAAAAGCCAAGGTTTTCAATAAAGAAGATATTGCCAAATTTATGGTCGAAGCTCCAGATGATGTTTATTTATTAATTAAAGTGGCCACTATCTTCGGTTTAGCAGGAGCTTGCAGAAGAGTAGAACTCACAAATATAACCTTAGAAAACATCGAGGTTAAAGAAAACTACATCACAATAAAAATAACTGATTCGAAAAATCACACATCCAGAGCTTTTGTAATCTCGGAAGAAGTAAACAACGGTAGATATTTTAAGCTTATTAAAAAATATGCATCATTGAGACCTTTAAACACACCTCATCGTCGTGTTTTTGTACAATTTAAACAAGGCAAATGCACTAATCAATGTGTAGGAATCAACTCATTTGGAAAAATGCCTTCTGAAATTGCGGCCTACCTAAAGCTTCCGGATCCTCAGTGCTATACAGGTCATAGCTTCAGACGCTCTTCTGCGACATTTTTGGCTGATTCTGGAGAAGAAATTACAAATATTAAGAGACTGGGCGGCTGGAAATCTACCACCGTTGCGGAGGGATACGTAGAAGATTCCGAAATAAAGAAAAAGAACCTATGCAACAAAATTTTAACACTAAATGAACCACAACCAGAAGCGCAGGAAGCGTGCCAATTAAACATGACTCCAGCTATATCCTTCAGTGAAAGCAGTAGACCAACTGTGGAGCAACAACTTAATTCGGCAATTAGCCTACAAAAAGCTATAAATTGTACTTTTAATATTAATATTAATAATAAATAATTTCAAATTTTGTTACGTTGTTAGAAGTTAAAATAAAATTTAAAAAATGTATAAAGTATCTTTTTTATGCTTGTAGAAAAAATATTGATCCTAACTCTTGCGGAAATTAACTTTCCCGCACTTAACTGCTTGCCCGAACTCCGCTTCGCGTCGTTCGGGCATCGGCAGTTCGCGTGCGGGAAAGTATAACTTTCCGCACTTGTTAGGATAATAACTATTTTAGAGCTAACTTATACAGACAGTTACAGTTTTAACGTAAGTATACATAATTAATCGTTTTATCATACATGTTTTCATAAATACGTTGTTTTAAGGTTATTTATATCTTTGAATAATGAATCCACAAACCAATGTAACACAGAGGCAATCTAAAGCAATTTAGAGATTATCACAAAACTATGAATAAAGATATTAAAAAAATGGGTAACCCAGCAACTTATTTCTGCAGTGCATCTGTGATTGCAATTTTTAAATAGATAATGCTCCGTATTATTTAATGAAGGTACAAAAACCACCAAGTTTATTTAGCAAAAAGAAAGAGTTAAGTCGTTGGCTGAATTGTCACAATTTACCTTTTGATAGCAATGGTACCAAATTGCAACTTTGGGAAAGTATAAAACCTCGAATGGAACAAATTAATGTTAAATATGAAATAGACGAGATACTCAAAGCAGAGGGCACGAAGTTTTAAGATTAACACTATATAATTGTCAATACAATTAAATCGAATTAGCATGGGCAGATTGTAAAATGTTTTATAACAAACACATTTCTGCTCAGTTATCATTAAAAGATAGACTGATGTCCATATGGAAAGCAGCAATTAACCTGTGCTCAGAAAAACTTCATAAGCCATGCCGAAGAAATTAGAATCGATTGGCAGATATTGATGAGTGTAAAAAATGTGGACGATGTGCCACCTTTTATTATAAATTTGAACTCTAATTCATCTGAGTTAGAATCTGAAAATGAAGAAGATATTTGTGAAAGTGGCTAAGAAACAGATTCAACTAGTAAAGAAATTATTTTGATGGTTTTTGAATATTTTTGTCAATAAAATAAGTAGTTATAACATGCTGGATTAATATGCTCTTCTATAGGAAATTTATTTTTAATCAAATGTTTTAATAAAGAATTATTTGTGATATTTTGGTTAATTTAGCTAAATTTGTAAGTTTGTAGAACATTTAAATTATTCTAATCTAGTATTTACACAATGCTACAAACCCAAATAAAATAATGTTTAGTTTAATTTGCATAATTGAAATAATTACCTTTTTATTTTGATTTTTTGTATAAATGGCTATCCAGAATTGTGCAGAAAAAACAGAATATTTGTCTAAGTATTCCTTTTGTTTAAAGAGGTTTCAAAATAAACACAATAATAGTAGCTTTTAATTTCATGATTATTTAATTAGTACAGAAAAACTTATTCTAGATATAAAAGATCACCTTGGTTGTTTATACATGGATAAATGCATCGTTACAATGTTTTGATCGCCGAATTTTTAATTATAATTACTAGCCTAAAATTACGTGTTAAATTAATTTTTAAAACTGATTAAATATTAATATACTCAGTTCAAAGGGATTTTAGATATTAATTGCAAGCGAAATATTTACTATTTTTCGATCACATCACAAATAACCTCAAGATAACTATAAAACTTTTGACACCTCGCGATGACCTATAATTCCCTAACTAAAGTTCTCTTTCCATTGAATCTAAACTTGCGTGCATAGAAATCGGCCTACTGTAAACTTTTGACTTTAACTATATATTTTTTTAAGTATTCATCAGATCAAAAAAAGATATATGCTGTTTGAAAGACCATTTAATATGCTTCAATGTGAGTATAAATTTATCAAGACGGCTTATCGTTTATATGCGTAGCAACTGGTAAACAAATGAAACGTGTTTATGTGGTCATTGTTACGAAAATAACAAATTTGTCAAACATTAAAATCATTGCGTTTGCAACTGAAATTCGTTTTTCATAATCTCAATCGTGTTCAAGTGTGTTAGTTTAATGCATACTACACCACAAAAAGCCGCCCAAGTTATTGCTTTAATCGAAAATGGACTTGGTCAACGAGCTGTTGCTAGACAATTGGATATGACACGCGCAGCGGTTCGAAGAGTGGGCCAACGTTATGAGGAGACTCAATCATTTCATAGGCGACCTGGAACAGGCAGAAGGCGATTTACAACTGCTCGTGATGACCGCTTTATTGTGTCAACAACATTAAGAAATCGTCACCTTAATGCCGTTGAAGTGCAACGACAGCTGCGTGAGGTGCGAGGAGTGGCTATTAGTCAGTGGAGAGTAAGACGAAGACTGCAGAAAAATAACATGACTCCTAAAACACCTGCGTTTGGTCCAAAACTTACTCCAGCTCATCGGCAAGCACGCCTGCGTTTTGCACGGGATCATCTTAATTGGCCGTTGGAACAATGGGGATCTGTTCTGTTCTCAGATGAGACCAGAATATGCCTCCATGGTAGCGACCGAAGAAGGAAAGTGTACTGAAGACCTGGAAAGCGATTTCCAGATTGCTGCTTTGAAGAGCGGAGTGCTTATGGAGGTGGTTCCTGCATGATCTGGGGTGCGATTTCTATAGGAGCACGAACCGACCTTGAGTTCATTCGTAGGGGCGACCGTGTCCACGGAAAAAGAGGTTTAACGGCTGCCAGATATATGGAGGAGATTTTAGCAATGCATGTGGTACCTTACGTCGACTAAATTGGAGACGGATTTACCTTTATGCATGACAACGCAAGACCACACACCGCAAGAATCGTGCAAGATTATATGGCAGAGGTCGGTTTGCGGGTTATGGAGTGGCCAGCATACAATCCTGACCTAAACCCGATCGAACATTTATGGGATTTAGCTCATCCCATAATTTTTCGCGCTGTAAATTTATTGGTAGAATGAGTAGTAACGAGGAATTATTTGATTCAGATGTTTCTGAAGCTGAAGCTGTAGTGGACGAAAGTGATTCTGATACCAGTATCGACCTTTCTTCGGAATACTCTTCAACTTCCGATGATTCTGGAAACATTTCTTTGGCGAGAACATGGTGCGAGTTACAGCCGAATGCACCCGCTCCTCCTTACTTTTGCTTTACTGCTGTCTCGGGTATAAATTTTCCTACTAACGAATGGAATGTACTCCAATTTTTTAAAAATTTCATAGATGATGACCTTATAAATCACATTGTAGAAAAAACTAATCGATATGCGGATCAAAAAAAATGGAGGTAATAGTTGGTATCCGGTAATTGAGAGTTTTCTTGGGCCTCATTATTTTGCAAAGCGTAGTCAAGAAACCTGAAATACGACAGTATTGGTCTAAGAATCCACTGCTGGCGACACCATTTTTTTCAAAGTGTATTACTAATAAACGGTTTGAAGCAATAAACCAAAACATTCATTTCTACAACAATGAAGATTTGAACGCCGCCACACATCCTTATTCTATACTAAACAAAATTTGGCCTGTATATGAAAAATTATCTGCCAAGTTTCGTGACGCAGTAACTCCTGAGAAACATATAACCACCGATGAAAGCTTGCTATTGTACAAAGGCCGTCTTGGATGGATCCAGTATATACCATTGAAAAGAGCTAGATTTAGAATAAAAACTTATCTTTTGTGTGAATCAAAAACCGGTTACGTATGGAACTTTCTTATCTACACAGGAAAACAGACCAATCTTGATCTAGCTTACGGAGATTTACCAGTTTCATCTCAAGTAGTCATGACTCTTGCAAAGTCTTTGCTCAATCAAGGATACTGTTTAACTATGGACAATTTTTATAATTCACCTCAACTTGCCGATCTACTAATTTCCAATAAAACTGATGTATATGGGACATTGAAGCTATCCAGAAAAGAGGTTCCAAGTGAATTAAAAAATAAAAAATTGCGAAAAGGTGATATAGTTGCATTTCAAAGACGTAAGGTGTGCGCTCTCAAATGGAAAAATAAAAAAGATATATCTTTAATTTCAACTGTACATTCTAATGCCACCCAAGAGGTAACAAAAAGAAATGAAACCTAAATTAAGCCTACGGTTGTTATAGATTATAATGATACAATGGGGGGTGTTGATCGTGTCGATCAGCATCTCGCAGATTACAATCTTCCACGAAAAAGAGGAAAAAAGTATTACAAAAAAATTTTCTTTCACCTGGTGGACTTGGCTTTGTGGAATACGTTTGTATTATTTCGTAAAACGGGAGGAACTAAATCATTGTTGGTTTATAGACTTGAACTAGTACAACTTCTGATGGAAAAGTATCATCAAGACGAATTTGCATGTCGCAAAGGACGTCCATCAAAGTATCTTACACCCCTTAGACTGACAGGTCGTCATTTTCCTGAGTATATTCCAGCTACAGAAAAGAAAAAAAAACAACTCGTCAAAGTGGAATATGCAGCAGAGTTCGAGATGCGCGTGGAAAGAAGATTCGAAGAGAGACCAGATACTTCTGCTCTGACTGTGACGTCCCCCTGTGTGTTACTCCTTGTTTTAGGGTATACCATACCGTAACCAATATTTAAAAACTAAAAATTAATTTGACAACAATTATACCTACCATTTACACCACATTTTTTATAAAAAAAAATTCGCCCGAGTTAACTCGGATGAGCGCATGAGGTAATTTAAGTTTTTATATTTTTCTTATAAAAAATAAGTTTTTTTACTTTAGTTTATACTTAACAACAATAGCCTTCTTTTTAGATTATTTTTCTGTAATAAAAAAATGGATGATTTTTTGACGTATTTTTGCAAATAAATAGGTGCGTTAAGCGGTTAATCAACAATTATCACAACAAATCACACAAGTTTATTAAACATATAATAGTTCTTTTCTACTAATGGTAGGTACTTAATACTAGTTGCCAATTATCTTATCAAATCCAAACTTATTTGTATGTAGGTAATACAAATGGCCACAGTCAGAGAATAAAATCTTGTTTAAACCAGTACATTACTTGTTATTAAGCATTTATGTTTTTTTTTGTTATGATTGATTGTTACATTTATTTTGTTTTTTCCTGTAGACCCTTATTATTAAAATTCAGTTACTATAACTAAGGCGCTGTAATCATTTCATCCGTAATTTTTTGTCCAAATTTTCTTTTAAATTCATAAATTGAAGTTAGATTGCTATTACAATTAAAGACTTTTGAGAAAGGGGAAGGTGTTATGAAAGGGACAAATTAAATTTACCGCCTTAGGAACCAAGTATTCGATTTTCGTTTTTTACCTGTTGGCAACAATGACGCATAGATACTTTTGACGTAAATGTCACTAGGTTTTCAAATCATAAAAAGGAATGAAAAAGCAGATGCTCTAGCAAAGATAGGCCGTCTGGTCCCACGTACGGTTTTTCCTTTTACTGACTACAGAGACATAAACAATAACATCAAAGATATATATTGGAGAAGCTGGATCAAAGCATATAAAAGCATATCCAAAGGCGTTATTTACGGACAATATATTTCAAGGCCTTATAAGCTGGTCTGGTTTCAAAATATTCCAACTTTAAGTAGGAAAGAAATAATGACAATTTCAAGGATTAGGTCCAATCATGCCTTAACTACATTAAGAAAATTAATATGGTTCCAGATGATAATTAAATTCGAATGCGGACAAACTGAAAACCTTCATCACATTTTCTTCTCCTGTATTCAAAACAAAGACAAGATATTACAATTCCATAAATCCATTAAATTTCCCACCAACGCTTTCGGTCCTCATTCTATACACGATCTAATCTTTAAATATTCATCGAGGAATAATATTTAAAAAATAGTGACATTTTTGGAAGATATTAACTTTAAACTTTAATGTAGTGTAGTGCTTCGTAAAATAGACATTAATAGTTATCAAGTTAACCTAAAAATATGTCATTCCCCAAAAACTGAACATACATAAGGCCGAATAGCCCAGGCAGCTGAGGCCATAAACAGAAGAAGAAAAAGAACAAACAGAATGGCGAAACTGGGTTGAATTATTTCGTGCTTGGAAATATTTTATTTGTTGTTTTAAGTGTTCATTTCTTAAATTGTTTTACTCACATTAAATAGGTTTTGTACTACAAATTGGATTGTGGATTTCGCTACCCAAAAGGTGAGTGTACAATTATAATAAACTTGTCCGTATTTTTTATATGTTTTGAGGTTATTGATGAAAGAGCATGATAGTCTTGTTTGGGACAACTTAATACGTTTGGAAAGAGACGTCCCTTTCATGACTGTCCCGTTCAAGACTCTGATGTTTATGAACATTATTGAGATGATTTTTGCTTCTTGTTGCATTTTTGTTCTAGGTTAGATTGGTTTTGTGTCTTAAAATTCCTCCGGAAAAAAGAGATGGAGTTCAACCTAAAAAAATAAAAGAAACTGTTAAGAAAGTACTAGAAAAGAAAATGCCTTTAAGTTTTGTGGCAAGTGCATACAATATTAGTAAATCTTACTTAGGAAGACTTGTGAAAAAAGCTAAGGCAACGCAAGAAGACTTTCAGTACTGTCCCAACATTGAAAATCGTAGAATTTTTAGTTTGGAACAAGAAAATATGTTATCGGAGTATCTACAAACTTCAGCTAAAATGTGTTGCAGATTGACAACTGTACAAGCCCGAGAGTTGGCCCATCAATATGCTTTGAAATTACATAATGCTCCCGATAAGTGGCACGATAATAAAATAGCAACTATTGATTGGCTAAAGAAGTTTCTGAAACGACAAGTTACATTAAACGTGAGAAAACCTGAAAACACATCCTTGGTCTGGACGACTGCTTTCAATAAAGTCAATGTGACCAATTTTTTGAATAATTTCGAAGAGTGTTACAAAAAATTTTAATTCTTGCCAAATATGATTTAGAATACCGATGAAACGGGATGTACTACAGTTGTTATATCACCAAAAGTAGTTGCTGAGGCTGGACTTAAATGTGTAGGCCAGATTAGATCAGCAGAGCGTGGCACCTTAGTCACTATGTTGGCATTTGCAAATGCTGTCGGGGGCAGTATTCCTCCAGTTTTTATATTTCCGAGAGTACATTTCAAAGATCATATGCCTTAGAATGGACCTAATGGATCCTTAGGTTTAGCTAACCAGTCTGGTTGGATAAGTGAAGATTGCTTTTTGGACGCTTTAAAGCATTTTGTACACCATGTAAAGCCATCAACGGCGGAACCTGCATTAATAGTGCTTGACAACCACAAACACACATAACCATAAATGTAATTTTGTTTGCGCGACAAAATTATTTGATTTTATTGACTTTTCCACCTCACTGTAGCCATCGTCTACAACCGCTGGATGTAACAGTTTTTGGCCCATTCAAATCAAGCTATACAATGAATGACTGGATAACATCCAACTCTGGTAAAGGTGTTACCATTTACAATGTGGCTGAATTTGCAAAAAATGCATATTACTCAGCATTTTACATGCAAAACATAACGTCACGTTCCAAACGTATGGGAATTTATCCACTAAATACGAATATTTTTAATGATGATGTTTTTTGCCATCTGAAATGAGTTCATCAGAGTCAGAAATAGTACCAAGCAGTAAAATCATACAACCAATAATTGCAGAGAGCCACCAAGAAGTCAATAGCGATGAACGTAAGTCTCCGGTGATACCAATAACCTTGGATATAATATAAGATAATAAAGATCCTGGTAACAGCAAATGTTAAAATTATACTTTCAAATAACATTAAATAGAAATTAAATACTTTTTAGTTGTTAAAATATGTTTAAGTTCAAATAATATTGACCTCTTCCAACCAGGTATTCTAATTTTGTAATGAGTTTTTTCCGTAGTTAAAAATAAAAAATATTTGGCGATGCTTTAAACTACCTACATGCGGTCTAATAATCAGCAAAGGGTATGATGACTCTTATCTATGACGGAAATAACTTTATTAAATTATCGATAATATTCTTCAAGCTATATTTGTCATTACGTCGTATCAAATAGCATAAACAGACTCTTATATGCTCTTATATGGTGCTTGACAGCCAGTGGCAACGGAGATTAAGTATTTTTGTAATTTAAAAAGTATATAAACAAGAAAATAACATTAAGCAGAAATTGAAAAAATGTCGTATTTAGCACGACACGAACCTGCAATCTTTAGTTTTATCTGGTAACGCTCTAACGGTTACGAAATAGATGCCTTTGTAATTAGTCAGCTTTTTGGTCGGAGAAAAAAAAGGTAGCATATCCTTAATATTCTTTTCTATTTCTTAAACAACACTCTCGTATCGACAGCTCAGAGAACTGCCTCAAGCAGTATATGTTTGAAAAGAAATATAATGCCATTTTGACTCCGTTGCCATTTGATTTGACGAAAATAAGGCGACGCCTTGTATTAAGATCTTTCTAGATTTTTTTTATATCTATATATAATTACATATGTAAAAATTTGTATCCACGACTTTTTACATTGTGTAAACTCAATTGAAAATATTGAGGAAATCACATATAAATTTCTTGTGGTCGGCCATACGCAAAATGAAGGTGATGCTATGCATGCCTTAATTGAGAGGGAAAAAAACATTGCCTTCGAAATAGGGTCATTTATATACCTGATCAATTAATTCCCATAATACGACTTGCAAAAAAAACAGGCAATGCCTATAAATGCGTTGAAATGAACTACACTGATTTTTTGGACGTAAATCATTTGCAATCAGAAATTGGTAAAAACTTTAACCAAACCGTTACTGGAGAGAAAGTTCACAGGCAGGAAATTTGTGTGATAAAAGTTATAAAAAGTAGCCCTTTTACCATATTTTATAAATAATCGTACACATAAAATGACTACAAGAAAATTGGAGTTCGTTATAATAAAACAAGAGGCAAAGGTTATTCTAGTAATAAGATTAATTATCTAAAGAAGATTTACGTCAATCCAATAAAAACTTCACTGGCTAAGAAAAATGACTTAATAAGCCTGTGTGATGCTAACGCTATTCCAAGCCAGTACTGGAATTTTAATAAAAAATTGCCATCGACTTCAAAAGTTTGTAATAATGACCCAGCAGATAGTGATTCTGATTAAATTAGATTTTTCTAAAATGAAACGGTTACCTACCATTAAACCTCCTGTTTAATAAAAGTGTTTAAAATTGCTTAAAATATAAAAAATAAATGTTTTATTTATTTTATCTGATTCTTAATGTTTAGAGGGCCTTCAATAAACAACATTACAAACAATTTTAAATATACCCGTACAATACTTTGTATGGATCAATTAAAATTGTCAAAATGTTTGATAGCCAATAAATAGATGGTCATGCATCACATTTGTCGCTTTCACTTAGCACTTTTGTCGAGAAAAAAACATAATTTTAGTGTGTCTTCCTTCAAATTCGACCCATATTATGCAGCCATTCGACGTCGCATTTTTCTTTCCTCTTAAGCAAGCTTGTAAAAAAATCACAAGAAACTGGTTATTTAACCATGACGGTGAAACCTTAAAGAAAAAAGACGTCCCCGCTGCTTTAAACGAAGTTTTCCGAAATATAAATTTAAAAAATAGTATAGTTGCTGGCTTTCAAACATTAGGACTAATTCGGCTTGATCCCAATGCTGTTAATTATAGTAAATGTATAAAACCACAGTCCCGTGTTCGAGAAGATATACATACAGAAGTTAATCAAAGTCCTGATAAAACATAGCCTTAAGATGCGTAGAAAAACAAATTAATAAAAGGACTGTTTTAGATCTATTTAACGAAACATTTGAAAGAAAGAATGGCAGGGAGATATCACATACTTAGAACTAAATAAGTTATGGACGAGTCTACCTTCAAAAAGAATTCTGGAAGATGAACCTCTTAAAATTTTAGATACGGAGATCAATGAAAATAAAGATATAATTTTTGAATTTCCAGAGTGCAATGATGATAATGACACAAATATCGATACCAGTTCAAATTTTAAAGCTAATACAAAAATAAGTGATGCACTAACTATCTCTAATTGTGACAATACGAATCTTGATCTCGGTAATAGTGACACCGATACCCCTGCAATTGATATAAAATCTACAGAAAGAGCAGAAGCGACGAAATTTCAAAGCGTAGAAAATATAAGTGGGGACAATAAGAATGCGCCAAAAAACTTAATTATCCATAAGAATATAGTTATAATGCCTAAAAACACAATTAAAGATATTCTGCAAGATGTTCTTGAGTAACCCGAGCCTAAAGCTTCAATAAAAAAGCGAAAAAAGTATGATCTGCCTTCAGTTTTGACTACTAACAAGTGGATTCGAATAGCCCAAGCCAAAGCTGATGAAATGTCAAGAAAAGAAGAGGAAAACATCAAAGAAAACGCAAGAAAGAAGAAAAGCAGAGGAGCATACTTAACAAAGAAACGATAGAAAAAAAATTACAAAGGAAACTGACACAGATATAGTACCAATAAACGATGACCTATCAAGCCACCTCACACCTCCAAAAGATATGATTAATACGATTAAAGATATAGCAAAGACAAAAGAAAACACTCAAAAATGGAATTTGGTTTCTTATGTAATCGTTCGATACTTTTCTTTCTATACTTTACTCATAACGGACCTTTTCGTTTCGACACCGTACCAATACCAATACCGGTACCGAATAAATGAAAAATTAGTAATTTCTTTTCTCTCTTACTCTAAATATGAAAAAACAAGGTAAGTACGAGTATGCTTCCTGTGTCTTTTCTTTACTAGAAAATTGTGACTCGTAGTATAGTTGCTTCCTGTTTCCTGTTTCTTGTAACTTTTAGCTTGTTTCTTTGTTGATTGGCTTTGTTTATGTTTGTTTGTTATTAAAACATTAGTTCGTTAGATCGTTAGTTGTTAAGTAATTTGCGGTAAAGTAAAATGGCTCCTAAAGTAATGTATGGAAATATTTTAACAAAAAAGACAGTAATACAGCGTCATGTACGATTTGTTTTTAAAACATATAAGGGCGCGGGAAACACTACAAATCTTTTTAAACATTTAGAACATCCTCATATTGGAAAAGAGATTAGTAAAAGGTATAAAATAAAACAAAAGTTTTTTTTACAAATAAATGATTATTTAAGTCTTTTATCTACTTCTACTTCTACTAAATCTGCTAGTACCAATAGTACTATGACTAGTATGGCCAGTCCGAGTAGCGATAGAGGTGCACGTGGAGTTGATAGTAAATGAGCTCAGGAATTGTAAGTACAGTATTATTTTCTTTTCATCCTATTTTATTTTTAAATTTTTAACATTCTAAATAATATATTTATTTTATTCTAGAATATTAAACCGCAGCCGCTGCAGAAGCAGAACTATTCAATAGCTGACGCTTTTCAGCTTGTCAGCTCTTTCAGTGGTAAGAATTATTTGGTAATAAATAAAATACACTTTTATTTTCTTCACAAATACCACTATGAGTTAAAAACAAAAACTTACTTTTAGAAGGTGGACCACGGTATGCAGCCATCACCAATTGTCTTTTATATTTTATTTGTACAGTCAACCGTCCATTTATTGTGATAAAAGGTGAAGGATTTTGTCGTCTACTAAAATTTCCTGCCCAAGCATATAAAATACCATCTGTTTTTAAAATGAAGCAATTATTAGATCACAAATATGTTACAATGAGTAATATTTACAAAGAAAAATTTAAAAATGTTACATCATTTTCTGTAACTTGTGTGGAGCGAAATGATGGCAAATAAGAGTTTTTTGGGAGTAACTCTACACTACTTAGAAGGTTGGTAATAACGTTAATTTAAAACTATAAACCAATTTTTTATTGTAGGCACAGCTCTCAAGTCTTCAATCACTGCAACAAGAGAGTTAGCAGAAAGCCATACAAGTAAAATATCTTGCCCAACAACTGCTGGATATTTTAAATTTCTGGGAGATTGACGCAGCAAAAATTGTAACAGTTATTACAGACCATGGTGCGAATATAGTAGGAGCTGTTACGCATACAGAAAATTTAGGAAAACACAAACATATTCCGTACTTCGCACATACAGTCAATTTGGTTGTAGAAAATGTTATAGGAAATCCCAGTATCTCACCGTTAATTTCAAAAATTAGGGATATAGTAAAATGGAGCAAAAAGAGTGTTCTAGTTACGGATGCAATACGAAAAATGTAAAGAGATGCTGGAG
The DNA here is from genome assembly GCA_964028335.1 of Altica lythri. NCBI lineage: Eukaryota > Metazoa > Arthropoda > Insecta > Coleoptera > Chrysomelidae > Altica > Altica lythri. The sequence goes on along the minus strand of OZ034801.1, from coordinate 95,118,989 downwards.
TTCAAGAAGGGAATTTAAAAAAATTATGTTGGATGTAAAAACCCGTTGAAATTCCTGTTTTTACATGGTCGTAAGATTCTTAGAATTGTGTGATATTGTTACACCCATTTTGTTAAATGATTTAAAAGCACCACAGCTCCTTAATTCCCAAGAAATGAAGAGTGCAAGGCAACTTGTGGAGCTATTGCGACCGTTGGAATACATTTCCAAACAATTATTTGCGGAAAAATATGTAACCATATCAAAGATAATTCCATATATTAACTGTGCCTTAAAAGATTTAGAATTATTTATTCCATTAATGGAAGATAAGAGAGTTACCAAAAATGCTCTTTTTCCAGAGTGCAAAAAAAGATTTGGTAAAATCGAGCAATGTTTACCAATTGCAACTGTCACTTTGCTAGACCCTCGGTTTAAAAATGTGCAAGTTATGGAACGAAAGCCGCCGACTATACCCAATACAAAACCGCTGACAATACTTTTAATCCAACATTATAAATTATAGTAAAATTGTAAAATAAAATTAGATCTTTGTTAACTTTCAAGTAATAAAGTCTCTTGTGTAATTTTAAATTGTTTTTAAAAAGTCGTTTTTTCTGTTTCAAAAGTTAATTGGCGCAGTCAGTAGGATATTTCGGGAGTTGCACGTATCGAACGAGCTAACTTTTCGTCTTAACGATTAACCGAAATCCGAAAATTTTGGTGGAAAACTGTAAATTCGAGAGAATATCGAGTTGTGAATTGTTTATCGGTTCGAGTGAATATCGAATTCGCGTGGACAGTTCCATTTGGACATCAAAAGGCAGAAAAGCGAAAAAACTAGCAAATTACACAACCTTTGATAGGAACACACATCGTCCAATCCTATAGGAACTAGTTAAGGATACGTAGTATAGGATGAAAACAACATTTTTATTGTAAGTGCTTGCTTATTTTTATTTACTTTTCATTTACCCCATTTTTCCGAAGATAGTAGTATAATATATGAGTGAACACGATTTAGAAAATTTAGCAGACTTGTTAGAAAATAGATTAAAGCTAGATAATAGAAAAAATAAGCAGAGTATTTCAGAAACTAATTTAAGTAATTTAGAAAGTAACAAAGAACATTTAAATAATACAATGAATACTGCATCCGTAAATTATCAGCTACTTAAATTATACTTAGATTCAATTCCTGCTTTTGATGGTAATCCGCATACTTTAACAATTTTTGTTGGAAACTGTGAAAGTCTTATTTCAGTATTTGCAAGTAACACTGATATTGCTTTAAATACATTTCTGTTAAAAGCCATAGTTGGAAAGCTCACAGGACGAGCCCAAATATTAATCGGGTCACGTACAGAGCTTAAGACATGGGCTGCAGTAAAAGAAGCCTTAAATTTAAGTTTCGGAGATCAACGCAACATAGATTGTTTGGTCCAAGACCTTATAAATTTAAGACCTCTTAAAAATGAGTCTCCCTACAATTTTGGTATGAGATGCCAGGATTCTAGGAGTCTAATTATTTCAAAATTAAATACTTTGAATATAATTGATACTGAAAGGACAATTCAACTTAAAAATTATAATGATTTGGCATTAAAAACATTTATCAGAAGCCTTCCATTACCACTACAAACTAACGTTAGATTAAGATCCCCTGATAGCTTAGAAAAAGCTATGAGTTTAGTAATAGAGGAAGAAAACTTTTAATACTCAACTCAAAGAACAAATAATCTTAATTCAAATGCATCGTTTAAACCTAGTTTTAGAATAACCCATTCTAATAATCCCAATCATCGAAGTTATCCAACTTTTACCCCTAATTTTAACAACGTCATTTCATTTCAACCCCCTCAACAATTTTATTCCCAATTTCAACCCAACCAAGTAACAAGACCTAACTTTTATAATTTTTCTCATTTAAAACCAGTTTTTCCAAACAATAGTAATAACTTCCCAAATTGGAGACCAAACAATAATTTTCCAATCCAACGTCACCCCTTTTTTCCAAAATCAAAATAATAATTCAATGCAAACCAGAAATTTCAATAACCACTTTCAAAATAACCGTCCGAACACTTCCCAAAATTTTAAACCTGAACCAATGGATACTTCTTCAGGTAATACAAGAAATTCAAAATTTCAACCCAAACCAAACTTTATCTCAACTGAAATGATTAATAACAATAATCAAAATCCAGAATTCTAAAATCCATTTGACAATCAAAATTTTTATTACGATGAAACGTACACTGAACCGTGTTACGAATATCAAGACGAAACTCAATACCTACAAGACAATTATTATAATGCAACACATGTAAACGATAACGCTAACGATAACATATACTCGGAATCAAGCGAAACAAAAAACGCGATTCAGGATTTTCCCAAGACACTGAATTCCAACAACCTAACATGATATCTCTTAATACTCTTAAAGCAAATTTACCATACATCGAAATTCCAGAAATTAATGCAAAGTTTTTAATTGACACCGGAAGTTCAAAATCTCTAATTAACCCAGATTTAGCTTACAAGTTTTATCAAAAATTTATTTTAAATGAAAACTTTAACATTCAAACTGCACATGATATTTCATATCATAATAAAGTTGCTTATATTCCACTATTTTCAATTTTTAATCAACCAGAGTTTCATAAATTCTGTTTATTTAAATTCAGCAACAGATTTGACGGAATTATAGGTGTAGATTTACTTAAACAACTAGACGCAAATATAAATGTTAACAAAAATGTAATAGAAACCCCAAATGCCATAATACCACTAATTTTAGATTTGGAAATTAAAAATAAAAATATTAAAAAATATACTATAACCATACCAGGCCGTTGTAAAAAGGTAGACAAGATACCAGTTAACTTAAAAAATGGATTAGGTATAATTGATTATCAAAATTTTGGAAATGGGCTTGAAATGCCAAAAGCTCTAGTTAATATTTCAAATAATTTCGCGATCACGACAATCACTAACATTAACGAAAACTCAGTTAAATTAGACATAAACAAACCTTTCGATATAGAACCTCTGAATTCTGTAGAAGTAAACTTCTTAGATAAAATAGAAAATGACATGGAATTTGACCAAACTCACGATATAAAACTCAAACAAAATTTGAAAAATATCAGACTTGACCATTGCAACAAAGAAGAAAAGGACATTTAAGAAAAATATGTTACGAATACAGAGACATTTTTTATTGTGACGGAATACCTTTGAGTTTTACGAATCAAATCAAACACAAAATTAATTTGACAGACGACTTCGCAATTTACATTAAAAATTACCGCTTTCCTGAAGTACACCGACAAGAAGTAAGGAAGCAAATTTCAAAAATGTTAAGCGAAGGTATAATAGAAAATTCAAACTCTCCCTTTTCCTCGCCTATCTGAGTTGTTCCCAAAAAATTAGACGCAACAGGTGAACGAAAATGGCGATTAGTAATAGACTAGGAAATTAAATGAAAAGACTGTTGATGACAAATATTCATTACCAAACATAATTGAAATTTTAGACAGACTAGGTAGAGCAATAGTTATTTATGATATGAGTGTTAAAAGTGAGGTTTTATTTTGTGAGTGAAAACGTTTGTGAAATGAGCGGAGCGAATTGAACAATTTCACGAACAAAATAAAATCACTTTTAACCCAAATACCATACAATGTTTTTTGTACAACTTCCCTATTTTGATAATGAAACGAGCGAATTTGCAATGACAATAAACCAAACCGTGTTAAAAGTAAACTAAACCGTGTTAAAAGTAAACTTGTTTACATGGCAACGTGTTAAAAGTATTTTTAACACGCTGTTATGTAAACAATCGTTTTTAACATTGTTTGCTATCATTAAAAGTGTCACTTTTAATGACAGTTGAACAAAAACTATTTTTCGACACTTGACTTAGCCAGTGGGTTTCACCAAATTGAGGTAGACCCTAATGACACCGAGAAAACCGCATTTACTACACCCCAAGGACATTTTCAATTTAAACGAATGCCTTTTGGACTTAAGAACGCACCAGCGACCTTCCAAAGAGTCATTGACAATGTAATAAGAGGACTAACAGACGAAACATGTATAGTATATTTAGACGACATTCTAATATATAGCTCATCTCTACAGGAACATCTACAACGTTTAAAGACAGTGTTTAATCGACTTAGAGAACACAATGGTTTCCTGTTGTCTTTTTAGTTTTTCGCCGAATTTGTCTTCTAATAATTTTGCCACTTTTTCAGCAATTGTGTCCAAAAACTGGTCAGTGAAAATAGATTTTATAGAATCCAGATCAATCCTTGAAAGTACCATTTTGACATTCGGTTTTAACCTCACTTCACTAGATGGGAGATTTTATAAAATATACCTTGTATTAACTTAAAAAAAATATTGTTAGGAACACTGTAAATAATATACTTTGCGTCGAAATCACTGATATAATTTATTGTCGGATTTTATATTAACGAAGCTAAATTTATTGTAACAGCTACTGACAAGAGTACAACTCACTCAAACGCCATCTACCTTCCTTAACCCCTTTTGGAACACTAGAGTTAAACGATCATTATTTGATGTAGTTGGTTCGGTAATACAGTTCTTTACAGGAAATCTCGATCAAACTGATGCCAAACGTTATTTTCTCCTCTTTATCTAATAATCAGAATAAAATTAAAACATTAATTGAACAACAAGTCACATTACTACAATCTTCTATACAAAATTTTGAAAACACAACTAAAATACTATCTCGAAATCAGTTAATATTAAGTTTTCGCATTAATGAAATACAAGGGTTAATACAAAATCTAAGTTTGGACAAAGTTGCAACCCTTCACTATTTCGCGCTAGAAAGACTCGTTTCTCAATTTTCGACTAGCTATCAGATAATTCACGACGCACTAGAAACGCTAGAAATCGCCATTAGTTTTTCAAAATTAAACATATTTCATAACGCAATAGCTGACCCCATCGAATTACTTTCTGAAATATTGGCAATAAGTAAAACCCTCAAAAATAACATCAAATTTCCATTCGACCCCAATTTAAAAAATACTTTGTCTTTCGAAAAAATACTAGAAGTCAAAGCTTACTCTAAACAGAATATATTTAATTTTATATTAGAAATCCCAATCGTAGAAGCAAATGATTATGACTACTATCATCTGTATCCTCTCCCTACACCATTCAATCAAAACTTTAAAGTTATTATTCCTTAATCCAAATTTCTCCTCAAAAATGAGCAACACTATGCATTTTCGGATCTTCCATGCCGACTAATCAATAAAGAAGAATTTCTCTGCCAAGACATTCAGCCACTTGGAATTAAAACAAATGCACCCTGCGAAATTCATTTACTAAAATATTCAGAACCAACGAAACGCTGTAACCAAATTTTAACAAAAATCAACGACACCAGAATCCAGAAGTTAGAAAATAATCAATGGATGGTTATCACCCCACGTAATGCAGTTGCGATTCGAAAAAACATCAAAACCACAGACAATATACCACTGAATGGAAGTTACCTTATAGAAATCAACAAGTATTGTGATGTGCAAATAGACAAAGTGCTTTTAAAAACGCTCGAATCCTTAGAACCAAATTATAAACAAATTAAATTACCAAATATAGACTTCTTTAAAAATAATCCACTAATAGACAATTCTAATCTTAACCCAGTGCAAATAGACAGTGTAAAATTTGATGAACCAAATATCATTCAAAATACTTTAGAAGCTCAGAAGACAAAATTGAAAAATATAAACATTCCTACAGTGCATTTTAAAAATATTAGCTTTTACACAATACTGCTCTATGTTTCAATCCTATTTACAGGAACGTACATTCTTTACAAATTTTGTATCAGAAGAAATCAACAAAAAAGAGAAGTACCAAATCAACAAACAAACATGGACCCTATTTCAGGAAATTTCCCTCTACTATTGAACCATGGAGAAACCCCATAGTTCTCAGCTTGCCCCGGAGGAGTTATGGAACGAAACCCGCCGACTATACACAATACAAAACCGCTGACAATACTTTTAATCCAACATTATAAATTATAGTAAAATTGTAAAATAAAATTAGATCTTTGTTAACTTTCAAGTAATAAAGTCTCTTGTGTAATTTTAAATTGTTTTTAAAAAGTCGTTTTTTCTGTTTCAAAAGTTAATTTGCATTTTAATAACGCAGTAGCTTGTGGTAATGCCATATCGTAATTGAAGAGTGCCCCGTATTTTATCATGTGAGTCTGGTACATTTGTACAATACACACATCAACATGGTCTAGGGATATTTTAATAAATTTTATTCAGGTTCTTTATACAAGGCCTTCATCTTCAAGAACCGATAAAAATGTCGACAGAATCCGAGATCTTGTGCATTCAGATCGTCGAATGACAGTCAGAATAATCGGGGAAAAGTTAAATTTGACTCACACAATTTTGGCCAATGAATTGGGGATGAGAAAAATCTGCGCCAAAATGGTTTCAAAAAACCTTTCGCAAGACCAGAAGAACATCGGGAAGGAAAGGTGCCTTGACTTTTTGAATTCAATTGAAAATGACCCCCATTTTCTGGCACGTGTCATTACTGGTGACGAGTCTTGGGTGTTTGAGTACGACCCAGAAACCAAGCGCAAGAGTATGGAGTGGCACACTTCAACCTCTCCGACGGCAAAAAAGGCAAGGATGGCGAAGTTAAAGATAAAATGCATGCCGATTTGTTTTTTTGATATCCACGGAATCGTCCACAGAAAATTTGTACTCCAAGCTCAAATGGTCAATCGACACTTTCACCGAGAGGTTCTTGAAAGACTTCGAAAAAGGGTCATTTGTGTGAGACCAAACATCAAGAACAAGTGGGTGTTGCATAACGATAATGCTCCTTGTCACACAGCAATTTCAATAAACGATTTTTTGGCCAGCAAAAACATTCCTGTTGCTCCTTAGCCTCCTTGTTCGCCTGACTTGAGTCCTTGTGACTTTTTTCTCTTCCTAAAGTTGAAAAATCACCTCAAGGGAAATCATTTTTGGACAGTCAAAAAAATTCATTCGGCTGTAACCGACCAGCTGAAGGTTATTCCAGTATCAGAGTTCCAGCACTGCTATTGTAAAGGTGACAATATGGAATTGTAAGTATTTTTGAATAAATTAAAAAAAAAATAGTCTTATCACTTAATTTACATATCTCGTATAATGACACTTTATTTAAATTTTATGTAGAGTAACTAATAAAATGGTTTGAATTTTAACAAAAATCCTTATTGCTAATAACAAAAAACCGACGCAATGAAATATCGATATTGAACTACTTATTACTTTAAGGGCTTTTAAAAAGTTTATTCTAAAACTAGCGGCCACCCGCGACTTCATCATACAACTTTGCAACTCCTATTTTAAACCCTTAGGGGTGGAATTTAAAAAGTCATTTTTTAGTTTACCACTACGTAATAAAACTAATTAATCTTTCAATTTTCAAGACACTACGCCTCTATCGACATTATTATTTTAAAACTATAAAAACTTCATACATTTTGGTTAAAAAAAATACTGTAAGGGGTAATTTTGTTAACAAAGATGTGTCTGTGATAAATAACTTATTTATTTTGATAATGATTAAAAAGAAAATTAAGAAGTATTATTATTAATTAGGTATAGTTTTTACGGCTTTACTTTTGTTTAGCGTATGTAACAAATTAGGGCCTACAAAACTTCTTTGTACACAATATTCCTTACTAATCTGTCTTAAGGCGCTAAAACTATTAAGCTTCTATGTGAACTTATTCGTGAGCACGAAACATAAAACTGTCCATGAGAGAAGCAATGTTCTCTCAAGTCAATACCCGCAAATTTAAATGTTTTTCCCTGAGACTTGTTTATTGTCATGGCAAAGCAGACTTTTAGGAAAAACTGTAATCGTTTAAATTCGAACTGGATATCATTCGGTGTCTAACCTATACTTAAACCAAACCAAAAAAAAAAAACAATGACAAATACAAAACAGAGTCTATAACCAAAATTACTAAACTGAAACAAAGCCAATGCAATTCAAAATATGCCAAGAAAAGAACAGCCAAATACGTCAAATATCCGCTAAAAATATTTAGGTATAGTATGTACTCTAAGATACGGCGGCCAGTCATCATCGGGTAAGATCATGTAACTCAGTAAAAACACAACGATAGCGCGTTTCAAAATACTACTAACGCTATCTATTGTCAACATTTAGAACTACAAATTATTTTGTTCGTCTTAATTTATTCGTTCCATTAGGTAATAATAGGCTTAAACTAATACATTTACAGCCTCCATCGTCCCTTATTTTATCCCCATGGGGTTCAATTTATCAATATCCTATTTAAGCGGACATCTTCATTATAGTAGCTCCAATCTTTAATTTCAGTTTAATCAGTCGAAAATCTAAAAAGTTTCATAGAAACTTTCGTCCTCTATTTTATCCCCTTAGGGGTGAAACTTATCAATTTTTTTTGTAGGGGATGCCTACGTCATAGTAGCTATATGCATGCAAAATCTCAGCCCGATCGGTTTAAAATTGACAAAGTCTTATACAAAATATTATTACCTATTTTATTCCCTTAGGGTTGGAAACTATCAAAATCTTTTTTTAGTGGATAGCTATATGCATGCAAAATCTCAGCCTGATCGGTTTGAAATTGACAAAGTTTCATACAAACTTTCATCCCGTATTTTATCTCCTTAAGTATGGAATTTATTAAAATCCTTTCTTAGGGGATGCCTACGTCATAGTAGCTATTTAATTGCAAAATTTCATGCCGATCAGTTGAAAGTTGACAAAGTTTCATACAAACTTTCAGCTCCTATTTTATACCCTTAGAGTTGGAATTTATTAAAATCTTTTCTTATGGGATGCCTACGTTATAGTAGCTATATGCATAGAAAATCTTAGCCCGATCGGTTTAAAATTAACAAAGTTTAAGGTAAATTTTCATCCCGTATTTTATTCCATTGGGATGGAATTAATCGAAATCCTTTCTTAGCGGATGCCTACTTCAAAACATCTACCTGCATGCCAAATTTCAGCCTCATCCGTTCAGCGGTTTGGGCTGTGCGTTGATAGATCACTATGTCAGTTAGTCACCTTTGAGTTTTATATTCTAAAATAAACACTGTTCGTGCTTGGTTTATTTAAATAATCATGGAAAGACGACATTTAACAGATGAGCTGTAGAAATGCTACAAGCTTGTGCTTCTCAAACCGCTGTGTCAGAGGCCAAAGGTACAAGTCATGTTATTTGTAGACTTTGGCAAAGATATCGTAATACAGGTAGTGTTCGTAAACAGCATTTAGGCTCACAAAGAGCGACAACACCAAATCAAGTCCGATTTTTAACTTTACGTGCCAGAAGAAATTCAACGGTAACAGCGTCTGAATTGGTTTCTGACCTGCAGTTAGTGCATTATGTTCAGTAAGTGCTCAAACTGTTAGAATGCGTTTACATGAGTCTAATTTACATGCTAGAGGACCAATAAGAGTTCCACCATTATCACGTGGCAATCGCGCTCCAAAATAAGTTTGGGCACAAGAGCACGAAAACTGGACTAGAGAACAATTGTCAAGGGTATTGTTTACTGATGAATCCAGGTTTGGTCGTTATCCGGACAGTAAAAGAATAAGAGTTTGGAGACAACCAGGTCCACTGCCACGTTTGCAAACCGCTCAGGAAGTACACAGTTATCGAGGCGGTACAGTAATGGTATGGGGAAGTATTAGCTTGGGTGGACGAACCGATCTCGTTCCGTTACAAGGTTTTTTATCATCAAATGATTACTTCAATCTTATACTTCGACCTGTTGTGCTTTCATATGTTGCAGCAATCGGATCCCAATTTTTGTTAATGCAGGACAAGACTCCTCCTCATGTTGCTGGGATAATTCTGGATTATTTAAAAAATGAGTTAATCGACTTATTAGAGTTTCCCGCTCCATCTCCCGACCTTAATCCAATTTAACATGCTTGGGATATGCTACAAAGAAGGGCAATTTGTCAACGTCCTTTTTTTAATAATCGGCAGGAATTAATTACTAGTCCTCAAAGAGAATGGGAGTAGTGTAACAATGCCGATTCTGCCTCACTGCTTCCAAATTTCGCCGCTAGATGTCGCCACAGGTGGCGGCGCTGTATTCTTCTGTTTTTCGAGTGGCCTTTGACATTTGGCGCAAGCAGCCAATTCTTCTTTTTTCAAATGGCCTTTGACGTTTGGCGCAAGCAGCCAATTCTTCTTTTTTGAATGGCAAAAGGGCATTAATGTTGTATCTCGTAAACGGCCTAACAGATTTCGACGTATGAGGTATCATTGTAAAGGGGTTGCTGTATAGGGTAAGCTGAAGCGTCAAAAAGACCGTATTGATAATGCCAAAAAAGCATTAATGTTGTATCTCGTAAACAACCCAACGGATTTTGACGTATTACGTATCATTGTAAAGAGGTTGCTGTATAGGGTAAGATGAAGTGTTTAAATCTTCTAAAATATTAAAAGCGCGTGACCTTGGTGCATTAGCAGGTTCGCGATGTGTAACGTAATCGACTGATGTGTTAGAGTGATAACAGACTTTGCTTTCACAATTAAGAATAAAACATATCATGGAAAATATTAAGTTTTAGAATGGCTTCGAGAAAATACAGTCAAAAACTTGAAGAGTTTTGTGAAAATATAAAAAAATTAAATAAACAAATTTTTTTGTACGAAGACCAAAAAGAAGTGTTAAAAAAATTGAAAATTTAAGTTTGTGGGACAATGTTTTTGAAAAATATTTACCAACATCATCAATGCCCACAAGACGAATAAAACCATGGCCTTGCTAAAAGCAAATTTTGTTTTTTTAACAGCAATATTAAATAACATGCTTTATTAAATCAAAAAGATTATTCATCCTCAAATGTGGTGGTTTATGACATAAACGAAAACTCAAAATCAATCCACATAAAATATATTTGTTGGTAAAAAATTTCTACAAAGTGTTGGCAACTAGTTTCGGAAAAAAACATTCCCATCATCAGGCCTATAAGTTATAAAAGAGATAGTTAGATACAAAAAATATAATGGTAATTACATTGTACAAACCTTATTAAAAATGTAAGTAATGTTCAAAATATGGGTAACATCAGTAACTAAGTGAATTTTCCTGTGTATCATTGACACTGCATCATACGAGGAAACATCAATAAGGTTTAATGTGGATTGAAGTAAAAACCAAAAAGTAATTCGGTATTTAGTTGATTAAAAGGGTAAAAATTAAAAATATAAGGAGCTGGCCAGCTAAATAAAAGAAAATTAACAGGTAATAGAACAAATTACATAAGAGCACAAAAATTAGGTATAATAATACGAGGTACTATTATAACATAGAGAAATAAATCTTGAGGGAGAGGATACTTTATCATCCACTTCATTAAAACACGTGGAAGATCATTATTCCACAAATCATAGGAAAAGTGAACATAAGAATGGTTACAGGAAAACCGTAACTGCATGAAAAAGAGTTCACATCTTAAAAATAATGAAGAGGTAAAAGGAAAAATGAAGTATCCAGTAGAAAAAAGTGTCTTGAATGCTTCAATGGGTGGAAGCAAATGGCGTCGCTTATGCAAGTTACATTGTTCATTGTTCCAAAAGACCAACCAAAGTAAGGCGGTATACAGGACAGCTGGCGTTATATTGGGACTCATCAAAGCAAATAAATTGTACTGCAAGAACTTGACAATCTGATGGAAGCTTGATCAAAAACCACTTTTAAAAAACTACACCACATAAACCGGACAATTAAACTTTATTAAAGGTACTAGACGGAAATGACCTACTGACATTAGTGACAATTAAGCGGAGGGAAGGAACTTCATATAACAGCAAAGTCACAGAACACAATTCACAGGAAAACTTTACAAAGTTGTTAATAATGTAGTTAGATAATAAACAAAGAAGGGAAAATTTAGTAACAAATATAATATAAGTAGAAAAGATTATAAAGATATATACAATCAAATTGATATAAGTAATATGTTATGTTGTTCAACAATGTCAACTAAAAATTTAAAAATTTTTTAAGAAAAAGAAGAAAATTAACCTTCAAATGATTGTAAATATCTGAATAATTTGACAATGAAATTTTGATATAAAATAAGATAAAAATTAATAGATATTAAACCGTATCATAACTATAAATTCATATGATAAAAATATTGGAACAACCTTAAGGAAGGCATCAACGTTAATGTTGTAAGTTCAGAAAAATATAGTTTTCTTTAGTAAACAGTTGTTCATTTAAGCAGGTGACAGAGGGATCTTTAATAGCTTTATTTATTTCAAGAAGTTCAAGTTAATCCATACGGGTACCTTTAAAGCAGTAATGTATTAGGGAACCATCATCTAAGGAATAATTGTGGTTGGTGGTCAGGATATGAGTAGAGAAAGCTGACTGAGTATTCGGGTTAGAGATAATTTTACGGTTCTTAATATGACGGTTGTGTTCCTTGAAGCGTTCTATTAATCGTCTACCTCTTTGTCCGATATACACTGCGTTACAAGATCTGCAAGGGATTCTATATATACCTGATTTTTGTAGAAAAAGAACTGAGTCTTTTGTGTTTATGAGAATAGACCCTAATTTAAGATTTGTTTTAAAAGCTAAGTTAATCTGATGTTTTTTAAAAATGTTGAGAATCTTAAATGATATCATGCCATAAAAATTAATAAAACCTGCAAAAGAGTTACGATCAATTTGTGAGTAAATAGTTGGAAAATTAAGTTTAAACCTTGAATAGAACTTGAAATAGATTTTGTTAACTGTATCTAAAGGAAAATCATTATTGATAGCAATTTGTTTAATAATATTAATTTCATCTGTGAAAGCTGTATGTGTTAACAGGATGCTAAAGGCTCTGAAAAAAAGGCTATTGAAAAAAGCAAATTTATGTTGGGGAGGGTGATTAGAAAAGAAATTAATTATATTATCAGTTGTGGTAGGTTTCCTATAAATAGCAAATTCAAACCTATTAGTAACAATGTTTCTGGTAATTAGTAAATCAAGAAAAGGGATTTGGTGATCAACTTCAATCTCCAAAGTAAATTTTATTCTAGGATGTAAAGAATTAACAAAAAGAAGGAACGTATTCAATTCTTGAAGGCTACCTCTGAAGAGAACTAGACAATCATCAACATATCTAAAGTAAAATAAAATTTATGATATATAATCAGGGTGTTTAACAAATTTATATTGTTCATGAAAACTTCTGCTAAAAAGGGGCTGAGATTCGAACCCATAGCAAGACCTTTATTTTGTCTAAAACATTTGTTGTCAAACTTGAAGAAATTCTGTTCAAGAACTAGGCCTAAGATGGAACATAAATCTAGGGCGATATTAGTTTGGATGTTGTTATGAAAAAGTAAGTTTCGAACTTATTCATAACATTCATCAGAGGGAATGCTAGGGAAGAGATTGGAGACATCCAGAGAAACTAAAAACGAGTTGTCAGGGAATCTTATGTTAGAAATTTTATTGGCTAAATCCGCAGAATTTTTAATTGCGAATTCGTTGTTGAAATTGGTGAGTTCTCTTAGAGAACCTCTTCATTATTTTTAAGATGTGAACTCTTTTTCATGCAGTTACGGTTTTCCTGTAACTATTCTTATGTTCACTTTTCCTATGATTTGTGGAATATTGATCTTCCACGTGTTTTAATGAAGTGGATAATAAAGTATCCTCTCCCTCAAGATTTATTTCTCTATGTTATAATAGTACCTCGTATTATTATACCTAATTTTTGTGCTCTTATGTAATTTGTTCTATTACCTGTTAATTTTCTTTTATTTAGCTGGCCAGCTCCTTATATTTTTAGTTTTTACCCTTTTAATCAACTAAATACCGAATTACTTTTTGGTTTTTACTTCAATCCACATTAAACCTTATTGATGGTTCCTCGTATGATGCAGTGTCAATGATACACAGGAAAATTCACTTAGTTACTGATGTTACCCATATTTTGCACATTACTTACATTTTTAATAAGGTTTGTAGAATGTAATTACCATTATATTTTTTATATCTAACTATCTCTTTTATAACTTATAGGCCTGATGATGGGAATGTTTTTCCCGAAACTAGTTGCCAACACTTTGTAGAAATTTTTTACCAACAAATATATTTTATGTGGATTGATTTTGAGTTTTCTTTTATAACATGCTTTATGTTAACGTTCCGCAAAACGTTGCACATATTGGTGTGTGTTTAGATACAAACGGAACAAAACAAGAGTGCAATACATGGCAAATGATGAGTCTGTCAACAGTCAATGATGGAAAAATGCCGGTGTTTGCATTGAATTTAACAGAATCACCTCTCAACTACAAGCTAAAATTAATCTTTAAAGATAACTCAGAAGGAGTGGGAAAATGGCGATCAAATCTTCAAATCCCAATGCAACAACTAGAAATTACTATGGAGGATCCAATGCAAAAGCAAATATGTCAATTAGTTTAGATAACATGGGCAACGTTAGCAGGAGTTTGCTTGTTAATCATGAAAATTTTGGCGAAAGAAACGAAAAGAAGGATAAAGCGATGAAATGTATTTTTAAATAATAATAACAATAAATATTTGTAAACTTGTAAAAGGTGGTTATAGTAGTGAAGACTTGCCGTCATATTCTGAGAGTAGTAGTGAAGATTCTATCTATATGGAAGAACTAGGTAAACAGAATTTTAAATTTTTACGAAGACAAAGTAAAACGTGAAAATTATTTGCTGCTACAATCATCTTTCACAATTGAAGCGTATGTTATAACAGTTGGTTTATCTCCCGCAAGAACATTTTCTCCAGCTATTATTTTATCAGAATACTGTAAGCCACGTAAATTGTCGTGTGGAAAAATGGAATGGCTTGACCTTATTGAATTTTTTAACAAAAGCACATTTTTTATTGAACCACTACCAACCTACGCAGATGAGTATGATCCAGTAACATTTTCCTGTGGAGATTTTTGTACAATACCACAGTTGGTATACGATGACACCAAATTCATAGAAGTTGCAAAACATGGTGTAAGATATCATCTAACGGAAAAGGATGTAGATGAACTTGTTAGAGTACATCATTTTATCGTAGCTTATCAGATTTTACTTATAGAAAATATTAACTTTAATTGTTATTATAATAATGTTGTAGATATTATTAAAAGAAATTTTAGTGATAACTGTTTTCAAGCATTAGATGTATTTTGTAAAATATGTACTGATCCTTTATTGTGTAACGCTTTGCGTCAGTATATTTACTTTTATAAACAAAATGTAATAAGAGATTTAGAAAATATGTAATAAACTTTTATAAAAAATCATGACTTTTATTTCAAAGTCGATAAATATAGCGTCAAAAAATGTTATTTTATCGAGGCAAAACTTATGAACGTCACAGTTCCCAAATGTGAAACGTCCAAACGTTGAAACAGCGTTGAAATTTGTCGTTTCAACGTTTTAACAAATAGGTAAGACTAAATTTACGATTTACATGTATTTCTTATGGGAAAACGTCATTTAAAAGTGATAAAACAACGTTCATTATTGACGTTTTATTGTTACTAAACGTATTGTTTATAAACGTCAAAGTGTCAATTAATAGACGCCAAAACAAAGAATTTGAACGTTTTTTTTTGGTCGTTTCAACGGAACATATTAAAAAAAAAATAATACACCATAGATTCAGATTAAAAATTTATTGTATACATAAAAATTTTAGATATACACTAGACAATAGAAAACTAAAAACTAACCTAATTAATTTACAAAGCAAAATAATATAATATTCTAAACCATTTACAACTGTTTTTTATTTCCCAATTATGAATAACATTAGTCGAGCATTATATCGCAATGACCCCATGCTAAAGTGTCAAATGATCCATTGCATAAAAAGCGTTTATCATCGTGTGGACTTAGACCGATTTTGGTTTGTTCGATTGTAAAAACATTGTGATTGTAGGAACGGAACGTGCATTGGTTAACTGTTTTTAATTTACTATCTCTTAAACATGAAAGATAATCATCAAAAGTAATTTTCTTTACAACGACATTCTTTTTAACCCCTTTTGATTTTTTAACGCATTTATCACCCTCTGTTAAATACAAGTACATTTTTGAACGCAACCCCACAAATTCAGTTAAAAGTTTGCCGTTGCATTCATCTTTCATTAGTCCAATGACTTTTTTATTCAAGAGTGAAATACCATACGCATTCTTTGGTTCATAGTCTGAGGTGTCAAATTTATCTGGATAGGCTTTAATTAATTCGGTATAAATATCATTGCATCACAGCTCAAGAAGAAATGCGTCAGTATCGGTGTATAGGAGTTTACAGTTGTCTAAACCCATCGTAGGAAGCAGAAAACTGTAATAAAATTCGTACATACAAGTCTTTGAAATATCGAGAATCGACATGCCAATGTACAACGGTTTATTGAATACAAGTTCGGTTTTATAAAGCTCTATCGCTAAAAGGTTTTCATCAAAGATTTTGCTCGAACTAAACCTAGGACTGCTAATCAAGTTCTTTGCTCCATATCGACCCTCCCAAGATCTAACAAGTTTAACAATGCGGTGTTTTCTTATATTCTCCATCGTCTTGCCAAATACAGCGTTATTCATTAGTTTATATAAATTCTTCTCAAAATCATTTTTGGCAGCTGTTCGAAGAGTTGTGTTTAGGTTGATGTAAGACTTTAACCATGGGCTTTGCTTAAATTTCAACACTCTGTGAATCTTTTTCAATGTTAATCCATGTTTTATAGCCTGCTTTAAATTTCGATAATGTATTATGTATTTTTCTTTGCAATATAAAGTGGTCATTAGTTTTTGTATTTTTGATCCTTGGGATTTTCGATGTTCTGGGCGAAACGGTAAGTCATTGTGTAGATTATGTAAATCGTGTGGATACTCCAAGTCTACTTCGAGGATATAACCCTCTGGAGCATCGTCTGGTATTTGAGTTATGTCGATGTTTGTGTCAACCCAATTAAAACCCCCATATGGTAGAGGTTGACTCATTGCCCAACCATACAAGTTGTTGACATCGAGATACATTAAATATTCTGCTGGATTAAAATTTTGCATGTATCTGTTGTTTGCTTTAGAATATCTATTGCTGCATTGACTGACTCCTCCTCTTATACCTTTCTCTATAAACATGATTTGATCTATATCTTTTAGTAGTTCCAATTTGTATTTGGTATATTTTAGCATTGCATCCCACGTATAACCGGGGAGCGTATAATACCAAGCAGGATCGAGACCATACGTTTTTCGGCATTTTTTGCGAAAACATTCAAACACAGACGCTAAAAGCCAGATATCTGTTTTCATGTACAGCATGCTATACATATTCCTTTAAATTTTTAATTTTAAATGATTGTCAAACCTTTTGTGCATGCGTGTATAAACCGTCAGTAATACTTTCATCCTTTAGTGTGCTATAAAATTTATCTTTGGATGGCAGTTCCGTATCGTCTAATTTTTCAATTGAATCAATGTATTCATAAAGAAACACCCCTTTTCTACTTAATAGTTCAAACTGTTCAGATGTTAAATTGGGAAACTGTGAACGTAGATAATATAGATGTGATGGTTCTAGTAAAGCAGACAGTTTATCTAAGGAGGAATTTAAAAATCGTAGCGAGTCTATAAATCTAAACTTTACTTCGCTCTCGTCATTACTTAATGTACATGAAATGTATTTTTCTTTGTTTATAGGAAGCGAGCTTATATTACCTTTTTTGGATAAATCTCTAATTAAAAAATGTAAGTCGTATCCCGAAAGGTTATGAAAGACTACGGGTACAACAAACTTTTTTTTATAATTTAAATTGCAGCTTTGGTGTGAAAACCCCCGAAATTTCCCCGTAAAGTGGTCGTGGTCTAAAACGATGGTGTCCTTCTCTTTAAAGGGGTGCTCGCATATATGACATGTTGTTGCATTAAGTAAACTAGGCTTGACAATCATTGGTTCAATATGTTTAATTTTCTCTTCAATTAATTTAGCCATCCTTGTCATTTCAGGAGCGAACCAATCCATAGAGTCTTCTCCACAATATTCATTATAAAATGATAGCGAACCATCATAGGAGCAATTTAGATAATATCCTGCACTATACGCCTCGTGTTTCTGAAACTTTCGTGTATGTTTTCCCAAGTTCTTATTATAAGGACGTAGCACTGACTCAAACTCTACATGATCAAATGGTGGGTACGATATTTTGCAATTGTTCATGTCTTTGCAGTAATCATCATGGTTGCTTAATTTTTCTGGACTATGGAAATAATTTAAACATCGATCACAAATATAATCCTTATGTTCATGTTTACTAACGTGACTTGATATTAAGCGAGATAAATCTTTGATTAAACAATAGTGATATTTAATTACTTTATTTTCCATATCCATTGGTGGAGCATCATAATCGTTTAATTTTGGAAAGTATTTATCTTGAATAAGCAATAAATTTACATGTTTATTTAATTTTTCTTTTGTTAAGCGTGCAGGATAAATTGTGTAAAACGATTTATCTTTCACGGTATTTAATTCTAAAGCGTAAACATTACCTGATATATTATTTAATTTTTCAAATTTAGAAATATTGTTTAGTGGCATTGGCATGTCCAAACCTTCGGTTTTCAATACAGTTGTATAATGAGGATACGATGATACACGATCTACATTTCTATTTGCAGTAGGATACAATGATGCTGTTACCGACCAGTAAAAGCATGCTTTATCTAAATTTTTAATATAAATACATGCTTTCTTTTTTTGTATAGGATCAGGTAACTTAATGAATAATGAAGCACCGTTACCTATCTCATATTTATTGATGTTTATTTCCAATGAAACAATTTTGTCTAAAGCCCATCCAGAACCCCTTAGTTGAAATTCCGACAATTTGCTCATTACTTTATCAATAATATTTTCGTTGAACCACAATCCGGTGCTATGCACTGGGGATTTTGTTGCAGCCATACTGTCAATATCCACGGAAGAAGGCATCAGAAGGCTAATGGTCTGCTCGGCGTACTTTCCTGGAGAGGACAAGGTATGTCCTCCAGGCCACCTAATGGACATCATTAGCTACAGCCGGAGGGAAAACCTACCGTTGATCGTGGGGGCCGACGCCAATGCTCATTACATAGCGTGGGGTAGTATGGACGTCAACCCTAGAGGTGAGTATCTATTACAATTTATACTTAGTAATAGTTTACAGATATTAAACAGAGGCAATAAGCCAACGTTTGTAACAGTTACGCGCAGGGAGGTCCTTGATATGACCCTCTGCTCAAATAACATCTACGACAAGATTGAAAACTGACATGTCTCGGACGAGCCGTCTGGGTCGGATCACAGGCATGTAAGGTTTAATAATAATAATAATAATAATAATAATTTATTAGCAGTAGTAATACAACATAATAGACAAATACAATAATAACATCCATTCAAAGCATTTTTTACAAAAAGAATAAAATAAAATCTTGTTCCATATAACTGCTAAATAGTGCACAATTGCATCTATAATGCTGTGTGTGCACTTATCTCATTAAACAGATAACAATGGAGGTAATTCATTATTGAATTAATTTTTTTTTAAAAATACGCTTCATTATGAATTAATAAGTAACAAAATTTAATGTAAAAATAAGCTGCAAAAATTTGAAACTGGTTTTACACCATTAAGTTTATTCTAAAATTACTAGTCCTCAACAATTTCACAATTTCTTTCTTACATTTGTAGTATGGCTTGGATCTAATTGAAATGGGCAGGTTATTGTAGATTTTCGGCCCAATAACATAGATACTATTTTGGCAGACAGTATGTCTGGGGTTTTGTAGAACGACATTATTTCTAGCAGCAAACCTTGTGTTAAATCTATGAGATACACTTTCTCTATAATAATTTGATGTTAACGTAAATCTAATAATAGCTTTAATATAAAGTTGATTTATTGTTAATAATTCGCTGTCTCTAAACACAAGTTCGGAAGAATATCGTTTATTTTTGAATAAACTTATTTTAATGATCCATTTCTGGGCTACTTCAAGCTTTTTCAAAATAGTCAAACCAGCTCTACCTCAAACCACTATTCCATAATTCAAAATAGATTCCACTAAAGCTTGATAAATAGACTTTAAAGTTTTAAAAGATACTATGTTTCTTAATTCATAGAATTTAAAAATTAATTTTCTAATTTTATTAGTGACATAATTTATATGATCTTTCCAGGTAAAATTATCGTCAATGTATACTCTAGATACTTAATAGAATTTATTCTATTTATTAGATCAGTACAATTGCAATTTAGCACTCTTTCACATTGCATATCATGAAATTTAATAGTTTGAAAATCAGGTAATGAGTTCGAAGAGAGTGAGAAAGTAACAAATTTAGTCTTTTCAACATTTAATGAGAGCAGACTATTGTCAAACCATATTTTTATTATTTGGAGTGCTTTTTCTGCCTTTCGTTTCGTTGATTCCCAGTCTTTCCCACTTATGATAACTCCTGAATCATCAGCAAAACAAAAAACTGTCCCATCATTCTTTAACACAGACAATAGATTGTCTATATAAATGTTGAAAAGTAGTGGTGATAGAACTGTGCCCTGTGGTACACCAACTTCAACTTCACGATATTGACTTATTTCATTAGCTATTTTTGTTCTTTGTTTCCTTTTTAAGTAGGATTTGATTAGTAAATTAGGTAAACCACGCACACCAATGTCTTCTAATCGTTCTAGAAGAATTTGGTGTTCCACTGTATCGAAGGCTTTCTGTAGATCAATGAAGATGCCCATAACCTTATTGCCAGTATCCAAGTTTTTCAAGATAGTTTCTGTCACCCCTAAAATTATTGAGACCACGTTCAGAAATCCACGGAGAACGAATTGGAAGCACTATGTAAATTCCCTCAATGAGAATCTCGAGGACAGAATGGTGTCAATAAGAGATGTGTACAGTTTGGACTGGGAGGTGGACAGGCTAAGCAAGGCTATTGGGTCGGCTTATCGTGAAAACTGCCCGGAACAGACAAGAAAGTACACGAGAAATACTCCCTGGTGGAACGAACACCTACAGAAGCTTAGGACTCAGGTGAGAAGGCTGTTTAACAAGGCCAAAACCGTTCATAACTGGGAAGAGTATAGACAAAAGTTAACGCTGTACAATAAAGAAATCCGAAAAGCCAAAAGAGACTCCTGGAGGAGGTTCTGCGAGGAAGTCCAAACGACCCCCGCATGTTCAAGAATCCACAAGGTCCTGGCTAAGGATGGTACAGCGAAAGAGGTCGGCCTCCTCAAAAAGGAGGACGGATCATATACCAAAACTTTGGAGGAAAGTTTAAGAATGCTAACATTGGCACACTTTCCTGGCTCAAGGTTTATGGAAGCAGGATCGGATAGCGCAGGCCACGGTCAAAGGCCGGTAAGGCCCTCAAGGGATGACTGGAAGCTAGCTACCGAAATAACCAGACCTGCAAAAATCAGATGGGCTATCAGCACATTCCGTCCATTCAAAACACCAGGAACGGATGGAATATACCCAGCCCTACTCCAGAAAGGGCTGGATGTAATTATAACACAACTGTGTAAAATCTTTAAGGCTTGTTTGGCCTATAGATTTATACCATCTGTTTGGCAAAAGGTGGAAGTCTTCTATCTCCCTAAAGTGGGGAGGATGGCGGACCAATCGACCAAGTCATACAGACCAATAAGTCTATCGTCATTCGTAGCAAAAACGCTGGAAAAACTGGTCGATAGATATATAAGGGACGAAATCTTAACGGAGAACCCATTAAGTGATCGTCAATATGCATACCAGCCGGGAAAATCCACAGACCTAGCGCTGGATGACTTGAACAGGCTATTGTCAAAGTCAATTGAGGACAAAGAAGTAGCCCTAGCGGCGTTTATTGACATTGAAGGAGCCTTCAGTAATGTGGGACCCGAGTCAGTAACCGACGCACTTTCAAGGAGGGGAGTCCCCCCACTAATATGCCAATGGGTGTATGCCAACCTAACGAATAGGATCGTAGTGTCCAAGTTAGGTGAGGCGTCCATTGAGGCAAAAGTGGGAAAGGGCCGTCCGCAGGGAGGGGTACTGTCACCTCTGCTGTGGTCAGCACTTGTGGATGACCTCCTTAAAAAACTCCTCAATGAAGGCCTTCACTGCCTAGGCTTCGCAGATGATATGGCCATAATCATTCAGGGGAAGTTTCTGGGTACAGTCTCAGAGCGGATGCAGTCCGCAATAAATATGGTGTACAAGTGGTGCAAGGATGAAGGCCTAACAGTCACTCCACAAAAAGCATCAATTGTCCCATTCACTAATAAAAGAGCGTTACAAGGCTTACAACCAATAACGCTCAACAACGTGGTGGTTCCAATGGCCACAGAGGCCAAATACCTAGGTGTGGTATTTGACCAGAGGCTATCATGGAAGCAACACATTCAAAAGGTCACACATAAAGCTACAATAGCTCTTGGTAGGTGTAGACAATTGTGTGGCAAGAACTGGGGATTGAACCCCAAAATGAACCTATGGTTGTATACACAAGTCATTAGACCAATGTTAACCTATGGTTCGGTGGTGTGGTGGAGTAGAACGCAGCAGTCCGGGGTGATCAGGCAGCTGGAAAGCATTCAAAGGCAGGCATGTCTGAATGTTACAGGTGCCATGGGAACCGCCCCAACGGACGCACTACAGGTTTTACTCAACCTACCACCATTGCACATTTACATTCAGGGCGAGGCTATGGCAACTGCTCACAGACTGCTACAAGGCCAGGCCCCCATTACCTTATTAAAAGGCAAAAAGCAAGCAGAGTTATACAATAGGGTTAAGGCAGATCAAATAATGAGTATGCCTCAGGACAGGATAGTCCCCAGGTATAACTTTGTGAGAAACTTTCGAGTAGAAATACTGGAAAGGGACTCATGGAACAATGACCCCCCAATCCAAGGGGAGTCAATTTGGTATACCGATGGCTCAAAGACTGAGAAAGGCACAGGGTCAGGTATATACAGTAGAGGACACAGGATAAAAATCCAACTAAGTCTAGGTGCGTATGCCACAGTGTTTCAGGCTGAAGTAACGGCCATACAACACTGTGCAACGGAGATCGTAAGTCAGGGTATAACGGGTAAAACCGTAGTCATATACTCGGACAGCCAAGCAGCTCTAAAGGCGATAGTTTTAGCACAAATAAGCTCACAGCTGGTGTGGGACTGCGTTGGGGCCCTGACACATGCCGCTAGTCAAAATTCTCTGACACTGGCATGGATACCAGGACACTCAGGGTTTCGGGGCAATGAGAAGGCTGATGAATTGGCCCGTGCAGGAGCTAACACTCCAATGATTGGCCCGGAACCATTCGGCGGAGTTGCTAATACATTCAGAAAGGCAGCCATTGAAAAATGGAGGCTAGAAAAGGCCCAGGAGTGGTGGGAAACATCACCGGGCAAGCGACAAGCCAAACTCTTCATAAAGGGATACTCGGCGAAGTTTACTGCAGAGCTGCTATCACAAAGGCGAAATGATGTCAGAATGATTGTCAGTCTCTTGACAGGACATTGTAGGCTCAGAAAACACATGAGTCAGCTTAACTTGGCAGATGAAGACATTTGTCGATACTGCCAAGAGGAAGAGGAAACCGCATTTCATGTCCTATGCCAATGTGAAGGCCTTGCAAGGACGCGGTATCTAGTACTGGGAGAGGAGAAACCGGCTGCTCCAAGTTATGCGGAGTGGCCACTTTTAAGGCTATTAAGTCTCATTAAGAGGGCAGAGCTGGACAAGGTGCTCTAATCCTATTCCACAGATAATGAGTGTTCACAATAGATCTGCAAAGGTCGCAGTGATATAGGCTAACAGCCAACCCCAAAAATATCTATCTATCTATCTATGAACCACAATGCAAGATCCGTACCTGCATCTATTACCGCGTTTTTAGTGTTGAAATATTTAAACTCTAAAATGTCTTCGATTTCCTTAGATTTTTTTATAAATTCCCCACAAAATGTTGCACCAACTTTAATCATGTTAAATTTTTTTACACTGTTACCTATTCTACCCTTAATCGACTTGAACACATCAGCAAAAAAACTATTAAGGTCTTTATGTTTTAAATTAACAATAACAGCAGTCCTAATCCTTGAATAAAAAACAGATTC
The DNA here is from genome assembly GCA_964028335.1 of Altica lythri. Lineage (NCBI taxonomy): Eukaryota > Metazoa > Arthropoda > Insecta > Coleoptera > Chrysomelidae > Altica > Altica lythri. The sequence goes on along the minus strand of OZ034801.1, from coordinate 95,094,748 downwards.
TAGATCGACCCATTTTACCCCTGATTTTTCTGTAAGACCCGATCCCTGTTTAGACAAATTAATAATTGCTTCTTTAAACATTTTTAAATGCCCTAAATTTGTTTGTAAATTTCTAAGTGTCCCAATATCTAAATTTCCCCTACGAATATCTTTATGAAAACTGATAACATGCCGTTTAATTTGTTTGATTAATTTATTTACTTCCCTATGCAAAAAACTATTGATTAACGCTTTATATGATTTAGATAATTCTTTTACAATAGCATTAGACCTATCAACAATGTTATTTATAATAAAAAAATATAAAAACTTACAAAAAATTATTCCTTAACTATTTCAAATGTATCGGTAGGATTAGCTTGACCTTTATATTTGATACAATAATGTCCGCCAGACAATTCTGTCAAGTGAGGTTTCAGTGTTTCAATGGTTCTCTTAGGCAAAAAGCAGAGCCCGTTTTCTAGCTCAAACAAAATTGTTTCCCCAAATTTGCTCTGGACCAGTTTAGCGTTCAATAATTTTTGCGGAACATCCACTGGAAGTTCTCCTATTTTAATAATAGTTTTCTCGTTATTTTTCTCTGCAAGACATAACGAATTTATTTTAGTTAAATACATCTAAAAACAAAAAATTAATTCAAAAACAATACAAATCAACTCAAAATAAACATAACTAAAGAAAAATAAAATTAAATCAACTCAAAAATAAAATTACCTAAACAAATAATAACAATTTTGCTTTTATATTTTGATTTAATAAGTTTCGTCAGACACTTCTTCTGGCAAGTGGGCTTCAGTGTTGAAATAGTTCTCTTTTAAATTTATTCTAGTTAAATCCAACTACAAATAAAATTAAATCATTACGAAAAATTAAATCAACTCAAAAATAAAATTAATACAAATAAAAATAAAATTAATTCAAGAAACAATGAAATGAAATTAAAATTTTGAAATAAAATAAAAATTCTTACCTTTATGGGTATGTAACAAAAAAAACTTTTGCACTTGAAACTGAACTGGATGTAAAGAGAGCCAAAACAATAATGAACAAGTTATATCTAGAGCGCTCTTTAAATATGTACGACTTAACCGAAAGACATAGAGGGCGACAAAAAAATTAAAACCTAATTGTTGCTTTTATAATATATTCTATATGTTGTTTATTAAATATTATATCTACCAATCACATGTGACGCTAATGTCTATGTATACCATAACTAAAAAATTCCAAAACCCGATAAACGTCATAGCTTTTAGTTTTGGCGGTATCCTATTTTCATCGACATGAACCACAGCTTCCTGATAAAAACCGAATTTTGGTTTTTGATAACTGCATATTATTCCTATTTATTTTCTATATTAATATTTTATTAATAAAATAAGTATTTTTTATTTAAAAAAAAATTTTAATTGAAAACATTATATTGATGTAAAAAATATATTTCATCGTTGCCTTCAAAATTTTTTAGTTTTATGATATAAAGTTTGGCTTCTAAAAATGTATATTATTTGAGTTTTATTAAAGTTTGATATATTTTTCGTTACTTTAAAAACTTTTTTAGTTTTATACTTTTAAAATTTGATGTTTAAATGTATATTTAAGTTTTTTATTAAAGTTTGTTGTATTTTTCGTTATTTTAAAAATTGTTAATTTTTATAATTTAAATAACTCGATTTTTTATTCAAGATTGATATAATTTTAACAACTAATGTACAAAGGTCACGCGCTTTTAATATTTTAAAAGATTTGAACACTTCATCTTACCCTATGCAGCAACCCCTTTACAATGATACGTCATACGTCGAAATCCGTTGGGCCGTTTACGAGATACAACAGTAATGCCCTTTTGCCATTCGAAAAAGAAGAATTGGCTGCTTGCGCCAAACGTCAAAGGCCATTTAAAAAAAGAAGAATGGGCTGCTTGCGCCAAATGTCAAAGGCCACTCGAAAAAACAGAAGATTACAGCGCCGCCACCTGTGGCGACATCTAGCGGCGAAATTTGAAAGCAGTGAGGCAGAATCGGCATTGTTACACTACTAATGGGCTGTTGATTTGAGGTCTGGGAAGAAGATGTAGAGCTGTAATTAATGCTAGAGGGGGTCATACAAAATCCATACTAAATTTAAAAAATAATAATAATTCTTATGTTATCAATTTTAAATAAATACTTGACTAAACATCATATAAAAATGATAAAATAAAAATATTTAATATTAAAAAATTTAAATTACTTTCTTATTAATATTCCTAGACCATGTTGATGTGTGTATGTCGGAGACAATGCCTATTTAAATGTACAAACTCTTGATGGTAACAATACTCTTCATGTTATGGGGATGACCAAGATAGTAACTCCCAAAAATACTGTTCTGTATGATGAACGGCAAGAAAAATGCACAACTAAACCAAGTGGCAAAATTTAAATGTTGTGAACAACCAACAAGCTTTTCTTAATAATTTACCTAAGGGCTTAAAATCACCTGCCGGAAAAGGTCGCCGATTAATAATAAATCACATGGGAAGTGAAACGGGATTTGTCGAAGTGGAAATAATAATTTTTGACTCTCGGAAAACGGGCGATTATCCCGAAGATATGAATAAGGACGTTTTTAAAAATTGTTTTCAGTCTAAATTATCCCTTTTACAGGTTCGATCACTGTTATGGATAATGCGACCTATCATAGCCGCAAAATGGAAAAAGTACCATCTTACCACTGCAAAAAATTAGGTATTTTTAATTGGCTAAAATAAAAAAAAAATTCGTTCAAAGCTAAATGGTTAATACGCGAATTATTAGCAATGGCAAATTTACACAGGAAAAGGTATATAAAATCGGTAATTGACGAAATGGCTAAAGATTGCGGATTTAATGTTCTATTAAAGCTATAAAGCTATTTAGATAAATTAATAATAATAAAAATATAAATCAAATGAATATTAATATTATAAAAAATTTAAATGGTTTATAGAAATAATTTGAATATTTAGTATTTTTTTAAATAAAACAAATAAAGATTTTCTACCATACTATTTAACTCACCCTTGATTAAAAGTTTTTATATAAACCTTACCTGTATTTAAAAAATTTTAATTTACTCTTGACACGATGTTTTTTTTATGCAACTTTTTGATACAAATTTATTTCTAAAAATTATTGTAGCGTGACATACAGACTATTAAAGTTTAACATCAATTTTGATATCATTTTAAAAAAAATTTAAAAACAGTTCTTTAAATTATAGAAAAATTACCCAATACCTGCGCAGTAGTATCAGATTTGTAATTGTGAGGTTTTGTTTCAACCCAGTCTCGTGTATTAAAAATTTGTAAGTTGTAACGTTAATAACGTTATTTGTGGCCTGGCCTATTGACTATTAAATTTTTATAATTTTCGGTGTTATTGTAAGTCATCGCGTATACTTTATCAGATTTGAGAAGGGGAATTTTTAGTTCAATCGTAATTTGCGTCGCTATTTGGATTCTTTTCATTTTGTGCTTCGACAGAAATTAGTTCTCCTCACTTCTTACACCCTTCTGGTAAGTAAAATTTAATTTGTTATAATTTTAAGTAATAGTCAAAAATTTGGTGAATATATTTTTGGTAGTTTTATTGGATATTTTTACTAACATTTAAATTTTTCGATTACAATCATTTGTCAAGAATCAGTTTTAAAAGTTAAAAATATATAAACACAACAAGTGATTAACTTTTTTCTCGAACTTTGGAGAAACCTTGGATGATTGTAATCGAAATTAAGGTCTATTGGGACTAAATTCTGACTGCTATTATTTTAATTCTTAGGGCCTTTGCCAAATAGTGAAGGGTCCTAAGTGAGGGCTTATCGAGCCGAATTTTGCCTGTTAAGAAAAACCATCTTGCCAGCGTCACCATAGCCGTTTGGTTAACCACTACGGAAGTTTTCCTCAGATTTTTCCAGTTAAGAGAAACCATCTTGCCAGTGTCACCATAGACCGTTTGTTAACCACTACGGAAGTTTTCTTCAGAATTTTCCTGTTAAGAGAAACCATCTTGCCAACGGCACCATTAACCGGTGCTCATCAACTTCCGGAGGTCTCAGTATTCCGTCCAGAAAACTTCACCACATCGATTCGGAAGAAACATCAGAAAAAGATAAGAAAAGAGTTAATTACTTTTACTAATAACTTAAAATATTTTCTTTGAATAAACAATATAACACTGATTTCACTCTTTTATTTGTATGTCTGTACTTGGCGCCCTTTATTTGTTTGGGGAGAGTTAAAAAAGAAAGCCACGAACCCTGGAGCTAGCCAAGGGTATTTTTACGCTACAAAGTGAAGTGTATTTGAAAGGTTACACAGCCCCACAAAAAAAGTGTCGGGTCCGAACGACCAAACCATCGTATCTTATGGTTTTTGGGGTCGCTGATTACGAATCCGTGGTCGGTTTGCCCCCATCAGGTCACAGTCAAGGGCATTTAAAGGTCAAATCTTCAAAATCAGCTGTAACCCAATTTCAAGTATGCAGTCTTAAGTTTTTGAGGTCGCTGATTACGAATCCGTAGTCGGTTTTGCCTTATCAGGTCACAGTCAAGGGCATTTGAAGGTCAAATCCACAAATTCAGTCGTAACATAATTTTAAGTATGTAGTCTTACGTTTTTGAGGTCGCTGATTACGAATCCGTGGTCAGTTTGACCCCAAATGCCAAGGGCATTTAAAGGTCAAATTCACAAAATCAGTCATAACCTTATTTTAAGTGTGCAGTTTTACGTTTTTAAGGTCGCTTGTTACGATTCCTTGGTCAATTTGACCCCATCCAGTCATGGTCAAGGGCTTTTAAAGGTCAAATCTGCAAAACCAGTATATAGTATCACATTTGATAGAGAGCTACAAAAACCAAGGCCGCTTTATGAGTCTTAAAGTGTACTTTTTATACTTCCATTTAGATGCCTTTCCCGAAAACTTAGGTGATTACAGTGAAGAACAATGAGAAAGATTTCATCAGGATATTCGGGAAATGGAACGTAGAGACCAAGGTAGATGGGACATAAATATGTTAGCCGATTACTGTTGGTCATTAATAAGAGATTTACCAAAAAACTTAAAAAAACGCAAAAAAAATCCACTTCCAAGGTCTTTTGATGACAAAATTGTCCGATATCATAAAAAAGAATAAAATGGTATACCGTTCAATGTTATTCAACTCTATTTATACAAACAATATACTTTTTCATGGAACTGAACAAAAATTAAATAAAAAATATTGTTTCGATTTTACTCCATTTAGTGTATGATCAGACCTCTTACAATGAATGCATGCAATTTGATTCTGTAAGGAACGTGACAATGACCAAATATGTTATGAAATGACCACGGTTATATGCTTAGCTTTAGTTAATAGTTTAAATCTACTTAGGACTGAATTTGTGGATTTGACCTTCAACTGCCCTTGACTGTGACCTGTTAAGGCCAAACCGACTACGGATTCGTAATCAGCGACCTCAAAAACATAATACTGCACACTTGAAATTGGGTTACAACTGATTTTGTAGATTTGACCTTCAAATGTCCTTGACTGTGACCTGATGGGGCCAAACCGACCACGGATTCGTAATCAGCGACCCCAAAAACCATAAGATAGGGTGGTCTGGTCTTTCGGACCCGACACTTTTTTTTGTGGGGCTGTGTTATCATTCGTTTAAATTATAAGGAAAAAAACCGTAACGTCTTGGTCACGGGAACAAGTAAATATTTAAATTGATGAGTACCAAAAACATCTCTGCTTGTATGCTGTAAAAACAAAGTTATATAGCAACAAACATGCCAGACAAACAGCGCTGGAGGAAATACAAGCTACTTTAATGGCCATAAAACTTGTGGTACTATGAAAAATTTAAATTTATATTAGACGTCGTTTGATTCGCTAGAATCGAGTCAAGAACCAAATGCAAATCTGGAAACAGAATATCAAGAAAATGAAAATTTAACAGAAGTAAGTTTGATTTGCATACTTTGACAATAAATGTATTTTTTTTCTTTAAGGAAACTACACAAGTGGAATATGTAGTTGATACAAAAGGAGTTCTACAAACACCTGCAACCCCAACTACTTCAAATATGTCGCAAGGTTCATCTATGTATAGAGATGTACTTGCTCCTAAAAGAAAAAGAAAAGGGTCTGAGCTTAGTTCTAGCACAGACAGCGTTGTGCAGCAAGCATCTGCAGCTCTACAGCTATTAAGTAAGACGATAGAGGCAAAAAATATAACTACAACTACTACTACCAATAACGACGATGTTATATTTGCGAATTATGTTGCCTCAAAATTGAAGCAAATAACTGGGGTGCGTTCAGAATGAAAATTTTTCACCCAGATGAGTGTGTCTATGGGTAATGTGACGTCACACACTTGGACGTTTCTATTCTGAACAACCTTTAGACGTTTAGTGTGTATACTGACATGTAGGAAGTGTCCGAATTAGCTATTAGCAAATAAAATAAACTACAGTCGATGCAAAACAAAATTTGATTCACGTCATCATAATTTTACGTCGACACGTATAGACAGTGTTGCCGGACTTTTATAAGTTTACAAGATTCAAAGATCAATTCGAATAAAACTATCCAAAACAACTTATTTGAAGTGACATCAAACAAAGTACCTATATAATTTTTATATTAATTTTTCCTTTCGGTTATATGGGTTTAATAAAATAAAGATTATAATAATATTTGCTTTTATTCGCTATAATTAGATTCATCACTAATAGTTTCAGTTTCTTCATTGGGATTTATAATTTTAGGTGCAATCTCTAGTGTATCCAACAATCTCTCTCTATTAAACCATTTAAAAATTTTCTTTTTAGTATGATGGATAGTGTTTTTCCAAATTTCTGGTGCAATCGTTTCAAGAGCTTCACAATACATATTTTAACAGTCTGTTTCAGTGGTTCCGTCTCTGCCAATGTGTCTGTTATAAAATTGTTTTGATGTACCCATATCAGTACTATGAGATTGAAAATACAATGATATGGGGGTAAACGTAACACTTTGTGTCCATATTGCTCGGCTAAATAGTCAGCCATATATATGACTTGTGGTTTATTTCTAAAAATGAAATGATTATCCCAAGGAAATTTCCAAAGTTAAGCTTAAAATTTAAAGTATAACTTTTATTACTTACCTATTAACAATGTTCAGAAGTTCAACTTTTAGCATATTTTCTGTGAAATCAAGGTTTTGACTAGTCAACCATTCTTTAATTTGTCGTTTGTTCCAAGTTGTATTAGGTGTTTTATGGAGTAAAACACTGTGATATGGAGCATTTTCCATAACAATTATGCTGGGTTCTCTGTGATTAATTAACAGCTGGTCCTCAAACCACTTTAAAAAATTATCCTGATTTATTTTACCATGGTTATCGCATAATTTGGTTTTTGATATCGTGAAAAAACATTTGTATTTAAATAATATTTTGTCTAACATACTTTTTAAAACTTTTTACTAACCTCTCGAACACCAGCAACAGGTATGAAAGGGTCACCAGTGTCTCGTTCATTTTCAAAAAAATTTATTTAAGAAGCTACTAGTTCTTTGCAGCGACTATTTAGTTGTTTTGGCATTTTTTCACTTATTGTACTGTTTTGTTCTTAAAAGAACAGTTTTTTTATATTTTAAAATAGCAACGCAACAAGAAAGAATAACAGAAAAACCACAATAAAATGACAAATTCAAATTTAAAACTAAAAATACTGATCGGTGACAACGGCAACGACGCGACTTGTCAATCACGGCTACCAACTTTATGTAAACAAATTTAATTATTTTATATTGATTTATTAAAAGTAACATTTAATTTAAAAGTTGGGAACGATGCTTGGCAATTAAGACGAAATTAGTGACGTGAATCAAATTTTGTTTTGCACCGACTATATATTAATATCATGGCATTATTTAATGGTTCAGAGTATGAATTAGTAGTAAATGTTGATAACGCTGTAATTCAAGATAAAGAAGGAAATATATTTTTTTAACACAAAAAAAGTATGTTTTATTTTGTTAAGTTTCCTTAAGTTAGTTTTTTTATTTATACTTTTATATAGTGATGTGATTTTCAATTACAGATCAATCTGTGATATATGTAGATTACTTAGTAGATGTTAAAGCTTTTAATTTGAAAGATACAGAAGATGCATCTGAATTAACGTATGCATTACAGATTTCAAGTAATACATGATCAGCATCATTAAATGACAAAGAAAATCGTAACCCTTGGATAGTATGCACTATTTAGCTTTTTACAAATGTAATTAATATTTGATTCCCAGCTCATGTTGCTATCTAGTACACACCTAAGAATTTAGTCTTATCACAGAGTTGTATTTCAATTTGATCTAATCTGAAAGTTACATTCTCTATTGTTTGTTTCTTGAGGAAAAACTGCATTGCTACAGTTTACGTGGTATTTACTATTAGAGAATTTCTTTCACACAATGCAAGAAACTAATTGGCTAAATTATTAAGTTTTGTCACCAGATATAGCAGGTGTATCAGCATCTACAGCTAATGTTGAAACGTCGGCATAAAGAACAATGCGATCAGCATCAATGTATTTAGGAAGGTCATTTATATATAATAAAAATATTAATGGACTTAAAATTGAACCTTGAGGTACACCACGATCAACGTCTTTTAGTTTAGATCTGAAATCATTAATTGTTACTCACATTTTCCGCAAATTGACAAATGATGACAACCAATTTAAAAAGTTGCCCCTAAAGCCTATCGCATGTAATTTATTTATAATGAAGTATGTCTATACAGTCAAATGCGTTCGGAAGATCAAAAAAGATAGCACCTACATACCTTCTCTTGTCCAAGCGATCAAGCAGGTAATTAAAAAAACCAATTGATGCACTATTGGTTGATCTATTAGAAAGGAAACCATGCTGATTGTCGGTAATAATTTTAAACTTAAAAAGATATGACAACATTTGTTTATAAATACATTTCTCGAGGATTTTACAAAATACTGTTGGAACTGAAATTGGTCGTTATTTCTGTACTAATGATTGGTTTTCCATTTTAAAAATTGGAGTGACAACTCCGATTTTAAGATCTGATGGAACTGTATGACATTTAAAATCACCCCATTCGGATCGGATCCGTCTCACTCAAAAATGTTATTAGACTATTGCTGAAAAACATTACATTTTACCTAATAGTTATTTTTTTTTCAGATGTACAAACTTACTAAGACTACTTAATGAATATTTTATTAGCGATTGTTGACCATTGAAATCACAGCTTTCCAAAGAACTCCGCACTCATATGGGATGTTGGTAATTATAGGTTAATAATAAATAGCGGCATCAAAAAAATAGCGATAAGGATTTAACAGAATCCATAGAAAGCAATAAATAAAGCGGACCAAGGCTTATGATCGATGCTGAAGTGTTATATCGATTTAGTTTTAATTTAAATGTTTTTAATTTAAGTAAAAAAATATTAGATTTTTATTTGTGTTACAATTTTACATATGTAAACATGTAAACAATTTTACATTTTGTTATAACATTTTGAATTCTATTACTAAAGATGTATTTTATGTTATTTTTAAGTATTTATTCAGCGTTTTTGATTGAGTTAGATTAATCCGGAACGGATCTCGTCTTTTCAATATTTTTCTATCTCTGATTCGTTAATTTCTCTTTGTTTCAAAAATTTGTTACCAAATCAAAAGCAGAAAGATTAATATTAAGTAAAGATGTTTAGCCCTTAATACTTTTTTCTATACTGTACTAGGATTAATCAATCAAATACGTTACCCAGTAAACACAGTTAATCAAAATAATGTCAATTTGACATTATTTTGATCAAAAAATGACAAGCATTTGGTCAATATGACATCATTTTTATTAACCTTCCTGTAGTCGCGCGCCTAGTCTCACTTCGCAGCCAACTGTTTTTTTTAAATTTCTTAGAAATCTACGCCTGCATCGACTTGCGCTCTGCAATAGCTTCCTAACTGCACGTCTGCAGTACGTTACGGAATTTTATGCTGATGCTGATTGATTCAGTACTTTCTTTGATATTGTCAATTGCGGACTATCAGTCCGCGTGCGACTACTAACGTTACTTAATTTTGTGTTCTTGGTAGTTGATTGATATTGAAACAAGTAAGTAAAATAAGTAAAAATGTACTACTTTTTTGAATATAACTATAAATTAATAGTAGATAGCAAAGAATAATATTATTCTAACGCTTTATAAGTTTTTGAAAAAACATTTTCAAAGACAATGACCGTTCAACTAAGAAGAAACAACTACCTCCTGGGCTATATGCCCCAACGGATATTGGATTATACTTCAAAGTCAAACGGGGTTGGCATAACTACAAGATATTTAAACCAACCATTCTGGTTTGCAGTTAGAAGGGACAACATAACTTATAGAACGGTTTCGGTGTAATTGCACCTCGTCAGTATAAGATATATAAAGTTATGATTTTAGTACAATCTTTAGTCAGCGATTATGCTTTAAGCTCGCTGACGGATAACATATACCTTATACTGACGAGGTGCAAATACACCGAAACCGGTCTATAAGTTATGTTGTCCCTTCTAACTGCAAACCAGAATGGTTGTGTTTTTATTTTTATTTATTTTAGTGTTATATTAATCTTTATGTTTGTAATCATGTTTTAATATATTAATTGTTGATTTATCTTTATATTTATATATTGAAATTTTATTTATATTAATTTTTGAAACGACCGAATGTAACAATAAATATTACTCAGCCCTTCTATATCAGATTTTCTATTAATACATGTTTTTCTTCTGTCAATGTGTGTCATTTCTAAGAATAATCGTTTCTTAAGGTTCCTTTCCCTTTCTAAAATTTTTGTTTCTTCAAATTTAAAACTATGACCATTTTTAATTGCATGTTCAGTTAGTGCGCATGCTTTATATTTATTATTTTTAATGTCACTTTTATGCGAGATGGAATTTTCTGCCATACAGATAGTTATAAAAGTGTTCGACGGATTTTACAACTGCTAACAGTTCCCTCCGAGTTACACAGTAGTTCTTTTCAGCTTTCGATAAAGTTTTGCTGAAGTAACCAACCACTCTTTCCTTACCGTCTTGTAGCTGTGACAAGACGGCTCCAATTCCCACATTGCTGGCGTCAGTGTCCAGAATAAGCTTACCATCAGGAAGTGGATAAGCAAGAACAGGTAGATATGCCAACCCCGTTTAACTTTGAAGTATAATCCAATATCCGTTGGGGCATATAGCCCAGGAGGTAGTTGTTTCTTCTTAGTTGAACGGTCATTGTCTTTGAAAATGTTTTTTCAAAAACTTATAAAGTGTTAGAATAATATTATTCTTTGCTATCTATTGATAACACGCTTTATTAAATATGACAATGATACAGTTTTCTGTAAAAATACTTTAATAGTATCAAGACGAAAGTCTTGTTGTCAAATCGAATTTTGGTTTGCAGTTAGAGGTAAAGATGTCACTACTATCATATCTTTTACACTTTCGTTATTGAAAGATATATAAAGTTATGATTTTAGTACAATCTTTAGTCAGCGAATATGCTTTAAGCTCGCTGACGGATAACATATACCTTATACTGACGAGGTGCAAATACACCGAAACCGGTCTATAAGTTATGTTGTCCCTTCTAACTGCAAACCAGAATGGTTGGTTTAAATATCTTGTAGATATGCCAACCCCGTTTGACTTTGAAGTATAATCCAATATCCGTTGGGGCATATAGCCCAGGAGGTAGTTGTTTCTTCTTAGTTGAACGGTCATTGTCTTTGAAAATGTTTTTTCAAAAACTTATAAAGCGTTAGAATAATATTATTCTTTGCTATCTATTGATAACACGCATTAAATATGACAATGATACAGTTTTCTGTAAAAATACTTTAATAAATTAATAGTATATAATTATATAATTAAACATATAATTATTTTATTATAACATTTCTGTATGTTAGGATGCAGTTTTATGAAAGAGAACAAACAAGATTAGCTAAAATGATGGAAGAGATTCTTGACGAGGAAGAAAATATTGTCTTTGAGAATGAGAACGAATCAAACATCGATACCATAAAAGTTCAGGATGAAAATTCGTATACCGAACAAGAAATTTCTGAGCCTGAAGGAGAGAATGATGAAAGTAATGGACCGTATTTTCTTGGAAAGGACCAGGCAACTAAATGGAACAAAATGGTTCCAAAAAAATTCGTTAGAACTAGATCAGAAAACATCATAAAACATTTGCCTGGAGTAAAATCCGTGGCAAAAAATTTTAAAAAACCGTTAGAAATTTGGAAATATTTTTGGACCAAAGAAATGATCAATACATTAGTGGAAAATACTAATTTGTCAATTCAGGTGGTCCAGGGTCATTATTCAAGAGATCAATACATTAGTGGAAAATACTAATTTGTCAATTCAGGTGGTCCAGGGTCATTATTCAAGAGATAGAGATTGTAAATTAACGAAGACAGATGGCAGCGGTGTCGAATTATTTAGACTGACAATGTTTCTCACAAGATTTCGTTTTCTTCTTAGACATATTCGGTTTGATGATAAGTCAACTCGCGACGAAAGGCTTAAACATGATAATTTGGCTGCAGTGAGAAGAATTTTTGACTTATTTGTTGCTCAATGTAAAACGGCGTATACTCCGTTTGAGTATTTAACCATCGATGAAAAATTAGAAGCTATTCGAGGCAAGTGTGGGTTTAAACAATATATTCCTAGTAAACCGAACAAATACGGAATCAAAATATTTGCCTTATGTGACGAAAAATGTATTACACATTGGATTTAGAAGTTTATGTGGGAAAACAACCCGAAGGACCTTACGCAATGAGTAATTCACCACCCTCAGTGGTAGAAAGACTTTGCCAGTGCGTAAAAGTGACCGGAAGAAACCTAACTGTTGATAACTGGTTTACCAGTATTGATTTAATCAAGACATTGAAAAAAAGCTTGTCACGTGCCAAATTGTGTTAACTACCGAAAAAACTTAAATTTGTATTAATAATCAAAACACAAAATCATCTTATAAAGTTCTATGTCTACTGTGTAAACGTTGTACCGCTAATTTAATTATTTAGCAAATATTGATTTTTCGTTATTTATCTAATAATCCCTATAATATTATAAATGTGAATGTAAGTTTGTTTGTTACGCTTTCACGCGAAAACTACTTAACCGATCATCATGAAAATTTGTACACATATTCTTGGAGGTATAAGAATTAACATAGGATACTTTTTATTAAAAAAATCAAAAAAACTAGCTTCTTTAACGCCATCTAGCGGTTTAGTAATAAAGTTCCAAGCCTGAGTATGCCACCGTGAGGAGGCGCAGTTAATATCTTATATATTTAAACTAGCAATTACGACTTAATAAAGTACTATAGCGCCACCGTAAGGTGGAGCAGTTAATATTACATATATTTAAACGAGCAATTCTTACTTAAGGTTTATTTCGCATATATCTTATATATTTCAACAAATTCTTGCTAAATGAAATAATATGACGTAAGGTGTCGTAGTTGCTACCTAACATATTTAATCGATAAATTACAAAATATAATCAAAAAATAGTATACAGCTGAAAATTTACGAGAAAATATGATAAAAACGATAAAATCAAAAAAAAAAGAGTGTGCGTGTAACCTTTACGCGCGATTGAAGTAAAACTTGTTGACGTACGTATCGGAAAATAAATATTTAATTACAATTCAATCATATTTATTGCCTATATACTTTACAAAAAAATGAGATGTTATATTTATATTATTCAATAGAAATAGGAATTTGAAAGTTATCATTATTTTTTTTATATATGAAATAATAGGTTTATGATAACTAAAATGTGAAACATAGATTTTACTCTCTAAATACCATTAATGTATTTGAAATCGTTTGAAAATTTCATAATTAAATTTGGAAAATTTAAGCTCCTCCCATAGCTGAAATCACACCGTTACTTCCATCAGAATCTTCCGTTAGAATCTAACGTTAGAGTTACCCCTAGTCGCGCCTAAAGAAGTTTTGCTTCAATAATAGGTAAACAATATTAAAAATATACACATATTACGTTTAAAATGTGTGATTTTGTAGCTGAATCTACCTTATTGTAATACAACACAAGAGCCTTCGATAGTTTGATAACCATTTCATTTTGTAGCATTTTATAGCATATTTCATAAAATTTAAAATCCTGAGTTAAGTTTGTTTCCTTCACGTCTACGAAGGATCTGTTATTGCTGGTAAAAGATCAGCCATCCGGACTAGTGGTTTTATGGCCTTTAGGGCTACCTAACCAAACCTAAAATAAGTATAAGAAAGTGTTAAAACATTTCGAATATTATTATTTTATGAGTAAAAACGTGCAACATGCTTCTTTACTTAACGTAAAGCTTCGTATAAACAATTATTTACTATCATAATATGTATGTATGTATATAAACTTACTTAATCAAATCATAATGAATGTAGCTGTCTCGTCATTTTTTCATTTTTGTCATTTTTCTTCAAATCTTTCTGGCTGGCGCTTATAATATGCCCTTTGACATTCACAATTTCTTTTTCTTTTTAGCCCTTTGACGTTCACAATTTCTTTTTCTTTTTAGCTCTTTAAGTCTATAAAACGAAAATAGCTAGGTATAAATAATAGGTATAAATAATTAGGTATAAATAGTGTAATTACACACCAAAAATAAAATGTATGCATATAGAGTATAAATAGGTACTAACTGCTTTCATTCAATATTTTTTCATCACTTTCTTCATTAATTAATCCACTTTGTTTATTCATATTTAATACAAACACTTTATACACAAAAAACTATTTTCCAGCAATATATATATATATATATATATATATATATATATATATATATATATAACGTGAAGTCAATTGTGGAGTTGCAGTCAACTTTGTGGCCAAGGTAAATAAAGAAAACTCTTTGATTTTCGTCAAGCTTTCGAATTATTTTAATTCTTCATCAGGACAGCTGTAGTGAAGAACAATTTTTTTATATAATAAAAATATTGTAACAAATTATTGTGACTACTTACTAATCTGGAGGTTATAGAAGAAGCGACGAATAACATTTAAACAACATTACAGTAATAAAACATTTTAAAATAAGTACATCACTTTTAAAAAATACATAACATTAGATAAAATTGTATACATTTAGACATAAAACGACTTATTTAGTTCTTATTCGTGTGGAGGTTTGTCTGTAAGTGATGATTGAGTGTGTTTTAATGTGTCTTTGGTTTCTATTTTTTAATATAAATGTTTTATATGTATAAGTGTTTTTTATATATAAATATATGGTTTTTATTTTAACACAGTAGGAGAGCAAAACAGTTTGTTAATTTATTTATTTCTGATTTTATTATTTTCAAGTAAAAATTATATCAAGCAAAATTTTGTTGTCAAGAAATGTGGGATTTTAAATTCAAAGATTTTTATTATTATTGTGTCCAGTTCTATGAAAGTTGTTTTTATATTTATCTTTGTATTGATTTATTTATAGTTATCTTTATATTTATATATTAAATTTTATTTATAATTGTTTATTTTTATTTTTGAAAAGATAGAATGTAACAATAAATATTGCTCAGCCCTTCTATATCAGATTTTCTATTAATACATGTTTGCCTTCTGTCAATGTGTGTCATTTCTAAGAACAACCGTTTCTTAAGGTTCCTTTCCCTTTCTAAAATTCTTGTTTCGTCAAACTTAAAAGTATGGCCATTTTTGATTGCATGTTCTGTTAGTGCGCATGCTTTATATTTATTATTTTTAATATCACTTTTATGTGAGATGTTTCTACTGTGTACAGTTCGGCATGTTTCTCCAATATACACCCTTTCACAATCCGAACAAGTGATTTCATACACAACATTTGAACTTTCTAAAGTACTTAACGGATCTTTGGTTCTGGTGTATAGTCTAGAAATGGTTTTAATATTCTTAGTGCCTATTTTAAAGTTTTCATAATTTTTAAATAATTTTAAAAGTTTAGGAGTAAGTTGTGGGATGTAAGGTAAGAAACCAAAAGTTGGCTGTAAAATTTTATTGGACAAGACACCTCTCTCATTGTCAATTGTTTGTTGTTGATTTAAACTATTACTGTCACTTATTCTTGAAATGCACGTGGTGCTAAAAATTAATTTATTTAATAATCCTAAAGGGTATAAATTATTTAACAATATTTCTTTTAATTTTAGTAAACCTTGGTTTTTAAAATTTGGGTGTGATAGTTTTAAAACTCTGTTTTTTAATCCCAAAATTAGGTTGATCTTAGTTCTTGGTGGATGTTCTGAATAAAAATTGATAAACCTATTGTTGCATATTGGTTTACGGTACCATTCAGTTTGTAGGATGTTGTTTTGTGTACGATGGACGATTACATCTAGGAAAGGTAAACTGTTATTTATTTCTTTTTCCACTGTGAATTGCAGTTGTTTGCAATGACTGTTAAAAATTTTTAGGACCTCGTCAACTTTATCAAATGGTATCGCAAGTATTAAATCATCAACAAAACGCTTGACAAAAGGAATTCTAAATGGTATTTGATTAATACTTTTCTCTACCAAGTTATCCAGTACAAAGTTACAAAGAATCGGGGACAACGTGCTACCCATTGGTGTGCCTAATATTTGTTTGAAAAAGTTGTTATTAAATTTACAGATATTAGTGTCAAAGATGAACGTTAGAATTTTTTTAAAATTAGTTAAGCTTAATTTACAATTTGGTTCGATGTTAATCCACTGTTTTTCAATGCAATTTAATATTAATTCAGTTGGCATGTTTGTGTACATGGAAACAACGTCGAAACTCACTAAAATATAGGTGTCAGGAATTCTTATACATATAAAACATTTATATTAAAAAATAGAAACCAAAGACACATTAAAACACACTCAATCATCACTTACAGACAAACCTCCACACGAATAAGAACTAAATAAGTCGTTTTATGTCTAAATGTATACAATTTTATCTAATTTTAGGTATTTTTTAAAAGTGATGTACTTATTTTAAAATGTTTTATTACTGTAATGTTGTTTAAATGTTATTCGTCGCTTCTTCTATAACCTCAAGATTAGTAAGTAGTCACAATAATTTGTTACAATATTTTTATTATATAAAAAAATTGTTCTTCACTACAGCTGTCCTGATGAAGAATTAAAATAATTCGAAAGCTTGACGAAAATCAAAGAGTTTTCTTTATTTACCTTGGCCACAAAGTTGACTGCAACTCCACAATTGACTTCACGTTGTATTGAATCAGTCACTAGTACCATCATTATTATTTCATAAATATGGGGTTTTTTGAGAACATCCAATCAAGGTATGGACTTACTAACGTTGGTTTACTCAAAGAATGGGCCAAAATTAACACCAAGCTGGCGAAGTTAAACAACAGACTCATCTTCTTATTAAAATGCAGAAGACCTAAACATGTCAAAAACAGTATTATCAATGTAAATAACTTGTTACATCACAGAGGCGGCAAAACAGGTAATAAAATACTAAATTTAAATATTAAACTTCAAAAACAAATAATAAATCTAGAAATTAGTTGCACTCTAGCTGATATAAAATTTCTTGAAAACAAACTAGAGATAATAAAATCTAAATTATATCAAGTAATTCCTAGTCATATCTTGAAAGAATACAAACGAAGACAAGACATTCATTATAACACCAACTTTCATAAATTTAAAATAAACAATATACAAAAATTCAACAACTTAAAAATAGAACACTTTTCAAAAATTAAATTTAATGCAAAATGGTTCAAAAACTTAACCAACATTCAGTTCCCTTTCAATATAAAAAAACTTTTAGCGCTAGGACCTAAATTTTACCTCTTTCCAAATGTTAGGGATTTTAAACTTTCATCATTATTGGCTGATTTTGAACATTTAATACAGAACTTGAATGATGACAATAAAGATTTGCTCAGATCTAAATCCACCAACATCATCACTAATTTCTTACATAAAACCGGCAAAAATAATCATTTCTTAAATGATATTTTTGAGGAAGCTAGAACTTTTATTAGAACAAACCCTGAAGTGTATATTCTTCGTAGTGACAAAGGCAACGTCACTGTAGCAATGTACAAGGAGGACTACATTGAAAAAAGTCAACTGTTACTTAATGACGAAAAGTATTACAAACAATTACCTAATGATCCTACTTGCACATTTCAACAGAAAGCTAATAAACTAATAAGTGACTTGTAAAAACAATCACAACTTTCTTCAATAGAAGCTAAATCATTAAGAATATACAATTCAGTAGCTCCTAGATTTTATGCACTCCCTAAAATACATAAACCCATTTTGTCAATGCGCCCAATTGTGTCATCTATAGATTCTCCCAACAGTAAATTGGCTAGTTTTTTAACATCTATTTTATCTAAAACCTATAATTTTAATAACAATTTTATAATAAGAGACTCTTTCCACTTTAGTGATTTCATTAACAACATAAGAATTCCTGACACCTATATTTTAGTGAGTTTCGACGTTGTTTCCATGTACACAAACATGCCAACTGAATTAATATTAAATTGCATTAAAAAACAGTGGATTAACATCGAACCAAATTGTAAATTAAGCTTAACTAATTTTAAAAAAATTCTAACGTTCATCTTTGACACTAATATCTGTAAATTTAATAACAACTTTTTCAAACAAATATTAGGCACACCAATGGGTAGCACGTTGTCCCCGATTCTTTGTAACTTTGTACTGGATAACTTGGTAGAAAAAAGTATTAATCAAATACCATTTAGAATTCCTTTTGTCAAGCGTTTTGTTGATGATTTAATACTTGCGATACCATTTGATAAAGTTGACGAGGTCCTAAAAATTTTTAACAGTCATTGCAAACAACTGCAATTCACAGTGGAAAAAGAAATAAATAACAGTTTACCTTTCCTAGATGTAATCGTCCATCGTACACAAAACAACATCCTACAAACTGAATGGTACCGTAAACCAATATGCAGCAATAGGTTTATCAATTTTTATTCTGAACATCCACCAAGAACTAAGATCAACCTAATTTTGGGATTAAAAAACAGAGTTTTAAAACTATCACACCCAAATTTTAAAAACCAAGGTTTACTAAAATTAAAAGAAATATTGTTAAATAATAATTCATACCCTTTAGGATTATTAAATAAATTAATTTTTAGCACCACGTGCATTTCAAGAATAAGTGACAGTAATAGTTTGAATCAACAACAAACAATTGACAATGAGAGAGGTGTCTTGTCCAATAAAATTTTACAGCCAACTTTTGGTTCCTTACCTTACATCCCACAACTTACTCCTAAACTTTTAAAATTATTTAAAAATTATGAAAACACTAAAATAGGCACTAAGAATATTAAAACCATTTCTAGACTATACACCAGAACCAAAGATCCGTTAAGTACTTTAGAAAGTTCAAATGTTGTGTATGAAATCACTTGTTCGGATTGTGAAAGGGTGTATATTGGAGAAACATGCCGAACTGTACACAGTAGAAACATCTCACATAAAAGTGATATTAAAAATAATAAATATAAAGCATGCGCACTAACAGAACATGCAATCAAAAATGGCCATACTTTTAAGTTTGACGAAACAAGAATTTTAGAAAGGGAAAGGAACCTTAAGAAACGGTTGTTCTTAGAAATGACACACATTGACAGAAGGGAAACATGTATTAATAGAAAATCTGATATAGAAGGGCTGAGCAATATATAACAATTATAAATAAAATTTAATATATAAATATAAAGATAACTATAAATAAATCAATACAAAGATAAATAACACTAAGATAAATATAAAAACAACTTTCATAGAACTGGACACAATAATAATAAAAATCTTTGATTTTAAAATCCCACATTTCTTGACAACAAAATTTTGCTTGATATAATTTTTACTTGATAATAATAAAATCAGAAATAAATAAATTAACAAACTGTTTTGCTCTCCTACTGTGTTAAAATAAAAACCATATATTTATATATAAAAAACACTTATACATATAAAACATTTATATTAAAAAATAGAAACCAAAGACACATTAAAACACACTCAATCATCACTTACAGACAAACCTCCACACGAATAAG
Source organism: Altica lythri (assembly GCA_964028335.1). Lineage (NCBI taxonomy): Eukaryota > Metazoa > Arthropoda > Insecta > Coleoptera > Chrysomelidae > Altica > Altica lythri. The sequence goes on along the minus strand of OZ034801.1, from coordinate 95,074,558 downwards.
AACTAAATAAGTCGTTTTATATCTAAATGTATACAATTTTATCTAATTTTATGTATTTTTTAAAAGTGATGTACTTATTTTAAAATGTTTTATTACTGTAATGTTGTTTAAATGTTATTCGTCGCTTCTTCTATAACCTCAAGATTAGTAAGTAGTCACAATAATTTGTTACAATATTTTTATTATATAAAAAAATTATTCTTCACTACAGCTGTCCTGATGAAAAATTAAAATAATTCGAAAGCTTGACGAAAATCAAAGAGTTTTCTTTATTTACCTTGGCCACAAAGTTGACTGCAACTCCACAATTGACTTCACGTTGTATTGAATCAGTCACTAGTACCATCATTATTATATATATATATATATATATATATATTCAAAAGGGGAAATTTATTGGGCATGTACATGCCCAATAATTTTCCCCTTTTGTTTATATTAATACGCATTTTCTTGGCACTTTGTTTATATATATATATATATATATATATATATATATATATATATATATAGACAAAAGGGGAAAATTATTGGGCATGTACGCAAAAAGGATCATAGGATTACGAGTAAGAATGGTAACCGCAGACATGCATGTTTCTGGCTCATTAGCCGTCATCAGTGCGGCATAACCAAGTAGGGCATTGCACTTGGCTAGCAAAAGTGTTGGGTACTTGGGAGCAAAGGATGTTGGGGAAACATGTGTAAAGAAACATAAAAACACAAAAACAACGAAAGCTCACACAGGAGTCCTATCGCCATTTTGTGCTTTCGGCCAGCTGTGCCAATGGGTTTTCGGCTAGCAACTAGCGTCGCAACGTTGGCGAAACGGACTCATTGTGTTTGAGTCGTTCTAAGCCCAGGATATGAAATAAACAAAGTGCCAAGAAAATGCGTATTAATATAAACAAAAGGGGAAAATTATTGGGCATGTACGCAAAAAGGATCATAGGATTACGAGTAAGAATGGTAACCGCAGACATGCATGTTTCTGGCTCATTAGCCGTCATCAGTGCGGCATAACCAAGTAGGGCATTGCACTTGGCTAGCAAAAGTGATGGGTACTTGGGAGCAAAGGATGTTGGGGAAACATGTGTAAAGAAACATAAAAACACAAAAACAACGAAAGCTCACACAGGAGTCCTATCGCCATTTTGCTCCCAAGTACCCAACACTTTTGCTAGCCAAGTGCAATGCCCTACTTGGTTATGCCGCACTGATGACGGCTAATGAGCCAGAAACATGCATGTCTGCGGTTACCATTCTTACTCGTAATCCTATGATCCTTTTTGCGTACATGCCCAATAATTTTCCCCTTTTGTTTATATTAATACGCATTTTCTTGGCACTTTGTTTATTTCATATCCTGGGCTTAGAACGACTCAAACACAATGAGTCCGTTTCGCCAACGTTGCGACGCTAGTTGCTAGCCGAAAACCGATTGGCACAGCTGGCCGAAAGCACAAAATGGCGATAGGACTCCTGTGTGAGCTTTCGTTGTTTTTGTGTTTTTATGTTTCTTTACACATGTTTCCCCAACATCCTTTGCTCCCAAGTACCCAACACTTTTGCTAGCCAAGTGCAATGCCCTACTTGGTTATGCCGCACTGATGACGGCTAATGAGCCAGAAACATGCATGTCTGCGGTTACCATTCTTACTCGTAATCCTATGATCCTTTTTGCGTACATGCCCAATAATTTTCCCCTTTTGTTTATATTAATACGCATTTTCTTGGCACTTTGTATATATATAGAATGTAGAATGATTTGGACAGCAACCGCGATGCCTTTAGTTTTTATTTAAACAATAATTTAATAAAAAAATTAAAAAAATATATAATTTTCTGGTAAATTCAGGTATTTTCTTTCATAGCAGGGGGGTGCAAGCGCACCCTCTTGCACCCTGCTGCCGGCGCCCATGCAGAATCGTGTCAGGTATTTTGTATTAGGTTTTGTTATCGGTTTCTGTTATTAGAATAACGTCACGTCCGTTAGAATAACTTTTTTACTCCTAGTCTCGCTAAAGAAGTTTTACTTCAAAAATTGAAAACAAAATAAAATCGTAAAAATTTGAAAAAAACCAAAAAATACATTAGTTTTATGCGGTACGAAGTCCGCGGGGTCAGCTAGTTAATATATATAGGTAATTTAGTAAGTTTAATTTAGTTTTGACATGGTTGTGGATAATTCAATTGCCTTATATTAAATACATCGATTTGGCAACTGAACGCACTTCCCCTTCCCTGTCAATCTCCGTGAATCGATATTTGTCACTGGTACGTAGGAGTACTTCCCTTTTTACATATTGACCGGTTTCGGATAGACATCTAATAGTAGTTAATCGAGAGTGAAATTTGTCCAATGTAACGCCATTTTGAGTGAGCATTTAATCTGACTATATTGAAGTCATCCTAACGGTTTTTTTTTGGTAGGCCTTTAGATTTTTCTATTTTATGGGATTTAATTTGGTTAATTCACGGGTAAGTTTTAACTTAAGAATAATTAAATTGCCTTCTCTGATACCGACACTTAATTATAGAACAAATCACTAATGTTTAGATTCGTTGACTGCTGTATAAGAAGTACGAGTAACCAATAAATACAGGGTGATAGTGGACTTAACACCGTCAGACTGACTACTTAACCCCTAATCACACTAGGGGTAAGTGTTTCAAACGTTTTATATTTGTTAAACCTCGTGATTTATTTTATTCTTTTCTTTTTCTAACAAGTACATACCTTAAACTCGTTGTAATGAATTTGTCGTGTTGAAATAATTAGATCTATCCTGATTTACGATTTGATTTTATTTTGCTTTGCTAACTTATTATATGCGGATAAACCCAACTATACTGCTAATTTTATGACACGTGTTTGTAGTTTGGTTTTGCCCTGATATAGGTTGAATGATATTTATATCTATTTATATGGCAGCATCCAAGGTGTCTTTTAAAGTGTTAGAAATTTCTAACAGACACCATTTCAGTTCAAAACTGAAATTATTACTATTGACAGTATGGCATTAGATACTTTATGTATCATCTTCGGATATATATATATATATATATAGATTTATAATTATTTTTGACCGGATAGTATAAAAGACAAAATGATTTTTCTTGGGGTTGCGGTCCAAAGGCCTCTAGTGATTAAAACACTATTAAAGGTGTACTCTTTTATTAAAAGTCAAGCTTTCGAAACCGTTTGGTTTCTTTCTCAAGACAACTAAAATGTGAACAAAATATTACACAACATTGAACAAAATATAAAATTTTAACTTACTAATAGTTGAGAATTGTAAGAATAAAACCTTAAAACACGAAGAATAATGAAAAATTTTTTAAAAGATTTTTTTTGTATAATTATAGTCAAAATTTTTTTGATTGATGTAAATTAGATATCAATTGTCACATTCAATTGTAAAATTTTTTTGATTGAAAAATAAAAAATAAAAAGGGGGATAAAATAATTTTGAAAAAAAAAAAAAATAATAATAATATTAAAGATTTACTGGTTAAATAATTGTATCAAATAACTATATATATTACTAAGATCTTTAATATCACTTTTTTTATTTATTGTATTAGAAGTATTTCTAATGTGTAACATTTCCAGGAAAATACTTGATGGGGAAAGGAACTATCACAAAAGAGTTTTCCTGGAAATGTTACACATTAGAAATACTTCTAATACAATAAATAAAAAAAGTGATATTAAAGATCTTAGTAATATATATAGTTATTTGATACAATTATTTAACCAGTAAATCTTTAATATTATTATTATTTTTTTTTTTTCAAAATTATTTTATCCCCCTTTTTATTTTTTATTTTTCAATCAAAAAAATTTTACAATTGAATGTGACAATTGATATCTAATTTACATCAATCAAAAAAATTTTGACTATAATTATACAAAAAAAATCTTTTAAAAAATTTTTCATTATTCTTCGTGTTTTAAGGTTTTATTCTTACAATTCTCAACTATTAGTAAGTTAAAATTTTATATTTTGTTCAATGTTGTGTAATATTTTGTTCACATTTTAGTTGTCTTGAGAAAGAAACCAAACGGTTTCGAAAGCTTGACTTTTAATAAAAGAGTACACCTTTAATAGTGTTTTAATCACTAGAGGCCTTTGGACCGCAACCCCAAGAAAAATCATTTTTTCTTATATATATATATATATATATATATATATATATATATATATATATATATATATATATATATATATAATATATATATATATATATATATATATATAAGGATCAAAATTCTTGGAGATGCAGTCAAGTTAGGCTTTTATAAGAAAACTCTTTGAAGTATGTGTCTAGCTTTCGAATTTATTTAATTCATTATCAAGACTTTCTACAAGATAAAAAATATTGTTAAATACAAATATTTTTTATAAAAATGAAAATTTAAACTTACTCTTCTTGAGGTTAACATTTTCTTAGCAATTTCTATTTTATATGAACACATTTATAGTTTATATTAAAATGACAGTTGTTAAAATTTATATTTCAAAATTTCTAAGGTACTACAAAATCTACATCACAGTAAGTACACTTTATGTAACAAAAAAAATATATATATATTTTAATAGAAAATAATGTATACTCAATTTAGTTAAGTTTAATTTTTATATTTATCGTTGGTAGTGATTCGATTATTTTCAATTTATAGTGGTGGTAAATATGGTTGTTTGATATAAGAAAAGGTGTATAAATAATATGTTCTATTTTTATTTATTTGTTTAAAATTATTAATTGATTTTTTATAAATAGTTATTATTATGAGATAGGATGTAGCAATAAATATTACTTAATTTTTCTATATCTGATTTTCTATTTATACAATATTCAGTTTTTTGTATGTTTGTCATTTCTAAAAATAAACGTTTATGATAGTTTTTTCTTTTTCTAATATTTTTGTTTCAGAAAATTGGAAACTATGTTTGAGGGTTATTGCATGATCCGCTAAAGCACAAGATTTAAATTTATTTGTGTTTATGTCACTTCTATGTGATATGTTCCTACTGTATATAGTACGGGATGTCTCACCAATATAGACTTTATCACAATTAGAGCAAGGAATTAAATAAACTACATTAGAGTTTTGATTTGTTGTTAAAGGATCCTTTGTTTTAGTATATAATTTTGATATTGTTTTTACATTTTTTGTTGCTATTTTAGAATTATCTATATTTTTAAATAATTTTAATAATTTAGGTGTTAAAAAAGGGATGTATGGTAAAGATCCAAAATTTTGTAACATTGAATTGTTTTCTATATATATATGTTCCTAAAACGCAAGAATCTGCGACTTGCATTCGATGCTAAAAGCGCGACATTTATGGTATGGGATTTTTAATAATTTTAGTTGCTTAAAATTTCTATCTGATTTAGACAGTTCTCAAGTGGTGGCGCTGATATTTTCGTATTGAAAATAATGATTTTTGTAAACGGTATATAAAAACAGCAGTGACGTGTAAAGTAAAGATTAAACGGTGAATATTTGTGAAAAAAAAACAGTGTTGTGCCAATTTTTTTTTTACATTTTTATTCAATTTAAACAGTTCTTTACTGGTGGCGCTGATATTATCGTATTAAAAATAATGATTTTTTTGATTGTATTTACAAAAAACCAGTGACGTGACAAAGTTTTATACGAAGAAGTTTTACAAAAATTTGCAAAAAAACAATGTCGTGCATATTTTTTTAATGGCAATTAACAAAAAAAAATAAGATAAACGGTCAATATTTGTAATAAAAATTTGCAAAAAGTAAAGATTAAACGGTCAATATTTGTGAAAAAAATCAGTGTTGTGCCAATTTTTTTTACATTTTTATTTAATTTAAACAGTTCTTTACTGGTGGCGCTGATATTGTCGTATTAAAAATAATGATTTTTTTTATTGTATTTAAAAAAAAGCTGTGACGTGACAAAGTTTTATATGCAGGAGTTTTACAAAAATTTGCAAAAAAAAAACAATGTCGTTTATATTTTTTAATGGCAATTAAAAAGAAAATAAGATAAACGGTCAATATTTGTAATAAAAATTTGCAAAAAGTAAAGATTAAACGGTGAATACTTGTGAAAAAATCAGTGTTGTGCCAATTTTTTTTACAATTTTATTTAATTTAAACAGTTCTTTACTGGTGGCGCTGATATTGTCGTATTAAAAATAATGATTTTTTTATTGTAAAAAAAAAAATCAGTGACGTGACAAAGTTTTATACGAAGGAGTTTTATAAAAATTTGCGAAAAAGCAATGTCGTGCATATTTTTTTAAGGGCAATTAAAAAAAAATAAGATAAAACGGTCAATATTTGTAATAAAAATTTGCAAAAAATCATTGTGCATTTTTTTTATTTCTATCTGATTTAAACAGTTTTTAACTGGTGGCGCTCCTATCCTTGTATTGAAAATAATAATTATTTTTAAATCGTATTTAAAAAAAGCAGTGACGTGACAAAAATTTGTACAAAGTAGTTTTTCAAAAATTTGCAAAAAAAAACAATGTGCATACTTTTTTAATGGCAATAAAATTAAACAAAAATAATGATAAAGATTGAAATGTCAATATTTGAGACAAAAATTTGCAAAAAATCAGTGTTTTAATGACATTAAAATAAAACAAAAAACAGTAACGTATCAATTTTTTGTTTAGAATGGTGTAAAAAAATTCAACTAACCATTGTTGGGCCGATTTTTTTTAAATTAATTAAAAATTGTGCACAAAATTTTTATCTTGGAGAGATTTTTTTAATTAAATTAAAATTTTATTTAAATTAGTCACATTTTTAAAACAACTAAAACTATTTTAATTTAAATTTGTGCAAAATCATATTAAAATAATGTTTTTTGAAACTAAAAATAAATTTGTTAGCTTATTTAATTACATTTAAATTATTAAATAGATTATTTGTATTTGTATTTAAAAACCAATTAAATTAATTATTTTCTTTGAAATATTTTAAAATATTTTAACAAAATATGTATTATAATATAAACATATAAATACATGAAGTATGTAAAATATGCTTAAAATACTGGTTTACTAAAAGAAGGTGATCAGGAAAAAAGACTTAAATAAAAAAAATAGTTAAACAAATATTATATTTTATAATACTAATAAAATAAGACATATTTAGCCATAATATAAGTGTAGCAAATAAGTGTAGCAAATTGGTCACAATCGGTACATTATAATCATATAAAGTCACCAATCTCAAAATTGACAATCTCCAAATTTTATGTACAACATTTACTACAAAAAACCCAACATAAAGCACAAACGATGACGTTTTTTAACAGATATTAACAAATGGAGCAAAAATATAAACTGGGAAGAAAACAATTGAATGAACAATGTGGAACTTAATTATTATTTTTTCTATTAACTAGGAACTCCTTGCAACTTAAAAAATATATACATATTTTAATATGTTTTAAGAAGATATTTGCGTTTTTGTTAATATTTATAAATTAAAACATAATGAAATAATTAAATGTTTTCTAGTTTTAAGAAGTTCCCAATTAAATAAAAATAAGAGTTTTACATACATTTTGACATACTGGTAATTACAAAAAAAACATTTAAAATTTATTTGTTATGTATATCTAAAAGCACAAAATCTAAACATTTATACAACCTGACTTTTAAAATGAAAATATTAAAAGAAAAAATAATACGAAATAAAAAAAAATATTTGTATTATAAACAAACATTAAACAAACCTAATTTTTTTTAACAAACGATTTTTAATGTATTGAATATCATGTTGCAGATAGCTTCTGATCACAGGAGTAGTCTTTTTTTTAGTTGTGGATAGTTTGAAATAGTTTGATGCATTTCTTTATTAAGAGCATATTTGCCGTGGTAGTAATCCTCAAATAAAATTTAAAAATAAGTCTGTAAATAAAATTATAAATAATAATTAAAAAAACGTTTTTTGGAAATCAAAACAAAAAAAAAGTTTTTATTTTAATTTTCACAATAAATAAATTACGTTGCTTATTATTCATTAAATAAATTTTTACAATATTTACGCTGTGGCAATTAGCAACATATAAAAGCGAAATATTAAAAGCTATAATAAGAAAAATGTCGATCAGTTTAGAGATTGACGAATAATTTATAACAAAATGCATTGATCTGTTTAAATAAAATAATTATTTCCGAAATAAATTAATTTTATATTATATTTTAAAAAACAAATAAAAAAATCTTAACCATGAGTAGTTTTTCTATGTAAATTAAAAAGTTGATGACATTGTAAACAATTTTTGTTCTTCTAATAATATATGCATTTGTTTTAGACCGTTTAAAATTGGTTTTGTCGTTAAAAGAATTTATATCAAATACATTATATTTGTATCGTAAGGCAATTTTAAATTTGTAGGCATAATTACCTTTTTTAAAGTGTAGAACAGATTTGACCATATCTTCGGTAGAATGTTTCATTAATAAATGTTGTCCACAATAAAAACAGGAATGTTTTTTTACGGAGCTGTTTTGTGGGTATATTATTATCATGACGTCCATGGATATTTTTACAGAATTTTAAATCTAAAAACGGAAATATGTTGTTTCTTATTTTTCAAAAAATATTAAACTATTTCCAAAATATTGAAATAAAATAATTTGGGTTACGCAACCAAATTATTATTAAATAATTTTAAAGTATCAAAATTGTTGCTCAATTAAATTGGAAATTAATTAAATTGATTCCAAAGTAAATACATTAATTTTTTTTTTTTTTAAGTTTATCACCCTGTAAATTATAAACTGATGATTTAACAATTTTTAATTTATTTATTTCAATATTTGTAGGAGTATTTTTAAAATATTCTGAATATAATATTAGTTTCTTATAAATTTAGTAATTAATTTGGTAAACTTAGTTTATTAAATAAAAATATACTATAAACAGGTTTTAGCGTGTGAATTAAAATTAAAATTAAATACCTTAATTATTCGAATTTTTTCGTCCCTCATACGCTTAATAACAATCAAAGGAAGACCCAAGGTTATACTTTTCTGTAGACTCCTTAAAAGCTCAATATTATCGGAAGAGAATAGTATTTTACCCATATAATAACCGTCTTCTCTTTTTGCTAATGTGTAAGTATCATATTTAAACACTTCTATGTTTTTGCAAATACCCAGGCTTTTGTTGTCAGTATATTCTATAGGTTTCTTCATTTTAAAGGATTTTTTCTAAAAGAGATATATTTTATATTTTAATATGTATAAAAATACTGTAGTATTGTAAAATATGTCAGCAAAAAATCTTGAAAATTACTGAGCGTTATTTTTATTGTTAAAAAGTCTTAATAAATATAAAAAATGATATATTTTTTTGGTGGATCATACAAAAAAGTGATACCTAGATTACCTAGTTGTTTTTTTTTAACAAATAAGTAAATAAATAGTAGTTTTGGTAATGTTAAAAAAAAATTTACACTTAAAATGAATTCTGTTAAATTTGCTATAAAATTATTTGTTAATAGAGCAATTTTAAGTCTGTTAAAAACAATGACGCACCACTAATCTTGTATTATTTAACTAATAATAATAATTTGTTTTAACTGTTTGTTTAAAGAAAAAAAAAAACAATACACAATCTATTTTATGACTAACAGAATAAAGCGCATCAAGCATTTTTGCGTTTTTTTTTTTTAGTAAGATTTATCATTTAATTGTAGTTTTAAATGTTTTCATTATTGAAAAAAAATATTAAATAAAAACTTACCGAAAACAAACATAATTATTTAAAAGCACAAGTAGATAACAAAACACTTATTATAAAATCCACATATCTAATATCTACATTATATCACTACGCCATGTTTCGGCTAAATCAATTCAAAATTCAACATTGAACTCGAACGAACACTGAAGTCTCTGAACACACAACGTCACAACACAACACGATATACGCATTAGAGATATAACGTAAATAAACAATTATTAAAAAATAACGGAACTGATGAACCCGCAGAAAATCTTATTAGTCGAGTTTTTAATGTGATAAGATTCCGTTTTTTTTATTTATTGTGCGATCAATATTTTTATTTGTCCGATTGATTTTCTATTTTAAATTAAATTTTTTAGTTTGTAATTATTAATAAGCATCTGCAAAGTTATATGGCTCACCGTGTTTATTTAGTTATATTTATACTTATTACTTTAACTAAGTCGATGTTTAATAATTTTACTGTTTTAATGTGATAAGGTACCTATAAATTTTTTGCAACAGTTTAACACTGCTAATTTCAAAATTAAGAAACAAAAAAAAATGATCTACTTCCCCAGCAAAATTAAAAAAAAGTAAAATAAATAATTTCTTTAACGAAAAATTGAAAATGTGTACTACTCTATAAAGAATTAAGCTCTAAAAATTTTTTTGAAAAGCAAATATAAATCGTATATCGTAACTATAATCTTTTTTACCCCAAGAATTTCATTTTAATTTTGACAATTTATTTTTTAATCGACATTGCATATTTTTTATAGTCGAGTACATATGAAAATGAACGACATCGAAAAAAAATAGCATATTAATAGTTTTAAATTTTAAAGTTTTAAATTAATTAATTAATTAATTAAATTAAAAAATAAATTTATAATTAATTTTACCACAAATTATGTAGTTGAAAGGCTGATTTATGATTCTTAGAGAACAACAAGATATCTTATTAATATATTATATTATATATTTATGATTCGATTGACTATGATGATAAAAATTGGACAGAAAAATATAATCTTTTTAGCCGTAAAAATTGGGATGCAGCTTTTCAAAAGCATCATCTGGTTTGTCAATGGGACATTCGAAGCGTCGCCCACAATCTTTTACAAGTTGTTCTTAATTTTAGGTGCGGTAAATCAAGTAAGGGTCAACAGATCACGTCAAACTAATGGATTTTCCGTTTGTCCTTTCATTACTTGAGAACAGTGCTTAAAACTGTCACGAAAAAATAATTCGCATTATTATGACAAAAGGGCTTGCAATTGGTCTGAAATAATATACTAACAACCTAACAGAAGGCAGGCATAATAAATTCCAATAATTTTTTTTGCATTTACACTCCAGTACTGCAAAGAATTCCGATAACCAATTAATAAATACAAAATAGTACTTGCCAAATGTAATCTTAAACAAAACACAAACAAATGGAACTGTTAGTGTTCAAAATGACCCTGTATATTTTATGTTAGAAATGTCCCTGTATATTAAAAATGTTGCCATGGTCTTATTATTATTATTATTTAGAAATGTTAAGTTTGACTTATTAATATTTTGTAATTGTCATATATCTTTTCAAGAAATATACATCTGATAGTTTATTCTTTAGAGTTTATTATTTAGAGGCTACATTTACCTTCTTTAATTTAGAGAACTGAGTAGCCAAAGTATTATTTCCTTAAAACTGCTAACTCTTTATATTATAAAATTTTAACATTTGGCGACCATGGCAGGACTCAATTATGGAGAATATAAGAAGTTTGAAGGAAAAGAGATATTCTTAAAAAGAATGTTCACAAAGACTTGCAGAGAACTTGACATCTTACTAGGCGAAGAAAGTGTAGATATCGATAAAATGACAATTAAGATGAATGGATTAGAAAGTAAAGCCTACAGACTAATTCAACTAGACAAGAAAATTAAAAACCTGCTGTTTAAAAAAGACCAAGTAACAGAAGAAGACATAGAGAGTGAAGTAGAAACAGCAGAAACTTACATAGAAGAATTTATCAAATACAAGACTAAATATTCTAGAATTTTAAGAATCAAATCTAAAAAAGATTAAGCTCACTAAGAAGACAATACTAGTGTTTCCAGTAGCGAAGGAGGATAAAAAGAAATTTCATATTACCAAAATTTGAGCTAAAAAAAATTAATGGGAAGGTGAAAAATTGGATAATATTCTGGGGATAGTTCAAAAAAATTGATGAAGATGAACACATAGATAAAGAAGTTAAATTCCAGTATTTTATACAGGCATCTGATGAAGGATCCGCTGCAAGAAACCTTGTTGAAAGTTTTTCACCCTCTGCACCAAACTATGACATAGCTATCCAGCAACTTAAATCAAGGTTTTCTAGAAATGAGTTTCTAGTAGAATATTATGTAAGAGAACTTTTAAATTTGGTTTTGAAAATGGCTATAAAAGGTAAATCAACTATGTCACTTTCAACTTTATTCTGTAAATTAGAAACTCAATTAAGAGCTTTAGTGACATTAGGAAACACAAGTGATGAGTACGCAGCAATGCTTTTCCCATTAGTTGAATCATCTTTACCAACAAAAACTTTACAAGTTTGGGAACGTTATAGGAACGACAAGAATTTACAGGGTTATTCTGATTCTACTAGTAATTATTTAAATATGTTATTAGATTTCATAAGAGGCGAAGTAAATACTGAAGCAAGAATATCACTAATTAGAAATAGTTTTACTACCCGAAAAGATGGATCAAGAACATGGGCACCGAGGCAACAAAACAATCAAAAATTGTTGTTTTGCCTGCTCAAACCACACCACAATATTAAAAACTGTACCTGGGGAGTTAAATCCTGCAGATCCACTCACTAGAGGCTGTAATGGTAAGCAATTATTAAACAGTAAATGTTGGGCAAAGTTGGCTAAGGAAAATAGATACATTGTGGCCAAGTTTACCAATCGTATTTTGCTCAGAAGCAAATGCTGAGAGAAGAAAAACAGCCATAACCTCTGTTGCTTTTCTGAAAGATTGTTTTAGTTTAAGGTTAAATTCTTTTTTCCAAATATCACAACATTTTGAGAATATTTGGCTGGATTTTTCGATTTTTTAATTATTTCAAAAATCAGTGAAATACAAATTTTCAGAGATAAAGAAAGGAGAGATAGAACCCTCATTCCAAGAGATAGAAGAAACAGAGATAGCAGAACTATCATATCTTGAGATAGAGAAGGCAGAGACAGCACTTCTCAAAATTGTTCAGCTGGAATCTTTTGGATCGTTAAATCTTAAAAATATTAAAAATTTAAAAGTTTTTGGACGAAAAAGGCATGCTTCGAGTAAGAACGAGATTACTATTATAGTAACATACCTGATTAAGAACACATTTATAAAGCCTCTTTGAAGAAAAGTCATAAATATTTACAAACTATGAAAGATCATTTAAGAAGTCGTTTCCGGAAGGAGTACATAGGAAATTTAGTAGAGGTAGGAAATGTTGTACTTTTGGAATGTGATAATGTCAGAAGAGCTAACTAGCCCTTAGGTCAGATAAAAGAAATGTATATTGGTAAAGATGGAATTACAAGAGTGGCTAAAGTAAGATAAGCTAAGGAACTTATTAGACCTTTACAGCGGCTTTATCTACTTGAAATCGAGCCAGAAGAAGACGAAGTAGAGAAGAACGGAGAAGTAAAGATGAATATAGATAAAAAATAGATAAAGATCAAGACTTGGTTGGCCAAAAGTCCAATTCTAATGAAATTTCAGTTAAAATTTCAAGATATGGACGACATTATTAATAACATTGCTCTTATTAGCAATTTTAATAAAGTTAATAGTTTTTAAGATAAATGATTAAAAACGATTCAAGTCCCAGAAAGGTAAGCGACGGGTATTTGAGATCGCGCGAAATTAACAATTAATAAACAGGTATAAACAATTAAATTTTTTTAAATCTCTATTAATAACATTATTAATTATTGTATAAAAAATTTAAAAAAATGTATACTATTTATATGTTATTTTTTAAATATATTTTTCATGGGTCGAAAGTTCCCAAATTTGAGATTTTTCGAACTTTTAAAAATTCATATCTCTGAAAATATTAACTTTATCGTGAAAATTCAGGGGACCTTTTTTATTTGTATTTTAATAAAGCATCTAAAAAAAATTTGTCCGGTTGAAAAATAACAATTGCATGTAATTGTTTAAACAATTTCCGTATAAACAATATCGCCCGGGGTTGCCCCCTGGCAAAATGCATTTATATCATCACTAGGGCAATTTGAAGAGGATCGCATAAAAAAATTGAGGTGGAATAGTTTTCGGTACTCATGCGCCGATTCGTGCTGGACTATACCTACTTTTTTGATTAATTTTTTATGTACTTGAAAAAAAAATTCTTTAATTTTAGGAAACACTAGCATCCTAGTTGATTAAAACTTAAACCACAATCATGAGCCAGATGAAAAAAAAATTGTCAGCAATGTGTGCAAAGGGAAAGCTGTAAAAGATATATTTGAAAAGCCCTCAAAAATTATTAATAAAGAAATAGCAACTTCTTCTTATAAAAATGAGTTGACCATTTATGATTTGGAGTAAATACGAAACATGAACCGAAAGAAAAATAAAAATTTTCCTACACTGCCAAAAACAATATCAGAGGTGCATGAAGCAATAAGTTTAATAAATCTTTTAAAACTGATCCTAAAGAAAAGTTTCTGTATAATATAGTTTCATTAATACAGTTAAACAAATGTTTTATTTTATAATACTAATAATAATACATTTAGCCGATAGTTGGTGTAGATCCGTGATTATAATATTAATGAAAAATAAAACTTTATATATTGATTTATATATAAATTTTATTGTAAGTGACAAAAAGGTCCCTATGTAATGGAAAAATGATATACACTCTTTAAAAAAAAACAAGATATGGATAACTGTTATCTTATATCTTAATATTTAAAAACATAGGATAAAAAAGATATTGAGGCATTTCCCACTGAAAAATAAAGCAAAATATGTAATAAGAAAAATGGCCATTCGTAGTTAAATCGATTTGGCAAAACGGATCAGTTAACCCTACAGTTGCCGTCAGCCTCAACCTGTCACTTTTTGCTCTGAAGCAGAGAATTTGTTAATTTTCTAATTGCTTATTTAAATTTAAAATAAGTAAATAAAAAAGGGACCCATTATAGTATATTACAATAAAACTTAGACTACTGAATATTTTGTTTGATTATCTAATCAAAAAAAATACCAGAATAAAACTGCTAAAAAATTAAAATATTATATCTGTAAATAAACGTCAACTTTTTTGGACTGCCAACACAAAATACACATATGCTACTTTTTTTTGTAATTTCATATGATTGTAGAAATTTTTTTATTTGTAATTCGATCAGAAAGTTCTTTGCGGCTTTTAATAATTTTTTTTTATTTTAATCGACAAAGAAGCACTTTCTGCTCTTAATATTCAAAAAGCTATTTAAATTAAATTAAGCAATGTGTAATTTAACAATTTTCGCTCTTGAGAAGAAAGTGACAGATGGTGGCAAACGCCAACTATCTTTTAGTAATTTGAAATTGGAACAGCCAGGTTTCAATAGTAACCGTAAAAAAATACATAAATAAAAAAATATAAGAAGTTATTTTAAATTTTTTAACTTTTTTTAGTATTTAAATTAGTCCGTATTTTAAGACCCTGTCCTTTACGCTAGTTTTATTACTTAGAGTTTTAAATTTAGTTATTTTTTAGATTTTTAATTTGGCTGTTTTTTTATATAAGAAAACCTTTGAACTCATAGTTTAAAACTTAGGTATATTAATTTAAATAACAAAACTCGGTAGCCATCTTGATTTTTTTTTAAATACGACAAAAAATAATGTTTTTAGCATGATCAAAAACTTTTAGATTCCTAGTTAAAAACAAATTTTTGCAGAAATAACAAAACTAGGCCGTTACACTTTTTTTTATTTTTGTAATTTTTAAATTATTCTGCATTTTAAAACCCTGTAGTTTAAATTCGTTTTTTATTAAGTAGGTACTTTACCTTCTCATATTATATTTTTTTTATGTTAAATAACCAATAAAGTTCGTGGATATTTAATAATTTACCCTGTACAATTGGTTGTTTTTATTTATTTTATAATATTTATTAAGTGGGAATATTCGGTTTTCTGTTTTTTTTTTTAATTTTTAATAAACACTTTAACTTTCATATTGCCGGACCCTGTACAAATAAAACTTATTTTTTACTTTTCTAAATTCAGTTAATTTTATGTTTGTAAATAATTTTATTATTAGTATTTTAAGTAGGTTGGATTTATTTGATTATGTAAGAAAACTTCTGCACTATAAGACTAAAGCAAAAATTAATTTTAAAAACAAAACTCTCAGACTCTGACTTAAAAAAAATAAATAACAATACTAGGGCGTTATATTGAATTTTAAACTTTTTTATTTTTTCTAGCATTCAACATATTCTGCATTTTAAGACTAATTTATGGTCGTTTTTAAACGTACTAACTAATGTATTTGTTATTTTATTGCTATTTGTTTATGTTTGAAAAACTATATTCAAGCCAAAGATAGAATTTAAGGATGCGTGATCAGTAAATATGTATTTTGTATATCTTAACGGCGCAATCGTAGAAAGAATGCTTTATGAAGTACAGTTTTAAGAAAAAATAACGTCGAGTCGGAGTTATAAACAAATCGGTGCATATGATCTCTAACGAAACCAATAAAATGTTGAAATTACGTTATAGTCGAGGCAATGAAGCATTTTAAAAGTAAATCTTTTAAGATAGGACGGATCGGAATGCGGTTTTTTGCATTTGCTTTTAAAAATTATTTATACTATTCCTACTTAGTACAAACCGGAAGTTGCATTGCTGCAGCCAAAAATGCTTTCAAAAAATGCATTTTTTAAGAGATTTTTTGGCAAATTTAATAACTTTGTAAATAAGAGTCAGAATTAGCCCAAGTTAGGTAACCAGGGGGTTTTGAGGTCGCTGATCACGATTATAATGTTTAAATTGACCCCCGAACACCTGGAGCTCAGGAACGTTGACGAACGTCATCTCCGGGGGACTATCCCGAACTGCATGCGAGGAAGGAGAGAAAATCGAGACCACGGGGTTTTTTAAGTCGCTGAATTCAAATATGGTTCCAGCGAACACCCCACGAACACCTGGTGCGCCCTAACCTGGATGCGGACGTCATGTTCAAGAATTTTTCTGGAAATAGCGACGAAAACGAAACGAAAATCATTATGGGGGCATTTTGTGTGCGTTGAATCCGAATTTCATGTGGAAAACAACTCCCAGAACACCTGGTGCACCCTAACCTGGCTCTGAAAGTCATTCCCGAGGTTTTCCCGGACACAACTGAAAAATAGGAACCGAAAATCGTTACTGGGGGTTTCTTGGGGCGCTGCAGTCAAATATGGCACTGGCGAACACCCCACGAACACCTGGTGCGCCCTAACCTGGATGCGGACGTCATGTTCAAGAATTTTTCTGGAAATAGCGACGAAAACGAAACAAAAATCATTATGGGGGCATTTTGTGTGCGTTGAATCCGAATTTCATGTGGAAAACAACTCCCAGAACACCTGGTGCACCCTAACCTGGCTCTGAAAGTCATTCCCGAGGTTTTCCCGGACACAACTGAAAAATAGGAACCGAAAATCGTTACTGGGGGTTTCTTGGGGCGCTGCAGTCAAATATGGCACTGGCGAACACCCCACGGACACCAGGTGCGCCCTAACCTGGATCCGGACGTCATCTTCAAGAATTTTTCTGGAAATAGCGACGAAAACGAAACGAAAATCATTATGGGGGCATTTTGTGTGCGTAGAATCTGAATTTCATGTGGAAAACGACTCCCAGAACACCTGGTGCACCCTAACCTGGCTCTGAAAGTCATTCCCGAGGTTTTCCCGGACACAACTGAAAAATAGGAACCGACAATCGTTACTGGGGGTTTCTTGGGGCGCTGCAGTCAAATATGGCACTGGCGAACACCCCAAGGACACCTGGTGCGCCCTAACCTGGCTCTGGACGTCATCACCGAAGTTTTTCCAGACACAAGTGAAAATGACGAACCCAAAATTGCTAGGGGGTTTTTTTAAGTCGCCAAATTAAAATTTTACGCCGAACATGCCCTCCCAATACCTGGTGCATTGCATGAACGTCAACTAAACCTGATATTTTAGAGACTGACGTCAATGTACTTCAATAACTGTATGGAAGTGTTGATTCTAGTTAAAATATGTATGGAGGAAAGGAATAGAATGAATAAAAAGTCAAAGTTTATGTAATTGATATTTTAAAACACTTTTTTGAACTAAAATCAAATAAAATCCAACCGTTACTTCACCTAAGGGGCCATTTATTAATTACGTAAGGACAATTTTGGTCAATTTTGCCCCCCCCCACCCCCCATGTAAGTATACGTAAGATTTCTCGAACCCCCTTCCCCTTTCTTACGTAAGATTCTATCTTTATCTTCTAAATAATAAACTGTTATGTGAGGAAAGGATCATTTTCACTAAAACTTACAGTTCAACGTGGATCCATAATTTTTATTTTTTAACAAGGAATCATTTAAATAGTACTAGCAAACATAAATTAGTAAAACTACAAACTCATAACATTGTTCATAAAATAAGTTATTTTTTATTTTTTTCAATAAACAACAAAAATTATTTAAATAAAATAAAAAATCGACTATACACTTTAAAATTAAGAAAACAATTTGAAATCCAAAATGGAATTAGATTTTTAATCTTGAATTTTGATTCACGAAATATTACGTAAGACTGAATTTTACCTCCCCTTCCCCCAACGTAAGAACTTGTAGAGATTTTCTTAACCCCCCCTTCCCCCTCAATACCCTTACGTAATTAATGAATGGCCCCTAACCACATTAATCAATTACTTCAATTTTCTAATAAGCAACTAAATATCAAATTCTTTATCAAGTGACACATCCATAGTCTGCTCATTGTTTTCGTCATCGACAAATGTACTCATACGGGTAACATCTCCCTTATCTAAAGCCTCTGTCTCTGCCACAATAACCTTGTCAACTGAATATCTTTCAGTGTTCGTCGATGTCATATTTGAATTTAGCGCCAAAAGAAACCTCACGTAACGATTGTCGGTTAGTCTTTTTCAATTTTGTCTGGAAAAACTTCGGTGAAGACATCCAGAGCCAGGTAAGGGCGCACCAGGTGTCCGTGGTGTGTTCGCCGGAAACATATTTGACTTCAGCGCCCCAAGAAACCCCCAGTAACGATTGTCGGTTCCTATTTGTCAGTTGTGTATGGGAAAACCTCGGGGATGACTTTCAGAGCCAAGTTAGGGCGCACCAGGTGTTCGGGGAGTCGTTTTCCACATGAAATTTGGATTCAGCGTCCAAAAAATGCCCCCATAATGAATTTCGGTTCGTTTTTGTCACTATTTCCAGAAAAATTCTTAAAGATGACGTCCGCATCCAGGCTAGGGCAAACCAGGTGTCAGTGTGGTGTTTGCTGGAGCCATATTTAAATTCAGCGACCCAAAAAACCCCGTGGTCTCGATTTTCTCTCCTTCCTCGCATGAAGTTCAGGATAGTCCCCCGGAGATGACGTTCGTTGACGTTCCTGAGCTCCAGGTGTTCGGGGCGTCAATTAACACATCATAATCGTGATCAGAGACCTCAAAACCACCTGGTTACCTAACTTGGGCTAATTCTGACTCTTATTTACAAAGTTATTAAATTTGCCCAAAAATTCCTCAAAAAATGCATTTTTTGAAAGCATTTTTGGCTACAGCAATGCAACTTCTGGTTTGTACTAGGTAGAAAGTAGGAAAGAATGGTATAAATAATTTTAGAAAGCACATGCAAAAAACCGCATTCCGATCCGTCCTATCCTAAAAGATTTCCTATATTTGACCTTTTTAGTGCTTCGTTGCCTCGACTATTATTATACTGTACATCAATAAATTTTAAATAAAAAAAATTAAAAGTAGTTAGGCCAGACCTATTTTACTAAAGATATACCTACAGAATGATTAAAATTAAATTTTTATGTGTAAAATTTTTTATAACTACTTTAACTTTCCTATTGTTGGAAACCCTGTATAAATAAAACGTTTTTTTAAATGTTCCACATTCAGTTCTATTTTAGATTTGTAATTTCATGTCATTAATAGAATTTTAAGAAGTTGTTTTTCACTACATAAGAAAATTTTTTGCATTTCTAGTTCCCTGATAGAAACTTAGCGTTGGTCACCATGTTTTTTACTTTTGTTTTAGAACAAAAATTGTTAAATTTTCTATTGCTAATTTTAAATTACATACATATTTGTATTTTATTGCTACTTTTTATGTTTAAATACCAGTAAAATTTGTTTATATTTTATAACTCACCCTGTATAATTGACTGTTTTTTTATTATAAAATGTGCAATTAGTAAGTTTATTTGTTTTTCCGTTTTTATTTTTTTGTATTTTCAATAACTACTTTAACTTTTCTTTTGCCGGATCCTTATTTTTTTAACATTTGAAATTAAGTTATTTTTCTGTTGCTAAATAATTTTATTCATAGTAATTAAAGTCAAATGCTAGATACAGTAGACAACCACTAACACTGTTTCGGCATAAATAAAGAATTATACTGCTGGCACCATCTATCTATGAATGAAAAGAATTACGAAACTAAACGATTACGGCATCTAATCACAAAAGACAGGTTTACAGCACACACCAATTTACTAATTTTGAGGTCCGACTCTGTCGCTGTTTCTACCACTAGATATTTCTACAAGGTCACACTCCCATGCATGGGCGGTCGCAATTTCATGCAGTCGTCAGCGCTTTCATGCGATTTAGGTCGAAAACAGGCGCTGTTTCTTGCGTTTTAGGAACAATATATATATATATATATATATATATATATATATATATATATATATATATATATCGAATAATGGTATAGTGACTGGTTCAATATAACGTGAAGTCAATCGTGGAGTTGCAGTCAACGTTTGGCCAAGGTAAGTAAAGAAAACTCTTTGATTTCAGTCAAGCTTTCGAATTTATTTAATTCTTCTTCAGGACATCTGTGGTGAAGAACAATTTTTATAAAATAAAGAAATATTGTTACAAATGTGATGACTTACTAATCGTGAGGTTATAAGAGAAGCGACGAATTCCGTTTGACAACATTACACTAATAAAACATTTTAAAATTCAGGTACATCACTATTAAAATACATAAAAATATATACATTTACACCATAAAACTTATTATTTTGTTATTTTTAGCATGAAGGTTTGTCTGTAAATGATTGAAATTTAATGTGTCTTCAATTTCCTTTTTTATTTGTGTGTTTTTTATATATGGTTTTTATTTTAACACAGTGGGAGAGCAAAACATTTTGATGATTTATTTATTTAGATTTTATTATTATATCAAGTAAAATTCTGTAGTCATGAAATGCGGGATTTTAATTTCAAAAATTTATTTGTTAAATTTTATGAACGTTGTTGTGTTTTTATTTTTATTTATTTTAGTGTTATATTAATCTTTATGTTTGTAATCATGTTTTAATTTATTAATAGTTTATTTATCTTTATATTTATATATTAAATTTTTTTTTATTTATATTTATTTTTGAAACGACAGAATGTAACAATAAATATTACTCAGCCCTTCTATATCCGATTTTCTATTAATACATGTTTCCCTTCTGTCAATGTGTGTCATTTCTAAGAATAATCGTTTCTTAAGGTTCCTTTCCCTTTCTAAAATTTTTGTTTTTTCAAATTTAAAACTATGACCATTTTTAATTGCATGTTCAGTTAGTGCGCATGCTTTATATTTATTATTTTTAATGTCACTTTTATGCGAGATGTTCCTGCTGTGTACAGTTCGGCATGTTTCCCCAATATACACCCTTTTACAATCCGAGCAAGTGATTTCATATACTACATTTGAACTTTCTAAATTACTAAGCGGATCTTTGGTTCGGGTGTATAATCTAGAAATGGTTTTGATATTTTTCGTGCCTATTTTGAAATTGTCATAATTTTTGAATAGTTTTAAAAGTTTAGGAGTGAGTTGTGGGATATAAGGTAAAGAACCAAAAATTGGCTGTGAATTTTTATTAGACAAGACACCTCTCTCAATGTCAAATGTTTGTTGTTGATTGAAATTATTGTTTTCACTTATTCTTGCAATGCACGTGGTACTAAAAATTAATTTATTTAATAATCCCAAAGGGTATGAATTATTTAACAGTATTCCTTTTAATTTAAGTAAACCTTGGTTTTTAAATTTTGGGTGTGATAGTTTTAAAACCCTGTCTTTTAATCCCAGAATTAGGTTAATCTTAGTTCTTGGAGGGTGTTCAGAATAAAAATTAATAAACCTGTTGCTGCATATTGGTTTACGGTACCATTCAGTTTGTAGGATGTTGTTTTGTGTGCGATGGACGATTAAATCTAGGAAAGGTAACCTGTTATTAATTTCTTTTTCCACTGTAAATTGCAGTTGTTTACATTGGTTATTAAAAATTTTTAGGACAAAATCAACTTTATTAAATGGTATCGCAAGTATTAAATCATCAACAAAACGTTTGACAAAAGGAATTTTGAATGGTATTTGATTAATACTTCTCTCTCCCAAGTCATCCAGTACAAAGTTACAAAGAATCGGGGACAAAGTACTACCCATTGGTGTGCCTAATATTTGTTTGAAAAATTTGTTATTAAATTTACAGATATTGGTGTCAAAAATGAATGCTAAAATTTTTTTAAAATTAGTTAAGCTTAATTTGCAATTAGGTTCAATGTTAATCCACTGTTTTTCAATGCAATTTATTATTAGTTCAGTTGGCATATTCGTGTACATGGAGACAACGTCGAAACTCACTAGAATATATGTGTCAGGAATTCTAATGTTGTTAATGAAATCACTAAAATGGAAAGAGTCTCTTATTATAAAATTATTATTAAAATTATAGGTTTTAGATAAAATAGATGTTAAAAGACTAGCCAATTTACTGTTGGGAGAATCTATAGATGACACAATGGGGCGCATTGACAAAATGGGTTTATGTATTTTTGGGAGTGCATAAAATCTAGGAGCTACTGAATTGTATATTCTTAATGATTTTGCTTCTATTGAGGAAAGTTGTGATTGTTTTTCCAAGTCACTTATTAATTTATTGGCTTTCTGTTGAAATGTACAAGTAGGATCATTTTGTAATTGTTGGTAATACCTTTCGTCATTGAGTAACAATTGACTTTTTTCAAAGTATTCCTCCTTGTACATTGCTACAGTGACGTTGCCTTTGTCACTACGAAGAATATACACTTCAGGGTTTGTTCTGATAAATGTTCTAGCTTCCTCAAAAATATCGTTTAGGAAATGATTGTTTTTGCCAGTTTTATGTAAGAAATTTGTAATGATGTTGGTGGATTTTGATCTGAGCAAATCTTTATTGTTATCATTCATGTTCTGTATTAACTGTTCAAAATCAGCCAATAATGATGACAGTTTAAAATCAACTGACTACATCCCCAGATTTGTCACTCGTTGCATACAGTGGTGGATCAACATCGTTCTGTTTATCTCTACTAGTCAATACCTTCCTATTTTGTTTCTACTCAAATGGGGTTTTACGAAGACATCCGACATCGTTATGGACTACCATGCTGGAGTCTCCTCAAACTTTGGGCCACTTCAAACACCAAGCTTGCCAAGCTGTCAGCCAGAAAAGAATTTCTTCTCAAATGTCGCCGTACCAAGTGTTATCCGAATCACATCATACACGGTATCTGTAACATCAACACAATTCTTCATTACACCGAAGGAAGATTAGGTTCTAGCATTAACAACTTTAATAGTAAACTAAGATCGAGCATATTAAATTTGGAAATTAAGGTAACCTTTACTGAAATTAATAAACTTAAGAAAATATTAAATGACACTAAATCTAAAATAATTGATAAGCTACCTAACCGAATACTTAACGAATTCCAACATAGACAAAATATTACTTATAAGTCGATTTACAAGAATTCCCAAAAAGGTTTATCACGTAAGCTAGATAAACTTAACAGTGATGTTTTCAAAAATATTAAAATCAATGAAAAATGGTTCAGAAACTTAAGTGATACACCTATCCCCCCAGATGTCGTAAAACTAATTGCTTTGGGTAATAAATTTGGACTTTACACTACTACTAAACAGTACAAGGTCTCCTCTTTATTAGCAGATCTTGAAAACTTGATTTATGACGTCCCGGAAAATAACAAAGACATTCTGAGATCACAATTTACTAATGCCATTACAAACTATTTACACAAAAATCACAATAATAAGCATCCTTTTTCACTTTATTACGATAAATGCAAAACTTTCCTAAATCAGAATCCAGACCTTTTCGTTGTGAAAAGCGATAAAGGCAACGTTACAGTAGTTATGAAAAAGAATGATTATTATGAACAGAGTCTTAAATTATTGAATGACACAAAATACTATAAGAAGCTTAGCAGAAACCCTGGTAGTACTCTCCAACAAAAAGCTAATAAATTGATATCCTCTCTTAAACAGAAGTCTCTCCTTCCACCCGAGCTTGCTAAAACACTAACAACTTATAACTCAATATTACCTAGGTTCTACTCACTTCCTAAAATCCATAAACCGACGCTTAGTGTCAGACCAATTGTTTCATCCATTAACCCTCCCAATGGTCCCATTGCCGCATTCCTGACCAAAATTCTCACTTCAGCATATAATTTTCATAACGACCATAACATCGTAGACTCCTTTATGTTCAGTGACTTTATTAATAATTACCAGCTACCTACAAATTATATACTCGTTAGTTTCAACGTTGTCTCCCTTTTCACTAACTTACCCCTTGAATCCATCATCAATTCGCTCCAGAAAAGGTGGCCGGTCATTAGTAATCACTGTGAAATCTCTTGGAACACTTTTCTCGAATTACTTACGTTCGTGTTTGAATCCAACGTCTTTGTTTTCCAAAATGATACTTACAAACAAGTTTTCGGAACTCCAATGGGGTCGAAGATCTCCCCGATATTATGTAATTACGTACTTGATGATTTGGTTCAAACTGCCATTTCCACCATCTCGTTTTCCATTCCTTTCGTCAAAAGATACGTTGATGACTTGATACTTTCTGTCCCTGAAAATAAAATAGATGAGACGTTAGCAATTTTTAATAGTATTGATCCACACCTGCAGTTTACTTGTGAAACCGAACAACACGGTTCCTTACCGTTTTTAGATATGAGGCTGCATAGAAGCAATGATGGGGTTCTTCGCACGCAGTGGTATCGGAAACCCATGGCCAGCAACAGATATCTTAATTACTTATCAAACCATACGCATAAAACCAAAATGAACCTGGTCAAAGCACTTCGATTTAGAGTTATGAAGCTTTCACACCCAAATTACGTAAAACAAGACCTGAAAACCCTTTTCGAAATTTTAACTGATAACTCTTACCCGAAGAAAATATTAAACAGCATTTTCCATAGTCCTTGTCAGGTTAGAATCCGTACCAATCTCCCAACGAATGACCCTCCACCGAATGATCAACAGCAAGACGTCAAGAAATTCTACTCACTGCCCCACATCAATGATCTCACTCCTAAACTAATCAACATCGTAAAACACCTTCCGGATAAAACGATTGCTCTCAAAAACGTCTTTACAGTGGGTAGCATCTTCAGTAAAACTAAAACTAAGATTAATACACTCGAAGACTCTAACGTTGTATATGAACTTACCTGCAATGACTGTCACAAAAAATATATAGGACAAACCAGTCGTCAACTGTCTGCAAGATTAACTTCCCACAAAAGTGACGCAAAATTAAAAAAACCCTCCTGTGCGTTGGCAGAACATGTAACTACCACAAAACATTCGGTAGATTATCAAAACGTTAAGATCTTAGAACACGAAAAGAACCACTTCAAGCGTAATTTCTTAGAAATGGTCCACATTAATAAGACTCCGAACAACATGAATAAAAGAACGGACGTACAGAATCTAAGTTCAATTTACAGCTATTTACTCAGTATCAAAAATAAAACAACACCTTTTCCTGACGTCGACATTTCTATTTAACTTTACAATGAAAATAACAACAACAATTGAATTGATTCTATATTTGATTAATTAATAAAAATTAATTCTATATAACAATTAAATTATTTCTATATTTTTCACAACGTTATAAACATACTTTATGATTTTTAAAAAAAGTTTTCTCATTTCTCGGGGTTTTCTCATCGAAGTATCACCGTTTGCTTTCGTTTCTGACTTCTCTTGTTTTCCTGGGTCTTTTTTGGGACTTCTTGAAAATTGTTACGTCGCGCACACCTAAAAATAAAACCAAAATTAGTTAATATTAAATATAATCAAATTGTTTACATATTTTTTTGAAATAGGTTATGTTAGCTTGTCAGTCAAACATCAATCTCAATCTTCAACTTTGTGTCTCTATCAGTGAAGGTTAGCCAGCCAAAGTCTGTAATTGGTTTGTTTAAACAAATTTAACAAAAAAAACTACCACAATTTTGTCTAGAATCTTCGTTTGGTGCCGCTTGCTCGCCATTTTGTACTTCTGTTAGCGTGTTGAGTTGCACAAATTAAAAAAGTAGCGTTTTATCAAAATTAACAGTGAAGATCGTTATTTTAAACTGTACAAAGAAAATTTTTCTGTTTAATTTTTCTTGTTGTGTATATTTTCGCTACAGTACGTTGTATTGGCACATAAGTGTTTGCTTAACACTTTTTTTTTTTTTTTATCATCTTAACAAATTTTATTATGTACGTGTCTACGTGTTTACAATACTTGTTTTTATGTATTTATCTTTTGTGGCTAATGCTTTAAAAGCTTCTTTGACTCAAGTTAAGTAAGTTCATTTTTTATACTCATTTTTGAGCTTATACTAACCATAATTTTTTATACAATCAGAATCCTGATGAAGATTTGAAATAAATCGAAAGCTTGATTATTAACAAAGAGTTTTATTACTCACCTTCGGCCTGTTGACTACATCCCCAGATTTGTCACTCGTTGCATACAGTGGTGGATCAACATCGTTCTATATATATATAATCAATGACAAAAAAGTCAAAATGGCTGTGTGTACCATTGAAAACCAAAATGTGAAAAAAAAGTTGTATGTTGGTACAAATTTTAATAACAAAAATTAAATGGCAGAGCGCTTTCGACAATAAGTCATCATCAGTGCTCCTTGTCAGAGACCAGACTGGACAATAGATTAAAAAACTTATACGCAAACTAAACTTAAGAAATGAGTGCATACAATGGCGTCGGATAAATACAGCCCAACCCAAGATGGATAGACTATCCATCTTGGGTTGTTATACTTTTTATTTTTCATTTTTTATTCATTCAGTTTTCAAGATTCGAATCAAATAGTTGTTATTTTTGTATTTTTCAATTCATAATAAAACTTTGTAATTTTTACAAATAAATATATTTTTTAAAAAGTTAAAGTAAAGTGCTTCAACATTTCTGGCGCTGCGAACAGGATTAATTCGTACAGAAACTAGTGTTTCCTGGTCAACTTCAGTTGTTTAACGAAAATCCAAAAGAACCTGTGAAAAGAAGGAATAGCATGCAGACGACATCATCAGTGATCATCCTCTTGTAAGTCTATTTATCCTTTTTTCCTTTAATGAGCACTTTAAATGACATTACTGAAGAAAATTTACATTTATTAATAGCAGACATTAACTTAAACACTGACGACAACAAAGACAATCATAATACGACAAATAGTTCTTGATCTAGTTTTCGAAACGTTAATTGTCCAAAAATGAGCCTTAAAAACAGTGATGTTACTAGCTTATGTGCTACGCTACCTGAATACAACACGGGAGATAATCTCTCGACGTTTATAAAATCAGTTGATAATTTACTTAATTTCTTTACAAATCAAAATCTTTTTGCCGCACAGCAGTTTGTTCTTAACGCTAATATTATTTCTCGAATAAAAGGCAAACCTAGATATTTTTTAAATTACTCTAATAAAACCGTATGGACTGAAGTAAGACCTTTGCTTTTAACTAAATACGGAGATCGACGATCTAAAGATATTTTAGTCACCCAACTATCCACAACGGTACAAAAAACGCAAGAAACGTATGATCAATACTATCAACGAATTTTAAATAATCTAAATGACGTATTACAACATGTATCAATACACGATAACTTTGAAATAGTCAATTTAAAAACACCCTACTTCAAAAATATTGCACTTAAAACATTTTGTACTGGTATTAATGAACCCTACTGCTAGTATTTATCTCATTTCCAATTAGATTCTCTCGATAAAGCCCTTCAAAAATGCATTGCTTATGATAATCATAGAAATCAACAGCAATACATGAATTTCTTAAAAACTCAACAAGCTCCAAAGCCAAAAGCCAGCCAAACTGATCGAACAAACTTTAGACCAAAAAATAATTTTAATCATCCGCCAAACCGATTTCCATCCAACTCAAACAACTCGTCGCCATACAATTATTCAAGACAAGATAATTTCAGAAATCATATGAATTTCAACAATTCTCCCCGACCTAATAATTATTTTACAAACAATCAAAATTTTAATCGACAATCTTCATTTCTAATCACAACTAGATTTAACCAAAATTTTAATAGACCAACACACCCCCAAAATCATCAAACAAATCCCACTCCTATGAGTGGCATACAAACGATCTCGACAAGAAATGATCAACCTATGAGTACTTCCACCACAAGAACTCATGCTTTTAACGTAGAGGCTGCTGATAATAAAAACTTTGAGTTTTCAACTAATATATACGAACCAAAAGAGCAATATGTGAATGAACAAAATTTTCAGGAAGTTCCTTTGGAAGAACATCTACCCCCTCAATAGATTTAAATAATATTCGTAACTATCCTCAACTGCCTTACTTTATTCTACCAAAAACGAAATTAAAAGTTTTAATAGATTCTGAAGGATCAGATACAATAATCTCACCTAACACCTAAATATTTTAATCCATCTCATATATACGAGAAACCATTCAATTTGACTTCAATGAAAATAACGCAAAAATTTCATTATAACATTAAAACACCTTTATTTAAAGAAACTAATATTAATGAAACCATTGATGCTAAAGTTGCTGACTGGAATAAAGAATTTGATATTTTACTAGGAAACTCTGACCTGGAGAGGTAATACGCGGTTATTAATTATCAAAATAAAACGCGGACATTAAAAAGATACAACATTACAATTCCATTTAATACGGTCTACAATAAAATTCCTGTAAATATTTCAAATGGAGAAGTGTTACTTCCAGAAATTGTAATAAACAATGTAAAAATACTCGAGTCTATTCACACGGTTACAAATGGCTATATCGACAATATCACATTTGATAATCCAGTACAAATAGACCCAATTAACGTAGAAAATTTAAATAATTATAAAATTTCAGAAGGACCATCAAATTTTGACCCTTCAATTATTCGCACTCAACATTTAAATGACGAAGAAAAAGATAAAATTATGAAACTCTGTAAAAAATACAATGACATATTTTATGACGAAAAATCACAATTAACTTTTACTTCTGCGATAAAACATGAAATTAGAACATACGACGAAAATCCTATATATGTCAAGGGATTTCGACATCCAAAAAGTATGCACCAAGAAATAACCAACCAAATTAATAAACTTCTCGATAATAAAATTATAAGACGTTCTATATCGCCCTACTCAGCCCCCGTTTGGTTAGTACCCAAAAAGGCAGATGCATCCGGCAAGAAAAAATTTAGATTGGTTATTGACTATCGTAAGTTAAATGAAAATACAGTAGATGATAAATAACCCTTACCCCAAATCGATGAGATATTAGATAATTTAGGCAAAGCTACTTATTTCACGACACTCGATTTAGCCCAAGGATTTCATCAAATCGAACTTCATCCTAACTCTGTCGAGAAAACTGCTTTTACAGTTCCTCATGGCCATTTCGAATTTTTGAGACTTCCTTTCGGACTCAAAAATGCCCCAGCCACTTTTGAAAGATTGATGGATAATATTTTACGCCCTTTTCTGTACAAATATTGTTTTGTCTATATGGATGATGTTATTATCTTTTCAAAATCATTACAGGAACACCTTGTTTACATTTCCATTATTTTCAACACTTTTAGGAAACATAATCTTAAGGTTCAGTTAGATAAGTCAGAATTTTTAAGTAAAGAAGTTGCTTTTCTGGGACACATCATTACTCCAGAAGGCATAAAACCTAAACCTTGTAAATTAGATGCAATACAAAATTATCCTCTTCCAAAAACTGTAAAGGAAATTAAATCCTTTCTAGGACTCATCGGTTATTATCGAAGATTCATCCCTAATTTTGCAAAAATTACAACCCCATTCTCTCGTTGCACTCGCAAAGGAGCTATTATCGACACCACCAATCCTCATTACCTAGAATGTTTTGAAAAATGTAAGCAGATATTATCTAACGCCCCAGTTCTGAAATATCCAGATTTTACAATACCTTTTGTATTGACCACAGACGCCTCAAATGTAGCTATCAGCTCTGTTCTAACTCAAAACAATCATCCAATTGCGTATTACTCTCGTACGTTAAATTCAGCGAAACAAAACTACTCAACGACAGAAAAAGAACTTCTAGCCATTATCGATTCCTGCAAACATTTTCGCCCTTATCTCTATGGGAAAAAATTTACTGAAGAATCCGATCATAATCCACTCGTCTGGATTTACAAAATTAAAGATCCTACCTCAAGATTAGCTCGTTGGAGGCTAAAGCTGGAAGACTACAATTTTGTAGTTAAATATAAAAAAGGAAAAGAAAACCAAGTAGCGGACGCTCTATCTAGAGTTCAAATTAATGCGTTAACTGGTAGTTCTCTATGTGTCGAACCCCCTAACCCTAATGATTTTGACCCAGACGAATTTCTCGAAGAATTCAATACGATACAAGAAAAAGACAATACGGATAACACGCAACATACAGCGATAGAAAATCCTATTGCAGGTATACTTATCTCAGGTGAACCTATAAATATTTCGAAAAATCAAATCATTTTTATTTCGGAATCCCCAAGTAATGACTTAAATTACAGAAAAATATTCGATAAACACAGACACACAGTAAACCTAACCAATAACTGGAAAGAAAAAATTCTAGACGCGTTCAAAAACGTACTAAGACCAAATCAAAAATTTGCAATTAAAATACCACACGAATTTAGACCATTCATTTGTAACTATATTAGAGATAATTTAGACACGACAGTAAAAGCTCACTTTTGCAATACTATATTACAAGACATAGAAGATGAACAAAAACAAATAGAATGCGTGGAAAAGTATCATAAAGAAAATCATAATGGCATAACAGAAACTTACAAACATTTGAAACAAAAGTTTTATTGGCCTTCCATGCAAACAACTTTAATTAATAAATGCGAAATTTGTCTTAAAAATAAATATGAACGACATCCTTACAAATTACCACAGTTAGGACCTTTACTGGGACAAAAGCCCTTTGACATTTTACACATAGACCTATTTTACTGTCATAAGAATTTATACCTAACTATATTTGATTCATTTTCTAAATATGCACAATGTTACAAAATCCCTGACAAAACTTCAATCTCCATTCTAAGTAAGACATTATTTCTCACACTATAATAACCCGAAAAAAATAGTTTGTGACAACGGCACAGAATTTAATTCTTCCCTAATAATAGAATTTATGAAACTAAATAAAATAGAGTTACATTTCACTACTTCTTCCAACTCTCCGGTTGAACGGTTTCATTCGACCCTAATTGAAAAACTAAGGACATTACGAGAGCAAACCCCTAATGATCCCTTAGACGACATATTTACACATGCCATCCTCATATACAATCAATCTATACATAGTGCGACCAATTACTCCCCATTTTCAATACTATACGGCCCATATATCGAAGAAATACATTTCAACTTTGATCTTCCTATATACGAAACCTACGACCAAAGACATAAAGAAGAACTACAACCATTCATAACTAATTTATTCGAGAAACAAAAAGAAAAGAGACAGACCATATAAGACAAACAAAACGAAAATACCGAACCTATACCTGAAATTGAATCTTCACAAACCCTATATGTAAAAAAGAAAAAACATAACGCAAAATTAAAGCTCCTTATACGACATTAAAACCAGAAACCCAAAATAAAACGAAAATCATTGGAAAAACCAGTAAACAGAACGAAACCAGTACTCATTTAAAATTTGCTAAAAGAATCAGAAAAATTTACGATAAGACATTACAAGACCAAAATTCTTTACAGGACGACCCTGTTCCTGGGCCTTCAGGCTACTCTCAAAATACAGAAGATCCCGAATAACGGTTACTACGCCGAGGAAATTGGTAAATCCAGGAAAATTTCCCACTATCAGAGACATATATTACACATTGACTTAGAAACTTTAGAAGACATTTTAAAAATCAACCCTGACGACTACTTCCAATCTCAGACAACAAACGGACCACTAACCCTATTAAAATCTCAATACAATCACTTACAAAACAAAGCTAAAGATAATTTACACAAAATAACTAGATAACATAAAAGAGGACTTTTTAACTTCTTAGGTACAGCTATAAAATACATAACCGGAAATCCAGATGATTATGATTTGAATTTATTGAAAACTCATATCGTTGCCATAGAAAATAAACAAAATGAAATAATAAAAACATTTAACGATCGCATTTCATTCGATGAAACTATTTCTACAAAATTCAACATGCTATTTAAACAAATTACAAAAAATAATTTAGTACTTGCTACCGCAATTAATAAATTATCAGCAGATTTTGACGGGTACGTCGCACTTCATAACGAAATTTTAAACTTGCAAAATATTAACGAATTTTTGATGAAACTAGTTAGAACTATTACTTTATCTCATTTAGATTTATCGAACATCGAACTATTTACTTTAAAAGAACTAGAAGACTTAAAGGAAAGCTTAGTAAACATTTATTCTAGAAATGCCTTATTGATCGACGACGAACACCCTTACGAACTGATCGAATCCTCTAAATCTATTTGTGTTACATCTAGGACAATGCTCGTTATCCTTAAAATACCAATCCTTTTTGAAAATTCTTATTTAACCTTTAAAATTTATCCAGTCCCTAATAATGATCACGTCATGATTCTAACACCTGCCCAATTTTTTGTTAACAACAAATGGTTTGAAAGTTGCATCGGTCAAGCAGATTATGTCATTTGCACGAATCCTGTGAAATCCAGGTGTCTCATCCCCAATGTACTAAACTGCACAAAAGTATTAGTTACAGAAAATTTCGTACAAGAAACCAAAAAAGCCCTTCTATTAGGAGTAGTTAAACCACTGAAAATCAAACAAGAAGAAGTCCAAGTGAGCAGCATCCTTATGTCAAATGAAACAATAGTTATAGAAGGAATTACGTATACTCAGAAAACAATTCAAGAAATCTCAATCCCTGAAGTAGTTCCAATAAAGTTGATACCAGAAAATAAAATAAAAATCGAAAAATTAAGAATACCAGAAACTCACGGCCAAATACAACCCATTCTACCCTTAGAAGGCTTACCAGAAATCTTAACAGGACTAGGAGCCACAGCCATTTTCTTAACAATTTCTGTTTTAGCATTATTTCTAATAATCATAATAAAGAAAAAGAAGAGAATTTCAAAACTATTGTTTGGGCCTAAATTGCAGCCAGCACAAATTGAGATCCTACAGGAACAATTCAAAGAAACTTCGACGACGAAGTCAGATCTTATGGAAGAAGGAGAAATATCGTCCAATCTCCCGAACTAATACAAGTAGAAGCAGCGAATATGAGAACTGCAAATTCAGCATTACGTAAAACATCCTTTTGTTATACTTTTTATTTTTCATTTTTTATTCATTCAATTTTTAAGATTCAAATCAAATAGTTGTTTTTTTTTGTATTTTTCAATTCATAATAAAACTTTGTAATTTTAACAAAAAATATATTTTTTAAAAAGTTAAAGTAAAGTGCTTCAACATTTCTATATATATATATACAAACACTTACTGACTTCCGCAAACACCCTAGTAAATTTAAACATCTATATTGTCACGATTTTTATTTTAAGACATATTCGTACTTCGCTTTAACTGTTGCGTAACTATTCGTGAATTTTGTTTTCGTGCTTTATCTGTAGTAATATTTGTGGTCTATTTTTCCGTATAGTTGGGAATTTTCTTTATCGTATTAATTATTGTTGTTCGTTTTTTTAATAAAATCATGGATTACAAAATGGATGTCTCTTACCTTAAAAAGGGCATGTTAATTTACGAACTCGTGGTACGTGGAATAGCCGCCGATTCTAAACAAACGGTTGAACAATTAAGATCCGCCTTGCGACCCATCTTAAGGATGGAGAAAATGGGAACATTTACCACTTCTCCATACCCCTTAGTATTTGAGGAGGAGATAAAACAAATTAAAACTTCCCTGGAACAAGCAAAAGAGGCCATGCCGACCGCCGGAAGCGAGGATTCACAACAGAAATATAATTCCACTCTCTCCTAACTGGTGCACATCTACAACCGGGTTAACCGAATACCTGAAACTGGACTAGACGTGAACGAGCGTGCTGAAAGGACGAAGTGGATTATGGAAGCTCTAGCGGCTCTGGATACATTAGAAGCCGTGAGCAAACAAAACCCAGAGCTGAGTCATATCCTGCAAGAAGCTGAGGAAAACATCATGTCCACACCAACTACCTCACACTCAAGGATGACGTCGCATCCACCACCTAGAACGAAACCGCATACCATCGACAAGTGGAATCTCAAATTTTACGAGGAAGGTAAAACATCAATACATAATTTCCTCAAACGAGCACAGAAACTGCGAAGGACTCGCAATATTTCAGATAAGCACAATTTATAAAAAAACTTTTTATAATAGAAAGTTTTTTACTGATTTATAGGGCATATTACTAGTTTCATCTCAACAATGCACAGCATCCCTGATATTGCAAAAATATTAAGTCATACAACGCTGTGATTGATCATAGAGACGATTGTTTCTCCACGACCATTAATGAATGTAATAATTCCGACTTCGTTTTTAATAATAGAAAGTGTTCATTCTCACTCTTGAGATCGAATATTCATTCTGAAACACTTGCTTCTTATGTGTTTTGCATGTATTTCCATTCTATAACTAGTGACGAAATAACATTCTGTAATTGCTCAACAAAAAACATTGATTGCGATGCGAATTTCAAAACTGTCAATCAGTTTGTCAGTGTGACGTTCTAATTATTTTGCTACATATTTCAATTTAAATAAACAGAATTATTACATGGTCGTGGAGAAAATACAGTCTGTTACACGGTTAGAAAGAAAATTCGATTACTAGTGGTTCCTCTCGCTCGCTACGCTCGCGTACGGAATTCTCCACTCGTATCGAATTTTCATTCTAACCTTGTTACAGAATATACTATTCCTTGTTAACAAAATCAAGGGTAGTTGTATCTTAAAACTTTCTAAAACAGTTTATTTTATCACCAGTTAAAATAATAATTACTGTTTTCACATGTAAAAAAAAAGAAAAAAAAAACTTCTCTCTCGCGATATCGATCCTATTACGATAACCCAACAGTATTGTCACAATCAACCGCTTATCCAAATAGGCCACCGCAAGCTTATGTATACATATTTAATTTAATAACAATTCAGTATAAATTTTGAAATCTATGTATATGCCTAAACACACTTGAAACATGCATTGTCATCCAGTTCTTAGCAATCCTGAAAATTTCAGAGCTCTAGGTAGTGGGAAATAGGTTTAAATTCGATTACAAAATTCCATGGAATGACACAGAGACAAAGAACACGGCGAAAATATAAAAACTTTCTAAATAAAAAACAACTGTGCCATAGACCTGTTTTCAGGTAAAGCACTGTGTTGTGAATCGGATTGATAGATTTCCAATCAACCGAAGATGTAACTTATGCTTCGAAGGACCGTTGTTAATGTTATTTAATTTAATTATGGTTGTTAAAGATCAATAAAGAGATGCTTTCTGCTTTTTGTCATTTATTATTCTGACATCTAACCTAATTGACATGTGTGTTTTTAGCCGCTCTCGATTAGAAAACATTTTTGAAATTAATATGCGGCGTTGCCGGGTTTATAAAAAAAACAGATAAATAAAATAAAAAGAACAATAACTTGCAGTGAGCTGCAACATGCCGCCCCCTTTGAAAGGTTTAGCCTTGAA
The DNA here is from genome assembly GCA_964028335.1 of Altica lythri. Classification (NCBI taxonomy): domain Eukaryota; kingdom Metazoa; phylum Arthropoda; class Insecta; order Coleoptera; family Chrysomelidae; genus Altica; species Altica lythri. The sequence continues at coordinate 95,038,407 of OZ034801.1, read as the reverse complement.
CCTTCAAAACGAAATAAAATACAATTATCAAAAATACATAAATAAACAAAAATATAACAATATATTTACTCAGATTAAACATTAGTCACTCTCATTAGGTAGAACACATAGTTTTGAGACAGGCCTTTTTAACACTGCACTCGCTGTTTTTACCGTTACCACTCTCGTTATTCCGTCACTTCCCGGGTGAAGTTCGACGATTCTCCCTAGACGCCATTGAAGAGGTGGTAGCTGATCTTCCTTTATAAGAACAAGTATTCCAGTTTTTAGAAGTGTTGGGTAATGCTGTTTCCACCTTCTCCTAACTTGGAGCTCGGATATATATTCCTTGGACCAGCGTGACCAGAAATCGTGTGCCATTTTATTACAGCGCTTCAATCTTGATAACGATGATTCCTTCATGTTAGTACAATTTTGTGTTGGTAAAGCCGTAAGAGATTCCCCGATCAAGAAATGTGCTGGGGTTATAGGGTTAAGATCTGTAGGGTCGCAGGAAAGAGGATAGAGCGGTCGCGAATTCAAACATGCCTCGATCTGCGCAAGTACCGTAATAAATTCTTCATAAGTGAGTACTGAATCTCCAATGACACGTTTTATATGATATTTAGTTGACTTGACCCCCGATTCCCATATACCTCCAAAATTTGGAGATCTTGGCGGGATAAAATGCCAATTAATTCCTTGCTGACCCATTTCAGTTAGAATTTTGCCTTCAGCTGATTTCAAGAAATTTTGAATTTCAGCATTGGCGCCTACATAGGTTTTGGCATTATCAGAATAAATATTTGCGCATTTACCACGCCTTGACATAAAGCGATGTAACGCGGCAAAAAATGATTCCGTACTTAGATCGCTAGTAACTTCTAAATGTATTGCTTTCGTGGACAGGCAGACAAACAGACAAATATATCCCTTTGTTATAAGAAATTTTCGCGTTTTTTGATCTCTTAATTTAAATGGACCGCAATAGTCTATGCCACAGTTTAAAAATGATCTACTTGGAGTTACTCGAACATTTGGTAAATCACCCATTAAATAATTTATTGCCTTGGGTTTTACTCGAAAACACGTAACACAATTGTGTATAGTTTTTTTTATTAAATTGCGCGCCGATATTATCCAATATCGTTCTCGTAAAGATGCTAAAACTTGTTGAGGACCGGCGTGCAATAGACGGATATGTTCGTATTGTACTATTAATTTTGATAGAATATGTTTGCTGGACAGTATTATCGGGAATTTCTTATTAAAATTAAAATTTGATTTGGTTAATCTTCCACCAACTCTGAGAACACCTGCGCTGTCTACGAATGGGTTTAATTGTAACAGGTTACTCTTTTTGTTTACTGTTTTGGTTTGGTGTAGATCGGATATTTCAGTAGAACAAGATTCAGTTTGAGAAATTTTAATTAGTATATTTAACGAATTTTCTAATTCTTTACAAGTTAAAGGACCGTACTCTTTATGTTCCGTCATTTTGAATGCGTTGTTTCGGAATCTCAATATGTATGCTACTACACGTTGTAGTTTAGTCAATTTCGAATATTTATTAAATAAATTTAAACTGTCGATTACTACTAAAGCCGTTGACGGTTTGACTTGCAATTCCATCTTGATTTCTTGCGAACAATTTAGGTTTACGTCATTTGTGATATCAATAGGCCAATTATCTTCTGATAATTGTAACCACTCAGGACCTGACCACCATAATTGTGAATTTTCTAAAATGTTAGGATATACACCTCTGGATATGATATCCGCGGGATTCGACGAAATATTAATATATCTCCAATCGGCTTTATCAGTCAAAGTCTGAATTTCAGTTACGCGGTTGGCAACGAATACCTTCCATACACTTGGTATAGACTTTATCCAGTGGAGTGTTATCGTAGAATCACTCCACAAAAATGTTTCACTGATTAATAATCGTAATGACAATTTAACTTTATTTACAAGTCTTGCGAGAAGAAGAGCTGCGCATAACTCTAATCGCGGTATTGTAACGAGGTTTAATGGAGCTACTTTCGATTTTGCGCAGAGTAAACTGATTTGGCAATTTCCAGTATTATTTGTAGAACGCAAGTATACGCAAGCACCATAAGAAGTTTTGGATGCGTCGGCAAACCCATGTAACTGTATTAACACTATGTTGTCGCATAACACATGACGAGGAACTTGAATGGTTTGTAGACGATGCAATTGATTATAAAACGTTTGCCACTCATATAAAATATCTGTGGGTAGTTCACTATCCCAATCAATTTTTTTTTGCCATAATTTCTGGAGTAATATTTTTGCGATTATAATAACTGGACCAAGTAGTCCTAAAGGGTCATATATCTGAGCTATCACTGACAGCATTGTGCGCTTGTTAATTAACCTTGTATTATTAAATTCCCGTATTGTGTAACTTAAAGTATCCGAATTAGAATGCCATAGTAATCCCAAAGTATGTGTTTTGTTTTCTTTGCCAATATTTAATATAACATTTGATTGTGAATTGCAAATATTTTCCAATAAGTTGTTACTATTCGAAATCCACTTATTCAATGAAAATTGACCTGACTTTAATATTAAACTTATTTCGTGATATAAATTTTGTAATTCTTCCAAGTTATCTGAACCTGTTAAAAGGTCGTCGACATAAAAATCATTTAGAATTATTTTGCTTGCAATGGGGTAAGTTTCTGAATGTTGATAAGCTAATTCATGAAGACAACGAATAGCCAAAAATGGCGCGGATGCTGTGCCATATGTTACTGTGTTTAATTCATATTGTTCGATCGGGTTGGTTGTATCTGAACGCCACCAAATTTTTTGTAACTTTCTGTCATCGGGGTGTATAAGAATTTGGCGATACATTTTAGTAATGTAATGAGCATATTGTTGTTTCAAGTTAGCGTCACTTTTCAATTTATTTTCCATAGAATATAAACGTTTCAAGGCAATATTCTTTGATTCGCCTAACAGATTACTAGGAAGTTTTAAGGGTATTCTAACAATAAAACGTCCGTCTTTCTCACGTTGTGTTGTTGTTTTGAATAAAGTTTCGATTTCCCTGTCATCAGATGAAATTGGCGCATTTTCATACTCTTCAATTTGCCAAAACTTTTTTAATTGATTGTCAATTTCCGAATTGGAGATAAAATTGCAATGAGTAAAATAATTTGAAATAGTTTGTGGGATTTCACCTGAGATAATCCACCCAAATACTGTTTTTTGTAGAACTGGATTATTGTCACCCAATGATATTTGTCCAATTCGTAATAATTTCCAAAATAGGCTAGCACCCAAAAGCATGTCTACTTGACTTGATTCATTAAAGTTGGGATCGGCTAACGTTACATTTGTTGGTATATCCAGAATATTTTTATTAAACGAAAATGCTGGTAATTTATCAGTAATACGTGGTATTATCAAACAATTGATATTGAAATCTGTCGAGTTAGTAATTGACCTTATTTTGATGGTTGACGAATATTTAATTTGGTTACACGAATTATTTAGACCAGAAACGGTCATGTTTATTTTTGACTGTTCGATGTTTAACATGTTTACAAGATTTTGTGTGATAAAATTTGACTGCGAACCTGAATCGAGCAATACGCGACACCTATGAGCATTTCCGTGTACGTCTAGCACTTGGATTACTGCAGTCGATAAAAGAATTTGATTCGTATTTACGCTTGTATGAACTGCTACAGTTTGATTTTCAGATTTTTTTTCAATCGAATTAATTTGTTGACTTGTTGTAGGTGCATTTGACTCACCCTGTATTTTTTCGAAGTGTAATAAACTGTGATGACGCTTTTGACACCCTTTACAGTTTGAATTACTGCGACAATCAGCATTTTTGTGGTTACCCCTTAGGCAATTAGTACAAAGACGATGTTCCTTAACTATGTTGAATCGTTTGTTTGCCGTTAATTTAATAAATTGTGGACAATTTTGCAGTGGATGATACATTTTGCATAAAATACACGTTAAGTTTTCATTTGATACAAAAGCCTTTGATTTTATATGTTTATCGCATGACGCTGACGGCGATATCTTTTCTAAAAATGCACACTTCTCTCTTAAAAATGTCGTTAATTCAGCCAGCGACGGTAAAGTTTCAGCCTTTTGTTTTTTCTCCCAATCGCGGCGCGTAATGGAGTCTAGTTTATTTGAAATTGTATATATTAATAAAGTATCCCAATATTTTACGGGTTGTTCAAGAACTTCCAATACTCTTGTGTGTCTAACCAAACCATCTAATAGCTGTCGTAACGCGAAATGTGATTCTTTGTTTACCGCGGGTAAATTAAAAAGTGCCTTTACATGGTTGTTAACTAACAGAACCTTATTTTCAAATCTTTCTGTGAGTAACTTCCAAGCAATGTCATAGTTTGCTGCGGATATTTCTAAGGAGTGTATTATGTCTGCTGCCTCGCCTTTCAGCGATAAACGTAAATAATGAAATTTTTGAATTTCAGATATGTCGGAATTGTCATGGATTATTGATTTAAACGTGTCTTTAAAATAAAGCCACTGGCTATAGCTTCCGTCAAAACATGGTAAATTTATAGTAGGTAATTTAACATTACTTAATTTATTTGAACGTGATGAACTTTCGGATGATGACGATTTATGAATTTCTTGTCTGTTTTGTTCAATTAAACTTTTGGCAAGAGATATGCAGTTATAGTACTCATCTTCAAAACGTTGTCTTTCTGAGCTTTGACTATCAAAATTCTGTTCATCAAGCACTTCAATTTGACTTTGAATTTCGCAAAATTGTTCCCAGTTAGTTTCTAATTTATTTACACGTATTTCTAACTGAACTATATCAGGTTTGCTGGCATCTAATTTGTCATAAAAGGTTTTAAAACGCGTTAAGTTACCTTTAATAGATGTTCTTCTTATTAAAAGTTCTTTAAGTGTCGACATTTTGTCTTTAACTTATTTATTTCAAGTTTTTTTTTTTGCAAATGGATAAATTGAATGTGAATCGTGTTTGTAATAGAGAATTCCTAGTATCTTCGCTCAGATCTTAGGCATGCATAAAATCGCTACCATGAAATAGTACAAACGAATTGGTAAATTAAACAAGTGAAAAATAGGAATAGGAACGCACTGACCTTGTAGTTTTTATGTACTGTCTCTGAGAATTAAGTGACTTGTTCGGCAGGTGGCTGATGGACACCAGCATTCAGGAAACAGGAACAATACCTCACCCACGTTGTATGTTGTATGTAGACGCAATTATTATACGTAGGAAATACAGTTGATTTCAAATTTATATGCTGCTAATATCCAAAAGGGCACTATTCATTTCATCCGGCTGCGGAAGGACCAAAAATGTTGTGAATCGGATTGATAGATTTCCAATCAACCGAAGATGTAACTTATGCTTCGAAGGACCGTTGTTAATGTTATTTAATTTAATTATGGTTGTTAAAGATCAATAAAGAGATGCTTTCTGCTTTTTGTCATTTATTATTCTGACATCTAACCTAATTGACATGTGTGTTTTTAGCCGCTCTCGATTAGAAAACATTTTTGAAATTAATATGCGGCGTTGCCGGGTTTATAAAAAAAACAGATAAATAAAATAAAAAGAACAATAACTTGCAGTGAGCTGCAACACACTGAATTGGTACCGAGCCAACTCTCATAGATTTGTCGATTGGACCAGTCTATCAGACCTGCTCCGACGCCATTTCGAGCCTCCAGACTACCGAACTCGGTTATTTCGTGAGATGCTCGATCGAACTCAGGATACGTCCAAGAGTATCAGACTGCCTAACCTGCAAGCAGATGTTGTTCAGACGCCACGGAGGATTGACAGAAGGGGCCAGTTGGATATAATTTCTCGCAATCTGTCCCCGTTCTATACCTCCCAACTTCCTGTGGTGACAACTCTTGAGAAGTTAGAGTCTGAATACCTGAAACTCGAGACTAAGAAACATCGAGTGGACTCTTACGTTCCACCGTCCAGGAGGAAACACCAATTTGCTAAACCTAATTTCGCCTTCGTAGAAAGTACTCCCAGATTATCGGGGCTGATTCCCTCGACGGAGGAAATTAACCAAATCGATCCTCCCCGCGATAAGCCACCAACTAGAAACGCAGTTTGTTGGAATTGTCAACAGACAGGTGATATAATTTGGAACTGCCCAAGTCCGCGCAAGGTTCATTGCTATCGCTGCGAAACACCGGATGTAACGGTAAGAGCTAGTCCCAAGTGTTCGGGTTCGGAAAACGGATCAAGGGGAACCGTTAGGTCGTGACCTTCTTCCCCATACCACTTTAACGACCAATTCGAGGGATATAGCTCACAAAACCTTATTAGACTACGTAATCGCGCACGCACAGGGTGACCAACGACCATATCTAAGCATAGATATATCTGGATACCCTATTTTAGGATTACTGGATTCGGGTGCTAGTCGTACTATCGTCGGACTACCCGGTTACGAAATACTTTTGCGTTTAGGATTGAAACTTGTAAAACAACCCACTACCTGCACAGTAGCTAATGGTGAGTCATGTGCTAGCATCGGTTATATACAAACACCTGTCACTCTAATGGACAAGACCCGCATGATCGACATTTTAGTACTACCCCAACTTTCCCACAACCTCATCTTGGGAATAGACTTCTGAAGAGCGATGGAGATCATTCCCGATCTAAAGTAGGATGTCTGGCGATTCTCAGAATCCCCAATCAATGTGGATGTAGCTCTAGTCTAAGGGATAGATCATCTTGCTCTTGAGGAAAAGAAAAACCTGGAGGAAATTGTCGAGCGGAAGATATCTACGATGGGTACTGGTCTCGGTTGCTGTAAAGTAGCTGAGCATGAGATCATCCTATAGCTAGGAACCAGACCGATCAAACAGCGCTACTATTCGGTTTCCCAATACAAACAGGAAATCATTGACGACGAAATAACCAAGATGCTTAAATTAGGTGTTATTGAAAGATCTACTAGCCTTTGGTCCAGCCCAGTATGGTTGGTTCGGAAAAAAGACGACACCTTTCGGCTTGTGTCGATTATCGCCAGGTAAATGCTGCGACTCGTAAAGTCGCATATCCCATACCATACATTTCCACCATTCTCGATCGGTTGAGGGACACGCGGTACATTAGTTCCATCGACAGTAAATCTGCGTTATGGCAAGTACCCCTTAAAGAGGCTTCCCGACAATATACAGCTTTCACAGTACCTAGGAGAGGTTTGTTCCAGTTCCGCCGTATGCCATTTGGACTATCAAACGCCTCTGCCACCTGGCAACGAATTGTAGATACCATCTTGGGCCCAGAACCGAACGTTATGGTCTATCTAGATGACATCATCATCATATCCAACTCTTTTGATGATCAGCTCAAACTCCTAGAAGAAGTATTCGACCGTCTAAGAAGACCAGGCTTGGTAGTATCGAAGGACAAGTGCAATTGCTGCAAGCCACAACTAAAATATTTGGGTTATGTCGTGGATGATAAAGGATTACGTCCAGATCCGGAGAAAGAAGAGGCAATCGGGAATATGCCCCCGCCGCGGAATGTCAACGAAATCCGTCGGTTTGTAGGGACTGCTTCGTGGTATAGACGGTTTGTACCCAATTTTTCCTCTCTTTTGGCTCCCATATTAAAATTAACCAAGAAGAACGCCAGTTGGCATTCGACACGCGATTGTCAGAATTCATTCAATGCTCTGAAAGAGTGTCTCGTTACAGCTTTTATTTTGACAGCTCCTGATCTCGAGAAAACCTTCTATCTTCATACCGACGCTTCCAACTACGGTCTTGGAGCTGCTCTGTCTCAGCAATTCGAAGAGGACATAATATTTTTATGTTTATATTTTACCTTTTTTTTTTCTTTTTAATGAATTTATGTTTGTTTCTTTTCCAACATATATTTTTTTTGACTACAATTGAAAACCTTGAGTCTACAGAGATTGTTTATTATTCTACCATGTTCACCATAAAATAAAATATAATTTGGACATATAGTAATATTTTTTTTTTTTTTAGATTTGGCGTTAGAGACGATAAAATATTTATCACGTTAAATTATTCACCAAAAGCCCTTACGGTAAACCGAAAATTTGGATATCTACCGGTTCGCTACATGCGAACCCAGTTAGATGACGAAGAGGAATTCAAAATTTTGGAAAAAATTGTAAAAAAATATAAATTCAATTTATTAGATGAAGAGAGCCAACCTCAAGTTCTTCCCGCAAAGCGTTCTCTAACAATAGAGGAAGTTCTTGAGAGCAGTGATGAGGATGAGGAGGATGAAAATGTACCGGGATGTAGTCAAAAATAAAAATAAATAAATAAATGTATATTGAATATGTAAGTAGTAGAACAACACAAGAGCTGGATCACTGGACCTTGAGTTAACCTTGAGGAAAATGACTTTGTAGTTTGATGATTTTGAGGTTATTGAACCTTTGGAAAAATTATTTTAGTGAAATAAAGTGTCAGTGAACCTTTTCCAATTGAATTGTGTGTTTAGATTAGTTTTCCTGTGAGGAAAATGATTGGGAAATGACTTTTTTTAGTTTTAATGATTTTGAGTTTATTGAACCTTTGGAAATAATTATTTGAGTGAAATAAAGCGTCAGTGAACCTTTTCCCAAAATATATTTGTATTATTTTAGAGATATTACCCTTTAAAAAATAAATGTGGTCCGGCCGTGGCGGAAGCTGAGATGTATATGCCCGGTATTTTGGAAGACTGATTCCTTTTAAGTCAGTTAAACCGGATTTTGAACTCGTTAATGCATCGACTGGTATGAGAGAAACAAGAAACAATTATAATAGCATTCTGTAGTGGTAGAGGTCAGTTATGTTTTATACTTGATTTTCGAACTCAATGATGCAAGTAAATGTAAACAAATATTAACTAAGCAATGCAATTTCGGAATAAGTAGAAAACCTTCTGATATCTTTACAAAACAAAAAGTCAGTAAACAAGTTTGGATGCAGGATGACTGTGCTAATATATAAGTAATTGATTGCATTAAATGGGTTAAGCAAGGACAGTGCTGGGCGTTTTTTGTCCAAAATGATAATCAACATTTAACCTTAAAATTCAGCAATATTTTTTTAACTTTGTACACAAAAGTAATTTTGTCAAGGCAACTGTCTGATGTGTTTACTAATACGATTTTATAACCTATATTCTTATGTAGATGCTTTAAAAGAAGACGTAGAATATTACCTTGAGAGGTTTTAATGAAAAAAGTATAAAAAATTTCCCACTATTGTAATTAACTGAAAACCTGTCTGAAAATTTTATCAGTGGGATATTCTCTTATAAATATACTTCGAGTTGTATCGTAGATTCACTGCCATTTGTAAGAATGGGTAAAACTATTAAGGTGTTGAGTAATGTGCAAGTTAAAAAACCAAAAATGGAAAAAATAGTAAAGAAATCGAAAACAAGTGAAAATCAAAAAAATAATTCAGTAAGTAAAGAAGTATAGTTATATTTTATATATTTATATACATTATTTATGTTTTGTAAGACAGTGGAAAGACAAATTCTAACTATGTAAAAGTAGGTGAAACTTTTATTTATTAAAATTAATTCTTTATAGATTGAGTTTGCAAAGGATACCGGTGACTTGTTGGAGAGATTATTAAATGAATTAGAAAATCCGACTGCATCATCATCAGAATCCATGGAATCACAGATAGTAGTAATTCCACCGACAACAGCGTCAATGAGATATTCTACATCCAGACTATCCAGAGCAACCACACCCCCGCCACTTAAGAATGTATCATCTATTGACTGGACAGTAGAAACAATGTCATCATTCGCCACCCATTAACAGCAAAATTATACCTTCTTTTATGAATATTACCAAGCAGTAATGCTTAACATCAATAAATCCTGTACGGATAAAAACCAAGATGAAGAAATTGATGAGAAAATATCCCAAATTGATAAACAAGCGCGCCAACTGGAAACTGAGAGACAAACTCTATTGGAAACTAAACGAAAACATAAAGAAACAAAGCAGCAGGTTATAAAAGATATGATAAACATGTATGATTCATATTTAAAAAATAAAAGATAAAATTAAAAGTAGTATTGTTTTTTATTACAAAGAAGTAAAAAAAAGATTAGGAACTATAAGGAAAATAGTTTATTGTTGTTACAATTATAATTTAACTATATTCATACAATAAGTTTGAAAAAAAAAAGGAAAATACATTAACCTTAAAATTGATTAAGCGTAAATTCATTGTGCAGATTTGACAATTTTGTTGTTCTACATCAAAATAACCTTTAAAAGTTTAAAGATTGTATTTGAATTAAAAAATACAAAATAAAAAAAAGTAAAAGTAATTACTGTTTTGTATTTTCAACGAACTAAAAGTCGAGAAACTAAAATTAATATATATGTTGAAAAAATAATTGATTGAAGTAAGTATATTCTTGAAATAAGTTTAAAAAGAAAAAAACATTAACTTGTGGATATAACAATTTAGTAAGTAAGAACATATTCCGGAAGTAAGTGAATTTGTACATGGTTTGTTACAATTATGATTTAAAGAATAAGTGTGAGATAAGTTTAAAAAAAGAAAAATACATTAAGATTTACTGTAAAATTTAGTTAAGCAAAGATGATCCAAGTTCTTTTACAGATATGACAATTTCTTTATCCACAATTCAAGTAGAATTTATATAAATAAGGTAATTTTTAAAAGAAAAAATAAACGTAAATTTTTTAATATTTATTTAAACCACTGTTTTGAACAAGTTCTTTGCATTTTTGTAACCCTAATTTGCAAATGTGACAGTTTCTTTGCGATTGCGCAGGACCATCCACATGTGACGTCCATTCACGACGATTATGATGCACAAAACAAGGTAGATATGTTCGCAACTCAAAATATAAATTATATTCTGATGGTAATTTATGCCAAACATGTAATAATTCTTCCGGTTTGACATACATTCTTAAATAGCGTATGGGAAAACATTTTAATTCATCAAGACTTAAATCACTTAACTTCTTTTCACGATTAATAGATGCCAGAACAGCTTCCATTATACGTATATATAATAAAGTTTAAAACTAAACTTTGTCAAACATTACCTTTAATTTATAGAAATTAGTTGACTTCAGTGCGCATGTAAATTTTTCTAAAGCAGAAATCCCGAAGAAAATGGATTTTTTACTATACTAAACCCGGAAAGTAATTAACCTCTATTTATTACACATATACTAACAAATCAGACGGAGATCATATTGCTGTAAAAAAACAAAAAAAATGGTTGAACCAAAACAATATTATTTAGAATATATATTATTTGTTTAATTTGGTTGAAATATCTATAATAATAACAAAGTTTAGTAAAAAAACAGAAATTATATAAATAACAACAAACTATATGTTCAACCTGCTATATCATAAGCGTTCTTAGTAATAAAAAATATTAAAGATAAAATATTTCGAATCTGAAACAAGGTGGGCGTCCTTGACCATTTTAAGATGTTGTTTGCAAGGTTAGCCATCTCAAACTCGATGAATCGAAAATAATACCTGCTTTCTTGTCATAATTTCACTTAGTACCTATGTCTTCATCGGTGCATGTAAAAAGTATAAAAGATCTCGTTAAAATTTGGAAATTTTCATACAGTAATCAGTAACAATACTGACTTAAGCAACTATTAACGTTTAGCGCATCTAGTAACAAGTTCAGGTAAGGTGTTTATTTTTATTTATTGCAAATACATATGCAACAAAACTTCTCATTACGGTGACCCACTTAAACGGTTAGTTCTTAGATGCCTAAAATAAATTTAGATATGAAGAAATTTTAATGTTAAAATTTTGTTGTACTTTTTACTAACCGTTATTGAGATGTTTTTCTGTATTTGTGAACTTAGAATAAGAATGTGTGGATTAAGTTAGATTAAATTCGTATGTTAAATTTGATCACCCCAAAATTTAATGTTTTTTGAGTTGGACGTTAATATATCAATAGTATATCTTTTATAGAAAACAACATTTTTATAAACTAAATTATCTATTTCACTGGTCGCGATAAAAGTTTTCTCAAAAGGATAAATTTTAGTTATTTGCGAGAAACAGTTGTAACTAACATGCAACGTAACGTATTTAAAGTTAAAGTGCATAATTGTTCAAATTTCACAGACAATTTTTATTAAATAAAACCCAATCATGAGAATATTGTGTTGCTGAATGTCCAGTGGATTATTTTGTGTACATGTTTGGTATAATATAATTGAATAAATCTGATATAAACGTTATTTTTAGAAATATGGACCTAAAATCAATTAACAATTGCCTTCTTTTAGAAGACGACACCAAGCCAATAGGAAAGTTAAAGGAATTAGAAAGAAATATCCCTTACAAAATTCTGCAAAATTAACGTTATCAAAGTTTGGTGAAGTAGTACTTGTTGAGCTGGAGGAAAAAGTTGTTTTTCTACCACAACGGGCAACTCCAGTAATAAAAGATCATCTAATTGAATTGGGGAACGGACGATATTCGTTGGTGTTTATTGGTGAAAAAAATACAGGGAAATTCAACCCAGCAACTATTTTTAAATTTGTTAAAAATTAAGGTTAGTGGTTTTTAAAATGACAGAAAAACTTGCCTTAGATATTAATAAATTAGTTAAAAAAATTTATGAAAAAGGTTTCAATTTTACTTTGCAAGAACATGATGCGTGGAAGAAACATGTTAAAATTGCGTTATCGCTATGTTATGATGTTTTACGAGATAGAAATTTTTTATTTGGAAACTCACGTATGTGGCAGACAAAATTAGGTCATTTAAAAGCGGTTTATAGCTACTTTAATCAATTGATTTCGAATAATCAAACAGAAAAGAAAATTAAATGGTCAGACGGAATTTCAATATTTAAAAATAGAGTAAGTTCTGGTATAATTATAAATTTAAAACACAAGGATATACTACAGTTTTTAGAAGACGCTTTTAGTGTTTTGCAAAAAAAAATTGTTGAAATTCTTAAAAAAATTTCAATGATTAAAATTAATACCACTTTTTGTGGTGAATTTGTAAAAAAATCAATTGGGAAAAACGATATAGAAGATTTCAAATATTTTCATACTAAAAATTCCATCATAGCCGGATCGATAGAATTAAGAGAATGGTTTATGGACAATGTGGTAGATTATATTTTAAATAAACTGTCAGAATTTCAAGAAAAAGATTCTGGTTGGGCTTTGAGTAAAATTATCTCATTGGAAATAAATGTTGATAAATTTGAAATAGGAAATGGTTCGAGCTATATTCAGTTACCCAACAGTATTGCAAATAAAAAGGCATGTATAAATATTAAAAACTCTGACAATGCATGTTTTTATTGGAGCGTCGTAAGTTGTTTGTATCCAGCTGTAGTAAATGCGAATAGAACAACATCATATCCTCATTATAGTCAAGTTTTAAATGTAAAGGGATTGAATATTCCAATTACATTAAAAAATATTTTTGTATTTGAAAAAACAAAAAATGTGAGCCGTCACGGGACGCCTGGCAGATGTGAAACATCGACATTAACCCGTGCCTAAATCATAAGACATTTCCAATTTAAATAACATGGCATTTTTGCACTTTTTGTCGTTAATTTTTTTTACTGAAACAAATGTAGCTAAAAATAATTAAATATCTATTTCTTGTAGGAAATTTGCAATAAATTTGTCATCAGAGTTAAATTCACGATTTTTTTTTGTAATTTTCACCATAATTTTTATTTATATCAAACTAAATACATATATATATATATATATAAAAAGTAGTAATTTCGACCGAAAATTTTAATCTTTTTCTTATTATATATATATATATATATATATATGAAAAAGTCTATTGGGTATGCAGCAACAATAATGAAACAGAGTACTCTTTCAAGTGTTTATTCCGAGCTTTCGGCCAATATTACAGCCATCTTCAGGGATCTACAATATTAATCAAGAGCGTAATTTATAAAAAAGTAAAAAAAAATATAAAAACTTACAACTTGGGGAGGTTGTATCCAAAACGATGTTAGTAAAAATATTACATGTAAGTATCTGGATCCGGTTACACTAATTATACTTAATTTCCACTTGGTGATAATTAGATTATTGCAAATACCAATTCTATTGTCTAAGTTACAGGTTATATTACCAACTAATGGTACCAAGCTGAGAAAACCAAGACTAAGTCTCAAAACCACAAAAAAACAGATAATCTGTATTAACACAAAACAAGATGTAAGCATCCGTATCAAGAAACGAACTTTGATAAAATTTTTGAAAAAATTAATCGTTTTTCTCAAACTGAGATGCATGAGTAGCATAAATTGAAAGAAAGATGACATTAGCCATGACAATCTCAAGTAGTACCAACTACATAAAAAGAGGGGTAGGCAATTTTTTGAGATTAGGATTGACAACAATTATTTTTAAAAATACAAAAAATATTACATTATTATTCATAAAAATGGAAGTTAAAAATCTAATTTTAAAATTAATTATGCTATGAAGAATAATAAAATTCTTTTTAACAATTATAGTTTATCAGTCATAGTTGACATTAGTATTATAAAATTTATTATGTTTAAAAAATAAAAGAAGAAGAGAAAAGCAGTAATTAACATCAATTTGATTATTATTTAAGTTAACAAAATTACTTTAATCTGAGATATGCGCTAAATTTCGACAGTCTAACGATAACAAATATGAAAACATTTCATTAAGGTGGCCTATATCAGATTTATGGTTCATCGCGAGAGGTTGTTTGTTAATATAAACCATTTCCATGAAGAGCCTTCTAGCAGTGTTTCTTTCTTTGCAAAGGATGCTAACATTACTATAATCAATGCGATGATCATTGGTAAGGACATGTTCTCCCAATGCACTACGTTCAGGGTGTAATCTACAGTCTGACTTATGTGAGGTAAGTCGGTCATTAAGGCGCCGAGAAGTTTGACCAATGTAAGTCAAGTCACAATCCATACAAGGTAAATTGTATACAACATCTGTGGTAGATAACAAGGGGGTTTTATCTTTAACTTTAGAGAAGATTCCATTAATGGTGAGCACAGATTTATAAGCTACTTTAGCCTGTACCAAAGGAAGTAAAATACGAGTTAGTGAAGGTGTTAGATCCCTAATATAAGGTAAAAGAAAATAAGAAGTCACATCATTATTTGGAGTTATTTTTGGCCTATTACTTCTATCGTGAGATGTAATCTGTGGAGTTGACATTGTATTGAATAAAAGTTTAGTTAGTAGTGTTACAGGATAACCGTTGTTAATAAAAAGTTTTGATAAAATTTTAAGGTTTTTTTTATGAAAGGAACTATCACTAATTTTCATTACCCTATTTTTCATTTCCTTAACCAAATTAATTTTCATTGAATACTTATGATATGAGTTGTAATTTAAATAACGACCCGAACTTAATGGTTTTGTGTACCAATCAACTAGTAAGTTATTATTATTACGAATTATACGTGTGTCTAAAAAGGGAACGGATTGATTTTCATCTTCATTTTCTAAAGTAAACTGGATGTATTCATTAAAATCATTAAAGTAATATAAAACATTGTCTAATTCATCCGCTGGAAGGCTTATTAGTAAATCATCAACATATTTTTTTTAACAAAAAATAACCTAAAAGGTAAGACTTGGATTACATAGTCTAGAATATAGTTCATTACGTAGTCTGCGAGGATAGGTGAGATTTTGTTACCCATAGGTGTGCCAAACGTTTGTTGATAGAATTTATTATCATATACAAAATAATTGTTATTAAATAAGAAAGACAAAAGTTCAAAGAAAGTTGTTTTTGATATTGAACAATGTTCCGCGATTAATTGCCATTTTTTATCTATCGCTTTTATGCAGATGTCAAAATAAACATTGGTAAATAAAGATATAACATCAAGACTCGCTATTACGTAGTTTTCAGGTATTTGAAGTCTGTTAAAAATAGTGTTTACTTGGAAAGAATCGGTTATATGGTATTCGTTGTCGTATTCATATGATTTGGTCAAGATATCAGTGAGGAACTTGCAGTCAAGTTATAGGCTCTTATAAGAAAACTCTTTGAAGTGTTTTTTTTCGTCTAGCTTTCGAACTTTATTCAATTCTTTATCAAGACGTTCTATAAGTTAAAGAAATATTGTTAAATACAAATATTTTTTTAAAAAGAAAATTTAAACTTACTCTTCTTGAGGTTAACATTTTTTAGCAATTTCTACGTTTTTGTATGAATACATTTTTACGTTTCTACTAAAATGTCATTTTAGTAGAAACGTAAAAATGTATTCATACAAAAACGTAGAAATTGCTAAAAAATGTTAACCTCAAGAAGAGTAAGTTTAAATTTTCTTTTTAAAAAAATATTTGTATTTAACAATATTTCTTTAACTTATAGAACGTCTTGATAAAGAATTGAATAAAGTTCGAAAGCTAGACGAAAAAAAACACTTCAAAGAGTTTTCTTATAAGAGCCTATAACTTGACTGCATCTCCAAGAATTACAATCTTTAGATTTAAACAGTCACTAATACCTTCACGTATATATATATATATATATATATATATATATATATATATATATATATATATATATATATATATATATATAGGTAATAAAATTAGCAAATACAAAATTTGGATACAAAATAATAGTTATTTATGTATCAAGGGCGTAAAACAGGCGTTTATGGACCGCAACGTGTAAATAAGAGCCCGAGCCGCAGGCGAGGGCTATTAACACGTAAGGTCCATAAACGCTGTTTACGCCCGAAATACATACAAACTTTTATGCATGACCGATTTAATAATCATTTATAAAAAAAATCGCACTGTCAATTGAAAAAAGTCAACTGTCAAATGGCAACTGTCAATTGACAAAAGTCTACTGTCAAATGTCAAATATCAACTGTCAAATGCCAACTGTCAAACGCCAACTGTCAAATGCCAACTGTCAAATGTCAACTGTCAACTGTCAAATGTCAACTGTCAAATGTCAACTGTCAACTGTCAAATGTCAACTGTCAACTGTCAAATGTCAACTGTCAAATGTCAAATGTCAAATGTCAAATGTCAACTGTCAAATGTCAAATGGCAACTGTCAAATGTCAACTGTCAAATGGCAACTATCAAATGTCAACTGTCAAGTTTCAACTGTCAAATGCCAAATTTGAAATGTCAAATCTCTACTGTCACATGTAAAATATTATCTGTCAGCTGTCAAATATCAACTGTCAATGTCAACGATTCTTTTAATAACAATACTTATAAAGGATATTTTTTATTTTTTGTGAAAAATTTAATATAAATGCCATTTCAACCTGCATGAATTTTATACCTCAAACCTCGATATTATTAACAACTTATCCTGTATAACCATTCACCTAATAATTTGTATTTATTCGGTATATTATGTTGCCTATACAAACAAACATTTTTATATATATAGAATAGATAGTAGGCGGAATCGAGTTAGGTTTTTATGAAACAATTCATACCCTGTCCCGCCAAATTTTTGAATCAATGAGCTTCTTCCCCCTATTGTTGGCGCGCCACCGTCGGCGTCGCTCAAAACATGAGACCAATTTCATATAAGGTATCAGTACATCTCTTTATTATATATTATCGATGCGTTAGGTTTTTTACGTCATACGAATCATACGTCACCGTCGCCACGCGAGAAATCTGATTCACGTGCGGCTATAGATGTTTCACATCAAAATTAAATCAAATTTCCATTAATGTTTACGGATTAGAGCTAACCGGCAACAAATTTAACGTTATTCCTTTACGTCTCACTCCAAATAAAATGGAAAGACATGTTAATTTGCTAAGGATTCAAGATCAATATTTTCAAAAATTAAATGATTATGAGGCGCCTGATCCAAATGATATTGAAAAAATTGAAATAAAATATCATTATTGTTGGATTAAAAATCTTTTAAAATTAGTCAGCTTAATAAAACTGGATATAAAAAATTTATCTGCGACAGATGTTTAAATTATTTTAGTAATGAACTTCGTTTAAATACTCATTTAGAATTATGTAAAAACATGAATGAGGCAAAAATTACTATACCAACAAATCCAGTAATTAAATTTAAAAATTTTATATATCAACAAAGAGTTCCATTTATAATATATGCAGATTTTGAATCAATACTTGAACCGATTAAAATACCTGTTAACGCAAATACGATAAAATATCGACAACATGTTGCATTTAGCTGTGGATATTATGTCAAATGTGATTACAATGATACACTTTCTTACTATAAAAGTTATCGTGGAGAAAATTGTATGGAATGGTTTTCTGAAGAAATGAAATCTGTAGGCGAATCTATTAAGGCAAAAATTAAAAATATAATTCCAATGAAAGGAAATGTAAATACTTTCGATGCTAAAATGTGTCACATTTGCGAAGAACTATTTAATCCTAGAGACGTCATAGTACGCGATCACTGTCATTCCCTAGGTTATTTCAGAGGTTTGCGCATGCGCAGTGCAACTTAAATTGTAAAAAACAGTTTGTTGTACCCGTAGTTTTTCATAATTTTAGTTCATACGATTCACACTTTTTAATTCGCGATCTTTCAAAAACAGTTCAAATTAGTTTGTTGCCAATAAATAAAGAAAAATATATCTCTTTTACTCTACATCTAGAGTGTGGCATTAGACTTCGTTTCATTGATTCAGTCCAATTTATGAATACATTTTTAGATGAACTTGTTTCGACTTTGGAAATTAAAGACTTGAAAAATTTACAACAAGAGTTTAGGTACTTGTCTATGGAACAATTTTCGTTGCTGACAAGAAAAGGGATATTTTGTTATGATTATATTGACAAAATAGAAAAGCTTAATGAAAAAAAATTGCCGTTGCAACAAGAATTTTATAATCAGTTAACTGATGAATCAATTAGTGATGAAAAATATGAACATGCCAAAAATGTTTGGGAAAAATTTAACATTCAAAATTTAGGAAAATACTCTGATTTATATTTAAAAACTGATGTACTTTTACTATGTGATGTATTTGAAAATTTTAGAAATGTAGGTTTTAATACTAGCAAAATCGATCCTGGGTGGTATTATACGTTAGCAGGATATTCCTGGGATTCAATGCTAAAATATACAAAATGCGAATTAGATCTTTTAACAGATGTAGATATGATTTTATTTATCGAAAAAGGTATTCGTGGCGGTATAAGTCAATGTTGTTCGAGATATTCAGAAGCTAATAATAAATATATGCCAAACTATGATCCGGCAAAACCTGATCAGTATTTGTTTTACATAGATGTTAATAATTTGTATGGATGGGCCATGTCAATGGTTTTACCCTATGGAAAATTTAAGTGGAGCGATACTAATTTAGATGTTACTAGCATTCCCGACGATGCACCTGAAGGATATATTCTTGAAGTTGATTTAGAATATCCTAATATACTTCATGATAAACATCGAGATTTGCCTTTTTGTTCAGAAAGCAAAAAACCACCTAATACAAAGTTACCAAAATTATTGACAACGCTATATGATAAAGAAAAATATGTTATTCATTATCGTGCTCTGAAACAGGCCATATCACATCGATTAGTGGTTAAAAAAATTCATAGAGTTTTAAAATTTCAACAAGGTGCATGGTTAAAACCCTATATTGATCTTAATACAAAATTACGGGAAAATGCTAAAAGTAAGTTTGAGCAAGATCATTTCAAACTAAAAGTAAATTCTATCTATGGTAAAACAATGGAAAATAATCGAAAAAATCGAGTTGTTAAATTGGTAAAACAATGGGAAGGTAGATATGGAGCAAAAAATTTAATAGCAAGTCCAAACTTTCACAGCAGAACTATTTTCGATACTGATTTAATGGCAATAAAACTAAGAAAATCTGAAATTGTATTTAATAAGCCTATGTACATAGGAATGAGTATTCTCGATATTTAAAAAACTTGTATATATGAATTTCATTATGATTATATAATACCTAAAGTGGGCCTAGACTCTTGCAAAATTAATTATATAGATACAGACGGATTGTTATATACATTAAAAATTAAAGACTTGTATGAACAAATTATAAAAATGGATATTCATAGGTTTGATACAAGCAACTACGAACCAAATAATCAATATAATATACCACGTTGCAATAAAAAAATTCCGGGGTTAATGAAAGATGAGGCAAACGGTAAAATCATTACGCATTTTGTAGGTTTACGATCAAAAATGTATTCATTTAAAATTCATGACGATTATGTAGTAAAAAAATCGAAAGGAGTTAAACGGTGTATTGTTAATCGAATTACATTTGACGACTATGTAAATTGTCTTAACGAAAAATCCGAAAAAAACAATTTCTCAATGTAGTATTCAGTCAACTGCCCATAACGTGTTTACTGTAAAGCAAAGTAAAATTGGATTAAGTCCATTTGATGATAAAAGATATTTATTACCAAATTCTTACGACACTCTTCCGTGGGGTCACTATTCTTTAAACTAGAAATTTTCTGTCATTTTAGACCTAAGGAAGTGTATAAATTTAATAGAATTAAGTTTTATACGCAAACTTTTTGTAAATGTATAAAATAAATAGTTCTTACACATGATAATTTTTTTAATCTCTACCCTTTTATCATGGATAGTTGCAATCAAAATTTTCAACAAATTTATTTGGGAGAAAAAAGATTTTATTTAAATAATGTGAATACCAAATATATTACAGTTGCACTATCTCAAAGTTTGAATTTTTATTATGTGTTAAAATGAATAGTTATATGGAATCATCACTTATATTTAACATCAAAGGGTGAGATGAATTTTTAACCTTCAAACCAATAATTAACAATTTTTTGGAATTTGAGCAAAATCCTACAAGGAGATATACAAACAAGTTTTTGTTGGAATTTGAAGTATTGGATAACGTTAAAACAATAAAAATATCGACAGAGAATTTGAACATTCGGTTAAGAAAATCTTCAATTTTGGAATTATGGAAAGTGTTACCTCTAATAACTCATACTTTGGAAACATATAAACTACAAAATTTTGCAAGTTGCTTAAAGATTTTGCAGTTAGGAGTTGCAAACGCAGAAAATATAAACGAAACTGCCTTGAATATATAAACCCGATAAAAATAGTTAATCCGGTTACTTTTGAATTATCACTTAAAGTAATATATAAGTATACGCAATTGTTGAAAAGTACCTCTGATGAAAAACTACAATCTACATCATTGACACCGTGAATCGCAATCAATTTTAATGGAAGAATTTAGAAAGCCGACTCGTATATTTTATTAAATTTTAATTGAAAAATTATAAAAATAAGGTGTATTATTACTGAAATAAAACATAATTCTGAAATATAACTTTTGTTTTATTAAAAATAATTTTACTACAATAAGTATCTAAATAACAAAAGCAAATTATTACACAAATTTAATGTCAAATTGTTCATATGACATGAAAAAGCTATATAATTTTATTAGGGAAGCTACAAATGAAAATGTAAAGAAAACAAATCATGACATATTTATCACAAATGAAACAGGAAATGTCTTTAAAAATGATAAACTATTGGCAAATTATTGTAATAATTATTTCAATAATGTGGGCAATATTATGGGATCAAACATTCAATCTGCGCCACCTAATTTCAGACATAAGTATCCACCAATAAAACACTCAATGATGCTCAAACCAGTTGATGAGAATGAAATAATAGAACATATACAGTCATTAAAAAGGTCTAGTGCCCCAGGGATTGATGGTATTACATCGATCACTGTTAAAAGTTGTCATCAGTACATCTTAAAGCCATTAGTACATATAATAAATTTAATATTTGTAGAAGGTAAAGTACCTGATCATTTTAAAATATCTATTGTGACACCAATTTATAAAAACGGTGATAAAAACTACATAAAAACTACAGACCAATCAGTTTAATAAACACCTTTGGCAAAATATTTGAGAAGTGTCTTAAAGTAAGGCTGTACGATTTTCTAGTTACCAATAAATTATTAAGTCCTAAACAATTTGGTTTTCGTCCAAATATCAGTACAAATGAAGCCATGTTTGAAGTGATTTCTCATTTAAAAAATAATTTAGACAATGGTAAAAGATGTATTGCTGTATTCCTTGATTTAGCCAAAGCATTCGATACAGTACCCCACACGTCGCTTCTAAATGCACTTGAGAAGTATGGCATAAGGGGCATTGTTTTAGATTTATTGACAAGTTATCTGAATCACAGAAAACAAATGACCAAAATTCGGAACACTCTGAGCGATGAAGAATACATAGAGATGGGTGTACCTCAGGGAACAGTCTTGGGTCCACTTCTGTTTATTGTTTATTTAAACAGTTTATTAAACGTTATCTCTGATGGAACTATTATATCATACGCTGATGATACTGTCATTCTTTTCGAGGGGCATACTTGGCAGCAAGTAAAAGTAAAAGTACAAAATGGAATGGAAACTGTTAAAAACTGGCTGGACTACAGCAAACTCTAAACATTAGTAAAACTTCTAATGTTGCCTTTTCATTAACTGATATTAACAGACCAGAGTTTGAAAAAATACAAATAACAAACGAAGGCTTGGAAATAACGGGTGTCGACAAAATAAAATATTTGGGTATCATTATAGATAAAAATTTAAGGTGGACAGAACAAATTAACTCGTTAACAGCCAAGTTACAAAGGTTTATTTATAAATTTTATTAACTCAGGAAATTTCTAGATAAAAAAGTCCTAATCACTTTGTATAAATCATTAATTGAGTCGATCTTTAGATATGGCATCATTGTATGGGGAGGTTTGTACAACAACGCGTTACAGCCCCTTTCAGTCTTTTAGAACTATATTATTAAAATAATTTTACGAAAAACAAGATTATTCCCTACAGTATTATTATATAATGAGGAATATTTAAGTATCAGAGCTTTATATTTCCACGTATGCTGCACATTTATTTTTAAGCACCCATCCTTAAGAAAAACACCAAATCATGATCATGTAACACGAGCGAAATCGAATAATTTATTAATCACCCCTTTTTGTCAAAGAGATGCCAGTCAAAGATTTGCAACAACAGTTGGTCCAAAAATCTTTAACTCCTTATCAAATAACATAAAACAAATAACTGTACTAAAGACATTTCAAAAACGGTCAAAGGATTATATAGGCAAACATCAGTTTAAATATTTCAATTTATTGTAACTATTAGATTTTAGATTTTATTTTTATTATTATTTTTTTTTTAAGTTTAAATTATATAACTAGTAAATAATTAGCCCCAGTATTGTAAAATTACTTAGTTTGTAACTTTGGGAATTTACACTATTTAACAAAAAAAAAAAAAAAAACAAAAATTCTATAATTCTAGTAAAATTTCGATGTATTCGTTATATTACTCAGGAATTTATTTATGACTTGTAATAATTATTCTGCACATACAGGCCTGTGGTCTAGGTGCCTATATTTAATTTCTTTTTCTTTAAACTTGTAAACACTTGTATCTAGAAAACGAACTATAATGATTTATAATATATTAAATTTTTCCATTAAGTTTTTAAAGTCTTTGTTATAAAATTCTTTTCCGTTATCAGTTTGCAAATTTTTCGGAAGTATTTTCATTTGTGTCAAAATGACTTTCATAGCATTCGTAACATCTTTACCTGTCTTCTTTTTTACTGGGGCGGCCCAAACATATTTGCTAAATGCATTAATAACAATTAAAATATAATTATATCCACGGTTTTGCTTGGCAAATGAATTCATAACAGCCAAATCTGCTTGAATTAAATCATTTAAACCTTTAATTATAACATGTCTTCGGCGAAAGTTAATTCGTGCTGGCGCATGTAGTTCATTTACAACTTGTAGTTTAGACATTTTTTACTAAAGGACTTTGCACAAGCAGTTCAATACAGATAGAAGAAGGTTTTCCCAACTTAAATAGTATTTTATCTTTTTTTGTTATATTTATATCAGTTAATTCGTGGAACTTGTAAACTTTGTTGTTTAATAAAACGTCTCCGTCGGCTGAATAATGAGCAACACTTTCAATTTTTAATGAAAATGGAAAAACAAACGCAATTCCCCCGTTATCTAACACATAAAAGTCCTTATTAAGATTCGTTTTCTTTTCACCTCTTAAACGTATTACAGACTTAACATGATAGTCAAAGGTATCACAAATATAAAATGGAGACTTTAATTGTGGAAGTGTAGATGACACAATTTCTTCCTCTTCTCCTGAACATGCTACAGAAGTAAGATAATGTTGATTAAACTTGTTGAAAGGCATATTTGTTAATGAATCAAAAAATTAAACTTTTCCCTATTTATTCTCCTCAAGGGGACCCTGAATAACAAACTCAACATACAGAATATCTTCTGCTATAGCTGCAATACCCAAAGAAAACTCAATAATATCTCCTTTACTAACAGTACTATCATTCAGCAGGTTCTGTATAGAATTCTGTTGATTTTTATATGATACATGTAGAATGGATGGAAAACATTTTATACTTTCAATTTTACCTGCTACGGGAAAGGTGTATGCTGTTGTTTGAGTATCAAGGACATAATGAGATTTACTTATACCAAATTCCTTTCGTCCTCGAATGGTAATTACACAAATGCTATGAAAATTAGATGGTACACAAATATAGAAAGGTGATGATGATGATGATGGATTTGAAGCTGATACAATCTCTTCTGGACACGTAGTGGTCGATGCAAGAAAGTGTTGATTAAACTTGTTGAGAGGCATGTTTGTACTAAATAAAATCTATTAATAAACATATATTTAAGCAATAATTCCCTCTTCTCGTAATTCCTCTATGATTGATATAATTTCATTATTGTGTCCAGTATTACCAGCTGATTGTGATGCTATTAGTAAACGAAGTCGTTCCACAATTTCATTAAAATCATCAAAATATTTATAATCAATTTTTTTATTGTTTAAATCCATAAGACCTCTTCCGGCTTTATTATTTTTAGTATTTTTACTTCGCAGTGCGTATGTGGGAATAGAGCTACTTCTTCTTCGACCAGCAGAATTTCGTTCTTTAGACATAAAATAAAGATTTGTGACCCGAGGTTTGATAATATCTACAAATTTTTTTGAATTTGATGTTGATAAACCTCTAGAACGATTGTAACCTAAATGGTGTAAATTAGTTCGTTTCACAATATCAATAAACTCATTAAGATCGCTTTGTTTATAACCAGCTGGGTATTTTTTAAATAAGAGTTCATATAAACCAGGGGTGCCCTTGTATCTAATACCCTGTACGATCACATCAGGACCTTCAAAAGAAACTGGCGAATCGCCTATAGCGTATGACTTTGCGTCGGGATCAAAATAAACGCCAAATGTACTATCGTAGTCATTATTTGTATCATTAATTTTGTCTTCAATATATCCTCTAGGTAAAGGATAAAACTGTTGTAAATAATTTTAAAATGTAGATTCTAACTGACTGATAGGAACATCTTCAAAATAACTATTAATAAAGTCTGGTTCTAATAGACTAATATCTTTCTGTGTTCTTGGAATATTTTCAAAAGTTTCTTCAGTAACATTTAAATTCGGTATTAAATTATAATATCTTCTGATTTTTCCACTTATGGGTGTTGAATCCTCTTTTTGGGGAGTTGAAATCTCATTTTTGGTTAACTCTGCTTTAACATGTGGTTTCTCGTTTTTCTTTAATACTAGGAGTTCTTTAATAGGTTCCACTAAAGGATTTAATTTTTCTCTTTGATGTGTTGCTGTTTGCGCTCTGTTTTGTTTGTAACTTTTATATTTTTCTTTAATAGCCTTTCGCGAAAGTATCAATTGCTTCTTTAAACGGTCATCCATCGCAAATGAATCGTACTAGCAAGTCTATGCTATTTATATACAAATGAACGTATCAAACCCTTTTCTATATCTACCTGATGATATTTCACAGTCTTTATTGATACCTAAAAATCCATACTTTTCCTTCCAACAAAGAGAACCTATATCCTTAAATTGTTGAAATGATATACCAGTCACATGATCGTCATAAATATGTTTTAGGTTAGTTAGATCTTGTTGAAAGATCACTAAAAGATTCGCATTATCTCTCAGTCTCATCTTCGGAATTGAGCTATATGTTTGCGATAAGTTAAAGCTGTCAGTCTGATTGTGTCGTCCAAATGAAAAATAATCTTTTATAATATCCTGACTATCAGAACCCACATCATCGAATATGATTATAGAATTTGGTTTAATTTCTGTAGGTGAAGGAACATCTTCCAGTTTACTATATTCACTATATCCAATGTCTTCAAGAGGTTCCAATATTAGTCGCAAGAAATGATATTTTGACTGCTGCAAGGATTTGGAGTATACATATACATTTTCAAATTTCAATCCATTGGGATGTTCTAAAAGACTTATCATAACATTGGTTTTTCCACAACCGCTAGGACCTACAATCAGTCCTCTCTTGGACTCACCTCCAAAGAGAATACCATGTTTTGTGGGGATTTTGAAATATTTTCATAGTTGGTAATAGGTAAACAAACTGATTGTTTTTCAACTCTCATTTTAAACACCTTGAAGGTACTGAGGGTATATATAGAAGGTCCGGTATATATAAATAGCACAATGGTAAAGCGTCATTACTTGAGATTACATCGAGGACAAGGTCTGGTAAACTCATTAATTGATAAACTTCCTTTTGAATTTCATATTCCTTCGTATTCCTTTTGTGGACCGGGCACTAAACTAAAAGACCGTTTGCTAAGAGGAGATTCTGGAATAAACCTCTTAGACGAAGCCTGTAAAAGTCACGATATTGCATATTCACAAAACAAAGATTTAGCTGCTAGACATATCGCTGATAGAGAGTTGGAAAATAAAGCTTGGGAGCGTGTTAAATCAAAAGACGCTAAATTATCTGAAAAAGCAGCTGCGTGGCTAGTTACCACTGCAATGAAAGCCAAACGTAAATTAGGAATGGGACTTAAACAAGGCAAAGGTTTGAAAAAAAAGAAACGAATAATTCGTGCTCCAAAAAAAGGAGGATTTCTTCCGTTTCTCCTCCCATTGCTGGGGGCGCTAGGAGCGGTGGGAAGTGGAGCAGCTGGCATTGCTAAAGCTGTAAACGGTGCAAAAGCTAATCGTGAGCAACTTGCAGAATAACAAAGACATAATATGGCTATGGAACAAGCGACAAAGGAATCAGGGTTTTATTTGAGACCGTACAAAGGTTATGGTATGAAACCACAACGACGACGACGACGATCAAAAAACGGAAAAGGATTTTATTTAAAACCATATTCAAAAAACTCCCATTAAAATTACCCCGTCATGCGATGACAAACATTGAACTTAAACAATATGTTAAAATTTTAAAAATACCTTACTTTCGAGGTGTGTTTATGCGAGATTCTCTTCCCAATAAAATTAAAACATTGGAATCTGGTATAGTTAATCATGATGTTGAAAGAGGACCTGGTACACACTGGACAGCTTATTCAAAACATGGTTCGAGAATTATTTACTTTGATAGTTATGGTAATTTGGCTTCTCCAGTTGAATTAGTGAAATATTTTAAAAGTAACGGAGATGTTACAATAAAATTTAACTATAGTTTAGTACAAAAATTTAATTCTGTTACTTGTGGACAGCACTGTTTAAGGTTTTTATTTAGTCAATATAAATAAATTATTTAACTCATTGGGTTTTCAACCATCATGTCGTACACATTTACGCTAAGTGGATGTTCATCAATTTTAAGTGACGATTTCAATCCACCGATATACCTTGATAAAAATTCAAGTTATGAGATAGGCGTCGCTAACCTTGACACCTTTAATACAATTTCAAATGTTGATGAAACTAATAATGTACTTGTATGGGGCGATCAAGATAAATTTAAATTTACAATTCCAGTAGGTGCATATGAAATTAATGAAATAATTAAAATTATTGAAAACGAACCTTTTAAAACGGGTATAATTACGCGTTTATGGGCAGATCCAAACACACAAAAAGTTACAATTAAAACTACAGATCGGATTAATTTTAACGTTGACAATTCTATTGGAAAATTGTTGGGGTTTTTGAGAGTTGCCCTTGAACCTAAAAAAGTTTATACTTCTTCAAAAAGGGTAAATATTCTAAAAGTAAACTCTATATGTATTGATTGTAATATTGCAGTTGGCTCATTTTTAAACGGTCAACCAGTTCATATAATTCATCAATTTTTTCCACAAGTTCCAAATGGGTTTAAAATAGTTGAACAACCGTTAACCATACTGTACTATCCAGTTAGCATTAAAACAATAAACAACATTACTGTGAAGGTAATTGATCAAGCCGGTAACTTGGTAAATTTTGGTAACGAAACTATTACTATTCGATTACATCTTAGAAAAATTGATTAAAATGGTATGGCAGTTTCATCGTTTCGAACATCCCTATAAAGAGAAAGATTATAAAAGGAAGATGCAAAACAAACGGATTAGTAAGATTCCGAACACCAAATTGATAACATTAGAAAATCGCAAATTTTTAAAATCTCTAGGATTTCAAGTTTTAGTATAATGGAAGTATTAAATGTTTTGGGTCAACCTTTTAGTGATACCACTATTGAGGATTATCAGTTTTATTCATATCAGCCATTTACTTCAGGAAATATAAACTATAACGATGAAATAAGGATTAGTTTACACGAGTTAGATATTTTCACATTGCCTTGTAACTCCTACATTTACATTGAAGGGAAAATGTTAACTGATCAAAATAAAAATAAAGTTCCAACTAAATTTGAGTTTATCAATAATGGAATTGCATACTTGTTTAGGGAAATGAGATACGAATTAAACGGAGTAGTTATCGATTCCGTGCGAAATGTTGGTTTGGTATCAACTATAAAGAATTATTTATCTCTAAACGAAAATGAAAGCAAACTTTTACAAAACGGTGGTTGGTTTCCAAAAGGTGGAAAACTTCTAATGGATAATGGAGGTAATTTTAATGTATGCATACCATTGAAAATCTGGTCAGGGTTTTTTGAGGATTTTCGTAAAATTGTTAAGAATATGAGACAAGAACTTGTTTTAATTAGAGAAAAAGATGATGTAGACGGAATTGTTGCTTCCGATGAAACTGAAAAACCAAAAATTCAAATTACTAAACGTTATTGGAATGTACCTCATGTAACTCCAAATATAAAGGAACAATTGCTACTAAACAAAATACTTCGAAGTAATTTAGAATTACCTATTAAATTTAGAAGTTGGGACATAATTGAATATCCAGCTTTAAATGATTCAACACGTCATACATGGCCTGTAAAAACTACAACAAAATTGGAAAGTCCAAGACATATTGTAATAGCATTTCAAAATGATCGAAAAGGAAAGTTGTTGAAAGATATGAGTAAATTTGATCACTGCAGTTTATCTAATGTACGGGTATTTTTAAATTCTGAACGTTATCCTTATAATGATTTAAATTTAGATATTGATGCTAATCGATTTGCAACACTGTATGAAATGTTTGCAAACTTTCAAGAATCCTACTATCATATTCAAACCAATCAACCTATATTTAATCCCGAGGAATTTAAAACTCTCGCTCCTATAGTTCATATTGATTGTTCACGTCAAAAGGAAATCATTCAAAGCGGATCGGTTGTTCTAAGAGTTGAATTTGAAACTACTAAAGCCGTTGGTTGCAGCGTTTCGGCTTATTGTTTAATTTTACATGAAAAAGAATTTTCTTACAATCCGTTAACTAAAATTGTAAGACAAGTGTAGTGTCACTATAGGTAACAGAATGAAAATGGTAATAGATGTTCAAGGTTTCAAAGTAGAAAACAATAAATTCGTGGTAAAAGAATTTGCTGCGTACAATGGAACGCAAATTTCTCATTATATTTTCAAACCACCATTTCCGTTTAGATTGCTGTCTTTTGATCTACAGCGACAAGCGAATTGGTTGACAAAAAACCATCACTTTATTGACTGGAATTGTGGATTTACACCTTTACATCAATTTGGAAATATTTTAAAAAAATTAACAACTGACGTCGATTGTGTATACGTTAAGGGTATGGAAAAGGCAAATTACATTAGAAAATTGGTAAAAGTTCCTGTTTGTGAATTTGATGAACAACCACATCTTGAATTCAGTCAACCGCTATGTTTTAATCATAAAAGTGATAAATGTTTTTGTGCTTTGTCAAATGTAACTTGTTTGTATAATAATTTTTTAATGCATGAATAAAAACTTGAACAAAATTTAAATCTTTTATTTACCACCAATTACATATTACAATTTTTAGGTTCAAATCTCTTGCATAATTTGGATATCCTTAGTTTTTGAAATGTTCTAAACATTATTTGTTTTTCTTCATATTTTTTAATTTTTGCTTTTAACAATTTTATGTCTTTCATAAAGTCATCAAGTTTACTGACTATCTAAAGAAAAAAAACACAATAAAGGTTAAGAATTTATTTTTTGGAAATTTCATACATTATTTTCTATTTCAACTTCCTGTGTATTATCCATATGCTTTTCATCATCACCATCATCATCATCTTCACGCAGATAGTCTGGTAAACTATCCTTCAAATCATGGTAATATTCTAAATCCAACCTCTCTAAAATTGATATTAGACAACAGGCACACGTAATTATACCATTGATGAAATTATCGCAAGCTTTAACACCTTTCCGATATGTTGCAGCCAAATGTTTGCATTCCTCTTGAGAATATCTTCTCTCTCTTATCAATGCAAGTTGACCTTCATGTTCAAAATCATAATAAAAATTTTCATAAAAATCTTTTAAATGCTGAACAGCCATCTTCATGTTAAGCGACATTCTAAAATAATTATTTATTATTATCAAATATTTGTAAAACTAAGAAATAACTATTACCTTTTATCGGAAAGTTACACAGCACTGACTGACATAAACCAAAGATTGTTGATTCATTTTATAGAAAAAACACTGATTTACTGCGCATGTAATACTTAAGTTGTTTACCTCATTTATTTTTGTAAACATATCAGACAATTATTATTCCGAAATGCTATAATTCTTGAAAAAAATATTGTATTCTTATATAAACCTCAGTTGTCGGATGCTAAAACTCATAGTGAATGTTTCTTAATTATGTCTTCAAAGTCAATTCATACCAATTGATATTTTATAATACATTTTAATTGCATCGACGAGTGAATAAACTTTACTTTGAGAAATCAAGTTTTTAATATATTACTTATCTCCATACCACGAAAAAAAAATGTCCTTGTTAAATGCGAATAAACTTAAGTCGTCTGTTGAGAAATCAAAAAAAAATCCAATACAAATTACTATAATTCTTTCTTGTTTCTCTCATACCAGTCGATGCATCAAGTTCAAAATCCGGTTTAACTGACCTACACAATAAAGCAATTCCAAAATACCGGGCATACACATCTTAGCTTCCGCCACGGCCGGACCACATTTATTTTTTAAAGGGTAATATTTCTAAAATAATACAAATATATTTTGGGAAATACTCAATTCAATTAGAAAAGGTTCACTGACACTTTATTTCACTCAAATATTTTTTTCCAAAGGTTCAATAAACTCAAAATCATTAAAACTAAAAAAGTCATTTTCGAATCATTTTCCTCATAGGAGAACTAATCTAAACACACAATTCAATTGAAAAAGGTTCACTGACACTTT
Source organism: Altica lythri (assembly GCA_964028335.1). Classification (NCBI taxonomy): domain Eukaryota; kingdom Metazoa; phylum Arthropoda; class Insecta; order Coleoptera; family Chrysomelidae; genus Altica; species Altica lythri. Next base: position 95,006,638 of record OZ034801.1, on the reverse strand, counting down.
ATTTCACTAAAATAATTTTTCCAAAGGTTCAATAACCTCAAAATCATCAAACTACAAAGTCATTTTCCAGTCATTTTCCTCAAGGGAAAACTCAAGGTTAACTCAAGGTCCAGTGATCCAGCTCTTGTGTTGTTCTACTACTTATGTATTTTATTTTTCACACAAATTATTTAAAAATAATAATCTAAGAGTATAAATTTATCCAACATTTTTCTATAACGGCCTTTGTTAATATCAAAATCTTTGAAAATTGATGAAAATCCATAAGGTTTCTCCCAACATTTTAAACAAATTTCTTTGAGTTGGTTAAAGTCCATATCAGTTCCAACATGGTCATTATAGATGTTTTAAATTCAAATCATCTTGTTTAAATGCAATTAGGGCATTCAGATTGTCTCGTATCAGGTGTTTAGGTATCTTGGCATATGACTGACTTAAATAAAAGGTTTTTACCTAAGAATATCGACCCATATTGAAATATTCTCTGATAAAATTTTGATTTTCGCAGGATACATCATCGAAAATAAAAATTGAATTTGGTTTAGCGTCAGAAGGGTGCATTATATTTTCACTTTCACTAAATGTATAAAATCCAATTCTTTTTACTGGTTTAAATAATATTTCTAAATATTTATATTTTCGTTGTATTAAAGATTTTGAATAAACGTAGACATTTTTAAATTTTAATCCTTCCGGATTTTCTAACAAATTAATCATCACATTAGTTTTACCACAATTTGAAGGTCCTACTATCAGACATCTAATGGTTAAAGAAAATAGTTTTCCGTGTTTAGAAATCTTTGGTTTATTTATTTCTTTAAAAATATTATTTTTAATTTTTAAAGACGTACCTTGTTTTACAATTTTCATCTTACACATATTTTAACTGAATGGATAATTTGAATACTTTCAGTTAATTTATATAAAATAAAACAACATTTTTTGTTATTATTATTTTTTACAATAAGTATACCAGAGGTACATTTTCTAATGCACAAAAAACTTTATTATTATTAATACACTGATTTTCACATTGATGTGAATGAAAAATTTTCTTCATTTCTTTATCTGTCAAAAATTCGTCATAATCATCCTCTAAACTAATTATATGGTTATATAAAAAATTTTCTAAAATCGTTTTTACTGCACCATTTTTTACTAGTATTGTTTCATCCATTACATAACCTTGTATAAATTTTGATCGATGTTCATATGTTATTTCATCTTGTTCGTTCCATGAGGACCAATCCAGTTCACATTGATTTTTATATTTTACTAAACTATGATTTAGCATTTCTTTCGTTATAGGTAATTTGACCAGTTTATGTACATAGTCTTCTAGTGCAATATTAAATATAGCAATTTCTCTACATAGGAAGATTTTTTCATTAGGAAATGAAAAACCTTAAACGTCAATGATAAACATTTTTGCTGCTATTGTTTGACTGTTAGTTAAAAAAATTATGAGAAAATTTTATGAAACAAGTAATTAAATACATTTTTGTACACATCCCCACTACACGTATTTCTTATTAATCCAAGAGTTGTGAGACGATTTAAATCCCAACCATTTAACAAACACTTTATCCTTCTTTCTTTTAAGTATTTTTTCCACCAAGTAAACATCAGAATGTTTAACTTTTTGTAATTGTTCCTCGTAAAATCCACCCAAAATATCTTGATCTTTGTAATCTTTTAGTAAATAGGTTAATGGATTGGATAACTTTATTTCACGTGTCGTAAATATTTCAGTGGACCAGTTTGCTGGATATCCTTTATCAAACACACCTCTAATTTTTGAAATTCGGATATGATCACCAATTTTAAATTTTGGACTCGATAAATCTACACGTTTTAGATTGTTGTAAGCTGTATTTAATACATATTTTTCATGTTTAAATGTAACATCTATAGGTTTCATACCGGTAGTTCGATGTTTTTTATTATTATACATCCTTACAATATCAGATAAAATATTAACCCATTTGTATAATCCATTAAAACTAAATTCCTTCCACAACATAGATTTTAAAGTTCGAATAACTCGTTTAGCAATAGCAGCCTTGTTTTCTGTATACACATTGTAATGGTTAACATTGTATTTTTTTAATAGTTTTTTCATTGAAACAATGAAAAATTCAGTACCCATATCAGTTTGTAGATTTTTTGGTGTTTGCTGTTTGAATACTTGTTCCATTGCTTTAGAAACTTCTACACCAGATTTATCTTTAAGTGAAATGGCGCATAGGTACTTTGAAAAACAATTAATTACCACAAGAATATACTTGTAACCTTTATCTGAGTATTTCTGCATATCGGCGAGATCAGCTTGAAATAAGTCCAGTTAAGGATTTTAGTATTATTCTACGTCGCTTAAACTTAATTCTCAGTGGTTTGTGTATTTCTTTAACAATTTGTTGTTTAACAGTTGACATTTTTATTATATATTAGGATAGGTACTCTGTCTCTAGTAACCGTGCACAGAGCTAGAGACAGGGCCATCTGATTCTTGGCTCTGTCAGTTGTCTTCTTCTCTTTTTCTGTAGAGTTAGTTGTTGGATCCCGAATAAGGGTGATTGTCATGTTATTTGTAATACTAAAATATTTGAATAAATATTGCCAGTTTAGAAGTCTTATTAATATATAACTTTCACGATCTAATTCAATTAAAGATTTAGGAGTTATTTTTGACTTCAAACTTATATTCGACGAACATATAGATTATCTATTTAATAAGAGTAAAGCTCTGGGATATGTTATCAGAAAATGTAAATTCTTCAACCAAACAAAATCATTAACATCTCTTTATAATGCATTTGTTTTAAGTAAGTTAATGTTTGCATCAACAATTTGGAATCCACAATATAATATATATATTTATCGATTAGAGCGTATTCAAAATCGATTTTTAAAACTCGTTGCTTTTAAACAAGGTATACGAGTTACTGATAGTGTTGATATTTTGCGAATTAGACGAGACTTTCAATTTGTATCTTTGGAACATAGGCGTAACATATCAGATGTTTTATTTTTACAAAAAATAATAACTCATAAAATAAATTGTCCGTCATTATTATCGACAATTTGCTTAAATGTCCCGAAAAGAACAGTAAGAGCACATGAATTATTTAATTTACCTTTTAGGAGAACAAATTGTTCACAGGACTCTCCTTTGTGTCGATGTGTTAAATGGGGTAATACTCTAGCCAAAGACTTCGATATTTTTAATTCTTCTTCGATTACAACCAAAAAAGTTTTAAAAACTTATTTTTATAACTTATAAATTATTGCGATATTAGTTAATTTCAAATTATTATTTATTTTTATTTTACACCATGTATATTATAGGTTTCTTTTAAAATATTGTTAATTTAATTGTGTGGATACTGTAGTGGATTTTCTGTTTGTATCCCAAATATCTAAATAACTAAATAACTAAATATTGGCGACGAGGATGGGATAAGAAAATAAATTCTACCCACGTGTTTTTATATAGTTTGAAAGTAAAGTCTAGTCTGTTGTCTGATAGTCTGTGGCGGTGTGTAACCGGCAAAATAAAGCAAAATGGCGTTGATCGGTTCAATTGAAGCATTTAGACCTAAGGAAGATGATATTGTTAGTTATCTGGAAAGAATGGGACAGTTATTCTTATGCAATGAAATTGATGAAGATAAAAAAGTACCCTTATTTCTGACCTTAATTGGTGGAGAAGCTTATGGAGTAATAAAAGACCTATTATCACCAGAAACACCTAGTTCCAAAAGGTATGCAGAACGGGAGAAAACGTTAAAGGATCATTATAGTCCAAAAAGGTTAGTAATTGCTGAGAGATATAAATTTTACAATTGTTCGCAAGATAGTTCGGAGATCTTATGTCTTTCATGGAAAAATTAAAAAAATTATCCAGATATGCGGAATTTGGGGCATTTTTGACAAAGGCACTTAGAGACAAGTTTGTCTGTGGCTTGAAATCGGAAGCGATTAGAAGGAAACTCCTATCTGAGGACGACTGAACCTATCAAAAAGCTGTTAAAATCGCATTAAGCATGGAGTTAGCTGAAGGACATGCCAAAGCTATAAATTCAGAGGTAATCAATAAAGTCTCTAGTTTTAAAAATAAAGTTCAAAATTATTCAGAGTCAAAGCCAAGCTTTTCACGTAGTAAATTTAGAAATAACCAGCCAGAAAGTGGAAGTCAGTCAAGGTCACAACAAATGAATAAAAGTCAATGCCAGAGATGTCTTAGATTCCATAATGATTTAACAAAATGTCCGGCTAAATCGTGGAGATATTTTACATGCAATAGGATGGGTCATACGGCGAAATCACCCCTATGTGGAGGAAAAGTTAATTTCGTGGAAGTGGATGAAGTTATCCAGGAAAGTGAGGAATCGGAAGAGGAGTTTGAAGTGAAGTGGACAGTCCAAGTAGAGGAAAAAGTTAACCAATTAGTGGGTAGTTCAAAATGTGAGCCTATCATGCTAAAGGTAACAATAGAAAATAAGGTAATAAATTTTGAAATTGATACAGGGTCTGATAGTACGATAGTATCGTTTGAAATGTTTAAAAAGCTATTTCCAAATGTAGAGTTATGTAAATCTAATATTAAATTAAAAACTTTGTTTGGCCATGTACAAGATAATGTTTTACAGGCAAATGTAAATGTACAATTTGGTAGTATTACAACAAAGTTAAATTTAAAGGTGGTAAAGTTTGAATCTCAGGTTTGCTTATTAGGACGGTCCTGGTTAAATGTATTATTGCCAAAATGGAAATTCTTTTTTAAATCTGATAAAATAACTAATGTACATAAAGTAAATATCGAAACTAACGTTCTTTTAGATGACTTAATGAAAGATTATCATGATGTGTTTAATAAAAATCAATGTATAAAAAATTTTGTTGCAAATATTAAAATAAAAGAGGGATCGGTACCAAAGTTTAGTAAGCCGTATAGAATACCGTTTGCATTAAAAGATAAGGTGGAATTGGAAATAAAAGAATTGATTAAGAGTAATATTTTGGAGCCTGTGGAGACGTCTGAGTTGGCAAGTCCTATCGTTAAAGTACCTAAAACAAATGGGGAAATACGTATATGTGGAGATTTTAAAAATACCATAAATCCCGTGATCGAAAATAATTATTATCCTTTACCCACAGTAGATGAAATATTCGCTTCTATTTCCGAGGGTTGTATATTTTCGGTTATTGACTTAAAAAATGCATATTTTCAATTAAAAATTAGTGAAAATAGTAAACGTTATTTAACAGTTAACACACCTATAGGTCTGTTTAGATATAAGAGGTTGGCATTCGGAGTCAAAACTGCACCTCATATATTTCAGTCTGTAATAGTTCAAATCCTAAAGGGGATAAAGGGAGTACATTGTTATCTAGATGATTGAAGTTATTTATAGTCAGTTAGAAAAGGAAGCGTTAAGCATTGTATTTGCATTAAAAAAGTTTCATAATTATCTGTATGGAACTCATTTTACCTTGTATAATGACCATCAGCCATTGCAGTCTATTTTGTCACCTTCAAAATCATTACCTCCCTTGGCCGCAGCAAGAGTACAACGCTGGGCAGTACAGCTATCTATGTACGATTATAATTTACAGTTTAAAGAAGGTAAAAAGTTGGGAAATGCTGATGCACTTTCCCGTCTGCCTCTACCAAGTCAAAAGACTGGGGAAACAGTTAAATACTTTTCAATGGTTGAAGAGTTACCGTTGTCTTATAAAGACATAGCTAGGGAAACGAGCAAAGACAAACTTTTGAGCAAAGTTATGGAGTTTATTAAACAAGGTTGGCCTAAAGTTGTATCTGAGGAATTGTTAGCATACTCCCGAGTAAAAGAGGGCTTAGATGTTGATCAAAACTCTATTATGTACAATAATAGAGTTGTTGTACCAAAACATTTGCAACAGGCAGTTTTGAGACTTTTGCATGATCAGCATCCTGGGATTGTGAAAATGAAAATGTTGGCTCGTCAGTATGTATATTGGGACAACATTAATAGGGATATTGAACGGATTGTTAAAGAGTGTAAGTGTTGTCAACTAAATGTTAACCATGTACCTAATGCACCACTGACATCCTGGTCCTGGTGTTGGAAAAAATGGCAAAGGCTTCATACAGACCTAGCTAAAAACAATGATACAAATTTTCTTATTTTAATAGACTCCCACAGTAAATGGATTGATGCATGGATACTCAAATCCACTAATGCAAAAAACGTTATTTCGTGTTTAAGAAAATCATTTGCGGTATTTGGACTGCCTGATGAAATACATACCGATAATGGTCCACCTTTTAATTCGGAAGAATTTGTTTTGTTTTGTGTAAATAATGGTATTAGGGTGTCAAAATCTCCACCTATACACCCAGCCTCAAACGGTACAGTAGAACGGTGTATACAAACGTTTAAAAGGAATCTTTTTAAACAAATGTGCGATGATAAAAATAATGTTTTATCAGTTCAAGAAAAGTTGGATAATTTTTTATTCTACTACAGAAATATTCCACATAGTACTACTCAGATATCTCCAGCAGAAGTATTATTAAGACAAAAACCTAAAACTAAATTTTCACTGTTAAAACCAAATTTAAATAAAAAAATTGAAGACGAACAAACTAGGCGGTTGACTAAAAATGGTAGCGACCCTTCGAAATTTAAAGATTTTCAAGTAGGGGAAAAAATTTATGTTAAGAATGTGAGAGGGGAAAAAAATAAGGGGTCCAAAGGAATTGTAAAGGTAAGAGTCAACCCGGTTACATATATTTTATTGGTAAACGATCATGTACGTTTCGTTCATGTAGATCATATGAGAAAAGTAAACAAAGGGGGTGACTCTACCTATGATTTTTGTGTAACGCCACCAATTGACAATGATTTTTGTGTAACGCCATTAAATAATAATGATAAACCATCCGAAATCGATGTGGTTCGCGAGTTGAGTGCTCCTCGCGTTCGTGAGTTTTATGAACCCCCTAATAGTGAAACTGAAGAATCTGCTGCACCAACAATACATAGTGAAAATGAGACAGAAAAAGTCAGTGCTCCTAGTTTTTAATAAAAATTTCCGTAATGTTTTTCGTATTGACAGGTAAGTAGATAACGTTTCTTGTAATTTCCACAATTTTATAACCTGGAGGTACATTTGGGTAAAACTATGGGGTAAAACACATGTATCAGATGATCTTGGTTGTTATTATAGGAATTTCTAACCAAATTTCTTATTTATATTTACAGGAAAGTCTGATATATGTGTTTTCAAAGGACCAAGTTTCTTCTTTTCAAATCCTAATAAGGAGGCTATTGTGTTTGGTTTTTCAAAATCGATAAATTTCTTGCTTTTTACTTCTGATTTTAATGTATTATTATTTGTTCTCTTTATCAAAACTGTATCTTCTTCTTATTCAGGTACGTCTCGTTTAATTGTTGTAGCTTGTTTTGTTATGGTATAACTTTTCGTAGTTTCTTGATGGTATCTTGTTACTGGCTTATGATAATATTAGAGCTCTACCGGATTCTAAGATACCGCACAGTTGGGAGTTAAATAAAACTGCAGGTTTGTTTATTTTTTTAATATAGAATTCTAAGATTTCAACAACAATATTTTTTAGGTCTTGAGTGGCTACGTGGCTTCATGAAAAGGTAGCTCATATCTCTTCACAGGAGAGAGGTGAACTTGTAACGTTTGTTGGGATGGTTAATGCAGCTGGAGGAACAGTACCGCCTGTATTTGTATATCGTAGGGTGAGAAACCCTGAAGAATATTTAGGCGATGAATACCCAACATCTGCCATTGCCCTTGGAAATAAGAAAGGGTGGATGACATCTGAGCTATTCCCAAAAGTACTTCAGCACTTTGCAAACACAGTTAAATCTTCTGTGGAAAACAATAAGGTACTTCTTCTCTTGGATAACCACGAGTCACATATATCGGTGGAGGCGATTAAAGTGTGTCGAGAAAATGGGATCATTTTGCTTTCTTTTCCGCCTCATACGACCCATAAAACTCAGCCTCTAGATGTAGGGGTATTTGGGCCGTTTAAGTCATATCTAGCTACAGCTCAACATGACTGGCTGCTTTCAAACCCTGCAAAAGCTCTTACCATTCGACATTTGGCACGTTTGGCTAAGCAGGCATATGAAAGAGCCTTTACAATTAAAAACATAACAAGCTCGTTTAAGAACACTGGTTTGTGGCCGATGAATCGACTTGTATTCAGTGATGAAGATTTTATGGTAAGCAAAGTAACTGACCAACCATTGACGGAAAATAAAGAAAACAATAGTTGTAATGGTGCTACACAAAGAGAATTGGAGACTGGAACAATCTCACCAATCCCTTCGACATCATTCTTTGAAGAAATTGCAAACAAAACACCTCCAGCCTCTCCTCCAATGCCTTCTACAACAACTTCCTCATTGTGTCAAATTAGGCCATATCCAAAGGCACAATTTGGAGAGAAGAAGAAAACAAATAAGAGAAAAGCACAGTCAACAATATATACAGACACTCCGGAATATGAAAAAAGACAAAGTTTAGAAGCAGAACGGAAAAGAAAAGTAAGTTTAAAACAAAAGAAGGCATCAGTCAAAAAAGATTTGGTCACTGTTGGTAAAAAGCGAAACATTTCCACTTCAAGCGAGTCAAGCACTGAAGTTGTTTTGCAAGATCGCTCATCTGATGACGATAAAGATTTTGAGGACTTAAGACTCATCTCCGATAGGGTGAATATTGATGTGGGAAATTTTGTTCTTGTCAAATTTCTAGTTTCCAGCAAAGAAATTTTTTATGTGGGTGAAATAAATTCTCTCCAAGAAGAGGAATATGAAATCAAATTTCTGCGCCGTAAAGGTAGCACAAATAGTTTCCTCTTTCCTACTGTAGAAGACATATCGATTGTGCAGAAAAAAGACGTAGTAGCTGTTTTGCCTCCATCTTCCAGTCATGGAACTGCACGAACATCGAGTGTTTTTAAATTTAACGTTAACTTTTCTAACCTAAATATAAGATAAAAATATATTTGTTTAACTTAGTTTTTTTATTCTTAATATATTATTGTGTAGCCGAATGTTCCCCTTCTTATAGCTGAAACTACCCCCCTAGTAGGGCACTTTCAGCCATTTGTCAAAAAAAATTAAAAAAATCAGTAGTTGTTAACATATGCTTTAATTTTTTTTTAATCACCTAGATAAGTCCCTAATAAAGTAGAGTTCCTTGTACCGTAACCGGTTTTTGAATAATTTAACAATTTTTCTCAGATTTGGTTTTTAAAGGCTAATATGCCGAATGTGGACCACTTTCCCCTACTTGTCTTAGGTAAAATAAAGTGTTAGAAAAGTAAAGTTCTTGTTAAATTTCAGTATTTTTCTTGTCTAAATATGCCAAAATGCAAAATACTTAATAAAAATTGTAGGCAGATTCAAAGAAAAACAAAATTACATTATAAGTTTTTAACGCAATCAGTTGTAAATCCGGATGTTTTACAAAATTTAGTTTTATGTGACCATGTCACAAGCAATTTGTCTTTGCCTGCAAATATTCAAGAATTATCAAAGGTTTCAGTAAATGATACCGACAATAATCAATACGAATCAAACATAACATATGATCCAACTTCTTTACATCAAATTCAAAACACAAATGATCACCTTGAAACTCCTTCTATTGAAAACCAATTTACTTCATTTTTAGAAAACCAACTTACTTCATCTGTGGAAAGCCAATTGCACTGCTGGGCTGTCAAATATAATATTCGTGGAAACAAGTTATCTGATCTACTCAAAATTTTACAGCCTCATTTTCCTCAACTACCTGCGGATTACCGAACATTTCTAGAAACACCCCGTGTTTCTCCTACAGTAAAGTTAGTTAATGGGGAAATGATTTATTTTGGAATATTAGACCGAATTAATCGAAGACTAGAAAGTGGTTTTAAGTCTACAGATATAAATACAATATCTCTTAAAATCAACATTGATGGCATACCCTTATTTAAAAGTAGTTGTACAGATTTATATCCCATTTTAGGATTATGCAAAGAATTTGTTGATGACCGTCCATTTGTCATAGCAATTTATTGCGGTAATGGCAAGCCAGACCCATTAAACACCTTTTTGCAGGAATTTATTAATGAGGTAAAAAACTTAAAAATATCTGGGATTATTTTTAAAAATAAAAATTATAAGTTTGAAATTTCATGTTTTTTGTGTGATGCGCCTGCTCGTAGTTATTTAAAACAAACCATTGGTCATACAGCTTTAAAGGCATGTGAGAAGTGTACCATTGTTGGAGAAAGAAAAAATGATCGAGTTATTTTTGCTCAAAAACGTCTAAAACACTTTCCAGCCCGTTTAGATTCTGATTTTTTTAATCTTTCATTTAATGAAAAAAAACATAATGAACATATTCAGGGCAAGTCTCCTCTTTTAGATGTACCAGTAAACATGGTTTCTGATTTCCCCCTTGATCCTATGCATTTATTATATTTGGGAGTATGCAAACGATTTCTTTTAAACTTTTTGATAGAAGGTTCACGGCCTAAAAGATTATCGCAGCAAGCCCGCCGAGAAATTAATTTAAAAATTCAAGAAATAAAACCTTTTGTTCCAAATGATTTTGCACGTAAACCTAAACCGTTAACAGAAATTAAGAGATGGAAAGCCACCGAGTTTTCACAGTTTTTATTGTATACTGGCGTTATATTGCTTAGGACAGCTCTGTCTGAGTTTGATTATGCAAATTTCTTAATCTTTCATTGTGCTATTTTCATACTGTCCAGTTTATATTTTATAAATCAATTTATCCAAAATGCTAGATCATTTCTAGAAGATTTTGTTGTTAATTCTGCTCAAATATATGGTGATTATTTTGTTGTTTATAATGTACATTCTTTGTTGCATGTTGTTGATGATGTACTTATGTATGGCCCTCTTACAGAATACAACTGTTTTCCTTTTGAATCCTATTTAGGGCAGTTAAAACAAAATGTTACAATTAAACAATCTGTTTTATCTTACTTGCATAGAAAAATTGAGGAGCGTGAAAAATTGTCCAACTCAGAGTTGGGCAACTCTATGAATTTTGTTAAAAAAATACATAAATATAAGGAAGTGAAACCTAAGTTTTTATTTTCTGAAATTTACAATGCAGAAAATGAGTTGGTATCATTCGAGTGTAAGCAATTGCACTTTAAAAAAAAATTTATTTCTACAAAAACACCTAATAATTGTGTCCTACTTAGAAATTCAAATAAAGTTTGTATCATTAAATTTATTTATTACCTAAATGGTCAACTTGTAATACATCTAAATTGTTTTTTTTTTTGTAAAGAAGTTAAATCATAATTATGTTCAAACACTTAAGACAAATGATATTATCTGTAAATGTTACCGTATGCCGTACAAATCAGGTGCAGCAATTTTTCCTATCATTCATACCATTTTATAGTTTACTAGCAGCCCGCCCCGGCTTTGCACGGGGATTAAAGAAAAATAACAAAAGCCATTAAATTTATTGGGTCAACGCTTCCCTGTAAACAATATTACATGTTCTTTTATTTTCTGGCAGCAAAATAAATTGATTTTCAGGTGCTCCGACCCGCCTTAGGTAGTTGGCCATGAGGAAAACAGATCCCTACTAATTGGAAGGTTTTACCTTGAGACTTATTATTATTAGTAAAAGCGAAAGATATGGTAGATCAGTTGGGATCATCGGTATCCTCAGTGTATGAGCTAGTTGACCAGCTGGTGGTTCAGTTATAATGGTTGCTACAACTTAATTGTCCTTTAATTCCTTTATAAGTAGCCTAGTCCCATTGCACATGCTAAATTTGTGATATCTGTCGTGATTATGAAATAAGTTATTTTGATAAGGATTAATACCAAGATAAAAACATTTAAAAAATTAAAAAATAGTTATTGTGACGTAACTATAACAGTTAGACATATGCTGTCGCGGCATTTTTTGTAGATATTTATATATTCTTCAAAATCGTAGTACATTATTTTATTCTATAATCAATAGAATTCTCAGCGCACGCGATGTAAGGATTTTAAGGTCATTTTTAGTAAGGATCCCCATTTTTTTTACATAAAACATACCCTATGTCACTCGGGAATAGTGTAGCTTGCCAACGGTGAAAGAATTTTTGAAATCGGTCCAGTAGTTTTGGAGCCTATTCATTTCAAACAAACAAACAAACAAACCTTTCCTCTTTATAATATTAGTATAGACAACGCTTCCCTGTAAACAATATTACATATTGTTTTATTTTCTGGCAACAAAATAAATTGATTTTCAGGTGCTCGACCCGCCTTAGGCGGTTGGCCATGAGAAAAACCGATCCCCACTAATTGGAAGGTTTGACCTTGAGGCTAGTATTCTCAGCGCACGCGATGAAAGGGTTTTAAGGTCATTTTTGGTTACATTAATGGCATTTTAGTAAGGATCCCTATTTTTTTTGAAAATAGAACATAGCCTATGTCACTCGGGAATAGTGTAGCTTGCCAACGGTGAAAGAATTTTTGAAATCGGTCCAGTAGTTTCGGAGCCTATTCATTTCAAACAAACAAACAAACAAACAAACAAAAAATCAAACCTTTCCTCTTTATAATATTAGTATAGATAATTCAATAAAACAAGTATAGGGTGGGCCAAAAGTTCCTAGGTGATTTAAAATTAAAATAACTTTTAAGTATTGACATTTTTATTGATTCTTTTTTCTGACATGTAGCTCAGTTAATGGAAATTTTATGCACTACGTGTGAAAAACATCATCTAAATGTCCACACCATTTTCATTTTCACAGAAAATTGCTCTTTCTATGGTATGCTCCATAACGGCTCTTAGGCGGCTACTGATATTCGAATTTCTGTTGGATATTATTCATCAGTTGCTGTAAACTATTACTGTTATTTTTCACACATAGTGTAAAAAAATCTTCATCAACTGAAGCTACATTTCAGTAAAAACAATCAATAGAAATGTTAATATTAAAAAAATATTTTAATTTTAAACCATCTAGGAACTTTTTTGATCCACCCTGTAGAATAATATAGATTAAAAATTTATTCCATATAGAGTATGACTTTTAACCTTTAATAGAGTTTTTGCGTTTTGTCTGCTTGTATTTACTGGTATACACCTTAAAAAGAAATTATTCCTAAACTTTACTTTTATGCTCTTACTTTCTATACCAAAGGACAATGTTTGCGGTGACGGAGTTTGTAAACCCTCGAGATCAGTATGGTGCTACAGAGATATGTGTTGTTCCAATTTTATGTTTAATAAAAAAAGATAAAAAGTGTTACTGGCCAAACCGAATGGGGAAAAATATAACAGTAGATACCTTAATCAAGCAAAATCCACCGCCAAAAAGTACTTGGGCGATTTATAGAGTGAACAAAGTGCACCTTAAAACAGAATCTTACAGTGACGCTGAAAAATTTCTTAAACGCTTGCTAGAAAGCTCGAAGAGTGAATCTGAACAAACTGGTGAGAGTTGTAGTTTAGTAAGAAAAAAAGTTCACAGATATTAGAAATGTCCATACAACTCCACAGAAACTTACTGAATCGGCGCCACCTCAGTCTCCTAATTCTGACAACTCTGATTACTCTTCATCAGAACGTAATTTGACACCTCAGCCTAAGAGGCATGATTACACAAAAAAACGTGATTGTTGTGCAGGTATGATCATATAACATTAGTAAGGCATTGCCTTCATTTAAATCATGTAAAAAATAAATATTGTCTTAGAATATTTACTATAAGCTGAGAAATATGTAGTAACACAGAAAAACTTGCTAAATTCAATTTGTAATTTAATTTTTAAAGATTTCTGTATTTTACCTATGTTTATTTATTTTTATTATTTAAAATAGTTTGGTGTACTCTTGTCGTCCATCTGAGTCACTTCATGATGGGAGCGCAGCTCCTTTTTAATAATATATTTTATTAAAAATGTCTTTTTACATTTTCCAGTTAATAATCAGTATTAAATGTTTTAGATTTAACGGATTCAGTAAATTCTTTAAAAGTAAGTGTGGCAAAAATAGCGGCTCTTTCTGACCAACAATGCGTTATGTTGGCAGAATTACTGAAGAACAGCCGACTACACTTACAAGAGTCTGCAGGTATACTTACTGCCCCAGACAATTTACCAGAATTTCCAATCAATGATTTGGTAACTTTTAATAATTTTAATAAAACGCTGGATGAATATAAAGCGTGCCAGCAGTATATGGTTTGTTTGTCTACATTTACTTACTTCTGTTTGTAATTTAAAATATTTTTTTAGATCCAACGTATTTCTTGTTTGGGTGGTTCTGCTGTGGAAGGATTAACTCGCAGAATTCTAGCATTTTTATTGACTGATGAATTTGCTCAACAGTTTAACTGGAAGGGGCATAATAATAAAATACCTTTCGAAAAGACTAATGTTATGAAAGTTATCTCTGGTAGGTCAACTCTTTATTTTAAACCATATTTCTGCTATGTCAATTCAATAAGCGGGCTTTAACTGCATAAAAGCACTTGAAAAACGTCCTTCACTTTAAACAGTTTTAATTTTTGATGTACACACATTTTTGTCTTTTCTTAATATTAATGTTTATAAATAAGGATCTTTTTTATAGTAAAGTAGATAGTATATGCAATAAAATATATGTAAAAAATGGAAAAAGTGCAGATAAGAATCTTTGCAATTGACATGAAACTATTGCTTTTTAGAATTATTACAGTACTTCTGTTTGCTTTTTGAGAAAGAAAAAATCTGTTATCACTGTTACGGTAAAACAGGTCACCGACAGGTGACTATTTCCGACATCTCTTATAAGTTTCAATTTTTCAATTTTAGAGGCCTCCATTAAACATTTCCCTGGAGCGGAAAAAAGTATGCTGGTGGTGGAAAACACGTCAAAGAGTGGCTATAATATGCCAAATCAAGATACACAAAAGCTAAAGCTAAACGGGGTAAATATTCACTTAATTCGATAATATACTATACTTTTTCTACAACCACACTGTTTGATTTAGTTTCATATTTTTCTCTTGAAGTTGAAGGTTTATGTAAATTCAGTGATAATGAATCAGTTCTGGTTGAGTATTTTTTAATTCAGAATTATCACTGTTCATTTTAGTTAATCTTATTTAAAAAATTTAAATAAAACAGGAATATTTTACAGATATTTTATATTTGACGTTTATGGAATATTCAGGTGACTTTGCATAAAAAATGTTGGTCAGTTGCCTAGCAACCAACTTTAAAGAACAGAAATGCCACTTTCCGGCACACTTATGTCATATTGCTATTATTTTGAGAAATCAAGTTTGTGAACATAAAACTATGCAGAAGAGCATGTTTTGAATAGTGGTTGTAGAAAAAAACTGCCTATATTTTCAACTAAAAATTACTTGACTTATTTAAATGGAACATCCTGTATATTTTTAAATAATTCGATAACTAAGTTCTTTAACTTTTTAAAAATGTCACTTATGTTCAATTTAATTTATACAAATAAAAAAAA
Organism: Altica lythri; assembly: GCA_964028335.1. Taxonomy (NCBI): domain Eukaryota; kingdom Metazoa; phylum Arthropoda; class Insecta; order Coleoptera; family Chrysomelidae; genus Altica; species Altica lythri. The sequence goes on along the minus strand of OZ034801.1, from coordinate 94,991,098 downwards.
TATCCGATTTGTTTAGTTTCAATATTTTTTTAAATTTTCTAGTTGAATTTAAATATTACAGGCAATTGAAAATATTATTTATTTTCTAGGTAATCAGGACCAGTAATAATGAATATTCAAGGTTGATAATATTTTTGTGTTTATGTTCATGTTCATGTTCGTTTTGAAAATTAAAAGATATTTTTATACGTATGTGCTAGTTTCATTTTCATTCTGAACAGCTCAGAACAAGCTGGTCAACGATCTATTTATATATCAGTATATGAGAATTCTATGTAATTTTAACGTTATACATCAACGTTATATTACGTAACTGTAACGTATTAAATTCGCGTATTAATAACGTGGCTAACTCGTTGCCAATATATTCAATCGGACTAATATGGTATATAAAAATGTTATTTTTCATAGAAAATTCTACGTAACTTTAACATTATGCATCAACGTTATATTAGATTAATATTTTTACATAACTATAACGTATTAAATTAAAGTAAAAATAACGTCGATAACCGGTTGCCAAACCTAACCTAACTGGTTGCCAAAATGTTACACTGGACGAAACTTTATAGTGGAAAAAACGTTGTTTTTTTTTTTGTAAATGTGACGTTTACTACCGGTTTTGACATCTAGTTGAAATAACGTTTATCAACTGGTTACTTCTAGCGTTGTTTTGGGCGACAATTCAACGTTATTTCAACGTTATAAATAAACGTGTTCATTGGATGGTTTCTGGTTATAAAAAACGTTAATTCAACTTTGTTGTGTTTGTTGGGATATTATCAATCTATAAAAAAGACGCATGAAATATAGTCTTTGAACCATTGTTTTGTAATAAAACTAACTGGTTTTTGATCACTGTTTCTAGGTTAGCATGGGTGTCAGGAATAGATCTAATAAACCAATGCCTAACACCTAATGTCATCTGCTAGGTTTCGTAATTTTTTGTAAATGTGTTTCTTTTAGTGCCATATTGTTTATACCCCTCTGAATAAATTTCAACTTAATACAACACTTGGAACCAATAGCTGACACTAATGTCATCTATTGGCTGAAAAGGTGTCAGGCTTTGGCTTTATCTTATTTTTTTTTATAACAGATGCCACAAACGACAAAAAAAATTATGAAGTATACCCAAGAAAGTTTACTGACTGCTATAGAAGAGGTAAACAAGAGGTTCAGTTAAGTCAGCTGCTAAGAGACATGGAATTCCAAGAGTAACTTTGCTCTACAAGGTTAAAGGAAAGTTGCCAGTTGGAAAAAGAATGGGTCCAAAAAGTATTTTTACTGAGGAACAAGAAGATCTTTTAGTTGAATGGATTTTTCATTTAGCTAAAGTAGGGTTTTCTATAACAAAAGATATATTTATGGGGAGTGTAGCCAAATTAGCAGCAAAATTAGGTATCAATAAACCTCCAGGCGAAAGATGGTACAAGCTGTTCAGGGGCCGCCATAAAAACATAAGTGACAGAATTTATCAAAATTTAACAAAATCTCGAGCCAGTGTTACTTAAGAAAATCTTATTAACTGGTTTAGAGAGGTTGAAACATATCTAAAGAAAGAAGATCTTTTTTCTGTTATGAAAAATCCGTGCAAAGTGTTTAATGCAGATGAAACTGCTTGTTATTTGAACCCTAAGGGTAACAAAGTTTTGGCAGAAAGAGGAAGCAAAAATGTTTATTAAGCTGGAGCTAACGATGAAAAGGAAAACATTACAACCCTATTAACAGCTAATGCCGCTGGCCAACTAGCTCCTCCTATGGTTGTTTTCCGATATCAACGAATACCCCTATATATTGCAGAGGCAGTTCCTCCACATTGGGCTATTGGAAGATCTGAAAATGGGTAGATGACCCAGGAATTGTTTTATGAATATATGGCTCATTTTTTTATACCATGGTTAAAACAAAACGGGATTGAACCACCTGTTGTATTTTTCTTGGATGGACACTCGTCACCAATATCCTATCATGTTTCAGAACTTTGTTTAAAACATCAAATTGTTCTTGTTGCCCTATATCCGAATGCAACACATCTTATGCAACCCATGGATGTTGCCGTCTTTCACAGTTTAAAGAATGATTGGAAAAAACAAGTGACTGAATGGAGGATGTCTCATATGGGACAGGAACTAAAAAAAAAAGATTTTCCACCTCTACTTGAAGCTGTGTTAAAAAATCTTCAACCCTCAATTTTTCAAAATGGTTTTAGAAAATGTGGATTGATGCCTTGGGATCCTAAAGCTATTCACCTAGAAAAAACACAAAAACCAAAGAAAATTGAAAGCTGTATGGACATAGAAAGATTTCTTAACTTTTTTGGAAGGGAGATTGGAGAATATAAATTAGAAAAATTTAAAAACAACACTGGTACCGAGTGGCATGGAGAGAAAGAAGATTTGTCACTTTACAAAATGTGGAAACAAAACAAGTTGCAATTGGAGGAAAATGAAAATAAAGAAGAATTGGAAAGAGAAGAAGGAAGTAATACTGATGAGGTTTTTCGTGAAGATGGCCCTACTGAAGAAGCGTCAAGTTCTAAAATGCAAAAACTAGACAAGACTATTGAAGATCCTGGATCGAACTTAACACTAATAGACAAAACTGCTGCAGAAAATAATAAAGGTCAAAAACTAGATGAGACTATTGAAGATCCTGGATTGATCACTACTGTAGAAAATAATAATTTACATTCACCATTAAAAGAACTTAATAGTACTATAGATCCAAGTATTCCATCGCCTTTTAAAAAGTCCCTTTATTGGCCTGGTGAGAAAAGTGAGAAAAAAGGTTCTAAAAAATTAAGAAAGGAAAAAATTCCAGCAGTTATTAGTTCACCGGCTACTATTCGCTATTTTAAGAAGAAAGAAGAAGAAAAAGAAAAGAAACGAATAGAAAAAGAGAGGAAAACTGCCATACGTGCTCAAAAAAACTTGAAAAAGAGGAATTTAAACAATTAAAGAAACCAAGAAAAAAACTTTTTGAAGAAGAAGAAAACAATGAGAGCATAGCTCATTTTCAGTAGATGACAACACTGATATTTCAGATGAGGATGTGAGTAATGATGAAGACATATGCTGTGAAGAAGTTAATGAAGAAAATTTGAAGGAAGGAGACTTTGTTTTGTGCCAGTTTTTTGGTGGGAAAAGACAACAGACAAAGTATGTCTATCTTTGTATAATTCAAAGTAAAAATACTGAAATTGAAATCATGGGACTAAGATCTGTGGATACAAAGAAAAAAGAATTTATTCTAAAAGAAAACGATGTTTTATGCGATATGATGGAGCAAATAATGGGAAAACTCCCCCAACCTCAAGTAAATTGTAGAGGTGAAAAAATAAGCTACTGCTTTAATAGACGTTTACCAGTTAAAGAAATGTACAATTATGATTTTTGTGGTAAGATTATACTTGTATTCATAGAAATGAGTGTTTTATTAATATTAATATTCCATGTCAGCTATTGGTCTGGGATAGTGTCACCTATTGGGTCACTATATTTTGAAGGTGTCATGCATAGGACAAAAGTTATTAAAAAAAAAAATTATCTATTAAGAAAGTAGTATTCATATTTTCATAAGGGAATACGTGTTCTAAGCTATGTGAAATTTGTGATTTCTAAAAAATAAATTTTGTGGTAGCAATGTGGGATTTTTCACAAGAGTCGTCTAACTGGAGTCATCTATTGGACCTTTTACCATAATGTCTATTTATTTCCTTATTTGGGGATCTTTTTGCCACTATAACAAACTTATAAAAAATATAAATCAATATTCGTCTTTTAAAACTGAAAATGCCTAACAGAAATGAAAATAATTTGTTTAAAAATAATTCTGAGCTTTCGACAACCAGATCGGTTGTCGTTTTCAAAGATAAAAATATTTTTTAGTCTATACTTCTTTATGCAGTTTAGATTTTAAAATTTTGATTTGTTTTTTTGGTAACTATAGATATATAAATTATTAACTCATTCTTTTTTTAAGGTGGTTAGCCAAGATCTAGATAAATCCAAAGTAAAATTTGAAATACATTCATTTGGATTTAATAAAATGTGTGCTGTTTCTTTTAATTTTCTTTTTATAGAATTTTCTTCTTTACATAAAATTTTTGTTTCAGTCCATTTTATTTTGTGATTTAGAAAATTAAAAGCATGTTCCCAAATTTTAGATTTATCTATATCTCCTTTTTTAAAATAATTTTTATGTTCATTGAGGCGAACTTCAAGAGGTCTTCCTGATTCCCCAATGTAGACTTTGCCACAATCACATGGTATACTATATACACAATTTTTTGTTTTTTGATCTAAATTAATTGGTTATGTTTTGGATAAAAGTGATCTAATTGTATTATTTGTTTGAAAAATTGTACTTATATTGAAAGCATTACCAATTTTTTGAATTTTTTCAGTAATACCTTTTATACATGGAATTTTTGATGTTTTTAAATTTTGTGTATGGTCAATTTGGTTATCCAATCTCTGAGGGTTTTCAATTTTATTAAAAGTTGATTTAATTAATTTTTCGGGATACCCATTATTCATTAAAACTGTTTTTATTGTTTCTTTTTCGTCTTTAAAAGAAGCAATATTTGAACATACTATTTTAGCTCTGTCATATAAACTTTTTATAATTTCTTTTTTAACCGTCATACTGTGATTGGAATTAAAATTCAAATATCTGTTAGTATGTGTTTTTTTACGAAAAATGTTAGTATTAATTAAATAATCGGTTTCCTTCGTAATTAATATAGCAAGAAATGGTAATTTCTCATCTTTTTCAATTTCAATAGTAAATTAAATAGAAGGTCCTTTATTGTTAATATTTTCAAGAAATCTGTCTAATAAATTAAGGCCACATTGCAAAAACATCATCTACATATCTCCACCATATTTTTGGTTTAAAATATGATGTTTCAATAAAATTCTTTTCAAAAAATTCCATATAAATATTACTTAATATTGGTAAAAGACAACTTCCCATTGCCATTCCTGTTTTTTGTTAATAAAAATTATGTTTATATTTAAAATAAGTTGATTCGATACACATAGTTAACAATTCCATAATGGTATCCAACGGATAAATTCGTTCTTTGATTTAAGTTATTATCATTTTCTAATAATTGTTTGAATATTTGTAACGTTTTATCAACAGGTACGTTTGTAAAAAGGCTTACAACATCAAAACTTACCATAAGATGATTTTTATTTATATTAATGTTTGATAATTTTTCTAAAAAATGTTTATTGTTTTTAATGAATGAGTCAGTGTTATTAGATAAAGGATTGATGATATTGAGTAAAAAATTTGATAATTTGCTAAAAGGATAATTGATTGAACTTACAATTGGACGGAGTGGTATTCGTTCTTTATGAATTTTAGGTAAACCATAAAAATAAGGTGGTTTACTATAATGTGAAGTTAGATGTCTTCTTTATTAATATTGCTTCAAGCAGTTTAATTGATTGATTAAATTTTTTATTCATGTTTCCTTATTTATATTCGGATGGTCAAAGTAGGGTAACAAAAATGTAGGGTGACACAAATGACGGTGAGTCAAGGTGGGTTTCTGAACTGGATGGCATCGGTCCCAGTAACCCGCCAGCCAGACACGGTCTCAGAATCCCGCCAGAATAACTACTTAATACTTAATTGTGTAAATTTCCTCCAAGTTTATAGCCCTTAAAAAGATGAAAAGAAGAAACTGAATAAACCATGTCTTAACCGAACTTTATAACACTTTACACATTGGCTTAAATTGACTTAGTGGTATTAGTTTCGACCTTTATTTTGTAGTTTATGGTTACAATTAACAATGGCATTTGTGGGTGTAGAATTTTCGGAAAATGGGTTAATAGGTTTGGTTCATTTTTCCTGGTTTACCCCATTGAAGCAGATTGTTTTGTGGCCACTATATAAAACGAGTGCTGCTTTCAATAGGGCTCTCACACTATGTGAAGAACCTGATGAACATATGAACATAATTGAAAGTTGTCTCAAGTAAAAAGAATATTTTTTTCTCCATGACCATTAATGAATGTAATAATTCAGACTTCATTTTTAATAATAGAATGTGTTAATTCTCACTCTTGAGATAGAATATTCATTCTGAAACACTTGCTTCTTATGTGTTTTGTATGTATTTCCATTCTATAACTAGTGACGGAATAACATTCTGTAATTGCTCAACAAAAACATAGATTGCCCTGCGAATTTCAAAACTGTCAGTGCGACGTTCTAAATGTTTTGCTACATATTTCAATTTAAATAAACAGAATTATTATATGGTCGTGGAGAAAATACACTCTGTTACACGTTTAGAATGAAAATTCGATAACTCGTGGTTCCTCTTGCTCGCTACGCTCGCGTTCGGAATTCTCCACTCGTATCGAATTTTCATTTTAACCTTGGTACAGAATATACTATTATTGTGGTGTGTTATTTTATTTAATTCTATTACCTATATTCTATCTTAAAAAAGTTGTGGTATAGCTCTGGGTGTTTATTATTAATATTTGTTTATTATTTTTCAGATGATCTCAATAAGGCACAAAAAAACTGAAAAAATGCGAATATAATTCAGACAACCTTACTTCTCATTGTGAAGGAGAACGAATCAGGAAAAGAGTCGTGAGTAGCAAAATGTTAAGTGACAGTAACAGTGAAGGAGAAACAGTATCAAATCTAATAAGGCCCTTATCTCTTTAAAAATATACTTCTGTGACTGGCTCTGGTAAATACAGTTTTTATGTATATATATTATAACATATATGAGCGAAAATGCATATATATTAGAACATATATGAAAATACCTTGAAAATATTTATTTTAATATACATGTGGATAAGGTATATTTCAACTTAATTTCTTTTATTTTAATGATTGTTACTTTAACATAAGTTCTTAGCTATTCTCTTTCTAAGGGTGCGAGTTCAAAAAATCTCAACTAATAAATAGATTCAAATTTAACTAATATTGAAAATTTCAAAAAAAAAAATAATAAAATTCAACAATCATATACCAAATTGCCATTTTGTACGACAATTCCGATTTGACCTTAACCTCACTTTTTCTTATTGTTTGTGCGCATAAACACATTACCTTCAAATTTCAGACATTGTTAAATCAAGGGTTATGAAAAATTCTGAATTTTGTAATCAGGAAAGCAAATTAAACTTATCAAAAAATGTAAAAACAACTTATATAAATAGTGAAACAGTGTACAAGTGATATCAAATGTTCATCAACTACAGAAGAATGAAACACAGAAATGTTCTTTATTTTTAAAAAATACTTGGAAATAGATACCGTGTTTTGAAGTTTGGTATTCTCTCTGGACAGCTGAAGGCACAGGCTATCATTTCCTATTGGAATCCAACCATTTCCAGGAACATCAATGATATACAAACACTTTATAGATGTAGACGACTAAATTTGCTTTTCATCCGGAAATCATTTGCTCTTGCATCAAACGGTGAGTAATTTAATACTCCCTTTTTTATTAGAAACCAGTTTTACTTTAATTATATTACTCAGGAAGCATTCATATAACTAATCTGCTCCGCACACCATTCCTAACATTTATTTCTCCATTTATATGAACTTTAATTCTTACCAGTGGTTATCAGGAGTTGTCTTGTAGCTTTGTTAACACTTTTTACTACTTTTAGACGTTCTTTTATAAGTATTTAAATAAAAAACCGAAATTTTAACGGAGCAGGATTTATTACATGCTATCACTTCAAAAGCCCAAAAACAAGAGAGAGATTCAGAGAATCAACAATTTAACAACTGAATCCCCAAATAATCTTCACTATACATTATCATGCGATATTCGCCTACTAAATTATTAATCAAATAAAATTACTAAAAATCTAATACCTAATTCCTTATTTACATTTAAATACAATAGAAATTCTTTTTACAATTTACTAAACTTTTAATGAGTTGTTAATTTCATAATATCTTTCTCCTACAAATTCTTTATCAAATCAAATTACTAAAAATCTAATACTTAACTAATTATTTACATTTAATACCATAATCATTCTTTTAAAATCTGCTATACTTTAAATGAATTGTTAATTTTATAATATCTTATCTACAATATAATCTAATATCTTTCTATTTTCAGAATTTTTCATTTGGAAATTATACTAATAACAAATCATACTATGTCTTGAGAACAAACATTGTCTATTCTAAAAGTAAGTACACACCTTTTTTTATTTCCTTCTATGAGTTCTAATATTTTATACTGAGATTTATGTAAAACTTTACATTGATGTCTTAACATTTGGTTTTCTTATTTCATTTTGTCTTAATTTATTTAAAATCGGTTTTGATTACTAAGGTATCATAAAATTTATACACTTTTTCAATAGTTACTCTCCTTATCTATTTGATACATGATTATTAGAATTTTATATGTTATTGATAAATTATATTATTTTTATTCTTTGAATATTTTTTATATGTACTTGTGTATTTTAATTTCTCATTTTGTTTTATTTTTTCTTTTTAGGTATTGAGAAGAAGACGACGATTATAAATTATCCCAAATCAACTACATTTGCACTCTGCCTTGGAATGAGAATATAATTTCCTTTTCTCTATTTTTATTAATTTTATATATATGTACTTAATTGAAATAGCATAGTAACTTATATCATCTCAATATATATATACAGCGTGTCCACGGATGGGGTATCCTATAGATGAAAAATGTTTAAATATTAGTTTTAGTGAAAAATGTCATTCTTGATAAAAAGTTTTGCTTGTTCTGAAACCCCATAAAATATAATAAAATTCAAGTTTTTCAAAATCCGTCTCATTTTATAGCCAGTTTTATGAAGACCGTATGAATTTTTGCACTAAGTACGAAAATAATAATGTATTAATCTAGTAAGTGACGTTTACGATGTACCAAGTATCTGTCAACTTTTATAATTTGCAAATTGTCATTCTTTAATAAATATTTGACAACAATGTTAACTATTCAACAAAGAGTATATCTTTAAGTGGTATGGTATTGGGGAAGTTTCGTACCAGTATGCATTTGTAAAATTTCACGAAAGCAGTGAGGTTGGTTTTTGCAAGAGTCACTTACAGAAAATATTTAAACAAAACAAAATTCATCCGTTCAAACCGAAATTCATTCATAGCTTACAAGATTATGATTATGACACAAGGTTAGACTTTTGTGCGATGAATGATTGGTGAAAAACTTATGCATGACCGATTCTTTCACAATAATATTTTATTTTCTGATGAAGTTTACAACACACGGAGTGTCGTTTCTTCCAAAAATGGTCGATATTGGGCTAATGAGAACCCGAGCTACAGGATTAACTGTAATAGTCAATTTGCTAAAAAAGTTAATGTTTGGTGTGCGATTTTACTGGATCGAATAATCGAGTATTTTCTGAAAGATACATTAAATCAGGACGTATATTTTTATTTGCTCGACAACTTCTTAATACCTGAATTAGAAAATATTCGCTTGGAGCAAATGTCGTAACATGTACTTTGAACATGATGGACGTTCGTCACATTCGACTTTGCTAATTAGAGGATGGCTGGATGAATATTTTTCTGGGCGATGGAAGGGACGTTATGGACCAATATTTTTCCCCCCGATCCCCCGATTTAACTTTTTTAGATATTTTTATGGGACTAGGTACTTAAAACAAAAAGTTTATGCAAATAATTTAAACCATAATCTTAAAGACTTGAAACGAGCTATCACTGATGCCGTTAACAAAATTACCCCAGAAATGCTACGAAATACATACAAAGAATTTAGAAAGAGAATTGAGAGATGTTTTAAAGTTGGGGGAGGATATATTAAATAGATGTTTTTTGTTTACCTAGTGTTTCTTACATTATTATTCTGTATTGTTATTTTTGATAGTGATTATAATTCTTGAATAGGTAGTTAACATTGTTGTCAAATATTTATTAAAGAATGACAATTATTTATAAAAGTTGACAGTTACTTGGTAAATCGTAAACGTCACTCACTAGATTAATACATTATTTTCAAACTTAGTGCAGAAATTCATATGGTTTTCATAAAACTGGCTATAAAATGAGACGGATTTTGAAAAACTTGAATTTTATTATATTTTTTGGGGTTTCAGAACAAGCAAAACTTTTTATCAAGAATGACATTTTTCACTAAACCTAAAATTTAAACATTTTTCACCTATAGGATACCCCATCCGTGGACACGCTGTATATATATATATATATAAACAAGGGAGGATAACGGGAATGCAACGCAACAAGGATCATGGTTACAAGTAGGAATGGTAACCGCAGACATGCATGTTTCTGGCTCATTAGCCGTCATCAGTGCGGCATAACCAAGAAGAGTATTGCACTTGGCTAGCAAAAGTGTTGGGTACTTGGGAGCAAAGGATGTTGGGGAAACATGTGTCAAGAAACACAAAAACAACGAACGCTCACACAGGAGTCCTATCGCCATTTTGTGCTTTCGGCTAGCTGTGCCAATGGGTTTTCGGCTAGCAACCAGCGTCGCCACGTTGGCGAAACGGACTCATTGTGTTTGAGTCGTTCTAGCCCAGGAAATGAAATAAACAAAGTGCCAAGAAAACGCGTATTAATATAAAAACAAGGGAGGATAACGGGAATGCAACGCAACAAGGATCATGGTTACAAGTAGTAATGGTAACCGCAGACATGCATGTTTCTGGCTCATTAGCCGTCATCAGTGCGGCATAACCAAGAAGAGTATTGCACTTGGCTAATGAGCCAGAAACATGCATGTCTGCGGTTACCATTCCTACTTGTAACCATGATCCTTGTTGCGTTGCATTCCCGTTATCCTCCCTTGTTTTTATATTAATACGCGTTTTCTTGGCACTTTGTTTATTTCATTTTCTGGGCTAGAACGACTCAAACACAATGAGTCCGTTTCGCCAACGTGGCGACGCTGGTTGCTAGCCGAAAACCCATTGGCACAGCTAGCCGAAAGCACAAAATGGCGATAGGACTCCTGTGTGAGCGTTCGTTGTTTTTGTGTTTCTTGACACATGTTTCCCCAACATCCTTTGCTCCCAAGTACCCAACACTTTTGCTAGCCAAGTGCAATACTCTTCTTGGTTATGCCGCACTGATGACGGCTAATGAGCCAGAAACATGCATGTCTGCGGTTACCATTCCTACTTGTAACCATGATCCTTGTTGCGTTGCATTCCCGTTATCCTCCCTTGTTTTTATATTAATACGCGTTTTCTTGGCACTTTGTTTATTTCATTTCCTGGGCTAGAACGACTCAAACACAATGAGTCCGTTTCGCCAACGTGGCGACGCTGGTTGCTAGCCGAAAACCCATTGGCACAGCTAGCCGAAAGCACAAAATGGCGATAGGACTCCTGTGTGAGCGTTCGTTGGTGCCCTTTGGTTCTTAAAGATGTTGTGGATTTAGCTATATATGAAAATTTTCTTGGTCTTCTTTTTTCTATTTCAATATTGTTATCAGAGAGCCATATTAAAAAATTACAGATCCCTTTTGTGAGAAATATTATAAATGTCTTTATTAAACATTGAAAATCTTTATATGGTTAATAATGTCCACTTAATATCACATCTTTGTGATGATGTAGATTTATTAGGCACATTAGGCAAGTTTTCGGCTTTTCCATTTGAAAATTATTTAGGAGAGATACAATCATTAATAAAATCTCCAACTAATCCTTTACAACAAGTGCATCGACGACTTGTTGAAAAGGATTTTTTAATTTCACAGCCAGTTTCTATTTTAACTTGGAAATCAAACATGTAATGGGGGCACTTACTTTTAATGAAAATTTTATATGGAATCAACAGTTTCATAAATTGACTTTACCAGGCATAACCTTGTCAACATTTTATCATTTTAAAACAGATAGCTATGTTTTAATCGGGAAAAAAGTAGTTGAAGTACATAATATAGCGAAAGCTGCTGACAGCCAAATATATCTTATTGGCAGGGAGTTTCTTTGTTATTTAGACTTATATACATATCCACATCCTTCCAGCAATTTAAATATTTTTATAGTTGAAAACCTTACAGAACTTAAAGAATGGCCTGTTAGTGAAATAACTGCCAAATGTATTGTTCTTAAATTTAAGGGTTGTTTAATTATTATTATTATTCATAGCCAACTTTAAGGCTCCGCTATCATAGCACCTCATATGTAAAATTTTGATTGACCAATTATACCATTTTAAAAGTCAGAAAATGGTCATAAAATGTCAATTGGTTTGATTAATTGGTCAGTGATAAAAAAAAATTATTAAGCATCAAACTTTTCAAGGTCAATTAATAATTTTAGCACCTCATTTCTCACAAATACCAAAAATGACGACTTTATTCGGTAGATAATGATCTACTGATAATTGGTCAGCCAAAATAAATAACTGGTCATATCAATTTTATTTCATAAAAATTAATGAAGTCGCCTTGACAGTTGTGCGCATACGCTGGGACCCCGAAACAATCAGGATAGTAAACATAAGAATTACGAGTATCTATTATAAAACAAACAAAGTGAGGACATGATTTTTTTTATTCCCTATAGTAAATAATTTGAAAAATATTATTTAAGAAAAAACATATATACTTAAAATTCATACTAACTATTTTATCGTTTATTACATATTGAAATATTTGAATGGTAATATACAAGACCTTATTCCAAGTCTTTTCTTAATGAGAACATTTATTTATACATTTGTATTAACTTATTATTATCCATAGGTATAGCATTGAAATATTTTGCATGCCAATGAAAACTTGTTTTGCTAAAATAAATACATAAAATGGTTTAAAATTATTTACTACATGCCTAGATTTTTATTCTTTCAACGAAATAATCGTGCTTGTTATTATTTTATTTTTTCATCGAAAATTTAGAACAGCTTTACTTTTATGATAGCATCTGTTATTTCAGTCCGGTTCCTTTTTGTATTATTTCTACGTTTATAGTTTTATCGGACATAAGAGTTTCGTTAATCCATATTTTAGTTTATTGCACGCTTTTACCCTGTCATAAAAATGGACTACAATTACACCTACTATTGTCTCATTAGTACCACTCTATTTTTCTCAAAAAATTTCTTTAGACCGCCCACAACCTTACTGCCTGGCCCTTCTTCCAATAAGAGTTTTTTTGAATTGTTAATTTTAAAAAGTTTAATTATTTTAAAAAATTAAAAAAAAACATTTACACTTGATTGTGTACGAACTATTTTATCGTTTATTATATATTGAAATATGTGAATAATTATTCTAATCTATTACATTAAAATTAAACATTTACTAATATACTGAATCTACAAGCTAAGAATTAGTTGTAGATGTTAAAAATTATTTATTAAACATTTGAATAATTAAATTTTTTTACATTAATAACATGTCCATTAATTTGTCAACCGAATATGTAATTATTTTTTCGGTTGTTTTCTTTTATCCTTTGATTCCTGTGGCCGACGTCATTTCTAACATAAATTGCTGCGCTCGGGGTGAGTATCGGATCGTTCACAATCGATATTGATCTATCTGATAGATCATCCTGGAGTTCCCATCGTCCACTGATCCTTTTGCAGTAGGCTCTAAAGTGCTTAGGAGTATGAGCAACTACTCCTCTTAAGCTATAAATGACAATTTTTTTTAGTAAACAATAGTGATATGTTATCAATAGCATTACAGCTACAGCTTTAATATTAATTCTCTCCAAGAAAATGTATAATTACCTGAATTGATTATTGTTCGCTGAAAAATTTAAACTTTTCTCTAGGTCAGACAGTTTGCAGCATAACAACAATGATTTTAAATATTTTCTTAATTCTAACTCCACAAACAAATGGTGATTATAATCTCTACTGACGTTACAAATTTGATAACATTTAGAGCATACCCATCCTTAAACAGTTTTTTTGGAGAATTTATCCATAATATTGTTACTTTAGTGGTGTATTGGCCACAACTCTCACAATTATATGTGTCGAATCCACTGGGACATTCTGTAAAACATTTCTACCAAACTTCCACTAACGTAGAATACATATTCAATCTTTGTGGAAAAAGTGGACATGCTTCTTTCGATGAATTTGATTTTATTTTTTCTGGAAAGATAGACACTAATAACCTTGCTCTTTATTTATAGACTGGGTCCATTTTAGAGGTTGTAATAAAATTGATCATAAATATCATTGTTTTCGACACACTTAATTTAGCGAAGGAATGATAGGATGGGTCATCCACAGCCGCCATAGCAATTATTTGAATAATTGAATCAAAAGGACACCTATTTTTTACGTAATAATGCGTATTGTTGATTAACACGGCTCTTAATGAGTTCTCATTCGTTAAAATATTCATATTTTTCGTAGTTATTTTTGCATCCGCGTTATCGTTGACAAAAGAAATACTAGGTTGACTTTGAAAATAGAAAACCATTTTTTTTCTTTTGTTGCCTTACTATAAAATATTTTCTTGTATAGGCTTTTCAAAATCGTTCTTTTCTTTTTTAAATTTATTTCTCCAATTATCATAGGTGTTTGCGTCTTCATTTATGGTTTCATTTCATTTCATTTCATTTCATTTCATCCGTTGAACAATTTTCCTCTGTATTACTTTCGTGTGATTCTCTTTTAACTTCTTGCAAATCGTTAAGCAAATGGCTATTTAATATGGCTGATCCTCCATGAAAATCTTGAAATTCAATCTTTAAAAATTTGTCCACCCGGATAAGATTTTTATAATTTGATAGAACGCGATTTTTCTTATCATTGAAATATGCTTTAATATAACTCGTTGTTGCGTGATCGTGTTTTCTGGGTAGACATGCTGTAGACCAAAGCGGAAATTCTGAAGCGATGGTTTTGAAAAAATCATCTACGAATCTTTTGTTGTAAAACCCATTCACCTCTGTACCATTTTGATCGATTTCACCCGCTGCTTCTCGAATCCTGTTAATCCATATTTTAATACTCGACTGGGATTCATCATTTGAAATTTCTCTGAATTTTTGTTCAGCTTCTTCTGAATTCATTGATAATACTTCATCACTTAAATTATATGAACGGTCGCTGATGATTTTTTCTAAATCCTTTCTAACCGCTATTACACTCTTTCCGCTTCGTAAAGTTTTTTTAGTATTGTTTCAAATTCATTTATTGTCTGTGCATCGATCATTAATGCTACACAAAACAGATAAAACTTTGTAATTTGATTATTTTCAATCGTCTTGATGCACTGCCAGTTGGCTATCATTTTGATAAAGTAAGCAACATCCAATCTTAAATAGGTTGAGGTTGGTGGACGCGTTTTACTTGAAGGCACTAATTGCACTTAAGAAAACCGTTTCAATATACGTTTTTATATTCTGCTCATTAAAAGCCAATACAAGTGCATTGATTACTGCTCTAGAACAATCACAGGTTACCTCATCAGGTTTTGGAGCACCCATGCGAATCCAATTTTTTAACCATAATTCAATTAATATGGTGCTTTGATAATAATTGATATACTGACAAAGTACATTGATTAAAATTAATAACAATTGCATATATGACCACTTGTGCGACCATTGTCGTATACGATTTTTTTACATATGCTTCCTGTACCATCGATGGCAATTGATAATTTTTGTTTTTTTATTTTCATCAAATGATGGTACCGCTTGTATGCATGTAATTGTAGATTAGAGCCGTAGAAGACATAAAATTTATCTTTTTTTATATCACGAATGAAATTGTTAAATTCGTGGCTATACCTCATATCTTCAATTGTTTTTATAATATCAATTTTGTCCTCTTTTTTAACACCAAGATCATTGTCTCGAAATTCACTAACACATTTTCGGATAACTTGTGCTGTGGGTATAGTAGGAGGTATGCGTCGACTTCCTAATGTACTGAGTTGTTTTTTCAGCCAATTATTTGGTCCAACGACAGCAGCTTCTTGACCAATTTTAGCCCGCTTGATTTTCCTTACAGGCCTTTTGACGTTTTTATGTTTTAAATCAAATACTGTATCTCTACATCTAACCCGTAATGTTGCAGGAAATATCGTTGGTTCAACGTCTAGAAATCCATAAAATGGATTATTACATTCTTTGCTCTTGCATTTGCCTCGGATGATCAAATAATAAATGGCACTTTCGTTATTATACACTTTAGCATTTTTAAATATAAATGCACACCGTGATTCACTAACTTTAAAAAATTCCTCTGCTACATAGTCTGTCCAAGCCCATCTTTGCAGAACAGGATAATCGCGTCCATTGTAATTAACAGTATTATTTTCTTGAAGCTTTTGATACACTTCTTCAGATAGTTTCAATTCAAATTCATCTAAATTTGGTGCTTCCCAATCTTCATCATCGTCATTATCCCCAACTGTAGAATTGAAAGTATGATCATTTGAAAATTGAGATAAATTTATTGTTTCATCAGAAATACCAGCCGAAGTATCCTCAGGATGTAATTTTGTCCATATCTCACGTCTATCTTCTTTGCATTCTCTATATACATCTCTTGCGTTTCATTTTCCTGTGAAATGTTTGCTAATTTCAACCCAGATGGGCTTGAGACGGTCCTGGAAGTGACTTTCTATCTTGAGGGAGACGATCAAGATATTGACGGAGGACCGATAAACACTCCTCAAGTGATACCTTGGAAACACGAGTAGGTTTTCTTTTCGAATTACAATCCATCTTTGAATAGGTTTATAAATTAGCACTCTCGCTATTAAGCACAATAAGCACTGAATTTCACCGAGCTAGAAAAAACGTTTTTCGCAGTATTTATAAACCAAAACAGCACTGGATTTCACTGAATCAAAAAAAGCGTCTATTCGCAGCGTTCGTCTTACACTATCAATAATAATTTTTATTCAATCAAAGGTTGCAATTCGTCACCAGGATAATAATTCGTTACATGTGCAGCTCGAGAAAGATCGACCGAAAATGTTATAATTTCAGAGAAGCAAATTGTAGTAATGTGTAAATTTTTTGAAATTAACAATTGAAAAAAAGGCTTATTGGAACAAGGGCCAGGCAATAAGGTTGTGGGCGGTCTGAAGAAGTTTTTTGAGAAAAATAGAGTGGTACTAATAAGACAATAGTAGGTGTAATTGTAGTACAGTTTTATGACAGGGTAAAAGCATGCAATAAACTAAAATATGGATTAACGAAATCTTATGTCCAATAAAACTATAAAAGTAGAAATAATACAAAAAGAAACCGGACTAAAATAACAGATGCTACAGATATTTACTATAGGGAATAAAAAAAAAAATCATGTCCTCACTTTGTTTGTTTTATAATAGATACTCGTAATTCTTACGTTTACTATCCTGATATTGTTTGGGGGTCCCACCGCATGCGCACAACTGTCTACGCGACTTAATTAATTTTTATGAAATAAAATTGATATGACCAATTATTTATTTTGGCTGACCAATTATCAAAAGATCATTCTCTATCGAATAAAGTCGTCATTTTTGGTATTTGTGAGAAATGAGGTGCTAAAATTATAAATTGACCTTGAAAAAGTTTGATGCTTAATAAAAATTTTTCTATTACTGACCAATTAATCAAACCGATTGACCTTTTATGACCATTTTCTGACCTTTCAAATGGTATAATTGGTCAATCATATGAGGTGCTATGATCGCGGAGCCCAACTTTAAGTATTTTTTTTTTACATGTATATAGCAGTATATTTACTTCGGCAACTATACCAGGTGATTCAAATAAGTGTTTAAGATCCCTGTAACTTTGTTATTTGAATGAAAAGTGTGGCACATTTTTAAAAAGGTGATTTTTAGAGAAATTTGGCAGTCATACCTATATTTTTTATCAATTTCCGATTTTAGAGCCCTCTTGAGGGAAAACCAATTGTTACATAATTCATAATGTGGCATTTTATTGAAGATATTTTTTATTAGTAGTTCAGTGCAATAAATAAGATTATATCCTGGATTCACATTTAATAAGTAAAATTAAGTTAACAGCAAAAGTGCCTATCTTTAGCTTTTTAGTTGGTTTTGCTTATTAAATGTGATTCCAGGATAATCTTATTTATTGCGTTGAATTACTAATAAAAATAGGTTTCAATTGAGGTGTCACATTTTGAATAAAGTAACAATTGCTTTACCCTTAAGAGGGCGCTAAAATCCTAAGTTGGTACACAATATTGGTATTGCTGAATTCCTCTTGGTACATTCCTTATCTTAACTTTGGTGGTAGATCGCACCATCACTTAAAAGCATTTGTATTAAGATGTTGAAAATAAACCTTGAAAACCCAATAAAAAAATGTGTAAGGTTTAAAACAGTTTTTAGTTCAAATTAAAAAGTTACACGGCCCTCATGGAACATCTAAATCATCCGGTACGTATCTTTATCCTACTTACAATGAAATATTACTTGATTTGTGTACAAATAGGTAAAAACTTTTGTATTTTGATATATAAGTATTAAATAGGTTTCTTTGTAAGCTTTTGTGTACTACAACTTTGTTCACAAATTTTGTAGGTTAGATTAATATGGATGTAAAATTGGTGGGGATATTTTGGTTACATTCAAAAGTGACCGGCCACTTTCCATAAAGTAACCGGTCACTTTCCTAAAATAACCGGTCACGTTTAAAAGTGACTGCCAACAACAAACAGCTATTTGTAATAATTAAGGTTCTTAATGTAAAACTTCCTCAATATGTTTCTCATATTATGATAAATAAATTTTGTTATGATAATGTAACCTCTTTTTTCTTAAGATGTTAAATGCTCGTTTTAGAGAGGTTAACCCGTGCGAACGGCACTCAGGGGGTAGGAGGAGAGCGAGCGTGGATTTGAACGAGCTAGATGATACAGTGTTGAAAAGATATAAAGGGATATACTTGCTAGAAGATTAAAAGATACAAGAAATTAAAAGGGACTAAAGAGGAAATGACTGAAATGATGGAAAAGGAAAAAGGAATATGGGCGCCACTTATTTTTTTATTTTAAGGATGGGAAAATATAAGAAACCCAGATGGAAAAAAAATTGACTATGTATGTTGGATAAAATGATTTATCTGTGGTTGTAGATAAAGTTAAAATTAGAAAGATATAAGAGATATAAGATAAGATAAAGTAAAATTAGGTAACCCGGCAGATGTTCTTGCTAAAAATTTAAATTACACACTTTGATTGTTAAAACTAGAAAGATAAAGTTATACTTACTATTTTCTTTACTTATCACAACGGCTACAGTTCTATTAGTGAGATAAGGATGTTTTCTTCGATCAAAATTAATAATTTAAATACGTCTCGTTCTTACTATTGATTAAATTAGATCAGAATAACTTACACCAGGTCGGAAAGAAAACACATAGTTAAACAATAAACAATATTTATTACTCTAAGAAGTAATAAGTCAGATGTACAAGCAAAAAAAATAATAGACATATAAAATACCAACAATTTAAATATGATAACATACAGTTAAACACCTTAGTGTTTAAACATACAGAGAACTAATACTACACATTCAATAACAGCTAAGTAATATTGTATTGTTATTTTTTGTGTACCCAATTAAGCAAAATGTGAAATAAAAAATATTAAAGTGTGATAAAATGTTATATCAAAAAAATACTAAATCATCTTTAGCTTAAAATTTTACTCGAGTAAAAAATATGGAGTACTATATACCAGTTTAATTTTAGAAATTTAACTTATGAGAGATATTGAGAGATACAAAAATTTATCAATAAAATGCGTTACAAAAAAACTGCGTTAGACCCTGCACACCGCTTTCACTGAAAATTTAATCGTGTATTCGGTAGGCTTTTCCGATGTTTCACGTAACGATTAAAGGTTTTCACACTGAGGTCTGTAGATAAGTACCGGCTTTTCAAAAAAAAACAGGTTACACTATGGAGTTTACGGTCACTACTTATGTTAATTCTCCACACGCTAATATTTATTATGTAGATGACAATTAAATCCTTACTCCAAAGAAATAAATGGTACTCGTTTTTTCTTGTAGTAAAGCGATAGTAGTAAATCAAAAAAACTTACAGTTTGGCTCCTAGGTAGTATAATTAAATTAGGTGCACGCCCAATTTCTGTAATGCGGCAAAATTCAGATACTCATCAGTAATTATCGACAGCTTTTCATCAGAACTATTAACCATCACTAATAAACTGACTTTAACTTATTAGAAACGTTCAAAAGACTTTTTAAGCGTCTCAAGATAAAAAAACCGCCAAAACTGGAATTATCGTTAACAGAGCACTTGTTAATCTCAATGCTTCTTCCTGACTGACTCGAAAAATCCGTTAAGAAGACTATCTAGCGTATGCACCTAGGTCATATGATGGGAGCGTGAAATTTGATTGGACGATTATGTCATAAGATCTACTTGTTTGCGCGGATGTTTCTCCACAACGGTACAACTGAAAGATCTGACTCTGCATAGCAACAAAAACCGTTAGGGTTGTAATTCTGGACGTAGCATCTAATAAATCGAGAATACAGGGCGGTAATAAGTAAGAAAGAATTAATGATTAAAAAGAAATTTTTTATCATCCTGTTTTTTTAAGAATGCTACACAGCCCCCTCCGAAGAGAAAAAACTGGGTGAAAGACACTGTTTTTTAAGAAAAGGTAAGCAATGTTGGGACAACAGTAGTGTTCTTTAAAAAACCAAATCCGATAGAAGTAGAGAGCATCATAACGCAGAAGGCAATACTACAAGGTTGGTATTTACTTAGGTAAAATTGGGTATCAGCGTTAGTTACTGAAAACGATATAATATTCGCACTATTCATCAGCGCGTTAATATACAAGTGAATCTACACGAGGGTTTGAAGAACCACAAGGTAGGTAAAGTGTATCAGATCAACAGATCTTTGATACTATGTGACCAGATTTCTAAAACGGTAACGGCCAACCGGAGGATCACAAAGTGATCGGGAACGGTCTACTCCGAAGTTTCTGCACGGAAACAAAACAGTGTGCAGCTCGGCCTAGACGGGCAGCCCTAAGTGGTATCTTAAAGCAAGTCAAAAAAGTATTTATATTGCCCTTGACATAAGATGTCAGGACACACACGCATGGAAGAACGTAAAGAAGGCTATGTTCCCATAAGTAAAATTTCCCATAGGAGGCACAACGCGTATTTCCACTTTTGGGAAACTCCTATAAAGAAAAAAGCTGAATTTAAACCAAACTGTTTATAATAATTTTGAAAAGGAAGAAGGAAACACGGACGATAGTTATAATTAGGAATCTAATAAGCCTATCGGCCCCATTAGATCCGACAGTCAAGGTAGGTACGCGATACGTTAACATCTAGAAAGATGTTTGGAAATGTTCCGTCCTGCTTGGTTGATATTAAGGATATCAACGAATATACAGTAAGGAAGAGAAGAAAACAGCAATTACTAAAAATATAGTTCTCATTGAGAACACAAATAAAAGATCTTAAGGTAATAGATCACACTATGACATTAACAGGAATCCGACAAATCTTACAACCAAATTATCCTAACAATCTTCAATCTTAGCTAGAAAAAAAAATAAAGAGAGTAATAGAAGAAAGAAAGAGAGGAGAAAGAATATTTATCTGTCTTCCTTATAATCTCAACAGACCCACTGCCGGAAAGAGTTCCCTACGGCTTTCCTAGGCTTATCTCTCGTGACAAATTACAAGGTCAAAATAAAATTCCAGAAGAAGTAGTTAAGATTGAATTTTGTTAGTCAAAAAAAGTAAAGTGATTCCAAAAGTAGTCATGTTACGGACCAAAGTTCTTTAAATCAACGGTATGTAAAAGTATAAAATTGTATGAAAGAACGAAAAAAAATTAAAAAAATTAAAAAAAAAAATTTTCAAAAAAAAATTTCAAAAAATTTTTCCCAAAAAAATTTTTTCATGTGTCTTCCACTAATGTACGATAACCGTCTCATATCCATATTAAAGATAAAAAGTAGTTTATGGATGATAAACGAGGAATAAGGTAACTAAAAAATGTCTTCAAAACATAAAAACAGTAATAAATATTACTGAACGATACGATAAAAATCACAAGTGCTGAAGCACCTATACGGTAAGTTAACGGTAGACAAAGGAAACAAATAATTTTACCTTCAAGAGAATAAATACAAGTGTCGATGCACTCATACGATAGGTAAGCGGTAGTTAAGAGAAAAGTATTTCCTCTTTCGAGACGATATATGTAAGTGTTTACACACTTAAGCGATAAATAAGCGATAAGTAAGGGGAAGTAAACTTTCTCCTTCAAAACAAGTATAAGTGTTAATACACTTAAACGAAAAAAAAATAAAAGTTGGACATAGAGAAACATATAGCTAAGGAAGTTAACAAGACATATGGAAATTGAACGAAAGAGAATAGGGAAAAAGGTTGCACTTAGTCGCCTCTTACGACAAGCAGTTTATCGCTTTGGGGGTATTCTACATAATCCCGCCTCCCAAAAGGGAAGGAGATAACGAAACATATTTACAGTTGATTCAGGGCGAGATGTTGAGAAACGGAAAGGTAGAAAAAGAGAAGATAGAAAGGAAATGCTTATACGGATACTTCTAAGAAAACAAAGAAACAATCGTTCCTATTCGGAGAGTTCATCTTCAGAAGAATCGTCGGAATCAGAGACATAAGGCTTAAGATCTTTTATATGCCAATTTCCTGCTTTTGATCCATCGGGATTTTTTAGTGAATAAACTAGTGGAGATAATTTCCGGACAACTGTACATAAGATATATTTAGGAGCTAATTTAGACTTAAACTTATCGGCAGCTTTGGAGAGGACTTTATTTCTTCTCCACACCTTATCACCAACATTGAATTGTATGTTTCGACGACGTAGATTATAGGTTTTGGAATTCCTTTGATAGGCTTGGTGAAGGTTGTGTTGTATTTCGGAAAAAATATCTTTTAAACCTTGTATATCAAAACGTATTTATCGTATTGTTCAGGAGCATTAAGGGACATAGGACTATCAGCGGCATTAACGGAATAGTAATTTCCAGATATAGGTACATCGATATAACACCTAATAGAGGTTCCAATGGTTTTATTCGTTCTTTAAACAAAATTACACTGTGGTGAATAGACGGCATTGAACCATATTTTTTGAACTTTGTATTGATCACAAAGGTGTTTCATCATTGGATTATTAATGTTTCTAGCGTTATCACAGATAAGGAATTGAGGGACACCAAACATAAGAAATACTTCATTTTCTATGAAATTAACGATATTTTTGGTGGTAGCTTTTCGTAAGGGTTGTAATAAGGTAAATTTAGAAAACCAATCGGTAACGACAAGGAGCCAGGTATATCCTTTTTTGGAACGGGAGAGAGGACCAATAAGATCAAGTGCGATAATTTGCCAAGGAAATTTGGCAGATTTCTCTTTTCCCATTAAACCCATTTTAGTGGAAGTAGGCATTTTCTGAGCTCCACAAGTTTTACAAGATCGAACAAAACGAAGGACATCGTTTCTCATTTTGGGCCAATAATATCGTTCTTGGATTCGGCTCAGTGTTTTGAAAAATCCAAAATGGGCACAGGTAGGAGGATCATGACAAGAGGATATAATATCATGTCTCTGGGGCTTTGGTACGAAAATTTTCCACTCAATTTCATTGGTGGCGAAAGGCAATTTGGAAGGGATTAGTTTATAGACCAAATCATTTTCTACTTTCCATTGAGGATAAAGCTCAGGGTGTTGAAGAATTTTAGTACGAAACTCATCAAACCATATGTCTATACGATTAGTGTCCACCTCAAGATACGAGATCTGGGGTTGTTCGGGGAAAGCACGACTCAAAGCATCTGGAACGAGATGGGAAGATCCTTTACGGTGGATAAGGTCGAAATTATGTTGACGAAGGCGCATAGCCCATCGAGCAAGTTTTCTAGAAGGATTAATGATATTTCTCAACCAACGTAAGGAGTGGTAGTCGGTAATTAATTGGAATTTGGTACCTTCTATATAGGGACGGAATTTTTCGATACTGAAGATAACGGCTAGACATTCTCGTTCTGTGACAGAGTAGTTTCCTTCTGCTCGGGATAAAGTTCTGCTAGCATAAGCTATTACGACATCTGAACCATCTAATGACTGTGTGAGGACACTGCCAAGGCCAGTATCACTAGCATCACACTGGATTACGAAAGGTTTAGAGAAGTCTGGTTGTGTTAACACAGGGGCAGAAATAAGGGCTTCTTTTATTTAAGTGCAAGAGAACTCCGCTTTGCTAGTTCATTCAATGGATTGTTTTTTCTTTTTTCCTTTTAATAAATCATTGATAGGAGAGACAAGGGAAGAAACGACGGTACCAGGAACACATGCCAATGAATCTTTTGACTTCCGTAAAAGTTGTTGGACGGGGATAATTAATCATGGCAGAAATTTTGTCAGGGTCTGTTTTTAAGATATTGTTCCCTACGATATAACCCAGAAATTTTAATTCCGGCTTAAAAAACTCACATTTTTTGACATTTATCGTTAGGTTGGCGTCTTTTAGCTTATTTCTGACTTCAGATAAGAGACGAATATGTTCTTCAAAAGAATTTGAACAGATAATAATGTCGTCAAGGTAACAAAAGATATTTGGTTCGTAAGCCGGACCGAAGATAGCGTCAACTAAACGTTGTTGGGTTTGAGCAGACTTGCACAATCCAAAAGGCATCACAGTGAATTAAAAAGAACCTCTACCGATAACACTGAAAGCGGTTTTTTCTTTCGAAGAAGGATCTAAAGGGACTTGCCAAAAAGCTTTCCGTAAGTCTATTGAAATAATTAATTTGGTGCCTTTGAGTAGGGAGAGAATTCGGTCTATGTTTGGCAAAGGGTAGGTATCGTGTGTAGTTACTTCGTTGAGAGCTCGGCCATCGAAACAGAAACACTATTCATTATTAGCCTTTTTAACGAGAAGGACTGGAGAACACCAAGGACTATTTGAGGGTTCAATAACACCTAGACGAAGCATTTCGTCCAATTCGTCGTTAAGAATCTTCGACATGTAGGGAGACAACGGGAATGGTCTTTTTTTGAAAGGTTTGGCATCTCCGGTATCGATATGCATTTGGATTTTATCGGTACGACCTAGCCTATTGGTATTACTGATAGCAGAAAAGGATTCTATTGTATCTTTAGCTAGTGTCTGTTGGACAGGAGTTAGAATATCGATGGTACTAAGGGACGTGGTGTTTAGTTCTGGTTCCATCTCAGAGAAAAACTGGGGTTGGAAGTGCTGTTAGAAGACCAGGTATTTTTGGAGAAATCAATGACAAGGGAAAAGGTTTTTACAAAGTTATTTCCAAGAATAAAAGTGCAAGGTAATGAAGGGACGACCAATGCCTTAATGACATGTAAAATATTTTTAGCTATAATCGGTAGATCTACAGTACCAGAGACAACTTGGTTGGTGCCATCTGCTAGGGAAACGTTTCAATGTTCAGAGGAATTAATCTGTACATTATTGACTTTAAGAAAATCTATGGCTTTATTCCCAACTACGGTAATTGAACAACCAGTGTCCAAAAGGACAACGAAATTTGTCGAAAAGATTTGTATGGATAACTACTTGATTGCAGTTTCCTGCTAATCAATTGTCATTTCAGTAAAACGTTTATCAAATAGATGTCAAAGATAATAATAGTATACCTAATACTATTATGACGTTTTACAGAGTCTTTGAAAATCAAAGAACATATAGACCGTTTACTAAGAACCAACAACTACTTCCCTGGCTATATGCCACGACGGACATTGAATTACAGTTCAAAGTTAAACGGGGTTAGTATATCTGCAAGATAGAACTAACCATTTTAGTTTGCAATTCGATAGGATATCACTTGTAGACCGGTTTCGACGTATTGCGTCTCATCAGTACAAGGAAAATATCCATCCAGAGGCTCTAAGAGCAACTAGATTGGAGATATGTCTGAAATCGCACAAATACATTATCTTTAGTAAAGAAAATGTTAAAAGTGCGATAATAGCGACATCTCCATAACTAATTGCAAACTGAAATTCTATTTGACAAAAAACCTCTCGGCTTTGTAGGGTTAACTACTTGATTGCAGTTTCCTGCTAATCAATTGTCATTTCAGTAAAACGTTTATCAAATAGATGTCAAAGATAATAATAGTATACCTAATACTATTATGACGTTTTACAGAGTCTTTGAAAATCAAAGAACATATAGACCGTTTACTAAGAACCAACAACTACTTCCCTGGCTATATGCCACGACGGACATTGAATTACAGTTCAAAGTTAAACGGGGTTAGTATATCTGCAAGATAGAACTAACCATTTTAGTTTGCAATTCGATAGGATATCACTTGTAGACCGGTTTCGACGTATTGCGTCTCATCAGTACAAGGAAGATATCCATCCAGAGGCTCTAAGAGCAACTAGATTGGAGATATGTCTGAAATCGCACAAATACATTATCTTTAGTAAAGAAAATGTTAAAAGTGCGATAATAGCGACATCTCCATAACTAATTGCAAACTGAAATTCTATTTGACAAAAAACCTCTCGGCTTTGTAGGGTTAACTACTTGATTGCAGTTTCCTGCTAATCAATTGTCATTTCAGTAAAACGTTTATCAAATAGATGTCAAAGATAATAGTATACCTAATACTATTATGACGTTTTACAGAGTCTTTGAAAATCAAAGAACATATAGACCGTTTACTAAGAACTATTATTATCTTTGACATCTATTTGATAAACGTTTTACTGAAATGACAATTGATTAGCAGGAAACTGCAATCAAGTAGTTAACCCTACAAAGCCGAGAGGTTTTTTGTCAAATAGAATTTCAGTTTGCGATTAGTTATGGAGATGTCGCTATTATCGCACTTTTAACATTTTCTTTACTAAAGCCATGAGCTTCTCCTTTCAAAATTAAGTTATTATGGTTTTAATTTAGATGCTGCTTGTTTACTTAAAAGTTTTGTAGCTAATAGGTACTTGAGTGTTTTTTCTGATAATAGATATTCTGACAGTTCAAAGATCGCATCTGGTGTCCCACAAGGATCAATCCTGGGACCCTTGCTGTTTCTTATTTACACTGCTGATATCTTAAATTCAGTTAAATATCGTAAAATTCAAGCTTTTGCAGATGATACTCAAATATACTTTGGTTTTAACCTTGAAGATCTAAAAGAATGCGAACTATGTGTAAACAGTGACCTAAAAACTTTGTTTGATAACTGTAAACAACATAATTTAAACCTTAACCCAGCAAAGAGTTGCCTTATGATTTTTGGAAACAAAAATAACTCAACTATCTTAAAAAGTTCATTAAAAATAAAAATTAATGAAACTACGTTATCCTTTGTTGACAAAGCAAACAACTTGGGCTTGACTTTGGATACTTCTTTGAGATTTAAAGAACATTTAACGAAAAATTTTTAAAAAACCTTCTGCTCACTTAAAATATAAAAAATATAACAATAGACATATTCTTGGTCGTAGTTTGAAAAAAAAATTAGCAGAATGTTTAGTTTTATTAAATTTTAACTACTGTGACTATATTTACGGATTTTGTCTCGACCAAGAGAGCAAGAGCAGAATTCAGAAAGTACAAAACGCATGCATTCGTTTTATATATGGTTTAAAAAAATTTGATCATGTATCCTCCTTTTATAAAAATATTAATAACCCCTCTACTGCTCCACTATCAATTCTTGACCGTCTTATAAGTCGTAATAAAATTCATAAAATAAACATTCGGAATCCATCTAAACTAACCATACCTCAACACCGGACAGCCATTTTTCAACGATCTTTTTCGTATAATGCAGTCAAATTGTTTAATGCTATTCCATCACACTTATTAAATCTAAATTTAACTTCTTTTAAAAAATATTATAAAAAGTACCTACAGGATCTACAAAATAAAAAATATAATAATTCTTAAAAATGTATTATTCGCACTAAATTGATAAAAAAATATTTTTATAGTTATTCATTTAATTAGAAAATTCTTGATACTTAGTAAATTTTTTAACATTATAAAATAATATGTAAGTTTGGTTCAGTAGAGTAGCTCCAAGCTAGACTGCGCCGGACCTACATTTATTTAAATTTTTTCATTTATTATATCATATGAATTAAAGTTGTTTAAATTCTTTTTTATTATAACATATGTATTTCAATGTATTCTAATAAAGACATGTTTATTTATTTATTTATTTATTAAATCGGGGACAGTATTTACATTGGAAAGGGTGACGTGAGGGATATATTCTGGAAGTAAATTTCGGGTGTTGTATTTTAATTTGCTGACTTCAGCTGGTTCGCGAGAGAGGCGTTTGAAAAGAGAAGTTATTTGAGCAACAAAAATAATAATAGACTCATTCTTTTTCTGTTTGTAACTTTTAATTTCCTCCCAGAGTTGTTCATCATTTTCTGGGGGTAGGAAGGTTGATTTAAGAACGTTAGTGAGTTCATCCCAAGAATTGAGAGAGGTTTTGATGCTGCGGAACCATATTAAAGCATCCCCAGTGAAAAGTTCAACTGCTGATTGAAAAAGGGTTTCAGGTAGGATGTTGCGAGACTCAGCTAGTTCTTTAACTTTTTCCAGAAATTCGGAAACGCTTTTAGGATCACCATTGGATTTTATATTCCATTTCGATAAAGGGAAACGATCTAAATATCTAATTTCGGGAGTAGAGACGTTAATTACGGGTACTGTGCTATCTATATTCGGAACTGAACTAGAAGAAAGTGAATTGTTTAAGGGAGTGGTTTTATCAATCATTTCTTGTTCTAGAAGAAGAAGAAGTAGTTTTAGATTCATCGCGGAAATTTACATCTTCCTCGGAATGATTTTCAGGTAAAGGTAAACGTTGTATTCTACCTAACAAATGAGCGATCCTAGATTTTACTCTACGAAAACATGAATCTGAAGCAGAACCTTCAAACTCCTCGATTAAATTAGAAACGCTGTCAATAGAATTTTTAATTGCTACTTTTTCATCTTCTAAGTCAATGTTTTCTAAAGTGAACGTACCGTTTGTTTCTTTGGCTAACAATCTTTTAAAGACTTTTCTTTTATCCTCTATTTTCCTGTTGGTGGCTGTTCCTCTGATCTTTAACTCGTAATTAATTTTGTCTGCCGTTAGAAAATTTACTTCAAAATTAGCCATTTTGATAAGGAAAAGTAACGAAAATTTTCGATATTAAAAGTGTGTAATTTTATTGTTGGTAAATAAAAATTTTATCATCAGGCCCCACGTTGTGGGCGTCAAATTTATGTGTAACCTCTTTTTTCTTAAGATGTTAAATGCTCGTTTTAGAGAGGTTAACCCGTGCGAACGGCACTCAGGGGGTAGGAGGAGAGCGAGCGTGGATTCGAACGAGCTAGATGATACAGTGTTGGAATGATATAAAGGGATATACTTGCTAGAAGATTAAAAGATAAAAGAAATTAAAAGGGACTAAAGTGGAAATGACTGAAATGATGGAAAAGGAAAAAGGAATATGGGCACCACTTATTTTTTTATCTTAAGGATGGGAAAATATAAGAAACCCAGATGGAAAAAAAATTGACTATGTATGTTGGATAAAATGATTTATCTGTGGTTGTAGATAAAGTTAAAATTAGAAAGATATAAGAGATATAAGATAAGATAAAGTAAAATTAGGTAACCCGGCAGATGTTCTTGCTAAAAATTTAAATTACACACTTTTATTGTTAAAACTAGAAAGATAAAGTTATACTTACTATTTTCTTTACTTATCACAACGGCTACAGTTCTATTAGTGAGATAAGGATGTTTTCTTAGATCAAAATTAATAATTTAAATACGTCTCGTTCTTACTATTGATTAAATTAGATCAGAATAACTTACACCAGGTCGGAAAGAAAACATATAGTTAAACAATAAACAATATTTATTACTCTAAGAAGTAGTAAGTCAGATTTACAAGCAAAAAAATAATAGACATATAAAATACCAACAATTTAAATATAATAACATACAGTTAAACACCTTAGGGTTTAAACATACAGAGAACTAATACTACACATTCAATAACAGCTAAGTAATATTGTATTGTTATTTTTTGTGTACCCAATTAAGCAAAATGTGAAATAAAAAATATTAAAGTGTGATAAAATGTTATATCAAAAAAATACTAAATCACCTTTAGCTTAAAATTTTACTCGAGTAAAAATATGGAGTACCATATACCAGTTTAATTTTAGAAATTTAACTTATAAGAGATATTAAGAGATACAAAAATTTATCAATAAAATGCGTTACAAAAAAACTGCGTTAGACCCTGCACACCGCATTCACTGAAAATTTAATCATGTATTCGGTAGGCTTTTCCGATGTTTCACGTAACGATTAAAGGTTTTCACACTGAGGTCTGTAGATAAGTACCGGCTTTTCAAAAAAAACTACTACGTCACTACTTATGTTAATTATCCACACGCTGATATTTATTATGTAGATGACAATTAAATCCTTACTCCAAAGAAATAAATGGTACTTGTTTTTTCTTGTGGTAAAGCGATAGTAATAAATCAAAAAAACTTACAGTTTGGCTCCTAGGTAGTATAATTAAATTAGGTACACGCCCAATTTCTGTAATGAGGCAAAATTCAGATACTCATCAGTAATTATCGACAGCTTTTTATCAGAACTATTAACCATCACTAATAAACTGACTTTAACTTAATTAGAAACGTTCAAAAGACTTTTTAAGCGTCTCAAGATAAAAAAACCGCCAAAACTGGAATTATCGTTAACAGAGCACTTGTTAATCTCAATGCTTCTCCCTGACTGACTCGAAAAATTCGTTAAGAAGACTATCTAGCGTATGCACCTAGGTCATATGATGGGAGCGTGAAATTTGATTGGACGATTATGTCATAAGATCTACTTGTTTGTGTGGATGTTTCTCCACAGCGGTACAACTGAAAGATTTGACTCTGCATAGCAACAAAAACCGTTAGGGTTGTAATTCTGGACGTAGCATCTAATAAATCGAGAATACAGGGCGGTAATAAGTAAGAAAGTATTAATGATTAAAAAGAATTTTTTTATCATTCTGGTTTTTTAAGAATGCTACAATAATATGTTGGTTTATTTTTATAGGTGGGCTCCCTTTCCTATACACTCTTTAAGTCTTTTAAAACAAATTAGCCCAGTGAACATTTTTTTAAACTAGGACAAATTAACGTAATATAGACGTGAAAATCACGTCATTCAACAATTAAAAATAACGTCTTATATCACGTGTAAATCAAGTCACATAAATGACGTCATTGGTCCGAGACTTTAGGAGGTCATTTTCACGTCACTGTACTGGTCATTTCTAGTCATTTCATGACCATATCGACGTCATTTTCACGTGACCTTGCTATCTGGATTAGGGCGTTGGTCCGTTTCAGATACAGTTCGGTAAAATCTCTGCGAAAATTACGTCATCGCTGCTTTAAGATAACGATAATGAATAAGTCTTTGGGGTTATGTAAATAATAAAAAAGGGAAATTCTTTTTTATTTTTATTTGCTAAAAAATATATATAAAACAATATATTTATTATTGATTGTTGGCTTCGTTTAGTAAAATAAACTTAGATTCTCTATTTTTTTCGTAGTAAAGTTTTTAATTAGTAAATAATCTCTAGATAGCGCAATTCGCCTGCAATAAATTCTGCTTCTTTTCAATTTAAGGCATTGTTTTTTGATAAAATTTTAAGTCCTTCTACAAGAAAGTTTGGGTCTTTAATTTTGGACGGTGGGCTCGTTAAAAGACTTGCAAAAAATTCCGAGGGCACAGAAACAAGGAAACAAATAGTGGTCCCAATAAATGCTGTACCGGAAATTTTAAAACAGATGCATAATGATAGTTCTGGAGGACATCTGGGTATCACGAAAACGCTGCAAAAGATCCGAGATAGATTTTACTGAGTAAATTGCACTAATGATGTTAAAGATTAGTGTCGTAAATGCACTACATGTGCTGCCAGTAACGGTCCGCACCGAAAACCGAAGGCGGAAATGCAGCAATACCTGGTTAAAAGTCGTTTAAAAGAATCGCAGTAGATGTATTGGGGCCACTTCCACAGACCGATGTAGGAAACAAGTACATCTTTGTTGTCATGGACTACTTCACTAAATGGGTTGAAGCCTATGCAGTTCCCAATCAGAAAGCCACCACTTTAGCAGATATATTAGTTGAAGAATTCGTGAGCCGATTTGGGGTACCACTAGAATTACACTCAGACCAAGAGAGAAATTTTGAGAGCAAGCTGTTTCAAGAAGTTTGTCAAAGATTAGGCATCCACAAAACGAGAACCACAGCGATGCACCCTCAGTCTGATGGAATGGTGGAACGAATGAACCGGACTATAACCAACTATCTGTCAAAAGTGGTGTCAGATTGTCAGAGGGATTGGGATCGACATATCTCACTATTTCTAATGGCAATTCGATCGGCCATCAACGAATCAACTGGCCAAACGCCTGCGAAGGTCCTGTTCGGTAGAGAAATGAGGCTACCATGTGACTTGGTGTTTGGTTGTAAACCTGGTGAAGAAATGGCCCGTGAACAATATGTCGCCGACCTTCAGAATCAAATGGAGAATATACACAACCTGGTGCGTGGAAAACTACAATTATCTAGGGATCGGATGAAGAGGTACTATGACACACGGACAATAGAAAAGAGTTACCAAGTTGGAGATTTAGTCTGGCTCTATAACCCCCGACGGCGTCGAGGTATTTGTCCCAAATTACAGAAGAACTGGGAAGGTCCTTACACCATCAAGAAGAAGATTAACGATGTCATTTATCGGATCGTGAAAATTCCCAGAGGGAAACCCGTCGTGGTCCATCATGATCGTTTGGCGCCTTACCAGGGAAAACACAGTGGAGATGCACAGCAAGTCCAAGAAGATGGTTTGGCTGGCTTGGGGAGTGTGCGGGATTCCGATGTACGAAATAACATTCCAGGAGGAATGAATGTAAGGAGGGGGCAGTGTAACGGGATAACCGTGAAGGGACCTTAATTTGAAAGATTTTTATTGACAGTTGATTTTTAGAAACTTCTAAAATCACTGACTAGATTAAATAATGTTTCTAGAAAATTCTAGAAACTTCTAAACACACTGACTAGATTAAATAATATTTCTAGAAAATTCTAGAAAGATCTAAACACACTGACTAGATTAAATAAAGTTGTATATAAGGGGATGTATGGGCAGTTAACGTCAGTTCAAGTTCAAGTATTCACAAGAGTTCATTTTATTGTCAAGTAGTTAGACGTTATCCAGCAGAGTTCTGTGTATCTTTACAATTTTGTAAATAAATTGTGTAAAAGTCCCCACAAGTGTTTCAATATCAAGAAAAAAGGCAAACGTAGTAGTATACCACAAGGCTTCGTAGTTGTGTCGTTTGATGTAGTGTCTTTGTTTACCAACATACCGTTAAATTTCATTAATTCCATCATAAATGAACACTTTGATCTCATACAGCCTAACTGTACTAAACCTAAAACAATGTTTGTAAAAATTATTACGTTTTTATATAACCATATGTATTTTTCGTTTAAAAACCAGTTTTATAGACAAAAACTAGGATTACCGATGGGTGGAGCAGCCTCTCCAGTACTAGCTGAGATTGTAATAAACAAAATATTGTATTTTGTACAAGAAAACGTTTCTTTTGAATTCCCATTTCTCTACCAATATGTAGATGAGCTAATAACAGCTGTACCACATGATCAGATGCAAAGTACTCTCTTTGTTTTTAATTCATTTAATTTCCACTTGCAGTTTACTGTAGAGGAAGAGTCCAACTCCTCGGTACCGTTCCTAGATACAAGGGTTGTCAGAACTGAGAATAACATTATTTGTTTAGATTGGTATACTAAGAGTACTAACTCTGTGAGATACATACCATTTAATTCATATCACCCACTTAAGCAAAAAGTAAATACAGTTCTAGCAATGAAAAATAGAATCCAAAAAATTTCACATCCTACATTTAAAGAAAAAAACTTAAAACTGCTTTTCGATACGTTTATTAATAATAACTATCCAAAGAAACTGTTAAACAAACTATTATACACAGACACACAACAAAACATAACTAATTTAACATCTAATAACGAACATAACAACAACAATAACGAAATAGAAGTAAAATATGGAGTGTTGCCCTACATAGTGAGTCTTACACAACCTCTTAAAAGATTGTTTAGGCAATATAACATCAAAATTGCTACTTATGGGTACAAAAAACTTAAATTATTCTACTCTATACTCAAAGACCCCATTCCTCCAGATAAAACTAGTAACATCATTTACGGCATCCCCTGTGAGTCTGGTAAACTCTATATTGGTCAGACCTGTCAACGTCTGAACAAACGGTTAGCACTACACAAGAGTGATTGCATGCACAAGCCCTTAGCGACCAGTCTTGGTATACACACTAATAATAATGACCATCGTGTCCTAAATAATGAGGTAGTGATCCTCGATAAAGCGAAAAAAGACTTCCAACGCAAGGTGCTTGAAATGTGTTACATAACCAACTGCCCCAACTCCCTAAATCATAAAAAAGATGTAAATAACTTAAGTTCTATTTATGCGTTTTTTACTTACCCAAAATTATACAAAAAATAGAAGGTTGCCTCAATCTTATGAGAAATTGTCTCATTAACAACATGTTTAAAATGTCTTTTTTTCCACAATAGTTTTCAATTTGTCCCAGCGTTTCCACATTTCACCATTAAAAAACAACTAAGTAACTTTGTAAACATTACTGATATATATATATATATATCTATATATATATATATATATATATATATATATATATATATATATATATATATATATATATATATATGTATATATATATATAAATCGAAGAAAGGGAGTGGTTGGGTAGCAGCAAAGTGGATTCTTTTAAATTATCCTAGCTTTCGACCCTTTTTGGGGTCATCTTCAAGGATCTAGATGGAGAGATTTGGTTTTATTTATACAATAGTTACAGTGTTATACAACTTACATTTAGTTAAGGATGTGTTGTTGGGTGTTAACAATGGTAAGTGGATGTGAGAATTTTTTTAACATATAAAACAAGTGTTTATAAATATATAGCGGATAACACTAAACACGACAATTTATAAAAGGTTGACAAATTTTTTGAGATTAATAAGCAGATCTATCACGCCTAGGAGAACTGAAGAAACGAATCATAGGTGACAGGTGACGATCGATCTATAATTGATGAGACCGCATAAAGGAAAGAAGCAGAGCAAGTTGACAGCGTCAAATGTCTGATGGGTAGGTTGTTTTGATTGTGGAAAATTTTTGGTTATGTTCACCAAAAAATAAGTTTGTGGAACTATTTTATAAGGATTGTTTAAAGTTGGTTCTAAATAATCACATTTACAACACAAAACCAGGGGACGCACGTCTTATTCACTTAATTGCAGCACCTTTTGAAAATTCAAAAGATATACCAGTAAATGATTTAATTTGTAACATTGAATATTCACTTATACACGCGATACCTCAAAACAGGAACGAAATTAGATCTAAATGCCGCAACATAATAACAAACCATAAAAACAATTATAATGAAACACTTATGAGGGCTTTTTACACAATTTATTTACAAAATTGTTAAGATACACTGAACTCTGCTGGATAACGTCTAACTACTTGACAGTACAATGAACTCTTCTGAACACTTGACTCGAACTGACGTTAACTGTCCGTGCATCCCCTTATATACAACATTATTTAATCTAGTTAGTGTGTTTAGAAGTTTCTAGAATTTTCTAGAAACATTATTTAAAATGGTCAGTTGATTTTTTTACAAACTTCCAAAAATCAACTGTCAACAACAATCTTTGAAATTAAGGTCCCTTCCGTTACGGTTATCCCGTTACACTGCCCCCTCCTTAGATTCATTCCTCCTGGAATGTTATTTCCTACATCGGAATCCCGCACATTCCCTGAGCCAGCCAAACCATCTTCTTGGAGTTGCTGCGCATCTCCACTGTGGTTTCCCTGGTAAGGCGCCAAACGATCGTGATGGACCACGACGGGTTTCCCTCTGGGAATTTTCACGATCCGATAAATGATATCGTTAATCTCCTTCTTGATGGTGTAAGGACCTTTCCAGTTCTTTTGTAATTTGGGACAAATACCTCGACGCCGTCGGGGGTTATAGAGCCAGACTAAATCTCCAACTTGGTAACTCTTTTCCATTGTCCGTGTGTCATAGTACCTCTTCATCCGATCACTAGATAATTGTAGTTTTCCACGCACCAGGTTGTGTATATTCTCCATTTGATTCTGAAGGTCGGCGACATATTGTTCACGTGCCATTTCTTCACCAGGTTTACAACCAAACACCAAGTCACATGGTAGCCTCATTTCTCTACCGAACAGGACCTTCGCAGGCGTTTGGCTAGTTGATTCGTTGATGGCCGATCGAATTGCCATTAGAAATAGTGGAATATGTCGATCCCAATCCCTCTGACAATCTGACACCACTTTTGACAGATAGTTAGTTATAGGCCGGTTCATTCGTTCCACCATTCCATCAGACTGAGGATGCATCGCTGTGGTTCTCGTTTTGCGGATGCCTAATCTTTGGCAAACTTCTTGAAACAGCTTGCTCTCAAAATTTCTCCCTTGGTCTGAGTGTAATTCTAGTGGTACCCCAAATAGGCTTACGAATTCTTCAACCAATATATCTGCTAAAGTGGTGGCTTCCTGATTGGGAACTGCATAGGCTTCAACCCATTTAGTGAAGTAGTCCATTACAACAAAGATGTATTTGTTTCCTTCATCGGTCTGTGGAAGTGGCCCCAATACATCTACCGCGATTCTTTCAAAAGGACTTCCAACCAGGTATTGCTGTATTTCCGCCTTCGGTTTTCGGTGCGGACCGTTACTGGCAGCACAGGTAGTGCATTTACGACACCAATCTTTAACATCATTAGTGCAATTTACTCAGTAAAATCTATCTCGGATCTTTTGCAGCGTTTTCGTGATACCCAGATGTCCTCCAGAACTATCATTATGCATCTGCTTTAAAATTTCTGGTACAGCATTTCTTGGGACCACTATTTGTTTCCTTGTTTCTGTGCCCTCGGAATTTTCTACAAGTCTTTTAACGAGCCCTCCGTCCAAAATTAAAGAGTTCCATTGGGACCAGTATGCTTTTAAAGCAGGAGAGGATGAGGATATCTCTCTCCACAACGGACGACGGTCCATTCTCTTCCACTCCCTAATCTTTCTCAGAACGGGATCGTTTTCTTGTTGCTCCTCCAGCATAGAGCTCTCGTCTCCTGGCACAACCTTAACTAAGGCAAGTTTTTCCTCGTTCTGCTCCATACGGGTACAATGGGGGCAATCAGGTCGACATGGTCTTCTGGAAAGTGCATCAGCATTACGATGTCTGGTTCCAGGTCTGTGCTCGATTTTAACATCATATTCCTGCAGTTTTTCGAGCCATCTTGCTATCTGTCCTTCTGGGTTCCTTAAGCTAAGTAGCCACTTTAAACTAGCATGGTCTGTTCTGATCAGGAATTTTCTGCCATACAGATATTTATAAAAGTGTTCGACGGATTTTACAACTGCTAACAGTTCCCTCCGAGTTACACAGTAGTTCTTTTCAGCTTTCGATAAAGTTTTGCTGAAGTAACCAACCACTCTTTCCTTACCGTCTTGTAGCTGTGACAAGACGGCTCCAATTCCCACATTGCTGGCGTCGGTGTCCAGAATAAGCTTACCATCAGGAAGTGGATAAGCAAGAACAGGTGCTGACGTAAGCTGTTTCTTCAATATTTCAAACGCCTTTTGACATTCCTGATCCCAACAGAAGGACTTATCTTGTTCTGTCAAACGTGTCAAGGGTTTGGCGATGTCTCCAAAATTCTTGACATATCGTCGGTAATAGGAACAAAGACCCAAGAAACTCCGGAGCTGATGTTTGTCGATAGGGATTGGCCATTCCTGAACGGCTTGTATCTTAGCGGGGTCAACAGCAACGCCATCCTTGCTTACGTTATGTCCTAAATAGTTGACCTGTCTCTGGAACAAGTGGCATTTCTTAACATTCAATGTTAGATTAGCGTTCTGTAATCTTTTAAAAACTTCTTCCAGGTTAGATAAATGTTCCTTAAAGGTCTTACCCATTATGATGATGTCGTCTAGATAAACTAGACACGTTTCCCATGACAAACCCCGCAGGATGTTCTCCATTAGTCGTTCAAACGTCGCAGGAGCATTACAGAGGCCAAATGGAAGCACCGTGAATTGCCATAACCCTGATCCACTGGTAAAGGCCGTCTTTTCTTTGTCTGCAGGATTCATTTTAACTTGCCAGTATCCGCTTTTAAGGTCCAAGGTAGAAAACAGAGTAGAACCCGCCAAAGCGTCGAGGGCATCATCAATCCTTGGCAGACGATAACTGTCCTTCTTAGTGACATCATTTAGCTTTCGATAGTCGACACAAAACCGCATTGATCCGTCTTTCTTTCTCACTAATACCACAGGAGAAGCCCACGGACTACTGGATGGTTCGACTATGCCATTTTGAATCATTTCTTTAAGGGCTCTGTCTGCTTCTTCCTTTTTAACTTGAGGCATCCTTCGGGGTACCTGTCGAATCGGACGTGCATCACCAGTGTCAATTCTATGTTGTACAACATCAGTTCTTCCAAGTTTACTTTTAGAACCAAATACAGGTTTATAACGGTAAAGTAGATCTCTTACCTGTTTCTTTTCTAATTTTGACAAAGAGGGGTCTAATTTTGTCATTAATTGTTTAATTTCGTTGGTCTCATCTGTTTCCGTAACATTTATCTTGTGAATTATAGCCATTACTGGTTCTAAACTTCCCATTTCCGTGTCCTTTCGGAGAAGAACTGGATGATCGTTCAAGTTGATAACTCGGATGGGTACCTGTTTGGCGGATCTAACAAGAGTCTTACACACAAGGAGTCCTATTCCCAATTCATGGTCATGGTTCTTCGGCTCTATCATGGCTGGGGCACCATCTGGCTCCAGTCCATCCAACCGCGCTGTGACGACACATTCGCAGCTTGCCGGAAGTTCGATATCATCGATTAGCTTAATCGAGGCATTGTCAACTTGTTTTCGGTGCAGGAATATTTCTTCATTACCAGTACGAAGGATACGTTGGCGAAGATCCAAATGAAAACCACAGTGGAGCATAACATCCATGCCCAGAACAACATCTTCATCAACGTCAGCCACCAGCACTGAGTGAACAAGAGAGGTTGAACCAAACTGTAGCGTCACCTGTATCTCACCGTAGACTCTAGCAGAATCTCCGGTAGCGGTACGCAGTCTCCAACTGGTAGGCAACATCTTATTTCGCATAATGATGGTTGGTCGGACGATAGTTTTTGTAGCTCCAGTGTCTACCAGCATGCTAATATTCTTCCCATCAAGGAGGCCATCTACATATAAGCTGTCCACGTGATGTCACAGAGTTGCCAATTTAATGGTGTGAGGGACTTCGGGAATGTTTGGGGTCGAAGTCGCCCTCCAGGAGTCGACCCGTTTAAAGTTTTCCTGCTGCTGGGGTACTTCAGCAGGAGATTTTTCTTTATGGCCTAGTTCTTCGCAGTTCCAGCATCTCACTGGGCGCCTTCTTTTTGGAGATAACTTCATAAACCTCTCTACTACCGCTTCAATGTCGCTAACGGAATGAACGGCATGGTCGTAGTTACCGGTGATTTCCCTTAGTCGAGCAACTCCACGTGAGGCCTCCGTCGCCGCCTCAAACTCCAGGGCAATGGTCAATGCGTCCACAAGAGTCTTCGGCCGCGCCAACCGTACAGCGCGCTGCAACTCGACGTCTCGAAGACCATCGGTGAAGGTTTGGACTGCTAGGCACTCCAGGAAATCCTCCGCTGCATTTGAATACGCAAGTCGTACCATTCTTGCTACATCCGCCTCAAATTCCTGGATAGTTTCTCCATTTTTCTGTTTTCGACTCTTTATCTGCATTCGGTACACCGGTTGTAGATGAGTTTGACCATAACGCATCTCTAGACGATTCACCAATAACTCGAAGTTGTCAGCTTCATCCGGTGTCAATGATTGCAAGACGTCTAAAGCTTCGCCTCCCAGAGCTACGGTTAGGGACAATGCCTTCTCCTGGGATGACCATCCATTAGCTCTGGCCGCTGCGTCGAATTGTTTCAGGTAATTTGGCCAGGAAGTCTTCCCGTCGAAGGTCGGGGGTTTCATCGTCGTTCGTACATGGGTCGTCTCCTCGCTTCTTTGTCGTTCGACGTCTGCGTGGCAGGTTTCCATCCTTCCTGCATCTCCGTCGCCGTGATGGATGGTTTGGTTTTGTAGACAAGCTTCCAGTTCTCGTTTAAGTTTTTCTATCTCGGATTGCATTTGCTGGTTGATCTCGTCTCTGAAGTTGGCAGCTTGCTGATTCATGTTGTCCACTTGCTGATTCAAGTTGGCCACTTGCTGGTTTTGCTCATCTCGCAAGTTGTACATTTCGGAGCGCAAATGCGATATTTGCTGGGAGAAGGAACTGGATATTTCTTCTGGTAGGGTAGACATCCGTTGTGATAGCTGGGACATATCTTCGCGCTGGCTTCTCATCTGACTGGATAGCTCCTCTTGCTGGCTCGTCATTCGTCCTGATAGTTCCTCTTTCAGCTGGGACATATCTTCGCGCTGGCTCTTCATCTGACTAGATAGCTCCTCATGTTGGCTCGTCATTCGTCCTGATAGCTCCCCTTTCAGCTGGGACATATCTTCGCGCTGGCTCTTCATCTGACTGGATAGCTCCTCATGTTGCCGGGAAAGTTGTTGAGTTAGTTCAGAATTTGCTTTTTGAACTGGGTCTTCGAACTCCACAGCGTCAGGGTCCATATTATTATTTACGTAGTATTCACGAAGCCTTCTCAACAATACGGATTTGCTTCCAGTAGTTTCCAATTCTAATTCCTCGAGCTCTCTTCTGAGCTCAGCCACCAATAAATCAGTTATCTTTTTTCCAGGCATTCTTGTATCTTCACCCCACACCTGACACCAATTTGAAACACTTATGGGGGCTTTTTACACAATTTATTTACAAAATTGTTAAGATACACTGAACTCTGCTGGATAACGTCTAACTACTTGACAGTACAATGAACTCTTCTGAACACTTGACTCGAACTGACGTTAACTGTCCGTGCATCCCCTTATATACAACATTATTTAATCTAGTTAGTGTGTTTAGAAGTTTCTAGAATTTTCTAGAAACATTATTTAAAATGGTCAGTTGATTTTTTTACAAACTTCTAAAAATCAACTGTCAACAACAATCTTTCAAATTAAGGTCCCTTCCGTTACGGTTATCCCGTTACAATAACAATAAAAAAATCAATAAACAACAACAAAAACTGCTTAAAAATATAAATGAAACAAAAGTTTTCTTAAAAAGACACTCTGACATATAGGTACTAAAGCCAGATAAATCAAATAAAACCGTACTAATGTATGCGAAAGATTA
This sequence comes from Altica lythri, assembly GCA_964028335.1. Classification (NCBI taxonomy): domain Eukaryota; kingdom Metazoa; phylum Arthropoda; class Insecta; order Coleoptera; family Chrysomelidae; genus Altica; species Altica lythri. Next base: position 94,949,516 of record OZ034801.1, on the reverse strand, counting down.
CGATAAAAAAATAAACGATTTAATATCAGATACTACAACTTACAAAGAACTTAAGAATCATCCTACTAACCTATACCAAAAGGCTAATAATGATCTAATAATCCAATGGGAAAAAAAGTTATATATATCACCAAAAACTGCCAACGAACTAAAAATATTAAACGCTATACCACCCAGAATATATGGACTACCAAAACTTCACAAAAAAGGAATACCTTTAAGACCAATAATTTCCTGCACGCAATCGCCGTTTGAAAATTTATCAAAATTCTTAAAAAATATTCTAGGAAATATAGTTAATCAAAACAAATATTACATTAAAGACTCATGAGATTTTAAAAATAAAATTAAAAACATTAAACTACCAAAAGAACACAATCTCATTTCCTTAGATGTTGTATCGCTATATACAAATATACCGATAGACTTAGCCCAAACTATAATAAAGAAAAAATGGGACTACATTAAAAAATACACTAAAATAAAAATTGATGATTTTTTGGAAGCTATTAAACTAACATTAAACTCCACGTATTTCTTGTACAACAACAAATTTTATAAAAAGATTGATGGATGCGCAATGGGAGCATCTATCTCAAGTGTAATTGCCCAGTTAGTATTGGAAGACCTAGAATAAACTGTTATAAATAATTTTTCTACAGATACGTTGATGATTGTTTACTGGCAATTCCAAAAAACAAAGCAGAATATATTCTTAACCATTTCAATAGTTACCACGAAAAACTTAAATTCACAATAGAAATTGAACAAAATAACCAAATTGACTTCTTAGATCTTACATTACATCACAAAAATGATATAATTGAAACCGAATGGCATACAAAACACACTTGGTCAGGTAGATATCTAAACTTAAACTCACAACACCCTTTCGTCCAAAAAAAATCGGTAGTAATAGGTATAGCTGACAGAGCTATAAACTTATCCGACCCAAAATATATACAACAATCAATTAGGAAAGCCAAAAATATTTTACGTTTAAACAATTACCCAAGCAACCTAATAAATAATATTTTCAAAAAAAAGGATCCACAAAAAATATAATTCACATAATATCTCAAAAAAAGAGTACCTAATCTGTCGGAAAAAATCCAAAACGTTTTCAAAAACGAAAAAATTATGGTAAGCTATAAAGGATATAATTTATTAAATGAAAATTTCAGTAAATTAAAAACTCCTATCAGAAAAAAGCAATAAAACCCATGTAGTCTATGAAATACCTTGCAATAACTGCAATGCCAAATATATTGGTCAAACCTGTCAATACTTAAAAAATAGACTAATGGCCACAAATACGATAAGAAAAACAAATCTGCCTTAACGAACCACATGAAAGAAAACAACCACAGCTTTAATTTTGACAGCACAAAAATACTTAAAACGGAAAAGAACAACAAAAAACGGGTGTTCTATGAAATGATATACATACAAAAAAACAAACATTCTATAAACTCAAAAACCGATACAAAAAATCTAAGCAAAATATATTACAACCTAATAACATAACTAGAAATTTAATTATATAATAAAAATAAAAATAAAAATATAATAATAATAACTCAATAATAAAAAAAAATCAAATCAAAAATTATCACTAAGTATACATTTCTTTTCTTTAAATTAATTTTAGCACAACTCTGTATAAACAACCGACAAAAACGAAAATTTAAATTGAAACTTGTCTTTATATTTATTTCCACTAATATCAAGACGTAAATACTGTAATTTTGAACGTTTATAGAAGTAAAACAATTCATTGTTTTTCATTTAAATAATTTTTTAATAAGCAAATATTTGACTTTCCTCAAAATAATTTTTGATGTGATGTGTAATTGTTTTTGTAAGATAAGTTTTTTAAAAAATAGTTTTAAGAAAATACTGATTTAACACTGCTTTTAAATCTATAGATTTTGAAAAAGACAAAATTTTTATTGTCGAAACGTCAATAAATGGTTTTAACATGAAATCCTGTTAATATTTATTGTAAGGACCAAATCTTAAGAAAAATTTTAGGATAAAAAATATATTAAAAGGGTTCAAGAAAATTTTCTTTTAACTACATATATATATGTATATATATATATAAGTGTATATATATATAAGTGCAATATAAGTGCAATACCTTACTTGGTTATGCCGCACTGATGACGGCTAACGAGCCAGAAACATGCATGTCTGCGGTTACCATTCTTACTCGTAATCCTATAATCCTTTTTGCGTACATGCCTGTTAATTTGCCCCTTTTGTTTATCATAAGTACGCATACTTGGCACCCTTTGTGTTTTACATCCTGGGCCTGGAACGACTCAAACACAATGAGTCCGTTTCGCCAACGTGGCGACGCTGGTCGTAGCCCCAAAATGTGGGCACAGCTAGCCGAAGGCACAAATGGCGATAGGTCTCTTGTGTGAGCGTTCGTTGTTTGCGTTTTTTAGACACATGTTTCCCTACCATCCTTTGCTCCCAAGTACCCAATACTTTTGCTAGCCAAGTGCAATACCTTACTTGGTTATGCCGCACTGATGACGGCTAACGAGCCAGAAACATGCATGTCTGCGGTTACCATTCTTACTCGTAATCCTATAATCCTTTTTGCGTACATGCCTGTTAATTTGCCCCTTTTGTTTATCATAAGTACGCATACTTGGCACCCTTTGTATATATATATATATATATATATATATATATATATATATATAGTATCCCTAATCAAAGATTTTGTGAAAATCTCAGCCCTTAATACTAATGTATAGAGGGGGCGGTAATAAATTTTTTATTTCCATTTAAATAACAGAAATTTTTTTTTTTTACTTTTGAATTTTACTAGTCGACAGCGATTCATTTTATAGCTATGATCAATACATATTCTTGTAGGAAATTTAACGATCTACAATAATGGTCTGAATGAATATATGCGTACGGAGAACCATTTCGGAGTTATCAGGCCTCAAACATCGAACTGTTTAAAAAAATAATAATATTTATTTATAAATACGAAAAATCGACTTAAATCACTTAAATAAACAATATAATATATCAAAAAATTAAAATGATAAATTTATGATACAATTTCATAAATTGCGAAGTTATAATTTTTTACTATTTTTACAAAATTTTTTGCTATTTTAAAAATAAATTATAAACATGAAAAAGAAAATTATTTATTAATTGATAAAATTTATGAATTATCATATTTTTAAATTGTCATGTACTGTTATTAACGAAATAGTTTTAAAAATTCTAGGTTATGTAATTTAACTCAGTGATATATAGTTACATAGAACTTCAATTGAACAATCAATTTTTATTGAATTGTTAGTATGATTTTATAGTAATAATTGTCAATGTAAACTAAAATTAGTTTAATATTATATTTAATTTATTTATAATCATTTGTAATTGTGTTTATAAAATCTCATTGTTAAGCTTAAGATGGAGAAGCAAATTTATTTAATTGGTTATCAAATTACAAAATTTGTAGGAAGCAAACTGCCGAGCTTAAAAGAGGTTATGTCTCTTTTCTTTCATTATCATTGTTCTCAAAGCTTGACTATTAAGAAAAGTGCATTAATTACGGTTGAGAATGTATTCCATTTATGGTCTGAAGCTGGAATTCCAACTTGTGCAAAAAATTCTGCAGTAAGAAAACTCATTCGCCATCACACTGCTTGGAAAAATTTGCTAAAAAATAAAAATCAAAAGCTGTCATCTACTCAAAAAAAAAGTTTCTATTTTTTGTGCTGATATTGAGAAATTATTCGACATAGCACATCACAAAGTAATGGAACTCATTAATGAAAATCTAAAGTTATTTTTGCAAGGCCAAAGACAGTCAAATCGACGAGGTTTTCTCCATATTAATCCTCCACTAAAAACGGTAGCTAATATATGGATGAAGATAGAATTGGTGAGTGATTTTTATTTTTAATTGTAACCTAGGGTAAATAGCACAAAAATCCTCAAAGAATGGTCATTTATAAACCTATTAAACCTAGCATTATTTCATTTCCACAAAATTTTTTAAAGATAATTTTATTATCAGCAAAAAAATTACGTATCTTCTTACTGATTTTTTATGCACGAAGTTTTTATTGAATTCTAACAATTGAATAAAATTATGTTTTTAAACGTTTTTTTTTTTCAGTATTACCTTTTCTTAAATTGGTCAGTAATTATTTTGAATACTTCTAGTTTTTCTTGAAAACAAGTTAAATAATTAACATTTTTCTTTTTTATTCTTATAAAATTAATTACAAATACTGACTAACTTGAATGTCTCACACTTATTTTCTGTGTGTAACTTATACTGTGTCTGATATATTTTAAAATTGTCAGTTTTTTTTCAATCTCCGAGGATTCAAAAGTTAAACTTTTTATATTTTGCAGATGAAATTCAATGTGATAAGAATAATACTGAATTATTATTAAGTCAAAAAACAAATTCAAGTTTAAGTCGAACTTCAAACGCAGCATCTGATTTTGAAGATGATATAGATATAGAGGTTTCACGGCAGCAAAAAAAACTTGAAATAATCACGCCTAAACTTGTCAGTGCATTGGATCGTGCAAATGTAAGTAGCAGAAATGCTACTTACATTGTAGCTGCTACTTTAAGCAGCGCGGGACTAGATATAAGTCAATATAATTTGAGTCACTCAACCATCCATCGTCAGCGCGAATTAGCGAGAAAAAGTACAATGGCAAATTTACAACAAAATTTAAAAGTTGATAAATGCGTTTTACACTGGGATGGGAAGAAAATGCCTGACATTGAAACACGCCAAGATGTGGACAGATTACCAATCATATTATCAGCTTCGGGACAAGAAATACTACTTGGTGCTCCCAAAATTGACTCTGGAACTGGGGAAAATCAAGCCTCTGCAATTATTTCTGTCCTGACCGAATGGTCTATTGCTGACAGTATTACAGCATTATGTTTTGATACTTCGGCTGTAAATACAGGTTTTTATCAAGATATAATATATCTCTATTCAAGAAAAATCGAAGTCGAACAAATTCTATGCTATAAATTTAGATATATCTGAAACTTTTTTTCCTTTACTTTATTTGTTTAATCGGGTCTTCTGGTTTGACGTCCTGATTTTTGTGCATTTTTTTTGGGATTTTTTTGTAAAGACCAATGAAGAGGTAGAACTTTGAATTTTAACCATTCATTTATATATATTTTAAGAGTATACAGCTAAATTTTTCACTAAAAATATTCAGTAGAATTAAAGTTATAGTGGTCTGAAGACATCCGCCACGACAAACCAGAATAGCCCCTTAACTCAAATAATAATTTTTTTTGGTTTTCATTGTTTCAGCCAATTTATTGGTTATTTATTTTGTTATTTATCAGTACTTACATTTAAATTTGTAATTCATGGTTTTTTAAGGAATTCACAGTGGTGCATGTGTTCTCGTTGAACAAGCCCTAAGAAGAGAGTTAACTTATTTACCATGCCGTCATCACATTATTGAGCTAGTTTTAAGATCCGCATTTGTAACTTCTTGGCCTACATCTTCAGGTCCAAATGTTTCGATTTTTATTCGATTCAAAAACAAATGAAATGATATTGATCAACAAAAATATACTACTGGGATTTCAGACAGAGAAGTTCAAGAAGCCCTTGCATTTATAAAAGACTAGCATTTACCCGCGGCTTTGCTCGCGTGGAATTGGGACATTCACAATTGATTTAATGACTGTCTATTTTACATATAAAAATTTAATTTTAATCATTCTGTAGGTATATCCTTAGTAAAATAAGTCTGTCCTAACTACTTTTATTATTATTTTTTTTATTATAAATTTCATGTTTGTCATTCAATCACGCTGCAATCACTGAACAGATTTCGATAATAATAAATCATACAACACCAATTATGACTATCTTATAATATTGATCTGTCACAGTTCTACATTGGACCTAATTATCTGTAAGATATAGTAATTTGTGTGCCATTTGTATATGTATTTGCGATAAAAAAACAACGATAGCACGTTTTAATAACCTCTTGCGTCATCTAGTTTCGAATATCAAAACTAAATTATAACACGTCTGTATGCATGTTGTGTATTATTTTAGTGGTATTTTTAAATGTATTAATGAGATACTTTCATACAAAATCTGACCCCCTCAATTGTCTGGTTAAAGGGGTGGGGAAGAAATTTTTGTACACCAGATGTTTAGTTGAAAGAAGACAAATACATCTGTGAAAACCGCATTCAAATCGAATTAGTAGTTTTCATGTGTGCACGCACAAACATCCAGACAGACAGACAATAAAAAATCTAACCACATTTTTGAGTTTTATATCGATGTACCTGCGACGTCGTTCGCGTGGCGTGTTGATTGTTGTATAAAAAGTAACCTATTTCACTCTTCATGCTTTCAACTATCCCGACACAAAAATCATTCCAAAATTTTTATACACCAGATTCTAATCGGAGCAGTAGTTTTCGTGTTATGGGCGCACAAACATCCAGACAGACAGACAAAAAAATTCTAAGCACATTTTTTGTTCTACATCGATGTACCGGCAACATCGTTCACGTGGCATGTTGATTGTTGTATAAAAAGTATCCGATCCCCGTTTAACCCTTATAAAGGGGGTTGATTTCTAAAAATACAATATAAGTACACCTCCGCAACCTCTAAAGAACACACATTTTAATTCAGTCCCTTATTTCAATAGGACTTTCATACAAATTTCCAACCCCCGTTTGACCCCCGTAGGGATAGAGGTTCATAAAATCCTTTTTTAGCGTACGTCTAGACCCCATAAGGAACCTACCTGCCAAACTTCAAGTTTGTAGGCCTTATAGTTTCTGAGATATGGTGATGAGTGACCTTTCGCTTTTATCATTAGTAGGAATCAATACGTCAAAATGTCCTTCGTTAAAATGTCCGTTAAAACGCATTCTTTTTATCCCTTGTATCGTCTCTCTAAATCTGGCAATAAGTCTGCTACCTTGAAACAGTTGGAATTCAAATGGAAATATTTCTCCAGCTGCTTTCAGTTCGAAAGTTGTACCATAAGTATACAAACTACCCATATTGGCTACATAAAGGCGTTTTGTATCGTAAAGGGTCCCGGATCGGTCCATAGTAAAACACCTAAATCTTTGCTAATCGTTGTACACGTGGCTTACTATATCAGCTCTAACTTGAGCAGCCATTGAAATATTTCCATAAAGCAAATAAGGCAGAGATGAAAATAAACACGCTCCATCGCAACGTATCTCTCTCAGATTGCTAATCCTTCAACTGTGACTGTTACAATTTCTCCATCCATTTTTCAAACCAATGTAAGTTTACCTACTTAACGAAAAATACAAACTTCTTTAAGTAAGTAATCGATATGACACTTTGATACAAACGTCAGTATAATCAATAAAAAATAAACAAATCTAAGCTAGCACCTAATTGGCATAAAACTTTGAAATAAACATAATTTTAATCAACGAAGAAAAAAACAAATAATATTACTAACTAATTTGGAACGAAACTTGTACACCTCCACAACCTCTAAAGAAAACATTTTAATTTTCTAGTCCCTTATTTCAAAAACATAGGACTTTCATACAAACTTCCAACCCCCGTTTTACCCCCTTAGGGGTAGAGTTTCGTAAAATCCTTTCTTAGTGGACGTCTAGACCCTATAAGGAACCTACCTGCCAAATTTCAAGTTTGTATGTCTTATAGTTTCTGAGATACGGTGATGAGTGAACTTTCGCTTTTATATATATAGATGAAATCCCAATACTTATTGCTAATTACTTACAAGTAATGTTTATTATGGTTCTTAATTATCTTCAATTGCGTTTCGTATGTGTCATAATATAAATAATCATTATTATTGTTGTTGTATATTTCTCAACCGAGAGGAGATTACAAGGAGCTTCTGGATTTAGCTCTGATTTTTTTGGGAGCTTCGCCATCTGACGGAGTAGTTTTTAAATATCCTGGAGCTATTCATCATGCAAGGTGGATGGCAAAAGCGATTTATAATTTAAAAATATTCATGTTTAGAAATCAGTTAAAGCTAACAAAGACCGAAATTGTAGGGGTCCGTCAAATTTGTATTTTTGTGATAAAATTTCACGTAAAAGCGTGGTTTTCAGCAACGTCAGCGATAACAGCGCCAAGTAATGATTTAATGCTAAAAAAAATTTGCTTCTCGACAAAAAAATTAATTCAGCTGTTTCAAAAAAGACATCTGAGAAAATGGCTAATCATCTGTGGTACCTTTCTGAAGAATTAGCAGCTTTGGCATTGTTTGATTCGAGAGTTTCACCGGAAATAAAAATTAGAATGGTAACTGCTATAAAGTCCCGAGATAGTACTATATTAAATAAAAAGCACTTCATAATCAATAAGAATAAGTTGAATACGTTATTAACAAAAGATCTAAGTCATTTCGTTTCTAAAAGATCATTGGTGTTATTTGAACGATTTGGACTGTCTACTGAGTTTCTTGATGCCGACATCACTTTATGGGCTAGTCACAGAAGCTTTCAAGAAAATATTCAATTTTTTAGTACATTAAAAGTAGTGAATGACGTTGCTGAGAGGAATGTCGCATTAATTACTAAATATAATCAGCATTTAACTAACAGTGAAGAACAATTTAAAGGTTTGCTACAAACGGTAAAAAAACATAGAAAAGACTTTCCAAACTGTTCTAAAAAAAACTTTATGTAAATTGTACTATTGAAGGTATATTTACCATAAATTCGTAATACATCTGTATTTTTTTAGCGCTGTTCAGTGAAATTTGTCAGAAATCAATAATTAATAAAAACTTTTCATCAAAAACCTCTTAGAGATTTATCATTTTAATTTTTTGATTTATAATATTGTTTATTTAAGTGATTTAAGTCGATTTTTCGTATTTATAAATAAATATTATTATTTTTTTAAACAGTTCGATGTTTGAGGCCTGATAACTCCGAAATGGTTCTCCGTACGCATATATTCATTCAGACCATTATTGTAGATCGTTAAATTTCCTACAAGAATGTGTATTGATCATAGCTATAAAATGAATCGCTGTCGACTAACAAAATTCAAAAGTAAAAAAAAAATTGTCTATGTTATTTAAATGGAAATAAAAAATTAATTACCGCCACCTCTATACATTAATATTAAGGGCTGAGATTTTCACAATATCTTTGATTAGGGATACTCTGAAGAATTTTCAAAGTTCTTCGAAAAAAAAAATAGTTTGTTTTTTTGAAACACTCTAATATATATACTATATATATATATATATATATATATATATATATATATATATATATATATATATATATATAATAAACAAAGTGCCAAGAAAATGCGTATTAATATAAACAAAAGGGGAAAATTATTGGGCATGTACGCAAAAAGGTTACCATTCCTACTCGTGGCCTTATTGATCCTTTTTGCGTACATGCCCAATAATTTTCCCCTTTTGTATATATATATATATATATATATATATATATTGAAACACGTATGGGGGCTTTTTACACAATTTATTTACAAAATTGTTAAGATACACTGAACTCTGCTGGATAACGTCTAACTACTTGACAATACAATGAACTCTTGTGAACACTTGACTCGAACTGACGTTAACTGTCCGTGCATCCCCTTATATACAACATTATTTAATCTAGTTAGTGTGTTTAGAAGTTTCTAGAATTTTCTAGAAACATTATTTAAAATGGTCAGTTGATTTTTTTTACAAACTTCTAAAAATCAACTGTCAACAACAATCTTTCAAATTAAGGTCCCTTCCTTTACGGTTATCCCGTTACACTGCCCCCTCCTTAGATTCATTCCTCCTGGAATGTTATTTCCTACATCGGAATCCCGCACACTCCCTGAGCCAGCCAAACCATCTTCTTGGAGTTGCTGCGCATCTTCACTGTGGTTTCCCTGGTAAGGCGCCAAACGATCGTGATGGACCACGAGGGGTTTCCCTCTGGGAAATTTCACGATCCGATAAATGACATCGTTAATCTTCTTCTTGATGGTGTAAGGACCTTCCCAGTTCTTTTGTAATTTGGGACAAATACCTCGACGCCGTCGGGGGTTATAGAGCCAGACTAAATCTCCAACTTGGTAACTCTTTTCCATTGTCCGTGTGTCATAGTACCTCTTCATCCGATCACTAGATAATTGTAGTTTTCCACGCACCAGGTTGTGTATATTCTCCATTTGATTCTGAAGGTCGGCGACATATTGTTCACGTGCCATTTCTTCACCAGGTTTACAACCAAACACCAAGTCACATGGTAGCCTCATTTCTCTACCGAACAGGACCTTTGCAGGCGTTTGGCTAGTTGATTCGTTGATGGCCGATCGAATTGCCATTAGAAATAGTGGAATATGTCGATCCCAATCCCTCTGACAATCTGACACCACTTTTGACAGATAGTTGGTTATAGTCCGGTTCATTCGTTCCACCATTCCATCAGACTGAGGATGCATCGCTGTGGTTCTCGTTTTGCGGATGCCTAATCTTTGGCAAACTTCTTGAAACAGCTTGCTCTCAAAATTTCTCCCTTGGTCTGAGTGTAATTCTAGTGGTACCCCAAATAGGCTTACGAATTCTTCAACCAATATATCTGCTAAAGTGGTGGCTTCCTGATTGGGAACTGCATAGGCTTCAACCCATTTAGTGAAGTAGTCCATTACAACAAAGATGTATTTGTTTCCTTCATCGGTCTGTGGAAGTGGCCCCAATACATCTACCGCGATTCTTTCAAAAGGACTTCCAACCAGGTATTGCTGTATTTCCGCCTTCGGTTTTCGGTGCGGACCGTTACTGGCAGCACAGGTAGTGCATTTACGACACCAATCTTTAACATCATTAGTGCAATTTACTCAGTAAAATCTATCTCGGATCTTTTGCAGCGTTTTCGTGATACCCAGATGTCCTCCAGAACTATCATTATGCATCTGCTTTAAAATTTCTGGTACAGCATTTCTTGGGACCACTATTTGTTTCCTTGTTTCTGTGCCCTCGGAATTTTCTACAAGTCTTTTAACGAGCCCTCCGTCCAAAATTAAAGAGTTCCATTGGGACCAGTATGCTTTTAAAGCAGGAGAGGATGAGGATATCTCTCTCCACAACGGACGACGGTCCATTCTCTTCCACTCCCTAATCTTTCTCAGAACGGGATCGTTTTCTTGTTGCTCCTCCAGCATAGAGCTCTCGTCTCCTGGCACAACCTTAACTAAGGCAAGTTTTTCCTCGTTCTGCTCCATACGGGTACAATGGGGGCAATCAGGTCGACATGGTCTTCTGGAAAGTGCATCAGCATTACGATGTCTGGTTCCAGGTCTGTGCTCGATTTCAACATCATATTCCTGCAGTTTTTCGAGCCATCTTGCTATCTGTCCTTCTGGGTTCCTTAAGCTAAGTAGCCACTTTAAACTAGCATGGTCTGTTCTGATCAGGAATTTTCTGCCATACAGATATTTATAAAAGTGTTCGACGGATTTTACAACTGCTAACAGTTCCCTCCGAGTTACACAGTAGTTCTTTTCAGCTTTCGATAAAGTTTTGCTGAAGTAACCAACCACTCTTTCCTTACCGTCTTGTAGCTGTGACAAGACGGCTCCAATTCCCACATTGCTGGCGTCGGTGTCCAGAATAAGCTTACCATCAGGAAGTGGATAAGCAAGAACAGGTGCTGACGTAAGCTGTTTCTTCAATATTTCAAACGCCTTTTGACATTCCTGATCCCAACAGAAGGACTTATCTTGTTCTGTCAAACGTGTCAAGGGTTTGGCGATGTCTCCAAAATTCTTGACATATCGTCGGTAATAGGAACAAAGACCCAAGAAACTCCGGAGCTGATGTTTGTCGATAGGGATTGGCCATTCCTGAACGGCTTGTATCTTAGCGGGGTCAACAGCAACGCCATCCTTGCTTACGTTATGTCCTAAATAGTTGACCTGTCTCTGGAACAAGTGGCATTTCTTAACATTCAATGTTAGATTAGCGTTCTGTAATCTTTTAAAAACTTCTTCCAGGTTAGATAAATGTTCCTTAAAGGTCTTACCCATTATGATGATGTCGTCTAGATAAACTAGACAAGTTTCCCATGACAAACCCCGCAGGATGTTCTCCATTAGTCGTTCAAACGTCGCAGGAGCATTACAGAGGCCAAATGGAAGGACCGTGAATTGCCATAACCCTGATCCACTGGTAAAGGCAGTCTTTTCTTTGTCTGCAGGATTCATTTTAACTTGCCAGTATCCGCTTTTAAGGTCCAAGGTAGAAAACAGAGTAGAACCCGCCAAAGCGTCGAGGGCATCATCAATCCTTGGCAGAGGATAACTGTCCTTCTTAGTGACATCATTTAGCTTTCGATAGTCGACACAAAACCGCATTGATCCGTCTTTCTTTCTCACTAATACCACAGGAGAAGCCCACGGACTACTGGATGGTTCGACTATGCCATTTTGAATCATTTCTTTAAGGGCTCTGTCTGCTTCTTCCTTTTTAACTTGAGGCATCCTTCGGGGTACCTGTCGAATCGGACGTGCATCACCAGTGTCAATTCTATGTTGTACAACATCAGTTCTTCCCAGTTTACTTTTAGAACCAAATACAGGTTTATAACGGTAAAGTAGATCTCTTACCTGTTTCTTTTCTAATTTTGACAAAGAGGGGTCTAATTTTGTCATTAATTGTTCAATTTCGTTGGTCTCATCTGTTTCCGTAACATTTATCTTGTGAATTATGGCCATTACTGGTTCTAAACTTCCCATTTCCGTGTCCTTTCGGAGAAGAACTGGATGATCGTTCAAGTTGATAACTCGGATGGGTACCTCTTTGGCGGATCTAACAAGAGTCTTACCCACAAGGAGTCCTTTTCCCAATTCATGGTCATGGTTCTTCGGCTCTATCATGGCTGGGGCACCATCTGGCTCCAATCCATCCAACCGCGCTGTGACGACACATTCGCAGCTTGCAGGAAGTTCGATATCATCGATTAGCTTAATCGAGGCATTGTCAACTTGTTTTCGGTGCAGGAATATTTCTTCATTACCAGTACGAAGGATACGTTGGCGAAGATCCAAATGAAAACCACAGTGGAGCATAACATCCATGCCCAGAACAACATCTTCATCAACGTCAGCCACCAGCACTGAGTGAACAAGAGAGGTTGAACCAAACTGTAGCGTCACCTGTATCTCACCGTAGACTCTAGCAGAATCTCCGGTAGCGGTACGCAGTCTCCAACTGGTAGGCAACATCTTATTTCGCATAATGATGGTTGGTCGGACGATAGTTTTTGTAGCTCCAGTGTCTACCAGCATGCTAATATTCTTCCCATCAAGGAGGCCATCTACATATAAGCTGTCCACGTGATGTCGCAGAGTTGCCAATTTAATGGTGTGAGGGGCTTCGGGAATGTTTGGGGTCGATTTCGCCCTCCAGGAGTCGACCCGTTCTAGTTTTCCTGCTGCTGGGGTACTTCAGCAGAAGATTTTTCTTTTTGGGGGCAAGTATTTCTTATATGGCCTAGTTCTCCGCAGTTCCAGCATCTCACTTGGCGCCTTCTTCTTGGAGATAACTTCATTAATCTCTCTACTACCGCTTCAACGTCGCTAACGGTCGTAGTTACCGGTGATTTCCCTTAGTCGAGCAACTCCACGTGAGGCCTCCGTCGCCGCCTCAAACTCCAGGGCAATGGTCAAGGCGTCCACAAGAGTCTTTGGCCGCGCCAACCGTACAGCGCGCTGCAACTCGACGTCTCGAAGACCATCGGTGAAGGTTTGGACTGCTGGGCACTCCAGGAAATCCTCCGCTGCATTTGAATACGCAAGTCGTACCATTCTTGCTACATCCGCTTCAAATTCCTGGATAGTTTCTCCATTTTTCTGTTTTCGGCTCTTTAACTGCATTCGGTACACCGGTTGTAGATGAGTTTGACCATAACGCATCTCTAGACGATTCACCAATAACTCGAAGTTGTCAGCTTCATCCGGTGTCAATGATTGCAAGACGTCTAAAGCTTCGCCTCGCAGAGCTACGGTTAGGGACAATGCTTTCTCCTGGGATGACCATCCATTAGCTCTGGCCGCTGCGTCGAATTGTTTCAGGTAATTTGGCCAGGAAGTCTTCCCGTCGAAGGTCGGGGGTTTCATCGTCGTTCGTACATGGGTCGTCTTCTCGCTTCTTTGTCGTTCGACGTCTGCGTGGCAGGTTTCCATCCTTCTTGCATCTCCGTCGCCGTGGTGGATGGTTTGGTTTCGGCGGCTAGCTTCCTGTTCTTGTTGAAGCTTCCTTATCTCGGACTGCATTTGCTGGTTGATCTGGTTTTGCTCGTCTCGCAAGTTAGACACTTGCTGATTTTGTTCGTTTCGCAAGCTGGACACTTGCTGATTTTGTTCATCTCGAAGATGTGATATTTGCTGGGAAAACGAACTGGATAAATCATCTGATAGGGTAGACATTCGTTGTGATAGCTGGGAAAATTGTTGCGTCTGTTCTTCTTGCTGGCTCGTCATTCTTTGTGACAGCTGGGACATATCTTCGCGCTGGCTCTTCATCTGACTGGATAGCTCCTCTTGCTGGCTCTTCATCTGACTGGATAGCTCCTCTTTCAGCTGGGAAAGTTGTTGCGATTGCTGAGAAAGTTGTTGGGCTAGTTCAGAATTCGCTTTTTGATTTGGGTCTTCGAATTCCACAGCGTCAGGGTCCAAATTATTATTTACGTAGTACTCACGGAGCCTTCTCAACAATACGGATTTACTTCCAGTAGTTTTCAACTCTAATTCTTCAAGCTCTCTTCTGAGCTCTACCACCAATAGTTCATTTATCTTTTTTCCAGGCACTCTTATATCTTCACCCCACACCTGACACCAATTTGAAACACGTATGGGGGCTTTTTACACAATTTATTTACAAAATTGTTAAGATACACTGAACTCTGCTGGATAACGTCTAACTACTTGACAATACAATGAACTCTTGTGAACACTTGACTCGAACTGACGTTAACTGTCCGTGCATCCCCTTATATACAACATTATTTAATCTAGTTAGTGTGTTTAGAAGTTTCTAGAATTTTCTAGAAACATTATTTAAAATGGTCAGTTGATTTTTTTTACAAACTTCTAAAAATCAACTGTCAACAACAATCTTTCAAATTAAGGTCCCTTCCTTTACGGTTATCCCGTTACAATATATATATATATAATATATATATATATATATATATATATATATATATATATATATATATATATATATATATATATATATATATATATATATATATATATATATATATATATATATATATATATATATGAAGTCAATCGTGGAGTTGCAGTCAACGTTTGGCCAAGGTAAGTAAAGAAAACTCTTTGATTTCAGTCAAGCTTTCGAATTTATTCAATTCCTTCTTCAGGACATCTGTGGTGAAGAACAATTTTTATATAATAAAGAAATATTGTTACAAATGTGATGACTTACTAATCACACCCAAAATTTAAAAACCAAGGTTTACTTAAATTAAAAGGAATACTGTTAAATAATTCATACCCTTTGGGATTATTAAATAAATTAATTTTTAGTACCACGTGCATTGCAAGAATAAGTGACAACAATAATTTCAATCAACAACAAACATTTGACATTGAGAGAGGTGTCTTGTCTAATGAAATTTCACAGCCAATTTTTGGTTCTTTACCTTATATCCCACAACTCACTCCTAAACTTTTAAAACTATTCAAAAATTATGAAAATTTTAAAATAGGCACGAAAAATATCAAAACCATTTCTAGATTATACACCCGAACCAAAGATCCGCTTAGTAATTTAGAAAGTTCAAATGTAGTATATCAAATCACTTGCTCGGATTGTGAAAGGGTGTATATTGGGGAAACATGCCGAACTGTACACAGCAGGAACATCTCGCATAAAAGTGACATTAAAAATAATAAATATAAAGCATGCGCACTAACTGAACATGCAATTAAAAATGGTCATAGTTTTAAATTTGAAGAAACAAAAATTTTAGAAAGGGAAAGGAACCTTAAGAAACGATTATTCTTAGAAATGACACACATTGACAGAAGGGAAACATGTATTAATAGAAAATCGGATATAGAAGGGCTGAGTAATATTTATTGTTACATTCTGTCGTTTCAAAAATAAATATAAATAAAAAAAAAATTAAATATATAAATATAAAGATAAATAAACAGTAATAATAAATTAAAACATGATTACAAACATAAAGATTAATATAACACTAAAATAAATAAAAATAAAAACACAACAACGTTCATAAAATTTAACAAATACATTTTTAAAATTAAAATCCCGCATTTCATGACTACAGAATTTTACTTGATATAATAATTAAATCTAAATAAATAAATCATCTAAATGTTTTGCTCTCCTACTGTGTTAAAATAAAAACCATAAGTATATAAAAAACACACAGATAAAAAAAAGGAAATTGAAGACACATTAAAATTCAATCATTTACAGACAAACCTCCATGCTAAAAATAACAAAATTATAAGTTTTATGGTGTAAATGTATATATTTTTATGTATTTTAATAGTGATGTACCTGATTTTTAAAATGTTTTATTAGTGTAATGTTGTCAAACGGAATTCGTCGCTTCTCTTATAACCTCACGATTAGTAAGTCATTACATTTGTAACAATATTTCTTTATTATATAAAAATTGTTCTTCACCACAGATGTCCTGAAGAAGAATTGAATAAATTCGAAAGCTTGACTGAAATCAAAGAGTTTTCTTTACTTACCTTGGCCAAACGTTGACTGCAACTCCACGATTGACTTCACGTTATATAGAACCAGTCACTATACCATTATTCGTATATATATATATATATATATATATATATATATATATATATATATATATATATATATATATATATATATATATATATATATATATATGTTATGATGTAGTGTTTCACGGATGGTAACACTTTAAAAGACACCTTGGATGCTGCGATATAAATAGGTATAAATATCATTCAACCTATATCAGGGCAAAACCAAACTACAGACACGTGTTTCGCTCTTAGTTTGAGCTCGTCAGTGTAGTACAGGCTATGTCTCTCAAGTCACTAATCAAGAGACATCCCTGCTATAAATTGAACGATATCTATAGATGTCAAATTGCAAAACTGATAAACAGTCGCAAGTGGTTCCATCTTCACTCCAAAAATGGTATTTCAGTGGTAGCTTTGCATCTTGTATATAACCTTAGGCAAGGTAAAATGATAAAACGAACAGGTTGAATGATATTTATACCTATTTATATCGCAGCATCCAAGGTGTCTTTTAAAGTGTTAGAAATTTCTAACCGACACCATTTCAGTTCAAAACTGAAATTATTACTTTTGACAGTAAGGCACTAGATACTTTATGTATCATCTTTGGACATTCTTAGACTGTCACAAAACGCTCTGTTCGTTTTATATATATATATATATATATATATATATGTTATGATGTAGTGTTTCACGGATGGTAGAATGAACAGTAGTGGTGTTCCGGGTTTCAATCCGTTGGTTGTTTGTGTCTTCACGACGTTTCGCCAACATCTCAGCTGGCATTTTCAAGTGATGCTTCCTTTGCGGCTGCTAAACTTGGAATAATTCACGACGTAGTATTAATAGGAAAGGAATAACACTCGGGAAACGTCAAGTGGGCAAAAGATGTTAAACTGCCATTTAGAGTGAAACTTTTATTCTTAACTGCGAAGGTAACAAACAGTTACCGAAAATTTCGCAGTTAAGAATAAAAGTTTCACTCTAAATGGCAGTTTAACATCTTTTGCCCACTTGACGTTTCCCGAGTGTTATTCCTTTCCTATATATATATATATATATATATATATATATATATATATATATATATATATATATATATATATATATATATACAGTTACAGCTCTCCTCCAGCACGTACATAACACTGGGCATGCGATGAACTACGACAATGTGATGGTTTTACATAATGAACAAAATCAGTTTAAAAGGAATTTCATAGAGATGTGTTATATATATATAACAGTGAATCAGCTATGAATTCCAAGAAAGATGTAGAAGGTCTCAGTTCTATTTACACGTTCTTATTAAAACAATCTATCACGAAGAAAATAGTTTCAGACGGAATGTTTACATTAGAAAGAGGTTAACTGTCTTGTTTATAGTAATTTTCTTCTTCTTTTTTTTTTACTGAACCTTGATTACAAGGTGATTTATACTTAGTATGCAAATTTCCAAGTAATGTTATGTGTTCTGTCACTTGTTTCGTTTTTAAATAACTTGTTTTAATTAATTTTTATATAAAATTGAAATCGATTTTAAAGAAAGGGGATTTTTATAAGAGGTGTACACCTTTGTTTTACGTTTTTAATACTTGGTACTTTTAATTCTTTTACCATCGACTTTTTGTTTAAATTGTGAAGTATTTTTTGTGGTCTCTTGTTGGGTGTTATAACAATAAAACACTAGTTTATATGTTCTCCCTTTAATGGGAATAATGTTTCACATGGTTTGTGGTTTAATTTAAACACATTCTTTTGTAAGTACCAAATATACTTATACATTATGACAATAAAAATAAATCCTATTGTAGGCGCTGATGAAGGTAACAAACAGTTACCGAAAATTTCGCATTTAAGAATAAAAGTTTCATTCTGAATGGCAGTTTAACATCTTTTGCCCATTTGACGTTTCCCGAGTGTTATTCCATTCCTATTAATACCACGTCGTGAATTATCTACCTATATATATATATATATATATATATATATATATATATATATATACATATATATATATATATAATAAACAAAGTGCCAAGAAAACGCGTATTAATATAAACAAAAGGGGAAAATTATTGGGCATGTACGCAAAAAGGATCAATAAGGCCACGAGTAGGAATGGTAACCGCAGACATGCATGTTTCTGGCTCATTAGCCGTCATCAGTGCGGCATAACCAAGTAGGGTATTGCACTTGGCTAGCAAAAGTGTTGGGTACTTGGGAGCAAAGGATGTTGGGGAAACATGTGTAAAGAAACATAAAAACAACGAAAACCCATTGGCACAGCTGGCCGAAAGCACAAAATGGCGATAGGACTCCTATGTGAGCTTTCGTTGTTTTTGTGTTTTTATGTTTCTTTACACATGTTTCCCCAACATCCTTTGCTCCCAAGTACCCAACACTTTTGCTAGCCAAGTGCAATACCCTACTTGGTTATGCCGCACTGATGACGGCTAATGAGCCAGAAACATGCATGTCTGCGGTTACCATTCCTACTCGTGGCCTTATTGATCCTTTTTGCGTACATGCTCAATAATTTTCCCCTTTTGTATATATATATATATATATATATATATATATATATATATATATATATATATTTATATATATATATATATATATATATATATATATATATATTGAAATGGATCCTCCTTCCGGAACACCCTTTTTCAATAAAATTCTCGGTCGTGGATTCCAAAATTTTTAAATTGATTGTCCTAAAATAAATTACAACAAAAATATAAATATAAAATTTTTTATTTTCTTCCTCTTCTTTCTACTCTACTTCCTTTTTCTGTTCTTCAACCCTTTCTCTATACCTTCAAATTTCTGATTTCTTCCTATTCAGCTACTTTCTATTTCTTGCTTTTTATCTCCTCCTACCACTTTCCAGCCCTGACCACACTGCTTTTCTGTAATTGTTAACTTCCTTCTGCTCTTTCTGTTTAATATCTGCTACCTAAATATTTCTATCAATTCTTCTAATATTTATTTTGTTTACTTTTTACTTTTTCTTTACTTTTAGTATTTATAAATTCAAATCCATTTAATCAATTCAATATGTTTTATTACTTTCTGATAATGACAACGGTTTTCTAATTCTCATGACCAATCAATCAATAATAACCTCTTAAAAACATAACAACTTAAAAACAATCTTATATACTATACAAAAACAAATACAATATCAAAAAAAATACTTAATCAAGACAACCGATTTAAAAATCATGACCACGTTCCAACACTTCATTGAAAGAACGTGCACCATTAAAGAAAAATCCATATCAATATATATATATATATATATATATATATATATATATATGGATTTTTCTTTATGGGTGCACGTTCTTTCAATGAAATGTTGGAACGTGATCCATTATTTGTAAATTGGTTGTCTTGATTAAGTATTTTTTTATATTGGATTTGTTTTTGTCTAGTTTAGAGATTGTTTGATGGATGGGGATTATTATTGATTAGATTGTCATTGAATTTGTAATAGGGTTGTCATTAATAAAAAAGTTATGAAATAAAATTACATAAATCTTATTTTAAAAGTAAATAGAAAGAAAAATAAATATTAAAAGAATTATAAATAAAGCAAGAGCAAATAGAAATAGAAATCGGAACTTGGAAGGTATAGAAAAGCAGAGAGTTGGAAAATTGTACGAAGGTATAGAGAAAGAGCTGAGCAGCAGAAAGGTAAGTTATATGACTCAAGTTGATAAGTGGACATAAAATAATCTGCTTGTATATATAATTTACCTTTTTTATAAAATTAAGAATTACTTCATTCTAGTTTGAAATCTCCAGGAATAGAAAGGAATAATTCTATACGTGTAAGTACCGAGTATTCCTTATTTCCTAATTTTTTCTTATTCCTTTACTTATTTACATTCAATAATAATTAATATATACTTAGATATACAAATAATAAAAAAATAATTATTTTTTATGACTAGTGAAACTGAAGTTGAGAATTTACTAGTAGATTTTAATAAAAAAATAAATTTAAAAGAAATGCCTGAAGTTAATATGCAAATGCTTAAATTACATATTGATATGATCCCATTTTACAATGAAGATCAAGATTATTTAACAAAATTCATTAATAGCTGCGATTTTGTTGTTAATAGTTACGCAACCGTAGCTGATGTAACTATTCAAAATTTTATTGTTAAGACTATTCAAAATTAACTGATAAAGCAAATCTTTTGGTTGGATCTCGAAGCGAATTAAATACATGGGCTGCAATAAAAGTAGCTTTGCAACAATGTTTTGGAGATCGTAGATCTCTAGAATGCTTGGAACAAGATTTATTAATGGCACACCCATTAAGAAACGAACAACCAATCGATTTTGCTAAACGATTACAAGTTTAAAGAAGTCACTTAGTTGGTAGAATAAATAATTTTTCAGACACTGAAATGTCTTTACAAACCAAAGAACTGTACAGACGACAATACCACCAACTGACATTAAGAACTCTTTTGAGAAATTTATCAGGCAATTTACAAACTATCATTCGACTTAAAAATCCGGACAGTATCGAACAAGCTATAACATATATTATTGAGGAAGAAAATTTTTCATATTCACAGAATAATTTTAGACAGACAGAAACAAAAAATTCTAATAAAAATAAACCCCAAACTAATAATAATTTTTCTAATTATAATAACAAAAATCCCCCTTTTAGATCTAATATTAATCAATTTACTTCTAATACTGAACAGTACAACAACCAACCAAATTCTCTACAAAATAATCAATCTTTTGCAAATAACCAATCTAACCGGAATAATTCATTCCCATGTCAACCAATTGCCTACCAACCAAGACCTATTAATAGACATTATCCAACAAACAGACAAGTATTTGGACCACCAAGAAATGTTTTTGCACCAACCGGACAAAAACCCCAAAATAATCCGGAACCAATGTCAACAACTTCCAGGAATACTTTTAGACAAAATAACTTTGGACCACAACCTATGACTATTAGTACTAGAAATACATTTAGACCCACACAAAATAATCAACACAATTTTATTTATGAAGAAATGTTCCAAACTAATACTATCGATTCCGAAACCCCATTCGAAACCAACGTTCCAACCAATAATAATACTTTCGATGAATATTCTAACCATTCTCAAGATTTAGAAAATTGTCATTACCCAGCTGAGAACGAAAATTCTCAAAATTTTCAGATGGACCAGTTAGACTATCCCCCAACATAAACGAAACTTTTTCTGACACACATTCTACAGATTTACCCTATATTAGTATTAATAACCCACCAATAAAACTATTAATTGATACTGGTAGCATGTCTAGTATGTTAAGCCCCCATATAGTTGAAAAATACTACCCTAATATTTATAATGACCCCACATTAATTGTTACTGCTATCGGAACAGAACAAACTCAGTATAAAGCTAAAATCCCAGCTTTTCCAGAATTTAATTCAAGTAGTATATTAAATTTTATAGTTTTTAAGTTCCATAAACATTTTGATGGATTACTAGGAATAAGTGATTTACGTAAATTAAATTTTACGGTAGATTTAGAAAGAAATGTATTAAAAAATAAAAACATTCAAATTCCAATTTTATATAATCTTAACAGAACAAAGTATAATATTTCTGTCGATGCATTTCACGTAGCTGCTATCGAGATACCGGTCAGTCATCCTAATGGAGACGTAATTGTACCTGAAATGAGATACGGTAACTTACATTTCCCAGAGACGTTAACAATTTCAAAACACGGTTTCGCGAAAACTGAAGTCGTTAACAATACAGATAAGAGAATTACAATTACATTAGATAAGCCAGTTCAGGTTTATGCATTTTCAGAATCACAAAAAAGTAATTTTGAATTTTATCATATTGAAGATTTTTTACCAGATCTTTCTAACGAAATTTTGGAACAAGATATAGAAAATTTATTAAGAGTAGAACATCTTAATTCAGAAGAAAAATCCGCAATAATAAATTTGTGTAATGAATATTAAGATATATTTTATAAACAAAATGAAAAATTAAGTTTTACAAACCAGGTAAAACATGAAATTAAAACAATAGATAAAATTCCCGTTCACTGCAAATCTTATCGTTATCCCTTTATCCACAAAGAAGAAGTTCAACGCCAAATAACAAAGATGTTAGAAGACGGAATAATAAGACCTAGCCAATCTCCTTGGAGTAGCAATATTTGGGTTGTTGAAAAGAAAGCTGACGCAAGCAATCAAAGAAAATATAGAATAGTAGTGGATTATAGGAAAGTGAACGAAAAAACAATCGAAGATAGGTATCCAATTCCGAACATAACTGATATTTTGGACAAGTTAGGAAGATGTCAGTACTTTACTACACTTGACCTAGCTTCAGGATTTCATCAAATAGAGATGGATCCTCAGTCAATAGCTAAAACAGCTTTTTCTGTTGAAAATGGGCACTATGAATATACCCCTATGCCGTTTGGTTTAAAAAATGCCCCGGCAACATTCCAAAGAGTAATGGATAATGTATTGAAAAATTTACATCCAAAGAGTAATGGATAATGTATTGAAAAATTTACAAGGACAAATTTGCTTAGTATATATGGATGATATTATTATTTTTAGCTCAACATTAGATCAGCATATTCGAAATTTAAAATTAGTTTTTTTAGGATTAAGGGACACTCGACTAAAAATTCAACTAGACAAAAGCGAATTTTTACGAAAAGAAGTAAAATTTTTGGGACACGTTCACTGTTAACTATATGAAATTCTAACAATACAGATTCTGATCTACATTTAACTTTACAATTTAATTTAACTTTGCCCAAATTTTTTATTTCTGTGCCGTTATAACTTACCAATTTCATTTTACTAGGTTTAATTTCTATAATACTATTTAATTTGTCCCATTCATGCTTTGGAATCACGTTTGCTTGTGCTCCTGTGTCTAGTTTGAAAGTTACCACATTGCCCTCAATTTCAATTTCTTCTAGCCAATCCTCTTGTTTATGTTCTTCTCCTCTTTCTTCTTGTTTATGTATTTCTCCCAGAAACAGCTCTTCTTCAGTATCGGAATTTGTTTCTTCTACCAATGTTTTTATGCTTTTAACTTTACACATTTTTTGATAGTGGTTAATTTTTCCACAATTCCCACACCCTTTTCCATATGCTGGACACTTGTTTATTTTGTGTGTATATCCACATCTAAAACAATTCTTGACTACCCTCTCATTTTCTTTCTGTGATCTCTTTCTTTCTTGTTCTTCCCTTTGTTTATTTATTTTATTTATTGTAATTGTTTCACCTGCTAATTCTTTAATTTGAATTTCTGTTGACAACGTTGTTTTACATATTTGTATACAGTTATTTAAGGTTAGATTTGGTTCTATTAATAGTTTTTCTTTGAGTTTGTCATGTTTAATTCCACATATTATTCGATCTCTAATTAACGACTCTTTTAATTTGCCAAAATCACAACTAGTTGCGAGCGATTTCAATTCTGTAACGTAATTGTCAAATGTTTCTCCTGCTTTTTGATTTCTGGTGAAAAAATTATATCGTTCATATGTAATGTTAATTTTAGAAAAAAAATATTCATCGAATTTTAGTATTAGCACTGGAAACTTATTAATTTCACTTGTTTTCAGTTCAAATGTATTGTAAACATTTAAGCCTTCCTGTCCCATACAGTGAAGTAGTAAATTACACTTTCTTGTGTCGTCCGCTTTTAAAGGTGAGGCTGCGATGAACACTTCGAACAACTGCTTAAATTTTGGCCATGCATTAGCAGCATTTACATCTCCAACTTTAAAATACGGTGGTTTTAAATCCATTGCTTTGGTTCTTTTACTTGACTGCGCTATGTTATGTTATTACTTGTTATGAAAAACACTATTTACTTTGTATTAACTATATTTATTTACTAACAACTTTTTGATACATCCAAATCTCTCGTTATGTCAACCTCTGTCTTCCTGCGTCCTTCATCAGTACGTCATGTCTGTCTTTTGTCATGTCAGTTGTCTGGGGAGTGCGTTCCGCATTTAACACAACTACATCTACCACAATGATCCTATATTATTGTTGCGTTCAATCGCTTAGTAAAATATTACTCTTAAAATATAAGCTGACTATTATTTTGTTTATTATTTGCAAGTCTGAAATGAATCATTCAACGGCTTAGCCGGTGGGTAATTTTAAAATAGCTGATTAAGAAAATATAATGTGTTGGGAAGAGAGATTTGGATGTTTAAAATTCATTTTGTTCATGAATACTATAAAATAAGCAAAAAAATCATCGGGAAACTAGCTCCTTGCTCCTAACGAGCGAAATGGATATGGCAACACCGCTCAGCAGCCGATTAACCGATTGTCTTTTATGGGATTCGCCAGTTAGGGGGGGAATATGCAATTGAAGCAATTTAATATAATTATATCGATGTGGCTCGTTTCAATTTTGCACAAAGGTTGATAATCTATTCTTTTATAGATCATATTTAAGATTCGCTGACAAACGAAATATTTAAAAGTTTACATGTTTCTTCTAAAATAGGTGATAAAAATTCGGTGCCTTTATCTGTTACTATTTCATTAGGAACCTCATATCGCAAAGTATAATTTCAACAAATAATTTCGCTACTGTATGAGACTCTTGCCACGTATTTTAATGAATTTAAAACAAAATCAAATTTAGAAAAATAAAGAAATTTAACTAAAGGAAATACAACTCCAGCTGAGTTCGGTAGTGGTCTCTCTACTGGCAAATTAGTGCCCAGCTCAGCCGTAGAGGTAAGTAACAAATGATAGTGAGTCGCGCCACCGATTTAGACGGTCAAAATCGGAAACCCCTGTTGTTCCAGGCACTACTTTACCCACTGGAGATAATTAAATAAATTTTGAATATTTAACGGTTCTAATTGAATTACACAATAACTGAAAATAACGATAAGTGAGCTAAATAAAACTAAAATATCAACTAGACTCTTCTTTAATAAACAATTTTCTAGAATACAGACTGTCAAGCCTCGTGCCTGACAACACAATTGATATTTATAAAAAAAAATTATGCGAACAATAAAAAAAAGTAAATTTATCAAAAGGTGTGATCACACGCAATACAAAAACAAGGAAAAATAGATTTTAACTAAAAACTAAAGCCCGACTTAAGACTAATATAGCTTTTCTGTAAATCTAAATGAGTTTCCGCAGTCCTTGGCTTCTCCAATACTTAGGCCGGTACCAAAATCAAGCCTTATCCAAACCAAAAGGCTTGCTCCAAACACAATAACTAAAGCTCGTACTAAGTATCAGGTCAGCAATCAAATTCTGCTTAACTAAGACTTATGCCCGTAACTAGAAATGTAGCCGGTAACTAAAACCCTAAAATCGTAATGTAGCATTAACATTAGCTTAAACAGATTTAAATGACTCCTTGAATTAATTTGACTTAATAACTTTAATACAATTTGTACACATTAACTTAAATTTGTACTACAATGAAAGAATAAAAATGAATTTAAATGAATAATACAACATTTAGAAGTTGACTTCTCTGAATTTATAATTAATAAGCAAAACTAATGATTTAAATATACTCAACAAGCTTAAATTTGACTTGCTAGTCACAGCAAAATTATAACAATAAATTAAATCAAAATTTACATAAAATTAATTAATAATAGTAAAAAAAATAAGCGAAAAGGAGTCTAGTTTCACATTAATAAAACCTACATACGACACAAAGAAATACATATGTAAAATCAAGATTTTCAAATTAAAATTTGCGGTTATATGGCGTTATTAATCTAGTAAAATATAAATACGTGACTCACCTATTAAAATAGGGATATTCTTTTCTCGGTACACTTGTGACACAATTACTTCGTTGCTAACTGCAATGATGGGGAATCCTGACCACAATTCGCTGTCTGAACAGTCTTAAACTACCAAATTCCACAACTGTTTGTTCGTTGGACCACCTACACTCAAAGAAACGAGAGAAAGAAACCACGAGAATCGACGAACCACATGTATAAAGAAACGAGTACTTACCAACAGAAGATTTAATTAAATATCCGGACACAATGCCGTATTTTCCACCGAATTCACCAAAATTCAGAAAAATCTCTTCCACAATATTCGATGGAAATGAACGAGGTTAAATTTCGTAAATCCAAACTAAATTGTCTTCGATGATTGAAGATTACAAATTAAACTCAAGACAAATCTTCTTAACGATGCTTCCACCACAAAGGTTCGTAAATGAAAAGAAAGACGATTTCTCACGTCACTTCGATCACAATAATTTGACACACTTCGAAATAAGATATGGCCTCTACTATAGGGAAAAACCGTAGCTTATTCAGCCAACAACTTACGAACAAACAGGGGTCATTTGATACGACCAATCTTAATATTTATATAGACGGCAACAAAAATCCCAACATTACCTAATTTCCCCATTTATTTTCGATTTTATTAAGCAAGATATAAATATATCGAAACACTGACTGCAAAACACTATAGAATACGATAGAGCTATCGACAAAAAAAAAAAGAAGATGTACCAGGCCGGTGAAAGCGAAAGTGACAGAATATTTCTAATACTTACAAGTATTCCTGATCTTAATTTTAATTAATATACTTTCAAAACAATTACAGCGATATTAAGAATAATTTATGGTCGAAAATAATAAACAACAGTTGGCGATTGACTATAAACGAACCAATCAGCCGGTTCTCGACCCAGTAGACCTTTAATAATACGAGCTTTCAAGGTAAGAATACACTGTTTTCATTGATTTAAATATCTCAGTGTTAACGAGAAAATAGCCCGTGACACTCTTTGTTTTTAATAGCGTAGCATTCAACAAATTTACTTAATTCACATTGTAAAGTTAAAATGTTTTTGTTGTTATCAATATCTGGCTCTAAGGGACTCACAAGATCTAAATATATTTTTTTGAAGAGCTGATTTAGCAGTAGTAGTGATTTTCAGTGGCTTAACATTTCGCTATGCCTACTTGTGCCTCTGACAATCCTCACATTTTTTTACAAAATTTTCTACGTCATTCCGTAGACCTGGCAAAAAATATTTTTTCTTTATGTTATTTAACATACGATTAATTCCGGCATGACCCCCGGTAGGTAATAAATGATAGTCATTTAATATCTGTCTTCTTTCTAAATCATTGATTTCTTGATTACTTTTTACAATTGATATTTTTAAATTAAATTTCTTTATTTTGTCTGGGAACTTTATAAGTTCATTTAATAAGTACATATCTGCACTTTTCATTTTTTACAATAATTAATTCCGGAATATAAAATTTATTACTGTAGCGTGAAAATACCCTAGGCTAGCTCCAGGGTTCGTGGCTTCCTTCTGGCTTTCTTTTTTAACTCTCCCCAAACAAATAAATAAGGGCGCCAAGTACAGACATACAAATAAAAGAGAATAAATCAGTTTTAAAATTGTTTATTCAAAAAATTATTTGATTTAATGTTAATTGAAAGTTAAGTAATTAACTAATTTCCAAACTTATCTTGTCGATCTTCGGCTTTGAAGGTCCAGATGATAGTCGGAAAGATGAGTTGAGACTATTGGAAATGTGGGCACCGGTCTAGGGTGACTCTGGTACGATGATTTTTTTAAAGTAAGATGAGTCTCCTGCAGTGAGGAATGAAGCGACTCCCTCAGCGGATAGCACCAGTCTATATTGTCAATAGCAACAAAGATAAAGATAAGACTGTAGTCAACAAAAATCATTGAATAAGAAAATACTTAACAAATGAGAACAAAATAAGCTATGAAGCTAAACAAATATTCAATGAACGAAAAGAAAAAAAAGTTGAAACCAAATATCAATTGAACAAAAATGTGATTAACACTCAAAGGAAAAAATCAATCAATATCCAGATCAAGAAAAACTTGACATGTCATATCGCACACGCTGTGCAAACTGGAGACAATGTAAAAGATAAAAAGGTAATAGTTATCATCAAAAATGACAACAAATAACGGTAATAATGTGAACAATAAAAATAGGACAATTAATAAAAGAAAGCGTCAAAAACAGTAAGGAACAGGTATGTAACTACCAACGTTAAGAATACTGAAGGCAACATCAATAAGTAAAGAGAAAATTTAGAAAAAGGAACAAGGTAAACTAAATATTCAAAAATACAAATTTATACTAATTTGGTGAAAACTAATTAATCAAAAACACAAATTTATACTAACGTGGTGGTGCGGCACAGAGGAACAGCGTCAGCCTGTACTCGCAAATAAATGCTATCCCTAAGCCCCCTAAGGTACAGTACTGACCTGAACTCACCAACCCTTATATAAATTATAAACTAGAAAAAAAAAATTAAATAACAATCGAATTTTCTTAAAAAGGTTGAAATAAATTTTGAAAAAGTTTCAGAATTTAAAAAAATCTAAGAAATAGAAATTGAAAGTTAATAAAACTAATGCATTCAGTGTAGTGACTCCAGTGTAAAAAGCAAGAAGCTTTATTAAACTTACAGAATGTAAAAATATCGAGAGAAGATAAAATATATACGATATCTTAATATATTCCACAAAAAAGTAACTACAAAAAATATTACAAATATAACGAGGCATAAGAAAAAATCACAGATAATACCAAAATGTCCTCGGTATGTGAAGAAACAGTCCTAGATATTATAAGGTATTTCTGTATTTGGTGCATCACAAAACAGTACAGAAAAAAAATGAAAGAATGATATGAGGGAAACAAAAATCTCCAGTAGGTACAAAAACATATGGAAAATCTATTTTCTTCACAAAGATAAACCTTAAAGGTTAAAAAAAAAGAAGCAAAATAGACCATAATCCCACAGATAAACTCCTATTGTGTTCCATCCATACGGAACACCAATAGAGCTAAAAAGAGCAGTCATACCTAACTGCTACAACGATAAAGAAGTCTCACAGACCCCTACAAGATAAGATACGATAATAAGGTCACACAGACCCTACAAGATTATAATGTGGTCAACCAGGACCACACCCAAAATGCCCACGGCAAACAACGATAGGTACCCACACTCAAGATATAAAAAAAAATCCTAATAACCATCTTCCAAATTTTAACTGAAAGAAATGAGATAGAGAGAAAAAAGAAAAACCAAAATACAGAAATTGAAGGTATACACAAAAAAAATTTTTACTGTAACTATCACAATCACAAAACAAAGTCAAATAAAAACAGACAAAGGCTTAGAATAGCAACGAAAAAAGGACATATTGATAAAACGATACAAACACATTAAAATCTGCCAAGAAGGGCCCTAACTGTTTAGAAAATTCCGCCTATAAATCAGGAATAATAGAGATAAATTCAAGATAAAGAAATATTTTAAATGTATAGATAACATCGTAAGAGACAATCGGTATAGAAAAATTACTAAATGTGAAGGAAACATTATTGTAAAGGTAAAACAATTAAATAAAAGATAATAATATTCTATTATACGATAAATAAAACCAGTTAAAGTTAAAACCGAAATATACAAATTCGATAGTGGTTAACCTTCAGCAATAGATAATAAAATCCAACAAAATAAAGTAATGGTAAAAAATTAGATGTTAGTAAAAACAATTTATAAATATTTGAATGTCTGTACTAATTTGATGACAAAATTTAAATTTAATTTACTTTAACGTGAATGTTAGAAAAAGTTTCAAAAAAAGCAAGAAGACTTTAGTTGGGCGCCAAATTTGTAGCGTGAAAATACCCTAGGCTAGCTCCAGGGTTCGTGGCTTCCTTCTGGCTTTCTTTTTTAACTCTCCCCAAACAAATAAATAAGGGCGCCAAGTACAGACATACAAATAAAAGAGAATAAATCAGTTTTACAAATGTTTATTCAAAAAATTATTTGATTTAATGTTAATTAAAAGTTAAGTAATTAACTAATTTCCAAACTTATCTTGTCGATCTTCGGCTTTGAAGGTCCAGATGATAGTCGGAAAGATGAGTTGAGACTATTGGAAATGTGGGCACCGGTCTAGGGTGACTCTGGTACGATGGTTTTCTTAAAGTAAGATGAGTCTCCTGCAGTGAGGAATGAAGCGACTCCCTCAGCGGATAGCACCAGTCTATATTGTCAATTGCAAGACAAATTTTCATAAATTTGATTCGGCACGATCAGCCCTCACCAAAGACCCTTCGTAAATTTGGCATAAGCCCTAAAGAAATTAAATAAACGCTGTCAAAATTCCGTCCCAATAATCCTTTGTTTCGATTACAATCACTCAAGAATTCTCCAAAGTTCGAGAAAAAAGTTAATCACCTGATGTGTTTATATATTTTTAACTCAATAAAAAACTGATTTTTAACAAATGATTGTAATCGAAAAATTTAAATGTTAGTAAAGATATCAAATTAAATAACCAATAATCTATTCACCAAATTTTTGACTATTTTTAAAAAATTATAATAAGTTAAATTTTTACTCCCCAGAAGGGTATAAGAGGTGAAGCGAACTAATTCTTATTGCAGTACAAAATGAAATGAAATTATTTAACGTCGCAACCTACGAGCAAACTAGAATTTATTCTCCTTCCAAAACTGATAAAGTATACGCGACGACGCACAAAATAACACGGAAATTTATACAAATTTAATAGTCCATAGGCCAGGCCACAAATAACGTTGTAAACGTTACATTACATAATATACTCAGGTCTCTCAACACCTAAGTCTAACGCTATCCTGTTTTATGTAGATAATTCGGGGATTTTTATTTAATATTAAATTCCCTATTTTATTATCATATTTTTTATTTTTCGTTACTTTCTCAAAATCTTGTAAAATAGGACAAAGTTGAAAAGAGTACTTTGGTCGTCTTAATACTTCTACGAGTCCAGGGTGATCAGTCCTTTTCTCTAGGTTAGAACAAAGACTACCAACAGCGTTTGCCGGTGCTCTAGTTATAACGTATGAATTTTCTTTAATGTCTGACTTTATGCTTTTTAAATCATCAGAGAATAATTCTACTTGTGACAAAGCGTCAGCTACTACAATATTTTTTCCTTTAATGTAATTTGTGGTAAAGTCGTATTCCGCAAGTAATAACCTAAATTTTGTCAGTCGACTCTAAGGGTTTGTCATTCCAAGAAGATATAAAAGAGGGCGATGGTCGGTATATATTATACTAAAACGTTTAGAATATAGATAAGGTCTAAAGTGATTTACGGCCCAACATATACTCAAAAGCTCCTTTTTAATTGTACTATAATTTTTCTCACTTTTATTTAACATTTAACACTCTACTAGCATATGCAATAGGTTTGTCATTTTCATTCGACAAAACAGCACCAATGGCATAACCAGATGCATCAGCTTTTAAAATAAAACTATTATTTTCTGAAAAATTTGGAAACTGTAAAATAGATGGGTTATGTAACGCATGTTTCAATTTTTCAAATGATTCTTGACATTCTAAGGTCCATTCAAACGGTAGTTAATTTATTTAAAGGACTAGCAATATCTGCAAAATTTTGAACAAATTTCCGATAATAATTAGCAAAAGCTACAAATCTTTTTGTTTCATCAGAGTCTTTGGGAACAGGATAACGTTTTATGGCTTAGGTCTTTTAAGTATCTGGTGAAATAATGTGCTCAAATATAAAATTTTCTTTTTTAAAAATTCACATTTATTAGGATTAAGTTTTAAATTTACGTCTCTTAATCTTTAAAAAACTTTAGATAAATTTTTGTTTTAAAGTAAAGTAAACATTATTGAACTACTTTGACATACAAAAAAATATACGTTTGTAGCGGGCCAAAAAAAAAACACTAGATAAAATGCTAGAAACGAACACATTAAATAGATAAAATATAAATAAAAATATATATAAAAAAACATACATTTAAAATCATGGGCTAAAGTATACCAATATAGAATTTATACGGTGAGCATATCAAACATCTTATGCTAATAATTAAAATGGCAATGTTCAAGGTATTCTTCTACAGAATAAAAAGAAAAATCAATTAATAATTTTTTTAATTTCTTCTTAAAAGAGTTTTGGGCCCAGAGACTTAAAATCGACAGGTAAAACATTATAGAGGTTTAAATCTAAAGAGTTTTTTTTTGTTTTACTTAATTGGTATCGATATGTTATTAGATTATTTGCATTACAAGTAGAATATGAATGCACAACCGAATGTCTTTTATATTTTGATAAATTTTTATGAATTTCTAGTAACACATTAAAGATGTATAGAGCAGGTAGAGTCATAATACTATATTTTATAAATAGAGGTTTGCAATGTTCTCTATGATGTACACCAGATAAGAGTCTAATAGTCTAAGAGTCTTGTATTTTGAAAATTTGTAAAGCCTCCGATGAGTTACCCCAAAGAATTATACCATAACTCATATTCGAATGAAATAACGAAAAATAAGTTATACGAAGTGTAATAAAGCTAGTTATATGTTTTAGCTGTCTTAACAAGAATAATGTACTAGACAATTTACCTTTTAAATTACAAATATGCGGTTTCCATGTTAAGTTGGTATCAAGAGTTATTCCCAATAATTTAGCTGAGTCAAAATTAGTAGTATCAGTGGCCGCGGAAAACTATAGATACTGTGATTTGTCTTGGTTCAGTTTCAGATTGTTGGCCAAAAACCAACGATTGGCTTTATTTTCAACAGAATTTGAAAGCTGAGTTATATCAGAGTTAGATTCGGCGGTATAAATGAATGTAATGTCATCGGCGAATGAGACTTTTAAAATAGGATCCACAAAATTACTTAAATCGTTAGTATAGATTATAAATAATAATGGACCTAATATTGACCCTTGAGGGACACCGTACTTAATAGATTTAAATTTAGAGGTGTTATTTTGAAAGGTTACAGCTTGGTAACGACCCGTTAGGTATGAATCAATAAGTTTGAGAGCAACTCCTCTAACACCATAGTAACTCAGTTTTTCCAGAAGAATATCATGTGAAACGCAATCAAAAGCTTTCGACAGATCGCACATTGTGATAGCAGTACTCAATCCTTGCTCTAGACCGCTGACTATTCCACTGAGTACCTCTAATACAGCTTGAGTAGTACACCTGTTTTGGCGAAAGCCAAATTGATTCTTGCAAAAGAAATTATTAACTTCAAAATATTTTTTTAGACGATCTTTTAATATTTTTTCTATAACCTTGCTAAATACACTTAATATAGAGATGGGGCGATAATTATCTACTATGTCTTTTGGACCTTTTTTATGTAGCGAAATCACTTTCGAATATTTAAAAGATATGGGAAATATACCGGTAGTAAAAATAGTGTTTATCAGTGAAGTCAAAGGTAATATTATTATGTCACTAGTTTCTTTTAAAATTTTACTATTTAGCTCATAAACATCAGAACAATTGGAGTTTTTTAAAGAATTTATGGCATTGAAAACTTCAGCAGGAAGGACTGGATCTAGTAAAAAAGACTGACTTGGCGAGGGAAAATTATTAAAGGAGAAGCTCTTTATTTGAGACGAAAGGCAAAGATTCTATTATATTTTTGGCAATATTGACAAAAAAATCGTTAAAATTATCTGGGGTGACAATGATATCAGAATTGGAAATAATAGTTTTATTTCTTTCGTAGTTAATAATTTGCCAACAAACTTTTGATTTATTTTCTGATGAAACAATGTATTTATCATAAGCATCTTTTTTAGCCCTTTTCAATTCTAAATTATATTTATTTTTAAAAATTTTATATATCCTGTAGTTTTCTGGAATTTTACTAACATCCGCTACAATTTTAAGTGATTTTAAAGTATCTTTCATAGCTTTTAATTTTTCATTATGCCATAAAACTGGAGACTTACTAATTTTATTTGAACATTTTCTTAACGGACAAAAATTTATAACTAAATTATTATATGATTTTATAAGAAAATCGGCAAGGTACTCAGCGTCGTCAACAGATTGAAAAATTTCCCAGTTAATAGAAGTAAGTGAATTTCTGATATTCTGAATGGAACTTTTAGAAAAAAATCTGTTGAACCTAGAATGAGTATAGACATCAACAGAATTGTTTAAGATTGTGTTAATAAGTTATTACCGAATACTATAAGATCAACTAAATATATGAAACAAGAATCGTAATTTAATCCCGATATTGCTATAGTCATAGCTCGTGAAAATGAAGAGGAACTAATTTTTAACCCTTTTGGTAATCTAGTCACCTGGTATTGCCCTCGGTGTGTAGTGAAAGCTGTACAAGATCGACTGAATTGTTCTAATTCTATTTGATAATACCCTTAAGAAAGGTTAAGGTGAGAAACATATATACAGCACCTGATAAGGAAAATAAAATATCTGTTATTGATGGTAAAGGAAATTTATCGTCTTCTATTTGTTTATTCAATAACCGGAAGTCCAAAACTAACCTTTATTTTTTAGTTTCATTTATCGATGGCTTTGGAACTAGCAATAAAGGTGATGAAAATTTTAATCTCGTCTCCTCTATAATCCCTTCTTTTAACATTTTATCTACTTGACGATGAATTTTTTTTTTTTTTGAGCAAAGTGTAACCGATAATGTTTAACAAAAACAGATTGAGCTGATTTTTTTAGAGGTATATCCGACTTATAAATATTGGTAACAATTAACGGATCATTTTCTAAATGCAAACTATCAGAATATTTGAAAAAAAGTTTTTCAATTGTACTTTTTTCCTCGTTATGCAAATAATTTAATTTTAAACAATTTAACAATGAATCAGCATGACGTACCGAAAAATTATCTCCGTTTTTAATTTTTCCTAAATTGTAATTTTCTAATTTTTCCAGTTTTGGAGTAAAATTTTTAAGATTTACTGCTTCGTCTCTAACGTTTAAAATTTTAACAGGAATTCTATTACAATTATAAGGTTTAACTAAAATTCCAGCTACAAAAACTCATTTGCATATTTGTTCTCTTAAGTTTCAAAATTGTAGGGACTAAATTCTTGGAAATATTATGACAATAAAACTAAAAGAGTGTTGTCATATTGTAATTCAATATAGGTATTTTAATATCTTCTATTTTAATCATTTAAATTGCAGCTAAAAGGTCATAGAATAACGGATAATCTGTTTTATTCATTCAAAAAACTTCTAAATGAAATGTATTCAAATGTACCCATGTTTATTAAATAAATCTAAAAAAATAATATTTATATTCTGCGGCTATAATTTATAAATGGCAACGTTTTCTAGGCAGAAATTTACTCGGATCGGAAAAAAGAACAGCAGATTAAGCTTACCGTAAGATAGAGAGAGAAATAAATATTGACTTATTCCCTGCGTATGGTCAGGTTAATAGTCATAAGCGTAACATTGGTTGAATAATAAGTAAATTGAAATTGCTATAATAGGCTAGTTTTTTTTTTTTAAACTAGGTTAATAGTTAATATTTGTGCTACTAAGGTAAAAAAAATATTACTATATTTTTTCAACACCTATGAAACCACAAAACTGTAATTTAAAATCCATCTCTTCATGTAGGTTCGAAAACGCTGTCCGCCATTTTATGACGTCATACGTATTGTAAACAATCATTTGACAAATAAACACGGACAATTTTCCAGTTTACTTTACTTTAAAAACATGATTTCAACTAATTTCCATAAAAAATACAGTAATTATCGTTATTGCATCGTCCGAGAATGCAAAAACACATCAAGGAATACAAATAGATGTTAGTTACATTATTCAGAGGTTACGATCCTTATGACATAAATGAGTAGGTACTTTTGAATCCCTTCTGAAAAGAATAAATACACTCATTCTTCCTTTTTATGTCTACTATTTAACAAATGCACTGTGCTTACATAGAAGTCTTGACATTTCTTAGCTCGGCAGAGCAGAAATCTGGATTCAAGGCAAAGAAAGTACGAACCATTAGTGTATCAATTTTTGGCAAATTTGTGCTGTCTGCTTTTGTGAAACCAACGTCCATAATGAATTTATTATTGTTTTTCAATAAAGCAAATAAATTAAGAACGTGATAAGGAATTTTTATCGAAATATTTATACTTGTAATAACGTCACAACATGGCCGGACAGCGTTTTCGGAGATTCAAATTAAACACATTTTTTAAATTGAATTTTTAAATTAATCTTATGCATTTAGTTATTAAAATCGATATATTTCGTTTTCGTAAGCTAAATACTGTAAGAAATACTTATTTATTGTATAAAATTAGTTATGTGTCAAGTAGCCTATTGTGACCGATCACGATAGTTGCTCATCATCTGACGAGTTTTCTTTAAACGATAGAAAATAATATGATACAGGTAATTTTAATTTTTTTGCGAAGGTAGTGGTTTATGTACCCAGATAGCACAAGAGGTCTTTAAGATGTTCGTTTTATACCCTATCTAAGTCTGAACGTCTTAGTCCCTGAATAAGACGTCTTAAAGATGTTTTTCTTAAGACGTCTTAAAGATATCTGATTCTTACATCCTAAATACGTCTTAAAGACATCGTAAGTGTGTATATAAATAAAATTTTAAAAAAAGTATAGTATTCTAATGTAATAAATATTCTGAAGCGTATTTCATATTTGTGGTTAACTGGCCAACTAATAAAATAATAGCTATATTTAAAATTTGTTTGAAATAAAAAGGTAATCTATATTAAAAGGCAGTTTATGTACGATAATATACTTTTTAAATTTTGATTATGAAAATACATCAATAAAAATAAGATTATGTGAATTTCTTTGGGTTGGTACGTATAGTAAGGATTTCATAAACTTTTGGTTGGCAACTCTGATTCTATGACATGTCTTTGCGCTCTGGTGACAAGTGACAAGTGAAATTAGCACATTTACTCTATTTGGAATTTTGAAATTGACTTTGACTTTGTTTCATTGTTTCCATTGATTTGTGAATTTGTGGATCGTTGTTATTAATTTCGAAGGTAAGTCTAATGCTTCTTTTTCTATGATCGATTTGCTTGATTAAATTTGTTCACATAAAATATGGAAAGGTCCAAAGGTATTCATAAATATTATATGCGTGCTAAAAGAATATGTCTTGATGCTAGTCTAGATCTGCCTACTACTTCACAAACTAGTCAAACTGTTCAACCAGAATGTTGTGCTGAAAGTGAAACCACCATCAGGCCTAACAATAGTGTAAACATATCCTCAGATTCTAATGACAGTGAAGATGACAATATCTCTGACAATATACAAGATAATTTATTAGACATATCTCATGTGCCTGTTGAATCAAATAATGATAATAAAGGAGATAACCTCAAAACAGAATTAATCAATTGGGCATTAGGCCACAACATCACTCATATTGCTCTTAATGACCTATTGCAAATTTTGAAAACCTCATCAATACCTAAGGATTTGCCTTCAGATGCTAAAACTTTGTTAGGTACAGCAAGAGTAGTAAACACTAAGAATGTAGAACCAGGAATTTATTATCATTGTGGTCTGCGGAATTGTGTGGAAAATCTTGTAAATAATTTAGATCATAAATTACATCAATCTAAAAATCTTGGAGTGATAGAACTGAGCATAAATATTGATGGTTTACCACTTGCAAAAAGCTCAAGTAACCAAGTATAAGCAATACTTTGCAATGTTGTTGGCACCAATTTAGTTGACATGGTTGGAATCTACCATGGCAATGAAAAGCCAAAAGATTCAAATGAATTTTTGAAAGAATTTGTGAGAGATGCAATAAATATTGTCAATAATGGTATTCATATAAAGGGCAACTTTTATAATGTTAAAGTGAAAACATTTATATGTGATGCACCTGCAGAATCATTTGTTAAATGTACCAAATATCATACCGGATATTTATCTTGTAGTAAATGTTGTATAGAAAGTGATTACATAAATAACAGGGTTTGTTTTCCTGGCACAAGAAGAGATATTAAATTGAGAACTGATACAGAATTTAGATCTGTTGCAGATGAAAGTCATCACAATGGCAAATCATTGATTGAAGATATACCAGGAGTAGATATGATTAGTAGCTTTCCTTTGGACTATATGCACTTGGTGTGTTTGGGTGTGATGAAAAAACTTTTAATACTTTGGTGTTGTGGCAAACCATCAACAAAAATTGCATTTCAAAAAATATCAGCTATTTCTTCTTCATTAATTAAATTATCTACATGTATACCTAAACAATTCAATAGAAAACCAAGAGATCTAAATGAATTGAAAAGATGGAAAGCTACTGAGTTTCGTCAGTTTCTGTTTTATACTGGACCATTGGTTCTTAAAAGTAATGTTAACAAGGACAGGTACACAAATTTTCTTGTGTTACATGTTGCTCTAACCATCTTATCCCATCCACGGTATTCAACAAAAATTCAGTATGCTTCTGAATTATTGATTTATTTTGTAAAAACATTTGATATTTTATACGGTTCTGAACAGTTATCACATAATATACCTAATCTTCTACATTTATCCCAAAATGTGATCAATCATGGTCCACTTGATAATTTTAGTGCGTTTCCTTTTGAAAACTTTCTCCAAAGCATTTTAAAATCAGTTCGAAAAAGTGATAAACCTTTCCAACAAATAGTTAAAAGACATTCAGAAAAGCAGACAACCAGTTGACATACATCGTGTACATCGTGTCTTGATTATATACTGGTTTTTGAAGTTAATAGTAATCGGAATTTTTTGTAAATTGGACAGGAGACAGTTAGTAGTGTTGGTTTCTCTGTGTTAAAGTTACTAAGTGAAATTCGCGGTAGTTTTTTCGCAACAATCTGTTACAACTTTAAGGTTAGAATCAGGTTTTTATTAACTAGTT
Source organism: Altica lythri (assembly GCA_964028335.1). Classification (NCBI taxonomy): domain Eukaryota; kingdom Metazoa; phylum Arthropoda; class Insecta; order Coleoptera; family Chrysomelidae; genus Altica; species Altica lythri. The sequence continues at coordinate 94,909,815 of OZ034801.1, read as the reverse complement.
AAAAATAAATCAACGAACTGTCCCACTCTAATTGTAAACATGAGCGCATGTCTGAATTGTAGCACGGAGATTAGCAAGGGTCTGGTGTCGGAAACCGTTCAGTGCGATCAATGCCAGGGCCGAATACATTTTAAGTGTGCTGGCTTAAGATCTGATGACAAAATCAGGCGTAGTCGTACTAAAAATATAAAAATATTTTGCAATAAATGCGTTGATCGACTCGCTGAGTTAAGTTCTTTAAAAGATATTATTCAGTCTCTGCAGAATAAAATCGAGCTGCTTGAATCAAAACTGTCTAATCAAAATATTCTTAATACAGATGCGGTAAATACAGAAACAGTTATTTCGGAAGCCATGGACCGAATCCATCGGTCTAATAACATCATTATAAAAAATGTTCCAGACTCTGATAACGACTTTAATGCTGTTAACGCTATTTTGAAATCCATAAATAATGCAGATCTTCCGGCAGCGGTACCAACGTCTGTTTCTAGATTGGGTAAACAAGACGTTAATCGCAAATTTCCACGTCCAATTAAAGTTATTTTACCAAATATTCAAGTCACTATAGTTATTTTAAAAAACAAAAAGAAGCTAATGAACACGCAATACAAAAACATAAAAATTGATGATGACAAAACACCATTGCAGCAACAATATTTAAAGGACCTGCGTACCAAATTGAATCAACGCATAGAAAACGGTGAAAAAAATGTTACAATCAAGTATCAAAAAGGTGTCCCATGCATAGTTGATTGTTCACCAAAAAACTAAATACGAGCTTTCATCAATGGCGTATTATGTATACTAATTTATGCTCGCTGCAAGCTAAATTTTTAGATACTATTGCATTTATACAGTACGAAAAACCTTCATTGTTCTTAATATCTGAATCTTGGTTACACAAGAATATTTTGGATTCTACAGTAAACATACCTGGATATAAAATTTTTAGAGCGGATCGCACAGCGAGAGTGGGTGGTGGATGTTGTATATATGCAAAGGAATCTGATTTTGTGCAATTTCACATCACCTGTGAAAATTTTTCCGAGCACCAATATGAAGGATTGACCCTTATTTTTTCTTCCAAAAAGCTAAAAATAAATTTCGTAATAGTTTGTATCTATAGACCTGGCTACAGTTCTACTCAAAGTGATGAAGAATTATATAATAAATTACAATTGCTCTTAATCAAACATAAAACAATAATTATCTTTGGAGACTTTAATTTAAGTAACATCTCTTGGCCTCTGAGTCACCACCCTCATGATATATCATCTCAACTTTTTATAACTTTCTTGGAGAACTCTGGATTAGAACAAATAATAAATGAACCCACTCGTTTTCGCCATAATCAACAACCTTCTCAGCCGGATCTTACTTTAACTTCTGATACTAAAATTTTAACCAATATTTCTGTTCTATCTCCAATTGGAAAATCGGACCATGCAGTAATTTCAACTTCTATACAAATTCTCAAGTCACAAATACCGCAGAACAATACCCTAATGACGTACAAAAGAACAAACTATCAACGTGTAAACCTGGATATTTCTAACGAAAACTGGACAGATATGTTGAGTGGTATGGATATTAACCAACAGTGGAAAATTTTTGAAAACTTTCTAAATAAATCTATAAGCAAAAACTCTTACTATATACAATGTACACGTAATATCAATAAGCCATGGATAAATTCAACAATATTTGAAATGATAAAATTTAAAAAGTCTCTATGGAGAAAGTATTTACGAAGTAAGACGAATATCGATTACCTCAATCATCGAACCTTCTCAGTAGTATATCAAGCGGGCTCCTGGGACCGAAGGTAAGCATGCCATCGAGGAGCCTCACCTGCACTCACCTGTCCCTGAAGAACTCACCTCACCTCACCTGTGTCATTGACGTCACCAAGTTACCTTTTCAAGAACTCACCTCAACTCACCTCACCTCACCTGTGCCATTGATGTCACCTTTAATTTACTTTTCCAAGAACTCACCTCAACTTACCCCCTCACCTGTTCAATTGATGTCACCTAGTTACCGTGAATTATCAACCCCTTATACCCTAATGTGTTAGTGCCCAAATGAGACTTAGAATAATTTTTGGATGAGAATAAATGTAGAAAAAAAAGTCGCGGTACTGGTGGTATTCGAGCCCACAAACTCATGTGTACAAAATTGACGCCTTAGCCAACACGGCTATCAACCTGACTTGCTATAGAAAGTTAAAATGTGTAATATAAACAGCTCGTGACGTCATATTATTGATATGATAATAAGAAGTTAGCAGAGGCGTACTGTGTATTAGCAGAGGCGTACTAACAATTAGCCGAGCCGAGCCTAGCCTAGCCTCTTGGAATTTTATTTTGTTAATTTTTTAATTTTTTTCTTATTGGTATGGTAAATATAAATAGGTAAAAAGTAATAGAATAAAAAAAATCTTTATCGTGTCTATATATTGTGTTTACATGAAATAAAAAACGATAACGGTGTAAATATATTTATTGTTGCAGTTTTCTCTTATTTGATTTTATATAAAATTTATGCACCATCGCTAGATACCACATGTGATGTTTTATTCTTGTCCAGTATTCTCTATTCAGGTCATCTAATTCCATTGACTCAATGTAATCCAATTCCATTAAACCCCATTCAAAATTATTTCGTGGTTGGGTTTGATAGCGTTGAAAGTGTTGATTTAAGTTGCCTATTAGTTTACGTTTAAGTAATACAACTTGCTCCCGAGAAGGAATATCAAATTCATTAAAATGACTGTGGTGGTGGTGGTGGTGGTGGTGGTGGTGGTGGTGCTGATAGTAGAGCTGCTGCAATAATAAATTTAAGATTTTGGAATTCTTTCTAAACAACGCAAATCATCTGTAGAAAGTTTTCTTTTTGTACTTATATTATGACGTCTAATTGAATCTGAACAAAAACAGAAATGTTTTTCACAGTATTCACACCAAAGAGTTCCATAATAATAGTGATTGTTGTTGTTGTTGTTGTTGTTGTTGGTCAAAGTCAACATTGTTAGTAAATAGAAAAATAAATCAAACAAGATTAACGATTTTTTTTTTATTTTTTTATGATACTTTTTTACATGATAATTGTATGCTGATGATTTAAGAGGTGTGTAGCAAAATTTACAAACTTTTACTACTTCTTCTCTAACAAGTATTAACAATGTAGGATCATAATTTAGGTATTTCCAAAACAAACAAAAAATAAATCAATCATTGAATCCCCATGGTAACGTGTCAGTTTGTGTATGAATAACAATTCTTTTGTCATCATACGGATTTAATGGTGATTTATTTTCTTGAATAGTAAAAACATTATGTTTTTTAGATTTGATTACATTCTGATTGATTGTATATTGTGTTTGATTAAATAAACAATTTTTGTAATCATCAAAAGAAATCATACGTAAAGCTGATGATTGAATACCTTTAGCTTTCTTTACTATACCAATATTAGATATAAAATTTTTCATATAATTTTCACTATATCTTTCTAATTGTTGTTCCCGTATTTTTTTCTCTATATTGTCTTTTTCAATTTGTATTTTAAAACTGTACATTTTTGATCGTAATCCCACAAATTCCAACATTACTTTACCGTTATTTGCATCCTTCATCAAACCTAATACTTTTTTATTCCTTTGTGGGATATCAAACACATTGTTTTCAGCATAGTCGGATGTGTCAAACATATAAATGTCATTTTTTATATACCTATAAATATCATTGTCGTAAAATTGATATATTAAGGAATCTGTGTCACTGTATAAAAGCTTTGATTTATCATTATAATTTGGTTTTATGTATTTATAATGAAAATTATATAAAAAAGTTTTTGAAATATCTAATATTGTCATACCCACAAAAATAGGTTTGTTAAATGTAATTTTCATTCTTCTCATTTCAATTAGAATCATATCCTTAGCAAACACTTCACAACTGTGAAAATTTGGTTGGGATATGTAATAGTTCGCACCATACCGTCCTTCCCATTTAGTAACCAGTTTCACATCTTTATATTTTCTAACATTTTCAATTGTTTTACCAAAAGGTGAGTTGTTCATTAGTTTATAAAAATCTTTCCCGAATTCATTTTTGCTTTGTTTTCTCAACTCAGTGTTTAAATCGATAAATATTTTTAACCATTTAGATTGTTTAAATTTTAAAATTCTATAAATTTTTGTAATTTTTAAACCCAAATTTACCGCTTGTTGTAAATTCAAATAATGAATTACATATCTTTCCTTTTTATAAAAGGTAGTTACTAATTTTGGAATTTCCGAATTTGATTTTGGTGGTACCAAATGTTCCGGACAGAGTGGTAGATCTTTATGACTGTCAAATAAATGCTTCGGGTATTCAATGTCAACTTCTAAAATGTAACCGTATTGACTATCTGCTGAAATGTTCATAAAATTTTCGTTGCACACATCAATATCGTTCACCCATTGAAAACCTCCGTACGGTAAGGAACAACACATTGCAGCACCATACAAATTAACAACATCAAAATACATGAGATATGAGTCTCTTTCGCTGGAATTTTACTCGTTTCCCATATATTTATTGTTTGCCTTGGCATATCTGTTACTGCACTGAGATATTCCTCCTCTTTTACCTCTCTCAATAAAGAGTGTCATATCAGATTGGTCTTCGGTAAACAGTTCAAGTTCTATTTTTGTCATTTTCAACATACTGTCAAATGCCAGTCCGGGTGCTGTAAAATAATGCAAACTGTCCAAGTTATAAGTTTTTAAACAAGTTGCTCGAAAACTTTCAAAGATGTCCGCTAAAAGTAGAACGTCCGTTTTTAAATACAATTTAGCATAGTCTTGTAAAGTATGTAATTGAAATGTGTTCCAAACGTTACAGGCATGTTTGTAATCACTGTCGGAGATTTCTAAATTTTGAACTTTACTGAAAAATTTGTCACGTGGTGGAAGACAAGTATCCTGTAACTTTTCCCAACAATTAAGATATTCATAAGGAAATATACCTTTTCGTGTAACTAAGTTAAATTGATGAATATCAGGAAAATAATTTTTAATAATAATTTTTTGACTATTATCTAAATAAGACGAAAGTTTAACTAAACTGCTTGACATAAATCTAAAAGAATCCAAAAATCTGAAGTTTAATTTAGTATTGTCAATATATTTCGTAAATGAAATATATTTTTCTTTATTTAGAGGTAGTAAAGATATATTTCCTTTAATTTCAGTACAAAGTGTTTTAATTAGACAATGACTGTCATAACCCGATAAGTTGTGAAAAATTACTGGGATACTGTGCGAGTCATTTAAATTTAAATTACAAGAATTATGAGCAGGTCCTCTATACTTTCTCGTCAGGTGACATTGTTCCAGACATTTTCTATCTCCCAATAGAAAAGGTTTTTTACATACAAAACAAATATTTGTACTTGTAAAGTGATTTTTCTCTTCTAGTGTCATGGGAGATAGAGGTAAAGGGTTTTGAATAATGTGATTGATTTTATTGGCAATTTTTTGTAACTCTCTGGTAAACCAAACGACGCAATCTTTTCCTGTATACAACGAAAATTTTGATAAAGAATCATCGTATGAGCATTTCAAATAATAGGCAATACTAAAAAAGGCTTCGTGTTTTTGAACCTTTTTGGTTTTTTCCGTTCTATTAATATCGATATAATCAATCAAAATGCTTTCAAGATCTGCATAAATAACAAATGGTACTTTTAATTTTTTTTTAAATTTTTAAATTTCGATATATTTTCACCCTGACGGGGATATTTTACTTTACTATCCTTAAGTTCATTACAATCTGCAATATGTTTATTTAAATTTGATTCGGAAATAAAATGATTTAAACACCGATCACAGTACCATTTTTTATTTTTAACGTTTCCTATTTGCCTATTTATTAACCGTCCCAAATTTTTAATATAAGCAAAATGATATAAAATTTTGTTACTACTACTACCTGAATGAGTATTGTAGTGATTATAATCAAATGAAAGCATAATTAAATTAATTTTAATTGAAAAGTTAGTCTTTGATAAACTTACTGGTAATATTTCATTTTTTGAAAATGTGTAAACGTTAATTGATAAATTATTCATTTTTTCAAATTTTGAAATATCCTTTAATTTAATTGGAAAATTTATTCCTTCATATTTTAAAACTTTACTGAAATGAGGATAAGATGGTGTACGTGAAACATTTTTTCCTTTGGGTGTAGGATGTAATGCTGAAACGATAGCCCAAAGAAAACAATATATATCATTATTTTTAATATTAATTACAGCTTTTCGTTTACGTATAAATGGTGGTAAATCAACATATGTTGAAAAACCAACATGTATTGGATTATACGAATTAATATTTATTTTTAAATAGAGGATTTCAATTAACGCCCAACCACTGTCGCGCTCTTGAAACTCCTCCATTTTATGTAAAATTTTATTGCTTATATTACTTGTATACCATTCAACGAAATCTGTAGTATGATCAATGATACTATTTTTAGTTGTAAAATATTTCGTTGAACGTTCTACGTTTTGAGATGGTTTAATAAATATAGCAGCTAGAATCACATTAACTTTCAATAATGATGTTACTAATTCCTTTTTTATACGGTTAACAAAAATTCTAAACGCTTTATCGAGAAAGACTTTTGGATCCTTAAATGTTAAATTCATTATAATGCCTGTTTTAATACGATTATTGAAACAAGAATCCAAGTCTTCCCAAATCAATTGACGATTTTTAAATTTTTTACTAGTTTTTAAATTAATTTGAAATTTGTTTCGATAATATTTTAAAATGGCCAAATTATTTTCAATTTTAGCAAAATTACCTAGATTATGATCATGATTCCTAAGACCCCTTTTTAAAATGCTAATTATCTTTTTTAAATGTTGAATATGAAATCGATAATCTTTTTGTGATTTAATTATTCTACTTACTGACTCAATTTTCTCTACAGCTTGGGATGACATTTTATCTAAGCTGCTGCTGCTGCTGCTGCTGCTGCTGGTGGAGGTGGTGTTCATAGTTGATTTGTGTTGTTAGTGGTGCGTCTTTAACAAAAATAACGACTGGTGCTGTTGCTTTTTCAATTTTGATTTATATATGTATAGATAAACTCGTCACACAATGACTTTGAAATAAGAACTTTTATTGTTGATCACATCATCAACGTGACTTTTTATCACTAACCTTGTTTGAAATGATATGTACCATGTGCAACGTGACTTTATCTTTGAACGTATTATGTTACAAAGTTGCAATTTTACAAGTTTCTTAAAAATATATGTTGATAAATGTTGCATTATCTCTCATTAGAAAGTTACATGTTTTTCAATAAATCGAAAAACACATGATGTAAATCATGCATCGTCCTCATGATTGATAACAACTGTACCATGTGCAACGTGACTTTATCTTTGAACGTATTATGTTACAAAGTTGCAATTTTACATTTTTTTTTTACAGTTTCTTAAAAATATATGTTGATAAATGTTACATTATCTCTCATTAGAAAGTTACATGTTTTTCAAAAAATCGAAAAACACATGATGTAAATCATGCATCGTCCTCATGATCATCAGCAGAAATTAAGAATAAGCAATAAACTTGTTTTTGAAAATAACAATTTTTTTATAATATAATATTTATAAAAGAAAAAGCTATTCATGTATGTTATTTAGTATTTTGAATTAAGTGTAGTGAACATGGCATCCGTACCATCAACGTTAGTTCTTTTTACTCAGGATAAGGTAAACTTTCCACCAAAAGATGTCTTAATTTTCACCAAGACACTATTTAGGTAAGTTTTTAATTTTACATTGTAATATTTTGAATATTTTTTGAAACAAGTATTTTTTTCCTCATTATTTAGATACGGTGTGAAGAATATTTCTTTGAAAGGGGATAAAGTATTTATCCAATTGTCATATTCGCCAAGGGCTGAAACTCTTAAAAAAAAGTTTCAACAGCTACCAATCAAATACATGCGACTTAAAATCGATAATATGGATGATTTTAAAGTGGTGGAAAGAGTGGTGCGAATGTATGGGTACAATTTTGTAGAAGAGGATGCGGATGATGTCCACAGGATGATATCCAGAAGCAACACCCGCATGATCGAACTACCGTTCATTGAAAAAGATGATGATGATGCAGCAACCACCAATGAGGAGCAGGAGCAGGAGAAGGATGGAAATGACAACGACGACGACGACGACGAAGATGAACATTAATGTTAGTGTACCTACATAATGAATAAATACAGGGTATTTTTTCTAACAGATTTTTATTACAGTAATTCCTCACACACACACAAACATAATTATTTTAAAATTTGTTTTTTTTTTTCTCTATAACAATTTATGTTAATTTATTATAAATTCATCAAGCATTTTTCTATATCGACCTTTGTTGATGTCAAAGTCTTTGAAAATTGATAAAAATCCATACGGAACATCATTCCAACATATAGAACAAATATTTTTAAACTCGTTAAAATCCATGTCAGTTCCAATGTGATCATTGTAGATGTGACGTAAATGTAAATCATCTTGTTTGAAAACAATTAAAACATTTAGGTTGTCACGTATAATAGTCCAGCACGAATCGGCGCATGAGTACCGAAAACTATTCCACCTTAATTTTTTTATGCGATCCTCTTTAAATTGCCCTACTGATTATATAAATGCATGTTGCCAGGGGGCAACCCCGTGCCAAATTGTTTATAACGAAATTGTTTAAACAATTACATGCACTTGTTATTTTTTAACCGAACAATTTTTTTTATATTCTTTATTAAAATCCAAATAAAAAAGGTCCCTTGAATTTTTACGATAAAGTTAATATTTTCAGAGATATGATTTTTTAAAATTTCAAAAAATCTCAAATTTGGGAACTTTCGACCCTTGAAAAATATATTTAAAAAAATAACATATAAATAGTATACATTTTTTTAAATTCTTTATACAATAGTTAATAATTTTATTAATAGAGATTTTAAAAAATTTAATTATTTATACCTGTTTTTTAATTGTTAATTTCGCGCGCTTACAAGTACGCGTCGCTTACCCTTCTGGGTCTTGAATCGTTTTTTATCATTTATCTTAAAAACTATCAACTTTATCAAGAGTTGTTAATTTCATAATATCTTTCTCCTACAAATTCTTTATCAAATCAAATTACTAAAAATCTTATACTTAACTAATTATTTACATTTAATACAATAATCATTCTTTTAAAATCTGCTATACTTTAAATGAATTGTTAATTTTATAATATCTTATCTACAATATACTCTAATATCTTTCTATTTTCAGAATTTTTCATTTTGAAATTATACTAATAACAAATCATAATATGTCTTGAGAACAAACATTGTCTATTCTAAAAGTAAGTACACACCTTTTTTATTTCCTTCTATGAGTTCTAATATTTTATACTGAGATTTATGTAAAACTTTACATTGATGTCTTAACATTTGGTTTTCTTATTTCATTTTGTCTTAATTTATTTAAAATCGGTTTTAATTACTAAGGTATCGTAAACTTTATACACTTTTTCAATAGTTACTCTCATTATCTATTTGATACATGATTATTAGAATTTTATATGTTATTGATAAATTATATTATTTTTATTCTTTGAATATTTTTTATATGTACTTGTGTATTTTAATTTCTCATTTTGTTTTATTTTTTCTTTTTAGGTATTGAGAAGAAGACGACGATTACAAATTATCCCGAATTAACTACATTTGCACTCTGCCTTGGAATGAAAATATAATTTCCTTTTCTCTATTTTTATTAATTTTCTTTATTTACTTAATTGAAATAGCATAGTAACTTATATCATCTCAATATATATATATATGTATATATATGTATTTTAATAGTGATGTACCTGAATTTTAAAATGTTTTATTAGTGTAATGTTGTCAAACGGAATTCGTCGCTTCTCTTATAACCTCACGATTAGTAAGTCATCACTTTTGTAACAATATTTCTTTATTTTATAAAAATTGTTCTTCACCGCAGATGTCCTGAAGAAGAATTAAATAAATTCGAAAGCTTGACTGAAATCAAAGAGTTTTCTTTACTTACCTTGGCCAAACGTTGACTGCAACTCCACGATTGACTTCACGGTATATATATATATATATATATATATATATATATATATATATATATATATATATATATATATATATATATATATGAAAGAGAACTATTTGCTGACTTATTAAATACAGTGATATAATTTATTGGGTTTGCAGCAAAATAAAAGAACAAGTGTACTCTTTTAAATTCTTTACTCCGAGCTTTCGGCTGTGGTTACAGCCATCGTCAGGGAAGCTACAATACATTATAATTAAATATAATAATACTTAACATAATATAATTTACTTACAACTTTTTGAGGTTTTTGTTAAAAAGATGATATTATATAAAAACATGGGAAATTAACAACATTAACAACAAATTAACAATTTATTTTGAATTTAAGTTTGATATCAAAATTAAGAGATGTAAAATTAAAATTGACATTGACGCAATTGAAATACTTAAAAATTGATATACTGTATATCAATTTTTAAGTATTTCAATTGCGTCAATGTCAATTTTAATTTTACATCTCTTAATTTTGATATCAAACTTAAATTCAAAATAAATTGTTAATTGATCATTTGAAAGTATATGTGTTATATTTACGTACATTTTTTACATTTGTTAATTTCCCATGTTTTTATATAATATCATCTTTTTAACAAAAACCTCAAAAAGTTGTAAGTAAATTATATTATGTTAAGTATTATTATATTTAATTATAATGTATTGTAGCTTCCCTGACGATGGCTGTAACCACAGCCGAAAGCTCGGAGTAAAGAATTTAAAAGAGTACACTTGTTCTTTTATTTTGCTGCAAACCCAATAAATTATATCACTATATATATATATATATATATATATATATATATATATATATATATATATATATTATTTATTTATTACTATTTTTTACAATAAGTATACCAAAAATATAGATTATGTACATTTTCTAAAGCACATTGCGCTTGCGTACTAGTAGAGTGATTTGGACACTGGTGAGATCGGAAAATCTTTTTCATTTCAATGTCAGTGAGAAAATTTGGATCATTTTCATCTTCTAAACTTATAATAAGGTTGTGTAAAAATTTTTCCAAATAACTCTTAACTTTATTATTTTTCACTAGAATTGTTCCATCCAACACATAACCACGTAAAAACTTTGATATGTCTTCATAACATATTTCGTCACATTCATTCCATGAACTCCAATCCAATCCACATTCATTTTTATATTTGTATAAATTTGAATTTAACATTTCTTTTGTAATGGGTAATGTAACCAATTTGTGAACATAATCTTCCATCCCCACATTAAAAATTGAAATTTCTCTACAGAGAAAAACATTTTCGGAAGGAAACGAGAAACCTTGTACATCAATAATGAACATTTCATTTTATATTTTATTTTTTAATTTCAACAACAACAATTAAACTAATGAATTTTTGAATGAAACAGGTAAATATATATACTCCTACCACTTCTCTCTCTCTCTCTCTCTACTACTACCTGTCCTTTCTATATATTGTTCTTATGAATCTACGAGTTGTGTGAGTGATCAAAGCCTAACCATTTAACAAACACTTTATTTTTTCTTCTTTTTAATATTTTTTCCACCAGATAAACATCAGGGTGTTTAACTTTTTGTAATTGTTCAGCGTAAAAGCCACCCAAAATATCTTGATTTTTGTAATCTTTTAGTAAATAGGTTAATGGATTGGATAACTTTATTTCACGTATAGTAAATATTTCAGTGGACCAGTTTGGTAGATATCCTTTATCAAACACACCTCTAATTTTTGAAATTCGAACATGATCACCAATTTTAAATTTTTGACTCGATAAATCTACACGTTTTAGATTGTTGTAAGCTGTATTTAATAGATATTTTTCATGTTTTAATGTAACATCTATAGGTTTCATACCGGTAGTTCGATGTTTTTTATTATTGTACATCCTCACAATTTCAGGTAGAATATTGACCCATTTGTATGATCCATTAAAACTAAATTCCTTCCACAACATAGATTTCAAAGTTCGAATAACTCTTTCGGCAATAGCAGCCTTTTTTTCTGTATACACATTGTAATGGTTAACATTGTATTTTTTTAATAGTTTTTTCATTGAAACATTGAAAAATTCAGTACCCATATCAGTTTGTAGATTTTTCGGTGTTTGTTGTTTGCATACTTGTTCCATTGCTTTAGAAACTTCTACACCAGATTTATCTTTAAGTGGAATAGCCCAAAGGTATTTAGAAAAGCAATTTATTACTACAAGAATATACTTGTAACCTTTATCCGAGTATTTTTGCATATCGGCAAGATCAGCTTGAAATAAGTCAGTTAAGGATTTTAGTATTATTCTACGTCGTTTAAAGTTAATTCTTACTGGTTTGTGTATTTCTTTAACAATTTGTGGTTTAACAGTTGACATTTTTTTTTCTTTTCACTTTGTCTCTATAATACCGGCCTCAACAAGTTCTTCAACAATAGAATTTATTTCATTCACATGACCTGTATGTCCAGCTAGTTGTGACGCATGTAGTAAACGTAATCGTTCAACTAACTCATTTGGATCGTCCCAGTGTACATAATCTATTTTATTGTTGTTGTTGGTCACCTCCATCAACATTCCTTTACCATGATAAATCGGTGCAATTATTCTTTTATATTTACTTCCCCTATTACCTAAAATCTGTTGAGATTGATCATAATTTTTGCGGAAGACATTTGTTGCTAGTACTATTTTTTTATAATTATCTAAATCAAAGCTTGTAAAATCACCAGGATTTTTTTTAAATAATAATTCATATAGACCGAGAGTCCCTATATATCTGTTGTTTTGTACATATATATCACTACCCTCAATAAATAGTTGAGAATTACCAATCATCAACTTTTCAGTAGTTGGATCAAGACGTACACCGTTTAGTTGGTCATATTCATTATTTTCATCTTCATGCAAACCTTTAATATATTTTCTTGGTAATGCATGATACTGACTCAAATATTCTTCAAATGCTTCTTGACTAATATCTGATAGCGGTTGTTGTTCTTCTTTCTCCTCCTCCTCCTCCTCCTCCTCCTCATTCTTCTTCTCCTCCTCATCTTTAATTTCAAAAACTTCCTCTTCATTTTTGTTTAGTTTAATATTTTTTAAAATAGCTTGTTTTAATTCACTTATTTCCTTGTTATCAATTTCTAACTCATCTCTATTACTACTACTACCACTATTATTACTACTATCAGCAGTCTCCATTGTCGTTGTTTGCTCTTTATTGTTGATGTTAGATGATCTCGTAGGAACTAATTTACTTTCAATGTTTTTTAAATGTTTAGTTATCGGTATAAACAAATTTTCTTGTTGAACTTCACCCTGCTTTAATAGTTTTAATTTATTTTTAACGTTTCTTCGTTTAATAATAAGCCGTTTCTTTAACTCTTTATTAAACATGTCTATTTGTCTATAGGAGAACCGCTTATAACTGTTTCTTGAACCGCTTTTGAACCGCTCTGAACCGCTTTTGAACAGCTCTGAACCGCTTTTGAACCGCTCTGAACCGCTTTTGAACCGCTCTGAACCGCTCTGAACCGCTTTTGAACCGCTCTGAACCGCTTTTAACTGGTTATGTACTTAGTTAAAAAAAATTATAGTGAATATCTTATTTTAGACTTTTAGAGTTACCTCGTAACTTGTTTTATTTATTATCAGTCTTCTTGATGACCTTTATGATCTTTTAAATAACAATCAAGAGATAAAGTTTAAAAACATATATTTGATTTAACACAGAATTAACAAATATAATTTAATATTACATATTATATAAATAAAAAAATTATTTTAATACATTTTTACTACATTTGTTAATGGATTGTAATTTATAATTCTATCATGTAAAATTAGACAAGATGCTGTTGTATTGGTAGGTATATTTTTGTTGGTTTCAAATTCCAATCTTATATCCACACCACCAGTTTTAATCGATTCGTTTTGACGACTACAATCGATTACACATATTGTAGCCAAATCATGAAATTTTGTTATAGTTAAACATGGATCAGCAAAAGATTTATAATAGTAGGATTGTTGAAATTGAACATACATTTCGTATAATATAGCAAATTGATTTTTATCAAAATTTAAATTTAAATTATCATATGGATACATTTCAGAATTCAGAAAACATTTAATATTTACTAGATTACAATGATCAAAACGACTCATATTTTTCTCAACATCATTTTTTTTATTTGCTTGAAGACCAAATAAAATAAAACGAGGTTTTTCCAGGTCATTTGACGATTTCACATTCCAAGTATGTTTCGTTGTTTGTTGTAATAATGGATATTCATGCAATTCCCAACTGCGAAAAGCCATTTCTAGGTTACGTCCATTTTCTATATATTTTAACAATCGAAGTTTCTCAGTATCTGATACTTGAACATGAGGAATTTTTCATAGAATTTTTGTTAATTGTATTTTTGGTTTTTCGGTTGCTTTTGAACTTATTACAGCATTAATGTCAGATGAACTTCTAATAAGAACCATCTCTTGACGTATATTAATTACAATCTTTTTAAAGTCTTCACAAAATCCCAATAACATTTTCAGAGGTAGACAAACATTAAAATTTCCTTTTTCATCTGTAATTTTTGGTGTAGCTGTTGCATTCCAACATACACTATTATATCTGTTGCAATCGTTTGGTGTAAATGATACGTAACCTTTCATGGTTGAAGTTATTCCAGGATTACGAACTCTATCTATGACATATCCTCCAATTTCATATCAAATTTCATCAAATAAATATGCAATACCATTGTTTATGAAATCCATAGTTGTACTATATTTATCATCGGCATCGGTTAAACATCCCTCCAGATACAAAAAACTCTCACAAGGTAACGTATATATATCCTGGGTTTGTATTGGTATACGAATCTCATCAGAATTATTGAATGTGGTATTTGCATATGGTGGATGACTGTGTAGTTCACAATTAACAACAGAATTGTCTATTAACACACGATCACCAATATTTAAAATATTAAAACTCTTTTTTTTGCTTTAACTTAAAACCCAATGAAATTAGAAATAATCGATTTTCAGATGTTAGTGGTTTCAGGTGTCTGGTGTGACTGCTGTTGAGTTGTTGACTAACACCTGTATTTATATTATTTTGAATATTATAAAGAAACACCATTATACTTTTTTCAAATGTAACCGTACTGTGACCATCTCTTTCTTAAAATTGACAAGATCTCCATCCTGATCCACTATTTTAATAAAAATTTCCGTAATGTTTTTCGTATTGATAGGTAAGTAGATAACGTTTCTTGGAATTTCCACAATTTTATAACCTGGAGGTAAGTTTGGATAAAATACATGTATCAGATGATCTTGGTTGTTATTAGTAGTGATGCAAAGCCGCCACGGCACCACTACTTCCAAATTTTGCCGCTAGATGTCGCCACAGGTGGCGGCTCTGTAATCTGCTGTTTATTCGAGTGGCCTTTGACATTTGGCGCAAGCAGCCAATTCTTCTTTTTTCAAATGGCCTTTGACATTTAGCGCAAGCAGCCAACTCTTGGTTGATGCATAGGGTAAGATGAAGCGTCAAAAAGACCGTATTTATGCTGCCAAAAAGGCATTATAGCTATATCTCGTAAACGGCCGAACGGATTTCGGTGTATGACGTATCATTGTAAAGGGGTTGCTGTATAGGGTAAGATGAAGTGTTCAAATCTTCTAAAATATTAAAAGCGCGTGACCTTTGTGAATTAGTTGTTAAAATTGTATCAATCTTAAATAAAAAAATTAAAATCCATAAGTTCTACAGGTTCAAAACTTTGCAAAATAGTTATTTTTATTATTTTGATGTCAATTGTCAACAGATTTTACAAAATTCCACCCATAAGGGGGGTTGCAGTGGCGTATAAAATAATCTATACATATAATAAAACTGTAAAAATGAAAATTCTGTACATTAAAGATATTTAAAAAATAATTAGCGGGTGGTGTTACTACAGCGATATAGAACCGAAAAATGTACTTAGATTCTTTTGTCTGTCTGTTTGTGCGCGCATTACATGAAAACTACTGATCTGATTCGAATGCGGTTTTCACAGATGTATTTGTCTTCTTTTTAACTTAACATGTGGTGTATAAAAATTTCTCCCTCCACCCCATTATACAACAATCAAAACGCCACGCGAACGACGTCGCGGTTACAACTAGTATATGATAAGAGAGACGATGGACGCTTACGCAGGAATCTGCACGGCAATGGATGATCATCATTCCGCAATCGTAATGAGTACAATGGCAAAAATTTCGTTTCGCAATATCATCAATTTGCTTCAATTTTGTATTTCAATGTGGACAAACTAAGTTCATAGATAGAAATTGTTATCAATTAAAAATCGTAACTGAAAGTCACTTGTAAAACAGTGAAAACAGTTTGGAAACTACATGATAGTGAAATTTTACTTGGTACAATTTATTTGTTTTAGCAAAAATATGAAGAATTACTACTAATCACGCGTCTAATTACAATTTCAGTGACACTAGATTCAACAAAGGCGGAAAGAAATAGGTTTTATAAAAAAATGAACCTACCAATTTGAAGATTATCCAGATCAAAAATATTTCGATAAAATAATAGTTGGTTATATAGATGTTGTTCAGAGTATTTCTTTTTGAATGTGCCTTTATTACAAATATGGCATAATGAATCGGCAAGCATCTCACAGTCTGTACTTGTTTTACAATAATCAGTCTCACACACAAATGTTTTATCACATTTATATTCTTCAAAATAATCGTCCAATTTCCACCTTAATTCAAAAATTATTAACCTTAAATCACTTAATGGTTTATAATTACACTCTGGGTTCATACATTTACTAAAAAATGGAACACCATTAAACTAAAAAAAAAAAAAAACATATTAACAAATTAAGTTGTATATTAATGATGAAACTCTTACCAAGGGACCGTCAACTTGAAACGTTTCTAAACACATTATACAAGTCCATTTATAAGCTTTATCAATATCTTTAAAACGATAGCTTTTAATGAAAGATTTAAGATCACTTGCTACAGGTATTCGAGCAAATATTGCTGGATTTTGAATATCTAAAAATTTAAAAATTCTATATGTATCTAATTTTGGTATCGGTCCACAAATTCTGCTAACAACTGTTGCAACTTGTTGATGCAAATAATAGTTTACATCAATTTTTAAGTTCGGATAAAAAGTGTGATATTCCTCCGGATGATAAGAACGTTGCATGGGTTCGTTGTTGGTACCATCAATACAAATTATGTATGGAACCATGTCACCTACATAAAAACGTTTACCATCAAAATTTTCATTTAATCTGAGTGCTACTTGAACATGTGGAAGACCAACACTAGATTTATATGCTTTTGCTTCTTGATTTAATTTTTTTGATATTATCAAATCATCTATTGAAACCGTTCCTAAAATAACAAAAATAAATGTTTCGAGTTCATTAATGAAAACGGAGATCGGATAGTGGCGAAGGTTTTAATGATAGTTTCGACTCAAAAGAGTGAACTAAAAAAAAATATATTATTTAACTTTATTTGCCACTAAATTGCAATTTAATAGAAAAAAATTATAAAGAATAATTTATTTATCTGCTTTTATCAGAGCGATTGCATGCTTAATGTACATACTCGAAAATTGGAACAGCGAGAAATAGGGGGAGGTCAGCGGATGTTAAGCCAAAAGTTTGGAAAGAAAATGCGAACAGACACTCAGAGGAGAGCGAGTGTGGTAAATTCCTGATTAATGTAATCAGCAAAATAACTAGAGTGTAGAATGTTATGAATAAATCAGAGCAGTGAAGCTATCTTACAGCTTAAAAGCACCTAATTTTCTTAACATTAAATTAAGCTTTGCTATAAAAGGGTTTTATTCTTGACAGCAAGCTGAGGTATTGGAACTCACACATAGAAAGCCGAATTAAATCTTATGAGCAATGCCACCGAACCTTAGAACAGACCTGGAGATTATCCCCAGGGTCACCATGTGGATCTATACGGCAATCATAAGATCTATGCTAACATACGATGCAGTCGTGTGGTGGCCCAAAGTGAAATAAACGGCAGCTATCAGAAAATGAAGCCAAATGCCTTCTCGTAACATACCAACCAGGGCAATGGAAATAATATTTGGATTCACCTCTTTGATATATTTGTTAAGGAGGTAGCATTGATAACCATGGTACACTTTCGCACGGCTGGTATCAAACCCACTGTAGGGACCGACAGCCATAGGTTCAGTAAGTGAAGGGAATCGCCTTACAAGCAGGCACGAAAACAATTGTACCCAGATTTGTCTTTGACAAACTTTACAAAATATTAGACCGGGATTTTATTACCTGACATAGAATGTGTTCTCTACAGTAAGCGGAAATACTCGCAATTTAGGAAATTTTACCATTAAATCGTAATAGTTCGGTGGCATATAGAAATGTTAAATTGTTACTTATATTTGTGTCGCAACATATCATCTGAACATTAAAAATAATAAAATATGAACCTTCGATTAAATTAGTACGAATTTTCTGTAAATATTGTTTTATATTTGTAATTTTTTTCTCCATTGTAGTGTTTTCTAAAATTAGATCGAGTACATAACTTCCTGATGTAGTGGCCAGCTGCGACCAATCTGTCCGAACAATATCTATACCTTTACATTCTCGAGAGATGTTATATTTCTCATATTCATCTTTATGTATAATTAATCCTGCGTATTTTTTTTATTGAATAGTAACAGTTTTTTAAATACTTTCTCCAACTCTAGCTTTATGTGTTTAAATTTTGAATTTACATCCTTTACGATACGGTTTGCTAAATAAACTGCCTAAAAAACAAAAAGGGTATATTTATAAAATGGAACTAATACGTATAAACAGTAATTTGATAACTCAAAAATAACAATTTTACAACAGTAAAAACAAACTTGAGTTAATTATCCGTCTTATATTAGAGGATGCCTTACGGACCATGCACTATTCAAAAGACATTTGGTGCAGATTATAAAACAGTTAACCACATACTGCACCTATCTTTTAAAACTTAAAACTGTACACTTATTTCTTTTTTAAGGTGGGGGGACAGCATTTCTGTGACGGTCATCAATTTACGATTGTACGTTTGTAACATTGAAACTAGTATTTCTCGTTGGAGGAACGATTACCTCCCTCAACGATTTTCAAGTACCTTAATAACAATCAGGTACGAATCCGGAACTAGATCAATTAATTTTTTGACATTCGACATTGTGCGATTGTAACAATTTACGACACTTTTTTAGCCTTTCGCAATCTCGCTGTCAGTTTGAAATGTTTGACGAGGCCTTAAAAAAATGGTTTACTTACTTGTGCATAACTAAATTTAACATCAATATCAACCATGACACTATCAGTATCTCCATATAAAACGGTATAACCCTTTGTTTCGATGAAATCTTTAGTGTTTTTTAAGAGCTCTCGGCCCAATTTTGTAATTATTGCAGCCAAATATCTAGCAGGAAATCGAGAAAATTCATAACTTAAACAACCGTAAATACTATTAGCGACTATTTTAAGGGCCTTTTCTTCGATTTCGTATTGCATTCTACTTGCAGGAGGTAAATCATTTTTCAATAAATTTTTAATTTCGCGACGTAATTCCAATAATTTTTTAACGACTCTTGGTAAAACTCCTATCGGAACAGATGCATCTGGTAACTTAACTTCCAAATCGTCCAAACTTTCCTTCCCGTTGTCGGGTTTTGGTATAGTTGTTAAACATATATTGTATTCTTGAATAATACTTGGATATAACGATCTAAAGTCTAATAAAACCACCATTGTCTCGTAGAAACCGATAACAGGATTCAATACCAAACCTAAAAAAAAAATATAAAATACGTCGTTTCATAAAAGGGCATAACGGAGAAAATTTTGTACCAAAGGAAAATTCTATTTTTGGAAAAAAACAGATTCAGCTTTAATTTGTTTTAGACTCATGTTTCGTTAAATTTTCAGAATAGCAAAAGGTATAATCGTGGTTGAGCTTCGTATTGAAATCCGACAGTCTATGTAATTCGTATAATTTTTAGTGTTCGACCGAAGATTCGGCTTCGGCCACCTTCGGCCAAAAAAACAATCTTCGGCTTCGGCCCAAAACCAGGCCGAAGCCGTAGGTTTCGCCGAAGGTCCGAATAACCATCGAGATTGAACGAACTGTTACGAAAGACTGAGAGAAAGAGGGACGGACCGGTCATATTTGCTGAGGCCGCGGGGAGTCACTGTCAAATATCACATTGCACATTGCATGCGTATCAAGACAAGTGGTCTAATTGTAATTTGTGAATTACATAATAAAGAAATAATTATTTTTTACAAATAAATCACAAAATCACAAACTTTTATTACCATCTCTAAATCAACTTCTATATAAGACAGGAGACAGTCAATATAAATCTTTAATATTGAAGTTTTGAAATAATTTTAATATTAATTGTAGCTTGTAGACAGTATTGAACAAAATTATAAAATTAGGTAATTACTGAGAGATTATAAACCTTCGGCTTCGGCGAAGGTTGTGGCGATTGCTGATTAATCGGCTTCGGCTTCGGCCAAAAATAGACCTTCGGTCGGACACTAATAATTTTACAGTTTACCGTATAGAGAACTGATCGCTGTTAAAAAGTTTATACATGTTAATTCAGAGATAGTATTAATTTTTCAAAAATTTCATAAAAATAACGAAATTTTGAAAAGTGTCAAGTTTTAAATTGCCAATTTACTAAAATCACTTTTTGAATGAATTTTTGTACAGATTTGAAAGATATTCTAATGTATTGATACGGATTTTCCTCGTAGTAAATCTAAACCAACCTCGAATCTATTTGAACACATAATTTTTTTTTTATCAAAGTCGTTCCATCCGTTTAGAATATACACACATACAAAAGAATTATATATATATATATTATAACATATTGTTATGGTATCACTGTGTCTATTGTGTAAATTAAAATATCTTAATGTAAAGTATGACGACATAGACCAGTGACTATTTTTTTTGATAATTGATATAAATATGAGAGGAAATGTTATAGAAACGATGATTGATTTTTGATTTGATTAATAATTTTTGAATTTGATTGATTGTAATTTTTATTAAGTTAAAGTTAAAAGTTAAATAAAAGATTGAATTAAATGAAAATTTGGTTTGAGTTGAATCAACGAAGAAAAAGAGTAGGACCCATACCCAAAAGCTGTGGCATAGAAGAGTAACCTTTACAAAATTGTCGAACCAACGTGGGGCCCAATACAAGTCAACTACTAGCACCCAGAACTGCAAATTCGAGTCCACTGCAAGCACCTGAACTGCAAATTCGAGACACCTACAAGTACCTGACCTGCAAATCGAGACACCTACAAGCAACTAGAAATTCAAAATTCGAGACACCTCCAAGGACTTTGACAGACGGGACTGACAGATAGGTAAGATATTTGCATTTATATAATAGACGCAGTGATTTGTGGGGAAAATTTTATTAAAACAATTAAACATAAATTATAAAACTAAAATTATTTAATTGAAAATTAAAAATAAACTTTAAAACTATAAAAAAAAAAAAATAATAATTATGGAAACAAGAAGACAAAGACAGGATAGGGATAATGCACAAAAAGGAGATCATCAAAAAGATGATATAAATATTATGGAAAATAATGAATCGGGAGATAAAAAAAAAAAACTACAATTATAGAAGCAATTATAGAAAGTAGTGGTAACAAACATGAAGAAAGTGACATGGACAGAATGTTTAAATTTTTAGAAAAAATGAATGAAAAACAGGAAAAAATGAATAATAACTTAAGAGAAGATTTAAAGAAGAATTTACAAGAAAATAAAGAAGAAATAAAAGAAGATAT
The DNA here is from genome assembly GCA_964028335.1 of Altica lythri. Classification (NCBI taxonomy): domain Eukaryota; kingdom Metazoa; phylum Arthropoda; class Insecta; order Coleoptera; family Chrysomelidae; genus Altica; species Altica lythri. Next base: position 94,887,711 of record OZ034801.1, on the reverse strand, counting down.
GAAAAAAGAAATAAAAGACATGAATATGGAAGCTTTCAAAGATGAAATGAGGAAGCAAATGGAAATGTATAGAGAAACAATAAAAGATATGAAAACAATTTATGACAAATCAGTAATTAATAAGGACTATGAAACTGAATCTCCTGAAGGAAAAGGTATGGGGGAAAATAAACTTAAAAATGAAGATAATTCTGAATTAATAGAAATATATGAAACAAATATAAATAAAAATAAACCTATGAGACGATATAAAGAAGAATATATTTACGAAGACATTTTACAGAATGGAAAAAGTAAAAATAACTATTATAAAGAACATGTTACATATAAAAACAAAATGAAACAAGAATATGAAATTATGAAATTAAAATTAAATGATGAATATGATGATGATAATAAAAAAGATAAAAATAATTATTATACAAATGAAGAAGCAAAATGTGAAAATAAAGTATATGAGGGTGATAATAAATATAAAAATAGATTAGATGATGATAATGACAATAAAATTAAACATAAAACTAATTTGAATTACAATTATAAGAATAAAAAGAAGTTTAAACATAAAACATATAAAGAAGATGATATAAATTATTTTGAAATAGATAACATTAATAGAAGATTAAGGAAGATTTGGATGAGCATTGTATATAATTATAAAAAGAGAAAAAAATAAAATAGTTAAATAAAAGTAAATAAGATTAAAATAAAATTAAAATTAAGATTAAAATTAAAAATATGGAAGAAAATAAATAAAACTGTTATCAGTTGTTTAAAACAAAATTTAAAGGAACACTAAATAAAGAGGTTATAAAAAATTAATAAAAAAAAAAATTAAAAGTAAATTTAAAAAATTAAAATATGTCTTTGAAGAAAATTTTAATTTTTTTTAATTGTGGGGATTTGTTATGGTATCACTGTGTCTATTGTGTAAATTAAAATATCTTAATGTAAAGTATGACGACATAGACCAGTGACTATTTTTTTTGATAATTGATATAAATATGAGAGGAAATGTTATAGAAACGATGATTGATTTTTGATTTGATTAATAATTTTTGAATTTGATTGATTGTAATTTTTATTAAGTTAAAGTTAAAAGTTAAATAAAAGATTGAATTAAATGAAAATTTGGTTTGAGTTGAATCAACAAAGAAAAAGAGTAGGACCCATACCCAAAAGCTGTGGCATAGAAGAGTAACCTTTACAATATGTAACTAGCTCTGTAGTATTCTAGAAGTCACTATGCTACAAAATAATCCTTACCTTGAATTTATTTTGAATTTTAATATAAATGTTAAGAAGGTAAGAATCAAATTAATTTCTTTAATTTCAAATATTATTATTCTGAAATATGCTCCTGGCTATTCTCCTTCTCAGGGTCAGAGTTCAAAAATTTTCAAATAATCAATAGATTCAAAATCAACTCATATTGAAAATTTCAACAATTATATACCAAATTATGTTTTCTGAACAATGACTCTATATTAACCTTAACCTTACTTTTTTTTCCAATAGTGTTGTTAGCTTCTACCCACTATTTTCAAAACCCAAATGTAGTTGAATCAAATGAAATGAAAAATTCTGAATTTTGTAACTAATAAATCAAATTAAACATATCTAATAATGAAAAATAACTTATTTAAACAGTGAAACAGTGTACAGTGAAATTAAATGTTCATTAAATACATAAAAATCAAACACAGAAAAGTTCTTTATTGTTAGAAATTGGAAATTGATACCGTCTTATGAAGATCTTGTATTCTCTTTGGACAGCTAAGACTTAGGATCCCCTTTTCAATAGGAATCTAACAATAAAGAACTTTTCTGTGTTTGATTTTTATGTATTTAATGAACATTTAATTTCACTGTACACTGTTTCACTGTTTAAATAAGTTATTTTTCATTATTAGATAAGTTTAATTTGATTTATTAGTTACAAAATTCAGAATTTTTCATTTCATTTGATTCAACTACATTTGGGTTCTGAAAATAGTGGGTAGAAGCTAACAACACTATTGGAAAAAAAAGTAAGGTTAAGGTTAATATAGAGTCATTGTTCAGAAAACATAATTTGGTATATGATTGTTGAAATTTTCAATATTAGTTGATTTTGAATCTATTGATTATTTAAAAATTTTTGAACTCTGACCCTGAGAAGGAGAATAGCCAGGAGCATATTTCAGAATAATAATATTTGAAATTAAAGAAATTAATTTGATTCTTACCTTCTTAACATTTATATTAAAATTCAAAATAAATTCAAGGTAAGGATTATTTTGTAGCATAGTGACTTCTAGAATAGTACAGAGCTAGTTACATATGTTATAATATATATATATAATTCTTTTGTATGTGTGTATATTCTAAACGGATGGAACGACTTTGATAAAAAAAAATTATGTGTTCAAATAGATTCGAGGTTGGTTTAGATTTACTACGAGGAAAATCCGTATCAATACATTAGAATATCTTTCAAATCTGTACAAAAATTCATTCAAAAAGTGATTTTAGTAAATTGGCAATTTAAAACTTGACACTTTTCAAAATTTCGTTATTTTTATGAAATTTTTGAAAAATTAATACTATCTCTGAATTAACATGTATAAACTTTTTAACAGCGATCAGTTCTCTATACGGTAAACTGTAAAATTATTAGTGTCCGACCGAAGGTCTATTTTTGGCCGAAGCCGAAGCCGATTAATCAGCAATCGCCACAACCTTCGCCGAAGCCGAAGGTTTATAATCTCTCAGTAATTACCTAATTTTATAATTTTGTTCAATACTGTCTACAAGCTACAATTAATATTAAAATTATTTCAAAACTTCAATATTAAAGATTTATATTGACTGTCTCCTGTCTTATATAGAAGTTGATTTAGAGATGGTAATAAAAGTTTGTGATTTTGTGACTTATTTGTAAAAAATAATCATTTCTTTATGATGTAATTCACAAATTACAATTAGACCACTTGTCTTGATACGCATGCAATGTGCAATGTGATATTTGACAGTGACTCCCCGCGGCCTCAGCAAATATGACCAGTCCGTCCCTCTTTCTCTCAGTCTTTCGTAACAGTTCGTTCAATCTCGATGGTTATTCGGACCTTCGGCCTGGTTTTGGGCCGAAGCCGAAGATGGTTTTTTTGGCCGAAGGTGGCCGAAGCCGAATCTTCGGTCGGACACTAAAAATTATACGAATTACATAGACTGTCGGATTTCAATACGAAGCTCAACCACGATTATACCTTTTGCTATTCTGAAAATTAAACGAAACATGAGTCTAAAACAAATTAAAGCTGAATCTGTTTTTTTCCAAAAATAGAATTTTCCTTTGGTACAAAATTTTCTCCGTTATGCCCTTTTATGAAACGACGTATTTTATATATTTTTTTTTTAGGTTTGGTATTGAATCCTGTTATCGGTTTCTACGAGACAATGGTGGTTTTATTAGACTTTAGGTCGTTATATCCAAGTATTATTCAAGAATACAATATATGTTTAACAACTATACCAAAACCCGACAACGGGAAGGAAAGTTTGGACGATTTGGAAGTTAAGTTACCAGATGCATCTGTTCCGATAGGAGTTTTACCAAGAGTCGTTAAAAAATTATTGGAATTACGTCGCGAAATTAAAAATTTATTGAAAAATGATTTACCTCCTGCAAGTAGAATGCAATACGAAATCGAAGAAAAGGCCCTTAAAATAGTCGCTAATAGTATTTACGGTTGTTTAAGTTATGAATTTTCTCGATTTCCTGCTAGATATTTGGCTGCAATAATTACAAAATTGGGCCGAGAGCTCTTAAAAAATACTAAAGATTTCATCGAAACAAAGGGTTATACCGTTTTATATGGAGATACTGATAGTGTCATGGTTGATATTGATGTTAAATTTAGTTATGCACAAGTAAGTAAACCATTTTTTTAAGGCCTCGTCAAACATTTCAAACTGACAGCGAGATTGCGAAAGGCTAAAAAAGTGTCGTAAATTGTTACAATCGCACAATGTCGAATGTCAAAAAATTAATTGATCTAGTTCCGGATTCGTACCTGATTGTTATTAAGGTACTTGAAAATCGTTGAGGGAGGTAATCGTTCCTCCAACGAGAAATAATAGTTTCAATGTTACAAACGTACAATCGTAAATTGATGACCGTCACAGAAATGCTGTCCCCCCACCTTAAAAAAGAAATAAGTGTACAGTTTTAAGTTTTAAAAGATAGGTGCAGTATGTGGTTAACTGTTTTATAATCTGCACCAAATGTCTTTTGAATAGTGCATGGTCCGTAAGGCATCCTCTAATATAAGACGGATAATTAACTCAAGTTTTTTTTACTGTTGTAAAATTGTTATTTTTGAGTTATCAAATTACTGTTTATACGTATTAGTTCCATTTTATAAATCTACCCTTTTTGTTTTTTAGGCAGTTTATTTAGCAAACCGTATCGTAAAGGATGTAAATTCAAAATTTAAACACATAGAGCTAGAGTTGGAGAAAGTATTTAAAAAACTGTTACTATTCAATAAAAAAAAATACGCAGGATTAATTATACATAAAGATGAATATGAGAAATATAACATCTCTCGAGAATGTAAAGGTATAGATATTGTTCGGACAGATTGGTCGCAGCTGGCCACTACATCAGGAAGTTATGTACTCGATCTAATTTTAGAAAACACTACAATGGAGAAAAAAATTACAAATATAAAACAATATTTACAGAAAATTCGTACTAATTTAATCGAAGGTTCATATTTTATTATTTTTAATGTTCAGATGATATGTTGCGACACAAATATAAGTAACAATTTAACATTTCTATATGCCACCGAACTATTACGATTTAATGGTAAAATTTCCTAAATTGCGAGTATTTCCGCTTACTGTAGAGAACACATTCTATGTCAGGTAATAAAATCCCGGTCTAATATTTTGTAAAGTTTGTCAAAGACAAATCTGGGTACAATTGTTTTCGTGCCTGCTTGTAAGGCGATTCCCTTCACTTACTGAACCTATGGCTGTCGGTCCCTACAGTGGGTTTGATACCAGCCGTGCGAAAGTGTACCATGGTTATCAATGCTACCTCCTTAACAAATATATCAAAGAGGTGAATCCAAATATTATTTCCATTGCCCTGGTTGGTATGTTACGAGAAGGCATTTGGCTTCATTTTCTGATAGCTGCCGTTTATTTCACTTTGGGCCACCACACGACTGCATCGTATGTTAGCATAGATCTTATGATTGCCGTATAGATCCACGTGGTGACCCTGGGGATAATCTCCAGGTCTGTTCTAAGGTTCGGTGGCATTGCTCATAAGATTTAATTCGGCTTTCTATGTGTGAGTTCCAATACCTCAGCTTGCTGTCAAGAATAAAACCCTTTTATAGCAAAGCTTACTTTAATGTTAAGAAAATTAGGTGCTTTTAAGCTGTAAGATAGCTTCACTGCTCTGATTTATTCATAACATTCTACACTCTAGTTATTTTGCTGATTACATTAATCAGGAATTTACCACACTCGCTCTCCTCTGAGTGTCTGTTCGCATTTTCTTTCCAAACTTTTGGCTTAACATCCGCTGACCTCCCCCTATTTCTCGCTGTTCCAATTTTCGAGTATGTACATTAAGCATGCAATCGCTCTGATAAAAGCAGATAAATAAATTGTTCTTTATAATTTTTTTCTATTAAATTGCAATTTAGTGGCAAATAAAGTTAAATAATATATTTTTTTTAGTTCACTCTTTTGAGTCGAAACTATCATTAAAACCTTCGCCACTATCCGATCTCCGTTTTCATTAATGAACTCGAAACATTTATTTTTGTTATTTTAGGAACGGTTTCAATAGATGATTTGATAATATCAAAAAAATTAAATCAAGAAGCAAAAGCATATAAATCTAGTGTTGGTCTTCCACATGTTCAAGTAGCACTCAGATTAAATGAAAATTTTGATGGTAAACGTTTTTATGTAGGTGACATGGTTCCATACATAATTTGTATTGATGGTACCAACAACGAACCCATGCAACGTTCTTATCATCCGGAGGAATATCACACTTTTTATCCGAACTTAAAAATTGATGTAAACTATTATTTGCATCAACAAGTTGCAACAGTTGTTAGCAGAATTTGTGGACCGATACCAAAATTAGATACATATAGAATTTTTAAATTTTTAGATATTCAAAATCCAGCAATATTTGCTCGAATACCTGTAGCAAGTGATCTTAAATCTTTCATTGAAAGCTATCGTTTTAAAGATATTGATAAAGCTTATAAATGGACTTGTATAATGTGTTTAGAAACGTTTCAAGTTGACGGTCCCTTGGTAAGAGTTTCATCATTAATATACAACTTAATTTGTTAATATGTATTTTTTTTTTTTAGTTTAATGGTGTTCCATTTTTTAGTAAATGTATGAACCCAGAGTGTAATTATAAACCATTAAGTGATTTAAGGTTAATAATTTTTGAATTAAGGTGGAAATTGGACGATTATTTTGAAGAATATAAATGTGATAAAACATTTGTGTGTGAGACTGATTATTGTAAAACAAGTACAGACTGTGAGATGCTTGCCGATTCATTATGCCATATTTGTAATAAAGGCACATTCAAAAAGAAATACTCTGAACAACATCTATATAACCAACTATTATTTTATCGAAATATTTTTGATCTGGATAATCTTCAAATTGGTAGGTTCATTTTTTTATAAAACCTATTTCTTTCCGCCTTTGTTGAATCTAGTGTCACTGAAATTGTAATTAGACGCGTGATTAGTAGTAATTCTTCATATTTTTGCTAAAACAAATAAATTGTACCAAGTAAAATTTCACTATCATGTAGTTTCCAAACTGCTTTCACTGTTTTACAAGTGACTTTCAGTTACGATTTTTAATTGATAACAATTTCTATCTATGAACTTAGTTTGTCCACATTGAAATACAAAAATGAAGCAAATTGATGATATTGCGAAACGAAATTTTTGCCATTGTACTCATTACGATTGCGGAATGATGATCATCCATTGCCGTGCAGATTCCTGCGTAAGTGTCCATCGTCTCTCTTATCATATACTAGTTGTAACCGCGACGTCGTTCGCGTGGCGTTTTGATTGTTGTATAATGGGGTGAAGGGAGAAATTTTTATACACCACATGTTAAGTTAAAAAGAAGACAAATACATCTGTGAAAACCGCATTCGAATCAGATCAGTAGTTTTCATGTGATGCGCGCACAAACAGACAGACAAAAGAATCTAAGTACATTTTTCGGTTCTATATCGCTGTAGTAACACCGCCCGCTAATTATTTTTTAAATATCTTTAATGTACAGAATTTTCATTTTTACAGTTTTATTATATGTATAGATTATTTTATACGCCACTGCAACCCCCCTTATGGGTGGAATTTTGTAAAATCTGTTGACAATTGACATCAAAATAATAAAAATAACTATTTTGCAAAGTTTTGAACCTGTAGAACTTATAGATTTTAATTTTTTTATTCAAGATTGATACAATTTTAACAACTAATTCACAAAGGTCACGCGCTTTTAATATTTTAGAAGATTTGAACACTTCATCTCACCCTATACAGCAACCCCTTTACAATGATACGTCATACACCGAAATCCGTTCGGCCGTTTACGAGATATAGCTATAATGCCTTTTTGGCAGCATAAATACGGTCTTTTTGACGCTTCATCTTACCCTATACATCAACTCCTTTAAAATGATACGTCATACGTCGAAATCCGTTCGGCCGTTTACGAGATATAGCTATAATGCCCTTTTGGCCTCATAAATACGGTCATTTTGACGCTTAATCTTACCCTATACATCAACCCCTTTAAAATGATACGTCATACGTCGAAATCCGTTGGGCCGTTTACGAGATACAAGGTTAATGCCCTTTTGGCATTCGAAAAAGAAGAGTTGGCTGCTTGCGCTAAATGTCAAAGGCCATTTGAAAAAAGAAGAATTGGCTGCTTGCGCCAAATGTCAAAGGCCACTCGAATAAACAGCAGATTACAGCGCCGCCACCTGTGGCGACATCTAGCGGCGAAATTTGGAAGTAGTGGTGCCGTGGCGGTTTTGCATCACTACTGTTATTATTATAGGAATTTGTAACCAAATTACAAACAATACATATCGAATTTACTTTATTTATATTTACCGGAAAGTCTGATATATGTGTTTTCAAAGGTCCAAGTTTTTTCTTTTCAAATCCTAATAATGAGGCTATTCTGTTTGGTTTTTCGAAATGGATAATTTTATTGCTTTTTACTTCTGATTTTAATGTATTATTGTTTGTTCTCATTATCAAAACTGTATCTTCTTCTAAATCACTTTCAAGAACGTCACTTTTAATTGTTGTTGGTTTACCTTGTTTTGTTATTTTATTACTTTTTATGGTTTCTTGAGTTGACTCTTTTCTACCTTCTATTTCAACAAGTCGTTGTTGTATATACCTAGTAGTATCATCAACTTCATAAGAACCTGTTCGAATTTCAATTTTGTGTTTACCAATATAAAACATATTATTCATATTATCCACATTTGGAATTGTATTGTAAGTGACAAAATCTATTAGTCCTATTAAATACTCGTTTTCTTCTTGTAAAATAATTAGTGGATATATTTTTGTTGATAATATTGAATCTCTATTAGATAAGACAAATGTATAAGACATATTGTTTTATCAAAGGTTTACTATAGAATGAATACAATTGAAATACTTTTTATTCATTTATTTACCTTGTAAAAAATATAAACATAAATGACCACAATTATATGAATTATAAGATTGATAAACAGTATGATTATATAAAATATTACACAATCCATTTGAATTAAAGTATTTTATCACTTCCTGGGGAGGTCTAAGGTTACCATAACTATCGAAATAAACAACATGTGTTTTATATTTCTTATACGCTGTCCAGTGGCTTCCAGGCCCGTCTTTGTCATCCAAATTAATAATACCACTTTCAAAGGTTCGAATTTTTTTCGATAAAGAGTTTCTCATAAATACACCTCGAAAATTTACGATATTCCATAATTTAGCATATTTTTCTAAATCTATATTGGTTAAAGGACGTTGTGGAAGTTTTTGTTTGGATGATTTAATTTTACTCATAAAAAAAGACCCATTCCACTTTTATACGGTTTCAAATATAATCCTTTACCCATTGCTATCGATTCCATTGATTTGTTGTGACGTTGTTCTTCTTCTAATTTTTTTCGAGCGTTTTTTGCATCAATTACAGTTTTTGCCACACCTGCAGCACTACCAGATAATGCTCCAAGTGCACTAAGGGCAGCGAAAATTGGAATCAATGGTAGAATTCCACCAGTTTTAGGTACCTGAATAACACGTGGTTTTTTGATTTTCTTTGTGGATTTAGCTACTTTTATTGCTAACTTAATAGCCTCACCTACAGTCTTTGGCTGAGATTTTAATAATTGTGCCTTTATTTTTCTAATAACACTCTTTAAACATATAGATTTAGAGTTTTTTGTTTTTATTTTCGATTTCTTTTTAATAGTTTGTTTTCTTTTTTGAACCATATTGTACAACGTCTGAACGTATACTAATATTTTAAATGTGGAAATCTCTTATTTATAATAAAAAACAAAAAAAAAACTTTTCAAATATTTTTATTTTATAATAGTATAATTTAACAATAAAATAATACAGGACTTAACTTGTTTTAACTTGTTTTAACACGTTTTTCATCTTGATTATAATCAGCATCGTCATCATCGTCATCACTGAATTTTCGTTTGTTGTTGTTGTTGTTGTTGTTAATTGTTGCTGGGATGGGTTCATTCATATAAATTTTTGCTTTTTTATTTACTAAGTCATTTGGAATATCAGTTATTTTTCTTTTGACACGTAATTTTGTATTTAAGTTAATTGGATAATTATCAACATCCATTTTTTCCATTGCTCGACGTTCCATTTCTCTGTTCATAGTCTCATGTAGTTTCTGTTGGGGTTTTTCTCGTTGTTGTTGTTTTTGTTTTACTTTTTTTATAGACTTTATTTTAGACTGATTTCTCTTATTTACAGCAGTGTTTTTTGCACTTAGTGTTTGTAAACAATTATTTATACCCATAGAAGCTTTGTCTAAATTCATTTTTACTTTGTTCAATTCACTGCAACATTTTTTAATTGTGACACGGTACTCTGTTGTGTTTAAGCCTATTCCTAGTTTTAGTTTAGTTTTCATAGCACCTGCGACTCCTAGTGCAGCCATTTTCTCACTGAATGCAAAATTTTTTGGATCGAAACTGTTGCATTGCCTTATCAGCTTTATGACGTTTTTGTAAATCTTTTTCTTGTGAATAAGCAATATCATGTTCTTTACAAGCTTAGTCTAATCCATTAATGCCGGTATCACCTCTAGCTAATCTTTTTTGTAATTTTGTTCCTGGACCACAAAATTTGTAACCAGGAAGGTGAACTTCGAACGGTAATTTATTTATTGCTGAATTTAACATCTTACTTCTTTAACTGTTAAACAGTAACTAAAACCAAAACAGTTGAAAATCAAGTTTAAAAACGATGACAATTTCTCGTTCTTCTTCTTCTTTTTCTCTTCTAAATATCCTTTACAGCGATAACGACAAAAACAGTAATTATTACACTTTGTACAAGCAAGTCCGTCTACCTCGTCATAAAGTGAACAATTCCAACATTTAAATTTACAACAATATACTGCATCGGTCATGGTTAAAAAGAAACTAACAAAGATCAATTTGAAACCAATTTATATATTTATACATAAAAAAATATATTCAAAATAACTAAATAAGTATATACAACAACAAAAAAATCTTATCAATCTAAATTTAAGATTCCTCATGAAGTTGGTAAATGCTTCTGTCCATCAACTTTTTGATAGTATTATTTTGAAAAACAGTCTACACAAATCAAATTTTCAAATTGTGTGTCACCTTTACATCTAGGACATACAAATTTAACGGGAACCGGCATCTTTAAACCTCTTTTCTATACTAATTACAGTAGTAGTTAAACATAATTTATATAAAAAAAAATAACTAAATATATACAAAACAAATATCTTCTAATAATTTATATGCATTGATATTACAAAAAGCAAGTGTGGAATTCTCGTAGAAATCTTGAACTGTTTCCCACCAAAAACCTCGATATGAAATTGATTTGTTATCAAACTGATTCAGGCTATGATGTCCACAGTTTAATTTGCTCTTGAATGGAACAATTGGATAGTACTTTTTGTGTGATCCTATAGTATATCCACTAAAATTTTACAAATTTGTAAAATAAAAATAATTTTCACCAATAGAGACATTGTTAACTGTTTCACTGTTGCAACAATAATAATGGAACTATACGTAGAATTTTCTATTTATACCATAAAAACTGATGACTCACTTATTTTCTATGAATTTCATCCAGTGTAGAATGTTTCATTCCCAAACTTTTGCGATGTAACTTTGCTAAACATTCTATACACTGTTTGGTAAATCTGTTTCTCCTTTACATTTAATACAAACATATGTGACACGAATAGGCATAATTTTTTTTTATATTGTCTTTACTTGAACTTTTTTAAACATACTAAAAAAATTAAAAAATTAACAAAATTAAATTCCAAGAGGCTAGGCTAGGCTCGGCTCGGCTAATTGTTAGTATGCCTCTGCTAATACACAGTACGCCTCTGCTAACTTCTTATTATTATATAAATAATATGACGTCACGAGCTGTTTATATTACACATTTTGTGTGAAAACAGACGGAGCGGTTTGCGCCGAGTCGGCAGCCGAGTCGGCACAAAAGCGGCTCAAAACACACGAAGCGTAAAAGCAACTAGCGACTGAAAAAGTTTTTAGCCATTTCTTTCGCTGTTGCCTAGTTGTGCACATTGTGTAGAGTAGCGAGATGGCTTCTTCGGAATCTTCTGATGACAGTGCTGATTTATTTTTTCTAACGACCGTTGGCATGCTGTATAATAGAATTCGAAGAAAAAAGAAACGCAAATATTGGATGCATCCAATGATAAGTGAGAGGAAAAATAGGGGATTTTTTTATACGCTATATAACGAGCTGATTGAAGACACAAAATTTTTCAATTTTACCAGAATGTCGCGAGACACATTTCAAGAACTACTATCAATTATAAAAGATACGTGCTCCAAAAAAATACTACTATGAGGGAAAGCATACCAGTAGAAGAAAAGCTTCTTATAACTTTAAGGTAAGATAATTAATTTTCTAATTACCAAATTGATATTTTCTAGACAATACATATATTATTATGTTTTTATAATGGTATAAGAATATCCTGTTTGGTTATAGGCAAACGAGTTCTTAGAAATTTATTATTTTGCCATCAACGTATCGATCGAAGCCAGTCGCCAAGTAGAATTATTAGAAGGTATATGAGGGGATTTGATGATAATACCCAAATTCTGTTGCAATTTATTATTAGAAAAAAACAAATAACATAATATGAAAAATATTAAAATTCAATCGTGCCATCAAAATAAAGAAAATTCGGTGTCGTCCTGGGAATACAAACTACTAATCGGCGAAATCAAAGGGGCAGCTGGTTTGCTATTTTGCTGCTGAATCCCAGAAGGTCCAGGTTGAGGTTCTTGTTGGTGACCAGACTCACTTTGGCCAAAATATGACTGCACTCCTGTCGATACATTTAAATATTGGTATTGTCTTTCTGTTTGGGGACCGGGAGCTTGATTTATATTTTGGCTGAAATGTTGTTGTGGCTGATTATGGGGGGCTGGAGGCTGTATTATTATAAATTTGTTTATGCTTTGCATAATGTCCATACTTGCAGCAATTTTAAAATGCGGAGGAATTGATTTCACAAGTGGCAGTAGAGATAATAAAAATAATTTATCATCTTCTTCATACGAATCAAATTTTCCTGTTTGCGATTTTTGCTTCTGTCGACTTGTGTGTTCTTCAATTGCCTTCAAAAGCTTTTTTTCCACCAAATTTCCCTTTTTTCTCTTCGCCACATGAAAGTCAGGCTCATCGATAACAACTGGCGCCGAATCAGTTTCTTGGTTTGGGGAGGCGGGATCCACATTATCCAAAGATGTCTCTGTAGGCCGGCGATGAATCACATCCCTCAAAAACGCCAACTGGTTGGCGTACATATATACATTCTTGCCCTTTCGAGCTTGTCCAGACTTTCCCTTCTGTTCTTTTAAATCTCGAGAGTACCTATCTCTTATATGCTTCCACTTCTTTTGAAGATTGCTACCTAAAGATACGTAAATAATTTTAAACCTACGCATGTAAGCTAAAAGTGGCGCTTACAGAATTTAAATGTGTTTTCCGAAATAGTTTGCCTGGTAGTTTTTATTGGAACACTCTGTATTTCATATATTTTTTTTAATTTTTAATATCGTGAATAAAACTGTATAAAATCGTTAAAACAAACAAAAACCTTGTATTTTTTTATTCCAGATACCTAGCAACTGTGTACGATTTAAATTAAATGAAAAATGCTTCATTTTCCCCCTTTTACACACAATTTAAACATTAAATTAGCTCACTAGTATTCATTATAAAAAATATTATTTTTATGTAAAAAAAAAGAGGTTATTTAAGTATAGTTTTTTATTTAATATGTCTAATAGCTTTCGCACTTCAATATAAAATGTTATCATCTGCTTGCTTAAACAAATTTTATTCCTAGTTTTGTATGTGGAGTGCCACTTTTCTGACGACATCTCAGATGATAATCTAGTGTGGGAAAAAGCACTTGGATAAATTAAATAAAAAACTGTAATGCTTGAATAGCCTATTCTATTTACAAAAAAAATGGATCACATTTATATGTTGGAACACTTAACTATTTCTAGTAGCTGACACTTTTTTTTGTTGATATCCTTTGAATATATATTTTTTTTATTCAAATAAATTTACCAAATTACTACTTATTCAAAAACATTCTGAGTTTCTAGCCAAAACTACTTAATATGGAAGAGAAGAGCTGGACAGTGGTTTTGTTTATCGATGACAAAACTGTAGAGGCTATTCCGTCAAACTGGATACAGGGGCAGTTGTGTTATTGGCCATCACTGGCTACAGAAAAATTGCAACATGCCATAAAAAATGTGAACCAGTGAAGACTTGTTGGCCTTCCCATAATATCAAAATTTTCCGTAACGCAACATTTGGTAAGATATTATTTATTGTCAATTTGAAGAGCTAAAATATATACTTATCATTGGAAATATTTATTTATATTTAGATGACTATGGAAGAGCAAGAGTAAAGGCCAAAGTTGCAGAAGAGACCAGTGACTTGAACACTGATTCTGATGAAGTGAAAAGAAAGAAAGTACAAAAAATTCTCTCCAGCAGTGAATCAGACTCAAGCTTTAGTATCCTACCACCACCACCAAAAATTAAACAAAAAACATGCAAAGGTACATACTTATTTAAATAGTAACCAAATAGACAAAACTATATTCTATTATTTGTTTCAGATGATGCAATCATTAAGAAAACAGTGAGTAGAAAAAATCAAGATAAACAACAAGTACAAATAGGTAAAGTAACATGATGATATGGTTAGTTCTGAAAAACATTGATCTTAAGCAAAACATTATGAATTACTCTTAAACACTGATTTATTCAATTACATTAATATGGATTCTATGCTGTGTCAGCTAAGATTTGTTAGTATGTACTGCTCTATTTTAGATCTATCCAAAGATCAGATTGAGGAACGAATTGAAGATAAAAATGACGACCCTATGAGGGTAGAGCTCAATATTGCTGAGAGAGAAAATATTGCTCCAGTCTGCAGTGCTTGTATTGAAAAAGGCAGGTATTATTTTGAGCATTAAAATATTGCAGATATACCAAGTGAACTATGTGCTTGGGGCCATATTATCTAATGACGGAACTCATTCATTGCAGATAAGAGATTTAAGACATTAACTGAACAAATACATATAATCCGTGGGATCACAATTGATATTCTATCTGCAGTGAAGGCAATAAATAAGAACATGAAGAAGAGTGATATTCCTGACAATAAACACACATTTTACACAAAGAATGTAAATATAAAATTCCCATTGAACACTGAGGATGAGCTTGCTGCTTTAGAGAGTATTTTAGACAGCGAGGACGATTTCCAACTATTGGTAGTATAACTGTTACTGTTTTTAAATCAATACCTTTAGTACTTCGAAATTTAATCTTGAAAAAAAAACTTTGCCATCGTCTCATTAAAATTCCAAAAAATTAAATCCAAACTAATGTGTATCAGGTGAAATTTTTTATTATGCAATATATGTTGAGTTGGTTATTAAACTATTTCAGGTCCTTGATTTTGCAAAAATTGGGAGAAGCAATACCTACAACTTTGTAAAGAGGGTTCTCTCTTCCAGCATGACCAATGAAATGGCACTGAAATATAGTTGGCTGGGGAGAAAAGGGAAGATCAGTTTTTCAAAAATGAATTTGGCAAGAGTTATAATAAGTACGTTTAAAAAAATTCAATTTCTTCATAGTATTTGATGATTGATGGTTATATATTTTCTAGATGCTGCAGAAAAAGCTGAAATAGCCAAAAATAGAACGGACACGGAAGTGGCCATACAAACGTGGCTCAAACGGGCAACTGACCGGAAGAATAGTGTTTTGAATAAGAAATAAACTAATCAAATTATTATTATAAAATAATGCCCAATATATAAATAAGAATTAGGAGTAGGTGCTTTTTATTTTAATACCTACTATAGATAGGTATCCCCAAACCCAGTTACCCATGACGTCTTATTCATGCCTTTTGTAGGTCTGTATGAGACCAAAAATGGATCTTATGAAGATGTCTCAAAGACGTCGTTATTTTTAACATACGGCTTCTAAGGGACGTCTTTCAGACGTATTTAAGGAGTACATGGACGTCTTTAAGACGTAGTCAACGTCTAAGAAATATATCTTAAAGACGTCTTATAGATGTCATTGTGCTATCTGGGTAATTATTTCTTTTTGAGATTATTTGCAGCATTTGACAAAAAATCAAAATGTACCACTTAGGTTAAAATTTACATAAATTAGACATAAACTTTTGCTAAAACGATATTTTTTGTTTTTTTTTTATGAAATGATGAAAATAATAGCTTAAACTCCCTTATCTAAAAATTGAAATTATAGTCTTTAAATTTGAGTTCATTCTTTAAATTATAAACATCATTAATCGTTTTACAAAACTTTGTGTAAAATAATAAACAATTATATCTATACCTACTTTATCTCAGAGACGAATTTTTAAAACAACTGTTCTTTTCCAAGAAATGATCCTAGAACGTTTACAAAAGTGAAATGAATTTTTGAAGGTTTCAACTTCAAGAATTTATGCAAAAAATGAATTATTTATTTTAAAATTGTTGTTAAAAATGATGTTAAAAAATAGTAATTTCTATAGTTATAAACATTTACAATAAGTTCGTTACTTTTCTGTTGAAAGAATATCAAATCAAATATCTTTATTTTAGCAACAGTTAGGTAACAAATTAACAAAAAATTCTGGTTATAAGTTCAAATTATTGCTAAAACAGGACATTTTCGCGATTATTAAAACCGTTACCGCCAAGCACTAATTGTGCTTGCGTGAAAATGCCCTTACTTAACCTTACATACTAATTACATACTAACTATATTAGAAAGAGAGACAGCAATATTGCGTAGACTAGACAAAGAACGAGGGGAGCAAAACACGTGGAACACCAACCTTGAAGGGGAAAAAAACGGATGTGCTGGACGAACCAGATGAACTGACCGACGAGGTGGAAAAAAAAAGTAATTAAAAAGTTAACCTAATATTGTAGCCATATTTAAGTGACTAGCTGTTCATTTAGTAATGTTTCTTTATACTGTTTTGAAAAACGTATCGATGATAAATTTTTAACATGTAATGGTATTCCATTCCATCGTTTAATAGCAACAAAAGTAAATGAGTGTTGAAAGGACGCCGACCTATGACGGGGTACAACAAATTTATGAAAGTTCCTGGTCCTTTGATCTAACGAAAGGCGGACAAATTTTTTTCTTAAGTAACCTGGTTTTGCTGTTTTTATTATTTTATGCAAAAATGTTGCCAAATGAAGTTTTCTACGATTGGACATGTTCAGTATTTTATTATTATTTAAATAAGGTGTTATAAATTGGCGATATGGTACATGAAATGCAAATCTCATGCAACTGTTTTGCACTTTTTGAATTGATTTTTTGGTTTGCCAATTAAGTGACTCACCATAAACTACATCTCCATAATCAAAAAGGGATAAAATAATACTGTGACAAATAGAATAGAATAGAATAGAAATATGCTTTATTGTCACTGAAAATAATACAATTTTATGGACAAAGCTAAATATAAATATAACAAAATATAAAAAATAAGTAATATATACCAAAAAACAAATACAAACAAACAATTTATATCAACTTTCATACGTCGTCGCCTCGTCGCAAACCTAATAATGAAAATTAGTAAAAAAAAAAACAATATAATGACTACAAAATTTGAATGAATTTAAAAATCAGCAGGTTATAATAATATGCAGATAATAATTAAAAATATAAAAAAGATGAAGTTACTGAGAGTGACACCCAACTGAAAATAATACTATTTTATCCCCTGTTATTGATTTTAATCGTTTAATTCATTGAAAAACTCATCAACTGAATAATACGGTCTTGTAGAGAGGTATGCTTTTGTCATATTACGAAATCTGATAAAAGATGTTGCAGATTTAATGTGTATCGGAAGATGATTATATAATCTTTTTGCGGAATATAGTATAGATTTTTTTGCCAATTCCGTAGACGGGATCGGTAAATAAACATCATGATCCGATTTTCTTGTGGAGTAGCCATGGTTAGGTCTTGTCGGTAAAACATGTAGGTGTTTGCGAATTAAACAAACAGATTCTAAAATAAATAAAGAGGGAAGCGTCAGAATTCTATGATTTTTAAAATAGCTCTCGCAATGCGCTGTTTGGTCAAGACCAAATATATATCGAATTGCTCTTTTCTGTAATCTGAAAATAGCATTGAATTGGGCAGCTGTACCAGAACCCCAGAAAGGAAGACCATATCAAAGATGAGACTCGAACAAAGAGAAATATGCTATTTTGGCAGATGATAAATTGATTTCTTTCGACACAGATCTTATTGCAAAGCAAGCTGAGGCCAGCTTCTTATTCAAGGAATCAGTATGACGGGACCATTTAAGATTGCTGTCAATAAAAATACCTAAAAATTTTACGGACTCAACTATATTGATTTGGCTGTTATTTAGAAGCAGTGGTTGAAAGGCTTCCTTATAAGATAAAGCTACTGTCTTATCTACGTTAAAGCAAAGTAAGTTAGAATCAGACCAGGCCTTTATTTTAAGTAAATCGGCGGTAATAATTGCATAAAGAGTTGAAATATCCGAATTGCTCCAGGTAATACTAGTGTCATCAGCAAAGAGAGAAATTTTTCCATTAATGTTTAAGCAAGTGATGTCATTAATGAAGAGCAGAAAAAGAATAGGACCTAATACAGAACCTTGAGGTACTCCACAAGTAGTCGTTTTACAACTAGAATCAGCACCATTTGCTCTAACCAATTGTTTCCTATTCCCCAAATATGACTTGAACCAGCTTAAAGAAATTCCCCGAATCCCATAGAAATTTAGTTTTTTTAATAAAATATCGTGATTCACACAATCAAAAGCTTTAGCATAGTCACAGAAAACAGTGGCTGTAAAGAGATTTCTGTTTAGTGCTAGATATACCTCATGTAATACAGAAAACATGGCATCAGAAGTACAATTATTAGACAAAAAACCGAACTGATTTTGTGATAAAATGTTGTGTTTAAGGAGAAAGGGAATAAGTCGGATTTTTACAAGCCTTTCAATAATTTTGGATAGTACCGGAAGTAAGGCAATAGGTCTATAGTTGCAGGTGTTAGATTTTTCGCCACCTTTATGAAGAGGTATTATAATGGCTGTCTTTAGGCACTCTGGAAATGTACCTTTTTCCAAGGAATCGTTAATTAGGGAGACTAAGCTTACTAACACATTATCCGGAAGGTTTAAGAAAATTTTTGCTGATAGTCCATCGGTACTACAGGACGATTTGCTTTTAATACTTTTGATTGTTTGCATTAGTTCAGATTTATCAACCGGTCTTATAAAGAATGTATCAACGATATTTTTTGAGTTGGGGAGGTAGGAAATAGGATCGTTTTGTGGCAAAATAGTTGACGTTAAATTTTTACTAACATTAATAAAGTTATCATTTAAATTCTCAGGGTTCGGAAAGGAAAAAGTATGATCCGTCGTATTACTTTTATTTCGAAGGTCGTTTATTATAGACCAAGTTTCTTTTGAAGCATTTTTGGAGTTAATTAGACGATTTTGATAGTATGTTTTTTTTGCTATTTTAATTAATTTTAGGTAAGTTGCTCTGTATTTGTTAATATATTCGATCACTGAGACGCTGTCAGTAAATTTTTTAATATTTAGTAATGCACGCATATTTTTGGCTGAGATGCGGATACCTTTAGTAGTCCAAGGTTTGTGATGTTTTGGCCTAATGGTTATTAAAGGAAATGCCTTATTAAAGTTAGCTACTAATTTAATCAAAAATTTACTGAAGTTACTGTCAATGTCGCTAGAAGAAAAATTCCAGTCAGAAGTCGAACATAAATTTTGAAATTTACGGAAATTTTGAGCGGAAAAAATCCTACCTAAACGTCGAGGTTTCGCGGAAGGTACGTTTAGAATTCAAAACTTAGTGTATACTGCTTCGTGATCAGAAAGCCCCGCACTAATAACTGTAGATTGAACATCAGGAAGTGAGAAATCTGAAACAACATAATCAAGTATGGTAGAAGATGTTTTTGTGATTCTTGTTGGAGAATTGACGTGCATTGAGAGACCATGGGATTCAAATATAGTTACCAGAAAGAGTTGGGCAGCACAAACAGTAGCGTAGTCAATGTTAAAATCACCACATATAATTTTTCTGCTTTTAATGGGCAGTGCATCTAACAAATTTAGCAGATTCTGGAAAAATAGTTCAGTATCAGAGCTAGGTGATCTGTAAATGCAAAGTGTGTATAGATTGAGTTTCTTATTATAAACTAAAGAAAACTCAAAAAAGCCTTCACCCAGCAGATAGTCATATTTAGTTACCGGTGTGTAATCATTATTTATAGAAAGAATTAGGGTTCCACCGCAAGCTGAACTTGTACGGTTGTATCTAGCAATTGTGGTATACTTATTAATAAAAAAGGGCTCATTAGCTTCAAGCCAGTGCTCAGTAATTGCAACTAACGGAGGAAATCCTAATTCCTCTAGAAATAAAAATAATTCATCTATTTTATATCTTAATGAACGTATATTAATATGAACCATGCTAAAGTTGACATCGTTAAGAGAATTAGAGGATTCTAGATCCTCGGAACACGTCGAATTATTTAAAAATTTCGTTTAGGAGAAACAGCGGAAAAGTAGTTCAGGTGACATTCCCTTGATCTTTGCTGATGAATAATCCTAACAGAAGCAATGAAGGACCTATATGTAGATAGATCAGCTTCCACCTCAGCTGGACCAATTCCATAAGCATCATGAAATTCCAAAAATATTTTTCTTAGATCTTCAGTGTTAGTAGGAAGTCCTTCTGAAGCCAAAAAGAGTTTGACGCCTGTATTGGTATACCCCTCATAACATACAGAGGCGGGCTGGTCGTGCAAATAAGCGAGATGTAGCTTAATGGCTTTCAGGATTTCAGGTTCTCTTAATCTTGCAAGAAGGTATCTACTGTCTGAATTCTTAGTAAGTCTAACCTTCGGTGGGGTTAAAGGATCCAGATTTGTGGTAGGTTCTGACACATTACTCTTAATGAAATTGACATTGGCATGAGTTTTTGTGTTAGTTTTGCTAAGTTCAATGGCATGCTTGTCTGAAAATATTTTTGATTTGAAGATAAATAGTTTTTCACTTTGTATAAGTTTTTAAGGCGTAAATATAAAGCTGTAATTTTTTTATTAATATGCGTATGGAAAGAAATATTGTTATCAAAAAAGATTCCTAGATTTTTGACAGTATGGGCTAAAGAAATGGGGGTGTTGTTTACTTGAATATTAATAAGATTATTTTCTATTGTTTCTCTAGTTGTCTCCGACTCATTAAAAATGATCAGTTGTGATTTTGTAGCGTTTAATTTTAAGTTATGATTTTCTGCGAAATGATTTATTTGATTAAGTATCAGTATTAAGTTTTTGTTGTACTTCTTGAATAATGTGTTTGTTTATGGGAATCTGTAATTGGGAATCATCAGCAAATTGAGATAATTTGACGTGTTTCACACATTTATTCAGGTCAGCTACATAGAGCGAGAACAATATTGGAGAAAGCCCTGACCCTTGAGGAACGCCTTTTGTCAATTTCTGAAAGCTTGATCTCTCTGTTATAGAGTTTTTTATAATTTCGATACAATTTTCACGACCAAATAGTAGACTATTCATTAAATGTATGGCTGTCTTTGAAAAACCAAAATAGTGAAGCTTTGCCGATAGCATTTCAAGACTTAGGGTATCGAAATATCAGTATGCCACTGGAAGAGACTGATTAAGGCAGAGACGTCACAATTAATTTCCAAGAATTTAGTGCCTACAATTTTGGAACTATACCATACATTCATCTTTAATGTCAGTATGACAAAATTTAATTATTTCGCATCTTGGTGGAATAAGCATATTAGATAATTGTTTAGAGTGCATTGAAAGCGAAATTTTTAAACCATTAAAACAAAAAGTAAATAAAAATGTTTCATAGTCAATACATGCAGAAAATTTATTAAAGAAATCTGAACCTATGATATACCATGCAAAGAATTGTCGAATTCATCCATCAGCAAAAACGAATGAGACAATTTTATTTCATTGTTTACATGTAAAGTAATATTAGACGAACCATCTGATCTGGTATTGTTGACCCAGTAACTTCATTAATCTGAACCTTTTTTGTAGCATCTATAATTTCATGTTTTTGTAAATATTTTAAAAATAATAAACTTATTGACGAACCCGTATCTAATAGAAAATTTTGTTTTTGTCCATTATAATTTAATTCAATAAAATTTAATCCATTTGCATTATAAACTGAAAGATTTTTAGAGAATTTAGGCACGAACAAACGTTTGCTGTGACGTAAAAGGTTGATTGTCTTGCGGATTTCTATTTACGTCTCGATGACCGCTATTTCCTCGATTATTATTGTTAAAATTAGGTCGAGTATTAAAATTACCCCTTTTATTACCCCTAAAATTCGTGTAATTACCTCGTTCTTTATTATTAAAATTTATGTTTTTGCGAAAATTATTGGAATTTGAATAATTATTATTACGTAGGTATGTTAGTATTATTATAGGAATGATTTTTTCCTTTCTTTTTTGAGGAATCGTGACTTTACACAAAAAACATGTTATGGTTTGGTATCTCTTTATCTTGTGCATCCTGAATAGCATCACTAAGTTTAGTATAATTTCTAGCTTTAATTATTGTTTTCAAATCGTTATTTTGTAGACCGTACGCAAATGCATAAATTGCAATTTTTTCGTTTACTCCCCTTAAAATTTCCATTGATTCTACCTTGCCGCCGGCTTCACTAATCGTTAAACTAACTAATAACTCTTTTACATATCTACCGAAACTATTTATAGATTTTCCGTTTTGTTTAGCATTATGTAATTGGTTTGATAAAGTTAAAACTGATTTTTTAGTAATGAAATGTAATCTTAATTCCGAAATTAAATCCTTATTTGTATAATAATTATGTTTTAATCTAATTTTAGCATTTTCCGACCAACGTGTCTTTAAAACAAAATTGCTTAGGAGTTTTTAACCAATGTCATCTAGTAATAAGTCGTATAAATGTTATCAATAAGACTTTTTGTTACACTTTCTTTCCGTTCATGACAGGAATTGAACCTGTGGCAATTTCCAAATAAAATTTTTCAGTAATGATTTTTTCTTTAGAACATAAATCTGAATCTAAAATTTCTTGTCTCTCTTCCTTCAAGAGTGTCATTATTTATTAACACTTTAAAATCACCAAAATCTTTTTTAAGCTTATCTACTTTAACAAACTTACGTTGTACGTTTTCTAAATTTGTCCTTCTATCCACTGGATCTTTAAGTTAGTTCCTATGACAGACTGGTAATTCTTAAAGCAAGAATTTTAGTTCGTTGCAAACCGACATGTCACTTTCCCGCACATAATTACCTTTCTTTCCCTTTCCAAAAATGTATACATTATCGGCATTTATTCAACTTTTTAGAGAAATATTTAATTTTTTCATGAAACAATGTCAAGAACTTCCAAACGTAAAGTATAATGTTTAAATTTGTTCTAATCCCTTTGCCAAGTCTAAAAAGTTGTATTAAACTTTCGTAAGAAAGTTATTTTTGTTAATTTTTTACGGAAAGGTGGCTTTGAAACAAATATAACTGACATGAAGAACCGTCAAAAAGTTATTTATGGAAAGTATAAGAATGAACATAGTCACCTTTATTAATCAAAAATGTTTACTTGGCTGCAAAAATTTTTTTAAAAGTTACCAGGAGAAGATTCAGATCCATTTTAGACAGCAATCCGCCTATACACGAAAATCTATATTAACTTGGGTACAAGGTACAATAATTTATAGAATCGAGAAAACTAGGAAGAAATCATTTAGAACAGAATCATTTTTATTTAGATATAGGTACTAAAAACAAGAGACCAAACATAACTTCATAAAATATCAAAACAAAAAAAAAATACTTTTATAAATAAGTTGTATGTAAGCAAACATTTTCGATTAATAAATTTGACTGTATTCGTTCTTATACTTCACATAAATAACTTTTTGACGTTTGTTAATGTCGGCTATATTTGTTTCAAAGCCACCTTTCCGTAAAAAATTAACAAAAGTAACTTTCTTACGAAAATGTTAGACAACTTTTCAGACTCGCAAAGGTATTAGAAAAAATTTAAACATTGCTAAGAATTTCAGTGAAAATTGCTCATTAACCCCTTGTCTCATTTTCGAGTTAAGTGTTATAACGTTTACAATGTGATACTTTAGGTTTGGAAGTTCTTAACATTGTTTCATAAAAAATTAAATATTTCCTTAAAAAGTTTAGTAAATGCCGATAATGTATACATTTTTGGAAAGGCAGAGAAAGGGAATTTCAGATGGTATTAAAAAATATAGGGTGTTGTATTTAAAATAAACCGATAATTTCGCTTCAAAAAAAGATTATTCTTTTTTCGGCGCTTTCGGGACAATTCCTGTATACATTTGGCAACTATATCAACAATAACTTCAAGAAAATATAAGAAGTTTAGTGAAATCTTCACGTCGATATGTTTTTCCATTCTTGAGTAAAAAGCCGTCAAATTGTGTGATTTTATAGTGGGACACCCTTGTATTTCCAATTATTAATTAATCACTCTGTATATTATTTTATTTATAATAAAATAAGATTAAAATTAATAACGAGGTATTCTGTTCTCGCTACTTAGATATCTATTATTTATATTAAAAGTTTACCATAGTAATACCTAACAATAATAATTAATTCTAATTTATATATAAGCTCCACCTATTATATTGTCGATATTGTTTAACCACGCCTACCAAATATCAAGTCAAAATATAGTTCGGTACCACTATTATCCAGCCATGGCATCACTAACATCCAGAAGGTGCTACTATAATCCAATACTTGCGTTATTTAGCTCCACTAAACTACATTAAAGGTATATATATATACATATATACAGTGCCACGTACTTCTAGTAAAATAAAATAAAATCAAATTTTGATTTAGAAAATTTAAAAGTTAACTACTCCAGCTAAGATCGGTAAGTGGTTTCTCTACTGGCAAATTTGTGCCCAGCTCAGCCGTAGAGGGTAATTCAAAACAAAATAATGTGAGTCGCGCCACCGATTTTACGGTATAAATCGGAAACCCCTGATGGTCCAGGCACTGACCAATCTTACTGGAGAGAAATAACTGATTCTTCTGAATCCTGATAAGCAAAATAAAATTAATAAAAATATTTAATTAGGTGAGTGGGTGATGATCTGAGTAAGACACAAAGTTAGATCTATCAATTATATTGACGAAAATAAACCCAACAGTGAAGTTTACAATATATATAAATATATAATCAAGCAAAGAAAGTTAGTAAATAATAATATCAGCAAATAATGCCAAGAACTTGGCAGTTTTAATAGCGCAATAAGAAAGATTCAAAATTAATAAATCCTATAAAATAAACAATATTTAAACAACTTAGACAAAGGTTAGGCCAATTCTTTACAATGTCTTAAACTTAAAATTAAATTTTTGGCTTATCTGTTTATCCGCAGATCTGTAGTGAGGCTTTCGTTAATAGCCTGCTGCTCTGTGGATGGTGAGGCTCGGTGTTGATTCCTCAGTAGTGAGCTGATCTTACAATTTACTTGCCAGGACCAAAAACAAGTTCAGCCAGGACCAAAAATATTTTACTCGCCAGGTCCAAAACCCTAGTCGAAAAAGCGAATTAGCCAAAAATTCCAAAGTTAAATTATTTAAGAAAGAAATATTAAATTTACAAATGTTGACTCTACTTATTACAAAAAATTAAAAGATTAAATCCCAACACTAAATTATTTAAGAAAGAAATTATATTAAAGTTACAAGTACCGACTCTGCCTAATAAAAAGAAGAAAAAAAAAAGCAATTTTAAAGATTAAATTACTGATAGCACAATCTAAAGGTATACCAAACATAATAATAAACAATAACAGAATTATTGATGAAATTAATAAGTAAATGAATCAATTATATCAGATGCACGTGTGTCATTATACAATTTACAATTCAGAAATCCAATTTACAAAAAAAAAAATGTACGATATAAAATAAAGGAACACAATGAAATATATTTAAATTCAAAATTTATAGATTAAATTATAGTTAAAACAGGTTAAGCCTATCACAAAAAAAAATCATTGCACCTGATTTCAAAATTATTTACAACAGTTTATATAAAAAAAATTAATAATAACCATTAAAACTTAAAATTAGTAATTTAGTCGGGTTTATTTATGACTGATAAATTTAATTACACAAAATGAATTTAATCATAAAAGAAAACGATAGATCTAATATTAACAAAATACCAAAATTTAACGTAATATTTAGGTATGTACGTGTAGCTATTATATGGATGATAATTTACGATTTTATTGAATAAACACAGGTAAACACTTACCCTTTTATATTAAGATTAGGGGTTAAGCAGTCAATCTGCGATGTTATTTCGCTAACAACCTGTAGCAAATTTCGATTCTTAATCGGATGTCCACGCTTCTTCGTAACGAACTCCTTAGCAATCACACTATAATCGAATGACGGTGTCAAGAAAAGGCATTATATAATTATTCATGAGGTATAACTTACCGAAGAAAACACCATTTAATTAAATCCCAAAAATGTGGAGTTATCTATACGCCTATTCAAAAATACCACAAAGGAATAACCAAAAATGAGGCTTAGATAAAATATATTGAAGTGAAATTCAAAAACCCATAAGGATGGCTTGAATATTGCCAGAAGAACTTTCAACTTCACAAAATGGCGTCACTTAATTCGATAGTAATGCTAATGTGTTCGTACAATTGTTGAAATGCAAAAGGGAGCTCTAAAATCACGATAGTTCACGCATACCTTCCCGCAATGACACTTGTGAGTATAGAAGGGGAAATAGTGTGTTCCGTTGTGCGAAAGCGGCTTTGCTAGATATTAATTTGATTTCCGAAATGATGTTAAAATTAAATCGAATTCATTAAACTAAATGTATTATTAATATCAAAAGAAATCGATGCACTTGCTTACTTAATTTAAAATTTTCGCTATTAGCTTAAACAGTAAAAGCGCCGCTCATTATCGGTTAAAACACTAGAAATACTCTCGCTACGAGTCAAGGCAAACTACGGTGACCAGAACATTTTAAGAGGCTAACGATCGCGTTGAAACATTAACTTAACTTTTAAATATATTGACGCCGATTTATGCACGTGACAACAGGGTGTTAATGAATAAGTGTTACAGATTTTAAGGGCAGATACACCATGCAGAAATATGGTGAAACTTCATATAAACATATGGTTTTTAAGCTTTGGTTTCGGAGCTGGAGCTCTTTGAAGATGATGTCTCCAGGTCAATTTTTTTCAAATATCTTCATAACGCTACTATGAAAAAATATGAAATTGGGCAGAGTTAGTAAACTTTATAAGACAATTTATCTGATGCTAATTAGATATTTCCAACACGATCATAAGCGTCTCATTTGGGGGGGCCACTGGATATTTTTTGTCATATTTTTTTTGTCTGTCACTTTTTTACATTTTTGATAATTAATTAAGAAACTTTAGGGTTTTTACTTGAAAAAAGGTACTCTTGTTTAGAGTCCACAGGACGCACCGTTTTAGATAAAAATCAATTTAAAATTTTTATGTTTTTTATTATACCTGTCATACTAATTATTTAAAATAAAAGTAAGCTCTGAAAAATCAACAAAAAGATTTTATTAGCTAAAATAAAGAAGGCTCTGCAATATTAACCTGTCAAATTGTGCTTGGTTTTTATTATTGTGATTAAGTTGTAGTTATTTTTTGTGCATAAAATGAATACTCATACTTTTAATGATTATGCCAACATGCTAATAATTTATGGCGAAGTTCATTGTATAGGCCGAGTTGCTCGCCATTTGTACATGGAAAGATATCCAAATCGCCCATCTCCTTCCCATAAAATATTTCAAAGACTTTTACAAAGACTAAGGGAGACAGGATCATTTAAATTCAATAAAATTAACTGTGGAGGTCGTAGAAGTCGTCGAACCGCAAGCTTCGAAGAAGAAGTGCTTCAAAAAGTAGAAAACAAACCATCTACTAGCACTCGAAGTATTGCTCATGACATGGGTGTAAATCACATAAGTGTTTGGCAAGTTTTAAAGGAACAACTACTTTATCCCTATCACGAACAACGCGTACAACATTTAAATCCAACAGATTTTCAACCAAGGTTTAATTTTTGTCGTTGGTTTACACAACTTTGTTTATTACAACCAGAATTTATAGGGCGCGTGCTGTTTACGGATGAGGCATCCTTTACCAGAGAAGGTATTATTAACTTTCATAATAATCATGTTTGGTCTGAAGAAAATCCTCATTCTACCCGTTCCATCCATTTCCAAAATAAGTTTAGCATCAACGTGTGGGTTGGTATTGTTGATGGACATTTAATTGGTCCGTATCTTTTGCCAAATCGCCTAACTGGTGCCCATTATTTAGTATTTCTGCAACAAGTGTTGCCAGAATTGTTAGAAGATATACCATTAAATATCCGTCAGGAGATATGGCTTCAACATGACGGTGCCTCAGCACATTTTTCGCGTGATGTTCGAGATTACCTCAATGAAACGTTTAATGAAAGATGGATAGGCCGAGGAGCACCGGTACCGTGGCCAGCCCGCTCCCCGGAACTAAACCCGTTAGACTATTTTTTGTGGGGTTTTATGAAAACATTAGTATATGAGACACCCATCGAGTCAGAAGAGGAGTTGATTGCTCGGGTTTTAGCTGCTGCACAGCAGATTCAAGCAATGCCTGGTCTATTGGATAGGGTTTACCAAAATATGGTAAGAAGATGCAATGCCTGTATTGAGGGTGGTGGAGGTCATTTTCAACAATTTTTATAATAATTATTACAAATAAAATCTTTTTGTTGATTTTTCAGAGCTTACTTTTATTTTAAATAATTAGTATGAAAGTCCTGTGGACTCTAAACAAGAGTACCTTTTTTCAAGTAAAAACCCTAAAGTTTCTTAATTAATTATCAAAAATATAAAAAAAAGACAGACAAAAAAAAAATATGACAAAAAATATCCAGTGGCCCCCCCAAATGAGACGCTTATGATCGTGTTGGAAATATTTAATTAGCATCAGATCAATTGTCTTATAAAGTTTACTAACTCTGCCAAATTTCATAAGAAATTTAGATTGTTTATTACAAGAGTAAACCCGAACAAGGCCTAATAGAAATGAAAGCATGATCGATTTCGGAACAAGACTTCAGCTACTCAGAAGTAAAGTTGCACAAAGAATTAGTAACGATAATTCCCTTTCAAGAGAGGATAAAGTTTGTCACATCAAATACTGTGATAAAACTACTTTCAATACATTTATTGCAGGATGTACAGGTGTTCTTAAAAATAATATTCACCTTAAAAAACCAGATTCTCTCGAAGATGCTATAGCTTACATAAGCGAGTACGAAAATTTCGAAGCCCTATATAACAACCCCAATATTCAAAACCATATTTCAAAACAAAATAATTTCAGACTACGAAACCCCATTAGCAGAAATTTCAATATTCCAAAATCTTCAAACTCTTTTAATCACGAAAGAATGCAAATTCAAAATTCACCACAAAATAATAATCAGACTTTTCCATGTCAGCCAATTAATATTCAGCCACGTCTTTTTCCACCAAGAAAATACACCACTAATTCACAAGTATTTGGACCACCTCGTAACGTCTTTAAACCAACTCCAATTCCACCTAGTCAAATGTTTAAACCAGAACCAATGTCCATTACTTCTAGAATACAATCCCTATAACTCTAGACAAAATACGAACTGGAGACAAAACTCTACTGGTCCGTATAGAAATAATACCTTCCAAAATCAAATCAATTACCAAAAACCTAATTTTATTAGTGAGGAATTATACGCAAATAGCTTTGCACAAAAGGATTATGACAACCAAAATGATAGCACTTTTAACGAAAATGAAATCAATTATGATAATGAGGAATCTGACTTTCAAAACTATGCACATAAAAGTATTGGAAACCAATTAGAAATTAACAATTTTGAAGAGGAAAAATTTTCAACCACCTGCCTCCAAGGAAAATCAAACACAAACCCGTTACCGTATATTGAAATTGAATACTCAAAATTAAAACTTTTAATAGATACAGGAAGTACTAAATCAATTCTTAAACATATAATTGCTGAAAAATTTTATCCACAATGTATTTATCAGAATACCGTAGATATTAAAACCTCTCTTGTAAGCCAGCGGATCAAGTATTAAGCACAGATACCAATATTCCCAGAATTCAGACGTTATGGTTATATTAATTTCATCTTATATGACTTTCACGATTTTTTCGATGGAATAATAGGCGTAGACGATTTAATAAATATGGGATTAAATATAGATCTTACAAATCAGAGATTAATTAATAACTTTGTAGAAATTTCTATAAGATTTAGGAAACCACATTATAAAATCAAATACCAAAAACGAAAAAACAATCAAACAGCAGATGCATTATCAAGAATAAATCCAAATTTTGATTTAAATGCTTTGGAAACAGTATCACTCGATGTAAATGTTGATGACATAGACGATATAATTAAACGAGAGATAGATAACATATTCAACCTGCCAGACCTTCCAAGAAATGAAGTAGAAAGAATACTAGGAGATAACCAGAAAAATAAAAATTTTGTCGAATATTCAAATTAAACCGCCAGATGTCAAATCTCAAGAAAATAATACTGACTTGGAAACAGTGCATTCATCGCAAGAAAATCCTATTCTTGGAATCCCTATTACTGAATTTATATAAAAATCAGATTTTAATTATATATGACGAAGTTAACAACAATAAAATAAAAAAGGAAAAAATATTTGACAATAACAGAATGCTGATCGTCTTACAGCAACGAAACTTTGAACAAAGTATTATAGAATTTGCAAAAAAATTCTTAGATCCAAAACGAACGTACGTAATATTTTTTAGAAAAACATTATTAGCAGAAATATTTTCAACAACTTTACAAAAGTTTTTCAAAAATTCCGCATTTAAATTAATACAATGTGTCAAAATATTAGATGACGTCGTAACCAGTGAAACACAGAGAGAACTTTTAGAATACTACCATATTCACAAAAAAGGTCATCGTGGAATTAATGAAGTAAAAACTTCTTTAGGTTCTCGATACTACTAGCCTAACATGACAGAGGACATCGAACAATACATAAATAATTGTGAAGTGTGTCTAAAAAACAAATACGATAGAAACCCACCAATAATAAAATTCAACCTAACACCTACTGCAAAACCTTTTGATCACATTCATATGGGCGTATTTAGAATTTCCAATAATCCCTATTTAACCATAATCGATTCATTTTCTCGTTATGGACAAGCATATCCCATACCTTGCATTAACGGTTTATCAGTGATAGAAGCTTTATTAACCTATATAACCCATCATGGATTACCATATAAGATAACTACCGATCAAGAAACCGAATTCAAAAATTAAGACTTAGAAGATTTCTGCAAACTCCATAAAATAGAGCTACATTATACCACTGCAAAAAATAGCAATTCGAACTCTCCAGTCGAAAGGTTTCACTTCACATTAATTGAACATTTTAGATGTCTCAGAGAAAGTAACAAAGATCTTACGCCCAACCAATTAATTAAACATGCAGTTCTTACTTACAATAATTCCATTCAGTCTGTAACCAAGTACACCCCTTTCGAGATAATCAAAGGACATATTAACAACCCCGATTCATTTGATTTAAATGATCACCTAATATTATCGGAATACGTTCAAAACCACAAACAAGCCTCAAAAAAATTATCTAAAAAGATTCAAGAAAGGAATAATGAAGTAAAAGAAAGAGTAATCGAAAAAGAGAATACACAAAGATCTGATCCTTCCTATTACTCCGATTAAAAGAATGTCTACATTCAAACAAAATTTAGAGACAAAAAATTACCAAAGTTTAAAAAAGCCGAGGTAATTAAAGACAATACCTTCCTGATAGAAACCGATAAAGGAATCTATCATAAAAATATAGTTAGAAAACCGACAAATAATAGTAAAATTTTGCAGGTACAAAAGGACAATGAAGATATTGATGATCCTAGTATACCTGTTTATCAATTTAAAGGAATAGAATATAACAGTGAAGATGTTCATGTTATACCACTGGAAAACCTTTTGCTTCCAATTCAACTAGGAACATGCAAACTTATATATACTAAACATACCTTTATTCATTATTTAGATTTAAGAGAAGTAGTTAAGCAAATTGAAATACTAAAATATCATTTTTCAATAGTAAAAAATCATATTATTATGGTCAAAGCATCTGACTCAATTTCTTATCACGGTCTAGCTGAAAATATGATCGAGAGAACAGAGGTATTAATTTCAACACTCGAAAGAAAATTAGAAAATATTTATCATCATATAAGAACAAAACGTGGAATCATAAATCGACTTGTTAAAGTCAATAAATGGTTATTTGGAAATCTCGATTCCGACGATGGTAATCGATATGAAAATGCAATTAATATCTTATAACAAAACCAAAAAGAAATAATTCATAAAGTAAACTTGCAAACAACATTATATACAAAATTAATTAATCATTACAATAAATCCTTAATGGCACTATGGCAAAATCAAAACAAATTACAAATTAATTTAGAAAGATTCCAAGATGCGATGCAAAACCAAATAAATGACCTAAGTAGTTATATTACCTTCCAAGGAACAATAAGCCAAATAAATCTTGATTGCCAAAATTTAATCGCGTTTATAAATGACATAGAAAATTCAATTGTTTTTTCAAAATCAAATTCACTTCATAGCTTAATTTTATCTAGCCAAGAAATCTCAGAAATGATTGGTCACTTAAATAAAATTTATGGAGAAAAAGAAATACCCAAATTTAATAATATTTTAACGTACTACCTATTCAAGTAACATTCTTAAAATCTAAGTTAATATTTGCCGTACATGTTCCAATCCTTAAAAATTCAATACTCTCAATACGTGTATTCATTTGCCCATCTTATACAAAGAACTGAAACTAGTGTCAGTGTTGACAGCTGTACTATAATTAAAAGTTAATAGTACAATGTAAATGTAATAAAAACAAACATTATACATCATTCAAAGCTTATTTTTATTAAAGTAGGCCTTGTTAGGGTGATGAATTTCGCCCTGTATATTTATTCTTATTCTCAGTTGTAAATGCGCTGTTGTCACGTCCTCCATAAAATCATAGTGTTAGTGACAATAAATAAAATAATTGTGTTCTCCATTTCAGCGCCATCAAAAATCATTAAAACTTAGTACTTTCACAAAAAAAGTAAATCATCAATTTTAAAATATATATTTACATATAATGAAAGCATTTACAAAATAATAGTAATTAAATAAAAGCAAACAATAAAAACATTTAGAAAAAAGTCTAGAACAAATTTTCTATGTCTATATAATAAGTTTTACAACAAACATTTAAATTGGAACAGCTATAAATGAGGAAAATACAAAATATTTTATTTTGTCGATAATTATTACAGCAGATATATATTGAAGAGTTTTTCGTGGAGCTTTCCAGGTAGTACGGCATTATCACATACCAATTGGTTTCAGCCATTTTGATAAGTAAAACAAAGACAAAAATTCCCATAAAATGTTATGCTTCGTTATATATCTAAGCTTTCAAATATTGGTAATCCATTTAAAATGTGTTTAATAGTTTCAGTGCAATTATTCAGCAAAAAGCAGATACACTGATAGTAAAAAAAATAAAAAACAAAAGACAATGAAACATACAAAATTAAAAAAAAACATATAAACAACAAAAATTGAAGCTACAGATTTGGTTAAAACTATTGTTAATCTGTTCGGTATGTATTTTTAATCCACCTCCATTATTTCATTGGATATATCAGAGTCACTATCAAATCCAAAATCGGAATCGTCAGAATCTGATTCCTCCAATGAAATAATTAAAGGAGGAATATTGTCATGTGAGCAGTTTCCCATGTAAGTAGTCCAATCTGCCAAAATAAGTTCGTCTGTATGTCTACAAAAATTTTTCCACATGTCTGGTGTATGCTTGAATTATAGTGTATAATTGTTTTTTTGTCATTTTTTTGTCAAATGCGATGTTATTGCTGCTCAACCATCCCTGCATTATCTCTTTTTTTGCTGAAAATGTAGGTGGTTTGTTTAGTTGTACAGAATGATAAGGAGCACTATCCATTACCACTACACATTTGTCTGAAAAATTGGATAAAGCAGGAATGAGTTGATTAACAATCCAGTTTTTGAAAATGTCACCGTTCATAGTTTTGTGATAGTCAATGTCAGTATTTGAAGAGTCTAACAACAAGTCACATCCCTCTAAAAACCCAGTATTTGTTCCTGCGTGTAAAATTGTAAATCGCTTTCCTTCAGATTTCAAATGCAATGGATTGCTTTTTAAATCAGATTCATGTACCCAACGACACGTTGGAGTGCCATTTTTGTATATCCACGTTTCGTCTAAGTACACAAATCTGATTGATTCATTGCGCTTTTTTAGTTCCATAAATTTCCGAAGGAAAGCGATTTTGCTGATTTTGATATGTCTTTGCTCACTTAAAATTTGTCGTCCGTTCACTTTTTTAAATTTATATCCCATTGATTTTATAAGTGTGTATAAAGTGGTACGTTCACCCCTAAAATCCAAGTTTTGTTTCACATCAGTCAAAAGTTTGTCTAAAGTAAAATATTCGTTTTTGGAATTGTACGTCCAAATCTGCCGCTGCAAGTTTTTTTTTAAAATGAAGTTATCAAATGTATCTGCTTTATCATTCTTCCTTTTATCCGCCGCTTCTTTGCCATTAGCTAAATCTTCTTTTAAGATGTTTCGTATAGATATAACACTAACCTAAAAAAACACGAAAGATTAAAAAAATAATAAAAATTTAATTTAATGGATCAATGAATAAACATTAATTCATCTATTTGCTATCAAATTACATTTTAATTACCAAACTTTATTAATTAAAGAAAATATTTTATTTTCAAAACATTTTTAGTTATGTTACTTAATCTGGCAACATTGTAAAATATTGAAAAGTAGTGAGTTTTTAGGTTATGTGTATTTAATAAATAATAAGTAATTTGAATGTAAAAACTGTAAAAGTGTATTTTTTCTAACAATTATCTTCATATACAACTAATAATGAAATTAAAAATGTTTGTAACTATTTGCTAATGAAAATAATGGAATGATCGGGTATAAAACACATATAGTACTTACATTAAAAACCTCAGAGATCTTTTGTAAATATCCGTCTTCTGAAATTCTCTGCTCTTTCTTAAACATGTAATAGCATCTCTGAATGCATTTTTTTGTCTCTACACAAATTTTTTTCGGCATATTTAATTTCTTAAATACAATTGAAAATTATATTTATGCTATTTGTTGTCAAGCTTGTCAAATTGTGACTTGCAATGACTTGGTAACTTTCAAATACCAACATGACAAAAACCAATACCAATGTGAAGAAATAAAAAGATAGCCTGCTAGATATAAATAAACGTTGAATCGTTAATATTTATAATACTTGTTAGTTTATCTTGTTAAAGAATTTTAGCTTTAGTCGTTTTATTTTTTTGTAAGATTTTAACAAATATGTTTTATTTTCGTCTTTACCGTTTCTTCAAGATTTTTTTTCTCACTGATACATATTTTTTTTCTCTTCTGATATGCAAATAATGATCACTATCAAAACAAAAATATTTTTAGAATATGAAAATTTAGATTTGCACCAAAATTGCTGAGAACACTTTATATATATATATATATATATATATATATATATATATATATATATATATATATATGAATAATGGTATAGTGACTGGTTCAATATAACGTGAAGTCAATAGTGGAGTTGCAGTCAATGTTATGGCCAATGTAAATGAAGAAAACTCTTTTATTTTTGTCAAGCTTTCGAATTTATTTAATTCTTTTTCAAGACATCTATAGTGAAGAAAAAAATTTTTTATATAATAAAAATTTTTTTATAATGTTTTATATGTGATAACTTACTAATACGTGAGGTTATGAAAAAAGCTGCGAATTCTGTTTGATAAAATTAAAGTAAATCATATTATTAAAATACATAAAAACATATACGTTTAAAACTTATTATTTGATTGACTTTTAATATGTCTTCAATTTCTTTTTTATATATGTATGTTTTTTTATGTATCTATGGTATTTATTTTAACACAGTAGGAAAGCAAAACATTGTAATGATTAATTTATTTAGATTTTATTTTTATATCAAGTAACTTACTATATTCGTGAAATACAGAACTTTAATTTCAAAAATTTTTTATAAAAAAATTTTTTTAAATGTTAAATTTAATGAAAGTTGTTATTTTTTATGTTTTTATTTTTGTTTATTTTAATATTATATTAATCTTTATGTTTGTAATCCTGTTTTAATTTATTAAAAGTTTTTTATATTTATAAGTTAAATTTATATGTTAAATTTATTTATATTTATTTTTGAAATGATAGAATGTAACAATAAATATTACTCAGCCCTTCTATATCTGATTTTCTATTAATACATGTTTGCCTTTTATCAATGTGTGTCATTTCTAAGAATAATCTTTTTTTATGGTTCCTTTCTCTTTCTAAAATTTTTGTTTCTTCAAATTTAAAACTATGATTATTTTTGACTGCATGTTCTGTTAGTGCACAAGCATTAATTTTATTATTTCTAATATCACTTTTATGAGAAATAATAAAATTAATGCTTGTGCACTAACAGAACATGCAGTCAAAAATAATCATAGTTTTAAATTTGAAGAAACAAAAATTTTAGAAAGAGAAAGGAACCATAAAAAAAGATTATTCTTAGAAATGACACACATTGATAAAAGGCAAACATGTATTAATAGAAAATCAGATATAGAAGGGCTGAGTAATATTTATTGTTACATTCTATCATTTCAAAAATAAATATAAATAAATTTAACATATAAATTTAACTTATAAATATAAAAAACTTTTAATAAATTAAAACAGGATTACAAACATAAAGATTAATATAATATTAAAATAAACAAAAATAAAAACATAAAAAATAACAACTTTCATTAAATTTAACATTTAAAAAAATTTTTTTATAAAAAATTTTTGAAATTAAAGTTCTGTATTTCACGAATATAGTAAGTTACTTGATATAAAAATAAAATCTAAATAAATTAATCATTACAATGTTTTGCTTTCCTACTGTGTTAAAATAAATACCATAGATACATAAAAAAACATACATATATAAAAAAGAAATTGAAGACATATTAAAAGTCAATCAAATAATAAGTTTTAAACGTATATGTTTTTATGTATTTTAATAATATGATTTACTTTAATTTTATCAAACAGAATTCGCAGCTTTTTTCATAACCTCACGTATTAGTAAGTTATCACATATAAAACATTATAAAAAAATTTTTATTATATAAAAAATTTTTTTCTTCACTATAGATGTCTTGAAAAAGAATTAAATAAATTCGAAAGCTTGACAAAAATAAAAGAGTTTTCTTCATTTACATTGGCCATAACATTGACTGCAACTCCACTATTGACTTCACGTTATATATATATATATATATATATATATATATATATATATATATATATATATATATATATATATATATATATGGAGGATAAGTACTTATAACTTATTTCTATCGCCGCTACCGCTTATCCCATATCTCGATACAAGCTAGTCCGAATCATGATACATTTGTATCATGAGTCCGAATGACATGACACACTAGACGACACACCCGGCACAGAACTTAAAAACACTTTCAGGATCGACGCAACTGTTTTGTTCTTTAAAACTGATCCGTGTCGTATAGTGTATCAATACGTCTGATTTAGGTGTTTCAACACTTGTGTCAAATAGCGAAGTATCGGCGCAATTGTGTGATTCGGCAGTGTTACTCATGACTAGAACCCAGAACCCAACCGTGGTGGTGCTTTAATTCTGATATGCTTGCCATCAACACTACCAATACAGTTTGGCATATTCCAAA
Organism: Altica lythri; assembly: GCA_964028335.1. NCBI lineage: Eukaryota > Metazoa > Arthropoda > Insecta > Coleoptera > Chrysomelidae > Altica > Altica lythri. Next base: position 94,849,616 of record OZ034801.1, on the reverse strand, counting down.
GGTCAAAATAGTTTTCGGCTATTTGTTTCCATTTAGCTGCTGAAGGCTGTGGTAAGTACAATGGTTGTAATTTCTTTCATATGAACTCGGCAGTGTGATGCACAACTTGTTGTATTGTTGAATGACCTTTCAGGAAGTAGAATGAGAGTGCTTTGAATGAACTACCAGTCGCAAAGTACCTATAATAAAAAAAATTAATAGTTATAAAAATAATATTTCGCTTTTGTTTAATACAGTTTTGTTGTTTTGTTTTAGCACAAGAATGCAGAGAATGATGGAAAAATATCAGGGGAACCTAATCAAAATACAAAGGTAAACTGAAAACAAAATCAGGGCAATCAAGAAAAATTGTCAAAGAATATTATTTGGCACCGCACCTCCATTTCTTGGACTCTTTCATGAAATCTCGTAAAAGCAAAGGCAACATAGATGATGATACTGAAGATTTTGATGACTCAACATTGACAGAAAATACTGAGGACACTGATTCTGAATCGGTGGAGCTAAATGAACCTGTCGCTAGTTCTACATCATCCTGTTCCTCGGTAAATGATAATCACAATTTTATTAAGCCCGGCTCCTCCACTGAAAATGATTATAGAAAAAGACAGAAAAGCTCAACGATTAAGTCGATCAATGATGTCAATACAAAAGCTTGTCAGTACTTTGAAAAGAAGGAACAGTTAATGGAAATGAGAAACTCGTCAAACAAAATAACTTCTGAACCTCCTGACCCCGATATGGCGTTTTTTCAAAGTGTTCTGCCAGACATGAAACTTATGAACGACACTCAAAAACGACAATTTAAAATTGGTATTTTAAATTTGGCTAACAAAATTTTCAATTCGACACCAACCTTGACATATAACAGCATAGGCTCGCAACATAGTTTGGCTGCAAATTCTACTTCGACACAAGATAGTAATATTTCAAGAGAGTTCAACATGAATGAATTCATCACATACAACCACTAATCACTAATTGTAATAACTATAACAATCCTGTTTTAATACTATTATTTGTAAGTATTTTTTTTCTTAAATAAATAATTCATAAATAGTTATCTTAGTTTAACCTACCTCAACGTGATTAGTAATCTTTCCTCTGGGCTTACTGGCTCTCTGCAACGAGTATGTTTCTTCTGAAGGTCATCCTGAGTTAAACTTAAAATGTTGTAAAAGCATTCCTGAGACATCCGATAAAAATTTCGGAATCGATTTGGGTACAAATTAAGCTCCCGCATAATGTTGAATGCCCCTCCACTTTTCCATTTCTCTAACCACATAGGATGGACCCAAAAATGTCTTTTTGGCTTTTGAATATTCACTACATTAATTAGATCCAACGCATCCTCATCATCCGAGGAAGAAAACATTGTCCTGGACAGCATGTAGTAGTGGACTGAACCACCTGACCTCCACAAATGTGTGAATTGAACGCGCCACGCCCGCACCACGCCAAAACCACACCAGTGCCACGCCAGCACCATATACCATTTACGTGTGGATTGGACCGAATAACATGAAGGCAGTCCCAGTTTTTATATACCAATTATCACGTATTCTCTATTATCGTTAAACTCGTGGTTTTTATTCCCTACAAGATTATTAATTGAAAACGGCCTGAAGTTGGCAACACTCTTAGCAAGATGACAGCTGTCAGATGACGTCACAAAGTTTTGCGTCTTGGATAAGGTGACGCCAAGATCCCTAACTTACCGACCGACCTGAAGTTGGCACCCTGTTGCAAGTCGAGAGTGTAGTGGAGGAGGTAAAACCTATCTGTCCAAACCCAGTGGCGTCGATAAGGCCCCCGCGGACAATGCGGAGCGGGGAGGTCCCCGGCCCCGAAAGGACTGGCATGTTTTTAGTTGAAAATAAATAATATTTAAGAGTTGAGATTATACAAGTTGAAACTTCCGTCCGTCATAATATATTATAGTACAGATAAAATAAACCAGTATATGTGCTTGTAGCTGGCACTGGTGTTGATTGCTACGACAGAGACAGCTGTAGGCGATGGCAGTGGTAGTGGTAAGCTTCAGGGTGAGTGACCTTAAGCTATTTCTGTGCTTCGTCCCTCTTCCCTTTCCGTCAATTATATAATGCAACATGCTGACCAAGACTATTTTCCTGGAATCTAATACTAGTCAGCAAAGGCGTGACAATAGATTTCTTTTTTACAGTTTTACGTTTACACATTCAGTCTGATTTTATTGTTTAAAGTATTCGGTCTTATATTTTCCGTATAATTATTAAAATATTCTTTTTTAAAAACTAAGTTGTCGAACCGAGTTATATTATCGGCGCAGTCAGTAGGATAGTCACGAAGTATCCATCGTGGACAACTTAACTATTTCTATAGTGAAGTGACTATTTTTGAACATTTTGAATTAATTTTTGAGTTTTCGAACTTTATCGAGTGATATTGACAATTCCTTTGACCATAGTGGTACCAGTTATTCCAGACCGATACCGAATTATTGCAGTTGGACTTTAATGCAGATGAAAACCGTACTGTAAGTTGATTTATTTTTGTACATGTCAGACTCCTCTATTTGTTCCGATTCCATCTGTGACAGCGAGAACGATCTAGAGTTAAATTCAGTATAAAAAGTTTTAATTCAATCTGGGGGCACGGTAGTGCCCCCGCCAAGACGAGCCAAGCGAAGCGCACGGGCACTACCTACCTTTTCTCGAAGCGCTTCGTCGTTTTTTTGAACCCTCATAACTTGGGTTTGGATTATGCTAGATCAACAAAATTTTCGGGATATATTGTCAATAGCGGACTTATTGAACATATTAAGTTTTAATTACATTAGCTTTTATACTTCAGATTTTATTTATATCTAAAAAACGCTGATTTCGTCACTGACTCACTGATGATCATCAAAATTATTAAGGTATTTACTAATGTCCTAGAAAGCTGAAATTTTGTATGTAAGCTACTATTAGCACACAAACAACAAAAAAATTATAAAACTTGTAACTTTCATCCCCCAACCCCTTAAACTAGGGGATGGGAGTTTGTATGAGACCTGTAATTTTAAATTAAATTTTGATGACGCTAGAGATCTAATCTAATAATCTAATCTAAAACTTGGTGCCCCCAGATATATATATGTATAGGTACTCCTTGTTAAAAAAAAAAAAAAAAATTGTTACAAACAACTTACAAAAAGAAATGAAATCCCACCAAAAACATTTTCATGTAAAATGTTGCCAAGACGAGCCCATATGACTCGCACTGTCAAAAAGTTATCAGATCTCATGTAGAGCCAAGCTTCTAACACTACACGCCCTAACTCTACAAGGCCTAACTTCACAAACTCTACACCTTAGTCAAAATATGTGGCTTGGCCGTTCGTTACTACAAGAACTATTGTATAACACAAAAGTAATGAACAGTGAATTGATTTTTCACCTTACGCCGATGTGAATGTAGCGAAATGGCCAAGCCACATATTTTGACTAAGGTGTAGAGTTTGTGAAGTTAGGCCTTGTAGAGTTAGGGCGTGTAGTGTTAGAAGCTTGGCTCTACATGAGATCTGATAACTTTTTGACAGTGCGAGTCATATGGGCTCGTCTTGGCAACATTTTAAATGAAAATGTTTTTGGTGGGATAAATATTAGTGATAGTCTTTTAGAAAGAAATTACACCAAAATGTCTCTTCCAATTTTTTCAAAAGTTCATGCCGAAACCATTTCAGAATTTGATGGTAACAAGAATAAACTTCAATTTTTCTTAGAAAGTGTAGAAAGTATAGTAAATCATTTTATTGACACAACAAATCCGCGAAATTATCAAAATCTTATAATTTTTAGAACTGTCATTAGTAAATTGACAGGACCAGCTCGCGAAGTAATTAATATTAGTGGATGTACTACTATTGAGGAAATAAAAAAAGAGCTTATTCGCAATTTTAGTGACCCTAGAGATGAAAACTGTTTATCTTTAGATTTAAATAATTTAAGACAAGGTTCCAACGAATCCCCTTACGACTTTCATGGTAGAGTCAGGAAATTGTTGAACTCTATGTCGAATTATTTGGCATTACATGAAAGAGATTTTAATCTTCGTAAATTTAAACAAAAAATGTATAGCAATCAAGCTTTACAAGTATTTTTAGCAGGATTACGAAATCCATATGGTATTATGGTTCTTACTAAAGAACCCAAAACCTTGTTAGATGCTATTAATTTTATTAGAAAAGAAGATAATATTAAACATATGCAACAAGTTCATTTAAATAATGGTCAACAGCAACCAAAAGCTAATTCTCATAATCACAGAAATAATAATAATCCGAAACACAATTATAATTCCAACAGACATCAACAGCCCCATTTTAATAATTCAGATCGTTCTAATTATCAACAGAATTTTGGCAATTTCAATAATAATCGTCAATCATATTCTCAACCTGGTACTAATAACCAGCAAAATAATACCTTTCCTACTGGGCCCATAAATATTCAACCAAGACCAGTTAATAATCAAAGATTTTTCACTAACCAAGAAGTTTTTGGTCCCCGTACTAATGTTTGGGAACCAAACCCAAATTTTAATCGAAATCAACTTCCTAAACCTGAACCCATGAGCACCACTTCAAGACAATCTTTTAATAACACACGCAATCAATACGCACAAAATCGTAAATGGGTTTCTGAAGAATTGCATAATACTGAACAATGCGAAATGCAAAATAATGAAAATCAATTTAATAATTCACAAGAAACTGATTTTAAAAACAGTTATGATTTTAACGATTCGAATATAAATCAAAATTTTGAAAATTTTCAGGAGGGCAGCCTTCAAAATTCGGAAACTTGATAGAATATCATAATTCTCACGATCAAAGGCAATTGCCTTATATAAAAATAAATTCACCGCCTTTAAAACTTTTAATAGTTTCAGGTGCAACTTTTTTATCACCGGAATGTGTTGATAAGTATTTCTCCGATTACAAGGTTGAAGATCATTTCACGGTGTCAACATCCTTCGGTTCATCTTATCATAATTTCTCAGTAACTATACCGGCTTTTTCAGAGTGTAATGAAAATTCCAGTATTAAATTTTATGTTTATAAATTTCATTGCATATTTGATGGATTAATTGGAGTAGATTTATTACAAAGCTTGAGCATGTGTATAGATATTCCTAATTTAAAATTAATTTTTCGTAATGCAGTTTTACCAATATTTTATTTCAATGCCTCACCAAAAGAAATACATCCGAAACTTTTGTTTGGCAAAACGGTTTCAAAAGTATAAATTCCTGTAACGATCAAATTTGAAGAAATTTTAATACCACAGCAAATTATTGGAAATTGTATAATACCTGAAACTTTAACTACGGCTATTAACGGCTGGGCCTTAGTCGAAGTTCATAATACTTCGGAAGACGATACAAATTTTACGATATTATATCCCATTCAATGTATTGCTATAAAAAATGATTTTGAATTATATAATATGAGTGTTGAACCCAGTTTAAATAATTTTGAAAATAATAATATAATTGATTTAATTAGAACAGATCATTTAAATGATGAAGAAAAAAAAAGAAATTTTAAACCTATGTAGTAAATATTCAGATATATTCCATAGGGAAGAAAATGCATTAACATTTACTAATAGAATCAAGCATAAAATTCTCACTAAGCATGAAATACCGGTCTATTCAAAAAGTTATTGCTACCCATATATTCATAGAGAAGAGGTAAATTCCCAAATCAGAAAAATGCTTCAACAAAATATAATTAGACCAAGTTATTCGCCTTGGTCATCCCCAATTTGGGTCGTGCCCATGATGGCCGATGCATCTGGGAAAAAGAAATGGAGAACTGTTGTCGATTATCGACAGGTCAATGATAAGACTATCGATGATCGATATCCTATTCCCAATATATCCGATATACTAGCAAGTTAGGGAAGTGCAATTACTTCTCAACCCTTGATTTAGCGTCAGGGTTTTATCAGATTGAGATGAACCCTAATGATTTCCAAAAAAACAGCTTTTACCGTCGAAGGTGGTAAGTACGAATACTTACGGATGCCCTTCGGTTTAAAAAATGCTCCTTCTACAATGCAGAAGGTTATCGAAGACGTTTTAAGAGATTTAATAGGTAAAATATGCCTCGTTTATCTAGATGACATTATAATTTACTCCACGTCACTACAAGAGCATATGGTTAATCTAAAGAAGGTATTTTAACGCCTTCGCGAAACAATTTTTAAAGTCCAGTTGGATAAATGCGAATTTTTTCAAAAGGAAACCGCATACTTAGGACATATAATTACTCCAGAGGGAATAAAACCAAACCCGGATAAAATTAAGGCTATAAAAAATTATCCAATTCCCAAAACAACTAAAGAAATCAAAGCCTTTCTAGGTCTCCTAGGTTATTAAAGAAAATTTATCCCGGATTTTGCAAAAATTTCAAAACCCTTAACGTCGTGTTTAAAAAAGGGAGCAAAAATCGATTTAAAACCCTGAATATGTAAAATGTTTCGAAATTGTAAGGAATTATTATCTAATGATCCAATTTTGATATATCCAGATTTTTCACAGACTTTTATTTTGACAACAGACGCTAGCGCTTTTGCAATTAGCGGCGTACTTTCACAAGGACCTATAGGCAAAGACAGACCAATAGCTTATGCCTCTAGAACACTTAATCAAAGTGAGCAAAATTATAGTACAATAGAAAGGGAGCTCCTCGCTATTGTATATGCCATGAAATATTTTCGTCATTACATCTATGGAAAAAAAATATTAATTTATTGCGATCATAAACCATTACATTGGCTCTTTTCGATAAAAGAACCAAATTCTCGCCTTACTCGTTGGAGACTTAAACTGGAAGAGTACGACTATACGATACTCTATAAAAAGGGATCTTTAAATAAAAATGCAGATGCGCTTTCTCGAATAAAGATCAACGAACTTAACACCAATGATGTATCTTTAAACGAAACAAATCCTTCAAATAACCAGAGTAGTTTTAATAATAACCAAAATCAAATCGTCGATATTGATTTAGATTCAATAATTGCTAATGTAGACAAAGATCCTAATTCCAATGGCCAAACTCATGACGACAATGAAACTATTTACACTAATATTAAAGACCCAATTTTAGAAATTTCTATTTCGGAATCAGCAATTAACAATTTTCAAAATCAAATATTTTTAAAAGTTGTATATTATTCTCCAGCATTGCCAAAGGTCATGCGATTATTCGAAAATAAAACTAGGACTCTTATACAAATTTCGGAAGAGAACTTTGACGAAGAAATAATAAATACATTTAAAGAGTTTACTGCGACGAAAAAATTATTTGCTATCAATTTAGACAAACAAGAGTTAATACCTCGATTGTGTACCACATTACAAAACACATTTAAAAATTCAGCTTTTAGAGCAATAATTTGTAATCAATTATTAGAAGATGTGGTAACACATGATCAACAAGTAGAATCGGTGTTATACAGGTAAAACAAACCATAGGGGCACATTGGAAACAGAAACGGAAATCAAAAAACGTTTCTATTGGCAAAATATTAGAAATACTGTTACTAAATACATAAATAACTGCGAATTATGTCAAACAATGAAGTATGACAGAAATCCACCAAAACATAAATTCGAACTAACTCCTACACCAAATAAGCCATTCGAAATCGTTCCTGCCGATGTATTTTCAATAAAAGGTCAAAAATTTTTAACAATCATAGATAGATTTTCAAAGTATGCACAAGCATACCCATTAACAGGGTTAACTGCAATTCATATCGCAAAAGCGTTTATTAATTTTCTTATCTATCACAGTTCTCCAAAAATGCTAGTATTAGACAGAGGTACAGAATTGAAAAATCATGTCATCGAAGATTTTGCAAAGTTACATAAAATAGAACTTCATTACACAACAGCTTTTAATCCCAATTCAAACAGCATAGTCGAAAGGATTCACTCAACCTTAATCGAGCATATAAGAATTTTACAGGAAACCCAAAAGAATTGCAATATTTTCGATTAAATGCCGTACGCTATTCTTGGTTATAATAGTTCTATTCACTCTGTAACTAAACAAAGTCCCATTGAAGTAATTTCGGGTCATTTAGACATTAACAGTCCTTTCAGTATAGACCTTAAACAAAAATTGTATTTCGATTATATCAATAAACACAAAGAATTAACAACAGAAATGTATAAGTTTCTTAACCAAAAAATGGAAACGGAAAAGGAAAATAACTTAAATAAAATAAATGAAACTCGCCACGAACCATTAAACTATGATCCAGGCACTAGCATTTATCATAAATCAAAAGGTCGCAACAAAGCGAAGCCAAGATTCGTAGTACGTACAGTTAAAAAGAATGACAATATTAAAGTTAAAACATACAGAAATAAGACACCATCAGTTTCAAATAGAAATAAAATCATAACTTCAACTTATCACAAAAAAAATTTAAAAAGACCCTTAGATAATCAAAACGTTGTTCCATTGCAGATTTCTTCTAACCCTGGCAGCAGCCAGCCAAACACAGGAAATTAAAATCACCAATTTGGAATCCAATCCAGGTGTATTGCCTTATATATTGGGTTATGCAAAATTACAATCCACCTATCATTCTTTCATCCATTATTTCGACCTAAACCCTATAAAAGATGAACTCATAAAAATTATTTATTAATCTATATATATAAAACTCAAAGGTGACTGACTGACTGACTGACTGACTGACTGACTGACTGATATAGTGATCTATCAACGCAGAGCCCAAACCGCTGGAGGGATGGGGCTGAAATTTGGCATGCAGGTAGATGTTATAACGTAGGCATCCGCTAAGAAAGAATTTTGATTAATTCCACCCCCAACGGGATAAAATAGGGGATGAAAGTTTGTATGATCTATCAACACACAGCTCAAACCGCTGGACGGATGGGGCTGAAATTTGGCATGCAGGTAGATGTTATGACGTAGGCATCCGCTAAGAAATGATTTTGATTAATTTCACCCCCAAGGGCAGAAAATAGGGGATGAAAGTTTGTATTTGTAATTTGTAATTTGTAATTTTAAACCGTTTGGGCTCAAACTTTGCATGCATATAGATACTACGACGAAGGCATCCCCTAAGAAAGGATTTTGATTAATTCTACCCCTAAGGGGATAAAATAGGGGATGAAAGTTTTTATGAAACTCTGTCAATTTTAAACCAATCGGGCTAAGATTTTGCATGCAGATAGTTACTATAACGTAGGCATCCCTTAAGAATGGATTTGGATTAATTCCATCTCTAAGGGGATAAAATAGGGGATAAAAGTTTGTATGAAACTTTGTCAATTTTAAACCGATCGGGCTGAGATTTTGCAAGCATATAGCTACTATGACGTAGGCATCCCTTAAGAAAGAATTTTAATAATTTCCACCCCTAAGGGGATAAAAAAGGGAATGAAAGTTTGTATGAAACTTTGTCAATTTTAAACCGATCTGGCTGAGATTTTACATGAATTTAGCTACTATGACGTAGGCATCCCTTAAGAAAGGATTTTGATAAATTCCACCTATAAGGGGATAAAATAGGGGATGAAAGTTGGTATGAAACTGTGTCAGTTTTAAACCGATCGGGCTGAGATTTTGCATGCATATAGCTACTATGACTTAGGCATCCCCTAAGAAAGGATTTTGATAAACTCCACCCCTAAGGGATAAAATAGGTATGAAAGTTTGTATGAAACTTTGTCAATTTCAAACCGATCGAGCTAAGATTTTGCATGCATATAGCATGCAAGTTTTTAAAGTTTTAAAAAAATAATAGTCTAATACCACTCGCGCTTTACTGAGCGGGGTGTGTGGAGCGGTGAGACGGTAGCACGCTGCTGCTGGCCGTCATGAAACTGTCGATAGACGCGTAGAGTCTTGAAAATTCGAGAATAAATTTGTTTTATTATACGTAGTGGTGTACTAAGAAATTACCTTTTTAAATTCCATCCCTAAGGATTTAAAATAGGGGTTGCAAATTTGTATGAATCTCGGTGGCAAAAAACTAAAGTCCACGCGGATGAAGTCGCGGGCGGCTGCTAGTTTGAATATATAAATTAAACAATCAAAACAAAAAATCCATTGTACGCAGATGAACTTAAAAATTCAATAAACCCAGCTGAATTTCAAATTAAACAATGTAAAGATAAATTAAACTTTTTACACTATAACAAAAATTTAAACGTGGAATCATACTCTGGTCTGGTCTGGTACTATTTTTAAAAGTATATCTGGAAATTTAGATGCAGAAGATGGTAAAAGATACGATGAAGCGATTCTTACTTTAAATACTAATCAAAAAGATATAGCGGTCACATTAAATAAACAGATTTCATTAGCTAGGAAAATAATAGAAGACTATAATAGTAGTATTTCGTAATAAAACAAAATGAAAAAGAAATTGCTTAATGAACTTAGTTCAGAACTAGAAAAGTTCGTTTCAGATTTCTCAGGATTTTTAATGGCAAAAAATGCCTTAGACCAAATATTGGCAGTTCTTAAAATTTTAACAAATATTCTAAATAACATTGAAAACTCTATTATGTTTGCTAAGTTAAAGACTCTTCATTACAGTATTTTAAAAATCGAAGATCTTGAATTCATTACTAAAATACTATTAAAACATTATTCGATAGATAATCTAGCTTTTGGAACTAATCTCGTCGACTTACACAAATATTATGATATTCTTAGTGTAGAATCTTATTATGCTAAAAATAGAAACGTTTTTGTTGTTCACTTTCCAATAACTTACCCTGAATTATATTCATACTACCACTTATATTCCATCCTTACAAAAAATAATTCCATTATGATCCTACCTAAACCCTTCTTGGCAATACAAAATAATTACTATGAGTATGGATACGAAGAATGCAAGAAAATTCACCCAATATATTTCTGTTCCCGGACCAAACCACTGGGGACAATTGAGACCGAAGGCTGTATTCAGCAGATACTAAAATTAGGGACCAAAAAAGTACCTTCTTGTGAGATGTTCCCTTTCAAAATCGAAAATGAAATTATAGAAATTATAAATCCAGCCCATTATATCGGAATTTTTCCAGAAGAAAAAAAAATTAAGCTGATTTGTTTCAAATCCGATTTAGCAGTTCTTAAAGGGACTTATTTCTTGGAGGTGCCAACAAGTTATAATTTCCAAACTTCCAAGGGCAAATATTTTAACCATGATGACATCATCCCTGATCAGATACTATTTCTAACCAAAATTAAAGTAAATAAAGTGGATTACCAAAAACTAAAAAATCTTAACATACAAAAGATTCCACTTGACAAAATTCATCAACTCCAAAAAGAACAGGAATTAATTAATAAAGTCAGTTTAAAAGGTTTACCAAATTCTAACGCACCCATGTGGACTATACCATTGTCTGGACTTGTGATCATTTTATTAATTATATTTTTCGTCAGATATTCCGTTCCAGATTCATAAAGAAAAAACCATTGATCAGCGAAGCCCAATCGAAGATGATGAATAGCCAATCGATCCACACCCCGTATGGATCTTTCTAAGAAGGGAGGAATTATATAATGCAACATGCTGACCAAGACTATTATCCTGGAATCTAATCCTAGTCAGCAAAGGCGTGACAATAGATTTCTTTTTTACAGTTTTACGTTTTAACATTCAGTCTGATTTTATTGTTTAAAGTATTCGGTCTTATATTTTCTCTATAATTATTAAAATATTTTTTTTGGAACTAAGTTTTCGAACCGAGTTATATTATTCGCCATTCTATTGTTCGCCCCATTACGGCCTAGACACCACTACCACCACCCCCCAATCCGGTGCAGTGTGTCAGTGTCGACGGTGTGTCACTGTATTAAATTACATTATGGTGAGTGAAATGGCGTTATTTGACTTATTTACAAGTGAGTTTAATTTGAATGTAGCTAAAGTATCTTTCCATTATTAGTTAGTTGTATTCTTGTATTCTTTCTTCTTGTAATGGAAAAGAAGCGGGAGTATTTAAGTGGTGCTTAGAAACGTAAGTTACAAATGCAGAAAGTGGACGCGGCTCGAAAACTGAAGAAAATAGACACGTTTTTTACAAAACCAGTAAAGAAACTGTTACTGTACAGACTGGAATTGATGAAAACCAACAAGCAGGTTCTTCTAACCCCAGCACAAGTAGCAGCGTAACCGTGATTATTTCTTACCCTCCTTACTCATCACGATCACAACAAAGCACTGAAAATATTTCATACAATGATGATAACGGTTTACAATTACAAGGTTCTTTGGAGTCCAAATGTTTTGATACTGACATAGGCAGCTTTCATGGATCTTTAAACACTGAGACAAAGAAGTTGGTGTTGGCGTCCCGACCGTGCCAACCACAGGGACCGTTTCCTAAAGACTGTAATAAACGATCCTTTACTACTGACTATTATTTATTCAAAAGTAAAACTGGACAAATAGTCGAAAGATTTTGGTTATGTTACTCGCCAAAATTAAATGGTGTTTATTGCGAACCCTGTTGGCTTTTCAGTGATTGTGCTGAAGCTGCAAATTGGAGAAACGGAAAAATTTGTGACTGGCAGGGCTTGAGAAAAAAAATTAAGTGTCATGAGAATAGCGTCGCCCACCTTAACGCTTGTTATACGTATGCTTCATGGAAGAAAAATCAAACAATAGAAAATGCAATATCTGATAAGCGAAGCAAATGGAAAAATATTTTAACTAGAATCAATGATGTCGTGCGTACATTGGCTATATGCTCTTTGCCTTTTAGGGTACATAGGGACGATATCAGCAAAATAGGACAACCTCAAAGTGGAAACTTTCTTAACATTATTGATTTGCTATCTCGTTATGACTCCTTACTAAAAGCCCATATAATGAGTGAAAAGTCTAGATCAAAGTACTTGCATCCCAACTATCAAAATGAAATCATAAGATTGTTAGGAGACTCAGTCATACAATCTTTGCTTGAAAAAATTCATTCGACTCCTTTTTACTCCATTATTCTTGACACTACACAAGATATATCAAAATAGAACAACTGTGTATAATCATCAGATATGTAACTGTATCTCAAAAATCGGCAAGTGGAAAAACTGAACTAAAAATAAATGAATCCTTTCTCGGGTTCTTTGAACTTAACGATCAAACCAGTAAAGGCTATGAAAACAAGAAGTTGGGTATTCTCGAAGAATATGGAATTGAAATTGCAAAATGTAGAGGTCAAGGATACGATGGTGCTTCCACAATGAGTGGACAGTATTCTGGGCTACAAAAAAGGTTTAAGAATAAAACTCCATATGCAGATTATGTCTACTGTGCATCCCATAGTTTGAATTTAGTAGTCAATGATTCAGTGTCAGATGTTCCTAAAATTTATGATTTTTTTGACATTGTGCAGAAGGTTTACGTCTTCTTCAGTGAAAGCTTACCTCGCTGGCAAGAGTTAAATCAAACTGTTAGTGGTGATGTCAATATAATAACTTAACTTTGAAAAAACTATGCCCCACAAGGTGGTCCTTTCGCAATAACTGTTTGATTGCTCTAAAAAATAACTTCAAATGCGTCATAAAATGTCTGACAGAACTTATATTGTTCAGCACAAAGAAAAAAAGTAAGAGGATATCATCCATTTCTCAAATGTGGTCAAATGGTAATACCAAAGAAAAACACAAAGTCCGTACCACACAAATTGTTTAATGTAAACAAATCAATAGGTTAACAAAAGTAGACAACTAGTTTCGACCATTAAGGTCATTATCAGGTCTGTAAACAATATGGAAATACTAGAAAAATAATAATATAAAAAGAGTTAAAGCACTTACCAGATGCAAAAATAATCAAATACAATAATATAAACATTATCCAATGGAAAGAGAATGGTTCCTATGTCTTCAACACTGAATGTCCATCGGTGATAAAAACAAGTGTGTAATGGGAAAGTAAAGGGGTAATAGACTAATAAAAATCCGGTGGTACGAAAAAAACTTAAGATTGGAACATTACCATAGTTAGTAATGTAAAAATAAAACTAAACACATTAAAATATTTGAAAACTAGAAACGGATGGAAAATGGTAGTTAACTACGACGTCAGAAAAGTTATGGTGACAAGTGATCCAGAAATTAACTGGAATAAAGGTCAAAATAAAATAAAAGCTATAAGAAAGCTTGAAGAGAACCAGGTGTTTGGTATGTAAAAGCAAGGAGATTAACAAAAAATACGTTCATGTGTCATGACCATAAGTAAGTAGTTGTTGGACCTTTATGTGGGAGTTGATAAACTTCAAATATTGTGGAGGGTAAGTCCACGAAAACAGCGAGGATCTTGAATCACCAAATCTGATGTGAGGCGTGACCAAGCAAAGAAGTGATGAATAAAATTGTAAACGTGTAAGTTGGTCAAGACAAGCACAATAGCATGTAAAGAGAAAAGCTTGGACAAGATGTACAAATATGCCGTAAGTTAAATAAAGCATCTTCAATGTTGGCGAAATCCGCTCCAAAACAAATATAGTCCATAACCACACACTAACACAGAAGAAAACGTATAACAGGAATAAGATGGTAACAGATTCTGTTTCAAGTAACTGTAACTTGGTAGAGAGCACTGCAAGTTGACGAAGGAAGCAACAAGATAAATGAATATAACAGAGGGCTGTAGCGCATGAGCGAAACAAGAACCCGGAAATCATAATCAAGATATGACATTAAGTGAAGGAAACACAGAACCAAAAATCCATAATTAAGATGATACATAAAACATGAAAACTAATATAATCGAAATAAAAGTTAAATTAATAAATGTGGTAAGATTAATTCAAAGTTACTTAACAAAGAAAATATTAACAGTAATAATAACATTAGAGTAACAAAAGAATTGATGCACAAATAAAAGTAAGTGAAAATATAGGAATTTACCTAAGTCGAAAAGACAGATATACGTTCAGTTAACGAAAGGTTGTTAAAAATTGATGTAATTAGGAAACAAAATAAATATGTTAATATTAAAATTATTATAAACTTATTTAGAGTTAGTTAAGCAAACGAAGATGAAATATGTAGAATCCTGAAATAAAGAAAGTTATAGAAAATAAAATTTAAAAATGTTTTTTAATATTATTTATTTTGTTTCCTAATTACATCAATTTTTAACAACCTTTCTTTAACTGAACGTATATCTGTCTTTTCATTTGTGCATCAATTCTTTTGTTACTCTAATGTTATTATTACTGTTAATATTTTCTTTGATAAGTAACTTTGAATTAATCTTACCACATTTATTAATTTAACTTTTATTTCGATTATATTAGTTTTCATGTTTTATGTATCATCTTAATTATGGATTTATGGTTCTGTGTTTTCTTCACTTAATGTCATATCTTGATTATGATTTCCGGGTTCTTGTTTCCGCTCATGCGCTACAGCCCTCTGTTATATTTATTCATCTTGTTGCTTCCTTCGTCAACTTACAGTGCTCTCTACCAAGTTACAGTTACTTGAAACAGAATCTGTTACCATCTTATTCCTGTTATACGTTTTCTTCTGTGTTAGTGTGTGGTTATGGACTATATTTGTTCTGGAGCGGATTTCGCCAACATTGAAGATGCTTTATTTAACTTACGGCATATTTGTACATCTTGTCCAAGCTTTTCTCTTTACATGCTATTGTGCTTGTCTTGACCAACTTACACGATTACAATTTTATTCATCACTTCTTTGCTTAGTCACGCCTCACATCAGATTTGGTGATTCAAGATCCTCGCTGCTTTCGTGGACTTACCCTCCACAATATTTGAACTTTATTAACTCCCACATAAGGGTCCAACAACTACTTACTTATGGACATGACACATTAACGTATTTTTCGTTAATCTCCTTGGTTTTACATACCAAACACCTGGTTCTCTTCAAGCTTTCTTATAGCTTTTATTTTATTTTGACCTTTATTCCAGTTAATTTCTGGATCACTTGTCACCATAACTTTTCTGACGTCGTAGTTAACTACCATTTTCCATCCGTTTCTAGTTTTCAAATATTTTAATGTGTTTAGTTTTATTTTTACATTACAAACTATGGTAATGTTCCAATCTTAAGTTTTTTTTCGTACCACCGGATTTTTATTAGTCTATTACCCCTTTACTTTCCCACTACGCACTTGTTTTTATCACCGATGGACATTCAGTGTTGAAGACATAGGAACCATTCCCTTTCCATTGGATAATGTTTATATTATTTATTTGATTATTTTTGCATCTGGTAAGTTGTTTAACTCTTTTTATATTATTATTTTTCTAGTATTTCCATATTGTTTACAGACCTGATGATGACCTTAATGGTCGAAACTAGTTGTCTACTTTTGTTTACCTATTGATTCGTTTACATTAAACAATTTGTGTGGTACGGACTTTGTGTTTTTCTTTGGTATTACAAAGAAAAAAATTAGAGAGAGATGAGGCTCAATCAGAAACCACCTTGACAACTTTGACTTTACACTTTGTCTTACTCTTGAAAGTAAAGTGCTAGATGCAGTCAACATTGCATCAAAAGTTTTACAGAAAGACACAGTAGACTTGAACACAGCTTGCTTTTATTTGGACAAAGCTCGTGATGTATTACAGAAATTGAGAGCTAACTTTCTAGATTTTTTGGACGATGCAAAAAAGTTGGCGAGTTCCTGGAATATATCTCATGAATTGCAAAAAAAATGGTCAGAGAAGTGTAAAAAAGTTTCATGACGAAATTGCTTCTGATCATAGAATTGATGATCCACTGAAAGCTTTAGAAGTAAAAGTGTTCAATGCGTCTCTAGATGTTGCTATAAATCAACTGGAAATGAGATTTGCTGGCTTACATACTATTTCCCAATACTTTTCCTTCCTCTTACCCCAGAATTTGAGTAACCTGTCTAATGAAGAACTGAGAGAAAAGGCAGGAGAACTTGTAAAAAAGTATTCTTCAGATTTATCTTGCAATCTAGAAGACCAGGTAATTTCTTTTAAAAGCCTGTTTTCAAATGAAATCGACCAAAAGAAATCTATAACAGAAATAGCAAGTCTTCTGCTTGAAGAAAATGGTTTCCTTACATCGTGCTTTCCAGATCTGACAACTGCGCTCCAACTATACTTGACACTACCACTGACTGTGGCTACAGCTAAAAGAAGCTTCTCAAAACTTAAATTAATCAAATCATATCTAAGAAGTACTATGTCTCAAACTCGGCTGAGTGATCTTGCTGTGTTAGCTATAGAACATAAAGAAACACGTGAAATAGACTTAAACACAATTGTTGATAAGTTTCTTTTAATAAAAATGCGAAGATTGGGAAGATTTTAACACTATAGCATTCTGTTTCTCTATCAATAATTGAAATAAATTAAATTAAGCTGACATATGATTTTTGATTTATGATCCCCTTTTTAAGTATAGTTTAGTGTAAAGTTAGTGTATTTAACTCATATAAAACGCTATACAGTATTTCTGTTTAAAGTAGTCTAACTAATAAAAAATACACTTTTTTCGAATTTAATTAACATTTCTTAACTGTATAGCCCCCCACTGACTTTTTGCAGGGGGGCCCCACAATTCTTACCGACGCTACTGTCCAAACCCACGCATCCTCTACTGCTAGGGCGTTATCCGAGTTTGTTGATCCACTACTTAATGTGTGTATCTCCCAACAGGTTTATGTTGAGTCATCGTCGAAAATCTTTCGTAAGATTTTCTCCTGTCTTAGGGGAGGGGATGTTGTCACGGGTGAATTTTCACCTTAGCGCAACTATTAAAAATACTTAATAAAATATACACTCACCTGTGTTTACCTTAAAATTCTTAGGTTATAGTTAAACGTCATTCGGGTAATTATACAAGATCAGCCTTGTATTCTCGCTTAATTTCCATTTATTACCTTCCTAAAGCCTTAATATTATCAGCGACCATCGGTACGGCTTTCGTAAGTCCAGATCAATAGGAGACCTCCTAGCATATGTCACCCATCTTTGGAGCAACGCAGTCGAACATCATGGGGAGTCCCGGGCTATTGCACTAGACATTTCTAAAGCATTTGATCGTGTCTGGCACGAGGGGCTCCTAAGTAAACTGCGATCCTACGGTATGCCCGGTCGATTCTGTTCATGGCTTTCTAGCTTTCTTCAGGACCGTTCTCTGCAAGTGGCGATTGACGGGTTTCTCTCGGACACCTTTACCATCAATGCTGGTGTTCCTCAAGGGTCCATATTATTCCCAACCCTCTTCTTACTATACATTAACGACCTTCTAGCGAAGACAGAAAATCCAATTTATAGCTTTTCTGACGACAGCACACTTATCTCATCGTTTTCTTTGAATTCTTGAACATCGGCTGCTGACGCACATCTTCGCAGACAGCATGAAGTATCACGACTCAATAAAGACCTGGAAGAAATTTTGTCTTGGGGTGACAGTAACCAAGTCGAATTTAACGCTAAAAAAACCCAGGCAGCAGTTTTCTCTAAGAAGGTTAACATTGCAGAACCAGATATAGTCATGGCAGGACACGCAATTCCACTGGCTTCGTCTATTAATTTACTGGGTGTCAATCTGGGAGGAGATATGTCTTGGCATAATCACGTGGTAACAATTGCCAGGACAGCTTCTCAGAAACTCGGTGTACTTTTCTGTACCAAAAAGCTGTATACACCACAACAACTTTTGACACTCTACAAAGCCCAGATTCGACCATCACTGGAATACTGCTCTCATGTCTGGAGTTCTGCACCGAAGCATACCCTTCGGTTGTTGGATTCCATCCAAAGGAGAGCCATTCGCCTGATCGGTGACCACGAGCTAACCAAGAACCTCGACAGCTTAGAACATCGAAGACAGGTTGGTGATTTGACCCTCTTTTACAAATATTTCCATGGCAAGTGTTCTACTGACATTGCCCGCTTGATTCCACCTAGAGCAATTCATAGCAGAAATACACGACAAACCACTTCCGCCCATCCCTATGTGGTTCAACTTAATACTCCTCGATCATCAGTAGAGGATGGGCGATTTTGGACAGACAGGCGCCGCCAGCCAGACAGACTTTACCCCCTCCACTACACCCTTGCAGCAGGGTGCCAACTTCAGGTCGGTCGGTAAGTTAGGGATCTGCATTACCGACACAATTGAAATCTCTACTAAATGGTTCGGAACTTGGCTAAAGCGCGCCAAATTTTGAATTTTTAAATTTATAGGGGGCGCTAGCAGTCAGCTGTCAATAATTTTCGATTGTCAAAAGGGCATTAAAGTCGTATCTCAACCTGGTCTCGTATAGACCGGCCATCTTGTTAACAGTGTTGCCAACTTCAGGTTGAATAACATAATATTTTCAAAATTACCTTAAGACAATATAAACCCTTCACAAAAATATTAAAAAAAAAGCTTAATGCAGTAAATCGTTCAGTAAACGTTAAGAATTAAATTGTAACCAATTCAGAAGGTAGGTATATTTTCAAAGTTTGTACGGTATATCACCAGTCAATAGAGTCGAAAAAACATTTTACTTTTTATAATAAATTTTAACGTAATTAGGTCACGTGACATGTAAAGAACAATATAAGTTTTTACTTTAAGGATACAGGTATATAAATAATACTCAGAATTCCTTTATATTTTTATTGATAATATGATATTAGTTTTGACAACATTGTTTTAAGTTGAGTTAGTAAAGCGGTATTAGGGCAAGGAACGCCAAACATATCCCAGTTGAATTTTCCTGCTTCAATAACCCTTCTCTGAAATTCGTTGTATTTGTAATACACATCTTCTTTCAAGAAATATAGGTTGCCATCTGTATACCGAAAAACTGTGTTTATATTATCTGGAACCCCTGGAAATTCTTCGTTAATGTTGCCTCTTCTTCTTATTTGCTCATCCATATCATCGAACAGGATAAACGATGTTTGATTAAACAGAACATAACTTTGTCCTGTATATGTTTGAAACATGGCATTAACCTTAATATTATTTGGCAGATTTAACTGGATGTTTCTAGTTATAAATATTCCTGGAAACGTAACAGCAAAAAATTTACCCTCGCTTTCAACCTGCATTGCTTTGATAAACATGTGAAATCTGTTTTATTTCTTTTGGTAAATAATTTTTTAAATCTTCAGCTGTTGCTATTTTTGGCGTATCTAAATTAAATTTCCAGAGTAAGTTTCCTTTTATAATATACATATGATATGCTGAAAACTCTGGTGTATAAGCTAAAAACATAATATCAGGTAATTTCACATCACACAAGTTTATAGATTTTTCTACGGATGTAACTTTGATTGTGATAGGCTTTTTCGTAGACGTTGTTGTTGTTGTTGGCTTCTTTATACTTATAGTCGTTGTTGTTGACTTTTTTGTAGTAGTAGATGGGGTTGTAAGACGCGTTGGTTTCGTTGGTGCATACGGATTGTATACATATTTTTGTTTAAGTCCGTATAGAGCTGTCATACCTGCGATATCGTCGTGACCTAATTTACTAACATCTTCAGAATACCATGGGACATAATTGCACGTTCATCACTAGAATGCCCCAGGCCCAGCGCATGACCCAGCTCATGTGTAAGTACCTTAAGGAAATTTGTTTTTTCGGGCTCTTCAGCCATGTTTTGTGTATAGCTCCAATTTTCTTCAATATCCATATGAACTTTAACGCATGACCCGTCTATAGCAGGAAAATACCCGTGTGCCAATATTCCACCAGGACCATCAAAAGTGTTTGGACAGGTACGAGATCCTTGACAGTCTTTACGAAAATTATGTTGACGTCTACTCATTTGTATTGTAATATCAGGTTTACCCTTATATGGAAACGGCACATGTCTAAATTTTAAAACTGATGCCTGAGCCCATATCTCGAATGCTATTTTAGCCATGTCTAATTGTTCAGGAATTGCCAGTGGAAAATACCAATTTAATTCTGTTTTATTCCACCTTGTCCCTACCGAATAATTTTCAGGTTCTGGACATCGCGATCTACGTATTAATTGTAAAGTTTCGTGATTCGGCTTTCCATCTACTGGTAAATTATATTTTTCCTGAAATTTAGCTAAAGCTTCTGCGTAATCGGTAAGAGATTCATTTGTTGTGTATTTATATTTCAATAAAAAAAATTTAATTTCATCATCTTCAGCATCCTCCGCTGCTACAAAACACAATAACATAAAAAAGTAAACTACCCTCATAGCTGGCTACTATAAGTGAATGATGTAATTTTCTTTTGTAAACTATTTATATATAGTTACCTATTAGAAAAAAACCGCAAAAAAGGCCATAGTCCAAAGTTCAGTTTTATTTACCTTTACCCCTAATGATATTTGTAAAATAAAAAAAATTGTATTTTACACTTTAAAATAAAAAAACGTCCTGTATATAAAAATCTAAAAATATTATGTTTAGCCCATAGAGATATCTATAATCTATACCCGTTAGAGAAATTTATCAAGCAGGAAACGCGAGTTCCGCCTTATCAGCGTGGAAATAAATTTTTTTTCATTTCATATTTCATTACGAAATATCATTTCATAAATGTTCTGTGTTTTGTCTAGTTCTCTAATTAAAGTGTTTTGCAAATAAATAAAAACCAGGTAAGTTTTAAATATTTAATAAAATCTTAGCGATTAGCAATTCTGTATATGTAGGTCTTAAAATTTTTTACATTATTTTCGATTAAGTTTAAGAAATTAAAAAGAAATATGTTCATATTTACGTAGCGATTCAGGTTTTAATACTTATTATATTATGTTCTGTTATTTTTTAGATATATTTTAAAAAAGAGAAAACTGGAAAATGAAATCACTGTGTATGAAAGTGGTATATCAATTTGAGGTTTAGAAGAAAAGCTGAAAAATTCTCATTAACGTAGGAAGACTGATTAAATACAGGTAAAAAGTTTTAATTTTTTTTATTATTTTAGTTGTATATAGTAGTTTTAAGTAGGGAATTTAGTTTGTCGGTACATTTCCACACCACCTAAGAGGTAGTACCATGGCGCGTTAGCTTTTTTTAGTGGAAAGCTTCGCCAATAGCCCTATAAAACCACTTTAAGGCTCCAATTATCATTGGCTACCTCAAAAGCATTAGACATTTTTCTATTTTTTCGGTGCATCTTTTTTTTTTTTGGTTTCGAAACAACATCTTTTTTTGTGACCATTACGTTGGTATCTTTTTTGTGGTTGTTCAAAACATCTTTTTTTTATTCTTAATATTTTAAATATGGAGTGTGGCTCAGTAGACATCTTTTAGTGATCTGTCGGACATCTTTTTTAGTTAAATTCATACCAATAGGTGGTCCGTAACAGATATCTTTTATTGGTCTTATCTGAACATCTTTTAGATTATCAGGATGAGCTTTTAGTTTATTTTTCTCATTAGCTATTTCGAATCATTAAATAGTAATTCTTAAAAACTAAAATTCAAGGCTCTTATGTTTCCATAAGCTACCTCAAACTTTTAAAACTAAAAAAATCAAGGCTCCAATTTTCATTGGCTACCTTGATTAATTTTATTTTTAGAAATGTACCGTTAATTTGTAATTAAAAGATAAACTAGAAATTAATCTAATTTTGGTTTTTTATACCCGTAAGGAACAGAGGTACCATCATCAAAAAACTTCCTCTTCATAGAAAGAGGTTTATAAACTTTCTCAAAATTTCGTGTAACGACCTCATGTTCCTTCGTTCGCGCTATTTGTCTACAAACGATACTAATAGGAACTGATTTTTCAAGAACCATTTCTTTTATTTTTTTAAAATTTATAAATTTGGAGGTGCTATAATTCAGCGAAATACCTTTTACTTTACAACAAACGTTCTCTTTGCCGTTAATGGTGTACCTGTATGCATAGTTTTTGGGCCCTCCAGAAACAAACTCTGTAATGTAACCACCACTCAATTCATCGGTTAAATCACCAATACAATCACCTGTAGGAAGATCAGGGTAACGAGGGTGAGATAAATAGATAACACTATCTGTATCATAATATAGCACCCTATCTTCTATTTGCTCAAGATAGGAATATAATTTTAATCGTGCCAGAGCTGTGACGTAGGCTGCTAAGATCACATTAACCGTTGGACTAAGATCGTAAGCTTCCTCCTTATACTCCCAAGTTACGATTAACGTCTCCTCATTAACAGGAAGAATGGTGTTAACGTATATAGCAGGGTTTGCCATCATATTGTAAAATTCCTGACTAGTTCGTACAATACTTGTTTTGGGCAAATTTTCACGCTGAGCTAACTTTCCCCAGAATGAATTTAACATTAATTTAGCGAGACATCGAAGTCCAGGGTTTTCCGTAATCTCGCCAAACTCCAATAAAACATCTTCTCTTTGCAGAAATTCTTCGATATATTGATTTTTTTCTTCTTTCGTTATGCACTGTTTTGGCCATCCTGACGCTTGTTGTTTTATTTTGATAAATTTATTCATCATATCCGAGAACAGACCCTTTTGATTTTGTGACAACTGAATAGTATCGTACGACCAAATCTCATACGAGTCCATCAAAGTGTAACCTTTTTCAACAGCTTTTACAACTTCTTCTATTACCCACGTCCCTGTTAAGGCCCTCTCCTCCGCAGAATGCGTACACTCATCTTTAATAAAGTCTTCACCACACTTTCGGCATAGTGTAAACATGCATTTGTTGTTCATCTTAGCGGGAAGAACAGGGTGATAGAGATTGGTAGGAGGCAATATTTTACATTTTATCACACCTGACATTTCTTTTAAATCGATATGTTTGCACTCTTCACCCACGTAAATTCTTTTTGGGTGGCCAACAGGAAATTTTCCGTATTTGCAGACCCAGGGATAAAGAGAGCAGACGTCAACATATTTCATCTGTTCACCTTCCTTGGATTTGTAATATTCCATACAGTTTCCTGTTCTACCCCCGTATAAGGCATCTCGAGCATTTAAAGGTAGATTTTTTAAACAGGGATGATTTTCAGTGTACTTTTGAATATCGTTATTAATCTGCTTCCGAAAATCACATTCCCACATTTCAACGATCTTGTACCCAAAAGATTTGAGATGTTGAATCTTAGCAATCGTTTTGTCATATCGATTCTCCATACAATCTGAAGGATCATCTTTAAGAAGTTGATCCCTCTGATGTTTATAACAAGAAGGACACCCATGGTAGTAACACCATTGAAATTCAAATATCTGTCTGGTTTCTTCACAGAACCCGTCAACTTTGCATCCTCCGACAAGAGCTTCCGATCCTCTAGCGGCGTGTTGTATTACAATACCTCTTTCTCGTTCTTCCCACAATAACCACTGTAGAGCTATTTTAGACTGATTATCCCGGCATCTATAACCGCCTTTGGGTATCAATCCTATCGTGTTTGATTGTAGAAAATTACGCCTAAATACCTTGTTACAGGCTGAGGCTATAGTGCTAGCTTCTGTGAAGGGGCAAACGTTAGATGTTGCCAGAAGCTGTTGACGGAATTTCAGGCATGCATTTGTAAGAATATCAACATCAGATGTACAATATTCTTCAATCTCTTTCTGAAAATCAAAAACGTAATTCTCAGCCACCCTTTCTGCATGCCATTTAATTAATTTTTTACGTGCATCCTCCTTTAAACTATCAGGGTCGTAAAAAGTCGAAGCAGGCAACGGTCCTATATAATTTTGATTTTCCACTCTGTTAAACAGATGTGGAAAATAACCCTTTTTCAATTCGGATAAACCAAAAGCCTTAGGAAGAGAAGAGAGCGGCATGGGAAAATAGTTTAGACTATCAAGAAATCTAACATTACCAACAGTCATTGAAATTAATTTTGTACCACGCATAAGGAGATCGGGCGTTAAATTGGTCTTTGTGAGAATATAATTAAGGATAAATTGGTGGTCAAAACCGCCTCCATTGTGTGCGATTACAACTACTTTTTTAAATATTTTCCGTTGATTCAACACAAATTCCATAAAGCGTTCTATTGGTTGTTGTTGTAAAATCTGTAATCTTACTCCACATTTTTTACATACTTTTGTATCTGTATTCAAACAAATGTAACAGCATTGTTTAAATACACATAAATTAGGTTCTTGCTGAATGGAACCGTCAAGTAATACCTTTTCCTGACGAGTCTCCAGGTCGTAAAAACCAAACAGGGTATCATTAATTTTTGGAGATCGATTGTCTGGTTGTATATAACACAAATGATCTGCTGCCTGCTTTGACTTACATATTTTACAATAAATCTCTCCGCAGACGTGCTTATGAGTGTAGATCTTAAAACATTTTTCACATTTCCTTATTTTGCTACATACTGACTTCAAATGTGTT
Source organism: Altica lythri (assembly GCA_964028335.1). Classification (NCBI taxonomy): domain Eukaryota; kingdom Metazoa; phylum Arthropoda; class Insecta; order Coleoptera; family Chrysomelidae; genus Altica; species Altica lythri. Next base: position 94,824,261 of record OZ034801.1, on the reverse strand, counting down.
TGGAAACAATCATCCCCGTAAAAATCTCTACAGCAATCACCACAGCGTTGTTTAGTCAGATTTTTAGAACAGGGTGGTGATCTCCTGCATGCAAAACACGTACCACCACACCTGTGCTCGCTTTTATTGTTATATGGTACATTACAGTCTTCACAATAATAACTACAGTAGAATGCCGCAGTTAGCGAAGTAATCACATTATAATGACCCTTGTGGTAGAGTAAGTTTAGAGAGGGGCCATCACTACAACCATTGAAAATAATATCTCTACCTTTTGAACCATATTGATAAACAGTAATTTTGTAATCTTTAAGGTGTTCCTGCAGTTTCTTTAATTCAGGGATACCAGCACCCTCGTTAGGTATGGTTACACCTGACGATGCCAACAGTTGGTGAGCTCTTTGCTCTTGTAATTTTCCAATATCTCGTCTTATTTTTCGGTACTCACAGTCTTTCTGCTTGTGGGCTAAGGCTACCACGAGTGCGCGAGGAAGACAGAGATGGTCCTTATTCTTAATAGTAATTATCCCTTTTCTCTGACCACACTCCTCCTCGAAATTGTTGTAGTTAACTACTCTACCTTTACCCACAGGCATCTTCACTGTTGTAACACCAAGACAAAATGTCTCTGTGTTAAGGCCCGTGGAGTTGGATTGGTAAATCGATGAGATTTTTGACCAAACATCGTCAAAGGTCACTTCAGTTGCGGGTTTAAATCTTAACCAGCCTTCACCTCTAGCAAAATCTTTGGAACAAAATGTAAATCCCACTTGATCAGAGGGATCTACATCTTCCACCCCTTTTGCTATAATACCCTCGATAGCATCCTTGACCCATCCAACAAGTTCTTCATCTTTGGGTATTATTTTAATTTTAAATTCCAGAGTTCGTCCCTGTACCCCAAATTTGCGTACTTTCTTAACGACGTCTTTAAGTATAAGGTATTTCTCCATTATCAAAATATATTTTAAAACTTTTAAAACTCAAAAAATCAAAATTTTTTAAAAACTCAAAAAATTAAAAACTTACTGCAACTGATAACAGCTTGACAACAAAAACAAAAATGATACAGACGCTGAGAAGGCCGCTCTTTATAGGTTTTTGAAAACGGTCACGTGGTACTTACTGATAAAAAAATGTGATGAGTAAAAAGTAAAAACTCAAAAATTTCGAAAAAATCAAATTTTTTAAAAAATCAAAAAAAAATCAAACATCAAAATTGTAGACTTACAGTAAAACTTAATAAAATAGTTAAAAACTCAAAAAATTTCAAAAAATTCAAAAAATTTTAAAAACTCAAAAACGCGCACAAATTTTCTGCGACTGATAACAACAGTAGCAGCAACAGAAATGAAACAGATGCTGCAGCTGCTCTCTTTTATAGGTTTTCAAAACGGTCACGTGGTACTCTCTGATAAGGAAAAAGGGTGTAAGAAAATGCTGTTTGAGAAAAATCAGGGCTGTTTATTTTCAAATTTTTATGAAATCAGCTGACTTATATGTATAAAACACTACAATTAGTCATTTTACGAAATCCTTGTTGTAAATCCCTATATATTATAAATGTGAATGTAAGTTTGTTTGTTACGCTTTCACGCGAAAACTACTTCACCGATCATCATAAAAATTTGTACACATATTCTTGGAGGTATTAGAATTAACATAGGATACTTTTTATTAAAATAATCACAAAAACTAGCTTCTTCAACGCCATCTAGCGGTTCAGTAATGAAGTACCAAGCCTGAGTATACCACCGTGAGGTGGCGCAGTTAATATCTTATATATTTAAAGTAGCAGTTACGACTTAATGAAGTAATATGGCGCCACCGTAAGGTGGAGCAGTTAATATCACATATATTTAAACGAGCAATTCTTACTTAAGGTTTATTTCGCATATATCTCATATATTTCAACAAATTCTTGCTAAATTAAATAATATGACGTAAGGTGTCACAGTTGCTACCTTATATATTTAATCAATAAATTACAAAATATAATTAAAAATGAGTATACAGCTGAAAATTTACGAGAAAATATGATAAAAACGATAAAATCAAAAAAAAAAATTGAAAACAAAATAAATTCGTAAAAATTTTAAAAAACCAAAAAATACATCAGTTTTATGCGGTACGAAGTCCGCGGGGTCAGCTAGTTATCTATATTTTCAAGTTGAGGTTTACTCGCTATCATGTTGTGATAAAAATTTACAAGCTAGTTTATTTAAAAATAATAGTAGTAGTATTTTTTTAATTTGATCATTAATTATTAGAACAACACAAAATCAATTTTTCGAAAAGCGATTATAATTTTTTCAGAAAATGATAAAATTTAGGGCGTTGTTCCTTTTCAGAGACATTTCGGTAAAATCTTGCGCAAAATTATCAAGAATAGGAAATTACGTCATCGCTGTTTTTAGATAAAGATAATGAGTAAGTCTTTGGGGTTATGTAGATAATAAAAGAGGGAAATTCATTTTTATTTACTAAAAATAAAACAACATATTTATTATTGCTAATTAGTTTATTGAGATAAACTTAGATTTTATAGTAAAGTATTTAATTAGTAAATAATCTCTAGATACCGCAATTTGTCTGTAATTAATTCTGCTTCTTTTCCATTTAAGGCTTTGTTTTTTGATAAAATTTTAAGTCCTTCTACAAGAAAGTTTGGGTCGTCATGTTCGTTATAGAGGGTCCATATTTCATCCAGTAGCTGTTTGTCTACCACGCCCTTTGTGTCACTTGTGGAGAAATCAGTACGATTTTTCTTTGACTGTATGTCTTGAACCTTATGTCTTCTTTTACACTGAGATTGTTTGTCTGATATATCTTGGGTACGTGTTTGACTATTCTCGGATATATGGCTTCTTTCCTGTACGTCTTGGGCATGTGTTTTGTCAATTCCATGTAGGGTCTGTAACATTTTTCTACCTAGGTACATTGGTTTGATAATTTTTTCGTATTTTGACGAATGAGATTGATGACGTAATCGCCCTCGTCCATCCTTGTGGACGCCTGATATGTCTAAAAGAGCTTTGTAGATTTTTTGATCGGAAAGCGTATATTGTGTTGGTTGCTTTGAAAACAGCAGGTCGTAGACACCCTGCGTAGGTTTAAACTTGTGTGAGTCCATCTGAATGGTATCTTTACCAAACTCAATTGTTTTATTTCCAAGTGACCATTCTCCCGTAGGCCAGTTGAACTTTGGCTCGTATATTTGATCTGTATTTCCTAAATCTTGAATATATTTTTCAAGATTAATGGTATTATCGTTATACGATGTTTGAATATGTTCCTCCTCTGTTGAATGATTGGACAATGAGTCGTTTTCGTTGAGTTCTGTTTTAGGAACTTTTTCATTCACATATTTGGCTATTTCTTTAAGAGGTGTAGTTATTGGTTTAAACGTTGATTCTAGTAGTTCTGTTTCATCAGCCTGCATTCTTTTGAGAGCTTTGTACTTTTCTCTCACAATCGCTGCGTGTTTGTTTACTTGAACCGTTCTGCTTGAAGGCATGTTAACAAATAAATTCGAGAGACTTTGACTTCTTGATTTATACCCTTGTTGTGTACGTTTCTGACTCTCTCTGCTACCCTCTGCTACGCTCTGCTACCCTCTGCTACGCTCTGTTATAATGCTCTGCTACGCTCTGCTACCCTCTGCTACCCTCTGCTACGCTCTGTTATAATGCTCTGCTACCCTCTGCTACACTCTGCTACGCTCTGCTCTGACCCTCTGCTACCCTCTGCTACGCTCTGCTCTGACGCTCTGCTACTCTCTGCTACCCTCTGCTACGCTCTGCTCTGACGCTCTGCTACCCTCTGCTCTGACGCTCTGCTACCCTCTGCTAAACTCTGCTACCCTCTGCTACTCTCTGCGACCCTCTGCTACGTACAATCCTACATTATTTTTTAAAAATTTCCTTACACAGGTTTTTATAAGTTTTTAGGACACCTAGTTACTTAAATAAAACCTTTTACATTTTATCATATTAATAAAAGGGAATCCGCAAAACTTTATACTATCAATCTTTTTTTCAGTTCTGTATGCAACGATGGCAGAGTTCGTGAGTTTATTTTACGTGTTAATATTCTGTCGGAAAATTTTCAGAATATTAATTTAAACTTATTAGAATTTTATCAAGAGTTTGATGCAGTCTATGTGGATTTCGTTATCAACAATCTCTTCTTCAGTACCGAAGTATGTTTAGGTAGGAACTACGGGGTTGGGGATTTATTTCAATTACAATTCCTAATTGATGGAGAAGTGTTTTACGTGATAAATTTTCACATCAACGAGAACCAATCTGAAGATGTAAACTTTGAGGATGAAGGATACTTCGAGCATAGTACGACTGCCACGATTTTTACACCTTCAATCAATAACGCTCTATTTTCTATTTAAGGTAAGAATTTTAAAACAATTTTTATAAAAAGGGTAGGAAAAAGTCTCTTATTTGTTTAAAATGTTAAATGTAACGATAGACGGGAAGTGAACCCGGGCTTTGTTGTCTATCGGGGTGATAGAATTAAAATTAATATTTTTTCTAAATTATTTTACGTAATAACTTTTATAAAATATTTTTTTTTAGTAAAACCATCTCCAGCGTTGCTGCATGGGGTTTTGTGATAGACCGCACCCATATCTATTTCCTGTTTACATATCCTCCTTACAAAGTTGTGGTCTGGGAAAATGTGGTCTGGGAAAATTATGGAGTATTTTTTCAACATTTGATAAGGAGTATAAAAGCCACTGTTTTGTAACTAAGACAATTAGTTTTCGTTTATTTAAGAATGTACAGCAACAGAATGGTATGTATATTTTTTTTTACTTATATCAAATATTACTAGTTGCTAAAATGTTCGTCACATCCATTGTTTTTTCTCTGTTTTCAATACATTTGATTGAGTTGTTACCCGATGAGATAGAAAATATGCCTGCTTTCTTGAAATCCAATAAGACTAAACACCAAAAATTTAGTTTAAGGCCCTTCTATTATGGCTTTATGTTTAAATGTGAACTCTGTTTACACAATTCTTCTTTTAGAAGATTTCTCTTAATTTCGTCACCACTGAGTACAAGTATTTTTGCCATCTTGACAATTTCTTTATCACTTTCAACATCGATGGAATAATATTCGCAGGGTAGCGGGTAGATACTCATTTATGTTCCCGATAGATGACAGATCTACTTCAGGAATGCGCCCCTGCCCACGCGAGCCTTGGTTTATCTCCCAATACCATACGGGGGAAACCATTGTCCCAACCTCAGCTCCTCACCAAACCTAATATTTTCCATACTACTATCTTGCCCCTTAAGTTTATTTTCGTCAATTAATAATTCTAATACTACTAATTTAGAGGTTTCTTTTCCCAAATCTTCTTTAGTAGTTCAATTTGTATTTGGTATATTTTAGCATTGCATAAGGTTCTTTTAGGTTTTTTTTAGTTTTTTTTACTAATATATTGAACTATTTTTGTTTGTTTGTTTGTAAAAACATTATAATTGTAGGAACGGAATGTGCATTGGTTAACTTTTTTTAATTTAAAATCTCTCAGATATGAAAGATAATCATCAAAAAAAGTTTTTCTGTTCATTCTTCATGATCAGACGAGAATCAGTTTAAATTTAAAAATTTATCAATAAAACTTTTTTTTGTACAAAATATCTATAATTAACTTTGTAAATCATACAATACGTTATCCATATAATAATACATATATTGACGTAAAGTTTTGATTAACAGACTATCCGTAGAAATTTCACAAAGTGCTGGGTAAATATTGTAAAACCTATTTATACTATTTTAAACACCAAAAATCTCCGTAAGAAAATTATTTTATTAAATGAAGACATAATGCTTATATATTCTTGTTTATTTTCTTTCTTTAATAATATGAAACTTACGTTTATTGTATAAAATATCTCTAAGTACATCAGAATCAACGGATATTTCATATAATTCTTTTTTGATGTCACACTCAAGATTCATCTCATGACGAGAACCAAAGCATTCAGTTTGGTATGGTTGTTGTTTGACCGTATTAGAGGTTGTAAAGTAGTCTATTGAACGTTTTTGGATGAATATTTTTGGAAACACAACACCTGCATTAAAAAATTCACAACACATATTCACTCGACTTGACTGTTTACATAAACCAGAAAACCTCTTAAAAGAGAAGGCGATCGAGAATTGTCTACAAACGATACTTATAGAATTAGATCTGAATGTCCAGGAACTACAGAAGCTTTCATCTCGTAAGATGTGTTCTGCTATGTAAGACTCTTTGTGAGAAACACTTTAATAACGTTTTCACAAAACAACAGTAGTAACAATAAACAAATAATAACTAAATACAATTATGAACTGGACAATGAATATCATAAAAACCAGAAAACCTCTTAAAAAGAGAAAATACTTTTGTATCTTATATCCTTTTTTCCAAGGCTTTATTAATTTCCAGAGTTGTCCACGTGCCGGTCAACATTCTTTCTGATTCAGTATGTTTGCACTCTTTAGGCCTATCCATTACACACTGGTTGCATAAAGGAAACATTAATTTGTTAGTCTTGACAGGCAGGACGGGTTGATTTAAAAACATCCACACAAGAAGAAACATAAAATCTTCGTTTGATCTTACCAAATTCATTCAAAATTTCAATTTCTTCCATTTTTAATTCCACTTTCTGATTTTTCTTTGGTAACATCCATTATAAAATCTTCGTTCATTTTGTGTTTCTTTTACATCCATGCCTTTGATGGGATGTTTACCAATAATTAATTTGTGTGTTAACAAACTTTGGAAACACACAACATAAAATCTTCGTTTGATCTTACCAAATTCATTCAAAATTTCAATTTCTTCCATTTTAATTCCACTTTCTGATTTTTCTTTGGTAACATCCATTATAAAATCTTCGTTCATTTTGTGTTTCTTTTACATCCATGCCTATGATGGGATGTTTACCAATAATTAATTTGTGTTAACAAACTTTTGGAAACACACAACACCTGCATTAAAAAATTCACAACACATATCCACTCGACTTCTTATATTCTTGGGTAGCAAGAACTTAATAGATAAACAGAAACCAATTTTTAGTTATTCTGATTGACAAATAATTAAACCTTCACAAGAAATTTTTTTAGTCCTTAAAGATCACCTTAGAAGTTATTGAACCGCCACTATTTGTTTCTACACCCTCTATTAGCAACAAATATGCTTAAGGTAGGTTCTAGCTGTTTTTTTATGTTCATTCTTCATGATCAGACGAGAACCAATCCATGCAGTCTTCTCCACAATATTCATTATAAAACGGTAAAAACGTGCAATTTATATGATAACACCATTAGTCATCATGATTCTAAATGTACACTCCTACATTTCTACTAATTTTACTACTTCGTACCTTAGATTTCTTGATGAATTCTCCATAAAATGTCACACTCAAGATTCATCTCATGATTAGTTTGATTTGAAAATCCTATTGACATACTGCATACGACTTGCAGCAGAAGACTCACCATTATCAATTTCTGATTCTGTTTGCATTTGTAATGTAGGTATATTCCATGATATAGAAGTGGTTTCTATATTGTCTATTAGTTCTGAATCTAATACATTTAAATCAATTTCTGATTCATCTCATCAGCGAACCACTGCATGCAATCAGATCCTCTATATGATCGATAAAAAGAGAAAGAAGCATCGTATGAACATTTGAAGTAATAACCAACAACTACTTCCCTGGCTATATGCCACGACGGACATTGAATTACAGTTCAAAAGTTAAACGGGGTTAGTATATCTGCAAGATAGAACTAACCATTTTTGTTTGCAATTCGAGAGGATATCACTTGTAGACCGTTTTCGACGTATTGCGTCTCATCAGTACAAGGAAGATATCCATCCAGAAGCTCTTTATAAGTTGAATTATCATATTAGCAATTATTCTTTATCGAAATCTGTACTTTCAACTTCCTCTTTAATAATTGGGAGATCGTTATTTTTTTTTTCGTGGATGTGTATCGTATTGTAAATACAAAATACTTTGGTTATATATAAAGATATTTTATTGTCTTAGTCCCTCACACATCTGGATAGAGGAGAGGAAGAGAAGAAAATTGCAATAATTACTGTTCCTTGAATTTTATTAATAATTACATTAGGTATATATTTAACTAACTGCTTTAAGGCTTTGTACTGAATTATATAGTACAATTTTAGTTAGTTAATGTACCAGTTTCAATTTATTGTCACACATACATATGCTATTTTTTACCTGAAAATATACATACTGAGTTTTGCTCATAAAACCACTTTTTAGTTCTAGGTATGCAGCGCTGACAACCTGTTAACCAAGGGAACCATAGGAAAACCCATGGAAGCTCCAAAGAAATCCACAGAACACTTTTCAAATTTTAATTTATTAATAAGTAAAATGTATAATTATTTATGATAAATAAAAGTAGAAATTTTTTTGTCTTTTTTTATATTATTTTGGTAAATTTTGGATTTTTAAAACTTGATTTTGTTTCCTAAATTATTTCTTAATTAACTTCTAAAAAGATACACTCTTTTAGGTATAATTTCTCAATAAGTTCTTATCTAGACTACGTCATCTTTTTTTTATTTAGTTTTTTAATTTTAATTGTTTTAAAATAATCTGTTACATAAATCTCGTAAAAGTGATATTGTTCTTTACATGTCACGTGACCTAATTACGTTAAAATTTATTATAAAAAGTAAAATGATTTTTCGACTCTATTGACTATAAGCTTTTTTTTAATATTTTTGTGAAGGGTACAAGGTTTATAGTGTCTTAAGGTAATTTTTTAAAATATTATGTTATTCAACCTGAAGTTGGCAACACTGTTAGCAAGATGGCCTACTATTGTCATATACGAGACCAAGCTTGAGATACGACTTTAATGCCCTTTTGACAATCGAAAATTATTGACAGCTGACTGCTAGCGCTCCCTATAAATTTAAAAATTCAAAATTTGGCGCGCTTTAGCCAAGTTCCGAACCATTTAGTAGAGATTTCAATTATGTCGGTAATGCAGATCCCTAACTTACCGACCGACCTGAAGTTGGCACCCTGCTGCAAGGGTGTAGTGGAGGGGGTAAAGTCTGCCTGGCTGGCGGCGCCTGTCTGTCCAAAATCGCCCATCCTCTACTAACATCATTGTTTAAGAACTCTTTCTTCTGGAGGACATCCTCTTTATGGAACGGCCTTTCTGAGGCCGTATTTCCCACCGAATATAACCTTCAACGATTCAAGAACAACGTGAATCGCTTTCTTCGCACACGCACCGCTCTCAGAGCGCCTTAAAGGATTTTTCCTGCAGTGCTTGTGCTTGACCATAAAAAAAAAAAATTGTATCTAATTTTCGCTCGGACTGCATTTTTCCCAACTGTTAATTGGCATCTGGATTTATTACATCTGATATTAAGTTTTTAACATCTAATAATATATCAAGTCGTATATTTTAAGTCGTAAACAGTTAGTTATGTCAATTTCTTCTTCTATTTTCTTTCCGCAATACTCGATCTATCGTTAATGCAGTGTTCTTTTTTTAAATTAACAAGAGGATAGTAAGAGGCCTCCTTTGCGCCGATATGTCAAGCCAACACGAGAGACGACGTTCTTTCATTTTCTTGTTAACCTTCTGATAATAAAGTACTGTCTGTTACTGGCGGAACTTTGTCGGGTTGGATTTTAAATCGTGGTACATCCATGGCACTAAATTGTGGATATTAAAATCAAACACTTATTTCCAACTGGGCCATTGTGTTAATCTACGTTTGGTTTATATTTTGTTGATTATTTTTCGTGTTCAGTTGGAAAACACCACGTGTGGGATTTATACAAGATTTCCTATTCATTGTGTTTTCTCATCGATTCATAGATTTAACATCGGTACAGAATAAGGCGACTTTTGGACTTAAAAGAAATTGAACTTCCTCAAGGTAGAATACCCTTTTTCCATCTAGGTGAGTTATTTATTGAAATCTTCCTATCCAGCGATTTTGCTTTAATTAACTTAATAACGCCATACAATTACCAATCTAAATTTACTTGATTTTATATTATTTATGTTTGTCTTATAAAAACTAGACACCTTATCTTTCTTGATCCTTCATTTGTAATGCTTAACATATTCTATAAACTAAAATTGTTTAAACTTTGTTAAATCATTTAAATTTATGAAACTAGCTATAGTATCAATTTTTCAATCATTTAAACTATTAAATTCGATTTACTAATTGTAATAAATCATGTAAATTTATGTAATATGTTAGTGTCGGTTCACAATTATAAAAAAATCTGCTAGATGCACATTTGTTATCTGTACTGAATCATTTTAATTGTGGAGTTTGCTATAGTTTCAATTTGTTTTTAATTATAAAATGTGGTAAATTCAATTTGATAAGTTGTAGTTAATTGGTTGTATTGAAATAGCTTAACTCAATGAATAGTTCCATTACAATCTATTATTTTTATCATATAATTATTAGGGTAAATTATTAATGAATGTAAATGACTTTTGGAGCCGTTCGTAATTGTTATTTATGTCTCTATTAATCAGAATATTGTAACCAATTGAATAGTTTTATTTGTAACAAATTGAATCTCCGTGAGTAGTTGCATTTTGGTAATTTAGTGTACGATTTTAGGGACCTTGGTACAGCCTATTTACTTGGAGCAGGCTTATTTCCTTGGTACAGCCTATTTACTTGGTACCGGCTTATTTCCTTGGTACAGCCTTTTTACTTGGTACAGGCTTATTTTCTTGGTACAGTCTATTTACTTGGTACAGGCTTATTTCCTTAGTACAGCTTATTTCCTTGATACAGCTTGTTATCTGGAAACTGGTTATAACATTTGCTGGAATTAGCAGTATTTATATTCTGGTTCTGTTCCTGGTTCTGATCAAGAACCAAACAGCGTTGGATTTTGGATATTGGAAACTACCACCAGCAATACAGATAAGCACTATAAGACCTAGTATTTTGTATAAGTTTTTTTTAATCGTTGTTGTAACCTAGTTTAAGTCGTTCGTGTGATTACACTTAGATTTATTATTATTTTATTGATTTTAATATTAAGGCGCTAGTGTAACTTGAAGTTTATAATTTACGTCAACCTCAAACGTTTGTTCTTTTTATTAAAGGAGGGTCTAGTTTTGAAATTGATTTGTTTTATTTAAATCACTTTATTTCATTTTGTGTGATTGTGTAAGAGTTGTTAGTGCCTATTAAATCTAAGGGTTTCCGGCTTGTACCGTCGAAGTAGGTGGCGCGGCTCACTAGTGTATCATCGCTCTACGGCAGAGCTCGGGCATAATTTGCCAGTAGAGTGACCACTAACAATCCTCGCGCAATTCATTTGTTTTTGAAATTGGATTCTTTTTTTCCTCTTTCCCTAAAGAGCCTTAGTGGTTTAACTAAGGGAAAAACCGTGGCAAACTGTAAGGTTCGTGACTCTAATGGAAATAATGACGAACATGTTAGGCGCTACAAGGCTGCATTTGAAAAACAGAAGAAGGACAGAAGTTTGGCACATGAGGGTACCATTCTATACATAAATTTTGATATGCAAAAAACATTGCCTTTACCAAAGCTGTCCTTTTATCTTAGACAAGTGTGGCTATATAATTTGGGAATTCATTGTGTAAGTAAAGGTGATAATTTTGGTAATGGGTTTTTTCACCTTTGGATTGAGGATAAAGGTGGTAACTGCCCAAAAGAAGTGAGAAGCAGTATTTTATCATTCTTACAAAACATTAATATTGAAAATAACCATTAGGTAGCCTGGAGCGATTCTGAGGTGGACAAAATAAGAATTTTTTCATAGTTTTTTTATGGCATTACCTAGTCCACCAAGGAATATTTGAAGTTATTGGTCATAAGTTTTCTGAGGTTGGCCACAGTTTATGGATATTGATAGAGACTTTGGGGCTGTCGAAAAAATTATCCGGAAAGCTCAAAATATTTATACGGTAGACCAGTACAAATTGGCGTTTTTGTTTTTCTTTTCGTACAACAGTATACCGAATGTAGAGAATGGCAGTAATGCCTTTTACTATTACAAAAATAACGATCATTCAAAATTGCAGAAAATAACGTTAAATACAGGTTGCTATGAAATCTCTGATATTGAGGAAGCAGTACGAGCTCTAATTGATGTACCATCAAATGCAAAGATTGAAGATGTTTTTTCATTGAAACCAAACAATAACACGCTTAAATGCGAAATATTTAGTAGTCATCACGCAATAAGCTTCGAGCACGAAGACAGTATAGGCAGAATGTTGGGTTTCTCAAAGAGGATTTTGGAACCAAACGTAAAACATAGTTCCGATCTACCTGTGGAAATTGTTGAAGTACGAACGATTCGTTTTGAAACAAACATTACCACCGAAGCCTTCTACAACAACAGACCTACTCATACAATTCACGAGTTTGGTATTAGTGTTGATCCGGGTTACGCAATCGATGAAATTTCGAAAAATATTACATATCTACCAGTGATTGATCTACCAGAAATTACAAACATTACTGTGTTGGCGTTAGATCAAAATTCCAGACCTGTCAATTTTCAAGGTGAAAGAAGTATATTGGGTTTGGAGTTTAAAGAATGGGATTAATTTTTAATTATAAAGCTAGTCCCGCAACACAACAAACTGTAGTATTGAACAAATCGTTAAACTGTTAGGTACAGCTGAGCAAGAAAAACATTTTATTTCTTAAATCGCTTGGTTGTCGAATTATTAATAATGGAACGTATATGAACAATTTAAGATCCAATGTTTGATATTTATCGAGAACCGACTCAGGATGAATCGATTAGAAAATCCGAATACAGATCTTACACACCGTTCATCAAATCGTTTAGCTGCAGCGACATTGTAGAATTTAGTGTAAATCAGGTGGACTCATTCTTTGCAAAGCATGATACGTTGTTGGCTATTAAAGGAAAATTGGATATAACTAGTGATGGCGATGTTAGTTTGACACCAAACTTTGGAGCATTTCTATTCGACTCGTGTACGTATAGCGAAAGTGCAAGAGAGATAGAAACAGTTCGAGATCCTGGGATTGTTAGCACTGTAAGCGCTTTAACATGTTACAATGAAGAAGATTTTCGTCACCTCGCCATTGCTGGTTGGAATTATCCCACAAGGCCCATTCTCAATCCTAATAATAAATCATTTAGTTTACTGATGCCGCTTAAACACATCTTTAACATTTTCAATGATTACCCAATGGTAACTTGTGGACGACAAACGATTCAATTCGTTCGAGCTCGTAATGATCTCGATAGCGTTATTGTAACAAAGAAAACGTCTGCCAGTAACGTAACTACTTCTACAACCGTACAGATTATGATTCATTCGATGGAACTGAAAGTTAAACATATTTATCCAAATGATTTTGTTTAAGATTTGTTATGATTCATTCGATGGAACTGAAAGTTAAACATATTTATCCAAATGATTTTGTTAAAGAATTGATGCGATCAATTCAAAGCGATCGTCCAATCGTAATTCCGTTTAGAAAATGGGAACTACATGAGCTACCATCTTTGACTACAGGAGCAAAACAAGAAATTTGGGCTGTTAAAACATTATCAGCACTAGAGAAACCTCGATATGTTATTGTATTTTTCCAAACTGATGAGAGAAATCTGAAAACTGCAGATCCATCTTTATTTGACCACGTAAATCTACAGGGTCTCAGACTCGCATTAAATGGTGAATATTTTCCCAATGAAAGGACGCAACTTGATTTTGAAAAAAACGACTTTGCGCTTGCTCATTACAACTATAGCGAATTCAATTCCAGTTACAACAGAGTATCAACGAAACGACCATTAATAGATTTTCTAGCATTCCGAAATCGTGCTTTGTTTGTTATCGATTGTTCTAAGCAAGAAGAATCGATGAAGTCATCGACCGTTGATGTACGACTAGAAATTGATGTCTACAAAGAATTTCCCAAAAATACTAAAGCATATTGTATCATAATTCACGATTGTTTATTGGAGCATTATCCCTTAACAGAAGTAGTTAAAAAATTGATATAAACTACTACCTATTTAGTATTTGCTCAGCTTTCGAAGAAGTTTCATCGTCGTCATCATGAAAATTGCAGTAGTCGACATCCAAGGATTTATAATCGAATAAGTTTTTTATCCGAAAGAAGTCGCTATACAGATTGGTGGTATAAAATCGAATTTTTTATTTAAACCGCCTAAACCATTCCACGAGTTGACTGCTAAAGACAAGAAAACCACGCGGTATTTAAAATTTTTTTTGCATGGAATACGATACGATTGTGGAGATGTAGATTATTCCGATGTCAATGCAATTTTGGAGAAACACCTACTTGGCAACGTTGATTTGATTTAGGGGAAATCAAAAAATTGACTTTTTAAAAGCAAAATGCGAAGAACTTGGACTCCATGTATTAATTTATGATGTTGCAAATTATGATGGGACAGCCTGTGAAACGAAAAATTTTGTAGCTGTATATTCAGGATGTCCTCACCACGCCAACGGCAAATTTATGTGTGCATATAATAATATTCTTACTTTGTATAATTGGTTGTATTATACTGTATTACCTAAATAAAGCTTTAAAAAAAAATTTAAGGTTTTTTTATTAAAACACCTTTTAAAAGCTTACAAATATTTATTATTATTATTTAAAAATACATTTCATCACTTTATTCTTCTTTTGGTTTCTTTGGCCAGAATTTTCATTATTAACAAACAAATTCCTGCTAACGTTGCCCATGTTATCTGAACTAATTGACATATTTGCTTTTGCATTGGATCCTCCATAGTAATTTCTAGTTGTTGCATTGGGTTTTCAAGGTTAGAGCGTAACTGCGGTTGAATATCAAAACGAAATCGTACGTTTGACTTTCATTTCTGGAATATCATCGCAGAAAATAAAAGAACGACTCCTAGAAAATTCCACTGATACCCTTGAAAAGACTCTTAACCTAGCTTTATCTTTAGAAACTGCGGAAAAAACATCACATCTGCTCGCAGGGACACCTTCTACCTCTACTCACGTCAATGCTATTCCCGAAACTTTAGAACATTTCCCAGTACCTAATCTAGCAGCCACAAACGCTCTTAATAAATCCCGACTGGATACCTATAACAACCAAACTAGACGACGATGTTATTTTTGCGGTGGTAACATTCATCAGAGAAATAGATGCCCCGCTTATAACACTGAATGCCAGCTTTGTTTTAAAAAAGGACATTTTGCGAACGTTTGCCGTAGCTCTGGCTCCAACCAACGTACTGCTAATGTTATAGCCACAGACGATGAACAAATTCACCAATCTACTGACTCTTGTTTGTCAACTATCTCTGCTGCTGCTCCTGGAAGTCTTAAAAAAGAAACTATTCCTATTACAATTAATGAATATCGTGCAGATGCACTTCTCGACACTGGTAGCTCACTCAGCTTTATCGATAAAAACCTTGCTCGAAGTATGAATCTCAAAAAGAAACCTTGTAACCAAGTAATAACGTTAGCGTCACTGAATAATGTCTCGTTTGTCGACGGTTTATGCTATGCAACAATCCAGATTGGTGAACACAAGTATAAACATCATCCTCTTTTTGTCATCGGGGATCTATGCGCTGATATCATAATCGGACATGATGTTCTTGGAAAACACTCGTCACTCGAACTTCAACTTGGAGGTGATAAACAACCTTTAAAAGTTTGCAATGTTTTAGAGGCCTCTGTCCCGCCAGCAACGGTTTTTACCAATCTTTCACTAAATATAAAGCCTATAGCTATTCGCTCAAGACGACATTCTCAAGAGGATCTAGAGTACATATCTAAAGAAATAAATAATCTACTGAAAGACAAAGTAATTGAACCCAGCATCTCACCATGGAGGGCACAAGTACTCGTTGCTGGAGGAGGTCACAGCCGTAAGCGCCTTGTCATCGATTACTCACAGACAATCAACAGATTCACAGATATAGATGCTTACCCCCTTCCAAGCATTGACTCTATCATCACTAAAGTAGCAAAATACAATATTTACAGTCAAATTGATTTAAAAAGTGCATACCACCAAGTCCCAATTCTACCAAAAGAAAAAGTTTACACTGCCTTTGAAGCTTGCGGTAACCTCTACCAATTTACGAGAATACCATTTGGCGTAACAAATGGAGTAGCGGCTTTTCAAAGAACTTTGCAGGATATAATAGATACCGAAAAACTCAAAGGTACTTTCGCATATCTTGATGAAGTAACCGTGTGTGGTAAAAATAAATTAGACCATGACGAAAACCTGAAAATGTTTATGAAGGCCGCTGAAAAATTCAAACTAACTCTAAACATGAATAAATGCACTTTTGCATCAGAATCTATAAACTTACTTGGTTATACTATCGAACACAACATTATCAAACAAGACAGGTCTAGATTAGAACCACTGACGAATCTTCCAATCCCTACTGATGCTGCAACATTGAAAAGAGCACTCGGACTCTTTTCTCATTATTCCAATTGGGTTAACAACTTCTCTTCAATAATTAGGCCTTTGATAGATGCTACCTTCCCCCTATCTCAAGAAGCTACCGCTGCCTTTCAAAATCTCAAAACTGACATATCAAATTCAACATTAACGGGCATTGACGACAAAGAAATATTTTCTGTTGAAACAGATGCTTCTGACTTCGCTATTGCAGCAACGTTATC
Source organism: Altica lythri (assembly GCA_964028335.1). Lineage (NCBI taxonomy): Eukaryota > Metazoa > Arthropoda > Insecta > Coleoptera > Chrysomelidae > Altica > Altica lythri. The sequence continues at coordinate 94,807,512 of OZ034801.1, read as the reverse complement.
ACAAAAGGGTAGCCCAGTTGCGTTTTTCTCGCGCTCCCTTAACGACTCCGAGAAAAGACAACCATCAATCGAAAAGGAAGCGTGTGCTATTGTTGAAAGTCTACGTAAATGGAGACATTTCTTAATAGGAAGACATTTTTTACTCATTACTGACCAACAATCGGTTGCGTTTATGTTTAACCAAACACATTCCAATAAAATTAAGAACGAAAAGATCGAAAGATGGCGTCTGGAGCTATCATGTTTTAAATATGATATAATTTACAGACCTGGAAAACAGAACGTAGCCGCTGACGCGTTTTCTCGAGTTTGTATGCAAATAGACAGCCCCTATTCTAATTCAAAACTAGTAGAATTACACAGATCCTTATGCCACCCGGGAGTCACGCGGATGGTTCATTGGATTAGATCAAAGAACTTACGGTATTCCGTAGAAGATGTAAAACGAATAACAGTTGCATGTCCAACTTGTGCAGAGATAAAACCGCGTTTTATAAAACACCAGGGACATCTAATCAAAGCAACTGCACCCTTTGAAAGGTTGAACATTGATTTTAAAGGACCGATACCCTCTAACACTCAGAATAGATATATATTGGCCATAATTGATGAATTTAGTCGTTTTCCCTTTGCCTACGCCTGTAAAGATATATCTTCAAATACAGTTATTAACTGTCTCAGAGATTTGTTTTGTACTTTTGGTATTCCAGCATACATCCATTCAGACAGAGGAACGTCCTTCATATCAGACGAACTAAAGCAATTTTTTTTTTCGATTGGTACTTCTTGCAGTCGCACTACTCCTTACAACCCTCAAGGAAATGGACAAGTTGAACGACTTAATGGTACACTATGGCGGACTATCCAGCTACATCTCAAATCCAATAACGAACAGATTGCTAACTGGGAAAAGGCGTTACCACCGGCACTGCATTCTATAAGGTCTTTGTTATGTACGAGCATCAACATGACTCCACATGAGCGCATGTTTAAGCACCCACGTCGATCACAAAAAGGACAGTCTTTACCGACTTGGCTCCATTCTCCTGGACCTGTATTCATGAAAAAAAATGTAAGAAGCTCAAAATACGACCCCGCTGTGGATAAAGTCCAATTGTTGCAGAGTAACCCAGAATATTCCTTTGTAAGACTGCCTGACGGAAGAGAGACAATAGTTTCTAACAGAGCACTAGCTCCAGCACCACAAATTATGGACGAGGACCTGTCAGATGATGACCTTGATGATGGCCTCAACGATGACCTTGAAGAAGATAGCTCTTCGAACCTAGTTCCACCTGCAAATGCTGATTCGGATGCAAGCAGCATCCAACCACGGCGTTCGTGCAGAAAACGGAGACCTCCATCTTTTTACACTTCTTCTTAGAGGGGGCGAATGTGATAATAGTCTCAGACTAAGAATGTAGTGCATACTATGTGTATAGTGTTTGACATTGTTTGTCACTAAAGATTGTCATTACTGTTGTAATTTTAAAGTTGAATAAAGCCAATATTCCGTTTGGTTTTGCTAATTTATATTAGCATGTTATTTAATATTGCTGTTAAAACAACAAAATTTGCTTTTAGCTTTTATTCGTCTTGTAGGCGTTAGTGTTGTTGGTAAATATTTTTCAAAAACTTTGTCCCACAAACATAAATTTTCTGTTTTTTAACACTTCTTTCTGGTCTTCGTAGACAGAAATTTGTTGATTTAATTTTCTTATGTTTTCACAAAACTCTTCAAGTTTTTTGACTGTATTCTCTTGAAGTCATTCTAAAACTAAATATTTCCCGAATATGTTTTATTCTTAATAGCGAAAGCAAAGTCCGTTATCACTCTAATCCATCAGTCGACTACGTCACACATCGAGATCCAACTGGTGCACCAAGGTCACACGCTTTTAATATTTAATTCAAAAAATATTTCTAAGTCTATTATCTTTATTGCGTAAGGTATTTGTTTATCAAACGGGGGGACCCGGGTTCAATCCTGTAAAGAATTTTTTTAATTAAATTGTTATAACGCGAAAGTTGGTAGCACTGTAAAGTTGGTAGCATGTAAAGTTGGTACGATGACAGCGAAGAGCGAAAAATTCAAAAAATAACAAAAAGAAGAATTGACTGTTGGTGCCAAACGTAAAAGGCCACTCCAAAAAAGAAGAATTGGCTGCTTGTGCCAAACGTCAAAGGCCATTCGAAAAAAAGAAGAATTGTTCTGCCCCCTTGATAAAGTAAGGTTATGTTCGAAAACTATTGACAGTTGACTGCTAGCGCCCCCTATAGATTTAAAAATTCAAATTTGGCGCGCTTTAGCCAAATTACGAACCATTTCAACCAACAGCGCCACCCGTGGTGACATCTAGCTGTGAAATTTGGAAGCTGTGAGCTAGAATCCGTATTGACATACTACTAGTACGACACACAGCTCAAAGCTAATTTCATCGAACACCGTGAAAAGCAGGAGTACACTGAGTTTTGGAAAAATTTACCTAACAACTATAGATATTTACAAGACTGCCCACAATTTGTTTTAACTATATTTTCTTCGACTTATCTCTTTAAGGCTTCATTTTCGAAAATGAGTTTCTTGAAAAACAAATTCCGCAATCGTCTTTCTACTCATTTAGAAGACACGATGAGGATTGCATGTAGCCCCAAAGATGCCGATATACAAGCAATAATTAAAAACTTCAACACCATAATTTTTAAATTATAAATACATAATGTCCTATAAAAACATGTTATCATTTTTTTTACTGCAATTAATATTTAAATATACGAGTATTTTTTTATTTTCTTAAAGGCGAAATAAATAACGAAATGAACCGAACATGTATTGGTAGGCAAACGCCCTTACTCTACGGCCCAGTGCTGATACCCACATAACCTGTCACGGGTTAAATTTTCGCAAGTGATAAATATTTAATTGTAAACATAAGCGTCTTCCTACCTTGAAATTTCCATTATTAAGGATCTATTTGGGTCGGGAACCGGTTGATCTGGTTCGGCACAGATAATCGCCAGCTATCATTTATTATTCTAGCCATAAATTATCCCTGATATCGCTGGAATTATTTTTAGAAGTATACTTATTAAAATTACGTTTATGAAACCTTGAGGTACTATTTCTCTTCTTTTGTCGATAATTTGACGTATAGTGCTCTACAGTCAGTGTTCCGTTATATTTCTATCTTGCTTAATAAAATCGAAAATGAACGAGGGATTAGATAATGTTGAGATTTTTATCGATATCTTGATAAGTAATAAGATTAGTCGTATCTAACGACAACTGTTTGTTCGTAAATTGGTAGCTGTAGATCCTACGGTTATTGTGCTTATAGTAGTAGAGGCCACCTCTTATTTCGACGTGTGTCAAAATTTTGTGCATGTGATATGAAAGAACCAGCTCTTTCTTTTACCAGCCTTTGTCGTAAGAACGTGGCATTGAGAAGATTTTCGGGGTTTAAGTTGTAATCTCTATTCATCGGAGACAATTCATTTTGGATTTACGAAATTAAACCTCAGTTTTCCTAACGAACAAGTATTGGAGTGAGATTTTCAGTAGTTTTGTTGGATTCGTAAGGAAAATCGCTTTAGCGGATTTTAGGAAATCTTCTGTGGTGAGTACACGTTATTTATTCATGTGGTTGTTCGATTCTTATGGTTCTTTCGTTCCCTATGAGTGTAGGTAGCCCATAGAGCAGACAGTAGGTAGATTTTGTGATTTAAAACCGTTCAGACGGTAAACTGTGGTAGAATTCCCAATTGGTGCAATTAGCAACGAGAATATTGTATCACCCGTTTACCAGCCAGGGGTGTCACGAGTTTTAAGAAATAAAACAACCCTATCTTAATAGGTGAGTTACTATGTTATATTTTTTTTATATATAAGATTAATAACGCCATATAGACGCAATCTTAGTTTTAATATTTTGATTTTACATGTGTATTTCTTTGTGTATCGTATGTAGGTTTATTTATGTGAAACTAGACTCCTTTTGCTTATTCTTTTACTATTATAAATTAATTTTATGTTAAATTTTGATTTAATTTATTGTTATAATTTTGTCGTGACTAGCAAGTCAAATTTAAGTTTGTTGAGTACATTTATATCATTAGTTTTGATCAATAATTGTAAATTCAGAAAAGTCAACTTCTAAATGTTGTATTATTCATTTAAATTCATTTTTATTCTTTCATTGTAGTACAAATTTAAGTTAATGTGTTCAAATTGTATTAAAGATATTAAATCAAATTAATTCAAGGAGTCATTAAAATCTGTTTAAGCTATTGATAATACCGAATTACGATTTTAGGGTGCTAGTTACGGGTTTAAGTCCTAGTTATAGGCTGAAAACCTAGATACAGCGCTAGATACAGGCTTTAATTTTGGGTGCAGACCTAATACTTAGTTCGAGCTTAAGTTATTGTGGTTGGTGCAAGCCTATTGGTTTTGGAACAGGCTTGGTTTTTGGAACCGACCTAAGTATTAGAGACGCCGAGGATTAACAGATAAGCCTAATTCGATTTAAGTCGCAACTATAGTTAGTTAAGATCTATTTTTCTTGTTTATATTTTTTTTTATTGTATTGAGTGTGATCACACATATTGGTGAATTTATCTTTTAATATTATTCATATATCCTTTTTTTTTATAAATATTAATAGCGTTGTCAAGCACGAGGCTTGACAGTTTTGTAATTCTTAATATTTCTATTAAAGAAGGGTCTAGTTGATATTTTGTTTTATTTAGCTCACTTTATCGTTATTTTTTTTATTGTGCAATTCAATTAGTACTGCTTAATATTTTGAATTTATTTAATTATCTCCAGTGGGTGAAGTAGTGCCTGGAACATCAGGGGTTTCCGATTTTAACCGTACAAATCGGTGGCGCACTCACTTTATTTTGTTACTTACCCTCTACGGCTGAGCTGGGCACAATTTGCCAGTAGAGAAACCACTACCGAACTCAGCTGGAGTTAAATTTCAATTAATTAATTTATTAATTTTTCAAAATTTGATGTTGTTTTTAATTTCATTAAAATACGTGGCAAATTTTTGGCGCCCAACGTGGGGCATATATATGTTTAATTGGGCGAGTAATGAAGAAATTGTTAGTAGATTTTTTTTTTATTTACTATTTGCATTTATATAAATTGAGCTAAGTAGTAACTGTATTTTTTTTAATATTTTTAATCTTTGGCGTTATTAACACCTGATCACACCAATCGTGAAACGATTTACATAGTGTGCATATTATTATTTTTTATATATATATATTTTTGGTAAGTTATTTATCATTATTATTCATCGTTGCTAATTGGTACTGAACCACAAGTTGTTGTCTATTTGTTGAAAAGTTGTAGTAGTCTCTTATTCGTTTTTTGTTGAATTGTCGTTATTTTAATCACATATTATGGAGTATAAAATGGATATTTCATTCCTTAAAAAGGACATGTTGGTTCATGAACTTTTAGTCCGTGGAATTTTAGTCGATTCAAAGCAGACGGTTGATCAGATGAGGACAGCCCTGCGGCCGATCCTGAAAATGGAGAAAGCAGGTACCTTTACGCTAACCCCTTATACAGTAGCAGATTTTAAAGAGGAAATAGGGTTAATTCGTAAGCTGTTGTCAGAGGAAACGGTTCTCACGTTTGATGGTGAAAATGTCAAGAGGAAATATAATTCTTAAATGTCGAAATTAGTTCACCTCTATCATCGTACCCAACGTATTCCGGAAGCCGGATTAACAGCTGAAGAGAAGTTGGAGAGGGGCAAATTGTTGATGGAGGAGTTAGCTGCCTTAGATTCTCTTGATACCGCTGCTAAACGCAACCCAGAACTTAGTCATATTGTCCAAGATCTCGATGAGGAATCTCCACCAGTTCATAATAGTTCTCGTATTTCTGTACCTTCGAACTCCCCTAACATCACTCGGACGGTACATTATACCCAAACGAAACCATTGAATTTAGAAAAATGGAATGTGAAGTTCGCTGGGGATGCAAAGTCTTCCGTACATAATTTTTTAGATAGGGTTCAAGAACTTAGAATAGCTCGTAATATCACTGAGGAACAGTTATTTTCCAGTGCCATAGATCTTTTTTTGGCAAAGCATTAACCTGGTATAGAGCCAACGTCGATAGGTTTAGGGATTGGCAGAGTTTGTCGGAACTATTATTACGACATTTTGAACCACCTGATTATCGTGCTAGGCTTTTTAAAGAAATCTTAGAACGAACCCAAGACACCACCGAGGGTATAATTGATTATTTATCTTGTATGAAAGCGTTGTTTAGGCGTCATGGTAGTCTTACTTCTGAAATGCAATTGGATCTATTAGTTAGGAACCTTTCCCCTTTTTATGCTACCCAATTACCGGTCGTACGTTCTATTGAAGAATTAGAAGAAGAATGTATGAAATTAGAAACCAAGAAATACCGGGTAGAAAATTACGTGCCCCCTTCTCGTAAGAGGAATCAATTTGTGGAGCCTGATTTCGCTTTTGTCGAGGCACAGCCCCACCGGGAGGACCCCGATGTTCAACAGTCGGGATTAAATAGAGTTGACGCGAATCCTAGTTCTGGTCGTCCTTCCAGCTCTCCGATCTGTTGGAATTGTCGAAATACCGGACATGTCAGTAGGAATTGTCCCAACCCTAGGAAGGTCTATTGCTATCGCTGTGGTACCCCTAACGTCACCAAGAAAGACTGTACGAAATGTAGGCAGCAGGGAAACGGACCTCGGGAGAATCGTTAGGTCGTGACCTTTTCTTCCAGTGCAGTAATAGCACGACCAACTCATTAGATAAGTCACATAAGATGCTTCTAGATAATGTTATCTCCCATGCGCAGGCAGATCAACGGCCTTATCTCCAAATAAATGTGCTAGGTTATTCCTTGTTAGGTTTACTAGATTCCGGCGCCAGTCGCACGATAGTAGGGTTACCTGGTTTTGAAATTCTACTCAGTTTAGGCCTTAAGTTAATAAAAGATCCGAGCTCTTGTACAGTAGCAAATGGCGAGGTTTGTCAGAGTAGTGGGTATGTTCAGACTCCTCTCACACTAATGGGAAAAACACGATTAATTAACGTCCTTGTATTACCCGCGTTGTCCCACACCATCATCTTAGGAATCGATTTTTGGAAGGCCATGGAGATTATTCCGGATCTGAACCAGGATGTTTGGCATTTCTCGGAATCGCCAAATTTGGAACTGGCCAGTGTTCAGAGTATTGACAAATTAACCGCGACGGAAAGGAAGACACTAACTGAATTAGTACGACGAAAATGGGAACAGGTCTTGGTTGTTGTAGGGTAGCAGAGCACGAAATTGTGATGGAGCCTGGAACGAGACCCATTAAACAACGTTATTATCCGGTGTCTCCCCATAAACAGAAAGTCATTGATGATGAGGTGGAGGAGATGAATGAATGAATGATTTATTAAGAAATAGGAATATCCTAATACACAAACTAGTATCAAAAATACAATATAAAATAAACCTTAAAATTAAAAGTACATTACAATTACAAAGCACAATTACATTAATTACGTATATAAACACACTATTATTGCACTTTATTTTGATTTTATAAACACAGTTAATTTTGATTTAAACAGATGTAATTTTTTTATATTTTTCAAATCGTGAGGTAGTTTATTATATTCATCTAACCCTTTGTAAAACAGTAATCTCATGGAATTTGATAGGTTACATCTAGGAAGGTGAAAATTATTATTGTTTCTTGTTACATAATAATGATTTCTGTTTCGCAATGGGACGAATTCAGCAAAGTAAGTTGGTAACATATTATTAACAATTCTAAAAATAAATATCATTGCTGATCTATACAATCTATCACGAATTGATAGCCATTGTAATGCCTCGAGCATAAACAATATACTTGTATAGCGGCTGCATTTTAAAATTACTCTCATGCCTCTATTTTGCAACTTTTGTAAACCCACAATTTTGTTCTGGTCAAACCCAAACAACAAGGTACTACAATAATCAAAATGCGGTTGAATTATAGCATTGTAAATAGTCACTTTAGCAGCAGTGGAGAGATGAGTAGAAATTCGAGTAAAAAAATAAAGTTTTTTTGCCACCTTCCTACTTATATAGTTATAGTGTGCACCAAAAGATAAACAATAGTCCAAAACAAAACCCAAGTATTTAAACTCCGTTACAAACTCTATTTTATTATTATCAATATCTACAGATAAGGTGTTCATGTCCAGCTGTCTATATTTATATGGTGTTGTCAAAATCATAGCTTTAGTTTTTGACACATTTAACTTAAGCTTATTAATATTTAAATATTTATGAATCTGGTTCAAGCAGGAGTTCATCCTACCTATAGCCACATTTACATCTTTGTCAGATATTGATAACAGAGTGTCATCAGCAAACAGGTTTATAAAGTCACAGTAATTGTGGCATAAGCTTATATCATTAATGTAAATTAAAAAAAGTAGTGGACCTAAGACGCTGCCCTGAGGTACCCCAAACTTTGTATCAATAGGAGTTGAACATACGTTATCAATTTTTGTAATTTGTTTTCTACCACATATGTATTCCTTAAACCATTTTAATACTACGCCCTTTATGCCAATATCTTCCAGTTTTCTTATTAATATTCTACGATCTATAGTTTCAAATGCTCTTCTCAAATCCATAAAAACTGAAACAACATAGTCACCATTGTCAATTGACTGGGACCATTTTGAAACGGTTAATTGAATAGCCGCTTCACAAGAGTGATTCTGACGAAATCCCGATTGGGTAGATATAAGTAATTTATTACTTTCTACATAATTTAGTAGTTGGTTGTATACAGCCATTTCCAATAACTTTTCAACCCCCGGGAGGGTATTGATTGGACGGAATTCACTAGCTTTTGTAGTATTTGGAACTTTCGGTATAGGAACAATAGTACTTGTTTTTAGTTGTTCCGGGAATTGACCATACTCAAGGGAGATATTAATAAAGTGTAACAGTACGTGCCCCAATACCCCAAATATATTTTTTATAAATTTAATATCTAAAATTTCCGAACTTGATTTATTTTCTAACTTATTAACTATTTGGGAAAGATCTTTAAGCTGTAATAGTTTAAACGTGGAAAAAGTAGACTCCACACACATTTCACTTTCCCAAGCTGAATCAACATCAGTATCCACCCTGATTGATTTAACAATATCTTCAAGACTAGTTTCAAAATATTTATTAAAACCCTCTGCAATGTTCTTTGCGTCATTATAAACTTTTATTTGACCATTAATTTCAAATTCAATACTGTTCATTCTACTCGAGTTTTTCTCAGTATCTATTAACGATTTAATTGTTTTCCACATAAGATATGAATTTTTAAAGCTCAGATCAATTTTATTATAGTAATAATTCTTTTTTTTAACTTTCAGTAAATTAACTACATCATTTCTTAGTCTTTTATATCTTAACCAGTTAGTGTCACATCTGTTGATTTTAAAAATTTGATATGCATTATCTCTTTCTTTAGTTAAATCCTTAACTTCCTTGTCAAACCATGGCAGACTGTTGTGATGACAAATGTATGTTTTTAATGGAGAAATTAAATCAACAGTTCTTTCAGTTCTTGTAACAAAATCATCATAAAAATTGTTAACATCAACACAGTTAAGCAAGTAATTGTTACTAATCAATTCAACACATATTTTATCCAGATTTTGTTTACTTAAGTTGCGATAACTTTTCAGTTCAGTTGATTTTAATTGTATTTTATTTAACATATTAACAACCACTAAGGAATGATCAGTTAGTTTAGGTACATGATGAACTACTGTTTGAATATCAAAATTACTAAGAACATAATCAACTAAAGTGGCACTAGTACTAGTGATCCGTGTACATTCTTTAACATTTTGAATAATTCCATAAGTATTTAATAGGTTTTTAAAACGTGTTGAATAAAAATCATTTTTTTCAAAATTAATATTAAAATCTCCAGCCAGTATGAATTTTAAATTAGATTGTATAAGATCTTCACAAATACTTTCAAAACTGTTAATAAAAATTGAATGACTAGCGCTGGGCGAGTGATAGAGCGAACCAACCAGCATTTTTAAATTGTTGTATGTAATTTTTACAATTATACACCAATAATTACGATCTAAAACATATTTTTTATATACAGAATACTGAAGGTGTGATTTCAAATATATAAGTGTACCACCAGTATGTCGTGACGATGAATCACACCTAATTGATTTATAGTCTCTAAGTTTTATTTCAGAGTCTTCTATTTCCGAAGTAGTGCGACTTTCACTAAATAACAATATTGATGGCTGATAAGGTAAAACTGTGGCAACTACTTCATCTTTATGAGCTGTAAAACTTTCGATATTTCCATAAATAATATCACACCGCAATGGTATATTAGGACTAACAGTTAGTTTTTTTTATATAAGTTTTTATTCACTATGGTGGGCATATTATTAACGTACCTAATTGTTTTAGATGTATCACCATTTGAGATTAACTGCTGCAATTGGTTTCGTAATGACAAATAATATTCTTTTTGTTTTTTTGTTTGATCACTGAACATCCTGACACCATTTGGGACACCTTTATTATTTCTTGCGTTTTTCAGCACAGCAACGGCATCAGCTCTACTTTTCATAATAACTTTTATTAAGCGGTTTTTGTTAGGTGTAACCCTTCCAACCCTAAATACTGTTATGTTACCAAGATCAACATTGAAAGTTTGAAGTATATCTTTCACTATCTTAACATCATCTTCTTTTTGTTGTGCAGGGCTAGTTGCTTGTGATTCCCTTACATTAGACATCATAATATTAGCTTCACGTTTTTGACGTTCCATTAATTCCTTAATGACATTTTCGTGTGAGATGACTTCATCGGTTCCATTTACTTTCACCTGCTTTACTACATCTTTTAGCAGATTTAATTCAGTCTTCAATGCATCATTATCCAATCTCAGAGAATTTGTTTCTGCTTTCAAAGACCTTACTTCTTGTTTAAGAGAAACAAATTCCGATTTAAAATCTTTTATTTCCTTTAGAAGAGCTGGCACATTCTTAAAGGAAGTACGACACTCTTGACAAAAATACACAAGTGACCTTTTTAATAACACCACAGCTCTGAGTTCAGATGAACTTAAGCCTGTACAATGCTCAGTAGGGTGCTGTATAGAGTGGCAGCTGTCGCATACAGCAACTTTGTCACCAAACTCGTCATTACACACAGTGCAAGTATCACTCATTATGCTGACAGCATATCACCAAACTATATTCTCAGCTCTTGTACTTTCTGCAAACAATTCTTAATATTTTTGGAAATTATTGAACACCACTGGTATAATGTTTCAATAAACTTCAAATTAGTTTATCAGCATACAAAACTACTTTTTCAAACTTGTTTTATTTAAGCAACAAAAAAAGGTAATTAGTATTGTAGTTTCTCAATTTGCACGATTTTTGCTATTTTCTTGATTATGACATATCAAGACAAAGTTGAAAATATGGTTATCACGTAGAGAAAAAAATTACCCACGTAACAATATAAAATTCAACTATTAACACTCAGTTTAACTACCTCAATTTCACAGTTTTTACGGAGCAGATAAAAATATGTGTTTACATAGAAACTAACATTAATGGTTAATGGATGTTGAAACTAGGAGTGATAGAGAGGTCAAAGAGTCCCTGGTCTAGTCCAGTGTGCTTAGTAAGGAAAAAGGACGGTTCGTATAGTTTTGTGTAGACTATCGCAAGGTGAACTCATGCACCAAGAAGGATGCTTACCCGATCCCATATATTTCGACCATCTTAGACCGGTTGCGAGATACGCGATTTATCAGCTCCATCGATATAAAATCCGCGTTTTGGCAGGTACCACTAAAAGAATCGTCACGTGAGTTTACTGCATTTACAGTACCTGGTAGGGGATTGTTCCAATTTTGCCGAATGCCGTTCGGATTATCGAATGCACCAGCTACTTGGCAGAGGATTGTGGATGCCATCCTAGGTCCCGAATTGGAGCCCAACGTAATGGTTTACCTGGACGACATTATTGTAATCACCAACTCCTTCTCCGAACATCTGCGACTACTCGAAGAGGTTTTTGATCGTTTACGCCTTGCTGGTCTGATAGTCTCTCAAGAGAAGTGTCACTTTTGTAAACCTCAGTTGCAGTATTTAGGTTACGTAGTCGATGATAAAGGGTTGCGCCCAGATCCAGAGAAAGTGGAAGCCATCGTGAATATTCCACCTCCGAGAAACGTCAGTGAGGTTCGTAGGTACTGCTTCGTGGTATAGGCGGTTTGTCCCTAACTTCTCCTCTGTATTAGCCCCCATTTTGAAATTAATTAAAAAGAATGCAACCTGGAACTGGACTCTAGATTGTCAACGCTCATTCACTGAACTTAAAGAGCGATTGGTTACGGCACCAATTTTAACGGCATCAGATTTTGAAAAGACGTTTTATCTACAAACTGACGCGTCAAATTATGAACTTGGTGCAGTGTTGACACAGCAATATGAGGAAGGCGAAAAGGTTATTTGCTATCTATCTAGATCTTTGACTAAGCAGGAGATGAAACTGTCAGTTACCGAGAAGGAATGTTTGGCAGTCATTTGGGCAGTTGAGAAACTAAGGCATTATTTAGATCATGTCTACTTTATCGTCATCACAGACCATGCATCCTTATTGTAGCTACATCGGCTGAAAGATGCCCAAGGTCGTCTCGCTCGTTGGCAATTACGTCTTTAACAATTTGATTTCAAACTCATTCACCGTAAGGGTAAAGATCACGTAGTTCCGGATTTCCTTTCTAGAGCTGTACCGGAGTCGGCTGACTCGCTGAATACGTAGACTCCTGTCTTGTTTTACCGGGAACCACCAAAGATAAATGGTACGCAAGAATGTTAGCTAATGTACAGAGTAATCCCTTAAAATATCCGTTATGGCGTGTACAAAACGGTGCCCTGTATAAGTTCGTGAAGCCGGATATTCTTAATTTGTCGCCGCTCTCAGACGATTGGAAATTAGTGGTGCCTAAAGACCAACGCGTCCCCATCCTACAACGCTGTCATGATTTACCATCTGCTGGACACGTAGGCGTATATAAAACCTTTGGGAAAATTTGTCAGAACTTTTACTGGCCCAAAATGAAAATTGACGTGTCTAGGTATGTTCGTTGTTGCAAGAGTTGTGCGCAGAATAAAGTTGAGCAAAAAGCACCAGCAGGCTTGATGGGCGATCGTCCTGTAATATCCGAACCCCTCCAGGCAATAAGCCTAGATTACATTGGACCTCTCCCTAGATCAAAAAAAGGTTACCAGTATATTCTAGTTGTTTCTGATAATTTCAGTAAGGCAGTCTTCTTATATCCGTGTCGAACCGCTACTGCCAAAAACTTGACAGAAATTATGGAAGGTTTCTTTTTGTTGTATGGAGCACCCATGACTTTAACTTGTGATAACGGTGTTCAAATGAAATCGAACGAATTCCGGAAATTGTGTAAAAAATATAACACCCGAATATTCTTTACCGCACATTACAACCCACGCGCTAATCCCACCGAACGACACAATAGGGTTATTAAGATCATGTTACGTACATTTGTGAAGCAAGACAACCACAGGACCTGGGATGAGCATCTTAATGAAATCGGTTGTGAAATCAGGACAACGCCGAGTGAAACCACTAAATATAGTCCATACTTTATTCTTTTTGGTAGGGAACACAAACTTTACGGAACGGATTACGAGGATAAACTTCGGACGGACCCAATAGAAATCAACGACTATGCTAAAAACCGTCGTAAGAGCTTCGCGAAGCTATATCTGCAAGTTCGACAGCGTATAGAGTCCGCAAGAGCGCAAAATGCAAATCGCTATAATCTGCGTCGTCGACCTCTATCTTTTGGTTGTGGGGATAAAGTTTGGAGAAAGAATAAAGTTCTGTCTGATGCTCTGAAATTCTATTCGGCAAAATTAGCACCAGCGTATCTTGGTCCTTTTGTTGTTAAACGTAGGTGTGGTTCTTGGTCCTATGAACTCCAGGACGAATTAGGAAATTCGAAAGGTATTTGGCATGTCCAGGATTTGAAGCCTTTTTGTGAATCACTCGCTCCAGACGACAATTCTCTATAGTATACTTGAATCTTTAGTTGATTTTTCTTTGTAACTTTCGTTATTTCTCTTATTGTTCTTACTTTTCTGTTTGGTGTTTTGTTTTGTTCGTGCCTTGTGGCTGGAGGCCTAAGAATTTCACCACCCGAGGATATTCCAGGCGGAGTGGGTAAAAGTCCCCTAACCTTAACACTGCTTGCCCTTATTCATACCGGTTACCCTTCTCTTGGTCATCTTTTCCGTTTCCAACTCAGTTGTTGCGGAATCAGTCATTTTGTTAACTCACCGCAAATAATAAGCAGACAAAATGTGATAATCTTTCATAAACTTGAAATCATAGACAAATTAGGTATCTCTGCTTGAAATGCAGATCAAATACAGAATTTAGAGGTTATCCATGTCGGTTATCACGTCATTAGACTCTTATTTATATCGGTCACCTTCTCACTCTGTCCTCAAGAAGTTCCTTAATATTGATTGGTTCTTTTACAGACATTCTTATTGACTCTACAGTAAGCCTCTTGTCGTACCAGATTTCCATAACCTTTGCGGTCTTACCATACCCTTGTCTCTTCTATACCGGTTACCCTCCTCTTGGTCTTCTTTTCACTTTCAATTAAGTTGTTGCCCAATCAGACATTGTTGGTAACTCACTGCAAATACTAGCAGGATATCCTTTAGCTTTTCTTTGGGAAAGGCAGAATCTGGTTATCTTTTAGAAGCAATTATTTCAAATGGTTGACCTTGCGTGGGAATCACGGCCGCTACTTGCATATTCATGGAATTTAAAAGATTTTCTTATGTTTATATTTTCATATCAGAATTCACACTGGGTTAATAGAGTTTCATTGCAATATTAGAATCCGCATTGGGCTATAATACAGTACCATTGGGTTGGCTTTCCAACCTAACCACCTTCTGGGTTCAAGTTTCGTTCTACCCTGAGTAAACTTATCTTTACCTTATCTTATTTTGTTATGTCGTCTTCCTATTTCGTTGGCTTTAGAATAACCTCATGGTTTTGGTTTCATTCGTAGTGGATCTACGACACATTTTGTGGATTTCGAGGCCACACCTTTGATTTTCCGACCGGGCCATTGGTTGTTGAGTGTCTGGTGAAAAAAACACTTGTTGGGATTTATAGAGGAAATTTTCAGAGTCTATTTAGTAGGAACTTTAGTATTGTTCACTTATGGTATCTTTCGTTGCTTGGATTCAGACCCTTGTTCAACATAACCATCGTTGACTCTTTCGTGCCTTGTGGCTGGAGGCCTAAGAATTTCACCACCCGAGGATATTCCAGGCGGGGTAGGTAAAAGTCCTCCAACCTTAACACTACAGGATTCGGGACTTTCTGTTTCTGTTCTTCATTTTTGCCTTGTCTCTGGTTCCCGAATCTGTATTAACTTACGTTACCTCCATCAGTAATTGTATTACGTTGCTTCCATCAGCATTTTCTAGTATGCTTCCGTCTCTTTCCTCCGTTACCCTATTTGTGTCTGGAGCGAGGATTAGGCTTACTTTACCTGCATTTTGTACCCTTTGAGTTTATAGTTTAGTGGTAATGTTGTTGTGGGTCTGTAGTTGTGGATATTAGTCCGGTTTAGATTGGATATTGATCCGGTTTAGGTTCCAAAATGTTCTTTTGTGGTTTTGTACTAGGAGTACATTAGGACTATGTATTTTGTTAGTCCCTAGGTTGCTAGGGAATTATGTTAGTTGGGGGGTTTATTTTTTTATTTTTTTTTGTGGTTATCGGTCTGGAGTGAACTTTATCACTCTGGGTCCCTTCAGGTCCCGGGCTTCGGCCCAAAATGTCCCTCCGTGTTTCTTTGTATTACGGCCTTAGGCTCTGGTGGGTGCCGAGGCTGTACGGGAGGTCGCCCTTAGTGAAACTGTGTTGCTTACGCTCCGTCAGTGGGAGGTGGATTGCTCGCCGGCAGGGACCCGAGGGAAAACTGTCACTATGCGGGGGTTCACTACTGCTGTCGGAGTCAGATGACCTTGCAGGGCCTCCCGTGGAAGTCTCGGCAGTACCGGAATCTTTGATACCATAACTTGTCCCTTTGTTATTCACCGGCGGAGGTCTAGAAGTGGGTGTGGATTGTGTTCGTTGGCTGCTGGGTGAAAGGGCTTTGTACACTGTAAGGTGTGAGGTCCAGGGGTGTGTAACCATGGCGCGTTTAACATCCTTCGCGAGGTCGCCCCTGGAAGTGTACACTGCTCCCGCTTACCTAAGCGGACTTCGAATGCAGTCCTTCGAAATGGATGGACCAATGCTGTTTCAGTCTCGTCGTACTTTAACGCACTGGGTGCTTGCTTCCGAGTAGTACTCGAAACTTTTTTTTTCTTTCTTTGATTTTTTTGTGTTGTTGGTTCGTATTCTTTTCGAGTTGGGTATGCGAATATGGCGTTCTATGTAGTTGGATATTGCAGCAATTTGTTCGTAGCTATTGTTGGGCTTGCTGTCTCTTTAATTGTGATTGTTGGCTTACATAATGCTTATTGAGTTATCGTCGAAAATCTTCGGTAGATTTTCTCCTTTCTTAGGGGAGGGGATGTTGTCACGGGTTAAATTTTCGCAAGTGATAAAGATTTAATTGTAAACATAAGCGTCTTCCTACCTTGAAATTTCCATTATTAAGGATCTATTTGGGTCGGGAACCGGTTGATCTGGTTCGGCACAGATAATCGCCAGCTATCATTTATTCTTGTAGCCATAAATTATCCCTGCTATCGCTGGAATTATTTTTAGAAGTATACTTATTAAAATTACGTTTATGAAACCTTGAGGTACTATTTCTCTTCTTTTGTCGATAATTTGACGTATAGTGTTCTACAGTCAGTATTCCGTTATATTTCTATCTTGCTTAATAAAATCGAAAATGAACGAGGGATTAGATAATGTTGAGATTTTTATCGATATCTTGATAAATAATAAGATTAGTCGTATCTAACGACAACTGTTTGTTCGTAAATTGGTAGCTGTAGATCCTACGGTTATTGTCCCTATAGTAGTAGAGGCCACCTCTTATTTCGACGTGTGTCAAAATTTTGTGCATGTGATATAAAAGAACCAGCTCTTTCTTTTACCAGCCTTTGTCGTAAGAACGTGGCATTGAGAAGATTTTCGGGGTTTAAGTTGTAATCTCTATTCATCGGAGACAATTCTTTTTGGATTTACGAAATTAAACCTCAGTTTTCCTAACGAACAAGTATTGGAGTGAGATTTTCAGTAGTTTTGTTGGATTCGTAAGGAAAATCGTTTTAGAGGATTTTAGGAAATCTTCTGTGGTGAGTACACGTTATTTATTCATGTGATTGTTCGATTCTTATGGTTTTTTCGTTCCCTATGAGTGTAGGTAGCCCATAGAGCAGACAGTAGGTAGATTTGGTGATTTAAAACCGTTCAGACGGTAAACTGTGGTAGAATTCCCGATTGGTGCAATTAGCAACGAGAATATTGTTCCACCCGTTTACCAGCCAAGGGTGTCACGAGTTTTAAGAAATAAAACAACCCTATCTTAATAGGTGAGTTACTATGTTATATTTTTTTTATATATAAGATCAATAACGCCATATAGACGCAATCTTAGTTTTAATATCTTGATTTTACATGTGTATTTCTTTGTGTATCGTATGTAGGTTTATTTATGTGAAACTAGACTCCTTTTGCTTATTCTTTTACTATTATAAATTAATTTTATGTTAAATTTTGATTTAATTTATTGTTATAATTTTGTCGTGACTAGCAAGTCAAATTTAAGTTTGTTGAGTACATTTAAATCATTAGTTTTGATCATTAATTGTAAATTCAGAGAAGTCAACTTCTAACTGTTGTATTATTCATTTAAATTCATTTTTATTCTTTCATTGTAGTACAAATTTAAGTTAATGTGTTCAAATTGTATTAAAGTTATTAAATCAAATTAATTCAAGGAGTCATTAAAATCTGTTTAAGCTATTGTTAATACCGAATTACGATTTTAGGGTCCTAGTTACGGGTTTAAGTCCTAGTTATAGGCTGAAAACGTAGATACAGCGCTAGATACAGGCTTTAATTTTGGGTGCAGACCTGATACTTAGTTCGAGCTTAAGTTATTGTGGTTGGTGCAAGCCTATTGGTTTTAGAACAGGCTTGGTTTTTGGAACCGACCGAGATTTAAGTCGCAACTATAGTTAGTTAAGATCTATTTTTCTTGTTTATATTTTTTTTTATTGTATTGAGTGTGATCACACATATTGGTTAATTTATCTTTTAATATTATTCATATATTCTTTTTTTTTATAAATATCAAAAGCGTTGTCAAGCACGAGGCTTGACAGTTTTGTAATTCTTAATATTTCTATTAAAGAAGGGTCTAGTTGATATTTTGTTTTATTTAGCTCACTTTATCGTTATTTTTTTTTTATTGTGCAATTCAATTAGTACTGTTTAATATTTTGAATTTATTTAATTATCTCCAGTGGGTGAAGTAGTGCCTGGAACATCAGGGGTTTCCGATTTTAACCGTACAAATCGGTGGCGCACTCACTTTATTTTGCTACTTACCCTCTACGGCTGAGCTGGGCACAATTTGCCAGTAGAGAAACCACTACCGAACTCAGCTGGAGTTGAATTTCAATTAATTAATTTATTAATTTTTCAAAATTTGATTTTGTTTTTAATTTCATTAAAATACGTGGCAAACCCTGTGTGGCCCTTGACCAGAAAAGTGTGACGACGACTGCTCTAGAAGAACTCTGCACTTATGCTCATTTCCATTCACATCAAGTACATTAACTAGAGCGGTAGGAAGCAACCTTAAACTATTGCTTGAAGAATGGCGGAAAGAGTTTGAGTACCTCCCGGATTGAGAGTGTTTATATCTGAAGAACTCAAAGATGGAGCTTCATTGTTTTTGAAAGGGTTAAGATGCAACAAAGAATGATGCTTTTTACCGCATGTATGGCATATTTCGGACAAAAAAAAAGATATTATATGGTACTGATGTAAACTTCATACTTTACAGTTTTGCAATATAGAACTACACGTAAATAACGAATGTCGCCCTCTATTGGCCACTAGAACCAACTAAAAATTGGATGTAGTTATGCATAAAGGAACCAACCCACAAATTATGATATTCCAAGTAAGGGCACCATGTAACCTAAAAATGTACAGTTTACAATATGCAAAACCGAACCAAGCCTTAAAAGTAAATGGTGCCGCCATCTATGAAAAGTAGCATAATGCATATTTCAAAAAGCTTATATCGGAATCTGTATAATGGAACCATGTGCTTGGTTCCTTTATGCAAATTACAATTTCGCGCCTTGCGCTTATCTTGGTTGATGGTTTTATGTATAAACGAACAACACATCTAAAAAAAATATAATCAGTTATGTCTATTTCAAGACGCAAAAGCAGTTGGCTCACAATGTAAGTAAATAAAAAATCTCGTAGAATATAGAGTTCGGGTTGTTTTATTGAATCTTTAGCAAATCTTAACCTCAATTTTTCACATTTTTAGAAACGCATTACATCCGAAGATTTTTTTGAAACTTCAGGATTTTCAAGTAGGAGCATCGTCGCAGGCAATAGTGAGCTGCCCACAACCTCATCGTGTAAAGTAGATGCAGATGAAGAAAATCGTGCTCCGGTGGAAGAAACAAATATTGATAATGCTGAAAATCACGATGAGGTTGCCGTTATAAACTCTGAAGCTCCAGAATTTTCAGATGACAGTATAGTAGATGCCAATTATGAGCTTTCCTCGCCCTCATCATCAGAAGCAGATCCAGAGGAAGATAATACTGATGCTGAACGCCAAGACGAGGTTGCTATTAAAAGAAGACCGTCACAAGGGAGAGAAAGAAAATATAGTAATCAGACACTGCAAATAAAGAAAATCGTCGCAGGCAATAGTGCGATGCCCACAAGCTCATCTTGTAGATGCAGATGAAGAAAATCATGGTCAGATGGAAGAAACAAATACTGACAATGCTGAAAATCAGGATGAGGTTGCCATTATAGACTCTGAAGCTCCAGAATGTTCGAAAGATAGCATAGTAGATGCCAATTATGAGCCTTTCTCATCCTCATCATCAGAAGCAGATGCAGAGGAAGAAAATACTGATGCTGAAAACCTGGACTAGGTTGGTGTTAAGAGAAGACCGCCACGAGGAAGAAAAATATGGTAACCAGACACGGCAAATAAAGAAAAAACTCATGAATAGTAACAAATCTTGACAAATTTACAAACTATATGATGAAATTGGACTTTGACGTGTTGGGGTTGACTGAGACTTGGCTAGACCCCGACATGCCAAGTTTCACATACAGACTTCCGGAATATAGATTTGTAAGAAAGGACAGATTGGCAAGAGGGGGTGGCGTTGCGCTTTATATTAAAAATAATATAAAATTCTCCTTGATTAACTTAAACTTTCCCTTTTTTGAACACATTGCAATAGAATTCACTGTAAAAAATATAAACTATATACTTATTAATATTTACAGGCCACCTTCTGCTAGCGAATCTGTCTTTCTAGACCAGTTTGAGGATTTACTGGGTTATGTAACCGTTGCACATGAGAACATTGTCACGGGTTCAAATTCACATTAGTATAATTTAGCGCTTACCTTAGGTATTCTCCGTTACTAAGGAGTAAATGGTGACAAGTTCCAGTTGATTTAGATTGATTATAGTTAGTCATCAATTTATAAATATATTCAGTGGTTGCTAAAATTGGTTTTGTAGTCAAGTATTATTTTTTATTATGGTTTGAATTATTGACATTTCATTTTCATCTGTTTGTAAGTGCAACTTCTTTCTTTTTGTCAATAGTCTGACGTGTAGTGTTTTGCAGCCAACGTTCGGTCATATTTTTAACTTTATTATTTGTATCAAAAATAAATAGGGAAACTAAGTAATGTTGGGTTATTTATTAAGAAACCCTATTTTAAATAGGTGAGTTATGTAATTATATTTTTAATAAATTAATAACGCCATATAATCACAATCTTGGTTAAAATCTCTATTTTATATGTGTATTTCTTTTTGTATCGTATGCAGGTTTTATTTTTGTATAACTAGACTCCTTTTTGTTTTTTTTAACTATTAAAATCGATATTTTTGTACTATTACAGATTAATTTTATGTGAATTTTGATTTAAATTTATTGTTATACTATTGTTGTGACTAGCAAGTCAAATTTAAGCTTGTTGAGTATATTTAAATCATTAGTTTTGATCATTAATTGTAAATTCAGAGATATCAGCTTCTAATTATTGTATTATTCGTTTAAATTCATTTCTATTCTTTTATTGTCGTACCAATATTAGTTAATGTGTTAAAATTGTATTAAAGTCAGTAAAGTAGAGTAATGTTATTGTATTAAATTAATTCAAGGAGTCATTTAAATCTGTTTAAGCTAATGTTAATGCTAAGTTACGATTTTAGGGTTTTAGTTACCGGCTACAGTTTTAGTTACCGGCTACAGTTTTAGTTACCGGCTACAGTTCTAGATACAGGTGTTAATTCTAGAAATCCTAGTTAGGGATTTAGTCCTAGTTATTGGTTGAAGTTTGGTTGCTGTCCTGATACTTAGACAAGCTTAAGTTATTTGAGATTGGTGCAAGCCTATTGGTACTGGGAACAGGCTTGAATTTGTTGCAGCCTAAGTATTGGAGAAGCCTAGGACGACGAGGAACCGTATCTAGCATTTCAGATAAGCTAACTAGATTTAAGTCGCGGTTATAGTTTTAGTTAAAATTTAATCTTCCTGTTTTTTTTTTGTATTGCGTGTGATCACACATTTTGATTAATTTTCTTTTCAATATTGTTCACATATTCTTTTTCACTATTTTTATATATCGTTAGCGTTGTCAAGCACGAGGCTCGACAATTTTGTAATTATCAATATTTGTTCATTAAAGAAGGGTCTAGTTGATATTTTTGTTTTATTTAGCTCACTTATCGTTATTTTCAGTTGTTGTGTAATTTAGTTAGAACCGTTAAATATTCAAAATTTATTTAATTATCTCCAGTGGGTGAAGTGGTGCCTGGAACATCAGGGGTTTCCGATTTTAACCGTAGTAAATCGGTGGCGCACTCACTTTATTTTGGCACTTACCCTCTACGGCTGAGCTGGGCATAATTTGCCAGTAGAGAAACCACTACCGAACTCAGCTGGGGTCGAATTTCAATTAGTAAATTTATTTGATTTTCTGAATTTGATTTTGTGTTGTTTTAACTTCATTAAAATACGTGGCAAATTTTTGGCGCCCAACGTGGGGCCTATATTTGTTTAATTGGGCGAGTAATTGATAGTTTTTTTTTATTGTTTATTATCACGTATATATAAGTGAGCAAAGTAGTAACTTTTTTTGTATATTTTAATTATTGGCGTTATTAACACCTGATCACACCAATCGTGAAACGATTTACTTAGTTGCATATTTTTTTTTTATATATATATCATTGGTAAGTTATTTAACATTATCCATCGTTGCTAATTGATACCGAACCACAAGTTGTTGATTATTTGTTAAAAAGTTTTTAGTTGTCATTTATTCGTTTATTGTTGAATTTTGTTGAATTGTCGTTATTTTAATCGTATACTATGGAGTATAAAATGGATATTGGTTCATGAACTTTTAGTCCGTGGGATTTTAGTTGATTCACAGCCAACGGCCGATCAGATGAGGATGGCCCTGCGGCCAATTTTAAAGATGGAGAGAGCGGGTACTTTCACGAGACCCCATATACCGTAGCAGATGTTAAGGGTGAGTTAGAGTCAATTCGTAGGTTGTTGTCAGAGGAAACGGTTCTTACGCTGGAAGGTGAAAATATCGATAGGAAATATAATTCTTCGTTGTCGAAACTAGTCCATATCTACCAGCGTACCCAACGCATTCCGGAGTCTGGATTAACAATTGAGGAGAAGTCGGAGAGGGGTAGATTGTTGTTGGAGGTGATAGTTGCCCTAGATTCTCTTGATATTGCTGCTAAGCGCAATCTGGAGCCTAGTCATATTGCCCACGATACAGTTGAGGAATCTTCACCTGTTCATTATACTCAAATGAAACCTTTAAATTTAGAAAAATGGAATGTGAAGTTCACCGGGGATGCTAAGTCTTCTGTTTATAATTTCCTGGATAGAGTTCGAGAACTTCAAATAGCTCGTAGCATCACTGAGGAACAGTTATTTTCCAGTGCCATAGATCTTTTCTCCGGCAAAGCATTAACCTGGTATAGGGCCAACATTGATAGGTTTAGCGATTGGCAGAGTTTGTCAGAGTTGTTGTTAAGGCACTTTGAACCACCTGATTATCGTGCCAGGCTATTTAAAGAGATTTTAGAGAGGACCCAAGATACAACGGAAGGGATAATCGACTATTTGTCTTGCATGAAAGCGTTGTTTCGGCGTCATGGTAGTCTTGCTCCTGAAGTGCAATTGGATTTGTTGGTTAGGAACCTGTCCCCTTTTTATGTTACTCAATTGCCTGTTGTTCGAACCATTGAGGAGTTAGAGGAAGAGTGTATGAAATTAGAAACGAAGAAGTATAGGGTAGAAAATTATGTGCCACCTTCCCGTAAAAGAAATCAATTTTTCGAACCTGAATTTGCTTTTGTGGAGGTACAACCTATTCGGGAGAACCCCGATCTTCAACAGTCGGGAATAGGTAGAGTTGACACGACTATTAGTAGAGCTGATCGTTCTTCCAGTGTTCGAATTTGTTGGAATTGTCGAAACCCCGGACACGTCAATAGGAATTGTCCCAACTCTAGGAAGGTTTATTGTTATCGCTGTGGTGCCCTTAACGTTACCATTAAGAACTGTCTGAAATGTAAACAGCAGGGAAACGGATCCCGGGAGAATCGTTAGGTCGTGACCTTTTCTCCCAGTGCCGTATTAACACGACCAATTCGTCAGTAAATGTAGTAGACAACTGTACCGTCACCCCTGAAACCACCACCGACAAGTGGTACGCTAGGATGTTATTGAAGGTTCAGGACAACCCCTTAAAGTATCCGTTATGGCGTGTACAAAATGGTGCCCTTTATAAGTTCGTGAAGCCTGGTATTCCTAATTTGTCGCCTCTTTCAAACGATTGGAAATTAGTGGTGCCTAAAGACCAACGCGGCCCCATTCTACAACGCTGTCATGATTTACCATCTGCCGGACACGTAGGCGTAAATAAGACCTTTGGGAAAATCTGTCATAACTTTTACTGGCCCAAAATGAAAATTGATGTGTCTAGGTATGTTCGTCGTTGCAAGAGTTTTGCTCAGAATAAAGTTGAGCAAGAAGCACCAGCAGGGTTGATGGGCGATCGTCCTGTAATATCTGAACCCTTCCAGGCAATAAGTCTAGACTACATTGGACCCCTTCCTCGATCGAAAAAAGGTTACCAGTATATCCTAGTGGTGTCTGATAGCTTCAGTAAGGCAGTCTTCTTATATCCGTGTCGAACCGCTACTGCCAAAAACTTGACAGAAATTATGGAAGGTTTCTTTTTGTTGTATGGAGCACCCATGACTTTAACTTGCGATAACGGTGTTCAAATGAAATCGAACGAATTCCGGAGATTGTGCGAAAAATATAATATCGGAATATTCTTTACCGCACATTACAATCCACGCGCTAATCCCACCGAACGGCACAATAGAGTTATTAAGACCATGTTACGTACATTTGTAAAGCAGGATAACCACAGGACCTGGGATGAGCATCTTAACGAAATCGGCTGTGCAATCAGGACAACGCCAAGTGAAACCACTAAATATAGTCCATACTTTATTCTTTTTGGTAGGGAACACAAACTTTATGGAACGGATTACGAGGATAAACTTCGGACGGACCCAATTGAAATCAATGATTATGCTAAAAACCGTTGTGAGAGCTTTGCGAAGCTATATCAGCAAGTTCGACAGCGTATAGAGTCCGCAAGAGTGCAAAATGCAAATCGGTATAATCTGCGACGTCGACCTCTATCTTTTAGTTGTGGGGATAAAGTTTGGAGAAAGAATAAAGTCCTGTCTGATGCTCTGAAATTCTATTCGGCAAAATTAGCGCCAGCGTATCTTGGTCCTTTTGTTGTAAAGCGTAGGTGTGGTTCTTGGTCCTATGAACTCCAGGACGAGTTAGGGAATTCGAAAGGAATTTGGCATGTTCAGGATTTGAAGCCTTTTTATGAATCACTCGCTCCAGACGACAATTCCTTGTAGTATGGTTGATTCTTTGGTTGTTTCTCTTTTGTAATTTTCGTTATTTCTCTTATTGTTCTCACTTTTCTGTTTGGTGTTTTGTTTTGTCGGCCTTGTGGCTGGAGGCCTTAAGAATTTCACCACCCGAGGATATTCCAGGCGGAGTGGGTAAGAGTCCCCTAACCTTAACACTTCTGGGTTCAAGTTTCGCTATACCTTGGGTTGTTTTATTGTTATTCCATCTTACCTATCGTCACTTGAACCCAATCTTTTCAACAATCCCATCGTTGATTTCTTTTGTTTTTGTCGGCCTTGTGGCTGGAGGCCTTAGAATTTCACCACCCGAGGATATTCCAGGCGGAGCGGGTAAGAGTCCCCTAACCTTAACACTTTCTGGATCCAAATTTCGTTCTGCCTTAGTAAACTTATCTTTACCATTATCTATATTTAGTTACATCGTTTTCCTGCTTGTTTGGCTTTAGAATGACCTTATGGTTTTGGCTTTATTTGTAGTGGTTCTACGGCACGTTTTGTGTGGATTTCGAGGCCAAACCTTTTATTTTCCGACCGGGCCATTGGTTGTTGAGTGCCCGGTGGAAAAAAAACCATTTGTTGGGATTTATTGAGGAAATTTTCAGTCTGTTTGGTAGGAACTTAGGTCATGTAAACTTATAGTATCTTTCGTTGTTTGGATTCAAACCTTGTTCAACACGACCATCGTTGACTCTTCTGTGCCTTGTGGATGGAGGCCTAAGAATTTCACCACCCGAGGATATTCCAGGCGGAGCGGGTAAGAGTCCCCTAACCTTAACACTACAGGATTCGGAACTTCTGTTATCTGTTTTCATTTTATCTTGTTTCCAGTCCCCGAATCCGTATTATCTTACGTTACTTCCATCAGTAATTGTATTGTGTTGCTTCCATCAGCATTTTCTAGTATGCTACCGTCTCTTTCCTCCTCCCAAGTATTTTTTTTGTGTTTTATTGATCACTGCGTTACCCTATTTGTGTCTGGAGCGAGGATTAGGCATACTGTACAGTAGATAAACAAAGAGAGCACGGGCTCACTACTTCCAAATTTCGCCGCTAGATGGCGCCACAGGTGGCGGCGCTGTATTCTTCTGTTTTTTCGAATGGTCTTTGACATTTGGCGCAAGCAGCCAATTCTTCTTTTTTCAAAAGGCCTTTGAC
The DNA here is from genome assembly GCA_964028335.1 of Altica lythri. Lineage (NCBI taxonomy): Eukaryota > Metazoa > Arthropoda > Insecta > Coleoptera > Chrysomelidae > Altica > Altica lythri. The sequence continues at coordinate 94,780,993 of OZ034801.1, read as the reverse complement.
ATTTAGCGCAAGCAGCCAACTCTTCTTTTTCGAATGCCAAAAAGGCATTAACGTTGTATCTCGTAAACGGCCGAACGGATTTCGTCACGTGACATATCATTGTAAAGGGGTTGCTGTATAGGGTAAGATGAAGTGCCAAAAAGTCCTTATTGATATTGCCAAAAGGGCATTATAGCTATATCTCGTAAACGGCCCAACGGATTTCGACGTATGACATATCATTGTAAAGGGGTTGCTGTATAGGGTAAGATTAAGCGTCAAAAAGACCTTATTGATATTGCCAAAAGGGCATTAACGTTGTATCTCGTAAACGGCCAAACGGATTTTGACGTGTGACGTATCATTGTAAAGGGGTTGCTGTATAGGGTAAGATGAAGTGTTCAAATCTTCTTTTCGCTACCAACTTTACAGTGCTACCAACTTTTGCGTTAAATACAATTAAATTTTAAAAAAATTCTTTACAGAATTGAACCCGGGTCCCCCGTATGATAAACAAATACGTTAGCCACTACACTATCGCAGGATTTAATAAAAGGTGACAAACAATAGTAGAAAAAAAAAATAATAAACAAGTCTTATCGCAATAAAGAAAATATTTTTTAAATTAAAATGTTAAAAGCGCGTGACCTTGGCGCAATAGTTGGATCGCGATGTGTGACGTAATCGACTGATGTGTGTTAGAGTGATCACAGACTTTGCTTTCGCTATTAATAATAAAACATATCATGGAAAATATTTAGTTTTAGAATGGCTTCGAGAGAATACAGTCAAAAACTTGAAGAGTTTTGTGAAAATATAAGAAAATTAAACCAACAAATTTCTGTCTACGAAGACCAAAAAGAAGTATTAAAAAAATTGAAAATTTAAGTTTGTGGGACAAAGTTTTTGAAAAATATTTACCAACATCATCATCAACGCCCACAAGACGAATAAAACCATGGCCTTGTTAAAAACAAATTTTGTTGTTTTAACAGCAATATTAAATAACATGCTTTACGTTAACGTTCCGCAAAACGTTGCACATATTGGTGTGTGTTTAGATATAAACGGAACAAAACAAGAATGCAATACATGGCAAATGATGAGTCAGGTGTCAGTAAATGATGGAAAATTGCAGGTGTTTGCATTAAAATTAGTGGAATCGCCTCTTAACTACAAACTAAAATTAATCTTTAACGACAACTCTGAAGGAGTGGGGGAATGGCGATCAAATCTTCAAATCCCAATGCAACAACTAGAAATTACTATGGAGGATCCAATGCAACAGCAAATATGTCAAGTAGTTCAGATAACATGGGCAACGTTAGCAGGAGTTTGCTTGTTAATCATGAAAATTTTGGTGAAAGAAACCAAAAGAAGAATGAAGCGATGAAATGTATTTTTAAATAATAATAATAACAATAAATATTTGTAAACTTTTAAAAGGTGTTTTAATAAAAAAACCTTAATTTTTGTTTTATAGCTTTATTTAGGTAATACAGTATAATACAACCAATTATACAAAGAAAGAATATTATTATATGCACACATAAATTTGCCGTTGGCGTGGTGACGACATCCTGAATATACAGCTTCAAAATTTTTTGTTGCACAGGGTGTCCCATCATAATTTACAACATCATAAATTAATACATGGATTCCAAGTTCTTCGCATTTTGCTTTTAAAAAGTCAATTTTTTGATTTCCTCTAACATAAATCAAATCAACGTTGCCAAGTAGGTGTTTCTCCAAAATTACAATGACATCGGAATAATCTACATCTCCAGAATCGTATCGTATTCCATGTAAAATTTTTTCCAAATACCGCGTTGTTTTTTTGTCTTTGGCAGTCAACTCGTGGAATGGTTTAGGCGGTTTAAATAAAAAATTCGATTTTATACCACCAATCTGAATAGCGATTTCTTTTGGATAAAAAACTTCATCGATTATAAATCCTTGAATGTCGACTACTGCAATTCTCATGATGATGATGATGACGACGATGAAACTTCTTTGAAAGCTGAGCAAATACTAAATAGGTAGTAGTTTATATTATATTTTTAACTATTTCTGTTAGGGGATAATGCTCCAATAAACAATCGTGAATTATGATACAATATGCTTTAGTATTTTTAGGAAATCCTTTGTTGGCATCAATTTCCAGACGTACATCAACAGTCGATGATTTTATCGATTCTTCTTGCTTAGAACAATCAATAACAAACAAAGCACGATTTAGGAATGCTAGTAAATCCAGTAATGGTCGTTTCACTGATACTCTGTTGTAACTGGAATTGAATTCGCTGTAATTGTAATGAGCAAGCGCAACGTCGTTTTTTTCAAAATCAAGTTGCATTCTTTCATTGGGAAAATATTCACCATTCAATGCGAGTCTAAGACCTTGTAGATTTACGTGATCAAATAAAGACGGATCTGCAGTTTTCAGATTTCTCCTATTAGTTTGGAAAAATACAATAACATATCGAGGTTTCTCTATTGCAGACGTCGTTTTAACAGCCCAAATTTCTTGTTTTGCTGCTGCAGTCAAAGATGGTAGCTCATGTAGTTCCCATTTTCTAAACGGAATTACGATTGGACGATCGCTTTGAATTGATCGCATCAATTGTTCTTTAACGAAATCATTTGGATAAATATGTTTAACTTTCAGTTCCATCGAATGAATCATAATCTGTACGGTTGTAACAGTAGGTACGCCACCGGTACCTGGTTTTTCTGTTACAATAACGCTATCGAGATCATTACGAGCTCGAACGAATCGAATCGTTTGTCGTCCAAAAGTTACCATTGGGTAATCATTGAAACTGTTGAAGATGTGTTTAAGCGGCATCAGTAAACTAAATGATTTATCAGCAGCATTGAGAATAGAATTTGTGGGATAATTCCAACCGGCAATGGTGAGGTGACGAGAATCTTCTTCATTGTAACATGTTAAAGCTCTTACAGTGCTAACAATTCCAGGATCTCGAACTGTTTCTATATGTCTTGCACTTTCGCTATACGTACACGAATCGAATAGAAATGCTCCAAAGTTTGGTGTCAAACTAACATCGCCATTACCAGTTATATCCAATTTTCCTTTAATAGCCAACAACGTATCATGCATTGCAAAGAATGAGTCCACCTGATTTACACTAAATTCTACAATGTCGCTGCAGCTAAACGATTTGATGAACGGTGTGTAAGATCGGTATTCAGATTTTCTAATCGATTCATCCTGAGTCGGCTCTCGATAAATATCAAACATTGGATCTTGAGTTGTTCGTATACGATTCATTATTATTATTGTTAATAACTTTGAAACCAAGAGCTTTCAAAAATAAAACGTTGTCTCTAGTAAGTTGTCGTCGCTGTCGTCCTACTGAACACTTTAACGACTTGTTCAATACTGCAGGCTTCTGAAAATATGAAGGTGCTATATAGTTGAAAATTAATCCCATTCTTTCAACTCCAAACCCAATATACTTCTTTCACCTTGAAAATTTACAGGTCTTGAATTTTGATCCAATGCCAGTATAGTAATATTTGTAATCTCAGGTATATTAATCACCGGCAAATATGTGATATTTTTTGGAATTTCGTCGATAGCGTAACCAGGGTCTACGGATATACCAAACTCGTGGATAATGTGAGTAGGTCTGTTGTTGTAGAAGGCTCCGGTGGTAATGTTTGTTTCGAAACGAATCGTTCGTACTTTAACAATTTCCACAGGTAGATCGGAACTATGCCTTACGTTCGGTTCCAGAATCCTCTTTGAGAAACCCAACATTCTGCCTATACTGTCTTCGCGCTCGAAATTTATTGCATGTTGACTACTGAATATTTCACACTTGAGTGTATTATTGTTGGGTTTCAATGAAAAAACGTCTTCAATCTTTGCATTTGATGGTATATTTAGTAAATTTCTAATTGTCTCTTCAATATCGGAAATTTCATAGCAACCGGTATTTAACGTTATTTTCTGCAATTTAGTTTTATCGTTATTTTCGTAATAGTAAAAAGCATTACTGCCATTCTCTACATTCGGTATACTGTTATACGAAAAGAAAAACAGAAATGCCAACTTGTATTGTTTATTTGGATCTAAACTCAAAGGAACCGGAGGAGTCCAATCAAATTGATAATCACGACTTTCTAGCGTTAACAACATAACTGTTGGAGGTTGAACAAAGAAATAAAATTTTATATCTTTAACATTTATTTAAATAATTTTTTACAAGCTCATTACATTTTTCTAAACCTAGTTTACATATATTGCAATTTCCTTGTGATTGCGCAGGTCCATCAACATGGGTGGTCCATTCAGGACGATTATGATGAACAAAGCAGGGCAGGCAGGTTCGCAATTCAAAATCCAATCTATATTCAAGCGGCAACTTGTACCAAACTTGTAATAATTCACAAGGTTTTGCGTACCTTTTCAAATAACGAATAGGAAAACAAGCCAATTCTTGTTCAGTAAAGTCAATCAGGTTCTTTTCACGATTAATGTACGCCAAAACAGCCTCCATCGTATAGAAATTCTAAACAAAGATGACCACAGTTGATTTGGTTAAAAGTTTGATAAGGATCGTGATTGTAAACAATTTTCGTTGCAGGTCCCAGATACTGTACAAGTTCTTTCGGCGGTTTCAACTTGCCAAATGAATCAAAATATTCGACGTTATTGTTAATCTTCCGATACGCCACCCAATGAGTTCCATGATTTTTGCTTTCATCCAAATTTAGGATTGCGCATTCACGTTGAACAGGACCGGTTTTAGGCAATGTGTCTCGCATAAATACACCTCTGAAATTTGGGATTTTTAAAAGTTTAGCATATCGTTTTAGTTCAAAATCATATAGTCCTCGATTGGGTAGCTTGCCTAGTTTTTTTTAAGAAAAAGACCAAAGCCTCCTCTGGCATTTTTTCGTAAATATAGTCCTTTACCGAGAGATTCCATAGCTTTGTTATGTCGATGTTCTTCTTCCAATTTTTTTTGTGCATTTTTCGCATCAATCACAGTTTTAGCGATTCCAGCAGCTCCGCCAGACAACGCCCCGTAGTGCACTTAGCCCTGCGAACAACGGAATTAACGGTAGAAATCCTCCGGATTTTGGTTCGATGGGAATGATTCTAGGTACTTTAACCTGTTTTTTTCCACCAGCATTTTGTACAGCTACCCTGGCTGCTTTTAGAGCAATACTGGTTGCTCGTTTTAATGTAGCCGAAGGACCAGCTTTTTTTATATCTCTCTGTATTTTACTTATAATATTACGTTTAAACGATTTCGGTTTTTTTACACCCATACCAAGTTTACGTTTAGCTTTCATTGCGGTGGTAGTTAACCAAGCTGCAGTCTTTTCGCCAATTGATGCGTCCTTAGACTTTACTCTTTCCCACGCTTTATTCTCTAGAATCTCGTCCGCTTTATGTCGTTCCGCTAAATCTTTATGCTTAGAATATGCAATGTCGTGTTCTCTGGCTGCGTCGTCCAGCAGGTTAACACCCGTATCTCCACGTGCAAGTCTTTTATGTAATTTAGTTCCAGGACCCAAAAAGTTGTAACCAGGATAATGTAACTCAAACGGTAGATTATTGATTAAACTGTTGAGCACACCTTCACCTTCAAACACCAACATGAGAAATGAAATGATTTTAGAATTACTACACTACTTATACATTGAAACATTAAAAAACATGTCAAAACATGAAGATCGTTCAGCAAGAACACACACTGCCGATTGAAAATTTAGATGGAGGAAACGATCAAATCGCTGGCAGTAAACATGGTCCACTGCTACCAAACTCGTTTCGAGCGCTAATCTGTGGACCCAGTGGGTGTGGCAAAACAAACGTTATGTTATCATTACTGTTTCATCCGCATGGCGCAAAATTTAAAAATGTTTACGTTTATTCAAAGTCATTGTATCAGCCCAAGTATAAATTGTTGGAAGAAGTGCTATCAAAAGTTAAAGGAGTGGGATATTTTCCATTTAAAGAAAACGATAAAGTTATTAGTCCAAATGAAGCAAAGCCGAATTCAATTTTTATTTTTGATGATGTCATATGCGAGAACCAACAAAAGATTAGAGAATACTACAGCATGGGCCGACATCGGGATATAGATAGCGCATTTCTTTTGCAGACCTACTCGAAATGCTGTAAACAAATTTGTAGAGATAACAGTAACCTAATTGTACTTTTTAAACAAGATGGTATTAATTTGAAACATGTCTTTGATGAACACGTGTCACCGGATATGAGTTTTGAAGAATTCAAACAGTTGTGTTCGAAATGTTAGCAAGAAAAATATGGGACAATGGTTATTGCGAAAGACTTTGATTTAAACAACGGTCGGTATCGAATCGGTTTCGATAAATACATAAAATTGTAACATTGCGTTCAGTATTCGACAACATGTCAGACAATCCAGTTGACATTGCCGTTCGTAAGAGAAAAATTGCCGAACTGGCTCGATCGATTCGAAAAAAATATAAAGCGTTACAATTAGGTAGAGTTGAAACGGATGAGACACTAAATAAATTGTTTAAACCTGTCACAGAACAACTACACAAAATATCAAAATCTTCTCTAAACCAAACAGTGATCTCTCATCCTCAACCAGTCAACGAGCCAGAGCCTAAAAAAGAACCAATTAAACAAAAAGAGGAATCACCTAAACAAAAAAAACAATCAAGCATACCTGAGTTTGTAAAACTCGAAAATGTTGCCGAAACTACTAGTGATGATGATGATGATGAAGTATTCTATGAAGACGACAAACAGGCTGTTAAAGATCTTAACATTTCAGAAGATGTTATTAAGGAATACTTGGATCAGTATCCCCCAATGGCTCAGCCATATATTCTAGATCATTGGACAGAAAAAGCTAATATAGATACGGTTTATGGTCCTACTTACGATGCTGATACATCTAAATGGTTTCTGGGTGGCAAACAAATCGACTTTGATAAAAAGCATGGATTTATTATTACAGAAGGCAAACAGATAAGAGGTACACCGGGTCTGTATGAATTAATTTTTAATGATGTACCTAAAAATTTCAATGATGATGATTTACAGCGTTATGGAACAATACTAGAATTAACAAATCCTCATAAAAACATTAAAGGACACCTTAAAGGAACAGAACGATTCAAATACACACATATCATAAGACCTCTGGCTATCTTTCACTTGCAAAAAGCTTCGGGCTCTGGGATGCAAATGGTTTACAACGATAATAAAATTGACCTTCAATATTGGGACGATCCAAACGAACTTGTTGACAGGCTTCGGCTTTTAATAGCATCAAAAGAAGCAGGAAATACTTCGAATGATAATGAAATTGTTGCAATTATTGAGGAATTAAAAGAAGCACGCATTATTGCTTAAACATCATTACCACAATGAGTGTCGACAAATTCGGACGTACTAAACATGATATAGGCAATAAAAAACTATTGCTGATGTCTAAACCAACCTTGGTTCATACTGCAAACGGTGATATTGATTTTGAAAATTTAAAACTTTGTAATGTTAAAGATCCTGACTCAGACAGCGATGCCGTCAATAAAAAATATATGGATAATAATGTGCAAAAGTTGACTGAAAACATGAATGCTATGAATAAAAGTTTAGAATCACAAATAGCGGCTATTAAAAAGAATATTGCTGTTTTGATCGATACAATTACTATAAATCAACAGAATCTGCTTGATGTTCGTGAAACTATTACTGCGATGGATTTGACCATAAAAACATTGGAGAATCGATTAGTACAAAATTCCTAAACATTTAGTCACAGTCATGTTTTCAAAGAAAAAGGTTCAAGTCGTTAATGAGCTGCATAAACCGGCTCGAAAAAATTATGCTCGTCGACGAACAATTATTAAAGGTTTAGATGATTTATGGCAAATTGATTTGGCTGAAATGAGTTCTTACGCAACTCAAAATCGATCGTTTAAAATGATTCTAGTGGTAATCGACTGCTTCTCGAAATTTCTCTGGACTCGACCGTTGAAATCGAAAACTGGCGAAGAAATCACGAAAGCTTTTGCCGATATTATAGGAAAACGCAAACCGAAAAATCTTCAATCTGATCAGGGCAAAGAGTTTTACAACACAAAATTTCAAAATCTAATGCAGAAACATGGCATAAATCATTACAGTACATTTACCAAGATGAAAGCAAGTATGGCGGAAAGAGTTATTAGAACGCTGAAAACGAAATTGTACAAGCATTTTAGCTTACACGGTACGTACAGGTGGATAGATGTGTTACCGAAAATTACAAAAGAGTACAACGAAAGCAAACATAGAACGATTGATCAAAAGCCGTCTCAGGTAAACCGATCCAATGAAAAAAAGATTCTGAAGCAACATTATAATCATTTGAAAATAGCAGGCCCGCGAAAATATAAAATTGGAGATGTGGTGCGCATAAGCAAGGCAAAGCATCTATTTGATATAGGCTATACACCTAATTGGACTACGGAGCTTTTTAAAATTACCAAAGTGAACATAACTAATCCTGTAACATACATGTTGGAGGATTTACATGGATCGCCAATTAAAGGAGCATTTTACGAGGAAGAGCTACAAAAGTAAAAAAATCCTGATGTTTACCTTGTTGAAAAAGTGCTGAGGAAAAAAGGCAATAAAATCTACGTTAAATGGCTGGGGTTCGACAGTTCGCATAATAGCTGGATCGAAAAATCTAATATTTTATAAACTTCCTTGTTTCTTATTTTGAACATTTTTTACACGTATTCTTATGACAAACTAGGTACGTTTTCACAGCTTTCGGGGGCCTTTTTGATTCATATCATCTATTGCTCAAACCGTTCAGTCTGCAGTCCGACTAAAACTGTCCTTAGAAGCAGAAGCAATTATTTTTACTTAGTTTCAACACAAGTTTTATCAAGTATTAGATGATGACACAAGACAGTGGTTATTGTAGTGAAAACTTACCGTCATATTCTGAGAGTAGTAGTAGTAGTAGTAGTGAAGATTCTATCTATATGGAAGAAGTAAACAAAATTGTAAATTTTTACGAAGACAAAGCAAAACGTGAAAATTATTTGCTGCTACAATCATCTTTTGCAATTGAGGGGTATGTTATAAAAGTTGGTTTATCTCCTGCAAGAACATTTTCTCCAGCTATTATTTTATCAGAATACTGCAAGCCAAGTAAATTGTCGTTTGGGAAAATGGAATGGCTTGACCTTATTGACTATTTAGATAAGATGAGTTTGATCCAGAGTGCATTTACATTTTCCTGTGGAGATTTTTGTACAATACGACAGTTGGTATCCGATGACACCAGGTTCATAGAAGTTGAAAAACATGGCGTAAGATATCATCTAACGGAAAAGGATGCAGATGAACTTGTAAGAGTACATCATTGTATCGTAGCTTATCAGATTTCACTTCTAGAAAATATTAACTTTAATTGTTATTATAATAATGTTATAGATATTGTAAAAAAAAATTTTGATTATAACTGGTTTAAAGGATTAGATGTATTTTGTGAAATATGTACTGATCCTTTATTATGTAACGCTTTGCGTCAGTATATTTACTTTTATGAACAAAATGTAACAAGAGATTTAGAAAATATGAAATAAACTTTTATAAAAAAAAAATAATGACTTTTATTTCAAAATCGATAATAATAGCATCAAAAAATGTTATTTTATCGTTACAAAATTCATGAACGTCACAGTTCTAAAATGTAAAACGTCAAAACGTTAAAACAGCGTTAAAATTTGCCGTTTCAACGTTTTAAAAAACTGATAAGAAGAAATTTTCGATTTACATGTATTTCTTATGGAAAAACATCATTTCAAAGTGACAAAAAGTGACACTTTTCATCGTTTTTTTCGTTATTAAATTCATGAACGTCAAAGTGTCAAAAATAGACGTCTAAACGACGAATTTGAACGTTATTTTGGTCGTTTCAACAGAACATATTTAAAAGAAAATAATACACCATAGATTCAGATTAAAAATTTATTGTAAACATAAAAAAATTTTAGATATACAATAAACAATAGAAAACTAAAAACTAACCTAATTACTTTACAACTGTTATTTAATGTTAGATATACAATAAACAATAGAAAACTAAAAACTAATTAATTTACAACTATTTTTTATTTCCCAATTATAAGTAGCATTAATCGAGCATTATATCGCGATGGCCCCATGCTAAAGTGTCAAAAGATCCATTACATAAAAAGCGTTTATCATCGTGTGGACTTAGACCGATTTTGGTTTGTTCGATTGTAAACACATTGTGATTGTAGGAACGGAACGTGCATTGGTTAACTGTTTTCAATTTACTATCTCTCAGACAAGAAAGGTAATCATCAAAAGTAATTTTCTTTGCAACGACATTCTTTTTAACCCCTTTTGATTTTTTAACGCATTTATTACCCTCTGTTAAATACGAATACATTTTTGAACGCAACCCCACAAATTCTGTTAAAAGTTTGCCGTTGCATTCATCTTTCATTAATCCTATGACTTTTTTATTTAAGAGTGAAATACCGTACGCATTGTTTGGTTCATAGTCTGAGGTGTCAAATTTTTCTGAATAGGCTTTAATTAATTCAGTATAAACATCATTGCATTGCAGTTCTAGAAGAAACGCGTCGGTATCGGTGTATAGGAGTTTACAGTTGTCTACACCCATCGTAGAAAGTAGAAAACTGTAATAAAAGTCATACATACACGTCTTTGACAAATCAAGAATCGACATGCCAATGTACAATGGTTTATTAAATACCAGTTCGGTTTTATGAAGCTCTATCGCTACAAGGTTTTCGTCAAAGATTTTTCTCGAACTAAACCTAGGACTGCTTATCAAGTTCTTTGCTCCATATCGACCCTCCCAAGATCTAACGAGTTTAACAATTCGATGTTTCCTTATATTCTCCATGGTTTTTCCGAAGACTGCATTGTTCATTAATTTATATAAATTCTTTTCAAAATCGTTGTTAGCAGCCGTTCGAAGAGTTGTATTTAAGTCAATATATTTTTTTAACCATGGGCTTTGTTGAAATTTCAACACTCTGTGAATCTTTTTCACGTTCAATCCATGTTTTGTAGCCTGCTTTAAATTTCGATAATGTATTACGTATTTTTCTTTGTCATATAAAGTGGTCATCAGTTTTTGTATTTTCGATCCTTGGGGTTTTCGATGTTCTGGGCAAAACGGTAAATCGTTGTGTAGACCATGTAAATGCTGAGGGTATTCTATATCCACTTCGAGGATATATCCCTCATCAGCATCGTCTGGTATTTGAGTCACATCGATGTTTGTATCAGTCCATTGGAATCCTCCGTACGGAAGAGGTTGACTCATTGCCCAACCATATAAATTGTTTACATCGAGATACATTAAATATTTTTCAGATTCTGTTCGATTAAAATTTTGCATGTATCTGTTGTTTGCTTTAGCATATCTATTGCTGCATTGACTGACTCCTCCTCTTATACCTTTCTCTATAAACATGATTTGGTCTATATCTTTGAGTATTTCCAATTTAGATTTGGTATATTTTAACATTGCATCCCACGTATAACCGGGGAGCGTATAATACCAAGCAGGATCGAGACCATACGTTTTTCGGCATTTTTCACGAAAACATTCAAACACAGATGCTAAAAGCAAGATATCTGTTTTCATGTACAGCATGCTATATTCTTTTAAATTTTTTATTTCAAATGATTGCCAAACCTTTTGTGCATGCGTGTATAAATCGTCAGTAATATTTTCATCTGTCAGTGTGCTATAAAATTTATCTTTGGATGGCAGTTCCGTATCGTCTAATTTTTCCATTGAATCAATGTATTCATAAGGAAACACCCCTTTTCTACTTAATAGTTCAAACTGTTCAGATGTTAAATTGGGAAATTGTGAACGTAGATAATGTAGATCTGATGGTTCTAGTAAAGCAGACAGTTTATCTAAGGAGGAATCTAAAAATCGCAGCGAGTCTATGAATCTAAACTTTACTTCGCTCTCGTCATTACTTAATGTACATGAAATGTATTTTTCTTTGTTTATAGGAAGCAAGCTTATACTACCTTTTTTGGATAAATCTCTAATTAAAAAATGTAAGTCGTATCCCAAAAAGTTATGAAAGACTACAGGTACAACAAACTGTTTTCTAAAATTTAAGTTGCAATGCTCATGCGCAAACCCTCTAAAATCTCCAGAGAAATGACAATGGACTCGTACGATAGTATCCTTCTCTTTGAAGGGGTGCTCACATATATGACATGTTGTTGCAGTAAGTAAATTAGGCTTGACAATCATTGGTTCAATATGTTTAATTTTGTCTTCAATAAATTTAGCCATCCTTGTCATTTCAGCAGCGAACCAATCCATGGAGACTTCTCCACAATATTCATTGTAAAATGATAGCGAACTATCATAGGAGCAATTAAGATAATATCCTGCACTATACGCCTCGTGTTTCTGAAACTTTCGTGTGTGTTTTCCCAAGTTCTTGTTATGAGGACGTAGCACTGACTCAAAGTCTGTATAAATGACAAAAGGTGTAGTCTGCTTGTATACATGGTTTTTAAACTCTACATGATCAAATGGTGGGTACGATATTTTGCAATTGTTTAGATCTTTGCAGTATTTATTATGATTGTGTAACTTTTCCTGACTACTAAAGTAATTTAAACATCGATCACAAATATATTTTTGCCCATTATGTTTGTTAACTTGACTTGATATTAGTCGAGATAAATCTTTGATTAAACAATAGTGATATTTGATATCTTCATTTTGCGTATCCATTGATGGAGCTTCATAATCATTTAATTTTGGAAAGTATTTGTTCTGAATAAGAAATAAATTTACATGTTTATTTAATTTTTCTTTTGTTAGTCGGGCAGGATAAATTGTGTAAACCGGTTTATCTTTCGCGGCATTTAATTCTAAAGCGTACACATTAATTGAAATATTATTTAATTTTTCAAATTTTGAAATAGTATTTAGGGGCATTGGCATGTCCAATCCGTCGGTTTTCAATACGGTTGTATAATGAGGATACGATGAGACACGATCTACGTTTTTATTAACTGGATGCAATGATGCTGTTACCGACCAATAAAAACATGCTTTATCTAAATTTTTAATATTAATACATGCTTGCTTTTTTAGTATAGGATCAGGTAGCTTAATGTATGATGAAGCACCGTTACCTATCTCATATTTATTGATGTTAATTTCCAGTGAAATAATTTTGTTTAAAGCCCATCCAGACTCTTTAAGTTGAAATTCCGATAATTCACTCATTACTTTATCAACAATTTTTTCATTGAATAACAATGCAAGATCCGTACCTGCATCTATTACTGCGTTTTTTGTGTTAAAATATTTAAACTCCAAAATGTCTTCGATTTCCCTAGATTTTTTAATAAATTCCCCGCAAAATGTTGTATTTACTTTAATCATATTAAATTTTTTCAAACTGTTAGCTATTCTACTCTTAATTAGCCTAAACGCATCACCAAAAAAACTATTAAGGTCTTTATGTTTTAAATTAACGACAACAGCAGTCCTAATTCTTGAATGAAAAGCAGATTCTAAATCGACCCATTTTACCCCTGATTTTTCTGTTAACCCCGATCCCTGTTTAGATAAATGAAAAATTTTTTCTTTTATTGATTTTAAATGTCCCAAATTTTTTTGTAAATTTCTAAGTGTGCCAATATCCAAATTTCCCCTCCGAATATCTGTATTAAAACTGCTAACATGCCGTTTAATTTGTTTTATTAATTTATTTGCTTCTCTATGTGACAAACTAGTGATTAACGCTTTATATGCTTTGAAAATATTGTCAACAATAGCATTAGACCTATCTGCAATGTTACTCATAATTGTAAAATAAAAATTCTTATCTTTGTGGGTATGTAACAGAAGATCTCTTGCACTTGAAACTGAACTGGATGTCAAGAGAGCTCTTGCACTTGAACCAATTGTTTTCCACCAAAAATTTGCTCTGAATCGGTTTAATCAACTCACAATAAAATTCACCTAAAAATTAAATAAACTTAACTGAAGAAAAATGAAATTACATAATCTCAAAAATAAAATTAATAAAATTAAATCAACTCAAAAATAAAATTAATACAAATAAATCATGAAAAATAAACTTAACTGAAGAAAAATAAAATTAAATCAACTCAAAAATAAAATTACATAAACAAATAATTAAATAAACTCAAAAATAAAATTAAATAAAATAAAAATTCTTACCTTTATGAGTATGTAACAGAAGAGCGCTTGCACTGAACTGGATGTCAAGAGAGCTCTTGCACTTGCAACTGAACTGGATGTCAAGAGAGCTCTTGCACTTGAAACAATTGTTTTCCACCAAAAATTTGCTCTGAATCGGTTTAATCAACTCACAATAAAATTCACCTAAAAATTAAATAAACTTAACTGAAGAAAAATGAAATTACATAATCTCAAAAATAAAATTAATAAAATTAATAAAATTAAATCAACTCAAAAATAAAATTACATAAACAAATAATTAAAGAAACTCAAAAATAAAATTAAATAAAATAAAAATTCTTACCTTTATGAGTATGTAACAGAAGAGCTCTTGCACTGAACTGGATGTCAAGAGAGCTCTTGCACTTGCAACTGAACTGGATGTCAAGAGAGCTCTTGCACTTGAAACAATTGTTTTCCACCAAAAATTTGCTCTGAATCGGTTTAATAAACTCACAATAAAATTCACCTAAAAATTAAATAAACTTAACTGAAGAAAAATGAAATTACATAATCTCAAAAATAAAATTAATAAAATGAAATCAACTCAAAAATAAAATTAATACAAATAAATCATAAAAAATAAACTTACCTGAACAAAAATAAAATTAAATCAACTCAAAAATAAAATTACATAAACAAATAATTAAATAAACTCAAAAATAAAATAAAATAAAATAAATATTCTTACCTTTATGAGTATGTAACAGAAGAGCTCTTGCACTGAACTGGATGTCAAGAGAGCTCTTGCACTTGAAACAATTGTTTTCCACTAAAAATTTGCTCTAAATCGGTTTAATAAACTCACAATAAAATTCACCTAAAAATTAAATAAACTTAACTGAAGAAAAATAAAATTAAATCAACTCAAAAATAAAATTACATAAACAAATAATTAAATAAACTCAAAAATAAAATAAAATAAAATAAAAATTCTTACCTTTATGAGTATGTAACAGAAGAGCTCTTGCACTGAACTGGATGTCAAGAGAAAACAACAATAATGAAGAAATAACCTCCAGACCACTCTTTAAATATGTACGACTTAGCCGACACACATAGGCGTCGATAAAAATTAAAACCTAATTGCCGCGTTTACAATATATTCTCTATGTTGTTTTTTATATTTACTAATCATATTATGTGACGCTACTGTCTACAAATTCCAAACCTTTATGCATCGGGATGACTCATAGCTTCCTGATAAATAACTGCATTAATTAGGTCATCATTTTTATGTATATGATATAAAACTGATTAGTTGCATTTCTTATCTTTTATTGTTTATTCATTAATATGATGTCATTTCATAATCACTGCAGGTGGAGCATAATTCAGCGATTAAGCAGAAATGTGAAACCTATAAAATGATAAGGACATTTTCTAAGAATAATTGTTTCACATTGCGGTCCAACTATATTTGTTTATCATACGGGGGGACCCGGGTTCAATTCTGTAAAAAATTTAACGCAAAAGTTGGTAGCACTGTAAAGTTGGTAGCGAAAAGAAGATTTGAACACTTCATCTTACCCTATACAGCAACCCCTTTACAATGATATGTCACGTGACGAAATCCGTTCGGCCGTTTACGAGATACAACGTTAATGCCCTTTTGGCATTTGAAAAAGAAGAGTTGGCTGCTTGCGCTAAATGTCAAAGGCCATTTGAAAAAAAAAAAGAATTGGCTGCTTGCGCCAAATGTCAAAGACCATTCGAAAAAACAGAAGAATACAGCGCCGCCACCTGTGGCGCCATCTAGCGGCGAAATTTGGAAGTAGTGAGCCCGTGCTCTCTTTGTTTATCTACTCTGTACCTACATTTTTTGTACCCTATGAGTTTATAGTTTAGGGGTAATGTTGTGTTGGGTTCGTGTTGTGGATATTAGTCCAGTTTAGTTTGGATGTTAGTCTTGGTTAGGTTTTAGTGTCCTTTTTGCGGTTTTGTACTAGAAGTAGGTTAAGACGGTTTATTTTGTTAGTCCCTAGGTTGTTAGGGAATTATGTTAGTTGGGGGGGTTTCTTTTTTTTGTGGTTATTAGTCTGGGGTGAACTTTATCACTCTGGGTCCCGTCAGGTCCCGGGCTTCGGCCCAAAATGTCCCTCCGTGTTTCTTTGCTTTACGGCCTTAGGCTCCGGTGGGTGCTGGGTCTGCACGGGGTGTCGCCTTCAGTGGAACCCGAGGGAAAACTGTCACTATGCGGGGGTTCACTACTGCTGTCAGAGTCAGATGACCTTGCGGGGCCTCCCGTGGAAGTCTCAGCAGTACCGGAATCTTTGATACCTTTTAACTTGTCCCTTTGTTATTCTCCGGCGGAGGTCTAGAAGTGGGTGTGGATTGTGTTCGTTGGCTGCTGGGTGAGAGGGCTTTGTACACTGTAAGGTGTGAGGTCCAGGGGTGTGTAACCATGACGCGTTTAACATCTTTCGCGAGGTCGCCCCTGGAAGTGTGCACTGCTTCCGCTTACCTAAGCGGACTTCGAATACAGTCCTCCGAAACGGAAGGACCAATGTCGTTTCAGTCTGGTCGTACTTCAACGCACTGGGTGCTTGCTCCCGAGTATTACTCGAAACTTTGTTTTTTTTTCCTTTCTTTCTTTGTTGTTGTTGTGTTGTGAGTTGTGATTCTTTACGAGTTAAGAATGCGAATATGGCGTTTTATTGGTTTTATTGTATGGGCTTGTTGTCCCTTTTATCGTGACTGTTGGCTCATTTAGCACTATTGCGTTATCGTCGAAAATCTTCGGTAGATTTTTTCCTTTCTTAGGGGAGGGGATGTTGTCACGGGTTCAAATTCACATTAGTATAATTTATCGCTTACCTTAGGTATTCTCCGTTACTAAGGAGTAAATGGTGACAAGTTCCAGTTGATTTAGATTGATTATAGTTAGTCATCAATTTATAAATATATTCAGTGGTTGCTAAAATTGGTTTTGTAGTCAAGTATTATTTTTTATTATGGTTTGAATTATTGACATTTCATTTTCATCTGTTTGTAAGTGCAACTTCTTTCTTTTTGTCAATAGTCTGACGTGTAGTGTTTTGCAGCCAACGTTCGGTCATATTTTTAACTTTATTATTGGTATCAAAAATAAATAGGGAAACTAAGTAATGTTGGGTTATTTATTGTTAGCTAATTAAAATAATAGGATTAAATGTATCAGATGACCTCTGTTTGTTCATAAGTTGTTGGCTGAATTAACTATGGTTATTGTCCGTATCTTAGTAGAGGCCATCATTTTCTTACTGAAGTGTGTCAAGCTAAGTGAAGTTGGTACATCGGGGACCTCTTCCTTTTGACTTCTGTCTCTTGTAGTGAACGCGTGTTAATCAGAAAATTTTTGAGAACTTAATTAGCATCCTTGTACATCGGGGACAACTTAGGTTGGATTTGCGTAATTAAGTTTAATCTGTTTCCATCGAAAACTGTGTAGGAGATATTTTCTGGATTTTGGTAAATTCGGTGGAAACTACGGCTTGTGTCCGGCTTTTTAGTGAGATTTTCTATTGGTGAGTAGGACATGCGTCTTTATCCATGCAATTATTTGATTTTTATGGTCCTTTTTGTCCCTTATGAAACAGACAGTAGCGGAGATTGGTATTTTTGAAACCTTTTTGGATAACAATCGTGGTTGGAATTTGTTCGACATTGCATTTAGCAGCGAGGAAATTGTTTTTTTTTCTAAAAGTTACCCAACTATCAGCTGGGATATCGTCTAACGGAGTAAAAGAAACCCTATTTTAAATAGGTGAGTTATGTAATTATATTTTTAATAAATTAATAACGCCATATAATCACAATCTTGGTTAAAATCTCTATTTTATATGTGTATTTCTTTTTGTATCGTATGCAGGTTTTATTTTTGTATAACTAGACTCCTTTTTGTTTTTTTTTAACTATTAAAATCGATATTTTTGTACTATTACAAATTAATTTTATGTGAATTTTGATTTAAATTTATTGTTATAATATTGTTGTGACTAGCAAGTCAAATTTAAGCTTGTTGAGTATATTTAAATCATAAGTTTTGATCATTAATTGTAAATTCAGAGATATCAGCTTCTAATTATTGTATTATTCGTTTAAATTCATTTCTATTCTTTCATTGTCGTACCAATATCAGTTAATGTGTTAAAATTGTATTAAAGTCAGTAAAGTAGAGTAATGTTATTGTATTAAATTAATTCAAGGAGTCATTTAAATCTGTTTAAGCTAATGTTAATGCTAAGTTACGATTTTAGGGTTTTAGTTACCGGCTACAGTTTTAGTTACCGGCTACAGTTCTAGATACAGGTGTAAATTCTAGAAATCCTAGTTAGGGATTTAGTCCTAGTTATTGGTTGAAGTTTGGTTGCTGTCCTAATACTTAGACAAGCTTAAGTTATTTGAGATTGGTGCAAGCCTATTGGTACTGGGAACAGGCTTGAATTTGTTGCAGCCTAAGTATTGGAGAAGCCTAGGACGACGAGGAACCGTATCTAGCATTTCAGATAAGCTAACTAGATTTAAGTCGCGGTTATAGTTTTAGTTAAAATTTAATCTTCCTGTTTTTTTTTGTATTGCGTGTGATCACACATTTTGATTAATTTTCTTTTCAATATTGTTCACATATTCTTTTTCACTATTTTTATATATCGTTAGCGTTGTCAAGCACGAGGCTCGACAATTTTGTAATTATCAATATTTGTTCATTAAAGAAGGGTCTAGTTGATATTTTTGTTTTATTTAGCTCACTTATCGTTATTTTCAGTTGTTGTGTAATTTAGTTAGAACCGTTAAATATTCAAAATTTATTTAATTATCTCCAGTGGGTGAAGTGGTGCCTGGAACATCAGGGGTTTCCGATTTTAACCGTACTAAATCGGTGGCGCACTCACTTTATTTTGGCACTTACCCTCTACGGCTGAGCTGGGCATAATTTGCCAGTAGAGAAACCACCACCGAACACAGCTGGGGTCGAATTTCAATTAGTAAATTTATTTGATTTTCTGAATTTGATTTTGTGTTGTTTTAACTTCATTAAAATACGTGGCAACATTATTATAGTCGGCGATTTAAATATCAACTTTTTAAGTAATACAACATACACAAACAGACTAAAAAACTTGTTACAAACCTTACAATTTAATCAACATATTAAAGAGCCGACGAGGTTTAATTTTACAAATAACACATCTAGTTTAATCGATATAATTATTACTAGTCAAAAAATACAATGTATAAATTCAGGATCATTGGCAATATCTCAATGTGTGACGGATCATAACCTGGTCTACACAGTAATGAATCTGCCTAAAGTAACCTGCCGCAAAAAAACTGTCACGTACAGAGACTACAACAACATCATTTATGATTTAGTAATGGAAGAAGGGATAATGCTGGATTGGCAGCAGCTTTTCGTGACTGATAGTATTGACGAAAAAGTTCAGATTTTCACGTCTAATATAAATAAAATTATAAATAAGCATGCTCAAATGAAAACCAAGAAAATTTCCGAAAAACCTTATTTGCCATGGATAACGACCAACATAAAGCAGTTGATTAAGCTTAGAGATAAAGCACATAAAAAATATATGAGAACAAAAACGGAAGGGTCTCTACAGTACTACAGACAATTGAGAAATTTTACCAAAGATGCTATAATACGGAAAAAAATCACATTTTTTAATACATTTGGACAGAGTAAAGGGAAGGAATTTTGGAAAACATCAAAAAAACTCAATCTTACTTACAACGTAAATCAATCTTATATACCAGATAATCTTAACAATGCGACAAATATACACAACTTTTTTTCAGAAGTCGATAACAAAAACAACACAGTTTCTACAGATTTGATAGAATTTTATAAAACCAACAGACTTACAGACAACACTGACGAGTTTAATTTTACACTATTGGACAGGGAAAATTTAAATAAAATCGTCTCCAAAATATCATCTAATGCAGCGGGTGATGATGGGTTAACAATAAAAGACATAAAATTATGCTACCCATTTTGCGCAGATGCATTGCTGAATATAATCAATTCGTGTATTTTAAATTCATTCTATCCATCGGGCTGGAAAAAAGCTATTATTAAACCATTACCTAAAATACTTGAACCAAAGGAGTTGAAAGATTTGAGACCAATTAGTATACTTCCTGTCTTATCTAAAATTTTTGAAAAGCACTTATATGGTGTGTGGCCGCTTAAACAAACTGAATGTGTTGAAAAATCGTCTATTTAAAAGTCTAGTGAAAAACTTGTACCTACTCTGAAAAATTAATCAAAAACAGTAAAATATACTGTGTTAGAACATACCAAACAGCAGCAGGAAAAACTGTATGTATTACTGTGTATTACTTGTAGAAATTCACATACCATCTAAGCCTAACCTAAAAATAATTGTCCAGTCAGCAACACATATTGCTGATAACACTATTAACAAATTTTTATTAAATATCTAAAGGTGACCACGCACGGAAAAACAATAAAATTAATTAACCAAAACAACAGCAGAATATTATGGAAGAAGCAAAGCTAATCTTAGAAGAAATTAAGAAAACAAGAGAAGATTTAACGAAACATATAGAAGCTAGCGAAGTCAGAATTCGACTCGATATAGAAGGACAAAATCACAAGATAAAGAAATTAACTGAAGAGAATCACGACCTCAAAAAAAGAATAGAGAGTTTAGAGTTTGAAAAGCGGAAAAACAACATAATTATTTTTGGACTAAACAAGCCAAAAAATACAGTTACACTTTGCCAAGACATCAAGTCGTTTCTAGGAGTTGAAATATCCACTAAAGAAATTAACAACTACTACACTCTTGACAAAACTAACACGCCACCTGTTAAAGTGGAATTAATATCATTTTTACAAAAGAGAGAAATATTAAAAAATTGCTATAAATTAAAAAACACAAACATAGCTGTATCAAACGACCTGACGAAACAAGAACGGGAGGAACAAAGATTAATAAGATATTTTCTTACAAAAGAAAAGGAAAAAGAGAGTGGTAAAAAGTGCTTTATCCAGGGAAATAAATTAGTTATTGGCAATCAGAAATATTCTGCGAACGAGCTGGTTGAGATTGAGGAAGTAGAAGGAAATAGAAACACTTATAATAGTGACCCAGAAACGACAACACACCGAGCTGAGAAAACAGAAGAAAATAGTGTACAATCCGTAGAAGTCGAGCAACAGCTAATAAAAGAAAAGAAAAAAAAATTGAAACAGGTAACACCAGATCTACATAATATAACTCCAAAGAAAATTCCAGCGAGTCTTAACCCTAATAAAAACAATAGATTTTTACGTTCCACATCTGTATCGTCTCAAGAGAAATAAATTTCTATTGGATACATCTATACTAAACTTTTCTTTGCTTATATATGTCGTACCCTCCAATATGAATATAAAAAACATTTACACGTACTTCTACTAACAAGTGCTATATATTTAAGCTAAATATGAACGATTACTTACGGGACTTTGAAATAACTGCACTTGACACTTTTCCATTAGAAACACTGTCCGAATTAAATACAGTTTTTAAAATAAATGCACACTTAAAAAATTTCATTATTATTAATAATAATATTAGAAGTATACAACATAACTTCGATGAGTTCAAAATATTTTTAAATGAAATAGAAACCGAAATACACTGTGTAGTCTTAACTGAAACAAGAATAGTTGGCGATATAACAATATTTAATATACCGGGTTATACAACACTATATAATCATGGATCATACAATCAATGTGATGGTGTAATAGTATTCATCAAAACTGAAATTTATATTTCTCATGAAACTATTAAATTTGATAACAGCCATATAATTAAAGTAAAAAGTAACTTTCATAACAAAATTATAGAAATAAATGCATTGTATAGGTCTCCATCGGACCCAGATCTAATTGGCTTTATAAATAATCTAACCATGAGACTAGATAATGACATAACAAATCCTGATATTTCCATATATACGGGAGATATCAACATTGACCTCTTATCCAACGCAGCCCCTACACAAATGTATATTGACGCTTTTAGTGAATACGGATATATATCAGCAATCAATACTGCAACTAGAGTACAAAAAAGCTCAAAAAGCTGTTTAGATCACATATTTGTTAAATGTAAGAATTTTCGATACGACACAATTTTGCCATTTACTATAGATACAAACATAACTGACCACTATACAACATCTGCACAGATAGTTTTTCCCTACACAAATACTTATTCAGTGGAACAATGTGAAAATAGATATATAACGCAGCTAAATTCAGTAAAATTAATAAATACAATAAAATTACAAAACTGGAACACACTATACGCCTTTGATGATGTAGAATCTGCAACAAATGAATTTATAAAAATCTTAACAAATGAGATCGAACTGTGTACTACTAAAATAAAGTTAAAAAACAAGATCAGAAAAAGGTCAAAGTGGATTACACCATCTATAATAAAATCCATTAATAAAAAGAATGACTTGTATAAAAAACTAAATAAAAACCCAAATAACCATCTATTAAAATTAGAATACAAAAATTATAAAAAAAACGTTGAAAATATTATTAAAACAGCAAAAAGCGAATATTATAAAAAAACAATTGAAAAAAACAAAAATAACAGCAAATTCATTTGGAAAACCATAAATGAAGTTTTAACAAGACCTGAAAAGGTACAAATTAAAAAAATCAAATCCAAACAAAACGAAATTATCACCTCGGAACCCGAAATATCAGAACATTTTAATGAATTTTTTATTAACATTGGCAAAGACTTAGCTAAGAAAATTAAGAGATATCCTACATTTCAAGATCCTAAACCTATCAATCCCCACTCAATGTTTCTAACACCCACAGATCCCATAGAAGTATCTGAAACCATTTCTCAATTAAAGAATAATAAATCGCCCGGATATGATGGTATAAAAGCTGAAACCTTAAAACTTATATCAAAATATATAGCTATTCCTTTAGCACATATAGTAAATAAAATTTTCCAGCAAGGTCATTTTCCTTCTGCTCTTAAAACTTCTGTAATAACATATATAAAAATGGCGATAGAAATGAGATGGGTAATTATAGGCCAATAGCACTAATTACGAGTCTTGCAAAGGTTGTTGAAAAGCTTATGAAATTGAGAGTAACTAAATTTATTGATAAACATAATATCCTTTCCAAACAACAGTTCGGCTTTAGGGAAAAAATGTCAACCCAAGATGCCATTGTATATTTAACGACAAACATCTATGAAGCAGTAGATAAAGGAAAACCTTCAATAGGTGTATTTATTGACCTAACGAAGGCTTTTGACACAGTTGACCACACCCTTTTATTACAAACAATGGAAAATATAGGCATACGGGGTATCGCATATGATTTGTTTGCCTGTTATTTGAAGGAGCGTAGACAAAAAGTAAAAATAAATAAACATGAAAGTCGTGAACAAATAGTCATGTGTGGAGTTCCCCAGGGAACCGTGTTAGGGCCTTTGTTGTTCATCATATACTTAAACAATATATTCTTACTGCAAGACAATAATAACATTATAAGTTTTGCTGACGACACTGTTATAATTTATTCTGATGACGACTGGTTTAAACTAAAACATAAAGCTGAAAAACATCTAAGAAAACTTAAAGAATGGTTTGACCACAGACTTCTTTCTATAAATTTTAAAAAAACCTTCTACTTACCTTTTAGTTCTCAAGAATCATCCCTCCCAACATTCAACCTTGATATTAGAAAAGACATAAAAATTGATCATGCCAGACAAATTAAATATCTAGGTGTAGTTATCGATAGTAATATTAAATGGAACGCACACATTGATTATTTACTTAGAAAACTTAGAACAATATTATTTAGATTTCGGCAGTTTTCTGAGATTTTAACAGTTCCTCAAAAGAAAATAGTCTATCAATGTTTAGTAGAGTCACATCTTAGATACGGAATCACAGGATGGGGTGGCGTATGTAAAACACATTTAAACAAACTCGAAGTTCTACAAAGAAGATTCTTGAAAATTGTTGTTAACAAAAGTAGATTATATTCAAGTGACCTATTATACAAAGAAGCTGAAGTACTGGATTGTCGTCAACTATCTTTTCTTCAAATCTGTACCCACCAATTTACTAACAAAACAAAACTTCCAATTGGAAACCACACATACAATACGAGACAGAGGGAAAACTATACTTTACCATTAATGCTAAAAGCAGTGGGACAAAAAAGCTATGCTTATCTTGGCCCAAAAATGTTAAACTACTTCTTACAACAGCAAAATGGCGAAATAAACAACAAAAATATTAAAATAAAACTAAAAAAATTACTGTTAACTTTATCAAGGCAAAGTATACAAAATCTTTTTGAATAATCTTCTTTTAACTTTTTAACTTTCTTAAAATGGAAAAGTGTTAAGCATATAGTGTTAAGTAAACATACTAATATTATTGTAAAGTATATATAAAAAAAAAATAAAAAAAAAAAAAATAAAAATAAAAAAAAAAGAAAAAAAAAATAAAAAAAAAAAAGTCAAGACATTAAGATGTAATATTAAATTGTTAAAATTCCCATATATTTTAATGTGTTTTGATAAATATATATATATTTTTTTTTAATGTGTTCAGATAGGAAAATACTCTGATTATTGTATTATTCTATTCATTTAATTGTTTTGTATTAGTTGTACTTACTCACATACAGGTATCTAAAACCTCGTGAGTTTTCTTTATTCATTATGTATAATTTTAAATGTAAGTATTTGAAATTGTAACTATAAGTATTGAATAAATTATTATTATTATTATTATTATAATCAAATTGAGTCATTCGTTGAAATTAACAAAATAATACCAGATTGTCAGTCAGGGTTCCGGAAGAATTTTAGTACCACTACAACACTAGTCAGCATTTTGAATGACATCAGAGAAAATGAAGAACAACAAAACAGTACTTGTATGACCCTTCTGGATTTCAGTAAAGCATTTGATGCTATTAGTCACGAGATGCTGTTGGCAAAACTTCATTACTTTGGCTTTTCTAACAATGCAGTCAATCTCATGCATAACCTACTGAAGAATAGATTTAGTTGTGTTATTATTAAAAAAGACTCGAGTGTTGACAAGTCAGAATTTAAATTAGTTAAAGATGGCGTTCCACAAGGTTCGGTAATTTCACCTCTGTTATTTTCCATTTATGTTGCTGACATGAAAAACTGTATTAAATTCTGCAAATTTAAGCAGTTTGCTAATGACTCCCAGTTAAAAATACCTATAAATAAACACACTATAATAGACACTCAAAATAAATTAAATGCGGACCTTAAATGTATATCTTCCTATGCAGAAAATCACAATTTACAATTAAATGCATCTAAATCGCAAATAATAATTATAAATAAAAATAAAAACGCCAGAGAACTTATCGAA
This sequence comes from Altica lythri, assembly GCA_964028335.1. Taxonomy (NCBI): domain Eukaryota; kingdom Metazoa; phylum Arthropoda; class Insecta; order Coleoptera; family Chrysomelidae; genus Altica; species Altica lythri. The sequence goes on along the minus strand of OZ034801.1, from coordinate 94,755,275 downwards.
AATACATTACAAATTAACATTAATAACAACCCAATACCCATCATAAAACATGCAAAAAATTTGGGCGTTATCTTTGATAATGAACTCTCTTTCCAAAAACATGTAATGAACAAGTTAACTGCAGGATATCTCAGATTAAAAAATTTATATAAAATAAAAAAATACTTAACATCTAATCAAAAATATTATCTTTGCAACACTCTTGTCTTGTCCCTATTTGATTATGGTGACGTAGTTTATGGCGACTCTATATCTTGGTTACTTAAAAAGTCAATCCAAAAAATCCAAAATAGTTGTGTAAGATTTTCATATAGAATTCCGTATAATCGCCATATAACTCCTTACCTTAATCAACGTAACATCCTAAAAATGGTTTATCGAAGAAGGCAACATATGTATAATTTTATATACAAAATAGTTAAGACTGGGAAACCTCCATATTTAAAAGAAAAATTTTCAGATTTGTCTAGAAGACATACTACTCGGAACACTGGAACATTTCTTCTTCCGCGTCACAGAACTGCGGCTTTCTAAAAATCATTTTCTTATCTAGCTGTCAAAATGTGGAACGGGTTGTCAACAAGAACAAAAAACTTGTCTCTGGTGAACTTTAGAAAGTACATAAAAAACATGTTATTACAAGAACAACTTAACTAAATTAAATTATTAACTATTTTTTTTTACCATCTATCCTGCTGTCGAGTTTCTGCACACTGTCCGGCTTCTCGTCCTTGGCACTCTTTCGTTGAGTTTAGCAAGTTATATAAATACTATCTTACTTGACTTGTTAATGCCCTTTTCCCTCAACACAGTTCAGTTTTGGTTTAGTTTTTATTAATTTTTGGTTTAGTTTATTAATTTTTGGGTCTTTTCGCAAAGGTCTACCCTTGTGGTGGACTTTTTGTAATCGGTTTTATAATCGTGAGAAGATCCTTTTTTGTCTAAAAAATCTTATTTATTTTCTGCTGTATATTGTAATATTCTGTTTTTGACAAAATAAACTTTTTGTATTTGTATTTGTATAAATTACAAAGGAGTCCAAATCATGTCTAAACAATTGGAAAACTATCTGTGTAAATGCAAAAACCAGTGCCATAACAAGGTATCAGTAGAAGAACAAAAAAAACTATTTGATAAATACTGGGAATTGGGATCGTATGATGCCCAAACAAGCTTCTTGGGTACTTTCATTGATGAAGAGCCAACGAAGCGTCAATACTGTGAAAACAAAGAAGCGTCAAAAAGAAAATTTACCCGCGTTTACAAAATAAAAGGGATCAACGTTTGCAGAGATCTATTCATTAAAACGTTGAAAATATCGACTAAACGTGTCAATACGGCTATGGTGCAAATTAAGTCAGACAGCATTGTTGATAAGAGAGGAAACTGTAGTGGCCACAATAAAATTACACCTGAACGATTCAATGAGGTTATTAACCATATAAAGAAAATCCCCAAATATAAATCACACTACAGGCGAGAACAAGCACTTGACGTAGAATATTTAGAACCTCACATGACTATCGAGAAAATGCATGCCCTATATGCAGAAGAAGTTCAAAACCCAGTAAGTTATGAAAAATACAAAAACATTTTTTATTCAAGCAAGCCTTTGAAAAAAGATACATGCAATTTGTGTGATAAGTTGGATGCTGCCAATAAATCTGCTCAAAACGATGAAGATAGAGAAAAATTCAAGCAAGAACACACACAGCATTTAAATAAACAAGACGAAGCCAGAAATAGAATGAATGACGACATGCAGCGAGCTACAACAGAAGAAAATCTAGAAGTACTCACCTATGACATGGAGAAAACTCAGCCGTTACCGAGGATTCCGACCAATGTAATTTTTTATTAAGAGACAAATTTGGTTGTACAATACAGGAATACATTCTTGCAAACTCAATAAAGGCTCTTGCGACACATGGGTGGAAGGAAGTGCTGGTCGTGGGGCTCAAGAAGTGGGCTCTTGCTTGCTTAAGCACATAAAACTGCATGTTCCTGAGACTGTTGAAAATTTGATACTTTGGTCAGATTCATGTGGCGGGCAAAACAGGAACATAAAAAAAAATAATTTTGATGTTAAAAGCTGCTTTGGAAAGCCATCCAACACTACAGACCATTTCTTTGCGGTTCCTGGTATCAGGACACAGCTTTTTAAAAAACGACAGTGACTTTTCCGACATAGAAAAGGCCTTGAAGTTGCAACAGAGGATTTATCTTGATGATGACTATATAAATATAATCAAAAGCTGCCGAAAGAAAAATCAATTACATGTCAGTAAAATGTGCAACGAAGATTTTTGTGGAACAAAACAAATAAAAATCTGTTATTCAATCTATCTTTTTTTTTATCTACTGCATTGCGAATTCAGAAAATATAACATTACGCATAATACAACATTTAAAAATTGCAATAAGCAAAAAAGAATTCACTAAATTGCCTAAAACTGTATGATAGTAGAATATGTTTTCATCGTAAACCAAGTTTTAAGTCATTACAGTTATTACGCTACATTTTTTGTAATGTTGAAACTTACTTTCGCAAATATCTCAGTCCAAGGTTTTGTGGCTTGGTTCTTTTACGCATAACTACATCCAATTATAAAAAATGAAAAAAGTATTCTGCAATAAGACACCAAGGTTCTTTGGAGCACTGTTTCAAAACTCATATTACATTTAATTTCACAGAAAGGAAACCAAGGAAACTTGGTCCTGTGTTGCGAAATTCATATCTTTCAGATCTTTCATTTCATATGCACTATTTCCTACGACTCACTGTGTTGTGTGGTGTGTTGTATTCTTTTATTTTTCAAATAGTTCAATAGTTTATTATGGCTAGTAGAGGAAAATTATTAGTTTCAATGGCCTTACAAAATAATGAAGAGTCATCCTTTATATCAGAGGTATGTTCATTGTATTAGTGTTTAATGAAATAAATCTAACCTCAAAATCTTGGCTTGTCTGTTTATAACATATTTTATTATTGTAGGCTGTACCAAATACCGATGCAGTATCAAATATTAATATTAACCATGATACTACCAATTTAGCAAACCCAGAGTCAGAAGTTTTAACAGTAAGTATGCATGGCTAAAAATATTGTAACGGGATAACCGTAAAGGAAGGGACCTTAATTTGAAAGATTGTTATTGACAGTTGATTTTTAGAAACTTCTAAAAACACTGACTAGATTAAATAATGTTTCTAGAAAATTCTAGAAAGATCTAAACACACTGACTAAAATTAAATAAAGTTGTATATAAGGGGATGTATGGACAGTTAACGTCAGTTCAAGTTCAAATATTAACAAGTCTTCATTGTATTGCCAAGTAGTTAGACGTTATCCAGCAGAGTTCTGTGTATCTTAACAATTTTGTAAATAAATTGTGTAAAAGTCCCCATAAGTGTTTCAAATTGGTGTCAGGTGTGGGGTGAAGATACAAGAATGCCTGGAAAGAAAATAAATGAACTATTGGTGGCTGAGCTCAGAAAAGAGCTCGAAGAATTGGAGTTGGAAACTATTGGGGCCAAATCTGTATTGTTGAGAAGGCTCCGTGAATACTATGTAAATAATAATTTGGACCCTGACGCTGTGGAGTTTGAAGACCCAGTTCAAAAAGCAAATACTGAACTAGCGCAACAACTTTCACTGCAACACGAGGAGCTATCACAAAGAATGATGAGTCAGCAAGAGGAGCTATCCAATCAGATGAAGAGCCAGCAAGAGGAGCTGTCACAGCGAATGACGAACCAACAAGAGAAGCTTTCCAGTCAAATAAGAAGCCAGCGCGAAGAGGTGTCCCAGCTATCACAACGGATGTCTACCCTACCAGAAGAGTTATACAGTTCCTTCTCCCAGCAAATATCGCATTTGCGCTCCGAAATATGCAACTTGCGAGACGAGCAAAACCAGCAAGTGACCAACTTGAATCAGCAAGTGGACAACATGAATCAACAAGTGACCAACACGCGAAACGAGCAAAATCAGCAAGTTGCCAACTTGCGAGAGGAGATCAACCAGCAAATGCAGTCCGAAATAAGGAAGCTTCAACAAGAACAGGAAGCTTATCGTCGAAACCAGCCCATCCACCACGGCGACGAAGATGCAGAAAGGATGGAGACCTGCCACGTAGATACCGACTGACGAGGAAATGGGGAGGCGACCCAAGTACGAACTACGATGAAACCCCCGACCTTCGACGGGAAGACTTCCTGGCCAAATTACCTGAAACAATCCGACGCAGCGGCCAGAGCAAATGGATGGTCATCCCAGGAGAAGGCATTGTCCTTAACCGTAGCTCTGCGAGGCGAGGCTTTAGACGTCTTGCAATCATTGACACCGGATGAATCTGACAATTTTGACCTATTGGTAAATCGTCTAGAGATGCGTTATGGTCAAACTCATCTACAACCGGTGTACCGAATGCAGTTAAATAGCCGAAAGCGGAAAAATGGAAAGACTATCCAGGAGTTTGAGGCAGAAGTGGCAAGAATGGTACGGCTTGCGTATTCAAATGCAGCGGAGGATTTCCTGAAGTGCCTGGCGATCCAAACCTTCACCGATGGTCTTCGAGACGTTGAGTTGCAGCGGGCTGTACGGTTGGCACGGCCGAAGTCTCTTGTGGACGCCTTGACCATTGCCCTGGTGTTTGAGGCGGCGACGGAGGCCTCACGTGGAGTTGCTCGACTAAGGGAAGTCACCGGTAACTACGACCATGCTGTTCATTCCGTTAGCGACGTCGAAGCGGTAGTGGAGAGGTTAATGAAGTTATCTCCAAAAAGAAGGCGCCCAGTAAGATGCTGGAACTGCGGAGAACTAGGCCATATAAGAAATACTTGCCCCCAAAAAGAAAAATCTTCTGCTGAAGTACCCCAGCAGCAGAAAAACTAGAACGGGTCGACTCCTGGAGGGCGAAATCGACCCGAAACATTTCCGAAGCCCCTCACACCATTAAATTGGCAACTCTGCGACATCACGTGGACAGCTTATATGTAGATGTCCTCATTGATGGGAAGAACTTTAGCATGCTGGTAGACACTGGAGCTACGAAAACTATCGTTCGACCATACATCATTATGCGAAAGAAGATCTGGCCTACCAGTTGGAGACTGCGTTTCGCTACCGAAGATTCTCTAGAGTCTACGGTGAGATAGAGGTGACGTTACAGTTTGGTTCAACCTCTCTTGTTCACTCAGTGCTGGTGGCAGACGTTGATGAAGATGTTGTTCTGGGCATGGACCTTATGCTCCACTGTGGTTTCCATTTGGATCTTCGCCGACGTATCCTTTGTACTGGAAATCAAGAAATATTCCTGCATCGAAAACAAGTTGACAATGCCTCGATTAAGCTAATCGATGATATCGAACTTCCGGCGAGCTGCGAATGTGTCGTCACAGCGCGGTTGGATGGACTGGAGCCAGATGGTGCCCCAGCCGTGATAGAGCCGAAGAACCATGACCATGAATTAGGAAAAGGACTCCTTGGGGGTAAGACTCTTGTTAGATCCGCCAAAGAGGTACCCATCCGAGTTATGAACTTGAACGATCATCCAGTTCTTCTCCGAAAGGACACCGAAATGGGAAGTTTAGAACCAGTAACGGCCATAATTCACAAAGTAAACGTTACGGAAACAGATGAGACCAACGGAATTGAACAATTAATGACAAAATTAGATCCCTCTTTGTCAAAATTAGAAAAGAAACAGGTAAGAGATCTACTTTACTGTTATAAACCTGTATTTGGTTCTAGAAGTAAACAGGGAAGAATTGATGTTGTACAACATAGAATTGACACTGGTGATGCACGTCCGATTCGACAGGTACCCCGAAGGATGCCCCAAGTTAAGAAGGAAGAAGCAGATAGAGCCCTTAAAGAAATGATTCAAAATGGCATAGTCGAATCATCCAGTAGTCCGTGGGCTTCTCCTGTGGTATTAGTGAGAAAGAAAGACGGATCAATGCGGTTTTGTGTCGACTATCGAAAGCTAAATGATGTCACTAAGAAGGACAGTTATCCTCTGCCAAGGATTGATGATGCCCTCGACGCTTTGGCGGGTTCTACTTTGTTTTCTACCTTGGACCTTAAAAGCGGATACTGGCAAGTTAAAATGAATCCTGCAGACAAAGAAAAGACTGCCTTTATCAGTGGATCAGGGTTGTGGCAATTCACGGTCCTTCTGTTTGGCCTCTGTAATGCTCCTGCGACGTTTGAACGGCTAATGGAAAACATCCTGCGGGATTTGTCATGGGAAACTTGTCTAGTTTATCTAGACGACATCATCATAATGGGCAAAACCTTTCAGAAACATTTATCTAACCTGGAAGAAGTCTTTAAAAGATTACAGAACGCAAATCTAACATTGAATGTTAAGAAATGCCACTTGTTCCAGAGACAGGTCAACTATTTAGGGCATAACGTAAGCAAGGATGGCGTTGCTGTTGACCCCGCTAAGATACAAGCGGTTCAGGAATGGCCAACCCCTATCGACAAACATCAGCTCCAGAGTTTCTTGGGTCTTTGCTCCTATTACCGACTATATGTCAAGAATTTTGGAGACATCGCCAAACCCTTGACACGTTTGACAGAAAAAGATAAGTCCTTCTGTTGGGATCAGGAATGTCAAGAGGCGTTTGAAATATTAAAGAAACAGCTTACGTCAGCACCTGTTCTTGCTTAACCACTTCCTGATGGTAAGCTTATTCTAGACACCGACGCCAGCAATGTGGGAATTGGAGTCTTGTCACAGCTACAAGATGGTAGGGAAAGAGTGGTTGGTTACTTCAGCAAAACTTTATCGAAAGCTGAAAAGAACTACTGTGTAACTCGGAGGGAACTGTTAGCAGTTGTAAAATCCGTCGAACACTTTTATAAATATCTGTATGGCAGAAAATTCCTGATCAGAACAGACCATGCTAGTTTAAAGTGGTTACTTAGCTTTAGGAACCCAGAAGGACAGATAGCAAGATGGCTCGAAAAACTGCAGGAATATGATGTTGAAATCGAGCACAGACCTGGAACAAGACATCGTAATGCCGATGCACTTTCCAGAAGACCATGTCGACCTGATTGCCCCCATTGTACCTGTATGGAGCAGAACGAGGAAAAACTTGCCTTAGTGAAGGTTGTGCCAGAAGACGAGAGCTCTATGCTGGAAGAGCAACAAGAAAACGATCCCGTTCTGAGAAACATTCGGGAGTGGAAGAGAATGGACCGTCGTCCGTTGTGGAGAGAGATACCCTCATCCTCTCCTGCTTTAAAAGCATACTGGTCCCAATGAAACTCTTTAGTTTTGGACGGTGAGCTCGTTAAAAGACTTGTAGAAAATTCCGAGGGCACAGAAACAAGGAAACAAAAAGTGGTCCCAAAAAATGCTGTACCGGAAATTTTAAAACAGATGCATAATGATAGTTCTGGAGGACATCTGGGTATCACGAAAACGCTGCAAAAGATCCGAGATAGATTTTACTGGGTAAATTGTACTAATGATGTTAAAGATTGGTGTCGTAAATGCACTACATGTGCTGCCAGTAACGGTCCGCACCGAAAACCGAAGGCGGAAATGCAGCAATACCTGGTTGGAAGTCCTTTTGAAAGAATCGCAGTAGATGTATTGGGGCCACTTCCACAGAGCGATGTAGGAAACAAGTACATCTTTGTTGTCATGGACTACTTCACTAAATGGGTTAAAGCCTATGCAGTTCCCAATCAGGAAGCCACCACTTTAGCAGATATATTAGTTGAAGAATTCGTAAGCCGATTTGGGGTACCGCTAGAATTACATTCAGACCAAGGGAGAAATTTTGAGAGCAAGCTGTTTCAAGAAGTTTGCCAAAGATTAGGCATCCACAAAACGAGAACCACAGCGATGCACCCTCAGTCTGATGGAATGGTGGAACGAATGAACCGGACTATAACCAACTATCTGTCAAAAGTGGTGTCAGAATGTCAGAGGGATTGGGATCGACATATTCCACTATTTCTAATGGCAATTCGATCGGCCATTAACGAATCAACTGGCCAAACGCCTGCGAAGGTCCTGTTCGGTAGAGAAATGAGGCTACCATGTGACTTGACGTTTGGTTGTAAACCTGGTGAAGAAGTGGCCCGTGAACAATATGTAGTCGATCTTCAGAATCGAATGGAATATATACACAACCTGGTGCGTGGAAAACTACAATTATCTAGTGATCGGATGAAGAGGTACTATGACACACGGACAATGGAAAAGAGTTACCAAGTTGGAGATTTAGTCTGGCTCTATAACCCCCGACGGCGTCGAGGTTTTTGTCCCAAATTACAGAAGAACTGGGAAGGTCCATACACCATCAAGAAGAAGATTCACGATGTCATTTATCGGATCGTGAAAATTCCCACAGGGAAACCCGTCGTGGTCCATCATGATCGTTTGGCGCCTTACCAGGGAAACCACAGAGGAGATGTGCAGCAGTTCCAAGAATATGGTTTGGCTGGCTCAGGGAGTGTGCGGGATTCCGATTTAGGAAATACCATTCCAGGAGGAATGAATCTAAGGAGGGGGCAGTGTAACGGGATAACCGAAAAGGAAGGGACCTTAATTTGAAAGATTGTTATTGACAGTTGATTTTTAGAAACTTCTTAAAACACTGACTAGATTAAATAATGTTTCTAGAAAATTCTAGAAAGATCTAAACACACTGACTAGATTAAATAAAGTTGTATATAAGGGGATGTATGGGCAGTTAACGTCAGTTCAAGTTCAAATATTAACAAGAGTTCATTGTATTGTCAAGTAGTTAGACGTTATCCAGCAGAGTTCTGTGTATCTTAACAATTTTGAAAATAAATTGTATAAAAGTCCCCATAAGTATTTCAATATATTTTGGTTCCTTGTTGCGAAATGCATTATATAGCTGATATTTTCAAAATCTCTGCTTGTTTATTTATAACGCATTTTATTATTTTAGGCCGTACCAAATGCCGATTTGCTTAATACTGTCTCGGATATTAATATTAACCATAATACCACAAATTTAGCCAACCCAGGGTCAGAAGTGTTAACAGTAAGTGCATGTTCTTTAAAATACATTTTGGTTCCTTGTTGCGAAATATATTTATATATCCGATGTTTTGCGTTTTAGGTTTCAAAAAATATAAATGATGTAGAACTGACAAATAATAATAACTCAGAATCACATAGTTTAGTACAGGAAGGAAGTTCTATTTTTGACATAAATATAGACGAAATAGAAAACTCGGATGACTCTGTGGAAGACAGAGACTACCAGTATGAATCCTATGAAAGTTCTTCAGATGATTCTGTTGGCGAGCCAGTAGTGAAAGCTACAGAATCTGGCGTTGAAAATATGGAAATTGTACATAAGGGTAGGCCGAAAAAAGGTAGGAAAATAAAGTAAATAGAGCAGGACAGAAAGGCAAGAAAAATTAAAACGAATAGTAATGAATCATATCATTCTGCCAAAGGAAAACTTATGGCCTCAAAACTTTTCATACACTTTAATTGCTCATGTATGAACAAGTAAAGGTATCTGTGGAAAACAGAGAAAAGTTTTTTAAGCATTACTGGAGTCTAGCAAATTATAACGTTCAAACAACGTTTATATCTACATGCGATAGAGAAACAACAGTAAAACGAAAAGTACTTAAAGCAGTAAACCAAGAAAGACGAAAATTTTCAAGAGTATATACAATAAACGGGGTTGCAGTATGTAGAGATATGTTTGTTAGAACCTTAGGAGTATCTACAAAAGGAATCAACACCTCCCTTAGCAAAGTGAGAAGCCTCTCAATTCCTGACAAGCGAGGTGTGGCTAGTGGCCACAATAAAATGTCAGAAGAACAAAAGAATGCTGTTATTAATAAATTCCCCAGATACAAATCTCACTATTGTAGAGTGAAAAAAGATAGCCAAGAATTTCTACCAATTGGAATAACAGTAACACTTATGTACAAGTTATATAAAGATGAAAATACAAACTGCGTCAGTCTGTCGGCTTACCGAGTTTAATTTAAAGACATAACTTCCTAAAAAAGATACCTGTAATAAATGTGATTCATATCAAGCCAAAATTCAAAATACTCTAAGTCTTGAAGAAAAGCAACTCTTGATGGCTGAGCATAATATTCATTTAGAGGAGGCAGAGAGAGCAAGGAAGGAATTAACAGCGAAATTAAAGTATGCTGCTGAAAATGTATCTACAGAAAGTTTAACTTTTGACATGGAAAAAACCCTTCCACTGCAACGTCTCACGACTAATATTATTTTCTACAAAAGACAACTTTGGTTATATAACTGCGGAATTTATAGTGGAAAAGAAAAAAATATCAGTTTTTAACATATGGTTGGAAGGACAAGCAGGTCGCGGGGCACAGGAGGTTGGTTCATGCTTACGGAAATATATTAGAAATCATGTTAGTGATGAGGTTTGTAACCTAATATTATGGAGCGATTCGTGTGGAGGCCAGAATCGCAACATTAAAATAGTATTGCTACTAAAGTGTATTCTTGAAGAAAGCACTTCACTACAAAGCATTCGGTTACGGTTTTTGGCATCTGGGCACAGTTTCATGCCAAACGATAGTGATTTTGGGGATGTAGAATGTGCACTTAAAAAACAGCAAAAATTATTTTCCCCTCAAGATTATATTCAAGTTATGAAAACCTGTAGAAAAAAGAATTCCATAACAGTTGATGTTGACTTTGCTACCACAAAAGAACTTAGAGAAAAAAATTACAAATAGGAAAAAAGGTGTGAATAAAGAAAAAGTGAATTGGTTACACATGAAAGAAATAAAGATTGTAAAGGAAAAGCCATACAGCATTTTTATTAAAACAAATTATAATGATGCTGAAAATTATCTGGAGATAAGTATTAGAAAAGGAAGAGGAAAGCAGCCAATATCACAGAGTGTTTTTGAGTATGGTTTAGACATTTTATGGCCTGAAGGGAAACCAGTGGCTCAAAAAAAATTAGACGATATCAAATCTTATATGCACTTGATTCCTGCTGCTGATCATGAATTTTACTCAAATTTGATTGGGGATAATAGTAGGGAAGAAGATTTAGAAGGTTACAATGGAGAATTAGATTTTAACCTTGGAAGAAGATACATAAGATACATAGAAATTTGGGAAGAAAGGCGAAAAAAATCAATAATTTTAATCGCAAATCACCCTATTTAAGTGACAAATTATTTATTTTAAATATATATGCAATTTAATTTCATAAGCGCGTTTTGCAAATATATCGCTTATGGTTTTATTTTATATTTTCTTAGTTGTATTTGCATCTAAACTGTTGATGTACTTTATATTTCTGCTATATTACATATGTACAAACATTACAAATGGTTAAGTTGTTTAAGCATAAAATAACCAATAATCTCTGTGTTTCTGTAAAATGTATTTATTTATTTAGAAATATTTACGTTTAGTTTTATTTAAGTTGATAATATATTCCAAGAATAAAAATATTATTAAGACAATGCTTTATACATATAACTTGAAAAATTCAAACCCGTTTTTCTCAAAACTATGCATTTGTTGGTTGGTTCCTTATTGCAGAAGGGGGTCCAATTGGCATTAACATGACCAGCATGCAAGCAATTGAGACACAGCTTCAGCATCTTGACTCGTTCTGTTCGAAGTGAAGGAGTAAGTGAAAGATGCTCAGAACAACGCCTAGGTATATGATTTACGGATTTACAAATGGGGCACTGATTTTGAGTAATGACTAGAGATCTTGACTGCCTTTTATCTGTGAATTGACGATCTTTAAAAGCAGAAGATTAAGTGGCTTCGATCTTTTCCAAGATATCAGCCTTGCCTTTTAAAAAGTCTATGAGATTGCTCAAAGAAGAGTCCGATGATTTCTTGGATCCCATTCTTTGGCTCTGTTCATGTCCAATTTATCCATAATAATAAAAATTAAAAGGGTGTCCCAATACTCAATTGGTTGCCCGAGTGACTGAAGCGAACGTAGATTACTTTGAAGTTCATCGACAAGGTGCCTAATGCTGAAGGAAGTTTGCTTGGATATTTTTGGCAAGTTGAATAAGGCTTTGGTATGATTGTGAACCAATAAATCGCGGTTTGCAAATCGCTCGCAAAGTATTTCCTAAGCAATTGAAAAGTTTTTTGATGACACAGGTATGTTAATAATAACCCTTTCAGCTGAGCCACTGACAGCGGATTTGAGGTAATGAAACTTTTGAATTTGATTGATGGAATCGTTGTTTATGATCATGGACGAAAATGAATCAATCGTGAAATTCCAACCATTTTTCATATTTCCCTGAGAACTGAGGTAATTGGATTGTGGGTAATTTAATATTTAATTGATTTAATTGGCCAGAAGTTGAAGCAGATGCAGAAGTTTGAGAAGAAGCATCGTCTTGGTCTTCATTATTGACCTGTTCTGGACTATTTAAGGAGAGGAGATTTTGAGCTTTTGTTATTATAGAGAAATATTCTTGCTCAAATTGTTGCCTTTGAATAACCTCTTCATCTATGACGTCCACGTAGCAGTCTACTTCATCTTGGATAGCTTTAAAGTTATCTAATAAGCCGTAGTTAGAATAAAATTGAAAATTATTAAACTAAGTAATGCAGATAGAATTGCACCAAAGGGTAAAGGTAAGAAAAGATAAAGGGATTGAGCAAACTCACCTGTCTTGGATTTGACCACAATGGCTGCTGGAACACGTTTTCTAGCCCTGGCGACGCTAAGATGATCTCTTGATGAATCCAGCGAATCGAGGGACCATGTAGAAAATGAATTTAACGCAGGATTTTTATTCTCTTAATTATAACATCAAATAACTTAACAAATTAACGTAGTTGAACAAAATTAGTTATTTGAATAGGAATGTGACGGAACTATCTGACAATATTGAATAATATATAATCAATAATCATTGTTTTTTAAAACAGTCGTCGCCAAGGAAATATATGTACATGGGCGTAGCGGAAACAATAAGTAACAGGACGTTAAAGAATCTACCTCCAAAGGTAGTGTTTTACATCACTACACTCATAAATGGAATATTGAGATTTAGGCACTTTCCGACAAGCCGGAAAAGAGCAGATGTAATTATGATATGAAAGCCTGGAAAGGATCCAACTTTTCCTCAAAACTATCGCCCAATCAGCCTTCTACCAGCACTTAGCAAGGTTACAGAAAGGGTGATACTCAGAAGATTATGGGAACAAGTAAACCAATTAAACATATTGCCAGAAGAGCAATTTGGATTCAGAAGAAAACATTCCACAGAACTACAAGTTCTAAGACTGATAGAATATATCAGTGAAGGATTTAACAGAAGACAATCCACTGGAGCAATGTTTCTAGATGTCAGCAAAGTATTCGATAGAGTGGCACGAAGGACTAATATACAAAATGACGGATATGGGGATTTCAAGAGCAATGACGAAGCTGGTAGCATAATTCTTGGAAAACAGAGAATTTAGGATAAAAATGGGCCCAATAACATCTAGATATAGTACGAGAGCCCACGACCAAAACCATGTCTTATAGCAATACGGCCAAAACCCTATGAAATCGTTAGATTATATGATTTTGAACCCGACTAGATGTGCAGTAACGGTCAAAAGTGTAGCTACTGCGTGGGAGGCCATTTCTGCTGTGTCAAAAAAAAAGGCAGTCGGTATTATAGCAATACGTCTGATATCGATAATGTACATAGATTTTATAATTGTATTACGAAAAAGTTTGTTTTCAGACATTTTGCGCGTAGCATATAGCCTGAGCGCATTTTTGAAAATGTCAAAAAATTTAGCCGACCTGTATCATAGCAATACGGATAATTTTTTTTTAAAACTTTTTGTATTGCTGCCAGGATTACCAAAAACCTATTTTCAGACACTTTGAGTGTAGCATATACTCCCAAAAATGAAAAAAACGTTTCGGAGTCGCCCGGCAGACGCCTCAGCGCTTGTTACGCTCCTGCGGCGGGTACGGCTTTTCGTGTGTTACGCTCCTGCCCCTCTCTTACTATTATACAGCTCACTCGGCAGCTGCTCCAAACGTTGGAACGACGCTCACTTAGATTTGGGCCGCGGTCAAAAATTGGGTTGGAAGTCATAATATAACATCGTCGAAAATCTTGCAAGACAGAAGTTCTCCAGCATTACCACTGAGGAGTGGAAAAGAGTTTGCGAACATGTACATAAGTACGAATTAGATTTAATGAAAAAAGAGCATCTATTAGACACTGCCCAAGATTTAGTTTTCAATGTCAATACGGGCAGTTCCGAAGAATGGAGCTCAGAATGTTCAGATAATGATCTTACATTTGGCGACCAAATTGACGAAACTGACAACTGAATTTATTTTTAGTTTTTTTTTAAGATTTTTTTTTTGTTTGAATTAGAATTTTTTTTTTAGTTTTTCAGAATTTTTTTTTAGAATTTCTTTTTTGTTTTATCAGAATTTTTTTTATTTTTTTTTTTGAAGAATTCATTTTTAAGTTTTTATTTTACAATTGACTTTGTTTCAATTTTGTGATATTATCTGTGAAATTGATCTGTGATATTTTTTATATATTTATTATTATTTATTTTTATATACTAACACTCGCAACCTCGCTAAAATTTATACCTCACCCCTCATCCCGTTGGCGTTTGAATTAAAATGTACAGATCATTTAACGTTTTCATTTGATAAAAGTCTCGTTAATTGGTGGAATCGATTTAACTTAATTACGTGTGTCTTTAGCACACTTCCGGTTTACTCGAGAATTTTTTTTTTTTCAAACTTCCACACGAGGATCGATAATCTCTTCCTTAACTGATCATAGTGATCATGAATATTATCGATAAAAGAACGAGAAATAAATTAGTATATTTGATAGAAAATTTCTCCTTTGTGGTAATTTTTTTCAAGAGTCTGTTCAAAGCTGAGATCACTCGGTGGCTTCTGTCGTTATAAATATTGAAAAAAAAAATAGTAGGCCGATAGGGAGTCGTATTGAAATTAAAATGAACGAATTATCTTCGTAATTGCAATTTTTATCACAGATACTTCCGGATTAGAAATGTTTGAGCTTGGATCTTATGTGCAAGTATTTTTTTTTAGAATGAAGAAGGGAAATACATTTTGAAATAATTCAATGGCAACTAGAACTATCATTCATCATTTAGGGTCGCAACTTATTCATTGGTTTGTAACAGAGAATTCAAGATGCCTCAATACGATTTTGACATGATATCTGAATATCGAAAAGTTGTCTGATAGAGAAGGTGCTACACTTAATTCGTCTGATATAAATTTTTTGCACATGTGGACAACTTATTTTATCATGTCCAACAATTTTCAGACATATTGCTATGATACCGATCGGTAAAATTTGTTAACATTTTGAAAAATGCGCTCAGGCTATATGCTACGCGCAAAATGTCTGAAAATTGTTTTGTTCGCATCAAATAACCAAAATTTACTAATCAAAAAGATTTTCAGACGTATTGCTATGAGACATTTTTTTTGTCTCATTTCTAATTTTTTTAAGTGATTTTCCGGATTTACGCTACACCATTAACGTCTGAAAAATATGTTTCCGGTATCTCAGAACTCTCATTCAACTACAGTCTGAAAATCAGACATATTGCTATGATGCAGTTCGGTAAAATTCTTTGACAATTTTGAAAATTCGGTCAGGTCAAACGCTACGCGGAAAATGTCTGATATAGGTATTTTCGAGTTCAGGATAATCGTATCTATCGATTTGATGCGGTTTTGGCCGTATTGCTATGAGACAAAAATCTTGGTCGTGGGCTCTCGTACTAATATGCAAGGATAGAAACAAAAGTTCCACAAGGAGCGGTGCTATCCCCACTGTTGTATACAGTATATACAGCAGACGTGCCTAAGACACCAAACACCATGCTGTCTTTATATGCTGATGACACGGCATTAGCAGCAAGAAGTATTCAACCAAGGTTGATTAGCAGATATTTGCAAAGAGCAATGAATGAAATGGAAGAATGGTGCATACGATGGAAAATACGAAAGCTATGTATAAAAAAAAGACGCCACCACTCATATGAAAACATCACGATGGGAGAAGAAGACATAAACTGGAATAGATCAGTAAAGTACCTTGGAGTCAACCTGGACCAAGGACTATGCTTCAAAGATCACGTAGACAGCGTAGTAAAGAAAGCAAAATACGCAAAAAGCAAATTAGGAGGACTATTTGGAAGAAGAAGCAAGTTAAACTTGCGAATAAAACTAAGACTGATCCAAACAATATTAAATAATAAAAGTGGTATAAGTGCACCATTTTACAGTTTTGAGTTAAGTGCAGATTTCAGTAGCTAAAATTCCTATTTGTTTGGTGAAAAACAGATACAAGTGACTTTCTAAATTCTAGCGCCATCTAAATAAATAAATAAATAAATAAATAAATAAATAAATAAATACATTTATTTTCCAGTGATGTACAGATACATATAGAATTCGTCAGTACAGTGTGATCTATAGAGCAAAGAATTCCTCTAAAGTGTATACATTGTTGTCATACAAAAAAGTCTTTAAACTAGCCTTAAAACTATACAAATTATTAATATATGATATTAAGCTAGGAATTTTATTAAAAATTTTTAAGCCTAAATAGTGCGGTGATCTGTATGAAACAGCATAACGGCATTGAGGTACGTAAATATCCCTGGCTTGTCTTGTATTAAAGTGATGTATATCACTATTTAATCTAAATTTACTTCTATTTAAAAACACATATACACACATTTCAAAAATAAAAATACTGGCAAGTGTTAAAATTTTTGCTTCCTTAAAATATAGTCTACAGGTAACTTGTCCTGGAATACCCATGATTACTCGTAAAATACGTTTTTGTACAATACATACATCAGGTGCTTGAGTTGAAATACCCCACAGACAGACTTCATATCTTAGCCTTGAGGCGACTTGAGCATGGTAAAGAACCAATAACTGTTCAACTGACAGAATGTTTTTAAGATTTCTGAATAAAAAGCAAATAGAATTTAGTTTGGATATCAGGGAGTAACAGTGCTCTTTCCAATTTAAGCATTCATCAATTAACAGTCCCATGAATTTAACGGACTTAACTGACTTTATAACGGTATTACCAAAGCCAAGATTTGGAGGAGTGCATTGCTTTTGGTAATTGTGGAATCTAACTACATTGGTTTTCGTTGCATTCAACAGTAAAGAGTGTGCGTAGCTCCAGTCTGCTAAGCATTCTACAACTAACGAGCATTTATCTTGTAAATCACTATCGGATCTATCAGACACTAATATATTGGTGTCATCGGCATAACCGACAACAGTGGCAATACCCTGGCGGTAGAGATGACCATGTTCATCTTCTTTTTCTGCATGCCCTTTATTTTTATTATAATTAACGGTTGTAGTGGCACCTGGATCTGCTGCAGCAGGTCTCTGATTGCTTATTTTTCCTATGGTGTTCGTGTAAAGTAAGAACAATACAGGCCCAAGAACAGAGCCTTGCGGGACACCCATTGTTACAAACTGATAATCTGAATTAACTGTATTTGAGGATTGATTTATACAAGATTTAATAGCCACCCGTTGTTGTCGAGATCCGAGAAAGCTCTTGACCCAACTCAGAGCAACTCCACGAATCCCATATGAATACAGTTTTTCTAGGAGCAACTCATGTTGAACGCAGTCAAATGCTTTGGTGTAATCGCAAAAAATACCTATAGGACTCTCACCTAATTCAATTAGCTCGATTAATTTATCGTAAAAAGATAAAACTGCAGTTAAAGTTGATTGCCTAGTAAGAATATCATGTAAATAAATGTCAAGTTTCATTCAGTGAATAAGAGGTATAAGTAGCACTTGTACCCGTTTTATTCTAAATACAGTGAAGTAAACACTTATAGAGCGATTTTAACCTAAATTTTCGTACAGTGTTATCAGCCTAGCTGGTTCGTGAGCAGGTGTTGTGCCAAAAAGAAAAAGTTTTTAAACAAAGTTCCGTGAAACATGGTTTATAATATTACCATTTTTGATATTTAAGTGAGTATGGAGAGTATGCAAAGTGAAAATCCAGAAGGTAAGCATATAGCTTATTGTATTAAAAATTTGATTTATTGATTTGTATAGCATTTTTTTTTTGTTAGTTGATGCTATCGCTATAAACTCTTTTCTCATTAACTACAATATAGGTACCTAACAAGGCTAAAATTGAAAAAATCAAAATAAGAATGACGTACATTAAGCAATCAGATTTTGTAAACTTGCAGAAAATTTCTTGTATCACATTTTATTATAAATTGACAAAATGTTGCTCAACGATGATCAAATACTTTGAGTTTAGGTAAACCCTATCTGCCTAAAAGTACCTATGTACCTTGCCCTCTGTTTAAATAATTATAATATAAGTCTATCAGGTGCCTACCTACCTACCTACACACTTAGCCGATTACTTACCTACCTGTCTACTTACCTTACTGCCTACCAATCAACCTATTTACGTACCTACTCACCGAAGCTAATTTTGTTACATAGTCCGTAGTTCACGGCCGTTTTAATTTATTAAAACAATGCCAGTGAAAGGCAATCTTAATGTAATTTTTTGTTCAAGATTTCAATGACCCATATAGTACTGATGAAGGCAGTGACTACAATCCGGCTAAAGATGAAGAATCTGATGACAGTGGGGACTCAGAGCCTATAGAAAATGTGGAAGAGCAGCATCAAACGCCATCAAAAACTCGAAACGTTGGCGATATACCAATGAATGAAAAGTGAACAAGAAGAAAACACTTCGGAATACTGGACAGGCATACATAGGTCACAAAAATAAACCTCATGTTAAACTGTATGACCATAGTTGCAGATATAACTGCAACAAACTTATTTCGGAGGCAGAGAGGCAGGATCTTTTTGAAAAATTTTATAATCTATCATCCTATGATCTGCAGAATTCCTTTCTGTCTTCGTGCATAAAGAAAAAAGCTGTGCATAGAAAAAGCGACTCAAATAATGGCAAACATTTCAGTACTGTGATAATGTTGATAAATAAACGAGTATGTAAAAAGTTATTTTTAACAACGTTTGATATTAGTAACAGAAGATCCACCACCGTTTGTGCTAAAACTAGTACTGTTGGTATTTGCGACAAAGATCGCAAGGGTCAGGGTCCCGCTAGGAAAATGGAGTCTGCACAACAGAAACTCGTTATCCAGCATATTAAGATGTTCCCAAGATACAGGAGCCATTACTCTAGGAGTTCAAACTTGAATGCTCGATATTTGTCACCAGAACTTAACATCAGAGAAATGTATAATCTATATACTGAATTCTGCCAAGAAAAAAATGTTATTCCTGTCAAAGAATCATATTACAGGTTTATTTTTAACGCGGAATTTAAACTCAGATACATGCAGCAAGTGAGATAGTTTTGAATATATTGCTAAACATTCTCAAGATGAAGCTGCAGTTAATGATGCAAAGATAAAACAGTCCGTCCATCACAGAAAGGCGCAAAGGCAATAAACTCTAAGAAAGAAGACGCAAAACAGCATGAAAATTCACCAGATACATGTGTTATTTGCTTCGATCTTCAGCAAGCTCTACCCACCCCTCTTATAACTACTTCGAAAGTGTTCTACCTGAGGCAGCTGTGTATACACAATCTTATAAATAACAAGTCAAACATGTATGTTTGAAACAAAACAGTTTCATCCAGAGGCTCACAAGAAATTGGAACATTGGATCTCATTCATTTCATCAATAATGTTCTTCCTCAAAATATTACAAACATCATAGCCTACAGCGACTCGTGTGGGGGACAAAATAAAAATAACAATACAGTAAAGCTATTTATGTTCCTGGTAAAAGCTACACAGATTCAAGAAATTCATCATAAATTTCTAGAGCCAGGCCACACTTTTATGGGTGCGACCGAGACTTCGGGATAATAGAGAAAGCTTAAAGAAAAATCCCCCAAGTGTTCGTACCAGAGCACTGAACTGACGTTATTCAGTAATCTTCTAAAAAGTTTGTCGTACACAATATGTCTAGGGAAAACTTTTTGAGTTTTTCCAAACTGAATGACTTAATTAGCGACCCTAAAAGAGATACTGAAAACACGTTATTAGATGAAAGAATATTCAGTATTTTTTTTTTCAACAAATCAGAAGAGTCATTTTGCTTTTATTATAAACAAACATTGGATCTCAGTTTTCCATTCTCTAAATGTATATGCCATACAAAAGTGATTGGTCGTCCTAAACTTACTTTTCAGACTACATTTACACAGTTGAATAAAAAAGGATTGAAAATCAATGAGCTTAAGTGGAAGAACTTACAATCCCTTTTAGCTTATATTCCTCCAGTATACCATGACTTATAATAGTATATCATACAAAACAAAAAGGCCAAAAGTTAAAGCCAAATCTTGAACCAGAAGTCAGAAAAATACGACAATAAAAGCAGCTGGTAGTAAAAAAACAGACAGTGGCCACCAAGCAGCTGAATGTAAAGAAGAAGCTGAGGACGACACTGAGGATATCGACTTTGTACTGTATGCTGATTATGAATAATTTTTAATGTTTATTATCAATGAATAAATATTTTGAAATAGGTATGGTTTCATTATGATGCACTAAAATTATAGAAACATTTAGAATTGAAGGGGTGTGAGTACATTTTTCGAAAAATTTTCGCATTTTTTTGAATTCTCAAGCAGATCAAACATAATATTGAATAAAACAGTTAATTTAGTAACCGATAACATGTAAAACATTGCCAGAATTTTTTTTTGAATTTTTAAAATTTACTCAACTTTGAACATCAATATCTCAGAAAGTTGAAAAATGCGCTTATACCACTTTTATTCCAAGGCCCTCTATGCCCATCCTAACGTATGCATCGGTGGCATGGGGCCATGCTTGCAAAACTTTGATGACAAAAGTACAAGTTCAACAAAATAGATGTGTAAGGGAAGCGGTCAACGCACCATGGAGTGGAATACCACCTTACATTACTATCTTGAAATAAGAAAGATAACAGATATCGTACAGGAAAGAGCTGGGAAGATCTTTGAAGGCACGAGGAACCATGTAAATCGTGACCTAAGAGAACTAAACAGAATACGATCTAGATAACGGTCCATGGAAACACAAGAGGCCAAAGATGCAGCTCCGGCAGCAGTAGAAAAACAGATGACAACATAGCGGCATTTGTGACGAAGAGTCACCGTGAAAGTAACGTTAACTGAGACCGCAAAATACAACGGAACCCACAAAATAGAAAATCATGCATAAGAATAGCCAGACACCAGGAATATAGTGCACAGAGCACTGTCTTGGCAGAAGTAGATGAGGACCGCAGTTTCTCCTAATGCCCAGTCGGGGTCCGAAACTGCTGGGGCCCCCTCGTGATGAGAGGGGGGGTGGTGGAAGGGAGGGCGGAAATGCCATTCAGACAACTAATATCGTTAGTAAACTATTTGTATGTTTGTATAATTTCTAAATTTCAAAAATTTCAAAAAACTAATATCGTTGTCAGAATGACATCCTCATCATGCCGGGCTCGATACTGAGTGCGTGCGTGCGTGTACCGATGGAGCAAAGGCCATGACTGGCGTAATTAATGGGGCTGTACAGCTTATTAAAAATATAGCTAAAAGCTGTTCTAGTAGCCATTGTATGATCCATAGGCAGGTTCTTGCTGCTAAAAAATTATCTCCTAGTTATAAGAATGCTCTCGATGAGGTCGTAAAAATCATTAACTTTATAAAATCTCGGCCGCTAAATAATCGTTTATTTAAAATACTCTGTGAGGAGATTGGAAGTGTACATACTTCTCTTCTTTTACATACTGAAGTCAGATTGTTATCTCGAGGAAAGATACTTATCCGTTTTTTTGAGTTAAGGGACGAGGATCGGTTTTTTTTTGTTAGAACAAAATTTTAAATTGAGAGATCGATTATGTAATAGAAATTGGTTACTTAAAATTTCCTATTTAAATGACATTTTTTCAAAGATAAATGAACTTAATTTAACCCTCCAAGGCAAACAGGTAAATCTATTTATGCCCACCAAAAAATTGTTGCTTTCAAGAAAAAAATACAATTTTGGACTATTTGTATGCGCTTCAACGAGTTTGATTGTTTCCCAACAATAAAAGGTTTTTTAGAAGACGAAGGAGTTGAAATAGCAGAAACATTTATTGACGAAATTATTCAACATCTAAAAGGATTGAATAAATCTTTTAATAAGTATTTTCCAAATTACCAGCAGATTTATTATCAAAATGAATTGTGGATTAAAAACCCATTTATTTTCAATGCACAACCTTTGACAATGTCAACGGAAAAATACGAAACTTTTAATGAAATGACATCTCATTCATCATTGCAAAATAAATTTAAATTAAATATAGATTTCATAGAAAGCATGATGCTTCCCACTGAGGAATAACTCTGACCGAGATTTCATGGAAACATTATATTGATTACTATAATAATTATAGTTTTTGTTTAATACCGTTTAATTAATTATTAATATTTCACAGGAAACAGCCCTGCTCGCCCCATCAAGTCTTTTTCAAAGTCGAGTGACAGAACCAAGAGGAGGAAAACATGAGCTTCGATCAGCAGATGTTAATGAGTTGACTTATATAACACAGATGAAACTTCGTGATTCGGGCAAAACATATTCTTCAAAGGCCGAAAAGATCTAACGAAAAGTCTTCAAAGAGTAACAAAACAGGTAACGGCTATGGAAAAAAAAGCCAAAAGGAACAAAAACAACCACGTCTGCTGTCACCTTTACAGGCATTATGTTCATAGAGGCAGGTCTTACTAAAACTCAATATGAAATTATAAGAGACACAGTTTCTTTCCGTGCTATTCTCTGATACAGAAACCGAAGAAAGAGTGTTATCCTGAAATTCACAGAGTGACTGACACTTGCGTTGAAATACAAGTTCAGAAATTATTGAGCCTCACAGCCAAACGACTTCTCATGGACCTTGAAGAGGTTGTAAAATCTTTAAAAGGTAGGAAGCAAACCCTGACATAGATCAGTAAATCGGGATGTGATGGGTCACAACAAATGAATTACAAAATGAAGTTTGAAAATGAAACGGACAATGATACAAATATTTTCCAAATTTCGATAGTACCACGAACAAAAAATACTGTGGCAAAATCCTACGCCGTCATCTCCTAGGTCTATAAAGCTGGCAGTGAAAAGTTGGCAGAAACCATCGAAACATGAGTGGGAATTTGTAGCTAAATAGTTGCTAATTAGTTGCTAAAATCACGATTTTGTAGCTCCATTCAGTTCCACAAAAAACAAATTACTGCTATCTTTACAACAAGCTAGCAGTAAAATGACAGGACTAGCCCAGAAAAATTGGACTAATGCGTGTGAATTTGTTGCTAATTTGTTGCTCAAAACCAGTACAGGCAAAAATTCGAAAAACCCTAGAATCAGCTAGAAATTGTTAATAATAACTACCAACCAGTGTCCCTGCTATCGTAATATACAGTTTGTATTGACACATTGATGTTATGGATTTTGTTGCTGGTCGCAGATGTCATCAGCAGTGCCCAGAGAGTCAGCAACAAAATAAAAATTAAAAATCGGTCCAATCGGGTAACCGATAACTAACTCCTAGTGTCCATGCTATCGTGACACGCAGTTATTATTGACAGAACTCTGTCATGGATTTTGTTGCTGGTTGTGAAAAGCATCAGCAGAGCTCACGGAGCCAGCAACAAAATAAAAATTAAAAATCGGTCCAACCGCATGATCTACTAAAAAGAATTTTATGATTTTTTTTTTTGTTGTTTCATCATATTTTGAATTTTTTCTTGGAAGAATATAAAGGTCCTAAATGCATTCTAAAGGATTGAAAAAAAAAAATAAAAAGATTTTTTTCTCCTTTTTGTAATTATTATTGCAATATTGCAACAAGGATAATAAATTTTGGACTTTCTAACTAATCGTTTCTTGTAGAAAATTTATTAACAAACATTTTCTTTTTGTATAACTTTTTTCCAAAACTTATAGTTTAAAAGTTATAAGCAAAAAAAGAAGAAAAAACAGTGATTTTTTACTTGTTTTTTTATTTTTTTGAATATTTAACAATGTTGCGTAACTTTTCCAGAAGGAGGATAGTTTAATTATTGTTGTATAAGTTGTTTTATTATTCATTTGTCAGAAAAATTCATTCTTGATAAAATTTGTTGCATTGTGTAAAACTTAAATTAGATCTTGGGGCAGACAGGACGAATGACATTTTAATAGAATTTAAATTCGTATTCTGCGTTGAATGTCATAATTGTTTTTTCTCCCATAATCCCATAAAAAGATTAACGGTAATGACAGTTTACCGATTTAAAGTACATAATTTTGTAGCTAGCATTAACAGATTTATTATTTTCTTTCTTAGAAATGTATGTTTCTAACATTAATTTTTATAAAGGGCATTAAGTAGGGAAATAGTTTAAATATAAATGTCTTAATTGGTTTTTCTCCTGAATGATCCCACAAAAAGATTAACGTTAATGACATTTACCGATTTAAAGTAATTTTAAAACTAGCATTAACAGATTTATTATTTTCTTTCTTAGAAATATATGTTTCTAACATTAATTTTTATAAAGGGCATTAAGTAGGGACAGTTTAAACAAAAAATATGGTAGGGGTATCCTTATAAATATTTGCATAGTTTAAAGTTCATTCAATGTTTTCTAATTCTTGAAAAAGTTAAGTTGTTAAGTTATAACGAACGAAATGGAGTTTTCGACCACTCAGAAAGGCAAACGAGCTCTTGCTTACAACGGTTTTGAATATAGACTTTTTCGAACAACTGATGATGGAATAGAAACATGGAGATGCCGTCAAAATAGACAAACTAAGTGCCATTCGTTAATGAAGACAAAAAACAATGTGATTGTTCAAGAGCCCAAGAGCCACGTAATCATTGTCATGATTCCTGTCCCCAGCAGGCAGAAGCCAATATCGCCAGAAGCCGAATGCGAGAGGCCATGACAGCAGTGAACGCTACATCTCGCCATGTTATTGGAAACACATTATTAGGAATAAACAATGATGCACTTGCATTTATTCCCAAACAATCGTCTCTTGCAAGAACACTTCGAAATTGCCGCGCAGAGAAGCACTTGCCCAATCCATCAACGATAAATTTTGTAATTCCTGATAAATACTCAGACTTAGTATTACATGATTCAGGATTGGACGATCCAAATAAAATTTTAATTATGGGGGATCAAAATTTATTGTGCAAGACACCAATCTACTCTATTTGGCGACGAAACATTCGACAAAGCACCCACGATGTTTTACCAACTGTATACTATGCATGCTAAAGTAGGAAATTCGTATCCACCATGTGTGTAATGTAGCGGGTTGAGGTTCAATTATTAAAACAACGTTTAAAACTTAACTCTTCGCTTATGTACATGTGAACACTTAATTATCCCTGACTAATCGAACATCGAACTACGTAGGTACTCCCGGGATATAGGTCAGAGTGCACACACCGTTGCGACGTCTGACCCACATTCTCAGTACACTACAATGTGTGTATATATTATTACAAAAGAAAGATACGTAAAGATGTTTGAAATTTTAAAAGAGTTGGTTCCAAGTATGGCGCCCTAGAAACTACTTCTAGATTTCGAAAAAGCCTGCATGAATGCTGCCAGGACGACTTTTCCAGAAGCTGAAATTAAAGGATGTTATTTCCACCTGTGCCAAAGGCTCTTAAGAACAATTAATACAGTTGGTTTAAAGTCAGACTTTGAATCGAATCTGGACACAAAATTAAAATTAAAATCTCTGGCAGCATTATCATCTGTACCGGTAGAAGATGTACGAGATAATTTTCATAGGCTGGCAGAAACTTTTCCTGATGAAGAAAAATTTAATGATGTCCTGACATATTTTTTTTTCTACATATATACAAGGTGCCGCAGAACGAAGTCCACTATTCCATCCAAAAATATGCAACCATTATGATGCCGCTCTTGATGATTCGCCAAGAACAACTAATTGTTGTGAAGGATTTCACAATTCATTATTTCATTGTAGTCATCCGAGCATATGGATGCTTTTTGATGGATTAAGGAGAGATGTAGCATGCCACAAATTAATATTAGTGAACTCCCAAGCTAACCGGCTAGAGCCTTCAAAAAAAAAATACAGACAACGTTACGCGTTGGTAGCCAGTTCTGTAGAAAAATACGAAGAAACCGAGGACAAAATATCTTACTTAAGAACAATAGCAAACCTACAAAAGGCATTAATCAAAGGTAATACCACAAGTCCTTAAAATTTTATCGATTAAATTTTTTAGTTTCCACGAAAAGACCACAAAAACAAACTGATTGATAAAATCACAAGTCCGCAGGACGAGTAATTTTATCTTAATTCGGTTTGTTTGAGTGGTTTTTGCCTGAAATAAAGTCTTTTGAGTATGGAAAAACAAAATTTAATAGATATAATTTAAAAACACGAGTCGTATTTAAAAGAATTATTTTTTAATTATTTTGTAAGGCGAACAGACAATAAACATATTTAAAATAGGTAATAATCTAGAAACTTTTATTTATTAAACATATATTATAATTTCCTATAACGGTTTAAAAATAAGTACATATGGCAACAACGTATTACTGAATCCCTTTTTCGGGGTTTTGACTTTTGTCAATTTAAGTTTTTATTTTTAATACTAGTAGATAAAAGTAGAGTGTTTTAAGTGAGTTTTACATTGCCGATATAAATTTTGTGTACTAAAATTCACAATAATTTTGGAATTGAGATACATTTTAGAATAATAAAAGTTATTTAATAACGTTTAGTTGTCAGTTAAAAAGGTAAATAAAAGTTTTATTAAGAAACAAAAACCAAGAAGCGGTTTAATCAGTATAAAACTCAATAAATGGTTAGAATCGCGAGCTCTTATTGAATGAAATCTCAAAATTTTGACAATTTTGACAGATAAAAAAAATAATCTATTTAAAGCCAAAACTTCATAAAAATTAATGTTAGAAACATGAATTTTTAAGGAAAAAAAATAATAAATCTGTTAATGCTAGCTCTAAAATTACTTTAAATCGGTAAAGAGTCATTAACGATAATCTTTTTATGGGATGATTCAGGGGAAAAAACCATTAAGACACTACTTGACTTCAATTTGAACAAAATTATGTAAAAGTGATTTGATTTAGAATATTTATGAAAATAGGCCAAATAAAAAAACGAAATTTTTGAATTCTTTTTTTAAAAATTATTTTGATTCCAAACAACTTTTGTTTATAACATGTTACTAGAATTTAGAAATTTAATGGATCTAAATTAGGTTATACACAATGCAATAAATTTTATCAAGAATGAAATTTTCTGACAAATGAATAATAAAAAAAATTCTAATATGAGATAGGTATTATCAAAATCGTTTTTTGTCATTTTTTAAATATTATTATAGCTTATAAACCACACCCTTAAATAAAAGTCACTGAAAAATTTTACAATTTAAGTAAAAAAGTCTCAGTTTTTTGATACTTTGATTCAAAATTATTTTTCTCATGATAGAAAACAAAACGGATATACAATAAACAAGATACAGCCGCTATACATTATATAAACTAAAAACCATTCATTTCGATTTTGCATTTTTTCCATGTGCGCTTTTTCCGCGTGCGCTCTTTCCCTGTGCGCTTTTTCCATGTGCGCTTTTATCCGTGTGCGCTTCTTTCCATGTGCGCTTTTTTCCGTTGCGCTTCTTTCTTTGCGCTTATTTCCTGTGCGCTTTTTTCCGGGATTCCAATTTCAGGACGAAATAACCGAATTCATGAAAAAAGCAGCAATAGAAGATATACAAAGGCGAGAATCACGGAAAACAACCACAAGTTGTCACCTCACTGATTTTTTGTAATTTCGACCATTGAAAAAAATGTAACAGAATCGCCAGACGAAATAAAGAGAGATATACTCTATGGAATATTGGATCGTTTCGTCAGAGAACTGGAGGAGAGTTTTAAAATAATGAAGTGTTGTGTTCACTTGCTGCATTCAACCCCGAGTGTTATAGTTTTTTAAGGTTTGATATTGCGAGGTCCCTTTTACTTTACTACAAGAACTTAGACTTAGATTTGTTACGTCTTAAAACGGAATTTAATACTGCTAAAGGTTTAATTAAATTATTACACAAAGAATTGTCGAATTTAGAAGAACTGAGAGACAGTCTTAATGAAACTCCAGAAGCCTTTCGAGAATTGCTGAAAGCAATTGAGATAGTACGTTGCATTGGGATCTCAACTGCATCTAATGAAAGATGTTTTTCTACATTAAAAAAAATAAAAAACCATCACTAGCACTGGTGACGATAGATTGAACGATCTGCTTGTAGTTATATTATACTCAATTAAAAATAATATGCTATTTTTTATGTATTCCTAAGATTGACTGTTACTTTTGAGTTTTGTTAGAATAAACGTTTTTGTTTGTTATGCTATATTTACTCCATGTTTATGATTTTATAATTGACACCTACTTAAACCTTGCCCCCTCATTGTAAAGTCTGAAATGACGCCCCTAGTCGGCCAATAAGACTTCGATTCATCAAGGAGACAACAGACATAACAAATGAAGAAACTGACTATATAAAATCCCAGATTAAAATCTTTCCACAACTGATATTGGAGATTTAAAGGTCAAGCATAAAATGCTGTTCGCAATGGTAGATACGTAGATGGTAAAGTTTGCAATGCAGCTACACATACAAGATCAACGTTAAGGTGCTTTATTAGGGGAGCAACTTCATCGGAATTCAACAAATTGTCAAAGACAAAACCTAGTAACAAAGAAAATTTGAGCTTCGGACTTTCTTTACTATATGCCCGCATACGATGTTAGAGAGCATTTTACATGTAGCGTATAAGCTACAAGTAAAAAAATGGAATGTCCGCCCCACTGCAGCAGAGACTGAAATGGTGAAAGAAAGAAAAAAAATACAGGAGACTTCATAAGACAACTTGGACTCCTTGTAGATGCACCCAAAGCTATAGTTCATCTGAAAATGAATGATAGCAAAATTTTTATTGCATTGGAGACAAAACCCAATATAACATCATAAATCAGTGACGGTGATTTTCTAAAATAAAATATTCAGTATTTGTTTTAAAAATGTTTGGGTTTTACCAAAAAATTTTAAACATCCCAATTCATTTTGTTGTCTAAAATTTTGTAGTCATTTTAATCAACAAATGATATAAGTACGTAATCTCTACAGGTACAAAATATTTACAATTTCAAAGAAGATGAATTTAAGTAGCCCTCAACATTCTTAGAAAGGATTAAAATTTCTATTTGGCAGAAAGTATTTTGTTAAATATACGTGATGCTCTTGTGCATGAACATTTTACTAGTACTGTCCGGAGTATAGTTTCTAACAGCTTGTTCAGACGGAACGGCACGGGTAGTTTATCGGGTGTCGGGTTTCTTAGTGGCGCAAAGTTTTAAATGTGCGTCTTCACACGAGTCGACCGTGTACCCGGCTGGGACATCTTGCCGTTGTCGGCGGTATTTACACCCGGGTTTGTCACTACAAACCAGCTGCCGTGACACAATAAAAAAATGTTTTTAAGGTTTTTAAAGGTTTTAAATGGGTATTTGGAAGGTAGTAGATGAAAAATCCGTATACATACTGCTAATTTTGACCTTGTAACGAGAAATAGACTGTCGTCTGACTACCCCGAGATGGCATCACCACTACCCCTGACCACGC
Organism: Altica lythri; assembly: GCA_964028335.1. NCBI lineage: Eukaryota > Metazoa > Arthropoda > Insecta > Coleoptera > Chrysomelidae > Altica > Altica lythri. The sequence goes on along the minus strand of OZ034801.1, from coordinate 94,725,476 downwards.
GGAGATCTACGAGCTGTAGAGTGTCGCTTGACTACCCCGAGATGGCAACACCACTCCCTTGTAACCACAAGCTCCGCGCAAGTTAGCTTAAGCCGCTCGCAACAACCACTACGGCAAGGAAGCATCGGATTCGGCTGTAACGAAAACTATTCGAAATCCTGAGAACTAAGCATCCTAAGTGTGGATCTCAATCTCTAATCTTTGAAATATTAGTAGTTTAATCAGCCTATAAAAGGATTGTTATACTTTTGTCATTACATATATATTTAATTGTAATAAACACCTTAACAAGTACCGAATATTATTTCCTGAAAAGAACTGCAACCACCCACCAACAACCTGTTTTTTTTAACAATAACAAAAATCGAAAAAAAAATTATTGGTTAAAAAAATTTTTCTATTTTATTTATGAGAAAAATAGTTAAAATAGAATTAACGATATTAAAAATTTTTTTAATATAAAAGTTATTTAATTTCAAAAACAATTAACCGAGATAATTAAAAAAAACACCTCTTTCCACACTATTTTATTAATTTATGTTTTTTATGCCAAATGACATGTAATAGAACTACTTCAAATTATAGCCATGAATATGTTTTTTAATTCTGCAGTTTAATTTGTCTATTAGTTTCTTTTAAGAGCCAATGTTTAAACAACTGTGCTTGCTCCTACAGAAATAATGATAACCGTGCTATTTTTGTTTCTCGGAAAAGTCAGAAAATACATTTGATTTAAGTATTGTAATCAATCAAATTTGTAGCGAATCTATTTAGAAAAAAAAAACAAAAAAAAGGAAACTATAGTATAGAACATATATAAATAATATAAATCACATGATCTCTATTGTGTTATACCAGTGTTTTTGGATTTGCGTTGTAAAGGCCATGATGAACAACATATGGTGGAATGGTCCTATGGGTAAATTTAATTTTATTACCTCTATTTTATTATCTCTGATACTAAACACTCTCTCTTAAAAATTATTTAAGTATTTCAGTTACATGATAACAATGGTAGTGTGATCTTGCAGTTTTAAATTTTACTTTCACCTTTTCAAAATAACAGTTATTAAACTTTTATTTTCTTTGATATAACATCGTAAGTATAATAATTATATATATTGATATATAATAATAATTCTACATTAGGTTTTCTTATTTAAATAACTCAACAATATATTGTCTTATATTTTTATTCGGTTAGGAGACCGGAACCATTGATTTTTAGTAAACTATTATTTTTGAGATAACTCTCAACGTATTTTTGAAATTTAGAAATTAAACAAACAAGAAATTATTAAACTGAAATTAAGGAGAAATTGAAAAAATGTCACATCCAGACAGGGCACAAATAAAGTGACTAGAGTTTGATGTATCAATTGTCGATTTGACAAAAACTTCTCTCTCATTAACGTCATGTAACATGTGCTTAAGGAGGAAGTGAGTGAATGTCATATCTGATGGGATTTGAATTCATTATAACGTTTCGCTTCCTAACCACTTGATCATCCAATAGCTTAAGTGGTTAAAGCGTGCCTGCGTATAAGGCAGTGATGGTGGGTTCGAGTCCCACTGGATGTGACATTTTTTCAATTTCTCCTTAATTTCTTGTTTGTTTAATTTCTAAATTTCAAAAATACGTTGAGAGTTATCTCAAAAATAATAGTTTACTAAAATAATCAACAATATATTAATTACTATTTTGATTTGTCTTTAAAAAATGTAATATTTTTAAGATCTTTCTTTTATGTTTAAACTATTTTTCTCTAAAATAAATTTTTCCTCTTGTATCTCGCAAACACCCTTTAGAACTTTCAAATACCTGAAAAAGATGTTTTTCAGGTTTTTTCTATCGTTTTATATACCAATACATCGTAACAAACGTATTAACATCCATTTTTATCGTTGCCAGAAACCAACTAGCACTATGAATATAGAAATTCGTTTCTCCACGAACATTAATGAATGTAATAATTCCGACTTCATTTTTAATAATAGAAAGTGTTCATTCTCACTCTTGAGATAGATTCTGAAACACTTGCTTCTTATGTGTTTTGCATGTAGGTATTTCCATTCTATAACTAGTGACGGAATAACATTCTGTAATTGCTCAACAAAAAACATAGATTGCCATGCGAAGTTAAAACTGTCACTCAGTTTGTCAGTGCGAAGTTCTAATTGATTTGCTACATATTTCAATTTAAATAAAGAGAATTATTACATAACCGTGGAGAAAATACAGTCTGTTACACGGTTAGAATGAAAATTCGATTACTCGTGGTTCCTCTCGCTCGCTACGCTCGCGTTCGAAACTCTCCCCTCGTATCGAATTTTCATTCTAAACTTGTTACAGAATATACTATTCCTTTCGCCAGGTGTCATGTGAATTTGTATCACGGTCGCCGTGTATCGTGTGAATGAGTGTCACGGTTACCGGTTTTTATCCAAAACCGTCCCGTTGAACCTGTAAGTGTTCAGATATGACCGGAGTTGGTGAAGCAACTATTTATAGACTTTTAAAGCAACGAAAGAGTGGAAGTATTACAGAATCACCTAAAACTTCAACAGGGAGTAAACCCATTCAGTTAGAGGATACTCAATTGATTCGAAGAAAAATTCATTCATTTTATTTACAAAAAAATATTCCTACTTTGGATAAACTTTTAGTACACATTAATGAAGACGAATTTTTGCCAAACATTAAAAGAGACAAATTGTGGAAAACTTTACGTGAATTAGGATTCATTTATGAGAGTAACAATAGAAAATCTGCGCTCATACAGAAAAAAGAAATTATTTGTTGGAGGAGGCAATATTTAAGGGAAATTCGAAAATTGAGGAAAGAAGGCAAAAATATTTTTTATTTAGATGAAACATAGATAAATGAAGGGCATTTTGTAAAGAAAGTTTGGCAAAATAAACTGGTTACAAATGCTCGTCAAGCATTTATAGAAGGTTTGTCTACTGGCTTAAAATTTCCGAATGGTAAAGGTCGCCGTTTAATTATCACTCATATAGGAGGAGATAAAGGATTGGTTAATGGAGGCTTGTTAGATTTTATTTCAAATTCTACGAAAGACTACCATGAAGAATTGACTGCTGATTTTTTTGAGGAATATTTCAGTCAAATGTTAGATTTATTACCGACCAATTCTGTAATAGTCATGGACAATGCCAGTTACCATTCAAGATTAAAGGAGCCGCTACCTAACACTAAATTGAGAAAGCAAGAACTCCAGACCTTATCTCAACCTCAACTTAACACTACTTCTTCTTCTTCAGGTAACGCACCTCATCGTACTTATGCAGCTGCTACCATTTTTAAGGCCCCACCACCACCTACCCCTACACGCGAACAAGCTATTGTAATGTCATCTATTCCTAATACAGTCTTATTTGACTACATAAAAGCCATTGGCAATATCGTATCCCACAAAAATGTTCATTTTGCGTCACGCATTGCCCATGGACGCGTTTGCATCTACTTATCTTCTCCAGAACAAGTGGATAATCTTCTTAAATCAACTGCAAGTGTTACAATTAATTCACAAATAGTACCCATTCGTAGACTCATTTCCCCATCTAAAAGAATTTTAATATCAAATGTCAGCCCTTTCATTCCTCACTCCCTGGTCGAAAAAGCTCTCTCCGACCTCGGACTAAACATCACCTCACCGGTAGCTTATGTTAAGTGTGGCACGTCAGAACATGAGTATGCTCATGTTACGAGCTTCCGAAGAGTTACTTATATAATTCCTGACCGCGAATAATTTTCTCTCCAAACTTCTGTACTTATTATATATGATAATACTCCACATAGAATTTTTACATCCACTGATAAATTGGAATGTTTCCTTTGTAAACAGCAAAATCATACCGCCGAAACATGCACTAATACTCCCAATCCTTTCCCTTCCCGACCAAATGATACATCGAACATATCCTTATACACTCTTCCAATACCCACCACTGATAGCATGGATACCACCCTACAAACCCCTTCTGCTCCATGCTTAGACCTTTCTTCTCCTGTCGGCGACAGGTCCTCGCCCGAACCCGGCCATACAAGACCTCGCTCCAACGACAGTACCCCGGTATCTCCACCTCCTATCTTACCTGATAACCCTTTCGACTCTGCTGTAATGGCTCCCCCTGACCCTGGCTCCTCTCAGTTAATCCAAAAACCGTCCAAAAAGAAAGCCAAAAAATCCAAACTAGTTGAAACTGACAGTATTATCCTCAGTGCAACCACCCGCTCCACTATCCAAAAACTCTACACTGATCCCCATAAATCACTTTCTCTTCAAGAACTTCAACTGATAGCTTTCCTAGAAAATACATTCGATATCTCAAATCCGCTGGAAGAAGCAAAAAAAATTACGTATGATATTTCCTCTCTACTTAACGACCTTGACCTAGTTTATACTGCTTTCAATGAACGTTCTTTAAAAAAGCGCATAACACGCCTAAAAAGCAAACTAAAAAAACATGACCCTGCCTCTCTTACCTCCTCTGAAGACGGTTATTCCACTGACTCTTCTGTAAAAACCCATTGAAAACTTTACATATGCTTCTTTCCTCTTTAGCTTTTTTGATCTTACCATGGAACTGCCATGGATTCTATCCTCGCTTAGAACAAATTCAAAAACTTATCTCCTTACACAATCCGAATTTTCTCTGTCTTCAGGAAACCAACTTCAAAACTAACCAACACGCTCTCTTAAAAAACTTCGAAGGGTATCATTTTATACGCACCAACTGTACTAGAGCCAGCGGTGGTGCATCAATATATGCCTCCAGCGACTTGTACTCCTACCTTCTTCCATTATCTACAACCCTAGAAGATATTGCTATTATGACTTGGTGTCCAAACAAACTAACATTATGCAGCATATACATTCCTCCCCACCACGTGCTTACTGAAGAAAAGCTGACAGATCTTATATTTCAACTTCCCCAACCCTTTATTCCTTTGGGTGACTTTAATGCCCACAATACTATGTGGGGGTCTAATCGCACCTTTGGAAGAGGCAAAATTGTTGAAAATGCATTAAATGCAACTGGTGCCTGTCTGTTAAATACCAACTCGCAAACACATTTTAACATTTCCTCCAGCACCTTCTCAGCAATTGACCTTAGTATCTGCGATTCCAAGTCAGCTCTGTCTCTCTCGTGGAATAATCTGATGATCTTCACGACATCGACAGTAACCACTTTCCAATCCTTCTTTCCAACGGCTGCAATGATGAACCTATTACACGTACTTACTGGAACTTAAAAAATGCCAACTGGACAGACTATACAACAGAATCCGAAAAAAATCGCTCACCCTTACCACAAATATTAATAATGACCTGAAAATGATAACTGAATCCATTACTCTTGCAGCTGAGAAGCATATAGGTAAAACAGTTTATTTTCCTACCCGGAAAATTGTTCCCTGGTGGAATTCCGCCTGCGAAGTAGCTACCCGCCAATTCAAAACTGCTCTTAATAGGCTGCGTCGTAACAATACCCCTGAAAACGTTATGCTTCACAAAAAACTTAAAGCTAAAGCCAAATATATTATTAAACAGAGCAAAAAAACTTCTTGGCAAAACTACGTCTCCTCTTTAACCATTAACACCAGTCCAAATGAAGTATGGAATAAAATACGAAACATTCAAGGCAACAAATCCAGTCTCAAGATTCCTGGCATAATTTCCAATGACAAGGTCATTTGTGATAATCAGACCATTGCAGATACACTTGCAAGCCATTTTGAAGATAAATTTAAAAATAAGAATACCTCACCTCTTCAGCTTCTGATCCTGTTCTTAAATGATGTATCGATCCCCAAGACGTTTCTTCTCTTAATAGTCTTTTCTCTCTCATAGAGTTAAAATATGCTTTGTCATCCTGTAAAAATAAATCTGCCGGCCCCGACAACATCCCCTACATATTTTTGCATAGACTTTTAGATCCTTCCCTGATAACACTCTTGAATTTCTATAATCTCATCTGGACCTCTCAACAATTTCCCGATAAATGGCGAGAATCGATTTTTATCCCTATCAAAAAGACAGACCAACCTCCCTCTGTACTTAAGTCCTATCGCCCCATATCTCTTACCTGTACTATGTGTAAACTTTATGAAAAAATGATAAATAAAAGGCTTCTTTGGTTTTTTGACAAATATAACGTAATTCCAAACTCCCAATCCGGATTCCGACGTCACCGATCTACTATGGATAACCTCCTCACTCTAATTCAAACACATATCTCACAGACACTTTCCAACCAACAGGAATTAGTAGCTGCTATCCTGGATATCGAAAGTGCATTTGATACAATTCCCAGACAAGTCATTAAAAAAATTTACCCATTATAACCTGAACCGTAACATATATTCTTTTGTAGAAAAATTCCTTAACTCCAGATCATTTAAAGTTTCAGCAAATGGTAAGCTCTCCGCTACCCGCCTCCAAATCGACAGTGTTCCACAGGGTTCTGTTATAAGTCCAACACTTTTTATTCTCGCTACAAATAACATATGTAACAACATTTCTGCTCCTGTTAATCATATGCAATATGCTGATGACTTGATAATTTACTTCCACGGTAAAAATACCACCACTACCTGTCAACTCCTTCAGTATGCGATCGATCAACTTCGATGCAATATTAAAAATCTGGGCCTATCTCTATCAATCAATAAATCAAAACTTATTAAATTTAGTAAAAAAAGCACATCTCCCTTACCACCAATTACCCTAAACAACCTCCCTGTCCCTGCTGTTAATAACTGCAAAATTCTCGGTATGACGTTTGATTTATTGATCAAATATTGTACACTGACGCTTCCAAAACCCCATCCGGGGTTGGTTGCGCTGTTACTACTACTCATGATCCTATAAGTACTACTCGGTTGCCCACAACATGTAGCATTCACACCGGAGAAATGTTTAGTATTCTTAATGCCCTCAAATGCATCTCCTTTAATATGAAAAACGTCGCTATATGCACAGACTCCCTTTCATCCATAAGCTCTTTAAAAACCCTTTATACAGATCACCCTTTAACCCAAAATATACATGACGTTTACCAATCCCTTCATGCTCGAAATATAAAGGTTACAATCATCTGGCTTCCATCCCACACTGGTCTACGCGGAAATGAAACGGCTGATTTACATGCTAAAGCCTCCATCTCTACAAGCATCCCTCTGTCAACTTTACAAATCAGCAATGACCTTAAAGCATCGTTTAAGAAAATAGTCTTTGCATCTTGGCAAACTCGCTGGAATAATAGCAATACGACTCTGCGGAAAATTCAGCCCACTCTTGGAAGACCGTTACTTAGCAACTGTACACGCAACGAAGCACGTATTATACGAAGGTTACGAATCGGCCATACAAGACTCACACATGGCTACTTGATGTCTTCTGAGGACCGCCCGCTGTGCCACCTGTGCAACTGTGTACTTACACAGTTAATCATATTCTTAAAGACTGCCCAAACTATGTTATTTTCGCCCGCAGGCACGAATTGAACCCCTCATTAAAAGACTTGTTATCGGTATCCAGTGAAATGGAAAAACTTTTTAAATTTCTAAAAGACTGTAAAATCTTCTACAAAATTTAACACCACAATTTGTTAAACCAATACTTTATGTTATATGTAATTGTACTGTGCCAATGGCCATAGTTGTCGAGGCACTTAAAATAAAAAAAATAAAAATCATTTTTCTCGAATGCAGGATGCAAATTTTTCGACCTTAGCGCTGACGCAAAGACAAGTATAAATATTTTTTTCTTCCGGGTGGTAAGGATGGATCCATGACTATTCCCCGTCACCATATTTCCAAGAAAATCGTCTCTTTAATTTCGGTATCGCTATCAACGTTACTCGAATAATAGTTATGAACCACTCAAATATACAGAGCTGCACAGGAACGTGTGACAAGAGAGACACAAAAATAAATGTATAGGAAATTATAGATACCAATTATTTTCTGGAACTATTTCATCATTTTAGCCAATTATGTTTTGGGTAAATTTTATGTGGATAAAATCACGGACATATAGATCGTCCGAGGTCCATAAGGACAAAATGTTCCACCAATGATAGGTTAGGTTCTTTATTAATTAATATTTACAATATTTCGACTTTTATCAATTTTATCAATAGTAATATAGAACAGTAGAGGAAATAAGTAAATTGACTGGAACCTGAAACTTTTAGAAAAAAAGCGTTCGGATATCAAAATTAGCTTTAGCTAATTCTAATAATGTGAAAATTGAATTTTACATTTATACGAGTCAGAAAGACGTTGCTTATAAATTAATTATTATCCTTATAATATAAAGAGCGCATATAAATAAGGCTCTTATTGTGAAACAAAATCAGACAAGTGTACCAAAAACCTTTGCAATAAACACTAAAAAATTTGAAATGTGCAACTATTCTTTCTATTCAAACGATAAAAACCACACTCTTACATAAAATAATAGTAAATATTGAAAGTGTCCCAAAAAAAGATGAAACGACAGGAGGAAGTTTTTAACCTCCAATATTCATTTGATAGATCATAAATACTATACCAGTCTGTATCTATCGAAATGCAAACCATAATAGACATTTTCCATAGGAAGCTATTTTTTTGTTGGAATCCCTTTCAGGATGAGCCCAATACCGATATTCACGATATGCGCCAGTCACAAACCCTGTGCAAAATTTTTTATTTAACAAAATTGAAAGTTTCTCATTTTTTTCTCTTATTTTCGTGTATAATTCGGAAACTATTGCTCCTAGAGAAAAAATAAAAAAAAAAAAAATAAAAAGTTTCGTTATTTAATTGTACAAAATATTTCGTTAGTAATAACTTCTATATGAAAGTAAAATACGAAATTAAAACATACGTTCTATTTTTACAGTCCCCCACCACATAATCCTCATAACATGCTTTCTTGCTTAAGACGCGTTTTTAGTTGAGATGCAAGTTCTCGAGCAAATTGTAATAGCTTGTTCTTATTGGCTATATTTAACTACTCGGTTTAGAGTCAGGTGTACCCTCTTCTAACGGTCTAACCGCTGGTGACACACCTCGGAATTCTCTCAGTTCTTCCTTGAGATAGACGCCACTTAATGCCGATTTCTAAGGGATCTTGAAAAACCGGTCGTCTCTCTGCGATGTCACGCTTTTACGACGCTTTGTATATATAGTTAGCAGTTTCCTGGTAAACGATAAACCCAGGACACACCTGATTAGCGTAATCTTAACCGATTTGCACGGCCCTTTGTCTACAGCCTTCTATTAGCAATACCAGTACTTGACCTGATGTGACGGCTGAGATATATATTTTAATGCACTGACACAAACTTATAACTGGCATAAACGACAAATGAATTACCTGGTTCCTATGCTCACTTAAGTGCACTGTCGGTCAATTACAGTACGCGCTCGCATATTCCGATGAAGAAAATTCTGAAACACCTTTATTTTTTTAATACATTATTCAATTAATGAAAAACCAGTTTTTTAAAGCTCAATAATTAAATTAGTGTTGTCATATCTATCGTTCTAATTTACATGTTTTTTATTCTACTGTTTTTAACAGACTTCTTATTTTTGTTACCAGACTTCTTACTTGCAACTTGATTTTTTCATTTTCTTTAAATCTACTAGGCGGTAGATTCTACTGGAAGCCTCAAAAGTTGTTTTAACCTCCTAAATTTTCTGTGTCTTGATGATTTCATCTAAAAAATAAAATATACATATATATGTGAAAGGTATACAGCAAACGGTTGTGTGCATTTATCGGAGAAATTGTTACAAGAATGGAGTGTAAGTCATTTTAAAAATACAAAAATTGTAACCAAAAACAAAGCAGATAGAAAAATGGATTTTTATGATAACAAAACAGAAATAATATTACCTCACTTTCCATTCCAATCATTCTTTCAAAATTTATTACCAGATGATTAAAAATCTATTTTTACCCATTAACTTTATTTACCTTATATCAACCTCCATCTCAATATTTAAATTATAAAATTCATAATTGAAAAATTTAACATTAATAGGTTCTGTATCATTTTATAAATTATACCTAACTAATCTTGAGTTTATATCAAAAGTAGCAACTTTCTTAAAACACGTCACTAAGGTTAAAAAAATATTAAACTGAATATTATAATATTTATAAAAACAAAATAAAATAGGAATTATCAATATCATCTAGATTGGAAAAACAAAATATTAAGATTATTTTTGGAAATGAGAAGTGATAATTGCATTAAAAAAGGATCAGATTTACAAACTATTGGTACAACTTTTCTTATCAAAAATAAAAATAAATAGGGGAGAGTGTGGATGAAAGAGCCGGGTTTTAAAAGAGTCGAACTCGATTTAACATGTTTTCTACCAAATATCGATTCTACTCATCATGTGTCAATCTAAGATCGAAACACGTTCAAAATTTTGCGACCAAAAGGTATTGTTTAATGTTTATTATATTTTAAATAATTTATACAGAAACTGTTTTTTTTTTACTTGTCTAATACATTGTAAATGTCTTACAGGATTAATAAACATATTGTTATAGTCCATTTCATCGTTTTTGGCCGATTTGATATTAGAAACCACTGAAATAAGATTAAACTGTCATCCAAGTTACCAATGGCGAAGAGTTTTTTTTCTAAATTAGGTCGTAAGTTTCTGAAACTATCAGTGTGGTTTGACATCTACATAACTATGACATTAATAATTATTAAATTCAACCCTTCAACAACGAGCCGTACATGACGGTTACTAGGAATGTGAATTAATTCAAGACTTCCATATTGAATACTTTTTATCTACCGGTGAAACAAGATGCAGTTACGCAAGTGTTGTATTAAAAAACAAACGTCCTCATTTAAATTTCTAACTTGCCTTCTATCTGAGAGAGATGTAACTCTAACTTTACTTCAAGTATGATTTCTGTCATCGGCCAAAATCGGTGAAATGGACTATATTAGAGTTTTATCCTTTAGAAACGATATGTAAGGCGCCTGGTATGAAAAAAATATGGGTAGTAAAATCGGGTGAAACACTCACGTTGAGAAAAGTGTCACACGCAGGCGCAGTGAAACAGAATTATCATTTCTATCTCTCTATGCCAAGCATCTTATACTGAACGCATAGAGAAAGCACTTCCTGAATTTTTTCAAATTTTCAAAATGATTGAATTTTTTAAAAGATTCTTAAAATTTTTAAGTTCTAACAATTTTGAAAATTTTAAAAAATTCAATCATTTTAAAGTTATTTATTTATTCCAAGTAATCTAATACATATACATATGAGCAACATCACAATGCGTATAATTGAGCTCGAGTTATAGGAGCTATATGAGCTCTCCAGTTCAAAAGAAGATAAGATAAAAATAAAACAAAAACTAAAAAGATAACAATATTAACAATAAGTATATATGAAGAAGAGGAATACGAAGATTTGTAATATAAAAGTAACAGTAAAAAAAAGGGTGTGGCAGTCAGTGGGACTGCCGGCAGAAGTTATACTTCTATGCACTGTTAACTAATAAAACTTAATAACTACAAACACAGGCAAGTAGAAATAATTTTTTTTAAATTAACTGTATTCAATTAAAATATTAAATAAATACTTAGAAAAATAAGACCAGTTGATGTGTGTCCTTACTTCAAACACGAAAACTAAACAGTAAAATGATCAATGTACAAAAAAATTAAAAAAAATTATCATCCTAAAATGTGGTGGTTTATTACATAAACGAAAACTCAAAATCAATCCACATAAAATGTATTTGTTGTTAAAAATTTTTACAGTGTTGGCAACTAGTTTCGGGAAATTATTCCTATCATCAGGCCTATAAGTTACAAAAGAGATAGAAACAAAATTAATGGTAATTACATTATACAAACCTTGATAAATAAAATATAGTAATGTTCAAAAATATGGATAACATCAGAATCTTAGTGAGTCTTCCTGTACTTCAGTGACACTGCATAATACGGGGAACAATCAATAAAAGGTTTAATGTGGATTGAAGTCCAAAAAAGAAAATTTGTTTAAAGAATTAATTGATTTAAAGGATAAAGTATAAGGAGCTGGCCAGCTAAATAAAAGAAAATAACAAATAATGGAACAGATTACATAAGAACACAGAAAATAGGTATAATAATACGAGGTACTATTATATCATAGAGAGTTGAATCATGAAAGAAAGGATACTTCTTCATCCACTTCATTAAAAAACGTGAAAAATCATTTTTTCACAAATCGTAGGAGATGTGAAAATAAGAGTGATTACAGAAAAACCGTAACTTCATGAAACAGTGTTCACTCATTAAAAATAGTGAAGAAGTGAAGGGAAAAAGAAAATATCTGGTGAAAAATAGTATAATCAACACTTCGATGGATAGAAGCAAATGGCGTCGCTTATGTAAGGCACGCTGTTCGTTATTCAAAATGACACACCATAGTAAGGCGGTATATAAGACAGCTACCGCTATTTTGGGCTTCATCAAAGCCACTAATACTTGTACTACCGAGATCTTAATAAATATAATAGAAGCTGGATCGAATATCACTTTTCAACTAAACCACATAAACCAGACAATTAAACTTTAAAGATACTAGAAGGAAATGACCTAATGACGTTAATGACAATTAAGCGGAAGGGAAAGAACCTCATATAACAGCAAAGTCACGGAACAAAACTCACAGGAAAACTTTACAAAGTTGTTAATGGTCTAAAGTTAGATAATGTTAAAAGAAGGGAAGAATTGATAACAAATTTAATATAAGTAGAAAGGATTATAAAGATATATACAATCAAAATTTAATATAATATGTTATGTTGTTCAACAATGTCAATTAAAATTTCAAGAAAAAAGAAGAAAAGTTAACCTCCAAATGATTGTAAATATCTGAACAATTTTGACAATAAACTGTTGATATAAAATTAAATAAAAATTCTGTAGAAATAATTAACCTAAATTACAACATTAAAATTCATATAATAACAATATTTGAAACAACCTCAAGGAAGGCATCAAAGTTAAAGTTGTAAGTTCAGAAAAATATAGTTTTCTTTAGTAAACAGTTGTTCATTTAAGCAGGTGACAGAGGGATCTTTAATAGCTTTATTTATTTCAAGGAGTTCAAGATAATCCATACAGGGGCCTTTAAGGCAGTAATGTATTAGGGAACCATCATCTAAGGAATAATTATGATTAGTGGTCAGGATATGGGTAGAGAAAGCTGACTGAGTATTCGGGTTGGAAATAACTTTACGATTATTAATATGACGGTTATGTTCATTGAAGCGTTCTAATAATCGTCTACCTGTTTGTCCGATAGACACTGCATTACAAGATCTACAAGGGATTCTATATATACCTGATTTATGTAGAAAAGGAGCTGAGTCTTTAGTGTTTATGAGAATAGACCCTAATTTAAGATTTGTTTTAAAGGCTAAATTAATCTGATGTTTTTTAAAAATGTTGAGAATCTTAAATGATATCATGCCATAAAAATTAATAGAACCCGAAAAAGAATTGCGGTCAATTTGTGAGTGAATAGTTGGAAAATTAAGTTTAAGTCTTGAATAGAACTTGAAATAGATTTTATTAACTGTGTCTAAAGGAAAATCATTATTGATAGCAATTTGTTTAATAATATTAATTTCATCTGTGAAAGCTACATGTATTAACGGGATGGTAAAAGCTCTGAAAAAAGGCTATTAAAAAATGCAAATTTATGTTGGGGAGGGTGATTCGAAAAGAAACTAATTATATTATCAGTTGTGGTAGGTTTCCTATAAATAGTAAAGATATTTCTGGTAATTAATAAATCAAGAAAAGGGATTTGGTGTTCCACTTCAATCTCCAAAGTAAATTTTATTCTAGGATGTAAAGAATTAACAAAAAGAAGGAACGTATTTAATTCATGGAGGCTACTTCTAAAAAGAAATAAGCAATCATCCACATATCTAAGGTAAAATAAAATTTTTGATATGTAATCAGGATGTTTAACAAATTTATATTCTAAGTTGTTCATGAAAACTTCTGCTAAAAAGGGGCTGAGATTCGAACCCATTGCAAGACCTTTATTTTGTCTAAAACATTTATTGTCGAACTTAAAAAAATTCTGTTCAAGAACTAGGCCTAAGATGGAACATAAATCTAGGACGATATTAGTTTGGATGTTGTTATGAAAAAGTAAGTTTCTGACTAATTCGAAACATTCATCTGAAGGGATACTCGGGAAGAGATTCGAGACATCAAGAGAAACTAAAACCGAGTTGTCAGGGAATTTTATATTAGAAATTTTATTAGCTAAATCCGCAGAATTTTTAATTGCGAATTCATTGTTGAAATTGGTGAGTTCTCTTAACACAGTGCTTTAGAAATTACTAGATTTTCAGTGGAAATTTTATTTTTTAATGATTTTATGTCTTTTTTAGCAAAATTTAGGTGAGGTGGAGCAAAACTCAAAATCAATCGACATAAAATGTATTTGTTGTTAAAAAAATTTACAAAGTGTTGGCAACTAGTTTCGGGAAATTATTCCCATCATCAGGCCTATAAGTTACAAAAGAGATAGTTAGAAACAAAATTAATTTTCCCTGATGGTCAGTTTTTAATCTGGTTAGCCGCAAAGGGTAGGATTAAGGTAATGGCATCGTTCCCCTGATGGTCGGTTTTTCCCAATTAGCCGATTAGGACAGGTAATGCGGCCGAACTCTATTACTGTTATCGTTTGTAAGATGAATTTTCAAGGAATCTTAAAAGTAAATAATGAAACTGCCAATAAGAAACTTGTGTCTACCCACCCTTAATTTACAAACCTTCTAATTAGTATCTAGTAGTTGTTATTTAGTTTACACTCAACTTCACTTAGAGAAACATCAAGAAATAAATTATGTATTCCATCCTTAGTAAACGGGGTCGCAAACTTTTAGTAGTTGAAAAGCATAAATTTTACCGTGATAGCAATACTCAAAATGGTGTAAAGTGGCGGTGTGTTAACAAAAAATGTACAGCGAAAATATACGTGAGTGACGACGAAGCTATTATTTTAAAAACCGTTGATGAACACAATCACTCAGAAGATAACGATTTACTTCGTCAAGAAATATCAAACGGTTGCAAAAGAAAAGCAACGGAAGATCTCTGTGAGAAGCCATCTAAAATAATTCACCGAGAATTAGAATCTCACTTAACAGCAGTCACTTCTTTGACTACCAAAGATATATACAATGTCTGTAAGTGTATATATAAAGCTCGCCGTTCTAAACTACCTCCATTGCCCACCAACATAGCAGAAGTGCACGACGCGTTGAACTCGGTAATTTTTAAAACTGCGAAAGAAGAAGACTTTTTATTAATTAACGACAGCGTTGCAAACATTGTAGTTTTCTCATGTTTCACGAACATGTCAGTATTGTGTAGTAGTTCAAGTATATACGTCGACGGAACGTTTAGTTTTTGCCCTAAATATTTCCTGCAATTATTCACGTTGCATGCGTTGAAAAATGGTCATTACATACCATTGGTTTTTTGTTTATTACCCAACAAGCAACATAATACGTATTTATACGCACTGAAAAAAATATGCTGTAAGTGCGAGGAACTTGGATTAAAGTTTTCTCCATCGCAAATAGTTGCTGATTTTGAAGGAGCTATCCATTCGGCAGTGAGATGCATGTGGCCATCAACTGCAATAATTAAATGCAGATTCCACCTAGGGCAATCGTGGTGGCGAAAAATTCAAAAAACTGGCTTATCAACTGTCTACAAAGACAAATCTTCCGAAGTAGGCAAGTGGTTGACTTGGATATTTGGTCTACCACTTTTAAATCCCGAAGAAGTTGCTGACTGCTTTGTGTTTGAGTTTTGTGCTGTGCAACTGGACTGTGCTAAAGTTGTTGAATTTGCAGATTATTTAGTGGACACATATATAAGTGAAAATGCATTATTTCCACCCAAGATTTGGGCTGCAAATGGCGCCACTTCGGATCGCACAACAAATGCATGTGAATCATTTCATGCAAAATTTAATGCCCATTTTTATGATTCTCACCCTAACATATATAAATTTATCGATGTACTGCGTAATGTTCAAATTGACACATACATTAAAATAAACAGTATGCATCTGCCTGAAAAAATTAATAACAAACTTTACAAACAACGCCTAGGGTACGTAAATAATTTAGTAAGTATGTATCAAAGCGGTCAAATACAAAGATTTGACTTTGTTAAATCCGTTTCGTACCGATATAGAAAATGTATATAATGTTTTTATGTAATGTTTTATAGATAATTTTCTGTATATACAAGTATTTTTAAGTGTATGTATACAAGTGTTTTTAAGTATGTACATGTATTTAATAAAAATCTTATAAACGTATATTTTTATTAGTTAATAAATGAAAACTAAGTAGAATAATAAGTTACTCAAATTTTGTAGGGAGAAAGCTAATGACTGTTTAATTATGAGAATAAAATTTAAACCAGGGGAAAAGGGCCATCACCTTTTAGGGACAACCAGGGGAAAGATTCCATAGGATTAAGTAGACCCACGGACCATCAGGGGAACGGTGCCACACCGACATAAATTTGCATTTTTTAATAGCCTTTTTTCAGAGCTTTTACCATCCCGTTAACACATGTAGCTTTCACAGATGAAATTAATATTATTAAACAAATTGCTATCAATAATGATTTTCCTTTAGACACAGTTAATAAAATCTATTTCAAGTTCTATTCAAGATTTAAACTTAGTTTTCCAACTATTCACTCACAAATTGACCGCAATTCTTTCTCGGGTTTTCGTGGTGTGTGGTCGCTGTATGAAGAAACCTAACTACAAACTGTGCTCTCTATTAAACTTGAAAAAAAGAGGTATTTCCCTACTGAAAATATTTATTTTTGAAGACAACATGTAAGTACTTAAGATTGATACACATATTTATTTGAAAAAGAACAAGAAGGGAGCCTTTAAGTATATAAAAAATTGATTTCAAGAAAATATCATCCATAAATTAACCTACAACAAAATTAATTCTTATTTCGACTAAATAAAATTCAATTTTTTATCCACCTACAAATTTTAATATAGCTGGCCACACACGATAAACACGTTTTAAATAATAAATTAACTTAAATTTTATTGAAGTCACGTATAAGATAATGAATGAATCAATAATTACAAACGATAAACTATTAGAAGCAATAACACAAGGCAACAATGAATTGAAAAACTTAATTGATGCCACCGAAGTTAGGCTTACACTTAAAATTGAAGAAATAAATAGAAAAGTTTTAAATTTAGAAAAGGAGAACAAAATACTTAGTAACAGACTTGAAATTCTTGAAAGACCAAATAAAAAAAATAACATTATAATATTTGGATTTGAAAGAGAAGAACAAAATTTAAATCCTATATCTATGATAGCTAATTTCAAGAAGCTACTGGGTATAGATTTAACAGAATCGGACATCAACAATATATACACACTCGGAAAACAAAAAAACGCTCCCATAAAGATAGAGTTCCTGTCATACCTAAAAAAGAAACAGATTTTTAATAACATTAAAAATCTTAGAGGGACCAAGGTAAGAATTGCATATGACCTTACAGCGGCTCAGAGAGAGGATAACAAAATCTTAAGAAAACATTTAGTAATAGCGAGAAATAAAAAAGAAAACGTATGTCACATTAAAAATGACAAGCTTTATGTAAACGGAACCATCTACGAAGTATCAGAGTTGAGGCAACTGGAGAGTTATATCCCTGATTCTAACTTGGAAGTAACAAGCGATCCTGGTACACCTACTGTACGAGTTGCTCAACAATTTCAGTTATCCCCCCAAGAAGAGCAAGAGCAACAAAACCAGGGAGTGGCATCGCAAGAAGTCGTTAAGTCCCATGAAATATCAAACACTGGACAACTGAGTCATCAAATTACCGAACAGAAAAACAAAAAACCTCAAGCAAATTCCGAAAAAAGCGTACAGAACAAAATCCAAACAACACCAAAAATTACTCAAGTAAGAGCACAGGACAACAAATATAGAACACGTAACAATTCTGGAAATAGACAAAAATAAAGAAATATGTATATATATTATTACGGTTTATGTACCTAGTGTTAATTTCTAGCTTTTAATTCTTAGATTATTATTATTACCTGTGTGCATGCGTGTGTGTATGTTTACCAGTTTTTTTTTATATATTTTAAAGTGCTGAATATTTTATAACGTCATAATCTTTATCTCATTTGGATCGTTCGTTGGTTTTGATAGTTTACGATATGGCTGTGAATGAAACTTTATTTGTGTTTAGTTAACTGTCGACACTAATGGACAATTATATAAGGGATTTTGAGATTGATGAAATCGAAACATTTTGTTTGAGTAATGCCAGGAAATGTAAGGATATTTTAGCAATAAATAAAAATAACAAAAATTTTGAAATCATTCACAATAATATCCGAAGTATAAATAAGAACTTAAAATGAATGTAAAATCACTCTTGCCAACTTGCATACGCAGGTGGATTATATTGTATTAACGGAGACATGGAAACTATTAACCACAGATCATTTTAATATTCCTGGATATGATTTACTATACAACCGAGGTGATTTTAATCAAAATAATGGTGTTATTATCTATATTAAATCACAGTATAGTTACAACAGCCAAATAATTAACATTTTAAACTTTAAATTTCTTCAACTAACATTAAAATATAATGCAATACAAATAACAGGGTGCGGTTCTAATGTCAATGATTTCTTAAAGGCTCTAAAAATTTTTTTTGAAAACCATTGTAACAAAAATGATCAATATCAATTATTTGTTGGGGATATTAATATAAATTTGTTAGAAGACAGTCCTGAAAAAATAGAGTAT
Source organism: Altica lythri (assembly GCA_964028335.1). Taxonomy (NCBI): domain Eukaryota; kingdom Metazoa; phylum Arthropoda; class Insecta; order Coleoptera; family Chrysomelidae; genus Altica; species Altica lythri. The sequence continues at coordinate 94,706,549 of OZ034801.1, read as the reverse complement.
ATGAATATTTTAAGTGAATCTGGTTACGTCTAAATGATAAACAAACCAACAACTATTTACAGCTCTTGTCTAGATCATATGTTAGTTAAAACTAAATTAAATATAGACAATATGATACCTGTTACTCTGACTAATAATATTACTGATCATTTCACAATATTACTGCAAATCGTTTTTGCTCAAGAATTAAATGAAATAAATAAAAAACGTGTGATCATAAAAAATATTAATTATAAAAAATTAAAAGAAAAAAGTGCATTAACGTCTTGGACAAGTATATATAGTCATGATGATCCGGAAGCTACCATTAAAGTATTTGTTAACATTATTTAAAATCTTATCAAAGAAAACACAATAATTAAAACATCAAACAGGAAAACCACAAAATATTCACCTTGGATTACCAACGCTTTATTAAAATCAATTAATTCAAAAAATAAATTATTTCAAGATACTCTAAAGAATCCAACTAATATTGAACTTAAAAATGGGTACCGTTTATATAAAAATAAACTAACAAATTTAATTGAGAAAACCAAATATAATTATTATAAAAATGAAATAAATCGAAACTCGGGGAATTCAAAAAAATTATGGAGTATTGTTAATGATTTAGTAGGCAAGCTAAAAAAAAGACCAAAAAATTGATACTATCGTTAACGACAAGGGTGAGATGTTAAAACGGAAGACTGATATATGTGAGGAATTTAATAAACATTTTATTACCATAGGAATGAAGTTGGCTCAAAAATTGCCAGTACCTGTCAATCAACCTTCCCGAAACTTTATTCAAAATTCTTTGGGTTTATTGCCAACGTATGAGGAAGAGGTTCTTAGAACAATTCGTGATTTAAAAAATAACAAGGCAGTGGGAGTAGACGACATTCCAGCAGAAGTATTAAAAACCTTATCAAATCATATTATAGCCCCCCTCACCTATATCATAAACCTATGTTTTAGCAAAGGAATATTTTCATCAATTCTGAACGAAACAGTAGTTACGCCAATTTATAAAAAAGGCGACAAATGTTTAGTAAATAACTATCGCCCTATTTCCTTGACCACTCACCTTTCAAAAATATTTGAAAAATTAATTAAATATAGATTGACGTCTTACATAGATAAATATAATTTGTTGTCTCCAAAACAATATGGTTTTAGGACAAACACATCTACTTAAGATGCCATAGTAACCTTGTTTATGTATATTCCTTGACCTCTCAAAGGCTTTCGATACTGTCAGTCATGGGCTACTTTTACAGTCTCTTGAAGATATCGGTATTCGAGGAACTTGTTTAGATTTATTTAAAAGCTATTTATCAAAAAGATATCAAGCTGTGAGAGTGGCTGATGGTGTCAGTGGCAGAGGCTTGGTGGAGTGTGGAGTACCGCAAGGAACCGTGCTGGGCCCAATCCTTTTCAATATTTATATTAATGGTCTGTTTTCTGTTGAAAGGTGTGGAGAAGCTGTAGGATTTGCTGACGACACTGTCATATTTTATGAAGGAAATGATTGGGATAGTCTAAAGGCTTTAGTTGAGAACGATTTCTTAAATATCAAAAATTGGCTTGATTCGAAATTATTAACTTTGAATCTAGAAAAAACCAATTACCTTCCCTTTAATTGTAACGTGGCAGGGTCCCCAAGATTTGGCAGCATCTCAATAAATTCACCACACTTACAACATAACATTCTTCCTGCCAATGAAATTAAATATCTGGGCATATATATAGACAGAAATCTAAAATGGGATTGTCATATTCACTATCTCATAAAAAAACTTCAAACGATATTGTATATGTTTAGATGCCTAAAAAAATGTATTCCGGTAAAAAATCTGCAGAGCTTATATTACTCATTGGTAGAAAGTCACTTAAGATACGGTATAGTCGCTTGGGGTAGTGCTGCAAGGAGTCACATTTAGCTTTTAGAAACTGTTCAGAGAAAATTCTTGAAACTAATATTGTCTGTAAATTATCTATATCCATCCGACTTACTTTACAAAAATAGCCATGTTTTAGATGTACGACAGCTATATTTTCTTTGTACAAATGTAAAATATTTTACCCTAAATCATAAACTTCCCGAACACACTTACCATACTAGAAAAAGATCCCATCATATGGTACCAACAGTGACTAAAACACTCACTCAAAGGTCTTTTGATTTTCTGGCACCGAAAATATTTAATGCCCTTCCGGATACAATTCGATCTATTAACCCATAAAGGACGGCTGTTGCCATATGGCAACCGCTGTAAGTAGATTTCTAATAAATTATTTTAGCGGGTTTAACTAAGAATTAACAGAAAACTAACCATAATTCTGTACAGTACTGCAATATTACATGCCAGTTCATACTTGTTGTGTTTACAAATTCTCAAAGTTTAGTTGGTTTTTTTCGCTGCAAGAAAATGGACATTCGATTGATGTAAGCAGCTTTATAGTAATCATTATAATTTATTTATTCTGTAGTATTTGATTTTATATTGTAATATAAATTATCTTTGAAACTATTGCATAGATTTATATTTTTTGCTTAGTGTGTAAGTTTTTTATAATGTACTAGATGGAGGTTGCCGCATGGCAACCAGAGTCTCTCCGATTACCTATAATTGTATATTTTATTGAAGGGGGGACTGACACTTGAAGAAGCCTTACAAATGGCATACGAAGATGATTTGGATGTAGAAAATATATTCATAGAACCACCAGAAACAAATGAACTCACAGATGAAGACTCGGCCGATGAAGATACCGGTGGTATGGTAGACAACTTACCTGCAAGCCAATTACGAACTCTGGCCGAACTCCAAGTTCGTGTTCCTGACGAGACGGAGTTTCAGATGGAAAAAGTTGACGCTACCAAAGTAGAAACTATAAATAAGCCATTTCCTACGAGTAATTATGGAGCTTATAGTACCTGCACTCCTTTCGAGCTCTTTGAAACTTTTTTTGATGAAGAGTTGATTGAGCTCTTGGTAACAGAATCAAGGAGATATGCTCAATTTAAAAATTTAGCTGATCCCAAAATTACTACCAACGAAATGAAAGCCTTTATAGCAATTTTGATTGTAACTGGGTATAATGAACTACCTGGTAAGAAATATTATTGGGACATGGAACCTGACATGAAAAATACGTGTGTATCAGATATGATGCGAAGGGATAGATTTTTAACCATTTTCCGTTGTCTTCACTGCGCTGATAATACCAGACTGAACAAGGCAGACAAGATGTCGAAGTTACGCCCACTAATAGAAAATCTAAGAAAAAAATTTTTAAATTATTTTATTCCCGAAAGAGAGCTAAATTACGATGAGTCGATGATCAAATACTTTGGTAAACATTCTTGCAAACAGTTTATACGGGGCAAACCCATACGTTTTGGGTACAAAGTTTGGTGTATCAACACGAAATCTGGATATTTGGTCAATTTCAGAATATATCAGGGAAGCACATCAAAAAATATTTGGCAAGGCTGCTGCACCATTTGTGTCGTTGCTAAATGATTTACCTCCAGAAAAGAAAAATCTTCGATACTCTCTCTATTTTGATAATCTATTCAGTAGCTTGTCCTTATTGACATATTTTAAAAATAAAGGTTATGAAGCAAGTGGAACAATTCGTGAAAATCGCATTCCAAAAAACTGTCCTATAAAAAATAAAGCGCAAATAAAAAAAATGCCTCGAGGTGAATATGACTCTGCTCTGGACAAAGAAAATGGGATTATGGTAACTCGCTGGGCTGATAATAGCATAGTCACAGTTGCATCAACAAGCGTTGGAATTATGCCTCTAAGTAATGTAAGACGTTTCTCCCAAAAGGAATGAAAAATATTATAGTTGCTAGTCCTCATGCTATAGTTAGATACAACTCAGCAATGGGAGGGACTGATTTGATGGACGAAAATGTATCGAGGTACCGAATAAGTCTAAGGGGTAAGAAATGGTGGTGGAGCATTTTTTCTTGGCTTGTTGATGTAACTGTACAAAATGCCTGGATTCTTTATAAACAGTCTGGTCATAGCTGCACTCAGCTACAATTTAGACGCGATATTGTAAAAGTCTGTTCTGCCAAGTTTCGAGATCCGCCAAGAACTTTGGGTCGACCATCATCAAGCTTGTCTTCAAGTACGGGTAGCAGAGTTAGCGATGATATCAGATATGATAATACAGGTCATTTCTTGATAACTACACCTAATAATAAAAAAAGAAATGTGCTGGCAGCAACTGCAAATCTATTATGCGAACAATGTGTTCAAAATGTAATGTAGGTTTATGCATAACTTGTAACGTTAAATTTCATACAAAATAATTTTACATTTTTTAGTATTTGTTTTATCTGGGTAGTAAGGAAGACTACGGTTGCCTTATGGCCACCTCGTTTTTTTCTAAAAAAACTTCAACTTTTTAATTTTTTAATTTTTAATTTGTTGTTATTATTGCTAACTATAATTGTTTAGTTTTTTTATAAAAAAAACTCCGTCCTTTAAGGGTTAAAGTAATGCATGTGTTTAAACACCGTACAAAAAAGTTCTTGTTTACAACACCGAGAGGTGTTATATCCGATATTATTAAGCTAAGGTCATAGAAATTAATGTTTTTACTTATTGCTTTTCTAAAACAATGTTCTACACTTACTGAATATCCAGTTTTTGTATTTCTCTTGCATTACAACGTATTCTGTTTCTTTTTAGCTATTTCTTTTAATGTAGATACGTCTTTTGATTATAATTTGTGTATTGTGTGAATGAATATAATATTATTATAGTTTAATGTTTCATTTGGAATAATATGTTAGTGTTAGTTTCATTAGGTATTTAATGTAATTTTCAAGTACTAGCTTTTTGTTCTCAAAACAAGTGCGTAGCACTTATTGAGTATCAATTTATTCTTATTTTATATCTTTATAATCGTTGTACATGTTTACGAAAGAATAAAATTATTTAATTTTTATGGCATGATATCATTTAAGATTCTCAACATTTTTAAAAAACATCAGATTAATTTAGCCTTTAAAACAAATCTTAAATTAGGGTCTATTCTCATAAACACTAAAGACTCAGCTCCTTTTCTACATAAATCAGGTATATATAGAATCCCTGGTAGATCTTGTTATGCAGTGTATATCGGACAAACAGGTAGACGATTATTAGAACGCTTCAATGAACATAACCGTCATATTAGGAATCGTAAAGTTATTTCCAACCCGAATACTCAGTCAGCTTTCTCTACCCATATTCTGACCACTAATCATAATTATTCCTTAGATGATTGATTCCTAATACATTACTGCCTTAAAGGCCCCCGTATGAATTATCTTGAACTCCTTGAAATAAATAAAGCTATTAACGATCCCTCTGTCACCTACTTAAATGAACAACTGTTTACTAAAGAAAACTATATTTTTCTGAACTTACAACATTAACTTTGATGCCTTCCTTGAGGTTGTTTCAAATATTGTTATTGTATGAATTTTAATGTTGTGATTTGGGTTAATTATTTCTACATAATTTTTATTTAATTTTATATCCACAATTTATTGTCAAAATTGTTCAGATATTTACAATCATTTGGAGGTTAACTTTTCTTCTTTTTTCTTGAAATTTTAATTGACATTGTTGAACAACATAACATATTATATTATATTTTATATCTTTATAATCCTTTCTACTTATATTAAATTTGTTATCAATTCTTCCCTTCTTTTAACATTATCTAACTTTAGATCATTAACAACTTTGTAAAGTTTTCCTGTGAGTTTTGTTCCGTGACTTTGCTGTTATATGAGGTTCTTTCCCTTCCGCTTAATTGTCATTAACGTCATTAGGTCATTTCCTTCTAGTATCTTTAAAGTTTAATTGTCTGGTTTATGTGGTTTAGTTGAAAAGTGATATTCGATCCAGCTTCTATTATATTTATTAAGATCTCGGTAGTACAAGTATTAGTGGCTTTAATGAAGCCCAAAATAGCGGTAGCTGTCTTATATACCGCCTTACTATGGTGTGTCATTTTGAATAACGAACAGCGTGCCTTGCATAAGCGACGCCATTTGCTTCTATCCATCGAAGTGTTGATGATACTATTTTCCACCAGATATTTTCTTTTTCCTTTCACTTTTTCACTATTTTTAATGAGTGAACACTGTTTCATGAAGTTACGGTTTTCCTGTAATCACTCTTATTTTCACATCTCCTACGATTTGTGGAAAAATAATTTTTCACGTTTATTAATGAAGTGGATGAAGAGGTATCCTTTCTTTCATGATTCAACCAGGCACGTAGCCAGGGGAGGGGGTTTCCAGGTCCAAACCCCCCCCGAAATCCTGAAATATTTTTTTTAAACGTACCCCGACCCCGGTCCTTTAAGTTTTTTATTCCAGTTTAAATAAGGGCACGACACTTATGAAAAAAAAAATAATAATTTCAGAAATAGTAGAATGCCCGTTTTTAAAGGTATTAACATTGTATTAAGTTTTATTGTTTGTTTTCGATTCGGTAGCAAGTGCTAGGAAAAGCAAGTGCTGCACTCCTCGGCTGCAGTCGCATCGCATCGCAGGAGCAGCGCAGAGGCTCTGTACCCCTACTTCCTAGTTCCTTACTTGTCTCGAGACTTGTCTATTTTTGTCATATGCACTTCAGTCGTCTTTATAGATGTACGTATAAGCTAGTGCTGCTCTTTATTATATTATATAAATATAATTTGAATTTTTTAATATGAAGCGAAGTCAGCCAGATTCCACTGGTGGACAGGCAGGACAGGCGAAAATTACAAAATTTTTTGGTGCAAAATCAGATAAATCAGGTGGGTAAAACATATTATTATGAAACTAAAATGTTTACAGATTTTTTTTTATTTTTTTAAAAATCTCATGAATTAAAAATATTCCTGCAATTAATTTAAGCAAAAACAGTAGAAAAATTTGGCCAAGGGCGACAAGAAAATTTAAAATTAAAAAAATAAATATGACTGACATCTTAAATTTTTTAATATTTCTCGTCTTGTGTTTGTAACTTATGTGATGTGTAATTCTTTAACAGGAAATATAATATTGCACTCTTTCTTTTAGAACCTGAAACCATTATTAACAAGGCGAGAGCGCCCATTAGTGAATCCATATCCAAGATCAAGATATCTGATACTGATAACTGCGATAAAGATAATGTTGGTGGTGGAGATGAAGTTCGTGTTGTGGCTACCACATCGCGTCAATTACAAAATACACCAAGACCAAACACACTCTTTTCAGCTGAATTATTTGACATTTCAACTTTAATAAATAGTGAAAAAATTAAAGACAATTTGAAAATAATTATTTTGACTTCACTTTTACTTCCAAAACAACCATTTGATTTTCCGGTTGAGAAAGATAATAAGAGAAAGGGAAATCTTAAATTCCAGCCGCAATGGGTAGACAGATGGCCTTGGTTGGCTTATTCAACAAGCGAGAACGGTGTTTTTTGTAAAATATGTGTATTGTTTTCTTCTGAAACTGTTGGAAAAGGATTCCACGAGCAACAAAAATCATTGATAAAATTTCCATTTCGAAAATGGAAGAATGCCATTGAAAAATTTCAAAATCATGAGAAATTAATTTATCATAAGAACTCGGTGGTTTGAATATTGAGCAGATCTTTTTATGAAAGTTTCAAAAAGAATAATACCTCTCAACTGGATCATCAGCGAGAGAAGCGGCGCCAAGAAAACCGAGCTGCTTTAAAGCCAATCATAGAAACAATTTTATTTTGTGGTGAACAAGAATTGCCACTGAGAGGAGATGATGATAGTGGACCAATATCTTTAGATAAACCAAACAAGAGGATGGCAAATTTCGTGCTCTATTGCGATTTAGAGTTAATTCTGGAGACGAATTTCTTAAAAACCACCTTTTAAATAGTAGCAAAAATGCTACTTACGTGAGACCAGACATCCAAAATGAAATAATTGACATTGCAGCTGCGTTAATTCAGCAAAATCTTGTTAATAAAATAAAAGAATCAAACTATTTTAGCATATTGGTAGATGAAACTTGTGATGTGTCCGGAATTGAACAAATGTCTTTTTGTATAAGATATGTATGGAAAAATACTGATTTTAAGTATTTTTTGCGAAAAGATTTCCTAGCCTTTGTGCCTGTATTTGACCAAACTGCGGAAAACTTATCTAAAATAATATTAGATCAGTGCAAAAAACTTGGGTTGGATATGCGTAACTGTGTTGGACAAAAATATGATGGAGCCGCCAACATGGCTGGTCATATCAGTGGAGTCCAGGCAAGAATCAAATCTGAGTATTCAAATGCAGTATATGTGCATTGCGCCTCTCACAGACTAAACTTGGCATTATCGAATTCGATGTCTATTCCGGTGACAAGGACCTCTCTAGGAATGGTAGCAGAAGTTTCCAACTTTTTTAGAATTCATGCTCATGCAAATCAAACTTTAAAATTATCAATTGACGAGCTTATACCAGACTCTAGAAAAACGAGGCTCTTACGACTTTGTGAAACAAGATTCATTGAAAGACAAGACAGTGTATCAATATTTCTTGAATTGCTTGCTCCTATTGTCCAAAGCCTGCAGAAAATTTCTCAAGAGACAAGAGCAATGTCATCAACAGCTGCTTCTCATATGCATTCTTTAGAAAGAAGTGAATATTTAGGTTCACTACTAGTCTGTGAAAAACTTTTTAGTTTTACTTAACCGCTATCTGTTTACCTTCAAAATCCCACTAACGATTTATCATCCGCTATAGACCATGCATATCATGTTATTACTTCCTTACAAAATCTTAGAGATGACGCAGAAGAAGCATTTAAAAAAACCTTTGGCTCGCAGGGGGCTACCTCCCCGCACCCCTTGCGACCCACACGCGGCAAAAACTTTTATGTCCAATATTTTTGTTATCGACCCCTATAAACCCCCCCCCCCAAACTAAATTCCTGGCTACGTGCCTGGATTCAACTATCTATGATATAATAGTACCTTGTATTATTATACCTAATTTCTGTGTTCTTATGTAATCTGTTCCATTACTTGTTATTTTCTTTTATTTAGCTGGCCAGCTCCTTATATTTTATCATTTAAATCAATTAATTCTTCAAACAAATTTTCTTTTTTGGACTTCAATCCACATTAAACCTTTTATTGATTGTTCCCCGTATTATGCAGTTTCACTGAAGTACAGGAAAACTCACTAAGATTCTGATGTTATCCATATTTTTGAACATTACTATATTTTATTTATCACGGTTTGTATAATGTAATTACCATTAATTTTGTTTCTATCTCTTTTGTAACTTATAGGCCTGATGATGGGAATAATTTCCCGAAACTAGTTGCCAACACTTTGTAAAAATTTTTAACAACAAATACATTTTATGTGGATTGATTTTGAGTTTTCGTTTATGTACAAAAAAAGTGTTTACAAAACCCCATAGTGCAAAATATAATTCAACCATGTGACGGTAGTATGGACTACAATACAATACTCATTACTGAATATTATTATTAATATTTTTAATATAAAATACTAAACTTTATATGTTTACTTACGTGACAGAATTATAAAATAATCTGTCAAACACAATGTAATACGTCACTATGATATTCCAAAACATTAGCTCAGACTGTTTTTTGTATATCTATCTCTTTTCAATGTACTGATAGCTTATATGTTTTTCTGTCTCTCTCTTACTCACACCATTACATATGTAATGATTTTTCCCATTTAACCCCACACAAATTAAGTCCATGATAAGAAGTATAACTTCAAAATTCTATAAATAAATAAATTTAAGTTCTTCAGAGTTTATTTATTTGTGAAGAAACCTGCAAATATTAGTCTCTTTAATTCTTTCGTAAAGGAAGTTGTTTGTAGTTTTGTAGTTTTTAATACACTCTGTATTAATTTTGAACGGAATACGAACTATACGCATATCAATATAATTTAGTAAATATTTTTTGAAAATAAGGCAATTTTTCGATTTTATGTTAAAATTAAAAAAAAAATTGAGAAAATGTAAATTAAATATTATTTATTTTATTTCTAATTATACGTCCTCATTGGTCGTCATTTTGGTACAAATGGAACACCTGCGCCCTCTTATTTTGGTAGCCCTATTTGCATACATGGAGTTCGTACTCCTTGTCTAGTCTTTATGATTTAGAATTAAAGAAATTATATAAAACAAAACTTACCCACATTCTGCCTTTTGAATAAGTCAAGTATTATAGGCCACACGCATTAAAAACCCGTCCATTGGTTGTCTTTGGTATTGGGATGTTGTCTCCGTGTGGAGAATAGTAAAAGTTAAGACAACGGGAAATTTTGGTACACCACTCAGTTTTCTAAAACATAAAAAAGAATTAGTAAAATTATTAGAAAAATCAGAGCACCGTAAAGAAAACAAGAGTTGACAACGTTCGCAATTTTATTTTCTTTTAAATGTTTAACCTTCTTTATTGAAAATAGAGTATATTATTTATCTATTTATTTTTTATTAAAAGTAAAATATTTTTTTTTTATTTTAAAAATATTAAAATTTAAAAGTTTTGGAAAAAACAATTTTTTTTAAACTATATTATTTTGCTACTAAATATTTTGTTGTACATTGTCTAAATATTATTAACGCATTCTTGATTTTTTATCTTTCTGGATTGTTTTAAGTAAGTAAATTATTTAGAAAATATGTTTACTACTATAGTTTCTTGTACTCTTCTTATTATTGACAAAAAGTACCACATTCATACCGATATATAATAAAGAAGTTTAAAAAATATTGAATATTCACATGCACTAATTTACATAACGAATTTTTTTTTTTTCAGTCTTCCTACCGACGTAAACTTAACTGTCAAACGACGACATACTAAGCTTGCGTTGATACAATAAATTAACGCAGTGGCTATTTGTACGTCCGACGTACGTCAATATATATATATATATATATATATATATATATATATATATATATATATATATATATTTCAAAAAAATTATACAAAATGATTTACTATGAATATGACCGGATGGCAGACAATGGACTAATGCCTGTGTGTTCACCATCCGTCATATATAAAAAAAATAAGAAAATCTTACATCTAACTTAATTAAGCTTACTTACTAAAAGAAATAATTAAATGAAAACTCAATCCCAACCAAACTAAAACCAAACTAACTAGAAAAACATTCGATATTGTTTTCAAATAGCCAGTCGTTCAAATGATATTTAATTTTTCGAAAAGGAATATTTTTAAATCGGTTTGGTAACATTAAAAATTGTGGGTATCGTATAAGAGATGGATCTTTGATACCTTGTAAAAACAGTTTTCGGAACAATCACTTTACCGTTTGCAGCACTTTTGGTGTTTATATGATGTGTGATGTGTTGCAGGTAATACGGTTTTTTATTGACAAGTCGGATAACAGATTTTATATAGAGTTAATTAATGTTTAATACTTTAGCCTCTTTAAACAAAGCCTCGGTAGAATATCTTTTATTTTTGTTTTGAATAACTTTCAAAATGTATTTATGACTTATAATCAAAGGCTTTAAAACGTTATTGAAAGCTGCGCCCCATACCGATAAGCAATAGTTTAAGACAGACTCAACTAGTGCAAAATAGACAGTTTTTAAGAGTTTAATGCTCAGAATTTATCTTAGCTGATAAAACATATAGATTAATTTTCTAACTCTTTTAGACACAGAGTTCACATGATATCTCCAAGATAAATTAGCATCAAATACAACTCCCAAGTATCTGACTTGATCTTTTCTACCGATCTTAACTGCGCATTTACACCCTTTATCAAATAAGCAATCATGGTCATGGATAATTATATCGTCTAACGCATCTTTTCCAGCAGCGCCAGCCCCTTTCGTGGAGAAACATACAAAGCTGGATTTACTTGCATTAAGGGACAAGTAATTTTTATCAAACCAAGATTTAATAATTTTTATTGCTTTTTCAGCTAGTTCTTTAACCTTGTTCCAGCTTTTAGCTTTGACTAAAGTAACAGTATCGTCTGCGAAACATATTACTTCTACATCATCTAGGAGTTTCATGATGTTGTTTATGTATATTGAGAATAGAATTGGGCCAAGAACTGTTCCCTGCGGCACACCGAACTCTACTGGTCTTTTGGAGCTGTGCACATCATTAATTTTCACCTCTTGTGTTCTATAACTGATGTAGGTTTTAAACAGATTGTATGTAACATGTCTAATTCCAATTTTCTCCATCAGAATTCGGTGAGTCACAGTGTCGAATGCTTTTCCCAAGTTAATAAATATTTCCATGCATTTAGTATTATTGTTTAAACAGCTATTAATATGTTCAGCGACGTAGGTGACAGCATCTTCTGTATTGCAATTTTCCTTAAATCCGTATTGTCTATCGGAAAGTATGCTGTTCACCTTAAGATACTCGTTCAGTCGCAACTTCATACATTTCTCTACCAGTTTGGCAAGGCTGCTAGTTAGTGCAATCGGCCGATAATTACACAGGCCAACAATGAGAAAACTTTTTTAATGAAAATACCTCAATTATATAGCTTTTAGGATGCTGAATCCAACTATAATATTATATAATTATAATTTTAGTTAAATTTATTAAATTTAGCGTTTCTTAAAAGAATTCATATATAAATAATATAACATATCAGGTTTATTGGTGTGGATAATGTTGGTAGCACTGTAAATCACAATCTTTAAAACCAGGTGAGAAAAACATTCTCCGCAAAAACCTTGTAGATCCAAAAAAAGTGCTTCTACCTCCTCTACATTTAAAGTTAGGTCTCATGAAGCAATTGTAAAGGCTTTGCCTAAAGATGGACGATGTTTTAAGTACCTCTGTGAAAAGTTTCCACACCTTTCAGAAGCTAAACTCAAAGAAGGTGTCTTTGTTGGACCTGATTTAAGAAAAATGATGTTTGATGTCAACTTTGAATCTACAATGACCTTAAATGAGAAAGAAGTAATAGCTTTTCTCGTAACAGTGAAAATAGTTCGTAGTTCGTCAATTAATAATTATTTTCTTTTCCTTTTATATAATGACAAATGTTCAAATTTTATGACTTTTTTATTCAATTACATAATACATAACAACCAATAAAACAATATACAAATAGCAACTATTAACGACTAAAATTTATTCTTCATACTCCCCCCGTTGGAAGCAGAATATCTTTCAACAGATATAGGCAACAAGCAAATCTTGGTGACACTACGTTTGACTTCACCAGTTGAGGTCTTCAGTGTAACCACTCTTATCATTCCATCCTTACCGGGATGAGTATTAATTATTCTTCCAATCTTCCAGGTATCAGAAGGCAAATCATTATCCACTAATAGTACCAACTTGCCAAAAAGATCTTCAGGAAGATTCGAATAGTACCATTTGTTTCGTTTCTGAAGATTTTGCAAATATTCCAGAGACCATTTTTTCCAAAAAGTTTGAATTAGGAACTGTAGGCTTTTATATCTTGAACTAATAGTTTTTCGTTCATTTTCAATATTAGGCTCTGGTAGTGCATACAAATAATCACCGACCAAGAAATGTCCAGGCGTGATCACTTCTAAGTTTTCTGACTCTTCAGTTAGTGGGGATAACGGTCGTAAATTCATAATAAATTCGATTTGTGACGTAAATGTAAAAAATTCCTCTAAAGTTAAATGTTCATTATTTAATATAGATTTTAAATGCGACTTAGCTATTCTTACAGCGCTTTCCCATAAACCCCCAAAAGAGGGACTTTTTGCCGGAATAAAAGACCAAACAATTCTATGCATAAGTAAGAAGTTATGAATGTCCTCCTCTTAAAAGATAGAGGCAAATTTACTCAAATAGTTATTAGCTCCTACAAAATTGGTTGCGTTATCAGAATAAATTTTTCGGCAAATACCTCTACGAGATATGAATCGTTTTAAACAGTTTAAAAATGCAAATGTGGATAAATCAGTAACAACCTCTATATGAACTGCGCGAGTAGAGAAACATACGAATATACAAAAATATACCTTAATAAACCTTTTATTTCGAAATTTAGTTTCTTTCATTTGGAAAAGACCTGCGAAGTCAACACCGCTTGTAGAAAAAGGTCTAGAAACGTTGACGCGAGAACTAGGCAAATCTGCCATAATTGAATGGTTAAATTTTGGTCGGTACCTAAAGCAAATTATACAAGATCTCAATACACCTTTTATAGCTTGTCTTCCTCTAAGTACCCAAAAACGTTGCCTAATTTTGTTTAGTAAGAAATTACACCCAGCGTGAAAATTCTTATAGTGTTCATTCCTTACCAATAGCGTTGTAAAGTTATGCTTCCCTGGCAGAATTATTGGATGCTTTGCGTCATAAGACAAACTAGAATGTGTTAAACGTCCTCCGACTCTAAGAATGTTATCAGAATCAAGATAAGGACTTAACGTAATCAACTTACTATAGTTATTTACCCGCTTGGTTCTTTTTAAGTCATGTATTTCACTAGTAAATTCTTCGGATTGAACTAATTTAATTAAACATTTTAGGGCAGTTTCAGTCTCGGTTAAAGTAAGTAATCCATTATTTCTTAATATTGTTCTAATATTATTTACAAATCTTAATATATAAGCAGTAACATTAATTAATTTATTATAACTGAAATATTTATGTAGAATATCAAAAGTCGGAACGGAGTTTAAAACTAACATCGTATTTCTTTTAGTTTCCGGTAAATCGACGGACTTAATAACATTCGTAATAGGCCACGAATTTTTTAAAAGCTTTAAAAAACCTGGACCACACCACCAGGGTACTAAATCTTTAAGTTTTAAAGCACTTACTCCTTGTGATATATAATCAGCGTGATTAAGGTCAGTAGGAACGTGATTCCATTTACAATCTTTTGTGAGAGATTGTATTTGTGATATTCTATTTGAAACGAACGTTTCATATCTGTGAGGTTCGCTATTGATCCACGACAGTACAATCATAGAATCGGTCCAACAAAGGATGGCCTGAATATCGAATCTGAGTGCAGCCCTCACCTTAACACAAAGTTGTGCGCAGAGCAGAGCTCCGCATAGTTCTAAACGTGGTATCGTTTAAACCCAGCTGTATTTAAAATTTGATCTACCTCTTTGACTAATCTTATAGCAGATTGCAAATTATTTGCACCACAAATAAGATCGTCCATATAAAAATTGTTTAAAATAATGTCACTTGTATCAGGAAAGGTTTCTTTGAATTCTAAGGCTAATTGTTTTAAGCACCTTGTAGCTAGAAAGCTACTAGGAACAAGACCGTAGGTAATCGTATTTAGTTTATAGTGAGAAACGTCTTCATCTGAAGATGATCTCCAAACTATGCATTGAAAATTACGGTCTTCTTCATGAATTAACACCTGCCATACATTTTTTCAATGTCCGCTGTAATAATTATGTTATGAATTCGGAAATTAGTAAGTATTGTGAAAATGTCGTTTTGAATGCAAGGACCAGTTCGTAGTACATTGTTTAATGATAACCCATGTTGGGTTTTTGCGCTACCATCGAAAACCACGCGAAGCTTGGTGGTCAATGATGTTTCTTTCTTAACACCATGATGAGGTAAATAATGTCTAAAAGTAGAGTCGTCGGTTATGTTATCGTTAAGTTTGGACATGTGCCCTAATTTAATATATTCGTCCATAAATTTAGAGTACTTAAGTTTTAATTCAACTTCCACCTTCAGTTTTTTTCTCTAAAAAATAAAAACGTTTTAGAGCTTGCTCCTTGTTACTGGACAGTTCAGCAATATTTTCTGTAAATGGCAACCTTAGTATAAATCGACCATCGAAGGCTCGCTCGAATGTATTTAGAAATTGTGCTTCACAGTATTCAACATCGGATTTGGAATTATTTTTGGAAGAGTCCAAACTCACTTCCTCCAAAGCCCAAAATCTTTCTAGTGCCGCTTGAATGTTTGAATTGGAAACATGACAAGTTATAGAGGAGGACTTTGGTTCTATTAATTTGCCAGAAATAATCCAACCCAACTCAGTATTCTGTAATACTGGTGAATTCATGTTCGTTTTAATTTGTTCTGGGAGTAAAAGATAGTAAAATACATCAGCTCCTAATAATATGTCAATACTAGAAGCCCTGTCAAATTCGGGATCTGCTAGTAGAATATCTGTAGGAATGCAAATTAGCTCGCGTTTAACATTTTGTTCAGGAATGTTACCCGTAATTTTATCTAAAAAGTTAGTAGACGTCGTAAAGTCAGAGTAAACAGATTTGATAGTTGCGTTTGTAGAACTTTCAATATTAATTTGCGTTTCATTAATACCTTGCACAGGTATGCGTAATTTTCTTCTCGCCAAACCAAGTTTTTTAACTAAATTAGTAGTTATAAAGGAGGATTCACTACCAGCGTCGAGTAGTGCCCTAACTTTTAACACACTGCCATATTTGTCAAAAATTTGAATTTGAGCGGTTCCTAAAAGAACCTTGAGTGTCTTAGCACTAGTATTATGCAAAACTAGGTTGCTACGTTCGTTATTATCTGGAGTGTAAGTAGTGTTAATTTTTGAGAGAAATTGAATATCGTTAGTTTGTTGAGTAAGTAATGTACGTTGAGGAATTGAGTCAAATTGTGGACTTGAGTTCGGTACGAAAGAGGAGCAAGTCGGCGTATCCATTAAGTTAGTATTAGTTTGAATGTTATTTGGAAGTAGTGAATTTTGGTTAGTGTCTGCATTAATTTGAGGATTAGCAGGTCTAGTACTTTTAGTAGGTTTGAATTTATTACCCAAGATGGCAAAATTTTCCATATGAAGTAGGGTATTGTGTCGCTTAACGCAAATTCTACAAGGGTTAGCATTGCAACTCTGGGAGTAATGTCCAATTTTTAAACAATTAGTACAAGCCTTAAGCTTTATAATTTCTTGCCATCGCAGTGGAATGGCTAGAGATTTAAATTGAATACATGAAAGAATATAGTGATCCTTAGCACAGAACAAACATTTCTGAACATTTACTCCATTAGTAGCAGCGTAAACTCGCGCGTTCTTTCTTGGAGAGCATTTTAAATTATTCGAAGGTTCTATAGTTTTATTATCTAATGATTCTAATAAATATATATATATATATATATATATATATATATATATATATATATATATATATATATATAATAATTATCTATTTTTGGAGATTGTTCAGTTTTTGCGAATATTTCCCATTCCTTCTTTGAAATAGTATCAAGTTTATTTAAAAGAAGGTATATTAAAATAGCATTCCACTGGTGAACAGGTTCATTTAAATTTTGCAACGATCGATAATTTTTCAAAAAAGTGTCTAAAAATGTACGTAAGGAAAGGTAAGAATCTTTAGTAACGCTTGCCAGATCAAATAAATTTTTAATATGAGTTTTAATAATTAGTTTCCTATTTTCATATCTTTCCTTCAATAATCCCCATGCTAAATCATAATTATCATTTGTTAACTGTAAATTTTGAATAATTTCTAAGGCTTCACCCTGCCTACATGACTGTAAATAATAAAATTTTTGAATATCTGATAAATTGGGGTTCTTGTCAATAAGTGATATGAATATATCAAAAAATTGTCCCCATTTGTCGTATGCTCCGTCAAAATTCGGCAACGCAATTTGAGGTAATTTAACGTTATACTGGTTCGAAATGTTGGATATATTCGTATGTTCCGAAGCGGTCATCGGAATATTTTGCACACCCATGATATCGTCCGCTTGCGCTAGTGCAAAGAAATAAGCATTCTCAAATGCTTGTCTGTATTCCAAATGGTTAGCCACATTTACACTGTCTAACACTTCCAATTCGTAATTAATTCTTTTAAGATCCCTAAATATAATTTTTAAATCAACGAGCCGGGGAGGTATTTGCTTTACCTTTGCATCGCTTTTATCTTTGATAGTCCCTAAAAAGGTCACAAATCTGGTAATTTTACCCTTAAGATTCCCCCTGAATTGAATTTTATCATTAATATCGGTAGACATACTATTATTGTCACAAATCTTAATCTATTAATTCAAATCACTCACGTGTGTCTTCTCAATTTCCTCGTGGTTCGTTGTGGACTGTATCGTGAAGTCGTGAAATCCGGTTCGAATGCACCAAAAAAATGATAGCTTTTTTCGTAACAGTGAAAATAGTTCGTAGTTCGTCAATTAATAATTATTTTCTATTCCTTTTATATAATGACAAATGTTCAAATTTTATGCCTTTTTTATTCAATTACATAATACATAACAACCAATAAAACAATATACAAATAGCAACTATTAACGACTAAAATTTATTCTTCAAGAAGCATGGGTATCATTGAAGAAAGTTGTCACAAAGTTCTTGGGGAATGAAAAAGACCAAGAGTATGTTTTTATTGTAACTAACATGTTACAGAAGTTTAATAAGTTAGGATGTCTGATGAGCTTAAAAGTTCACTTTTTAAACAGCCACCTTGATTACTTCCCGAAAAATTTAGGAGATGTTAGTGATGAGCAAGGTGAGCGATTTCACCAGGATATTAAAGTGATGGAAAAACGCTACCAGGGACGTTGGAACACCAACATGATGGGGGACTACTGTTGGTCACTTCTCCGAGAAGTTCAACAAGCGATTCATCGAAGAAAAAGCTACACAAGAAGCTTTAAAGAAAAAAGAGAAAGAAAGTATAAGCCAATTCCAATAGACAAATAAAACCTGTATTAGTATTTTATATCACTATGTAAGTAGCCATTGTAAATACAAATCTTGCTTATTATGTCTATTAGTGTTTTATTAATGCCACCATATACTACTGTATAGTAGATTAGATAGGGGTTTATATAATATAATGCATATTTCTGGAAAACTGTGGGTGACACAAAAAACCTAAGGGCAGATTTGGATTCAGCACATAAAAATCTATAAAAATAAGCCATAACAGTTTAAAAAGTTTTCAAAAAAGTTTTTTTTTGTTGGCCTGTGTTATTTAAAGATTTTTTATCGCCACTTTTAAATATCGGAATGATGGTTGCATGTTTAAAAGCCGTGGGGAAAATGCCGGTATCAAATACAAGGTTTACCAGATGCAAAAGTGGGTTCAGCAGAGTAAGATGATTGTCCTTTATTAGTCGTAGTGGAATTTTATCTGCGCCTGGTGCTGCATTATTTTTGAGTGAATTAATTTGCAAAATTCGTTCGTTTTTTGTAATGTGCCGCAGATACATGGAATGAGGTATAGATTTGTCAACATTAAATATAATTTTTGGTTGTTTTATTTTTTCAGTCATTTTCTTTCCAATCTTGCTAAAAACTACATTCAAGGCATCCGCCACTTCTGCATCCGTATCAACTTCAGTACCATGCTCAGTAACGATAGATGTTATTTTGCTTTCGTTAGTTTGCTTCTCATCTGTTGCCTGATTGATTATATTCCAAGTTTTTTTAAAGTCATTTTTAGCTGCATCTAACTTATCTCAACATTAATGATAACGATTTTAAGTTACCAGTGGTACCTCCAAAAATTCCGAAACGTGGTAGGCCTAATGGTTTAAGATCCACTGCATGTGGTCTTCCGAGAAAAAAAGCAACACACTCACTTTTACCTCTTTCAAAATTGCCTTCCCTTGAAAAAGATTTGCAGATGTTACTTAGGTTTGTTTCTGATGAACAATTAGCAAAGAGAGCACTAAATGGAATAACAATAAATGCGAAGTCACTATTTGCTCTTACTTCAATAAAACTTATCTCCGCAGTTTTAGATAATAACGTAACTATTGCAAGACTACAGAAATATTTTTCTGTATCAAGTTGGAACATAATTTCTCATGTTGTGGATGCCAAAAAAGCAAATCCATTGTGGATTTGTCAAATTTGCAAGGTTAATGTGGAAGAAGATTTTATAAGCTGTAGTAGATGTCTTGAGCGGAGTCACCTTAAATGCGTTAATATAAAATCACAAAGAAAACGAAAGGAGTGGTTCTGTAAGTCTTGCAAGGAGAAATGAGTATATATGGTGGCCCATTTATTATGACTTACCACCTTATATGAGAAAGTAAAAAAGATAGAGAAAATTTTTTATATGAAAGTTGCTCGTACCTACTCACCTGGACTTTACTTTTTTGTGAAAAAAATATTTAAAAGCACAATATATACAGACTAGTGATAGCAAGTGACAGTTTCTTAAACGAAAACCACTATATATTATTACATATTTGAATAGCGCTTCAAATGCCAATTTCAAAAATATGGGTGAAGAGGGTTCTACCATCTGTTTTTCACTCACTATCATCACCCTGTATATATTGTTCTTTTAGATATTTTGTTTACGAAAAAGTAAAGTTCTGTTGAGTAAGAACAAATTTCATACATACGAAAAAAATTTTACTTTCTCACATACGATGATATGTCATACTAAACGGGTCCTGTACTATATTAGATTCAATAACTAGCACAAAAGGTAGTTACCAATCATTACTATTTTTCATAAAGACTGATATAGCTGTAGTATAAAGTTTTCTTATATACCAAGACTATAACTTCTTTAAAACATTTATTTGTTTCTTACATGTAACAGAATTAGTTTATTGTTTGAACTTTCCAGTTATTAAATAAAAAATATTTATTTCTATTTATTTCAATTATTTCCCCTAATTATCATACATCGGTTGAATTATTTAAAGTTCACACAAAACTTAAAAAATAATTTAAAAATTTTTAGACGAGACGTTAGGATAAGTGAACCCAAGACTAGAGTGCTAGATACTAACAGTCTACCCTCGACAACCTGCTGTTGTAAATTGTCTATAAAGTGAATTTAATGATTTAAATCGTACGTATAAATAGCTAAACATACGTCGGACGTATAAATATATAAACTTACGTCGGACGTACAAATAGCCACTGCGATAAACTAAATCGAATACAAACGTACTTTGAAACGGTTCCTTTAAAATTAGGGTATGTTCCGATATACACTGGGAGCACTGTTCAGTACTATTACTGGGGAAAAATTCGTTCCGTTACGGACTGCCAGTACACTGCCACAGTACCCTAGTGAAATATATGACGTCATAAGTTGACGCCATTTTTACACTGTGAGTACTGAAATTTTCGCGGTAAGGCACTCACAGTACTTTGATCACGTGATCGAATAAGAGCGGCGAGAATCATCAGTTGGCGTCTATGAACTAGTAAATGTAAACAAACTTGTACCACTAAACTAAAACTCGTGTCAGTGAATTAGAGAAAATAAAAAATTAAAAGATGGCAAATGAGTGTGAAAGCAATAAACTGTATACAATGAAAGTGACACAAGAAATTTATGATCGCGCATCCGAAGGTAAATACTCAAAGTAATAGTCCCTTAAAATCAAGTCCATTACTTTTCCATTGTATAATTTATATTTTATTTTTCAGACATGGTTTTTGCTACTGAACTTTTGAGACGCTGCATAAATGATGGTAAAAATGAATAACAAATAATTTCTCTTCTATTATTCACATAATCTTTGCAATACGAATAGCAATTAATAGTTTATTTAATGATTTATCACTTATTATTGCTTAAAGTTATGAATTGAAATGCCGCAAATTTTCAGCATAAATTTAATTAGTATTATTTCATATTGACAATAATAAACCTATAACCATAATAAATGTATTATTACAGGCATAACTGTATTTGATGGCCCTCTGAAGAGTTACGATTTACCTGATGAGGATATAACTTACCCATCACATAGAACAACACCTACTGATGGAGCATCAACAAGTGCACCAACAAGTACTTCATCGTTTAATAAAAGTTTCTCTTCCCAAAAAAAGAATTTATCATTTGGCAGTAAGGAAACCAATCAAGAAAATGGTAAGTTATAAAAAAAAAATAGATGGGTTGAATTGTTTTCCACCGCATACCACGCATCGGTTACAACCGTTAGACGTTAGTTTTATGTCACCACTAAGCAATTATTAGACGTCAGAAGTTCAGAAATGGATGCAGCAACATCCAGGTCGACCATTTACAATATCCCAAATAGGAAAGCTTTTCGGAAACGCATATATGAAAGCTGCTAGCATTCAAACAGCTGTGAATGGGTTTAGAAAGACAGGTATTCAACCTTACAATCCAGACATTTTTGAAGACTGGATGTTTGAACCAGCTGAAACCACAGACACGCCGATGAACGATCCTACGATTGGTCCGGTTGAAGAAAATAGTAGGCGTTCTCCACCACTGACACCTTCACCAATATCGGAGATGCTTGTTTTAAGGCGGTTATCACAGAACCAGCTTGATGGCGATTCAGGAAATGACAATACTCCAAAAACATTGCCCCCAGAACACTGTACACCAGAAAATTCTCCCCAGATGCTTGAAAATAAGGAAAATTCTCATAAAACTCTCCCTTCTATTTCTTGCAGCAAATTCTATGATAATGCAACACCTTCCTTTTCCTAGACTGACACGAAATTTCAAGTTACACCCCAAGAAGTTGTTGCCATTCCTCATGCAGAAAGAATAATTAACCCTAATGATAAAAGGAGAGGGAAAACAGTTGTGTTAACTTCAACACCTTATAAAGAGGAACTTGAAAAATCTATAGGAAACAAGCCTCTGAAGAGATCCAAACTCAACTTAGACGAAACGCATAGTGGGAATATCAAAGCCAAAAATAAAAAATGTATTACAAAACAAAGAAAAGGGAAAAAAGAAAAAAAAGAAGGGATAGTAGTTCAGAGGATGAAGAGGAAAAAGATGAAACTTGCATTTATTGCTCAGAACTGTATTCGAAATCTAAAACGGACGATGGCTGGGTAATGTGCCAGGACTGTCGACTTTGAGCGCACGAAGCTTGCGCCGGGGTTGATAATGATGGTGAACCCTATTCGTGCGACTTTTGTAGGTGTTAAACTTTAATTTTTTTATTAATAATGTATAAATAATAATATATTTTTTTTAAGTCAATATATTTTACTTTAATATTATTTTTATTAATATTTAAATACTATCCCTTACCCGACCAGGGGGGCAAAACGGGATACTTTACATTTTTTAAAAAAATTGACTTTTTCGATGTTAGCCTCAGGATATTCTGGAGTTACTACACTAAAACATGGAAAGGTGTAAATAGAGACCATACACTTAAAAAATCGTAAATTTTAACAGCTTACTTAGAGAGTTATGTCTCAAATAACATTAACTATCCCGTTTTGTCCAACTCTCCTCTACAATTTTTTAACAAAAACGTTTTTGAAAAACACGAAATTTCAAAAGTAACGAACAAATTTATTTTACAATTTATTTAATTCGATAATCCATTGAATTAAACATTTATATAGAATTAAATTGACTGCCTAACTCAAATTGTAGGCTAGTACATTTGTATTTATGTTGTTCATTATTTACAAATTATTTATAAAAATTTTTAACCGTTCTCTTTTTTCCATTCCAGCTATTTTCATGGCATTATTTATCTCCAGATCTATATCGAGTGCTGGAATTTGATCGTTTAGGAGGATATGAATTTCAATTAAATCATTTCTTAAAATACAGATGTTGTGTAATATACAACAAGCTATAACATAATAAGGTATTAAATCAGTCCTTTTGAATGGTAGTTTGTCTAATAAACTACGAAATCTTCCTTTCAATGAAGGATTTGCTCTTTCTATCATTATACGTGAACTAGAATGTAACGTATTGTATCTCAATAACTCTTGATTCAAGTGACCATTATTTCGATAAGGTACCATTATACAGGGTTGTATACCGTAAGCCTTATCCCCTAATAAATGAGTATCATCGGGAAAAAATCTGGCGTGCAATAGTTCTGTAATTTCGATAACCGGAAAACACGACCATCATGAACTGAACCTGCTTCACCACAGTATGCATGGATAATTTTCAACTTATGATCACATACTAGCTGAAATGAAAAAATATTTTTTTTGTCGTGAATTTAACAGCTATGCCGTAGAATTATAATTAAAATTATTATTGAAAAAACCTGAGCCTGAATAGAATGATATCCTTTTCGGTTAATATAGCTGGCATGGTGTAATTTGGGCTGATCAATTCTTATGTGTGTTCCATCAACTGCTCCCAAAACATTTGGAAATCCGTACTTTCGATATACATAATTTGATGTTATCCTTGCTTCTTCGCGAGTTGGCCATTTGATATACACTGGTAAATACTGATAAATCGATTTAACTACTTTCCACACAGTTCTCCATGCTGTAGCTTTTCCGACATCAAACCGATCACATACGGATCTATAAATATGATAATCAAAGTCTTTTTATAGCAACAGTTCAACTTTAAAATTATTCGGAACTGATCAAAATAATAAAAATTTTACCTATAGGAATCTGGTGTAGCCATTGTCCAAATACTCAGAAGAAGCTGTTTCTCGACAGGGATAGGATTTCGACCGAAGTGAGCAGATTGTTTTTGCAAGTCAGGTCCGAGTAAATTTATAAGAAATTCCAAAGTATCTCGTCTTATACTGTAATTGGTTAACATATAAAGATACAATAAACAAGAGTTAACAACAAATAAAATATTTTCAGCTATTAATCAAAATGATTTACCGAAAATGGCTTTTAAATGTATCATCAGTCATTTGAAAAACAGTAGTTTCCACATAGTTTTGTGTTCTTGGAATGATATTTTGCCCCTCACGATTTCCAAAGCAATATACGAGATCTTCCTCATCACAAGAATCATCGTCTGAAGAATCCAATAAATTTTGAGCTGCACAAACAGCTATTGTAATTACTGCGTATTCCATTAGCTGAAAAGTTTATAAATTAAAATAAATTTATATCATAGTTATGCGACAATCTTTGCTTTTATGATACATAACCTAATTTTAATTGTTTTTTAAAGTTTCAAGTGTTATTCAAATTTAAAAATATTTTTATACAATACTGTGTACTTACTTTTGTTGTGATATTAATTAAGTTTATAACTAAGTTAAACGGCAAATATTTATTACAGAAATATTGCAGCAGTATTTTTATTTTCTCATTGAATGGAGCAATTTCCAGATTATTTTATTTTCATTTAAAAACAGCGTCACTGGCGGGGTGACAGTATACTGCGGTGCGTTCCGTTTTAGATAGTAACCAGTATAACTGGCTATAAAAGAACGACTTGGCAGTATACTACATTGCCATCATGACTTACAGTGCTCACAGTGTATATCGGAACATACTCTTAGAGACCTTTATAAAAGAAGTGAGGATTAACTGTACCGCAAAACGGGGCGACTTGAAAACACCGGGGCGGCTTGAAAAATTTTGCTCTTTCTGTTTAAAACAGATCCTGCGCTCTGGTGGTCGAAATTTTAATGTTCAAATAAGGCAGTATCTATGCCTAACATGCTTCCTAGTTGAATTTATGTTGTTTACGTTTTGTGATTGTGTTGTGCATCGCAAAAAAGGTAAGATTTTTGTATTTTTTTTAACCTGCAAACTTCCCAATGTTCAGAACCAGAACTCCCTAAAAAGTCTGGACTAGCGCCGTATTTTTTTTATGGTTACTTATTTATTGGACAATTGCAGTATAACCTAAAAGTCTAATTTTTCTCTCTTGTTTGTCAGTGGCGTATCATTTTATTTTTGTGTGTAATTTCAGGGGCGACTTGAAAAATGGTGCGTACCTACAAAAGAAAGCCGGGAAGTCGGAAATATCGGGACTATAGCGAAGATACCCTTCAGCGGGTACTACAGCTACATCAGCAAGGTGAAAACTTAAAGGATTTAAGTGAGGAATATGAAATTCCTTTTACAACTTTATATAGAAAAGCTAAAGGGCTACATACAAAATCAATTGGAGGTCAAACTGCAATGTCGATCGAAGAGGAAAACTACTTGGTTCGATATATATCTATTGCAGCGGACTGGGGTTATCCCTGTGATTCAAACGACATAAAAGAAATAGTAAAATCCTACTTGGACAGAAGTGGAAAACAATTGCCACAATTTCGCGACAACAGGCCTGGCGAAACCTGGCTGCAAAAGTTTCTAAATCGACATAAAGAGCAGCTGACCAAAAGACTGTCTCAATCAATCAAGGAAAGTAGAGCCAAAGTTTGCCCTGATAGTATTAATAAATATTTCGACCACTTATCAGAAAGTCTAAAAGATGTTCAACCCAACGCGATAGTAAATTACGACGAGACAAATTTTACAGACGATCCCGGCCGCGTAAAAGTGATCGTTCGTAGAAATTCTAAAAGAGCGGAGAAGGTAATGGATACATCTAAAGCAGCTACTTCCGTCATGTTCGCTTGTTCAGCTTCAGGATTTATGCTTCCGGTCTACATAGTCTATAAAGCAGACCACTTATGGAGCACTTGGACGGAATAAGGACCAACCGGAGCCAGATATAATCGCTCCCGTACTGGATGGTTCGACACCAATATTTTTGAAGATTGGTTCAACAACGTAGTATTGCCATATTTTCGATCTTTGCCTCCGGGTCCTACATTCTGATTGGAGATAATTTAGCAAGCCACATTTCGGCCAATGTTATTTCGAAATGTACGGAGAATAACATTCGTTTTATCCTTTTGCCCCTAACAGTACGCATCTTACGCAGCCCTTAGATGTTTGTGTTTTTCGGCCAATTAAGACCGCTTGGAAAAAGATACTTCAAGAATGGAAAAAACATAATAAAGGGACCGTAAGAAAAGAAGTATTTCCACGATTATTAAGACAGGCAATAAACAGACTTTCAGATACTATGGAAAAAAATATTCAATCAGGCTTTGAAGCGACAGGTCTATTACCATTGAATAGAGAGAAAATTTTAAGGAAGCTACCAAAAACAGAAAATCAAAGAACACAAGAACAAGATGCAATGGCAGAATCACTAAAAGAAGTGTTTGAAAAATCTAGGTTTGGTGCAGCAACATCTGTTGGTAGGAAAAAAAATTAGCTGTTGAAGCAGGTAAAAGCATTTCGCAGGAAGACCTAGCGCCATCAGTCCCATTAAAGCCAAATGAAAATAAAAACTCAAAGAAAAAATCAGCCGCAAGGTTATCATCTTCTTCTGAAAGTGACGTGGATGAAGAAGATTTAACCGTTGACAGCGACATGGATCTGGACCCAGAAACGTTTTCCGATTTAGAAGGCAACATGGACACCGATGAAATTAATAATACGTTACCTATACAAAATTCTTCTGTCTTGACAGATTTTAAACAGGGCGATTTTATTTACGTTGACTTAAAAACTGAAGCTGGTACCAATAAGCAATATGTGGCAAAAATAATAAACTGCGAAAATGGCTCTTATCTATGCACATTCCTCAGGTTAAGTGATAAAATACCTGATGCCTATATTTTTCCCTTGGTAGAAGATATCGGACTTGTGGAGCAAAAGGAAATTGAACAAAAACTGTCGAAATATGAAATATTACGCCGAGGGCAGTTAAAATTTAAGGATAAATTTTCATTAGTTTGTATTATTAAGTATCAATCAAATTTGATTTTCATTATTTTTTTGTAGTTTCTACTAGGTATCCCAAAGAATGTTTATTTTAAGTTATTTTGTTAATGTAGCATGTTTTGTTTTTTAATTTTTATAATAAATATTGGATGAAGATATGTTTTTTTTTGTAAAACAATAAAAATATATATATTTTTTTGTTTGACCTGTAAAATCCGTTATTGCGACTTTCATGTCGCCTCAATTGCGTCCCTACTAGCAATTAGAATGTAAAATAAAGGCAAATTTCAAGTCGCCCCATAGTGTTCTGCAAAAAATGAATACCGCTGTAAAGAACCTGGCTGCGACAACTATGGAGAATCCTGTCCAAATCAGAGAACGAGTTTTGGAGAATGTCCCAGCTGCGGTTAAAGGAATTTTTCCAAGTTCCAGTGTTATGCGGCGAAACATTCAAAGAGTTAGAGTAACCATGTCCAAAGCACCCGCCAATCCAGAAACTGTTAGTGAAATTATCGTTCCAGAAGAGTACTCTCAATATTACTACAGCCCTACTCAAGTTGAGAATTTTTTGCTCGCAGATTCCGGAAGAGATCAGGTGGATCCTAATCGAATTTTAATATTTGGTAGAGAATACCTTGCAACATGCAAGCATGAAAGAGTTATTTGTTGACGGCACATTCTTATTGTGTCCTCCACTTTTTGCTCAAATATTGGTTGTTCTGGCAAGAAAAGATACGCATGAAGAGAAGGGTCCAGTTTTTCCCGTATTATATTGCTTGCTGCCAAATAAAAGGTCAGAAACATTCCTTAAATTGTATAACATGGTAAAAGATCTTTGGCCGCAATTAAATCCGGAAAGCATCAGTGTCGACTTTGAATTGGCAATTCACCAGGCCGTAAGACAAGTTTTCCCAGAAGCCGAAATTAGAGGATGCTTATTCCACCTGGTAAAAAATCTACGCAAGCATTTATCTTCTTGCAATCTCCTAGCAATTTACAATACTAATCCCGAATTTGCACTACAAGCAAAAATGGTAACATCATTGGCATTTGTCCCAGAAGATGATGTGATTCATGCTATTTCCGAATTGGAAAATGAGTTGCCAGAAACATTAGAACCAATTTTAGAATGGTTCACCAGCAATTATATCGGTCGCCTTAGGAATAACGGAACCAGAGTGCCAGCAATGTTTCCATCTGCAGTTTGGTCCGTTTATTTTCGAACATTAAATGGACGAGATAGGACAAATAATTTTGCAGAAGCATGTCATCGTAAGTTGCAACTGACTTTTGGTTCTGGCATTGCTCATCCTTCATTATGGACATTCATAGAGAATTTAAAAAAGGTTCAGTCTTCATACAATGCGGACTATGAACGAGCAATTGCCGGGCGCAATGGCGCATCAAAAAGGAGACGTTTTGAGGAAGCAGACGAGAGGATTTTAAATAAAGTCGCCAATTATAATAGGCAAAATTTGATCGAATATCTCAGAGAAATATCACACAGTTACAATATGAACTAGTTTTTAATAGATATATTATATTGTATATTATATTATTTTAAAATCTATTATATATTTTTTTTATTAATATTTTTTTTATAGATATTGTATGATAATAAATAGTTGCATTATATATTATTGTATTACTATTACTAGGGATTATCCTTAGTTAGGAGTAATGGAAATTTAATTATGTAGATAAATACATTTTTAAATACTTTTTAACAACACTGATAATATCTTATAATTAGTAATCATAACTTTTTTCCAGTTTCTTATTGGAAATCTATTATATATTTTTATTTTATTAATCAAATTATCTAATCAAATTTTGTTTATAGAATGTATATTGTATTATAACAAATAATTGCTTAATATATTATTGTATTCCTTTTCGCCGAGTTGACCGTCGCCGAGTTTACCATCGCCGAGATGACCATCGTCGAGTTGGCATCGCCGAGTTGACCGTCGCCGAGTTTGCATCGCCGTATCAAACAATACCTTCTCTGGATATAGGATTTTTTCACATTTATTACAATTTTCAATAATTTATTTAACTTATTTTCTTTTTTAAATATTCTCTATATCTTTGTTCTCTGTGGCATCAAATGTAGATTTTGTATTATTATTTGAGATTGAGAAACTATTTGCCACTAAAATAAAAAAATATCTTTAAAAATGGTCCTTGCTTATTTTATTAATATTGATAGATATGTCAAATTTGTCAAAGACTGTTAAATCTAAAAATGCATAAAAATATTTTTATTTTCTCCTAAGCTTTCGACAACCCAATTGGGTGTTTTCAAAGATAAAAAAATTATAAATCATAAATAATTCTCAAATTACTTAACTGTTCTTGAAATTTGTCATGTTTGTTTTTGGATCTACAGATACGCAGATTACCATCTGTTCAGTCTAAATCTGGTCTAAATGTAAAAGGTAAAATTTGAAATACATTTATTGTTATTTAATAAAATGTGTGCTATTTCTATTAATTTTTTTGTAGGGTTTTCTGTCTTACTTAAAATTTTGGTGTCATTCCATATTTATTTCTATTCTATTACTAATTGCACACTAAAGTTTGGCACACACCACAACATGTCAATTGTTGCCCATATTTGTACTAGAGCATTAAGTAATTAAAATTGACTAGAACCATACAATGTTGTACGTTATACCAAACTGAATATAATGCTTATTCTTACCAAAAATTTGAACAAAGACTGATTTGCACAAATATCGAAAATAAGCCTTATTATTATTTAAAACCAATTTATAAATGGTTTTTAAAATGGAAGCGTATCTATGAATTTCTGGCAATTTGTCTTTGAATAAGGAGAATAAGAGAGAGAGAGAGAGAGAGAGAGAGAGAGAACGCTTGAAAATAAAAAAAGGATCAAAATGGCAAAAAATATTAAGAATCCTCAAAGGGTGCTTTCCATTTAGGAACACAATTCAACACAGTGTCCAGTGTCCAGTACGGGGAGGGAATGTTCCCTCAGATTTCGATCTGGGGGCTCTTGCCGTCCCGGAGGGCCGTCCATTCGCCCTTGATCTCATCCTCGGGAACATTTCCTCCCCGTACTGGAATAACTACTGTACGACTGGCCCCGGGACATAATGCCACGACCGGCCCCGGGACATAATGCCACGCCCGAGATCTACACGTGGCACCCAGCGGCAACGTAACCTGACAGGAAGGCGGCGACGCCGGCGAGGACGAGGCCCGCGCATGAACATTCTGCGCATCCCAGTTTTTGTTAATCACGGTAAGAACGACCGAATTAAAATCTCTCTTGCAGATCTAAATTGGAAATATGTTGCTATGCCATTGAAACCACTCTCTGCATGGATTAAGGCCGTTTGCGACACACCGAGTACATACAATAAACCTATTGTTGTTATGTCTCTAATGAGAGAATTTTATTCACCTTCTTGTGCGACTAAGCCGATCATTGCCACTCCAACTTGCGGTAGGGGCTTTGTTCGTACTCCAAGGTCAGATGATTTTACTCAAGCGAGTTCATCCGGTGACATTGTGGCGCATATTGATATTTCCAACTTTTCGGCCACCGAAGTAGTTACATGTATCGGAGAGATAACGTTGGCCTTCAAACAACCTGATATCTCCGCCCCCGTCTCGTTGTCAGGTTCCATTTCCGTTCCGTCCTCCCCACCACATCTATTGGCAGCGCCGACTACTGCGCATCTGCGACTGATGGCTTATAAACAGCGGATCATGGCTATGTAGAGGCACTAGAGGCAGTCAGTGGCCGGACGAAACATCGAGAACAAGTGTTCTAGTGTTATAGTGTGGTGACGGGCAAGCTTCTACATCAGCAGTGACATGTGAATAGTGATAGTGACACTGAGCTTGGCTCCCTCGGCCCGTGGACTAATGGCCGTTGACCCCCACAGGTTCTCTGCCTCGACGTGGCGTGGGGGCTTGCTCGTACTAAAGAGAACACCACACTCAGGTAAGTACTATAGTAATTGTTGTCTTTGTTTCAGCGCGATCAATAGTTGGGTGGATTAGGAGACTCATGATCTGTGGAAACGTGGGAAACTAGGCACACGGAGAGCATAATTGATTGCCCAGAAGTGGAAAGGATCACGCTCCCTCAGATTTGGATCCCACTCGACCGTTCCATTTAGAGACACAACCGGACACAGGCAAACTTGTGTCGAAACGACAGTCGTACCAAAAATACCGAAAAATTACCATTTTATTTGCAGTGCTGCTGGTACTGACAATTGATAACATAACCTCTTTACTCAACATGTCTAGTACATCGGGTAAGTAATTAAACTAGTAATAATTTAATAATATATGTAATTTAAGTATAAATAAGTCTTAACATATATTTTTACAGATTATTATACATGCAAACATTGCACGGAGCTTCTTTCAACTTTAGATGATGCACCGAATCATAATTGCTTTATATGGAAAAATGTTTTTCAAAGCGAATGCGGCAAATTTTTGTTTGCAGAGGATTTCGAGGGTAATGAAGGTGAGTAAAATTTCAATAAAACTTGTCTTTCTTCAATTAAAGTGAATTTATACAGTTTACTTTACATGTAATTATGATGGAACATACATTC
The DNA here is from genome assembly GCA_964028335.1 of Altica lythri. NCBI lineage: Eukaryota > Metazoa > Arthropoda > Insecta > Coleoptera > Chrysomelidae > Altica > Altica lythri. Next base: position 94,674,495 of record OZ034801.1, on the reverse strand, counting down.
TTTCAGATTTTTATATATGTAAACATTGCGACGAGCCTCTTTTGACTTTAGACGATGCACAGAACCATAATTGCTTTATTAGGAAAGATGTCCATCGAAGTGAATGCGGCAAATTTTTGTTTGCAGAGGATTTCGAGGGTAATGAAGGTGAGTAAAATTTCAATAAAACTTGTATTTCTTCAATTAAAGTGAATGTACTTTACATGTAATTATATTGAAACATACATTCTTTCAGATTTTTATATATGTAAACATTGCGACTTTGGATGATGTACCGAACCACAACTGCTTTATTGGGAAGGAAGTTCATCAAAGTGAATGCGGTAAATTTTTGTTCGTAAAGGATTGTACGGCCAAAAAAATAGTGCCTAAAAATATTGGAAAAACCCAAACTAAACAACGTAAGTTATAATTTATATCATATTGTCAATCATACAACTTTTATATTGATTAAATTAATTTGATAAATATTTTTATGCAGCTGCAGCATGGACATCACATTCAACAGCAATACTTCTAAGCTTGTGGGAAGTCAATTTAGATGCTGACAAAGATAACATGAGTAAGAAATCTAAAATATGGCCAAAGATTTCAGAAGCTCTGAAAAAATTTGATATTAACTTAAGTTTTTTTAAATTGTCCAGTATAAAGTAACGTTCAAAAAGTATGTACATACTATTGAATATATAATTTAATCATAATTATTAGATGATGAAATTGCTAGACTATTAAATCTTGTAATTAATTTTAAGGTATCATCAGATCAAGTTCGTTGGAAAATCAACGCTCTTATTGCGAAACACAAAGAATGTGTCGATAACAACAGAAGAAGTGGGGCATCGCATAACACCTTTGATTTTTTTGATGTGATAGACCAAATATTACAAAAGGACCGAAATTGTAAGGAATCATTTACATTATCTTCTAATATTCCTTTAAATCTGAAGAAGAAACTTGAAACATCATCTGTCAAGACGGCTACCTCAAGTTTAACCAATCAACAATCAGGATGTAAAACAAAAACAACATCAGCAATAACTTCTACATCAGAACCGCAGGAAAAAAGTGAGAAATTACCTCGTGGAACTTGTTCTAATAAGGCTAGAAAAAAAATTTAACTGGAAAATGATTGGTGTAATTATCTGAAGAATGCTGAAAAAAGAGCTAAATTAAATGAAGAGAAACAGATAGATACTTAAAAATTAAGAGCGAAGAAAATCAAATAAAACAAAATTACTTGAAACTTCGTGAGCAAGAAATAAGACAAAAGCATGAGCTTACCATGAAAAAAATAAAATCAAATGAAGACAGACATACTGAAAAAATGAAATTGGAAAAACTGAAGTATAAGCTTTTAACGGTCCTTGCAAGTGATAAAAAGAAACCAAATAACGAAAATTCAAAACCCGATGATAATGATCAGTAAAATATTAAAGCAATTTTTAATTATTCCATGTTACCAAATGTTGTTACATAAATAATTTAAATTATTCAATTAATGTAATAACTATTGTAATATGTTATAGAATGTCTAGAACAAAAATGAAAAATTGCGTTATGACTGTTTCAAATTAAAAACAAGGATAGAAGAGTGATCAACATTTGTAGAAGATAGATAAGATACTACTTTCAGTATTTTTAATACTCATCTGTCTTTTTCATTATTATTTATAAAAATTGTTGATTACTGATTGATAAACTGTTTTAGAACGATGGCTAAAATAGTGTATTTTTAGTTTATTTCAGTTCAGGTCTATATTCCATTCATAAATATTTCATTGTGATTCATTGTACCGGTGCAATGGTGTGTCTACATGTGATCGAATTTATTTTTAATGTAATTATCATTTAACTGTATTGTTACACTGTATTCATGGTTCTGAATGAGTTTTCAGGTAGTATGATTCTACAATAAGTTAAATGTAAATAGTAAGATACATTATAGACATATCACGAAAGTTACCGATGATTTAATCATTTTAATGTTTTTTTTACTGAAAGAACCATGGGAAAATACATAAGTTTAGATATTAATCTTATTAGTACAATGAAGTAATTCTTGTTTTTTTTATAAATGTATTAGAGTAAGTTGTTGTGTTCAATATTTTCATAAATATATAGAAGTTTGTTGAGATTTCAGAAAAAGTATTATTCTGAAAAACTTATTCTACAATCGGATACTTTGTTATACATTTATTTCTTTTATTTTTCATAATTTTTAGTAATGGGAGAAATACTTTTATTGGGTTCATCTTAATGTTTTTGTACTTTTATATTTGTTAAAATATGGTTAATATTCTTCTTCTAAATTCCAATTATTAGTAATCACATTGTGCACTTTGACGTTACTTGTCTCTTTATGGACTTAACAAATTATTTTAATAATCTTTAATTATTTAATTATAATAACTATATATTATAAAATTAATAAACCACAATTTCCACATTTTCTTGCCGACTCTAATCATCAAAGTATTCATCAACAACTATAAAACTGTTTAACTACCTTTTCTTTTGTTAATTTTACTTTTATTTTTATATAAATTTTTATTTCCGGAGAAAATTCAAGTAAATCCAAAAGTTATTCTGATAATTTACTACTACAATTATGTTTTAAGTAAATTTATTATTCACAGGGCAAAATAAATGTATATACTGTTAAAAATTTATCTTAAAATTTACAGTAAGCTTAAAAAACTTATGTATAAAATTATACGAACTTTCTTGTTCTAGATTCATTAATGGTCATCTATTTTTTTCTTTTCAGCAATTATTTACGCTATGATTTTAATTTTAATTTTTCTTTATTCATTTATGACTCTTCAGAATTAAAAATAAATAAATGATATTCTAACAGTTACTTTTATTTAGTAGACTTTTATCAATCAATACCTCGTATCTTGATAGAATGATTATGGGCTATTTTCTTTTCACTTATAGTTTATGACAAAAATTGCAATAACTGTTTTATATATTCTGATGTATTAAATAACAAATGTAGACATTGTATATGAATTTATATCTACAAGTGGTTGATTGAAGTGATATTCTAAAAGTAATGAATAAACACTTTTATGAGATCTTTACATTTTTTAATAATAAAAATAAAAGAACAAAAAAATGTACAAAATAGCAGTACATGAATGTATACTTTTGATGAAATTAACAACTAAATATAAATGAAACTTGAATTTTTTAATATTGCATTAAAAATATAGTAAATTTACAAATATTTTTACAGCACTTATAAAAATTGACATTTAATTAAGAACTAATAGTAATGTTTATTTTTTGTGTTAGATTGATCCCATGTCTGCGTCCTTAATTACAATTTATAACATTTTTGAGTGTAATTTTTATCTCCAACACTTGATTTTTTATTATTAATTATAATAAAAAGTATTGACCAATACTTAATAAAAACATTTCATTTATATATTATGGAACGTTACGACGATCTGGCGGAAACAATTCTGCCATTAACATTCTCCTGCGATCTCTACAATTTCGATTTTGAATATTACCTTGGGGAACTAAATCATTGTTCTCATCTGGTCCATCATTGTCATCATCATTATCTTCAAAAATCTTGTCGCCCTTATCAATGCAATAATTATGCAAAATGCAAGCTGCTATTACTGTTTTAGTAAGAAAACATAAGTCTTTATACTCTGAAAAAAATTTAATCCGACGAAATCGCCCTTTTAGCATACCAAAGGCTCTTTCAACGAACATTCTCATCATATTGAAATGTATTTGTTGCGGTGTTACAGCCACACGAAATGCTGAAACTAACCATGGCAAAGATGGATAAGCAGAATCACCTAGTAAAAATGTATTATTTGGGAATAGGATGTCTTTGTGTTGGTCTGCTGTTTCATATAACAGCGATCGTCTAAATACACGGGCATCATGTACAGAACCCGGTTCTCTACAATATACATTAGTGAATCGACACGTTGTCACGGGTTTAAATTCACAATAGTATAACTAATTGCTTACCTTAGGAATTCTCCGTTATTAAAGAGTAAATCGTGACAAGTTCCAGTTGATTTAGATCGATTATAGTTAATCATCAACTTATAAATATATTCTGGCCATAACTAATGTTGCTAATATTGTTTTGAAAGTAAATTTATTTAATCCAGGTTATGAATTCTTGTAGTATTTATTTTTGAAATTACTGTCATTTCGCTTTCATCTGACTGAAGTACTACTTCTTTCTTTTTGTCGATAACTATTAGTATTGGGTTCTACGGCCAAGTGTTTCGTGGAATTGATGTTTTGCGTAACAAGATTGAAAATAAACGAGGGAATTAAGTAATGTTGAGATTTTGGTGTTACCTTGTTAAGTAATAAGATCAGTTGTTATTAAACGATTACTGTTTGTTTGTAAGTTGGTAGCTGTGATCCTACGTTTATTGTCCTTATAGTAGTAGAGGCCATTTATTTTGAGGTGTGTCAATCTCATGAATTGTGAATCATAGAAATTTCCTTTTTACTGTCAACCTTCGTCTCGAGCAGATACTCCAGAAGATTTTTGGTTTAAGTTTTAAATCGCGGTGAATCCGTAACAATTAATTTTGGATTTTTTGAAACTAAACCTCATTTTCCATTTGAATCGTTGTTGAGTTAGATTCTGTGGTTATTTTTGGACAGATTCATTGGAAAAGCCGCGTGTCGGATTTTTGTTAGATCTTCTGTGGTAAGTAACACACCTTTTATTCATGTGGTTTGTTCAATCCTTATGGTTTTCTCTTTTCTTGTTTTATTTCGGACGAAACGTAGATAGATCAAGAAACAAACAGTAGGTAGATTTGGAGATTTTAAACCGTTCAGACGGTGAGCTGTGGTGGAATAACCGCAATTAGCAACGAGGAGATTGATTTACCCGTCTACCAGCTAGGGTATCACTAGTTTAATGAAAGAAACCCTATCTTAATAGCTGAGTTACGAAATTTTATTTTTATACGATTAATAACGCCATATGGTCACAATCTTGGTTAATATCTTTATTTTGCATATGTATTTCTTTGTGTCTTATGTAGGTTATTAATGTGAAACTAGACTCCTTTTTGCTTATTTTTTTTTACTATTATTAATTAATTTTATGTTAAATTTTGATTTAATTTATTGTTATAATTTTGTTGTGACTAGCAAGTCAAATTTAGGTTTGTTGAGTAGATTTAAATCATTAGTTTTGCTCATTAAATGTAATTCAGAGAAGTCAACTTCTAAATGTTGTATTATTCATTTAAATTCATTTTGTTCTTTCATTGTTGTATAAATTTAAGTTAATGTGTTCAAATTGTATTAAAGTTATTAAGTCAAACTAATTCAAGGAGTCATTACAATCTGTTTAAGCTAATGTTAATACTAAATTACGATTTTAGGGTCCTAGATACAGGTGTAAATCCTAGATACAGGTGTAAATCCTAGATACAGGCATAAGCCCTAGAGATAGGCAGAATTTTGTTTGCTGACCCTATACTTAGTACGAGTTTAAGTTATTGTGATTGGTGCAAGCTTATTGGTTCTAGAACAGGCTTGATTTTTGGTACCGGCCTAAGTATTGGAGAAGCCAAGGACTGCGGAAACTTATTTAGTTTAACAGATAAGCTACATTAGATTAAGTCGTAACTAGTTAGTTAAGATTTATTTTTCTTGTTTATTTTTTTTGTATTGAGTGTGATCACACATATCGATACATTTAACATTTAAAATCATTCATTAATTCTTTGTTTTTTTTTTATATAAATATCAATAGCGTTGTCAAGCACGAGGCTTGACAGTTGTGAAAATTCTCAATTTTTATTAAAGAAGGGTCTAGTTGATATTTTGTTTTATTAAGCTCACTTTATCGTTTTTTTTTATTGTGCAATTCAAATAGTACTGGTTAAAATTTTGAATTTATTTAATTATCTCCAGTGGGTGAGGTGGTGCCTGGAACATCAGGGGTTTCCGATTTTAACTGTACAAAATCGGTGGCGCACTCACTTTATTTTGGCACTTACCCTCTACGGCTGAGCTGGGCATAATTTGCCAGTAGAGAAACCACCACCGAACTCATCTGGAGTTGAATTTCAATTAGTTAATTTATTTGTTTTTTTTTTCTTTTCTAAATTTGATTTTGTTTTTAAATACATTAAAATACGTGGCAAATTTTTGGCGCCCAACGTGGGGCCTATATTCGTTTAATTGGGCGAGTAATTAAGAAATTGGTAGTAGATTTTTTTTTATTTACTATTTGCATTTATATTTATTTATTTATTTATTTATTTATTTAAACTCGTATACAAACACCAGAACGGTAATTACATGTAGGAGTGCTTACTAGATTAATAGAATAAAAAATAAAAATTAGAAAACTATCCTATACAACTATACATAAACAACAATATAAAAATAAAAAAAAAAATACAAAAAAAACCAAACAAAATCTTTAAAAAAAAAAGATTGTCACACTAAGCATAAATCCACATTCGACAACAAAATTGAGTTTTTTATACTTCTGGTACTGCTTATAAATACATCTAGATCACATTTTTCTAAAACATTGTTACAGTCTAGAAGCATTCTATTAATAGGAGAACAGCTTGATGCTGAACAGAAGAATAATTTTTTAGTTATTATTCTTAAATTGGCCTTAGGAACTAAAAATCTAATTAGATTAATAAAGCAGCATTTTTTGTACTTTAAGTTATTAACAATATAATAAATAAAAAGTGTGTTATATAGAATTCGTCTTCTACTCAAACTTGTTAACCCAAATTCTAACAACATACTCGAGTATGATATTCTAAAGGGGTAAATATTGTGTTTTCTAAAATACAAATATCTTAGGAATCTCTTTTGTACTTTTTCTATCATATTACTGTAAACCTCCGCCCGAGGATCCCAAATAACAGACGCATACTCCAAATGGGGTCTAACTAATGCATTATAGAGACATACAATTGATTTGATATTCTCAAAGTATTTAGTGTTTCTTATTATAAAACCCAAAAGTTTATAAGCTTTATTAGTAATAATTCCATAATGCTGATTAAGTTACCCTGTAGGTGTACCCCAAGATCTCTACATTCACTCTTTCTAACTAACACTTGGCTATTGATAGAATAATTATATAGAGAGAAATTGATTTTACGTGTAAAAGTAATTGTTTGACACTTATTTATATTTAAAACCATTTTATTTTTCTCAGACCATAGAGCAACAGCGTCTAGATCTGACTGAAGAAGATGACAGTCTCCAGGGTTTGAAATATACTTATAAAGTTTAAAATCATCAGCAAAAAGTAGACTTTTGGAATATTGAATGCAGCTAGGCAAATCGTTTACAAAGATGGCAAATAATAGAGGCCCCAGATTACTACCCTGTGGAACACCAGATGTAGAGACAAATCTTTTTGACATACTACTACCAACTTTAACACGCTGATTTCTGTTAGTTAGATAAGACTCCATAAACTTACAAGCATTTAGAGAAAAGCCAAACTCCCCTAATTTATTGATAAGAATCCCATGATCCACCTTATCGAAAGCTTTTGCATAGTCAGTCATAACAACATCAAGCTGCTGTTTATCATCAATGGCATTGGCCGCTGCTTCTGTCAAAGTGCACAGATTGGTAACTGTTGATAGATCAGGTAAAAATCCATGTTGTTCTTTAACAAAATTACTTTGAAAAACATCAAGTATAGAAGTATAAAGTATATTTTCAAATATTTTAGCAACTGAGTTGAGCACACTTATGGGCCTATAGTTTTCTACTAAGCTTTTATTACCTGATTTAAAGATAGGAGTAATAACTGCTTCTTTCAATTGATCAGGAAATGTGTTCTTTTTTATACAAAGATTAAACATTGCAGTCAAGGGAACACAGAGATAATCAGAACACCCTTTATATATGTAAGATGGAATATTATCACTGCCTGACGATTTTTTAGGTTTGAGTTTATTGATGCCAGCTTTGACCTGTTCATCAGTTATTAAAGAAAAAGTAAAATTACCATGAGCTTTGTGAAATGTAGTTGAGTTTGACAATTGGAAGACAGAATTAAAATGCTGTGAAAAAGCATCAGCTATATCATGTGTATTGCTCACTGTTTTGTTATTATAGTAAAGCTCCTTGGGAATACTATTTTTTTGGGATTTAGACTTTATAAACTTCCAAAAGTTGCAAGGGTCTATATTAACATTATTTTCTATGTTTTGGTGATATAACCTAAATTCACTAGTTGTCTGCACTTTAATTAAGGCTCGCAAGTTTTTAAATTTTTTAACGGCATCTACATTAGCATAGCCTTTTTTGATCTGTTTATGTAGGCGATTTTTAAGCTTAATGTCTTGTTTAAGGTTTTTGGAAAAGAAAATCGGAAATTTAGGAGATCGACGTGAGCATTTATTAATTTGTTTTTTTGGGATCGCAATGTCAATATATCTGGTAAACTTATTATAAAATAAATTTACACATGTTGTAACATCATTAGCAAGTTCCACATCCGACCAGTCAGCATCCTTCAAAAGTTGATAAAGCATGTAGAAGTCACCCCTGGAATAATCATACATATATGAGAGCTCGGGCAAAGGATCACAATATTTCTGAATTTTTACTGACAAGCTAAAATTAAGTGCGGGATGATAAACATCCTCTATTAAGATTGGACTTACACATTTTTGTAATTCAGAAATCTCCATATTAGTTAATAAAAGATCCAACTTTCTTTGCATGAAGTTAGAAATAATATTGCACTGAGTTAGGTTATGTAAACATAAAAAATTGTTCAACAAATTACTCTTTTCACAACCTCCCGTTTCATAAAAAGGCATATTAAAATCTCCTGCTATAAGAATGTCTACTTCACCGTCTAGGATATTATCGAAAATATTAAAAAAATTAGAATATTCATTTACAGTACTATTAGGCGGTATATAGACACAACATAAATAAAAAACTTTTTTTTTACCCTTAGTTTAACCAGCAAGCACTCAAACGAGACATTATCACAGTTAATTTGAATAATTTGCATAATAAATTTCTTTTTTGCAGCAATTAAAACTCCTCCCCCTCGTCTCCCATCATCTATGTCTTTCCTGTAGACAGAATAACGATCATCAAAGAGTTCTGCATCTTTAATATCACCATTTAGCCCAGTCTCAGTGATAGTAATTATATCATAGTCCTCCGACAAAGTACTTAAATAAAAGTCATTTACCTTTGTTCGAAGTCCCCGGATATTTTGGTAGTATATCTTTAAGTCTACGATGGTATGACTGCTACTATTACTAATACTAATATTTATTGTTCGTGATCGGTTTGAGGATCTACCGGTGTTGGCAGAATCCTCTTTTTCACAAAAAACTTCGAAACTATTGCTCCGTTGGGCCACACGGTGAGCTAAGTAGTAACTGTATTTTTATTTGATATTTTTAATCTTTGGCGTTATTAACACCTGATCGCACCAATCGTGAGACGATTTACATAGTTGCATATTTTTTTTTATATATATATTTTTGGTAAGTTATTTATCATTATCATTCATCGTTGCTAATTGGTACTGAACCACAAGTTGTTGTCTATTTGTTGAAAAGTTGTAGTAGTCTCTTATTCGCTTTTTTTTGTTAAATTGTTGTTATTTTAATCACACATTATGGAGTATAAGATGGACATTTCGTACCTTAAAAGGGACATGTTGGTTCATGAACTTTTAGTCCGTGGGATTTTAGTTGATTCAAAGCAAACGGTCGATCAGATGAGGATGGCCCTGCGGCCAATTTTAAAGATGGACAGATCAGGTACTTTCACGAGACCCCCATATACAGTAGCAGATCTTAAGGGTGAGTTAGAGTCAATTCGTAAGTTGTTGTCAGAAGAAACGGTTCTTACGCTGGAAGGTGAAAATATCGATAGGAAATATAATTCTTCGTTGTCTAAATTAGTCCATATCTACCATCGTACCCAACGCATTCCGGAGTCCGGATTAACAACTGAGGAGAAGTCGGAGAGGGGTAAATTGTTGATGAAGGTGTTAGCTGCCCTAGATTTCCTTGATACTGCTGCTAAGCGCAATCCGGAGCGTAGTCATATTGCCCACGATTCAGATAAGGAATCTCCTCCTGTTCATAATAGTTCTCGTGTATCGGCTCTTTCTAATTCCCCTAACCTCACTCGAACTGTTCATTATACTCAAATGAAGCCGTTGAATTTAGAGAAATGGAATGTGAAGTTCACTGGGGATGCAAAGTCTTCTGTTCATAATTTCCTGGATAGAGTTCGAGAACTTCGAATAGCTCGTAATATCACCGAGGAACAGTTATTTTCCAGTGTCATAGATCTTTTCTCCGGCAAAGCATTAACCTGGTATAGGGCCAACATTGATAGGTTTAGCGATTGGCAAAGCTTGTTAGATTTATTATTACGACATTTTAAACCACCTGATTATCGTGCTAGGCTTTTTAAAGAAATCTTAGAACGAACCCAAGACACCACCGAGGGTATAATTGATTATTTATCTTGTATGAAAGCGTTGTTTCGGCGTCATGGTAGTCTTACTCCAGAGATGCAATTAGACCTCTTAATTAGGAATCTATCCCCATTCTATATTACTCAATTGCCTGTTGTTCGAACCATTGAGGAGTTAGAGGAAGAGTGCATGAAATTAGAAACGAAGAAGTATAGGGTAGAAAATTATGTGCCACCTTCCCGTAAAAGAAATCGATTTGTCGAACCTGACTTTGCTTTTGTGGAGGTACAACCTATTCAGGAGAACCCCGTTCTTCAACAGTCGGGAATAGGTAGAGTTGACACGACTACTAGTAGAGCTGGTCGTTCTTCCAGTGTTCCAATTTGTTGGAATTGTCGAAACCCCGGACACGTCAATAGGAATTGTCCCAACTCTAGGAAGGTTTATTGTTATCGCTGTGGTGCCCCTAACGTTACCATCAAGAACTGTCTGAAATGTAAACAGCAGGGAAACGGATCTCGGGAGAATCGTTAGGTCGTGACCTTTTCACCCAGTGCCGTATTAGCACGACCAATTCGTCAGTAAATGTATTAGACAACTGTACCGTCACCCCTGAAACCACCACCGACAAGTGGTACGCTAGGATGTTATTGAAGGTTCAGGACAACCCCTTAAAGTATCCGTTATGGCGTGTACAAAATGGTGCCCTTTATAAGTTCGTGAAGCCTGGTATTCCTAATTTGTCGCCTCTTTTAAACGATTGGAAATTAGTGGTGCCTAAAGACCAACGCGGCCCCATTCTACAACGCTGTCATGATTTACCATCTGCCGGACACGTAGGCGTAAATCAGACCTTTGGGAAAATCTGCCATAACTTTTACTGGCCCAAAATGAAAATTGATGTGTCTAGGTATGTTCGTTGTTGCAAGAGTTGTGCTCAGAATAAAGTTGAGCAGGAAGCCCCAGCTGGGTTGATGGGCGATCGTCCTGTAATAACCGAACCCTTCCGGGCAATAAGCCTAGATTACATTGGACCTCTCCCTAGATCAAAAAAAGGTTACCAGTATATTCTAGTTGTTTCTGATAATTTCAGTAAGGCAGTTTTTTTATATCCGTGTCGAACCGCTACTGCCAAAAACTTGACAGAAATTATGGAAGGTTTCTTTTTGTTGTATGGAGCACCCATGACTTTAACTTGTGATAACGGTGTTCAAATGAAATCGAACGAATTCCGGAAATTGTGTGAAAAATATAATACCAGAATATTCTTTACCGCACATTACAACCCACGCGCTAATCCCACCGAACGACACAATAGGGTTATTAAGACCATGTTACGTACATTGGTGAAGCAAGACAACCACAGGACCTGGGATGAGCATCTTAATGAAATCGGTTGTGCAATCAGGACAACGCCGAGTGAAACCACTAAATATAGTCCATACTTTATTCTTTTTGGTAGGGAACACAAACTTTACGGAACGGATTACGAGGATAAACTTCGGACGGACCCAATAGTAATCAACGACTATGCTAAAAACCGTCGTGAGAGCTTTGCGAAGCTATATCTACAAGTTCGACAGCGTATAGAGTCCGCAAGAGCGCAAAATGCAAATCGCTATAATCTGCGTCGTCGACCTCTATCTTTTAGTTGTGGGGATAAAGTTTGGAGAAAGAATAAAGCTCTGTCTGATGCTCTGAAATTGTATTCGGCAAAATTAGCGCCAGCGTATCTTGGTCCTTTTGTTGTAAAGCGTAGGTGTGGTTCTTGGTCCTATGAACTCCAGGACGAATTAGGAAATTCGAAAGGTATTTGGCATGTTCAGGATTTGAAGCCTTTTTGTGAATCACTCGCTCCAGACGACAATTCTTTATAGTATACTTGAATCTTTAGTTGATTTTTCTTTGTAACTTTCGTTATTTCTCTTATTGTTCTTACTTTTCTGTTTGGTGTTTTGTTTTGTCTGGCCTTGTGGCTGGAGGCCTAGGAATTTCACCACCCGAGGATATTCCAGGCGAAGTGGGTAAAAGTCCCCTAACCTAAACACTTTTTGGATTCAAGTTCCGTTATACCTTGGGTTGTCTTATTGTTATTCCATCTTACCTATCGTCACTTGAATCCAACCGTTTCAATAATTCCATCGTTGATTTGTTTTGTTTGGCCTTGTGGCTAGAGGCCTAAGAATTTCACCACCCGAGGATATTCCAGGCGGAGTGGGTAAAAGTCCCCTAACCTAAACACTTTTTGGATTCAAGTTCCGTTATACCTTGGGTTGTCTTATTGTTATTACATCTTACCTATCGTCACTTGAATCCAACCTTTTCAACAATTCCATCGTTGATTTCTTTTGTTTGGCCTTGTGGCTGAAGGCCTAAGAATTTCACCACCCGAGGATACTCCAGGCGGGGTGGGTAAAAGTCCCCCAACCTAACCACTTTCTGGGTTCAAGTTTCGTTCTACCTTAGTAAACTTATCTTTACCTTATCTATATTTAGTTACATCGTTTTCCTGCTTTGTCGGCTTTAGAATGACCTTATGGTTTTTGGTTTCATTCGTAGTGGATCTACGACACATTTTGTGGATTTCGAGGCCAAACCTTTGATTTTCCGACCGGGCCATTGGTTGTTGAGTGTGCATCCCCTTATATACAACATTATTTAATCTAGTTAGTGTGTTTAGAAGTTTCTAGAATTTTCTAGAAACATTATTTAAAATGGTCAGTTGATTTTTTTTACAAACTTCTAAAAATCAACTGTCAACAACAATCTTTCAAACTAAGGTCCCTTCCGTTACGGTTATCCCGTTACACTGCCCCATCCTTAGATTCATTCCTCCTGGAATGTTATTTCCTACATCGGAATCCCGCACACTCCCTGAGCCAGCCAAACCATCTTCTTGGAGTTGCTGCGCATCTCCACTGTGGTTTCCCTGGTAAGGCGCCAAACGATCGTGATGGACCACGACGGGTTTCCCTCTGGGAATTTTCACGATCCGATAAATGACATCGTTAATCTTCTTCTTGATGGTGTAAGGACCTTCCCAGTTCTTTTGTAATTTGGGACAAATACCTCGACGCCGTCGGGGGTTATAGAGCCAGACTAAATCTCCAACTTGGTAACTCTTTTCCATTATCCGTGTGTCATAGTACCTCTTCATCCAATCACTAGATAATTGTAGTTTTCCACGCACCAGGTTGTGTATATTTTCCATTCGATTCTGAAGGTCGGTGACATATTGTTCACGTGCCATTTCTTCACCAGGTTTACAACCAAACACCAAGTCACATGGTAGCCTCATTTCTCTACCGAACAGGACCTTCGCAGGCGTTTGGCCAGTTGATTCGTTGATGGCCGATCGAATTGCCATTAGAAATAGTGGAATATGTCGATCCCAATCCCTCTGACAATCTGACACCACTTTTGACAGATAGTTGGTTATAGTCCGGTTCATTCGTTCCACCATTCCATCAGACTGAGGGTGCATCGCTGTGGTTCTCGTTTTGTGGATGCCTAATCTTTGGCAAACTTCTTGAAACAGCTTGCTCTCAAAATTTCTTCCTTGGTCTGAATGTAATTCTAATGGTACCCCAAATCGGCTTACGAATTCTTCAACCAATATATCTGCTAAAGTGGTAGCTTCCTGATTGGGAACTGCATATGCTTCAACCCATTTAGTAAAGTAGTCCATTACAACAAAGATGTACTTGTTTCCTACATCGGTCTGTGGAAGTGGCCCCAATACATCTACTGCGATTCTTTCAAAAGGACTTCCAACCAGGTATTGCTGCATTTCCGCCTTCGGTTTTCGGTGCGGACCGTTACTGGCAGCACATGTAGTGCATTTACGACACCAATCTTTAACATCATTAGTGCAATTTACCCAGTAAAATCTATCTCGGATCTTTTGCAGCGTTTTCGTGATACCCAGATGTCCTCCAGAACTATCATTATGCATCTGTTTTAAAATTTCCGGTACAGCATTTCTTGGGACCACTATTTGTCTCCTTGTTTCTGTGCCCTCAGAATTTTCTACAAGTCTTTTAACGAGCCCTCCGTCCAAAATTAAAGAGTTCCATTGGGACCAGTATGCTTTTAAAGCAGGAGAGGATGAGGATATCTCTCTCCACAACGGACGACGGTCCATTCTCTTCCACTCCCTAATCTTTCTCAGAACGGGATCGTTTTCTTGTTGCTCCTCCAGCATAAAGCTCTCGTCTTCTGGCACAACCTTAACTAAGGCAAGTTTTTCCTCGTTCTGCTCCATACGGGTACAATGGGGGCAATCAGGTCGACATGGTCTTCTGGAAAGTGCATCAGCATTACGATGTCTGGTTCCAGCTCTGTGCTCGATTTCAACATCATATTCCTGCAGTTTTTCGAGCCATCTTGCTATCTGTCCTTCTGGGTTCCTAAAGCTAAGTAGCCACTTTAAACTAGCATGGTCTGTTCTGATCAGGAATTTTCTGCCATACAGATATTTATAAAAGTGTTCGACGGATTTTACAACTGCTAACAGTTCCCTCCGAGTTACACAGTAGTTCTTTTCAGCTTTCGATAAAGTTTTGCTGAAGTAACCAACCACTCTTTCCTTACCATCTTGTAGCTGTGACAAGACGGCTCCAATTCCCACATTGCTGGCGTCGGTGTCCAAAATAAGCTTACCATCAGGAAGTGGATAAGCAAGAACAGGTGCTGACGTAAGCTGTTTCTTCAATATTTCAAACGCCTTTTGACATTCCTGATCCCAACAGAAGGACTTATCTTGTTCTGTCAAACGTGTCAAGGGTTTGGCGATGTCTCCAAAATTCTTGACATATCGTCGGTAATAGGAACAAAGACCCAAGAAACTCCGGAGCTGATGTTTGTCGATAGGGATTGGCCATTCCTGAACGGCTTGTATCTTAGCGGGGTCAACAGCAACGCCATCCTTGCTTACGTTATGTCCTAAATAGTTGACCTGTCTCTGGAACAAGTGGCATTTCTTAACATTCAATGTTAGATTAGCGTTTTGTAATCTTTTAAAAACTTCTTTCAGGTTAGATAAATGTTCCTTAAAGGTCTTACCCATTATGATGATGTCGTCTAGATAAACTAGACAAGTTTCCCATGACAAACCCCGCAGGATGTTCTCCATTAGTCGTTCAAACGTCGCAGGAGCATTACAGAGGCCAAATGGAAGGACCGTGAATTGCCATAACCCTGATCCACTGGTAAAGGCAGTCTTTTCTTTGTCTGCAGGATTCATTTTAACTTGCCAGTATCCGCTTTTAAGGTCCAAGGTAGAAAACAGAGTAGAACCCGCCAAAGCGTCGAGGGCATCAGTAAAGGGGCTAGGCCGGTTCGGGGCCAAAATCGATCATTTTTACATGTAAATCTCCATAAGAAAATCTAAGGTCCATTCTGCTCATTTTTGTATCTTTTGGCTCGGTTCGAGCGCAAAATCAATCATTTTTTCATGTAAATCTCCATAAGAAAATTCTAAGGTCCATTCTGGTCATTTTTGTATCTTTTGGCTACGTGTACACCACGTGACCTAAGCGCGGAACAGGAGATGGAGCAATAGAGATGTAGGAGGATGTATGGAGTGAAGTTAGGGATGCTGGAGCAGTATGGAGTAAGATGACGGGGGTAAATAGAATCGGAACTGTGAGGAGGATATATGGAGTGAAGTTAGGGATGCTGGAGCAGTATGGAGTAAGATGACGAGGGTAAATAGAGTCGGAACTGTGAGAAGGATGTATGGAGTGAAGTTAGGGATGCTGGAGCAGTATGTATATTGTCGTATGACGTAAAGTTAGGGATGCCGTAATATTTGTGTAATCTCATTACTATCTGCAAGTATGTTTAATAAAATTCATGAAAATAACAACCCATTCGTAGAATCTAATTTATAAGTAAAAAATTTTATGTACCTATAGGTATGTATCAAACTTTAATGAAACCCAAGTACCTTATAGTCATTTTTTAGAAGCTAAACTTTGTAATAAAACTAAATAATGGCTATTTTTAGATATCAAACCTAGAAACTTGATAGCTTTCTACCTATTTATATTTTTTCTAAGCGAAAACGCAATAAATCACAACAAAAATATAGTAATTATTCTTTGTTTCCATATAAACATTTTTATCAACAAATCATTTTAGAAAATATTTATCTTAGATATTATACGTTTACTTTTTAACGTTATTTTCATTCAATTACAAATTGCATTTCAAATTTGCAAATCGAAAAAAATAAAATAATATAGGTGCAAGTTTTATCAATCATTATAAATAATAATAATATTATGGCTCTAAAAAGAGCCGATTATTTAAAAAGTGCTTTTGATGCTTATAGAATAAAAAATTAAGTCTATAAACCATCACCTTCTGCAGCAATCTGGAGCTGGCGTATTTTATTAATATGATGCAGCCTCGATGGTCTTAACTGCTGCATTGAAAGTTCTGTAGCCTGCAGCAGGCGTATTTTATTAATATGATGCAGCCTCGATGGTCTTAACTGCTGCATTAAAAGTTCTGTAGCCTGCACAGCTCTATGAACCCGTTCATCTTCACCTTCACGCTGCCAAATTGAAACGATTCTATGATTAGGAGTATTTCCTAACCCATCACCTTCAGCGGTCAAATTAAGGTGGCGTGATCTTTCTTGATGCATTTTAAAAGTTATATACTGTTCTCGGATCAATTTGCAATAACAATGAAGTGTATAAAAATCAAACATGTGAAAGAGTTATCGATAAACATAAAAACCGCAAATATATTCAATACATAACAACCACAAAAAATATTGTATTTATATCTAGAACCACCGAAATGTGAATAATGCCAAGGTAAACCGCAAAAAACAAATATACGTGTGAAAATTTTGATAAATAATGAAATATCTATATTATTTTTAAGGTATTGATTTCAGAAATAATAAAAATAACTATAACCAATTAGTTAAAGATTATTACATTACGCTTTACATAAACTTAAATAAAAGTATTAATTATGGTATAATATATTAAACATAAAGTAGTACCTAGAATTTATATTAAAAATCCTAAAAGTAAGGTTTGTGATTAACTCAAAGAAAAAAGTTTAAATGATTGTAATAAAGCCAAATAATTAATTTATAGTAAATACGAAGGCTGATTGATATATTTTTTTGCATTAAAATTTTCTGAAAATACTCTAAAATTTGATAAAAACCAAAGAATAGTGTAATAAAATTCATGAAAATAACAACACATTCGTAGAATGTAATTTATATGCCAATAAACTGCTTTACGGTATTAATTTCAGAAATAATAAAAATAACTATAACCAATTAGTTAAAGATTATTACATTACGCTTTACATAAACTTAAATAAAAGTATTAATTATGGTATAATATATTAAACATAAAGTAGTAGAATTTATATTAAAAATCCTAAAAGTAAGGTTTGTGATTAACTCAAAGAAAAAAGTTTAAATGATTGTAATAAAGCCAAATAATTAATTTATAGTAAATACGAAGGCTGATTGATATATTTTTTTGCATTAAAATTTTCTGAAAATACTCTAAAATTTGATAAAAACCAAAGAATAGTGTAATAAAATTCATAAAAAAATAACAACACATTCGTAGAATGTAATTTATATGCCAATAAACTGCTTTACGATATTAATTTCAGAAATAATAAAAATAACTATAACCAATTAGTTAAAGATTATTACATTACGCTTTACATAAACTTAAATAAAAGTATTAATTATGGTATAATATATTAAACATAAAGTAGTAGAATTTATATTAAAAACCATAAAAGTAAGGTTTGTGATTAACTCAAAGAAAAAAGTTTAAATGATTGTAATAAAGCCAAATAATTAATTTATAGTAAATACGAAGGCTGATTGATATATTTTTTTGCATTAAAATTTTCTGAAAATACTCTAAAATTTTATAAAAACCGAAGAATAGTGTAATAAAATGCATGAAAATAACAACACATTCGTAGAATGTAATTTATATGCCAATAAACTGTCCGTAAAGTAGGTACTACTATAGTCTTTTTTGCGATTTTATCTAATAGGCAAATATACATAAGTAGCTTGCAATGAGAAAATTACCTCATTCACTTAGTAGCCAGCTATGAGGGTAGTTTACTTTTTTATGTTATTGTGTTTTGTAGCAGCGGAGGATGCGGAAGATGATGAAATTAAAATTTTTTTATTGAAATATAAATACACAACAAATGAATCTCTTACCGATTACACAGAAGTTTTAGCTAAATTTCAGGAAAAATATAATTTACCGGTAGACGGTACCCTTAACATTGAAACTTTAAGATTAATTCATAGATCGCGATGTCCAGAACCTGAAAATTATTCGGTAGGGCTAAGGTGGAATAAAACAGAATTAAATTGGTATTTTCCACTGGCAAATCGTGAACAATTAGACATGGCTAAAATAGCATTCGAGATATGGGCTCAGGCATCAGTTTTAAAATTTAGACATGTGCCGTTTCCATATAAGGGTAAACCTGATATTACAATACAAATGAGTAGGCGTCACCATAGTTTTCGTAAAGACTGTCAGGGGTCTACCATCTGTCCAAACACTTTTGATGGTCCTGGAGGAATATTGGCACACGGGTATTTTCCTGCTGTAGACGGATCATGTGTTGAGGTTCATATGGATAAAGAAGAAGATTGGAGCTATGCACAAAACATTTCTGAGGAGCCCGAAAAAACAAATTTTCTTAAAGTACTCACACATGAATTGGGACATGCGCTGGGTCTGGGGCATTCTAGTGATGAACATGCAATTATGTACCCATGGTATTCTGAAGATGTTAGTAGATTAGGTCACGACGATATCGCAGGTATGACAGCCTTATATGGACTTAAAGAAAAATATGTAAACAATCCGTATGCACCAACGAAACCAACGCGTCGTACAACCCCTTCTACAAAGAAGCCAACAACAACGTCAATGAGTACAAAGAAGTCAACAACAACGACTATAAGTACAAAGGAGTCAACAACAACGTCTATGAAAAAGCCTACCAAAGTTACACCTGTGGAAAAATCTATAAACTTGTGCGATGTGAAAATCCCTGATATTATGTTTTTAGCTTATACACCAGAGTTTTCAGCATATCATATGTATATTATAAAAGGAAACTTACTCTGGAAATATAATTTGGATACGCCAAAAATAGCAACAGCTGAAGATTTAAAAAATTATTTACCAAAAGAAATAAAACAGATTTCCCATGTTTATCAAAGCAATGCAGGCACGCTGATTGTTGAAAGTGAGGGTAAATTTTTTGCTGTTACGTTTCCAGGAATATTTATAACTAGAGACATCCATTTAAATCTGCCAAATAATATTAAGGTTAATGCCATGTTTCAAACATATACAGGACAAAGTTATGTTCTGTTTAATAAAACATCGTTTATCCTGTTCGACGACATGGATGAGCAAATAATGAGGAGAGGCAACATTAACGAAGAATTTCCAGGGGTTCCAGATAATATAAACACAGTTTTTCGGTATACAGATGGCAACCTATATTTCTTGAAAGAAGACATCTATTACAAGTACAATGAATTTCGGAGAAGGGTTATTGAAGCAGGAAAATTCAACTGGGATATGTTTGGCGTTCCTTGCCCTAATACCACTTTACTAACTCAACTTAAAACAATGTTGTCAAAACTAATATCATATTACCAATAAAAATATATAAAAGGCTTCTGTGTATTATTTATAGAAATAATTAAAATAAAAATAAATGGTTGCATATATCTAAACATAAGTTTTATAATACACTTTAAAAGAAATAGCCAGCAGCAAAAAAAATACCTTGTATTAAAATTCGATCATAATTAGAAGTTGTAGTTTTTAATAAATAAACCAACTATTGACAAAAATAGGTGTAGAAATCGCAAACAATAACACCTCGGCAAGATAAACATAAACCCGCAGAATAGCTTATAATATTCAAGTAAACCATAAAAACAAGGCCAACCTTAAGAAAATTATTGAAATATTTGGAAAAATATTTTGAAAAAATATATGAAAATTCAAACACACCCTCCCAAATAATAATTTAAGGTAATACATATTCAATTATATAAAAATAAATGGCAAATTCTGGGAAACTTTGAAATAGTAAGATTATTAAAAACTTTATCACTCTAAAAACAATTAATATCAAGAGGTACATACCTATATTCACAAACTTTAACACATATAACAGTAACTGCTTGTTGCAAAAAAATTTAAACACTTTAGCACAAAATTGGAAGAATCAAGGTTCAAGATAACATCCCATAGCTAACTCTCTAATAAATACGTACACACATTAGAGAATCAAACTATGGAATATAACTTGGACAACACATTAGTAATGGCTGAGAATTTAACGAACTATAAGAATAGATTTTAAATCTCGAACGAACAAATAATGATAGTTTTTATAATAAAACTCACGCATAGACTAAAAGTAAAAATTTCTACATCAAGCAGTCTAATTGTGATAAGGCATAAAACCACACAAACAAGGAATAATGCATTGGCGTAGATATAAAAATTAAATAATTTTAGGTGAGTATCAAAGTAATCAAACAATGATTTGAATGCGGCTACATACTTTATTATGCTATTTTTTATCGCCCCTACAGCTGCCTGGAATCTCTTCCTCCTCCTCCTCCTCTGAATTGAAATCCTGCTCGTCCTCTAAACAGAGGCAGTGCCCACGACATTTACAATTTTGGAGGATCTTTTCATCGTATTTCGCTTGATATTCCTCCTCAAGCATCTCATTTTCAAAACAGAGGCATTCTCCTTTGCACTTACACATCTGAGAAAAAAACAGAGGTAGTTGATAATGAATTTTAGTAGGTATGAGTATTTGGCTCATTTAAAAAAATTATTTTTTATTGTATAAAAATACATACACCCGCTACAGAATCGATGGTTTGTGGTTTATTTAATACTAAAGCTTATTTTCATACAGAAGCTTTAATAAAAATAATATTATTTTTACGATGAATGTGGGTAAGTAATCGCACAAAAAAAGATATGGCTTAACTCTAAAAAAACATTATATTTTTTATAGATGAAATAATAAGAAGGCGCGTGAGAAACCACGTCGCGGGGTTCGAGCAAGTAAGTTTAAATAGAGTTCTAATAAAAAAGTAAAAACAATCATAATTTTTAGAGTCTACCAATAATAATTCTAGACGGGACATCCCCGTACCCGTCTAGGAGACCTCCAAATTGCTGGGCATTGGGAACCGTGGGGTGGTTCTATATATATATGAGAACTGCACCCTCGGTTATATATGTGTGGAAAATTAAAGGTAAAATCATAAAAGATATAATGAAGAAAAATGTTATAGCAAGGTATTTTTTATGTTTCAGAAGAATAGTCCACACACACTCTGTAATCTTGAGGTTGTATAGCTCGGTTTACGAACCTAAATATTCAATGTTTAGGTTTAAAACTGAGAGTACATATATAAAAATGCCTATATCAGGGCAACATTCTCATTTTAAATAAAGAAATGCTTTATAGAGTTTTATTGTAAATAAAAAGTGATAAACAATGACACATATTTTTCACGTTAAACAGAAAGGATTGAATATTTAATAAGGAGCCCATACGCCTACTTTTATTCTTATCATTTTTCTAGGTGGATTATAATATGTAAAGTTAAATTAGGAAAAAATAGGTGATATATTTACTTTTAATCTTAATAGAGTTTAAATATTTTTATATCAGTTAATAAAAAACCGCGATTTACCTATATTGATAGAACTGAAATCGTTTGTTATTTAAAAAAATTAAAATAAAAAAGATGAATTAAAACTTAATAAAATAATGAGTAATAGATAGATAGTTTATTGATAGATAGATAGATAGAAAAAATAAAAAAACATATAAATTTTAATTTTTTCTGATGCTTTTCAAAGCGTTAAACGTTTATTTTTAATCGAAAATTAGCGTTTTTTTTATGAGTTCACGCTTATAAATTTAGGAACGAAAAAACGATGAAAAGTGTAACTTTTTGTCACTTTGAAATAATGTTTTTCCCATAAGAAATACATGTAAATCGTAAATTTCTTTTTATCAGTTTTTTAATACGTTGAAACGTCAAATTTTAACGCTATCTTGACGTTTGAACGTTTCACATTTTGGAAATGTGACGTGTATAAATTTTGCTACGATAAAATAACGAAAACTGCCTCTTTGAAACGACGTTTTTTCCATAAGAAATAAACGATTTCAAAATAAATATTTATATGAACTCTAATAGAATTAAAAGCAGAAATAAAATTTAAAAAAATATATACTTACAATTTCCAGGTGGTCGCAAATCGTCAGTAAAATCAAAAAATCGGGCCGGTCCAAGTTAACAGTAAAAACCAATAAATCAGGTAGACCTCTATAAGAAATAAACGATTTCAAAATAAATATATATTTATATGAACTCTAATAGAATTAAAAGCAGAAATAAAATTTAAAATAAATATATACTTACAATTTCCAGGTGGTCGCAAATCGTCAGTAAAATCAAAAAATCGGGCCGGTCCAAGTTAACAGTAAAAACCAATAAATCAGGTAGACCTCTATAAGAAATAAACGATTTCAAAATAAATATTTATATGAACTCTAATAGAATTAAAAGCAGAAATAAAATTTAAAAAAATATATACTTACAATTTCCAAGTACTCACATATCACTAGTTAAAATCAAAAAATCAGGTCTGTACAAGTCGACAGCAAAAATCAATATGTATATCTATACTACCTGTAATATTTTTTTCTATAAGGTAGACCGCTGCGGTTAGCCTCATAACAATTTTTTGAAAAACAATCATAGCTACAAAGCATATTTAACCAATATATGGTTTGAAAACCAATATGGTTTAAACAAAAAAACAATTTACGTAATTTCTTGAAAAATTTTTGATATAAATACTGCCATATAAATTAATAAAATCATTCCAAATTCTTCAGTATATGTTAGTGTTGAGTTCTCCAGAGCTATTATGTAAGTATATATTATTAATTATACATTGTATTGATTATTTGTTTTTTAAATTTTTTAATAAATTTGTTAATAGTTTAATATTTATTTTTTGTAGATTGAATATACTACGCATATGCAAAAAAGGCATTGTAATAACAATTGAACCATACTTTTTTAACAGCTGCCATCTTCCATTCTTTATAGATCTACAAATAATCTTCCATATGTAAGTATAATATATTATCATATTTTTTAGCTAATTCTTTAATAGTTTACCTAATAGTTGCAGTATCTACGTCGATTTGCATCCTTTCTACCTGTACACGATCGAGACGCTGCTTCAGATTTGAATCCTTTCTACCTGAACACGATTGAGACGCTGCTCCAGATTTGCATCCTTTCTACCTGTACACGATTGAGACGTTGCTCCAGATTTGCCTCCTTTCTACCTGAACACGATTGAGACGCTGCTCCAGATTTAGCTCCAGTTTTATCAACACATCACAGCGAGAGTGAGTATTGATTGCTATATAATACATAATGTCACTATCTGATTTTCTGGATGCATCTTTATTGCGAGAATGATATGTTTAGAATCTTTTTTTCTTATTGTATGCTCTAATGATTTTAAATTTGCAATTTTTCTTTAGAATTAAAGTTAATTGTATACTACTTATTCATATCTCCCTCACACTTACGTCAATTTGGCTAATGATTAGCATTCAGCTAGGGGTTATCTAGTCAATTTTTTGTTGTAGATGAGTCCTTCGCCCCTGCATCTTCATTATAGTGAACAGTTGGTTCACCTTGCAGTTCATGCTAGACCAAATGAGTTTGGAGCATATCTATATTAAATGTCTAACATCTATCCCTGGAGATTTTCATTTGAAGAATTTAGTGATATATGTAAAATTTGTGATAGATCAACTGATTTCATTCATCTTGCATATTCCCGATATCTACATCTTATTAACTATGACGATCAGGATAGCGATTACGATTCAGACGCTACCCTTACAAACTAATATTATTTTTTAAAAGTTTTTCTCCTTTGTTCATATCCACCCATACATTGTCAGCATCATTTTTTAATTTAATCCTTTCTCTTTAGAATGCCTTCCCCGCGCAGGTCATCCCAACTATCCCGCAGCAAGTTGCACCGAGAAATGAATCTATGCTATAGGATACAAAAATGCATAAAATGTGGTTCACTTATTATAACTAAGGGAACATACTCCAACACAGCAGCTGTACCTATACCAAGAATATGCGTCTCATGTCTGAGATTAGAGCAGCATGATGAGGAAAAGTAATATTTATCATCTATAAAAAAGATAGATCGATAAAAATCCTTTTTTGAATATACTAATTAAGTTCTCAAATCATAGCATCACGTAAATTGTATCAAATTCGTAGAGTTTATGTAGGATTTATCGCTTTAGAATGATTAGGCTTCTGTTCAATACTAAATTTACGTTGTATTGTATGCTTCTTGTTCTTATCCGTTACATATTTCTAATGACTACTTATCATGATATAGGTAGTGGAGATGGTGATATTGAAGATTGTTTCTACCAGTTAGGATGCCATTATGGATTTATTAACTTTAAAGAAAGTCCAAAAAGTTCTAGTCTGCGAATTTTGTAATCACCCTATACTTCCTATTCATTACACTAAACATGTAAAAACTAATCATTTATATTGTGGTCTGTGTCATAAGAAATATCGCTATATTACCTCATTCCGTAATCATAAATGTATGGTTCTATTAAAATCTGCATAATAACTGACATGATGCTTATTACAGATATGTCTGGACATGTTGCATCAATAACCGAGTTTGCTCGAGTTAAAACTTTTAAGATGTGGCCAGAAGCAATGAAACAAACCGGACATGACCTGGCCAGAGCTGGGTTTATGTATACAGGGGTTGGAGACTGTGTTATATGTGCATTTTGTCAGGTAGTTGTTAAAAACTGGATGCCTACTGATACACCTATGGAGAAACATACAGATAGTTGTTTGTTCCTGGAAGAACATAGCAAGTTGCAAAGAATGTGCTCATATAGCGCACGTTTAGCATCTTTTAGAAGTAAGACGCCTTCAACTGCAAAATTGGCTAAAGCAGGTTTTTACTCTGACCACGGTGTATTAGCCTTCATAAGTTTTAAGGATGTTAGCAAATATCACGTACGGCTATCCTCTTTTATGAAAGAGCCTGCGAGGTGGCCCAATGCGGAACATCTCGCTAAAGAAGGGTTCTTCTATACAGGATGTGATATGAAAATACAGCACTATTCTCAATGTTATATAGCCGTTATATATAAAGATGAAGAGAAGGAAAATAGGCCGCATAATGTAAATATGGCTTGTAAAATATGTTTGGATAAAGAAATTCAAATAGTTTTTTCTCCATGTGGCCATTTAGCTTCATGCATAGATTGTGCACAACTGCTAAAATATTGCTGCATCTGCCGCACTCGTCTTGAGGGCAAATCAAGAGTATATATTACTTAGATTAAAATATCCGAAATTATGCTTCCATTGTATCATACTACCTAGTTTCACCCCAACGAGTCTTCATTATTGGTTTTCGGAATGTGCGTAATATACTTTTAATAGTTTGTACGATTTTTACTCTTGTTATTGATATACAGTTGTTATTACAATGTCTTTTTTGCACATGCGCAGTATCTTTATTGTATTTGTATGTTTTATACTAAGTTTAAATTATTGTTTGTTTTATACTAAGTTTAAAATTAGTTTGTATGATATATAGTTGTCATTTACAATTTGTTACACATGCGCAGTATCTTTATTGTATTTGTATGTTTTATACTAAGTTTAAATTATTGTTCATTTCATTTTTTTAAATATACTTATTTATATTATAATGTTTACCCACTTTTTACTTACCCTTCTAACACATAAAAGTATAGATAAAGCTCTTTATGAATCATTCTTAATCAATCAGTCTTAGGATTCATACCTATATGCTCTTATACATTAAAAACAGTGCATACGTTTATGTGAAGGTATATAATTTTATTAATTTAAATTTAATATTTTTTTTTATTTTTTGTTTAAAAACAGCACCCGCTCTGGGTTTATAAAACTTAAGAGTCAACTCTTATTAGGCATTTTTTTGATTTTAACGACGGCTCTTGTTAGGCATTTTTTCGATTTTAACAACGGCCCTTGACAAATTTGGTATATTAATAAAAGCAAGGGTCATATTCAAACTTACTAATTTATTTTTTTAGCAGCAAAAAAAGATCCCCAAGAATAATATTTTTTTATGTTGATATAATTAAAAATATACAAAGAAGATTTTTATAGAGTACTGTTTTGTTTCAGATATTTCGTCGGATATTTGACGCCTATTTGCTAATATGCTAGTTAAACTTATTAAATATATTGCAACCCTTTTGGGGGTAATAACTTTGAATTATGATGAGCAACGAGCTAGAGAAGGAGTTAAAGAATGTACAAAAGCTACAAGAAAAATTTATAATGCTCTAAGATATGCTAGGACTTCTGGGGAAAGACATCGTTTAGAAGCCCAACTTCGAGAAGTAAAATCGTTGCGAGCCCAATTTAAATTCCAACAGAAAAAGGGTGCAGGGCATATAAGTAGAAAAGAGACTGCGTACAGAAGGGTACATTGGGATGATACATCCTCTGCATTTAATTCAAGAATTCGAACAGGAGTCATATCCAATCTTAAACATAAAGATCCAGTAGCCTTTCTGCTAGACTGTAAAGCGCTGTTCAAACGAAGAATTCAAAACGCTCTGAAGAAAGATGATTCAGTCAAAGTTAACATGGCGTTTTGTGGTGAATTTGAAATCGCTCATGGTGAGAAGATCTTAAACGAAAATAAATATTTCACCACATCAAACTCTGCTATATACAAAACAACTAATATAGATAACTGGTTTGATGAAAATGTTTCGGATCCTATTCTAAAAGAACTCGAAGAATTCCAGGAGCGTGACAGTGGGTGGGCCTTGAAACGGATAGTAAACTTGGGTGTAAACATTAATAAATTTATACCCCAACTTGGATCATCATATATTGAACTTCCGCCACAAATTAAAAGAAAGGAAGCCTGCATTAATGTTAAAAATGATGACCAAGCCTGCTTTGCATCGGCAATGACGGCTGCTTTGTATCCAGCTGCGGACCATCCTCAAAGAACAAATAAATACCCACATTATTCAGAGGTATTAAAATTGAAAGGAATCCAGTTTCCAATGACTATAAAACAAATCCCCAGTTTTGAGAAGCAAAATAATGTTTTAGTCAACGTATATGTTTTGAGGAAATATAAAAAGGATTTCACGACACTTCCTACATACCTGACATCTGCAAAGAAAGATAAACATGTAAACTTACTTCTTATTCAAGATGACTATTCTAATCCAACTAGATATCATTACGTCTGGATAAAAAATCTTTCTAGACTTTTATCTAGCCAACTAAGTCAGAAGAATCATAAAAAATATTTTTGTGATAGATGTTTACATTACTTTAGTTCAGACAGTAAACTTGTTAAACATGTTGAAGACTGTTTAAAAAAGAATGATACTGCTATTAGGATGCCTGAAGAGAATAAAAAGATGCTCAAATTTAAGAATTTTAAAAACAAAATAAAAGCCCCTTTCGCCGTATACGCTGATCTAGAAAGTGTTTTAAAGCCATGCGCGGAAAAGACCGCTTACCAAGAACACATCCCTGCAGCCGTTGGTTATTACTTCAAATGTTCATATGATGATTCTCTCTCTTTCTATCGATCATATAGAGGATATGATTGTATGCAGTGGTTTGCTGATGAAATGAACCAGCTAGCTGAGGATGTTTCAACGGTATTTTTATGTCCATATGATATAAACATGACCCCACAGCAAGAAAGTGATTTTCAAGCATCCACATGTTGCCATATTTGCACGCTACCCTTTAAAGTTGGGGAAAAAAAAATTCGTGAGCATTTTCATTTAATATCAGAAAATAATTATCGCGGGGCTGCACATAATGACTGTAATGTTAATTATCAAGACACCCATACAATCCCCGTTATATTTCACAATTTGAGTGGTTATGATGCATCTTTTATAATAAAAGATATCGCAACCCGCATGACTGGCCCTATAGATTTGCTCCCTCTTACTAAAGAAAAATACATTTCTTTTACCAAGCATGTTGATGAATAAACTTTAGATTTATTGATAGTTTTCGATTTATGGCATCTTCTCTAGATAAGTTATCATCTTATTTAACAGAATTTCCAAATCTTAAATCCCAGTTTCATAATGCTACAGAAGAACAATTTAATTTATTAACGAAGAAAGGGGTAATGCCATATGATTACATTGATAGTTTTGATCGTTTTAAGGAATCCTGTTTACCACCTCAAGATGCTTTTTATAATAAATTAGAAGATAAGCCTTGTCCCAAACGTTTATATAAAAGAGCTCAAGAAGTCTGGAATATGTTCAACTGTCATACTCTAGGAGACTATGTTGATTTATATATGAAAACCGATATTCTACTTCTAGCAGATGTTTTTGAACAGTTTAGAATAAGCTGTATTAAAACGTATGAACTAGATCCAGCCCACTATTTTACGCTCCCTGGTTATACGTGGGATGCTATGCTAAAGTATACTAGACAAGAATTGGAGTTGCTGACTGATCCTGATATGTTTTTGTTTGTTGAGCGAGGTATTCGAGGAGGTCTTAGTCAAGTTTGCTCTAAAAGAAGAGCTCATGCAAACAACAAGTATATGCCGAATTACGATCCAAAAAAGCCTGTAAGCTACTTGATGTATTTCGATGTAAACAATCAATATGGATGGGCAATGTCTCAGTATTTGCCATATGGAGGATTTGAATGGGCAGATACAAATATTGATGTTACTACGATTGCTAATGATAATGACGATGGTTACATGCTGGAAGTGGATTTGGAGTATCCACCTGATTTACACGATAGGCATAAAGATATTCCTTTCTGTCCAGAACATATCAACCCTAAAACTATGAAACCACCAACTAAAACTAAAGAACTAACTAAATTGATGGCTACACTAAATAATAAAGAAAAATATGTCATTCATTACCAAGCTCTTAAACAAGCTATAGCACATGGATTGAACGTGAAAAAGATTCACAGAGTGTTGAAATTTAAGCAAAGCCCCTGGTTAAAGTCTTACATCGACCTAAACACAACTCTTCGAACAGCTGCTAAAAATGATTTTGAAAAGAATTTATATAAACTAATGAATAACGCTGTATTTGGCAAAACTATGGAAAATGTACGAAAAAGGGTTGATGTGAAACTTTTAACTGAATGGGAAGGTCGATATGGTGCTCAATCTTACATATCCAAACCTGAATTTAAGAACAGTATGATATTTGCTGAAAATTTGGTTGCAGTAGAGATGAATAAACTTCAAATTTATCTAAATAAGCCAATATATGTTGGCCAATCAATCCTGGACCTGGCGAAAACCACTATATACAGCTTTCATTATGATTATCTGCTTAAGACATTTGGGGAAGACTGCGCAGCTTTCTATACCGATACGGACTCTTTAGCAGTCGAAATACAGAGAAAAGATCCATACACTATTATGAAAAATGATTGCCACCAATACTTTGATACGTCAGACTATCCTAGAGATAATATATATGGAATACCCCAGGTGAATAAGAAAGTTTTGGGTATGATGAAGGATGAGAATAATGGATGTATTATGACGGAGTTTGTGGGGTTGCGGTCCAAATTATACTGCATAAAAGTTTCTACTACAGAGGCTGAGTTACAAAACTTGAAAAAGAAATTAAAAGCTGAGGAATATGACGATGATGAGATTGAGCAAATTTTATCAAATTATGGCGTTACAAAAAAGGCTAAGGGTGTCAAATCATCCGTTGTAAAAACAAAAATCACTTTTGATGATTACATTGAGTGTTTGGAAACAGCTAAAGAGAAGACTGCTATACAGCACCTAATACGATCCAAGCAGCATCGTGTTTTTTCTCTAGAACAACGGAAAATTGCTCTCAGCTCTGATGATGACAAAAGATATCTAGTACCAGGTACCTATGATACTTTGCCCTGGGGACATTACTCTATAATGGATGAAGCAATGGATGTCGATTAACCCATTAGTTGAAGAACGTTGAGATTAATAAAATTAATTTGTACTTATGCATTTTTTCTTAACTGTTTAATATATGTTTTTAAATATTTTTATTGTTTTATTAACCCTACTCATATACACTTTTCTTTTCAGCCTGCAGATAGTAATGAGATTACACAAATATTACAGCATCCCTAACTTTACGTCATACAACAATATACATACTGCTCCAGCATCCCTAATATAATAGGTAGAAAGCTATCAAGTTTCTAGGTTTGATATCTAAAAATAGCCATTATTTAGTTTTATTACAAAGTTTAGCTTCTAAAAAATGACTATAAGGTACTTGGGTTTCATTAAAGTTTGATACATACCTATAGGTACATAAAATTTTTTACTTATAAATTAGATTCTACGAATGGGTTGTTATTTTCATGAATTTTATTAAACATACTTGCAGATAGTAATGAGATTACACAAATATTACGGCATCCCTAACTTTACGTCATACGACAATATACATACTGCTCCAGCATCCCTAACTTCACTCCATACATCCTTCTCACAGTTCCGACTCTATTTACCCTCGTCATCTTACTCCATGCTGCTCCCGCATCCCTAACTTCACTCCATATATCCTCCTCACAGTTCCGATTCTATTTACCCCCGTCATCTTACTCCATACTGCTCCAGCATCCCTAACTTCACTCCATACATCCTCCTACATCTCTATTGATCCATCTCCTGTTCCGCGCTTAGGTCACGTGGTGTACACGTAGCCAAAAGATACAAAAATGACCACAATGGACCTTAGAATTTTCTTATGGAGATTTACATGATAAAATGATTGATTTTGCGCTCGAACCGAGCCAAAAGATACAAAAATGAGCAGAATGGACCTTAGATTTTCTTATGGAGATTTACATGTAAAAATGATCGATTTTGGCCCCGAACCGGCCTAGCCCCTTTACTGGCATCATCAATCCTTGGCAGAGGATAACTGTCCTTCTTAGTGACATCATTTAGCTTTCGATAGTCGACACAAAACCGCATTGATCCGTCTTTCTTTCTCACTAATACCACAGGAGAAGCCCACGGACTACTGGATGGTTCGACTATGCCATTTTGAATCATTTCTTTAAGGGCTCTGTCTGCTTCTTCCTTTTTAACTTGAGGCATCCTTCGGGGTACCTGTCGAATCGGACGTGCATCACCAGTGTCAATTCTATGTTGTACAACATCAGTTCTTCCCAGTTTACTTTTAGAACCAAATACAGGTTTATAACGGTAAAGTAGATCTCTTACCTGTTTCTTTTCTAATTTTGACAAAGAGGGGTCTAATTTTGTCATTAATTGTTCAATTTCGTTGGTCTCATCTGTTTCCGTAATATTTATCTTGTGAATTATGGCCATTACTGGTTCTAAACTTCCCATTTCCGTGTCCTTTCGGAGAAGAACTGGATGATCGTTCAAGTTGATAACTCGGATGGGTACCTCTTTGGCGGATCTAACAAGAGTCTTACCCACAAGGAGTCCTTTTCCCAATTCATGGTCATGGTTCTTCGGCTCTATCATGGCTGGGGCACCATCTGGCTCCAGTCCATCCAACCGCGCTGTGACGACACATTCGCAGCTTGCCGGAAGTTCGATATCATCGATTAGCTTAATCGAGGCATTGTCAACTTGTTTTCGGTGCAGGAATATTTCTTCATTACCAGTACGAAGGATACGTTGGCAAAGATCCAAATGAAAACCACAGTGGAGCATAACATCCATGCCCAGAACAACATCTTCATCAACGTCAGCCACCAGCACTGAGTGAACAAGAGAGGTTGAACCAAACTGTAGCGTCACCTGTATCTCACCGTAGACTCTAGCAGAATCTCCGGTAGCGGTACGCAGTCTCCAACTGGTAGGCAACATCTTATTTCGCATAATGATGGTTGGTCGGACGATAGTTTTTGTAGCTCCAGTGTCTACCAGCATGCTAATATTCTTCCCATCAAGGAGGCCATCTACATATAAGCTGTCCACGTGATGTCGCAGAGTTGCCAATTTAATGGTGTGAGGGGCTTCGGGAATGTTTGGGGTCGATTTCGCCCTCCAGGAGTCGACCCGTTCTAGTTTTCCTGCTGCTGGGGTACTTCAGCAGAAGATTTTTCTTTTTGGGGGCAAGTATTTCTTATATGGCCTAGTTCTCCGCAGTTCCAGCATCTCACTTGGCGCCTTCTTCTTGGAGATAACTTCATTAATCTCTCTACTACCGCTTCAACGTCGCTAACGGAATGAACGGCATGGTCGTAGTTACCGGTGATTTCCCTTAGTCGAGCAACTCCACGTGAGGCCTCCGTCGCCGCCTCAAACTCCAGGGCAATGGTCAAGGCGTCCACAAGAGTCTTCGGCCGCGCCAACCGTACAGCGCGCTGCAACTCCACGTCTCGAAGACCATCGGTGAAGGTTTGGACTGCTAGGCACTCCAGAAAATCCTCCGCTGTATTTGAATACGCCAGTCGTACCATTCTTGCTACATCCGCTTCAAATTCCTGGATAGTTTCTCCATTTTTCTGTTTTCGGCTCGTTAACTGCATTCGGTACACAGGTTGTAGATGAGTTTGACCATAACGCATCTCTAGACGATTCACCAATAACTCGAAGTTGTCAGCTTCATCCGGCGTCAATGATTGCAAGACGTCTAAAGCTTCGCCTCGCAGAGCTACGGTTAGGGACAATGCTTTCTCCTGGGATGACCATCCATTAGCTCTGGCCGCTGCGTCGAATTGTTTCAGGTAATTTGGCCAGGAAGTCTTCCCGTCGAAGGTCGGGGGTTCCATCGTCGTTCGTCCATGGGTCGTCTCCTCGCTTCTTTGTCGTTCGACGTCTACGTGGCAGGTTTCCATCCTTCTTGCATCTCCGTCGCCGTGGTGGATGGTTTGGTTTCGGCGGCTAGCTTCCTGTTCTTGTTGAAGCTTCCTTATCTCGGACTGCATTTGCTGGTTGATCTGGTTTTGCTCGTCTCGCAAGTTGGACACTTGCTGATTTTGTTCGCCTCGCAAGCTGGACACTTGCTGATTTTGTTCGTCTCGCAAGCTGGACACTTGCTGATTTAAGTTGTCTACTTGCTGATTCAAGTTGGCTACTTGCTGATTCTGCTCGTCACGAAGATGTGATATTTGCTGGAAGAACGAACTGGGTAACTCATCTGATAGGGTAGACATCCGTTGTGATAGCTCCTCTTGTTGGCTCTTCATCTGACTGGATAACTCCTCTTGTTGGTTCGTCATTCGCTGTGATAGCTCCTCTTGTTGGCTCTTCATCTGACTGGACAGCTCCTCTTGTTGGTTCGTCATTCGTTGTGATAGCTCAGACAGTTGTTGCGTCTGTTCTTCTTGTTGGCTCGTCAGTCGTTGGGACAGCTGGGACATATCTTCGCGCTGGCTCTTCATCTGACTGGATAGCTCCTCATGTTGCCGGGAAAGTTGTTGAGCTTGTTCTTCTTGCAGCCGGGAAAGTTGTTGAGCTTGTTCTTCTTGCAGCCGGGAAAGTTGTTGAGTTAGTTCAGAATTTGCTTTTTGAACTGGGTCTTCGAACTCCACAGCGTCAGGGTCCAAATTATTATTTACGTAGTACTCACGGAGCCTTCTCAACAATATGGATTTGCTTCCAGTAGTTTCCAACTCTAATTCTTCAAGCTCTCTTCTGAGCTCAGCCACCAATAGTTCATTTATCTTTTTTCCAGGCATTCTTGTATCTTCACCCCACACCTGACACCAATTTGAAACACTTATGGGGGCTTTTTACACAATTTATTTACAAAATTGTTAAGATACACTGAACTCTGCTGGATAACGTCTAACTACTTGACAATACAATGAACTCTTGTGAACACTTGACTCGAACTGACGTTAACTGTCCGTGCATCCCCTTATATACAACATTATTTAATCTAGTTAGTGTGTTTAGAAGTTTCTAGAATTTTCTAGAAACATTATTTAAAATGGTCAGTTGATTTTTTTTACAAACTTCTAAAAATCAACTGTCAACAACAATCTTTCAAACTAAGGTCCCTTCCGTTACGGTTATCCCGTTACAGTATTGTTCGCTTATGGTATCTTTCGTTGCTTGGATTCAGACCCTTGTTCAACAGATCCATCGTTGACTCTTTTGTGCCTTGTGGCTGGAGGCCTAAGAATTTCACCACCCGAGGATATTCCAGGCGGGGTAGGTAAAAGTCCTCCAACCTTAACACTACAGGATTCGGGACTTTCTGTTTTCTGTTCTTCATTTTACCTTGTCTCTGGTTCCCGAATCTGTATTATCTTACGTTACTTCCATCAGTAATTGTATTACGTTGCTTCCATCAGCATTTTCTAGTATGCTTTCGTCTCTTTCCTCCTTCCAAGTTTTTTTTTATTTTATTGATTACTGCATTACCCAATTTGTGTCTGGAGCGAGGATTAGGCTTACTGTACCTGCATTTTGTACCCTTTGAGTTTATAGTTTGGTGATAATGTTGTTGTGGGTTTGTAGTTTGTAGTTGTGGGTATTAGTCCGGTTTAGATTGGATATTGGTCCGGTTTGGGTTCCAAAATGCTCTTTTGTGGTTTTGTATTAGGAGTACATTAGGACTATGTATTTAGTTCGTCCCTAGGTTGCTAGGGAATTATGTTAGTTGGGGAGGTTTATTTTTTTTTTGTTGTGGTTATCAGTCTGGAGTGAACTTTATCACTCTGGGTCCCTTCAGGTCCCAAGCTTCGGCCCAAAATGTCCCTCCGTGTTTCTTTGTATTACGGCCTTAGGCTCTGGTGGGTGCCGGGGCTGCACGGGAGGTCGCCTTTAGTGGAACTGCGCTGCTTACGCTCCGTCAGTGGGAGGTGGATTGCTCGCCGGCAGGGACCCGAGGGAAAACTGTCACTATGCGGGGGTTCACTACTGCTGTCGGAGTCAGATGACCTTGCAGGGCCTCCCGTGGAAGTCTCGGCAGTACCAGAATCTTTGATACCATAACTGGTCCCTTTGTTATTCACCGGCGGAGGTCTAGAAGTGGGTGTGGATTGTGTTCGTTGGCTGCTGGGTGAAAGGGCTTTGTACACTGTAAAGTGTGAGGTCCAGGGGTGTGTAACCATGGCGCGTTTAACATCCTTCGCGAGGTCGCCCCTGGAAGTGTGCACTGCTCCCGCTTACCTAAGCGGACTTCGAATGCAGTCCTCCGAAATGGATGGACCAAAGCTGTTTCAGTCTGGTCGTGCTTTAACGCAGTGGGTGCTTGCTCCCGAGTATTACTCGAAACTTTTTTTTTCTTTTTTTTTGTGTTGTTGGGTCGTATTCTTTAAGAATTAGGTATGCGAATATGGCGTTTTATACATATGGATATTTCAACAATTTGTTCGTAGCTATTGTTTGGGCTTGTTGTCTCTTTCATTGTGATTGTTGGCTATTTCATACTTAGTGAGTTATCGTCGAATATCTTCGGTAGATTTTCTCCTTTCTTAGGGGAGGGGATGTTGTCACGGGTTTAAATTCACAATAGTATAACTAATTGCTTACCTTAGGAATTCTCCGTTATTAAAGAGTAAATCGTGACAAGTTCCAGTTGATTTAGATCGATTATAGTTAATCATCAACTTATAAATATATTCTGGCCATAACTAATGTTGCTAATATTGTTTTGAAAGTAAATTTATTTAATCCAGGTTATGAATTCTTGTAGTATTTATTTTTGAAATTACTGTCATTTCGCTTTCATCTGACTGAAGTACTACTTCTTTCTTTTTGTCGATAACTATTAGTATTGGGTTCTACGGCCAGGTGTTTCGTGGAATTGTTGTTTTGCGTAACAAGATTGAAAATAAACGAGGGAATTAAGTAATGTTGAGATTTTGGTGTTACCTTGTTAAGTAATAAGATCAGTTGTTATTAAACGATTACTGTTTGTTTGTAAGTTGGTAGCTGTGATCCTACGTTTATTGTCCTTATAGTAGTAGAGGCCATTTATTTTGAGGTGTGTCAATCTCATGAATTGTGAAACATAGAAATTTCCTTTTTGCTGTCACCCTTCGTCTCGAGCAGATACTCCAAAAGATTTTTGGTTTAAGTTTTAAATCGCGGTGAATCCGTAACAATTAATTTTGGATTTTTTGAAACTAAACCTCATTTTCCATTTGAATGGTTGTTGAGTTAGATTCTGTGGTTATTTTT
Organism: Altica lythri; assembly: GCA_964028335.1. Classification (NCBI taxonomy): domain Eukaryota; kingdom Metazoa; phylum Arthropoda; class Insecta; order Coleoptera; family Chrysomelidae; genus Altica; species Altica lythri. The sequence goes on along the minus strand of OZ034801.1, from coordinate 94,637,679 downwards.
GGACAGATTCATTGGAAAAGCCGCGTGTCGGATTTTTGTTAGATCTTCTGTGGTAAGTAACACACCTTTTATTCATGTGGTTTGTTCAATCCTTATGGTTTTCTCTTTTCTTGTTTTATTTCGGACGAAACGTAGATAGATCAAGAAACAAACAGTAGGTAGATTTGGAAATTTTAAACCGTTCAGACGGTGAGCTGTGGTGGAATACCCGCAATTAGCAACGAGGAGATTGATTTACCCGTCTACCAGCTAGGGTATCACTAGTTTAATGAAAGAAACCCTATCTTAATAGGTGAGTTACGAAATTTTATTTTTATAAAATTAATAACGCCATATGGTCACAATCTTGGTTAATATCTTTATTTTGCATATGTATTTCTTTGTGTCTTATGTAGGTTATTAATGTGAAACTAGACTCCTTTTTGCTTATTTTTTTTTACTATTATTAATTAATTTTATGTTAAATTTTGATTTAATTTATTGTTATAATTTTGTTGTGACTAGCAAGTCAAATTTAGGTTTGTTGAGTACATTTAAATCATTAGTTTTGCTCATTAATTGTAATTCAGAGAAGTCAACTTCTAAATGTTGTATTATTCATTAAATTCATTTTGTTCTTTCATTGTAGTATAAATTTAAGTTAATGTGTTTAAATTGTATTAAAGTTATTAAGTCAAACTAATTCAAGGAGTCATTAAAATCTGTTTAAGCTAATGTTAATACTAAATTACGATTTTAGGGTCCTAGATACAGGTGTAAATCCTAGATACAGGTGTAAATCCTAGATACAGGCATAAGCCCTAGAGATAGGCAGAATTTTGATTGCTGACCCTATACTTAGTACGAGTTTAAGTTATTGTGATTGGTGCAAGCCTATTGGTTCTAGAACAGGCTTGATTTTTGGTACCGGCCTAAGTATTGGAGAAGCCAAGGACTGCGGAAACTTATTTAGTTTAACAGATAAGCTACATTAGATTAAGTCGTAACTAGTTAGTTAAGATTTATTTTTCTTGTTTATTTTTTTTGTATTGAGTGTGATCACACATATCGATAAATTTAACATTTAAAATCATTCATTAATTCTTTGTTTTTTTTTATATAAATATCAATAGCGTTGTCAAGCACGAGGCTTGACAGTTGTGAAAATTCTCAATTTTTATTAAAGAAGGGTCTGGTTGATATTTTGTTTTATTTAGCTCACTTTATCGTTTTTTTTATTGTGCAATTCAAATAGTACTGGTTAAAATTTTGAATTTATTTAATTATCTCCAGTGGGTGAAGTGGTGCCTGGAACATCGGGGGTTTCCGATTTTAACCGTACAAAATCGGTGGCGCACTCACTTTATTTTGGCACTTACCCTCTACGGCTGAGCTGGGCATAATTTGCCATTAGAGAAACCACCACCGAACTCAGCTGGAGTTGAATTTCAATTAGTTAATTTATTTGTTTTTTTTTCTTTTCTAAATTTGATTTTGTTTTTAAATACATTAAAATACGTGGCAACGTTGAATCAACAACAGCTTGTAAATTGATTGAAAAATATTTTTTGCGATTGTAAAGTCAAAAGTGTTCTCAGAAGGTTTCTCTATACGAATATGTGTGCCATCAATTGCTCCTAGCACTTTTGGAATTTGTTTTTGTGCAAAGAAACCATCAGTTAATTTTCGAAATCATCTGCAATATCAACAATAAATTAATAATTGTTCTCTTCTAAATTGTAGATATTACATGAATATTATTAATTGTTCAAAATTACCGATTAAATCAAGTGCTAATGATCCTGGTATTCTTAAGTGTTCTCTGAATTCGGAATTGGACCAAGATTCTACTACAGCCACGAAATTTTCAATTCTTTGTCGTTTATTTCCAGTTGTTAAATATTTAAATAACGGAAATAATAAAATATCTTCGTCAGGATTAAAAGCGGAATAGTCAATAGATGCAACGCTGCTCCATTCACTCCAATTGTCATTGCTCGTAGAACTTTCACTACTACTTGCAGATGATGATGAAGTTTTCAATAATGTGCATATAATTTTACTTTTATCCATCTGAAAAATGATTAAATTTGAATTAAACGTATGAGGGTGATTTTTTTATATAAACTAAACGTGAATTAACCTATAAACTACCCTGAACAAACATTCAAATCTGACTGCCTGGATTTGTCTAGATCTAATTACATCTAATAAGCAAACGTGATATGATCTAATAATTTGCCACAATCAGATCTGTGCCGATCTAATTTATTAAATCAAACTTATCAGTACAAAATCGAGATTTGATTAGATTTGTTTAAATCTTCTTGTTTATCCTGAGTAATCATTTTTTTATTGCCATTAACACACATTTTCAATGATTTTTTAGCTTTTTTTTTTGAATATAAGTAACTAATACTTACGACGAAACTAATAAAGAAGTTAGAATTAAATTATTTCTTTTTTATTTCACTCATATATTATACATATATTCACAATTTACGTTTCTTTTCCTGAATGCTTGTATACGATTCAGAGCAACTTTATTTTAAAATAAAAAAAACTACGATAAAAGTGCACTCTCGTGGCTGTGTCATGAACTTTAGTGTTCCATTTAGCACCATTTAGAACTAGACACAAACCAACACAATATGTAACACAACTCGACACTGTGTCGAGTTGAGTTCCTAAATGGAAAGCACCCTATATCTTTTAAAAATTAAAAATAATTCTAAAAAGTCGGACGAAATTCAGCAGAATTCTTATGCTTTAATAAAGAAGATTGCCATTAAAAATCCTTACAACTAAAACTTAACCTCTGTTTTTTAGTTTTAAGATAAAATAAATTTAGCTTATTAATAGCTTGACTAATATTTATAATTTTGAGATATACTTTTTGGATCGTACTTCTAAATAGGTATTAAGAATTGATATACATTTGCTGTTTTTGTTCATTTGCATAAGGGAACCATTAGAACCTTTACGGTTAGGATGTTTTAATATCATAATATTTTATATAAGCCTTACCGCAGCCACTGTTACTATCTTTATGTTGCACTAACTGATTTTCTATGGAACCAAGTGCAACTGCACATCATTTTCCCGGCACCGTCATTGTAACCCATCTTATAAACCACCATTTTATTTCTTCACTAAACAAGAGACAATATAATATACATTATTATATATTATCTCTGCTAAACACTCAACTCCCAGCTAATAAAAGTATAAAACTGTAGTAGTAGATAGAAGATAGAACTAGAAGTAGAGTAGAACAGGAACAGGATCATAGACAAATTATCTCTGTGGTTAAATTCTATAATATTCGTTAAGGTATCGAAAGGTAATCCCAAGCGAAGCTAAACGAATACGAAAGCAATTTTTTTAGGTATTCTATATAGAGAAGTTCTGCTTTCGTTTCGCTTTCTGCCTTTTAACGACGACATACGATAAAACACGATTAGTATAAATTTTATATGGACTATTGTAGCGGCAACATCGCAAATGGCTAAAAGCCATTAAAATCACAGACCAAAAAATATTAAAATATAAAAAGAACGAAGAAGAAGATTAAAATATAACCTTTTTTATAAATAATTCTTAACTAAATGGAAAATTGTTTGATTTGTACTATTTGTAGTTTTAAACAAAAAAAAAATGCTACCTGTTAATATTTTAATGTTTAATGAGCTGGAAAGAAGAGAGCGACTAAGGATAAACCGAGCGAAGCCCGCTTTTTGAGGGACAGAAGTGATCCTTTTAGTCTCGCAGGAAAAAGATTTGTGGAAATTTTTCGAGTAAGTAAAGATATAATGAATTTCTTGTTTCAAAAACTTCATCCACTTATGGATAATGGTAAAAGAGTAACAAGATTATCCTACCAAAGACGAATCTTTACTGCTCTACGGTTTTATGCCATTGGTAACTACCAGAGAGAAGTTGGTCAAGAATATTTACTAAATATAAGTCAACCAATGGTAAGCAGGTGTGTTGCAAAAGTATCGAACAGCATTTTGGCCCAACCTGGATAAAGTTTCCAAATGCAATGAAAATGCAGTCAATTAAAAGAAAAATTTTTCAGAAATGTGGTTTACCTGGTGTAATAGGAGCTATAGACTGCACACATATTGTGGAAGTTTTTTACGATATTGGTCAAGGAAGACAGATTAGATAGGACTTAATAAATAGATATTTTAGAATGTGATTTATTATATTTGTATAATTGTAAATAAATGTTTTTTTTTTTGTAACTAACAATTAAACTTATTGTAGATTCCAATTTAATTCAAATTCGTGGTTAAGTTGTACAAATGCTTTACTAATAACATACAAGTGCAATTTAAAATTGTCAAATAATAGTTGTACCCACATTTTTGTAAATGGCTAATCCGTGAATAAACTATTTATTTATTTATATGTTTAATAATGACTTAAAAATTGAAAACACAAACTTTCATTTTTTTCATAATATATTACAAAAAAGGTGACTCGTCTTTACAGCAAATGTTTTGCACTGTAGACCTTATTTTGAAGCAGAAACTTTATTGTGCATAACTTTTAGTAAGCAGTCCAAAAATATATTTTTGATGAATACATCCTTTTCATTTTCAGGGTGATCATAGGACCACCACCCCCTGTTTTAACTAACCCCTTATTAATATCTGCCGCTTTTTCTTTCACCTTTGATTTCCAATCGGCAACTGCCTACAAAGATCGACAAGTTATTATAATAGGTAGATGGTATATTTACAATAAATGCCATTATTGTAACACACCTTTTGCCACTTTTTGGTGTTCTTTTGTAAATAGCCCATGCTATTTAAGGTAGCACTAATTTCCTTTCATAAATCATCGTACCTTCTTTTGCCATTTGTAGAATCGAATTTTTTCGTTAAAATTACAGGGTTTTGTTCGGTAAAATCCAAAAAAGTGGACCATTGTAAAAGATTTGTTTTCAGTCTTCTCTCCATATTAAAGTACGTGAACGTGAAACACCAATTTATACTTTTTTTACATTAAATGTAAAAATGTTAAATCTTGGAGTTATTAAAAAACATAACTTCCAAAATCAGTTAAAAGCCGTAAAGCGAGAGATGAAAAGCCGTCGCTTTCGAATTTCATTCGGATTCTTGCTCGGCACTACTGAACAAGGGGAGCGATTTTCGAACTCAATCGACGATGATCGTGCACGACCCATCGCATGCGATGGCTGCATCGAATGATTAATAGATTTCGTATTTTCGAGTACCGGTCGATGGTTAAATTTGAGTGCAGAATTTTTAACGTGGGAACATAGCAGATGTCAAAAATATAACCTCTATTCTCTAGAATTTTGATATTTATGTTTGTTTATGTGGTCTCAGGTGTTTCTTATCTTGGCTTGATATAATAATATTGTAACGGGATAACCGTAAAGGAAGGGACCTTAATTTGAAAGATTGTTGTTGACAGTTGATTTTTAGAAGTTTGTAAAAAAATCAACTGACCATTTTAAATAATGTTTCTAGAAAATTCTAGACACTTCTAAACACACTAACTAGATTAAATAATGTTGTATATAAGGGGATGCACGGACAGTTAACGTCAGTTCGAGTCAAGTGTTCACAAGAGTTCATTGTATTGTCAAGTAGTTAGACGTTATCCAGCAGAGTTCAGTGTATCTTAACAATTTTGTAAATAAATTGTGTAAAAAGCCCCCATACGTGTTTCAAATTGGTGTCAGGTGTGGGGTGAAGATACAAGAATGCCTGGAAAAAAGATAAATAAACTATTGGTGGCAGAGCTCAGAAGAGAGCTTGAAGAATTGGAATTGGAAACTACTGGGAGCAAATCCGTATTGTTAAGAAGGCTCCGTGAATACTACGTAAATAATAATGTGGACCCTGACGCTGTCGAGTTTGAAGACCCAGTTCAAAAAGCAATTTCCCGACTACAAGAAGAACAAACTCAACAACTTTCCCAGCTGAAAGAGGAGCTATCAGGACGAATAACGAGCCAGCAAGAGGAGCTATCCAGTCAGATGAAGAGCCAGCGCGAAGATATGTCCCAGCTGTCCCAACGAATGACTAGCCAACAAGAAGAACAAACTCAACAACTTTCCCAGTTGTCC